>CM022086.1:1448217-4098685 GCA_011114355.1 Carex littledalei | reverse complement strand
TACAGCCAGTATTGACCAATACGGACCAGGCCTAGCACAGACCAGAAGATAGCGCTGGAAGAATTAAACCCTAACTGCCAAGGTCCTAATACGGACCGTATCACCTGATACGGCCCGTATCCGAAGGCATCTCTTGGGGAATAACTGCCGACAGCTGTTTCCAGATTGATTTCTTAGCCTCCAATCAACCTCTACACGTCCCTACACTCCTATATAAGGCCCCTGGGCAGAAGAATACATCATCTTTGTAATTAGGGTTAGATTTGATTAAAGTGAGAAGAGAGGAGTGCTTGTAACCATGCCGTTCCGCGGCTAAGTTCCTTTTCTTAGGGCTAGGCAGTAAACCTTGTTACTCTTGATGTTTTGATATATATATTTCTGTTGTTTATGATCTCTTGTTGTTGAAACAAAATGCTTTTGTGATTTATTATCTCTTCATCTAATTTCAATGATCTAGTTTGAGTCCGTTAGGGTAGTGACAGTACTTTAATGGTAAGAGAAACTATTTGTATGAATTAGCCTCGTTGAGATCTATTAGGTTTATGTGAAGAAAACCTTAGCGGGGAAACCATAAACCAGACCAACAAAACGCGTACCAAATTCCATCACATGCGTAAAGTAAATCGCAGTGATCTATGTAGTAATTTGGGGTATTTGAGAGATCAGACATTTGCGTAAGGTAAATCGCAGTGTCCTATGTAGAATCTCGGTGAAAGATTTGTCATTCTTGCGTAACATAAATCGCAGTGACCTATGTGGTGTCTTTCATTAAAACAACAACAGGAAATCAGACGCAACAGGAATATATTGTCAAGGCGGATTGAGTGGCAATGGTGTGCCAAAACCCTAGGACTTCTCATCTCTATCTTTATTTTAATTACTTTTAATTGTTTCCTAATTTACATTGATCAACAAACATCTCTCAATTTTCAGATTTCGTCTAGCCTTTCGAAAGATTGTTATTCGATCGCTCAAAGCATTGAACCAATATTCCCTGTGGATCGACCTCGCATATACTACTCGATAGGATTGTGCGCTTGCAGTCCGAACCGATAGCATTTCCAAGTTTATAAATATTAAAAGAAACATCGCTCTCTTTTGAGTGATCAATAAAGAAGAGGGTAGTTGCAACCCTAATACAACACTGTAATTGAATGCCTTTGCAGCACTCCAATAGTGTCGTCAGATGACAAAAGAAGAGGGTAGTTGCAAAGCTCTTACAAGAGTCCAATTGAAGATCTTTGCAGCACTCAAGTATTGTCTGCATATGGCAAGAGAAGAGGGTAGTTGCAACCCAAATACAACACTCCAATTGAAGGTTTTTGCAGCGCTCTAGTAGTGTATCCAACTAGCAACATAAAAGGGTGGTTGCAAGCATAGTATAACTGTCACACCCCGAGACAACCCGCCACGTATTGCTACGTAAGGCATACACACATCACATACATTATCAATAACATCCATAAATGCCACATTTAATTTCACAAATCAAGTCTTACAATAATAACAAAAGTAGTCTAACAGTGGTCACGACAGACATGGTTAGAATACGATAACAACCATGCTTGTTCAAATGTACCAATTTTTCTGGAAAATAAACACACGACATAAAAGCAAACATAAATGGCATTTAATCTAACATGGATCTTTCCGCTTGCTATTACTCACGACATTCCTCTGGCGCCTTTTCATCATTACCTGGAACCCATAGAAATATGGAACGGGTGAGAGATTCGAACATTCTCTCAGTGCGGGATTCAGTTCCAGCCCGAATTTTGTAAAATCTACTTAATTCTCACAAATATGATATAAGATAAAATATGATAAAATAAATGCACAAGTATCTCTAATGTAATGCAATCATACATATTTAAACCGTTATTCACTTTCAAGTTTTAGTTAATCCATTTCATTTGTCTCACTAGACGGCGAATTCATATTCCGCTAGATTTTGACTGTGATAGGACCGCTTCTGCCTACAATCACGTTCGTGACAGGACCGCTTCTGCCTACAATCACGTCCGTGAAAGGACCGCTTTCGCCTACAATCACGTCCATGATAGGACCGCATCAGCCTACAATCACGTTCATGATAGGACCGCATCAGCCTACAATCACATCCGTGACAGGACCGCTTTCGCCTACAGTCACGTTAACGAGGGGTCTAGTCGAACACCGGACCCAATGTATACATCCCGATACGCAAGCATATCGGCCCCTGTTCACTTTAATCATCTGTTCATGTCACGTTCATTCATTTAGCACAGCACACATGTCATAGTCCTTTGATCAAACGAATAATCCTATCTTAATATTTTCTAACAAAGTGAAATGGTTGTTCGAATTCAACATGCATAATTCAACTATATGAAAAATAAATGCACACAAAAGATAAGTAATAATTTTACAAAGTCCAGGAAACCCGCACCTGTTGTTGTGGGGCAATTCACTGTTGTCTCTATATTTCTCCTTACTTCGGCACTCGGACCTAGACTACGAAACATGATTTCTGAATTAATATTCATGATCACAAAATATTTCTGTACGCTACCTTTCCATAATTTATTAAAATAAATTACATATCATATTATATGATCTCATAAGAAAATTAAGTAAAATTAATATAACATAGTTTCAGATTTTAATAGACCGAAAGAAGTACTTTATTAATGATTTATATTTTTCAGATTATATAATAGAAGGTAGTAATTGTTAAATAAGGAAATTTAATTCCAGATTTTGTAACTTAAAGAAAATATACTCATTTCTAATATTTACTAATAAACAAAATACTTGTTAATAAAGAAAATTTCCATATTTTAATATACTTAAAGCAATACCTATTGACAATTTATGTTTTCAGATTTTAATATACTTATTATTGGCTACTTCTAATTGTCTAGAAATCTAACACTACTATATGTTTGATATTGTTTATTTAAGGTTTAAAAGTCATATATGAAACTTTACAAGATATATAAAATGAATTGTCTAATGTTTTATATAAATAATAACGCCTGTCACAATTTAATTATGAAACATATGTTAAATTAATAACACTTGATTCAAGAGATAAGAAATTAAGTATTAATATAATCAACAATTAAATAATAAACTTATGGAATCATAAGACAGATTTTTCAGATTTTATTATAATCGAAAATAATTTCTACTGAAAATGAAAATAATTAACGAACCAAAAATTATTTTACTCAACATAGATCTACTTATCATTCGGTTCATGAATCTATTATATTCTATTTCTAAAAATCAACCTATTCTAATTCTTATCATATTCTAATCAAATCAACAAAATAACGTAGTCTTGAGTACCTTAATGCAGAATTTTCAAACCAAAGAGACAGATTCAATCAGTTTGGCAATGGGTGCGGTTTGGGAGTCTTCTTCTTTGATCGATGGCTGTGAAGAAAAGAGGAGAGAGATGCAGGGAAATAAAAGGGGTGAGGGGGCGGGGTTCAAATAGAACAGGGAGTGATTTAAGACAAAACTTACGGTTATTAAAACTTTGGGAAATTAGGGTTTTATTTATAGAGGTTATATCAAGGGGTGCGGTGGTTTACAAATTGAGGTGGCGGGGTTTGAACCTGGGAGCGGAATTTTAAAATTGGAAGGGTGGCTGTGGGTGGAGTTTATTTAGTTATTTTGGTAGAGAGTGAATATGGATCGCTAAATTCAATTGGGCTGAATTGGGTTCGTTTGATATATAGATGAATTTATTTAACTATGTTGTGACCTACTAATTAGAAAAATGAAATTGAGTCGTTTCTCCCATCTATTCTCTCAAGTTACGTGGTGTTACAATAACACTCCAATTGAAAATATTTGCCGCACAAAAGTTGTGTCTCCAGAGGGCAAAATAAGAGGGTAGTTGCAAGCCTAATATTACACTCCAATTGAATGTCTTTGTAGCTAGTTGTGTCTCCAGATGGCAACATAAGAGAGTAGTTCCAACTATAATACAACACTCTAATTGATGGACTCTGCAGCGCGCTGGAAGTGTCTCCAGAGGGCAAGATAAGAGGCTAGTTGCAACACTAATATTACACTCCAATTGAATGTCTTTGTAGCTAGTTGTGTCTCCAGATGGCAACATAAGAGGGTAGTTGCAACCATAATACAGCACTCCAATTGAAGGTCTCTGCAACGCGCTAGTAGTGTCTCTAAATGGCAAGAGAAGAGGGTGGTCACAACCCTAATACAACAATACAATTGAAGGTCTTTACCGCACTCTAGTAGTGTCTCTAGATGGCAAGAGAAGATGGCAGTTGCAACCCAAATACCACATTCAATTGAAGGTATTCGTAGCACTCAAGTAGTGTCTCCAAATGGCAAGGGAATATGGTAATTGCAACCCTAATACAACACTCCAATTCAAGGTCTTTGTGGCGCACAAGTAGTGTCTGCCTATGGCAATAGAAAAAGATAGTTGCAACACTAATACAACACTCCAATTGAAGGCCTTTGCATTACTCTTGTAGTGTCTCCAAATGGCAAGGGATGTGGGTAGTTGCAATGGTAATACAACTCTCCAATTGAAGGTCTTTGCAGCACTCTAGTAATGTCTGCAGATGGTAAGAGAAGAGGGAAGTTGCAACACCAATACAAAACTTCAATTGATTGTCTTTGCAGCACACTCGTACTGTCTCCAAGATGGCAAGAGAAGAGGGTAGTTGCAACCCTAATACAACACTTCCATTGAAGGTTTTTGAAACGCTCTAGTAGTGTCGCCATATGGAGAAAGAAGAGGGTAGTTGGAACCCTAATACAACACTCCCATTGAATGTCTTTGGTGCGCTCCAATAGTGTCATTAGATGACAAGAGAAGAGGGTAGTTGCAAACCTATTACAACATTCCAATTGAAGATCTTTGCAGCACTCAAGTAGTGTCTGCATATGAAAAGAAAAGAGGGTAGCTGCAACCCATATACAACACTCCAATTGAATGTCTTTGTAGCACTCTAGTAGTGTCTCTAGATGGCAACACAAGAGGGTAGTTGCAACCATAATACAACATTCCAATTGAAGGTCTCTGCAGCGCGCTAGTAGTGTCTCTAAATGGTAAGAGAAAAGGGTGGTCACAATCCTAATACAACAATACAATTGATGGTCTTTACCGCACTCTAGTAGTGTCTCAAGATGGCAAGATAAGAGGGTAGTTGCAACCATTTCCACATTCCAATTGAGGGTATTAGCAGCACTCTAGTATTGTCTCTAAACGGAAAGGGAATATGGTAATTGCAACCCTAATATAACACTCCAATTGAAGGTCATTGTAGCACACAGGTAGTGTCTCCAGATGGTAAGAGAAAAAGATAGTTGCTACACTAATACAACACTCCAATTGAAGGTCGTTGCAGCACTCTAGTGGTGTTTCCATATGGCAAGGGAAGTGGGTAGTTGCAACGCTAATACAACTCTACAATTGAAGGTTTTTGCAGCGCTCTAGTAATGTCTGCAGATGGCAAGAGAAGAGGGAAGTTGCAACACCATTACAAAACTTCAATTGAAGATCTTTGCAGCACACTAGTACTGTCTCCAAGATGGCAAGAGGAGAGGGTAGTTGCAACCCTAATGCAACACTTCTGTTAAAGGTTTTTTAAACGCTCTAGTAGTGTCGCCGTCTGGAGAAAGAAGAGGGTAGTTGCAACTCTAATTGAATGTCTTTGCAGCACTCCAATAGTGTCGTCAGATAACAAGAGAAGATGGTAGTTGCAAACCTATTACAATATGCCAATTAAAGATCTTTGCAGCACTCAAGTAGTGTCTGCAGATGGAAAGAGAAGAGTGTGGTTGCAACCCCAACACTGCTCTCCAATTGAAGGTCTTTGCCGCACACTAGTAGTGTCTCTAAGTTAGCAAGAGAAGAGGGTAGTTGCAACCCTAATACAACACACCAATTGAATGTCCTTATAGGACTCCAATAGTGTCGTCAGATGGAATGAGGGGTGGGTAGTTGCAAACCTATTACAACATTCCAATTGAAGGTCTTTGCAGCACTCTAGTAGTGTCATATGGCAAGTGAAGAGGGTAGTTGCAACCCAAATACCACACTCCAGTTGAAGGTTTTGCAGCGCTCTAGTAGTCTCTCCAAATGGCAACATGAGAGGGTGGTTACAACCCTATTACAACACTCCAATTGAAGGTATTTGCAACACACAAGTAGTGTCTCCAGAGGGCAAGAGAAGAGCGTAGTTGCAACCCAAATCTAACACTCCAATTAAATGTCTTTGTAGCACTCAAGTAGTGTCTCCAGATGGCAACATAAGAGGGTCATCACAACCCTAATACAACAGTCAAATTGAATGTCTTTGCTGCACTGTAGTAGTTTCTAGATGTCGAGAGAAGAGGTAGTTGCAACGCTTATACAACTCTCCAATTGAAGGTCTTTGCAGCACTCTAGTAATGTCTGCAGATGGTAGGAGAATATGGTAATTGCAACCCTAATACAACACTCCAATTCAAGGTCTTTGTAGTAAGAGAAAAGGATAATTGCAACACTAATTCAAACCTCCAATTGAATGTCTTTGCAGCACTCTAGTAGTGTCTCCATATGGCAAGGGATGAGAGTAGTACAATGGTAATACAACTCTCCAATTGAAGGTCTTTCCAGCACTCTAGTAATGTCTGCAGATGGAAAGAGAAGAGGGTGGTTGCAACCCCAACACAACACTCCAATTGAAGGTCTTTCCAGCATACTAGTAGTGTCTCTAAGTTGGCAAGAGAAGAGGGTAGTTGCAACCCTAATACAACACTCCAATTGAAGGTCTTTGCAGCACTCTAGTAGTGTCTCCATACGGCAAGGGAAGTGGGTAGCTGCAACGCTAATACAACTCTCCAATTGAAGGTCTTTGGAGTACTCTAGTAATGTCTGCAGATGACAAGAGAAGAGAAGTTGCAACACCAATACAAAACTTCAATTGAAGGTCTTTGCAGCACACCAGTATATATTTTATGCCGATTTAGGGTTCAAGCATAATGTAATAACCTTTACAAGAAGCTTTCTCATGTCTGGAGTAGTATATATGTTTGATATATATTGGATGATTATTTTGTTGTTTATTTTTTTAGTGCTCAGTTATTTTATAATTGAGTATATAATTGTTGCTTTCTCATGTTTGGAGTAGTATATATGTTGATATATATTGGATGATTATTTTGCTCTTTAATTTTTTAGTGTTCAGCTCTTTTATAATTGAGAATATAGTTCTGTAGATAGTTAGAAAATATGTTGTTGGGCAAATTTTGTATGCATAGGTGTTGCATGTGAATTATTGTTGCTTTTATAACACCATTTATTTGGGATTTTTACCCGGCAATATATATTATAAGCACATTATAAGAAGCATTGTATAAGATTGGAAAGTAGAACAACTAACTTAGGTATACCAATTACTTCAGAAATCTCGAATGCAAAATAATGCGGTATTTCATATACATAAGATAACCATTTTGAAATAAGATTGGAAAATCTCGAATGCAAAATAACCATTTTTAATATACTGTTGTAATTCTTATTGCTGTGATATACAACTACTAATTCTCAATAATCCAGATTATTACCATGGGTATGTGGGCTGAGTTTTAACATGGACCTCTAGTATAAAATATTATAAAAAGGGTTAACAAAACAATTGCATGCGCAGCCCATGCTAATAGTCCATCTCAACTCTCCAGACTATTAGCATGGGCATGGTGGCCGGGTTTTAACATGGACCTCTGACATAAAATAATATAAAAAGGGTCAACAAAAACAATTGCATGCACAGCCCATGCTAATAGTCGATCTGAACTCTCCAGACTATTAGCATGGGTATGGTGGCCGGGTTTTAGCATGGACCTCTAGCATTAAATAATATAAAAAAGGATACAGAAAACAATTGCATGCGACAGCCCATGCTACTAATATGTCTCACAACTTTATACCTATTTCCATGGACATAGGATCAACTATTTGCATGTACCTTTAATAAAATATACTACCTGAGTGGTTTGGCAGAGGCGAACTCTCCCAAAATTTTTTACATAAGCATATGGGAGACAGTTGCATGGATAAGCAGCAAGCAGTTACATGTGTAATGTTTTGCATGAGCCACCCCATGAAAAAGGTATACGAAATCAGAAATGTCAATTCTTTTCCATGGGCCCTTAACACCCATGCAACAAACCAGTGCTACCCATGCTACAAACGAAAATTCTGGTAGTGTTAGATCCAGTGACGTAACCTAATTTTTGGGTTTTAGATCGGGACCGTCTGATTCGAATCCACGACAATCCATTCCGAAGGAGGAGGAGATTCACTTGAGGCGTCAGCTGCCTCCCAGGGACCGCCATCCACCTCCTAAGTTGGATCTCTCCGGTCGTCGTCGCCCTCGTCGTTAGGTTATTCATTTTTTTAGTTAGAGGGATTTGTAGTATTTTTATGTTTTTCTCTCTGGTCATTAGAGTTTATGTTGTAGACTTACTATTTAGATTATTTAGTTTTGTTGTTTATCTCGTCGAAAAAACCAATTTATAACATTAAACAAAATTATAACAAATAAAACTACAATAAATATATAACATATTATAAAACATTACAACAAATAAAATTATAATCGTCAATTATAAAACTATAACTATAAATTATTATAAAAAATACAACAAATAAAACTACAATAAAATATTACAACAAATAAAAATATAATTGTAAATCATAACAAATTATAACCATAAATTATATTATAAAAATTGAAACTGTAATTACAAAATTGAATTTGTAATTTCAAAATTAAAAAAATGGCACATCAATTTAAAAAAAAAAAAAACACCACACCGCCCCACACGGGAGCGGTCCGGTGGGAATAGGTGACTGCTCCACTGTGAGGCGGTTTGGTTGGGAGAGTGGACCGCCCCACTGTGGGGCGATCAGGGTCTTTTAAAATTAAAAAAAAAAAACTGAGGACAGATTTGCTATTTTTTATTTTATTGAGGGTATTATAAAAATCTCGGCGCTGTGGATGTTATTCAAAAGCGCAATTAACCGAGAAACTCCGAACAATTCAGATCCTCACTGATTGAATGATTTTCCCAATAATTTCAAGAAAAATTTATATTAGATAAAAGTGAAGCATCGATACTGATCCGCTCAGCTGAGAGGTTGAGCTCAGAATCTCTCACCAGTTACCATGAAACGCGCCGTCTCACCAGACACCGCCTCCAAGAAGATCAAAACCGAAGAACCCGCTTCTCCAGTACCAAATCTAACAGAGGATCTCCTCTACGAAGTGCTCCGCCGCGCCGACGAACGGACTCTCGGCTCCGCCGCGTGCGTCAGCTCCAGGTGGCGCCGCCTGGCGCAGGACGAGAGGATCTGGGAGTCTGTCTGCCTCCGCCACTGGGCGGCGCTCGGCTGCGCCCCTGGCCAGCTCCGATCGGTTGTGCTCGCGCTGGGAGGGTTTCGTAAGTTGTATATTTCTTATCTGGCGCCGACTGTTCCGTCGAGATCTGGCGCTTCACGGAGGAGGTGGAGCCGGGATGAACTGCAGATGTCGCTGTCGATGCTGTCGGTGGGGTTTTTTTCTGGGATGATGGGTGGGCCTAAGGGGAAGCTGCCACCCGGTCAAGGAATTTGAGTTGCATACTGTTACTTATTTTCTATTACTATGGTTGCTTCCATGTATTAATTTGCGTTTATTTTCTCTATATTATGAGCTTGGTACCGTATTATGGGCTTATATTATGAAATGTGTACTCCAATCAGTTAGTTACAATGAATCAGAAGGTTTCTCAGAATCTGATAGCTATTGTTCTTTGTTAGAAGCAAGATTAAGACGTTTCCTCTTATTTAATACTGCATTCAATTGCTTCTTATCCCGTATCTGTCAGCCTAAAAGCATAATTAGGGGTAAAATTGGTATTATAGAAGTCCAATAATCCCAATTTAGGCTTAATTTGAAGAGATTGAGGCCAAATTACAGGGATTGTACAGTATCAGGCATGGTATTTCTTTACATCCTCCCTATGTATCACAAAACCCTTGTCATTGCTAACAACCCTTGTGAATTTTAGATCTATTATTTCCTTTGTTTCAGGAATTAATATTGTGGTCCAAAGTTATATCTTCTATGCATAGTAGAGAACTTAAATCAATAACCATATTATGGCTTTAAATCTGCATATATCGGGGACATTAATAAAGTAGTTTCTTTTGTAGAGGTAGTTGAAATCTGGTGTAGATCTTTGACATTTCCTTGTTATGGTGTTCACTTCTTTTTTAAGGGGTGCAGAGCCTAAGCAGCTAGCGCTTTCAATAGCTGTCGGCTTGACACTTGGAGTGTTTCCTATATGTGGTGAGAAGACAGTGACCCTCTGTTCTGTTCATTTTAAATTTTTGCATGAAGTTTTATGAGACCTGGGTCTTTTTCTCAAGTTTTATGTTGTAAGATTAGGTCCCAGCCTATGCATGCTGGTACTGGTAAAGGTCAGCCTATGCCTCTCCGTTGCTGATTATACACTCATTGTAACAGTTGAGATTAAATTGAGTTAAAGCAAGCTTAATTACAGTTGTATTTGGTCTCAGTTAGTTGTCCTTTGTGTGCAAAATTGATCCTCCTAGGGGTTTTCTCCCTTCGTTTGACTGAAAAGTTCATCATTTTTTGTTGTACCTGATTTCAGGGTTTAATTCTTTATTTTTAGCTGAAAAATTATTTTGGCTTAATTATAGTTGTGGTTAGGTCAATCGAATTCTGATTCATAGATAATTTGACTTAGTATAATGTTTGGATTTTAGTTTTGTCATTCTTTGGAAACAAAATTAGTATATTTCTCTTATTTTATTTTCACTAAGAGCATGTTTCCTTTATCATGTTTCTATTAGTATTCTGTTTTTTTAGAACTAAATAGTACGTGTATATGTGGTTTTAAAATTCACCTTTAGAAGAGCAAGTATAGACATGTTGAATTTCATAGTTTTAATCATGTAGTTTTAAGCATAATTTCTTTATGAGCAAGTTACCGTACCAGAAAGTAAAATTTTAATCTGAAAAAAACAGCACCATAAGCTTCTATTGCTAGTAGAACCTCATAATTTGAAGGCAGGTCTCTCTCCATCAGCCAAGGCAAGTGTCCTCTCTCTCTCTCTGGTACGTACGCTTGAATTTTATTTTACAAACTGTGGAACAAAGGTCTAGTTATGATTTGAATCTTGTCTACCTAAATTGAATGAATGATTCCTTATATTTTCAGAAATCAAGGGATTATTGCCATTCATTAAATTGAATGAATGAATCATACCATCTATTATTGTATTTAGAATGCCATATGATTTTAATCAAATTAACCGTGTGGAGATATTGCATTTAGAATGCCATCTATTATTGCATTTAGGTAAGGTATTGTACTAATAGCTTATAAATGTGTATGTCATAATTAGGAGGAATGGAGAGTCAGAGACCAGTGGTTCGTCAGACCGGATACTGGTAATATTCATTTTTTCCTACTAGGGCTTGTGTATGTAGGATTATGTATTGTAGTGGTGGTAATTATTTTTGTTTGCAGATCTTTCGATGCAGGTGTAGGCGAGACCGAGAAGGTTAATAAAATTATTTCACAGATTGTACGTAAATTTTATCCTGACGCATGCGGGAAATATAGTGATTTCCCCGAAGAAGCTAAGAAGCTCTGCACTGCAGATTTCTTGGTGAGAAAAATCTTCTTTTCAAAACGACTAATTACTTGTATCTTTTTTTAAACAAAGACGTCTTTTTTATGATGCATTGTAGAAGTACTACAAGTTTTCCGAGGATGAAAATATTGATGCGGCTTGGAAGACATTCTCTACAATAGCGGACAAAGCCATACAAAACAATTTGCACAAGTGTAAGGAAATGGCGATGAAGTTGTATGGCAATAATATTCAGGAGTGGAAGCAGCAACAGACGCCTCCCCCTTATGATTGGATCAAGCCAAATGTCTGGCCAAAACTGTGCGACTATTGGTGCAGTGAGGCATTTGCTAAGCGGTCAGAACAAAATAGAGAAAATAGGATCGCATCCGGAGAAAGTGCGTTTGCCACGACAGGCTCGGTGAACATGCTGGTTCACAAACAACGATGCGTAAGATGCATTTCATTAAATTAATTAATTTTCATTTCAATTGAATCTAACTAACCTTGATAATTTTATTTTTATTGAAATTGTCTTTCAAATTCTTAATAGGAGAAGATGAACAATCGCGAACCCAGATGGTCTGTTCAACCCGACCCATTCCAACAAGAAGATGGGGCAATTTTGTTCCGAGAAGGCCAGAAAGGCACAGGTAATATAACATAACAATCATTTAATTCCCATCAGATTTTGGTAAACCTGTTAGAAAATCCATACACACCCCCTTCCAAGGACCATCAGCTGAGACTTCTGCACAGCTAGGACAGTTGAGATTCATGCTAGTAATATTTACCATTTGGTAGATAATGCTGCCACTTCTGCACAGCTGAGACTCATGCTAGTAATTCTTTTTCATATGTAGAGAGGGCTGTATATTTCACTCACTCCTAGAGCCTTGCTGTAATAGGAAATAGGTTGTTCATTCTTTGTTGTACAAAACATGAGTGTTCTATTTTATAAAATTTGCAGGAAGACTATGAGAAGGCTATGAAGGAGAAGTATGGGCATGATCAAGTCAATTGGCCCTGTTTTGACGAGAACGTCTGGCTTATGCTATGTACTAATCAGGTACGAAATTTGATTTTTGGGTTACTATAACTTCTAAATATAGTTATAGTAATAGTTTATCTCTTGTTTTATTAATGTTGATTTCATATAATACAAAAAAAGTAATATTTGTTAATAAAGATATTAAGTATCAACAATAAGACAATATAATTCCTGAATTATATTGTCTTTAACAATAAGTAATGTTTGCTGAAATAATCAACAACAATACATGATGTAGACACATATATATTTTTTTTGAAAGGATGCACATGGCCATTTGAAAGGAGAATTGTGCAAAATCACTTGAATTAGTATCTAGTCACTTGTATGTTAATTTTGAATAGAGAATTTATGTTAATTATTGTAAATGGTGTACTGTACACTTATCAGCAAAAATTAGTATCTAGTCACTTGTATGTTATCATCTCTGCCAACATGCATAGACCACATATTACTTGTATGAAATTTTTTACTAACAAACTTAATTTTTGTTATATTCTCACAGGGAGGTTTGAGCTCGCACCATGCATCGATTCCCGATACTTAGGATGACGTCGGGGATGAGGAGGAGGAGGATGACGGCAATGACGATAGCAATGGCTCGGATGATCAGATATAGGTTTGTGTAGTTCAGATGTTATTTGGTACTTATATTTGATGTTTGGTACTTGTATGTTTGGTACAATACAATGACTATATGTAGTATAAATGTTATGTTTAGATGTTATTTCAGATATGTTTGGTATGTTTGATTATTGGTATGTTTGTTATGTTATTTGGTACTTGTGTGTTTGATATTTGGTATGTTTGATATTTGTTATCTTATTTATGTTATTTGATGTCATGTTGTATGTATCCTACCAAATATTATGGAGAAATGTAAATAACAAAATAAACAAAAAAAATGCTGATAGACGGAGACCGATTTTTGCACTATTAGTGACTGATATTTGGACGCTGAAGGTCATCTCCTGACGTCACCAAACACCATTAGCGACCTAAATAGAATGGTCTCTGAAAGGCCATCAGCGACCGATTATGGTTGCAGAAAGGTATCAGCGACCGGCGCCCTACTATTAGAGATCGATTTACCTGGTCGCTGATGCCCAATTCGCTGGCGCCCTACTATTGGATGCACATCAGTAACGAATCCATTTATGTATTACATATATTATGGTTAATTACCTGAACAAAGCAGTCATGCAAGTGAAGGCGTATGAGAGAGGCGGCCATCCGGCGTTCTTTTGCAATTGCATCTTGTATAGCACTGCAAATGATTGGAAGGGCTTGCGGACATGTATAATCATAGTAGCTTGAAGTCAGAGAAGCTTGACAGTGTTTTAGAGAACGCGAAGAGCATTGCAACGGCTATCCAAGCACATTTTGAAGAAGAGCCCATTGTTAATTATGATAGAAGCTAATTGAGAGCTGATCAGTTCGTAACTATTTTGTAGAGAGAAGCTAATTAAGAGTTGATTTGTGACCTTATGATGAAAAGTGTTTTCATTTGTGTATTTATAGGGTAACTTTGGGAAGAATGCCTCAACAATAATTATTTAGTTTAACACTGTCAAGTAGCGAATAAGTAATACTTTTATCGATCGATGCTGACATGCCAGTCGTTTGTATTACTTCATCCCAGTCAAACATTTACGGCCCATTTCGCGTTCTCATCATTAGTTGATTCGATATATATGATGTGCATGGCTGTTGTGCCTATTAAGGACTAAAAAAATGATATATCTTTGGTCTGCGGCCCGTGCCCACCCAGTGGCAAGCAACTCGTTTGGGATTAGCCAGACAAGACTTTATCCCCAACGAAAATTAAAGGATTAGGAAAATTAAAGAGGGCATGACCGGACCAATGGTGCAGAAATCACGTACGTATGTACGGGAGGATGATTGGGACCTTAAAATAAAAGAAAACATATATACGTAGCTTTCAATTTTTGATTATTTTTTCTTCAAAAAAAATTGAACAACAACTCAACAAATGTATATTAACAAAACAAAAAAAATGTGCTTTGGCGTAATACTTTATGTGTATTGAGCGATAGTTAAATGTATATTTTAAGGAGTTCGGAAAAATGAATAAAGACAGCTGTCAAAATGTATACCGGCCTAGATATGAATTCAAACCGAAAAAAAACATTTATCAATATACCAAAAACACTATATTTACCAATATATTGAAAATATTAAATTAAAAAAAAAACTATAAATTTATACACAACACATACCAAAACCAATACATTATCAACATAAATAACATTTACAATTATTTTACAGTACACAAATTGCTACATGAACAACATTCTACCTAAAAAAATAAAAATAAAATCCAAGATACGAGACTTTATATATTTACATTAACAATGTCTAAGAAAATATATGATAAAGGAGTATAAAATAAAAAATTAGAAATAATTTTTTTTTTTGTCGGAAACTTCAACTCAAGTTTTGAGATCTTTTTCCTTTATTTTTTGCTCTTGAAAAACACAATATGCGTTTAGAGAGTTATCTAAAATTAGTTATCTCATTCAAGCAATCTTCTTGTTTGGGAATTCTAAAATAACTATCTGAAATTATATACATGTAATTGATTCCAAAACCTTCTTAATTCTACGTTATTTTACAACTTGTTTAAATTTTTTTTGTATCAATTTCTGATTCATGTCCTTCCCTTTATTTTTTTTATTCTGAAAACACAATATGCATTTAGGGAGTTATCTAAAATTAGTTATATCATTCAAGCAATCTTCTTGTTTTGAAATTCTAAATTAACTATCTGAAATTATATAAATATAACTGATTCCAAAACCTTCTTAGTTCTACATTATTTTACAACATGTGTTATTTTTTTGTGTCAATTCCTAATTCATGTCCCTCATGGATAAATAAATTATTGAATTGATCGGCGTTGAAGAAGAGGAGGATGACCATATGTGGGGTTTGACCCATCTTTCTTTCCCAGCTCGAGTTGATATTTAATCCCTTTCCCGTAAAGAGATTAAACCGCAACTCAGGCCATATAAAAAAGGCAGTCAAACTCCTCATGTGGACATCCACCTCTTCTTCAATGTGATCAGTTCGATAACTCTCAATCCATGAGAGAGAAGGAATGATAATTAGCCAACATAAAAATTAAAACATATTGTAAATGTCTCTTATCTCATCATTTATTATTTTCTATTTTTATAGGATTATATTTGTAAGTTTCCTTTTATACACCTTTTGTACTCAAACTTTGTAGAAAGAGAATACACAAAAAAAAAATTTCCTAAAAAATTGTCTCTTGTCATTGTTGCTCTCTAAGACCCTCTGTGTCACCAATTCCATATAACAACCAAGCATTTTTAATTTTATGTACACATAGGGTCAAAACTGGGGATTCTCTTTTAATTGACCGTGTGTCATTGTTGAATCTCATTTTCGCGCGCACAAGTACTTAATTTACACATTGTTTTTATGAAAATTTCTCGTATTCATGTATGATGTGCCGTTTGTAATTAACTTTCTTTGTATGATGTGCCGTTTAAAAGCACTGCCAAAAAAATAATCTTAATAATTTTGGATTCCGAGCCAAGCTTGAAACGTCTTCCATGGGATCGAAATTAACAATTTGTATATTACAAACTATAATTAGTATTCAAATTATTATTTTTTAAAATATATAAGGCTTCGTAAGTTAAAAAGTTTTGTATAAAATATAAGAGAGGGTTCCAATATCACAAGATTTTGAAGCCACAAAATGAGACTACGTACCTCATTTTTTTTCCCCATTTCTATTTCAAAATTTTAAACCGAAATTGTTTGGTTTCATGAGAGATGCACTCAGCGTAAACTTTTTGATTTTTAGGGTTCATTATTTTAACTTGACCAAATGGTGGAAAAATAAACGTATCTAGTTAATTACTACAATAGATTATTCTAATTAATGTATTTATTTTTCGTCCACTTGATGTAGTAAAACACAAATTAAAAAAATCATACAATTTTATCTGGACGCATCTCTCATAAAATTAATTTTAAGAAGGTTTATGGCTCAAATTCAAAACTTGTATTTCAAAAACTTGAAATATAATTGTACAAGTGTTAAAGAGATTACAAATAGCACATTAGCTGTTAAGGGGTCCGGTCATTGTCACTGATTGTGTATATATAGTTCGAGAAATTGATTTTCAAAATTAAAGTTGGAAAGCTAACTTGTCATAAATTTAAAATTTGAAGGCTTTAAAAAAATATTACCCTAAAAAGAATTATTGAACTTTCACCAAATCCACTAGTGGAAAATGTACATTTAGTATCAGCACATCAGGGTCGGACATAACAAAAAGGCGATACTGATATATATCTGGATCGGGCAATTAAAAGGCCGACCTTGAAAATAGATATCAGGATTGGTCGTTTATAAACAACCGTTCCTGATAGTCCAGAACTTATCAGGAACGGCTGTTTATAAACGACCGATCTTGATGTGGCACTATCAGGATCGGCTATTTAATCTTTACCGATCTTGATGGTCCATATTTTATCAGTATCGGCTCTTCACATACATCCGATTTTGATTGTGCAAATCCAGAACTTAAAAAATTTCATATTGCTCTCTCTCTCTCTCGGTAAACCTAGCCCCTCCTCCTTTCTCATATTCCTCTCAAAATCTAACTGCTTCAGATCCGTGTCCTCTCCTGCGCCTCTCAAAACCTAACTGCTTCCTCTCCTTTCCTCCTAGATCAAACCCTAGCCGCCTCCTCTCCTTCAATCCCCACCTTCTCGTCTGATATGATTCCCCTTCTCCTCCAGATCGGACCACAGTGCACCGATTCTGCCTTGTCTCTGATTCTCCAATTTATGAGCGGTCCGTACCTTCAGAGTTATGCTGGTCAAGAGGCGAAGCTAAAGAAGGTGGAAGTGGATGAATTCCAATTAGAGCTTTGGTGTCGATCGGCGCTCACCAGGACTTATTGGAGTGATTTCAGGTATTTAAACAATCTCTCTTGCTTTTAGTTTTTGTAAAGTTAATTTCATATTTTGGGGGAATGTCTACTGACGGGCCTCCTCTTTTCTTGTTTTTTCCTTTTTCCTTTTATTCCCTTTTTCCTTGTTTTGAGATTTCAGCCACCCAGGGGGCTTTATTGAAAAATCCTGTTGGGGGAGCCTCACTGCCTCCTTTTTACGGTTGTTTGTAACGACTGGTACAGAGGTTACTGGTCTGATGTAATGACGTTATTCTATCTATAAATTCTCAATTGGCAGCTGCTGCCAATTTCTCAAAAAAAAAAATATTTGGATAAGGGTATGAGTTAATTTCATTTCTGCTTTTAATTTATGTAAAGTTCTTTCTCTGATCTGATACTAACAACTTGCTTAAAATCTGATCAGGTGTCCTCTCCTGATTCCAGCAGAAAACTTGCTTAAAATCTGCTGCATCTTTGTCTAAGCCGCCAGCTGGCTTCATGCTTGACCCAGAAGGGAAGGTTCTGTATACAACGTGCAATTCATTTTCAGTAATTGATAATGTGTAAATTAATTTTCTAGAAATTGATGTTATAGTGACTAATATTAGGTGCATTATGAGAATTAACAGAAAAGCTCGAGGTTGCCTGTGATGCTGAGCTATGCACCGATAAGTTCAAAGAAAAGGTCGGCACACGACCCGGCCGTGGTTTTGCTGCAGCTGTGTTGTACTACATCCGCTCTTTGTCAACAGTAATGCCTCGATACCGTATTTCCAAGGGTATACAGGTCTGTGTATGTATGCATGTGTGTGTATGTGTAAAATTAATAACTCATCGATCTCAACTTTGACTCTTATTCTCTGTTACTAGCTAGATCAGCCTATGATGCTGGTTGTCAATTTGGAAGATCTCAAGGTTTACATATTCCACTTGCTAGATCAGCCCCTACTGGTACCTCAAAAACCCCAAATGACCTTCTGTGACAGATCAGCCAGTGCAGGCTGATCAGAAGTCCAAACCAAAAATTTATTTGAACAGTCAGATAGAGGACTCAAAAACACACACTTTAGACCTAAATTTTACATTCATAGCATTTTTCTATGATTTACTAGCTATTTTTAAAGTTTGCTTTCTGAAAATGCAAAAAAATGCTGTTTTCTGCATCTTTTACCAATCTGCCCCTGCATTCAAGCATCTGTTAAAAATAGTTAGAAAATTACAATCCTGAAACTTGGCAAGCATGTAGGTTAGACTTTCCTTTACATTTCCATAAAAAGAAAAAAAAATTGGCTTTGTAGATTGTCCAGAATGAATTTTTAAAGATTGGCTGACAGCAGCTAAACTCAGAAAATACCAGAAAATACCCTCTTATAAAATCACTTATTTGACATAGCTCTGGACCTTCAATGGATCTGAAACTTCTTGAGCATGTAATAGACACCTTGACATGCATGTTCATAAAAATAAATGCAAATTTGATGTAACCAATCTCTGGGAAATGACTCCTAAAATCAGTCTTACCAGAAACCGATAAACTGTCAGCTGCTAAGGGATGTGATTACACATCAATCTCCATACCCTATCATCTTTTAATCTATTTTACTCAATTAAGTACACATTTCTATTTGTTTAAAGTAACAGAAAAGAGAGAGGAAGGCAGAGAAGCCAAAAATGCAAATTGGGTGAAGTGGCAATGTGAGGTTGATTACGTTGAATAGGTCTCGTCAATTGAATGGCATTTCTTCTCGGGTGGTACTATCCTTCATATTAGTTATAGGTTGTAAGAAAGAGAAACATTTTTAATTTAAGTCAAGTAAATAGATTTTTTATGACAATTAACTTGGATAATTTTGTGTCTTTTGTGTGTTTTGTGGATATATGGAATTAAATTTGGATATTTTTTTTATGGCAATTAACTTGTTTGATGTCTTTTGTTTGTGATTGTGGCATATTAATTATTGATCTAAATGTGATATTTGAATTAGCTCATGCGAATACCCACATTTTGCAAAAAAAAAAAATATATATATATATATGAACAGTAACGGTTGTTTATTAAAAGGCCGTTCCTGATTATCAACATCAGTATCGGCTAATAACAAACAACCGTTGTAACAGCTGGGTCCGTGTTGCCTCTAGGTTCGTTCCTGATGCGTGTTTTTAACCGTTCCTGATGTGTGTTTTTCCACTAGTGATTGTATAAGAAACTATACGAACCGAAAAAAATAATAATAAGAAAACAAAAAAGAACGCCTATCCGTTTAGTAATATATATTGAATATGTTGAATTGTTTAGAGAAACACTTATCTCTTCTAGATTTCCTTGCACAGATTATTACACTTTTTCATAAAATAGCCTTAGTAATTCTTCGGAAAGAATTCAATGAACAAACATTAAAACATTTAATAAAAAAATGTATAAATCAGAAGATAGAAATTAATTACAAGAGATGAAGAGAACATATCAACAAGTGATGCAAAAATTGTTTTGGAATGCATGCACATTAATTGATCGCACTGCAAATCTTTCTTATTTGTCCTGACGATCCTGTTAACGGATCGATGTCCCCCATCTTAACCATTGCGGTAGCAAAATCCGCATAAAAGGAGGATGGATCCCTACTATAGCTGGCTACCATGCCATCAGTCTCACCCCCATTGAACAACACTTGGTCAGAGTGCAACAGCCCCCTTCTTTGCATCAAATTTTTGTAATACTTATTGTCAAGTGAGTTCGGTGTAACAGGGTCAAGTGGTGCCAAGTTTGTAATTTCGGCATTGTTTGAAGGAGGGCAATTACGTCTCCTGTGAAGGGCAAAGCCCGGATCGATATTGGTTTCATTGTATATACGTCCCCTAAACGTCACGCATTGAGCCTGACCGATTGTATGTGCACCTGAGAGCGCAACCATTTCCTTAGCATTGAGTTCCTTTCTAGCAAATTTAGCAATCAGCACATCCAGATTATCACCACCGAAGGGCAAATCAGCAGCAGCCAAATCTTTATTTGCGGTGGTCGAATCTCTTCTCCCCAGCTTAACCGTCCAGGTCGGCCCATTCACATACTCAGAAGAGTCTTTGGCTGCAAGTGCGACGATATCTGCACATGATACGATTTTCGGACAAACTGCTTCCACGGCCCACTTGGCAGCATCTATGACTTCCATTCCCCTTATCGAGTTGTTGTTTTGAAGAGCAGTTTGCTCGCCCGTGAACCATGGGGTGTCTTTCAGAAGCACCGATCCATCACATCCCTGATTATTCAAAGTACAAAAGGTGGGAATTCCTTTAGATTTTACTCCACAATTATACTAATTAATATTAATCATGAGTAAGTAGTGTGTATGTTATTATATCTTTATATTGTTTACTCTGACTAGCTAGAAAAGTGTTTTTTAATATATATGCTTGTACCGCTTAGATGTATTTCAGATTTCAGAACTAATAAAATATCAAATAATTAATTCCAAATGAGGTGGGTCATTTGATGCACATCAGTAATTAACGAAACTATTTATCTATTGAATATACACCATGGTTAATTACCTGAACAAAGCAGTCATGGAAGTGAAGGCGTATGAGAGAGGCGGCCATTCGGCGCTCTTTCGCAATAGCAATTCGTATGGCTGAGCGAATGATTGGAATGGCTTGTGGACATGTATAATCATAGTAGTTTGGAGTCAGAGAAGCTTGACAGTGCTTTAAAGAGAACGCAAAGAGCATTGCAATTGCTATCAAAGCAAGTTTAGAAGAAGAGGCCATTGTTAATTATGAGAGAGGAAGAGTTGATTTGTGGCTTTATGATGAGAAGTGGTTTGTTATCTGTGTCTTTTTATAGGGTACCTTCGGTGAACAGGTCTTTGGGAAGAAATGAAGAATGCTTCAACCATATATAATTATTTATTTTATTTGAACACTGTCAAGCAGGGGATAATTAATACTTTTATTTTTGATACTGATATTCCAGCCGTTTGTATTACTTGTTCCAAGTCAAACATTCATGCATGGCCCTTTTTGCGTTCTCTTGATATCGTGTGGCAGTTATACAGATTTTTTTATTTATAGAAATAATATTAAAATAATATAGATTATTAAACTGATTTAAATCTCTTTTGCTGCGCTGATTTAAATCTCCTCAAGACTAGATCTTCTGCGGCGCATTTGCGCAGGCAACGTATACCTTTTACGAAAAATAATATTTAAATTACCGAAAAATAATTTAGAAAGGGTTAAAAAAATTCAGTTCTTTTTACGAAATTAAAATTTCAAGACAATCAGTCTAATAGTCTATTTTATTTTATTATAATTTCTGTAAATTAAACATTCTAGATTATATATATATAGAGATTAGCTAATATCAAAACGTTTGTTCCTAGGCCGTGGAACAAACACTTCGGTTTTTACATTTTCAAAGTCCAAACAGTCGATCCAAACCGTTCAACATTCAATCTATATTAAAATGTGCTTGGAGACCAAATTTTATATTTTTTGGAACTTTTTTACTATTTATTAAGCTAGTTTTAAAATCGCTGATTTTAATAAACAGTGAAAAATTTCTGGATCATTGAAAACAGCGATTTTAAAACTGACTTAATAAATAGTAAAAAAATTCAAAAAGATGTAAAATTTGGTCTCCAAATACATTTTAATATAGATTAAATATTGAACGTTTGGATCGACTGTTTAAACTTTGTAAACCGAAGCGTTTGTTCGACGGTCTCGAAACAAACGTTTTGATATTAGCCAACCTCTATATATATATATATATATATATATATATTGGTAGAATTCTTTTGTCTGCGGCACGTATCCACCCCGTGGCAAGCAACTTGTTTTGGGATTAGACAAGACTTTATGTACACGAGAAAAGAAATCTAATTTGGTAAATAAAAAAGATTAGGTAAATTGAAGGCTGCTTCAGCGGACCAAGATGCAAAAATCACGTGTATATATAGAAGAAATTGAAAGGTCTATTTGGAAAAATTGAATAATGTATTGTAAACGTTGTTGTGATCATTTCTTTTTTATATTTAAGAGTATAGAGGTGGTCAGCACTAGATAATTGTGCAAGTCAAATGTAGAGATGATATACCATCAATTTTGTTTCATATATAGTAAACAAACAACATTAAATAAAAAAATGGATGATATATTGATAACAACAAAAATAATAATAATCATGATATAATACTATAATTATTACAAGAGGAGGGATCCACTTATAACATTTGTAAGTTATAATATTTTACAACAATTTGGTTTTGTGATTTCAAAAGTCCAAACAGTCGATCCAAACCGTTCAACATGATATCTATTTTAAAATGTGCTTGAAGTTAAAACTTTACATTTTATTGAATTTTTTTTACTATTTATTAAGTATTTTATAAAACTGTTGTTTTTCAGTGGTCCAGAATTGTCAAGAAACAATAGTTTTGTAAAATACTTAATAAATAGTAAAAAAAATTCAAATAAATGTAAAATTTTATCTCCAAGCACATTTTAATATAGATATCATGTTGAACGGTTTGGATCGACTGTTTGAACTTTTAAAATCACAAAACCGAATTATTGTAAGATGTTGTAACTTACAAATATTGTAATTGAATCCCTCCTCTTATTACAATTATAATTATCAAGTTAATATATTGTTTTTTGAGAAGAGAACGAAGGTCAAGCCCTCCTTTCATTGATAATAGTTGTTCTTACATGAGTTATGCAAAAACAGTGGTTAATGTAAAACAATTGGACACAAATAAGCTTGAGTCCGAAATTAAAAATCAGTAAATTTAACTCAGAAAACAAAATGCGGGATTGGAATGATTGAGAATTCTTGCTGCTCTCCTGTGTCGACTTACCTCTGTACTTCCCACGTACTACTGGTGTATACCCACTGCATGCTGCCTGATCTGTTCCAGACTTTCAGTCAAGATTCTAAATAGCGATTATTGTGTGATCACGGAGAGACTAAAAAAAAGCTATTACAAATAGCGTAGTTATAGCAGAAACTAGCGTACATAGCGTTTTTTTTCTTTTCAAAAATTATATTATATATTTCTGTCATTTATATATCAACATTATCAAACATTGAGAAACTGAAATAACAACCAAATGACAACTAATCTAAGTCTATATTTTTTTCAATCATGCAAATAAGAAAAAAATAAAGGAACTACAAGGATACATTCTTTAATAGTTCATACGTCATAGTATTACAAATTGTAATAGACGAAGTGCAATTAATTTTACAAGTGAAATGAAGTCAGTACCTATTTGACCATTTTACATATTATAATAATCAAAATCATCTTTCTATTTAAAAACAAAGGGCAATAATTTTACAAGTGAATATTAGACGAAGAGCAAGCAAAAGGAAAGAATTAATATTTGAATATTTTCCGATATAGAAGGAGAGACTAAATCACAAATAAGAACAAAAACACATAGTTCAGTTTAGCATACCTGGCATAGCGGATGATAGGGTCGGAAAATGTACTATTTTTCCCTATCATTTGACCGAGCTAAAACGGGCATAAAACGAGACACTCTGGACAACAGGTCCACTTTGTGCGGATCGGTCACGAACCGCATGCACTTTGCAGCCAACAATCGAACATAATACAAGCTGCAGAAGAAAATCTCTAAGTACAGGAAGCCTATGTGGTTCATCCTGGAAGCGCATGTTATTCAATGCCCAACAACACAAATAACCGTTGCAAACAGTAGTTACAGCAGATTCTGATCTAACTTGGCAACCAAACTCCACTACGGCCCCACTAACACTATGGACGAATCAAAAATCTTTTCATCCCTACATGACCTATGAAGCCTATATCTAGATAAGATCTAAAGTTTCTTAGTATCAATCAAGTTATACACAAATTCCATTAATGTGGTAGATCGTAGCGCCTTAAATTCGCACACAGAGAACAGAGAGAACAAATAGCTGCTAGCTTTAAATTAATTCGCGCACATAGAGATGGCTGGAAGAGAATTACCAAGAATAATCTCTTTTATATCTAGAGAACACTATCGGTTGAATTAATGTAGCTGTTGGTGTTTAGTTGACCTAGGTTCCAATCATTTACTAGCGTTGCCACTCAAAAAAGCGTTATTGGTTCAGTAAAGATAGTAGTTGGTGTTGATCAATCCAACACCAACGGCTTGTAATTACCCATCAATGGTAAATGTCACCCCCTCAATGCCATCGGTCCGTGGAGCCCAACCGATGTCGAAGAGTCACTCAATACCAACTATAGTTAAAATTTAACCGATGACAAAAGAGGACCCATCAACGCCATCAGTGGATTAGACGTGAATAGTCTGCGAAAAGTTGCAAAGTATTCTGCCAATATTTAAAAAAAAAAGTTGCAAAGTAAATACAGCGTTATCCCTGAATGCAAACACTATTTGTGCCTTAGGCCATCTGATGATGAAGGTGCGATGGTAAATGTTTGTTTTTTAGAAAAGATTCTTGAACTTTTACACGTCCAAATATTATAAGAAACTATATGAACAAAAAAAAAAAAAGAGGAAAAGAGCGCTTGATCAGTATAGTAAGTTAGTAACACTAAATTAATTTGAGAAATATTTTATTTCTTCAAGATTTCCTTTCACATAGATTATTATTCTTTCAATACAATAACGTTGCCTTAAAAGTACTTCTTTGCAAAAAAGAAAAAAATAAACAATGTATAAAGTACAGAAATTATAAGAGATAAGGAGATATCAACAAGTGATACAAAAGTAGTAATTTTAATTAGAATGCATATTAATTTATCGCACTGCAAATCTTTCTTATTTGTCCTGACGAACCGGTTAGTGGATTGATATCCCCCATCTTAACCATTGCAGCAGCAAAATCCTCATAAAAGGAGGATGGATCCCTACTATAGCTCGCAACCATGCCATCAGTCTCACCCCCATTGAACAACACTTGGTCAGAGTGCAACAGCCCCCTTCTTTGCATCAAATTTTTGTAGTACTTGTTGTCAAGTGAGTTCGGTGTAACAGGGTCAAGTGGTGCCAAGTTTGTAACTCCGGCATTGTTTGAAGGAGGGCAATTACGTCTCCTGTGAAGAGCAAAGCTCGGATCGATGTTGGTCTCATTGTATATACGGTCCCTAAATGTCACGCATTGAGCCTGACCGATTGTATGTGCACCTGAGAGGGCAACCATTTCCTTAGCATTGAGTCCCTTTCTAGCAAATTTAGCAATCAGCACATCCAGGTTATCACTACCGAAGGGCAAATCAGCAGCAGCCAAATCTCTATTTGCTGTGGTTGAATCCCTTCTCCCTAGCTTAACCGTCCACGTTGGCCCATTCACATACTCAGAAGAGTCTCTGGCTGCAAGTGCAACGATATCTGCGCATGATACGACTTTCGGACAAACTGCTTCCACGGCCCACTTGGCAGCATCAATGATTTCCATTCCCCTTATCGAGTTGTTGTTTTGAAGAGCAGTTTGCTCACCCGTGAACCATCGGGTGTCTTTCAAAAGTACCGATCCATCACATCCCTAATAATTCAAAATAAAAGGTACTAATTCCTTTAGATTTTACTCCAAAATTAACCTAATTATATTAATCATGAGTAAGCCCCTGTAAGTATTTATGTTATTGTATATGTAGTTTACTCTGAGTAGAACAGTGTTTTTTTTATATGCTTGTACCACTTCTACGTATTTTAGATTTCAGAACTTAAAATATAAGATCAATTCCAAATGAGGTGTGTCATTGGATGGACATCAGTAACGAATTAATTTATGTATTACATATTATTGTTAATTACCTGAACAAAGCAGTCATGGAAGTGAAGGCGTATGAGAGAGGCGGCCATTCGGCGCTCTTTCGCAATAGCACTTCGTATTGCTGTGCGAATGATTGGAAGGGCTCGTGGACATGTATAATCATAGTAGTTTGGAGTCAGAGAAGCTTGACAGTGCTTTAAAGAGAACGCGAAGAGCATTGCAATTGCCATCAAAGCAAGTTTTGAAGAAGAGCCCATTGTTAATTATGATAGAGAGCGTGATAGAAACTAATTGGGAGCTGATTAGTTTGTTTGTAGAGGGAAGCTAATTAAGAGTTGATTTGTGGCTTTATGGTGTATCATTTGTGTATTTATAGGGTACCTTCGGTGAACAGGTCTCTGGGAAGAATGCTTCAAACATAATTATTTATTTTATTTGAACACTATAATTAAGTACGGTATCGGTCGATGTTTATAAATTTAGATATGTACAAACTTCTTTGTCAGCCGTTTGGATTAATTACTTCTTCCAAGTCAAACATTCATCGCTTTTTAGAGATTTGTTATTAATAGATTGGATATACTGGGGTAGTTACACCAATTAATTAATTGACCAAGAAAATGATATATTGGTACGTAGAATTCTATGGTCTGCAGCACGTGACATGGCCAATTAAGTACCCTTGGCAAATAACTCGTTTATAAAAAAGAATTAATTAGGAAAATTAGAGGTTGCTTCACCGGACCATTAACGATCTTTCATAATAAAGGAGCTCTAAATACAAGAGATTGACGTTACTGGCTATGCTCCTTTTGAGTAAAGATACATGTATACTTAGTCCTTTTTCACAACAACAAAGTAGGCACTTATCGCGAGGGAAAAAACGCATTTATGACGGTTCTCCGTCGCGAAAAGTACCGTCGCGAATAGAAAAAACACAGTTATGATAGTACTCCGTCGCGAAAAGTCACTTTTTACCCTCACAAAAAGTCACTTATTCTTGTTGTGTTTGTAGGATGAAAAAACTTTCTTAATTTATTCATTAATACAACCTTAAAAAAAAAGATACATGTATACTTCATCGCTATTTAGAATAATAGATGATTTATTAATTGATTTTTGTATAGGATAAAATTTTATTGACGTTTGCGAAAAAAAATCTATTTTTTTTCTTTTATGATAATAATTTCTTCAAACTTATTTATCAATGACAATAGTATATATATGGTGTATATATTTAGATCTACTTAAGAACAAATATGTTAATACTACTACAATAACACTAATTATATATACACAGCAAATCATACAAAGATCCGAAATTTTTTCATCAAAAACAGTGTGTTAAGAGAGAAGTGTGTGCGCAAAAATGAACTTAGCCATATACACACACGGTCAATAGAACAAAACTCATGTACAAAAGACACCTGCATTTTTACACACTTGTTTATATCTATTACATTGATGCATACTCGTCTATTTATGATAAAAAGTCAAAACGTATTTTAATAGCATAACATAATCAGTATTACACTAATGCACACTTTGATTACTATATTAATACACAATTACTTAGCTTTTAAAAAAAAATTATCATATTTTTTATTATTTGAAGGTCCCAATCATCCTTCCGTACCATACGTACGTACGTACGTGATTTCTGCACCATTGGTCCGGTCAAGCAGCCTTCAATATATTTTCCTAAATCTTTTCGGTTTTATCTTACATCTTTTTCCCGTGTAGATAAAAGTCTTGTCTAATCCCAAAATTAACGAGTTGCTTGCCACTGTGTGGGCACGTGCCCCAGACCAAAGAATTCTTCCAATATATCTTTTTCTAGGTCCTTATAATTAAATTGGTACAACTGCCACATCATAACTAGAATAGAACTACCTAGGGTTTTGTAAGTTTATTAAAAAAATTTGTGAATTTAATTCTAAAATTTATCGGATTGATTTTAAATGACGAATCGGAACCGTTGAAACCCATCTACTTTACTATTGATGTGTCAACATGTAAAAATTTAAAATTTTATAATAAATTTAGTATAAAATCGAGCAGTTAAAACTAGAAGATTTATAAATTAATTTTTAATGCATTCATTTTTTTTAACGTTTTTTTACCACTTGACTCTATACAAAATTAATTCGAGAATTTAAAATTTTCACATGTAGACGCATATAACTCGTAAGGTAGACGACTTTCAACAGTTCAGATTCATCATTTGAAATTAATCCGATAAGATTTAGAGTTGAGTTCACAAAGAGGCTTGATGAACTTAGGAATCTCATATCTAATATATCAACTAATGATCATGCATGAGAACGCAAAAAGGACCATGAATGCTTGACTTGGAAGAAGTAATTAATCAGTATATTACACACTATAATTAACAATTTGTATATTACACACTATAATTAGTATTCAAATTTATTATTTTTTAAAATATATAAGGCTTCGTAAGTTAAAAAGTTTTGTATAAAATATAAGAGAGGGTTCCAATATCACAAGATTTTGAAGCCACAAAATGAGACTACGTACCTCATTGTTTTTCCCCATTTCTATTTCAAAATTTTAAATCGAAATTGTTTGGTTTCATGAGAGATGCACTCAGCGTAAACTTTTTTATTTTTAGGGTTCATTATTTTAACTTGACCAAATGGTGGAAAAATAGACGTATCTAGTTAATTACTACAATAGATTATTCTAATTAATGTATTTATTTTTCTGATAAAAATTAAGTCAAAACGTATTTTGATAGCATAACATAATCAGTATTACACTAATGCACACTTTGATTACTATATTAATACACAATTACTTAGCTTTTAAAAAAAAATTATCATATTTTTTATTAGTTGAAGGTCCCAATCATCCTTCCGCACTACTACAAAAAAAGAGATTATACACGGACAATAAAGGAAGAGCTACACGGATTTCCTACCGTGTTTAAATCGAGGGTGTACGATTAGTTCAATAACTACACACGGACTTTTGGCCGTGTGCAATTTTAAAGATTCTACACGTATAACTTCACAAACAGCCGTGTACAAAGACCAGAATGTGTCGCGCTCCATTTACCGAGCTACACGGATATTACCAAAAAAACCGTGTACGATTCTTTTTGTACACGGACTTTTAACTAAAAAACCGTGTAGCTTGACTCTTTCTACACGGACATTTAGTTAAATGTCCGTGTAGCTCTCCTCTTTCTACACGGACATTTAACTAAATGACCGTGTAGCTATCTTTTTTCTACACGGACTTTAGTTAAATGTCCGTGTAGAAAGTACATTTTTTTTTTTTTTGTATTTTTTGTTTTTCGGCTAGCCTCCAGTTTTGCTAGCCATTTTTGTTACAGAACTATATATTTCAGATTTTCCAGATTTCATATAACAAGAAATCCATATTTTCCAGATTAGCAATAAATCCATATTAGCAAGAAATTCATATTTTTCAGATTAGCCAGAAATCCATATGCAATAAATTATACAATATTCATATACACCAAATTATACAAAATTATGCAAATCCATATTGAGGATTACAAAATTCCATGGCAAACCACCTTGCCCACATGCACCGCACATCGTCGATCTGATCCCAAGAGTAATGATCTTGCTTTGTCACATTCTACAAAATTATAATTTTATAATAGTTAGTATTTCAGAAAAGGTAGATATCAATTGCTTATTATATAGGAAATTCATATGAAGTACATACCGCTTTTGGGAATTCGAATTGTATTCTTTCGACAAAGTCAAACATGAATATCATCGTGTAATAAGCGCATTCCCAACCCTCCTTCTGTTGCGGGCTCTGAAATTTACATTTAGCGGCATTTGTTAGAATGACAATAATTTTTTTAACAAGATATGAAATTTCTAACTCATAAAGTGTGCTCACCAACAAGTACTTCCAATTCAACTTGCTTTTCTTGCCCGGGCCCGTCCTATCTGATCCTCCCTCTTTAATATATTTCACAAAAGCCCTTACAAAAGTGAATGAATGTAATTAGCAAAAGTATAATTTGATATGATTGAAAGAAATGCAAACCTATAGAATTATTATTGCTTACTTATTCACAAAAGGCAAGATAACTTTGCACTTGGCAGACGCGGTCTTTCCTTTGGGCTTACAAGAATCAACAATTATGCCCACATTTAGGTACGGCACAATGAGAATCAAGCACCAATGTTTGCTGTGGGATCGAGGAGAAGAATTATAGTACTTTAGCATATAAAAGTGACACGAGTATTTGCTATGATTGATGGTGTGATTTCATTTTTTTATGTTTAACTTTTAATTCCTTTATACAATTCTTTAATTAAAATATAAACAACACATAAGTTAAGATTAGAACTAACTCCTCGTGGTATGGCATGAGAATGAATTTCTTCTCCTCCGCCTTAGCATGATGCATCGCAGAACACATGTACTCGATAGCCATATCCGGATAATATGTCGCTGCCGTACCACTCACTTTCTCGGGGTCCAGAAACACGCAAAAGTTCTTCCTTTCAACCATCTCATCACCGAGTCGGACTAGCTTCCTGAAAACTCATCATATTGTAATTAGAATATATATTTGAGTTATATACAATAATGAAAATATTTTAATATCACTAACATGAGGAAAATGGTGATGTGTGAAACATCAAGCCATTTGTCGGATGACGAGTGGTGGAAGAGGTCCTTGAAGTCTCTGAACGACAGCAGGAGCTCCCTGCCTTCGTGTAGAAACATCCCAGGTGGGACAAGGATGACGATAGCCTCCATGCCGTCGGGCGCCGTCATCAAGTAGTCGTGGAGAAGGCGCAAATCATTGGGCAAACGGCTGTATTCTTCTTCTGTGACCATAGGACGGGGCGGTGATTGTGGCGCGTCAGGCGCGACGTCGCAAGCCACCTCCTGACGTACCGGTGAGAGAGCCGTACCGGTAACATCATCTCCTCGTGTCTGTATCAAGTTATAGATGTATTATTCTAGTATTTCAAAAAGAATGAGTTGAATGTAACAAAATAAATGAATTTTTTTATGGATTACCTGATCCAAAACAATTTGACTCTTGGGCCATTGGACAAATGACATCCGTGCGTCATCAAGCACAACCGCGTCGTCGGTAGGGACAGGAAGGGGTACGCGCTGCCATCCATCCACGACTAACTCAACCTGCACGCATGCATGGTCGGGTCTTAGCGGAGTATTGTGTACACTTTTGGCGAGTGGATGTACAACGCCCTTAGCAACGATCATAGAAACACTGCCATTCCGAAGGATGAGGTCGCATGCTCTGGGGTCCTGCAAATTTATAGGAAGGTTGTTTATTTTAGTGATGCGATATTGTCTAACAAGGTTGCAAACAGGTTTTAAATACCTTTAGATTATGAAGAAGTATTGATTACCTTGAGATTATCCAAATCGTCTAAGGCGCCCCACGTGCCGGATGCTTGACTACTTCGCCGAATTCCCGGTGAAATGGGAGGTGGTTGCTCGGATGGCTGCGTAGTTGCTGATCTAATTTGTGTCAACATTGCTTCCATCTCAGCAAACCTTGCGTCGTACTCTTTGCTCACCTCCGCGCGTATCTGCGCAACTATCTCGTCTTTGTTTACCTTGGCACGAGATTTTCTTCGAGGTTTCTCTCCCTCCACTCGGAACACCTCCTTCCAGCCCCTGTAGACCCCTACACCCCTTACTCGACCCGGGTGTTCTGGATTCTCGAGCGCTGCGGACAAGGAATCATTTTGTCGTTCGACACTCCGGGCACCCGAGTTGACCTCCTCCTCCACTTCCAACTGTTCAAGTAGAAGAATTAGTTAAAGCAAAAGAACAATTGACGTACTTTCGGAGTTATAAATGACTCTTACCATTCTTTGAGCCACGCTTTGCAAATCCGTTGGGAGTACTATCCTCCCGTCAGCGGTTACCTCGGCTCTACCCATGACCCAATCTTTGCCCCTAGGATTTTGGATCCTAACCACGGGTGAGTTAGAATTCTTGTTCGCGTCCAGGACTTTCCTCCATTCTGCCGTCTTACCCTCGTAACCACCTGACCCTAGATGGTGTGGATACTTGTTAAAGGCAACGGTCCTCCTGCCGGTATCACTCTTTGCCTTCACAGAAACAAGACAATAACGATCAGTTAGTTTTAGAAAGATAAGTACATATCGAGAAAGAATAAGCATAAATTTGGCACGAGTTAGATACCTGGAACTCTTCGGTAGACTTCAAAGCTTGAAACGCATCCCAGTCCTCTTGTTTTAGCCATTTGTAGTGGCCGACCGGATTTTTCCCTTTCTCCATGAAGTCCGTCTTCAACGTGCTCTTGTATTGCTTCCAACCATTGTTCATAATCTTCAAAGTCAATTTCTTTGGAACATCATCCTTGATGTTCCAATGAGCCTGATTGACACAAAAATTTAGTGTATTTAAGTATAGATCATACATAAGTGAAAATTCAAGAGAAGAGTTGTTAGGCACTTTACCTTCACCGTGTTCCACCACGCGTTCTTCACCTTATCCTCGAAATGATCCCATCTCTCAACAAGGATACTCGCATTTTGCCTCACGAAACTCGTACACCAATTTGAGTATTTCTGCCGTTTTGGTCCCTGCGCACGCCCGTCTTCTGTGAACCAGATTTCTTGATGGGTCTGCTCAGAATGGCTCGTGCACATTGTAGGCCCTCTTCTCCTTCTTTCTGACGAGGCAGTAGCTTGCTGCTCCTCTTCTTCCATCATATCCTCGTACTCATTTTCATTCGACATGGTGCTGCATGAAATTAAAGATCAAATCATTTGACATATAACCTAGATTAATCAACCAACTTTTGACATATAACCTATATTCATCAAGAGATTAATCAATCACTTGTTGACATATATCCTAGATTATTTGAATTAACCTACAATAATTATGGTACAAGCACAATGTATTCAAGCACAAATTAACCTAAAATAACCTAGGTTATATGCTAAAATTATGGTACAAGTACAATGTCAACAAGTACAATGCTAAAATAACCTAGGTTATATGCTAAAATAACCTAGGTTATATTCAAGCACAATGTATTCAAGCACAATGCTGAAATTATGGTACAAGCACAATAATTATGGTACAAGCACAATGTATTCAAGCACAAATTAATTAACCTAAAATAACCTAGGTTATATGCTAACGGGTTCAATACTAATCATGTCTAACGGGTTCAATACTAATCATACACGGTTGAGAGAGAGAGAGCTAACCAATAAGAAAAATAACAAATACCAACCATGTCTAACGGGTTCAAACCCAATAAGAAAAATAACGAGAGAGAGAGAGCTAACCACGGGTGAGAGAGACCACTGGTTAGAGAGAGAGAGACCGAGGTGGAGAGAACCGAGGTGGTGAGGCGGCGAGGCGGCGAGGCGGGGAGGCGGTGAAGAGCTCGGAGAAGGCTCAGCAAAATCTTCTCTGTGAGGGTTTTTTAAACTGATGTTTATTCTCTTTTCGGACTTGTGAAAATTTTGGAAGAGAAGGATTTCGAATAATAGTGTTTTTCTCATTATACACGGACTTTTAACTTAAAAGACCGTGTACAAAGATCTTTATACACGGACTTTACTCTAAAGGCCGTGTGCAAATACCCTTTCTACACGGACATATAGCTAAAAGGCCGTGTAGCTCTCTACCCTTTCTACACGGACTATTAGCTAAATGTCCGTGTATAAATTGGTCCGACAGGTGGGTCCCAGGTTCAGTAAAGTTGAACATAATATTTTAAACATAATATTTTCATTAAACATAATCCTTCCTTAAATATTTTAACTAATATTAAATATTTTAACTAATATTTAGTGAAAACTAATATTTTAACTAATATTTATTTTATTTTATTATTAAATGTTTTAACTAATATTTTCAAAAACTAATACTAATATTTGATAATATTATAAGCATTAAACATAATCCTTCATTATAAGCATTAAACTAATATTTGATAATATTTGATAATATTTGATAATACTATTACTACATTATGCTTTTTTCTTTTTTCCCTCTTTTTTTCTTTTTTTATTTGATATATTACAAGCTAAAGTTGCAATATTAAAAGCTACACGGTCTTAAACAAAATAAATATTACACATTATGCTTTTTTTTTCCTTTTTCTCCTTTTTTCCACTATTTGAACGGTACCCTCGGCCCATAATCCTACATTGTGGTCGGACCGCATGTAGTCAGCTTCGTCTACCCCTTCAAGTGTTGCTACCTCAGTTTGCACATCGGTACAAAATGGAGGTACTTCGTCGAACTGGTCGTACTCTTCTTCATCGACGACATTTTCTACCCCGACAATCCTTCTTTTTCCGGATAGGACGACGCTCAACCTGGCATCACTCGGGTCAGTGGCATAAAAGACTTGGGTGGCTTGCTTGGCGAGTATAAACGGATCATCAACATGCCCAACCCTGTTTAAATCAACGAGTGTGAACCCGTCGTTATCAACTTTAACACCTCGGTCTTCGACCCATTGACACCGAAACACGGGAATGCTCAGGCGAGGACTGTAAATGAGCTCCCAAATTTCTTGAATAACGCCATAATATGACTTTGATGCTATTACAGCCCGGCCATCTCCGGATCTACTGAATTCTTGAGAGGTCGCCACCAACGTCACCCCACTGTTTTGCATCGTGCTCTTATCACTCTGGGATTTAGTATAAAATGTATATCCGTTAATCTCGTATCCTTGGAATGTTCTAACAACAATTTGGGGTCCTGCACCAAGTAGTTTAACAATTTCAGGTACGGGGTGTGACCCCACTCTTTCTTTCAGCCATCCTATAAAAGAACGATTATGCTCGTTAGTAAGCCACTTCTGACTCCTCGTGTAGTTTTGTTGTTGAAGGATTGTCATGTGCTCATCTATATAGGGAGCAACATCTGTCATGTGTTGTAGTACAATAAAATGTGCCTTTTGTAGTTCATTTAGATCAGCAACTACGGCTCTCAACCCAATTGTCCCGACTCCTTGGAGCCTTCTCTCGTATCGAGATTTTGGAACGCCAATAGGATCCACACCGGTCAAGTAGTTGGTGCAAAAATCAATCACCTCCTCCGTAGAATATCCTTCTATAATGCTACCTTCGGATCGATGTCGGTTCCTTACGTATTTTTTCAAGATGCCCATGTATCTCTCGAATGGATACATATACCGAAGGAACACGGGACCACAAATCTTAATTTCTCTCACAAGATGAACAACAAGGTGAACCATGACATCGAAAAAAGATGGCGGAAAATACATCTCAAGTTGGCAAAGAGTAACGACGACCTCCTTTTGCAAAGAGTCCAATTTTAGAGGGTCTATCACTTTGGAATTTATTGCATTGAAGAAAGAACAAAGCTTCGTAATGGTTTGACGAACGTGCTTTGGTAAAATTCCCCGAATTGCAACCGGAATTATATGTGTCAGTAAAACATGACAGTCGTGAGATTTCAGACCGACCAGTTTCAAGTCCTTCATCGACACCAACTTCTTAATATTCGAAGAATATCCTGATGGGACTTTTATACCATTGAGGCATTCACAGAAGCTTGTTTTCTCTTTCTTTGACATTGTGCACAGTGCGGGGGGTAGGTATGTGCGCTTCCCTTTCTCCTGCGGTGCGAGCTCGGGTCGTATTCCCATCTCTACCATGTCTTTTCTCACTTTAATACCATCTTTCGTCTTCCCCGGAATGTTCAATAATAAACCAATTAAACTGTCACAGACATTTTTTTCGACATGCATGACATCTAGGCAATGCCTCACTTCTAAATATTTCCAGTACGGTAGCTCCCAAAATATGGACCTCTTTTTCCAAATATTCTTCGGTAGTGCTTTGGCGCATTTTCCAAAAACAACATCAATGTTTTTTACCCGTTCGAAGACACTCTCCCCGTCTAATGGATGACGAGCCACTCCAAGCTCAATTTTCCCGTTGAATGCCATCTTCTTCTTACGATATGGGTGATTAATAGGAAGAAACCTACGATGCCCCATGAATACATTCTTTTGACAATTTTTCAACCTCAGCACCTGCGTGTCATCTTCACAGATCGGGCACGCTTTTGCTCCTTTACAAGTGTAACCCGACAAATTCCCGTACGCGGGGAAATCATTTACGGTGCAAAACACCATGGCCCGCAAGGTAAAGGTCTCTTTCATATACGCATCCCACACCGGGACGCCATCACGCCACAATTTTTGGAGGTCCTCGATTAATGGTGCGAGATATACATCTATGTCATTTCCGGGTTGTCTGGGTCCTTGGATTAGTAATGACATCATTATATATCTGCGTTTCATGCACAACCAAGGAGGAAGATTGTAGATGCATAAAAGAACTGGCCAAGTACTGTGCCGACTGCTCATACTTCCAAACGGACTCATTCCATCTGAGCTCACCACAATCCTAAGGTTCCGCGGTTCAGAACCAAATTCTTTGAAATGTCTGTCAATGTTTCTCCATTGAGGAGAATCAGCCGGGTGCCTTAGTTTACCGTCATTTTTGCGCTCTTCTTCGTGCCAGCGCAATAATTTTGCATCTTTGGGATTCGCAAACAACCGTTTGAATCTCGGTATTATCGGCAAATACCACAACACCTTAGCCGGAGGTCGGCCACTTGTGTCCTCGTTACAATCATCAGTGTCCTGGTCCTTACGACGTTTATATCGTGAAACACCGCATTTAGGACAGACATGCATGGCCTCGTACTCGTTACGATACAATACACAGTCATTCGGACATGCATGTATTCTTTCGATCTTCAACCCCATTGGACATATCAACTTCTTTGCCTGATATGTTGTACCGGGTAACTCGTTGTTATCTGGGAGCATTTCTCCTAAAAGCTGTAATAAGGACGTGAAACTCTTATCGCTCCAACCATTGTCTGCTTTTAAGTTTAATAATTTCAACACAGCTGACAGTTTTGTAAATTTGGTACACCCGGGATACAACGGCTTCTTAGATTTATTAGACAAATTTTGAAATTTATCATAATTTTTATCACTAATTTCATCTTCCACATCACGTAACATATCCTCCAAATTTTCAGTAAACTCGTGTTCTACATTTTCATCAAAATTCCTCTCCATCTCATCATCGTCATTTTCGGGTTCGACGTTAATATCAGAATATTCGGCACTCTCATAATCCTCGTTCCAATCAAGTTCAAAATTATCAGAAATTCCAACATTCTCATCATTCAATTCACGATTACAATCCTTATTGGCACTACTACTTCGATCCATCTGTAAATTAAATTAAAAAAATGATTTGATCAATTAATCATGCATGGTCAACATTCTCCTTCGTGTACAAAATTTTGGGCTTACAAAGGGCCGGTTTACAATCCTAACCCACTCTTTGAATATTATGTCTCATATGTGAACACATATTAGCGAGATTTAATTAGTATTTGAGAAAAATTCGGCAGCATTTCCCCTTAACTCCCCAAGTATGCGTACGAACCACATACTCGTAGGAGCAATAAGGGAAAATACTGTCGAACTTTCCTCAAATACTAATTAAATCCCGCTAATATGTGTTCACATCCTAAATGAGACATAATATTCAAAGAGCAGTCCCAAAACGGGGACTATCCAAAATTAATCCCTATTGGATTAATTTTGAACGGGCATGGACCTAAAAGCATCTAAAGGTTGGTTTATTGGACCACAATACACTAATTAATTACATCTAAAATTAAGAATTCAAGAATATATGCATGAAATGACCTAATTAAATAAGCCTAAATAACAGAAAATTAGAGAAAGAAAATGATTTAAATACATATTACTAACCTTAGAAAGATGGAGAGGAGAAAATACAAACTTAATTCAAAGATCTCAGATCTCAGCTGCTGGCCTCGATCAATTCGCAGAAATAAAAAGCTCAGTTGGATATGTATGAACTAAAAACTTGATCAAAACGGCGCTCTGGAAGGGAAGACAATAAAACCCTACACTATTATACACGGCTATTTAGTTATATATCCGTGTAGCTCTCCACCTATTTCTACACGGCTTTTTAGTTATAAAGCCGTGTACAATTATAAGATTTATACACGGCTATATATCAAAAAACCGTGTGTAATGTTCCTACACGGCTTTGTATCAAAAAACCGTGTAGCTCTCTCAATTATTTGCACACGGACCTCTTTACACACGGATTTGTGGTTTCTAATAAACCGTGTAGCTCTCTCTAATAATTCGACACTGATTGTTAACTAATTATCCGTGTAGAAATCGTTCAGATCTTTTGAACTCATGTTTGGTACACTGTTTTTAATATAATTGCCAAATCCGTGTACAATGTGCAGTGTACAAAACCAGTTTTTGTAGTACCATACTTACGTACGTGATTTCTGCACAATTGGTCCGGTCAAGCAGCCTTCAATTTTGCTAAATCTTTTCGGTTTATTACATCTTTTTCCCGTGTAGATAAAAGTCTTGTCTAATCCCAAAATTAACGAGTTGCTTGCCACTGTGTGGGCACGTGCCCCAGACCAAAGAATTCTTCCAATATATCTTTTTCTAGGTCCTTATAATTAAATTGGTACAACTGCCACATCATAACTAGAATAGAACTACCTAGGGTTTTGTAAGTTTATTAAACTTTTTTGTGAATTTAATTCTAAAATTTATCGGATTAATTTTAAATGACGAATCGGAACCCACTACTAGAATTCTCACTTTTTCCGTGGGTTAAAATATGACTTGTTCCGTCGGCTACCCTTGGAAAAAGCCTCAAAATCGTCATTTCCGTGCGCTACCCTCGGAAATACTACCGTCGGTAACAGTCTCGATGGAAATACCATTTTTCTAACTTTTTCCGTCGGCTTACCCTTGGAAATACTATTTTCTGACTTTTTCCGTGAGCTTACCCCTTGGAAATACTACCGTCGGAAATACTTTGACATCCAGCCCATGAGCTTATTATTTCCAAGGGCAAAGTGTGTAGGTCCCACTGTAGTATTTCTGAGAGCAACACATGTGGGTCCCAACAGGTTATTTCCAAAGGCAGTTATGTGGGACCCACCGTAGTATTTCCAAGAGCAGCACATGTGGGTCCCAACAGGTTATTTCCAAGGGCAACATTTGTAGGACCCACTGTGGTATTTCCAATTCCCATTCAGCCAATTCCCCAATTCCAATTCAGCCAATTCCTCAATTCCCCATTCAACCAAATTCTCCAATTCCATTCAACCAAATTAACAAACACATTAAAATATAGAGAAAAAATATGTAATTAACATTAATCGACATTGTATAATCATAGTACATTGTATCAAAATACCAAAAAATATTACAATAGATGTGCTAAAAGAAAGTTCTATATATACCCAAAATATACCCTAATTCAAGATGACTAACAAAATTATATTTAGAATCAACTAAATTTGCAAAAATGTTTTTACGGGAACAATGCAGTCACTCTTCCTTTATCTTGCTATGTTGTCACTGTTGTAAATTATTGCCACCATCTGAAAAGCAAAAATTTACAGCAGGAGATATGTCGGGTTACGATGGTATCATATATACTCAATCTCATTTATTGCCACCATCTGAAAAGCAAAAAAAAATTGTAAGAAATCATTTGTTCATGCATATTTATACATTGGTGAATTATTTCCAACAAAAATTTCAAGCATAGTCTAGAAGTAGCATTGAATTAACATTTATTACCTCATCAAGTGAAACCCTAGTGTTTTATGTATTGCAAAAAAAACAAACAATTCTCAAGTGTCTTTTAAGTCCAGTATATCAACCAAATAATTAATTGGCTACACTATATTGGGTGTTCTTTGTATGGAAATAACCATTGATGTACATGCTTTTCAGTGTACAAGTATCAAATTTTTATTATAACTAGAACTGTGATGAACATGCATGTTTTTGGTGACAATTATACATGAAACAGTGCAGTTTTAACAGTCCATCTTTAGAAAATTATTGTGAGCAAATGGCTACACCAAATTCTTATTTCTTTATATGGAAATGATGGTTAACATGTGTAGTTTATACTCAAAAAGTTTCAAATATTACGAAGGCTTGGAACTTAGTGAATTTCACTGTTTTGTGAGGATCAGCTGGTGTGGCAGTACATTGTTTTTAACAGTATTTTCGGTTTTCAGGATATGAGATTCAAATGGCCACCAAAAATTGTAGAAAAATTATTTTCAGGAGATTCTTTTTTCAGTGTGCTTGTATATGTGTCTAGTGTGTGTGTGTGCAAGGATTTGATCAATTTCAGTTCAGAGTTCTCTGTACAGAGGTTATACTGACAGAAGGTCAAATTGGGGCTGTTTAGGCAACTCAGTATACCAGCATGTGTTTGGCTTAGTTTCACTTATGTATGGAGCTGGTACAAGCATGGTTATTACCTGATATGCATGTAGTGAGTCATACATGATATCTTGGTGCCGAGAGATGCGCCTTGTATCAAACTCCCAATTAACCATTTACTAGCAATTCATCAAACACCTTATGAGCAACCGACTATCTAAAAAGAAAAGAAAAGGCACCACCAGATTAAAAATTGCACTAATAAGAAATGAAAATGCAACACCAGAAATAAGAAATGAAAATAGTGAATAAAAAGAAAAGGCACCACCAGATTAAAAATTGCAGTAATTCGCACCTCAACCCAATCTTTGTGGCAATCCATCGAACACCTTGTAAGCAAGAGCAAAAGTTTCTAAATAATGAGAAATTAAACCTAACTTATAAAATCAACTTTTTATCACAAGATACTCAACTTTTTAGAATTCAGCATGCATTTCTTGAATTTACCAAAATTATTTGGCCTAGATTACTGGCGATTGGTTAAATACTTCTAATAACTCTCTATTGTTCGACAAACTGTAGTACTACGTGGTAAGGTCTTGTGCTACGTTATAAATAACCGAGAAATATCTTGGTGCATGAATTGCAAGTGAGGAAACAGAACTGCTGCACACGAGGAGCACATGTCTCTTCATATTTACTGAATAAGAACAAGTTTTATTTAGCAAATTATGATTTCATTCATGCATATACACACCTACAAGTAATTATTTTTATGTAGCTGTTCATTACACCAAAATAAGAAAATTTACATCCTTGTCATTTGATTATAGAAAAGTTGAGCTTGGCATCTACAAAGTGTTATACTATGTCTGCAATAAGGCAAGCCTGCATCATTAGAAATACAGATGAAATGCTTAAGACTTAAAAAAAATCATAAGAACAAAGACAATGTCTGTCTCTAAACCTTATCCAGTAAATTCTATCACCATGGAAAGCAAACATTAACCCACCAAACTGAATTGAAACTTGCTGTGTTACAGAAAGTCATGCCCAAACTTGACCTGACATTAAAATTGAATACCCATATACTACCAGCATACTTCAAATAAGATCAAACATTGAGATTGAGATACAATAGCAAATTAAAGGGCTTCTTTTTTCTTCTTTCTTTTAGGCCGGGTTCTTCACACTCCAAAATGAATAAATGAGATAAAACTTACCCCATCTTACCCAAACTAGATATATAAGCAGCTGTTTCCGAAAATCCAAAACCCAAGAAATAAGGAGGCAGCCCCTTCCATAAATACTTCTATCCTGTCCGTGTAAGAAGCTAGAAAACGAGTGCTGGGGAATAAATAAATCAATACTTTTTTTAGAACAAGCAAGCCAAAGAGAATAAAACAAATGTACTGAGTAATAGCTAGCTGGAAAGGGTTAGCCCAATAAATGAGGTCAAGTACGGCGCATTGAAACGTTTTCCTTGTATGGAACAGAAGTCTAACAATAAATTTCAAAGAAACGAGAAAAGACTCTCTCAAACAGTGACCAGGAGTGTTTGATTCAAGAGGTGTCCGTAAACTTTGAACGAAATATCAAATTTATCACATGCATTCAATTGATAAGTCTAAACGATTTCACAGATCCAATCTAAGTCAAATTATTAAGAAATGCGATAAAATCGATAAAGGCTCAGACCTAGATCAGGTTCTAGGAGGCGCCACCGCCTATAACAGCCACCAGTCGCCGACACAAGGTGCAGAGAGGTGAGAGTAACTGAGCTGACAAGGAAGTGAGGGATTTCTCTTAGAATGAAGCGGAGGGCTGGACGACTCCATGGCGACTCGGATCGGATTTGGGCGAGAGAGAGGCGGGTCTAAGAGACCACAAGAGAGGACAGGAGGGGAGATGTTTGGTAATTAGCGGGAGAGGGAATTTGGGCGAAAACTGTAGAATGGGAGGGAAGAAAAAGAAAGCTAGGGTTTTGGCGTAAATTAGCGGGAAGAGGAAAAATAAATGGAGGCTCGATCAAATTAAAAAAAAACTCTCCAAGTCCAGAGAGGCTGAGAGGAGAAGGGGCTTTGTATTGCGCTGGGAGACCTATCCACCAATTCATATACTCTGAGGTAATATAACATTTGTGTTTAGATCGGAGCCGTCTAAACGAATATTAAAGGAGCCTGTGCAATGATCTAGGTTCGGATCTAAACAAAAATATTCTGCTACCTCAGAGAGTATCCACAACCTCTTAAATGAAGACATCAGAACAACACATTTTCAATCGAACCGTTCAGATTTACATATTTACAAATTAGTTAATGCATTTACAGAAAATAATATGAAAAAATTTCAAAAAAAATATTTTTAAATTTGTTACAGTTTCTATGACCAAATCATACTTATAATTGTAAATTTTATTGACTTTCATGACTATTTGTCCCTTCAAATTTAGTAAATATTTACGGACCGTTCATTTTCACATCAGTGATCAATGGTCGATTTGCAATAAAATGATTTCAAATTTATTTTGAAATGATCAAGGGAAAACACTGAACGTAATCAAACTAAAAATTATGAAGTTTTATTGTGTCCGAGCGTCGATCCAACGTGAATTATTAATAGCCCTTCGATGTTTCGATATTCCGTCGACTTGATGGATAGGTAAATAAAAATAAAATTTCATCAAAATTTGCTGCAGGAATATATATGCAGTGCTCTTTAATTTCAACGGTTCCGATCGACCAACGGACGACGTGTTTACGTGCGCCTTCATTAACTCACAAAGCAAGAGTATATGTTTAATGAAACATATACTCTTGCTTTGTGAGTTAATGAAGGCGCACGTAAACACGTCGTCCGTTGGTCGATCGGAACCGTTGAAATTAAAGAGCACTGCATATATATTCCTGCAGCAAATTTTGATGAAATTTTATTTTTATTTACCTATCCATCAAGTCGACGGAATATCAAAACATCAAAGGGTTATGAACATTTGTAAATCTAAACCATCAGATTAAAAATGTGCTATCCTGATTATCAATGGACATCTCCATTTAACAATACTAGTTACATTTTTTATACATATCTATTCAGTGACAGATGGGTCCTGATTTTTAGCTTAAGAGGACTCCAGATTTCTTCACTACCGTACTTGAGACTTATTTTCATTTCTCCCTCCAAACTTTTCATTTCAGCGCTATTTTTCTCTTCTCTGACAATTGATGTCCCACCGTTCAGCGAAAGTTCTTTAAAGGCCCGCTGCAATTCACTCTGGATTGCGCACTTTAATTTGCTCCGTCTCTCACTCTGGCTCAAACACACCCACCTTCTTTCTCGCTCAAGCTCAAACATTTCAGCCCTTCTCACTCTCTCTCGCTCTCTCTCACCCTCCATGCCCGAGCGTACCAAGCCCTCCCCGCACCCCTCTCTCTTCCTTGCCCCATTTTCTTTAACTCGTCGCACTTCTCTCCACATCACTGCCCTCCACCTCGCCTCTCCTAGTTGTACATTTTTTTAGTTCCTTGCCCCATTTTCTTTAGTTCTTCCTTGCCCCATTTTCTTTAGTTCCTTGTTGTACATTTTTTAGTTTTTTAAGTTGTATACCAGTGTTTGATTATGTGCACTCAAGGTGTTCGATGAAATGACATAAGTACACAAGCTTTCTTAAACTGATAATTTTCTTTGTTTGGTAGTTATAGTGTTTAGATCTTCTAATTTTAAAGTTAGGAGTTATAAAATGTAGGGTTTTATACAGATTAATTTAGTGAGGCACACTTGTTTCTCCTTGATGTAATAAATGACATGTGTAAATAGTTTGGTATTGAAATGCAAATGTTACTAATGCTTTTTTTGTGCCTTATGAGAAATGGATCTAATATTACTCATATGACGCCATATCAAGTGATATGCTAGTTTCAGATAAAATTTTGTCTTACTCAATTTAATGCTAGATTAAATATGTGTGTGTGTGTTGTTGTTTTCTTACACGTCTTTATTCCACTAAGAATAGTTGTGATATTGATAGATTATTTTCATGATGAATTCTATTTAAAATTTCAGGGGCGGCCAAAGGGTGTCACTCCCAAATACAGCTTGAAACCTCTTGTACCTAGGCTCTCTGAACTCCTTGGAGTTGAGGTATGTTATGATATGCATGATCTTTCAGCCAATTTTAAGATTTGTGGTTTTTCTATGTGCTTTTGTCATATGGATTGTTATGGTAGTGTGTTTGATCATTTTGATTTTGGGTTGAATTGGTTCAGGTTAAGATTCAATGTGTAGACAAGTCCAATTGCAAGGTCTCTTATTTACAATAATACTGCTAATTGCAAGGTCTAATTAATAATTGTCACATCTCCTCTTAATCAGTCCCTAAAAATCTGCGATCTCACTCTTAATCAGCCCCAAAAAATGCTAATTACAAGTAAACTTACTGTGTTCTTTGCTTGCTAGTATCCAGATCAACCTCTGAACTGATATGGTTAGGTCAAATTTGGAAGAAGTGCTGATTTGTTTAAGGTAAAACCTATGTATTTACTAACTATACATTCCTATGGATTACACCTATATATTTACATAAAAATTGATGTATCACTCAGTTTACTTAACCTAACTAGTATAGTAAGCAAGGCATAAGAATAAGTTTAGTTTTGTCCTACATGTGTAAAATAATCAGTAGTATTGTCCTAGCAGTAAAATAAAAGAATAAAGGACATTTCTGTAAAATAAGTAAATAAAAAGGGTCTATTGACAAAGAATATGAAATGAGAGCATGAAAATATAAATGAATATATCAAGGTCAATTGTCTTATGTTACTGTACCTATACCATATCAACACCAAACATCAAAACAGAAAACAAAGCAACTGGTATTAGGGGTACAAAGACAAAAATTGAATAGAATCCTGAATTTCTGATTTCTTTTGTTATGATATAGAAAGCATAATCAAATCATTGCATTTAAGTTGAATTTGTTATTTTTCTTTTGTTATGATAACGATATTTTTTCCTGCATTGATATCTTCTTTGAAAAATTATTTTGCAGATTTATTGCATCAAAACATAGAGAAATTTCCTTTTATGACCATGTAATAATTTTTCTTCATTGAAATCTTTCCTGTAGGAAGGTGCTGTCTAATTAAAATAGGATGTAAGCTGCACATAATTTTTAGGAGCAGATGGAGAGTGAAAAAACACTAGTTCGAGCATTTAGTAATGAATTAGACAATATATGATGTGGTAATATTGCTTTGGATGTATTATTTGGGTCAAAGCAAACACATGTTTCATTTTTTGAATTGCAATCCAGTTGCAAAATTTCTCTGGAAGCCATTTCAATGAAATTATATATTTTGATTCATCCCCCTAATTTACAAATAGTATGGTTTTGTAATTAATCATCTCACATAAGCTCTTGTTTTGGATAGGTAAATGCTATAATTTTTGTATGGTACAATGCTTTTAATTTGTGTATTGAGATGTAATGATATTTTCTTGGATTTAAGATGTGCAAGTTCTTTTTATAATTGCAAGGGTGCTAGTTCCTTTTGCACAAAAGTAAGCAATAGATTGGAGCATCACAGAATTCAGTTACAACAGAAATTAGTTAGTTAATCTTGCTGTTAGAACTATAGTTAGACATTAACTGATGTAGTTAAGAGATTAATCAAGCCACTGCGTGGGCTATAAAAGAGATGTAATACCACTTTGTACAATTACAAAAGAATGAAATAAAGATTCATAATTTCATTTCTTGCTCTTAATTAAATATTGGTTGTTGCTGTGATCTATTTTTATTAAAAATTCAAAGGAGATCTGAAATATACAGAAATATTATTGTCTCTAGGAATTAAAAACAGTAGTCTCTTGAAAATAATAAGTTTAACTATAAAATAATATTAATTGGATCAATAAAACATTTCCATGGGCATAGTGGTCTAGTATTTCCATGAGCCTTCACTATAAAATTATATAAACAGAATAACCAAAACATTTCCAAGGGTAGCTCATGGAAATAATATGTCTTTCTACTTTTAACTTATTTCCAAGGGCAAGGAGTGAGCTATTTCCATGGGCTATCAATAAAATATAGTATTTGGTCTGTTTGGCGGGTCATGGGTCATGCAAAAGTATTTCCAAGGGCTGATAGTTAACATTTCCATGGGCCGACAGCTGGCATTTCCATGCGCTACTAGTTCCGTTGGCCTGCCGTTGGAAATTATTAAGTGTGTCAGAAAAGACGATTTTATTTCCGTAGGCCATTCCTACCTTCGGAAATAACATAGGCTGCCCTTGGAAAATCCGGAAATTCTAGTAGTGACCGTTGAAACCCATCTACTTTACTATTGATGTGTCAACATGTAAAAATTTAAAATTTTATAATAAATTTAGTATAAAATCGAGCAGTTAAAACTAGAAGATTTATAAATTAATTTTTAATGCATTCATTTTTTTTAACGTTTTTTTACCACTTGACTCTATACAAAATTAATTCGAAAATTTAAAATTTTCACATGTAGACGCATAACTCGTAAGGTAGACGACTTTCAACAGTTCAGATTCGATCAACATTTGAAATTAATCCGATAAGATTTAGAGTTGAGTTCACAAAGAGGCTTGATGAACTTAGGAATCTCATATCTAATATATCAACTAATGATCATGCATGAGAACGCAAAAAGGACCATGAATGCTTGACTTGGAAGAAGTAATTAATCAGTATATTACACACTATAATTAGTATTCAAATTTATTATTTTTTAAAATATATAAGGCTTCGTAAGTTAAAAAGTTTTGTATAAAATATAAGAGAGGGTTCCAATATCACAAGATTTTGAAGCCACAAAATGAGACTACGTACCTCATTTTTTTCCCATTTCTATTTCAAAATTTTAAACCGAAATTGTTTGGTTTCATGAGAGATGCACTCAGCGTAAACTTTTTGATTTTTAGGGTTCATTATTTTAACTTGACCAAATGGTGGAAAAATAGACGTATCTAGTTAATTACTACAATAGATTATTCTAATTAATGTATTTATTTTTCGTCCACTTGATGTAGTAAAACACAAATTTAAAAAATCATACAATTTTATCTGGACGCATCTCTCATACTATTAATTTTAAGAAGGTTTATGGCTCAAATTCAAAACTTGTATTTCAAAAACTTGAAATATAATTGTACAAGTGTTAAAGAGATTACAAATAGCACATTAGCTGTTAAGGGGTCCGGTCATTGTCACTGATTGTGTATAGTTCGAGAAATTGATTTTCAAAATTAAAGTTGGAAAGCTAACTTGTCATAAATTTAAAATTTGAAGGCTTTAAAAAATATTACCCTAAAAAGAATTATTGAACTTTTCACCAAATCGTATAAGAAACTATACGAACCGAAAAAAATAATAATAAGAAAACAAAAAAGAACGCCTATCCGTTTAGTAATATATATTGAATATGTTGAATTGTTTAGAGAAACACTTATCTCTTCTAGATTTCCTTGCACAGATTATTACACTTTTTCATAAAATAGCCTTAGTAATTCTTCGGAAAGAATTCAATGAACAAACATTAAAACATTTAATAAAAAAATGTATAAATCAGAAGATAGAAATTAATTACAAGAGATGAAGAGAACATATCAACAAGTGATGCAAAAATTGTTTTGGAATGCATGCACATTAATTGATCGCACTGCACATCTTTCTTATTTGTCCTGACGAACCTGTTAGCGGATTGATATCCCCCATCTTAACCATTGCAGCAGCAAAATCCGCATAAAAGGAGGATGGATCCCTCCTATAGCTTGCTACCATGCCATCAGTGGCACCCCCATTGAACAACACTTGGTCAGAGTGCAACAGCCCCCTTCTTTGCATCAAATTTTTGTAGTACTTATTGTCAAGTGAGTTTGGTGTAACAGGGTCAAGTGGTGCCAAGTTTGTAATTCCAGCATTGTTGGAAGGGCAACTACGTCTCCGGTGAAGAGCAAAGCCAGGATCGATGTTGGTCTCATTGTATATACGGTCCCTAAACGTCACGCATCGAGCCTGACCGATTGTATGTGCACCTGAGAGCACAACCATTTCCTTAGCATTGAGTCCCTTTCTATCAAATTTAGCAATCAACATATCCAGATTATCAATTCCCAAGGGCAAATCAGCAGTAGCCAAATCTTTGTTTGCTGTGGTGGAATCCCTTCTCCCCAGCTTAACCGTCCACGACGGCCCATTCACATACTCAGAAGAGTCTCTAGCTGCAAGTGCGACGATATCTGCACATGATACGACTTCCGGACAAACGGCCTCCACGGCCCGCTTGGCGGCATCAATAATTTCCATTCCCCTTATCGAGTTGTTGTTTTGAGTAGCAGTTTGCTCGCCCGTGAACCATGGGGTGTCTTTCAGCAGCACCGATCCATCACATCCCTAATTATTCAAAGGAAAAGGTACTAATTTCTTTAGATTTTACTCCACAATTATACTAATTAATATTAATCATGAGTAAGTAGTGTGTATGTTATTATATCTTTATATTGTTTACTCTGACTAGCTAGAAAAGTGTTTTTTAATATATATATATGCTTGTACCGCTTAGATGTATTTCAGATTTCAGAACTAAAAACAAATATCAAATAAATTCTAAATGAGGTGTGTCATTGGACGCACATCAGTAATTAACGAAACTATTTATCTATTGAATATACACACCGTGGTTAATTACCTGAACAAAGCAGTCATGGAAGTGAAGGCGTATGAGAGAGGCGGCCATTCGGCGCTCTTTCGCAATAGCAATTCGTATGGCTGAGCGAATGATTGGAATGGCTTGTGGACATGTATAATCATAGTAGTTTGGAGTCAGAGAAGCTTGACAGTGCTTAAAAGAGAACGCGAAGAGCATTGCAATTGCTATCAAAGCAAGTTTAGAAGAAGAGGCCATTGTTAATTATGAGAGAGGAAGAGTTGATTTGTGGTTTTATGATGAGAAGTGGTGTGTTATCTGTGTCTTTATAGGGTACCTTCGGTGAAGAGGTCTTTGGGAAGAAATGAAGAATGCTTCAACCATATATAATTATTTATTTTATTTGGACACTGTCAAGCAGGGGATAATTAATACTTTTATTTTTGATACTGATATTCCAGCCGTTTGTATTACTTGTTCCAAGTCAAACATTCATGCATGGCCCTTTTTGCGTTCTCTTGATATCGTGTGGCAGTTATACAGAATTTTTTATTTATAGAAATAATATTAAAATAATATAGATTATTAAACTGATTTAAATCTCTTTTGCTTGCGCTGATTTAAATCTCCTCAAGACTAGATCTTCTGCGGCGCATTTGCGCACGCAACGTATACCTTTTACGAAAAATAATATTTAAATTACCGAAAAATAATTTAGAAAGGGTTAAAAAAATTCGGTTCTTTTTACGAAATTAAAATTTCAAGACAATCAGTCTAATAGTCTATTTTATTTTATTATAATTTCTGTAAATTAAACATTTTAGAATATATATATATAGAGGTTGGTTAATATCAAAACGTTTGTTCCTAGGCCATGGAACAAACACTTCGGTTTTTACATTTTCAAAGTCTAAACAGTCGATCCAAACTGTTCAACATTCAATCTATATTAAAATGTGCTTGGAGACCAAATTTACATTTTTTGGAACTTTTTTACTATTTATTAAGCTAGTTTTAAAATCGCTGATTTTTATAAACAATGAAAAATTTCTGGATCGAAAACAGTGATTTTAAAATTGACTTAATAAATAGAAAAAAATTCAAAAAGATTTAAAATTTGGTCTCCAAATACATTTTAATATAAATTAAATATTAAACGGTTTAGATCGATTGTATAAAAATCAAAACGTTTGTTCCACGGCCTAGGAACAAACGTTTTAATATTAGCCAACCTCTGTATATATATATATATATATATATAGGACAGTGCTACGGTGCTATGCATATATAAGGGCCCCTTCGTGCTACGGCTCACTTTTTGAGTTTTTAAAATCCTAACAGTCGATCCGAACCGTTCAACATGATCTCCATATGAATATGTACTTGCAAACCAAATTTTACATTTTTTAGAATTTTTTTACTATTTATTAAGCCACTTTGAAAATCGCTGATCCAATGGTCCAGCAGATTTTATTGTTGTGTACAAATTAGTGTTTTTTCAAAGTGGCTTAATAAATAGTAAAAAATTCTAAAAAATGTAAAATTTGGTTTGCAAGTACATATTCATATGAAGATCATGTTGAACGGTTCGGATCGACCGTTAGGATTTTGAAAACTCAAAAAGTGAGCCGTAGCACGGAGGGCCCTTATATATGCGTAGCATGCTAGCCAATTCCACTGCACCCTCTTTTCTATGCTCCCAATGCACCAAATTCTTATTTTCTCTATTTTCAAAGTCTGAACAGTTCATCCGAACCGATCAACATGACCTTCATAATAAAATATGCTTGGAGACCAAATTTTATATTTTTTAGAATTTTTTTACTATTTTTTAAGATAGATACAAAATCACTTTATCGGATGGTCCAGAATCTCCTTAAAACAATGATTTTGTACATATCTTAAAAAATAGTAAAAAAATTCTAAAAAATATAAAATTTGGTCTCCAAGCATAATTTATTATGAAGATCATGTTGAGCGGTTCAGATCGACTGTTCGGACTTTGAAAATAGAGATAAAAAAGATAAAAAATTGGATGCATTGGGAGCATAGAAATTTGGGTGCATTGGAACCCTCCTCTTCCTATATATATATAGGACATGGCTAGCGTGCTACGCGTAGCATAGAGCACTCCGTGCTACGGCTCACTTTTTGATTTTTCAAAATTCTAACGGTCGATCCGAACCGTTCAACATGATCTCCATATTAATATGTACTTGCAAACCAAATTTTACATTTTTTAGAATTTTTTTACTATTTATTAAGCCACATTGAAAAAACACTAATTTGTACACAACAGTAAAATCTGCTGGACCATTGGATCAGCGATTTTCAAAGTGGCTTAATAAATAGTAAAAAAATGCTAAAAAATGTAAAATTTGGTTTGCAAGTACATATTAATATGGAGATCATGTTGAACGGTTCGGATCGACCGTTAGGATTTTGAAAACTCAAAAAATGAGCCGTAGAACGGAGAGGCTCTATGCTACGCGTAGCATATTAGCCAAATCCTATATATATATATATATATATTCGTAGAATTCTTTTGTCTGCGGCACGTTATCCACCCCGTGGCAAAACAACTTGTTTTGGGATTAGACAAGACTTTATGTACACGGAAAAAAAAAATCTAATTTGGTAAATAAAAAAGATTAGGTAAATTGAAGGCTGCTTCAGCGGACCAAGATGCAAAAATCACGTGTATATATAGAAGAAATTGAAAGGTCTATTTGGAAAAATTGAATAATGTATTGTAAACGTTGTTGCGCTCGATCATTTCTTTTTTATATTTAAGAGTATAGAGGTGGTTAGCACTAGATAATTGCGCAAGTCAAATGTAGAGATGATATACCATCAATTTTGTTTCATATATAGTAAACAAACAACATTAAATAATAAAAAGGATGATATAGTGATAACAACAACAATAATAATAATCATGATAATACTATAATTAATTATCACAAGAGGAGGGATCCACTTATAACATTTGTAAGTTATAACATTTTATAACAATTTGGTTTTGTGATTTTAAAAGTCCAAACAGTCGATCCAAACCGTTCAACATGATATATATTAAAATGTGCTTGGATACAAAACTTTACATTTTTTTTTGAATTTTTTTACTATTTATTAAGTATTTTATAAAACTGTTGTTTTTCAGTGGTCCAAAATAGTCTAAAAACAATAGTTTTGTAAAATACTTAATAAATAGTAAAAAAATTCAAATAAATGTAAAATTTTATCTCCAAGCACATTTTAATATAGATATCATGTTGAACGGTTTGGATCGACTGTTTTAACTTTTAAAATCAGAAAACCGAATTATTGTAAGATGTTGTAACTTACAAATATTGTAATTGAATCCCTCCTCTTATTCCAATTATAATTATCAAGTTAATATATTGGTTTTTGAGAAGAGAACGAAGGTCAAGCCCTCCTTTCATTGATAATAGTTGTTCTTACATGAGTTATGCAAAAACAGGTTAATGTAAAACAATTGGACTCAAATAAGCTTGAGTCCGAAATTATAAATCAGTAAATTTAACTAAGAAAACAAAATGCTGGATTGGAATGATTGAGAATTCTTGCTGCTCTCCTGTGTCGACTTACCTCTGTACTCCCCACGTACTACTGGTCATGTATACCCACTGCTCCCTGATCTGTTCCAGTCAAGGTTCTAAATAGCGATTATTGTGTGATCGCGAAGAGACTAAAAAAAAACTATCACGAATAGCGTAGTTATAGCGGAAACTATCGTAGATAGTGTTTTTTTTTCTTTTAAAAAATTATATTCTATATTTCTGTCATTTATCAACATTATTAACATTGAGAAATTGAGATAACAATCAAATGATAACTAATCTAAATCTATACTTTTTTCAATCATACAAATAAGAAAAAATAAAGGATCTACAAGAATACATTCTTTAATAATTCATAAGTCATAGTATTACAAATTATAATAGACGATGAGCAATTAATTTTACAAGTGAAATGTACGTAGTTGGTACCTATTTGACCATTTTACATATTATAATAATCAAAATCATCTTTATATTTAAAAACAAAGGACAATAATTTTACAAGTGAATACTAGACGAAGAGCAAGCAAAAGGAAAGAATTAATATTTGAATATTTTTCGATATAGAAGGAGAGACTAAATCACAAATAGGAACAAAAACACATAGTTCAGTTTTGCATACCTGGCATAGCGGATGATAGGGTTCGGAAATGTACTATTTTCCCTATCATTTATTGACCGGGCTAAAACGGGCAGAAAACAAGGCACTCTGGACAACAAGTCCACTTTGTGAGGATCAGTCACGAATCGCATGCACTTTGCAGCCAACAACCGAACATAATACAAGTTGTGGAAGAAAATCGCTTAGTACATGAAGCCTATGTGGTTCATCCATGAAGCGCATGTTATTCAATGCCCAACCGCACAAATAACCGTTGCAGACAGTAGTAACAGCAGATTCTGATCTAACTTGGCAACCAAACTCCACTACGGCCCCACTAACACTATGGATGAATCAAAAATATTTTCATCCCTACATGACCTATGAAGCCTATAAATAGATAAGATCTAAGGTTTCTTAGTATCAATCAAGCTATACACAAATTCCATTAATGTGGCAGATCGTAGCGCCTTAAATTCGCACACAGAGAACAGAGAGAACAAACAGCTGCTAGCTTTGAATTCGCGCACATAGAGATGGCTGGGAGAGAATTACCAAGAATAATCTCTTTTGTATCTAGAGAACACTATCGGTTGAATTAATGTAGTTGTTGGTGTTTAGTTGACCTAGGTTCCAATCATTTACGCCACTCAAAAAAGCGCTATCGGTTTAGTAAAGATAGGAGTTAGTGTTGATCAATCCAACACCCACGGCTCGTAATTACCCATCGATGGTAAAGGTCACCCCCTCAATGCCATTGGTCCGTGGAGCCCAACTGTAGTTAAATTTAATCGATGTCGAAGAGTCACTCAACGCCATCGGTGGTCACTCAATACTAACTGTAGTTAAATTTAACCGATGTCGACAAAAGAGGACCCATCAACGCCATCGGTGGATTAGACGCGAACAATCAGTGAAAAGTTGCAAAGTATTTTGCCAAAATTAAAAAAAAAAAAGTTGCCAAGTAATTACAGCATTGTCCCTGAATGCAAACACTATTTGTGCCTTAGGCCATCTGATGATGAAGGTGCGATGGTAAATGGGTGTTTTTTAGAAAAGATTCTTGAACTTTTACACGTCCAAATATTATAAGAAACTATATGAACCAAAAAAATAAAAAGAGGAAAAGAGCGCTTGATCAGTATATTAAGTTAGTAACACTAAATTAATTTGAGAAATATTTTATTTCTTCTAGATTTCCTTTCACATAGATTATTATTCTTTCAATACAATAACGTTGCCTTAAAAGTACTTCTTTGCAAAAAAGAAAAAAATAAACAATGTATAAAGTACAGAAATTATAAGAGATAAGGAGAACATATCAACAAGTGATACAAAAGTAGTAATTTTAATTAGAATGCATATTAATTTATCGCACTGCAAATCTTTCTTATTTGTCCTGACGATCCTGTTAGCGGATTAATATCCCCCATCTTAACCATTGCAGCAGCAAAATCTGCATAAAAGGAGGATGGATCCCTACTATAGCTCGCTACCATGCCATCAGTCTCACCTCCATTGAACAACACTTGGTCAGAGTGCAACAACCCCCTTCTTTGCATCAAGTTTTTGTAGTACTTATTGTCAAATGAATTCGGTGTAACAGGGTCAAGTGGTGCCAAGTTTGTAACTCCGGCATTGTTTGAAGGAGGGCAATTACGTCTCCTCTGAAGAGCAAAGCTCGGATCGATGTTGGTCTCATTGTATATACGGTTCCTAAATGTCACGCATTGAGCCTGACCGATTGTATGTGCACCTGAGAGGGCAACCATTTCCTTAGCATTGAGTCCCTTTCTAGCAAATTTAGCAATCAGCACATCCAGGTTATCACCACCGAAGGGTAAATCAGCAGCAGCCAAATCTCTATTTGCTGTGGTTGAATCCCTTCTCCCTAGCTTAACCGTCCACGTTGGCCCATTCACATACTCAGAAGAGTCTCTGGCTGCAAGTGCAACGATATCTGCGCATGATACGACTTTTGGACAAACTGCTTCCACGGCCCACTTGGCAGCATCAATGATTTCCATTCCCCTTATCGAGTTGTTGTTTTGAAGAGCAGTTTGCTCGCCCGTGAACCATCGGGTGTCTTTCAAAAGTACCGATCCATCACATCCCTAATAATTCAAAATAAAAGGTACTAATTCCTTTAGATTTTACTCCAAAATTAACCTAATTATATTAATCATGAGTAAGCCCCTGTAAGTATTTATGTTATTGTATATGTAGTTTACTCTGAGTAGAACAGTGTTTTTTTTATATGCTTGTACCACTTCTACGTATTTTAGATTTCAGAACTTCAAAAATATAAGATCAATTCCAAATGAGGTGTGTCATTGGATGGACATCAGTAACGAATTAATTTATGTATTACATATTATTGTTAATTACCTGAACAAAGCAGTCATGGAAGTGAAGGCGTATGAGAGAGGCGGCCATTCGGCGCTCTTTCGCAATAGCACTTCGTATTGCTGTGCGAATGATTGGAAGGGCTTGTGGACATGTATAATCATAGTAGTTTGGAGTCAGAGAAGCTTGACATTGCTTTAAAGAGAACGCGAAGAGCATTGCAATTGCCATCAAAGCAAGTTTTGAAGAAGAGCCCATTGTTAATTATGAGAGAGAGCGTGATAGAAACTAATTGGGAGCTGATTAGTTTGTAACTAGTTTGTAGAGAGAAGCTAATTAAGAGTTGATTTGTGGCTTTATGGTGTATCATTTGTGTATTTATAGGGTACCTTCGGTGAACAGGTCTCTGGGAAGAATGCTTCAAACTTAATTATTTATTTTATTTGAACAATACAAGTACGGTATCGGTCGATGTTTATAAATTTAGATATGTACAAACTTCGATCTTTGCCAGCCGTTTGGATTACTTCTTCCAAGTCAAATATTCACGCCTTTTTGAGATTTGTTATTATAATAGATTAGATATATTGGGGTAGTTATACCAATTAATTAATTGACCAAGAAAATGATATATTGGTACGTAGAATTCTATGGTCTGCAGCACGTGACATAGCCAATTAAGTACCCTTGGCAAATAACTCGTTTATAAAAAAGAATTAATTAGGAAAATTAGAGGTTGCTTCACCGGACCATTAACGATCTTTCATAATAAAGGAGCTCTAAATACAAGAGATTGACGTTACTGGCTATGCTCCTTTTGAGTAAAAGATACATGTATATTTGGTCCTTTTTGTAGGATGAAAAAACTTTCTTAATTTATTCATTAATACAACCTTAAAAAAAAAAGATGCATGTATACTTCATCGCTATTTAGAATAATAGATGATATATTAATTGATTTTTGTATAGGATAAAATTTTATTGACGTTTGCGAAAAAAAATCTATTTTTTTTCTTTTATGATAATAATTTCTTCAAACTTATTTATCAATGACAATAGTATATATATGGTGTATATATTTAGATCTACTTAAAAACAAATATGTTAATACTACTACAATAACACTAATTATATATACACAGCAAATCATACGAAGATCCGAAATTTTTTCATCAAAAACAGTGTGTTAAGAGAGAAAGTGTGTGCGCAAAAATGAACTTAGCCATATACACACACGGTCAATAGAACAAAACTCATGTACAAAAGACACCTGCATTTATACACACTTGTTTATATCTATTACATTGATGCATACTCGATCGTCTATTTCTGATAAAAAGTCAAAACGTATTTTGATATCATAACATAATCAGTATTACACTAATGCACACTTTGATTACTATATTAATACACAATTACTTAGCTTTTAAAAAAAATTTATCATATTTTTTATTAGTTGAAGGTCCCAATCATCCTTCCGTACCATACGTACGTACGTGATTTCTGCACCATTGGTCCGGTCAAGCATCCTTCAATTTTCCTAAATCTTTTCGGTTTATCTTACATCTTTTTCCCGTGTAGATAAAAGTCGTGTCTAATCCCAAAATTAACGAGTTGCTTGCCACTGTGTGGGCACGTGCCCCAGACCAAAGAATTCTTCCAATATATATATCTTTTTCTAGGTCCTTATAATTAAATTGGTACAACTGCCACATCATAACTAGAATAGAACTACCTAGGGTTTTGTAATTTTATTAAACTTTTTTGTGAATTTAATTCTAAAATTTATCGGATTGATTTTAAATGACGAATCGGAACTGTTGAAACCCATCTACTTTACTATTGATGTGTCAACATGTAAAATTTTAAAATTTTATAATAAATTTAGTATAAAATCGAGCAGTTAAAACTAGAAGATTTATAAATTAATTTTTAATGCATTCATTTTTTTTAACGTTTTTTTACTACTTGACTCTATACAAAATTAATTCGAAAATTTAAAATTTTCACATGTAGACGCATAACTCGTAAGGTAGACGGCTTTCAACAGTTCAGATTCATCATTTGAAATTAATCCGATAAGATTTAAGTTGAGTTCACAAAGAGGCTTGATGACCTTAGGAATCTCATATCTAATATATCAACTAATGATCATGCATGAGAACGCAAAAAGGACCATGAATGCTTGACTTGGAAGAAGTAATTAATCAGTATATTACACACTATAATTAGTATTCAAATTTATTATTTTTTAAAATATATAAGGCTTCGTAAGTTAAAAAGTTTTGTATAAAATATAAGAGAGGGTTCCAATATCACAAGATTTTGAAGCCACAAAATGAGACTACGTACCTCATTTTTTTCCCATTTCTATTTCAAAATTTTAAACCGAAATTGTTTGGTTTCATGAGAGCTGCACTCAGCGTAAACTTTTTTATTTTTAGGGTTCATTATTTTAACTTGACCAAATGGTGGAAAAATAGACGTATCTAGTTAATTACTACAATAGATTATTCTAATTAATGTATTTATTTTTCGTCCACTTGATGTAGTAAAACACAAATTTAAAAAATCATACAATTTTATCTGGACGCATCTCTCATACTATTAATTTTAAGAAGGTTTATGGCTCAAATTCAAAACTTGTATTTCAAAAACTTGAAATATAATTGTACAAGTGTTAAAGAGATTACAAATAGCACATTAGCTGTTAAGGGGTCCGGTCATTGTCACTGATTGTGTATAGTTCGAGAAATTGATTTTCAAAATTAAAGTTGGAAAGCTAACTTGTCATAAATTTAAAATTTGAAGGCTTTAAAAAAATATTACCCTAAAAAGAATTATTGAACTTTTCACCAAATCGTATAAGAAACTATACGAACCGAAAAAAAATAATAATAAGAAAACAAAAAAGAACGCCTATCCGTTTAGTAATATATATTGAATATGTTGAATTGTTTAGAGAAACACTTATCTCTTCTAGATTTCCTTGCACAGATTATTACACTTTTTCATAAAATAGCCTTAGTAATTCTTCGGAAAGAATTCAATGAACAAACATTAAAACATTTAATAAAAAAATGTATAAATCACAAGATAGAAATTAATTACAAGAGATGAAGAGAACTATCAACAACTGATGCAAAAATACTTTCAGCATGCGCATTAATTGATCGAACTGCACATCTTTCTTATTTGTCCTGACGAACCTGTTAGCGGATTGATATCCCCCATCTTAACCATTGCAGCAGCAAAATCCGCATAAAAGGAGGATGGATCCCTCCTATAGCTTGCTACCATGCCATCAGTGGCACCTCCATTGAACAACACTTGGTCAGAGTGCAACAGCCCCCTTCTTTGCATCAAATTTTTGTAGTACTTATTGTCAAGTGAGTTTGGTGTAACAGGGTCAAGTGGTGCCAAGTTTGTAATTCCAGCATTGTTGGAAGGGCAACTACGTCTCCGGTGAAGAGCAAAGCCAGGATCGATGTTGGTCTCATTGTATATACGGTCTCTAAACGTCACGCATTGAGCCTGACCGATTGTATGTGCACCTGAGAGCACAACCATTTCCTTAGCATTGAGTCCCTTTCTAGCAAATTTAGCAATCAACATATCCAGATTATCAATTCCCAAGGGCAAATCAGCAGCAGCCAAATCTCTATTTGCGGTGGTCGAATCTCTTCTCCCCAGCTTAACCGTCCACGTCGGCCCATTCACATACTCGGAAGAGTCTCTGGCTGCAAGTGCGACGATATCTGCACATGATACGACTTTCGGACAAACTGCTTCCACGGCCCACTTGGCAGCATCTATGACTTCCATTCCCCTTATCGAGTTGTTGTTTTGAAGAGCAGTTTGCTCGCCCGTGAACCATGGGGTGTCTTTCAGAAGCACCGATCCATCACATCCCTGATTATTCAAAGTACAAAAGGTGGGAATTCCTTTAGATTTTACTCCACAATTATACTAATTAATATTAATCATGAGTAAGTAGTGTGTATGTTATTATATCTTTATATTGTTTACTCTGACTAGCTAGAAAAGTGTTTTTTAATATATATATATGCTTGTACCGCTTAGATGTATTTCAGATTTCAGAACTAAAAACAAATATCAAATAAATTCTAAATGAGGTGTGTCATTGGACGCACATCAGTAATTAACGAAACTATTTATCTATTGAATATACACACCGTGGTTAATTACCTGAACAAAGCAGTCATGGAAGTGAAGGCGTATGAGAGAGGCGGCCATTCGGCGCTCTTTCGCAATAGCAATTCGTATGGCTGAGCGAATGATTGGAATGGCTTGTGGACATGTATAATCATAGTAGTTTGGAGTCAGAGAAGCTTGACAGTGCTTAAAAGAGAACGCGAAGAGCATTGCAATTGCTATCAAAGCAAGTTTAGAAGAAGAGGCCATTGTTAATTATGAGAGAGGAAGAGTTGATTTGTGGTTTTATGATGAGAAGTGGTGTGTTATCTGTGTCTTTATAGGGTACCTTCGGTGAAGAGGTCTTTGGGAAGAAATGAAGAATGCTTCAACCATATATAATTATTTATTTTATTTGGACACTGTCAAGCAGGGGATAATTAATACTTTTATTTTTGATACTGATATTCCAGCCGTTTGTATTACTTGTTCCAAGTCAAACATTCATGCATGGCCCTTTTTGCGTTCTCTTGATATCGTGTGGCAGTTATACAGAATTTTTTATTTATAGAAATAATATTAAAATAATATAGATTATTAAACTGATTTAAATCTCTTTTGCTTGCGCTGATTTAAATCTCCTCAAGACTAGATCTTCTGCGGCGCATTTGCGCACGCAACGTATACCTTTTACGAAAAATAATATTTAAATTACCGAAAAATAATTTAGAAAGGGTTAAAAAAATTCGGTTCTTTTTACGAAATTAAAATTTCAAGACAATCAGTCTAATAGTCTATTTTATTTTATTATAATTTCTGTAAATTAAACATTTTAGAATATATATATATAGAGGTTGGTTAATATCAAAACGTTTGTTCCTAGGCCATGGAACAAACACTTCGGTTTTTACATTTTCAAAGTCTAAACAGTCGATCCAAACTGTTCAACATTCAATCTATATTAAAATGTGCTTGGAGACCAAATTTACATTTTTTGGAACTTTTTTACTATTTATTAAGCTAGTTTTAAAATCGCTGATTTTTATAAACAATGAAAAATTTCTGGATCGAAAACAGTGATTTTAAAATTGACTTAATAAATAGAAAAAAATTCAAAAAGATTTAAAATTTGGTCTCCAAATACATTTTAATATAAATTAAATATTAAACGGTTTAGATCGATTGTATAAAAATCAAAACGTTTGTTCCACGGCCTAGGAACAAACGTTTTAATATTAGCCAACCTCTGTATATATATATATATATATATATATATATAGGACAGTGCTACGGTGCTATGCATATATAAGGGCCCCTTCGTGCTACGGCTCACTTTTTGAGTTTTTAAAATCCTAACAGTCGATCCGAACCGTTCAACATGATCTCCATATGAATATGTACTTGCAAACCAAATTTTACATTTTTTAGAATTTTTTTACTATTTATTAAGCCACTTTGAAAATCGCTGATCCAATGGTCCAGCAGATTTTATTGTTGTGTACAAATTAGTGTTTTTTCAAAGTGGCTTAATAAATAGTAAAAAATTCTAAAAAATGTAAAATTTGGTTTGCAAGTACATATTCATATGAAGATCATGTTGAACGGTTCGGATCGACCGTTAGGATTTTGAAAACTCAAAAAGTGAGCCGTAGCACGGAGGGCCCTTATATATGCGTAGCATGCTAGCCAATTCCACTGCACCCTCTTTTCTATGCTCCCAATGCACCAAATTCTTATTTTCTCTATTTTCAAAGTCTGAACAGTTCATCCGAACCGATCAACATGACCTTCATAATAAAATATGCTTGGAGACCAAATTTTATATTTTTTAGAATTTTTTTACTATTTTTTAAGATATGTACAAAATCATTGTTTTAAGGAGATTCTGGACCATCCGATAAAGTGATTTTGTATCTATCTTAAAAAATAGTAAAAAAATTCTAAAAAATATAAAATTTGGTCTCCAAGCATAATTTATTATGAAGATCATGTTGAGCGGTTCAGATCGACTGTTCGGACTTTGAAAATAGAGATAAAAAAGATAAAAAATTGGATGCATTGGGAGCATAGAAATTTGGGTGCATTGGAACCCTCCTCTTCCTATATATATATAGGACATGGCTAGCGTGCTACGCGTAGCATAGAGCACTCCGTGCTACGGCTCACTTTTTGATTTTTCAAAATTCTAACGGTCGATCCGAACCGTTCAACATGATCTCCATATTAATATGTACTTGCAAACCAAATTTTACATTTTTTAGAATTTTTTTACTATTTATTAAGCCACATTGAAAAAACACTAATTTGTACACAACAGTAAAATCTGCTGGACCATTGGATCAGCGATTTTCAAAGTGGCTTAATAAATAGTAAAAAAATGCTAAAAAATGTAAAATTTGGTTTGCAAGTACATATTAATATGGAGATCATGTTGAACGGTTCGGATCGACCGTTAGGATTTTGAAAACTCAAAAAATGAGCCGTAGAACGGAGAGGCTCTATGCTACGCGTAGCATATTAGCCAAATCCTATATATATATATATATATATTCGTAGAATTCTTTTGTCTGCGGCACGTTATCCACCCCGTGGCAAAACAACTTGTTTTGGGATTAGACAAGACTTTATGTACACGGAAAAAAAAAATCTAATTTGGTAAATAAAAAAGATTAGGTAAATTGAAGGCTGCTTCAGCGGACCAAGATGCAAAAATCACGTGTATATATAGAAGAAATTGAAAGGTCTATTTGGAAAAATTGAATAATGTATTGTAAACGTTGTTGCGCTCGATCATTTCTTTTTTATATTTAAGAGTATAGAGGTGGTTAGCACTAGATAATTGCGCAAGTCAAATGTAGAGATGATATACCATCAATTTTGTTTCATATATAGTAAACAAACAACATTAAATAATAAAAAAGGATGATATAGTGATAACAACAACAATAATAATAATCATGATAATACTATAATTAATTATCACAAGAGGAGGGATCCACTTATAACATTTGTAAGTTATAACATTTTATAACAATTTGGTTTTGTGATTTTAAAAGTCCAAACAGTCGATCCAAACCGTTCAACATGATATATATTAAAATGTGCTTGGATACAAAACTTTACATTTTTTTTTGAATTTTTTTACTATTTATTAAGTATTTTATAAAACTGTTGTTTTTCAGTGGTCCAAAATAGTCTAAAAACAATAGTTTTGTAAAATACTTAATAAATAGTAAAAAAATTCAAATAAATGTAAAATTTTATCTCCAAGCACATTTTAATATAGATATCATGTTGAACGGTTTGGATCGACTGTTTTAACTTTTAAAATCAGAAAACCGAATTATTGTAAGATGTTGTAACTTACAAATATTGTAATTGAATCCCTCCTCTTATTCCAATTATAATTATCAAGTTAATATATTGGTTTTTGAGAAGAGAACGAAGGTCAAGCCCTCCTTTCATTGATAATAGTTGTTCTTACATGAGTTATGCAAAAACAGGTTAATGTAAAACAATTGGACTCAAATAAGCTTGAGTCCGAAATTATAAATCAGTAAATTTAACTAAGAAAACAAAATGCTGGATTGGAATGATTGAGAATTCTTGCTGCTCTCCTGTGTCGACTTACCTCTGTACTCCCCACGTACTACTGGTCATGTATACCCACTGCTCCCTGATCTGTTCCAGTCAAGGTTCTAAATAGCGATTATTGTGTGATCGCGAAGAGACTAAAAAAAAACTATCACGAATAGCGTAGTTATAGCGGAAACTATCGTAGATAGTGTTTTTTTTCTTTTAAAAAATTATATTCTATATTTCTGTCATTTATCAACATTATTAACATTGAGAAATTGAGATAACAATCAAATGATAACTAATCTAAATCTATACTTTTTTCAATCATACAAATAAGAAAAAATAAAGGATCTACAAGAATACATTCTTTAATAATTCATAAGTCATAGTATTACAAATTATAATAGACGATGAGCAATTAATTTTACAAGTGAAATGTACGTAGTTGGTACCTATTTGACCATTTTACATATTATAATAATCAAAATCATCTTTATATTTAAAAACAAAGGACAATAATTTTACAAGTGAATACTAGACGAAGAGCAAGCAAAAGGAAAGAATTAATATTTGAATATTTTTCGATATAGAAGGAGAGACTAAATCACAAATAGGAACAAAAACACATAGTTCAGTTTTGCATACCTGGCATAGCGGATGATAGGGTTCGGAAATGTACTATTTTCCCTATCATTTATTGACCGGGCTAAAACGGGCAGAAAACAAGGCACTCTGGACAACAAGTCCACTTTGTGAGGATCAGTCACGAATCGCATGCACTTTGCAGCCAACAACCGAACATAATACAAGTTGTGGAAGAAAATCGCTTAGTACATGAAGCCTATGTGGTTCATCCATGAAGCGCATGTTATTCAATGCCCAACCGCACAAATAACCGTTGCAGACAGTAGTAACAGCAGATTCTGATCTAACTTGGCAACCAAACTCCACTACGGCCCCACTAACACTATGGATGAATCAAAAATATTTTCATCCCTACATGACCTATGAAGCCTATAAATAGATAAGATCTAAGGTTTCTTAGTATCAATCAAGCTATACACAAATTCCATTAATGTGGCAGATCGTAGCGCCTTAAATTCGCACACAGAGAACAGAGAGAACAAACAGCTGCTAGCTTTGAATTCGCGCACATAGAGATGGCTGGGAGAGAATTACCAAGAATAATCTCTTTTGTATCTAGAGAACACTATCGGTTGAATTAATGTAGTTGTTGGTGTTTAGTTGACCTAGGTTCCAATCATTTACGCCACTCAAAAAAGCGCTATCGGTTTAGTAAAGATAGGAGTTAGTGTTGATCAATCCAACACCCACGGCTCGTAATTACCCATCGATGGTAAAGGTCACCCCCTCAATGCCATTGGTCCGTGGAGCCCAACTGTAGTTAAATTTAATCGATGTCGAAGAGTCACTCAACGCCATCGGTGGTCACTCAATACTAACTGTAGTTAAATTTAACCGATGTCGACAAAAGAGGACCCATCAACGCCATCGGTGGATTAGACGCGAACAATCAGTGAAAAGTTGCAAAGTATTTTGCCAAAATTAAAAAAAAAAAAGTTGCCAAGTAATTACAGCATTGTCCCTGAATGCAAACACTATTTGTGCCTTAGGCCATCTGATGATGAAGGTGCGATGGTAAATGGGTGTTTTTTAGAAAAGATTCTTGAACTTTTACACGTCCAATATTATAAGAAACTATATGAACCAAAAAAATAAAAAGAGGAAAAGAGCGCTTGATCAGTATATTAAGTTAGTAACACTAAATTAATTTGAGAAATATTTTATTTCTTCTAGATTTCCTTTCACATAGATTATTATTCTTTCAATACAATAACGTTGCCTTAAAAGTACTTCTTTGCAAAAAAGAAAAAAATAAACAATGTATAAAGTACAGAAATTATAAGAGATAAGGAGAACATATCAACAAGTGATACAAAAGCAGTAATTTTAATTAGAATGCATATTAATTTATCGCACTGCAAATCTTTCTTATTTGTCCTGACGATCCTGTTAGCAGATTAATATCCCCCATCTTAACCATTGCAGCAGCAAAATCTGCATAAAAGGAGGAAGGATCCCTACTATAGCTCGCTACCATGCCATCAGTCTCACCTCCATTGAACAACACTTGGTCAGAGTGCAACAACCCCCTTCTTTGCATCAAGTTTTTGTAGTACTTATTGTCAAATGAATTCGGTGTAACAGGGTCAAGTAGTGCCAAGTTTGTAACTCCGGCATTGTTTGAAGGAGGGCAATTACGTCTCCTCTGAAGAGCAAAGCTCGGATCGATGTTGGTCTCATTGTATATACGGTTCCTAAATGTCACGCATTGAGCCTGACCGATTGTATGTGCACCTGAGAGGGCAACCATTTCCTTAGCATTGAGTCCCTTTCTAGCAAATTTAGCAATCAGCACATCCAGGTTATCACCACCGAAGGGTAAATCAGCAGCAGCCAAATCTCTATTTGCTGTGGTTGAATCCCTTCTCCCTAGCTTAACCGTCCACGTTGGCCCATTCACATACTCAGAAGAGTCTCTGGCTGCAAGTGCAACGATATCTGCGCATGATACGACTTTCGGACAAACTGCTTCCACGGCCCACTTGGCAGCATCAATGATTTCCATTCCCCTTATCGAGTTGTTGTTTTGAAGAGCAGTTTGCTCGCCCGTGAACCATCGGGTGTCTTTCAAAAGTACCGATCCATCACATCCCTAATAATTCAAAATAAAAGGTACTAATTCCTTTAGATTTTACTCCAAAATTAACCTAATTATATTAATCATGAGTAAGCCCCTGTAAGTATTTATGTTATTGTATATGTAGTTTACTCTGAGTAGAACAGTGTTTTTTTTATATGCTTGTACCACTTCTACGTATTTTAGATTTCAGAACTTAAAAAATATAAGATCAATTCCAAATGAGGTGTGTCATTGGATGGACATCAGTAACGAATTAATTTATGTATTACATATTATTGTTAATTACCTGAACAAAGCAGTCATGGAAGTGAAGGCGTATGAGGGAGGCGGCCATTCGGCGCTCTTTCCCAATAGCACTTCGTATTGCTGTGCGAATGATTGGAAGGGCTTGTGGACATGTATAATCATAGTAGTTTGGAGTCAGAGAAGCTTGACATTGTTTTAAAGAGAACGCGAAGAGCATTGCAATTGCCATCAAAGCAAGTTTTGAAGAAGAGCCCATTGTTAATTATGAGAGAGAGCGTGATAGAAACTAATTGGGAGCTGATTAGTTTGTAACTAGTTTGTAGAGAGAAGCTAATTAAGAGTTGATTTGTGGCTTTATGGTGTATCATTTGTGTATTTATAGGGTACCTTCGGTGAACAGGTCTCTGGGAAGAATGCTTCAAACTTAATTATTTATTTTATTTGAACAATACAAGTACGGTATCGGTCGATGTTTATAAATTTAGATATGTACAAACTTCGATCTTTGCCAGCCGTTTGGATTACTTCTTCCAAGTCAAATATTCACGCCTTTTTGAGATTTGTTATTATAATAGATTAGATATATTGGGGTAGTTATACCAATTAATTAATTGACCAAGAAAATGATATATTGGTACGTAGAATTCTATGGTCTGCAGCACGTGACATAGCCAATTAAGTACCCTTGGCAAATAACTCGTTTATAAAAAAGAATTAATTAGGAAAATTAGAGGTTGCTTCACCGGACCATTAACGATCTTTCATAATAAAGGAGCTCTAAATACAAGAGATTGACGTTACTGGCTATGCTCCTTTTGAGTAAAAGATACATGTATATTTGGTCCTTTTTGTAGGATGAAAAAACTTTCTTAATTTATTCATTAATACAACCTTAAAAAAAAAAGATGCATGTATACTTCATCGCTATTTAGAATAATAGATGATATATTAATTGATTTTTGTATAGGATAAAATTTTATTGACGTTTGCGAAAAAAAATCTATTTTTTTTCTTTTATGATAATAATTTCTTCAAACTTATTTATCAATGACAATAGTATATATATGGTGTATATATTTAGATCTACTTAAAAACAAATATGTTAATACTACTACAATAACACTAATTATATATACACAGCAAATCATACGAAGATCCGAAATTTTTTCATCAAAAACAGTGTGTTAAGAGAGAAAGTGTGTGCGCAAAAATGAACTTAGCCATATACACACACGGTCAATAGAACAAAACTCATGTACAAAAGACACCTGCATTTATACACACTTGTTTATATCTATTACATTGATGCATACTCGATCGTCTATTTCTGATAAAAAGTCAAAACGTATTTTGATATCATAACATAATCAGTATTACACTAATGCACACTTTGATTACTATATTAATACACAATTACTTAGCTTTTAAAAAAAATTTATCATATTTTTTATTAGTTGAAGGTCCCAATCATCCTTCCGTACCATACGTACGTACGTGATTTCTGCACCATTGGTCCGGTCAAGCATCCTTCAATTTTCCTAAATCTTTTCGGTTTATCTTACATCTTTTTCCCGTGTAGATAAAAGTCGTGTCTAATCCCAAAATTAACGAGTTGCTTGCCACTGTGTGGGCACGTGCCCCAGACCAAAGAATTCTTCCAATATATATATCTTTTTCTAGGTCCTTATAATTAAATTGGTACAACTGCCACATCATAACTAGAATAGAACTACCTAGGGTTTTGTAATTTTATTAAACTTTTTTGTGAATTTAATTCTAAAATTTATCGGATTGATTTTAAATGACGAATCGGAACCGTTGAAACCCATCTACTTTACTATTGATGTGTCAACATGTAAAAATTTAAAATTTTATAATAAATTTAGTATAAAATCGAGCAGTTAAAACTAGAAGATTTATAAATTAATTTTTAATGCATTCATTTTTTTTAACGTTTTTTTACCACTTGACTCTATACAAAATTAATTCGAAAATTTAAAATTTTCACATGTAGACGCATAACTCGTAAGGTAGACGGCTTTCAACAGTTCAGATTCATCATTTAAAATTAATCCGATAAGATTTAAGTTGAGTTCACAAAGAGGCTTGATGAACTTAGGAATCTCATATCTAATATATCAACTAATGATCATGCATGAGAACGCAAAAAGGACCATGAATGCTTGACTTGGAAGAAGTAATTAATCAGTATATTACACACTATAATTAGTATTCAAATTTATTATTTTTTAAAATATATAAGGCTTCGTAAGTTAAAAAGTTTTGTATAAAATATAAGAGAGGGTTCCAATATCACAAGATTTTGAAGCCACAAAATGAGACTACGTACCTCATTTTTTTTCCCCATTTCTATTTCAAAATTTTAAACCGAAATTGTTTGGTTTCATGAGAGATGCACTCAGCGTAAACTTTTTGATTTTTAGGGTTCATTATTTTAACTTGACCAAATGGTGGAAAAATAAACGTATCTAGTTAATTACTACAATTGATTATTCTAATTAATGTATTTATTTTTCGTCCACTTGATGTAGTAAAACACAAATTTAAAAAATCATACAATTTTATCTGGACGCATCTCTCATAAAATTAATTTTAAGAAGGTTTATGGCTCAAATTCAAAACTTGTATTTCAAAAACTTGAAATATAATTGTACAAGTGTTAAAGAGATTACAAATAAAATGGGAATATATTGAATTGTTTAGAGAAACATTTATCTTTTCTAGATTTCCTTGCACAGATTATTACACTTTTTAATAAAATAGTCTTAGTAATTCTTCGGAACGAATTCAATGTACAAACATTAAAACATTTAATGCAAGAATGTATAAATCAGAAGATAGAAATTAATTACAAGAGATGAAGAGAACATATCAACAAGTGATGCAAAAATTGTTTTGGAATGCATGCACATTAATTGATCACACTGCAAATCTTTCTTATTTGTCCTGACGATCCTGTTAACGGATTGATATCCCCCATCTTAACCATTGCAGCAGCAAAATCCGCATAAAAGGAGGATGGATCCCTACTATAGCTGGCTACCATGCCATCAGTCTCACCCCCATTGAACAACACTTGATCAGAGTGCAACAGCCCCCTTCTTTGCATCAAATTTTTGTAGTACTTATTGTCAAGTGAGTTCGGTGTAACAGGGTCAAGTGGTGCCAAGTTTGTAATTCCGGCATTGTTTGAAGGAGGGCAATTACGTCTCCTGTGAAGGGCAAAGCCCGGATCGATATTCGTTTCATTGTATATACGTCCCCTAAACGTCACGCATTGAGCCTGACCGATTGTATGTGCACCTGAGAGCGCAACCATTTCCTTAGCATTGAGTCCCTTTCTAGCAAATTTAGCAATCAACACATCCAGATTATCACCACCGAAGGGCAAATCAGCTGCAGCCAAATCTCTATTTGCGGTGGTCGAATCTCTTCTCCCCAGCTTAACCGTCCACGTCGGCCCATTCACATACTCGGAAGAGTCTCTGGCTGCAAGTGCGACGATATCTGCACATGATACGACTTTCGGACAAACTGCTTCCACGGCCCACTTGGCAGCATCTATGACTTCCATTCCCCTTATCGAGTTGTTGTTTTGAAGAGCAGTTTGCTCGCCCGTGAACCATGGGGTGTCTTTCAGAAGCACCGATCCATCACATCCCTGATTATTCAAAGTACAAAAGGTGCAAATTCCTTTAGATTTTACTCCACAATTATACTGATTAATATTAATTATGAGTAAGTAGTGTGTTTGTTATTATATCTATACATTGTTTACTCTGACTAGCTAGAACAGTGTTTTTTAATATATATGCTTGTACCGCTTAGATGTATTTCAGATTTCCGAACTAAAAACAAATATCAAATAAATTCTAAATGAGGTGCATGTGTCATTGGATGCACATCAGTAATTAACGAAACTATTTATCTATTGAATATACACCATGGTTAATTACCTGAACAAAGCAGTCATGGAAGTGAAGGCGTATGAGAGAGGCGGCCATTCGGCGCTCTTTCGCAATAGCAATTCGTATGGCTGAGCGAATGATTGGAATGGCTTGTGGACATGTATAATCATAGTAGTTTGGAGTCAGAGAAGCTTGACAGTGCTTAAAAGAGAACGCGAAGAGCATTGCAATTGCTATCAAAGCAAGTTTAGAAGAAGAGGCCATTGTTAATTATGAGAGAGGAAGAGTTGATTTGTGGCTTTATGATGAGAAGTGGTGTGTTAATTATCTGTCTTTATAGGGTACCTTCGGTGAACAGGTCTTTGGGAAGAAATGAAGAATGCTTCAACCATATATAATTATTTATTTTATTTGAACACTGTCAAGCAGGGATAATTAATACTTTTATTTTTTATACTGATATTCCAGCCGTTTGTATTACTTGTTCCAAGTCAAACATTCATGCATGGCCCTTTTTGGGTTCTCTTGATATCGTGTGGCAGTTATACAGAATTTTTTATTGATAGAAATAATATTAAAATAATATAGATTATTAAACTGATTTCAATCTCTTTTGCTTGCGCTGATTTAAATCTCCTCAAGACTAGATGTTCTGCGGCGCATTTGCGCACGCAACGTATACCTTTTACGAAAAATAATATTTAAATTACCGAAAAATAATTTAGAAAGGGTTAAAAAAATTCGGTTCTTTTTACGAAATTAAAATTTCAAGACAATCAGTCTAATAGTCTATTTTATTTTATTATAAATTCTGTAAATTAAACATTTTAGAATATATATATATATATATATATATATAGAGGTTGGTTAATATCAAAACGTTTGTTCCTAGGCCATGGAACAAACACTTCGGTTTTTACATTTTCAAAGTCTAAACAGTCGATCCAAACTATTCAACATTCAATCTATATTAAAATGTGCTTGGAGACCAAATTTACATTTTTTGGAACTTTTTTACTATTTATTAAGCTAGTTTTAAAATCGCTGATGTTTATAAACAATGAAAAATTTCTGGATCGAAAACAGTGATTTTAAAATTGACTTAATAAATAGAAAAAAATTCAAAAAGATTTAAAATTTGGTCTCCAAATACATTTTAATATAAATTAAATATTAAACGCTTTAGATCGATTGTATAAAAATCAAAACGTTTGTTCCACGGCCTAGGAACAAACGTTTTAATATTAGCCAACCTCTGTATATATATATGAGGAGGGTTCCACTGCACCCTCTTTTCTATGCTCCCAATGCACCCAATCCTTATTTTCTCTATTTTCAAAGTCTGAACAGTTGATCCGAACCGATCAACATGACCTTCATAATAAAATATGCTTGGAGACCAAATTTTATATGTTTTAGAATTTTTTTACTATTTTTTAAGATAGATACAAAATCACTTTATCGGATGGTCCAGAATCTCCTTAAAACAATGATTTTGTACATATCTTAAAAAATAGTAAAAAAATTCTAAAAAATATAAAATTTGGTCTCCAAGCATAATTTATTATGAAGATCATGTTGAGCGGTTCAGATCGACTGTTCGGACTTTGAAAATAGAGATAAAGAAGATAAAAAATTAGATGCATTGGGAGCATAGAAATTTGGGTGCATTGGAACCCTCCTCTTCCTATATATATATATATATATTCGTAGAATTCTTTTGTCTGCGGCACGTTATCCACCCCGTGGCAAACAACTTGTTTTGGGATTAGACAAGACTTTATGTACACGGAAAAAAAAAATCTAATTTGGTAAATAAAAAAGATTAGGTAAATTGAAGGCTGCGTCAGCGGACCAAGATGCAAAAATCACGTGTATATATAGAAGAAATTGAAAGGTCTTTTAGGAAAAATTGAATAATGTATTGTAAACGTTGTTGCGCTCGATCATTTCTTTTTTAAATTTAAGAGTATAGAGGTGGTTAGCACTAGATAATTGTGCAAGTCAAATGTAGAGATGATATACCATCAATTTTGTTTCATATATAGTAAACAAACAACATTAAATAATAAAAAGGATGATATAGTGATAACAACAACAATAATAATAATCATGATAATACTATAATTAATTATCACAAGAGGAGGGATCCACTTATGACATTTGTAAGTTATAACATTTTATAACAATTTGGTTTTGTGATTTTAAAAGTCCAAACAGTCGATCCAAACCGTTCAACATGATATCTATATTAAAATGTGCTTGGAGATAAAACTTTACATTTTTTTTTGAATTTTTTTACTATTTATTAAGTATTTTATAAAACTGTTGTTTTTCAGTGGTCCAAAATAGTCTAAAAACAATAGTTTTGTAAAATACTTAATAAATAGTAAAAAAATTCAAATAAATGTAAAATTTTATCTCCAAGCAAATTTTAATATAGATATCATGTTGAACGGTTTGGATCGACTGTTTTAACTTTTAAAATCACAAAACCGAATTATTGTAAGATGTTGTAACTTACAAATATTGTAATTGAATCCCTCCTCTTATTACAATTATAATTATCAAGTTAATATATTGGTTTTTGAGAAGAGAACGAAGGTCAAGCCCTCCTTTCATTGATAATAGTTGTTCTTACATGAGTTATGCAAAAACAGGTTAATGTAAAACAATTGGACTCAAATAAGCTTGAGTCCGAAATTATAAATCAGTAAATTTAACTAAGAAAACAAAATGCTGGATTGGAATGATTGAGAATTCTTGCTGCTCTCCTGTGTCGACTTACCTCTGTACTTCCCACGTACTACTGGTCATGTATACCCACTGCTCCCTGATCTGTTCCAGTCAAGGTTCTAAATAGCGATTATTGTGTGATCGCGAAGAGACTAAAAAAAAACTATCACGAATAGCGTAGTTATAGCGGAAACTATCGTACATAGTGTTTTTTTTCTTTTAAAAAATTATATTCTATATTTCTGTCATTTATCAACATTATTAACATTGAGAAATTGAGATAACAATCAAATGATAACTAATCTAAGTCTATACTTTGTTCAATCATGCAAATAAGAAAAAATAAAGGATCTACAAGGATACATTCTTTAATAATTCATAAGTCATAGTATTACAAATTATAATAGACGATGAGCAATTAATTTTACAAGTGAAATGTACGTAGTTGGTACCTATTTGACCATTTTACATATTATAATAATCAAAATCATCTTTATATTTAAAAACAAAGGACAATAATTTTACAAGTGAATACTAGACGAAGAGCAAGCAAAAGGAAAGAATTAATATTTGAATATTTTTCGATATAGAAGGAGAGACTAAATCACAAATAGGAACAAAAACACATAGTTCAGTTTAGCATACCTGGCATAGCGGATGATAGGGTTCGAAAATGTACTATTTTCCCTATCATTTATTGACCGGGCTAAAACGGGCAGAAAACAAGGCACTCTGGACAACAAGTCCACTTTGTGAGGATCAGTCACGAACCGCATGCACTTTGCAGCCAACAACCGAACATAATACAAGCTGTGGAAGAAAATCGCTTAGTACATGAAGCCTATGTGGTTCATCCTTGAAGCGCATGTTATTCAATGCCCAACCGCACAAATAACCGTTGCAGACAGTAGTTACAGCAGATTCTGATCTAACTTGGCAACCAAACTCCACTACGGCCCCACTAACACTATGGATGAATCAAAAATATTTTCATCCCTACATGACCTATGAAGCCTATAAATAGATAAGATCTAAGGTTTCTTAGTATCAATCAAGCTATACACAAATTCCATTAATGTGGCAGATCGTAGCGCCTTAAATTCGCACACAGAGAACAGAGAGAACAAACAGCTGCTAGCTTTGAATTCGCGCACATAGAGATGGCTGGGAGAGAATTACCAAGAATAATCTCTTTTGTATCTAGAGAACACTATCGGTTGAATTAATGTAGTTGTTGGTGTTTAGTTGACCTAGGTTCCAATCATTTACGCCACTCAAAAAAGCGCTATCGGTTTAGTAAAGATAGGAGTTAGTGTTGATCAATCCAACACCCACAGCTCGTAATTACCCATCGATGGTAAAGGTCACCCCCTCAATGCCATTGGTCCGTGGAGCCCAACTGTAGTTAAATTTAATCGATGTCGAAGAGTCACTCAACGCCTTCGGCGGTCACTCAATACTAACTGTAGTTAAATTTAACCGATGTCGACGAAAGAGGACCCATCAACGCCATCGGTGGATTAGACGCGAACAATCAGTGAAAAGTTGCAAAGTATTTTGCCAAAATTAAAAAAAAAAAGTTGCAAAGTAATTACAGCGTTGTCCCTGAATGCAAACACTATTTGTGCCTTAGGCCATCTGATGATGAAGGTGCGATGGTAAATGGGTGTTTTTTAGAAAAGATTCTTGAACTTTTACACGTCCAAATATTATAAGAAACTATATGAACCAAAAAAATAAAAAGAGGAAAAGAGCGCTTGATCAGTATATTAAGTTAGTAACACTAAATTAATTTGAGAAATATTTTATTTCTTCTAGATTTCCTTTCACATAGATTATTATTCTTTCAATACAATAACGTTGCCTTAAAATTACTTCTTTGCAAAAAAGAAAAAAATAAACAATGTATAAAGTACAGAAATTATAAGAGATAAGGAGAACATATCAACAAGTGATACAAAAGTAGTAATTTTAATAAGAATGCATATTAATTTATCGCACTGCAAATCTTTCTTATTTGTCCTGACGATCCTGTTAGCGAATTAATATCCCCCATCTTAACCATTGCAGCAGCAAAATCTGCATAAAAGGAGGATGGATCCCTACTATAGCTCGCTACCATGCCATCAGTCTCACCTCCATTGAACAACACTTGGTCAGAGTGCAACAACCCCCTTCTTTGCATCAAGTTTTTGTAGTACTTATTGTCAAATGAATTCGGTGTAACAGGGTCAAGTAGTGCCAAGTTTGTAACTCCGGCATTGTTTGAAGGAGGGCAATTACGTCTCCTCTGAAGAGCAAAGCTCGGATCGATGTTGGTCTCATTGTATATACGGTTCCTAAATGTCACGCATTGAGCCTGACCGATTGTATGTGCACCTGAGAGGGCAACCATTTCCTTAGCATTGAGTCCCTTTCTAGCAAATTTAGCAATCAGCAGCAGCCAAATCTCTATTTGCTGTGGTTGAATCCCTTCTCCCCAGCTTAACCGTCCATGTCGGCCCATTCACATACTCAGAAGAGTCTCTGGCTGCAAGTGCAACAATATCTGCGCATGATACGACTTTCGGACAAACTGCTTCCATGGCCCACTTGGCAGCATCAATGATTTCCATTCCCCTTATCGAGTTGTTGTTTTGAAGAGCAGTTTGCTCGCCCGTGAACCATCGGGTGTCTTTCAGAAGTACTGATCCATCACATCCCTAATAATTCAAAATAAAAGGTACTAATTCCTTTAGATTTTACTCCAAAATTAACCTAATTATATTAATCATGAGTAAGCCCCTGTAAGTATTTATGTTATTGTATGTAGTTTACTCTGAGTAGAACAGTGTTTTTTTTATATGCTTGTACCACTTCTACGTATTTTAGAATTCAGGACTAAAAAAATATGAAATCAATTTTAAATTATGTGTGTCATTGGATACACATCAGTGACGAATCAATTTATCTATTAAATATTATGGTTAATTACCTGAACAAAGCAGTCATGAAAGTGAAGGCGTATGAGAGAGGCGGCCATTCGGCGCTCTTTTGCAATTGCATCTCGTATAGCTGTGCGAATGATTGGAATGGCTTGCGGACATGTATAATCATAGTAGTTTGAAGTCAGAGAAGCTTGACAGTGCTTTAGAGAGAACGCGAAGAGCATTGCAATGGCTATCCAAGCAAGTTTAAAAGAAGAGCCCATTGTTAATTATGAGAGAGAGCGTGATAGAAACTAATTGGGAGCTGATTAGTTTGTAACTAGTTTGTAGAGAGAAGCTAATTAAGAGTTGATTTGTGGCTTTATGGTGTATCATTTGTGTATTTATAGGGTACCTTCGGTGAACAGGTCTCTGGGAAGAATGCTTCAAACATAATTATTTATTTTATTTGAACACTATAATTAAGTACGGTATCGGTCGATGTTTATAAATTTAGATATGTACAAACTTCTTTGCCAGCCGTTTGGATTACTTCTTCCAAGTCAAACATTCATCGCCTTTTTGAGATTTGTTATTAATAGATTAGATATATTGGGGTAGTTATACCAATTAATTAATTGACCAAGAAAATGATATATTGGTACGTAGAATTCTATGGTCTGCAGCACGTGACATAGCCAATTAAGTACCCTTGGCAAATAACTCGTTTATAAAAAAGAATTAATTAGGAAAATTAGAGGTTGCTTCACCGGACCATTAACGATCTTTCACAAGAGATTGACGTTACTGGCTATGCTCCTTTTGAGTAAAAGATACATGTATACTTGGTCCTTTTTGTAGGATGAAAAAACTTTCTTAATTTATTCATTAATACAACCTTAAAAAAAAAGATACATGTATACTTCATCGCTATTTAGAATAATAGATGATATTAATTGATTTTTGTATAGGATAAAATTTTATTGACGTTTGCGAAAAAATTCCATTTTTTTTCTTTTATGATAATATTTCTTCAAACTTATTTATCAATGACAATAGTATAAATATGGTGTATATATTTAGATCTACTTAAAAACAAATATATTAATACACTACTACAATAACACTAATTATATATACACAACAAATCATACAAAGATCCGAAATTTTTTCATCAAAACAGTGTGTTAAGAGAGAAAGTGCGTGCGAAAAAATGAACTCAGCCATATATACACACACGGTCAATAGAACAAAACTCGTGTACAAATTAAAGACACCTGCATTTATACACTTGTTTATATCTATAACATTGATGCATAGTCGTCTATTTCTGATAAAAAGTGAAAATTTATTTTGATAGCATAACATAATCAGTATTACACTAATGCACACTTTGATTACTATATTAATACACAATTACTTAGCTTTTAAAAAAATTATCATATTTTTTATTATTTGAAGGTCCCAATCATCCTTCCGTACCAAACGTACGTACGTACGTGATTTCTGCACCATTGGTCCGGTCAAGCAGCCTTCAATTTTGCTAAATCTTTTCGGTTTATCTTACATCTTTTTCGCGTGTAGATAAAAGTCTTGTCTAATCCCAAAATTAACGAGTTGCTTGGGACTGTGTGGGCACGTGCCCCAGACCAAAGAATTCTATCAATATGTCATTTTCTCTATCCTAATAAATTGGTACAACTGCCACATCATATCTAGGAGAATAAATCTGCTGTGATTCTCCGAGAATCACAGGACCCTGCGATCCGATCTCAACTGTTGGTCTTTCTCGAGATGCGTGTATAAAAATTTACTTTTCTGAACGTTTCTGAAATCCGCGCACTAAAAAATTTGAACCGTTGATCTCAGAATTTTAGGATCCTGCTATCCCTCTCGGAATCGCAGCTGATTCGGACTCCATATCTAGAGTAGAACTAGCTAGGGTTTGTAAGTTTATCAAACTTTTTTGTGAATTTAATTCTAAAATTTATCGGATTGATTTTAAATGACGAATCAGAACTGTTGAAATCCATCTACTTTACTATTGATGTGTCAACATGTAAAAATTTAAAATTTTATAATAAATTTAGTATAAAATCGAGCAGTTAAAACTAGACGTTTTATAAATTAATTTTTAATGCATTCATTTTTTTACGTTTTTTTACCACTTGACTCTATACAAAATTAATTCGAAAATTTAAAATTTTCACATGTAGACGCATAACTCGTAAGGTTGACGGCTTTCAACAGTTCATTCATCATTTGAAATTAATCCGATAAGATTTAGAGTTGAGTTCACAAAGAGGCTTGATGAACTTAGGAATCTCATATCTAATATATCAACTAATGATCTTGCATGAGAACGCAAAAAGGACCATGAATGCTTGACTTGGAAGAAGTAATTAATCAGTATCAATAAAAGTATTAACTAATTAGCTTGACAGTGTTAAAAGAAAGAATAATTGTTGAACCATTCTTCCCAAAAACCTGTTAAAACAAAGGTACCCTATAAATACACAAATGAACACTGCTCCTCATAAAGCCACAAATCAACTTAGCTTCTCTCTAAAAATAGTTACGGATTTAAAGCCAGAAATCAATTCTTAATTAGCTTCTCTCCAAAAAAAAAAAAAAATTACGAACTGATCAGCTCGCAATTAGCTTTTCTATCACTCTTAATTTCTCCCTCATAATTAACAATGGGCTCTTCTTCTAAACTCGCTTATATAGCCGTTGCAATGCTCTTCGCGTTCTCTCTAAAGCACTGTCAAGCTTCTCTGACTCCAAACTACTATGATTATACATGTCCACAAGCCCTTCCAATCATTCGCGCAGCCATACGAATTGCAATTGCAAAAGAACGCCGGATGGCCGCCTCTCTCATACGCCTTCACTTCCATGACTGCTTTGTTCAGGTAATTAACCATAATATGTAATAGAGAAACGGATTCGTGACTGATGCATGTACATGTGCATCCAATGGCCCACCTCATTTGGAATTGAGTTCATAATTTTTAAGTTCAGATAATTAACCATGCATAATATGTAAAAGATAAAGGGTTTCGTTACTGATGTGCATCTATCCAAGGACACACTACATTTGGAATTGATTTGAGTTTTTTTTTTTTGTTTAATTGTAATATATAAAATACGTCGTAGTGGTACAAGCTTATTAAAAAAGAGAACGGAGTAGGTCCGGTGCCCATCGGACCTACTTTTAGGTTCAACGAGCATGATAACCGTCCGATCTAATTTAAGATTTGTGCGCACGAAAATTGAAACAGACACGCACGAATTTGAAAGCATTCTGCACGAATCTTAAAGCATATCGACGGTGATTAAATCCATCGAACGAGAGTAGGTCCGATGCCCATCGGACCTACTCTCAAGTGATTAAAAAAACATAGCTCTACTAAGAACAAACTACATAATAACATTAACGTTACTCATGATTAATATTAATTAGGTTAATTTTGGAGTAAAATCTAAAGGAATTCGCACTTTTTTTACTTTTCATAATTAGGGATGTGATGGATCGGTGCTGCTGAAAGACACCCCATGGTTCACGGGTGAGCAAACTGCTCTTCAAAACACCCACTCGATAAGGGGAATGGAAATCATTGATGCTGCCAAGCGGGCCGTGGAGGCAGTTTGTCCGCAAGTCGTATCATGTGCAGATATTGTCGCACTTGCGGCTAAAGACTCTTCTGAGTATGTAAATGGGCCGATGTGGACGGTTAAGCTGGGGAGAAGGGATTCAACCACAGCAAATAGAGATTTGGCTACTGCTGATTTGCCCTTCGGTGGTGAAAATCTGGATGCGCTTATTGCTAAATTTGCTAGAAAGGGACTCAATGCAAAGGAAATGGTTGCGCTCTCAGGTGCACATACCATCGGTCAGGCTCAATGCGTGACATTTAGGGACCGTATATACAATGAGACCAATATCGATCCGGGCTTTGCTCTTCAAAGGAGACATAATTGCCCTTCAAACAATGCCGGAATTACAAATTTGGCACCACTTGACCCTGTTACACCAAACTCATTTGACAACAAGTACTACAAAAATTTGGTGCAAAGAAGGGGGTTGTTGCACTCTGACCAAGTGTTGTTCAATGGGGGTGAGACTGATGGCATGGTAGCGAGCTATAGTAGAGATTCATCCTCTTTTTATAAGGATTTTGCTGCTGCCATGGTTAAGATGGGGAATATCAATCCGCTAACAGGCTCCTCAGGACAAATAAGAAAGATTTGCAATGCGATCAATTAATTAATTAATGTGCATAATTCTAAAACTATTTTTGCATCACTTGTTGATAGGTTCTCTTCATCTCTTGTAATTTCTATCTTCTGATTTATTCATTCTTTTATTAATTTTTAATGTTTGTATATTGAATTCTTTAAAAAAAAAGTACTATTTTTGCATCCCTTGTTGATATATAGCCTCTCCTCATCTCTTGTAATTTCTTTCTTCCTTATTTAACTTATTGAACTTTTTCTGCAAAGAAATATTTTTAAGCACTACAGAAGCTTGATTGTACCCGTTTAAAGGGGGTGGGTTTTTTGTCCAAACAGCTTTGGACAAAGTATCATCCAAAGTTGGACCTAAACCGTCCGATCTGCATCAAAATTCGTACAAATATTTAGATTCAATGAGCCATTTAAATGTATTAAGTTTTAAATATATTTGCACGAATCTTAATGCAAATCAAACGTTTAATCTTGGCTTTGGATGAGGCTTTGTCCAAAGCCCTTTGGACAAAACCCAATCCCGTTTAAAGGTGGGTTGGTACACGGTTTTGCAACTATATCTGCCTGCAACGTGTATGATGTCGGTAAATTGTACATGATTGTACAATCGTGTATGTTTCTCCAAAAACGACACCAACTTTTTTCGCAAAGCATTCATACACTAGTTTTTTTATTAAAACCGTGTATGAAAATACCTTTCAAACACGGTTTTAATATAAAAACTGTGTATGATTTTTTTTTTAAATACGGTTACCCTCAATCTGAATTGATATAAAAAATACTATATTTCAAAAATCTATGAACTCAAAGACAACACATATAAAAAACACAACATTTATTTACCAATATAAACAACATTTACAATTACATTACACAAATAAAGTATGAACTCATTTTTTACAACCATTTTACTTACTAAAAAAAGAAAATACAACAAAAAAAATCCTAGATATCAGACTTTATACATTTACATGAATAATGAAAAAAAACTTCTACTCAAGTTTTGAGACCCTTCACTTTGTTTGTTGGCCCTGAAAAATGCAATTCCGAGTAAACTCAAGAAGTCATGTAAATCTCGCGAGCTTTCCGAATCGGAGTCATACACTGAAATCAGACACTCTAGCGAAAAGATACACCCGTTTGAAATATTTTCACCTCCTCGGTGAAGATATCGCCTCCCTTACATTACTTCTCATCGTAGCCTCACTTGTTTAGAAGATGTGCCTTAGAGAAATACATGTACATGAAAGAGGTGCTTTAGAAATGATAGAGATGCATTAAAAAAGGTAGATAGAGATGATTAAAAAAAGGTAGATAGAAATGATGACGTGGAAAATTTTATGTTTCTTTCATCACACACAAATAATACAATAAAATACTACGCATAATTTTGTGGAAAAAAATGATATACTTTTGTTTCTTCTTCGGTCAGATTTAGTCATAGATTTTCCTTGATACGCATAATTTTAGTTTTCATTTTAAAAGATTTTATGCTCATGGTCATGGCACATGCAATTAAATACTATCAATATATATTACTTGTGTAAAATAGCATTATGCAAAACCAACAACCAAGTTCCTAATGATTGAATTAGGTATAGAAAACATATTGAGATGGGTTTTAATTTTTATTAAACGCAAATATGAGATATGAGAAAAATACCCAATACCGTACTATTTTCACAATAGCTGATATTTGTCTATTCTCCAACAAGTAATTTTTTAGAAAAAAATCTCTCTAAAGTATCATTAGTTTGTCATACATTAAAATTTCAATTGAACTTATTATCTCAACCCAAAGCATTTTCAATTACTAGTAGTACACGCAATAGGACAGTCGATCCATTCAAAAGAAAACAAAGAAATTACAGTTGATTCCACTTTTGCTGCTTAGATTCAACCAAAAAACAGAGTACTTTCAATAAAAGTTTATCCACTTCGGCTAGCTAGGCTGTCTAGTTCAGGCCTGGAAATCTACACGTTCATAGGCCCACTGCCAGTCGTTTCCATCATTTAGGACAAAATGACTTGTACACAAATATCGAATCTAATTTTTTTTCTCCTGACCTTATCAAAGAGGTAACGAACGGATATGCAACAATTAGAAAGGTAATACCAAGAGATATACCAACTAGATCCATGCGTTCAGTTGTGATAAGAAACACTTTGTTCTCACTCACCTTCTCTGACTTGGGAAAATTTTCATTACCCAGGACACCAAAGGAGACATCCAACAGAAAGGATTTATCTAATCTCGGTGGTGTTTGGCAAGGTCCACTTAAGAGTCCTTAAGGATCCTTTAAACTTTTTAGACCCTTAATCCAATCAAATAATACCTCCTTAATTCGGATTAAGTTTTGTGTTTTTTGTCCGAATTAAGCCTTTTTAGTTCCTTTTGCCGGATTCTTAAAACACCAAATCTATTGGATTTACTCTTTTATCTCATTTTCTTACCTCCTTAGCAACTTTTTATAATCCAACTCCACCGAATAAGTACTCCTAAGTCCCACTTAAAATTTAATCTCATATCTACCACGGAACATAGGGGTGCAAACAGATCGGATAATATCCGACCATATCCGGATCCATATCCGAAAATTTGATACGGATATCCGATATCCAAATATCTGTGCGGATACGGATACAGATATGGTTTTGAATTTTAATTATCCGTATGCGAATATTAGATATATACCATATAGTTTAATATATATATAAAAATATTTATGTATATATCTACAAATATCCTATATCCCATCCGTATCTGAACGTATCCGTCTAATATCCGATCAGTATTCGTATTCGAAAAATAAAAGCAAATACGGATATGGTTTTACCACTATCCGATCCGTATCCAATCCGTTTACACCCCTAACGGAACAGCCCCATCTCTTTTGGTACAGAAATTACTAGACGACCCCAAGCAGATTTTGGCTGTTCATTTCAGGATGTTCAGTATTGGATTTGACTCCTTATTAGAAAGATCAACATCCTGGCTGGTACTAAGCAGCCAGATTTCAAACAAACCATTTAGTTTGAAGAGGAAATATGGAGCTGGTAATGAGCAGCAGACTTCAAGGTAAAGTTGGAAGGGAGTACAATAAAAAATTTGTCACATCAAAGGGCCTGTTAAGGGCACTGAAATTATTCAACTCAACAAGGTTAGCGAGAGCTGTTAATTTTACTGTGTCACCTGTATTGGCAAAAATACTTGCACTTAAGCAGGATAAATAAAGCAAAACTGAAGAATGAAAAATAGGATAATCATCAGTTGAAAGCCGCAGTTGAAGCTTAAGTCCGAAATTATTTCATAAAATCAACTTAGCATACATAATACCTAATAATCACAATTAACAGTTGAACACCATAATCAACTTAAAACATAAACCTCGATGCTTACTGCTCCATTACATTCTAGAAATCTGGAGAGGAAACATCAGTTCAGTGAGTTCCTCTCTCATCACAATCTTAAACAAGTCAGATATACCATGCTGACTAGAAAGCCGCTTTCTGCAATCTTCAGCTGCAGCAATGCCTGACGAGTAGGCCCCGTGCACTGATCCAGAATGATCAGTACAAGCTGCCTCTCCGGCAAAATATAAATTTTCCACTGGGGCGCAAAATCTCTCATATAAATCAGCTGGTTTTCCGACCAAGTCGCATGAATAAGCCCCGAGTGAGTTTGGGTCAGTGCCCCAGTGAGAGACCAAATATTGCACCTAAAGAAGTAAAAACTCAAATATTAATAGACGCTACTGTAAAAAAAAAATGAAGCTGCTAACTGAGATTTGTTTTTGCATTTTTTCACCACAGATGAAACACTATAAATATAACCCTTAACAACAAATAATATTTATTCAAGATGCCTATTCTACTTGGCATTAGTTTCAATATAGACCATTTAAAAAATAGATAAAATTGAAATATTTACCGGTTGAGCAGCTTCAGGAAGCATCTTCCTAAGCTGACACATGACCAAATTAACTACTTCCTCATCAGACAATTTCTCAATATCATACGCAAATCTCCCAGCGGCCATATAAACCAAAACCGGGTTGCCGGTGGCCTTATGGAGATTGAGAAAGTAACCACATGAGTATGAGGTCTGTGCAACCATGCCCAAAACCTCAACATCTGGCCAGAAGACCTTATCAAATTTGAGCGCTACTTTGTTCTCAATTCCTACCCCCAGGTCAGATATGGCCGATGCTTTCCATTCTGGCAGTTCAGGCTCGAATTTTATAATATTTGCTTTCAGTACCCCCAGTGGGACCGTAATTATCACTGAATCGGCCACAAAGTTTGTGCCATTGTCAATTGTTACTATCACTTTGTTGTAGCGTTGTGTGATTTTCGAGACTCTGAAATAAATAACTAAAAATTAGTCTACATAGCATCTAATGCATATGCATATGTATTAAATTCCTTTTTTTTTGGAGAAAGATACATGCCTGTGATTCAGACGAATATCCAGGTTTTCAGCAAGAACCTTTATGACTGGATAATAACCTTGTACCATTAGGCCATGTCCGCCAGTGAGTACATGCTCCTGTTTTTGTATGTTAATGATTATATACATTACCAATTATCTCAAATTCAGATTTTTATTTTTGCAAATGATATAAAGTTATACCTGATCCCAGTTTTTCAGAGAGATAGTGTCGGTATCAGCTGCAAACCATGCCTCCATTCGGCAGACATACCACTGAAGCACTTCATACTCTAGACCCTCGAGACTACATCATATAAATGTTCACCCCGCATGTCAAAAACTAGTTATTATAGTTTGGTGTTTGTTTTTAAATGAGAAAAGTTCATTTCTACCCTCCAAAAACTGAAAATTGCTGATTGCGATGCAACAATAATATTGGCCCTTCCAAGTTCTAAGAGTCAAAACAGAACTTTACCCATATGCAATTTTTCTATCACTTACAAACTTACCCTTCTATCCTTGAAGAAGAAAATATACATCATCCCCCTCTGATACATCACCCCAACCCCACAAAACAAAATGCCCAAAATATGTTATAACTAAATCCACACACAATAATATGTTTCTTTTATAGATTAAAAATTGCAAAATTCAAATGATGAATACTTGCAATTATCTAGTCCTGAAATGAGAACAATGTTCGACTTTTCTGAAACAGCTGCAGTCTGGTTACAGTAACAAGATGAAGTGTATTTTGGTCAAACAAAGATTTGTTCCATAAACTGATTTATTTTTGCAATAAGATGAATCTCACAAGTTATATGCTTTGAAGGTTTTGATATTTTCAAGATATAGATGGGCTAATTTGGAGAGATGTTCTTGTTTAATACGTCACTATAACACTTAAATCTTAAAAAATATATAATTTTGGATTATTTTAAGTATATGCCCGACGTTCAGCCTTTAAAATATTTCTTATAAAAGCTTGATATTACTCAAGGTTCTAAATAGCGATTTTAGCGCTATAGCCTTAAAGGTCCGAAAAAGCTATAGCGCAGCTATCGCGCAACCATAGCTAGCTATGTAGAATCATTATAAAAGAAAAGCGGTTAATAGCGTTATAACTTTTGAGGTCCGAAAAAGCTATAGCGCAACTATTGCGTAGCTATAGCTAGCTATATAGAACCCTGATATTACTATATAATACCTGAGATGGGGGTATCTATCAAAAACTATGGAGATGGCTTCTTTTAGGCACATGTCATTCCTATGCTCATCTCGTACTTTTATAGTCTGTTATAGAAAGAAAAAAAAAATCACACTACGAAATAAACAAATAATTAATACAGTTGGAAGATACAAATTTTCAGAGAGAAGTCATTCAGTACCTCCTTGAGTATTGCCTCAAATACTTCCCCAACCTTAATCACAACCTCCTGGGGAACTTGACGACCTTTTTTATCAAAAAGAGCATAGCTACAGAAACCAAATTACATATATTTCAGAATACACATATATTGAAAGCTCCAATATAATAAACAATAGAATGAAAGAGAACAAACAAATAATACCTCTCAAGATCATGATCATATAGCACAGAATTATCACCACTAGTGCGGTACAATTTTAGACCGAGGCACCTGATGAGTGGTGCGAGTGAGTTCTCATTGCACACTCCATGCAACCTGAATAGAAATAAAAATCAAAGATACGCATCAAATGCTGAATATAGTTGTTATAGATCACAAATGCCAGATTTCAAGAGATATTATACAAACCATGAGGCACCCATGTCAATTGGGCAGCCAAAAGAGTAGTCTGTGTGGACTCGGCCACCTATTCTATCTCTCGATTCCAACACAGTAACCTGCATATTTAAAAAAGAAAAGGAATCAGGACAATCAATAAAAAGAGCACACTGGAAAAGTTATAACCACCAAGCCGAAAAGATCATAATTATTAATAATGTGAATTTCATTAGTATCTTGCCACCAATCAGACTCATCAATCATACAGTCGTGTGAATTGCCTTTCTACAGTTACACTGTTAAAATACCACTTCAACTAGCTATAATCACTTCTAATAAATCCAGACCAGAATAGCAGGTCTGACTGAAGACTGGAAGAACTATTTATAGAACAGTATGACGGTTTGGTGCAGTAATTAGATTATAATTGTAAATAAACCAACAAAACCATTATTGACTAGCCTGTTTTTAAATAAAGCTGCTACCCGGGCTTGGTTCAGAGTTAGTAAACTCTTGATATAAATATTAACTGAAATAAGTGGTCACAATTGACCCACTGGTCCAAACAGTGACCAAAAAGATTTTTTTCTTGTTCAAATTTATTCCTCCTAGTAAAAAGATGATACCTTAAATGCAGCATTAGACAAAGAATGGGCAGCTGCAATCCCAGAAATGCCAGCACCAATCACTATTACAGAAGGGGGAGAAGGTTGTTGTCTTTCAATGAGTGGGAGAAAAGGACCTAAAATGTAAAACAGAACACAATTGAATATAATTTATTTTATTATAATAAATCGATCAAATTCAACGAATAATTTATCTAGATTAACTACTACAATTACTTAATCCTGTAATGCTTGTACATCACTTTCAAGTTTGGTTCTTTCCTAATCCACTAGACTAAAAATTAACATATTTTCTCTGTATTAAAACAATGATATGGAATCTGATAGGCACATCTTCTACATCGCCCACAAGTATCTAAAAGTAGACCCCAAGATTCTTTTATTCAAAACCCAAAAAAGAAAAAACGGTATCTAACTGTCTGGTTTTTGTTTCCAGACACAATCTAAATAGTAAATTCACCCAATTCTAATGTAATTCTTGTGGTAAAAATATAATGAAATATTGTGACTATGATTACAAACAATAAAGAAAACAATATGTTTAACAAGCAGGGATAGTTACACCTTGTTCTTTAATTTTGACAAGGAACTGTCAAAACTTAGAATGCGCCCACATTGAAAAATAAAATTTCCCGTCACACAACAAATCAGAAGAATTAGCAAAAATACAAGTTGATAACCATACAAACCCCTTCACTGAGGAGATCAATTGCCATAAAAAAATAGGAAATTAATTCAAGAAAGAGAAAACCAACTTCATACCTCCAAAAGGAAAGCTGTCACGATCCATTATGTTCACTTCGAAATCCAAGTAAATCAATCCCAAATTAACCAACTTTAAAACGAATTCTAATCCGAGCGCTTAAAATTGTACCAAATTCGAAGCCAATTTTAACTCAATATTAAAATTACTACTACTAGATTTACGTATAGGAAGAGACAGGTAAAACACGAAAATCATTAATCCGTCCATGAAGCGGCTCGCATCTGAGCGGCGATGCAACCTATCAAACCAGCTCATAACCTAAATTGTGTAATATCCCGTTTCCCACCCTGCATAAAATTCGTCGAAGGTACGAAACGGACTTCCAATTTGAGAGGAAATCAAGGGAAGAAGGTTGGAGTGGCCTTCTTGTTATCGCCTATTCGCCTTATATAGGCGAGGGAGGGGGCAGGTTGGAGAGACGAAGACGGGTATTTTTTTCTTTTGACGATTTTGTCCTTGCTCCCCCCTAAACTCTGAAGCGCCGTTTCATGGACAACTATCCTCTCCATTACTGTAAAAGATTCCCTTCACTCTACGGTTTGAGATTAACTCTCAGCCGCTTTGAGATTCAGACAAGCCCAGGGGCAGTATTATTGGGCTTTGAGATCCGTGCCAAGTTAAAAAGAACGGTTTAGATCCAGTAAATGTAAAAGATTCCCTATTACGGTACCGGGGAGGATGTGAATTCCCGTTTCATTCCCTTGCCTTGACAACATTTTACGAAATAAGCCCTTCAATTAAATGAAATAAGATAGCTAAAAAAAACTAAATGAAATAGGAAACTGTAATTCGCCAGAATAAGACGCACATATTTTCTTGAGTAATTCTTTTGTCCCCCACTCTCCAGTCCCCTAAACGTTCCTCCATTCTAACTAACTATGTTAATCATTAATTAAAGACTTTAACCAACAGTTAGTGGTCCCCATCTAATTGTCAATACCCACTGGAGGGACCACTATTATGAATACTTGCTCGATTAGGTATGAATACTTGTGCGACAGACAACTCGAAAGTATGTCATCATGGATCTCATTTGAAAAAGAAAATTGTGTAGAAGACGTTCGTGGTTTTAGATTTTCAAAATTTCTCATAGATCGTCAGAAATATTAGTTAGATTGAACGGAGAACAAAAAAACCACCTCTAAAAATGTGTAAAAGATGAGTAAGTGATGTGTCCAGTTTTTTTTTTTAATACTTGATGAATTATATATGAATATTTGATATCTTAGGTATGAATACTTTCCATTTTGTATGTGAATTAATTTAATCAATGAATGTAGCACTGGTAGTGTGATCCACGTGACTTTTTGGTTGTGGTCCCCAATCCAGGCTGGTCGTTACTGGCCCCGAAAAGTAATGGTCCCCATTTATATAGTGGTCCCCAAATGTTATGATCCCCTCCAGTTACTTTGTTTCAAATATTATTCAACATAAATATTCCGACTTCATTGCGTAGGTATGAATACTTTCAATTTTAGTGATGAATAAATGTTTGACAAATTTTGAAATGGTCAACTTGTGTTGGCACTAACTGTAATTAGCGCGTTAGTTAGTGGTCCCCCGTTGTACTTTGCGCATTAGTTAGCGGGGTAACGTTTAGGGGACTGAATGGGGGGACGGTTAGTCGATCCCTATTTTCTTAATATTAATTATTGACCTCAAAGAAATAAATAGAAGATGCCTTAAAATAGTTTTATACTTATTTTGTTTTAGAGGTTTACCACACGTTGTCGGTTAGAAATCACCTCGATGGCTCGATGTCAATAGCCAGTTGTGTAATAGCATATTTACCTTTTTTAGTAGAGCTAATAGTAATCAAAGTATATTTTTATGTCAATTTACGATAAAAAAAGATTAAAAAAATTGAGAGTTATATTATAAATGCAATCCTTTATTGCATTTTTTTTATTTGATAATCAAACTTTAAAATCTCTTTTACATTGAAATATATTTTAGTCATAAAATCAAATTTGTCGGCAATTTTGCAATAAATCTATAACGTCGTCGAATTTTAAAAAAATTCGATCAATGATATTGATCGGAGGGTTAATCTTCACTTAATTTTGAACAAAAAATACTCGGTCATTAATATGCAGGGCCAATTAAATATTTCCATAGCAATTTAATGTGTATGTCAAAAAAATAGAAAAGTTCATTTTTTTAATAAAAATTATAGGATTGGAATTAATTGAACCAAGAAAATGATTGGGAGACCCATATTTTATTACTTTTAATCTAATTTTAGTTTTAAAATTTGACACATAAAAGTTGATAGAGTGTACATAAAAAAAATTCTATCAATTTTGAAACAAGCTAGTTTTCATTTTTAATTTAAAAGAGTGTGCATTTTCAGCTTAAATGACTGTTAATTTTCAGTAAAACTAGTATTCATTTTAAAAGGGGTTCAAGTAAAAGCCTCAAGAGTTCAAGACATAAGTGAAAATTGTTAGTAGCTACTTAAAACTGAATTCGATGAATATTTATATTGATCTAGGCATGTACAATTTTAAACCTGTTTGAATTAGAGCTTGATGTCAGGGGATCTAATGGGTAATTAGGGATGTCTAATTCACTTCTATAAATTAAAATTAGTAATTTTGTTCTTTATATTTTATAAGAAAAAAACGTAAGTATTTATATCTTCCAGCCCTCCAATCTTAATTTATAATTTCGCCTCTGCTTAGAGATATGGTAAATATAAGAAAATTCAAAATTTATAAAATGTAGTAACTTAAGTGTCTCTTTGCTTGCTTTGGTGCTTTGGAGTTCGTACATAATTACAATAAAGGGATCGACTAACAGTCTCCTCCATTCAGTCCCCTAAACGTCTCCCTAACGGTCAAAGTACAACTGTCAGTTCTCCATTCAACATACATTAATTCACGCCAAAAATGGAAAGTATGAATACCTAAGATATCAAGTATTCATATATAATTCATCAAGTATTCATATCTAAGATATCAAGTATTAATTCACATACAAACTGGGGACCATTACTTTTCGGGGGCAGTAACTGTCAGACTGCATTGGGGACCACAACCAAAAAGTCACGTGGATCACACCACCAGTCCCCCATTCATTGATTAAATTAATTCACATACAAAATGGAAAGTATGAATACCTAAGATATCAAGTATTCATATATAATTCATCAAGTATTCATACCTAAGATATCAAGTATTTAAAAAAAAACTGGACACAATACCTACTCATCTTTTACACGTTTTTCAAGGTAGTTTTTTTTTTCTCCGTTCAATCTAACCAATTTTTGGGACGATCTATGAGAAATTTTGCAAATCTAAAACCACGAACGTGTTCTACACAATTTTATCTTTCAAATGAGATCCATGATGACATACTTTTACACGTTTTTCAAGGTATCAAATATTCAAATATGAAAAATATTCATACAAAATGGAAAGTATTCATACCTAAGATATCAAATATTTATATATAATTCATCAAGTATTCATACTTAAGATATCAAGTATTTAAAGAAAAAAACTGGACTCAAATATGAAAAGTATTCATACCTAATTTATCAAATATTCATATATAATTATCAAGTATTCATACTTATGATATCAAGTATTTAAAGAAAAAAACTGGACTCATGTTTTACACGTTTTACACGTTTTTCAAGGTGGTTTAATGATTGACAAAGTTAGTTAGAATTGGGGGGGACGTTTAGGGGACTGGAGTTGGGGGGACAACATCTTTACTCTACAATAAATTCTATCAAAATATATTTAAAAAGTTTAATCCGAAAACCGTCTTTTTAAGTCTTTTTTTCTCCAAACAACAAAACTCAACATAAATTAGAAAACTCCTCATCTGTTTTTCTCTAAAAAATCCGTGTAAAGATAATAATTTTTTTTTACTTTACATAGTACATTAGTCATATATTTTTATTTTTATTGATTGTGCCTTAAATTGCTCTGCAATATGTTTATCTCAAGATTTTCTCAAAATCAAAACTTGAAGCAATTAAAAAAAAAAGGCTCACAAGCCGGAAAAAGGACAGAAAAATACCATATCTATCATAAAAAGGTGCATGTTGCTGCTTTGACAAGGAACTTGTTTCTTTTACCATTCCCCTCCAAATTAACAATTCCTCAAAATTCCAATTGAACCATACTTTTTTCTCTTCTTACATTCTTTCCAAAGAGAAAGCCCTTTGGCGCAATGGCTATTTATAATTTAATTTAATATTAATAATTAATTTAACGATTTTATCGTTCTGTTTCTTCCAATGATTTATCAATTATCATAGACCGTCCGATTCAACGGTAACAAAGAGAAAGTACATGAATATTTTTTTTCTTATTTGAACATAATCGAAATAATTTTTTCTATACCTTAAACAGATTTTTTTTTTTAAATAGAATTACTGTAAAATCATTTAACGGAACAAGCCTCTGCGTTTTTTATTTTCGGAAACTAGCCTCCACCGATCCTAGGGACCGGTGGAGCAAAAAAAACCCAAGCTACACCGGTCCTAGGGACCGGTGTAGCATGTTTTGCACCTGCCGCACCTATTGCACGGAAGACCACACGAAAAAGACCCTGCACCGATCCTGTGAATCGGTGGAGCTTCAAAAATGCCTCCACCGGTCCTGTGGATCGGTGTAGGTAGGTTTAGGGTTTTAAGCAGCCAGCCGCACCTTCTCCTCTCTTCTTCTCTTCCTAGCCTCCATTGTTCTCTCTTCTTTCTTCTTTCTTTCATTATTTTGTTTTTCTCAAATTCTTAGAGGAGTTGCCATATGAACAGATCGCCACCACCATTGTACTCAGCATCATCTTCTTATTATTATTGTGAGTTTTTTTTTACTCATCTGTTTATATTTGTTGTAAAATTGAAAAATATTTGGAGTTAATTTGGTGTTTGAATTTTGTTCAGCAAAATGTCCCTGCTATTGATCAATGTGTATTATGGTGGTAACCTCCAAAGCACTTCAACAGGTGTTGGTTATGACATAGGGGCTGCATTTACCTTTACCGTATCTGATTCTACCAGTTTTGCTATTATAAGACGGCAAATATACGTTGGACTTGAATTGCTTCCAAGTCGAGTCAAATTGACAATCAAGGTACGTATGAACACAGCACAACCCGGATCGTACCATTTCTCACTATTTCAGATAGAAAATGAGGAAACTTGGGATGTCATTAAACAAACTGCAGCTCAAGTGGTTGGATTTAAGGTTATAGAATTGGTGGTTGAGGCACACCAGGGTAGAACCCAAATCAGTTATGATCCGTGTCCAGATAGTTTGCCTGGAGGTAGTAACACACCGTCGGTTCAGACCGGCTTTCATCCTGACTCGAGCAGTGTACCTGTACCCACCTACACACCTCCGGTTCAGGCTGGTGATGACCCTTGTGAGCAATCAGATCAAGACACAGAATCTGATACAAGTTCTTTTGATGATGACGATTCGGCTGAAGCATGGGACGTAGATATGGACGAATATGAGGCTGAAATGAACGCCCGAGAAATATTGAAGGATTGGCACGAGTCGATCCCATTCCTCAATCGAGGACCTAAGCATCCATGTTCATCATTCAACGATGAATTGCCAATGCCATACAAGGATCGTGCATTTTTTGCGAACCCCCCCAAGTTAGATGAAAAATTTGCTGAAGGTCAAATGTTTGAATCCAAAGCCAAACTAAAATCAGAACTTGCTGATTTTCACCTACCCCGAAACACAGAGTTAGTCGTGCTAAACAGCAGCAAAACTAAGTATAGAGTTAAATGTAAATCTTCTAAATGCCAATGGAAATTGTATGCAATTGTAGTACCAACAGGTGCATGGATAATATCCACAAACCCATTAGTGCACACATGTTTTGGAAATGCTGGCAGGTTGGATAGTCATCAAATGACTGCCAGAAGAATTGCAGATATTATTAAACCGGGTTTGTTGGATGATTTGGAGATGACCATTAAAGGGGTCAAGCATATGGTTAAAGTTAAATTTGGGTCAGTAACGCCCTCGTATAACAAGTTATGGAGAGGTAGGGAACTTGCAATTGCTGATTTGTTTGGGAGCTGGGAGAAGTCATACCAGCATCTACCATCTCTACTCGGTGCCATAAAAGCGTCAAATCCAGGTACACAATATCTTATAGAGCATGAACCATCAAACAAATTCGGTGTTCATATTTTCAATCGGGTTGCTTGGGCATTCGGGCCATGCATTGAGGCTTGGCCTCATCTTCGACCTGTCATTAGTGTTGATGCCGGGTCTGTCCGGAAGATACAAGGGTAAACTTTTTATGGCATGTGCTTATGATGCAGAGCAACAACTCGTGCCACTTGCATTTGCAATTTGTGAAAAAGAATCTTTGCAAAATTGGGGTTGGTTTATGAATTGGTTGCGTATCAATGTTGTTGGACCAGGAAAAATATGTGTCATCTCGGACCAGCATCTGGGTATACGAGGGGTGTTTGAAGCACCCAATTTAGGATGGTGTGAGGAAGCAGGTGAAGCTGTCCACCGACTATGTTCACAACATATTGCTCAAAATATCTGGAAAAAATACCCTGAAAAGTGGATCAGAAATGTATTCAAGAAATATGTTGAGAAGAAAAAAATCTGGAGATTTGAAGAGGGCATGAAAAGGATTAGGCAAAGAGATGCAGATGTATATGACTACATTATGAAATTTGGTAAATGGCTCCGCAACTCTGATGCAGAGCCTCTGGCTCTTCATAAGTGGGCACAGGCGCATGACGGAGGCCTATATCGATGGGGTATAATGACAACAAACGGATCTGAAGTACTGAATAGTGTTTTCAGGGTTGCTAGACAATTACCTGTGTGTGCAATTGTTGAAAAGACATTCTACAAGTGCGTCGACTGGTTTGTAAAAAGGCGGGAGGCCGCGATTGGATGGGAGGCCTCAGGATTAGATTTTTCAATGCACATTACACTGCTTTTACATCGTCGTAATGAGAAAGCAAGGAAACATGATGTAAGACCGATGTATTATGGCCATAACAACTATGAGGTTATTGATAAAAATGGAATTCTCGAGACAGTAAGTCAATAATTCGATAAATCTAATTATTTACTTTCACGTAATACATTTGATGTAAATTGCATTTTTTAATTGAAGGGTGTTCGGGGCGAAGTGAAGTACGATGTTACCTTCCTTGCAGAAGGAATGCCTATATGTGTGTGTCGGAGACCTCAATTAACAGGAATCCCATGTAACCATGTTCTGGCAGTTTGTTTCTTTAGGAGGCTAAATCCTAACGACTATGTTAGCCCATATTTCAGCTTACAAAATTATATAAACACTTGGTCTGGTCGTTTCAATGGATATGGAAATAAACAGAATTGGCCATTGGTTGATGGCTCCATTATAAGGCCAGATCCGGATAAGGAAAAAATAAATAAGGGTAGGAGAAAACACAAGCGAAGAATAATGACTATGGACAAAATGGAGGCCCCTGCCACGAGGCGGAATGCTCGACAACATAATCAAGAGTCAACTACAGCAAGACATTCGGGTATAACAATTTAAAAATTCAAAATACAATTCGTTTGCCATTTTATTTGAACTAAGTTGTACTCATTTTGTAACAGGTGCATCGACTTCCTCAACTCGTAGGATTTAGGGATTTCTAAGTATCGCTGGTGCATCGACTTCCTCAACATGTTATGACATGCATTAATATATCTTATTTAGACATTTTTATTGTATTCTAAGAATTTATGTTGTATTCTAAGAATTTATGTTGTATTCTAACAATTTTTATTGTATTCTAAGAATTTATGTTGACATTTTTATTGTATTCTAAGAATTTATCTTTGACATTTTTATTGTATTCTAAGAATTTAATCAAGAAATTATGCTTCAGTGGTACATACATGAATTTCAAATATGATTCAAATAAGCATAATTTAAACAACACATTTAGCCATGCTACAAAAATTCAAATAAACATAATTTAGAGGATAATTAAACTTAGTCCAATTGAGAGGATAAAAGAAAAAGAAAAAAAAAATCAAAAGAGTTCGGAGAGGAAACGAAGGAGAAGAAAGGGAGAGACAGAGATGGAGCTCTCGGGAAGAAAATTAGAGATCAAGCCTCCACTGGTTCTAGGGATCGGTGGAGCTATAGATGGGGATTTTCTGTGGCGAGGGGTGTGGCTGGTGCAAAAGAGACTCCACCGGTCCCTAGGACCGGTGTAGAATGGGTTTTTTTTGCTCCACCGGTCCCTAGGATCGGTGAAGGCTAGTTTTCGAAAATACTTCTGCCAAAGACTTGTTCCGTTAAATCAATTTAAAGTAATTCTATTTAAAAAAAAAAAATCCCTTAAACAGTTAGATTTTTTTATGTAAGAATTATTTTGTTGCAATCGAGGAGCGCCTCTCATGATTCACAGAATTTCCAGCTAGCTCGTTTAATTATTGAACCTCTAAGGGCATATTCGTCCGAAGAGTATGATTCCCGAATCACCCCATATCTAATTCATTGATGAGGACAGATCTTCTATGTCCACGCCTTCATGTTCGGCTGTGAATCATACTTTTTTTTTCCTGACATGACATAAGTCTCCATTTACACACAAAAAAATTCGACTTGTTAAAATGCTACATTGTTTCAACAAGTGAAAGTACTTGTCCTCGCTTTGTCTTAGGCAACACAGATGAGTACAGATTAAGTATCACAGAGAATCTACTGGTAGGGTCAGAGGACTCCTGTGGTGTCGCAATATATTGATGGGTCGGTTCCGCATCTCCTCTCCAGTTATCGCTATATTTTACAAGTTGTTGCTCACTATAAATGGTTAAATGGAGAATGGAGTTCCAACTAACTGGAGAAAAGTAGATCACGGCGACCACGCTCCCGACGCGGAAAGCTGAAGCAAATCGTGCCAAAAGGACATTTACAAAAAGGCAACCGGAAATATCTATCAATCCCTGGGTCCCATTTGCGAATTTTGTGGGGTCTAATTATTTTAGGAGGAATTTCACGTATATTCCTAGAAGCTTTAAAATTACGTATATCTCCTCCAAAATTGATAATTCATATTTATCCTTCCGAGATTTAAAAACTCATATTTTTATTCATTTTATTGGTTTTTATTAAAACTCATTTTTAAATTTATGAAGCATCAATTTTATCCTTTGTTAAAAAAAGAAAAAAAATTGTGCAACCTATTTAATGAAAATGTAAACTTCTAATTAATCAATTTTCAATAGAAAATGATTAATTTTTCTACTTCGGAAATATATACAAATGTATACTTAAATGTCACTGTGTATAAGTTAGTAGATAATTGAGTAATTTGCTTTCGGTAATCGACCAATTAAAAAACTGACATTTTTCTTAAATAGTCTACATATTTTTATTTTTTTAATAAATAATAAAATAAGTATTTTATAAACTTAAAATGAATTTTAATCAGTGTTGTAAAAAAACATCCGTTTAGGCCGATTATTCTTTGGTGGCGACCAAACTGTTACGGATTTTCTCGACTAATCGGCCAATTATTCCCGATTATTTTCGATTAATCACTTGGCGATGCTCTGTCCGTTTAGATGAGTGCATGCCGTTATTTAATAGAAAAAACAATAGATTGGGTAAATTTATGAGTTTTTCAAAATTAAAAAGATAATATGTTATAATGATTAACCAAAAATTGTAATTTTAAATTTTTTAGGAGATATACATGAAATTCCCCTTTATTTTATATCAGCTCAATTATAAGAGGGGGCACCGCCCAGGCAAGTTTGGTCAATTTTGCCCACTGCACATGCCAGTTATTTCGACACTTGGTCCATGGCTCATGGGCCCCTCTCATAATTGCTGTCACTGGACATTTTTAAATTTTTAAATTTTTTTTGTTTAGAATTGCCAACTGACGACAGTTTACAACTCCAGATTTTGGAACCAAGTACCATTTTTTTCTTTTTAGCTACATATTTTTGTTGATTATGACTTGCATGATTGATCGCCTTTTAATTTTTTTTTTCTTTTAGTTGTTTATTATCGGATTTAGAAAGATAAATCAAGGTAGTCTTTGACACGATGAGTGAATAAATTTGGACACAGAAAGTAATAAAACATATTTTTTTTGTAAATAAAGTTAAATTAGGAGTACGGAATTTTCAAAATACAGACAGCATTCAATGAATTTTTGGATTACTTGCAAGAAATTATGAGGTAGGTAAAATTGGAAATTGACAAACTACGTCGCTGTTAAAAATAGACGAATTAAAACAATTCATCACGTGTGTTTTTGCCAACTGGTACTTATCATGTGATATCAATAAGAGTATGTATCTATCAGCTTGAGTTTAAAAAAAAATTGCAAGCAAAAAACAAATATTTATAAAGCAAAAAACAAATATTTATAAAGCAATTGTAATTGTATACATATTTTTTTTATATGATGTTAATTACACTTTGGACAATCGAATTTAAAACAGATAATATATGATGGATGGGAATATGGGAAGACATGTTTTGAATTTAAGAAAAGCATCTAATCCGGAACATTTGTAAAATACATAAATCAATAACTTGTATAATCAAATTGTTGGATCAAATTTAGGGGTGGTGATGGATATGGTACTGCTTGGTGGAGATATTTTTGTTTTGGTACATGTCTAAAATTAATCTTGCACATACTCTACTCTTTTTTCGTTAAAAACCTTATTTGTATCTTATCTTTATCCATGGAAATTAAAGAGTAACAAATAAATTATGAATAATTATTGAATAAATCGATAGCTTGTATAATCTAACTCAATAATATAACAAATAAGTAAACATATTAACACATCATGTATGTAATATCATAAAATATAGAAAAATAACTATTGATCCCATTATTTAAAAAAAATTAAATAGAATGATATAAAATATTATAATCATAAATATTGTCATAAATTATTAATTGAAAACTATATGAAATATTATATAGATCAATTTTGTTATAAATCATTAAATATAAAATGATGTATAAAGTAATTCATCAAAATAATAAATATTATATAATTATATGTATGAATAAAAATTATCATATACAGTTTTATATTTATTAATTGTCATATAAGATAACGTGTACAAAATAATTCTTATCTATATTCTAATATGATAAATTAAAAAAAATATTCTTATTTATCTTATGAAATGTGATACGAGTATATGATAAACGACACATCTAATCATATTAAACAGTCCAGAGCTAGATGCCTTAAGTTAGGGATGCAAACGGATCGGATATTATCCGATCATATTCAAAAATTAAATATGAATATCTGATATCCAAATATATGTACAGATACAGATACATATATGATTTTAAATGTAATTATTCGTATCCGAAAAGTAGATATATATCATATAATTTAATATATATTATAAAAAAAGTTATATATGTATTTATGGATATCCAATCCTTATCCATTTAATATCCGATTCATATATCTGTGTTTAAAAAATAACAGAGGATATGGACGTAATCTTACCACTATCCGATCCGTTTGCACCCCTACCTTAAGTACTGAAGCAGTCGAAGAAAATGTCCGTCTAGAATTTATATATATAATATATCGACAATAGTCAGCAAAGACTGTGATTATTGATTTTTCTGTTATGACAACAGTCAGCAGATCAGCCGAAATTTTTATTGTTACCACTCAAAAAAATCGAAATTAATTCATTACCATCGTTCCGGGCCTTTATTCAATACTACCACCCCCGCTAACCCAGTTCGCGCACCAAATTGGCTGGTGCGTGGACTGGGTTAGCGGAGCTCCCTTTGGCTGACTAGATTTTAGGGTTTATTTTTATTTTTGCCACGGGTGTCTGAAAATCATGTTTTATTTTTAACGGTGTTCATTCATCAGACGTAAGGCAGCAGGCAGGCAAATAATGTAAAAACTAATGTGTTAAATTGACTGCGGAAAAACTAAACAACAGAAAAACTAAACAACATAAGAACTATCAAAATAATATCGAAATAACATCCAAATAACAAGAACTAATACCGAAATAATATCCAAAAACATAAACTACAACAAGTAACTCTATCATATCTGCTCGAGGGTGTCCACGGCTTCTTCTCTCTCCTAATTCTCTTACCCCGCCCCTCCTCCTGACGCTCCCTCTCCTCCAGCGGTGTGTACGGTCGTGATGGCTGTGGTGGGGTCTCCTCATGTATCTCCCCAAAAAGTGTCTCCTCGTGTGGTCCCTCATCTGCACCAGGTCCGAAAATAACCTCACGTGTATCCTCTGCAGAGTACACGGGTCTATATGAGACATCCTGCTGGACAGCTGCTACACTGAACTGTGGGAGTGGCGTCTCTTGTGTGTAAAATGGAGGAGAGTCTACATCCTGCGTGTAAGCCCCGTACTGAGAGCCCAAGTGAAACGTAAAATCTAAAGAGGGGTCCTGCTCGTCGTACGGATCTCCGCGGGGTATATCTCCCTGAAACAAATAGATAATTAGGTTTCACAGTGAAGATGATTATAAAAATAATTACAAAAATATACGTACCGCTGCAAGCCCAGCAGCCTCAAATGCGGCCTCAGCAGTCGCTGCAGAGTGTAGGTCTGAGAAATCCGGCTCTGGCGTGCTCATAGGCTCTGCAGAATCGTTATCGTCCATGTCTTTCAAATCTTCATAGCAGGGAAGATCTGAAAGCCTGAGAACCCTCTCGAGCTGATCCTGGTACCTGGCGACGACGACAGGCGGTGCAGCCATACACAACCACTTCTTCCAGATAGCCTTCCAACCTCTTGTGACGGCGTATCTTGCGCTCCTAAGCACTTGCTTGATGTTCATGAGTACCTGCGAATTAAAATAAAAAAAATTAGTTCGAATTGCAAATGAATTTTCATAATTTTTTTAAACCAAAAAAATTAAAGACTTACAATCTGTGCAGCCGGGCCAGCGCAGGGAATGAAGCCATACTCGTCACTAACCGTGTCACGTCGTACGTGGAGCGGCTTCGTGTTCATCTCCGTGATCTGACCATGCAAGTACACCGTGAAGGCACAGTACTCCTGATACCAACTGCGATAGGTCTGATCGTATGTATCGAAAGCATACGACTGGAGCTCGTCAGGGATCCTGTCGCCCATCGCCTCAAGCCGAGTCACATAATCGGCGTGCACGGTCCGCCAATTCTTGCCGCTGGTAGTGGCCAGTTCTTTGTGAAGCTCGTACCACTTGTCTTTGGAGATGGGATCCGGGCATATCGAACTGACGCATCACCCGTCCAGGATAGTAATGCTCGACAAACTGGTAGAACACAAGTGGTCCCTGCAAGTACATAAAAATAAATAATCCTACGTACGTAATAAATAAAAGTGATGCAAAACTGGAATACAATAATAATGTAAGGGTTACCTGAGCAAACCAGAACTGACGCTGCTGGAGGCATATATGAGGCAAGTCATGAAGGAAGGAGTGAGGGACAGCATCATCGTCCTCAACCTCGACACGCTCATCGTACGGCCGCCAGCAGACGTGTCTGTCAGGAGTCATCTGCTCGAACTGACTCCGGAAGAAATCAACTCCCATAGGTCTGCCGTGCGGGGTCTGGATGTACGTCTTCCTCGAGCACCACTTCTGCGCGTAAGCCGGACATGTAATCCCGTTGGGCTGCCCCCAATCTGGAGCCCAACCTCTCACTCGTGGCTGTGGACGGCCGAACGGGAACCTCGTCCACGACCAATGCATCAGGAGACCAGCTGGACCGTAAAAATTGTGCTTGTTTGTCTATTTAGGTACAAGTGACAGTTAAAATTATGGTTTTTTTTTGTGTAACCATTTAATTATTCAGATTTAATTTCAAAATAATTTATACCTGGCACGCGGTGCACAAAACCCCGATATAGACATGCCAATACCGCTACACTCCAGTTCATCTGTTTCGGCTGGGCCAAGTCCCTCAGCCACTCAAGCAAACATCCAGGGACAGTGGCCCCAGATGAATCTGGGAACAGCCAGTAAGCAAACATCTCCATGATGTAAGCTTGGGTCCACCGATCTACCGTCTCAACATCAGCATCCGCGTCTAGGGCTCCACTGTAAATTCGAACCAATTTAGTGAAAATTGCAAAAAATAGACATCAAATAATTAATTTTATAAAATAAATGTTACCTGAACCGCTCCCGCAACTGTGGTAAACCGATATCATTCTTCGAGTAGACGTACTCCTTCTTGGTCGCCCTCCGCTTCATCAACCCGTCTCCCAGCAGGTCGGTGACGAGCTGTGTGAAGTCTCCGTACTCCACACCTGTCACCGCCTCTCCGGTAATGGGCAGACCCCAGAGACAACTCATGTCCTGGAGAGACACCGTAATCTCTCCGACGGGCAAGTGGAAGGTGTGGGTCTCCGGCCGCCACCTCTCGACCAATGCAGATATAAGAGCAACATCTGCATTTAAGTCACTGAGCTGTGACACATGCCACAGACCCAGCCTCTGTAACGCGGGTGCAAATCGAGGGCCGTAGAGGATATTCATCTGGTTGTTCCTCGTCGACGTCAGAGTATGAGTCTGCATTTAATTTCAAAATAAACACAAATACAATTTATTATTTTATTCAAATAAAAATGTATATTATTTGCATGTGGTATAGAGATGTAAACTTACATATGAGTTTCTGATCTTGTGGTCCTTATACGGGAACCAGCAAACGGGACTGATATACTCGGTCGTCAAATGCGGAAAGACGGTCCGGGCTAACGCTACATCCAAATCCACATCATCATGAGGCAGATTGGTGTGCTTGGTGCTACTGGATGACGCCATACTACAATTTGGTGCTCTAGTCAAATTTGGTCTTAAGTACCTCAAATAGGGTACTTTAATAATTTACTAAAATAATTTGGCATAAAATACAACATAATATAGCTAAAAACAATTATACTCTATTTGGACACCATTCTAAATATTTAATACAATTCTACTCTATTTGGACACCATTCTAATTATTTAATACAATTCTACTCTATTTGGACACCATTCTAAATATTTAATACAATTCTACTCTATTTGGACACTATTCTAATTTTTTAATACAATTCTACTCTATTTGGACACCATTCTAATTATTTAATACAATTCTACTCTATTTGAATCTATTTTGGATACCATTCTAATTATTTATTACAATTCTACTCTATTTGGACATATTTTGGACACCTATACTACCTAATTTATAAAAAAGAAAAAAAAATTTACCTTTTTACTGTAGAAGCTCCGCGGAGTGGCGTTGCGCAGCAGAATGGGCAGCGCCACCTCTTATATGGTGAAAAGAGAGCTCCGCTAACCCAGTCCGCGCACCGAGTTGGTGCGCCAACCTAGTCCGCGCACCAGCCAATTTGGTGCGCCAACTGGGTTAGCGGGGGTGGAAGTATTGAATAAAGGCCCGGAACGATGGTAATGAATTAATTTTAATTTTTTTGAGTGGTAACAATAAAAATTTCGGGCAGATCAGTATCTATCTATATTCGGTCATTATACAGTCAAAATAATTAAGATCCACCCAGTTTTGTTCATGATATTATTAATTGTTTAGAGGTTTGCGTTGCTTTTGTGTATATATTTCTTATGCCGAATGTTTTTTGCAACTCCAAATTAATCTACAAAAAATTAGCATCCACCGCAAAAGGTATGATTTTGAAATCTACCTTGTACATTATACATACAATCTTAATTAGTTCTTTTTTAAAGGCCACCGCTTTTATGTACATACTTTTCCCACAAATCATAATTCTTTAGTAAGACAATGGTAAATTGTAATTCGCACATAAGTCTGTGATATGAATCTATATTTCTATTTTTAAATTTAAATTTTAAATAATTAATTTGATTTGTTCAATATGATCTTCATATGAAAATTTATATGAAGACCGTACTTTTTTATATTTTTTTTATAATTTTCTTAGATAGATAGAAAATCACATAATCTAAAGATTTTGGACTACTCAAAAGTAGTGCTCTTTTTACCTATTGAAAAAAATAGTAAAATATGTTTTGACAACCACAGTCAAGTTTCTCAAAAAGAAAAAAAAAATAGTAAAATAATCTTAAAAAAAATGTAAATTTTAACTTACAATAAAAATCATGTTAAGCGATTCTGATTGACTGTTTAAACTTTACAAAGAATATGAATCCATATGCATATTATAATATAAAGTACCATAGCCTCACTCATTTTTTTTTTATTATATCGTGCCCATTGATATGTAACTTTTAGTGTTCACTTTCTGTTGTTAAATTAAACCGTGGCTAGCATTAATTAATGGTCATGATGATAAGGATGACATGTGTGATGATGCCAATTAACTAACAAAAGCAACGACAATAATTATTCGGTAAGTAGGAAACCGCCAAACCGGTATGGTGGTCTATTTAGGTTGTCTAGTAGAAATAATGCAATTGAGCAATTGTGCATGCATATATCATACAGCAATATAACCATGATCTGATTTTTAAATAGAAACTTTAATCTAAATCAGCAAAAACCTAGCGAGATCTACCTATAACCTACCATATTTTATATAATCATATTGACAACAGCAATCAATACAATGCAAGAACCTTAGAACCATCTTCAGACAAGTGCACAAAAAAAAAAGAACCATCTTCAGACCTAGTAGTATAGGGCGAGATCCTCTGTGTCAGAGATCGTGAGTTTGAAATCCGAATTGAAAATTCTTTGTAAACATTAAATAAAATTTGATAAGCTAGACAATGATTATAAATCAAAAGATAAAATAAGACATCTTTTCGATGATTTAATTAGATAATCTGCTATTTCATGTTTGCACACGCCACAGGAAACGCTCTCTCTATTGGATTAGTGTCTAGTGGTTATTCCACTAACCCAATAAGGCTACGTTTGGATGCACTCTAGAATAGCTAGAATAGCTACTGTTTAGAATAGTAAATAAGAACAACTACTGTTTAAGAACAGTGCTAACTCAAGCTATTCGGAATAGTGAAAAAGTTGTTTGGATTGCATATTAGGAATAGAGTTTGGAGGGAATGAATAGAGTAATAATTTATGTGTTAGATTAAATCTTTTTATCAATACGTAATATAAAAATCTTTTTATCCAATACGTAATATAATATTAATTTAATTATTAAATAAAATATTAGATTAAATATAATATAATATTAGTTTAAATATAATACAAAATAATATTAATTTAATTATTAAATGTAATATAATATTATTTTAAATATTAGATTAGTATTAAATATAATATTATATTAAATATAATATAATATTAGATTATCTTTAATACAATATAATATTAATTTACTTATTAAATGTAATAAAATATTATTTTAAATATTAGATTAGTATTAAATAAAATATTAGATTAAATATAATATAATATTAGATTAAATATAATACAATATTAGATTAAATATAATACAATATTAGATTAAATATAATATAATATAATATTAATTTAAATATTAAATGTAATAAAATATTATTTTAAATATTAGATTAGTATTAAATAAAATATTAGATTAAATATAATACAATATAATATTAATTTAAATGTTAAATGTAATATAATATTATTTTAAATGTTAGATTAGTATTAAATAAAATATTAGATTTAATTTAATATAATATTAGATTAAATATAATACAATATAATATTAATTTAAATATTAAATGTAATAAAATATTATTTTAAATATTAGATTAGTATTAAATAAAATATTAGATTAAATATAATATAATATTAGATTAAATATAATACAATATAATATTAATTTAAATGTTAAATGTAATATAATATTATTTTAAATGTTAGATTAGTATTAAATAAAATATTATATTAAATTTAATATAATATTAGATTAAATATAATACAATATAATATTAATTTAAATATTAAATGTAATAAAATATTATTTTAAATATTAGATTAGTATTAAATAAAATATTAGATTAAATATAATATAATATTAGATTAAATATAATAAAATATAATATTAATTTAAATGTTAAATGTAATATAATATCATTTTAAATGTTAGATTAGTATTAAATAAAATATTAGATTAAATGTTAATAATATTAGATTAAATATAATACAATATAATATTAATTTAATTATTAAATGTAATAAAATATTATTTTAAATATTAAATTAGTATTAAATATAATATTAGATTAAATATAATACAACATAATATTAATTTAAATGTTAAATGTAATATAATAATATTTTGAAATGTTAGATTTTTATTAATATTGAAAGCTCCAATCACTAATCCAACTTTTTGTTAGAATAGTGGAACAAGGCTATTCTTCTTGTTCCGAATAGCAAGTAGTACGTTTGGTTGCTCAAGCTATTCGAATAGCAATGCTATTCTAAGAATAGCACTATTCTTAGTGCATCCAAACATACCCTTATGTTGGGTTGGCTATTGAAAAGTTAGCTAGCTTGAGTTAATTTGACTGTCATATTTCATAAAAGAAAAAAAAAAAATTTTGCTGAACATATTTATAAAATATAAAATTCTTGTAATATAGTAGGACTGGATGTTGTAATCAAATTTATTAATACAACCTTGGTAGCAGCTACCGAGTTAAAAAAAAAATAACATATTTATAAAATAGCAAATATTATTAAAATAATAATTATTTAATTTTTGAATTAATATATATATTATCAACATTAATTATAAATATTTTTGTATCTGCTCCTGACCCATATAACTGGGATAAGTTTTGAGATATTTTTTTAAGGACTTTTAAACGTGTGGTACATTGAGAATAGTGGAATACGGATCCTCTAGAGCAACTCAAAACTTTTAAGTTTGGATCCGGACCGTTTGATCAAAATCTGCACAAATGTTAGATGTACCGGTAAATTTTAATTTGAACCAGATTAATCTGAATCTTGATCGTACGGTCTGGATTGAAACTCAAAATCTGAGTTACTTTAAGGGACCTGGTCCCACTTCTGAGGACTACTTTTGCAATTTTTGTGGATAAATTCCCTTATTCCCAGTAGAATTCTTTTGCTTTAATCGGTAGGTGGAGCATGTGAATATCCCAGTGCATATCTACGGGAATAATCTGGGATGGGAGAATTAGAGCAGAGAATAGATATGCATATGCTTGATCCAATTGTTCAGGGATCCGAATCTACTGCTATTCTAAGAAGAATAGTAGCATTCTGCTTTTCATTTTTCTTTCTATCATGCTATTTCCTGCTCTCCTCTCTATCTCTCTCCTCTTTTTCTCTCTTCTCTCCTCTCTCCACTTTTGAAGAGAGAGATAGAAAGAAAAATGAAGAGTAAAATACTGCTATTTTTCTTAGAATAGCAGCAGATTCGGATCCATTGTCCAGTGGGCAGTGGCTATCAATCAAAGAGGAAAAAGATTCAATTAATTATCTATTTGGAAAAGACATGTGTGGTTACTGTTTATCTCGAGAATCTTGACACTAGGAGCCGGTATTGAATTTTTTTTATAAATCATAATTAAAAAAAAGAAATTTATGAAACTAATACAATTAGTTTTTTTTTACAAAAACCATAAGAACCGAACTACCATTTCGGTCTGAACTTTTTTTTTTCATGGACCGAATTGGCAATTCGGTATGAGGTGGTTTCACAGGTTTACAGAAAAAAATGGTGTAGCCTTCGGTGTAACACCCATGGCCCGAAATGCCATTTCGGCCCAATGTTTTTTTAGTCCGGACCGAAATGGCAACTCGGTCCGAACAATTTTTTTTTTTTAGAGTTTGCTTATAAATACCCTTCTTCACCCTCCAACTCTCAGCCACAATTTGTAGATCTGAAATTTTTCTTGTTCTTTTCCCAAAAATATACAAATCTATGTTAGAATAAAAAATAATGAAATTTGGTTTGGGTGGAAAGAAAAGAGGAAGGAGGAAGGAAGGAAAAGAAGAGAAGAGAGATAAAGTTGGGAACTGCTGCCTCTCGGGTGAAAAAAAAAATTAACTCATGGGACTGAAATGTCATTTCGGCCCAGAGAGTTTATTGATTTTCTGTGGCCGTTAGGCTGAAAACTTGTGAAACCACCTCGTACCGAATTGTCAATTAGGTCCAAAAAAAAGAATTCGGACCGAAATAGCAGTTTGGTTCTTATGGTTGTTGTAAAAACAAAACTAATCATATTGGTTTCATAAATTTCTTTTTTTAGTTATAGTTTATAAAAAAAAATCCGTCGGCATTCGCTAGATATATATCATGCATTTTGAAATATGCATATTATGGATAAAGTTAAACAATCCATTCGAACCATTAAATATGATTTTTATATGAAAATATACATGAAAATTAAAATTTTAATTTTTTAATTTTCCTTTACTATTTTTCTAAATAGTTAGAAAATCACTTGATCTAAAAATTCTGAATCATCCTGAAAAGGGTGATTCTCTATCTATTCGAAAAAATAAATAAATAATTCCAAAAAATATAAAATTGTCTTCAAATATATTTTCATATGAAAATTAAGTTTAATAATTCATTTTAATTGTTTGAACTTTAAAAATTCGATATATAAATACGTAGCGTGGATCGAGATCCATTCTTAATATGCATATTACCGGAGCCTCATTTTAGTTAAATCAGATAGTCAAAATATCTGATTAAATGAACGAGTAATTAAATTTTTAGGAGACATTCTTCATTTTTGCGAGGTACCTCATGAAATATATATAGTCTTGCAACAGAGTAGCATGCCAGTGTATTAATTTGTTGTAACTACATTACAATAGCTTTTATTTGCATAAAAATATAGATTTATCTTTCAAGATATATCAAATAATAATGTATGTAAGTTTTATATATTATTTAAAGCATAACTGTTACTTTTGATGATTGAATCAATTTAACGTGTAAGTATTAGATAATATTTAAGATATAATTGTCAATTTTAATGGTTTAATCACTTGAAATGACTTCAAATTACTCAAACCATTTATTATCCTAGTTGGAGCAGGTTTTATAATTGTCAATTTTATGCAGGTTTTAAAAATCATTTGAAATATATTGTTTGTTTTGACGATTTAATAACTTTAATTGTGTCCAAAATTTATTTGAAACATCTAATATGTTATAACTGCTATAAAATATATTTCTTTAGTTTTTGTGAAACTTGATATATTAATATGTATATATCCTTTCGAAAATGCTCTAACAATAATAAGTTTTAAATAATATTAGGTATAACTGTTGAACTTCAAATCACTACAAACATTTTTTTGTTTATCAATTACAAACTTCCCCAACCGCAGTGAACCTTGTCAGATTTGCTCATATTATCTTGTCGCATTTTGGAATTTAAACTGGGACCAAGAACTTACTAGAAGTAATATATTTCCGACTTCTAAGTTCCGGGGCAAAGATGTACCACATGTTTTGGTTGTTTGACTGATAATTATGCACTGAACTGATTAAATGAAATCAAATTTCCCAAATAAAATAAAGCATAATTATTATTTATTTTTTTGGAGTGCAAACCATTTATTACGTTAACCCGTCGCCAAACAAAGCGTGTTCCAAACAAAAAGGAAAAAAAAAACATTAAAGAGCAAAAGATCATCAGAAGTATTTCGTTTCTAAGTATTTCCTGATGAAAACATCATATCACGACATGTACGAGTTCTCCAAGTGTTCTCTTTTGTTAACCAGCCATTGATTCATCAAAAAGAGACTTTGATACCGAGCAGGGCCATGAGCTGAGCGATGAATTCAGGATGGCCAGGCCAAGCTGCACCAGTAACCAAGTTACCATCGGTAAAACAACGGTGAATCGGGTCGGGTTCAAGCCATGTCGCACCGGCAAGTACCACATTCAGCTTGACAGCAGGATATGCAGTGCATTTCCTCCCCTACAAAATTTTGGTTCCCATTGATGTAAATATTGAAATGCTTGTATTTTTTTTTTTCATTCAGTATGCACAAGGGTAAAAAAAAAACACTAAAAAAAGGGAACTAAAAAAAAATGGACCTAAATTATCATGCCTTCTGCGTTTTGATACCTAAACTAGTTGATACAGTTTAGGCTGGTAGCCTGGTATCATGCCTTTTAAATTTAATTAGCATGGTAAAAATATACATCAAGATATCAGTGGCAGGTATCCAGAAATTTATAAGGGACCAGTACATGAGGATCCCGAAGTGACCGAAGGAACACATAAAGTAGCTAAAATTCGGTTTAATACATAAATAAAAAAGTCCAGGACCAAAGTGGGAATAACCAAATTCTACAAGGTCGTCTAATGAAATTTCAGACGAGCAGTTCAAATCACAGTTATCCAACGACCATTTGGACATTGTGCTTAAAACAAGACAAAACTTGCTAAGAACATACATTAAAGAAACAAACCTTTAATACGCCAGCAGCAGACAAAATCTGCTGTCCATGACAAATCGAGGCAACTGGCTTCTTCTTCTCCATAAACTCTCTCACAATCTCTATTACCTTCTCGTTCAAGGCGAGATACTCTGGGGCCCGCCCACCAGGGATCACGAGTGCGTCATATTCTGAAAAATTTAACTGATCAAAAGAAGCATTGAGGGCGAAATCATGGCCGGGTTTCTCACTGTATGTTTGATCTCCCTCGAAGTCATGAATGGCAGTTGCACACTTGTCACCGGCTTGTTTGTCGGGGCAGACTGCATGCACAGTGCAGCCTAGGGCTTGAAGAGATTGGTATGGTACCATTACCTCATAATCCTCCATGAAGTCCTGTTCAATTTTATATGTTTTTATATGAGGATATATCAGTAAAATAAAACTTTAAATCTTCTCATGTTGTAACTTGCAAGAGTAGCAGTATCAATTAGTTTTCCTCTTAAGCAAATTAGATCCATTATTATACTGCATTTTCAAATACCCAAAATATTATCTCTCTGATATTTCAAAATCAAATCCAACCACATTTTGGTCATTCCAAAATTCACCCCAACTATAACAACTGCTTTCTGGTATATTGTAAATAGGCCCAGTAGACTACAGTGCAATATTGTAACCTTAAGGAACACAATTTTATCGGATGTAACTTAGCAAAAAAACCATAGTATTGTTCCTAACAGAATTATCATAGGACAGTGATCTCAGCAATAATTGTCAAACTTAAGAGTGCTGCTAATATAAACCATTCCAGCTAAACAAAAATAAACATACCCCACAAAGGAATAAAATCTTTTTATCCGAGCCAGAGACACTCCCTCCAAGAGCCTTGAAAAACAGGCTGATAAACTCCGGGTGTGCATCATAAGCCGCACCCGTTATTAAATTCCCATCTGCTACACACTTATCCATAGTATCAGCCTCAACCCACTGGCAACCGGCATCAATCAAGGCTGGCTTGCATGCCGGATACGCTGTGCACGTCTTATTTGCGAGGACTCCTGCAGCAGCAAGGATCAGTTGACCATGGCAGACAGATGCAATCGGCTTGTTCGCTTGGAAGAACTTTTGGACCAAAGTCAAGACAGATTCATTTATGGCAAGGTACTCTGGGGCCCGTCCACCAGGGATGACAAGGCCATCGTATTGGGCTGCATCAATCGAGTCGAAGGTCGCATTGAGTGCGAAGTTGTGGCCTCTTGATTCAGAGTATGTCTGTAAGGTTCATACACTTAGAATAATAGTATTTGAGTAAAGAAAAAAGAAATATAGAAGTAAAGCTCCTATTTAATAATTAAATTCGCCAACAATTAGGAGGCAAAGAAGATTTCAAAAGATGTCAAAATGTACAATGTGATCAGCATGATTTTAACTACTTTAAATTATTTTTTTACAACTCACACCTGGCCCATGATTTGCCTGGCAAAATGAACCCCACATGCAAGGAGTTGACCCAAATGTACCATTTAATAATAAAACCCCAACAATTAGGAAGCACACTAAAATTTAAAAAGATATCAGAATATATCTCACGATTTGTATGTTTTTGTTACTGAATTATTTTTCCACCAGATTCAAAGGAGAGTTTATAGCCTAGGTTTCCCAATAACATGTACCAGTTTAAGCATACCACTCTTTCAGATTAATGGCACTAATTACCTATTTCAAAGACTAAAACACCTACAGAATCAAAATAACAGATTTCTCCTGAACAGTTGAACAAAGAAGCCATTACTTGAGAAGTCAAAGCAACCAAACGTGAGAAATTACCAAAATTAATCCTTATATATATGATCAAGTTATTAGAAGAACCATCCAATTGGCTTGAATACCCTGAAAAGTGAAAAGTTGAAAAGAAAATTGAAATTCAATTACTTGGTGGCCTGAAAATTGATGCACAGAAGTTCGACAAACATCCCCAGCCTTCTTCCCTGGGCAAACGGCATCGACATCGATCCCATACGCCTGTAAAGCTTGGAAAGGCACCATCACCTACAAATCATAACAAAAAAACCAACCGATTAATCAATCTATCTCCAATCATTGCGTGGAGTATATATACCAGCGTTAACCACAGATTCAGTAAAGCAACAAATTATTTCAGAAGGCATGAATAATCAGAAGTACTTCATAATCCTCCGCATAGTCACCGCACAGCAAGAGCACTTTTTTCGCCATTTCTCTCCTCTGGAAGAATCGGAGATGATACTGGAAGTCTGGTACTGGAGACTGGAGTGCGACTTCATTGGTCAGATATATAGTTCTAGACTACTGATGACTGATCTGATCTTATGTTATTTTATTCTGATCAGATCCGATCATATCTCATAGTTGACTAGCAACAGACTATATTTGAAGGCCCATGGGCCGATTGACAGGATAAGGAGATGTATAGAGGTTCTCTCAAGTTTGGAATGAGAACGGTCTGTTCGATTCGCATCAATTCGTGTAGACAGTTCAAGGTTGAGCGGATCAAATCTGCACGAATCTTGATGTGAATTGAATGAATTCAGTCAGAGATCGGACAAAATTTCATCCAATGCCCGTTGAACGGCCTCCACTCATTCAGGTTTAGGCTAATTGTGCTAGTGGAAAACAATATGTCCAAGTTTTACTAGTTTAGGAGTTTTGCCGCTAACATTATTTCAATTATTAATTTTTAATATTTGGATAGAAACGATTTTAAGTGTTGTTAGGTACGAATTTCATTTTCTTTTGCTAGATTAATTGCTATTTTTATTAAAAAGTTTGAGCATCTCATAACTTGTTGCAAGTATACCGCAATAAAGAAAGCAAATTATGCGAAGCTTTTTTTTTTTTTTGTATCATTATCGAAAACACTATTTTACAGTTATAATAGTTATAATTTAAAAAATACAATTAGTAAGCATTTTCTCGAGTAAAGTTATGACACGATCTAATAATTGAAAAAAGTAAAGAGGGACTAATTTGGTGAATCCACAATTTTCATAACAAATATAATTCCTCATTGATGTTATTTAAGAGAACAATATCTTTACTATAGGTAGGTCCACATGTTTTCTCACCAATTTTTTTTTTGTAACTCAGAAAATCGAATTTGTGACTCCCGTTCAATTCAAATATTATTTTTTCTTATCTAATTTCATTCACTTACTATTTTTTACTTTTTCAAATTTTCCATCTTCTTTAGCAAGATTCTCAAAGTTATTTTTTTTTTCCAAAATTTTAGAGACAGAAATATCAAGGTGGTCCAAATATTTAGGTTACAACAATAATAATATGGTGACAAAAGGTCAGTTTCGTTATTTTTTAATTTGCAACATAAATACAATTTATAGAACGTAAAAATATTTGTTATAATACTCTTGTACAAATAACTGGGAGCAACAAATTTTTATTATTAAATTTATGTAAAAAAATATTCAGTAATTTTTTTTTGACAAAAGTGTGATCTTCCCATTTTATTGAATTTCCAAACCATACAAGAATAACATTTTTTAGGGAAATATACTAAACATCTAGTATCGATACCCTAAGTATTATATCTACCTAATACATCCATTACCAAAATATTAAAATTCTTACCTTAATCAATAATAAAAACTACAAATCCAACTCAATTATTACATTTTCAAAATTACTCCTAATAAAAGCAAAAATTACCAAAGTCTTAAAAGCAATAGAAAACATGATCAACTCCTCCGACTACAAGCCATACCAAGCAAAAAATTAGCCCGGTACTCACCACATATCCAACAAGTCCTCATCTAAGTCGGTTCCACACATTGTTGCCATGTCCAGATCCTCTATCATATCCATCGTACCATCTTCTAGTTGTCTTTCATCTTTTTTCTAGTTGTTTATCATCTTGTACTTGTTGTATTCATGTTATAGTAGTTGTCTACTTCTAGTTGTCTTTCATATTGTACTGGTTGTCTTTCATTTTCTTTTGTTTCTCTTTCACCTTCTTCTAGTTGTCTTTCCTATTCTACTAATTGTTTTTCATCTTCTTCTAATTGTCTTTCATCTTGTATTGGTTGTCTTTCATTTACTACTGGTTGTATTTCATATTCTTCAGGTTGTATTTCATCTTCTTATAATTATATTTTATCTTGTATTGGTTGTCTTTCATGTTCTACTGATTGTCTTTTATCTTCTCCTGATTGTCTTTCATCTTCTACTTGTTTTTCATCTTCTACTAGTTTTCATCTTCTCCTGGTTGTCTTTCCTCTTCTTTTTGATGTCTTTCGTGTTCTAGTAGATGAAAGACAACAAATAGAACATGAAGACAACCAGTAGAACATGAAAGACAACCAGTAGTAGATGAAAGAAAACCAGTAGAGCATGAAAGACAACTAATACAAGATAAAATACAACTAGTAGAACATGAAAGACAACATGTAAAAATGAAATACAACCAGTAGAAATGAAAGACTGATAGACCTAAATTATATACATGTTCGATCTAGTTTTTATCACGAAATAACACCAAATATCTTGTATTTTAGTAGATAATAGAATGTAATACACCTAGAATCTAGTTACTGCGTTTGTTTGTTTGAAAATTGCAGAAAATGAAGAAATTGGAGCAGAATGCGGACGCACTGGCCCAGAGTGCGGCCGCATTCAACACTTAGAAGAAAATTCAGCTCACAGAAGAAAAGTCCGAGAAGAATGCGGACGCACAAGAGAGTCAGTGCGGCCGCACTCAATACTTAGAAAATTTCGGAGGAATTCAGAGCTTTACACAGAGAAAAGTCCGAGCGTAGTGCAGACGCACTGACCTCTAGTACGGACGCACGCAGCCGTTAGAAGCAGAAAATAGAAAAGTTCGAGCCCCGTACAGACGCACTATGGCAGCATTCAGCCTGAAAAGTCAGTTTTCGACGGTTTTTCTATTTTCGGTGAATCTGACCACGTCCCAGGGGTGGAAAATAGAAGGTGGAGACGTGGGGAATATGCTGGGACAGATTTAGATTGATTCCCCACGTCCATATGCTCCAATTTTGGGTATAAAAGAAAAAAAATTCTTCTCTTTCATCATCATCAATCAAGGAGAGAAAATCAAGAGAAGAGCAAGAATCCATAGAAGCGAATCAAGAAGGAAGAAGAAGAATTCTCAAGGCAAACACAGCGAAGACTAAGGTTTTTCATTAGAGAAGGGTGTAATCTATTTCTCTAGTTAGTTTCTCTTTGTCTTTTGCATATTTTTGTATTGAATTTATGATGAATGCTTGCATCTCCATGAGAGGCTAGTTTTTCTCTCTATGGGTTTAGGTCTTTTAGCATGAACTTGTTTAATTTTATCTTACTCGGATCTTAGTTTTTATTATGATTGTTTGATTTGAATTTCTGTGATTTATTATTTGTGATGTTGCATGATTAGTACTTGAATTGTAGTATCCCGCTTAGGTCTTTTAGACTTGAAGTAGATTAGGATCATATAGGATAGTACCAAATTGTGATCACAAATACCTTAGGATTTGGACTAGAATTGACCAATTTGAAATCTAAACCGAAACTGCAGGAATTATGGTTAGGGTTTGATGAATGACTTAATCGTGAAGTCAAATCCCTAATTATGACCCCTTTAATTGAATTGAATATTGGTACGAAGGACTTAATCGTGAAGTACCGATATCTAAGGATATGATAGGCTAACGAAAACTTCATGGTCTAGATAGCTAGGGTGAAGGACTTAATCGTGAAGTCTGAACTATTTAGGCACGTTATTAATTCACAAAAGTGACCCTTTTTAACATCTTAGGTTAGAAACCTCATCATATCAAATATGAATTTAAACAAACCGAGTAGATAGAATTAGCAAGGGATTGTAGACCGAATACCCCTAGACTTCTCTAACTTGAATCACACCCGAATTTTAATTACTTTGTTACGAACCTTTACATTTTCTTTAAAAAATGAAATTACACAAAAAAAAAACCCCTTTTACTTTTATTGTTTAGTTTTAAAAGTAGTTACTTTGGTAGAAATTAGTATTTCCCTATCTCCCTTTGGATCGATACCTCAATTACTACAGGGATTAGGTTGTGCGCTTGCAATCGACCACATCTTTGAGTATTAGGTTTGTAAATTTAAAAGTTTAAAGAGTATAAAAGAAAGCGTAAAATCCTATACCTAAAATACTCAACAAAGACAACCCGTACAAGATGAAAGACAACTACAATATAATGAAAGGCATCATGTAGAACATGAAAAACAATTAGTACAAAATGAAAGACAACTAGTAGAACATGAAAAACAACCAGTAGTAGATGAAATACAACTATGAGAAGATGAAAGACAAAAAGTAGAACATGAAAAACAACTGGTAGAACATAAAAGACAACTAGTAGAACATGAAATACAACTACAAGAATATGAAAGACAACCATTAGAACATGAAAGACAGCTACTAGAAGGTGAAAGACTATAGTACATGAAATACAACCAGTAGTAGATGAAAGACAGCAAGTAGAACATGAAAGACAACTAGTAGAACGTGAAAGACAACCAGTAGACATGAAAGACAACATGTACAAGATGAAAGACAACTAGTAGAACATGAAAGACAACCAATAGAACATGAAAGACAACCAGAACAAGATGAAAGACAAAAGTAGAATATGAAAGACAACCAGTAGAACTTGAAATACAACTACAAGAAGATAAAAGACAACTATTTGAATTTGAAAGACAACTACTAGAAGATGAAAGACAACCAATAGAACATGATGGACCAAAATGGTACTACTACTTTTAAAGATTTATAAACCCTAATTTCTACTTACGTTCAGATCATAAGCGCATGATCCTACCGTGTAGTAAGATTGGGGTGTCGATCCACAGGGATAATGTATTAGATTTTAAACACTTTTCACTAGTCTAGGTTATCGGGGGGTTTTTAAAAGTTTGATGCGGTGGCGCTAATTGAGTCAAGGTTAAGGTTAAACAGTAAATAGAGAGCCTCTAGGGTTCAGGTTCTATCCTTTTTTATTATGCAAAGTATAAATTTAGATGTCTCTCTACGTCGCATGCGGCACTATCACCGTCGCATGAGGCCTAGATTGTCCCACAGCTACCCTGCATGTGGTACTGTCACTACCCGCAGGGCGTGCCGGGTGTTTGCTTATGCGATTTGAAAGGTTTTCCGATATTGCGATTGGCTTTTGGGCTACCAAGACTGAAGTATTTTAGGTACGCAATTATATTCTTTCCCTATACTACCCCATAGTTGAAATATCCCAAAGACCCTACTTAATCTAAGTGCTTCCTTATATAATCTAAATGTACAATTTATGCTATCCTGCCAAGGAAACCCACTGGGTTCTAACCCTAGTCTTTGAACAGCTGCCAAGCCTCGTTAGCCAAAGTGTTTGGAGTACTTATATGAATTATCCTTCTTACACAATGATGCAACGACTTAACACCTATTGGTATGTGGAGGGTCATTGGCATATAGTAAACAGAACTATGTATGCAAGGACATAATAAAAAGGAATTTAAAATAATAAAGGAAACTCAAATCATCATAAGCAAAACATAAACATATATTAAAACATAATTAAGAATTCAAGTACAACCCTCACTCACCCTAGAGATGAGAAGTTTAGCTTCTCATGTCCATGACAAAATAAAAGAAATAAAATAAGAAGAACATAAATTACAACCCAATTGAAGATGAAATAACCTCTGTCTCCTTAGATGACGCCTTCTTCTCCTGATTGACTTCCAATTGCTACCCTTCTCTCTCTAAGTAACTCTCTAACCTAACATAAAAATGAGGATTGCTAGTCTCGATTCTATGGACTTAACATAATTAAACACGCACACTAAATCCTATTACAAGAGGAGTATCTATAGCCTTCCTAAAATGAGATATGGAGCAGTGGAAGTAGTGGAGGTGGTGCTAACTTGGAGTGCACTCATAGTTTGGATAGTTCTGAAGAAAACGTGTCCTTCTAGAAGGCCCATCAAGATTTTGTGCTTTTCTGGAAGGCTCATTAAGAAATCGCCTATTTTTAGGACAGTCCACGAATCGTACAGCATCAGAGTATGCCGTATGCGGCATAGAGGAGGCCGCACGGTGTCCTGACTTAGAGGATTTTCTTGTATTTTTGTCATTTTGCATGTTGTGCACTTCGTGTGAGGTGTTGTATGCTCCATGTAGTGTCCCTAAATACGCAATTTTCTCAAAAACCTACCAAAAACACCTAGAAACAAGTTTGCGGTAAATAAATTGGAAAAATGGCTACTTCGCATTCGCTTTTCGTCATTTTTTGGAAGAAAAGATAGTGATTTTCGCGTTATGTTTTGGCTTCATCAGAACAGGAAATACAATAAGTAGAACATGAAAGACAACAAGTAGAACATGAAAAAAACCAGTATAACATGAAATACAACTACAAGAACATGAAAGACAGCTAGTAGAAGATGAAAAACAACTAGTAGAACATGAAATGCAACTATTAGTAGATAAAAGACAACAAGTAGAACATGAAAGACTACCAGTAGAACATGAAAGACAACCAGTACAAGATGAAAGACAACTAGTAGAGCATGAAAGACAACAAATAAAACATGAAAGACAACTACTACAAGATGAAAAACAACTAGTAGAACTTGATAGACAACCAGTAGAACATGAAAGACAACTAGTAGAACATGAAAGACAACCAGTAAAACATGAAATACAACCAATATAAAATAAAAGACAACCAGTACAAGATGAAAGACAACCAGTACAAGATGAAAGACAACTGGTAGAACATGAAAGAAAACTACAAAATGATGAAAGACAACCAGTACAAGATGAAAGATAAACACAAGCAGTAGAACATGAAACACAACCCGTAAACATTCAGTAGAACATGAAAGACAACCAGTAGTAGATGAAAGACAACTAGTATAACATGATAGACAACAAGTAGAACATGAAAGACAACTAGTAGAAAATGAAAGACAACTAGTAGAACATGAAATACAACTACAAGAAGATTAAAGACCACAATTAGAACATGAAAGACAACTACTAGAAGGTGATAGACAACTAGTAGCTTTCATGTTCTACTAGTTGATTTTCATATACTACTGGTTATGTTTCATATACTAGAAGGTGATAGACAACTAGTAGCTTTCATGTAGATTCTGCATGGTCCGTGTTCTCAGTAGTCTCGTTGATCTCGGCTGGTCGTGTGGGCTCTGCACGGTCAGGATGCTCAGTTTCTGCAACATGTGGGGTCTGCACGGTCCGTGTAGATTCTGCACCATCTGTGTTCTTGGCAGTTAAGTCAGTGGGCATGACAGGTCCCTGGTAATGAGGTGGTGGACTAGAGTCAGCTTGGTGACTCATTCGCGTCTTTATCACCTTGCTTTGAGCGGCCAACTGGGCATTGATCGCTTGCATCTGCTCGAACATCATCTGATTTATCTTCCCTTGCTCGTGCATGAAGTCGCTCACAGCGGGATCAATATACGGCTCGGGTGGATCGGATTGAAATGCGTGATTGTTCGAGTTATTGAATGGTGCATTGTTGTAGAAATTGCGATTGTTGTTGCTGAGATAGTTGACCTGCTCGGGTTCCTCATCCCATTCCGCCAGTGGGCAATACTCGTAAGAGTGCCTCCTGTCTCCACACATGACACATGGCTGTGGTTGATGGTTACTGACTGCCTTCACGATCATTTGGATTAAAGCCTTCTGCATGGCCTCCTCCAGCTCAGCAGCTCTAGCAGATAGAGCTGTGATTTGATCAACTTTGGATCGGCCGCCTCCTCCAGCTCGAGAACTGTCGCGGCCAAACCACTGTTGGTTTATCGCCATGTTGTACATTAGATCCATGGTGTCTTGAGCTCCTCAGATGATAATCGCCCTTGAGTTTGACTGCGCGGATCGTGTGTCTGTTGCACGGACCGTGTACAGAAGCGGTTGTGCAGGAACAAGCTTATTCCTATAGAGAGAAAAAATAAAAGAAGAATAAAAGAAAGAAAAAAAAATACAAGTTAAAATCTACAGTTTAAATAAAGTAAGCAAAATCCAGAAAATAAATGATGCCGTCCCCGGCAACGGCGCCAAAAACTTGTTCACACCAAAAAGGTATAGTACAAAGTTTCAGTACAGCAAACTGTACCTTTCAACCTTAAATACACTTTTGGTTCAGACTGCAAGTATACAATCCTAGCACGTAGTATATTGTCGGGTATCGATCACAGGGACGGTTCAAGTCTTAACCGGACTCTACTTAAGTTAATTAAAGACTAGAAGTTGGAAAAGGTTGGTTTTGGTTGTTTATAATTCCTACAGATTCAATGGCAGAAATAAAGTGCAAGAAAGTAGATTAAACTGGTTTTAATCAATAATAAAAAGCGTTCCCAGGGTTATGACTTCATCTCAGTTTTGCCTCGAGTTGTCCGGGCCGTGTCATTTCCTACACGGGCCGTATCAGTGTACACGGGCCGTGTCATTTCCTACACGGTCCGTGTCAACTTCGAGTAAATGCAGCAGCTACTGTTTCTTTGTGTTGTTCCTTTGTGTAGGGTTCTACTGACCAGACCTAATGTTTCTAAACCTCAACTGTCGTTTGTTGGTTCATTAACTTGGTATGGAATTTGCAATATCTGCCCTCGTCGGGTTCTAGACCTCAACTTTCGTATGTTGGTCCGAATTACCTAGTTGCTTGTTTGGTATACTAAAGGTAACTCCTATCTGTCGATAGGGAGTAATTTTCGCCTTTCGGTTACTACTTGGTTTCACCTTTCGGGTCACAAATCCTACCTCATGTACTTAGTTTGGTTGAGAGACTTTTAAGGGCTAAAATACCTTCTAGATGTGCGCATTCATCTAGTGGTAAACCAATAAAGATCAAACAATTTATTTCTAAGCAATTAAAATCAAGCACAATCAAGCAAACATAAATTCCAACAAAAGAGTACAATAACTAGCATGCAAGACAAAACATTCGACTACATAAAAACCCTAGAAACTAAGGAAACTACTCACACATAGTTCTTAAACAGAAAACACAAATAAAGATAGAGTTGATCATGACAAAACCCAAAGCACAAAGAAGATCAATCGAAAACTTGCGTCTTTCGCTTCTCAACTTCGTCTCCAAGCTTAGCCGCCAATCCAAACCCAAGAATATCCTCTCTCTGTTCCAGAATGACTCTCTCTCTTGCGAGAAATCCAGCTTATATCCTTAATTTGTCGACCTTCCTTAATTAGCCTTGTTTCCAGATTTCTGGATCTGTTTCCGGAAATGCTTGACACGGGCCGTGTCAGATCTGTCCGGCCCGTGTTACCTGTGCTTCTTTAGTTCAGATTGTAGATCTTCTCGCAAGCTTTCCGAAAAGTGGTCATACACTCAAAACGGAGTTACGAGTCAAAAGTTATGACTGTTTTAAGTTCGGATGCTGAAATTTCAGCATCATATGGATGGTGTCCTGGTCGTGTCTGTGGTCAGGCAGAGGGTTGTACGGTCCGCATAAGAAGGTACACGGACCGTGTATAAACCTTCAAATTCTAGATTCTTCCTCAGTTTCGCTGTTTTCTGCAAAGTAAGAACAAATGCGCAGCAGTACCACATTCTAGAGATATTCAATGAAATAAACACGATTTGACAGTGTTAGGCACAGGTTTTGGTACAGAAATTGGTCGGAATTATAGGTCAAATAACGAGACATCAGTCATTCATTTCTACTGGTTGTCTTTCATATTCTACTTATTGTCTTTCATCTTGTACTGGTTGTCTTTCATGTTTTTCATGTTGTATTTCATCTTCTTCTAGTTGTCTATCATCTGTACTATTTGTCTTTTAAGTTCTACTGATTGTCTTTCATCTTATAATAATTGTCTTTCATGTTCTACTGGTTGTCTTTCATCTACTACTGGTTGTGTTTCATTTCTTCAAGTTGTCTTTCAACTTGTACTGATTGTCTTTCATGTTTTACTGGTTGTCGTTCATGTTCTACTGGTTGTCATTCTTATTCTACATGTTAGCTTCATCTTCTATAGTTGTATTTCATATTCTAATGGTTTCCTTTCATCTTCTTGTAGTTTTATTTCATGTTCTACTGATTGTCTTTCATGTTCTACTTGTTATCTTTTATGTTCTACTCGTTGCCTTTCATATTGTACTAGTTGTCTTTCACGTTCTACTAGTTGTCTTTCATCTTGTACTTGTTGTCTTTCATTTACTACTTGTTGTCTTTCATCTACTACTGGTTGTCTTTCATGTTCTACTCGGTGTCTTTCATGTTCTACTAGTTGTCTTTCATCTTGTACTGGTTGTCTTTCATCTTGTACTAGTTGTCTTTCAAGTTCTACAGGTTGTCTTTAATCATCTTGTCGTTATCTTTCATGTTGTATTAGTTGTCTTTCATCTTGTAATGTTTGTCTTTCATGTTATGCTGATTGTCTTTCATCTTCTTCTAGTTGTATTTCATGTTCTTCTAGTTGTTTTTGATCTTGTACTGGTTGACTTTCATGTTCTGCGGACTGTCTTTCATCTTCTTCTTGTTGTATTTCATATTCTTATAGTTGTTTTTCATATTCTACTAGTTGTCTTTTATCTTGTACTGGTTGTCTTTTAGGTTATGCTGATGGTCTTTCATCTTCTTATAGTTATATTTTATCTTCTTCTAGTTGTCTTTCATCTTGTATTGGTTGTCCTTCATGTTTACTAGTTGTCATTTATGTTCTACTTGTTGTCTTTCAACTTCTTCTAATTGTCTTTCATTTTCAACTGATTGTCATTCATCTTGTATTGTTTATCTTTTATTTTCTTTAAGTTGTATTGCATCTTCTTCTAGTTGTCTTTCATATTGTATTAGTTGTCATTCAGGTTCTACTAGTTGTCTTTCATCTTGTAATAGTTGTCTTTCATATTCTACTGGTCGTCTTTTATGTTCTACTGGGTGTCATTCATCTACTGCTGGTTGTGTTTCATTTCTTAAGTTGTATTTCACCTTCTTCTAGTTGTCTTTCATCTTGTACTGGTTGTCTTTCATGTTCTACTAGTTGTCATTCATGTTCTACTCATTGCCTTTCATTTTGTACTGGTTGTCTTTTACGTTTTACTAGTTGTCTTTCATCTTGTACTTGTTGTCTTTTATCTAATACTTGTTTGTCTTTTATCTACTACTAGTTGTCTTTCATGTTCTACTATTTGTTTTTCATCTACTACTGGTTGTCTTTCATGTTCTATTATTTGTCTTTCATGTTCTACTAGTTGTCTTTCATCTTGTACTGGTTGTCTTTCAAGTTCTACATGTTATTTTTCAACATCTTGTAGTTGTCTTTCATCTTGTACTTGTTGTCTTTCATTTCTAGTGGTTGTCTTTCATCTTTTTCTAGTTGTCTTTTATGTTCTACTGGTTGTCTTTCATGTTCTACTAGTTGACTTTCGTCTTGTAATGGTTGTCTTTCATTTTCTTCCAAGTTGTATTTCATCTTCTTCTAGTTGTCTTTAATCTTGTACTGGTTGTCTTTCAAATTCTACTGGTTGTCTTTCATTTTTACTGATTGTCTTTCATGTTGTACTCGGTTTCTTTCATGTTCTAGTAGTTATATTTCATGTTCTACTGGTTGTCTTTCATGTTGTACTGGTTGTCGTTCATGTTGTACTAGTTGTCTTTAATCTTCTAGTAGTTGTCTATCATGTTCAAATTGTGGTCTTTAATCTTTTTGTAGTTGAATTTCATGATCTACTGGTTGTCGTACATGTTCTACTAGTTTTCTTTTATGTTCTACTTGTTATCTATCATCTTCTTCTAGTTGTCTTTAATGGTTGTCTTTCATCTTCTACTAGTTGTCTTTCATGTTCTACTAGTTGTCTTTCACCTTGTACTGGTTGTGTTTCATGTTCTACATGTTGTCATTCATCATCTTGTAGTTATCTTTCATGTTCTACTAGTTGTCTTTTAATCTTGTAATGGTTGTCATTCATGTTCTGCCGATTGTCTTTGATTTTTTTCTAGTTGTATTTCATGTTCTTCAAGGTGTATTTCATCTAGTTCTGGTTGGCTTTAATGTTCTGTTGATTGTCTTCCATTTTCTTCTAGTTGTATTTCATGTTTTTTAGTTGTTTTTCATATTGTACTGGTTGTCTTTCAACTTCTTCTAGTTGTATTTCATCTTCTTCAAGTAATATTTCATCTTGTACTGGTTGTCTTTAATGTTCTATTGGTTGTCTTTCATGTTTCATTTACTGTCTTTCATTTCTACTTGTTGTCTTCCATCTTCTTCTAGTTGTCTTTCGTGTTCTACTGATTGTCTTTCATCTTATACTATTGTCTTTCATGTTCTTCAAGTTGTATTTCATCTTCTTCTAGTTGTCTTTCATATTGTATTGGTTGTCTTTCAAGTTCTACTGGTTGTCTTTCATCTTGTAATAGTTGTCTTTCATGTTCTATTGATTGTCTTTCATCTACTACTGGTTGTGTTTCATTTCTTCAACATGTATTTCATCTTCTTCTGGTTGACTTTCATGTTCTTACTGGTTGTCTTTCATGTTCTACTGGTTGACTTTCATCTTCTAGTAGTTGTATTTCATATTCTCTGGTTGCCTTTCATCTTCTTGTAGTTGTCTTTCATTTCTACTGGTTGTCTTTCATCTTATAGTAGTTATATTTCATATTCTCTGGTTGACTTTCATTTTCCTGTAGTTGTATTTCATGTTCTAGTGGTCATCTTTCATGTTATAGTTGTTGTTTTTCATCTACTATCGGTTGTCTTTCATGTTCTACTAGTTGTCTTTCATCATCTTGTAGTTATCTTTCATGTTCTATTAGTTGTCATTCATCTTGTAATGGTTGTCTTTCATGTTCTGCTGATTGTTTTTCATCTTCTTATAATTGTATTTCATGTTCTTCTAGTTGTATTTCGTTTTCTTCTAGTTGTCTTTCATCTTTTACTAGTGTTTTTGATGTTCTACTGGTTGTCTTTCATCTTTTACTAGTGTTTTTGATGTTCTACTGGTTGTCTTTCATGTTATACTAGTTGTCTTTCATCTTGTACTGGTTGTCATTTATGTTCTACTACTAATTATTTTTCATCTTCTACATGTTGTCTTTCATGTTTAGCTGATTTTCTTTCATCTTCTTCTAGTTGTATTTCATGTTTTTCTAGTTGTATTTCATCTTCTTCTAGTTATTTTTAATCTTGTACTGGTTGTCTTTCATGTTCTGCTGGTTGTCTTTCATGTTCTACTTGTTATCTTTCATCTTCTTTTAGTTGTCTTTCATGTTCTACTGATTGTCTTTAATATTCTAGTAGTTGTCTTTTGTCTTGTACTGGTTGTCTTTCATGTTCTTGAAGTTGTATATCATCTTCTTTTAGTTGTCTTTCATCTTGTACTGGTTGTATTTCGATTCTACTGGTTGTCTTTCATGATCTACTCGGTGTCATTCATGTTCTAGTGGTTATCTTTCATGTTCTAGTGTTAAGCTTTCATGTTTTATTGGTTGTCTTTCGTTTTCTTGTAGTCGTACATCATGTTCTAATGGTGGTCTTTAATCTTCTAGTTGTTGTATTTCATGTTTTACTGGTTGTCTTACATGTTCTACTAGTTGTCATTCATGTTCGACTTGTTGTCTATCATCTTCTTCTGGTTGTCTTTAATCTACTATTGGTTGTCTTTCATGTTCTACTAGTTGTCTTTCGTGTTTTACTAGTTGTCTTTCATCTTGTATTGGTTGTGTTTCATGTTCTACATGTTTTCTTTCATCATCTTGTAGTTATCTTTCATGTTCTACTAGTTGTCTTTTATGTTTTGCTGATTGTTTTACATCTTCTTCTAGTTGTATTTCAAGTTCTTCTAGTTGCTCTTCATCTAGTAGTCTTTCATCTATTACTGGTTGGCTTTAATGTTCTGTTGATGGTCTTTCTTCTTGTTCTAGTTGTATTTCATGTTCTTTTAGTTGTTTTTCATATTCTACTTTGTTTTTTTTATCTTGTACTGGTTGTCTTTCATGTTATACCTATTGTCTTTCATCTTTTTTCTAGTTGTATTTCATGTTCTTCTAAGTGTATTTCATCTTTTTCTAGTTGTCTTTCATGTTCTACTGGTTGTCTTTCATCTTGTACTGGCTGTCTTTCATGTTATTCAAGTTGTATTTCATCTTCTTGTAGTAGTTGTCTTTCAAGTTCTACTGGTTGTTTTTCATCTTGTAATAGTTTTCTTTCATGTTCTACAAGTTGTCTTTCATTTCTATTTGTTGTCATTCATGAAAGACAACTAAAAGAATATTTAAGACAACAAGTAGAAATGAATGACAACAAGTTGAACATGAAAGACCACCAGTAGAACATGAAAGACAACCAGTGCAAGATGAAAGACAACTAAAAGAAGACAATCAGCAGAACATGAAAGACAAACCAGTACAAGATGAAAGACAACTAGTAGAACAAGAAATATAACTATAAGATTATGAAAGAGATACAAGATGAAAGACAACTAGTAGAACATGAAAGACAACCAGTAGTAAATGAAAGGCAACCAGAAGAAGATGATAGTCAACAAGTAGAACATGAAAGACAACTAGTAGAACATGTAAGACAACTAGTATAACAAGAAATACAACTACAAGAAGATTAAAGATCACCATTAGAACATGATAGACAACTATTAGAAGATGAAAGACAATCAGTAGAACATGAAAGACAACCAGTAGAAAAAATAAAAGACAATCAGTAGTAGATGAAAAACAACCAGTAGAACAAGAAAGATGACCACTAGAACACAAAAGACACCGAGTAGAACATTAAAAATAACGAGTAGAACATGAAAGACAACCAGTAGTAGATGAAAGACAACCAGGGGCGGATCTAAGGCTTAGCCATGATTTCAAAATTTTATTTATATGTATAGGAATTTAATTGAATTTTATCTTTTTTAAACTTTTTATATAGTCTTGCCACCCTCAATATATAACAAATGTTTAGTTGTGGTATAGTGGTTAAAAGCTCTATTTTGTGATTTGAGAGGTCATGGGTTCAAATCCCACTCACTATAATTATTGTTCATTTTAATTTTCAGCCACCTCTTTCAAAATTTTCTAGTTCCGCCTTGAAGACAACTAGTAGTAGATTAAAGACAACCAGTACAAGATCAAAAGATAACTAGTAGAACGTGAAAGACAACCAGTACAAGATGAAAAGCAACGAGCAGAACATGAAATACAACAAGTAGAAAATGAAAGACGACCAGTAGAACATGAAATACAACTACAAGAAGATGAAACACAATTAATAGAACATTAAAGATATATACAAGATGATTAAAGACAACTTGTAGAACATAAAAGACAATCAGTAAATCATGAACGACAACCAGAAGAACATGAAAGACAACCAGTACAAGACGAAATACAACTAGAAGACGATGAAATACAACTTGAAGAAATGAAACACAACCAATAGAACATGAAAGACAACCAGTTGAACATGAAAGACAACTATTACAAGATGAAAGACAACCAGTAGAACTTGAAATACAAACAGTACAAGATAAAATACAACTAGAAGAAGATGAAATACAACTTGAAGAACATGCATAACAACCAGTACAAGATGAAAGACAACGAGTACAAAATGAAAGACAAACAGTAGAACATGAAGGACAACCAGTAGAACATGAACAACAACCAGTACAAGATGAAAGACATCTAGAATAATATGAAATACATCTAGAAAAACATAAAATACTACTGGAAGTTGATAAAAAACAATCAGCGGAACATAAAAGACAACCAGGTCAAAGATGAAAGACAACTAGTAGAAATGAAAGACAGCGTAGAACATGAAACACAACCAATAGAACATGAAAAACAACCAGTACAAGATAAAAGACAATTAGTACAAGATGAAAGACAACTAGAAGAAGATGAAATACAGCTTGAAAAACATAAAAGACAACCAGTACAAGACGAAAGACAACTAGTAGAACATGAAAGACAATCAATAGAACATGAAACACAACTAGAAGAAGATGAAAGACAACCAGAAGAAATGAAAGACAAGTAGAACATGAAAGACAACCATTAGAACATGAAAGACAATCATTACAAGATGAACAATAATTAGATGAAGATGAAAAACAACTAGAAGAACATGAAATACAATTAGAAGAATATGAAATAAAATCAGGAGAAAATGAAAGGCAAACAGTACAACTAGTAGAACATGAAAAGACAGCTAGTAGAAATTGAAAAACAACCAGTAGAACATGAAAAACTACCAGTTGAACATGAAAGACAACCAGCAGTAAATAAAAAAGAAACAAATAGAACATGAAAGACAACCAGTACAACATGAGAGATAACTGGTAGAACATGAAAGACAACCAGTATAACATGAAAGACAAACAGTAGAACATTAAAGACAAATAGTAGAACATGAAATACTACTAAAAGAAGATGAAAGACAATTACTAGAATATGAAATACTAGTCGTACATGAAAGACAAGACAACTACTATGAAAATGAAAGACAACAAGTATAACATAAAAGAAAATCAGTAGAACATGAAAGACAACTACTAAAAGATAAAAGACAACAAGTTGAACATGAAATACAACTACTAAAAGAAGAAAGACAACCAGTAGAGCATGAAAGACAACTAGTACAAGATGATAGAAAACTATTAGAACATGAAAGACAACCAGTAGTACATGAAATACAACTAGAAGAAGATAAAATACAACCAGTAGAACATCAAACACAACCAATAGTATATGAAACATAACCGGTAGTAGATGAAAGACAACCAGTAGAACATGAAAGACAACCAGTAGAACATGTAAGACAACTTGTAGAACATGAAATACAACCAAAAGAAGATGAAAGACAACAAATATAAATGAAAGACAATAAGTAGAACATGAAAGACAACTAGTAGAACATGAAAGACAACCAATAACCACAAGAAGAAGATGAGACAACAAGTATAACATGAAAGACTACCAATATAAAATGAAAGACAACCAGTTGGACATGAAAGACAACCAATAGTACACGAAAGACAACAAGTAGAACGTGAAAGACAACCAGTAGAACATGAAAGACAACTACAAGAACATGAAATTAAATTAGTCGAATATGAAAGATAACTAGAAAATGAAAGACAACTACTATAAAATGAAACACAACAAGTAGAACATGAAAAAAAACTAATAGAACATGAAAGACAACCAGCAGAATCTAAAAGTCAACCAACAGAACCTAAAAGTCAACCAGCATAACCTAAAAAACAACCAGTAGAACATGAAAGACAACTAGTACAAGATAAAAAACAACTAGTAGAACATGAAAAACAACCAATGACAACTAGAAGAAGATGAAAGACAACCAGTAGAACATCAAGCACAACCAATAGTAGATGAAAGACAACCAGTAGTAGACGAAAGACAACCAGTAGAACATGGAAGACAACCAAGAGAACATGAAAGACAACCAATACAACATGAAAGACAACTAATACAACAAGGAAGACAGGTAGAGCTTGAAAGACCACTAGTAGTAGATAAAAGACAATAAGTAAAACATGAAAGACAACCAGTATAAAATGAAAGACAAGTAGAAGTAGATGAAATACTAGTAGAAAATGAAATACACCCAGTGCAAGATGAAAGACAACTAGTATAACATAAAAAAACAACTAGTAGAATATGAAAGACAACATTTAGACCATGAAAGACAACCAGTAGTAGATGAAAAACAACCAGTAGGACATGAAAGACAACCAGTATGACCTGAGAGACAACCAGTATGACCTGAGAGACAACTAGTAGGACATGAAAGACAATAAGTAGAACATGAAGGACAACTAGTAGAACATGAAAGACAACTTGTAGTAGATGAAAAACCACAAGAAGAAGATGATGGACAACAAGTATAACATGAAAGACTATCAGTAGAGCATGAAAAACAAGATGAAAGACAAATCAGTACAAGATGAAAGACAACTAGTAGAAAATTAAAGACTACCAGTAGAGCATGAAAGACAACCAGTAGAATATGAAAAACAACCAATAATAGATGAAAAACAACCAATAATAGATGAAAAACAACCAGTAGACATGAAAGACAACTAGTACAACATGAAATACAACTAGTAGAACATGAAACAACTTAAAAATGATGAAAGACAACTATTAGAACATGAAAGACAATAAGTAGAACATGAACGACAACCAGTGGAACATGTAAGACAACATGTACATGATGAAAGACAACTAGAAAAAAATGAAATACAACTTGAAGACAACCAGTAGTATGAAAGACAATTAGTAGAACATGAATGACAACCAGTAGAACATTAAAGACAACCAGTAGAACATTAAAGACAACTAGTAGAACATTAAAGACAACCAGTAGTACATGAAACACAACATGTAGAACATGGAAGACTACCAGTAGAACATGAAAGACAACTATTGGAAAATGAAAGACAACTACTATAAAATGAAAGACAACGAGTGTAACATGAAAGAAAACCAGTAGAACATGAAAAAGGCAACTACTAGAAGACAAAAACACAACAAGTTGAACATGAAATACAACTACTAAAAGAAGAAAGACAACCAGCAGAACTTAATAGACAACCCGTAGAACATGAAAGACAACTAGTACAAGATGAAAGACAACTATTAGAACATGAAAGACAACCAGTAGTACATGAAATACAACTAGAAGAAGATAAAGGACAACCGGTAGAACATCAAATACAACCAATAGTAGATGATACACAACCGGTAGTAGATGAAAGACAACCAGTAGAACATGAAAACCAACTAGTACAAGGTGAAAGACAACTAGTAGAACATGAAAGACAACTAGAAGAAGCTGAAAGACACAACTAGTAGAACGTGAAAGACAACCATTACAAGATGAAAGACAACGAGTAGAACTTGAAAGACAATAAGTAGAACATGAAAGACAACAAACAGAATATGAAAGACAAGAATTAGAACATGAAAGACAACAAGTAGAACATGAAAAACAACCAGTACAACATGAAAGGTAACCAGTAGTAGATGAAGGACAACCAGTAGAACATGGAAGACAACTAGTAGAACATGAAACACAAATAGTATTAGATGAAAGACAACCAGTAGAACAAGAAAGACAACTAGTATAAGGTGAAAGACAACTAGTAGAACATGAAAGACAACCAGTAGAACGTGAAAGACAACAATTACAAGATGAAGGCCAACGAGTAGAACATGAAAGACAACCAGTATAACATGAAAGACAACAAGTAGAAATGATCGACAACTTGTAGAACATAAAAGACAAGATGAAAGACAACTAGAAGAAAATGAAATACAACTTAAAGAAATCAAACACAACCACTAGTAGATAAAAGACAACTAGTAGAACATCAAAGACAACTATTACAAGATTAAGACAACATGTATAACTTCAAAGGCAAAAGCACAAGATGAAAGAAAACTAGAAGAAGATGAAATTCAACTTGAAAAACATGAAGAGAACCAGTACAAGATTAAAGACAACTAGTAGAAATTGAAAAACAAGCAGTACAACGTGAAAAACTACCAGTAGAACATGAAAGAAAATTAGTAGAACATGAAAGACAACCAGTAGTAAATGAAAAACAACTAGTAGAACATGAAAGACAACCAGTACAAGATAAATACAAAGATGTAAGACAACTAGTAGAAAATGAAAGACAACAAATATAACATGAAAGACAACCAGTAGAACATTAAAGACAACTAGTAGAACATGAAATACAACTAAAAGAACATGAAAGACAACAATTAGAACATGAAAGACAACTACTAGAATATGAAAGCCAATCAGCAGCACATGAAAGACAACCAGTAGAACATGAAAGACAACTAGTTGAACATGAAATTCAACTAGTCGAACAAGAAAGACAACTACTAGAAAAAGAAAGACAACTACTATAAAATGAAAATCAACCAGTTAAACATGAAAGAGAACCAGTAGAACATGAAAGACAACTACTAGAAGATAAAAGACAACAAGTAGAACATGAAAGACAACTACTAGAAGATGAAAGACAACCAACAGAACCTAAAAGACAACCAGTAAAACATGAAAGACAACTAGTACAAGATGAAATACAACTAGTGCAAGATGAAAGATAACTATTAGAACACGAAAGACAACCAGTAGAACATGCAAGACAACTAGAAGAAGATAAAAGACAACCAGTAGAACATCAAACACAACCGGTAGTAGATGAAACACAACCGGTAGTAGATGAAAGACAACCAGACAAACATGAAAGACAACTAGTAGAAAATGAAAGACAACTACTAAAACATGAAATACAACAAAAAGAAGATGAAGGACAACAAGTATAACATGAAAGACTATCAGTAGAACATGAATGACAACCAGTAAAACATGAAAGACAACCAATAGTTCATGAAGGACAACAAGTAGAACGTGAATGACAACCAGTAGAACATGAAAGACAAATACAAGAACATGAAATTAAACAAGTCGAACATGAAAGATAACTACTAGAAAATGAAAGACAACCAGTAGAACATGAAAGACAACCAATAGAACATGAAAGAAAACTAATAGAAGATAAAACACAACAAGTGGAACATAAAAGTTAACCAGGAGAAAATGAAAGACAACTAGTACAAGATAAAAAGACAACTAGTACAGGAGAACATGAAACACAACCAATGACAACTAGAAGAAGATGAAAAACAACCAGTAGAATATCAAGCACAACCAAGAATAGATGAAACACAACCAGTAGTAGACAAAAGACAACTAGTATAACATGAAAGACAACCAAAAGAAGATGAAAGAAAATCATTAGAAATTGAACGACAACTACTAGAATCTGAAAGACAATCAGTAGAACATGAGAGACAACCAGTAGAACTTGAAAGACAACCAGTAGAACATGAAAGACAACCAGTAGTACATGAAAGACAACAAGTAGAACATGGAAAACAATCAGTAGAACATGAAAGACAACTACTAGAACATGAAATACAACTAGTCGAACATGAAAGATCACTACTGGAAAATAACTACTATAAAATGAAAGACAACGAGTATAACATGAAAGAAAACTAGTAGAATTTGAAATGCAAGTACTAGAAGATAAAAGACAACAAGTTGAACATGAAATACAACTACTAAAAGAAAAAGACAACCAGCAGAACCTAAAAGACAACCAGTGGAACATTAAAGACAACTAGTACAAGATGAAAGACAACTAGTAGAACATGAAAGACAATAAGTAGTACATGAAATACATCTAAAAGAAGATAAAAGACAACTAGTAGAATATGAAAAACAACCAATAGTAGATGAATAACACAAGAAGAAGATGATAGACAACATGTATAACATGAAAGACTAGTAGATGAAAGACAATAAGCAGAAAATGAAAGACAACCAGTATAAAATAAAAAGAGAAGTAGAAGGAGATGAAATACAACTAGTAGTAGATGAAATACAAAATGAAAGACTACTAGTATAACATAAAAGACAACATGTAGACCATGAAAGACAACTAGTAATAGATGAAAAACAACCAGTGGGACATTAAAGACAACCAGTAGAACATGAAAGACAAACCAGTACAAGATGAAAGACAACTATTATAACATAAAATACAACTAGTAGAATATGAAAGACAACATGTAGACCATGAAAGACAAACCAGTAGTAGATGAAAGACAACTAGTATAACATGAAAGATAACCAGTAGTAGATGAAAGTCCACAAGAAGAAGATGATAGACAACAAGTATAACAATAAAGGCTATCAGTAGAACATGAAATACAACAAGTAGAACGTTAAATACAACTAATAGTACAAGCAAGACAACAAGTAGAACATTGAAGACAACTAGTAGAACGTGAAAGACAACTACAAGAACATGAAATACAACTAGTCGAGCATGAAAGACAACTACTAGAAAATGAAAGACAACTACTATAAAATGAAAGACAACCAGTAAAAATGAAAGAAAACTAGTAGAACATGAAAGACAAATAGTGGAAGTTGAAATACAAGTAAAAAAAATGAAATACAACTAGAAGATGATGAAACACAAATAGTATTAGATTAAAGACAACCAGTAGAATATGAAAGTCATATAGTACAAGGTGAAAGACAACTAGTAGAACATGAAAGACAACTAGTAGAACGTGAAAGACAACCATTACAAGATGAAAGACAACGAGTAGAACATGAAATACAACAAGTAGAACATGAAAGACAACCAGTAGAACATGAAAGACGAAAAGTTGAATATAAAGACAACAATTAGAATATGAAAAACAACCAGTACAACAAGAAAGGAAACCAGTAGTAGATGAAAGATTACCAGTAGAACATGAAAGACAACCAGTAAAACATGAAAGACAAACAATTGAAGTTGAAAGACAAGTAGAAGAAGATGATGAAACACAAATAGTATTAGATGAAAGACATCTAGTAGAACATGAAAGACAACAGTAGAAATGAACGACAACAAGTATAAATGAACGACAACAAGTATAAATGAACGACCACTACTAAAACATAAAAGACAAGATGAAAGACAACTAGAAGAAAATGAAATACAACTTAAAGAAATCAATCGCAACCACTAGTAGATAAAATACAACCAGTAGAACATCAAAGACAACTATTACAAGATTAAGACAACCTGTATAACTTCAAAGGCAACCAGTACAAGATTAAAAACAACTAGAAGAAGATGAAATTCAACTTGAAAAACATAAAAGAGAACCAGTACAAGATGAAAGACAACTAGTAGAAATTGAAAAACAAGAAGTAGAACTTGAAAAACTACCAGTAGAACATGAAAGACAACAGTAGTAAATGAAAAACAACCAGTAGAACATGAAACACAACCAGTACAAGATAAAATACAACTAATACAAGATGTAAGACAACTAGTAGAACATGAAAGACAACAAATAGAAAATGAAAGACAACTAGTAGAACATTACAGACAACTAGTAGAACATGAAATACCAGTAAAAGAATATGAAAGACAACAATTAGAACATGAAAGACAACTACTATAATATGAAAGCTATTAGTAGCACATGAAAGACAACCAGTACAACATGAAAGGCAACTAGTAGAACACGAAAGACAACCAGTAGTAAATGAAATACAACAAGTAGAACATGAAAGACAACCAGTAGAACATGAAAGACAACTACAAGAACATGAGATACAACTAATCGAACATGAAAGACAACTACTAGAAAAAGAAGGACAACTACTATAAAATGAAAATCAACCAGTTAAACATGAAAGAAAACCAATAGTACATGAACAACAACTACTAGAAGATAAAAGACAACAAGTAGCACATGAAAGACAACAACAAAAAGATGAAAGACAACCAGCAGAACCTAAAAGACAACTAGTGGATCATGAAAGACAACTAGTACAAGATGGAAGGGCTATTCGAACACGAATACAACCAGTAGAATATTAAAGACAACTAGAAGAAGATAAAAGACAACCAATAGAACATCAAACACAATCAGTAGTAGATGAAACACAACCGGTAGTAGATGAAAGACATTCAGTAGAATATGAAAGACAACTAGTAGAACATGAAATGCAACTAAAAGAAGAGACAGACAACCAGTAGAAATGAAAGACAACAAGTAGAACGTGAAAGACTATCAGAAGAACATGAAAGACAACCAGTAGAACATGAAAGACAACCAATAGTACATGAAAGACAACAAGTAGAACGTGAAATACAACCAGTAGAACATGAAAGACAACTACTAGAAGATGAAAGACAACTAGTAGAACATGGAAAACAACCAGTAGAACATGAAATACAACCCGTAGTAGATGAAAAACAACCAGTAGAACATTAATGACGACCATTAGAACATGAAAGACAACTGGTACAAATGAAAGACAACTAGTAGAACTTGAAAAACAACCAATAGAATACGAAAGACAACTAGTAGAACATGAAAGACAACAAGTAGAACATGAACGATAACCAGTGGAACATGTAAGACAACATACAAGATAAAGACAACTAGAAGAAGATGAAATACAACTTGAAGAAATGAAAGACAACCAGTAGTTAATGAAAGACAACCAGTAGAACATGAAAGACAACTATTACAAGATTAAAGACAACTAGAAGAAGATGAAATACAACTTGAAGAACATGAAAGACAATCAGTATAAAATGAAAGACAACTATTAGAACATGAAAGACTACTAGTAGAATATGAAAGACAACCATTAGAATATGAAAGACAACCAATAGTAGACGAAAAACAACCAATAGTAGATGAAAAACAACCAGTAGAACATGAAAGATAACTAGTACAACATGAAATACAACCAGTAGAACATGAAACAACTAAAAGAAGATGAAAGAGAATCATTAGACATGAAAGGCAATAAGTAGAATATGTAAGACAACATGTACAAGATGAAAGACAACTAGAAAAAGATGAAATACAACTTGAAGACAACCAGTAGTATGAAAGACAATTAGTAGAACATTGAAGACAACCAGTAGAAAATGAAAGACAACAAATAGAACATTAAAGACAACCAGCAGTACATGAAAGACAACAAGTAGAACATAAAAGACAACCAGTAGAACATGAAAAACAACTACAGGAACATGAAAAACAACTACGTGAACATGAAAGACAACTTGTAGAACATGAAATACAACTACAAGAAGATGAAAGAAAACTACGAGAAGATGAGAGACAACTAGTAGAACATGAAAAACAACCAGTAGAACATTAAAGAGAACCAGTAGTACATGTAAAACAACCAGTAGAACATTAATGACGACCACTAGAACATGAAAGGCAACAACCAGTAGAACATTAATGACGACCACTAGAACATGAAAGGCAACTGGTATAAATGAAAGACAACTAGTAGAACTTGAAAGACAACCAATAGAATATGAAAGACAACAAGTAGAACATGAAAGACAACTAGAAGAAGATAAAAGACAACCAGTAGAACATCAAACACAATCAGTAGTAGATGAAACACAACCGGTAGTAGATGAAAGACATCCAGTAGAATATGAAAGACAACTAGTAGAACATGAAACACAACTAGTAGAACATGAAATGCAACTAAAAGAAGAGAAAGACAACCAGTAGAAATGAAAGACGACAAGTATAACATGAAAGACAACCAGTATAACATGAAAGACAACCAATAGTCCATGAAAGACAACAAGTAGAACATGAAAGACAACCAGTAGAACATGAAATACAACTACAACAAGATGAAAGACCACCATTAGAACATGAAAGACAACTACAAGAAGATGAAAGACAACTAGTAGAAAATAAAAAAACAACCAGTAGAACATGAAAGACAACTAGTAGTAGATGAAAATCAACCAGTAAAACATGAAAGACAACTGGTACAAATGAAAGACAACTAGTAGAACTTGAAAGACAACCAATAGAACATGAAAGACAACAAGCAGAACATGAAAGACAACCAGTGGAAAATAAAAGACAACCAGTAGAACAAGAAAGACTACCAGTATAACATTAAAGACAACCATTAGTACATGTAAGACAACAAGTAGTACATGAAAGACAACAAGTAGAACATGAAAGACAACAACATGAACATGAAAGACAACTAGAAGAAGATGAAAGACCACCATTAGAACATGAAAGACAACTACTAGAATATGAAAGACAACTAGTATAACATGAAAGACAACCAGTATAACATGAAAGACAACTAGTAAATGTAAAACAACCAGTAGAACATGTAAAGCAACCAATAGAACATGAAAACAACAAGTAGAAGATGAAAAGCAACCAATAGAACATGAAAAATAACCAATAAAACTAGTAGAACATGAAAAACAACCAATAGAACTAGTATAACATGAAAAGCAACCAATAGAACATGAAAGACAACTAGTGTACATGAAAGACAACCATTAGAACATGAAAGACAACCAGTAGAATATGAAAGACAACCAGTAGTAGATGAAGAACAACAAGTAGAACATTAATGATGACCACTAGAACATGAAAGACAACTGGTACAAATGAAAGACAACTAGTAGAATTGGAAAAACATCCAATAGAAAACAAAAGACAACTAGTAGAACATGAAAGACAGCTAGTAGAACATGAAAGACAACTAGTAAAACTTGAACGATAACCAGTGGAACATGTAAGACAACATGTACAAGATGAAAGACAACTAGAAGAAGATGAAACACAACTTCAAGAAATGAAAGACAACCAATAGTTAATGAAAGACAACCAGTGGAACATGAAAGCCAACCAATAGAACATGAAAGACAACTAGTAGTTGATAAACTACAAGTACAAGATGAAAGACAACTAGAAGAAGATGAAAGACAATCAGGAGAAAATGAAAGACAACAAGTACAAGATGAAAAACGACTAGTAGAAGATGAAATACAACTAGCATAATGAAATACAACAAGAAGAAGATAAAAGACAATCAGCTGAACATGAAAGACAACTAGTACAGATGAAATATATCTAGTAGAACATGAAATATAACTACAATATGATGAAAGAAAACCTGTAGAACATAAAAGACAATCAGTGCAAGATGAAAAACTACTAGTAGAACATGAAAGACAACTAGTAGAACGTGAAAATAAACCATTACATGATGAAAGTCAATGAGTAGAACATTAAAAACATCCAGTAGAACATGAAAGACAACCAGTAGAACATGAAATACCACTACAACAAGACTAAAGACCACCATTATAACATGAAAGACAACTACTAGAAGATGAAAAACAACTGCTAGAACATCAAAGATGACCAGTAGAACATTAAAGATGAATGACAACCTATAGTAGATGAAAAACAACCAGTAGAACATTAAAGATGACCAGTAGAATATTTTTTTTTAGAACATGAAAGACAACTAGTACAAAAGAAAGACAACTAGTAGAACATGAAAAGCAACCAATAGAACATGAAAGACAACTAGTAGAATATGAAAGACAACCATTTGAACATGAAAGACAACCAGTAGAACATGAAAGACAACCAGTAGTAGATGAAAAACAATCAGTAAAACATTAATGACGACCACTACAACATGATAGACAACTGGTACAAATGAAAGACAACTAGTAGAACTTGAAAAACAACCAATAGAACACAAAATACAACAAGTAGAACATGAACGATAACCAGTGGAACATGTAAGGCAACATGTACAAGATGAAAAACAACTAGAAGAAGATAAAATACAACTTGAAGAAATGAAAGACAACCAATAGTTAATGAAATACTACCAGTAGAACATGAAAGACAACCAGTACAAGATAAAAGACAACTAGAAGAACATGAAATACAACTAAAACAAGATGAAAGACAACCAGAAGAACATGAAAGACAACTAGTAGAACATGAAAGACTAACAATACAAGATGAAAGACAACTAGTAGAAGATAAAAGACAACTAGAAAAAATGAATGACAACAAGTAGAACATGAAAGACAACTAGTACAAGATTAAAGAGAACTAGAAGAAGATGAAATACAATTCTAAGAAGATGAAAGACAACTAGTACAACATGAAAGGAAACCAATAGTAGATGAAAGACCATCAGTAGAACATGAAAGACGACTAGTACAAGGTGAAAGACAACTAGAAGAAGATGAAAGACAACTAGAAGATGAAAGACAACTAGTAGACATGAAAAACAACCAGTAGAACATGAAAGACAACTAGTAGACATGAAAAACAACCAGTAGAACATGAAAGACTACTAGATGAAGATAAAAAACAACCAGTAGTAGATGAAAGACAATCAGTAGAACATGAAAGCCAACTACTACAAGATGAAAGACAACTGATAGAACATGAAAGACAGCTAGAAGAAGATGAAAGACAATTAGAAGAAGATGAAAGACAACAAGTAGAACATGAAAGACAACTAGTACAAGATGATAGAGAACTAGAAGAAGATGAAATACAACTCTAAGAAGATTAAAGATATCGAGTAGAAAATGAAAGACCATTAGAATATGAAAGACATTAGAAGAACATGAAAGACAACCAATAAAACATGAAAGACAACAAGTAGAAAATGAAATACAAACAACAAAACATGAAATACAACCAGTACAAGATAAAAGACAACTAAAAGAAAATTAAAGACAACCAGTAGGACATGAAAGACTATACAAGATGAAAGATAACTAGTAGAAGATAAAAGACAACTAGGAGAAGATGAATGACAACAAGTAGAACATGAAAGACAACTAATACAAGATGAAAGAGAACTAGAAGAAAATGAAATACAATTCTAAGAAGATGAAAGACAACTAGTACAACATGAAAGGAAACCAATAATAGACCAGTAGAACATGAAAGAAAACCAGTACAAGTTGAATGACAAGTAGAAGAAGATGAAATACAACTAGTAGATGATGTAACACAAATAGTTGTAGATGAAAGACAACCAGTAGAACTTGAAAGACAACTAGTACAAGGTGAAAGACAACCAGTAGAACATAAAAGACAACTAGAAGAAGATGAAAGACAACTAGTAGACATAAAAAACAACCAGTAGAACATGAAAGACACCTAGTAAAAGAAAAAACACAACTAGTAGAACATGAAAGACAACGAGTAGAATTTGAAAGACAACTAGAAGAAGATGAAAGACAACCAATAGAACATGAAAGACAACCAGTAGAACATGGAAGAAACTAGTAGAATATGAAAGAAAACCAGTACAAGATAAAAGACAACTAGAAGAAGATTAAATACAATTAGAAGAAGATGAAAGACAGCCAGGAGAACATGAAAGACAACCAATACAAGATGAAAGACTTGTAGAACATGAAAGACAAGTAGAAAATGAAAGACAACTATAAGAAAATGAAAGACAACAAGTATAACATGATAGAAAACCATTACAAGATGAAAGACAACTAGAAGAAGATGAAAAACAATCAGTGGTAGATAGAAGACAATCATTAGAACATGAAAGACAACTAGAAGAAGATGAAAGACAACTAGAAGAAGATGAAAGAAACAAGTAGAACATAAAAGACAACTAGTACAAGATGATAGAGAACTAGAAGAAGATGAAATACAACTCTAAGAAGATTAAAGACATCGAGTAGAACATGAAAGATAACCAGTCGAACATGAAAGACATAAAAGACAACTAGAACATGTTATCTTTCATCTTCCTATTGTTTTCTTTTTTATCTTTTACTTGTTGTCTTTCATGTTCTACTGGTTGTCTTTCATCCTCTTCTAATTGTCTTTCATCTTGCACTGGTTGTCTTTCATGTTTTTCTAGTTGTCTTTCATCTTGTACTAGTTGTCTTTCCTATTCTTCTAGTTGTCTTTCATCTTGTATTGGTTGTCTTTCATGTTCTTCTGGTTATCTTTCATGTTATTTTGGTTATCTTTCATGTTCTTCTAGTTGTCTTTCATCTTCTATTAGTTGTCTTTCATCTTCTACTAATTGTTTTTCATCTTCTTCTGGTAGTATGTAATCTTGTATTAGTTGTCTTTTATATTCTACTTATTGTCTTTTATTTTCTTCTAATTGTCTCTCTTCTTGGACTTGTTGTCTTTCATGTTCTAGTGGTTGTCTTTCATCTTCTACTGGTTGATTTTCATCTTCTTTAGGCTGTATTTCATCTTCTTCTAGTTGTATTTTATTTTCTTCTGATTTTCTTTCATCTTCTACTGGTTGTATTTCAGGTTCTAATAGTTGTCTTTCATTTTCTTGTTGTTGTGTTTATCTTGGATTGGTTATCTTTCAAGTTTTACTGATTTTCTTTCATATTTCATTGGAATTATATCATTAATATCACACGGAAGAATGAGAGTAAGTTTCAAATATAATTGTCCCCTACTCTTACACCATAACGAAGTTAATACAACTATGTTAGCGGCTATACCACTTAATGAATTACATGTTACATAAAACATACTCTATTTCTTTCATTCCCTATTTCTTTCATTCCAAATCAATCACCATATACCCCCTCTTATTAATTGTATTAAAGATCTATCTTTTGATAGGTATATGCATCTAGCATCCATATATCATTTATAGTTTCGCAATTTAAAGAAAAACATTAAATTGAGCAATCTGATTACAACTCTATAAAATAAAAGGACAAGTTACAAATAAATGATTCATAGATTCCTCATTGTTATACAAACTACATTTGTTTTCTCCCTCTTAATATCTTTTGATTACATTATCCTTATCAAAATTTTGTTATATCTAACTAACTATAGGAAAAAAAAATAGTGATTAGTTCACTCAGACATGAGAAAAAAATATAGTCTTTTCCATAAACTTTTTTATCACCAACTATCCTCATACTTCTCTCTGTGCTGAGCTGATCTTCACAACTAGGTGAGTAAAAGAAAATGCATAGAGACGACACATCCCATGATGAGTGTATAATAAAAAGCTACTAATTATTTACAACGTGTGCTGATTGGATGAACTTGCAACTGGGGCATTTAAATTGTTTAAATCCCTGTCATAACAATTATAATATCAAATTTATACATGGAACTAATATTGAAATTATTAGAAAAATCGTTATGTTACATGACACATATATCGCCATACAAAATAACATATATTAATAACATAACACGTAAGATATACCAATAAAATAAATTTTTAGGATCCAAAAGCAACTTACAAAAAAATTCAACTTGTGTGGTTCTTCTAATGTTTTGGTTTTCTCCCATGTCTAATAAGTTGTCTAAATAATATATAATCTTTGTATCATTACTTGTTATGAATCGGAGATAAATCTTGAACCAGACATATTAAAAATCAAATATATACACAATTATGACGAGGCATGCTATTGGTGCCAATTGCAAAGTAGTCAGGAAAGTCATCAACAAAGCATGAAATTAAGTCATGTAAGTTTTGCTAATGTCACAATTTATTTGAGTTTCCATTTATTTTATCTTTTGGTCCTTAATTAATTGAAGGCAAGAAGGCAAGCATATTTGGTCCTTAAGCTGCTCTTTAAGTGTCATGTTAAGTTTTTCTAAAAAGAGGTTGTTGCATGTGAAAAAATTGTAAATTTCTCATGTAGTCAACAAAATTTTTGCCCCAGTTACAGAATTTTAACACTCCTTTTTTCTTATAAGAGGTTGCCCAATAGCTTTAATTTTGTAACAAAAATGGAAAAAACACGTAACCTCAGCGCTCTCATTTCCGATTTCGGATCCTCAAATTTTGAGTTTAGATCCGAACTGTCCGATCAGAATCCCGATTAATTTGATTCGGCGTAAAATGTACATGTCGAAGCAGATTGGACGGTCCAGATCTAAAACCAAAATTTGAGGCAGGTGATATGAATTCCTCATTCCCGAACATTGGAATTCCCTTTCTCACGCACGTGACGCACCTAACCTGTTCGACAGAATGCCCGAACAGACTCAAATAAATCACTCTTGTCGTTTCTTTTTTTTCTTTCAGAGGGCTACAGTTGGGGTTAAACCAAATAAAAGATTCGTCTCTCATGTGGTGTTGCTGTTCCATACTTTCGTCTACAAAACTGGAATTTTTGTACAACACTACTGTGCAAAATGCTTTGGTTAGATTGGTTGGCCCTAGCTGCAAATTAGATGTTTGATGAAATGTCTGAGTAAGATGTAAATTCTTGCAATTCCATCATTCCTTGTAATTTGTACATGATAAACAAGGTTCCTAACATTGAATTTTTTTTCTACCTTTCTTTTTCTTATTCTGAATCGGTAAGCTAAAATCCTGTTATGAATCTATTATACAAGAAGATTTCAAAAGCGATATGAGGTGGAAAGATGTGATGATGTCTCTGGAACATGGTACTACACAAGGTCCAGAGGTTATCGTCTGCTGAGATGATCGTCAGTAAGTAACTTGTTTTGGTAACAAAAACCAAACAAAAATTTGGATTCTGAAAGAGGTTTTTATGTAAGTTTTTCAACAGATGATGCCAGTATTTAGCGATGGTTTAGCTCTTAATTACAGCAAATCTAACATTTGTACATGCATGTCAACAAACCAAACATCGTGTAGTAGCTGCTAATCTATCATTGATGCGCTGAAGTAAACCAATTGTTATATATTATACAGTTATGAAATTATAGGCCTATGATTGTTAAAATGGATGGGGCATGAATTAATGAACAGAGCTTAGTGGCTGCATTTGTTCAAATTTATCAAAAAGAAACCTGGATAATATTTTGAAACAGGGTTATCAATTGTTAATCATGCATCTTGGGTTTAGTTACTAAAATTTGGATTTTGGAAAGAATTGTGAGGCTATATTTCTACATAGCTGCCAGCAAAAAGTTTACATTTACTTAATGACACCATAACAAGGCTATTAATTCATTGTCATCCACCCATTCTTATAGAACAGATAATAATTTATAGTTGCTTCTCTAGCTGATAATCCGCTGAACAAAACAACATTAAATCACACAACAATCACAACACCAGAATCTCAAAATGTTGTTTTCTACCTCTTTATCATTGCATTATAAATGAGACGCAGTCTAGCTAACTACTGACTTCTTCTTTCATCAAAGGAACCTCTGTAAAATTCTCGCCTGAACTTTAATATGGTCTCTTCCTCTATTTTCATGTCAGGGCGCTTCTGGATCGCCTCTTTTTCTAGCTGAAGCTTTTTCTGAAGCTGCTCTACCTCCTGCACAGCTTCACTTATACTCTCTTGTTCTTGCTGGTTCACCTGCCCCTACACAACAGTAAACAAAATTTATGTACTTTCATGCACGACCTTATCTACTATACAGAATCTACTGCTTGAGCCTTGATGATTACTTGCTAACCAAGCTAGTAATTTAGTAATTTTATGCTCAAGTTTGAAATTAGGGTGCTATTAAACTTAATAGAAAGAAAATAATAAAACTAATATTAGCAAATGTTGAAACTACCCTTCATAATCTTGGTTGTTAACAAGTTTATTTTGCAAACATGTGATCTCTAGCTAAAGAATTTGATATACCTCCATGTTCATGCAAAATTTGTACAAGTAGCCAGCCATTAAATGATGATACAATATTTGCTATCATATTTAATATTTGTATTTTTTTTTGTTCTGATCTTGCAAGCAAAAGCATCTTGAAGTTGTTATTCTTGGCATTAGGCAACAAGATAAGATCACAAAATTCTGTGAATTGAGCACTAAATCAAATTGATGAACTTAATTTGTATGTAGTTTACCTCGACTGCAGTAATGAGTTTATTGATCGAGTTGATCTTCCGGTACGGCCACCTTGAAAAACCAAATTTTCTGCATTTTTTCATCAGAATAGTCTTCCCAATACCCAGCTTCTCTGCTGCCTTTGCCAGTGGTAAGTCATAGTGCTTCTCTACATCAGACAGAGTAATGCTTTTCACCCTACTACTACTTGCTCTTTTCCATCTCGGTTGCATCCCTGCATAGTTCATTTCACCATAAAAAACCTTACTGCAAGATGTACTTTGATCGGTTGCTACTCTAATAATTATTTCAGGTAATCTACCGATAGAACCAACCTAAGAACAAAACAAAATTAATCAATGAAGTAAGTGCTTTGTTCCAGAGTCAGTATCCTCGGCATCCAAAGCATTTGAACCTTTAATCAGAGGGATGCATTTAGTATGAGCTTTCCAAGACTGTTTCAGATTTTGAATTCAGACTTTTACTTTCAGAACATAAAGTAATTGATCAAAATTTGGTGCCCACAAAATGGTACAGAGAATTAATTTAGACTTTTAGTTTAAGATGAGCATAAAAACAAAACGGATGAAAAAAAATAATCAGAGGGAATTCTGATTGTTATGGCCTATGAGGGTCTGACCACTATATTTCATCCAATAAAAGATGTTCTCACCTTCTATAACTGGATGCTTTCTCATAGAATTCTTATCTTTAATATCTGGAGCTTTAGGATCTACAATTGTTTGCAGTTATTTAAGATGAGTTCTAATCAAATAAAAATTAAAATAATTATAAAAAACAGAATTGAAATTAGTTCTGTCAAGTGGTAGATTCTCTGTTCAAGTCTTGGAAAAAACTTTACTTCAGACTAAGGATCCACAAAAGCAACTTGATTAAGTATAAAACTAATATAGTTTACCAAGTAATTATTGTTGAAATTTGTACTCAAACTGGTGGATGTATCAGATTCAGTAGGGAATTTACCACTATTACTTTATGCAATAAACAATGTCTCACCTTTTGCAAATCGGTCCTCTTTCTCAGAATTTATACTTTCAACAGATGGCGCCTTTAAGCCTACAATAAATGTGATAATCATTTTAACAAGCTCTCTAATTCTATTGACTTCACATATATATGTGCCATTATATATATCCTCTCATCCATCTGATTAAATTTGAATATTTTGAACTATATATAAGATCTGATCATACAATTTGGATCAAATAATGGCATAATGATTTCATCTTAATAATCGCAGCATGAATTCATGGCACTATAGATGGGCAAGTTACTTGACTAGGTCAATAAGGAATCTAAGAATTAATCCAATATAATGTTATCAGGAAACTCACCTTGGAAACCTTGCTTGTGTACTTCACTATGTTCACCTGTACTAGTATTAAATGCTGGAATTTGACCAGATGCATTTGAAAGTAATAGAAGATCATCAAGATCCAAGTGAGCAAGAATTAACGCAAGATCTTCACTGTTAGGAAGCAAAGTATAATCAAGATCGTCAAGAGTTCCACTAGCAAGATATTGATTTTCATCATGCTCTGCAATTAGAAGAAACGTAATATTGTCAAGAACTGCATTGATAAGAAATAGAGGATAATCAAGATTTTCATTATCAAGATAGAGAGGATTAATAATCACCAGCAAAAGGTTGAGGATCATGAAGATTTTCATCAGCAAGAAATGGCGTGTCATCGAGATTTGTGCTGGCAAGAAATGGTGGATTATTAGTAGAGATGTCTGGCTCAAGGACAAAGAATTTAGCAGACTGGCACTGCTCATTGGATTCAGTGGAACTTGTGCTAAGCGCATCAATTCAAGAACAATTTTCAGGTCGTTAAGAAGAGACGGAACAGACGCCAACTTTGGATATCTGAAACCATAGAAAAGTCTATTAGGAGCTTGTCAATTAGACATATGCTAGTAAGAATTCAAGTAATTAAGTAAATTAGTGTATCTTAGGTGTGATGTAAGATTCAAGCAATTTGAAAGCCCTTGCTAGCAGTTAGTTGTTCCAGGGGTGTTAATGGGTCAGGTTGGGTTCGGGTTGGGTCGATCGGATCAAAGCTAACCCAACTCAACCTGATCCGGAAGGGTGACTGGTCAATCCACTCTGATCTATTTACTTTTAGTAATATATTAAATATAATAAATGTTGCTATTTAGACAAATAAATAATAATTCTGCCTAGTGGTTAGGAATATGATTTTCTTTCCCGAGGTCCTCAGTTCAATCTCCCGTGACAACATATTTTTCCTTCCCTAACCAAAATGCAATTCAGAAAATATACATGAATCAATTTTATCTGCACACTGCACTGTATCTAAAAGAACCTTGGACCTGAATAATCAAATAATTAAAACTAATTAATAGAGTTTAATTCTTGAAATATAGAAAACTAAATGCTTTCTTATCAATTAGTTCAGTTATTAAATAAAAATTATGACTAATTCAAATGAATATGAAATAAAACAAAAAGAAAATGTTGATGAAAGGTCGGGATCGAGCCTTCATCTTTGAGGTAAAGATTCATGTATAGTCAACCAACATTTCTTTTTATAAAAATCCATTAGGGACCCCTCTTTAAATATCAACAAGAAATTTTCCCACCTAGATTTTGAACTTGTGATCTATGTGGAGAATATTATTCTTAACTATATACTAAAGACTAATTCTCAAAACAATAAAAATTATAATCAACTGACAAGTGACATTCACCATAGTCATATGTAATGTATATATAAATATAATTTGAAGAACTTACATTGAGGAATCTAGTATTGGAGGAAATGAAGAAGGCAAAATAGGAGCACTATAATCGAGAACATAGACTCACTCGTCGATCACTAATTCCGCATAAAATCTCAGCATGTTCACAAGCCGGAGGAAATTGTTGCCCAACTCGAAATATGTTTCACGAGAAAATGTGAAGTCCCTCTCAATGACTTCCTCTCTACCCACTTCATTTGTGCATATGTAGACATGCACATTTTTGTATCTCCTCTGTAACCAAAAAAAAAAAATGTAATATGCAATTGAGTTTTTCTTACATTATTTTAAAATATAATATGCTATATGTAGGTGGATGGCCACTAACTACTATAGAAAAACACTTCGCCAAAGGTTTAAATCTAAAACCTCTATATGTTTATGAACCGATGGCTATCGCTCCAATATTGAAAGTGTTCACTTTTGCTATCGAGTAAAGGTAACGAACTGATGACGTTTCTAAGATAACGGTGTTACAAACTGGCGTCGATGCGCATTCAATGGCATCGCTTACATTTTTTAAGTGATAACAAATGTCCTTAACTGTTGTATCCTAAAAAGTTGGGACTTAATTAATTTGGACAAAGATACCATTTAATTAACAAAATTGGTCAATTAAAAGTTCAACAATATTTTAATTTGGCACAAGACCACAAAATAGGAGGCAAATTCCACAAAATAAAATTTACGATGAATTCTACATAAAAAATCATAAATTTTGATATAAAATGCCCCTCCTAACTCAAAATGGTTGAAAAGTTATGAATTTTATAAAATCAGAGGCTCTGATTGGTGTCACGTGGCTCTGGGAACCCATAGCATTTAGTCTATACACTTTGGGTGCAATTTGGAGTGAGGAAACCAACCCTGACAAGATGACCCACAAATCAGTGACTCAAGCCATTAGGCTTGATCTTGGAGATGGCTGGACCTGTTTCAAGTGGTTTAAACTCTGTAGACCGGACAGTCAGTCAGACATTTTACTAAAGACCAAGCCCAGCCAAAACCTTGAACAAAGTTAAACCCCAGTGCCTTAGAGCATCTGCATCCCTGAAACTATTAGAGTTTCTAATCTGATGTGGCAGTTGCTAAACTAGTTTCAGGGATGTAGATGGATTTCTTATTTAGCAACTTTGCTCAATAATTTCTTATTAAGAAATCATTTATAAACTCTGACGTGGCAAAACGATTGGCCTGTATTCGCTAAAATTAGTTTAATTTACTGTTGATGTGGCTTATCAATTTTAATTTACTGATGATGTGGCTTATTAGAAACTCTAAAATTAATTTCAGAAATGTGAACATTTAGAAACTCCAGAGTCTATAATTTCTTAAAAGCAGTTAACAGTTATTTAGAAACTCTAAGAGTTTCAGAGATGTAGATGCTCTTAGCGCCAATGGCCCCTTCGTTTTCCGTGCGCTCGGAGCTGTGAACCCAAGCAAACCCAATACACGGTCTTGAAACATGTACACCGAAAATCAGAACAGAACCAAGCAACGGTCCCCCCATCCCCTGACGAGACTGACAGGTGGGCCTGGACAAATTCAGATCCTCCCCGGTACCGTAATAGGGAATCTTTTACAATTACTTTATCTGGACCGTTCTTTTTAACTTGGCACGAATCTCAAAGCCCAATAATACTGCCCCCTCCGGCTGAGAGTTAATCTCAAACCGTAAAGTGAAGGGAATCTTTTACAGTAATGGAGAGGATATTTGTCTGGCCCGGATCTGTCAGTCCCGCTTCTAAACCTGCTCTCTCTCTCTCCCCTCTTCCCGGTGACGAAGAACAAAGAAAATGGAGGAATTCTCGAAGAAGAAATCAAATTGTTTCAATTCCTTGCGGGTTATCTAATATTATTCTACAAGTCACGGCGTATGTGACACACATACCTTGCCATTCTGTAACAGAGCGAGCTCCGCCTACCATTTTTCCACTTTAGTAGTTCTTTAAGTTAACATTGACATGTACCATTTCGGCCTATTAAACAGACTCAAATAATTCACTCTTGTCGTTTCTTTCGTTCTTTTGAATTCAGAAGGCTACAGTTGGGGTTAAACCAAATAAAGATTCGTCTCTCATGTGGTGTTGCTGTTCCATACTTTCGTTTTCAAAACTGTTTTTTTTCATAGAACAGTACTGTATAAAAGCTTTGATCCTCGTGTACAGTAAGATTGGTTGGCCCGAGCTGCAAATTAGGTGTTTGATGAAATTTTTGAGTAAGCTAAAAGCCTGCTATGAATCTATTAAAAGAGAAAAATAAATGAACACAAGAAGATTTCAAAAGGCGATATGAGGTGGATATATGTGATGCTGTCTCTGGAACAGGCTCTACTGCACAAGGTCCAGAGGTCATCATCTGCCGAGATCATCGTAAGTAAATTGTTTTGGGAACAAAAACCAAACAAAAGTTTGGATTTTGAAAGAGGTCTTTATAAGTTTTTAAAAGCAGAGAGATAGAGAGATTTGTGATAATCAAGAATTCATTGATTTCATCTTATTCCTTACAGTACACGAATGGCCTATATATAGGCAATGATCTCTAGAGTCTAATTACTGTTACATGAGCTAACTATGGTTTAGATGTATCTAACCATGATTCTAACAACTACAGTAACAGCTTAACAACCTAACTAACTTTGACTAAAGCTTGGTGTTTTGACTTTGACTGTTGACTCTATTAGCCCCCCCTCAAGCTGGGCTTACGGTCAGCTTGGAAGAAAGATCGCGGAATCGAGGATAGGCTAGAGGCTTGGTGAAGACATCCGCTATTTGATCCCGAGAAGAGAGAAACCGGATTTGGAGGGAATTATTCGCAACACGTTCCCGAACGAAGTGATAGTCAATCTCAACATGCTTGGTGCGAGCATGAAACATTGGGTTGGAGGCCAAGAAGGTTGCGCCAATATTGTCACACCATAGCACGGGAATAGAAGAAATAGAGATGTTGAGTTCGGCCAAGATATATTGGAGCCAAATCAACTCGGAACTCGTAACGGCAAGTGACTTGTATTCGGCCTCGGTGCTAGAACGGGCTACGGTTGGTTGCTTCTTTGATCCCCATGAAATAAGATTATCTCCAAGAAAGATACAAAAGCCCGAAGTGGACTTTCGATCATCAACGGAACCGGCCCAATCCGCATCGCTATATGCATGTAGAGAAAGAGAGGAGGCCGGTTTGAGAGTGATACCATGAGAGATAGTGCCCTTGAGGTAACGAAGAATTCGTTTAACCGCTGACCAATGAGAAGAAGTAGGGGATTGCATGAATTGAGACACCCGATTCACGGAAAAGGCAATGTCGGGTCGAGTCAAGGTAGCGTATTGGAGAGCACCAACAATGGAGCGGTAGAGGTGAGGATCATCAAACGGGTCGCCATCAAACTTAGAAAGAGAGGTATTAGGCACCATAGGAGAAGGCAAGGAGTTAGAATTGTGCATATTGGCTCGACTCAAGACATCATTGATGTATTTCGATTGAGAAAGGTGAAGACCATGAGAGGTCGGTTTCACCTCAATGCCTAAGAAAAAGTGAAGGCGCCCTAAATCTTTGATAGCAAATTGATGTTGAAGAGACCGAATGAGAGCATGCACAAGATTGATACTAGAGCCGGTGACGATAATATCGTCGACATAAACAAGCACAATGAGAGAGGAGCCATGAGAAGAGAGAATGAAAAGAGATGGGTCATAGCTTGAGGCTTTGAATCCTTGCTTGAGTAGAGCCGAACTTAAAGCTTGAAACCATGCACGAGGACTTTGCTTAAGACCATAGATAGCCTTGGAAAGGCGACACACATGATTTGGGCGAGAAGGATCCTCAAAACCGGGAGGTTGTTGCATATAGACGGTTTCTTGAAGAGTACCGTGCAAGAAGGCATTTTGAACATCAAGTTGTTGGATTGGCCATGCACAGGTGAGAGCAATAGTAAGCACTAGGCGAATCGTAGTAGGCCGTACCACTGGACTAAAGGTTTCGAAAAAGTCGACACCTTCCTCTTGATGAAAGCCTTTGGCAACAAGTCTAGCCTTGTACCGTTCTAACGAGCCATCCGCCCGGCGTTTGATTTTGTAGACCCATTTACATCCAACAACATTGTAATCGGATGAAAAAGGAACTAATTCCCATGTTTGATTGGATAGAAGGGCAGCGTGTTCTTTGTTCATCGCCTCAACCCAATGAGAATGAGATTTGGCTTGGTTATAGGTCTTCGGCTCACATTGAGTGTAGGTTTCGGTGATGAAAGCTACATGATTAGGGAAAAGCTTAGGTTTACGGGTATGGTCCCGAGTTCTGGTGACCATATGATGAGAGGAGGAAGACAGCTGGGAAGAATTTTGATGAGAAATAGGAGTTTGAGTAGAATGTAGAAGCTCTCGGTCTGAGCTGTTGGAAGGATGGCGCGTAATGTGCTGTTTAAAATAGGAAGCATCAGGTGGATCCGCTCCAACTTGGGTTGGACCCGAACCATAAGGAAGGCTAATAGGAGCATCGGCCAAGGAAGTAGGTGAGAGATCCGCTCCAGCAGGAGAAGCACCCGAAAAAGTGCCTGGGGTGTCGGATGGAGATCCAGCGGGTGAAAGAGAGGCCGACTGGATAGGCTGCGGCAAGGAAGTGGAATTTGCAGGATCGGCTGTGGCAGAGGATATGCTAGCACCAGGAATTGAATCCGAGAGGGGTAGAAGGTGTAACCAGGCAGCATGAGAGGTGGAATGTGACTCATCCGAAGCAGAAGCAGCTGCTAAATCTTTAAATGGGAACTGCATCTCATCAAAAACAACATGTCTAGAAACAAATAAACGATTAGAATCAAGCTCCAAACATTTATATCCCTTTTGAGAAGTAGGATAGCCAAGAAAAACACATGGTTTCGAACGAGGTTGAAGTTTTCGATCATTGTATGGTCTAGTATACGGAAAGCATAGACAACCAAGCACCCGTAAAATAGAATAATCAGGTGATTTACCAAAGAGAGTAGAGTATGGTGAAGAGGAGTTATTTGTTGAAGGTTGTCTATTTATGAGATAAACCACACTAGCGAACACATCATCCCAAAACCGATCGGGTATGTGTGAGTGCACCATGGAGGCAAGAGCCAACTCAATGATATGGCGATGTTTGCGTTCCGACACGCCATTTTGCTGTGGGGTGTGAGGGCACGAAGTTTGGTGAAGAATAGAGGGAAAAGACCGAGAGATCGGTTTATACTCCGTACCCCCGTCCGTTCGTAATATTTTGATCTTGCGATCGAGAAGGTTCTCAACTTGAGTCTTAAATAAGGCAAAGACATGAGAAACATCACCCTTAGAATGCAAGAAATAAATCCACGTAAATCGTGAAAAATCATCAATAAATGTGACATAGTAACGAAAACCGTTATGAGATACAATCGGGTTTGGACCCCACAAATCCGAATGAATTATTTCAAGAGGAGAAGAAGTACAAGTAGAACTAGAAGAAAAGTGCAAGCGATGCGCTTTAGCCTTACAACAATCATGACATAGTGACAACTTTTTATTGGAACAAGGCAAATCATGTGAATCTAAAATTTTGGATGTGGTAACGGGTGAGGGATGACCAAGCCTAAAATGCCACAAATCGGCCGAGACTCTTGCACCATAAAAAGCATAAGGAGAAGGCTTTGTGAGTGGTAGAATGTATAGGCCATTAACGAGCTTGACTTGAAGTAGAACCTTCATGGTTAGTCGATCCTTAATGACACAAGAAGAAGAAGAAGTCAATAAAGATCGAGTTATCATGTAAAAGTTTAGACAAGCTCAAGAGATTTTTGGTGAAAGATGGCACATATAATACATCCTTCAAGGAAAGGGAAAAATGAGAGAAAGTCAAGGTGCAAGAGCCAATGTGAGAAATATTCATACCATGACCATCTCCAATATGTAGAGAGTCGAAACCTTCGTATGGTAGGTAAGATGAGAGGTTATTAAGGTCATTGGTTACATGATGAGTAGCACCCGAATCGAGATACCATTCGGGTCCAGCAGAAACCGAACCAGTTTGGGCATTATTCGCTTGAAAATCGGTTTGAGTCAGATTTGCCTGCATATTCGGTTGGGCCTGATCTGGATAGTTGAGCAAGTCAGTCCTGTACCAACACAGCCTTGCATTATGGCCTCGTTTAGAGCAAATTTGACACACCACATCCCTATCAGGATTTAGGCCTGGTTCGGCCCTGGTGTAATTAGGCCTGGAGAGAGCATTGGTATTGGGCCGAGTAGCAGAAAATTGCGGCCTGGAATAAGAAATAGGATTCGGCAACAGAGGTGGCTTGTGATGATAACCTCCACGTGGGCGAAACCCCTTACCGGGTCTAGTGTGTTGGGGACGCGGACCCGATTTGGATTGGGTAAACATAGCAGCAGCAGGAGTCTGAAGAGAAGCAACAGAATAGTTTCCACTGTTTTGCGAGAATAAGAGAGATTCGTGACTGAGAAGAAGAGACTGAAGATCAGCGAAGGTGAGGCTCTCCTTAGAGTTAGCTGCTGCCACCACCGAGTTAAAATCAGATCCGAGCCCGTTTAAAACCTGGATAATCAGATCTACATCACTAACTGGCGAACCGATAAAAGCGAGCTCGTCGGCAATAGCTTGCATCTTCTGACAGTACTCGAGACAACTGGAACCTCCCTTGATCGTATTCTGAAAGGATCTTCGAAGTTCTGTTAGACGAGCCCGAGAAGAAGCCGAGAAGGACTGTTGCAGTGATTTCCAAAGCTGAGCCGAGGTGGTGCATGACACGGTCTGATTGAGAATCGTCTCAGATAGGGAAGAACGAATCCAGGTAAGCAACAACTGGTCTTGCTGGTACCAGCGATAATACGCCGGATTGCTTGATTCGACTCCATTTGCTGTGATGTTCTTGGAAGGAGGATTTTCGGCAAGAAATTTGTATAAGCCATGACCGTGAAGAGCAGGCTCAATTTGACACTTCCATGCCAAGAAATTGCTTCGAGTAAGCTTGGTAGCGATTGGGATGTTGAGAATCACAAGTCGCTCTGAGGGAGAAGAGAGATTAGTATTTGGATTTTCTGTAGAGGAAGAGGTGGGATGAATTGGAGAAGAGGTATGATCAGAATCCATTAGAGCAATGGCTCTGATACCATAAAAGCAGAGATTAAAGAGAGAGAGATTTATGATAATCTAGAATTCATTTCTTTCTTATCTTCAGTACAGTACACGAATGGCCTTTATATAGGCAGTGATCTCTAGAATGTAATTACTGTTACATGAGCTAACTATGGTTTAGATGTATCTAACCATGATTCTAACAACTACAGTAACAGCTTAACAACCTCACTAATCAACAGCTTAACAACCTAACTAACTTTGACTAAAGCTTGGTGTGTTGACTTTGACTGTTGACTCTATTAGTTTTCAACAGATGATGCCAGTATTTAGAGATGGTTCAGCACTTAATTACAGCAAACCTAACATGATAACATCCTGTAGTAGCATCTAATCTATCATTGATGGGCTGAAGTAAAACAATTGTTGTCATACAGTTATGGAATTATAGACCATTGATTGTTAAAATGGATCTGGCATGAATTAATGAATAAAACTTAGTGACTGCATTTTTTTTTAATTTATGAAAAGGAAACCTGGATAATCTTTTGAAACATGGTTATCAATTGTTCTACATAGCTGCCAGCAAAAAGTGTACATTTACTAAATGACACCATAGCAACTGTTCAATGTCATGGACCCATTATTATAGAACAGATATAATAATTGCTTCTCTAGTTGATAATCCACTGAACAAGGCAACATTAGATCACACAACAATCACAACACCAGAATCTCATAATGTTTTTTACTACCTATTCATCATGGCATTATAAATGAGACGCAGTCTAACTACTGCCTTATTCTTCTTTCATCAAAAGATCTTCTGTGAAATTCTCGCCTGAACTGTAATATGGTCGCTTCTGGATCGCCTCTTTTTCTAGCTGAAGCTTTTTCTGGAGCTGCTCCACCTCCTGCACAGCTTCACTAATATTCTCTTGTTCTTGCTGGTTCACCTGCCCCTACACAACAGTTCACAAAATTTATGTACTTTCATGCATGAGCCTTGAGGATTACATTCAAGCATATTATATAGGGGACTTTCATGTTACATGTAAACCAAGCTAGTAATTTAGTAAATTTTTTGCTCAAGTTTGAAATTGGGGTGCTATTTAACTACATAGAAAGAAAATAATAAAACTGATATTAGCAAATGTTGAAACTACCCTTGATAATCTTGATTGTTAACAAGTTTATTTGTAAACATGTGATCTCTAGCTAATAAGAATGAATTTAATATACCTCTATGTTCATGCAAAATTTGTACAAGTAGCCAGCCAATAAATGATGATGCAATATTGCTTGCTATCATGTTTACTATTTTTTATAATTTTTGTTCTGATCTTGCAAGCAAAAACCTTTTGAATTAAGTTATTATTCTTGGCAACAAGATAAGATCACAAAATTCTGTGAATTGAGCACTAAATGAAATTGAAGAACTTAATTTGTACGTAGCTAATTTACCTCGACTGCAGTAATGAGTTTATTAATTGAATTTATCTTCCGGTACGGCCACCTTGAAAAAACAAATTCTCTGCATGTTTTCTTCAAAATACTCCTCCCAATGCCCAGCTTCTCTGCTGCCTTTGCCAGTGGTAAGTCATAGTGCTTCTCTATATCGGACAGGGTAATGCTTTTCACCCAACTACTACTTGCTCTTTTCCATCTCTGTTGCTTCTGCGGTTGCATCCCTGCATAGTTCATTTCACCATCAAAAACCTTACTGCAAGACCTTAACATAAAATGTGAAAAACCAATTTAAACATAAAAAACAAATGGATAAACAAAATAAATAATCAGAATTCAAGGGAATTCTGATTGTTATGGCCTATAGGGGTCTGACCACTATATGTCTACCAATAAAATATGTTCTCACCTTCAATAACTGGATGCTTTCTCAAAGAATCCTTATCTTCAACATTTGGAGCTTTAGGACCTACAATTATTTGCAATTATTTAAGATGAGTTCTAATCAGATAACTTCAGATAGCTGATCCAAAACTAAGACTAGTTTAAAAATAAAAACTAAAACAATTATAAAGAACAAAATTGAAATTAGTTCTGTCAAGTGGTAGATTGTCTCTGTTCAAGTCTTGGAAAAAACTTTACTTCAGACAAAGGATCCACAAAAGCAACTTGATTAAGTGTATAACCAATATAGTTTACCAAGTAATTGTTGAAAGTTTGCACTCAAATTGGTGGATGTATCAGACTCAGTAGGGAATTTACCAGTATTACTATATACAATAAACAATGTCTCACCTTCTGCAAATCAGTCCTCTTTCTCAGAATTTATATTTTCAACAGATGGCGCCTTTAAGCCAACAATAAATGTGATAATCATTTTAAAACAAGCTCTCTAGTACAATTGACTTCACATATGCTGTTATATGTGCCATTATATTCTCTCATCCATCTCATTAAATTTGGATATTTTGAACTATAAAACAGATCTGATCATACAATTTGGATCAAATAACGGCATAATGATTTCATCTTAATAATCGCAGCATGAATTCCTGGCACTATATATCGGCAAGTAACAGTAAAGAATCTACGAATTGATCCAATATTATGTAATAAAAAAACTTACCTTGGAAACCTTGCTCATTTTCTTCAAAATTCTCAACGGTATTAGTATTAAATGCCGGAATTTGACCATCTGCATTTGTAAGTAATAGAGGATCATCAAGATCTAAGTGAGCAAGGATTAATGCAAGATCTTCACTGTTAAGAAGCAAAATATCATCAAGATCATCAATGGTATTTTCATCGTGCTCTGCATTTAGAAGAAACGTAGTATTGTCAGGATCTGCATTGATAAAAATAGACGATAATCAAGATACTCATTATCAAGATAGAGAGGAATATTAATTACCAGCAAAAGGTTGAGGATCATGAAGCTTTTCATCAGCAAGATATGGCGCGTCATCGAGATTTGTGCTGGCAAGAAATGGTGGAGTATTAGCAGAGATGTCTGGCTGACACAAGCGGCCGTCTTGCTCAGGGACAAAAGAATTTTGCAGTCCGGCATTGCTAATTGGATTCAGTGGAACTTGTGCTAAGCGCATCAATTCAAGAACGATTTTCAGGTCGTTAAGAAGAGATGACACCGATGCCAACTTTGGATTTCTGAAACCATATTAAGTCAATTAGGAGCTTGTCAAATAGACATATGCAAATAAGGATGCAAGTAATTAAGTAAATTAGTATATCTTAGGGGTGCTGTAAGATGATAATGGAGGTCCTTGTGTTTTTTCAGAAATCAAATCAGAAACATAGCAAATTAATTAGTATCTGGTCTCAAACTAGGAAATATCAAATTATTCATTCATTTTTTAATCAAGCTCTAATATAATTTATTCATATAAGACTTGGAATGCCATTCCTTTTTTTCTATTTGTTCTTTTGAAAGCCCTTGCCCTTGCTAGCAGTTAGTGGTTCCAGGGGTGTTAATGGGTCAGGTCAGGTTCGGGTTGGGTCAATCAGATAAAAAAAAAATTGATTCATTTAGATAAAAAAATTGATTCATTTTTCTTAATTTTTTTAAATTAAGATTAATTCATTTAGATCTATTTTTTAATTCAAAATAATGATTCATTTTTCAAAAAATTGATCAGTATAGAACTAATTAATAGAGTTAATTCTTGAAATATAGAAAACTAAATGCTTTCTTACCAATCAGTTCAGTTATTAAATAAAAATTATGACTAATTCAAATGAATATGAAATAAAAAAAAATTTATGAAAGGTCGGGATCGAGCCCTCATCTTTGAGGTAAAGATTCATGCATAGTCACCCAATACTTTTTTTTTTTATAAATATACCTCATTTTAAACATGTGATCTTCATGTGGAAGGATATTGTCATTAACCACTATACTAAACACTAATTCTCAAAACAATAAAAATTATAATCAACTGACAAGTGACATCCACCATAGTCATATGTATATATATAAATATAATTTGAAGAACTTACATAGAGGGATCTAGTATTGGAGGAAATGAAGAAGGGAAACGGGGAGCAAGGGAATCAAACGCGAGGATACAGACCCACTCGTCGATCACTAGTTCAGCAAAACATCTCGGCATGTTTACAAGCCGTCCTACTAGAAAATTGTTGCCCAACTCCAAATATATTTCACGAGAGAATGTGAAGTCCCTCTCAATGACTTCCTCTCGACCCACTCCATTTGAGCACATGTAGACATGCACACTCTTGATAGCCTCTGTAACAAAAAAAAAAAAAAAAAATTGAGATTATAAAGAGGGAGAGAAAATTAAAAAAAATTCATAATTGAGATAATTGAGCAAATAAAAAAGAACAGAGGTGATAAAAAAAATGTTTATGGTAACAGATACAAAATCTTCCACATTTATTGCAATTCAGTTTTCCTTACATTTTTTAAAAATGTAATATGCGATTGTAGGTGGGTGGTCACTGCAGCATAACACAAAAAATAAAATATATATAGATATATATATATATATATATATATATATATAGAGTATGGCTAAGTTGCTGCCGGCAGCATTTCGGCGAGGTGCTGCCGGCAGCGTTTCGGCCATTCTGTTGTTCAAACAGAAAATCCGAACCGTTCAACGTGTTCTAAATATTAAAATCTACTTGGAGACCAAATTTTACATTTTTTGGAATTTTTTTACTATTTATTAAGCCACTTTGAAAATTCCAGATCATATGGTCCAGACTGTTTTTACTGTTCACCCAGATCAGCAATTTTCAAAGTGGCTTAATAAATAGTAAAAAAATTCCAAAAAATGTAAAATTTGGTCTCCAAGTAGATTTTAATATAGATTGAACATCTATATAAAAAAATTTGTTGTTTGAACATCGGAATGGCCGAAACGCTGCCGGCAGCACCTCGCCGAAATGCTGCCGGCAGCAACTTAGCCATACTCTATATATATATATTATGTACATAGTTTCAAAACTTGAAAATAAAATAAAATTATGTAGAGAACTTCAGTCAAAAATAGAAAAAATATACTAAGTCATCATATAATCGTAAATTTATAAAATGATAAATGTAGATCTACACTTTTATAAAATATAAACTTAATGTTTGTTATTGAAAATATAATGTCTACACTTGTGTGGAATTCTCTTGCGTTAGAATTATGACCACTTTAGCGATGTGCGGGACGCATTTAGAACACTATTTTCTCATGGCATAAACAGTATGGAGAATGATAACTTGTGTTTATATATAAGCTAGTATCATGCACGTGCGTTGCAACTGAGACATATTACAAGATTAAAAAATTATCATACAAAATGACTATTTTTATAAAAAAAAAATAGACCAATAAAAATAATAATTATTCAACAATAAAAAAAATAGACCAACATATTTCTTTAATTGATCATGTAATTTGACCCACATTATGTCATCATGTAATTTGAAACCTTTTTCATCCTTTTATCAGGAAAACTATTTTATTTATCATTATTATTTCTTTCCACAAATGACATTCCTTATATGATATAAAAAATGGAAAGAAATGAAGACATGGTCAATCAATTATCAATAAATCCAAAAATTGACATTTAAAAAATGAAAAGAAATCATGATCAAAAGAAGACAAACTAAATAAATTTGTGACAAGTACGTGTGGCGAGTACGTATCTAAATAAATTTTAGACTTCTACGCATAAATAAACATAAAAAAGATTCATCGAATAAAAAAAAGGCAAACTATTTGATTGGAGGGATGATATTCAATTCGAAATTTTATCTTTTAATCACAGCCGTTGACAGATCAGGACATCTACGTGCTTAATATAAGAATGGAGATGTGTCTAGACAATATTATTTTCGTCTCAAATAAGTTGATATATATTTTATTAGTTATCCTTTTGATAGCAAAGAGGGAAAAAATGATAGGAAATGAATTATCAAATAAATGTAAAAATTAATTTTTACTAATTTTGTACAATTATGCTAAAAATTTGTATAGAGTAAAAAAATAAAATTACACAGATAAAGATATGTTAAATGAAATTGGAAGAGAAATAGAGATATGAAAACCATTATTGTAACAGTGTTGAAAGATCGCAAGCACAAACAAAAGAGATCGAGGATGTGGTGGAATCGAGGAAAATATGTTCATGGTGAGATGTGAGAAATTATCTCTGTCTCACGAGTGAGCTTCTCTTGTTGTATATTCAAAGTGAGGCAAGGTGAGGAGGATGAGAATTTAGGGTCTTATGGGGTTGTTTTATATTTGCTTAAACTAGAAATTAATATTTCAATCCCAAATAAAATTGATATTTTGTTTTTTGAACTATTTTTTTGTGACACTGATCCTTTCTGAAAGAAAATAATATAATATGGAGTATCAGGTGAATACAAAATATAGTACTTTCTCTCTTTACAAATATGTTAAAAGGAAAAAAGAATAATTTCCCCACTCCCTTTTGTGAAATTTTTTGTGCCTTTCCTTTAATAACTAATTATTTGTGTACATTAGCAAGTCTTGACATTTAATTTTTTGAGACCTACTAATAATATTTTATGAAAATGCTTTAGAAGAGGATATACAAGGGGAGGGGAGGGGAGAGGAGAGATGATCAACCTCTTATTTGCTTGTTCCAGAACACTAAATGTTAAGGAGAGTAGGGAAGAGGAAGTGAACTCTATATACAATAATAGAAGTTATTATTGTGACAGTGTTGAAAGATCGCAAGCACAGACAAAAGAGACCGAGGATGTGGTGGAATCGAGGAAAATGTGTTCATGGTGAGATGTGAGAAATTATCTATGTCTCACGAGTGAGCTTCTCTTGTTGTATATTCAAAGTGAGGCAAGGTGAGGAGCATGAGAATTTAGGGTCTTATGGGGTTGTTTTATAATTGCTTAACCTAGAAATTAATATTTCAAGCCCAATGATATTTCATTTTTTTTAACTATTTTTTTGTGACACTGATCCTTTCTGAAAGAAAATAATATAATATGGAGTATCAGCTGAATACAAAAGATAGTACTTTCTCTCTTTACAAATATGTTAAAAGGAAAAAAGAATAATTTTCTTATAAAGTAATTTTGAACTATTTCGACGTTTCCTCACAGGCACCCGAAAACCATCACATAATTTTTTTGAAAAAATTTCATGTATCCCTCAAAAATATTCAAAATTACATATTAAAAAACTACCAATATTCTTATGTAATTTTGAAGTTTTTGAGGGGTATACATGAAATTCCCCATTTTTTACACGACTAGACCCAAGCTCTGATGTGGGAGTCTAGATCCTCTGAAGTAACTCAAATTTTAAATTGAGATCTGGACCATCCGATCAGAATCTGATCAATCCGGTCCAAGGTGGAGGAAGGTGAATATGTTTTCTCTATTTTTGTTTTTTTAAGAGATTTGAATCATTTAGGGAAGAGAGCTTTGAACCATTTAGGGAAAGGTAGGACTATTTTGAAGCAAGATTTTATTATTGAGAGCTTGAGAGCTGAGAGAAACTTTTATTTCTTCATATCTAATTTGTCTTCGTTTCTCCCCATATCTTGTGCAATAAATGCATAACAATAAAAAAAACAACAAAAAAAATGTTCGAAAAGAAACAATTAATGTACTAAAAAAGAAACAACTTTATGAAAATATTTTACAACGCAAAAACAAAATACACAAAAAAAAAAATTAACAATATGTTAGTTTTTGTATATGTGTGTTTATATTATTTTTTTAGAATTATATTGCAATTTTGTTCGATATAGAATCGTGATGCTAATTATCACTAAACGGTATTTCAAATTTTATATTTTATATTTTTTTTAAATTTAAGTAAGAACAATTTTTATATCACAAATGTATATTCTTTGGAGAGAATTGAACATAAAAGTTCATAAATCCAATGCTATATACATTCAAATCATCAAATTCTCCAAAATTAAAATTGGGAATATCTAAGTTGTTCTTAATTTTATTTGTCCTTAATATTATTCTTCTTCTTTTTTTTTTCATTCTTTTACAACTCCATTGACAAGAGTATAAGCATATAACATCACCAATATTAATTATGGAAGATGAGCAAAATGAAAATAACATATAGATGTTAATAATTACAGGATTAATCAGAGAAAAAAAAATAACCTTTGCACTTTCCTTTAGATGTATCGTTTATCTCATTGCAATATATTCTCTTATATCTTTCTTTCTTAATTAAACAAGTTGTACATTTATTGCGAAAAGATAAGAAATAAAGCCTACGGACAAATTGGATATTAAAATATAAAAAAAATTCTTAGCTTTCAATAGTCAAAATCTTGCTCTTAAAATAACACCACCCTTCAGATAAGAGAGAGTGACAAAACGTCAAGTAAATAGGAATAATTTTTTTTTTCCAGTGTGGCAGTCAGAAATTGATTTCTTTATAAGAAATCTTTCTACATTAGAAATCTCTTTTTTTTTTTTTTAAACCTTGGCAGTGGCTGCCAAGTATAATTTTCATTAATTAAACATAAATTACATCCATCGTTCTATATCGAGAACATCATCAACATCAAACTACATGCACATCTAGAGAACATCATCAACATCAAACTACACCCACATCTAAATAACATCAATATCGAACATCACAAACAACTAAAAATAACAAAATAAACAAACTATATCCTTCGGTAGTAGACACCGACGACCTTCAACATCGGCTGGCTAGTGACCATAGGAAATGAAGCATCATTTTTTTTTCTTTTTCAATTAGGGTTGCGGGTGGGGGAGACCAGTGCAGAAGTGCGGGTGGAAGGGTGGAGGCGTCAGGAGACGGAAAGGCTGACGACTAGGGCTATTGTCGCCAATTCTCTCTGGTTCTCCTGACGGAAGTGGAGGAGGACGGAAAGGTGCATCAAGACGAGAGAGATAACGGCTAGGGTTATTGTCGTCAACTCTCTCTAGGCGGAGGTGCTAGCGGGGGGCGGAGAGAAAAGCAGAATGGACGAGGGTAGAGGAGGGGGGAGGGGGTGGTCTGCTGACAGGAAGGAAGGAACAGTGGAGCGGTGCCGGCTGTCTCCCCCTCTCTCCGCAGGGTCACCCCACCCCTCCGGAGGGAGGCGGGAGACGGAGGGTGCTGCTGGCGGGGGGCGGAGGTGCTGTTGGGAGGAGCTGCTGGAAAAGGCGGCTCTTCTACATTAGAAATCTCACTCCCACAAATTAAAAGAGGAAGCTCCGGCTTGGATTTTGAAATTAGAAAGAAAATGCAATGTAGATGCTCTCAATTTTTTCCAGCTGCCCCTGGATTTTGAAGTTTAGTGGAAATCTATCGGTCCTAACTGATTTTGGCCCTCCTGAAATTTTTTTTGCCCCCCTCTGGATGTTTGATTTGTAATTCAGATTAAATTTAGGGTTAAAATTGAAATAAATTTATTGAATTTTGATTGATAATTAGAATTATAAGTTAGAGTATCAGAAATTATAATTCAAAGCATTGGAAAGTATAAGTTAAAACATTATTTTTTATCGAGTACCCAATTAATTAATGGATTTAAATCCGATTAGCTATTTAAACCCGATTCGATATTTTTTTGCCCTCCTGACGAAAATCCTGGATCCGCCCTTGTTAGAATCAAGGGCGGAGCCAGACTTCTGAGCTATGGGGGTCAAAATTAGGGGTGCAAACGGATCGGATACGGATCGGATAGTGGTAAAACCATATCCGTATCCGTTTTTATTTTTCGGATACGGATACGGATCGGATATCGGATATCCGTGGATATATACATAAAGATGTTCATAATATATATTAAACTATGAGTGAGGCTATGGTGCTATGCATAGCACGGATGGCTAGTGTACTACGGCTCAATATGGTACTTTTTAAAATTCTAACGGTCGATCCGAACCGTTCAATGTGATAACCATATGAATATGTACTTGCAAACTAAATTTTATATTTTTTTGAATTTTTTTACTATTTTTTTAGATAGGTAGAATTTTGATGGTCCAGAATTTTCAGAAAACACTGATTTTTCTATCTATCTAAAAAAATAGTAAAAAAATTCAAAAAAATATAAAATTTAGTTTGCAAGTACATATTCATATGGATATCACATTGAACGGTTCGGATCGACCGTTAGGGTTTTAAAAAGTACCATATTGAGCCGTAGTACACTAGCCATCCGTGCTATGCATAGCACCATAGCCTCACTCTTAAACTATATAGTATATATCTACTATTCGGATACGGATAATTAATATTCAAAACCATATCCGTATCCGTATCCGTATCCGTACGGATATTCGGATATCGGATATCCGTATCTAATTTTCGGATACGGATTCGGATACGGTCGGATTTTATCCGATCCGTTTGCACCCCTAGTCAAAATACATAATGAGGATCAATTATATAAAATTTTTATGCTAAGAATGGAGGTCAATTTACAGTACCGATGACATTTTTTCTAAATTATACATAAAATCATACATAAATACAAAAACTTTCAAAAAAGTTGGGGTCAATTGACCTCATTCATACAACTTACATCTGCCTCTGATTAGAATGTTCGTGTAAGAGGTTGTACGTTTAAAATTCGAATGAAATTTTTTTTTCGAATATTTTAGGATAAGAAATTTGCCTCCCACTTTTATTGTAAAAAGGAATTAAATGATTATGTATAAATTTTTATTTCAGAAATAATGGCTCCACCCTTAATCTTTCCTACATAAAGTGTGTAAGAGTGAACACGTATATTTGTTAATGCGCAGCATATATGCATCTGTGTTTCAACGCTTATGTAGTCACTTGTGTGCATTATTTTTTCATTAAATTTAAACCAGTCCAAGCTCCGTCTAACGTTTATAGTACCATAATTGCTTTATTATTATCGAAGTGGTCGTGCCGGAGTGGTTATCGGGCATGACTAGAAATCATGTGGGCTTTGCCCGCGCAGGTTCGAATCCTGCCGACCACGTTTAATTGCCTTAATATATTTTCACAAATCTGAGTTTAAGTTTCGTGCAGATGAATTTTGATCCGTACAAATCTGAGTTTTCTGAAACCGTATGCACAAATCTAATTACGAATCAGACGGTTTAATGTCCACCACTGAATTTTGAAAAAAAAAAAAAAAAAAATTTAGTCATATGCTATTGAATTTTTGCGCCACTCTGGAAAATAATTTACCGAGAGTTGGAACTCAAGTTATCCAATAATAGTTCTACTAAACTGTTAGTATCTCTTTTATTGTCCCACTCTTAATAAACAATTTGGAAGAGATAATAGATATTAACAGTTTAGTGACGAATGAGCGAAATTGAATCAAATTATATGGTTTAAGGGCTTGTTGAATTAAAAAGAAGTTTAGGATTTGAATCAAATTTAATAGTTCATGATTGACTGAAGTGGGGGCGTGTCCGATGGGTATCGGACCTGAATCTGTCTGATGCCTGTTCCGAACCGTCTGATTCGCCTCATGATCTGTGCACGCTTCATCCGCACAAATATTGAAGTAGCACCTACGGATTATGAAGTGAATCAAACGGTCCAGAGCGGACATCGAGTCGATTTGAGTGCTTTTAATATTTTGCTGACTTTGATTCTGACTATGCCGCTTCTTGTCATTTATTTGAATTAACCTGATTGATTATAAGTACACAAATGTAGGAATATCCCTTTAATATCAATACAAAATGTTACAAAATTCTTTTATTATCGTATTGTGCAGCTCTACAGTAAGCTCTCCAATGACAGGCATATGCTGGTAGAATTCATATCACCGCCGAATATTTCTGTTTACATCCTGATCATTCGATCAAAATCTGCACAAATATTAAAGAGACCTCGTGTATTTCACTTAAGATTGAATTGGTCTAAATTCTAATCGAATGATCTGGATCCAAACAGAAATATTATGTTTCATCAGAGAGGTATGGGCTCATTCTGATAGCCGTCGGTACCTCTGTTCACTGTCAAAACATTTATTTGTCGTCACCTGAGTTGTCAGAACGCTCCTTGTGTTTTTAGATCTCTGGAATGCCATTGCCACAGTTTTGTTACTTTGGATCCTTAGAATTGGGTCCATGTAGGATCCAGTTTCTTACATGTAGTGTTGGGCTCCTGTTTTGTGGGCCCCACAAAATAGATCTTTTAGATGAAATCCAAAGGTTTGTAAAGTGGACCGCCTGAGAAGAGACATGCATGCTTTGATATTTGATTCGTTGTGTCATGCTTGTTGATGCTTCATATGAGCCAAGTATCCTCACAGGTATTGGACGGTGGGCTCACGACTTTACGATTCTAATTTATAATTTACAATGTTTTAACTTCTAGTTCTAATTACCAATCAGAATTTAAAAAATTATTCATTTTGTTGATTTATACTTAATTAATTCAAAAATTTATAAATTTGTACATAAACACATTACTTTTGAAGTAGATTGATTTTAATAGTTTAGATTCATTGTTTGAAATCATTTCAATTGTTCTATTTTAAATGTAAATATAATAATTGAGAAAATTAAAAAGAGGAGAACAAGGAGAAGAGTGGAAGGTATATATTGAGAGTTTTTCAAGAAAAAAAAACGGAGAGAGAGAGAGGATAAGATATAGAAAAATAGAAAGCAAATTTCATTTCATTTCACATTCTATGTTACATTTAGCCTTTATATTTCAGATTTGCTAATAATTATTCATGACAAAATCATTCCAAACTCGTTCATATTTTTCTGAATATTTTGTTCATATATAATTCACTAATATAACAACATTTTCATTAGTAAACAGTGCTTAATAATTTTGTTCTAGACGAGAAAAAAGATATTTTCCCCAATAGTTATAGGTTTTCAATATTGGAAGCTGATATGAGTACCCGCACTTCAGTACCTGCATCATATCCACATTTTAATTGCCATAACTACTTGGGGGTTGCAAAAACTGCAACGCTGATTTTTTTCTTCTAAAGTATTTATATCTATGCACGGAAGTATTATATCTATGAGGTAAACAATTTTTACGTAAATAATTCTCTCCAACCAAATTTTCCAAAACGTACCCGCACCATAAAAACCTGTGGGGACCACTCAAACTACATGGGGGGCCATACACAATTTTAGAGGTGGTTTTTTTTCTCCGTTCAATCTCTTTCATATTTCTGACAATCTGTGAGGAATTTTGTGAATCTAAAATCATACGCAATTTTCTCTTTCAAATGAGATCTATGATGACGTATTTTCGGACTCGTCATCACGCAAGCATTTATACATCGCTGTGCAAGTATTTATACTTATACATACAAGTATTTTTTTACATATGACACTGGATTACATCTGAAAGTATTAATATTAAGTATATTGCAAGTATTTATACCTATGAGGTCAACAGAGGAAGGTTGACATGGGAACGATTGGGGAAGGTTGATGCGGAGATACGGAGTCTCTACTACTTCATTAGAGGAAGGTTGACGCATGAATGATTGGAGGACTGGAAAAAATGATGATCATATCAAGTTACGCATGTAGATATTAATATCTTATTTTACAAGTATTAATTTATTATGTTCCAAGTATTTATACATATGAAGGTTGACGTGGAGACAAGTGCAGGGACTGAGAAAGGGGACCATATAATTAGTGGAGACCATAATACCTTCTTATATTGTTACTGTGGGTACGATACAAGTACTGGAGTGGGAGAATTGAAATAATTATTCTTCAATTATTAAAGTCTATAAACATTTTCTCATTGCACATTAGGGGTATGTTTGGATGTGTCAAGAATAGAGGCTATTCTAGAATAGGAGTTATTCGGAATAGCAATGTACATCCAAACAACATTTTTGCTTTCAATATAGCTATAATAGTTGTTATTCTCTATTCTTTGTAAATGTTGAAATAACTATTATTCAGAAGTGTGAAGAAAGAGAAAAAAATGTTTCATTCTTGGATATCCTCCAACACAGTTCCGAAATAACAAAATTGATACTAATTATATTTCTCTACGTCGTGACAATTCGTTTGAGACCCCACTTGCCTATCTTTTCTCTTAATTAACACCTTGTTAACACTATTCTTTTTTCGATTATAACTATTCACTATTCTAAATGTACAATCTAAACAACATTTTTACTAATCCAAAAGACACCATTTTCACACTAATATAAAAATCACTATTTTTTTTTCTCTATTCTCATTTACTAATATCAAATTTCACTATTCTAGCTCCATCTAAACATACTCTAGAACTATCAATCAACCTCACCAACTATCTTTTAATAAATGGGTAATTATATCTTCCCCCATCTATCCATCCCCCATTTCATCCCCCAACTAACTAACTACATTTTCTAACTATAATTCAAAATTCTAACTACCTAATGGCCCTACAAATTAATTACTCAATTTTCTCCATTTATTTCTTTCCTCTTTCTCCCTCCCTCTCCCACCTCTCCCACCTCTCCCTCTCCACCTCCGCCCGCCTCTCCCACCTCTCCCTCTGCGCCTCCGCCCGCCTCTCCCACCTCTCCCTCTCGGCCTCCCTCTCCCACCTCCACCTCCGTCTCCCACCTCCCACCTCCGCCTCCTCTCTCTCCCACCTCCGCCTCCGCCGGAGTAGATCCATCACTGTCGACCGCCGGGTCAGATCCGCCTCCGCCGGGTCAGATCTGAGTTATTTGCAAAGAACAAAGCTTCATTAATGGTGAATTAGAACAGTGCGTACTAAGTACATATGGATGAATACTTAATGTTTTAGAGATGAATACTTCAACGTTTATGGATGAATACTTAATATCTTAGGCATAAATACTTTAACTTATATGATGAATACTTGATATCTTATGGATGAATACTTTTTATTTGTTTGGTATGCACATATGTTTGTAATACTCTTGGTACATTAACTATTTACACTTACACGATGAGGATGAATACTTGCTTAATGCGGGATGAATACTTGCAAGACGAGGTGTGAATACTTGTGCAACAGACAACTCGAAAGTATGTCATCATGGATCTCATTTGAAAGAGAAAATTGTGTAGAAGACATTCGTGATTTTAGATTTGCAAAATTCCTCACAGATCGTCAGAAATATTGGTTAGTTGAACGGAGAAAAAAAAACCCATCTCTAAGAACGTGTAATACTCTTGGTACATTAACTATTTACACTTACACGATGAGGATGAATACTTGCTTAAGTAGGGATGAATACTTGCACGACGAGGTGTGAATACTTGTGCAACGGACAACTCGAAAGTATGTCATCATGGATCTCATTTGAAAGAGAAAATTGTGTAGAAGACATTCGTGGTTTTAGATTTGCAAAATTCCTCACAGATCGTCAGAAATATTGGTTAGATTGAACGGAGAAAAAAAAACTCATCTCTAAAAACGTGTAAAAGATGAGTGATTGATGTGTCCAAATATACTTCTATTGCAAAGATGAATACATTTATATAGATGGATGAATGCTAGTTGTGTTACAGATGAATATTTTTTTTGTAAATTTCTAAAATGAGCTGAAGGTAGTTAGAAGTCCCCCACTTAATTAATGCGCTGACGGTTATGCGGTCCCCCACTTAATTAATGCTCTGACAGTTGTGCGGTCCCCCACACATGTTGTTTGTCCCCTACTTTCTTGTTGTAATATATCCAAATATGTTTCTATTGCAAATGTGAATACCTTCATATAGATGGATGAATACTAGTTGTGCTACATATGAATACTTCTGTAAATTTCTAAAATCTGACAGTTATAAATTCTAACTAACTAACTACCTTAATTAATGCAACTGACGGGGGATGAAACGAGAGATTGTTCACGGAGGAGAGCTAGGCGGACCCTTAATAAATATATCTTATAATAAGTATACAGTAAAAATGTTGACAATATAATACCCTAAGGACCTCTCCAATAGTTCCATTCGTACCCATGCGATCAAATCCATATTTAAATAATGGGAATGAAATGCGTGATTTGTTTTTCTATCACGGACTGACCTTGTCTCTTTCGAGCCAAATCTTTGTTTATTTTCTATCCTTGCTGGTATCGCATATGGAATTAGTAGGTACAAAAAGGTAGAGATCCAGCCGGGTGGTGCTATTTTTTATCATCTTGTTTGTTTGTGGTTGCGTAAGCTATGAAAGGTAGCGATTGTTTCGGTGGAAAGTTCACAGTAGCTTACAACAGAACAACTTAATTTTTATTTTTAGAAAATAAAAAAATAAATTATCAGAAACAGATTAATTTTTTTTCTTCAAAAATTAGCAAGGAACGAATCAAAGTTTCGGTCCAGGCATGAGTGACCCAAACTTTGATTCGGTTTTCCCCTTTCGCACTAATACATGTTTTTTACTATAGAAAATCTAGATATAAAAAATGACCGAAACTTTGATTCAGCCCACTCAATTTTTGAAACCCAGATATGGGAAGTGACCAAATATTTGATTTGTTCCACTCAGTTTATGAAATCACGTGTGGTCAACGATGTGGTAGTTTGAAAGAATTCGGATCCCTTAAAGTAACCCAATTTTTGAGTTTTGGTACGGACCGTCCGATCTGCTCTAATATTCGATGTTGAAGACCGTATGTTCCACCATTGGCCCGAATTTCTGATCGGACGGTCCGGATCAAAACTAAAAAATTGAGTTACTTTTGGGGATACAGACTCAGTTGAAAAGGGGAGAGATCGGACTAAAGTTTCGTTCAACTGATGCCTAGATCGAAACTGTGGTTCGTCTGTTCTATTTTTAAATATAAAAAGAAAAAAAATTATATCTGTTTGTAAAAAAATAATTTTATATTTTCTAAAAATAAAAAAAATGTACAACGGAACCCCACACTAAGTCACTAACCTTGATTTAGTTCAATCGGCCCCATGGTTTGGTTTGGCCTTTTTGTGATACGTGCGCAAAATACATCTACAGGCTAGAGCATGTGGAAATTTTCTCATGATTGCCATTGACACCCCCCCTATCTAGACTCTAGAGCAGGTGGAAATTTTCTCAATTAATCATGAATGGGTCGGTGCTTTTTTAGTGACCCTGTTCTTTATATATATTATCTTTGCATTGTATTTGATAGGGTCATGTTTCACGTGCCTTTAAAACTACTCTTTTACGGACCACGAAAGAATTGGGATTCGGACCTCCTTAAGAGGCCAACTCGGAGTTAATACGAAAAGCTCAGGTTCTATCCAAACAAGGCCCAATAAAAAGCCTTGAAACAGCCTCACAAGGCTCAGCCCGAAATTGGCTTGCACCGCCTTCGCGCGGGATAACCGCCCATGTCTCCCATAACCGTCCGGAATAGCGGTTATGGACAGACTATATAAGGCAGGAAGACCCATTAAACATGGATCGAGATTTTTGCTAAGAGAGATATCGCATAGGTCAGAATATCTCCAAACCTCCCCGAGTACCAAACTCGGTCCACACTTCAGCCTATTATCCCGTGACAGAACGAACTCAGCCCAATCCAATTTCATACGGCCTACGCTCTCCTCTCTCCAAAATAAAACGTATCAGTACCAATATTTTCATCCGAATTTTCTAAAATTTCGGCGTAATAATGTATTTTTAAATATTTTTATTTTTAGCTAAGTTTTTGTATTAATGAATGGGATGGGCCCCACAAAGAAATTGTACAAAGTGTACGATGACTAGGGGGGCTGTATGAGAGCAACAACAATTAATACAAACATGTATTCTTTCACAATAAATTAATTTTAGAATAATGAAAAGGTTACTATTTAATTAATCAAATTGTAATTTATTAAATAGAAAGATTATCTGGATTTATACACGTGTTGTCCAAAATCACTGCTGGATCCAGGTCCATGCCATTATACCCTTGCTCGTGCGACCGTGCACGCTTGTCTTTTTAGTCTAATTCGTACATTAACCTCTCAAACACATTTATTATAACCGGGTTACCGTGCAAACTGCTCATAACCAGCAAAAGAAAAGTGAGAATTATTATGTTTTCAGATGAGATTGCATTTAAAAATTGACTGAAAAGTATATTGTGAATATTTATAATTGAAATACTTGACCTTTGTATTTATCTAAAGAAATTATATATTTTTAGATTTAGCAAGTTTAAATTTCAATATTCAACTCTGAGCAATAACTCAAAGTAATGGAGAACCAGCTTTTAATCTAGTGGCAAACACAATATCTTCTACGTAAGAGATTATATTTTCGAAATTCTGATAGAAAAATTTATTGTAGATATTAAATAGTGGGTAACTTGACATCCAACATTTATTAAAAAAAAAAAAACAACTCAAAGTGATGAGCTACCAAGTCAATTTCTAAAAAAAAATGATTTCAAGCTCCGATAAACATAATTTGAAAAATGAATTTGTCTGTCTTAGCCATCACTTAAAAAGATATCAATGTATATTTTTATTAATTTTTGAAGAAAATTGAAAGTCGAGCCTTTATCTTTCAAATAAAGATTTGTGCATTGTCATCTAACTATTTTATAAGATAAAAATAACAAGCGGATATGTCATCTAAATTTTTAACATGTGAAAGAGAATATTATCTTTAACCACTAAATTAAAAAGTGATGATGCAATCAAAACATTGCAGTGCTTAAATGGTCACTCCCCTTTTCCCCTTTTTTCTCATTCTTCCGGCAGAGGAGAAAGCAAAGAGAAACAATTAATAATACAAATAATAATTATAACGCTTGCACAAAAAGGAAGGGACTGATTGTAACGGAAGGTAGGCAAATTTGTGTGCATGCTAAATCATGTCTTGTGAATTGTATCCTAATATATTTTAGGTTGGTTATGCAATTCAAATGTCTTGTGAATTGCAACCTAATATAATATAGTTTAGTTTGGTTACGCAATTCAAACAACATTCATTTAATATTTTACATGATATATGATATGCGGCAATACGGCATTTCAATTTTTGTTAGTAATTTTAAAGTACATTCAATTATCCATCTTATATTTTAAAAAATAAATATCATGAATCAAATAAAAAAAGCTAAAAATACAAGGGCATTCTCTATTTAAATATGTAATAAGTTTGAACCAATGCAATTGTTTAGCTTTCGACTAAATAATTTCAAATCTCTAGTAGTTTAGTTTTAATATTTTGTATGAATGATCACTTTTAAATTGATTTAAAATTTGAAACTCACTCTAACTAAATAAAAAGTTACATCTATAATTTTTCATTTTTTTAACAAATGATATCTAATAGAATATCATATATAAACAATCGTATTTTTTTTTTTATTGAGAAGAAAGCTTGTCCAGTGCTCTCACAACCCGCTACACAGATGAACTCTCCGCATTCGACATACAAAGTTCGGATTCAGGCCGACCATTACATCAGATGATATGGAATCACCTAAGGTAACAGAATATATCTGTTTAGATCTAAACCGTTCGATCATAATCCGTACGAATATTAAAAGGACCTCGTGCATTCCGCTTTGGGCCGGATTTGTCCGCATTCTGATCGGACGTTCGGATCTAAACAGGCAAATATTCTGTGACCTCAGAGGATGACGATTGAGATGAGTATAATTTTTCAGACGTCTAGACACAAAAAGGTACATATATACGCATAAACAACAAATCCACCTGACAACACTGTCTCCTTTCTCTATCTTGGTATCCGTGCCTCTTCTCAGTTCAGCCCTTAGTTCGAAGCCACCGCTCCTCTCTCTCTCTCTCTCTAGCTAACTAAGCGTCGACATCTCCAACAGAATTTTCCAGGAAAAGAAAAACTTTTTTGGAACATATCTTCTGTCACCACGCACCCAACGACGGCAATTGGGAAAAGAAGGTTCTTTGTTTTTTTTTTCTGTTTTTTTAGATACGGATCCTTGTATTTTGGAGGAATTGTTATTTTGGGAAATGCCTATTTATTTATCTTTCTTCTCTCCTCAGACCATCTGAGGTTTCTGTCAGATTGAACTTTGTATGGGTTTTGGCGATTGATTTCAGAAATTAGAGCTATCCCAATCCTCCTGCAGTCTTTCTTGATATTTCCTTTTTTTAAAATTTCAGAATGTTAAATCACAAAGGAAACTCGTGCATAGGAGGTTTACAATAATCCGCTTGTGAAAGTAATCTATATCCAAGAAGAGAAGCTTCGAAAGGTACTACAGATCTGATCCATTGTGATTCTATCTTATTATTCCATTTCCCATTTCTTTTGCAAAGAGATCTTATCTATCTATTTCTGTAATGTACTAATGTGGTACTAAAATACTGTACGTTCATGTATAATTTACATCAATAATTGATTCTCCAATGCGGTACGCTGTGTACTGTTCTTATACAATGATATGATCTCCTTGCATTATGAATTTCATTTCCCCAACCTGATTTGACATTTTCTTGTTTGTTGGCAGGTTAAAATTAGACCACTATAAGCTTCAATTTTGGAGCCTCTCGCTCGGTAAATTTCTATGGAAGAAGCACTGCTGCAGGTAATTTCAATTACAGTATAAACAAAAAATATTACCATATATCAGTGGGCCTATAGTTGGTTGGAGCTTAGTGTGAATGAAATGGTTGGTAGATAGGAAGACTAGGTAAACATGAAAGAATTGGTAAGATGCAATGTTGGGGAAGCAGAAAAATATGGTACCAAAATAGAGCAGCTAATGCATGCTAACTATTATATATTATTAAATATTCAATAGTTGTTCAATTGATAATTGTGTTTAAAATTTATTTCAGAATCAGGTAAATACAATGGATAAAAGTGGAAATTTGGTTTTAGATATTGAAGGGCTTACTCATACAAGTGATAAATGTTGCTCTGGCAGCCCCAAAGTAATGGTGAGTCTGAATTTTTCTTTAAAATTTTGAGTTACAGTTGCTCTTTATATTGTATTAGACATGAAAAAAAAAAAAATCTCTGAAGATTCATTTTTTTTTTTTTTTAGAGAGCACTTTCTCGAAAGGGTTCAAACCGAATGGATAGAAGGGGAGGTGAGGAGTATGAGACAGAAGATGGAGCTAAAAAGCTGATTGTTAAAGGTGCATATTTTTGTATTTTTTATTTCTTTATTAGGCACACACAAAATCATTCATGCTTGTTCTTCAAGCCTAATCATGAAAGAATTTTAAATTTCAAAAGCAATAATTTGTGGACCTGTTAGGAAAAAGAAAAGGCTGAGATGCATCATCTTTTAGTCAACTGTAGCATAATATGTGATAACTTATCTAGAAGGTATTGTGCACATTCAATCATCCACTAATTATTGTTGATTAGATTTATCAACTAATTTAGTAATTTTGATTTTGTAGTTATACCATCTCAGCTGGAGCAGTTGAAACTGCCATTGGTACAAAATAAAAGTTCCATGCTATCCCCTTGCACGGCAACTAGCCCTGCTTTAAACGACATAGGTGATTCAAGATACAAGAGATTCAATCGGCTTGCCCCAATTAACCCCCGTAAAATAGTCCTTTTCTTCGCCACTGTGTAAGTGCCTCCTGTGTTCCTCTAATTTTGTTTTTCAAGCAATAGGGTTTCCGAAATTGTATCAGAAGTGGTCCGAATGGAAATAAAAAAAATTAACTGAAATAACAATAATCTTACATTATCCTGAATCCTTGTTTGGATTATATTCAAGTAACCTCATTAAACTCACCTCTCGTGCTCTGCATTTTATCAAGTAGGTCATCCAGCTTTTCACAGGCCCCACTCAGATTTAAAGCTTCCTTACCCAATTGAGAGAAAAAAATAAGTTCGAAATATTCTTATACAGCAATATGTGTAATAATGAGTGAGGCTATGGTACTATGCATATCACGGATTGGTTCTTACTATGGATCAATATCTTCGTTTTTAAAGTCCAAACATTAGATCTGAACCGTTCAACATGATCTCTATATGAAAATATACTCTTTGATCAAAATATATAACTTTAAACAAGTTCTTTACTATTTTTTTAGATAGGTAGAAAATTACTTCATCTAAAAATTCTAGACCATTCAAGAGTAGTGATTTTCTATCTATCTAAAAACAATAATAAAAAAAATGTAAAAATGTAAAATATGGTTTTCAAGTACAATTTCTTACAGATAACATGTTGAACGATTCAGATCGACTGTTTGAACTTTTGAAAATGAAACTATTGATCTATAGTACGGACCAATTTGCGCTATGCATTACTATAGCCTCACTTTTTAATATTTAGCAAGATGAAAAGTAAAAAAAAACAATTGTGCTGCTGTCATAATTAATAATTGCCTGGAAAAAAATTTGTTGCAGATCAAGTCTTGGCACAATGATTTTGATTTATTTCACGCTGGCTATTAACCGAAGAAGCGGTGACTAATGGTGGTGGCGGTACATTTTACCTTGTTGCATTTGTACGCTTATTTATTACTTGCAGAGGTGCTTATTATTTCTTTGGATTCTTCTCTGAGCATTGATTAAGATTGCAGAGAGAGTGAGAGTGCAGTGATGTGTGTTGAGTTGGCTTGAGATTGATTTTGTTTTTGTTTTTTTGTTCGGCTGGATCCTAACTGTAAAAGGCTGAGAGTGGTTGCATGAACACGGAGAAAATGAGTGGATTCAGTGCCTTGATTTATTTCTCTTAAAATTTTTGCTTTAAACCTCCCCCAACCACCCCCCATTTTAATTTATTAAACAGTGTTGTAGCTACACATCCTATTCAACCCGGAGTCTGGATATCTTCAGTGGTTGAATGGGTATTCTTCTGAAATAGATTTTTGTTTTAGAAATTAAAAAAATCAAATATTTGGGCAAGGGGTTATTTCTGAATTGATTGTTTTTTTTTCCTTTGAAAAATAGATGTGTTGATGTGTTTTCATCTATTTTTGGAAATAAAAAAGTCATTTTTAACTTCTAAAATAAAATTTTCAAAATATTATAAGGTGAAATAAACATTTATAATGGAATTTAATTTTATAATTATTTTTAATTATAAATATATTTTTATAATTTAAGAAAATAACATAATAATCATGTTTTTATAATATTTTTAGAGTAGGAGTGATTAGTACCTTCACTTGTCACACTGCAATTTAATTAAGCTCCCTCTTAAGTCTTAAGTCTTAAGTATAACAGAGAACTCCGGAATTGGTTTTACAGTGATTTAATTAAGGAACCATGATTGGAGCATTTTTCTGTGTCAACATAAGCAAAAAAAGCGAAGGTAAAACAGTCACTGTCTCACTGAAGAAGGATCTCTATGTCGACAACTAGGCAATGAAATGAAGCTATTAAATTTTAGTCAATAGGGCCCTCTGCAGCTCTGCCACCGACATTTTTATTAATACCCCAACAAAAATCAAAATATCAAATCTGTCATCGATTCAAAAATTTTACTAAAAATACTCTAACCGCCTCACTGGGGGTGGTCCACTATTTATAGCAGACCGCCCCCCGTGGGGCGGTCCACTATTTTTATTTTTAGAGACAATATGAATATCAAGATGCTGAATTCTAATGTTAAAAATTCGGATTTTTTTTAAAATATTTGTTAGATTACTTCTTTTAAGCATATTATACTAAAATATGCTAAATTACTTGAAATTATATTGAATTACACTAAATTACTTTAAATTACGCTAAACTCTTATTTTGAACAATTTCTAAAACCCTAAAAATTACCGTACATTAAATGATTTATAATTTTCACATAACATATTTATAAAAATTAGTGATATTTAAAAGAAACCCTAAACTCTAATTTCTAAACCCTAGTTTCCGACATTTTTATTAATAAATATACCCACGTTAGCTGGGATTTTTGTTAGATTACTTCTTTTGATGTATAATTAGCTTATTTATACTAAAATACGCTAAATTACTTGAAATTACGCTGAATAACACTAAATTACGTTAAATTACATTAAATTATGCTAAAATACGGTAAATTACGCTAAATTACAAATGAATAGGGACGATATCTTCACTGAAAAGGCGAAAAACGACGACGAAACTTCAAACGGCCATAAAACGGCGCTCGAGTATCCGATTTCAGCAAATGACCACTTTTCGGAAAGCTTACGAAAAGATGCATGCGTCCGTGCTTGCTATGCCTAATTTTAAAATTCAGAATTGCCAAAAAATAAAGGGAAGAGCCTCAAAACTTGAGTTGAAGTTTCCGATTAAGATTTTCATTTCTATTATTCAATCTAAGTAGCTCAGTAAATTAGTTACATAATGACCTTGTAGAATACCAATTTTTACTATTTTCAGAATTTTTTTTACTATTTTTTATGATTCATGAAAGATGCACAAAATCGGTCTACTTTAGCGTAATTTTACGTAGTTTAGCGTAATTCACCGTATTTCAGCATAATTAGCGAAGTTATTGTTATTTAGCGTAATTCAATGTATTTAGTGTAATTCAACATAATTTAACTTAATTTCAAGTAATTTAGCATATTTTAGTATAAATATGCTTAAAAGAAGTAATCTAACAAATATTTTAAAAAAATCCGAATTTTTAACATTAGAATTCAGCATCTTGATATTCATATTGTCTCTAAAAAAAATAAAAAATAGTGGACCGCCCCCTAGTGGGGCAGTTAGGATATTTTTTGTAAAAATTTTGAATCGAGGACAGATTTGATATTTTGATTTTTGTTGGAGGTATTAATAAAAATGTCGGGCTCTGCCAGATCCCTTGAAGCCTATGACAAGCATAAAAAATCGAGGTACACAGGAGATCTCTATGCAAAGTAGTTCACAATTCCTTTTTATTTATTTATTTATTTTTGATGTAACAATTTCTTTTTATAAGTTGTATTATTGTATATCATGTCCACGTATTACAAATGGAAACGGTCAACAAAATTTCATGAACTTAGGATTATAGATGTAAAATATATCACTGCGTGAAGTCATGATACAGCACAACATGGTACGTATTGCGGTACGTATGTTATTTACGTACCGTGATCGCTTTCTGAAAAAAAAAAAAATGACACGCGTACTGACCTGATCATGTAGAACACGGCATGAGACAAAAAGTGACAATATAACTAAAACAACATAAAATTTGTCTTATTACGGAATGAATCATCTTCCGACATTCTTATTAATATCCAAAATTAAATATAAAATTATAAATATACCCAGCCTAGCTGGGTATTTATAAAAATGCCCAGACCGGCCATTAAATGACCGGTCCTGAGGAATTTTTTTTTCTGTTTGGACACTATAAGTACTATATATATATATTTTTTTTTGAAATATTAAAATTTAAGAAAAGTTGATATATTAAAATTTTATTTTATTTAAGTATAATTTAATATATTTCAGTTGAATTTAGCATAATTTGCATAATTTAGTTTATTTTAGTATAATTTAGTTTAATTTAATATATTTTAGTATAATTTAGCATATTTGGCATAATTTAGTTTATTTTAGTATAATGTTGTATAATTTAGTTTAGTTTAATTTATTTTAGTATAATTTAGCATAATTAGCAAATTTGGTTTATTTTAGTATAATTTAGTATCAAAAAAATTATAAAGTAACTAATATAAAAAAACAAAATAAGATAATCCAAACATAAAATACCAAACATAGTACATCAAATGTAAATACTACAAAACAATCTAACAAAAATATACTCACTAACGCGGGCCAGAGGGGGACCATCGCGGGGTTGGCACCCCCCTAGTTATCAAAGTTTTAAACATCACCACTAGAACAACTAATGTTTATTTGGTTTACAAATTTCTTTTTATAATCTTTTCAAAAAAAAAATATGAACTCCAACATTATTTAGTTTTATAACAAAATAAGCTTGAGTAGCTCTGAGGATTCTTAAAAGCAAACCAGGTTAATATTCCCCGTTTAATCTGGTTTGTCTTATTTTGACCTTTTGTATGAAAAAGCACGTCAAAACCAAAAACATTTCTGGATTTATATGAAATTGCTTTCTGCAATGAATCGTCTTGTTGATTATTAAAAAAAAAAAAAACAGTCTTCCATGCAACTAAGAATGATGCATTATTAACTCGTTATTATCATTTTACATGGGAGGAGTGTTAGGTGTCTAAATCTTAGACTGGAACATAATTTATATCAAAGAATCATACAGAAAGTTTAAAACAGGGTTGAAAAAAAAAAGGTTGAAGCAATCTTTGCATCATCTACTTAGCTTGCGTTTCTGGGTTTCGAGATTCTAAAAAGAGAAATTTATATATATATGCCCATCAAAACTTCATCATTTAGATAAATCCCCATCAAAAGTTTAAAATTAGATATTTCCCATCTATAACTCGCTTATTTTTGAAACAAATTGACTCACTTATCTTTAAAATTAGTTATTTTTAAAACAAATACCAATTGATAAAACCGTATATGTCATCATTTGATGCAGCACTTATAATATATGGTTTCATTTTCTGTTTTTGAATTGTTGTGTGCCTGTTGTTTGGATAAATTTTTGTTGGCTGCTCTGGTTTGAAACATACATTTTTGAGTGAGTCTATGGTACTATGCATAGCACGAATTGGTCCGTAATACAGATCAATATTTTCGATTTAAAAATCTTAACAGTCGATCCAAACCATTCAACATAATTCTCATATGAATATACTTGCATACCGAATTTTATATTTTTTAAGATAGGAAGAAAATCGTTGTTTTTCAATGGTCCAGAATTTTCGGATCAAGTGATTTTCTATCTATCTTAAAAAAATAGTAAAAAAATTTGAAAAAAATATAAAATTCAGTCTGTAAGTACATATTCATATGGAGATCATATTGAAATGTTTGAATTGACTGTTGGAGTTTTAAAAACAAAAATATTACTTCGTTTTACGAACCAATCCGTGCTATGCATAGTACCGTAGACTCACTCTACATTTATTACATGCCAAGTTGCTCTGCTTTGGAATTGACGAAACAAAAGTTTTGTGATCAAAACATCAGTTCAATATACAACTCAAGCAGTAATATATGAAGCTCATGATCCGAGCATCACAAGCTGTAGAGAACAAATATATATCAGCTAAAGAAATGTGAGTAATCAACATTAATCTTCAGTTTTGCTCTCACATAGTCAAAAAGTTGTAGTACATAAAAAATTTAACTAGTTGAATCGCCACACCGTTGGTAACATAGTTTGTGCCACTGAAAAATTCAGATTCAACCGAATTAAGGACAGAATTTTAAATTTCGAAGAAAAAAATACCTTAATATTCTCAAATTAATATAGAACAACCTCAATATTCTCAATATTGGCTCTAATATGATGATCATTCCATAATTTGATACGAACCTTCTTAAGATTCTTGCACCGAGATAATTCCAGCAACATAGAATTGTATCCCATTTGGTGAACATCTGTCTCTTCCCCTCTGCAACACTGTATGTTATTTAAATTGAGCTCCTGAAGATTAGGTGATTTCTGAAGAAACAATGCAACTGGACTGAAATTACAAATCATGCACCATCCGTTAAGCAACAATTCCTTTAAGCAATGAAATTCTCCTAGCTTCTGTAACTCTTTTTCCAACATCTGAATAAGAGAAAGAGAGAGTGAGAAACAAAAGATATTTAAAAGATTTATGGTATCAAAAATGAAAGAAGCTGAAATTAAATATGCATATGTACCTTAAAATTTTCCCTATATAAATTGAGCATTGTAACACTAGAAAGGCAGCAAAGATGGTCATCTAACTCAAAACGACGGATGAAATTTTGCATAAAGGATGAAGGGTTATTCAGTGCAGATACACCTGGAATTTTTAAAATGAATTGTACCGCAAAACCGGACAACCTAATAATTTTTGACTTGACTGTGTCTCCATGGAGGGTTGATGTTAAATACATGGTTTCTTTAACGGATGGAAATTTCAATCTGCAACCATGGAGAAACAAGTACTTTAGGTTCTGACTGAAGATGCATGAAAATTCACCGAAGCAGTCCTCCAATGATAGCATTTCAAGTTTTGGACATCCTGACAGAAGTCTGGAGATGCTTCCACTATAAAATATACATTTTTGTAGATGTAATCTTCTAATGCTGGGAAGATTGACGACCGGTGGTATTACTTCTGACATGTAAGGATGCCAGATTACCAAGCACAATTTCTCGACGGATTCCCAATTGAAAAGGCATGCAAGCAATTGTTCAGAGGGGATTGAAGCATGCATAGAGAAAACTCGAGCATTGTGCTTCATGGCATAGCTAACACATTTGCGAACAAGGTCAGAGCATTTATCTTGTCCTAATCTTTCGGGAAATTTAATGAGGAATTTGTCCAAAAAGGATGCTTCACGACGGTATAGCACAGTCTCAACAAATCTTTTGAAGTATGCACCAAATAATTTTTTCTCCCGATTATTGAGCTGACATTCATTCACTGGTTTGAATTTGAGAGAAGACAAGGAGGCCCACAGGTTCACCCATCTCTTTGACAGTAAGCTCGTTTGCACGGCCTCTTTTGTCTCTAGAAATGACAAAACATGTTGGAGCATTTCATCCGGCAAATCACTTATCATGTCAGACTCCTTCGACATGGATGTCTCAATCACTGTGCTTAAAATAATGTAAAACAAATTCAGTTAATTGACAACATCACAATGTAAGAATAGCGCAACAGGTCCGGCTTGGCTTCTTACAATAACAGAGCAATCAGACCTAGATATACTGCTATTATAAACATGGTGAGAATCAGGCCAGGTTAATTTTACAATAACTTCACATTGAACAGAAGAATATGCCTTTGGTTTAGTGGCAAAGGCACATGACTCTCATGTGAAAAATCATAGGTTCGAAACTCACAAAGTGAAAAAATTATCTATATTAATACAGATTTGAAATGTGTTGGTGCTTGACCTCCAACTTATATTTAAAAAAAAAACTTCACATTAAACAGTAAAACTAGTTCTCCTACACAGAGATTTTTCACATTAAGAACAAAATAAGATGTCACAGGATGATTGAATAGTAAGTACTAACCTATACCGAGGCTTTAATTTACGACCGGTACAGAGAGAGAATTGTTGACGGCACGAGGGGCTAGGGTTTTGCTCAATTTGTTATTTGTCCCTGTATTTATGGAACCCACTTATCCATTTTAACCCCTATAGATAATATATATATAAACACTTACCAAACAAAAATATAAAGAGACCCACGTAGGTATAAATTGAGGGAAAGCTATGTAGTGCTGAGTCAATTTCACGGATAACACGAGACAATTACTAATTATAGAACCCTTTGTATAAAAATAGAATGGTTTTTTTTTTTTTCATAATCATTTTGTATCATCTAAAAGTTTCATACAAGGATACTGGAACAACTATCTTTTACAAATTCATAAAAATAGAAATACATGCAATACTTTTAATTTTGGCTTTATCAAGGTCAAATCAATTGGAATGATTATTTTCTAAAAAAATTCATTACATGCCTGACCAAAATGAAAAATGGCAATATTTTTTAATTTTGGTAATATAGAATATACAAAATTTAAAAGTATTATAAAGGCAACATTTATTTCAAGCCATCATATCTGATCAACATCAAGAGGCAAGCAATATACTTTTCTAGTTAAGAATCAAAAGAAATAAACTTAAACTACACATAATTAAACGAACTCTTTTTCCCTTACAAATTCTTCATTCTTCCTAATGGATTTCTTCACATAATGGATCGATATTTAGACACAAATGCATTACATCTTATCTAATTTTTATTTTATTTTAGAAAAGCTAGTAAAAATTCACTTGCTAGTAGAGCATAGCATTATAAAATGATCATGAGGGTTCGATTCAATATGTTTTTTTTTTTTTACCATTTCATTAAAATGAGGAATCAACCCGAGATTTTCGAATATATTGATTGAGCATAGCATTTTTTTTTGGATTGTTTTAAATTATTCATCTAAAGTTCAAAAAATGTTCGAAGAAGAAAGAAAGAACTAAAGAAGAAAAAAGACAATTATGTCAAAATGAAAAGTACAAACAAAAACTGACAAAAATGATTAAGGCAAATGTCATTAAATCTGCATCTTCCTGTAGTGTAGATTTAAGCTATCAACTGGGCAAACTGTTGACTTGATTCCCTTTCGCAGAGTTTTTTTTTTTGAAAACTTGGTAGCGACTAGAGTGGGAAAATGGCACGGCGGAGCCGGCTCCGTCACGGAACGGTACGGTTACGGCACGGAACGGCACGGCGCGCGTGTCAGTTACGTGCCGTGACCATTCGCGTGTTGTGCTCATCTTTTGAAACTTTGGCACGGCATGTGAAAGATTTAGTCACGGCACGGCACGACACGTAGTCACACAAGTCACGTGTAATTAGGACTATTAGATATTGATTTAATGGTGAATCTTGAATAAACTAACTTAAATTATGATTAAAAGGTCACGCGAGTCACGTATGGTCACGGCACGTTTAGGCACGGCGTGACTCACGTGGCGTGACCATTCGCGTGCCGTGACCACCCCTTGACATTTTGGTCACGGCACGGCACGTTTTTTCCACTCTAGTAGCGACTACCTTTCGCAGAGTTTGAAAATTTCCAAAAAAAAAAATTAGTTCGTAAATTTCAAAATTTAAGATGAATAGACTAAGAATTTCAACTGTTAACCATTGTTTGGATGTATTAAACGATGTACACTTCATGGATGATTCGACTTTTTGTGCGAGCATTCAGGCAAAACAGAGATGTGGTGCCGCCTCTGCTCACCTCTCTATATCTCTATGTTGCGTGTTGAAACATTGACATGAATTGACATACATTTTAACTGTTAAGCCGCAACTGAATTGTGAGTATTTTGTTCCAGAACATTTGTGAAGGTGTAAAAACCACATCTGTATTGTAACATGTGTTTAGGATTTAGGGTTTTAAGTGAATGGAGGTCAAGTGATCTCCATTAATTTTTAAATTTTTATAATTATACATGACTTTCTTCGTAGTTGAGAGTAATATGTTATTACTACTGTAAAATTTTATATGATTGACCCATATTCATATTTCACCCATATAGCTTGAGGCTCTGTCCCTGAATGTACCTATTGCATTCAGTCGGTTCACAATAACAGCATGCATGAAAATTGAGCTCTGTCCCTGAATGTACCTATTGCATTCAGTCGGTTCACAATAACAGCATGCATGAAAATTGAGCGCAAAACTGATTAAAGAAAGAAATCCTTTTCTGCTCTCGATATTGTATTTTGAGCACTCAAAAAAGCACGGCCCTTTTTGTAATGTTCAATAAGAAGATATAAAAGGGTAGAGAGAATTCTGGACTTGGCTCAAAAGATGACTTGCTATGATTTTATGAAGGTTTCCTTATCTTAGCGATCATAAATGTTCTGAGCGGTTAAAGAAAACCGAAAAATAGTCAGTTGTAGTACATAAATTTAACTAGTTGCATCGCCACACCGTTGGTAACATAGTTTGTGCCACTGAAAAATTCAGATTCAACGAGAAGGACAATATTTTTAATTTCAAAGAAAAAAATACCTAAATATCCTCAAATTAATATAGAACAATCTCAATATTCTCAAATCCTTCTCTCTTTGGGAGCGAAGCCTCTTCGACTTTATTGGCTCTAATATGATGATCTTTCCATAATTTGATACGAACCTTCTTAAGATTCTTGCACCGAGATAATTCCAGCAACATAGAATTGTATCCCATTTGGTGAACATCTGTCTCTTCCCCTTTGCAATTCTGTATGTTAATTAAATTGAGCTCCTGAAGATTAGGTGATTTCTGAAGAAACAATGCAACTGGACTGAAATTACAAATCATGCACCATCCGTTAAGCAACAATTTCTTTAGGCAATGAAATTCTCCTAGCTTCTGTAACTCTTTTTCCAACATCTGAATAAAAGAGAAAGAGAGAGAGTGTGTGAGAAACAAAAGATATTTAAAAGATTTATGGTATCAAAAATGAAAGAAGCTGAAATTAAAGATGCATATGTACCTTAAAATTTTCCCTATATAAATTGAGCATTGTAACACTAGAAAGGCAGCAAAGATGGTCATTTAACTCAAAACGATAGATGAAATTTTGCATAAAGGATGAAGGGTTATTCAGTGCAGATGCACCTGGAATTTTCAAAATGAATATTACCGCAGAACCAGACAACGTAAGAATTTTTGACTCGACTGTGTCCCCATGGAGGGTTGATGTTATACGCATGGATTCTTTATCGGGTGGAAATTTCAATCCACAATCACGGAGAAACAAGTACTTTAGGTTCTGACTGAAGATGCATGAAAATTCACCGAAGCAGTCCTCCAATGATAGCATTTCAAGTTTTGGACATCCTGACAGAAGTCTGGAGATGCTTCCACTATAAAATATAATTTTTTTTAGATGTAATCTTCTAATGCAGGGAAGATTGACGACCGGTGGTATTACTTCTGACATGTAAGGATGCCAGATTAGCAAGCACAATTCCTCAATGGATTCCCAATTGAAAAGGCATGCAAGCAATTGTTCAGAGGGGATTGAAGCATACATAGAGAAAACTCGAGCATTGTGCTTCATGGCATAGTTAACACATTTGCGAACAAGGTCAGAGCATTTATCTTTATCAAAATATATGGGAAATTTAATGAGGAATGTGTCCAAAACGGATGCTTCACGATGGTATAGCACGGTCTCAACAAATCTTTTGAAGTATGCACCAAACAATTTTTTCTCCTGAATATTGAGCCGATATTCATCAATGTCCAATTTTTTCTCCCGAATATTGAGCTGACGTTCATACACAGCCCCGAAGTCATCTGGGATGAATTTGAGAGAAGGCAAGGAGGTCCACAAGTTCACCCATCTCTTTGACAGTAAGCTCGTTTGCACGGTCTCTTTTGTCCCTAGAAATGACAAAACATGTTGGAGCATTTCATCCGGCAAATCACTTATCATGTCAGATTCCTTCGACATGGATGTCTCAATCACTGTGCTTAAAATAATGTAAGACAAATTCAGTTAATGGACAACATAACAATGTAAGAATAGGGCAACAGGACCGCTTGGCTTCTTACAATAACAGAGCAATCATACCTAGATATACTGCTATTATAAACATACAGGGTGAGAATCGGACCAGGTTAATTTTACAATAACTTCACATTGAACAGTAGAACTAGTTCTCCTACAGAAGGATTTTTCACATCAACAACAAAAGAAGATGTCACGAAAAGATTGAATAGTAAGTACTAACCTATACCGATCAGGCCTTAATTTACGACCACTAGAGAGAGAGAATTGTTGACGGCAAGAGGGGCTAGGGTTTTGTTCAATTTGTTATTTGTCCCTGTATTTATATATGGAACCCACTTATCCATTTTAACCCCTATAGATAATACATATATAAATACTTACCAAACAAAAATATAAAGAGCCCCACGTAGGTATAAATTGAGGTAAAGCTACGTAGTGCTGAGTCAATTTCACAAATAACACACTCATATTCAGATAAGAAAATTAGTCACGTCACATTATGGCACTATTTGTGTGATATGACTGTCTTCTACTATTTTAGTCACGTCACGTCACGCCAATCAATTTTGTCATTTCAAGTGACACGTTATGTGACTAATTTCAAACATTATTTCTTAATTATAATTATTTTGTACTAGTTTTTTTTATTTTTTGATACATTTTGTTATTATTTTCTTTGAACTAAACTAAACTTGAAAATAGTAACGAACCGCAATCAGTCACGTCACGTGTAGTTACGGCGTGACCACACGTGACATGACTATTCGCGTGACATGACTGTCTTTGTATCCACCATTTTAATCATGTCACGTGACGTAAAAATAACTTTTGATCACGTGACGTGACCAAATCACAGCATAATAGTTACGTCACATCACATGTTTTCTTCTCTACTCATACTTATCTTCCAAATTTATAAAACACGAGACAAATTACTAATTATTGAACCCTTTGTATAAAAATAGAATGGCTTTTCTTTTTATAATCATTTTGTATTATCTAAAAGTTTCATACAAGGATACTGGAACAACTATCTTTTACAAATTCATAAAAATAGAAATACATGCAATACTTTTAATTTTGGCTTTATCAACGTTAAATCAATTGGAATGATTATTTTCTAAAAAAAAATCATTTACTGCCTGACCAAAATGAAAAATGGCAATATTTTTTTTCTTTGATAATATAGAATATACAAAATTTAAAAGTATTATAAAGGCAACATTTATTTCAAGCCATCATATCTGATCAACATCAAAAGGCAAGCAATAATACTTTTCTAGTTAAGAATCCAAAGAAATAAACTACACATAATTAAACGAACCCTTTTTTCCTTCCAAATTCTTCATTCTCCATAATGGATTTCTTCACATAATGGATCGATATTTAGACACAAATGCATTACATCTTATCTAATTTTTTTTTTGAATTTTAGAAAAGCTAGTAAAAATTCACTTGCTAGTAGAGCATAGCATTATAAAAATGATCATGAGGGTTCGATTCGATATTTTTTTTTATCATTTCGTTAAAATGAGGAACCCTTTCTCCTACCCTCCTACAACAGTGAGATGAAAAAAAAAAAGAGAGAGTTTTGAATAGAGAGATGAAATAGTGGCAATCTTCCTCCCTTTTTAGTTCTAGGGAGGCTTAGAATTGAGTTTTGAATCGGAATTAAGAAGAGTTTTTTTTAATCTTTAGGTATGTATATTTCACTAGTACAGAAATAACAATTAATGATGTGATACTTGCAATTTTAATGGTAGAGACATAAAATACTTGTTAATTCAACAATTTTGGTAAAATAACGATTTATCCTAAATCAAATAAGATTTTACAATTATTTTACAAGTGGTATGAGTAGGGGTGAAAACGGTATGGATAATATCCGATCCGTATTCAAAAAATTAGATGTAGATATCCGATATCCGAATATCCGTGTGGATATTGATACTGATATGGTTTTAAGTTTCAATTATCCGTATCTTAATAGTAGATATATATATCATATATTTTAATATATATTATGAAAAAATATTGTTTTCACTATTAAAATTAAATAAATATTATGCACTTTGGTATTTTTAATATTATTTTAATAAATATCTGATTCGATCCGTATCTGTATCTGTATCCAACTGATATCCGATCTGTATCCGTATCGGAAAATTAAAAAGGATATGGATATGGTTTTACCACTATCCGCTCTGTATTCGCTTTGTTTTCACCCCTAGGTATGAGCACTTCTATTCATTCATTTGTAAAAAATATATTTTTTTTCATTAACTTAGAACATTAATTTATTTAGGATAAATTTCGTCGGAGGTTACGAATTGGTCACTTAAGTTTAATTTGTTTCGCTGTAGACACTGAACTTTTTATTTGTTCCAATCAAGTCACTTTGTATCTATTTCAAATGACTTGATTGGAACAAATTAATAATTCAATAGCTACGGAGGATCAAATCAAATTTAAATGACCAATTTATGACAAAAGACAAACTTTAGTGACCTCCGACGAATTTACCCATTTATTGTTTTATTATGTCGATGAAATTCAAATTGCGGAAGAGCTCACAAATTTACTAAATTCGTGACAAAATTTTGCTTCAATGTAGAAATATAAAAGAAAAAAGTTTACCCAAGTTCTTTTTAAGAGAACTGAAGGTACAGTTCATGGAGAAAGATCCCAAAAGCAATTAGCAATAAGGTAAGTGGCTTGTCGCATGTTTTGTTATGGTGAATTAATAGTCTACCATCTACTTAGATCCTCAATCGAGTTAAAAAAAAAAGGCTACAGCTTCTCTCTTTCTTAGACAACTAACATCATTTGTTATACTTTCTATCGTGATCGTGAGAGAGAGAGATTGGGTGAAGAGCCAGAGGGAAGGAGCAGACAATTAATTCATTGAGTTTGATTAGTCAATACAGATTTAAGACTCGGAGAAAATGAATTTGAAATAAGAGCTATTGTGTGTCCAGTTTAGTTTCACTAATTAATCCCACTGAAATAAGGGCTATTGTGTCTCAAATATTACACTGTCCAGTTTAGTTTCACTGATTAATCCCACGAGGAATGATTAACGATAAATTAATGTTTTAAATAATATCTTTACATGAAGTTGTATAGTATTCGGGTAGGTTATATGTGCAACAATTCGATTCAATTCATGATTTGTTCACTATCCGAAAATCAGAATTTATGTATAAAATTAATTCCAAAATAAATAGATTTTATCACTAGATGTGCAGTGGATAATTCGAGTCCTGGCAGTAACCTACTCACGTCTCTAATCTCCTTCTTCGTGTCAGATAAACGCACCAGCACAACGGTTGCGTCTCTATCAGTATCCACACGAACAGATTCAAAAACAACCGTCAATCAGTATGCTAGTTACCGAATTGACCGCCCTGCCTTTTCTCTTTCTTATTCTCTCTCGATTTATGAATTGGTGCGAATAGACAGACCAGATTTTCAGTTTTATCCAAAACCAAAAATGTTATTCTTCTATCCTTTCTCTATTTATTTTTTGTCTATGTCCGAAAAGGAACAGTTCTTAGAGAGATCCGAAATTGATCTCCTGTATGTGTATTTATAATACAACACACCATTTGATTGCACCTATTCAGTATCACTTATCCAAATGTGATTAGGTCAGAGAGGTATAGCAGAAATTTCAGTCCAAATTGTGTTCAACCCAAAATAGCTTAATCCATATTATAATTACACAAATAACTATTAATTATGGCTTAAAATATTCTGACCAGTTAATACATTTCTAACAGTAGTTTGGTGTGGTCGTTTGCAACTACATTTCAGATTCATCAGGTCTCCAGATGAGTACGTGCAACATGCCCGTAAAGCTCATCATCTCTTACAAAATTTATGTTTATTATCATTAAGTAGCACGTGTCAGTCATGCGTCCTTAGTCACAACCCAACCCTTTTTCATTTGATTTTTTTTTTTCCCCCCTTATGGCTAGTTCATAGTTCAGTAGAAGAACTATATATGACAATTTGATTAATATTAATAAAAAAATATAATAACATTTTTTGTCCTTCCTCTTCAAATTTCTTCAACTGCAAATAAAACTCAATGAAAAACAGCATAAATAATTTAACTGATTACATTTGAATTTTTACCAATATTACTATTAATATTAATATTAATAATAACAATATTAATTAGAGATAACTCATAATTTAGCTATCTATCTCTAAATTACTTTTCCTCCAAAGGAGACCTAAAATTGAGGAACATCCATTGCATAGCAATGTTTTTTTTTTTTTTACCACGGGATTTTTTTCAGGATGCAAAATTTAATTCTCACGGTTCAAATCAACTCCTTTTGTTTTGTCAGGATTTGTACATAAATCTCCAATTATTTTCAGTTAACTATTAATTGGTGCTTTGGGTGTTTTAGTGTTCAAAATAATTATTTCTCTAGTTGATACCATTGAATTTGCTTAATTATTATCAGGGACCATATAATTATTTTTCGATATTCCTCCGTATGTTTTAAATTGTAATCCGATTATTTGAGCCACACTTTTATTTTGTCAATTTTTTTATTAATCACTTAATTTTTTTAAATTTATACAATCGGCTTATCCATTAATCAGATGAGATTACTAATCATATTCTAGTTGCATTCCAACAACATGCCCAAGACTTATTCTGTTATTCAATTTGATCTTACTATTCATTTCCATTTCTTTATTAAAATCTCCATCCAAGGCCCAAGCCCAAATTCAACCCAAGGTCCGAATCTCTCTCTCTCTTCTCCTTTTCTTGAATTTCTTCTTTTCTTAGTTCGTCGGAGAATAAATTCACTAAACTCATTATAAAAATTATATGCGTTATCCTATTCCCACTAAGAAGTTGCATGATTTAACTGGAATCATTCATCATTATATCATCAAAAATAGTAGCACGAGTCTCAATCAGGAGCAGGGGTCCAATTGGCACATGACGAAGAGAATAAAGATATTGATAGCTTTATTTGACCGTACGAATCGTAATTTTTTTTATTTTAACTTCATTGTTCATACACTGCATGAAACGAAAATAACTCTGTTAATATCTTTATCATACAAAGACGCTGTTCAGAACCTCAGGTACATGATTAATTCTTTTAACTTGGCACGAATCTCAAAACAAATCCCTTGTAGTTTCTATAAATATCAGATTGACTTTGGCGCTGAGATTAATCTGATCCATTTGTAATTTGCTTGAGTCAGGTATCTGGGAGGATACGGCTTCGTCCAGTAATCCATTTTGCAACCTGTTGCTACTTTATGATTTGAACAAATAAGAGTTGAGATTAAGAGGTCGTCAACTATATATATACACACACACTTCATGTGATTCATCACCAAATTTTTCAACAAGCAATGAAATCATACGGACCTGGAAATTGAAGTTATCTTTGGGACGGTGGAATAAAGTATAAGTGGGTAGTACAAAGGGAAAGCAAACATTATTGGAGAATTATAAAGGTCAAACAATTACGTCTTATCTAGATATCAAACAATTACATCTCATCTAGAGGTCAAATATTTACACTCTGAGGAAGGAGAAAAAGTTTCCAACTTTAATTTAAGGACCGTCCTATGCCAAAGAGATCCAAAACATAAATTATAAGTGCGGAATACAATACCTAATTCCATAACATTGGCCATGGAATCATCAATTACAAAGAGCCGTCTCCGTGAGCATGAGACAAGTCTTCAATGACAAGAAGTCATCTTCTCGCCTTTAGTCGTATGGTCATGGATTAAGTCCTCCAAGACAGCAAGACACGCCTTTGAAAAATCCCTTCTAAGTTTTCTAATAGATTTCTCCTCTCTAGATTTTGATGGTGAAAGAAAAGAGAAGATACTGAGATTCTGTCTAAAATAACTGTTGTTCAGAAAACTAAGTTATGTATGTTATCTTGTGCCTTGGTAACACATCTGGCACTGCGTGTGCGGCCCGCACAAATGGCCAGACGTGTCTACAGAACCGCCTTTTCTCTGAATAACTGACTTTCCTGATTTAACAGTGTTTTGTGCGGCCCGCACAAACTTATGGCTGTATGCCAACTCTAAAAAGGTATTTTGTGCGGCCCACATCGAAAACCGTATGTTCGCATCAAAAATCCGTGCGGCCACAAAACTCTCTGGTTATCAGCCAACTTAATCGAGATATTTTATGCGGCCCACACAACTCTCCAGACAGCGGTTCTTCTTACTTGCAAATCTCAGAATCAGTCCATCAATGATTAATCTTTGTCCAAATTGTTCTACACATTTATGGACCACACCCTATTGAATACATAGATTGTCAAATACCTTAATTCCATATTAAATCATTTAATTAGGACAATCATACATGATAGTATACAATTCATAATTATATTACATATATGCTCAACCGTTTGATTATAATCCAACAAACATTTCTCTGCATATTGGTCGGTTTTATGAAAATAGCAAGTGTGGCGTTTCTTTCTAACAGCACTAACAATCATTATGGGAAAGTTGGATGTAGTTTTCTAATGCACTGCTTCTACATTCACCTAAATTGAACTGCACTTAGCTATACCTTTTCTTAGATTCTGTCACCACAATCTCTCTTCTTGCATTTTTCTATATTAAAAAAATTGTATCATTAAGGTTGCTTTTTTTATTTTTTTATGGTATTTTTCATCATCATAGTTGTTGATTTTTTTTATATTTAAAAGCTGAAATGTTAATTTGATTGAGGATAAAATAAATTCACAATGGTTAGTACTGCATTTCATACTAATTAATTTGTACATTTACTAAAATACCCGTACATTTAATTAATGCAAGCAAGATGCATTTACATGTCATTAAAATAAAGGAGCTATCCAATTAATGCAAGCAACATACAAGTACAAAAAGATATAAAGACAAAAAGAACCATACAAAAGTACACTAGTACTGGGCACTGCTCATATAAATTGTTTTCAATTTGAAATGCAGACCTTTTTATAAATTTCAATTGGTACTGTGTTTTGGATCAGCAAATTTTCCCACAATAAATATTATTATGGTCATATATACTCATATTAGATATAATTATTTTGTAAAACAGATTTTTGGACCAACAAATAAATTTTGCACTTTCTTATTAAGTGAAACTCTTGAGCAGCTAGATGGTGATAATTGTTTCATCCTTTGAATTGATCGATCCGTATACAGTGTATTAATTTCTTCCACATGCAAGGGTAGAATTGTCAAATGACACCTACAATTTGGGACCAGTGAGGCAGCGAATTGATCAGGAATTGGAGAAAGAACAACTGAGCAACTTATCTATCATTTTTCCGACAAAATGTACTCGCTCAACTGACAAACTTGCAACTTGATGTTCCCTTATCTATAGATTCGCTCCAAAGAAGAAATTACAAGAAGCCGCTTAGATTCAAATGCACAGTTAGATTGCCGACATTTTTATTAATATCGAAAGTTTAATAGAAATTAATATTTATGTTCAGATTTCTGAGTTTTCGTCAAAAATGCCCAAGCCGGCCACAAAATGGCCGGCTTACGCCCCCCCCTAAGCCGGCCATTTTGTGGCCAACTTACTAATTTTTTTTTTTTTACCGTAAAAAATCCTATAAGAATGTCATTTTCTTCTCTCTCCTCCACACAATTCACTCAACTCACAAAAGAAAAAGGGAGGAAGGGACAGAGAGAATTATAAGGCAATTTTTGAGGCGAAAAGGCTGATATTTGAAGGGGTCAAAAGGATGAACAATAGCAATCGAGGTAGGTCGTCCAATCGTGGCCTAGCGAGAAGAGGATCAAGTAGTGATCGAGGTAAAAATGAGGAAAAAAAAGAACAACTGTCAAGTATGCCGTGATCCCCGGAACTGTCATGTATGTAGGACGAAGGAACTTTTGAGACGACCTATTCGGTATGAAATTTCAGACGATGACTTTATGGAAAACCCCTACGGCTTTGGTTTGAAAAAGAAGAAGGTTGATCCAGAGCCTCCAGCATCGGACGATGAGTTTGTTCCGTGTACTTATACTGGTAAGGCCACCACTTCGTCTGCTATGACTGATCCAGATCCAGCAAATTCCGATGATGACTTTGTTCCATGCACTTTCAAAGCTCGTTGTAAGAAGTAGACTTATTAAGAATTTATGTTGTATTAGTAGGGTTTAAAATTTGGATGCATTTGAGCTTGGTTTTAAGAATTAGTATTTTATTGTAGTTGGATGAATTAGGTTGTAATTTCTTTGGGTATTAATTAATTTCATTACTTTTTATTTAGTAGTTCCATGTTGTTTCCTCTGAAGGCGTGAGAAAGAATTCACAATCACAATTAAATTACAAATAAAGTCCACACAATTCAGAGTCTCGTACAAAACAATAAAGTACACACAAATTGCAAATAAAGTCCACACAATTTTCACAACATGCATATAAATCACCTATTACTACCACGTCTAAAACTTAATCCGCAAAAGAAACCACTTCCAAAAGATGACCTACCAGATGACTCTGGTTGCCTACTAGATGGTCCGGCTTGGGTTCCAGATGGCGCTGCTTGGCTTGTAGATGCCCTTGTTGTACGTCTAGTAGTTGACCTCCTCGGTTGGATCCCAGATGGCTCCCCTTGCACCTCAACCGCCTCTCCTCCTATGGCAACTGTCTCTCCCATTGTTTCGGCATACATAGCAGTTGCATCTAAACGGCTTGTAGCTGTGATACGCTGTGACCCTCCAGACCCACTTCCCTCTGCCATTACTCGCTCATTTTCTGCAGCATTTGCTGCGTTTTTTGCCTCTGCATTTGCATGTGTTACTTAGTAAGTTGGTATAAATTGAAAAGAAATATAATTTTGGTTGAATGTTACATACCTCTTCGTTGCCTATCGGAAGTGGAACGGCGAGGCTGATGCCCCCTTCGTCTCCCTTTCATTTCGTCCATCGTCATTACATGACGGATGTGTTTTCGCCTCCCAATCCTAATCCAACCCCTACTCGGAAGGATTATGTCTCCAGTATTAGCAGGCCAGTCTGTCATTTTGCCAATTGGATTGAACACATGATCCCAAGTACTTTCAAGATAGTTCACAGTATACCAGCTTGCAACAAAGTCGTCCTCGCACCAGTTTCGGTCACGACAAACAGCTAAGACATGAGCGCACGGAATAGAAGTTAATTGGATACCTCTGCAAGTACATTTCATTTGTCTGTCGGGACCGCGTGTCACAATATACATGAACTCCCTGTGAGTGGCTTCCATGTTGCCCATGTCGCTACGGGTGCAAGGAACGTACTCATTTGGAGATGAAACTTGGTACTGACCTTGACCGTGCGTGTAACGCACCAAATGCATTTTTGCGGCTTTCTCCCAATGTTTTATGATCTTTTGCAAAACCCGGTCAGAAAGAACCTGCCCCTTGTCTTTTAATTTCATTGCTCGTTGTCGCCGCTGAACAAACCATCTGTTGCACGTGTAGAACGTATCCTCCACTATGGCAGCCACGGGCAATCTACAACTCGTTCGAAAGACATTGTTAAGCGACTCGGAGCCGTTTGTTGTCATGATACCAAACCGGTATCCTCCATCACAGGTTTGGAAAATTTTCTCATAATTGGACGGGTCCATCACATCATTAGGACGTACTTTGCCCACCCTCTTTAAATATGCATTACACTGCGGATTTAGTTGCACAAAGTAAAGATATGTTATTTCATTTTCATAAAATTCTTGTAAAATAATTAAACAAAATGTTATAAGTTAGACATACCTGAGCAAACTCTTCGAACATCTCTCTCAACCTTCTTGGCTTCTTCCTCCTTGCTCCTTCCCTGAACCTCCATCCGTACCACTTGTCTTTTCCACAGTTCTGGACCAGGTTGTCAGCAACATACTGCATACAATACCTGTGCATAAAAAGCTCATGAGACCATCCGTATTCAACTGTCAGTGCAGCTTTGATCCCCTTGTGCTGGTCCGATATAACACATACAAATTTACTACATCCGAGCACTTCATTCCTCAACCACTGCAAGAAAAAACCCCAATTCTCAATATCCTCCTTCCGTACAATTGCAAATGCAATAGGCAACAATTAGTTCTCGGCATCGTAGCCGCAAGCTATCAAAAGCCTCCTCTCATATCGCCCAGACAAGAAGCAGGCATCTATGCTGATCACAGGTCTCAAGAATTGAAACGCTGCAATGCATTGACCAAAAGCCCAGGCTACGGCTCTGAACTGGGCAACACCTGGTATAATTTCTCCTGTTTTCTTATGCCGTATCGGGCTGGTCAAAAATTGGTACGTCGAGACGAGATTGTTGTTGCAAATTGCCATCAACAGTGGTCTCAGCAAGTTGTATGAAGTCTCCCAACTCCCAAATTGGCGGGCTATTGCAAGCTCACGGCCCCTCCACAGTCGGTTGTATTTAGGTTTCACATTGTCATACACAGCCAAAACAATGTCTGCCACCGTCTGGATGCTCATGCATGGGTCGTTTTTTATGCTGTTCTCAATGACATCGGCAATGAGTGATGCCGTCAGACATTCATGGTCAGTTCTCGTGTGCTCAGTCCTACATGTGTGAGGCCTGTCTTGCTTAGTTATAACCCCTGCGTCTTCATATCCCGACAGCTTTTCCCGAAGTCGTAACGACAATTCGGGTTCTTGCACACTGCATGAATCCGATCCCTGTCACTTTTCTTCATTCTGAACTCCTGATTCTTTTTGATATGGTGCTCTCTGATCTTCTTCATTAGATCTTCTTTGCTTCTAAAATATTGGTTCGCAGTCAGCTCACCTTTGTACTCAATCTGTTGCCCATAATAACCAATATCTGCTTCTCTAAACTTAGATACATCATTGAGGTCTGGGAACGGGTGCGTATCAGTCCAGCCACTAAGCGGCATGTTCTCAACAGTACGACCTATTTTCCCTTCAGCTGTTTCAACCAGCCCGTCTTCACCACAATCATCCAGGTGATCCGAATCCCCCCCATATTTCTCCCTCAAATTCATCCCCACTCCTCAGATCGTCCTCCGGTATTTCATTAATATCTTCAAAGTCCGGACAGCTTGCATCAGATATTGGTGCCGGTCTGGGGTAAGGGGATACTGGAGGTAACGGTAAATGTGCCACATTTACGGGTCTAGGTGGGGATGAAACTGAGTGTCTTGGTCGGCCTCGATGGGGTCTAGGTGGGGATGACACTGAGTGTCTTCGTTGGGGTGCTGGTGGAGTGACGTAATTGTAGGTTTCTGGGTCAGGTTCGATTAAAGGAACGAGGGGTCTGTATGTTTCTGGTTGTGTTGTATAATGTGGTGCCGCTGATCCAGAGCTAGAACTTCCAACCCCGGGCTCTACCGGAATTCTTCTGGCAAAGATTTCTATTACAAAAATCCCTTGGGACCTCAAATAACCGAACATGCCTCTCCACGTACTCTCATCTACAAGTTTCACAACAATCCATTTTCCGTTGGAGGGATGGCAATATCGGGTTGCCAATTCTAAGTTTCACCTTTCTAGGTTATAACCAGTGTGTGTGTAAACCATGGATTTCAACTCCAAAAGTGAGATATCATCTGGAATCATTAATGAATGAACTGCATCTTTGTTGTAATAAGCCCCGTGTGCATTACTAAGCATTTTTCCACCATAGTGTAATGAAATAAGGGCCATGGTAAACAAACTACATTTTAGAAAATGGTAAACAATTGTCAGGTTACTAAATGGTAAACAATTGTCAGGTTACTAAATAGTAAACAATTGACAGGTTACTACTTCAAATTTTAGGGTTTAGTGTTTTGGGTTTTGGGTTTTGGGTTTTTGGTTTTTTATTAATTTAATTTAATTTTTTTAATAATTAATTTAATTAGTCTATAAAATTAAAAAAATAATATAATATTACCTTAAGGATTTCGCTGAGGAGCTCCTCGGTGTGTGTGCCCTTAGGAAAGGATTTAGGGCCTTCTTATAGGATTTTTTACGGTAAAAAAAAAAATTAGTAAGCCGGCCACAAAATGGCCAGCTTAGGGGGGGCATAAGCCGGCCATTTTGTGACCGGCTTGGGCATTTTTGGTGAAAATCCAGAAATCTGAGCATAAATATTAATTTCTATTAAACTTTGGATATTATTAAAAATGTCGGGTTAGATTGTGTTGTGTATCTTTATCCTTTGGTTAAAAAAAAAGACAAAAAAAGCAAAATACATCAACATGAAACCAGAATCGGAGGCAATCCGATGTCCGATCAGAACTGTCTATCTGCATCAAAGTTCGTAAGAGCAACTTTAAGAATCGTGTTGAAAAAATATGCACGAATTTTGATTTCGATCGGACGGATCCAACCGTGCATTAGACCGAATTTGATTGTGTATATTTATCCTTTAACAAAAAAAAAGCAAAATACGTCAACATGGAACGAGAATCGAGGGCGGTCCGATGTCCGATCCGAATCGTCTGATCTACATCAAAGTTCATACGAGCAACTTTAATAAGAATCGTGCTGATCAAGTAAGCACATATTTTGATTCCAATTGGACGGATCTAACCGTGCATCAGATTGAATTTGATCTTGATGTCCATCAGACCGCTCTACACTTTTACGGAACCGGATCGGATAATCCGAAAATAACAAATCAGAGGCGCTGAAAGGCACCATGACTATGCATGAGACATTAGTGATTGCTAGATTGAGGATAAAATTGTGGAGGAATTGAATGGATAGACAATAGCGACCCATGTTCATCTTTTGAGGCCCAATGTGGGATCCATGAGCCTTTAGTTTTCTAAACCTTTTTCTAGTAATCTTGTAGTGCCCTGTTGCAAAAGTTAAACCAGCAATGCGCCTTCTTTGAGAAGAGAGGAGGAACCACGGGTCTACAGAAATTATTAAATTTAGATGTACAAAAATATAAAGAGTGTCTCGTTTTCAACAAATATAGAAAGATCTGACTTATTGAGTCCGATCCAAATATATGGATCGGACTCAATGGTCCAGATCCATCGATATATTATATTTTTTTAGAACGGTTGAAAAGGAGAAATGCAAGTGCCACATTTCATCAGATCATAAGTGGATCGGACTCACCAAATAATTTTTTTTTTAATTCGGTACAAAAGAAGAATCGGTAGCTGTCACATTTAATCAATTCAGAATTGGATCTTCCTCATTGAGGCCGATCCAATTCTAACTTGATTTTCCGTGGCATCCATATTTCAGATTTTTCCATCAACGTCTATTTTTTTTTAAAAATAAAATATATTGATAGATCTAGACCATTGAGTCCGATCCATATATTTGGATCAGACTCATTGAGTCAGATCTTTCTATATTTGTTGGAAACGACGCACTCTTTATGTTTCCGTACATCTGGATTTAATAATTTCTATAAAAAAAATTCCCTAGCAAATTGTTCTTCAAGATTTGCTGCTCTAGAATTATACACATACAATTTCAGTTCTCAACATATTTGGACCATGCATTTCTGATTTATTTCATTTCAATATATCTTATCGAAAATTTACAGCATCTGGATTATCTTATTTTCAAAAAGCGCAATTACATTTAAATCTTATAATTTGAAAGTTGGGTTATGGTGCATTACAATATATAAACTCTCTGTACATTGGACTGTAAAGTGTTGAATTTCAAGTCTAAATAATCTGTCTGAAGGGCTCAACATGATCTTCATATTAACATGTCCTTGGAGACCAAAAATTATATTAAAAAAAATACTATTGCCCAACTCATAATCTACTATGTATAGTGGAACTCTCAAATCTACTTTTAAATTTCATTCAACAAATTTGGACTTTTTATTTCTAAATTACTCCAACTATAAGATAAATATCGATCTAAAATTGTGTAATTCATATATTCACGAATTTTTTTTCTTAAATAAAGATGAGATCAAGCCATCTAATTTTAAATATATATAAAAAAACGAATTAAATTTCAAATATGCAACCTTCTATACAAAAATTCGTTCAAATTCTATTGTATAATTGGAGAGGAGAAGAGAGACTACACTTTTTTTTATCTACAATTACATGACAATGCAAATGCCCTTTGATTTTCCTTTTGCTGATCCAAGATTGCTCAATAGAATGCCTATCTTTTTTTCTGTCATGTTGGGCTCCAATAGTGATATACGCAGCAAGTCCCTCATTAATCTCATCATTTTTAGCAGAAATGTTTCCGCAAATTTAACAAAAGATTGAAGAGAACAAAGATCATGTTGCTTTTGGAGCAAAGAAATGTCATGCATGCTTTAATCGCGGTTTCAAAGAAATCTTCCCTCCTCCCACTACTAATAGGAACAAGGATCCTCTTATTAGACGGTGGGGCCCATAACTTTACTGCCTGAGATTAATTCAATCTGGTGCCTATTGGGGAATAGCACAGGGGCCACTATTATTTGTGTTTTGAGATTCGTGCAAAAGTTAAAAGGATGGTCCGGATCAACTAATTCTAAAAGATACCTTTGTCCGGTACCGGAGAGGATATAAATTCCTCCTAACCTAATAGAGGGATACAAAATAGTAAAATATCTTCCCTTGTGTACAAGGGTAAATTTGTCCAACCTTAAATATTATGTAACCTCGGATGATATAGATTCCCTGATTCTTGAATACCTCGGAGGATATGGATTCCCTCCCTGAAATCCTGAATAGTACACAGAACATGAATTGACCAAAACATACTAGGATGTTACATGTTAGACATCTATCTTATCTTCCCACTCAATTACTCTGGCTTGCCCCTTTCTCATGCAAAGCGCTAAGAAAAACAAAAAAAATCTGATTTCATGACACTTGTACAGTGCACTAATTGTTGGGTGGCAAGAATTGGACATGACAGCTGATGTCATGCCACTTATCCTTTACACACCACTCTTTTCTCTAACTCAACAATGGTACAAATGCATTCTCAAATTACCTAACATTTGCTACTAATCTCACTAAATTTGTATCCTCTGCTAATCTGGACTGTCCGATTGAGATCTGCACTAATATTAAAGGGTCCCGTGCGTCATAAGCGTGGGCTGGATTGGCTCCGATCTTGTTCAGACGGTCGAGATGCATTAAACTCAAAAGATGCTCTTTTGAGTTAATGCAGAAGATGCGGACTCAATCTCTCCTTGGAGGCACAAACAGAGAAAAACTACTTCTCCTTGATCGGCTCACTTTTTTTATTGATGAAGAAATGTGGAAGCAGAGGAAAACAATGATTGGATGGAAAAAAGTAAAATAAAGGAAAAAAGTTGTACAAATAGAGTAGAACTAGGGTGTTCTTAAGCTCACCATGTCTTTTGTGAGCTTAACTCAAAAATTCATCGGATTGGCTTCAAGCGACGCATCCAAACTGTTGAAACCGATCTATTTCACGAGTGATGAGTTTACATGTTAAATTTATAAATTTTCAAACTAATTTAATATAAGTCAAGCGGTAAGAAAATATTAAAAAATGAACACATTAAAATTAACTATAAACCATCTTTTTTTACCGTTTGACTTTATACTAAATTAGTTCAAAAATTTATAAATTTGACATGTAAACGCATCACTCGTGAAGTAGATCGATTTCAACAGTTTGGATGAATCGTTTGAAGCTAATTCAATAGATTTTTGAATTAAGCTCACAAAGGAACTTGGTGAGCTTAAGAACACCCTAATTCTACTCATACAAATAAACCCTCCAATCTTACATTAACCCCTCGTTATCTATCTGGAATAAAATGTTCTATGTTTGCATGAAATATCTTATTTTATAGAAAATTAAGAATGAACAGTTTGGAATTAAAAAATTTCCCTTGGATTTGAAATTATTGGAGTTGAAGTAAAATTAAAATAATATATAAATTCTATATTTTATTATTCCATCATTATTGAACAACTATATGATAGATTCGTGTGGAATAGTTGTCGGCACATTTCAAAGTACTGCTGTTTTTTTTTTTATTACATTTTTACATAAATATATACGATAAGCGTTTTAAATAGAGACAAAATTATTGTTTTTGAGACGATTATGACTATCCAAAAACAGTGATTTAGGACCTATTTAACAAATATAAAATTTGATCTCCAAATATATTTTAATATAGAGATCATGTTAAATAATTTGAATCAACTATTTGAACTTCAAAAATTTTAATGATGTAAAATATAATTGGAGCAATTTTAAAAATGTAGGATGTGATTAGAGCACACAAATTTTCCCCTACCCTTAATAAGATTCTTATTGCATCTATCATATATTCAAATCGCAAATTTTAAACCTCACGTGTCATTGTCAAATTCAGAACTCATTCACATCATACGCAATGACGCTCATGCGCATATCGTCTGATTTGAATTTGATAGTTGATACTACGTAACTCAGGCAAGATACACAGAGAATCCAGGCAGGAATCTAAGGAATATTTAAGGACCCCTGGTGCACGTGAGCAGGACTGAGGACCGAGGAGTCTATTTTGTGAGATTGCTACTAACTTTGTAACTTAGCTTTAATCTTTGACCCACCGATAGGCCATGAAATGAAATGAAATGACGATGGCCTCCCCTGGCCTCCTAGCTACCTCTCCTTTTCTCTCTCTCTCTCTCTATCAATCTCTCACATGATGCTCCCTCGAGTTCACTGTTCTCTTGTCACGTACTCTGGCCCCACTCATACAGTTCAACATATGGGTTCAGTGGTGTCTCTCCGCCTGTCGGCCCCACTTGATGTGCGTGCCAACATTGTTTTACACCTACCCAGCTTTTTGTCCCCTTATTGTTCACCAGTTCGGCTCATTACTGTGCGTGTGGGAAAAAAAAATTCAGTCAGACTTCGCGAATTCTGTCTCAAGCGCACAGTAATCAACCAGTTCAAAAATTTCAGAACCCGTTCTCATATCTCTGCCGAACAGACCCTAATATTGAGTCATAACAAGAAACCAAGAACTTGTTTATTTATCTAATTGTGCAGACGATTTATATTTATATTGTAGAGCATCGATTATGAAAATATATTTCATGGTAGTAAATTAAGTAGCTGATCAAACATATATAACATGCAATCTCTATTTAAATGTAGTTAATTTCAATCTTTTCTAAATATTTATGCAATAAATTTACAAAGAATTGAAACTGATTCAAATCATGAAATTAGCACACAAGAGCAAAATATTTTTGCAAATGATGAACTTTCACAGATTACTTACGAATTAGGCTATTATATGACATTTTTATTTCAACAGAACATTTTTTTGTTTCAAATTATGTTGTTTTATGTGTACAAATGGTCCACCAAAGCTGCTCTACGTATCAAAATCTCATGGCATACCAAATTTTATCTTTTTTGGATATTTGAAAGATGATCCTAGATAGTAAAAAACATACAAATGTTTGCATATTAAATTGGATTATTTTTTAAAATTGAAAATAATAAAATTCAGTATCCAAGATTTTGATATGTTGATCATATGGAGTGTCTTAGATTGACCGTTTGGACATGAAAACGTTCGAATTAGATCAATACTTGAAATATATTATATATTTTCTAATTTTTTTACTGATAAATTATAAATAAAAACAAAATCAAATTGTCTCATTGAGGTCGTATCAATTTATACCAAAAAAATATTCAAATTAAGCCCAAAATTCCAATTCTTTAATTTTTTAGTTCAACTTATGTTTTTATGATTTTTTATAAGAAAATCCAAGTTTCTATTCCTACAAGTCCTTATTTTCTTTTATATATTGTCCATTGTGAATTATTCTTAATTAAGAAATCTAAACATGTCCTAGGATTCAAGTTTTTAAGAATATATCAAATATTTCCGGGGCAGAGCTACTCACAATATCTGGGGTCAATTGCCCGCTATTTTTATTTTCAAATTTTTTATATTTATATGTGATTTTCTATATAATTTAGTATAAAATACTATTGATGCTATAAAATTGACACTTATTTGCAGTATAAAAATTTTATATAATTGACCTTCACTCACATTTGACCCCAGAATCTGAAGGTCCCTCCTTGAAATATTTGATATATCTTCCTGCATTTTTAATAGTATTATAATTGTATTCATTAGAGAATTTAGCTCAGCAGCATACTTGGATCATGGAATCATCTCAATTCCAACGTGTCTTCCATGTCTTCATGAACCCCATTTGGAGATTTGTAGCAGCTCCTGAACGATTTTCTTTCGTCGGCACTGGGAGCATGGAGAAAGGCAATTCAATTCCAGCTTTAAGTGCTTTGTGGGCCCACAAAGTTATGGCCGTGAACTATATATATGCTAAGCCCAATATGCTGTCTTGAAAGAAAAAGGTAAATATATACTAAAATAAATCAGTTTATTGCTCTTCTACAATTCTGACGAAGTCCTCTCTAAACATCTCACAAGTTTTTTTAATGTCATCTCCTAGCTTGGCAATATATATCATCATTTAATGTTTGGTCGATATATATCTGTTTATAATGACAGGGTATGAAAAAAATGTTCAGGTGTGTTTCATGTGGGTCAATGGACATTACTGGGCTCTCAAAATTCATAGATTTTTTAAAGTAAAGAAGTTAGATGATTTGGTAAACATACAGTCCACCCTCTGAAAAGAATATATTTAGATCGTTGGAAACCGTAGGATACAAATCAAATGGCTGAGAAAGAGATAGCACTACAGTGAACAGTGCAAAATCCTTCCCCAATTATATATATATAATAGATATTAGTTCCTCCTTTATATATAGGAATCGAGAACAGTCCGATGGATATCCATCAAATCCAGTCTATGTTGCACGGATACGCCGGTTTAGGCACCATATCGGTATCGGACACGTATTGGATACCGATATGCGTCCGATATGGCACCGATACGTATCCGATACGCTAGCTGGCGTATCCGCCTACGTGGCGTATCCTTACTCAGCCGATACGGTCGCCGATACTCCGTTGAAACTCACGGATACAGCGGGATACTTGTGGATACGGTGAACCGCGCCCGCACCTGTGAGCCGCGCCCGTGAACCGCGCCCACGCTCGTGAGCCGCGCCCGTGAACAGCGCCCGCGCCTACACCAGCGAAAATGAGACTTTTTTTTTGCCTCATGCGTGAATCGAACTGGGGCTTCCTAATGAGGGGTCAAAACCTTAACCACTACACCAAAGTTTCCTTTGTGATATATTCTAGTAACTATAGTATTTAATATATTCTTATGTTATACTTTTAATTTTTTATACAAATTTGATTTAAGTTATGATTATCTAAATATAATATATAAAATAATAAAAATTAATATATATAATAGACGTATCGTATTCTAGATTTTTGAAAATTATCGTATCGCCGTATCGGTATCGTATCCGATACGATACCCGTATCCGTATCCATGCAACATAGAATCCAGTTTAATGAACATATGACTCAATTCGGTTCAATGACAAGCCAGAACTAACATCAAAATTTGCATGAACAACTTAAATATTAATGTAGATTAAATATACACAAATTTTGATACCAATTAGACTGCTCTGATCAGACATCGAACCAAATTGATCTGATGTCCATCCGACCGCTATATAAGAGATATGCACTCATGTCAGCCTATTGAAACATATAAAAAATATATATGTGTCCTTTGCCCTGTCAGGGGTTAAAAAATGTGAAATAAAAAGTTAGAATTATTACGTGCTAATTAAGAAATTTTCTGATGGAAGGATCTTTTACAATTATAATGTCACAAGCTCACAGCTACCTTTTAGTTCCTTAATAATCGATCCGTTCAATTGGAGATGATGAGGATAGATCTCTTGTTGAGAACCTTTTTGCTTAATTTGAATCGTCTAATTTTAATTGGACGATCCACCCACGTGCAATGGAATCCACAGACTTTGTCCCAAGGATATCTCCGGACACGTCCAGTTTGAGCAAAACTGGAGATAAGTTAGATGAGAGGTGCTTACATTAGGATTTAGGAGGAACGAATCAGCGAACAGATCTTCATTATCTTTGCCGAAGGTGTTCAGATCTTTGATTGATTACCTTTGTGGTCTGTGTTTTGCTGAATCGCCTTCCATTTTACTTTTTTTTCCTAATTCTCCCTCAATCACGCTTTTCTATCATTACACTCCTTGACCACCTGACGTCAGTAACATGCTCCTGTCTTCGAACGGATCGAATTTGTTTTTACAAAAAGTTTATATCACCGATAATTGCACTAAATGGAGATCATCATGCCGCCGAAATAAAAAGAAGTAAGAACCTTTTTCCTCCAAAAAATAAAGTATACGGAGTGAGGCCATAGTGCTTTGCAATGGACATTTTTATACTTTATATTATTGTTTACTATATTTTTAAATAGGTAGGAATAACTGAATCTAAATATTATGAATCATTTGAAAGTAGTAATTTCTACCTATCTAAAAAAATGTAAAATTTAGTCTGTAAGTACATTTTCATATGAAGATCATATTGAACTAATCAGATTGACTGTTTAGACTTTAAATTTGAGATATGAATTCATAGCACGGACAGACCTACGCATTGCAAAGTACCATAGTCTCACTTAAAGTATACATATTCCGAGTATGATATAATGCTAAATCACAAGAATATGTTGTGGACACTAACAGTGCGGTTTTTTATTCGTGAGTTCGAATTTTTTTGTTCTAGATGCTCTAACATAACGGGCTTCCGTTTTCACAGTTTTTCACGGTTTTTTATATATCGCCTGTTTAGAGTGCAATCCTATTAATTCGTGTGAATGATCATTTTTTTTTTAAAGGCATAGGCCCGTTTCATTGATTGAAACTTTTTAAATTACAAGTTCCTAAGTCAGACCCATGTATGTTGCCTGACGGTAAACGAAATGTTCTCCTAATCATATAGCTAAAAGTCTGCTAAAATAGAAACATAAATTCCAAAATTTCTAGTAGTCAAGACCTCTAACAAATAGTCCCAATTAATCTTGTCATAAGCATTTTCGAAGTCAATTTTAATCACAACTCCTTGTTGTCCAGTTTCTTTAGCATTATGGATGACCTCTTGACTAAGAACTACATTATCAAGAATGTATCTACCTTTGGCAAAGGCTGCTTGGGAAGGGTCAATAATTTTATCCATAATTTTTTCTAAGTGAAATGTGAGCAATTTGGACAAGATTTTGAAACTAAAATTGACTAAACTAATAGGTCTGTATTTTTTTAGAGTGTCGGCATCTTGTTCTTTGGGAATCAGACATATGACAGATTTATTTATGTGTTGCAGAGAAAGGGTATTGTTATAGAAATGAGAACACAAGCATTAAGTCATTTTTAATCAAATCCCAAAAGAACTGATAAAATTTGAAAGTAAAACCATCTCCTTTCGAATTAGAAGCAAACACTGCCTGATGGATTTCTTCCTCTGAAAATGGTAATTCTAGAATAATTGTTCTTGTAGGGTCAGTGTGAATGATCAATTTGACCAACTTTGGCTCGAAAAATCTTAGAATTAGATTTTTTTTTTTTTGTTAGATCCGCATGGAATTTTGAATACAGATTTAACTGAAGGCAAGTGATACTACTTTGGTGAACACTGTTTTTGTAATTATGATTTCATGTTAATAGAACGGGCTTATGCCTTTCTAAAAAAAAAAAAAAACTGAAGGCAAGTAAAACACAATCTGACTGATAAAGTTTATTTCTTAGATAATTTTGTTTAATGTAGCAATAATAGTAATATTATTATAGAAACGATTTGTTATTTTGTTATCATGCTACTTTTATTTTTTAATTAGAATATGATCTATGATTGAAAGTCAAAGTTATATATATAGTTTTTCTGGTATTATATAACTTATTGTCACTTGCGTTTTTATGACAAGTTTTTTTTTAATTCATCAAATTTATAAGATCCGACCATCTAAAAGTAGATTGAAATATATGTTTTAAATATACAATTTTACTATAACAAATTGGATTGAAGGCTTAAATAAAATCTGACCAACTAAATATGTTAACTATCCACTATTATTAAGGATTGAAAACCATAAAATTATTCCAATGCGATAAACATGCAAGGTAGAGATAATTAAGTGATTCTTTTTATTTACAATATAAAAGAATAACTTTGTATATTTTTAATACCATATATAGAAAGGAGGTATGTACCATGTATAGAAAGGACTCTGCTCCCAACAAGAATGACAATTGTTAATTACTACCCCCTTAAATAAATAACAGATAATTAATGAATTGGTCCTTTTGTCTTAAATTTAAAATTAGATAATTAATTTACTATCCCTATTGAATAAATTACAGATAATTAATGAATTGGTCCTTTTGACCTTTTGTCTTATATTTGCAATTAGATAGTTAATTTACCATTCCTCTGAAATAAATTACAGATAATTAATGAATTGGTCCTTTTGACCTTTTGTTAGATTGTTAATTTACTACCCCTCTTAAATAAATTACAGATAATTAAATGAATTAGTCCTCTTGTCTATATTTACAATTAGATTGTTAATTTATCATCCCTCTTAATTAAATTACAGATAATTAATGAATTGGTCCTTTTGTCTAATATTTAAAATTAGGGTTTGGTTATGGTGTTTCATGCAGTAAGGGTCCTTCAAGATTTTATACTAATATTTTCAATTTAAAGTTTAAAAAGTTCATATGAACAGCTCAACATGACTTACAAATAAAAATATACTTGAAGACTAAATTCTTTTTATATATTTTTTTTACTATTTTAGATATGAAGGAAATCTTTGAATGATCAAGAATCTTTTAAAGACAATAATTTTCTATCAATCTAAAGATAATAAAAAATTCTAAAAATATAAAAAAAAAAATTTATATAGAGACCACATTAAGCAGTTCAATCAACTATTTTGGATTTTGAAATTAAAAATATATATATGAAGTAAGAAAATACTTTTTAGTGCAAATCCAGTATATCATGTATGCTTGCTATAGTTTCCCGTTAACAGATTTATGTAATTCTCTACTTTATGAGGGGCTGCGTGACTACTAGAGCTGCTAATGAGCCAAGCTCGGCTCAAAACTCAGCTCAGCTCGTCATATAACTAAACAGGCTCAACTCGGGCTCGGCTCGGTCTTGAAGTAAAAAACTCGGCTCAATTTAATGAGTTTGAGCATTTAGCTCGGCTCAAACTCAGCTCATAACTCGCGACCTCAACTCATGCCAAGCATTAAAAAAACAAACATTTGTAAAATCCTTTACTATTTTGGGCCATGAGCTCAACTCGTTTACTGTTTGGTTCTAAAATCTTGTGTACTATATTTTTGCAAAAATATATGTACAACTCTCAGTATAATAAAACATTTATTGTTTAGCATTTGTAGTTTTGCAAATGCAACATTAACATAATAAAGTTTTCATAATTTTAGAACCGAACAGTAAATGTTTGAGCGATAAAATAAAAGAGACTCCTTGGCTCATGAGCCGGCTCGGGCTCGGCTCTGTTTGAGTGATAAAATATGAGCCGAGTCGAGATCGGGCTTTATTTAGTTTAGGGTCTGGCTCGATACAATTTATTGAGCTGTTCAACTCATTGGCTCATGAGCCGGCTCGGCTCATTAGCAGCCCTACGTGAGAGTTCACTTTAAGGACGAAATTTTTATTCATCGAAATTAAAATAAAAAAATATCGTTAAAGGGGATCATTTTGGCGGAAATTTCATATATAGGTAGAACGGGTTGGTTTATCCCGTCCCACGGAACATGAAATTTTAACCCGTCCGGATACTGATTCCTAATCTGCCTCCACCCCGCTAATCAAATTATCAAAACAGGAAAAAACTAGAACGGTAAATTCAATCCCGTCCGACTGCGAAAAAAAAAAAGTCGGGACATTTTGGATTGTCCCGTCCCTGACTGCATTGGTTGTATCTAAGGTACTTGAATTAATGAATTTGCTGAGTTGAGATGTCAACAATACACTAGCTTTATACTCGCCATAAGGAAAGAAGTTCAGCATCGGAGACTCAAATGAAAATTATATAAATTACTATGCTCTATTCACTGAAAGATCAAGGAGAAGTTCTTATCTTATGCACCAGAAGAAGACAGAAAAGACAGACAGATATCAACGATTCATACTTCTCTTTGTAGTCGTCATACTTTTCAACATAGTGACATAATTCGCGTATAATTTGTTTTTTCGATGTTACCGAATCGAACTCCGAATAAAACGCAGAAAAACGTATAATACGTTTTATTCGCGAATAAAACGCGTATAAAACGCGGACGAATTATTCGCAATAAAAACGCGATTTTTCTTTAACGGTTTTTTTGGGTTATTTTTGTTTTGTTTCCTTGTTGTACCGAATCATTCCCGAATTATACCCGAATTACAAATTTTTGACCTCACCTAACCGAACCCGAACTATTGATTTGTCATTATGCTTCTCAGCTACACACCTTCTCTTTGCATGATGCTTGGACAGGACGGATTAACCCGTCCATGAAATTTTTCACTCTTTGGATGGGATGATCTATACCGTCTGTGATTTTTTTCCTGTTCGGTTAATTTGTTAGTGACGGTTAAGTCAAACGGAGATGGATTAGTGGAAAGGGTTAAAATGACCCGTTCCATGGAACGGGATAAACCAATCCGTTCTACCTACATTTCGAAATTCCGTCAAAACAATATCCTTTACCGATATTTTTTTAATTTATTTTCGATTGATAAAAATTTCGGCACTTTAAGGCCTTGTTCGGCCCGATTTATTCTTGCAATAATTTGTGAAATTTTCTGTATTGTGTTCGGTTCTTTCTTTTTTTTCTTATTAAATATTGAATTTGTTCATCCATCCAAAATTCACTTTGCATTATGCTTATTTACAATTCCATCAGAATAAATTTAACCCAATTTTTTTTTTGCCCACAAAACTCAGCGATGTCTCTGTTCTCTAATTTCTCTTGAAACAAATTCTCAAATTAACAAAAAATAATAATATAATACTGTCGTACTCCAATCATAATAAAATGTATAGTTCTAAAAATATATATAATATTATGAAAAAAAAGTACAATATATGCAAGCGATGTTTCTTTGAAAAAAAAATAATACATTGTCGTAGAGATTACTAGTAAAGTAATGATTGTCTAAGTAATAATTTATAATGGCTAAATTTGAAACTATATATAATATATTATTTTCAAAATTCGCATGTAATCAAACAACTTATTCATGCTTTTTTTATTTATTCTTGCATTCACGAGATTTTGTAAAGTGTATCATAAAATTTGATCCAAGAAAAACATCACAAAGTTATCAAACACATTCTAAGGAGGTGAGTTTGAATTGCACCATTGCAAGATTTTATTAATCCACCTGATTGGTAGAAAAGATTTTATTAGAAATTTTATTAATCTTTGATTACACATTCTAAAGCTATCAAACACATTCGAACCGGATTGGTAGAAAAGATTTTGAGTCTTAGTACAGATCTATCGGCTCCAATTGATTTTGTCCCCCCTAAATTTTTTTTTTGTCCACCTCTGAATGTTTGATTTGTAATTCGGGTTAAATTTAGGGTTAAAATTGAAATAAACTTGTTGAATTTTGATCGGTAATTAGAATTATAAGTTAGAGTATCATAAATTACAAGTCAAAGTATTAAAAAGTATAAGTTAAAATATTATTTTTTATCAAATACCCATTTAGTTAATGAATTTAAACCCGATTCAATATTATTTTGCCCCCCTCCAAAAATCTAAATCCGCCCCCAGTAACTGATTATGATTCATATGAATTCCAAGTACTGTCCACGTTATAGAATCTAAGTCCTTAAAATTTTATTTACTTTTTAATTTTGTAATTTTTACTGTTCATTATTTCACTCTGGAATCCTATGCCAGAAATTGCGGCCAATCTCTGTCGGTAATTATAACGACGTTTGTGTACGGAATGATTATTATTTAATAATACAAAAAGCTTTCATGTCATGAATCATGATTGTTCATTAGTCTTAGGAATCTTAATAATAATATTTTGAGTGTGTTTGGGCACTTTAAGCGCGTCAATGATTGGTCAGAAAACACGCACAGAACAAGTAGAGAACATGACAAGGACCCTCCTAGGCTTCATGTTTCTCGACAAATTCCCTTTTCTCATACACTACTTTCATTTTGCTACAAAATTTAATATACATGTTAGCCTAAATAAATCCTTTGTTTAATTCTTTAGCCTTTTCTTTTCTGACCTGAATTAAATGATCTGTCAAGAATTACTTTACTTCACCGATTCAATTGCTACATTGTGCCAAGATTGATGCAATTTGTGGAAACCAAGTATTTTTAAAATGAGATTTATCATTTCGCAATGGAAAGGCTATTGAATTTATTTTTAAAAAGAAAAAAACTTTAAAATTGTAGTTGAAGAATCATTAATCTCGAATGATTTAGAATTTTTAGATTAATGAAAATTATGTAAAATGTGGAGCAATTAACGTGACGACGAAGTAAAAAAAATATTTACGACTTATAATTAATATTTTATATGACTGATTGAATTATATAGCAATGATAGTAAATAGAGTCTACAAAATTTATAAATTTCAAAATCATGAATTTAAATTTTGTAATGTTACAAAAAAAAACGGAACCAAATATAATAAAAAACCTTGGACTTGGAACATAGATACGAATCATGTGGACAAGTACGCCTCGACATTTTGCAAAGGTTATCAGAATTTCTTTTTGTTTTTAAGAAACAAGAATCAGGTTCTCTTTTCATTAACCGTTGAAATGAAACCCTCATTTTTCTTTAAAGACAAAGGAAAAAGTACGAAGAAAAAGAGAAGGTAAAATAAGGAAGCAACCTTATTTTATAAAAAAAAAAATAGAAAATAAAGAAAGAAAAAAAATTACAAATTAGACAATTGAAAAAAAAAAATAAGAAGTAAAAAGAAAATTAAAGAGGAGGGTTTAAGTGCCTCATGTCTTTCATGTCTCATGTTTTTTTATCACATTTTTCAAAGTAAGTGTAGAGTAAGTTAATCCACTTCTCCAGGTAGATTAACTTATTCCGGATTAACTTACCTCTTACTCTATATTTACCTTTTTTGGATGGAGAGTAGAGGAAGGGAGAGAATGGAATGAAAATAAAAATTTATCTCGGTTCGTGTTTGGTTGACAAAATTATGGCATGATTGTAATCAATAGAATCAATTTTCCTCCCGAGTTGAGATGTAACAGATGGAAAGAAGAAGGAAAAATTAAATATACTAAAACATTTGATTAACCTTCTATAATTTTAATTAACCAAACAAGAAACAAGACGGGAAGAAAAGTAAAATATATTTTCTCTCATTAATCATTCAAACATGAAAAAGTTAGGGGCAGAGGGCAGTCACCCCCCTTGAATTTTGAGTTTTAATGGAGATCTATTGGTCCCAACTGATTTTGTACTCCTTCCCGAATTTTTTTTTGCCCCCCTCTCTAATTTCTGATTTGTAATTCATATTAAATTTAAGGTTAATATTAAAATAAATTTCTTGAATTATGATTGGTAATTAGAACTATAAGTTATAACATCATAAATTATAAGTCAGAGCATTAGAGAATATAAGTTTAAGCATTGTTTTTATTGAGTATCCAATTAGGTAATGGGTTTAAACCCGATTTGTTATTTTTTTTGTCCCGACTGACAAAAATTCTGAATTCGTCCTTAAAAAAATAAATATGTTAAATTTTTTTTATTCCATTTTATTCCCTTCTACCATTTACCTCCTCTCTCTACTCTCCATCCAAACAAGATGTTAAGGGTATGTTTGGTTGGATTGAGAATAAGCTATTCTTGAGGTTAGGCTATTCGGAATAACTTATTTGGTGTTTGATTGTGTTAGAATAGCTAGAATAGTGAATCCAAACATTTTGTTTTATTAGAATAAACTATTCCTAAGAGTTTTAAGATTTGACTATTCTAATAAGACAAATAATAGTTATTCTTGATTTGACTATTTTAACAATTCTTGTTTTACATCCAAACATGAATTTTTTTTATGAACCATAATTAATTTTTTTTTTTACAAAAACCATAAGAACCGAAATGTCATTTCGGTCCGTTATTTTTTTTTTATTCCGGACAGAAATGACATTTTGGTCTGGACCCCTTTTTGAATTTTCTATGGTACTGATTTCACGAGTTTTCATATGAGCTGCCATATAAAATCCAAAAAGGAAACCGGACCAAAATGCCATTTCGGTCCGGAATAAAAAAAAATAAAGACCGAAATGACATTTCGGTTCTTATAATTTTTTTAAAAGAAAAAATAATCATGTTGGTTTAGTAAAAATAATTTTTTTAATTATAATTTATAAAAAAAAATTCTCCAGACATACCTTAAACTAGTGGTTTGACATTGCCCGGGGGGGCTGCCCGAACCCGGTCCGCCAGTGCCCGGTGCCCGGGGTACCCGTACCCGAGAGCGGGTATACCCGGGTAAACGGGTACGGGTCTCAAACGGGCAGGTCCCCTATTTTTGGAAAAAACCCAGGTGTACCCGTACCCGCCGTACCCGAACCCGAATACCCGTGTACCCGAACCCGCCCCGGGTGTACCCGCACCCGTTTACCCGAACCCGTGCACCCGTGTACCCGCCCGGGTTTACCCGAACCCCTTTTTTCAAAAAAATTTCCCTCCGGTTCTACAGTAACCGGTTCAAATCAATCAAACCGGGTGGGTCCCACCTGTCATTTATGTCCCGTACAGGTGGGTCCCACCCGTCAATTCTGTTTTTTTTCGGATTTATTAAATTTCAAATATTATTGTCCCTCCAATCAAAACTCTATATATTCACCCCTCTTCCTCTCAATATTTTCACACCCTCTCATTCTCTCAATCTCTCAATCTCTCATAATCTCATTCTCTCATTCTCTCAATCTAAAATTTTATTATTTTCAGTTTTTAAATTCATTGTTTAAAAAAAATATAGTTGTAAATTTAATTCATTCTACAAATACGCAAACGGAATTACGAAGTTCGGCACCTCCCGCAAGATTTTTCCGCGAGATTTAAAGGTTACATTTATTTCATGTTAGATTAATTTATTTTTGTAGACTAAATTTAGTTTATGCTAGATTTATTTTTGTAGAGTAAATTTAGTTTCATGTTAGATTAATTTAGATTTGTTAAATTTGTTAAGTAATTAGATTTGTTAGATTTATTTTACGTTAGATTTGTTAAATTTGTTAAGTAATTAGATTTGTTAGATTTATTTTATGTTGGATTTGTTAGATGGAAGTAATTAGATTTGTTTTGAATAGGTTTGATTTTATTTTTGAAATTCGGATTTATTTTTAATAGGTTAAAAAAAGATGTTAGATTTGTTTTTTTTAATATGTGAAGTAATTAGATTTGTTTTGAATAGGTTTGATTTTATTTTTGAAATTCGGATTTATTTTTAATAGGTTAAAAAAATATGTTAGATTTGTTTTTTTGAAGATGTGAAGTAATTAGATTTGTTTTGAATAGGTTTGATTTTATTTTTGAAATTCGGATTTATTTTTAATAGGTTAAAAAATATGTTAGATTTGTTTTTTTGAAGATGTGAAGTAATTAGATTTGTTTTGAATAGGTTTGATTTTATTTTTGAAATTCGGATTTATTTTTAATAGGTTAAAAAAATATGTTAGATTTGTTTTTTTGAATATGTGAAGTAATTAGATTTGTTTTGAATATGTTTGATTTTATTTTTGAAATTCGGATTTATTTTTAATAGGTTAAAAAAATATGTTAGATTTGTTTATAAATAGGTTGGATTTTTTTAGTAGGTTAGATTTTTCAAATAGGTTATATTTGATTTTTTAAATTCGGATCTAAATTTAATAGGTTAGATTTTATTTTTTGAATAGGTTAGATTTTATTTTTTGAATATGTTATATTTTATTTTTAAATAGGTTAGATTTTATTTTTTGAATATGTTATATTTTATTTTTAAATAGGTTAGATTTTATTTTTTGAATATGTTATATTTTATTTTTAAAATTTTGAATATGTTATTTGATCATTTGAATATGTTAGATTTATTTTAAAATAGGTTAGATTTTATTTTTTAATTTCGGATTAATTTTTAAATATGTTAGATAAATAAGTTAGATTTATATTTTTTGAATATGTTAGATTTATATGTGAATATGTTAGATTTATATTTTGCTAGATAAATAAGTTAGATTTGTTAGATAAATAAGTTAGATTTATATTTTATTTTTGAATATGTTGGATTTGGTAGAGTTATTTTTTTGAATAAGTTAAATTTGTTAGAGTTATTTTTTTAAAATGGATTTTTAAAATAAGGTAGAACAAGTTGTATTTATTTTTTTTAAATAGATTTTTGAATAAGTTAAATTTGTTAGAGTTATTTTTTTGAATAAGTTAAATTTGAATTAGAGTTATATTTTTCTTAAAATAGAGTTTTGAAATATATTTTTTAAAAGAGGAGGGTTCAAATGCATCCATTTTTCATGCCTCCACCTCCATTTTTAAAAACTTTAATAACTCAAAATTTAAAACTAAAAAGTCAAAATAAAACCGTTGGATATGATCTACATCATTTTATCTATGCACGTGTAAAAAATTATGCCATTTCAATTTTGTTTTGGTTGTCACCAAGAGCTTGTAAAAAACGTACTAATGTGGATAATTTCTAGACGTTGATTTTTCGACTTATTGATTCACATAAAAACAAAATCAAAATGTGATAATTTTTTATGAGCACATAGATAAAATGATGTAGATCATATCCAACGGTTTTATTTTGACTTTTTAGTTTTAAATTTTGAGTTATTAAAGTTTTTAAAAATGGAGGCATGGTGGAGGCATGAAAAATGGAGGCATTTGAACCCTCCTCTTTTTAAAATTAGAGTTATATTTAATTTAGATTTATATTTAGATTTATATTTAATTTAGATTTGAATTTAGATTTATATTGTTTTTTTTTCTTTTGAAATTCGGCAAAGGCTGAAAGCCAGCAGAGGCTTCATGCCTTGTTTTTTTTTCTTTTATTTAATTTAATTTAGATTTAAATTAGATTTGGATTCAATTTAGATTTTATTTATATTCAATTTAGATTTAATTTAGATTTGAATTTAGATTTAATTTAGATTTGAATTTAGATTTATATTGTTTTTTTTTTCTTTTGAAATTCGGCAGAGGCACTTGCCTTGTTTTTTTTTTCAATTTTGAAATTCGGCAAAGGCTGAAAGCCAGCAGAGGCTTCATGCCTTGTTTTTTTTTTCTTTTATTTAATTTAATTTAGATTTAAATTAGATTTGAATTCAATTTAGATTTAATTTAGATTTAATTTAGATTTGAATTTAGATTTAATTTAGATTTATATTTAATTTAGATTTGAATTTAGATTTAGATTTGTTTTTTTTTGAATATGTGAAGTAATTTACATTTATTTTTTTGAATAGGTTTAAAAGATGACATCTCATAATCACGATGAGGTAGACGATTTTCAAGCGAGAATGTCACAAGAAATTTTTGGCCCACCTCTACCTATGCCACCACCTAATTATCCACAAAATTATCAAAGAAGGGATCAAACGCTAGATTTAAATTATCAACAACCCCCCCAAATGTATGCACCGTATTATACTTCAAACGATCCAAACATGTATATTCCACAAGAAACACATCAACCGATACCACCATATGCATATGGAGGCACTTCTTCTGTAGCATCGAGTCAAGTCACCCCCCTTATAAAAGGTACTCCTTCGAGAAGTGTCACTGAAATTGAAGAAGAACCAATCCTTCCTCCGACAAGTGTCCCCCTAGAACAACAAGTGGTAAAGAAGACTAGAAGAGTTCCTGAATACAATCAGTCGTGGGTCAAATGGTACAAGGTGACCACAGATGAGAATGGCCACATGCAAACCCTTGAATGTAAGGTAAAAAATTGCAAGAAACTGTTTTTTGTGTATAAACAAAGTAGTGGTATGACCAGCTTTAAAAGACATGTCGAAATGCACCAAAAGAAGGGTGAGGTTCCAAGTGAAAATGTTGGACCGAGACAAATCCAAACTCTTATGAACCCGGATGGTACCAGAACCAACCCAAAATACGATGAATCAAGAATGCTTAGTGAATTGGCCTGGTACATTACCCACAAAGAACAACCAATAAGTATGGGTGGTTGCATGAGTTTTGCCCGGTTAGTCATTCGGGGGTGTGCTCAACCAATGTACAAGAGGATCCATCATAGAAAGATGGTTGGTGAAATTAAAAACCAGTTTACCAGAACAAAAGATGAGCTCTGAGCTATATTTGCATACCAACAAAATAAGGTCTCAATTACCTCCGATATATGGACTGCCGGTAAACATGGCCTTGGGTACTCTTGTGTTACCGGCCATTGGATCGATGATCAGTGGGTATTACAAAAAAGGATATTAAGTTTTTGTGTGTTAGATTCCCCGCACTCAGCACATGTAATTTTCAAATCCATTATTGAGGTGTTACAAGAGTATAACCTTAAGAGAGATAGGGATAACAAGATTTTTTCTATTTCATTCGATAATACTAGTAACAACGTAGCTTCTATTGAGATTTTTAAACGGTCACTAAACCCGATTATGAATGGTGCAATGTTTCACCAAAAGTGTGCTTGCCACATACTTAACCTCGTCGTGAAGGCGGGCCTTAAAACAGAAGCCGTAAAAGATTTGATCAATAAATTAAAGGATTGTCTGTCCCACATTGTTTCAAACCAAGAAAGAAAACAACGGTTTGGTTTGATGTGCGTCAACTATGGATTGAGCAAGTTGAAAGTTCCTTAGGATATAGATACCCGTTGGAACTCTACCTATAGGTTTCTGAACCGATGCGTTCCTTACAAAGCCGTCATAGGAGAGTTTTTGAGAGGCTCCACCCCCGAGGGAATGGCATTGGAGCCCAGCCTCGAAGAATGGGAGCAACTACAAACCCTTAGTAATTTCTTAGGAACATTTTTTAATGCAACCGTCAAATTATCCTGCTCGTACTCACCGACGGCATTTGAGTTGATCAGACATCTCTATAACATCTCCAAGGTGTACCGTGAATTGGAACAAGCTGAAAGCAAGTACTCTACTCTCACACCGATCGTAGATGCCATGAAAGAAAATTTTCTAAAATATTGGGACGATGTACCCCTCCTGGCCATTATCGCAAGCTGCCTCAACCCGGCATACAAGAAGTATTTCACGGTCAAAATAGTTGCAGCGTACAAAGAGAATCTACATTTAGACAACACCGGGGTGGAGGCATTCGTGACTTTGAAGTTCGATGAGATGTTTAACATATACAACTCAAGAATGGGTGACAACCAAAACCCGTCTTCGTCCCGTGCCGCTCCTAGGTAACAATATAAATATACATGTGTTTTTAATCTTTATTATTTATAATATCTACATTATTTGTCCACTAATTTTTTTAATTTTTTAATAGTTCCACTTCCAGGAGCACTAGCAGTGGTGGATTGTTAGCAGATTTCCAATCGGAGATCCAACCGCACACATCCACAAACGAGTTAGTGAGCTATTTTGCGGGGGTAAACGAAAAAGAAGATGAATTTGACATCATGACGTGGTGGAAGAGGAATCAAAGAAACTATCAAACACTGGCGATGATGGCCCGCGACGTATTTGTCGTACCCGTGTCAACTGTCCCTTCTGAAAGTTATTTTAGTTCGGCGAACAGGATCCTCTCCGACAAACGCAGTAAGTTGGGTGCACATGTTTTTGAGAGACTTGTGTGCTTGGAAGATTGGATTGATGCTGATGAGCGCAACCAACATCGAGATCATCAAGAATCATCATCCGGAGTCGACACTAAAGAAAGCGGTACCGAGCTGCGGCCCGCGGCTAATTCGAATTCAGACGGTGCGGAAGAGAGCGAACAATGGTATATGAATCCAAACTACTAGATAGGTAGTGTCGGTATACATTTCTAACCTTTTTTAATCTCTATGGTTATTTTTTAAATTATAATTTCTAAACGTTTCAATTAGTTCTTAAATTATTCATTTTAAAGCAGAATTACTAACAAAAAAAAGTTATAACTCCGCCTATATTATTTTACATAGCCGGTCCCAAGCCCGGAATAAAGGAGGAGGGTAACTTTTATTTTTTAATCTATTGTTTTAAAATAATTCATATTTATTTTTAAAGTAATTGATTTAAGAAATTTTTTGAATAGGTTTTATTGTTTTAAAGTAATTGATTTAAGATATTTTTGATTTATATTTTATTTAATCTATTAAAAATAAATGAACGTTTAGAAAATATATTATCAATTTAAATTGAATGTTTACAAAATATATTATCAATTTAAAATGTAAACTACAAATTTCGAGATATAAATAAACACGTAATAATATTCGTACGACACTGTAAAAAAAAAGAAAACAAAAAAAGAAAACAAAAACAGAAAACAAAATAGAAACAGAAACAGAAAAAAAAAAAAACCCGTCTACCCGTCTACCCGAGACGGGCACGGGTTTGAAACGGGCATGATAGACTTTTAAAAAAAAAAACCCGTCTACCCGTACCCGTTGTACCCGAGTACCCGTTGTACCCGTACCCGTTGTGCCCGCTACCCGTCCCGGATTTTGCCCTGCCCGGCCCGAGGTACCCGAGAGCAAATCACTACCCTAAACTCTAAACCAAACATTTTGTTTTACTCACAATCAAACTTGCCGTCAACGAGGAATCGAACGTGCATATAAATTTAGGAGAAGGTACGATCGGAGAGGATTGGTGTCAGGTATAGGTCACGTCATGTTAAACAGAGGTGCAAGTACCGCCCATGCTTAGATGTGACATTTGGTATCCGTACCGTATTGTGTCGCACTGTCGCCTAATATTGGCTGTAGCTTTTTCCCATTCCTTCATTTATTATCAAACTCTACTTTCCCTGGATCATTCGGTTAACCTCAGTCTTTTTTCTTCTTTTGTTTCTGTACGGTTTATTAAGGCAATGTTTCGAGATACCTTTATAAATAGACCAATCTTGTTTTTTCAAAAGAAGGGATGCTAAGTCGACGGTGCATTTATGGCTTCAGATCGTTTATCAATCAAAAACATTCTCTATGAATATATTATTTTGAAAATTCATACGAATAATTTGTAATTGAACTGGTACAAATTTCAGATAAAATGAACAGCTTGGTCTTGTCATTATAGAAGCAGAGTTTGCATGCACGTAACGTGTTATTTTGTTGCACAGACAAACGAACAGAAACACGTTACTCTTTTCTGAAAAAGGATCACTTGATGTGTTGTTTTCATAAAATATAAAAAGTTAGGTTTAAAAGGTTCAATGTTCATGATTTCAGGGAGATTTTGGAGTACTCTCCAGTCGTAAGAGAAAGCACTAGATTCTTCTGTCGATAATACCGATATGTTTATAATAACACATTTAAAAGGCCAAGTTAAACTATAAAATTGTGCCACTATCCACAAGAGATAAAAGTATTTTTTGCCGACAGTATCTTCATGGATACTCTTGTCGATAATACCGATATGTTCAGAATAACACATTTTTGTAAGTGTACCTTTGCAAATAGTCTTTTTTTACCTTCGCGGATAGTAATCTATTTTTGTAGTATATGTTGTTATGATTTTCTCTAAAAAAATAAAATCCATGCATAAAATATAAAATTAACTCCTCATACAGAGAATTGACACATTGTTGAATAAAACAGATCATGTTCATTTAATTTGATGATTTATGTATATAATTTTGTCCTTGAGTTTTTTATTATTTATAGATCATTCGGGTTGAGGACTTGAAATTGTGAAACTCTGTAAATGAATTAATAATACTCAAAAATATTTTAATATTGGTAATTAACAAGGAACATTAATTATCGGTATAATATTAGTATTTTGATTAAATGATGGTTATGTTCTGCAGACTATATGACAAGGAGTTGTCAATTTAATCAAATGTATACTTGATGGAGATCAGGTGATTGCATATGACCCGAAATAAAACATGATATATGGATTGTGTTTGTGTTATTAATGTTTTATTTGTCTTTGAAAATTCTATGGTATGAGATGATCCAACATGAGAGATATGTATATGTGGCAACGTTGACTGTAACATGCAATCGTATATGTGGCATCTCAATATGCGTCTCTTGTGAGGAGAGAAAATATTTATCAAGAATACTGATGTTCCTCATGTTTAATGAGTGATGATATCCCTTGATGAAATAATACTATATATGCGTGCGCATGATTAAGAAGTTAATAATAATTTACTAAAATTATTTTAGAATCAAGAAAAAATAAATTTGCAAGGATGACACGTTCCTACCTTGGATATCACGAGACATGTAATTGACACAGGGCAATTATTGCTTAAGGGTCGTGATAATATATAGCACTTTCATTCGTGTCTTTTGGTAATTGCAATGCATATTGCTAAGTGCAGCTTGTAATGCATGAAATTGAAAGGAGTTTCTAATTTCATTGTCAAATGACATAGATCTCACATGGTCACACCAATAAGAAATTAATTAGAAATGCTCATTTATTTATTTAACATGTGTGATATGACAAATAAATTAATTTCTCTATCTAAACATGAGATAAATAATTATAGAAATAATTATATGATATTTTGAATTTAATTAAATAGTTTAATAAAATCAAATGTCAAAAGGGATAAAATTGATATAAAGCATCACAGAACGCAAAAGGTGTTTTGTGGACCGCAAAGCCTTCTAGAGTTTCAGCATGATTTCTAGCTAGGTAAACTTCAAACGAGCATAACTTTTCAAGCATAACTCTGTTTTCAGTGTATGATCAATTATCGGAAAGTCCGTGAGAAAATCTACAATTTGAGCCAAGGTTCACTCTTTGTGAAAAGCTCCCTGGAATTTTTTGTGCGATTTATGTGAAATAAATTAAATTTTTTGCGGACCGTAAAGAGCTATGTTTTTGGCACATATTAGGTAATTTCTGCTAAGTCTGATTAATTGGAAATCATGAGAATAACTTTCAGGACGGAGGGAACTACTTGTAAACTGTAGGAAGGCTTTTTAAAGTGGTCGTTACTGTCTAAAATTATTCATTATTGCTTTAAAGATCGAGTCAAAACTTTGTCTCTGCCCTGTTTGACCTCTCATGCATTGAAAAGCCACAAACTCTAAACTCAAGATATGATTTCTTGGAGGATAGAGATTAATCAGTGACTAAATTAGTTCTCTCTAGTAAGATAAAATTTTAGTTTCTAATTAATTTTTCGGTGGATACCGTGGAGGGCTTATCTCTTGGGTCTCGACTTGGTGCTTGGCGTTTTAGGAGATCGACACGCATTAACTATCAAGGCGCTAGAGATTGGATCTCAAACACGCTTCAAAGGTATATTTCTATTTGAAAAGAAAATTATGGTTTGATTACAGTTGCATATGAACTTTCTTTAGTATTTTTATTGTAAAATTTTGAAATTTCAATGCCCAAGTACCATAAAACCCTTCAGGAAGAAGTGAACTAATCCGTAATATAAAATATTTGAACTAATATGTTAGAATCTCCTCCTCTAGTAGGGAATCTAGCCCTTGATTTGATCAACATCAAGATTCATATATACAACTTTAAAATTCATTAAGATCAAGTGTGCACCAACGTTGATGCAGATTAAACAGTTCCACTCCACTCTAGTAGTAAAAGTTTTGCCCCCAAATGATAACGCTGGATCAAAGATTATATTTTTTTAACGTTATGAATGAAATACGTTTAATCTAATAGAATATTAAAAAGTACTTTAAATAAAAATAATTTACTGATACTTTATTTCATAATTCTAAACATTTTGTTTTTTATTTTATTAATTTTTTTCTTGGAAGTATTGTCTTCTTTAAGAACCGAATAGGATCTCTTATCAGTATGTGGACAAAAAAATTCCTATCAACAGATCTATTTGTCCATTCATCTATAATTTGAACACTCACAAATATAAATATTAGTTGTGTCTCTCTATATATAAATCATGATCTTTTGTAGACTTTCGAACGGTGCCCCGTTCTAAGTTGAGATATGAAGAATTTTTGATGTAGGAATGTTCAAGAATCTTGTGGAATTGTTTAGCCTCCGATCGATGCTCTTATGTCGTTGATTCTTTCAAAAAGTTTTGGGTAGTCCTCGAGATTAACCTCAAGTTGAACAATAGATTGGAATATTGGATATTTTAATTGGAAGAGTGCAATTTATTTTTTCATTGGATATTGGACAGTCAGATAACTTATTACGACGGGATAGACATTTGAGGCGTGCATTGAAACTAGTTGAAATTTAACCTTTGTACTTGACGAGTAAAATATATTTAAAGTAAATACTAACTTAAGTTAAATATTAGAGAATTTTTCTTTGCTCTAGTAATAAATGCAATATCTTCTGTAGAAGAAGTTACGGTTTTGAAATTTTAAATATAAACTTTTTTTTTAATATTTAATAATTAAATAACTTGATCTCCAACCTTTACAAAAAAATAAACAGTAAATAAATAAATTAGACAAGATGGTCTTAAATAAAAGAGAGTTGTTACGACGTGTTATTTAGCAAGTAGATAAAAAATTAAAATATGAAATAATATGAAAAATAACATTTATTTTAGTGGTAACTGGTAAATAATAATATTTTTTGCACGAGAAGTCAATTGAATGTTCAAAATTCAGATGATAAATTTAATTGTCAATATTAAATAGTTGATGATTTATCGGACTTTATCCAACAAAAAGAAAATGTGTCATAAAAGACGGCAGAGTAGGTCCGATGCTCATAGATCTACTTTAAGTTCAATGGGCTCCAGTGCTGTCCGATCCGTTTTATATACGTGCGCTATGCTATAATATTCGTGCTCACTTGCATCAGTTTCATGTATACAAATTTTAAAGCAGATCGGACAGTCATGAAGTTTGTCAGACTAAAAGTAAGTCCGATATCCATCCAACCTACTCCTTGTTATAAAATATAACTTTATGTTACACGTGAATTAACTTTAAAAAAGTCTCTTAGAATGAATACTTATAGTTTAATTATCACTAGAGTAGTGTGGTATTTGCCGAACACACTCTTGAGTTGAGTGTTACAGGGGCATATCAGGAAGAACGGGTAAAATATTGTAACAGAGAAGTTTTTGCTTCATGCAGCGCACGAACTATCGAACCAAAACAGCGTTCATATGGTTCGTGCGCTTCATAAAAGCTAAAACCACTCTGTTAAAATATTAACCCGGAAAAGCTGTAAAATTTTATTTCCGAAATTTTCGCTCTTAGAACTAAGTTAAAAAAATCAGCAGCAGGAGCAGCGATTAAATGGCCGCAACCTAAATATCCACAGATCTCTCTCTTTCTCACTCACTCAGTCACAAATTCCACCTTTCCTTTTTCTCTCTCTGCTTTGCTTTGTGTGCGTACATGCTGTACACTTACTAATGGCGATCAGCTGCTCTGAGCTGGGCTAAGGTTAATGCTCATCACTTGGTGGTCCCTTTGAAAAGAGATACACTGCCATACCACTGTCCCTCTTTTTCTCATCTCCTCTTTTGCTTTTTCCTGAGCTGCTGTGGTCCAGGATTTAGGGTTTTGCTGATAGGATGATTTATTGATCTCTCTTTTTTCTCTCTCTCTCAATGCTTTTTGTAGAATGCGGTTGCTTTGAGGTCGCTAAAGAAGGTGATTTGGGGCTTAAGGTAGGGTTTTAGATTGGAAGAGAAAGGATTTAATGGGGCTTTGTGAGGTTTAGGGTTTTTCCCCTTTTGGAGATGAACTCTTCTGTGGCCAGCCTCGGCCAACCACAGGAAGAAGGTACCTTTTATTTTAAACAACTCTATGCTTTCCACCCTTTTTTACATTTCTCTCTTTTTTCTCTTTCTTTCCCCTTCGCCTCAATTAGTCCAAACTTAATTAATATTGTTTTATTTTCTAAATAATAAGCACTTGTTCTTTTATTTAATTTTTCTGGGATTCATCCATGTTCTTCTCTCTCTTTTGTGTTCTCTATTAGTGCTAGTGAACTATTGATTTATTTTTTTATTCAATTGGGAGGAAAACTTGTCTTTCTAGTTTGACTTTGGTTGTTAGAGTTTGGATTATAGCTAACAAACCCTAAAAAAATAGGCTATTTCGTCGTTCACGTTTTAAATCTGATAAATTATTTGGAAAAGTCAAACCGCCTTTTTTTGCTCCAAAAATTTCTCCCTACAAAAATTCGACAGAATAAATACGTATTACTCCTTTCCTTTTTTTTATTTTCTATTCAATTAAGTTGAAGTACTTTCTTACATTGCAGAAAAGAAATGTTTAAATTCAGAGTTATGGCATGCATGTGCGGGCCCGCTTGTCTGCCTCCCTACAGTTGGGACCCGCGTAGTGTACTTCCCACAAGGCCACAGTGAGCAGGCGAGTTTATTTGTCCCTTGATCTGGAGACGAAGACTTCATGTTTCCTTTTAATATTTTGGCTAGAAAAGCTAATATGATTAATATGATCCAATCATTATGCTGGAGATTGCAGAGAATTTTTGTAATTTCGACCTAATTATAATACCTTTTATCTTTTGATCCTGATCACATGTAACAATTTTGAATTGAAGGTTGCGGCATCAACCAACAAGGAGGTAGAGGGTCACATTCCGAATTACCCCAATTTGCCACCTCAGCTCATCTGCCAACTCCACGATGTCACAATGCATGTGAGTTTTTTTTATTTGGAATAATTTATTCCATTTCCATCTAAATTCTATGGTAGTAGTGTTTATAAATTAAACTTTGTAATCTTTTTCAGGCAGATGTTGAGACTGACGAGGTCTATGCCCAAATGACACTGCAGCCATTAAACCCGGTAAGCTTCAGTAGATTGAAAATTTCCTTTTGCTTTGTATTAAAATCACATATTATATTGGGTTTGAGGAATTTGTTTTTTTTTTCAAAAACAAAATTTTGTAGCAAGAGCAAAATGATGCATATCTTCCAGCTGAAATGGGCATTATGAGCAAGCAACCGACAAATTACTTTTGCAAGACTCTGACAGCGAGCGATACCAGCACCCATGGAGGTTTCTCGGTCCCACGCCGAGCGGCTGAAAGAGTCTTCCCTCCACTGGTATATGAAAATGTCACTTTTCCTTTTTGGTTTATTACCAAGCAGCTGTTTTTTTTATTTTAACCTATCAAGTCTGTGGTTATGTATAGGATTTCACGCTGCAGCCCCCTGCCCAGGAGCTAATTGCCAGGGATATACACGACGTGGAATGGAAGTTTAGGCACATCTTTCGAGGTTTCATTTTAGTTGATTTTCCATGTTTTTCCCTGTACTTGTTCATTGGATCTAAGACAACATATTAGATACTATGGTATAAATTGACCTGACCAATTTGCAGAGGGAAAAATTAGATAGAACTGTTTGTAGTTTGGGACAGGAAAGGAAAAGTTATTTAGTTCGCCTTGTTTGGTTACAGTTTTTAATTTTGGGTTAAGAATAAAGGAATGGTCTTCCAAATTTTTATAATTTTTCACCTCTCAATTAGGAGTGTAATGACTAATGAGGAAAAGGAAAGCATGAAGGCCTTTTTCCATTCTTATCGAAATACCTGAGTCAACTTATTATAATTAGATGAAGCATAAAGGAAATACATAACTGCAGATTAGTTTGGGAATGAGCATTTTAAATGAGGGTTCGAATGCCTTCATTCATGATGCCAACATAATTAAAAGTTTTCAAGTATTAAAATCTCTAATAAGAAAGCGGTAAGGATTTGGAACAGATAGTGCTTGTTAAGATAATTACTGCTGTTGACAGTTGTTAATAAGTTAATTCATGGATTTTGGGGTGTAAACTGAACGATAGTGCTGGACCGTATCTGTATCCGCTTTACACTGAGCTGGTCCGAATATATAAATGGATGTCAAAAGTCGAAGTCAAACCTGCACCCAAGCAATATGAAACAGATAAATGACAAATACAGTTTCAGAACAGAATCAATAGATAATTAACGCATGCTACAAAAGATGTGCAAGTATAACCAAAATATACATTTTAGAATGACAAAATTAAATTTTAAAATAAAAAAATTGATGTGAAACATGCACATACTATTAGATTGTCGTATTATATGAAATATGAGAGTAGTTTCAACAAAAAGAAAAAACAAGCAAGAAGAAACTTGGGACTGATACACAAAGATAGAAATCTGGATATCTGCATCTTTCTTAGTGATTATAAATTATTTGCATCCATATCCACATCACTTGACCTTACCTAATAACCATCTGTATCCGAGTCCATATCCATATAGGATTCGGATAATTTATTTATGGGGATAATTTTGTGGATTGGTATGCTGATTTGACTGTTAATATCCGTTCTGTTTAATCCTCCCAAATAGCACTGGCAATGGTTGCTTTAAGTGTCTTGTTTGAAGTTGATGTAGATCAAATTAGTTCCTGTTAACACATTTGAATAAAAAACAGTGCCTCTGGTTAGCCAATTTACGCTCTTTTGTTCAGTTTCCAAGTATAAGATGAATCATGGTGTACCAGTTTAAATAAGAGCTTGAGATTTTTTACTCAATGCTGTTTTCTTTACAGGCCAACCAAAGAGGCACCTTCTTACTACAGGCTGGAGTGTGTTTGTTAGTGCTAAGAGACTCGTTGCCGGGGATTCTGTTCTTTTCATATGGTTTTGCTTTATTACTTGTGACTCACCTAATTCTTCTTCCTTTTAATTTCATTTGGTTTTTGAGATTTACTCTTTTTTTTTTCCTTGTATGAATAATTCGTAGGAATGAGAAAAATCAACTCCTGTTGGGAATTAGACGTGCCAGCCGGCCTCAGACTGTGATGCCCTCTTCCGTCCTTTCAAGTGACAGCATGCATATTGGCCTCCTTGCTGCAGCTGCTCATGCAGCTGCCACCAACAGCCGCTTCACCATTTTTTACAACCCTAGGTAATATCTCGGATTATTACAATGAGATCGAATCTTTTTTGAAGTAGAAATTACAACCTTTCATTTTTAAGATTTTAATTTGACAGGTTTTTTTTAATTTATTTTTGGTAGGGCAAGCCCATCAGAGTTTGTAATTCCACTTTCCAAGTACATAAAGGCTGTCTTTCACACTCGCATATCAGTCGGGATGCGCTTTAGGATGCTGTTTGAGACTGAGGAGTCGAGCGTCCGTAGGTGAGGTATTTTTTTGGTAATAGTTTTGTTGGAGCTGCTCTAGGAAACATTTCTCTCATTTTTTACTATAGACAGTCATATTGGTCTTTTGGTGCTGTGTGGGGGCATAACTGTGTTGCCGTAAAACGTAAGTACCCTTAGTGTCGTTTGGATCGTCAAAGGAATAGTGAAAGAATAGTGTTATTCTGGTTAGTGTGTGAGAATATTGCGATAAAGTTCTAATTCAAATAGTGTGGAAAGAGTAATAATCTTGTATTATTCAAAATAGTGCAAATAGTAATTGGACTAGGGCCGAAACCTCGTGTCACATTGGTCCATTTGGTTATTTCATATTTCTATATATTATGCATCGTTAAAAGTTTAAACGGGTTGTAATGAATATGGTAATAAAGAAGAGTTGTTGACTCAATTTTAAAAACTTGTGTTTCAATGCACTTCAAATATAATATTTTTTTATAGTCGTATATGTTAAGGAAAAAGGACAAAAAAAAAAAAAAAATAGGCGACAGAAAGTGTCAAAAAAGGTTAGAAAAAAATAATATAATTATAACTATTGTGGTCCTAATTGTAAACATAAAAGGAGAATGTGGACGCTCGCCTATGACCGATCGCCTATCCCTTGCCCAGTGTGTTGGCACGATTTTTAATGCATAAAAGAATGAACCTTGTACATTTGGAAAACCCTGCACACACTTTAAAGTGAAAGGGTGAACCCTGTACTGGTTTGAGAGGTGATTTTTCATGGGCGATAGTTAGCAGCCGTCGAGATAAAAAATGTATTGTTCTTATCATTTGATATGTATTTCTATTTATATTCTGGCATTTAAAGTAAAATTTTACAAATCCGAGGAGTCAAATTCACAAAAAGAAAATATAAAAATCAAGATGACCTTGAAACTTATTCAATATTAAACACAGTAAATTCATATATCATTGCTATTTTGAAAATGTTGAGTCAAGCAAAGAAACTTATTCTATTATTTTGTAATATGCAATTAATATTTGAGTTCTACTAAAAGTCTTGTTTCTATGTTATCCATCTAAACAAAGTGCGTAGTGGGGTAGATACTTAGGCCATGTCAGCATCTGTGGGCTTGATAAAGAAGGTTTAGGATTTATTAGGCAGTAAGTCCTACCTTGCTCTGATATTCTATGTATGATATTATTTAATATTTCTTATTCATATTTTTGGAAACATTCAATTTATTGTTCCTAATTCAATGGATACTTGTTGCCCACATCAAGAAATGTACACTGTCTCTTTTTATCTTATTCTAGAACAGATAAGAAATTATAAATATTTGGGAATAAATTAGTAGAAGTAAAATAATTTAAATGGTCTCAAAATATGTCCACTATTGTATCTTTTTGCTCGCAACTAGGAAACGAATTCCGAAATAAATGACCTCGTTCTGAAAGACGCGTTAGGAGATATCCATATTTAAAGAGTAGATCCAAACACGGGTAATTCAAATTATGCAATTTCAAAACTTTGGTTGAAATCATACTGGCACGACCTTTGGAGCGGAGGCGACAGCGCTATATTCCAACATGCAGCAAGTCGATCCTCATTTAATTGTGGACTACAATAGAAATGGTACAGGGAACAGTATAAAGGAAATCTGGACCGGCATAATTTAGAAAACGTAGCAGTCGGCATCAGCCCATCAGAGCATCTAATACAATCTATTGCTCTTTTTGCCACATTGAACAGCTCTATTTTTGAATTAGTGTTATTCTTATGCATCCAAACAGACCCTAATTAGAGCCTTCTTGAATTGGTCTAACACCCTTTGGAGAATGTTGGTATCAAATTTCTCTTTTCCTACTTTTAATTAGTATGTGCAAAACAAAACTGAATTTCTTTGATGGATGACAGGTACATGGGGACAATAACAGAGATAAGTGATGTGGACCCTGTGCGCTGGCCAAATTCTCACTGGAGATCAGTCAAGGTTAGCAAACTTCTTTTATAAGCAATCTTTCCTTGAGTTTCTTAATTCTTCTTAAATGAAAGAAGAGTGAGGCTATGGTACTATGCATAGCGCACATCGGTCCGTACTATGGATCTGTATTCAATCAAAGTCCAAACAGTCGATCCAAGCCGTTCAATATGATCTCCATATGAAAATGTATTTGGATGCCAAATTTTACATTTGTTAGAATTTTTTTATTATTTTTTTAGATAGTAGAAAATCTCTACTTTTGGATGGTTCAGAATCTTCAGATCAAGTGATATTCTACCTATTTAAAAAAATAGTAAAATTTGGCCTCCAAGTATATTTTCATACGGAGGTCACATTGAACAGTTCAAATTGACTGTTTGGACTTTGAAAATAAAGATAAGGATCCATATTACGGACCGATGTTCGCTTTGCATAGTACTGTAGCCTCACTCATGAAAGAAAATCTCATATTTGGTATAAAGCTTTTGTAATTCTCACTGGACATTCTTAGGCACTTTTGCTCCAAGAACTTGTTGATGTTTTATTCTTTAGTTCTTGTCCTCGGGAAATTTTTGTAGTTAACACATGATTTTTTATGAACATGTTGTTCAGGGGTGGAAGGTAGTGTATTGAAAAGGGTGCTAAGCCACCCCTATAAATTGAAATTTTGTAATTTTGTCCATTGAATTTTATAATTTTTGTATGCATTAACACTTTTAGCCTACCTTATAAAATAAAATTACGCTGCACTTGATTTTCTAGCCCCCCCCCCCCCCCCCAATCTCAAATTTCTAGTTCTGCCCCTGATGTTGTTTGTCCTAATATCAGGTTGGCTGGGATGAATCAACAGCATGTGAGAGGCCACCGAGGGTGTCACTATGGGAGATTGAACCGCTGACTACATTTCCAATGTATCCTTCTTTGTTTCCTCTTCGTCTCAAGCATCCTTGGTACTCTGGGATTCCCACTATTCAAGGTACAAAATTATTCCTGCTGTAGTGAATTAGTACTGCACTGCTAATAACCTTTTCAATGCTCGGTTCTTTCCGTAATTGCTAGAGTACTTGGGTACAGTCTTGGTTAAGAGTAAGAATACCTTTAGAATGGCTCCTCTAAATTGTGGCATAATGATTGCAAGCTGACCCGTCGGAAGTAACATCATAGTTAGATGCCTAAAATAGAGTTGGACTTGGGGAGATTGATACTAACAGCACCTAACTGTACGAATTCGCATCCCCTGAGATATCTCAAAGAGTTGATCTGTGGAAAATCTGGACTGTTCAAATTCTTCCTGCACTAATCTCAAAGCACAATAATACTAGCCCCCTGCATTCCGATTTGGAACTGAAAAATATTTGGCCGGCTTTAGATAAACTGTAAGTTTGGGATATCTCTCAGAGGATACAGACTCTAAGTGTGCCCCGGTATGTAGAAAGTCTGCTGATATGTGATGCTTCTGTTAGTTTTTTACACCATTCTAATGCTGTATTTTTTTTTAATAAAATAATTATTTTGAATGTCTAAAAAAGATGAAAGCAATGCTCTAATGTGGCTGAGAGGTGTAGCTGGAGATGGAGGCAGTTATCAATCTCTCAACTTCCAACCGCCGGGAATCAGCTCGTGGGGCCCCCCGCGGTTCCAACCTAATTTACTTGGTAACAACCATGGCCCATACCAGTCAGTAGCAGCTTCACCAAGTGGCCCCCCTACCTTCTTGAAAGAACAGTATATGAGCAACCTCCAGCAACCCATCCAATCACCTCAAGAACAATGCAACATGAGCCCGCTTCTTCAGCAACAGATTGCACAGCAAGCGACCCACCAAATGTTGAATGCCGAAAATGCCCTTCACCAGCAGCAATTGCAGCTGCAGCAACTCCAACAGCAGCATCAGCAACAGCAACAACAGCAGCAGCAGCATCAGCAACAACAGCAGCAGCAGCAGCAGCAGCAACAGCAACAACAGCAGCAGCAGCAGCAGATGAGTGATCAGAAACAGAAAAACCAGCAATCACCTCAAGCTTACCAGGTGCAGGTTCCCCCTCACTTGCGTGAGAAATTTGGATTCACAGATACCAGCATGAGCACTTCCACATATCTCACTTCCAGTGGGGACCACCAGCAGAGTGTGCTAGATTGCAGCTTTCTCGATGGTACTTCAAAGCAAGCTGCTGACTATTCTCGGTTCCAGCAAACCCAGTGGGACCAGAAACTTATGGGTGCACAGATGGGTACATTTGGTAACTCCAGCATGATGTCGTCACTTGCTGGCAAGGAAAATTGCATGGGAAATGAGAGTAATCGTGGAGGTGCAGGTGACCTACAGAATACTGCAATTTTTGGTGCAAATGTGGATGCATCATCGCTTTTGTATAACATGGTTCCCAATATGAGTTCTAGTGCCTCTGAGAGCGATGTGTCCGGGTTTGCGGGCCCGTCTGCATATGCTCCTCAACAGTCCCTGTATGGTTGCATGGACGAATCGTCAGGCTTGTTGCAACCTACAGGAGAGAACGAATCCACGGCCAGGACATTTGTCAAGGTAAAAAAATAAATGTTTCAGTTTGACCATGTATACTTCTCTTTTCACCTTTTTGGGTCTCAGTCAGAACCTTCCACAAATTATTTATTGCCTTTTTAAGTTTTAAATGCTGTATTATCTGATATACTCTTAAAAGTTTTGACTCTCGCACTATTAAACCTCTTGCTGTGCATGACATCTCCAGTGTTACTAGGTTGTCTTTCCCTATTGAACCTTGTGATTGCCTGAGGCTTGTTCGGCTAGTGTGAAAAGAGGAATAGTGGAATAGAGGTTCTATTCCCGCCAAACAAGAAAAGAATTAGTGGAATTGGATTTGAACTTTTGCAGTCAAACCCCTGCTTTTTACCCTTTGGTCCCTCCTATATTCCTCTACGAGCCAATTCTCTATTCCGCGGGGATGGTGGAATAGAGGAATTGGCCTTTTCCAAGAGATGGAATTGGCTCATTTTCCAATACTCTTCCACTCTTCCACCATCAACCGAACAGGACCGTAATAGTACGAAATAGAAGCCTATTCCAAATTCCACTTTTACTCTATACTTTCACTATTCCACATTTTGCTGAACGAGCCCCTGAAGTTTAGGAACCGTAGACTTTCTATTTTTTTCTGGAACATTTTTACGCACTCTTTTTTTTGGCTTGTGTCTGAATTTGTACCAATATATGATGAGTGCAGGTGTACAAGTCGGGGTCGGTGGGTAGGTCACTGGACATCAGCAGGTTCAGCAACTACGCAGAGTTAAGGGAGGAACTGGGACAGATGTTTGGTATAAAGGGTCAGTTGGATGACCCGGATAGATCAGGCTGGCAGCTTGTATTCGTCGACCGAGAGAATGATATTCTTCTCCTCGGCGATGACCCTTGGGAGTACGCCCCCCCTCTTCTCTCTCTCTCTCTCTCTCTCAACCTTGGCAGCGGCTGCCAAGAATAATTTTTATTAAGAGTGAGGCTATGGTACTATGCATAGCACAGAGTGGTCCGTCCTACGGATCAATATTTTCATTTTCAAAGTCCAAATAGTCTATCTGAACCAAATTTTATATTTCTAGAAATTTCTTTACTATTTTTTTAGATAGATATAAAATTACTTTATGGTCTAGAATTTTTAGATCAAGTGATTTTCTACTTATCTAAAAAAATAGTAAAAAAATTAAAAAAATATAAAATTTGATCTACACAAATACATTATTATATGGAGATCATGTTGAGCAGTTCAGATTGATTGTTTGGACTTTGAAAATGCAGTTATTGATCCTTAGTACATACCAATATGCACTATGCATAGGTACCATAGCCTCACTCTTTTCATTAAATAAAACACATCATCCACAAATAATCTCTCTCTCTCTTATTTGTAGTTGCTGAGCTAGAATGGTATTAAATTTGCAGGTCATTTGTGAATAGTGTGTGGTACATCAAGATACTTTCGCCGACGGATGTGCAGAAGATGGGTAAGCAAGGAAACAATCCCCGTTAGTCACGACAAAGCCAAGACGCCTTTTGAAAAGGTAAAGATTGTGCTTTAAAATAAAGGTGGGATGTGCGTCTTCTGCTAGCACACCCCTTGTTTATGTTTTATTGATTTAATTAAATATAGTTACTTTTGTTGCAGATTCTACAGCATTGATGTCAGGATACTAGCAGTTTGATGTTTTGATGAGAGTTGTGGAATCTGCTTGTATGTGTTGGGTGGCCATATGCGCTCTCGCAAAATGCTTCCTTTTACTTTTTTTTCGATGTTATATTTTGTATGTGAGATCACGTGAAATTATGATTTTCATTGGTTATGTTGGAGCAATTATTATTAGCTTCTTGACAGAGATAATCTTTATGTTTAGGTGCTCCTATTAACTCTGCGTATTTTGGAGGCACGGACTCGTTGTTTGTCTACTATGATTATGTAGTATATATTTGTTCACGGACCATTGATTATGTTTTATATTTTTCAGGCATTACGTTGCTAAATGCAAAGCTATCATGATGCATCCTGTCTGAATATTAGCAAGTCTTAAATGAATTGCAAGTGTGCAAGACAAATCAGAGTTCAACTGAAAAAGCTTTTCAAAACTTTGTGAGGCATATTTAATTTATTGCTTAATCAGGGTGTTAAGATGAACTGTTTGTGAAAGTTTGGACTTGGTATAGTTATCTCAAATTTCTGTTGTTTGAATGAGATATCCGGGAAGGGTGCATTATAAAGTCATCAAATCTATGGTCGGAATCGATTGATTGGTATTAAGATTTGTATGGACAATTTTAGATTTTGTGCATATCAAATGTGCACAATTTTTTGTGGATCGAACGGTATTGATTTGACATCAGACTGAATTTGCTCCTATGCCCTCGGACCACGGGTCCGGATCCCCTAAAGTAACTTTTTGGGTTTTGGATTGAGACCGTCTGATTCGAATCTGTCGCTTGGGATGGTCTCGGGATTCGAATCTGTTGTCGGAATGTGTGCGCTCCACTTTGGAATGGATGGTCTCGGGTTCGAATCGGACGGTCTCAATCTAAAACCCAAGCATTGAGTTACTTCACTGGATCTGAATTCACACCCCCCACTCCTTGTGGAAATTTACTTTGTACCCGCTTCTTCTCTTCCCCTTCTCATGTCTGTTTGTCATGTCTGTGTATAATAGGTATAACTTTCTATATAGTCGGTCATTTATCTATGTAGCGTATTGTGTTCTTATATACAATCTTCTCATACAATCTTTTTACATATTTTTCTCCTCTCTCAACAATCGCAGCGAAGCAAAGCGAGGCTTACCTCTAGTATAACTAATACAGCGCGTTGTTTCACACTTAAAATTAGGCACTAGCTAGAATATAGGAGTTTCATTGATTTAAGGTTTTGTGTAGTTAATCGAATACAGAAAAGAAAAAAATATCACTATAATTTGTTTATGGAATTCATGTAAGGACACTGCCTCCAAGACAAGCCTGCTAATGAGCCGGATCAAACCCAAAACTCGGCCCGGCTCTATCGACCTTCATTAAAGGTCCAATTCAGACTCAAATCAAATATGAAGGAAAAAGTCCGGATCGACTCGGTCCATTTGATCCTCTCGACTCGGCCCAAACTCGGCTCAGCTTGAACTCTGTCCATTTGATCCCCATTAAATTCAACTTTCAGCTTTGATGCTTCAAATGTTGTCGGGTTCCCAACAGCCTTGCTGCCTGATATTTTTTAATGAATGTTAAAAATAATGTACAAATGAAAAAAAAATCAATTAATCTATAAACCTACAATTTATTTATGCCTTCATGGATGCTAATGCTGTGTTGAAATCACAAATTTGGAGTTCTTATGGAATAAAATCATAATTTCCTTCCAATATAATTACAAATTTGGCTACCGAGAGACGGGGCTTCAATAGGGAGAAGCGAAGGAAGGGAATGATTTGACTCGGCAACTCGGCTCGGATCAGATTGACTCGACTCGATTAGGGAAACGAAGAATTATTTCGAGTGCGAGCTGAGTTTGGCTCAACTCGAATTGAGCTCAGCCCAATTTGACTCATTTAAAAGCCCAGCTCAAAGTCCATGAGTCGGCCCGACTCGTTTAGCAGGCCTACTCCAAGATTAAATTCTTTTGGGTCAAAAAACGGTTTACGTACATGTTTCTCAAATTGATTATTAAATCCCTGGAATATAATACGAAAGTTCATTTGGTATATTAATGGAAATTATTTAAACCGAGATGAGTATATTAATGGCCATTGCCATCTTTCTCCTTCAAAATATGGATCAAGCTTTTGTCTAATTGACTATTGTGCTGTTCTCTCAAAAAATTTGTACCTAATTGACTATATTTATGTCTATCCTTGAAATTATTTGTGGTAAAGATAACCTGTGGATATAAGACAATTTAGTATTTCTTTCGATAATAAAACTTGCCTCTTAGTTTAGTTATTAACTCATCAGTAAATAAATTTTCTTGTTATTATAAATCTGAAATTAGTGGTATACTAACTTCATATGAAATTCCTTCTTACATATTAGCTTGTATATATATGTCCCAAAAGGTTCTTACTCCATATTGAACAAATGGAAGAAATAAAATGAAATAATTTCATCATTATAAAATGAATTCAACTTAATTTAAGAGTGATAAAAACAAATGCAAACAGGGTCTAAGACTCTAAGAGCATCTGCATCTCTGAAACTATTAGAGTTTCTAATCTGACGTGACAGTTGCTAAACCAGTTTCAGGGATGTAAATGGATTTCTTATTTAGCAACTTTGCTTAATAATTTCTTATTAAGAAATCGTTTATAAACTCTGACGTAGCAAAACGATTGGCCTGTATTTGCTAAAATTAGTTTAATTTACTGCTGATGTGGCTTATCAATCTTAATTTAATGATGATGTGGCTTATTAGAAACTCTAAAATTAGTTTCAGGAATGTGAATATCTAGAAACTCCGGAGTATAATTTCTTAAAAGCAGTTAAAGTTATGAGTGAGCCTATGGTGCTATGCATAGCAAGGATGGCTAGTGTACTACGGCTCAATATGGTACTTTTTAAAATCCTAACGGTCGATCCAACCGTTCAATGTGATAACCATATGAATATGTACTTGCAAACTAAATTTTATATTTTTTCGAATTTTTTTACTATTTTTTTAGATAGATAGAATTTTAATGGTCCAGAATTTTCAGAAAACACTGATTTTTCTACCTATCTAAAAAAATAGTAAAAAAATTCGAAAAAATATAAAATTTAGTTTGCAAGTACATATTCATATGGTTATCACATTGAACGGTTGGATCGACCGTTAGAATTTTAAAAAGTACCATATTGAGCCGTAGTACACTAGCCATCCTTGCTATGCATAGCACCATAGCTCACTCTAAAGTTATTTAGAAACTTTGAGAGGTTTTTGAGAGTTTCAAGATGCTCTAAAGGTGCAGAGTGTATCGCGGCAGGATATCTGCACCACGGCTGTTTTGTATCAGCCACGGCGGATCCGAAACAAATTTATTATTTTTGTTCAAATTTCTATATGCTAAACCACAAAAACGGTCAACATTTCATTTCTAGGAGAGATGAAGAAAGAGGGGCGGTTGAGTTCATAAAAAACTTGGAAATATATTGCGGGACCCAGTTCCAGAGAGTTTCTCGCGGTGTACGCTGTAGAAGAACTGAACAGGCAGGCCGGGGCAACCTCGAAAATTTATCCCACTTTTCTCTCATTAATTCCCAGGTTCATCGTGCATTCGTGCCTTTTCCACTTCCCTGATCTACAGACCTCGTTTTTTACTCCCAGTCTTCTATAAAAGAAATTCCTATAACCGATATGAATTTAGTCTTGGAGATTATTGTAGGTATATTCCTCAATACCATCTCTTTCTTGTGGTCTTAGATTATTCTTTTGTTATCCTTGATAGAGCAAGCTAGCTTTTATCTTGCATGCAAGGTGTTTGACAGTTTGAGGAGACGCTTCTTAAAGGGTGAAGATGGATAAAATTAACTGTTCCGAAATCAGTGATGCAATTGATAGGATTAGCAACTTGCCTGATGTTCTTCTACAGCACATCCTCTCCTTCCTCAGTACTAAAGAAGCCGTGGAGACATGCGTGTTGTCCAAAAGATGGAAATACACATGGGCCTGTGTACCGGTTTTAGACGTGAGCTTAGAAGAGTTCGGGGGACCTTATCAAGAGGCCAAGTTCGAGCGATTTGTTAAAGGTGTGATGCAAAACAGAGAACCGTCAAATTTGGAGAAATTCAGACTTGTTTGGTACACGAAAGACGGTGCTTCTTACAATTCTCGAGCTCTTGAGAGATGTATCTTGCAAGCCATGAAGATCAAACCTCAAGTTTTATCCCTTTCTGTTTCTAAGCAAGAACTCTTAAGTTTTGATACCGATCCAATTTTCACATGTGCATCACTGCATGATGTTGTGTTGGAGCAAAATTTGAAACGTCATTATCTCAAAATTGCACCCAGCTCAGTCCACCTCCCGTGCCTCAAAAAATTACATCTCACTCGTGTAACAGTGAATGATGATTCTGTCGATAAGCTTTTTTTTGGTTGTCCCATCCTTGAAGAATTGTTTCTACAAGCTTGTAATTTGAATGTCTACAAGATTTCTTCTGACAAATTAAAGAAGTTGGTTCTCCTTGATTGTTGTCTGGAACAGTACTTGAAGATTTCTACCCCCGTCTTGCTTGATTTGGAGATCAGGGGCTGCGGGCGAGTGTTACCAGTTGCATTGGTATGGGAAAACATGCCACCAATGAGAACATTTTCATGGGAAAATATGGCATCTCTAATAAATGCAAGAGTTGAACTTCCCACTTCTTATTATGATGATGATCTGACTGATGTTGGGTTCAAGCTCCTCACCAATCTTTCAAATGTTACAAACCTAGATCTTCAATTAAGCGATCCTCAGGTTAGGGTACTTCTTTTCCTACCACTTTTTTTTAGTCATAGTTAATAGTTTATATTTCATTGATTGATTACTCAGTTATGGGACATTTTAAGATGACAAAAATATAATTTGAGGCAGAATGGACCGTGTTATGTCTATTGCAATATTCAATTTTATAATTCATTAATCAAGGAATATTGTTTGTCTTGTCATTGCAAAAGGAACTGGATTTTCCTAACCAAATGGAAAACTAAAGATTGTCTATTCATTTTGCTTATGTTTTTCTTCTTCTTCTTCTTGTTGAACATATGGCCCATGCTATTCTGTTTTGTATTTAGATTTTTTTTCCAGCATCAAGTGACCCGCAGAATCTTGAGATTGTTTTGTGTCAAATTTTCATTTGTTTAGAAGGATACAACAAATTATATATGTACTGTTGGAATTAATGTTTCTCCATGGCATAGTTTTATTAGGTTTTTTTATTGGTTCCTTCTGATAAGATTGAACTCTTATATATTGCTATTTTTGTATGAAGGGATTGCTTGAGAAAGAAATTCCTAATTGCCCAATCTTCAACAACTTGAAAACCTTGACACTCGGGGGTTGGTGTATGAGTAGTGACTTTGAGTTGGTTGCTTTTTTCCTCCGTTCGCCTAATCTACAGAGGCTCACGATATACAACTACGATGTAATTTTTGTTGCATGTACACATGTACAAGGGCTCAATGACACGAATTCGCATCCTCTGAGATATCTCATATTTTGCGCGACTTTATGAAAAATCTCAACCGTTCAAATACGTTCTGCACGAATCTCAAAGCTCAAATAATACTGGCCTCCTACGTTAGCCCCGAATAGGCACCGGATACGTCGGTCATGCAAAATATGAGATATCTCATAGGATACGCACTCCAATGACACACATCCACACAACTGAACAGAGCCAAACATACCCACACACTCACAAATATTTTATAGCTCTTTTCAGAGATAAAGAATAAAACACTTGATAGCAATACAGAGTTATTGAAGGTTAAAAATATGGTTAAAAGATATGTACATAAATACTTTTTGCCAGGTTCCTGTACGAAACAGACGCATTATTATGTGATACCTATTACCTACATTATTTGAGACCTGTTTCTATGATTAGGATCCGGCAACTTTTTTTTTTTTTTTTTCAGGTTTTCTTCATACTAAAGCCAATAAGGAAATGGGGCCAATACTCCAAAGAAAAGTCAAGACACGAGGAAGCAAAAGGTGCTTTGTTCCAGCGGGAGCAGCTTGAGTTTGTGAAGATCATAAAATGGATGAAGAACAATGAGATGGTTGATCGGCTGGTCAACAAATTGCATGACCATGTGAAGACCATTGGAAAAATTATAATAACAAATTGGAATGCGAGTTTTGAAGGTTATGTTGGCTGAATAGCAGCTTTTTTTGTTTTTGATTTTGTTGTCGTTGTTTTATCGCTAGTTTTATTTGAGGTGTGATATGTTGTGTCATTTAATTTGACAGAGCTAAAATCATTATTGTTGTATTGAATGTTTGGTGATTGTTAGTCAGTCTATTATTGAATTTTTTTACAAATAATATACGGGTAATGGAGAGTGGAGAAAATACAAATGATGGAATATTCTCAAAACTCGAAAAGCGGATTAGACAAGCATTATCGTGCTAGATAAGCATTATTAGATTTTCAATCAATAGGGAGCCTATATGAATCCAAATAAAATTTAGAGACATAATTGAAAAAAAATCCCATTTGAAATACAGAAAAAAGTAGTTCATATGGGATGCAAACGGATCAGATACGTATCAGTAGTGGTAAAATCATTTCTGTATCTGATTTTATTTTTTGAATACATATATAAATTGGATATTAGACGATGGATTGGATATTGGATATCCGTAAATATATATTTACGTAAATATTTTATAATATATATTAAACTAGAGGAGAGTTCAAATGCCTCCATTTTTCATGCCTCCATTTTTTAAAACTTTAATAACTCAAAATTTAAAACTTAAAAGTCAAAATAAAACCGTTGGATATGATCTACATTATTTTATCTATACACGTGTAAAAAATTATGACATTTAATTTTTTTTTTAGTTGTCATCAAGAGCTTGTAAAAAATGTACTAATGTGATCCGGATAATATCCGATCCGTTTGCACCCCATGCTGTTCATAGCTAACTTCAGACTTGTAAGTAATTAATTTCTTGTCCCGTAACCAGTTTGATCAGGTCAGTTCAACAGGTAATACACCGCCATCCGGACCAACACCCAAAGAAGGAAATATAATCACAAATCCAGTCATCGGTGTACATAAGCCGGGTCTTTTCAAAAGTTCCCGATTATCTCTCAATCTCCACCCTTGTTCTACTCTCTCCCTATCCGGCCGCCCCTTTGTTATATTTTCCATTTTTCCGATCTGCTTTCTCTCTCTCCATCTCTCGACCTAATTTGGGGATCCATTGAGGAATTGTTTTCTTCTCAGCAGTAATTGTACACGATCTGTCGGAGACCAAAATAAAGATTGAAGGGGGGTGCTCGGAACCGATGGAATCAGGCGGAATCCGGCCTCCAGCAGCGGCTGCGGCTGCCGCTGCGGCGGTTCCGGTGCAATTGACGGCCGAGGAGGAGGCTCTCAAGAGAAACACGGACTGTGTTTATTTCCTCGCTTCGCCTCTCACATGCAAGAAGGTTTTTATCTTTTTCTCTTGTTCAGTTTTTTTTTTCCAGATTCTTCATTACTAGGGTTTTCCTCTTTCTACTTGGATTGTAAAATATGTTATTTGCTTTAGTACTTTAGATTTGTTAAATTTCAGCTGTCTTTATTAGTATTAGGGTTTCTTTTAACTTTTTTTTGGAGCTATGTTAGTCCTTTATATGATCGATGAGTATTCAACTTGAGATGAATCGAGTTAGAAATTAGAGCTATAGAAATCAACTTTAGGAAGGAGATAAATCAGCTTCTAGCCCTCCTCCTTACCTTGGGTACTTCAGTTCAATTAGGTTTTACTTTGACAATTGGTCTGTTTTTAGTTATCTTCGTTGTGCTTTTCATTTCATTCATGTATGTAGCACAGCTTGAACAACTGTAACCTTTAGCATCTTGCTAAATTAGTTGTTTGAAACAGTAATGGATCATATTATCAGCTCAAAATTTTGATACCTTAGCTTACTGTGTTAATAATAAATCTTTCTGATAGGTTTTTATTAGCTGTCAGATAGTAATTGATTTTAGCGAAGGTTAAGATATTAAGAGGTTTATGAGTTAATGAAAAGATTTGGGGTTTATGAGTTAATGAGTTAATGAAGAGATTGTCACTGTCACTGTTAGGTTTTCATTAACTCATAAAATCATCTCTGTAGCTGTGTGTTAATAATAAAACCTAACAGTGACAATCTCTCTCCACCCACAGCTTCTCTGTCACCCCTCCATATCTCTCTAAGCATGGGGTTCTGTGTGTCTCTCTCTAAAGTTTATCTGGTGTGAAGGTCATTTCTGAGATGGGGTTTATTTTGTTATTTGGATGGGTTCTTTTCTGATATGGATCAGATCAGAGGGTCGATCAATTTAGATGATGGTTTGGACGGCAGTATTCGCTAACAGTTATGGTTCGTACTGGCAACATTCTTAATTAACAGCTGAACTGGATGGGGTAGACTACACTACTGCACTTGCGTTTATTTATCTAGAATCAGGGATTGATTTACAATTTTCTGTGTTTCATAGTTTGTTCTTTCTTTATAAAAACTTGTTTCCTATTTTCTTTCTAATGGAAAATATAGCAGGAATTTATAAGAGATTTTATAGTTGAGATTCTGAAAGAAACTGTGGCATTAAATTTTTGATTGCATCATTTATGGCAGCATTTACAACTGGATTGCAATTTATGCAACAAGATCTATTAATATTTATGATTGTCCTCTGAACTTGTATCTATCTTGTCACTTTTTTGCCCCCCTCAGGGAAGTGAATGTGAGTATCGACATAGCGAAGGAGCAAGGATCAACCCAAGAGACTGTTATTATTGGCTCAATGGTCATTGCACGAACCAAACATGCGCCTTTCGCCATCCAGTAAGGCTCTTTCTTGCCCGCTTTGCTTTTACATTTAATAATGAACAAGGAAATAATTACATTCCTAGTTACTGGTATATAATCTTACTCTTTAATTTTCAGCCGCTTGAAGGTCTATTTGGGGCCATGCCAACTCCAGCTGCACTACCTCCAGCTACTGCTTATAACCCAACCAAGCAGAGCACCCCTTGCTATTACTTCCTTAAAGGCAACTGCCTAAAGGGTGACCGATGCCCCTTCATGCACGGGCCACCTTCATCAGGCACAAATGCTGTCCAACGACAGCCTGCTAAAGTCTCTGCCGCCTCTCCTATTGTCCCGTCTCTTGGGAGCCGCAGAAAAGAACCATCAAATCCTTCTGCCATTGCCAAGCATAATGCAAATAACACCAAATCAACACAAGGAAACCCAGTATCCAATGCCTCTAAGCCTGTTTTGAATTTTAATGGACCCAATGGGGCAGCACCAGCTATTACAAAACCAAGGGCTGCTGTTAACTCATCAGTAAATAATACACACCAGCTTCCTAATAAAACATCAGATGAGGACCAGCTCAGCTACCCTCATCCTTTGAGTAGAGGGACCCCAGTGCAAAACAATGACAGGTCTGACGATGGGCCCCAGGATAGCAGGGAAGGTGATGAGTTTCTTGGTGAGTCATCTCCGGGCTTTGATGTTATTGTGGATCATGATGAGGAAGGTTCTAGATACTTGCCTCCAAATGAAGATGATTTCCGGAGGGCATATGCTGAGATGTACCCTTTAGATGATTATGAGATGATGTCCAGGTATGAGAGGGACCGACATGGACATGGAGTTATGTCAGAGCATGAGTACGAGCCTGAGTTTGATCCTGAGGTGGATCATTTTGTCGGTGGATACAAGGGAAATAATGATCAGTATGATAGGAAGCGCCGCAGGAGGGATTCCTCTTCTGAGCGTGCTCTAGATCAGCAGCCTATAAGAAGACGGTCCCAATCTCAGAGAGAGGATGCTGCTGGAATAATAGGTGCAGAAACTGGAGGAATCAATGGCCCAGATTTACGCAACCGACTAATGAATAAACAAAGAAAGCTCAATGGCTCCAGATCAAGATCCGATGTGAGCCCTGACCAGCGAGACGATGGGCATCCCCGCAGCAGCCACCACCGGCGAGATGAGAGAGAGAGACATGTGGAAGAGCGAGACCGGTACAGAAGTCGAGGTTTGGACCGTGCTGATCTACTTGACCGGGGAGCAGCTGCACATGGAAGGAGCCGCTTGGAGGGCAGGATAAAGATGCCTTTGAGACCTCCGGCTGAAAGGTCTGATTTTATGCATGAGAGGCACGTGAGAGGCACTGCTAGGGTTTCACCCGTGCCGGTTGATATTTCCTCAAAGCGTCCTCATGACAGAATGGGACGGCGATCGAGCGATCGTGAGTTTGTTGGTGGCCGGCTGGGCTCGAGGAGGGATAGGGATGAGGTTAATTTTTCTGGACCAAAGAGTTTAGCTGAACTCAGGAATGCAAAAGCTACCACTGATAATAAAGTGTCAGAAGGAGGTGGGGTGAAGGACAGTGCTGTGGATTTTGAAGGCCCAATACCACTGAGTGAAATTCTTAAGAGGAAGAGAGGGGTGACCGGCAATGGTTCATCATCAGAGAATAAAACCCACAATGACGGTTCTAGCCCTAAAGGTGGTCCTAAAACTGATGTAGAGATAGAAGAGGGGATGATATCTGAAAGCAATGACACGAATGACGAGGTTCAATTCACGTCTAAAGTGGACGGTGCAGATGAGTTGGATCAAGAGATGGAGGAGCCGTCAAATTTTTACGAAGGGGAGGAAGGAGAAGAGTACAGGATGGAGGATGAAAATGCATATCAAGAGGAAGGAGAAGAAGAAGCAAATGAATTTCCCGAGGGAGAAGAGGAATTTGAGGATGATGATGAGCAAGCTTTTGCTAGAAAAGTTGGTGTCGTGCTATCTTAGATATTAATTTCTTTTGTTTTTATCTTCCTTTTAATTTTTCAGTTATAGGTGTAGAACTTATGCTGTGTTTGGTGTGTGTGCATTTGGAATGAGCCTTTTGCTTGGGGAACAATTATTTGGCTTATTTATAAGTGAGCACTTGAGGGCATTTTCGTCCTTCTCAACATTCTCTTTTCTATAGCCTCCCTCCTATCTTCCAACTTTTCTTAAGATTTTTTAATTTGCTAAATGCTATATTCAACTTTAGAGTCCATATTTATTCCCTTGATTGACAAGGTTATGTTTTTCTCTTAGTAGGCTAATTGCCAAATAAATAATTTTATTAAGGAAAAAAATTGAAAATACGAAGTATCAATACATGGCTGTGGATTGTGCAACGGGGAGAAAAAAGAAAAATAAAAAATAGACAGAAAGAGCAAAAAAAAAACAAATAAAAACAAGAAAATAGAGAATCTTTATGCTAAATTTTTAATATGAATTTGGAAAGCAGAACACCAAATTTTCAATATTAATTTAAAAAGCAGAGAGGTGTTCAGAGCTTCAGATTAACTGAACGACTTCTAATTGCGACTTAATTTGGTGAATAACAAATAATATTAATATAATAAGCCTTTATCCGTATCCCTACCCGTTTAGCTAATGAAAAAAAATTCTTATTCATATTCATATTTGATAAGCTAACGAAAAAAAATTATTTATATCCGCTTTATCGAATACGGTACGGATAATAAACGGTTATCATTGCCACTCCTAGATCCGCTGACATTTTTATCATCGCCGTACAACTGAGGTGGAGCTGTCCTGGCGTATCTGTACTCCCACCTGTGTCGTAGTAGTGAGGTAAGTCACCAACTCTTATTTTAGTGTAAATTATTTAATCAATCAATCCATCAAAATACACTGACGTGTAATGTTCTTGAAAATGCAGCCGAAAGCGAAGCAGATGTACGGGCCGGTACTCCTGCTTCAGCACTGGTCGTGGTCACGGCTACCGGTGGGCTGTCCTATCCCCAATGAGGCGCCGGATTGGGGAGAGCCAGATGTGTTTAGATGCCCGGCATACGCCAAGAAGTGGTACGGTTTCCACCACTACTTGGATCGGACCCACGGTGCTACCGTTGGGATCAGGTTAGTCCGGTCAGAGCTTCAGAGTTTGCCTGAGGCTCTTGTTGAGTGGACGCCGTACGATCAGTTGTACGCGGAGTACCTCTTGCCGGGCAGTGTGAGTGACGAGCAGGAGCGGGCGATGTGGTTCTATCGAGGTCCACTCATACACTTCTGGACAGTGGAGCACCACTATCCAGATCGGGTGCTTCGCCAGTTTGGTCGAGCGGCGTTGATTCCCGCAGACCCATCTTTGCCGAGTTCCATGCACAGAGACCTGCACAGGTAAGTCGATGTCTATTGTATTTATTGTCAAATATATCATATTACTTGATAGCTTTGTATTGCAACTAACGTCTTCCTTACAGGATAAACCATAGTAATCGACTGGATAAGGACTGGAGCACCCATTTCGATGCATACTACGGGACGGCCCAGGATCCTCAGTATGTGGACTTCTATCACGAGCCAGATGTGATTCAGCAGACCCAGGGGGATCCCCAGTTGAGGTACGATGTATGGTACACGCAGGTCTGCATGGCGAGTGTCTATCTGCAGGGTGATTACGGTGCCCATCTCCGCGACAGGATCAAAACCGATGATGGTTACCATCCCAACGGCCGTGCATGGGCTCGCCAGGTAAAGCACCTAAAACCACATAGTTTTGGTCTAACTTAGTAGTTCATCAAGGTTTGATCTGACATGCCAAATTTTTTTCAGCTTCTGGCCGCGATCAAGGAGTGCGGGCATGGGATTGCCATGCTGGGAAAGAAGAACTGGAGACGGCTTGGGTACCGCACCCTCAAGAAGAATGCGAATGTGGTTGAGGATGCCGGGCACGGTGGAAAGATCATCGGTATGCTGCGAGACGCCAGAGAGAACATCAACTGGCGTGAGATAAATCCGCAGGAGCCCGACCCGAGCCCGGTTCTGCTAGATGATATGCCATCTTCCCCCGATTCACATCCAGAGTGGGACTACCATCGTTGGGTATTGTCCAGCATTGGGTGGACGGCATGGTACGACGAGCATGGACGTCCGGTGCAGCCTCATGTATGTCATACTTCAGTATCTGTCAGGTTTTAATAAATTTCTTCATTCAGATTAAATTTAATAATTTATGTGTATGATTGCAGGGTCCGGCAGAGATGCCGCCACAGCCACCACCTGCGATGACCGATACTTCTGAGTACGAGTCCCTCTCGTACAGTCTCCAGGACTTCATGGTATTCGATGATGAGTTCAGCTCGGCACCGAGGGTACCCCGATATGGCACAGAGATGCCGCATGATGGAGAGGCTAGTGGTAGCGGGTCTCATACTCAGCCTGCATTTGGGACTGAGTTCGCCGCATCTATCTTCAGTACACCTCCGCCAGTACCGCCAGTCTCCACAGGCGATGCCAGATGGGATACCGCCGAGCAGATACTCAGGTCTGCCGATGCCCCATATGAGCCCGAGAGAGACGGAGCCTGGCCGCGCTGGCGCCGGGCGAACGCCGGAGTATTGCCTCAGCGATATTCCCCCTCTCCGTTTTAGTTGTATCTTTACTAGTTTTGTACTATTTATGTTTGGTATACTATTTATGTTTGGTATATTTGGATGATCCTATATTTCGGTTCTTGTGTATGTGTGCTTTTATGGTACTATTTTTATATTTTACAGATCAAAATAAATTATCATGATAATGCTAAACAGAAAATATTACAACATTAAAATAGTAGCACAACATAAAAAATAATATAGCGTATTGTAATGTAATGTAATGTAATTTAGCGTAATTTAACATAATATAGTTTAATTCAATATAATTTCAATTAATATAGCGTATTTTAGTATAAATATGCTAATTATATATCAAAATAAGTAATATAACAAAAAATTTAAACAAAAAATTTCAATTTTTCAGTGTTAAATTTCAATATTTTGATCATCGTAGTGTCTCTCTCTCTAAAAAAAAAAAAATGGAGTAAGCCGGTCATTTTCTGGCCGGCTTAGGTATTTTTAGCGAAAGTTTGAAAATCTGGACATAATTAATAATTTGTATTAAACTTTGGATATTAATAAAAATGTCGGCTAGATCCGGGGCTGTCTAGATTAAAGAATTCTCTTCTTTTCTCCGGTCCTACTTCTACTTGTATTCTCCTGTTCTGACGTGCTGGTCCCAGTATGCAAAAAAATAGCTTGAGAGGGTCCCATTACACAGAGGTAAATGTATTAATTCTGCTTGCCCGTTCTTCCTGCCCGATTTGCCCGATGTTTCCTTCTTCTTGAAACGAACATTGACAGAGCCAATTGTTAAAATTATTGAATAATTCGATCGTAGCAAAAACCCTAGCCGCCGCTGACGGTAGAGTCTCCTCCTCTACCCTCCTCTCCTCTCCATCTGCGACTTCTCCTCTACAGGTTTGCGCTCTCTCTCTCTCTCTGGCCTTTACGAAACAGTTTAACCTCTTTGATATATGTTGCTGTTCTTTGATTGATTACTCGAGAAGCTTTTATTTTCCTAAAACAAAAGCACTTAATTTTCTTTGATTTTTGTTTCTGTTCTTTTCTTTGTTGTACTGTGGTTTACTTTATATAAGATATTATTGCACTAAGCATAGGCAAATTTGAAGTAAAACGTAGACTTAAGTATGATTTAGAACTAAATCAACCAGATAGCTTAATGTTTAATTTTAATTAGGTTGAAATAGTTTTGGGATTACATAAGGCAGTACATGAAAAAATAGAAACATAATTTCATCGTGTCCATCTTTTTTAAAAACTGAAAAAAAAAAATTGGATTCGTACTCTATTGCACTTTTATATAATTTGGCTGGTATGTGTGTAGTGGTACCACAATCAATTCAACTAAGTAAAAAAAAGTGGCTGCATGAACTATACAATTTAACTAAGTTAGCAGCAGTACTGAATGTCAAAAAAAAAAAAAAAATCCAATTTTAACCAAACAAGGAATAGTTTAGGCCATGACATAATTTTTAGACCTTAACCAAACATGAATAGCTTAGGCCGTCCGAAGTTAGAATAAGCAACTTAGACCTCCAAAACTTTAGGCCTCAACCAAACAGTTTGCATTATTCTTTTGTTAAGCGACTTGGTCACCACTCATCACTGTTTGTCTTCCTTTATCCCAAAACCCTAGCACACCAGTCCAGAAAAGTTTCTTTCTTTCTTTCCGTGAACCGAATGGAGGCAGTGACATTGGCCTTCTCCTCCGATGCACCGCCACTATCGGTCATCGCCGCCGCAAAGGTTGCCGGAGTTAATATCTCTGTCAATGCCGGGGCTGTCCCTTCTGGCTCTCCGCCTGAACTGCGCTTGTCATGTGGGTTGGTTTTCTTTCCATTGAGCTATCTTGATCTTATCTTCCTACTTTAGATCTGTTTCTTTTAAATTTGCTAAAACAACATTTCTTATGTTCTTAATCATGCTTTATGTATGGGTATATTGTATTAATTTGAGGATAATTTGCAGAGTGAGTTTGCATGGAGTAAATACACTTCTACGTTACATTGGGAGGGTTTCATCTCTTCCCAATTTGTACGGGACTGATGCTGTCCAATCTGGACAGGTTATTCCATCTTTACCCAATTGTTACAATTTAAACATCACTGATCTAATCCATTCATTAAGTAACTAATTAATGTCAACTGTTGTAGATTGACCAATGGCTCGATTATGCACCAATCTTCTCAATAGGTTCTGAATTTGAGAATGCATGTGCATATGTCAATGATTACCTGTTACACCGTACCTTTTTGGTTGGGTTCAATTTCACTATTGCTGATGTTGCGGTTTGGACTGCTCTTGCTGGTACTTGATTCTCTTTTGGCACCATTACATTGCTTACATTGTATGCCTTACAATTTTAAAGATGTTTGACCAGATGTGATACTTGATTATCTTTAAACCAGGTATCGGTCAGAGATGGGAGAGCCTAAGGAAGTCGAATAAGTACGAAAACCTGGTGCGCTGGTTTAATTCCATTGCAGCAGATCACAGTATCTTAAATGAAACGGTAGCTGCTTTTGTAGGCAAAAGAGGCATTGGCAAATCACCTGCACCGAGCCTTAAATCAAAAGAGCATCCCCCAAAGCTGTTAACTGATACGATCAATTCTAACAGCAATTCATCCTTTGAGGTCGACCTACCTGGTGCAGAAGTTGGGAAAGTTTGTGTGCGATTTGCTCCTGAGCCAAGTGGCTACCTCCACATAGGCCACTCGAAAGCCGCACTTCTAAACAAATACTTTGCTGAACGGTACAATGGCCAGTTGATTGTGCGGTTTGATGACACCAACCCTTCTAAAGAGAGTGAGGAGTTTGTCGACAATGTTTTGAAAGATATAGAAACCCTTGGAGTCAAGTATGACAGAGTGACCTACACATCAGACTACTTCGACGCTCTTATGGCCATGGTTGAAAAAATGATTAAGCAAGGGAAGGCTTATGTTGATGACACGCCGAGGGAGCAGATGCAGAAGGAGAGAATGGACAGTATTGAGTCGGCTTGTAGAAATAACACGGTAGAACAAAATTTTGCAATGTGGAATGAGATGTTACGAGGAACTGAGAGAGGTAAGCAATGCTGCGTCAGGGGAAAGCTTGACATGAAAGACCCAAACAAGTCAATGTGTGACCCAGTTTACTACAGGTGTAATGCAGACCCGCATCATCGGGTCGGGTCAAAGTACAAGGTGTACCCAACGTATGACTTTGCATGCCCATTTGTGGATGCGACCGAGGGAATAACTCATGCATTGAGGTCGAGTGAATACCATGACAGGAACGCTCAATACTACAGAATTCTAGATGATATGGAGCTAAGGAGGGTGCAGATATATGAGTTTAGCCGGCTGAACATGGTGTACACGCTTCTCAGTAAACGCAAACTTCTCTGGTTTGTGCAAAATGGTAAGGTTGATGGTTGGGATGACCCCCGTTTCCCTACTGTACAAGGTATTGTCCGAAGGGGCCTTAAAATTGAGGCACTCATCCAGTTCATTCTTCAGCAGGTCAGCTTCACTTCAGAAATCTGTCTGTTTCAATGAAGAACATGCTATTATTTATTTTTTTTATTCATTTTTGCATTTTAGGGTGCTTCTAAAAATCTAAATTTGATGGAATGGGACAAGCTGTGGACTATAAACAAGAAGATAATAGACCCAGTTTGCGCCCGACACACGGCCGTGATCGAGCAAGACCGGGTTTTACTGACCCTGACAAATGGTCCTGACAAGCCATTCGTACGTATTATACCGAGACACAAGAAATATGAGCCCGCCGGCAAAAAGGCAACGACATTCACGAACAAAATATGGCTGGATTATACTGATGCGGCAAGCATTTCTCAAGGGGAGGAGGTAACTCTAATGGACTGGGGCAATGCTATTGTGAAGGAAATAAAGAAGGATAGTAATAATAAAATTGTGGGTCTGATTGGTGAGTTGCACCTGGAGGGTTCTGTGAAGAGTACCAAGTGGAAGCTAACATGGCTTCCTGATACTGAGGAGCTGGTGCACCTTTCATTGGTCGACTTTGACTATTTGATAAAGAAGAAGAAGGTACCTTTCAATTTTGACAGTGTTGGTTATTTATTTATAAATCATATGCAACATTTTGCAGTATTTGCGAACAGCATTCAACATTTTGTAGCAAATTTACTGTGGCATTTGCATGTTGGTAGCAGGATGTCCAAATTAAAAGTTCAATTTTCTTATTTATATTTTTGATTTCTGTTTGTTGAAAGAACATGTTAAAGTTTGCAACATATCTGTTAATATTTTGTGACTATGTCTGAACATTGTTTACTAAGCTAATGCTTCAGTGGTAGCTGCAATTACTCGTGAAATGTATGTTTAGAAGAAGTATGAGGAATTTTGATTATTGTTTGGAAGCGCAATAAAGTAGCATTCTACTAGCCAGGTTAAGAAAAAGAAAAAGAAAAAGAGAGAACCCATTTATTCTTTTATTACAGTCTGTGAGCTTCTTTAATTATTGTTTATTGATAACAGCTGGAGGAAGGGGAAGATTTCTTGGATAACCTAAACTCGGTGACACGCAAGGAGACCTTTGCACTGGGGGATTCCAACATGAGAAACCTCAAGCAAGGAGAGGTTATCCAACTGGAGAGGAAGGGCTACTACCGTTGCGACTCCCCTTTCCTCCGCAATTCCAAGCCCATTGTACTCTTTGCAATTCCTGATGGAAGGCTGCAAACTTCTCTTAACAACTAATCAGATTGGTCAACTAACCCTTCACTTAATTTTGTTTGTTTCTGTTGTTTATGATCTTTGAGCGTAGCACAATCTGTATTTGAATTGTAAGTTTTGTTCAAGTTATAAATTTTGATGACTGTTCTTGTTGTTGAAAAAGTACTTGAGAGATAAATGTGAATGCATGTAGTCCTAAGTGGATGTGTGATATGTATGCATATAACAAACGTACTAGATCAATGCAAAGGCCTACGAGCATTTCATCTAAAAGAAAGAAAGAAAGGTATATATCTATACTATATAGTCAATATGACTACTGAACTAAAATTAAAGGTCTTCAAAGAAATAAGGATTTGTCAAGCGATGCTTCTGAAATCTGAGTACATTACATTGAAATTTTATTAAAAATTCTCGTTTCTTTCTTTCAGCTTGACATACATGTATTGTAAACAATTCAAGTACTACAGTCCCAATCCTTGTTCTGAGCCCTCAGTACCTCCTCCATTACCATTATGTCTTTATCACCCATCTCATACGCGAAACTCAGAAGCAATGAAATCATTTTATGGTTTCCATTCTCTGCGGCACAGTGCAAAGGAGATTCAAGCACCTTGTTACAAGGCACCAAAAGAGATGTCTCCCTACGCCAGATTTTTTCTGCGAGACCCAAGAAGTTGGAGCTAGCCGCTTGGTGTAGAAGTGAGTTACCTGTGTATGTTACTCCTAGAAGAAAGTCTGGCTCATCTCTTGCAATGCACCGGTTATCTATATTGATGATAATCTCACTTGTATCCTCTTCAAGCCCCAAAATGTGTGCAAAACGAGATTCATCACCTTCTCGTGCCGCAGTTAGCAGCTCGGTATCCATGAGTATCCTTTGATGGCTCTCTATCATCTTTGGTTAAATTCTATGGGAAAAATGTTGCAAGATCTAAAATGCAAATATAACAAAGTTGATAGAAGTTCTTATAAAAATTCTATTCATCTAAGAATTCTATTCTGCTCTGGATTAATTGATTTGTACTCAAAGAACAACTTGTAGTATAAGAACTAGGAATGTTTTGGTGCTGCTTTTGTTACTTTCTTTATGTACTTTTGCGAAGATTCGAAACAAACCATTATATACTCTTGTAACTTCTGAACTGTTGTAGAAATTTATGCTTTTAAACTTATTAAGAGCCACAACTCATAATACATTGGATGAAGTTCCTACTCTGATCTGAGCCATATTTTTTACAAAGATTGTATCAGAATTCTTACTCTGAGCTGTTGACCAATTTCAAAAGTAAAAGGGCGCTCATGCATAAAACTTCCTAGTAATAGTGTCTGGCCTAGGATCCTCTGGCACAGACTTAGCTTTAAAAAGGCCCATTTAAAGGCCTGAAGTTTTACTTTCGGTTTTATCTGTCACAAATCTCTACTTCTTTGTTTTCTTAGGAACAAAACCAACTTTTCTTCATTTTTACAACTTATCTCTATTTATACGTATAAAGTAGCAATTGACTAAAATTTCATCTCATTTACTAGACTCATTAGAAACTCCATTATTACAAGAAGTACCTTTCCAGGGGTAAATGAATAATGAGCAACCAAATAACCAATGGTGGTGTGCAGACACAAATTTGACTAATTTATAAATTAGAAAACACGAAGTTCAGATCAAGAATACAATATGAAATGGAACACACTTTTCTCTCATCACAACACAATATCTATATGAAAAGGGTACATGAAACTAAACGTGTTTGGCGATATATGTAACGACTAATTTACCAATGTGCCAAACAAGGTCCATTATTACGGGAACCACAGCCGTAATCACAATCGGACAGAGCAAATCTGCGTAATACATTATATAGGAGAGTGCATATGGTAACCATGCTGCCAGACTCTGCCTAAGTGAAGTCTCTGGTAGTTTATTTGGAAATAGTTGCTTCCAACCTCGCCTTCCAGATATTACCCTAGTAGTTAATAAATGATCTCGACCAACTCCATCGTACTGAAATACGGCTGCTCCAACAATAATAATTCCAAGCAACTTGTTGACAGGAGCTAGGACCACAAAAATTGCAAGTGTAAATGAGATAACAGTGCACCTCGATGCCCAAATCATAAACCGTAGAGATGTAGACACAAATTGCTTCTTCAAATGAGGCTTGGATGAAGTTACTCCGCGGTTGAGGAGTCTCATTGTGCTATGAAAGGCACAAATAAAGGCTATGGTATCTGACACGAGAAATGCTTTGAAAGCATATTTGTCTGCTAGAGTTGGCGTGCCAGCTTTATGGTGATTGTCAGATCGATAACCTCCTGGCAAGGTAAACGCAGCAGCGAATGTTGCTGTAGCAATGAGCACGGAGCCTAAACCAATGGTTTGGATTGCATTTGTGAGTTTTAGATCCTCCTTTTCTTCATCTTCTTTTGTAGTATGATTATCAACGAACTGGTCCCACCGCCGTGCACCATAATAAGCTCCTAACATTTCCGTAGACTTCTCTATCCAGAAGTTTTCTTTCTGAAATTAATTAACAAAATTAATGAAATGTTAGAAATAATCTAGCGGTAAAAAATAAGCAACTATGAAAAAACTGTAGAAAGAAAATAATAATTATAAACAAAAAGACTAAATTGGTACAATTGAATGGGTGATGCTCCACTATACTAACAAAAATATGCCCATATGGATTTCATCGGACATTTTATAATTGAAATAGAAAGTTTACAATTAAGGGTACTAAAATCATTTTAAGCTTCAGAATCAATGAAGAAATCATAGATTGGACAAACGGATTCATACATATCTCTCAATTATTACAATCTAGGCTATTAGATTTTTTTACAAAAAAAAAGTTAAATTCAATAGTTAACCTCTCCATATTGCAGCAGTTTATGGAACAGCTGAAATGAAATCTATATATATTTTTACATGAACAAGCTATTTATGTATTTGAGCAAACTTCATAGTTTAACATGCATTAGCCACACCACATAATTTTGCTTAGTTTATATTGCTGAAATAATCATTTTCTGGTAATTTAATTATAGACAGGTAAATACATTAGAAACATTTATAGTTAGATGTACAATATTTCACCTGGAATATCGGAGAAATTGTGTTGTCATTGAAAGTAGCAATTGCCGAGTGATCCCGGAGTGTTAAGCCCTTCTTGTTGAATATATTTATGGACACTTCCTTGTCTTCCATTAGCTGTTTAACAACAATTTCATGCGTGGAATCAATTGCTAAATGGAGAGGAGTATTTCCATCATTGTCTCTACCATTCTTCATGTTTTTATGGTTTGAAGTAGTGCGACAAATCAACCGAACTACAGGACACCGCCCGTTTTGAGCCGCGACATGAAGAAAGTTTCTTCTTTCAGCATCTAGAAGCTCATCAGAATCAGGGCAATGATCCATGATTGCTCTAATTACCCCAACATGACCCATTTTTGCAGCAACGTGCACGGGAAAAGATCCACACGAGTCGTGGAGATATGCCAGTGAATGATCACACTTCAATAAAACTCTGGCAATTTTATCATAACCGTATGAAGCAGCAAAGTGAAGGGGAGTACTTCCACTGTTATCTGGCATTTTTGCTAGTAACGGCTTCCATGTTAATAGTTTTTCAGTCATTTCTAGAAATAAAAAATGCAAAAGGATTAGTTTATTATTATATATTTCGTTATTCACATATGTTTATGGTAATTATATGCAAGCTTGATTCCATATTATGGTCAATAAACTCAAGTGCAACATTATCTATTTATCTTTGGGAATTCCACTTGATACGACTGTATATATATACACCCTTCCCCGGCCTCCCACAAGGGACCCACAAACAGGCAAATTCAAATATCTGATCCTTTTGTATAATCTAAATTTTCTTCCATATGTTTGTCAAATATCTTTTTTGATATATAGCTGTCTAATCCTCCAGAAATCGCAGCAAATGGGACAATCTGTTTGAATATTTGTTAGTTCCTTAGATCTTTCTTAAACATAATTTAGATGAACTTAACAAAAGAAATTAATTTGTTTACCTTTGCTTCTCAAGACTGCAGCATGAAGCACGGTTTGCCCATCAGGTCCAGCATAACACGCTTTAGAGACTTCCATTCCAATCAAACCTTGCACCATTTCGTGCACCACATCCAGATGACCTGATGTGGTTGCTAAGTAAAATGGCGACATCCCTTGGTCGTCCATTACACTTGCCAACCCCGGATCAGCAGTAATTAATAAATGTGCCACAGCTGCATGGCTGTTCCGGGCTGCCTCGTGTAATGCAGTCTCCCCATCCTTGTTCCGAGCCCTCAGTACCTTCTCCATTATGTTTTCATCACCCATCTCGTATGCGAAACCGATAAGCAATGAAACCATTTCACGGTTTCCATTCTTTGCAGCACAGTGCAGAGGAGTTTCAAGCACCTTGTTATGAGCCACCAAAAGAGATGTTTCCCTACGCCAGATTTTTTCTGCGAGATGCAAGAAGTTGGAGCTAACCGCTAGGTGTAGAAGTGAGTTACCTGGGTATGTTACTCCTAGAAGAAAGTCTGGCTCATCTCTTGCAATGCACCGGTTATCTGTACCAATGATAATTTCACTATTATCCTCTTCAAGTCCCAAAATGCATGCAAAACGAGATTCATCACCTTGTCGTGCCGCAGTTAGCAGCTCGGTATCCATGAGTATCCGTTGATGGCTCTCTGTCATCTTTGTTTAAATTCTATGGTAAAATGTTGCAGGATAAATTGAAATATAACAAAGTGAATTGAAGTTCTTTTAAGAATTATATTCATCTATGACAAGGGTGTGTTTATGAAGACTATATATACACACAATTCAGCTAGCTAGAATAGTGCTTTACTTTCCCACTAATTTTTTTTTGGAGATAAGAATGGTGTCACTGTCAATCCTCTGAATTTTAAATATCCACAACAAATATCTCTCAACTTGATTTCAAATGTTCAGTTTCCTACAAAGGATAATTCTCGCTTAAATCTTGGATCAACAAAAGTAACCAACTTTCCTGTCATTGGCAAGCTTCTGCTTTGTTCTTTCTCGTAATTCTATAATTTTTTCTTTTTGAAAAAAAAAAAAGCATCCTATGGCAAGTGATTTTTTGTGTGAAAAAGTTACTATAAATTCCTTTTGTGAAATGTCATCCACAAGACAACAACTCGTACATGTCTAAATAAGTTAATTTTCAAGTTTCTTTTGCCACTGCCCATATCTCTCTCTATATATAGAGAGGAGGGATCCATTTATAACATTAGTCAGTTACAACATTTTATAACAATTCGGTTTTATAATTTTTAAAGTCCAAACAGTCGATTCAATATTCAACATGATCTCTATATTAAAATGTGCTTGAAAATCAAATTTTACATTTTGTTGAATTTTTTTTATTATTTATTAAGTATTTTACAAAACGGTTGTTTTTAGACAATTCTGGACTACTAAAAATAATATTTTTGTAAAATACTTAATACATAATAAAAAAATTCAAAAAATTATAAAATTTGATCTCCAAGCACATTTTAATATAGAAATCATGTTGAACAGTTTGGACTTTTAAAATTGTAAAACTGAATTGTTGTAAGATATTGTAACTTACAAATGTTGTAAGTGGATCCCACCTCAAATATATGTATATATGTGTATATGTGTAGAGGAGGGATCTAATTACACCATTTTATGGTGACACATCTTGACACCATTAGAGTGGAAAAAACGTGTCGTGTTGTGTCATGTCGTGCCGTGATTAAGTTAATTTTTCACGTGCCGTGACTAAACGTGATTCGTGTAACCATTTTATCATAATTTAAGTTAGTTTATTCAAGATTCACCATTTGGTCAAGATCTAACGGTCATAATTACACGTGACTCGCGTGACCACGTGCCGTGCTGTGACTAAATCTTTTGTGTGACGTGTCGTGCCATGCCAAATTTTCAAAATATGGTCACGGCACGGGACATGCGAGTCACGGCACGTAACTGACACGGGTGCCGTGCCGTTCCGTGCCGTAACCGTGCTGTTCTGTGACGAAGCCAGCTCCGCCGTGCCATTTTTCCCACTCTATACACCATATACATATTAGTCATTTTTCAAATTTCAAAGTCCAAATAGTCGATCTGAACCATTCAACATGATCTCCATATTAAAATGTGCTTGGAGACCAAATTTTATATTTTTTGGAATTTTTTTTAGTATTTATTAAGATGGGTACAAAATTGTTGTTTTTAGGGTTTAGGGTTAGGGTTTAATTTGGTCTCCAAACACATTTTAATATGGACATCATGTTGAACGTTTCAGACTTTAAAATATATATATATATAGAGAGAGAGAGAGAGAGTGGCTAAGGTCAAAGTGGTATGACCAAGGCCTTGGTGCTACCAATTAGTTTTTGCAATTTTAAAGTTCAAATAGTCGATTCAAACCGTTAGATGTTCATCTATATTCAAATCTGCTTGGAGACCAAATTTTACATTTTTTGGAATTTTTTTACTATTTTTTAAGCCACTTTGAAAATAGCAGATCCGGGTGAACAATAAAAACAATGCAACCAAATTCTGGACCATGTGATCAGCAATTTTCAAAGTGGCTTAAAAAATAGTAAAAAAATTCCGAAAAATGTAAAATTTGGTCTCCAAGCAGATTTTAATATAGAGATCACATCTAACGGTTTAGATCGACCGTTTGGACTTTAAAAATCCAAAAACGACTTGGTAGCACCAAAGGCCTTGGTCATACCACTTTGATCTTAGCCACTCTCTCTATATATATGTATATATATGTATATATGTATCTATGTATGTATATGTGTATGTGTATGTGTATGTGTATGTGTGTATGTACATACATAATAACATACATACATATATACATACATACATATATACATACATATATATATATATATATATAGAGATGGGCTATTGTGCTTTGCAAAGTAAAACCCCCGTTTACTTCGGCGCCATATTTTGCATTTTGAAAATTCAAACAACCGATCCGAACCGTTCAACATGTTCTAAATATTGAAATGTGCTTGGACACTAAATTTTACATTTTTTGGAATTTTTTTACTATTTATTAAGCCACTTTGAAAGTTTCTGATCCAACGGTGAACAGTAAAATTTTCTGGACCACCAGATCAGAAACTTTAAATGTGGCTTAATAAATAGTAAAAAAATTCCAAAAAATGTAAAATTTAGTGTCCAAGCACATTTCAATATTTAGAACATGTTGAACGGTTCGGATCGGTTGTTTGAATTTTCAAAATGCAAAATATGGCGCCGAAGTAAACGGGGGTTTTACTTTGCAAAGCACAATAGCCCATCTCTCTCTCTCTATATATATATATAGAGTAAGGCTACGGTGCTTTGCAAAGTAAACCACCCCGTTTACTTCGGGCTACTTTTTGGATTTTGAAATTCCAAACAACCGATCCAAACCGTTCAACATGTTCTAATCATTGAAATGTGCTTGGAGACCAAATTTTACATTTTTTGGAATTTTTTTACTATTTATTAAGCCACTTTGAAAGTTTCTGATCCAGTGGTCCAGAAAATTTTACTGTTTTTTACTGTTCGCCGTCGGATCAGCGATTTTCAAAGTGGCTTAATAAATAGTAAAAAAATTCCAAAAAATATAAAATTTGGTCTCCAAGCACATTTCAATGTTTAGAACATGTTGAACGGTTCGGATCGGTTGTTTGGATTTTCAAAATACAAAAAGTAGCCCGAAGTAAACGGGTTGGTTTACTTTGCAAAGCACCGTAGCCTTACTCTATATATATATATAGAGATAGGCTATGGTGAGTTGTGAAGTAAGATGTCATTTTACTTCACGCCATATTTTCATTTTGAAAATCCAAACAACCGATCCGAACCGTTCAACATTTTCTAAATATTGAAATGTGCTTCGAGACTAAATTTTACATTTTTTGGAATTTTTTTTACTATTTATTAAGCCACATGGAAATCGCTGATCCACTGTGAACAGTAAAAAACAGTAAAAATTTCTGGACCACCGGATCAGCGATTTTCAAAGTGGCTTAATAAATAGTAAAAAAATTCCAAAAAATGTAAAATTTAGTCTCCAAGCACATTTCAATATGGAGAACATGTTGAGCGGTTCGGATTGGTTGTTTGGATTACCAAAATGAAAATATGAGCGTGAAGTAAAAATGACATCTTACTTCACAACTCACCATAGCCCAGCTCTATATATATATATAATTGAGCTATGGTGAGACGTGGAGTAAAACAAGTTTGTACTCCATGGCACTATATTTCCATTTTGAAAATCCAAACAACCGATCCGAACCGTTCAACATGTTCTCTATATTGAAATGTGCTTGGAGACCAAATTTTACATTTTTTGGAATTTTTTTACTATTTATTAAGCCACTTTGAAAATCGCTGATCCGGTGGTCCAGAAAATTTTACTGTTTTTTACTGTTCACAGTGGATCAGCGATTTTCAAAGTGGCTTAGTAAATAGTAAAAAAATTCCAAAAAATGTAAAATTTGGTTTCCAAGCACATTTCAATATAGAGAACATGTTGAACGGTTCGGATCGGTTGTTTGAATTTTCAAAATGAAAATATGGCGTGGAGTACAAACTTGTTTTACTCCACGTCTCACCATAGCTCATCTCTCTCTCTCTCTCTCTATATATATATATATAGAGAGAGAGATGGGCTATTGTGCTTTGCAAAGTAAAACACCCTCTTTACTTCGGGCCATTTTTTTAATTTTGAAAATCCAAACAACCGATCCGAACCGTTCAACGTGTTCTAAATAATGAAATGTGCTTGCACACTAAATTTTACATTTTTTGGATTTTTTTTACTATTTATTAAGCCATATTGAAAATCGCTGATCCGGTGGTCCAGAAAATTTTACTGTTTTTTTACTGTTCACAGTGGATCAGCGATTTTCAAAGTGGCTTAATAAATAGTAAAAAAATTCCAAAAAATGTAAAATTTTGTCTGCAAGCACATTTCAATATTCAGAACATGTTGAACGTTCAAATCGGTTGTTTGGATTTTCAAAATTGAAAACATGACCCGAAGTAAAGAGGGTGTTTTACTTTGCAAAGCACAATAGCCCATCTCTCTCTCTACATATATATATAGATGGGCTATTGTGCTTCGCGAAGTAAATGAGGGGGTTTACTTTGGGCCATATTTTGCATTTTGAAAATCCAAACAACCGATCCGAACCGTTCAACATATTCTAAATATTGAAATGTGCTTGCAGACTAAATTTTACATTTTTTGGAATTTTTTTACTATTTATTAAGCCACTTTGAAAATCGCTGATCCGGTGGTCCAGAAAATTTTACTGTTTTTTTACTGTTCACAGTGGATCAGCGATTTTCAAAGTGGCTTAATAAATAGTAAAAAAATTTCAAAAAATGTAAAATTTAGTCTCCAAGCACATTTCAATATTTAGAACATGTTGAACGGTTCGGATCGGTTGTTTGGATTTTCAAAATGCAAAATATGGCCGAAGTAAACCCCCTCATTTACTTCGCGAAGCACAATAGCCCATCTCTATATGTATATATGTATATATGTATAGTGCTTGGCTATTATGCTTATATAAGCATATGCCCACATATGCTTAAATAAGCATTTTTGCCAATCCAATGTTCAAATGGTCGATCCGACCGTTCATCTTGTTCTCCATATTAATATGTGCTTGGAGACTAAATTTTACATTTTTCTGAATTTTTTTACTATTTATTAAGCCACTTTGAAAATTGCTGATCATATGGTCCAGAATTTTGGAAACACTGTTTTTACTGTTCACCCGGATCAGCAATTTTCAAAGTGGCTTAATAAATAGTAAAAAAATTCAGAAAATGTAAAATTTAGTCTCCAAGCACATATTAATATAGAGAACAAGATGAACGGTCGGATCGACCATTTGAACATTGGAAACGCAAAAATGAGTTATAAGCATACGTGGGCTTTTGCTTATATAAGCACAGTAGCCAGCCCCTATATGTATATATAGAGTTCGGCTAATGTTATAACGTTATAATTTCAGCCTAAGTTATAACGAGTTAGTTTTTGCAATTTTAAAGTCCAAACAGTTGATCCGAACCGCTCAACATGATCTCCATATTAAAATGGGCTTAGAGGCCAAATTTTATATTTTTTGGAATTTTTTTACTATTTTTTAGATAGGTACAAAATCACTGTTTTCAGATAATTCTGGACCATAAAAAATAGTGATTTTGTACCTATCTAAAAAAACAGTAAACAAATTCCGAAAAATATAAAATTTGGTCTCCAAGCCCATTTTAATATGGAGATCATGTTGAACTGTTCAGATCGACTGTTTATACTTTGAAATCGCAAAAACTGACTCGCTATAACTTAGGCTGAAATTATAACGTTATGACATTAGCTGGACTTATATATAGAGTTGGGCTATGATGAGTTGTGAAGTGAGCGCCTTGTTTTACTTCACGCTCATATTTTCTATATTGAAACTTCAAAGAGACGATCCGAACCACTCAACATGATCTCCATATTGAAATGTGCTAGGAGACCAAATTTTACATTTTTTGAAAAAAATTTATTAATTTTTTAGAATATTTCAAAATCACTGTTTTTTATGGTCCAGAATCCATTCAAAAACAACGGTTTTTTACCTATCTAAAAATATAGTAAATTTTTTTAAAAAAATGTAAAATTTTGTCTCCAAGCACATTTTAATATGAATATTATCTCGAGCGGTTCGGATCGACTGTTTGGTTTTTGAAAACGAAAATATGAGCGTGAAGTAAAACAAGATCCTTACTTCGCAACTCACCATAGCCCATCTCTCTCTATATATATGAGTGATCTAAAATAAGAAACTTTAAGAATTTATTCATATTTTGGTTGTTTAATTTAACTCCAAAAATTACAAACTTGAACGCAGACACATTAATTAATCATATAGAATATGATGTTGGACTTCTATTATAAAATATCCATGAGGAAGAGAAATTATTGTAACAAATATAGCACAAAAATAACATTGTGGTAGCATAACTAACTTGTTTATTTTGTTTTCATTTGATAAGTAACACTAATTTAAACAATTAGGATTTTTTATGCTTTTTTTCGTACATAGCCAATTATCTATTGGGAAGGATAAATAGAGGGCTGGTATCTACATGAATGAGTTTTACAATAGATTAATTTGAATGAGCAAAATGCAAAGTTTGTTCTTTTTTTGCTTCCTACTATTTATGTTTACTTTTGAATCAATAATGATCTGCTTCTTTCAATCACATATAAATCTGCCGCTTTATTGTTTGTGCAGTCAAAATTCTTTTCTTTTTGAGACAGCTTGCATCCTGATTCCGGAAAACTGGAAACTTTAAAAAGCAAAGCTAAAAGCTGTGTGGGGCTAGAAATTGACTAATGTGTTTAGTATTTTAGGCATTGATTTCTAATCAATCATATATAGATCTGCCGCTTTATTGTTTTTGCAGTCAAAATTCTTTTCTTTTTGAGACAGCTTGCATCCTGATTCCGGAAAACTGGAAACTTTAAAAAGCAAAGCTAAAAGCTGTGAGGGGCTAGAAATTGACTAATGTGTTTAGTATTTTAGGCATTGATTTCCGTTAACTTTAACGTTGTTTCAAAATAGGATGGTTATGTTAGCGTAGTCATTTAGAAGCCAAGTTTATGTTATATGTATTGTTCATGAAATTAAATGCGGAATAAAATATTTGTTCATTGAGTATTTTATTATTTTATGGATTTATATATTTGAGTTGAGGACTTGAATTATAGAACTCGAGTGAGGCTATGGTGCTATGCATACACTACTAGAATTTCCGCTTTTTCCATGCGTAGCAATGTTATTTCCATGGGGAGGAAGGGCCCTTGGAAAAGAAATCGAGTTTTCTGACACACTCAACCATTTCCAACGGCTTTCCCATGGAAATAGTAGCGCATGGAAATCTCTGATGTCTGCCTTTGGAAATGTTACATATCCGCCGTTGGAAATACTTTTGCATGACCCATGACCCGCCAAACAGACCGAATACTATATTTTATTGATAGCCCATGGAAATAACTCATGAGCTACCCTTGGAAATAAAATGGAAGTAGTGAGACCTATTATTTCCATGAGCGACCCTTGGAAATGTTGTGGTTAGTTTGTTTATATTATATTATAGTGGAGGTTCATGGAAATACTGCAGCACTATGCTCTTGGAAATGTTGTATGGATTCAGCTTATATTATTTTATAGTTGGATTTGTTATTTCCATGAGCCTACCGTTGGAAAAGTTAAGTTCCTGGAAACAGCAACGTTTCTGTTTATTTGACATGTCCCTTTGAATGTTCAACAAAATTAAATCACAGCAGCATACAAATATTCAATTGTGATATTTAAAATGAAGTATACAAATGAAGCATACAAATAATTGATTCACCCAAAAAATAATTGTACACACATACAACTATTGAATTAGAACTCTTAATTGGAATCATCATAGGCTCCTTTTGAATGATGAATTTTATTATAACTCACAACAACAAGTTTAATGATTTTTTTAAGATGCAAAATGGTAGTACAAATTAATATCGAAACAAACAAATTTATATCAATGGCATAATCTATCCATATGTGAGCCCACAATCAAATCTCTGAAAAACCAATATTTATTTATTTTATCTCAAATGTGCAGCTAGACTCTACAATAATTTGATTAAGTTCCAATGCATATGAAAACCAACAGAAAATTCATTGTTCCAGTTTAAATAAATAAATAACAAGGACAAACATGAAATTAATGAATTTCCTGTATAGAAGATGACAGTCCATTTGATTCCAGCATCAATAGAACACCAAAATTAACCACAACCAATTGTCCTAATTTGTGCACATTTCCCATTATCTCTAATTAAAGCTGATTTATCATCTGAGCATAAGACCAAATTCAACAAGAAATTAAAAAAATAATTAGATTTTCAAGAAAGGGCAAGTCTTTTCTTCTTAGAGAGTAGCTTATTCTCATTAATCATGCGACCACCACTCATTGTAGTGTTGCTCGCATCTTCCCTGCATTTGTCTGGTACGGTAACCTTCCCCAAGCATTGACTAAGCACCAAGCATTAACTAAAGATCATATAATTCAAATTTAAAGAACTTCACTAAATTATTTGAAAATGTAAAGAAGAATGTCAGTGTCCAGCATTTTAATTATATAGGCCAAAATACCATCAAAAGTATCTTCTAGTTCCCCAACGTAATAATATTCTATAAATTACTTTTGATTTTGGCAATAGAGAGAAATTTATGAAAGAAGAGATTTTGAAGCTCCATTTCAAGTCAAATAACAAAAACTACAATTAATTAGCCAATCTTTCCACAATATCCTGAGAAATGCAAAGAATTAATAGATGTTAGATCCCAAATTCTGACCTAATAATTAAATTGATAATCACAATTGAAGAAACCTATTGCTTGAAATGCAAAGAATGCAAAGAAGTAACCTGAGAGGAATCTTTTCCAGCTAGAGCCATTAGATTTACACCATTTGATGAGTCCCTTACAAATAAAGAAATGCAATGACGCGTGATTTTTGGCATGTACCATAAATACATCTGTTGGTTCTTGTTTGATTAGTGCTTTTTGAGACTATTATGGCATATATATCTTATTTGTTTCTATTAAAACTACAAGAAGAACCAATCGTATCATTAGAGCTGCTGGTACATGCATATAATTGTTGGTACACGGTACTGCACATTGTTGTGATAAATCTAACTATCTAAGGGCACTCTTAGAAAAATCAAAGTCCAAAAGGAAAACTAACAAGTAATCACATTCATGCACATCTATTGGAACATACCAGTGTGTGAGACCTGATTGTAATTGTGCTTTTTCAGTCACCAATTGAATCTTCAATTTCTTTTCTTATAAGCCCAGCACATCTATGCATCAGCTACCGTCGGATCTAAACAGAAATATTATTTTACCTCAGAGTATAGGGACTTCCTATCCACATCACAGATGGGTTTATTTTAGATTCTAACAACCATAAAGCACCAATAAGAGAAAGGAAACCAAAAATAAAATTAAGGAAGTCTACCCTCGTACAGATCTTGATCTTAACCATTACAAGGTATGCTACCCAGGTACACCAGAAAAGTTAAATACCTGTATCAGACTGTATCTGATATGAATTCATGCATGATTATGTATATGGCATAACAGCTGGCGAACCAAATATTTCATATATTATATTATAATTCAAATATCAATGCTGTGATTCACAAGGCCTTGGGAGGACCTTTACATCTAACATAATATGACAAATACAAAATATCATATCCAGTTTTTTAAAATTTGAGCACTCTTATATTTAAACAAAAAGTTTCCATTGATTTATTTTTAAAGAACTGTTTTTTATGTACATTTCGTAAAAATATATGCATATAAACGTACCAAATCTTAGAATTTTGAAATTTATGTATCCACATCAGATGTGATACTCGTGGCTTTATTCATGCAGCTTAAATTACAAACATATGGCATTATCAAGAAAAATATTTAAGAGCTTATTTATCTCACTTAATTTCTTGCTAAGACGTACCTTTTACTGAGGTGATTACAGAGACGCATCAACACTCGTCTGATATTCTCATGTGATTTTAACCAAGCCATGCGCCTCCTGCAGGTAGCTGGTGGTGCTGGAAGGTCTGGAAGGGAGCTCCAATCCACCCGATGAATCCGTGCTCCCATAACCACAAGATTTCTAGTGTACCGCATTATTAATTGCCTAAAATAAAGTTTTTAACTAGTTAGGTTATAAGCAAACAAGGGACATACATAATCATTCTAACGCTTACTAAATCCTTATCAAACACTTGATAAGCCAAATCGAATAATTCTAGAATCTAATGGGGCATTTCTACAAACACCTGTAAGGCGCGAGCAAGAGAAAAATAGACGGTAACTCGCCGAGCAGGCGAGCACATCAGTCGGGAGTCGTGACTCGTGACCGCCTCAAGCACACCAGAGACAGGGAAGGCGAAAATCCCCCTTGGGTTTTAGCCTTTTATTTAATCTGTTAAAATAAAATAATAAATCTATTCTAAATGCAAATGCTTACTGATTTCTAACATGTCATAGCAATTATAAAAGAATATGAGAAACCAGGCCAGCTGAGGAATTGGGGCCAATTTGGAATATACGGGGCAGATAACAGAGAGCAGGCAGTCCAAATTCAAACTCAAAATTTGACTCATGATGCAATTCAACTCGATTAAGCTACAGGAAGCATAAAAAAATAAAATAAAAGATAGGTTTCCAGAAAAACATATACTTCTTGCAATTTTGAGGCCCGGACACTCTACTGGAGCACTGTCAGACTTGATTGTTAGTTTGATCCGGCCAAAAATCAACCTTGGGAGCAGTGGTTTCTTCAATCGCAGCGGCCGATCAGAATATGAAGTGGCGGGAAAAAGGGGGGAGGAGTCGAGGAGAGAGAGAAACGAATGAGTTGAGGGAGATCTGAGCGGGTTTGGGAGGATCGGATCTAAGAGGAGAAGAAAGGAAGAGAGACGAGGCTGAGCGGGGTGATTTGCGAGTTAGGATTTTGGGTTCTTTGCTGAAGAGTTGGTGAGGGAACCGAAATTTTCTAAAATGAAGAGGGAATTGAAGGAGGGAACCGAAATTTTCTAAAATGAAGAGGGAATTGAAGGAGGGAACCGAAAATTTAGGGTTTTGGCGCCGCTTATGGCTTATGCTCGGTTCAGATGGAAAAAAAATGCTCAAGTCCAGAGAGGCTGAGAGGAGAAGGGGCTTTGTATTGCGCTGGAGACCTACCCACCAATTCATATACTCTGAGGTAATATAATATTTGTGTTTAGATCGGAGCCGTCTGATTATAATTACGCACGAATATTAAAGGATCCTGTGCATCGCCTAGGTTCGGATCTAAACAAAAATATTATGCTACCTCAGAGAATAGAGACTCCCTACCCACAACCTCTTAAATGAAGACATCAGGACCGCACATTTTCAATCGAACGGTTCAGATTTACATATTTACAAATTAGTTAATGCATTTACTGAAAATAATATGAAAATTTCAAGAAATATATTTTTAAATTTGTTACACTTTTTATGACCAAATTATACTTATAATTGTAAATTTTATAGATTTTCATGATTATTTGTCCTTTCAAATTTAGTAAATATTTGCGAACCGTTCATTTTTACGTGAGCGATCGACGGTCGATCTGCAATGAAATGATTCCAAATTTATTTTGAAATGATCAAGGGAAAATATTGAACGTAATCAAACTAAAAATTATGAAGTTTTATTATGTCCGAGCTTCGATCCAACATGAATTATTTATAGCCCTTCGATGTTTCGATATTCCGTCGACTCGATGGATAGGTAAATAAAAATAAAATTTCATCAAAATTTGCTGCAAGAATATATATGCAGTGCTCTTTCATTTCAACGGTTCCGATCGCCCGACGGACGACGTGTGTACGTGCGCCTTCATTAACTCACAAAGCAAGAGTTTATGTCTTATGAAACATAAACTCTTGCTTTGTGAGTTAATGAAGGCGCACGTACACACGTCGTCCGTCGGGCGATCGGAACCGTTGATATGAAAGAGCACTGCATATATATTCTTGCAGCAAATTTTGATAAAAAAATAATTTTATTTACCTATCCATCGAGTCGACAGAATATTGAAACATCGAAGGGCTATAAATACTTCATATTGGATCGAAGCTCAAATATAATTAAACTTCATAACTTATGTGTTGGTTACATTCAATATATTTCTTAGATCACTTCCAAAAAAAATTGAAATCATTTCATTACAGATCGACCGTCGATCGTTCATGTAAAAATGAACGGTTCGCAGATATTTGTTAAATTTGAAGGGACAAATAATGATGAAAGTCTATAAAATGGACAATTATATGTATAATTTCACCATAGAAACTGTGAATAATTTAATTTTAATTTTTTTGGAATTTTTTTATATTATTTGTTGTACATGCATTATCTAATTAGTAAATATCAAGTTCTGAGTCGTCTGATAGTTAACGAATGGTCCTGATGTCTTCATTTTAGATGTTGTGGGTAGGGAGTCCCTATTCTCTGAGGTAACATAATTTTTCTGTTTAGATCTGACATTAAGTGATGCACAAGATTCTTTAATATTCATATGTAATGATGATCAAACAGCCCCGATCTAAACACAAAAATTATGTTACCACAGAGTTTATGAATTCTCCCAATATATGCAATACAAACTCCTTTTATTTTTACTCTCTGGACTTAACGAGATTCCTCCACTTCTCCTCTCCTGGAAATAAATCTGCTGTGATTCCGAAGAATCACAGGGACTCTGAAATTCTCAATCTATCTATTCATTTCTCTTCAAGCACGAATCTCAGAAACAAATAGTTTATATACACGAATCTCAAAATATATTAATGGGTGGATTGGGAATTGCAGAGTCCCTGTGATTCTTCAGAATCACAACAGATTTATTTCCCTCCTCTCCTCCATGAACTCTCCTAAAAAACCAAACCTAAGCGCCAAAACCCTAAATTTTTCACTTCCCTCCTTCAATTCCCTCTCAAAAAAGTTCTCTCACTTTTAAGAAAATTTCGGTTCCCTCTCACTCCCAAATCCCCGCTCAGCCTCGTCTCGCTTCCTTTCTTCTCCTCTTAGATCTAATCCTCCCAAACCCGCTCAGATCTCCCTCATCTCATTCAATCCGCACCTTCTCCCAGATCGCACCGGGACACCATCTCTCTCTCGCTCCTCTCTCGCCTCAGATCGGCGCCAGCACAGATGCACCATCTCTCTCTCGATCTCTCGCTCTTTCGCCTCATACCCCGACCCCAGCACAGATGCGCGCCCGTCAGCTTCAGCCCCGCATAGACGCGCCCCGTCATTTAGCACAGACCCTTGTAAGGCCTCCTTGCTCATTTCTTTTTTCTTCTCTGTGGTGCCTTGGAAGGCTTGAAATCTGAACTCGTGTTGAGTTAAATCTGCGCCTTTGTGAATTGCTTGCTGATTTTGCTTGATTGGGGCTCGAATTGCTTGATGACCTTGAAATTTAGGTTATGAATTGTTGAAGAAATTTAGGATTTAGCCCTTTGTGTTTGATTTCCTTGTTATGTGGTTATTAATGGTATGTGGGCTGAGCCCCCACTTCTTGTTCATCCTTAATTTTTATGCTATGAATTGTTGAATTGTTGAATCGAGAATATTACGAAAAATCTGAAATCGATTAATGAATTTTCAGAAATTGATTAATGAATTGTGTAGTCTGTTTAAATCGTGTACTGATATGGAACTCAAAATTAGATGGAAGGTATGTCCGCAAAATAAAACACACTGGCTCTGATAAATGATTGGTACAGACTTAGTTGCCAAGAAAATTGGAGAACATGTGACCGCAACTTGAGCACACATCAAGTGCTGATAGCCCAAATTTATGCTGACCATTCTAATGCTCAGATTAGCATAGCCCTGCCAAAAATAATCATGCATATCCAAACAGATGTTTTTACAGATACTCTTCATTCCTCATGTTCTTGAAAGATGCTCAACCTACCTGTCATTCATTTGCTTCTCAAACAAGGGTGATATTAGGGATAGATAAGGTACTGGAGAAGATCAGTCATATTACTCATTTGCCCTGAATGGATGTAGCTCATATTTTTTGTTTCGTAGGACTGTATCTAATTATTCTTTCCTAGGTTGCATTTAACAATTGCCTTTGTTTATTCAGATCTGTGGGCTTGAAATTGACACTAGATGATTTTCAGAAGATCAGTGATAAGGTCCCGTTCCTTGCTGATCTCAAGCCGAGTGGCAAGTATATATGTCATGGAGGATTTGCACATGGTAAAAGCACGAAAATGCTGTTGAACTGTTCTATCATATGCAGCCCCCCTTTTGAAATTTTCAACCTTCAAACTGCTTTTTACGGTAAATTTGTTGTGTTTTATCTTGTTGTAATTTGAAGTTTTTGGTGCAATGTAGATTGGGGGAACACCAGCTGTTATTCGCTACCTATTGGAGCATGACCTCTTGGATGGTGATTGCATGACTTGTGAGCATTTGCACCAATCATTTATTGAATTCTTATGAAAATTACAGCCATTAGAGAAGTTCACACAGAAATTTTCTATATTGACATTCAGTTTGATGGGGAGCCGTTTTTTTCCCTCTTTTTCCTTTATTTTTGGAGTTTTTGTGCGTAATTCTTGCATTTTTTCTGTTTATTTATTGTGTCAATTTATATTTTTACTCAATTTTTTTTCTAATTCTATAGCTTCTATAGAATTTTTTCTGTTTAGTGATTGAATTATTTTTAGTTTTTTTTTTTTCTGCTGAAGTATTCCTTTTATTTTTTTGTTTGAATTTGTTTCAATAGATGAAATCGTGCCCTAATTGTATAGGCTTGTTTTGATCCAACTATGCATGAAAAATGATACATGTGCAATTGTGAAAGATTAAAAGGTCCTATTTCTAAATTTGACAGTTGTCAGCATTTGGACTCTTAGTATTGTTACAGTGAAGTTCTTTTTTGCCAAATTTTATTTCTATCGTTGTATAATTTTTAGAGTTCTCGTAACAATTATGACTTCTTTTATTTAGGCTATAACACTTTTTTTTCTTTTTTTTAGGTTACTGTTACAATAAGACCCTTAGCATTTGACTTCTTAAAGAGCAACTGGTACTGATCTAAACGTACCAGTAAGTAGCCTTACCAGGTTTAGAATGCTTTCTTGCTTCTCTTTTATCAATCATCTTTGCAAGTTTGAACAGAAGTAAATTTACAGTTTTGTTGGAACTTAAAATAAATAAATAAAGACTAGACTTCCACTATAAAGGACAATTTCAATTATTTATGCATTACAATAAGTTTATGATTTGATTTGTTAAAATTTCAATTTGATTCTTAATTGGCAACATTTGGTTTTTTCATACTTGATACTGGTACATATCAGTTGGTACTGGTACGACCGCATGGTACTTGTTAGAATCGATACTAATTGGTGCAACTGGTACAGAATGAATTTGTACCAATTAGCTAATTATAAACTAAAGTGTATATATTTATAATAATAATCTAACCAGACTAAGGGTTATTAAAGTGTCTTATCATTTAATCTAACAAACAAAAATATGTGTAGATAGTCTTAGCAGGGAAGTTCACATATTACGGAATGATAAACCAAAGGAAGAAAAAAAAAAAACAGCAATTGAGGAGAAGAACAAGGGTTAGTGGGAGTGTAGGATACCATGCAGTGAAGACAGAAATGATAGAAACACTTTATCAGTAGATTTATTAGATAGTATTTATCAGTAGATTTATTAGATAGCAAAACTAACCATCGTCCATGATAAACAGCAGCAAGGTAGAGTACAATTTTTAGTAACTTTTCACATTTTTGCAAAATGCATATCCAAGCTAATAATAATAATATAATTCTCATGATTTATTTTCTTAATATTGTAGGTGACAGACTTGATAATTCCACATGGATGTTTACTGGACAATTGCTTGATAGAGCACAACATATTTTCTTAACATCAACCGCTTTTCTAGTCTGGACAAAATCTTCATTAGGCATAATAGAGGATCTAGAAGTTCTAACATATGAACATCCTTGGGGTAATTTTTTTTTTGTAAATTTGCGTTAATGGGTGGTGGGTATATTTTGGGACAATGTGTTGTACAAGTTCTTGCAATTTAGTACTGATTTTTGTAATGCTTTTTGGCATTTTGGTACAACGTATGATGATTATACTATGTCGATTAATGTTAATTATATGTTTTTTTCTCTATATTTCAATGTGTTTGTTAATTTGGCTAAATAGGAATTGGGGAATGTAAATGGGTCGGTACCGGGTTGGTACAGGGAGGATTGTTCATATGTCGGCATTCTGGTACCAAAAAAAGGAGGTCAGTATTTCTGTGGGTATATCTAAGGAAATAATAGCGCCCAGATCCGACCAGGTGGGCCCACTTTCAATGGCCATGGAAATGCTGGAGTGGGTCCCACGTAAATTGCCCATGGAAATACTCAAGTGGGTCCCACGTAGATTGCCATGGAAATACTCGGGCGTCTTCCTTGGAAATAGACAGGTGGGACCCATGCTTCCTTCCTTGGAAATACTCGGTGGGTCCCTCGTTTGATCCCCTTGGAAAAACTAAGGGGGGCCCCACGGATGCTCCCATGGAAATAATGGCCAAGTTTGAAAGTTTTTCCATGCGTCCTTTTTCCATGAGCTGGCTCATGGAAAAAGCCAGAATCAGGTATTTCCAAGGGCGCCGTTGGAAATACTGACTATTTCCAACGAGGGTATTTGCGACGGCCCTTTTTCCATGGGCAGCGCATGGAAAAAGCCATTTTTGGGCTTTTTCCATGCGGAAGCCCATGGAAAAAGCCATTTTCCTCCCCATGGAAAATGCGGATATTCTAGTAGTGATAGCACGGATGACTAGTGTACTACGGCTCAATATGGTACTTTTTAAAATCCTAACGGTCGATCCGAACCGTTCAATGTGATAACCATATGAATATGTACTTGCAAACTAAATTTTATATTTTTTCGAATTTTTTTACTATTTTTTTAGATAGGTAGAATTTTGATGGTCCAGAATTTTCAGAAAACACTGATTTTTCTACCTATCTAAAAAAATAGTAAACAAATTCAAAAAAATAAAAATTTAGTTTGCAAGTACATATTCATATGGATATCACATTGAACGGTTCGGATCGACCGTTAAGATTTTAAAAAGTACCATATTGAGCCGTAGTACACTAGCCATTGGTGCTATGCATAGCACCATAGCCTCACTCATAGAACTCTATAATGAAAATTAATAAATACTCTAAAAGGTCCATAATCTTGGTAATTAGCAAGAACACTAATTCAACCAGTATAAAGATTAGTATGTGGATTAAATGATGGTTGTGTTCTACACACCATATGACAATGAGTTATCAATTTAATCACATTGATACAAGTTGGAAAACTTGGTATTGGACAGATTCTAAATGAAACATTATATGGATTGTGTTTAGTGTCATTTATGTTTAATTTGTGTCTTGGATTCTAGATAGCTAGTTTCCTACATGCGATATATATGTATCCATAACTGGGTGTTATAAAGATGATGTCTTAGTATGTGTATTTTGTACGGAGGAAAATTATTCGTCAAGAATATTCATGTCCCTCGTACTTATGATATGAGTGATGATATCTTTGGGCTCCTTGATAAAATAATAAATTATGCGTTCAATTGTGATTAAAGAGTTAATCACAATTCACTAAATTATTTGGAATCTAGAAACGAATGATGTTGCAAGGATGCAATACTCCTACTTTGAATTTATTTGTGATTCATGTGACATGAGAATTGACGTAAGACAAATATTGCTTAAGAATCATGATACTGTAGTAGACATATCATATATGTTATTTGGGTAATTTATAATATTAAAAGAGAGTTTTGATTCTATTGACAACATGATAATATGGATCCCAATGGGTCACACCAAAATGGAAAAAAGACTATAAAAGAATTAATTAGGCATATCATATGTTGATATGAGTAGGTGTTGATTAAATTAATTACAAGAGTTGTAATTTATTTAATTACCATATGATGCAAAAATAAAGGTCATATGATGAAATAAATAATTCAAAAAAATTATTTGATAAGGAATGGGACAAGCTGTGGACTATAAACAAGAAGATAATAGACCTAGTTTGCGACCGACACATGGCCATGATCGAGCAAGACCGAGTTTTACTGACCCTGACAAATGGTCCTGACAAGCTATTCGTATGTATCATACCAAGACACAAGAAGTATGAGCCCGCCCAGCAAACATACTAGAAGTATGACCTCGCCCAGAAAGGTAGTTGTGAGATAGATGTGAATGTATGTAGTCCTAAGGATGTGAATGGATGTGCGTGATATGTATGAATATAACAAACATACTAGATCAATGCAAGGCCTACGGTCATTTCATAAAAAGAAAGAAAGAAAGAAAGGTATATAGTCATATGACTACTGAACTAAAATTAAAGGTCTTCAAATTAAGAGAGAAGGATTTATCAAACGCTGCTTTCTTTTTGTTGTGCGTGATATACAAGACTTTTGATCTTCCACTTAGAGAAAATGTGATTGCTCTGGCCCATGACAAGTATTTTTTGTCATTGAGCAGTATCCCTGTGAGTTTCTCAACGTGTTGTTGGATTGGTTCCGGTAATTTTTGCTGAGAATTTGGCTTCCTAGCTTTTACTGATAATTTGCTGGCCGTTTTTTTTTCAGTTGATTTCTGGTACTGGTAATTTTTTCGGTTGCTGGTTTTTGGTATGAATTGATAAGAGCACATACGCTCTTTTGTTTTTTGTTGTTGATTGCTGGTACTAGCTAACTTTATTAGGTTTGGAAGCTGATTTTAGCACTAGGTATAGCCTTTACGACACTTGGTGTGATTTTGAGCCGGGTTCTTATACCCGTTCTGGTTGCATGTTATTTTTTGTGGGAATTGAAAGAATATTGTGGAAATAGTGATGAACTTGAATTTATTTCATCTGATAGACAATGGAGGCTTTTATAGCCCAATTTACAAGGGTAATATAATTAGTCCCTAAGAATTTACAATGGTTGCCTATATATAACGTTGAATTCGCATCCTCTGAGATATCTCATATTTTGCGTGACTTTTTGAAAAATCACAACCATTCAAATACGTTCTGCACGAATCTCAAAACTCAAATAATACTGGCTCCCTGTGATATCTCCGAATAGGCACCAGACACGTCGGTCACGCAAAATATGAGATATTGTTGAGTAGAGAGACTATATTGAACTAATTTTATTACTCACTCAAACTATTCTTACAATCACACCTCTACTACTCAATATTTCCTAAACCTTCAAACTACTATAATACTCTTTTTGGATCTCTTACTTTCACTTTTTTCTTACTTTGCTTGCTTGCTTGCTTACTTTCACTTTTTTCTTACTTTTTTCTATTTATAGTTTTCCTAAGAAAGCTAAGGAAATATCTAAGGAAACATGCACTAGTGGAAAAAGTACAATTAGTGTCGCCCCATCAGTGTCGGATTTAAGCCCTACCCGATACGGATACAGATCAGCAACGGGCACATTACAAAGCCGACCTTGATTTCACTTATCAGGAACGGTTGTATTTAAAAATCCGTTCTTGATAGTGCTGGCCAAATCAGGAACGGTCTTTTATAAAGAGGCGTTCCTGATTGTGTCTTAATAGGATCGGTTTTATAAAGAGGCGTTCCTGATTAGTAGTATTTTGTATCGGTTGTATTAGGTGCGTTCCTGATAGGTATCAGGAACGGTCTTTTATAAAGAGGCGTTCCTGATTGTGTCTTAATAGGATCGGTTTTATAAAGAGGCGTTCCTGATTAGTAGTATTTTGTATCGGTTGTATTAGATGCGTTCCTGATAGGTATTAGGAACTGTTATTTTAATAGCCGATGCTAATGGGCTAAGCTAGGGTTCATTCTGCGCCAAGCTAGGTTGATATCTCATTTTTTTTACTTTTCCTCTTCGGCTTTCCCTCCAGTCTCACCTGAGAGAGACCTCGACGGCGACCCTCACGACGACGCTGCCTAGATAAAATCCTCGCGAAGCTACGCACGCACGACGACGCACGACTGCTGCCCAGAGGAGACCCTCACGACGCCTCTCCCCCCTCCCTCCTCCCTCCCTCGACTCGACTCGACTGAGAGATTGCTAGATTCAGGTATAAGTTCCTTAATCTTAGGTGATTGATTTACATGCATGCTTAGTATAGCAGAGAGAAGACTACAGGGGTTATTAGTTATATCATTATTATTGATTTCTCTTTCAAACTAATGATCTTTGCAAACAGTAATGAATATTATGGTTTTTGACTGCTTCAAGTTATTTAAGAATATCCGCTCAGCACCATAAGAAGATCAAAGCTGCACAGGGAATCAAAATATCCGCTCAGGTCAAAATTAGTTTTCCCTTCTCGTTTATGTTGATGTTTTATCACGCGCCATTACATATCTACACTATTGATGGGTTCAGCAGCAGTACCAGTAAAGAAACACTCTTAAGCTAACTTTTCTTGCCAAATTGTTTTGCAGGGATTAGAGCATGCAGTAGTTGGTACTGCTCTTTACGTAGTTAAAACCTGTGATAGATCTAGAGGTTCTAAAAGAAGCCACAATGCGAGACATGAATGATATCAAGAGTGGAATCACCAAAACAGGCAAGGGCGTTTTTCTCCATCAGCCCAATTGCATTACCAACATAATCCTTACATTTTAACAGCTAATGAACTAGAATTAATTCCCAACTAAGAAACCCACGGGCTACGGGCATAATTTTATTATCTGTTTAGGTATGCTGCTGTGTTTGGAGCTTTTGTGGCTGGTATGGCTTGTCTAGTTGGAGTAGACTTCAGTGCAAAGCTTCTTGCTTCTCTTGCTAAAATATTTCAGGTACAACTTAATTGCTTGGATTTAGGATCAAATTATTCAAGTCAGTGATTTTGGTTCCATTTTGTCCAGGTCCACACCTATATGTACCTACTGGCATTTTGTTTATGCTTAATTGAGACCTCTAGCTGCAAAGTTCAAACTATGGGGGGCAAGTTATATAAAATTGTCTAGAAGTGACCTGAAGAAACCTATTATATTAGCGAGGTCCTTTGAAAGCATATCCTAGATTAAATTGAAATCAGATCAATTTTATTAATTCCTTGAGGTATATAAGATTAGAATGACATTTTAATATTTCTAGTCTATTGTGTTTCCTGTTCTACCTTAATTGCACCTATTAGGCTATTACTGTCTGGGCAATATACTTGTCCATATCTGTGGAAGCCTTTAATTTTCTGTAAATCATGTTATTTCTTTTCCTTTTCTCTCAGGATGAGTACTCAAAGGAAGACAGTCTCTCTCTTAGGAATCTGACCTTATTGTTGTGCTACTTGTGCATTTTTGGGGTCTTTAATTTCCAGGTGCATTATTTCATGCAATTTTGGGTTTCTTGCCAACTGCAGCATATAAATCATAACATATGCAATCAACACCCTACATTTATCTCATTTGCAAACTGACAGTCAATATACCTGGAAGTAACTTGGTTGTGTAAAATATCTGAATTTAAGCAGATTTAGAGATTGGTTTTCAATTTTGTATGAATTTAAAGTAACTTGGTTGTGTAAAATATCTGAGGGTTAGTTTGGTCATTTTCGGACTTAAAATTGTTGTCTGGGAATTACAAGTGTGGCAAATGTTGGCTATTATATTAAAGTAGATATTAAGCTAAAAAAAATTCCAGTAGATATTAAGCTAAGAATTTATGTTATTACTATTTTACAAAAAAAAATTAAACAATTTTAAATCCAAGCTGTTTCAGTTGATGTTACTTATTGCACATTGCTTCTTTTTATGTGCAGTGAGTTGATGTATGATCTTCTGACTGAATTGAGCAAGCGGTTGACAGAATTGGATGTTGCCACTATCTTGACTACCCTACAGTGTACATACCTATTCTGACTGTTTTAGTGTATAATGAGTTTAGGGATTCATTTTTAACACCCTTTTACATTTTTTGTACCTTAGTTTTTTTTACTTTGTTTTGCGTTTAGATATTCTTTTTGAATTGTTAGGTTCATACCTACAAATATGGCATCAACTTTTGTTTGTAGTTATGGGGTACTGTCAGATTGCTTTTTTGTTTTAGTGTATTACTCCTTGGAATTGCATAATTAAGGCCCAATTTAACATTTCAACTACAGGGATACAGCTGGACAAGAGCGATTTAGGAGTCTTATTCCCAGCTACATTCGTGACTCCTCAGTCGCTGTCATTGTTTATGATGTCGCCAGTATGTTATTTTATCATAGATCTATATCCAACTGGTAGAGCACATCACCTGCAATAGAATTTTTCCATTTTTTGGACCGGCGTTGATATTTAAGCCTCAAATTAAGTACTTAGACGAATATATGACAATTAACTTGGATAATTTTGTGTCTTTTGTGTGTTTTGTGGATATATGGAATTAAATTTGGATATTTTTTTATGGCAATTAACTTGTTTGATGTCTTTTGTTTGTGATTGTGGCATATTAATTATTGATCTAAATGTGATATTTGAATTAGCTCATGCGAATACCCACATTTTGCAAAAAATATATATATATATATATATATATATATATATATATGAGATTGGCTAATGTGCTAACGTTATAACTTCGGCCGAAGTTATAACGAGTCGTTTATTAGTTTTTAAAATCCAAACAACCGATCCGAACCGTTCAACTTTTTCTAAATATTGAAATGTGCTTGGAGACCAAATTTTACATTTTTTGGAATTTTTTTACTATTTATTAAGCCACTTTGAAAATCGCAGATCTGCTGTGAATAGTAAAAAACAGCAAAATTTTCTGGACCACCGGATCAGTATTTTCAAAGTGGCTTAATAAATAGTAAAAAAATTCCAAAAAATGTAAAATTTGGTCTCCAAGCACATTTCAATATAGAGAACATGTTGAACGGTTCGGATCGGTTGTTTGGATTTTGAAATTGCAAAAACGACTCGCTATAACTTCGGCCGAAGTTATAACGTTAGCACATTAGCCAAACTCTCTATATATATATATAGAGATGAGCTATGCTACTACGTGGAGTAAAACGCGTTTGTACTTCACGCCATATTTTTATTTTGAAAGTCCAAACGACCGATCCGAACCGCTCAACGTGATCTCCATATTGAAATGTGCTTAGAGACCAAATTTTACATTTTTTAGAATTTTTTTGCTATTTTTTAAGCCACTTTGAAAATCTGAAAATCCGGGTGAACAGTGAAAAACAGTAAAAAATTCTGGACTGCCGGATCAGTGATTTTCAAAGTGGCTTAATAAATAGTAAAAAAATTCTAAAAAATGTAAAATTTGGTCTCCAAGCACATTTCAATATGGAGATCATGTTGAACGGTTCGGATCGGTCGTTTGGACTTTCAAAATAAAAATATAGCGGCGTGGAGCACCAATGCGTTTTACTCCATGTAGTAGCATAGCTCAATTCTATATATATATATATATATGAACAGTAACGATTGTTTATTAAAAGGCCGTTCCTGATTGTTAAAATCAGTATCGGTTGTTCTTAAAGGCCGTTCCTGATTATCAATATCAGTATCGGCTAATAACAAACAACCGTTCATGATTGTCCATATCAGTATCGGCTATATCAAACAACCGTTCCTGATTATGAGATTTAGTGTCGGTTATTTAACCGTTCCTGGTTAGTTCTACTATCTGTAACAGCTGGGTCAGTGTCGCCTCTAGGTCCGCTCCTGATGCGTGTTTTTAACCGTTCCTGATGTGTGTTTTTCCACTAGTGATGCAAGGAATGTCAAGGAAACATCTAGAGTTGGAGATATTTCTTGCTATCTCTAGATGTTTCTACAATCTACTTACAAAATTAATTATGGGTTTGGACTTGTTTATAATTTATCATAAGTAGAAGCGGAGACATTGATCATGGGCCTTCAACAGATATCTCAGGGGATACGCTCTCTATAACGGTACAATCTAAATATAGAAATGCCCACTTCTCTTTGGTACTCTATAAATGAAGCGACTATATAGCAAGGATTTATTTTTGGAAGACGAGAAAAGCACATAAGCTTTTACACATGGAGCAACCCATAATTAGAAATGCTGCATGGTTAAAATAGCACCGGCCTTTAATATTTCTAATTTTGTCCTTGAATCTAGTTAATTAGGGCTTCAAGGGTCCAGAATTTATTACTTTTTTTTTCGTACATGCTAAAGTTATATTTAGAAGGTTCACAAAAAAAAAGGTGGGTGCATGGTTAAAAGATGCAAGATAATTAGATATATATATTAACCTGCTTATATGGCATTGCCAAATACCATTTGCAAAATAATCATTCTCTTCTTGCTCTTTTCTGGTTGATCTCTGAAGGTCCCCCCCCCATACACACACAGCACTAGGCAAACGCACGTGTGCGCACTAGGCAAGCACACATGGAAAGCTCAACAAACTCCTGTTGGTCTACGCGAACAACCAAAGGGTATTTTTTTTTTTCTTTTAAATCTCTACCATTTTTTTCGCTCTTTTGCTCAGGGCCTGAGAATTATGTGTTTTCTAGTTTCAAATTTTCTTTCCTCTATATATATGTTAGCATTGTGATTAATATTTTTTTTTTTCAAGAATCTGACATGTTAGGCTTACAATGTTGACAACAAGCTCATAGAGTCAATAATTGACAGATTTCTTAATTTGTCTCTTAATTTTTATTATTGAAGTTCTGTACGTAGTAGTGCTCCTTTTGGGTTAATATATAAGAAGGTTATAATTACTAATATGCATTTTGCTTGCAAAGAAAGGAACAAAAATATAAAAAAGCTCGTGAATTGCTAGCAATTATTTACCTGACATTACTGATTTAAACTGATCTGGTTTATGTGATATCATATAGAGACCATGCACAAATAAACATATATGAATTATGTCATTTTCTTGAATCAATTAATATATGTAAGCCTAGTTATGCATAAAGGTCTAACATCCTTAATTTCTTTTGCATAATTTGCTGCGAGTAATATATAGCACGCGAGAAATAGATTCAATAAGTCAGGTGCATACTGTATCTGGAAGTCACAGTTTCCAAGTTCAGAACTATGCACTCACTAAGGCGCGTGGTGCAGGGATGTTCGTCATATCAACAACCTTCTTTGTCGAAGGATATGAATGGCAAATCCATTTCTACCCTTATGGATCCTCTAGTTTGCCTGCAGATTACATGTCTGTCTACCTTGACTTTAAATCCAAAGTAGGTGAATCGAGAACCATCTACAGCTTCTCTCTTCTAGACTACTCTTCTGGAGAAGCAGTGTACACAAAAAAGGCCGATTTGGGAATCTTCAATAGCTTTCCGTATCGTGGGGGTTTTCCGTATTTCTTGGAAAGGAAAATGGTTGAAGCTTCAAAATGTCTTAGACATGATAGTCTCACGATAATTTGTGATGTTACGGTTATAACAGAACTGGCGACTTGTAGTAATGTTTCTTTTCCAGTTCCAGTTCCACCTTCTGATATCCATGAGCGACTCGGTGGTCTCCTTTTTAGTAAAAAGGGTGTTGACATAACTGTTGAAGTGGGTGATACAAGCTTTCATGCGCATAAATGTGTTTGGCTGCCAGTTCACCAGTGTTCGAGGCACAACTATTTGGTAAGATGAAAGAGTCGACAAATAAAAGGTTGAAGATAACAGACATAGAGGCTTCAGTATTTGATGCTATGCTTCATTTCATTTATAAAGACACCTTGCCAGAGATTGACAAGGATGCTGATATAGCGATGACTCAGCACCTGCTCGTGGCAGCTGATAAGTACTTGTTGGAGAGGTTGAGGTTAACTTGTGAAAAAAACAATGTAATAATCTCGATACGAGTAACGTCGGTACGACACTTGCACTGGCTGAGCAGCACAATTTACCTCATCTCAAAGCTGCATGCCTCTGACATCTTGCCTCCCCCAAAGCCTTGAGATTGGCCATGAAAACAGATGGTTCTGAGCATTTGTTAAAGAGTTGCCCAAGTGTTGTCAAAGAAATCATAACCAAAATGATTTGAATCAGTCATAGTCTCTTGATTACATGAGAATGATTTGAATCTGTTAATATTTAACCTGTTACTGATCTATTACGTTGAATAAATATCGATTTGTCTTTTTTTTCATTAAAAGTTAATATGAATGACTAAAGCTATGCGTTATATACTTTAGCTATGTTAATATAAGAAAATCTAATTCTTTGTTTAGGATAACTCAATATTTTTTTCTTGCCAAAAGTTCTTAAATACAGTAAACAAATTTTAAACCTTAATTAAGTTAACATGCGAACTGACATGTAGATAATTTATTTTCCGAGTGAATGCATTTCGAGTAATATTTTGATACTGTGTTAATTAAACTCTACCATGGATTGGCGTGCCTAGGGTTGGCTAGCATATTTTGTGATGATGATGATGATTATTATTAGTCCGGCTAATGTCATAACGTTATAATTTCAGCTTAAGTTATAACGAGTTATTTTTAGCGATTTCAAAGTCCGAACAGTCAATCCAAACCGCTCAACATGATCTCCATATTAAAATGTGCTTGGAGACCAAATTTTATATTTTTTGGAACTTTTTTACTATTTTTTTAGATAGGTACAAAATGACCGTTTTGAGATTATTCTAGACCATCCAAAACAATGATTTTGTACCTATCTAAAAAAATAGTAAAAAATTCCAAAAAATATAAAATTTGGTCTCCATGCACATTTTAATATGGAGATCACATTGAGCGGTTTGGATCGACTGTTCGAACTTTGAAATCGCCAAAACTGACTTGTTATAACTTAGACTGAAATTATAACGTTATGACATTAGTCATACTCTTATTATTATTATTATTATTATTAAAATCCTTACATAATTACACTGTTAATATTGCATAAAATTTGTATTCTATAATTAATATTACTTGTCACATTTACAAACAATTCCACGTTAAAAATTATTTAAAATTGTTGACAATTAAGAATTGATACTTAAAAAATTAAAACATAATAAGTTATGCACCGAGAAATTACAACGTCAACAATTGCATATGTTTAAGTTAGAAAATCATTTGGGCAAGTCCAAGAAAAAAAATTGTACATACACGAGCCCAAAAGTTTCATTAATTATTAGATACTAGGAAAGAATTAAAACGAAGCAATACCTCGCTAGCACGACAGTATACTCCGTGCGGTGCCATAAAATTCGTACATGTTAGCGCCAAGTGTCCAGTCTTCTTATGGCCCATATAGAAAGCATCCATCCTCGTTTTCAAGCCCACAATGAATTATGGGTCATGAGAGTAATGCACTTTCTTATACCTCATAAAATGAATTTTACCACATTTTATGTAAATAATATATTTCTACTTCTATTCTTGGTTGAAAACAACTAAAAAGATAAAAAGTTGTAATTTAAATATTGAACTGTTGAATGACGATTCTGCCCCCCTGCTCGCCTGCCCGCCGCAATTCTTGACGACGGTTAATGCTGATGTCCCGCGTTTTGCGGTCAACGGTCACTCAGGCTGCCAAATATCTCCGTTCAACACAACCCCATATATAGACTTGTGACTCTATTATGAATTCAAATACTTAAATAAATCTGTAAAAAATAAAAAAATCTATAAAGGGAACAAATTATATATTCGGTTTCAGTAAATGTAAACGCAAATTTAAAATTCTGTAAATATAAATTTCGCCTTTTTAATAACCAAAGTTCATTAGATTAAATTCACAGGACATCTCCATTATGCTGCACCGGAGATGGAAATCGAAAATGAATATGAAAGTCGCCAGTGCGTTTCCTCTGAGATATCTAATATTTTGCGTGACCGACGTGTCCGGTGCCTATTCGGGGATAGCGCGGCGGTCAGTATTTTGTGCTTTGAGATTCGTGCAGAACATATTTGAACGGTTGAGATTTTCCAAAAAACGCAAAATATGAGATGTCTCAGAGGATGCGAAATCCATTTTCGCCCCCAACTCCAATTTCCAAAGCAAGTCGGTGGAAAAGGAAAAGGAAGCAAAAACAGGATCAACAGAGAATTACCCCTTCGGGAAGCAAAGATCAAATTATATCTTACTTTATTGCGAAAATATAAATAAACAGAGGAAGCAATCTCAAAATTTGTTGAACGGAACATTAATTGATTAAGCAAACGTTATTTGAAAGAACAAAAGAAGAAAACATTCTTCCTTGACACCTCGATTTGATCGCGTCCATGGAGGAAGAGCCCAATACACCTTCGAAGAGGAAGCAAAACGGGAGAGACGGAGTGGTATCTCGATTTTTGAAAGGAATATTTGGAGGCGATGACTTGGAGAATAAGCTCCAGCTTCTCTCCAAAGAGGAGGCATCCGTACGCGCCAGGATGAAGAAACGGGCGCGATCCTCCCGCCACGTGGCGCGCAATGTCATCGCGGTTTCCATGTCTCTTGAGGTACTTCCTTCCTTGCTTTAATTTTTTCATTCTATTGATTTTTGAAAACATGATATTTGTTTACTTTTATGTAATTTTGTAGGTTTTGGTGGTTTTATTTGCAATAGTAGTTGGAAGAAAACCTGAATTGAGCTGGCAGGCCAGGTCTATGAGATTTCTTTCTGTGGTGGTTGTTCCTGCATTTGCTGCTCTAGTTTATTACATGCTTACACGCCTCGTAAAATTATGTAATTCTCATCTCTTCTACTGATAGCTAATGAAACAGTTTCGTAATCTTTTGAAGATTATTTATATTAGAAAACATGATAATAACCGAAATGGAACAGTAGTTTAATTAAGCTTGTTCGGTTGTTCAGTTAATGAGCGAGACAAGAACACACTGGAGAGGCTGCGAGAAGATAGACAAGCCAAAATAGACCAGTTAAAGGAGAAAACTAATTATTACGCAACCCAACAACTAATTCAGGTTAGGTAACTGAACAATCTTATTTTGAGAAATTAAAATCTTTGATATGATCTGGCAACAACAGAGTCAACCAGATGTAATACCAGTAGCTGGTATATGATGGTACGAGGTCTGAATACCAATGTAGCCTGGCACTCCGGTACACTACCAGCTGAAATTAGTTCAACAAAAGCCCTTAATATTGGTTTCTAATATAATAGCCAGTACATGTATAAACTGGCCAAGATATCACTATTTTAGGTTCAACTTTACACGAGATATCAAGACATGAGACTTAGTAAAAAAAAAAAAGCTCACAAAACCAGCATCCTACTGTACCAGTTCTAGGGGTGTCAATGGTACCCTTTTATCTATTTATCCGATCCGTTATCATATTCGATGAGACAAGTATGGGTAAGATAAAGTAATTTTAAAAAATAAAATTATATATATAGATATATTTATATGGGTATGATGCATAATATGATATGATATAGTATTATTTATGGCCCATGTATATCTATTCAATGGCACCCTTTTATCCGTTTATCCGACCCGTACCGTATTCAATAAGACGGGTATGGGTAAGGTTTTCTTTTTCGTTAGCTTATCGGGTATGGGTAAGGGTAGAGTTTTTTTTTTTCGTTAACTTAACGGATATGGGTTGAAAATGCTTCCACCCGACCCGTTTCGTACCCGTTGACACCCCTATGTACCACTAAAGTTTGGAGAGGTATTGATACATACCAGGTGAATATTTTGCAACTCGTTCTAATACAAAATCTTCATTGTGCCAGAGATATGACCTTGATCCGGCCGAAAAGGCTGCTGCTGCAGCTGTACTCGCTTCCAAACTCGGGGCCTCCATAGGGGATGAACCAAATCCGTTATCTAGCCCCAAGCTCCACCGTAAAAGATCGATTGGTCCAGTTTTGGATGTAATTGAAGAGTCATTAAATGAGTTTAGTGAGAGTGATGATATTGAAGAAACAAATCAGAAGGGTTTCGAGAAATATAAAATTTCGGGGGGTTATAGTGAGGGGTGGTTGGCTCAGATTGCCGCTTTTCTGGTAGGAGAGCATCCGTCTCAGTGTTATGCGCTGATTTGCAACAAATGTCATATGCATAATGGTACGTTAGATATGTTTTTGCCTTTAATTTTTCTATTATTGCGCTAATTTTTAGTGGAGCTAGGTTCAAACTCTATTTCGTAGCTTTCGTCCCATCTTGCAAAAAAGTTCACATAGACTTGATATAATTTGATGTATTTTCTGTTTATGGATTTGAACACGAAAAGTTGTTTGTTTTCACACCTTTCATTGTAAGCTGCTAATTATTCTAATGAAAAACTTTAGTTGCATAACTGTAGTCTTTGGATTACAAGGATTTTATTTACAATAATAGAAATGCACGCCAAATAATAAGAAATAATAGAAGGATCTGCTTTTGCAAAGGTTGATTTAGGAAAGCAAGTCCGGATATCTAGTGAATTGAAGCAAAGCACAATAATTCTTTGTTGCAAATTTAGAGAAAAACCTGTTCAATAATTTCTCTCTAAACAAATGCATGTACAGGACTTGCAAGAAAAGAGGATGTTCCTTTTATTACATACTACTGCCCACACTGCCATGCACTAAATGGGGCCCGACAAAATGAGGAGCAGGAAGCAAGTACTGGTACTGATAAGGAGACTCCTGCAACTCCACTTCCTGAAAATGCAGTTACTAGTAGTTCTCCTGTGGAAGAAATACATGAAAACGGTCTTCAGGAAGTAAAGGCCCGTGATGAGCTGCCCAGTACTTGAGTTTTTTGTTGATATGAAATACTTGTATGATTTATTTTTCTTTTTCTTTTTTGTAAGTAGTCTAATGAAAAAATTGATTTATATTCCATGATATAAACTCATTGTTCAGATGATTTTGTAAATAAGAAAGTACTTACGATTGTTGCTTGTAAAGATTTTTGTTTGTATATCATTTTGTTTAGAGGAAGTGCCATATGGTGATCAAAACACGATGTGACCATTCAAACAAAATGAATTACACGTACTCGCACAAGCTGACAAAGTGTTCTCCTCCTCTTTTTGTGCTTCTTTTTTTGTGTTTTGTTGTTGTTACTAATAGCGTATTCAAGCTAGGGGTGAAAACGGATCGGATATCGGATATTCATAGATATATACATAAATATTTTTATAATATATATTAAACTATATGTTATATATTTAATATTCGGATACGGATAATTAAAATTCAAAACCATATCCGTACCACTACCTGCACAGATATTCGGATATTGGATATCCGTATCTAAATTTCAAATACAGATTCGAATTCGGTCATATAATATCCGACCCGTTTTCACCCCTAATTCAAGCCTATATCATAATACAAAGCAAGCAAGGACATAATCCACTGCTACTCTGCTAACTCCATGATGTGAGTATCAGGTACAAGAGCATCATAATGCAATCAAAATTAGAAATGTCAATCTACAGAGAGAATTAGATATGTGATGAGAAAAAAAAACTACTAAGCATATTCGATCTTAGATTATACTCGGCTTGTGGTACTAGATTTTCCATATTTACACTCAAACTCTTGCATAGTTCAGATTGCTCATCTGTCATGCAGATTACAAAGCAATAATGGAAAATTACAAATTTAGTCCCTAAAATTTTGACATCAGTTCTAACAAAAGCTCCATTCAGTTATAACAACTAGCTGCTGCTTGTAAGTTGCATAATGTTTCAAAGCATCTATTAAATTCAACCGCCTAGATGCAAACAAATCTGATAGTTAGGGGGAAAACTCGAACAACAAGTCAAGGTCAAATTATAGGGACCAAATTTGTAATTTAACCAATAACAATGCACAAAATATTTATTATGGTACATAAACAACCATCATAAAGAAAACTTGCGATGTAAAAAAGAGGCTCATATAGAAAAAGAAATCAGAAAAAGAAAACTACATCACGCTGCCATGCCTGGAAACAGCTACTGTAACTTTCTCATTTGCTGTAAGTGGATCTACTGCAAATTCACCTGTACATCTTGTAGAAGAACAGCCCAAATGTTCTTAAAAACATCAGCTTCTCGGTTCCTGCTTCATGTGCATTATGCTTTGCCCCCCATACGAAACCTTCAAAATAAAATAAAGAAATTAAAGCAATTATTAACCTTTTATTATTTTCTTAGTTTTTTTTTCCTCCCTTTTTCTTCTTACATTTTAAAGGAGACTACTAAAACAGTTTCAGCTTACAATAGTAAATTTTATAGTCTGACAAATTGCTGCTTAAAAGCAAAGTTCCATTAACTTGCTGTACAATATAATTGCCTTTTTAACTTGTAAACATAGGACACGATGTGTGTAAATAACTTTCTTTATTAATATATTCATTGGCGACAATTGTCGCCGACCTTCAAGTAAAATATAAATGCCTTTCCACCTCATGAAAGATTAAAAAAAAAGTGCCAGTTTATGTTGGTAGCATTTAAGATATACGGTCTGCCATGTACTTTCTCATGATTAGAATTAAAAATGACTATCAAAACAAATAAAAAAGAATAGAAAAGAAAGAAAGATAACAAGGGACGAGCTTCCAATTTAACTTAGGTTAAATATTATACATGGAAAAAAGAACTTACCATCCTATTGAGTTGAAAAACTGAATTGAGGTTCTCTTCGTTGATAGATATAGGATATGGAGGCATCCGGCACATTATACCAGGCACCTCACTCATTCTGTATAATAATTGAATTTATTTCATTATTCCAATAAATATGCCAATTTTCTCTGTTTCTTCTCAAGATCATTACACTTTTTTTTGTGAGATCAGTGAAGTGATCCCAATTTTTACCATCATATGAGAGAAGTTACTAAAAACGGTCAAAAGGCGGATGAGTACCTATTCAAAACTGTCATGATGTTGTTACTTGTGCGAACAAACAGATCCAGATTCTCTTGTAACTGTAATGAAGTCAAAATGTTAAACGAAAATAGAAGGAAAACAATCTCAGCTTTATTTTTAAATTCCAGTAGAACAGTAAGATTTTACAAGACATCAGATAAAGCTAGGAAATACCAGAGATAATTATTGAAAAGTGTACTGTTGCACAAATTATTTGCAAGATGCATCTATGTAATGGAAATACTTAAAACTTGTGGGACCTTTTCTTTTAAAAAAAATTGTCTGAGAAGATATTTGTGCCCACTCAATTTTGAGTTACAACAAAGTTACAACATTCATTTTCTACATTTTCAAAGTCCAAATTGTCGATCCAAACCGTTCAACATGATCTCCACAATAAAATGTGCTTGCAGATCAAATTTTACATTTTTTTGAATTTTTTTACTATTTATTAAGTATTTTACAAAAACTAGTCAAATTCAGACCATTGAATTTTGTACCCATCTTAATAAATAGTAAAAAAATTCAAAAAAATGTAAAATTTGATCTGCAAGCACATTTTATTGTGGAGATCATGTTGAACGGTTTGGATCGACGATTTGGACTTTGAAAATGTAGAAAATGATTGTTGTAACTTTGTTGTAACTAGATCCCTCCTCATATATATATGTAAATGCATACCTTAAATGTCTCAATATTAGCTGCTATCTGGCTGAGTAAGGTATTGTTTTCCACAATGAGTCGCTGAGTTGCACTATCTAAAACCGGGCCTGCTAGAAAGGAGGGTTCTTCTCTCAATAAACTAATGTGTTATTATGAAAGTTAGACCAATTTTAGACTTAAAAAAAGGATTCATCAGAAATTTCAAGACAGTAACCTTCACTGGCGGGATAAGCACAATTTGGGTTGGAAGGATGCGTCACGAGAGAAAAAGGTGCCAATTCATTTAAGGAGACCATGTTACCATTAGAGGTAGAGGCCATCATTTTTTCCTGAAATAAGAGTTCAAATAAAATAAAATAAAAAGAAAGCTTAACAGATGAAAGGATCATACTTTCTACAAGATGGGTCTTGCAGAGAAAAAATTACCTTCATGTCCCGCATCTTTTTCCCTGTGTAATGATCTTCGGGTTTTCGTCTTTTATTGCCTTCTTTGCTCTGATGAAAATATAAACAGCATAACAAACAAAAGAATGGTATACTTTTAGCACGACATAAATCAAAACAGAGAGAAATTTTGTCCAATTTCTGGAAAAAGAAACGAACAATCTGTGATAATAATGTGATTAGAAACATATATTCTATTTAGTAGAAGATAGCTGATCAGGCCAGGGCTTTTTATGTGCAACTGGAGCACCATTTAGGAAAATGTAGGCTAAAATCATAATTTCAGAAGTTTATAAGAAATAACTTACCATATTCCACCAGCACCTCAATGCAACATCCCTTATGGTCTTTGTAGGAAGCATGGCTGCTATTTTTATGTACTTCATTATTGTTGGCTCATGTGCATATCTGAAAATATTTATCTTTTTCTAAAATAAGTAATCTGAAACTGAATTACATTTGACTCTTCATATCAGAGACATAGCTTCTAGACTATATAGTTTCTAAGCTAATGCATCCCTAACAATTCTTTTCCTTTAGTTGTATTAAGTAATTTGAACAGTAAGTTTGTGAGAATCTTCATATAAAATTTGTAGTTCGATCATATATTCATATCTCAAGTGTCAAACTGAATATAACAAAATTATTTCCATGTCATATCCCTATCCACATTGGTATCCATGTTGATAATATGCGCCAAAGCATGAAAAGTTATAAAGCAAACAAAATATCGTTATTCCAAAATTACTTCAACAAATCTAATGGATTTTTCTACTTTTTCCCTGGATAATCTTTCATACCTTAAAGCCAACATAACAAGACAACAAAATAATACCATAGGAACAGGTACACACCTGACAAGTCCTTCTTTAAGTATGGCCAATTCACTGAGAGACCAATCAGCTGGTGAACCTGTAACAAACTTGAATTTCGGCATGGGCCCACAAAACGGGTCACTTGACGAACTGCCCGCTTGAACAATAGTGGGACAGGGCATGTTGCTGATGAGGTTGGATGGAGAATTAGGAGAGAGAAACAGACCCGCGTTACTACTGGTACCAACTGCACCAGTGCCACTCAATCCTCTAGAATTGTTATTCATGGTACCTGACTGAAATGACACCATGTGTTGGTTGTAGAAAGAAGGGATAATCCCCTGGTGAAACCCCATGCTAGAATCAGCCGCCATGAGTTATCAATTTATTGCTTAATGTGTTATTTCTCCGCTTTGGGAGAGAATTTAGCTAACGATACCATTAAGATTATAATATCTTCACTCAGGATCGAAACTGAACTTCAAATTTGGCCAAAGCAACAACTGAATTGATGTAAACCCTAGAGATCCCGTTGGCCCCCTGGATGAGCAAAAGGGAAGATGAATCAGACAAGAAAAGGTCAGATCATTAAAATTGAGTGTCAAATCAAGCAACTCAATAAAAACCAATAAATAAATTCAACTGAATTTAACTCTTGAATAACTAGTATTAAAAAAAACCCACTGGCAAGGCGACCAAAGATCGCATTTTTACACACCAATTAGAGTAAACAAAGGAATATGGCAAAGGGCTTAAAAAGGAAACAATAAACCATTCCTTACAAACAAAAAAGGAAAGAAAATACTGAGAAAGCTAACCTGTATACAGTACTTCCTCTCTTTCTCCAATTTCGTTCAATTTCCCTCTGTAGAAGGCTCCAAACGAAAGGCCTTGCCTTTCAGGGAGGAGAGAGAGAGAGAGAGGAGAATAAAATAATCCAGCAACTACTATTGGCTCTCGTGTTGGAATCCCAATACTAGCATTAGATGCTCAAGCTGACAATTTGATCTTCTTTTCTTTCTTGTCGATTTTACCCTAATTTTCCTTCAATTTTTCCTCATCAGCCGGGGTTCATCCATCCTCATTCCTCCTCCCCTCTCTTTTTATTTTACCTCTCTCTCTCTTTGTCGATTGCTTCGTCCTTTCTTACTGTTTTGTTTTGTTCTGCTATCTTCGCTGGAACTATCCTTTGCATAGACTTGGTGTACCGTGAACTCGCTTAATGAGATACTAGTGTTATTCTATTTCATTTCATGCGCACTTTCATATAGAATGATGACTCAGATTTGCATTTTTCATTAAATATTATATAACATGTAATTTATAACTGACAAATTTATCTAATATTTTTCACATCGCCAATCTCTTTGCATCAGTAAAATTGCTATTCATAGATTAAGTAGGAAAGTAAATTTATATTTTCTCACGACATGAAAAATAATTTATAATAATTATACTGTATACCTAATTTGTTTGACAATATTTTTTTTATTAATTCAAAAAGAATTAATAGTTTAGATTATGTTTGATATGTCCATATATCAATGACCCTTAAAAAGTCCAAGCCTGGCCCAATAAAGCACGCTCAGATTTAAATTCGCAAGAGGCCGACTCAAAACGAAACAAAATAGGCCTCCCAAAAACAGGCCACGGCCCAAAAAACGGATCGGGACTCGGACCCCCTCCCGGGGCCAGCCCGAGGTTAAAGACAGCCTGGGACTCGGACCCCTTCCCGGGGCTAGCCCGAGGCCAAACACAGGCCGAGATTCGGACCCTCTTCCAGGGCCAGCTCGGGACCAAACAAAACAAGGCTCAAAGCCTAACACGCCGAACAGCCTAAGAAGGTCGACACACGGCCTCGCTGTTCGGTTTGAGACAGATTATGCGAATACTATTGCCTATTATGCGGACGCCCTCAACAGTTATGCGGACCTCCGTCATTAATGTTGACAAGACTCCGCTACAGTAGAGCGCCCCCCTATTTAAGGCAGAGAATTCCCCAGAAAAGGGGATGGCATTGTATCACAAACTGAGGAGGTATTAAAAAGGGTTAGAGCGTTAATACCCCTCCGACACCCCGCGTGTCCACCGTCTCGGCCCGTTTCACTTAAACCGGGATGAGTTGTGCCTTCAGTGGCCAACTCCCACACGGCCTGCTCCCCAGGAACAGGACGCACCTGTAGCTTACTGGACCGAGTCCAAGTACGGCCCGGCCCCTTAGGAAGGGACGTATCAATGTTGACAAACACAATTAACCTTGATAACCGATGCAATAATAACAAAATTTAATAGTGAAATTATAGGAATATGTTAATAACCAAATAACAAATAACAAGATACTTATTGCATTAGTTATATTCTGAAACATATGCACTCCACAATATCTTCTGAAATTGATATATGTGTATAGTTTTTCAATCCAATCGAATTATTGTGTTGGTTGAATCTAACAACAAAATAAGGAGTGGATCGCAGAAGCGTTGTTTTTCTCTTTTCGTCCAGAGCGAAAAAGAGTGATCTAGTTAACTCTAGCCCCCCAGCCTCCTCCCATTTTGTCCCTCTCACCACTTTTAGACCTCACCTCCGAACAATGATATCCTCCACTCTTTCGTCTCTACCTCCTCGAACGGAGAGGAGAATGAGGAAGAGGGGAGGGAGCGGAGTCGAGAGTGATATTGTCGGAGCTCGGAGTGTAGAGTCTCTACCCGCATCTCGATCGGAGTGCGGTGGTGAGTAGATCTGACCGTCGGAGAGTAGCGACTATCGGACAAAAAGGCAGTTCCGGTCGTGGAGAGAGATGGAAAATGAGGTAATAAGATTTTAAGAGTGTAGATAAGTATAATTAGATTATTATAGTAGTTTAAATGAATTCATGAAAATAAATGAATTTAGATCTAGGAAGGAGGGTCATTGACTTGTTGTAAATATGTTTTTTTATCATTGAAATTGTTAATAGGTATTTAAAGCCACTAACTTTAAAAAAAAGAAATTGAAATTAGAGATGTGACGATGATTATTGAGTCTGAAAAAATATTACTAGAATTAATATTGTGATTTGAAAGTTAACGAAGTTATGATTTAATAACTGAATTCAAGATCTAAATTCTAACAAAAATTGAATTGAGATTTTAATTTGAGAGGGCAGCCACTGTCAGGGATTTCAAAAAAAAAAAAAAAAGATTTTAATTTGAGAGGTTCGTAAGTAGATGTGGGACTATGGATCTTTAATAAAAAAAAAAAATTAATCTAAAAATTAAGAAGCATCATGCCTTAAACTAATGTCCTCACCGTTCACATCAGTTCCAATACACCAAGTCCAGTCAATTATTATAATAAAACTAGGGATGTGCCCATCCCGTTCCTACTCCACCAATCGCCTACTTTAAGTAGGGGCCTTAGTAACCAAATTAGCCTCTTACTTTCATAAAATTACAAACTGCCATTTGGCGGCAAATGTCAGTTATAAAATACATCAAGGAGTCCGTAATGGTTAATACGAGCCGTTCATGATTCGACGGCTGTGATCGCTCATAAGTACATCGGACGGTGAGAAAGGAGAAAGACAGGTTGGCGTGGGATTTACCTGTCGGCTAGTGGAGAACAAGGAACCTGGAATCTTTTCACTGTGCTCAAACAAAGAATCTTCTTCGGTGGTACAAAACAATAAAAGGTCGTCGATAATTGTGATACCTTTTGTGCACAGTTATTGGTTCATGATATTGACTGTTGACTGGATTGAGGTCTGAATAATTGGCTTACTTTAATTTGAGAAAAGAAAAAAAATTGAGCCTAAATTTTGAAAATTAACGATTTTTTTTATCAAATACCTTTCTTTTAAAAACTACCAAACAAGAGGAGGGTTCCAATGCCTCATGTCTTTCATACGTCATCATACTCATCTTATTTTTTGGAGGGTTTCAATAAAATTTTATATTTTTTGGAAATTTTTTAGACCGTTCAAAAACAGTGATTTTCTATCCATCTTAAAAAATAGTAAAAAATTTCATCCCCAACCATATTTTAGTATGGATATCAGGTTGAACGGTTCGGATCGACAATTTAGACTTTGAAAACGAAGATATAAAATATGAGGTATGATGAGGTATTAAAGACATGAGGCATTGGAACCTTCCTCATCAAACAAAATACCCTTCTTCTAAAAATATTAACATTTCTTCTCTATTCTCCTCTCTCCACTACTGAGTTGTACATAGTTAGGCATTTATTATGGAAATATTTAAATATAATATTTTTATTAATTGAAGATAAATATGATCAAGAAATATTAATATATTTCATTCCAAATTTTAAAAATCAATTATTTTAATGGTTTGATATGTGAAAAAATAAAATAATAAACTCAATTTTTTAAATATAAGAGGTTCAAAATTTTGGATGAAATAACAAATCAAAGTTTTTTGAATAATACAAAAGATTAGTTTTACCTTTTCAGTTTGTGCAAATATCAAATAGATCGAGTAGAATCATAAAATATGCAAATTTAAAATTTTTATGATGCAAAAAATTTAGTTTTCTGTTTTGTGAAAATATTAATTTTCATAATTTTAATTTTGAAAATTTGAAAAATTACATTAAAGTTGCAGATCAAATTGGTCTATGAATTTTTCTTTCCCAGTGTAATCATTCCTCTTTAATTTTGGATATATATATATACTAGACCCTTCTAATTTTTTGAGAAAAAATATCTGGTATAGATTAATTGTGTGTAAATTTAAAAAAAGATATGGTGTGTTCCATGTGAACTTGGAGTAACGACTTCATGTGTTCGAACTAATTTTTTTCACAATATAAAAGTGAAATTCAATTTTATAAGGTCATCCAACTTTGGATTTGCATATTTTATAGTTCCAATTTATTCGAAAATATTAATTAAGTTTTTGAATGATACAAATATTAGTTTTCATTTTGTGAAAATACTAATTTTCAAATTTTTTATTTTGGAAACTGAAAATTTTCATCAAATTATCGGAAGGAAACTAAGTTTTAAAAATACTTAATATAAAAACTAGAAGTAAATGATAGTGAAAGAAATGTTAAGTGCTTATAAGTCAGCCTTTAAAATTTAGTTATTGTATTTAAGGATTTTTTTTAAAACTTAGCTTCTTTTCGTGAATTTAATGGAATTTTTTAAATTTCTAAAATTAAAATTATGAAAACTAATATTTTCACAAAACAAAAACTTAACATTGCATCATTAAAAAATTTAGATTCACATGTTTTGTGGTTCTACTATATTTGGTATTTGCACAAACTGAAAATAGGTAAAACTAATATTTTGCATTATTAAAAAAACTTTGATTTGATATTTCATCCAAAATTTGAACTTCTTATGTTTCAAAAACGTGTTTATTATTTTTTTTCCACATGTCAAACCGTTAATTTATTTTTAAAATTTGGAATGAAATATATTAATATTTATTGATCAGATTTATTTTCAATTAATAAAAATATTATATTTAAATATTTCCATAATAAATAACTAACTATGTACAACTCAATAGTGGAGGGAAGAGAATAGAGAAGGAAGTAATTGAGAGGGAGGAGGAGAGGGGGGTAAATTGGGACCACAAGAATATTTTGTTAATATTTTTAGAGAAGAGATATTTTGTTTGATATTTTTTGAAAGAAGAGCATTTTATTAAATTTTCCGAAAATTAACCATTCGTCTGTGCCATGCTGCGGAATCTTGATCTTTAAAAAATAAAATATTATGGAGTTAGTACGTATTAAAAATACAGACAATCGTTATTAATTTTATTTAATAATGGTGTATAAATCAAAAGTTTTTTCATAAGAGTATTATTATAATTAGAGTAGAACTAGGGTGTTCCTAAGTTCAGCAAACCTTTTTGTGAATTCAAATTATAAAATCTACCAGATTGATTTCAAATGACAAATTCAAACCGTTGAATCTCATCTACCTTACAAGTGATGCGTCTACATTTAAAAAAATTAAACTTTCAAATTAATTTAGTATAAAGTCAAGCGGTCAAAATTAGAAGGTTCATAAATTAATTTTAATGCATTCATTATTTTAACGTTTTTTTACCACTTGATTCTATACAAAATTAATTCAAAATTTTAAAAATTTGTATGTATACGCATCACTCATAATGTAGACAGGTTTCAACAGTTCAGATTTGTCATTTGAAGTCAATCCGATAGATTTTAGAGCTGAGTTCACAAAAAGACTTGATGAACTTAGGAACACCCTAGTTCTACTCTTATAATTATACATTTATTATGATTTCTGATAAGAAACGAACATTTTCTTATCCCATTCTATTTAAGTGTCAAAAAATAGTTTCAATAATATGAGGCGTAGTCAAGATTTTTATTGGAAGTAGGTACAAAAAATTATAGGTACAACTAGCAGGTTACAGATTGTCCTGAATTAACTAATTCAGACTGTTGGTTGTTCATAGCAATGGCCTAAGAAAAATCCAACAAGTTTAGAAGAATAAGTCAATGGAACTAATTAAAACAATAACCAAGGACGATAAGTTCTTATTTTTCTCCTAACAACCGATGTAACTAATTGCAGTAAAAAAAATAGAAGCACAACCCTTGTCTCTTACTAAAAAAAAAAAAAAAAAAATTATTTTGGTTACTAATAAAATCACTTTCATTCTTAATTTTGGAATCCATTTTCTGAAATTATAATTTCTAAATGTGTTTAAAGCACTGCTCGCTCAATGTTATAGGAAGTGTTTGGTACAGTCTCTTTAAATTTTCTTAGACCTTCTTAGAACTAAGGAGTATTAACTTTGTTAAACACTTGCTTATTTGTAAAAGTTAGATGCAACTCACGTTAGTTTTACTTTTACAGTGCACAATATTTCAATGAGACAAAAATAAATACCGAGTCATCTCGATGTGGTACTGCAACTTATTTCGTGTAAAAATGCAAACTTTTAGTTGCACAAGAATATCAGTGCAAAATTTTACTGTCGTAGATTCTTTCCGAAGATGACAAATTAACAGCCAAAAATTATAATTCACCGAGGCTAGTTGACTTGACCTGACTGGAACAATAAAGAGATAAAGATCCACAGAGGCTAGCATGCGTGCACGTGAGCGCATTTTAGTTTCGTCAGATTCAAAAGTAAGGAACCAATCAGCTTTGGACGCGTGTCAGTTTAGTATTGGTTATAAATGGCGGCACAAAGTATAGAATAGGTGATGAGGAGAGAAAAGAAAAGGGGCACGCACATTATGTGCGGTGGCACGCCTTTCAAAGCAAACTGCTTCGGATTTTCTGTTGCGACGGTAGGGGTTCGATTGGTGATGCGGTTAATACTGTAAGATTTTAAATTTGGTTCACTTGAGATATTAGTATAAATAAAATCAACGAAATATTTTTATTTACCATCTTAAAAAAATAAACCATTTAACTCTATCTTCTGAAAAATTAATATTTACCGGGATCACAGTTTCAAATTGCGGTACCAAATTAATGCATTCAGTGTGATATTAAATGCAATGTTGGTATCACAGTTTCAAATTACGGTTCTGGTAAATATGAAACTTTTCAGAAAATAAGGTTAAAATGGTTTATTTTTTTAAGATGGTAAATAAAAAAGTTAGGATAAAATTGGGCTATTGTGTATTTTTTTTTTATTTTATGATAATGATATCAGTTTTCAGTTGACTATTTATAAATAAAAAAACACAGTTAAAACCACCCCGCGCTCGTTGTAATAGAAATGACAGCAACAACATGTTTGACAGCAACAACATGTTTGACAGTAACAACATGTCGCAGTCTGTGAGTGGACTGTCGGATCGAAATCAAATGTTTTGTATGAAAACTAAAATATATGTTATAAAGAATCAAAGTATAATCTATGTCCTATGACCTACAAAAAAGTTGTTGGGTCAATTCCGAATATTTTTATTTTAACAGATGTAGACTCCCACAAAAATTATACAAGTCAATAGAAATATTCTACAAAAAGGAAAATTACACAGAAGAAAACTTCGTGGTATTCACCGAAAATCCAGAAGAGATAACTTTATTGATACCAACCATCACAAATAACCACGAATTACATTTCCAAAAGAATACAAAAAAAATGAAATGACGAATTTTTTACTGAAAAAGTTAGCAACATCACCTCATTGGCCGTACTTTGCACAAAGGTTCCCCAAAACCAGCGGAAAAGAATCCCACTACGCAAAAAGGTTAAAAAAGCAGTGTTCTAGGTTTTATGTGGCTGGAGTAGAAAACAGAGTAGACTGTCCTGAATCACACATTTTTCGCATGTTACCGAGCATAGTGACAAATCAAAAGTTCGGGTTCGGGTATAATTCGGGAATGATTCGGTACAACAAGGAAGCAAAAAAAAAAACCCCCCCAAAAAAAACGTAAAAAAAAAAATTCAAAAAAAAAAAATTTTGGCGTTTTTTTCGCGTTTTATCGCAAATAATTCGTAACTCGCGTTTTATTCGCGAATAAAACATTTTATACGTTTTTCTGTGTATTATACGGAGTTCAGTTCGGTTATGTTGAAAAAACGAATTATACACGAATTATACGCGTATAATTCGCGAGTTATGTCACTATGTTACCAAGTGCATAGCGTTAAAAAAGAGAGAGTAAATCTAGCATATGCTATGTTCATCGTAAAAAAATTGGTGAGCATAATTTTAAAAGAAATATCGGATTGGTTTCAAATGACAAATTTAAACCGTTTAAGCCGATAGTTCACGAGTGATATGTGTATATGCAAAATTTTAAAATTTTCGAACTTATATTGTACAAAGTCAAGCGGTAAAAAAATGATGAAAAATGGAGTTTTATAAGTTATTTTAATACATTTATTTTTCATCATTTTTTACCACTTTATTTGATACTAAATGAGTTCGAAAATTTAAAAGTTTTGCATATACACACATCACTCGTGAAGTAAATCGATTTCAACGGATTGAATCCGTCATTTGAAACCAATCCGATAGATTTTGAAACTTATGCTCACCAACCCTTGTGGTGAGTATAGCACACGCTAGTTTTACTCTAAAAAAAATTAAGAACTTATTCTAATATCAATATATAGAGGAGGGATATTACTTACAACATTCTATAGTTACAACATCTTAAAACATGAATTTTCAAAGTCCAAACTGTTCAACATGATCTCTATATTAAAATGTGCTTGGAGATCAAATTTTATATTTTTTGTGAATTTTTTTACTATTTATTAAGTATTTTATAAAACTACTGTTTTCAAACTATTGAATTTTGTATCCATCTTAATAAATAGTAAAAAAAATTCAAAAAATTGTAAAATTTGATCTCCAAACACATTTTAATATAGAGATCATGTTGAACGGTTTGGATCGACTATTTGAACTTTAAAAAATCATGTTGTAATATATATGTTGATTTAAATTTCATGTGTGGTCTTGAATCTTATTATCCTTATATGTATATATATTTGTCAAAAAAGTTTCAAATGATAATTCTGTATTTTCTTGCTCTTTTTTTTAGTACAAGTCCACTAGTACACGCACTTAATTCAGACAAATTCTTTCAAATTAAAGCTCCAACTATATAAATTTTTAATTGATTTGGTATAAATATTATTGCAATTTGTTGATTGATGTGTCATATAAACTCACGTTTTCTAAACATACTTTTTAATCAAGCATGATATTTTTTACTTAGATGTGATTCTGGTTAAAAAAAAAAAATTAGTACAATCGTTTCTTACTTTTTTTATTAAATTTAAATCTCTCACATATTTCTTAAAATCGAGAATAATAAATTGTGACTATTGCTTTCAAGAGAGTAGCCCAAGATATTGTTCGGATGAAAGAAAAAAGATGTAGTATTCTATTCGATAGTGACTATATATTGCTTCCAATTTTCATGGAATAATTAGTATATACTCTCTTTTTTATCTAATATATAGCTAAACATGCATAAAGGATAAGGACATTTATTACTAAAGGAAAGAGCTGTTTGATGAAATTAGTCTATTCTATCTTTATTTGAACGTAGTAGTCAACTAGTAACTAAGTAATTTAGTTAAAATAGTTATATATTGTTTGCATGTTCAAACCAACGAATGATTGAATTAGACAAGAGCTTGATTGTGAAGATATATTCTATAAAAGTAAAAAAAAAAAAAAAAAAAAATAGCACATGTGAATGATCTCTTAAAAGGATCGTGCTCAGTACTGCTTAATTTTTCTAATTAAAAATTGTTTGAGTTAAGTGAAATTATAGGCTTGTGGATAAGCTCTAATTAACTTGGATAAAACAGTTTTTTTTCCACTTGACATTTCGTATCTGTATATATTAATTTATTAGATGTGTACTCACTAGTGGAATTAAAAAATTTAGATGGAGCTGAAATGTAAAATACATAACGCGTAGTAGCTAGGAATTAAACTCAAGTCTTCAGAATCACAAGATGAAATTCTAACCACTAAGCTACGAACACACATTTAATATTTTGTAAGAGGACTGAACTATATAAAAAAATTTAAGACAATAGAATTCAATTATATCTCAATATACATAATTAAAATTTATTAAAATTATAGAAGTGACAAGCACCCTGAATTTGCATTAAGATTTGATCCTAAATGTGTTTATATATACCTCCTATTTTTTTTCTTCTTCCTTGTAATAGACTTTTCTCTTAATAAATTTCTATGCAAAATGTCTACTCTTAATAAAAAAAAAAAAACACAGAGAATGAGAAACTTTCCACCCACTGAACGAAAGCCAAATGAATTACTCAAAAATTCATTTTTGCGTGATTACATGAGATCTACTGTAGATTTGAACGCCACAAAAGATCGAATTCGGATCCAGTGAAGTACGGGCATCTTTGGGTTTTGGATCGAGACCGTTTGATTCGAATCCGCGAAAATCCATCTCCGAAGTGAGCGCACACATCCCGACGATGAATTCGAATCCCGAAACAATCCCGAGCGACGAATTCGAATCGGACGGTCTCGATCCAAAACCCAATGATTGGGTTACTTTAGGGGATCCAGACCCTAAAAGATCCGGGGTTGAACACAAACTCTGGGACATGGTCTAGTAGCAAAAACACATGGTCTCTATGTGAGAGATCATGGGTTCGAAATCCGGATGGGGGAAATCATTTGACAGGAATATTAAATAATTGGGTGGCTTAACCTCCAAACTTTATTCAAAAAAAAAAAAAAAACTCTGAGACTTGTTCATTGGTTAGTCAGCTAACCTTAACTAAATTCCATGCCAACTAAACTTCATATATACCTAAAGTTTAAAGAAAGCAACATATATACAACGAGAAGAAGACGGAGAATCTTCATTAGAAGAGGTCAAATCCAAATCAGAACACAATAATTAAGTGAGAGACAAGAATTCGAATCTAATTATTGGTCATGAACATCTATATATCTATCTAATAGTGATGTCTCAGAAAATCTTGTTAGTGGAGAGTGGAGACAACGTCTCAGAGGCCTAATGTCATGCCTTTAGGAGGGGAAATGATTGGTTATTATTTTACCTAAAGGACGGCAATATAAAATTGCTCCTCTCCTTTGCAACTATAACTCAGTCTTACTCTTACATACACCTGACCTGTCACCTATGTAAGGATTATGGTCAGGAAGTATGAACCTTTAAACACTGGACATGAAGGTGAAGGGGTTGTTCAACGATAAAAGTATAATTAAATAATTTGTACTAGAAAGCTTATGTTCAGTTATCTTAATTCATAGACAGGAGGCCATGGCTTGATTCAAATAGATATGCCTTAAGACTAGCTAGGAACCGATGTTTGAAAGAATTAAGCGACTAAGAAAGTTAAAGGAACTTAAATCTCCCTGTGTCGAATATCACCAAAAATATATCGAAATATATATAGGTGCAATGGTGAAATTTGTTATGCAAAACAGAGTAGGTTCGATGAGCATCAGACCTTATTTTGAGTCTAATAGGATCTAGGACCGTCTGATCTGCTTTAAGATGCGCATAAAAATTAATGCGAATATGCATGAATATTGAAGCAGATTGAATGGTTTTGGTCAGAAATAAGAAAAAAAAAAAAAGGTAAAATCATGGTAAATTAGTAAAAATATTCCACCAGAAAAAGAGAAAGAAAACAAAGTATTGAGTAATGCATGAATATATATACCAGCTCAAGTTGTAACAAATATATATCATACCTAAAATTTTGTTGTACAACTTTTGCTGTGATGATTCATCCATCAACAAGTGAGATGCCTACTCCTTTTGGAACCATTTGGGGCTGTCTCCATTTTGCTCTAAACGGAGAGAAGATGACCAAACCATGGACGTACTAAAAAGGAAAATAAAAATAAGCGTTGTTCAACAGAAGCAATTATTAGTAGTTAGTACCAAGCAAGGGAGGAGAAAAACTTCAAATACCCGCAAAGTATTATTGTCCCAAACTTTCACAAAAATAAAATAAAGATAAATTAGTATAAATTTGTTCACTAATCAAGAAGGGAACGCAAAATATAGGAGGCATGTGGTTCTTCTGTGGTACAAGTATGTGTAGTCAATTGTATGGTACTCTAATTCTACATTTACCAAGGATTAGATATTGTGTAGTCAAACGGATCAAATACCACAATACGCTACACAATCTGTATCTAATCCGGATCAAATAGTGGTAAAATCATATTCGTATCTGTTTTTGTTTTTGAAATACGGATACGGATTAAATATTAAACGGATAGAGATCAAATATTAGATGGATACAGATTTTACACGAATACACGCGAATTAGATATCTGTAGATATATACATAAATTTGTTCATCCGATCCGTTTGCACCCCTAAAGGTAAAACAGTGATAGCATCTTATTCTAGCTTATGCAACCTTTTCCCTGAAATGATTTCAGAATATATATGATTAAATTGATTTTAATTTGAAAAGGATTGAATGCTACCTTATCACTATAGAATAATACTTGGTTATTGCACTAGATCTGGAATCCTTATCTAGCATTCTCCGACCAGAGAAAATATCTAATTCAACTTGAAGGGTCCCCAGTTGATATATTAATTAATTAATCAACATTTTGAGAAATTAATTAAGTGGTTCATGCGCCATAATTCGAGCATGTGCTTTAGCGTCACTATAGGGCCAGCAAATACTAATTATTTTCTTTTCCTCTTTTTTTATAAAAAAAAAGAGTTCATTGGTCACCTAAAGTGGGTTCACTTTTCTAATATTTTAACTTATTCTTTATTGAAAAGGTACCACGCCTTTAATTTTTTAATATTTTAACTGGTTCTTTATTGAAAAGGTACCAGGCGTTTTTTCCTTGCTGGACTTCATTAATTGGGCTCTAATTGGGCCTTCTTGTTAGGTAAGAAATTACACATAAATAAGCCCATTATTCCTTTTCAGTTGTAATTTCTCAGCTCATTATCATGAATATACAAGCACTGGACCTAAAAAGATAATCTGTTTTCCTGAAAAAAAATTAATGGTGTTATACAATTCGATTTTATTTGCAATTATGTTGTCAACTTTAAAAAAATGAACCAATAATGAATCCAATTGCAATATGTGAGGTTGCTTTTTGTTTGGATATAGCTGCAGATGCGAATCCCCAAATGTCAATTATGGAATAAGTTTATGCTGTCAACTTTATAGTCAGGACATATTCTCAATTCTTCTAGATGCAATAATACATCAACTTCTCAAGATATTTTTTTCTCCTTTTCTTCTTTTTTGTAAAGTCCAGATTCAAAATATGCTTTTATATGCATCCGAGTAGTTGGAGGTACAAGTTGTATGAGGATAAATTTCATGCCCTTTCAATTTAGGATTGGATATCACAAAATGCAAGTTGTATGAGGAAAAAAATAAAGGTACATTATTTATTTTGAAAATTGAACGAAAACTTATATCAATCATCTGATATATGAGGAGGGTTCAAATGCACCATAATTTTTGTGCTCCAATACGCTTCACATTCTTTATCTCTATTTTCAATGTCCGAACAGTCGATCCAAACCGTTCAACATGATCTTCATAATAAAATATGTTTGGAGACCAAATTTTATATTTTTTATATTTTTTTTACTATTTTTTTAGATAGGTACAATATCACTTTATCGGATGGTCAAGAATCTCCTTGAAAAAGTGATTTTGTACCTATCTAAAAAAATAGTAAAAATTTCTAAAAAAAAATATAAAATTTGGTATCCAAGCATATTTTATTATGAAGATCATGTTGAGCAGTTCAGATCGACTGTTCGGTCTTTGAAAATAGAGATAAAGGATGTAGAGCATATTGGAGCACAAAAATAATTGTGCATTTGAACCCTCCCCTGATATATATACAAGTTTATCTGAAATTAGACTGGAATTACAACAGAAAAAAACTGAAATTAATTGAAAGTTAATTTCAAAAACACTACACTCATGTAATTAATTTTAATTGTTTTTAGCTTTCTGAAATTAAAAAATAAATTCTCATACAATCCAGAAATTAATTTCTGAGATAAATGAACGAATAAATTAATTTTTTTGCCAACATGACATTAGAAAAACAATTTCATTATAATAATCTTTTTATTTATAAAATTATCATACATCTCTGAAATTGCGAAGAAATTACTACTTAGGATTTAAAATTGGTATGAAATTATCAATGTAGATGTTCTAAGATTTTTTGAAAAAAAAATAGAAAAGTTTGAGGTTGGTGTTTTGCATCATGGAGCAAGCGTGCAGCCAATGATCGCTATAGGATAAAAAAAAAAAAATCGTACCAGTACTTTCTCTCTAGAATATAAAATTTATGTTTGCATAGAACATGCTATCAGCTCAGCGCACAGGTTTGAGTACTTTTAGAAAGAAAAGAATCAAGTTTGAGTTTCGAACGCTTTAGTTAGCCATATCTAGGTTGTCATTCTTTCAAGATTAGCGTGTTAAATAAATTACTCTGAGAGAAGAAAAAGAATTCTAATCCCAGATATCCAATTATTCTTGAGTGATGCTATGGTGCTTTGGGAAGTAAAGAGAGTGTTTTACTTCCCGCTCATATCTCTATTTTCAAAGTTTAAAAAGTCGATCCGAACTTCTCAACATGATCTTCTATTGATATGTGCTTGGAGACCAAATTTTATATTTTTTGAAATTTTTTTATTATTTGTTTAGAATTTTTGAAAATACAGCTTTTCATTAAATAAAAAAAATTCAAAAAATACTGATTTTCAAAAATTCTAAAAAAATACTAAATTTTTTCCTAAAAAAGTAAAATTTGGTCTCCAAGCACATATTAATATGAAGATCATGTTGAGAAATTCGGATCGACTATTTGAATTTTGAAAATGGAGATATGAGCGGAAGTAAAACACCCTATTTACTTCCCAAAACACCGTAGTATCACTCATTATTCTTTATTCTGAGAGAACTATTGGTTGGTTAGCGTTAAACAGTTGCAAGTCAAGCAAAGAAACTAAATAGCTTTATTAGTAAATTGTTAATATTATTTTAAGAGATTATGTAATAAAATTATGACCATAAAAGATAATACATAAGTTAGAACATGAATTAGAAAATACAAAATAAATAAATAAAACATCCAAACGAAATTGTACAAGTTAATAAAAATATTTCTAGTAGAAAATAGTAAAATTTCAGTGGATTTATTCAAATGAGTGTATTCTATCTTAAGATGCATTCTCAATCCAACCAGTTATATTTTTCTGTGGGAAAACATCCATAAAAAAAGCCCGAATTTTTTTATTAATATCTAAAAAAAATATTAAATTTCAAAATCTACACTTTGAGAAATTTTGAAACATGTTCAAACCACACAAAAAATTGCGGAAATTCAGCCTAAAACTGCAAAATTATTTTGCGGTTTTGGAATTCCAAAACTGCAAAATAATCTTATTTTCGGTTTTATGTTTTGTTATTCCGAAATAATTGTGCTCGGGTTGGTCTCTGTATTGACATGCCGCATGGTGTGGCGGGCTAATAAAAGTGAGGTTTCTGGGATTTTTGAAAGACTCATAATTTTAAAGACATGAAGACCAATGTAGAATTTCAAAGAAATTTTTTGTCAGAACTATGTTGAGAATTTTTTTTGTTTTTTTCCGAAAATAGAAGAATCCAAATGTTTTCTGTATTTATCTAGAAGTGACTTTTGAACCGGATCAATAACTCAGATTCAAAATATTTTTATTTTTTTTCCAATAACACACAAATAAATATTTTAATTTTTCTTACAGCCGCAAACAATACGGCCTGAAAAATGTTGATCCGGGTTATTTGTCACAGTCTTTCTAATAAATCAAATTATATAGTATTCCATCTATTTTTAAAGAAATATATAAAATATTTCTAATATTTCAATACAAAAAATAAATAAATTATAAACATTTTTGTTTAATTAAAAAATAATAAGAAAAACTTAAAAAAAAAAGTTTCAGAATAACAAAACATAAAACCGCAAAAAAAAATTGCAGTTGGGCAGATTTCGAAATTTCTCAGCATGGGATGTAGATTTTAAAATTTAATATTTTTTTTGGATATTAATAAAAATTTCGGAAAAAAAACTGATGATACTCCTCTAATAACTCGACTAGAAATATCACATTAATAATTTTATTTGTGAGAAAATGATGAAAATTATTAAAAGAAATATTCTTTTCAATCTGCCCAGTCTACATGTGGTTCCCCTCTAATAACTCGACTAGAAATATCACATAAATTATTTTATTTGTGAGAAAATGATGAAAATATATTAAAAGAAACATTCTTTTCAATCTGCCCAGTCTATATGTTGTGCCCCTCTTACAAAAGAATATATAAATATTATTAATTTTAAGTTTTAGAATATTCTGTTCTAACAACCTAAAAAAACTCAAAATTTAAAAGTAACATTTTTGTACATATTGCGAGATATTTAATTATGACAAAACTTTAATTTTGCCTAAGATGGTTTTAATTTGAAGGAGACAGACCTTCCTTTATTTTAAATTTGTTCCTATAATCGAAATTTCATCATTACAACATAATACACAAAATCATGCTGTATAGTCTTGCACGTCTATTATGAATTTTTTAAGAGAGCCTTTATGGACCTTTTTTTTTTGGATAAAAGGCTGAAAAAGCCCGTTTCATGTTAATGAAACAAAAATTAAGTTACGTAAGGCAGTGTTTTTGTGCTATGCACCATCATAACAACACCCACTAGGTGCTTTCCCCATGCAGAATATTAGTAAAATAAAACACCACAACTACAAAGTCTGAATCAAATCTAAACAGCAAAAACACATAGGTCTAATACTAAGCCTCTCTGGAAGAGGTCTGGAGGTATAGCTATCTATATAAAAAAGAAACATTTTAGTTGTCTTCATTTCTCTACTGCAGAAGACTCTGCATCCCCTCATGTTCTTCTATCTGAGTATGAGTAAAATAATATTTCTTGATGATTTGGTACTTACATGATTAAAACAAATGTCATTACTGTGTTTCCATAAGGTCCAACAGAGAGCAATGTACACTAAGAGAAAAACATCTCTATCAGTATTTGGTAAAGTGAGGGAGAATTGTATTATGTGTTTGCAAGTTGTCAAATTTTGAAATTGTTCTTGACTGTGACCCATCCAGAACCAGACTGTTTGTGCTATAGGGCATGTTAAGAAAAGATGGTCAACTGTTTCTGGTTGGTCACAGAACTGACAAGTAGGGTCACCAATCCATCCTTTAGCAAGTAATTTGGTTTTAGTCAGTATTCTATCTGAGCTCAGAAGCCACATAAAAATTCTAATTTTAGGTGGTACTGGGAGCTTCCACCATAGTAGAGGAGGTTGACCTGGTAATAACCCCCTAAAATTGAGAATTTTATAGATAGATTGAATAGAGAACTTTCTTGTTGCTTCCCACCTCCAAGCAATTTTATCATAAAGGTGTGTAAAGGAAATTTTCCTAATAATGCATAATATCTCTGTCCATTCTTGTTGTAGTATACCAATTAGAGTATCTCAAAATTTGACCCCCTACCTTGTGTTTGTATTACTACTGACAATAATACCCTTTTGTTACTACAAAGTTTATATAACTGAGGAAATCTAATAGCTAAGGTACAATTCGCATATCATAAGTCTTGCCAGAAAGTGATGGTTGTATTTCTACCAGGTTCATAACTAGTACTCATAATACCAATGTATTCGAATTGCAAAATGGCAGCCCAGAATGGGGACAATTCCTCTCTAATATGTGTAGTATTTATATATAATTAGTGTTTTTCAAACACTAGAGTAGGAATTGTCTTTGAGTTTCCACCACCATTTAACCAACAGTGCTATATTCATATATCTTAAATTTAAAATTCCTAAACCTCCAAATTGCTTAGCTAAACATGCTTGAGACCAATTAACTAGTACATATCTCTTCTTACTTGTTTATTTTCCTTGCCATAAAAATCTTCTTCTAATCTTATTGATTCTAAGTAATACAATTTTAGAAATTTTGTATATAGAGAGAGTATACAGAGGAACAGAAGACAACACTGAGTTAAGAAGAGTAAGTATTCCTCCACTAGATAACATTTGTCATTTCCAGTGTTGAAGCTTACTTTCAATTTTATCAATTAAAAAATTCCACTCAGCTACTGTCAATTTCTTAGTATGTAAAGGCAATTCTAAATAATTAATTGGGAAGGAACCTCATTGACACCTAAAAACATTAGCTAAGGTGTTGTCCTGGTCTAAATTGATAGGATACATTTCAGTTTTCTCAAAGTTAATTTTGATGCCAGAAATAGCCTCAAAAGTTTTCATAGCCCACCATGATGCTTCTACAACCTCTTGTTGAGCTTGCAGAAACAGTATGGTATCATCTGCATAATGGCAGCATAATAGCATTTAGTTATGGATTTGTCATTTTTGCAGGGAGGTCCTAATCCTCTTAACATATTAGCATGTTTGCCCTTGTGAAATATTTTCTCCAATGTATCATCTGTCAAGATGTATAGAAATGGAGAGAGAGTCTTTATGGACTAACACATACATGTTGTGACCGTATAAAAATACTCACATGTAAGTGAGTTCCTGCTAAGAACATATATAATATTAATTGTCATGAAATATACTATCTTTTATAAGAGCTAAAATACTAATATTTAGTCTCTCAATGAAGCACAATCTCCATGATGGTGAATTCAGATCCATTTCGGTAACGGATGGTAGAATTTTTAAATCCAGATCGTTTTTTAACTTGGTATGAATCTCAAAACAGATAAGTGTGCCCACCGTTAAGTGCCCACCGTTATTTTTTCCTCTCTCTCCTCAGATAAGTGTGCGGATAGTTTGGAAGAAAGCAATATATGTACAAAATAATTAGCAGTGTTTTTAGCACTGTAATAAAATATAATAGTTGTGATTCTTTAATCTGCAGTACTAGTGATCCGTATCCCTGTGGGCTGTGGATAAGCATGAAATGCGCCCAACAATCTCTTCTCCAGCTGTCATCCAAATACTCATATCCCAGGATCAGCGGCCAGACTCTACAAAAAAAATAAAAAAAATAATGTTCTCTTCCTTTTGACTAGGTTGAATATATTATATATACAATATACTAAACCAGCGGTTAACAAACTTTTATTTATAATAAAATCAATTATATATTCGTCGCTTATAAGTCATACCCAGTTCTCAACCGCTACTCATTCTAAAGTGTGTCAATATTTTTTATGGGGTAGAATGGACGAACATATATGTGATAAAAGAGGAGGGATCTAGTTACAATAATTTTGAGTTACAATAAAGTTATCACAATTATTTTCTACATTTTTAAAGTCCAAATCGTCGATCCAAACCGTTCACCATGATCACCACAATAAAATGTGTTTGCTGATCAAATTTTACATTTTTTTTGAATTTTTTAATATTTATTAAGTATTTTACAAAAACTAGTCAAATTCAGATCATTGAATTTTGTACCCATCTTAATAAATAGTAAAAAAATTCAAAAAAATATAAAATTTGATCTGCAAGCACATTTTATTGTGGAGATCATGGTGAACGGTTTGGATCGACGATTTGGACTTTGAAAATGTAGAAAATAGTTGTGATAACTTTGTTGTAATTCAAAATTGTTGTAACTAGATTCCTCCTCGTGATAAAATATGTGGATATTATATGTATGCATATATTTAAAAAAAAAACTTGTGAACCGAATATAAGTTTTTCTTTATAGAACTTAAGTCAAAATAAGAAAATACATTAACGATTTTAAAAAAAATTTAATGATATAATCGAATCTTCAGTTTATATGTCCAAAAGGCAAAGCTAATATAATAAGCTGGCAATTGCTAAGTTCGGTGAACCTTTTAAGTTCATAAGTCATAACCGAAATTAAAAAAAAAAATATATATATATATAAGAGAATTTGACCAATTATATTCTTCTTTATTTAAAAAAAATTCCGATCTTATTAATTAAACTTCTGAAATCTGAGCAAAGGGTTTGACATTGCATTGCCAAATGATTGATGTAGTAAACTGCATTTTTTTTTTCTTCTCACTCAATCATTGAATGGAATTACAAGTCAACAATATCTTGTATTCTTACGCATCTAAAACAATTCGGAGCATCTCCAACTAGGATTTCGCACGGTTACCAGTATTTTAATTTAAAGTATAATTAGGTTTTTCTTCAATTTTTCATTAATATTATTTAAGACGTAAATACCTTAATGGTAAATAATACAAAGATCCGAATATATACATCTATTGATAGGTAATTATTATTTATTACATCATACTAGATACACATATAGTTGTTAGGTTAATTACTTTATTTTTCACTTTTGTGAAGGGTTGATAGTTGTGTTATATATAGCAAGATTTTTTTTTATAGTTGTGTTATATCAACAGATTCTATGTCACTTATTTATTGTGTCTGTAAAGGTACATAATAACATTTCAATCCTTTGACTCATTAATAGTATCATAATGGAGATCTAATAAAAGATTATGCTATTATTAAATTATCTGTAGAGCACAACCTTGTTAGTATGAAAAAATTTCTGCCACGACACACTCATTAGTAAATTATTAGTAAAAACTCATAAATTTTACAAATTATTGTTAAGAAACTTATTAGAAAACACTCATAAATATATGCAAAATTGTTTAAGTACGTTTTTCGAAGATACAATGCTTTCTAAAATGTTATCATTCTATAACCCTCTAGCTAATAATATAGCTAGAGTGAGGCTATGGTACTTTGCAATGCGCGGATCATTTCGTGCATTGGATTCATATCTCCGTCTTTTAAGTTCAAATAGTCGATCCGAACTGCTCAACATTATTATCATATGAAAATATACTTGGAGACCAAATTTTATATTTTTTGAAACTTTTTTACTATTTTTGTAGGTAGAAAATCACTACTTTTGAATGGTCCAGAATTTTTAGATCAAGTGATTTTCTAATTGTCTCAAACATCAACACCCAAAGTTATACGAAATATAGACGAGAGTTAGAAGACAGAGACTAGTGCCACACAAACATCAACACCCAAAGAAGTAAGAAATCCACTACCAGTATGTTAATTTTAAAGTATAATTAGTTTTTCCTCCAATTTCTCATTAATATTGTTTAAGACTTAAATAACTTAATGGTAAATAATACAAAGACACGAATATATACATTTATTGATAGATAGTTATTATTAATTACATCATAACACATATAGTTGTTAGATTATTTACTTTATTTTTCTCTTGGAGAGGGTTGATATAGTTGTGTTATATATATATAGCAAGATTTTATGATACTTGTGTTATATTTACCGACTCTATGTTACTTATTTATTGTGACCGTGAAAGTACAAAAATAACATTTCAATTTTATAGTCATATCAATAGTGTGACCATCAAAATTAAAAAAAAGATAAATCAAAACAAACAAAAAAATGTATTCCAAGCAGAACAATTCACAGTTAAAAGCATATATAACTCTGGCCCTGTTTGCAATGTAATCTTTTTAGCCACTCTTATTTTTTATAATAATAAAATATATGTTTCTATAGAAGTCAAGGTGCGTAATTTTGACTTTATAATTGTTAATCAGAGGTAATTATGTTGCTTGAATAAATTTCTATACAGTAACTTGAATAAGATAGCTGTTTAGCATAAGAAATAGTGCAGTTGGCGGTGATTAATTTCTCTTACAGGAAAACCCAGCAATATTTTGTTTTTAACTTAACAAAGAGAATAACATTTTTTATAGACAATAAGAACCGTTAATATTGTTGGAATTTCAGATAGAATATTGGTTCAACTATTTAATTCAGTCAATTGATTACTACTTGAAACATTATTTAAATGTAAAATTAAATTCAAGATAAAGTTTACTACTAGATGCACTTCGAGCTCTAGCAGTAATCTTCTTTACTTCTTAATTTAGTGTCGGATCTACGCAGCAAGAGCAGCCACGTCTCTATCAGTATTCACACGAACAGGTTAACATACTACTATTAGTCAGTATGCTAGCACCAAACAAACACCCCTTCGTTTTCTCTTTCTCTCTCTCTTGATTTCTGAAGTGGTGCGAACCAAAAATGAACTTAGCATGTATATTTATAATACTGTGCACCACTTAGTCACACCCATTAATCTGCACCTTCTCATATATTCTTATCCATAGAGCAGAAATTTCGGGTCCATTAACCACAGCCCAATAAAATTTAATCCAGAATTAATTTCAAAATTTAACTATTAAATTCAGTCCAAACAATTTAGCTTGTAGTATAATTCCAACAATTAACTCATTAGTTATTTCAATGAACGTAATCTACTGTCATGGACTTACGACAATCCTAAGTATAATATTACTGAAAAAAAATAAAAATATTGCAGGGCTAGCTGTAGATTATCCAAAGTGCGAATGTTACATTCAGGTTTGTTTTCTTTTTAAACAAACTTCTTTTGGAAACAGTTGAGATTACACAAAGATTGAATAGTGGTAAATCGCTTGAGAGAGAAACTGCTATTTATTATATTTTATTAAATATTTGTATTGATCAATTTTTATTTTAATCTGCAGTGCGGGTGGGCTAATCATAATTGGTAACTGATAATTTTGTTCTCTCATATATTAATTTATTTTCTTATTTTCTTTAATTTTATTGTTCATCTATCATTGGAATCTAGTTTAAGAGGCTTAATCAAATTTTACCAGTTTAACACACTGTATCCACTATCCAGACTCCAGAGGCTAACCCAGGGGTAAAGATATTAACAGAGAAGTTTTTGCTTCATGCAGCCCATTATTCATATACAGTGCAGTTTTGGCTCTGTTGTCCGTGCGCTGTTGTAGCAAAAACTGCTCATTCAATATCTTTACCCTAACCCAGAGTATGAAATTAGGGTGGGAGGACATATCGAGGTAATTTTTTAAAATTTATGACTGGTGTATTGTTTGAAGCCAACATAGCTCTGTTAATATCCATTGGCGTGCTTGGATATCGGTACCATAAGGCAGCGGCTAGTCTATAGTTTTGTGAAACACTTTGCAAGATTTAATGAATCATAGCGGGGAACCTAAATTATGAAGAGCATCTATCTGGAATTACAGGACAATTATAATTATTGATTTATTTTATTCTCTTCTTTGGAATTTGACGGTGACAATTCCTAGCTACAAACATAATATATTGCATGTACCGTTGAAATAGTTGTTCTGGTACAACTGCTTCAGTACTCTCCGTGCATGGCTTTTTTTTTTTTTTTTTTTGCTGTGAGAAAAGTAGAATTCCACCTTTTCAATACAAACATATTTGATTTGTATTATAGATTCAGTCCACATATTTTAAATCGGATGACCCAAATTAAAAAATAAAACCTTTTTTAAAAGAGATGCGGTTGTGTATTAATAATCTTCGAACAATTTATGATATGGTGGATTTTCTAAAATGATGTTTATATCATATATTTATAGAAAATAGTCAAGCCTTTGTTAAATTATAGCACTGTTAATAAAAATTAATAATCTAATAATTCAATTGAAATGTTCATGAATAAATCTGCATGTAGATCTTACAAATGCATCATATAATATATGGAACTATATTTAAAACTTCAAAGAGGATCCGCATGATTTATTTGATATACATTTGGATTTAGTAGGATCTGAATTTGTTATGATTTAGATAAATAACAAAAAACGAAAATTTGCTCTAATTTTTTAATAGCATAATATTTTTTTATTAGTGATTGCAGTACATTATGTAATTCCTCTGACTTGTAATTTTTTTTAATAGAATTATATTTTACTTGTCTGATTATATAACTATTGTAAGTGATATGTATTAAGACTGTAATCTAATTAGATTACGGTGACCGTCTAATTGCTTGTTGTTTTCTAATTAAAATATTTTAAAAAAAATGAAATAGAATTAAAATCCGATTCACAATTCCCAATCCACTACGTGTTAAGTAAACTATATAGAAAATTTAAACTGTGAGAGGAATTTATAACTAATACAAAAAAATTATACGATTTGTGTTTAACAAATGTTGATCACGTCCAAATGTTTAGAAAAAAAAAAAAAATTGAATAACAGAAACTGGAAAGTTACAACTCCAATTTAGCAAATTACAATGTTAACCATAAGACATTATTGTAACAAGACTATGTATATTCGATTCCTCGCTGATTGTTTCTCTCGCTTAACAGCATCTCGTTATGGCCGGGCATATGTGATGGTCACATAGCCTGACTTGCGGTCGCATGTTGTGTCATTTCACTTGGCTTGACTACTCTAGTCCGAAAATGGTACGATATGTGACATGAACTGTTCTTGACACGTCACGCCACGAAAGATCATGGACACACGTGTTTACATCTGTTAGATCTTGATCGACCGGTTACATCTATAATTTTTTTGATAAAAATAGTGCAGAGTGCTGACAACAAATTGGCCACGTTACATGTGGTTATGGTGTGAAGATATCTGAGGTGACTGTCCTCCTCGATTTTTTTTGTTTTGTTTACCAACCTATAAAAATTAATAAACAAAGTTAACAACTTTCTTTTGAAAAAAATGGAAGTTATCAGGGGTGCAGATTTAATGTGCGTTCCTGCCTCGGTTGAGACACAGATTAAATATCCGCTCCATTGAAAGCATCACGTGGTGCATATTTAATTTGCGCCCCTTCTCAGGGTGGGCACAGATTAAATCTGCTTCTCTGATAAAATATTATTTTTTACGAAAATTCTGTCAATTTTATTTATTGTTTTTGAGAAGATGGTAAGAAAAAAGAATCGGCTGCCCTCCACCATAAAGTAATTTTTTTTTTAACATGTCATGTTTTTTACATCATTTTGCAAATTGCAACGATGAAAAGTAATTGATAATTGAACAATCCTGCAAACTTTGCAATATAAAAAAAAAAAAATTGTCGCATTAGCGAAATTAAAATTATAGAGATGAAAACATTATGAAATATTGCTAAATTATTGGTGTGTGACATATAAATCAAAATTTTCATTTACATGTATTTAATTGTGCGTGCGCACGGTGCACCAATAGCATATTGAGATCATGTCGAAAAAAAAAAGAATGAAATTTTTGCAAGATTGCAGCATCAAAACAGCGATTTTGAATAAATGAAAAACTTATACTGTTTCCATTAATTTATCCATTTTCAATCAAATACATTATAAAAGTATTAAAGTCATCCTTTTAAGAACAATATTTACTTTATGATTTAAATATTAGATTTCAATGCTGCTGCACACGATACACCTGACAGAGAATAAACCTTTTTGCTCCTACCAAAGATTGCACCTTCTCTTCAACAAGTAGTGCATAAATTAAACAAAAAATCGGCGATAATACTGCAATATTCTTACCTGTACTTTTTTTATATTTTGATTTTCATATCCAGAACGATTTAATGCATGACACATGAATATTTTTTGCCTTTAGAATAAGATTCGTACACCTAATTTTTCCCTTTTAAACTAGATGCATGAAATATGCTCTTGCAATTTTTATTTCGATTTCAAATATCTTTGCTTCATGTATTCCTGTTATTAATAAAAAATTACTACTCGTCTTACCATAAAATGGCACACTTAGGTAGATCATTTTTTTTATTTTTAGAAATTAAAAAAATTAAATTATAGGAAACAAAAGTGATTATTTTTTTCTTTGAAAATAAATGAGATCGAACCCTTGATTAGAAGTTGATGAGACAGAATCAATAGTTCGGCCTCAGAAAATACTTCACTGGAATCGAATCAATGGCCGGTCTCATCGATGAGACCGAAAAAACAAACATTATTGTTTCTAATAATTCAGTTTTTAATTTTTAAAAATAAAAACAAAATCGTAGTACTGAAAAGTCAATGTAGTTTGGTAAATTGGTCCATTTAAAACAAATAAATCCCCTCGTGTACGGTGTTAATAATAAAATAAAAAAAATGTTCAAATTAAAGAATTGATATTTTACATAAGTGCAGGTACCAATGATGTAATTTCACTAGGCCGGTTAAGAATGTCTCTTGTTTATTAAAAGCCCCAAAAATAATAACGAGTTGTTTTTAAAATATAATAAAGTAATCCTTAAAGAATGGGTTTGATAGTGATGGAGATCTGCCTCGTTACCGGTTAAGTGATTTTGTTGTTAATTTATTTATTAGCTACTGGTAAAGGTGACATTTTGTATTCTAGTCCTTAAACATTCCATATTTTTACTTGTTAATTTGAAGGCTGTATATATTTGTCAACAATGTACTTTATTTTTTTATATTAAGATGTTTTCTTTTGAATAAATGAAAAAGGTCAGACCCTCCATTTATGATACTCATCTAAAATAATGTAATCAGTTTCAAACCTAAATTAAGATATATAAAAGGGCAAATATATTAACAGAACTGGTTTGGCTTCATGCAGAGCACTATTTATATACTTTTTTTATTTTGTCTTTATTGATTGTATGTTGTGTGAAGTCAAAATAGCTCTCTTACTATCTATATGTATGTATAAAGAAAGAAGTCAGTACTAAACTACTATTATAATAAGAAAAAAATGGGTATATGTATTTAATAAGTACCAATCAAAGGTAACATTCTATATTTTCAAATTAGTTTCAGTTTCTATTCACTTCATTTGCCACTTTTAGGTAATCCAAATTACAGCATCAACAAAATGATCAAATTAATTTCAATTAGGTACTCCGAACGCAATTTTAAATTTATAATTTTAATTAAACTTATAGATCATAAATTATTGTTCTTTAAAGGGATAATTGATGTATCACAGTATCAGTAGATGTATTGAGGTGGGACAATTGAAGACTAGGCAAGTTTCCTGTCTTGTCAAACTGTGAATTTGACTATACAACATGACTAGGTAAGTCATAATTATTTCTTTAATATTTATGTAACATGAATTAGAATTCGTACTATATTTTAGTATTAGAGTTGTTAGAGTAAAATATTCCAAAATTTAAAAAAAAAAATCGAACCAGTCCAAATATTCGATCCATGATACTGAATATTATATTGTACCGGCCAAATATTTCCTAATATATTTGTTTATATTTTTTGGTGTTAATATTCCGCCTTGCCTCTCCAACAAAAGAAGAGAAAAAAAGACAAAGTCTATTTTCTAATTACGCAGATTTGGAGGGATTCTATTGAAAAGATTGTAATGACATTTCCCGCTATCTGTATTGCATACGGTGAGGATAGTAGACAATAATAGTTATTAAAAGATAGATTTGATATCAGAAAAAATATTAGACATTAATTTTTAAAGCGACGACTCATGACGAGTTAATTAATTATTTATTTATATATATATTTATTACTCTTGAATTTTTCATCTGCAATTTTCAATTAAAGTCCTTCAGTCAATGCGTGGACCTTTTCCACCCTTTACCTTGTGAATAATAATAAAAACAATAAACTTTTATTTAACGCCTCAACGCACTACTTCATTTGCCGACATTTTTATTAATATCCAAAGTTTAATACAACTTTTATTTAACGCCTCAACGCACTACTTCCGCTATAGCTACACTATTCGCTATAGCTTTTTTTGTAGCCTTCCCGCTATGACGCTATAAACGCTATTTAAAACATTGATTTTAAGGGATACTGGTATAGTGGTATGTACTGTGCTATATGCAGTGTATTAATATTTGGTTCTCATTCGGTATTCGGAAGGTCACAGCATACCGCATATACAGTATGCGGCCGAATATGCGGATTCTTATTCGGATTTATATATGCGGATTTTTTTTATTAAATATTTAATCCCACAGTACTTAAATACAATAAGGCAGCATGTAGAGATGTTATAAAAGACTTCTGAGTGTGACGCTTGAAGATAACACCTACCTGGCGGGTCTGAAACTCATTTAATGGGTTATGAATTCGGATCCGGAACTCTTTTAAAGGGTTTTGAATGTTTTTTAATTTTTTAAAACATGGATTCAATATTCGGTCCAAATAGCCATTTTCTATTCGGCCGGACACCGAAAAGGAATATACGACCGAATATTCACCGAATAAAACCGAATTTTAATACACTGGCTATATGTAGGTACCTTTATCAGGTACTTTTATGTAGTATTTTTTGCTTTAATAAAAGTCGGTGGATTTCTCCACTATTATTCACAGAAATAATTACAAAAATAATTACAATGATTAGTGAGGTGTTTACACATTTAAAAAAAGAAAACAAAATTATCAATAAATTAAGCACAGTTTGGATGGCCGTTTCCTTTGTGCACTATCTTTAAATTGTGATACTGTCAGGGGCAGATTCAGGATTTTCATCAGGGTAGGGCAAGAAAGCAGCTAATCGGGTTCAAACCCATTAACTAATCGGATTCAAATCCAATAATAGTAAGCATAGGAGGCAAATTGGTTCAGAAACTTTTTTTTTTTGAAAAAAACATAATTTGCATGAAAAAAATAGAATTTATTTTTTGTAGTAACCAAACTTCAGCCCAACAATTGAATCTCAAATATTGGTCTCCCATTGTCAGTTTCTCCTTCCCATCTTCTTTCTTTCTATCGACAAGACAAAATATCTTTCATTTCTACTCAATTTTCTGATTCCACTGCTTTTTTTGTACAAAAATCAAACGATTTAGTAATTTTCAGAACTATGCTCTCAACAGTCAATAGGGTAGGGCATTAATTTTTCCAAGGTGGGACAAGAGTTCAAAATCCAGTACTCTAACAACTGTTTTTGAAAATCCAGGGTAGAGCACTTGCCCACCCTTGACTTAATGTGAATCCGCCCCTGGATACTGTCAAATCTTAGTCAGATTGAATACTATGATATAATACTTGGCTGTTGTTGTTTGTATATAAAATCAAAATAAAAAGATTACAGGGTGGCACGGCAAACTTGTTCTCTATAAAAAGAAAATAAAAAGACTACAGGGTTGTCTTGTCTTAATGTCTATGTGATAATGTGAATCTGAAATAAGAAAAAAATAAAAGAAAATCCAAATAATTTATGACACAAAATCTAGACGGCTGGCCGGGTTGGACTCCGTGCATTGGAGATACGAAAGAAATAAAAGAGGAAGAAAAGTCACCAGGTTGGTACGAATCGGGGGACGAGCCAAATCCTCAACAAATCTACCCGTGGGACCCAAAATCAGCCTATTCCAGCCCCTTGTCTCTCCTCTCCCCAATCCACAACATACACCGCAGGACTGGGGACCCGCCTTTCAGTGAAATTGATTTATTATAGATTCTCCGCTCCGCGTTCACGGAGATATATTTCGTCTTGATTGGCCTTTTTGTAATTATAGGGCTATATAAACACGAAATTGATAGCAATTCCTGTCAAGTATCAATTCGTCTCCTTTGCTTCTTCTCTAGATAGATCATCCCTCAAGCTAACTAACTAATCTCAAAGGAGAAGGCAATTAGAAAAATGGTGTTGCAAGAGGAGCGTGAGTTGCACGTGCTGGCTGTTGATGATAGCCCAGTCGACCGCGCTTTGATCGCCATGCTTTTAAGAAGTTCGAAATTCAGAGGTACTTTCCCTTTCTTCGCTTGGAATTCGCAGAAATTCGTAATCTCTTGCTAGTTTAGATGATTGATTCGGTTTGTTAATCTGTTGTTTTGCAGTTACTTCTGTGGATAGTGCGCAGCGAGCATTAGAGCTTCTTGGCTTGGTACGTAGCAAAACTATATACACGATTTCATCTGGAAATTACTAAATTACTATCGATTTGGTACTGAACTCGAATTAATTTGAATTTGCAGGAGCCAAATGTGAATATGATAATCACGGATTACTGGATGCCGGAGATGACAGGTTACGATCTGCTCAAGCGGGTCAAGGTCAGCTTTTTTTTCAAAATTTTCAAAATTTTCAAATTTCAAATGTATTAATTTGGTACTAAATTTGTTTATTTTTTTTGTAAAATTTAGGAGTCTGCAGAGCTGAAGAAAATCCCGGTGGTGATAATGTCATCCGAAAATGTACCCAACAGGATCTCCAGGTGTCTTCAAGAAGGAGCAGAGGATTTCTTGATCAAGCCCGTACGGCTTGGTGACGTGTCACGACTCTGTAACCGCGTGATGAGATGCTAACCGTCCCGTCCGATCTTAGAAGAAATTCTTTTCTTTTTTTGGACATAGTTTTGCTCCGTTTCTAGACTTTCTAATTTTGGTTAGGGGGTAGTTTTACTTTTATTCAAACCAAAAGAGGTAGCCATGAATGAAATTTACTTGTTTTAGCCTATTTTAATGGAATTAGGTGCGCAAATTAAGAAAAAGAAAAAGCTTTCAGTATCTTTTTATAATGATATCTTCAATCCTTCATTATCTTTTTTTAGTATCAATATGCAAATATAAATTTGAGAGGCTATTTTTGAGAATAAAATTATGAAAAGGATATATGATTGTAAGGGATCTAGGGGTGTAAACGGACACGGATATCCGGCCGGATATCCGCTCCGAATCCGCATATAATCCGTATCCGGATTTAAACAGATACGGATATCGCGGATACGGATACGGATAATTATCAATTATCCGTAGAAGATGCGGATACGGATATGGTTTTAAATTTTGATATCCGTTTACTATCCGTATCATGTGAGGTTTTAAATTATTTTGCCTTCAAGAGATTTGAACCCATGTCATGTGAAGTAAAAGTCTAAACAACCAAGGTACAAACCACTACACCACACTATTAATAAAATAAATATCTTATATTCTCTCATCTTTCTAACATTAATATCTCCATCAACTTACAATTATTCATTTATTTTTATATTTAAATTTTATTAATTATTAATTATATCTTAAAGTTCATATAACTCAATATCCGACAATTATCCGTTCTATATTCGTATTCGAATCCGTATCCGCAAATTATCCGCTCCGTATCCGTATCCGTTTAAGGCGGATATGGTTTTAAGTTTTGATATCCGTTTACTATCCGTATCCGTTCATTGAAAGGCGGATACGGATTTGGTATTAGCATTATCCGCTCCGAATCCGCTCCGTTTACACCCCTAAAGGGATCCCACTAACATTAGAACAATGGCAGCCCATGTCCAATATTGTCAAACAATAGTTCGTTAGTAAGTTACATTACTAATTAAAAAAGTAAATGTATATATTGCAGTGGCTTCTAAGCACATGAATGGACAACTGTCCCATTTGCTGAACTACCTGTTCAGAAAGGATTATAATAATAGAAAATCAATTTAATTCTACATGCATTGAACTTAGATGTCAACCCATTCAAGGTCGTTAGTCTTTATTGTATATGTTATGAACCTTATGATAGAACATTCTGCAAATATTTTTTTTTGTTAATTTATTTGACTAATTTAATTTGTTTGCTAACAGAATTGCACTCATGTCCATTGGTCTATGAAAGTTGCAAGAACGAAACCATTATTATCCCAATCTAACTCATTTAATTAGTTCTGGATTTATATTCTCCCAAGTTGAAGACAACTATTTTATGATAATGACAATTTTGACTGAAATTAGCAAAAATTGATTCAGTCATTCGGGTCCCATTTCTAAAGTTTAAATTCTTTAAACTTTCCAAAAAAATATTGACATTATGCAGAAGAAGAGGCGAATTTTTTTTCATAGAGATACGAAGTTAAAATTAAAAAAACTTACAAATTAAAACGTTTTTCATCACAAAAGTTCCTTCCATAACTCAGGGTAACAAAATCATTTCATGGGTCACACATCTTAATTAGCATTTTATTGGTCACACATCATAAATGATCTACTGATTTTAGATGAACAAACCTTCACCGTATTTGCGTGATCTTTGATGGCTGCTTTTAACAAGTAAAGTATTATTGTTGCCGACCAAATTCCTAACATGCCGTTTGATTGGGAGAAAGATGGGAAATTTTTCTTGTCTTCGTTAAGCTATTTTAAAATGCACATTTTTTTATTTTTATTTTATACAGCTGCATGCAATGTCTAGTCTTGATTCGATACCCTCAACCAGGGGTGGTAACGAGCTGGGCTCAGCTCGTAATCGGCTCATTTATTTACCGAGTGAGCTAGACTGAGCTGACTTTAGGGATCCTAGCTGAAATTTCAAATTGTAATCGTCACAAGCCAGCTTGCGAGCTGGCTTGTGGGTCTAGTTGGACCTTGTTTTAAGAAAAAAAAAAATTATAAACTTTTTGAACTGAGCTGAATCGAAATAAACAACATAAAATGTACACAAATTCATACTTAGCCGAGCTGGCGAGTGAGCTAGACCCTATCTTAAACTCGTTTAATTTGAACTGAGCCACTAACGAGCTGACTCGTTAACAGCTCGGTCCAGTAACGAGCGAGCTGTTAGCAAATGAGTTAAATACGAGTCACGATCGAACCACGAGTTTTATTTGCCACCCCTACCTCAACCCAAAATATGTATTTGTCTGAACATAATTTAACAATTGTCTACACCAAAAATGACAACGTGTATGAACCAAAATACATACATATTTATTTTAACGAAATAAATGATAATCACTAACTTTCACCAAAATAAACACATTTTTTTTTGGAGAATCAATAAGAATCTTGCCCTCATTTTTTATTAACCATAATTAGTGATAATTTTTTGAATTTCCGAGTAAAAAACCGTTGTACCAGAAAGTAGAAAATGAAAGGGAATAATAGAAAAATAACAGAAGAGTGAGAAAGAGTTTTAAACATATAAAATTAAAAGTGAGGGAAACAGTCCCGTTCTATATCTTTTGGTTTCATTTCTCACTCTACATTTGTTTTCTCGTACACTAATCCTCCACTGTGTAGTTACCTTTTGAATTAGCTCAATTGTATTTTTGCTTGTTTCTCTAAAGATACAGTTGCATCTTTCACGTCAAATTATAAAGTGAGAGATCAGAATGAGTTTCTTGTCTTGTAAGCTGTGTTTTCTTGTAGGAATCAATTTGGGTCCGATGTCCATCATCGGACTCAAAGTGAGTTCAATGGGTTCGATGACCATCCGATCTGCTTTAAGATTCGCGCACGCAACTTTCGCGTCTGCTTTAAGATTCATGCACACGAATCTTAAAGTGGATCGGACCGTCCCTAAACCCATTGAACCCAAATTTGAGTCCGATAGACATCGGACCCAAGCTGTTCACTTTCTTGTATGAGTAATTGAACATTATCTTCTCCCGGTACGCGTACCAGTTGGTCAATAAGAGGCATTATCTTGTTAGCTCTATTTTTATTTATTTATTTGAAAGTTGGTCGATAAGAGGAATTACTTAATATAATATTTTTTTTGAATAAAAATCATCAAAATTAAATTTTGTTGAATATCTCATAGAATAAATTTTGTTAGTTGATTTGATGTTATTCCAAAAAATATGACAACAACAACAACATCCATTTCCTTTTCGGATTCAATATGATTTGATGTTATTCCAAAAGATACGACAAGAACAACATCTATTTCCTTTCAGCTTTAATCTACCAAATTATTAAAAATTCTCATACAGATCAACCATCTGACGCTACAGGATCAAGCAAGACAGACAGGAACAGTGTCAGTCGACAGTGTTATCCAAACAAAAACAAGATTGGAATAGTATCTTTGTGCAAATAACACGACAGGGAAAGGAATAGTGTCGTGGGATTCTATGAGCCAGTCTTTTGAGAAGTTCCCTTCCAATTCGGATTCTTTGGCAATTGGCGGCAGACAGCCAGATTGGCAGATTGGCAGAGCAGGACACAAAACCGCATGGCATGTTTCGGTGGGAAAAGACCAGGAAAGAAAGAGAAAGCTGTCACGGTGCATATATGCGGAATTTTTTTTAGAAACCATGAATAATTTTTTTTTTATCAAATCAACTTGATTGCTTTGGTTTTTACAAAAATAGTAAAAATCGAGATGTCATTTCGGTCTGAAGTTTTTTTTTTTTCCGAACCGAATTGTTATTTTGGTCCGAAGTATTTTCACAAGTTTTATCTCAATAAGTACATTATTTTTTTTCGAAATTTGTGAAAATAGCTCGGACCGAAATGACAATTCGGTTCGGAAAAAAAAAAAATTTCGGACCGAAATGACATCTCAGTTCTTATGTTTTTTGTAAAAACCAAAGCAATCAAGTTGGTTTGGTAAATTTTTTTTTTATTTATGATTTCTAAAAAAATTTCATATATGTTTTGGGTGAATATTTTAACAGAATAGTTTTCGCTTAATACAGCGCAAGGACTATAGAATCAAAACAGTGCCGGATATGGTCAGTCCGCTGCATAAGCAAAAACTGCTTTGTTAATATCTTTACCCGTTGTTTTCCACAAGGTTTAGGTCAAGTCGTGGCCGACGAGGAGACCGAATCAAGTAAAGATCTGGAGTGAGCGACGAGCCCGGATGAGCTGTCCTCTTGTGGACCCGACATTTGAATCTTTTATGGGTCCCTCATCAGATCACACGCCATCATTGATCAGACCCATGCTTTGGTCCAGCTGGCAAGGAAACCTGAACAGCTGATTTTGGCACTTTGGCCGTTTGGCGTGTTGTTCTGCGGGATTTTTTTTAAAAACCGTAATTAAAATAATTAATTTAAAAAAAACAACATGATTACCGAATTTTTTACAAAAACAGCAAAAATCGAAATGACATTTCGGTTTAAGGGTTTTTTTTTTGCTTCACCGAATTGCCATTTCGGTTTTGGTTTTTTCACAGCGTTTCCGCCACCACGCCACATAAAATCCGAAAAGTGAGCAAACCGAATTGGCATTTCGGTTTAGGTTTTTTTTTTTTAGAGACTAAGAAGAGCAAAATAAAGAAATCTAATACTGAAAATTTGAATTTTTTGTTTAAATTATTTGACTTCTTTTGATATATAATTAGCATATTTATACTAAAATACGCTAAATTACTTGAAATTATGTTGAATTACACTATATTAAGTTAAATTACACTAAATTACATTACATTACGCTAAAATACGGTTAATTACGCTAAATTACATATGAATAGGGACGATATCTTCACTGAAAAGGCGAAAAACGACGGCGAAACTTCAAACGGTCATAAAACGACGCTCGAGTGTCCGATTTCAGCAAATGACCACTTTTCGGAAAGCTTGCGAAAATACGCATGCGTCCATGCCGGCTATGCCGGATTTCAAAATTCAGAATTAAAGAAAGAGCCTCAAAACTTGAGTTGAAGTTTTCGATTAAGATTTTCATTTCTATTATTCTATCTAAGTAGCTCAGTAAATTAGTTACATAATGAACTTGTAGAATACCAATTTTTACTATTTTCAGAATTTTTTTAGTATTTTTTATGATTTATGAAAGATGGCACAAAATCTGCCTAATTTAGCGTAATTTGGCGTATTTCAGCATAATTAGCGGAGTTATTGTAATTTAGCGTAATTTAGTGTAATTCAACATAATTTATTGTAATATAGTGTAATTCAACATAATTTCAAGTATTTAGTGTATTTTTTATTTTTTTGCTAATTATAAATCAAAAGAAGTAATCTAACAAATAATTTAAACAAAAAATTCAAATTTTCAGTGTTAGATTTCTTTATTTTGCTCTTCTTGGTGTCTAAAAAAAAAAAAAACCTAAACCGAAATGGCAATTCGGTTTAGGCTAAGAAACCCCTAAACCGAATTGCCATTTCGGTTTAGGGGTATTTACACGCAAGGTTACAGAGTTGGAGTTGGATTTTTGTGAAAATAAGGTAAACCGAAATGGCAATTCGGTGAAAAAAAAAAAAACCCTTAAACCGAAATGGCATTTCGGTTTTTGCTGTTTTTGTAAAAAATTCGGTAATCATGTTGTTTTTTTTTAAATTAATTATTTTAATTATGGTTTTTAAAAAATATCCTGTTCTGCGAGCCGGACATATTCTGTGCGGCGCATGATTATATGAAAAATTATAGAGAAGGTCAATTTAATAAGGTTCGAATATGTTAGTAATAATGTAAGAGTGAGGTTACGGTATTATGTAAAGCGTAAAAGCCGTAAATTAGTCCGTATTATGGATCGATATCTTAGTTTTTAAAAATTAACAATCGATTCTGATTTTTTTATTAATATCCAATATTAAATAAAAAATAGAAATGCTCACGTTTTTTTGGAAAATTTAAAATATTTTTTCTGGACCGTCAGAATTCTCCATGGTTGAGAAAAGAAGTGGACCGCCGAGAATCTTAGTGGTCTAGACATTTTTAAAATTTCCACAAAAACGAAGGTATTTCTATTATTTTTTATTTAATGTTGGATAATAAAAAAAACCGGCAATCGATTTAAGCCGTACATTGTGAGCATCGAATGAAAATTTACTTGTATATAAAAAAAATATATTTTTTACTATCTTTGCATAGGTAGAAAAATCACTTGTTCTAAAAATTCTAGCATTCAAAAATATTAATTTTTTATCTATCTGAAAAAAAGTAAAATCATGTTTTATATATTTTATTTAGTATGCAAGTATATTTCTATATAAAAATCATGTTGAACAATTCATATCGATTATTTGAACTTTGAAAACAAAAGTATTATTCAGTAGAACGAATCAATATACGCTATGCATAATACTTAATTGTCAAGTTTTATACAATTTTAGTATCATTTGATATTCAATTAAATATTGTCCGTAGATCGTTGCAAGTTTTAAGTTGTTCGATAAACGGCAAGCATGAATTAACTTTCATCATTTCTAATGTATGTCATAGAAATATAGTATAGATCACATTTTAAAAGTCGAATTTCAAAACTATAAATTTATTTTCATCATTATCAAAGTTGTCCAAGTTAATATATTGTCAATAAATCACCGTCAATTTAATTACTTGGAATAATAATCTCCTACATGCACAAATAAGATGGTGTATATTTTTGGCTTCATATGGGGTCTAAACAGAGTGGATATATTAATATTTGTTCCGTATAAATCTGATCTTCATATTCGTATCCGCATCAACTTAAAAAGTTAGAAAAGTAAGGTAGCGTGGTTAGAAAAAAAATTATAAAATTGTGTGCGATTCTCTCTCACAATTTCGTAGCTCCTGCGAAGATTTTCAGAAAAAAGAAAAAGAGGCAGATATCTTGTATTATCCGAATTATAATTATTTCTATTAAAGCATCTCAAATTTTAGCCTTTTCTTTTTCCTTTTATTAAATATTCTCAAACTGTATATACTTGTTGTGTATTAATGAATATCAAATAATACCGACATTTTTATTAATATCCAAAGTGTAATACAAATTATTAATTATACCCAGATTCAGACCCAATATCGAAAAATACCCAAGCCGGCCAGAAAATGGCCGGCTTAGGTCCCTCCCTGAGCTGGCCATTTTCTGGCCGGCTTGGTACCCTTTTTTTTTTTTTTTTTTTTTTTTAGAGAGAGACATTATGAAGATCAAAGTATTGAAATTTAACACTGAAAATTTGAAATTTTTTGTTTAAATTTTTTGTTATATTACTTCTTTTGATATATAATTAGCATATTTATACTAAAATATGCTATATTAATTGAAATTATATTGAATAACACTATATTATGTTAAATTACGCTAAATTACATTACATTACATTACATTACAATACGCTATATTAATTGAAATACGCTATATTATTTTTTATGTTGTGCTACTATTTTAATGTTGTAATATTTTCTGTTTAGCATTATCATGATAATTTATTTTGATCTGTAAAATATAAAAATAGTACCATAAAAGCACACATACACAAGACCGAAATATAGGATAATCCAAATATACCAAACATAAATAGTATATCAAATATAAATAGTACAAAACTAGTAAAAATACAACTAAAACGGAGAGGGGGAATATCGCTGAGGCGGTACTCCGGCGTTCGCCCGGCGCCAGCGCGGCCAGGCTCCGTCTCTCTCGGGCTCATCTGGGGCATCGGCAGACCTGAGTATCTGCTCGGCAGTATCCCATCTGGCATCGCCCGTGGAGACTGTCGGTACTGGCGGAGGTGTAGCGAAGATAGATGCGGCAAACCCAGTCCCAAAGGCAGGCTGAGTATGAGACCCGCTACCACTAGCCTCTCCATCATGCGGCATCTCTGTGCCATATCGGGGCCATGCCGGTGCCGACATGAAACTCTCCTCGAATACCCCGAAGTCCTGGAGACTGCACGAGAGGGACTCGTACTCAGAAGTATCGGTCTCCGCAGGTGGTGGGTGTGGTGGCATCTCTGCTGGACCCTGCAATCATACACATAAATTATTAAATTTGATCTGAATGAAGAAATTTATTAAAACCTGACAGATACTGAAGTATGACATACATGAGGCTGCACCGGACGTCCATGCTCGTCGTACCATGCCGTCCACCCAATGCCGGACAATACCCAATTATGGTAGTCCCACTCTGGATGCGAATCGGGGGAAGATGGCATATCATCTAGCAGAACCGGGCTCGGGTCGGGCTCGGTCGGAATTATCTCACGCCAGTTGATGTTCTCTCCGGCGTCTCGCAGCATACCGATGATCTTTCCACCGTGGCCGGCATTCTCAACCACATTCGCATTCTTCTTGAGGGTGCGGTACCCAAGCCGTCTCCAGTTCTTCTTTCCCAGCATGGCGATCCCATGCCCGCACTCCTTGATCACGGCCAGAAGCTGAAAAAAATTTGGCATGTCAGATCAAACCTTGATGAACTACTAAGTTAGACCAAAACTATGTGGTTTTAGTTGCTTTACCTGGCGAGCCCATGCACGGCCGTTGGGATGGTAACCATCATCGGTTTTGATCCTGTCGCGGAGATGGGCACCGTAATCGCCCTGCAGATAGACACTCGCCATGCAGACCTGCGTGTACCATACATCCCATCTGGCTCATGATAGAAATGGGTCTGCTGAGGATCCTGGGCCGTCCTGTAGTATGGATCGAAATGGGTGCTCCAGTCCTTATCCAGTCGCGCTCGGTGGTTACGCTGTAAGGAAGACGTTAGTTGCAATCAAAGCTATCAAGTAATTTGATGAATTTGACAATAAATACAATAGACTAGACTTACCTGTGCAGGGCTCTGTGCGTGGAACGCGGCAACCGTGGGTCTGCAGGAATCAACGCCGCTCGACCAAACTGGCGAAGCACCCGATCTGGATAGTGGTGCTCCACTATCCAGAAGTGTATGAGTGGCCCTCGATAGAACCACATCGCCCGCTCCTGCTCGTCACACACATTGCCCGGCAAGAGGTACTCCGCGTACAACTCGTCGTACGGCGTCCACTCAACAAGAGCTTCAGGCAAACTCTGAAGCTCTGACCGGACAGGCCTGATCCCAACGGTAGCACCGTGGGTCCGATCCAAGTAGTGGTGGAAACCGTACCACTTCTTGGCGTATACCGGGCATCTAAACAAACAAGGCTCTCCCCAATCCGGCGCCTCATTGGGGAGAGGACGGCCCACCGGTAGCCGTGACCACGACCAGTGCTGAAGCAGGAGTACCGGCCCGTACATCTGCTTCGCCCCAGGCTGCATTTTCAAGAACATTACACGTCAGTGTATTTTGATGGATTGATTGATTAAATAATTTACACTAAAATAAGAGTTGGTAACTTACCTCACTACTACGGCACAGGTACGAGTATAGATATGCCAGGACAGCCCCACCTCAGTTGTACGTCGACGGCCGCTCAAGGTTCATCAGCAACGGGAGATACATCATCGGCATCTGGTCACCGCTAGAATCAGGAAACATGACAGAACCAAAAAGGTCCATCACGTAGCCCCGTGTATATCTGCAATACAAAACATATAAAAATTCTAATATAATCATCGTATTATAAATTGATTAGTACAAACAAGTTATAAATTTTACCTCTGAATCTCCAGCTCGGTGGAATCTGCCGAGAGACCCGCGATGAAGTGCTGCCGTAACCTCGTCATCCGCAAATGGAACTTCGACCTCCCATGTTCCCCAATGACATAGGAAGGCTCAGCTCCCAACAACTCCTCGACATAACCTGCGAATCTGGTGCTGTCAGAGACGCCGCCGACGGGTGTGCCACGGATAGGCAAACCCCAGAGAGCACTCACATCCTGGAGAGTCACCGTCATCTCTCCGAACGGCATGTGAAACGTGTGCGTCTCGGGACGCCATCGCTCCACCAGTCCAGCGATGAGAGATGCATTGATGATGCTTTTCTCGGTCCGCACGATGTCCACAACCTGGTAGAGACCCAGGTTGACGAGGTATGGCTCCATCACATCGTAGTACCTCATGTGCACGCACCGTAACTTCACATCTAGAAGATCCGTGTTCTGCGTTGAAAAAGGTAATCCGCATGGTGATAACATAATAAAATTTAAACCCAATAAAATTTAAAGAAAATCTATGAAAAAGAACGTACCTCACGAGAAGCCATTGAGACTCGGTGCTCGCTGTGGGGAATCCACAAAAGAGGACTGATGTGCTCCGTGCTGCTGGTACTGATCGGCTCGTCCACTACTGGAAGCGAGGTAGGCTGTGCTCTAGGCATCCTGATATCTAAAATAACATAATTTCGGTGAAATTACGCTTAATCAGCCTAATTATGGTCAAAATAACCAAAATACACTAAATATTGGTCATCTGTGCTAATTACACTAAATTACGCTTAATTAGCCTAATTATGATAAAAAAGGCCAAAATACCCTAAATATTGGTCATCTGTGCTAATTACACTAAATTACGCTTAATTAGCCTAGTTTTGGTAAAAAATGCCAAAATACCCTAAATATTGGTCATCTGTGCTAATTACACTAAATTACGCTTAATTAGCCTAATTATGGTAAAAAACGGGCCAAAATACCCTAAATATTGGTCATCTGTGCTAATTTCGGTAAAATTACGCTTAATCAGCCTAATTATTGTCAAAATAACCAAAATACACTAAATATTGGTCATCTATGCTAATTACACTAAATTACGCTTAATTAGCCTAATTATGGTAAAAAAGGCCAAAATACCCTAAATATTGGTCAACTGTGCTAATTAATCTAAATTACGCTTAATTAGCCTAATTATGGTAAAAAAAGGCCAAAATACTCTAAATATTGGTTATCTGTGCTAATTTCGGTGAAATTACGCTTAATGAGCCTAATTATGATAAAGAAAAAGGCCAAAATACCCTAAATATTGGTCATCTATGCTAATTTCGGTGAAATTACGCTTAATGAGCCTAATTATGATAAAGAAAAAGGCCAAAATACCCTAAATATTGGTCATCTGTGCTAATTTCGGTAAAATTACGCTTAATTAGCCTAATTATGGTAAAAAATGGGCCAAAATACCCTAAATATTGGTCATCTGTGCTAATTTCGATAAAATTACGCTTAATCAGCCTAATTATGGTCAAAATAACCAAAATACACTAAATATTGGTCATCTATGCTAATTACACTAAATTACGCTTAATTAGCCTAATTATGGTAAAAAAGGCCAAAATACCCTAAATATTGGTCAACTGTGCTAATTAATCTAAATTACGCTTAATTAGCCTAATTATGGTAAAAAAGGCCAAAATACTCTAAATATTGGTTATCTGTGCTAATTTCGGTGAAATTACGCTTAATGAGCCTAATTATGATAAAAAAAAAGGCCAAAATACCCTAAATATTGGTCATCTGTGCTAATTTCGGTAAAATTACGCTTAATCAGCCTAATTATGGTCAAAATGACCAAAATACACTAAATATTGGTCAACTTAGCTAATTACACTAAATTACAACAATATAATCTAAATTCTAACACCTAAACCCTAAATCCTAAACCCTAAAATAAATAAATTACAAATTAAATTAGATAAAAAAAGGTACCAAGCCGGCCAGAAAATGGCCGTCTTAGGGAGGGACCTAAGCCGGCCATTTTCTGGCCGGCTTGGGTATTTTTCGATAATGGGTCCGAATCTGGGTATAATTAATAATTTGTATTAAACTTTGGATATTAATAAAAATGTCGGCAAATAATACATGCGGGACTGTTATCATTTTTCTTATTTAAATTTAGGAGGAATTTCACGTATACCCTCAAAAACTTGGAAACTACGTATTTCCCCCTCTAAAGTTCATAATATCATATTTACTCTTCTAAACTTAAAAAACTCACAAATTTACCCATTTTCATGTATTTTATATTTAAATTCATGAAATACCCATTTTACTCTTTATTAAAAAATAAAAAAAATATGTAGCATGTTTTAGAAAAGTGTCAGTCGTCTAATTGGACGGTTTATGAGGGCAAATGAGTAATTTCTCTACTTCTGACACTTACACAATGCCATTTACATATATGCTCGTGTAAGCGTCAAAAGTGGAGAAATTACCCACTTGCCCTCGAAAACGGACCAATTAGAAGACTGGTTCTTTTTATGAAACATGCTATTAGTTTTTATTTTTAAATGAAGGGTAAAATGGGTATTTCATAAATTTAAAATGAGTTTTAATATAAAAGACAATAAAATGGGTAAAGTTGTGAGTTTTTAGAGTTTAGAAGGGTAAATGTGAATTTAATATGGGGGAATATGTTATTCGATGTTTTCGAGGGGTATACATGAAATTCCCCTAAATTTATTATTATTACTTTAGATGTTAAACCTACACAATTGCTAGTAATATTTCTTTATTTGCCGTTTTATATATGCATTTCAATCAATATTCATTAATTATTCGTCTTGTCCGTTTTCATTAAGGGCCTGTACGGGATTACATGGGATGGGATTTGACGGAGATGGAAACCCACTTTTGAAAAAGCGGGAACCCATACTCATAGCTACGCACATGAATTATTATGGGATTGTATTAAATAGGTGTTCGGTTGTACCGTGGGATTAATTGTAAGAAAGCTCATTTTTCTTTCTAAAAATATTTGATATTATACAATTATTTTTATTTATAAAATTATCAATAATGCAACTAAATAAAAAATCAAATAATAACATTACTTATTAATTTTTATTTTATAAAATATAAATTTATTTTTATAATTAAATAAGAAATATCTAATGATATGATATGCTATTTCCTTTGCATTCAATGCTCCGAAATAGCAGTTGTATTTATGAAAATTGGGTGTTTGGAAAAAAAAATATTGGATAAAGATTAATTAATTGATCTAAACTTTGGAAAAATTAAAACACCTCTACATGTGTACGTATGAAGCATAAGAAAAAAGCTCCATAATTCGTATGCCATTCTCATTTCACTTTCATATACACATATAACTCAAGAAATGAAAAACATAGATCATTTCTACTTGCCGAGAAAACAATTATCACTTTGAATATACAAACAAAATTGCCTCTGAATAACAATAACTTCAAAGTCCAAATTATTAAATGTGACACAAAAGTATATTCCAACTACAAAGTGTAAAATATCCAAGTAAACTGAGCTCTGTCACCTCTGAGATATGCTATTATCTTGAACATAAGTGCCTGCAATAAAAATCATGATTTGAAACGCAATTCATAGTAATACATATAAATTTAGCATATTACACCTTTAGCTATAGAAATAAATGTAAAATAAAAGAAAAATATGAAAAGAGTCTGAGGAAAAGAAAATTAAAAATGTAACACGTACAGATGATTTTATTGCTTCATTTCTGCTCAATCTTGGATGCACTTGATGTCAGCTCCAGGATACGTACCAGTGGTACCGTAGTCCGTACCAATCCATGATTTCTTACCATAGTTCATGCCTGATGGTTCTCCAAAGCCGGCAGTACCGGATCTCGTACCAGTGGTGCCGGACAACAAATAGAAGAGGCTAAGAGTTAATCATTAAATTTTTTTTTAATTAATCAGTCTTTTTTTTTCTTCCATTCAAAAGTGGAGATCAAGAGACTAATATTTACCAGTAGAAAAATGGCTCTGTGCTTTCGCTGTTAAACCACACTCATAGTGCAAATGCAAATTGTGGCTATATCGGTGGTATGGATCAATCTGTGTGAGAATTGTTTACAATAAGAAATTAAAAATTCAAAGATCAGCCATAATACACAGAAAAAAAATTAAAAATTCCTAGACAGCTCCTAATACACAGAAAAATTCAAAGATCAACCCATAATCTACACTTTGCACAAATTGAAGCAACTAAAGAGAGAGTGAGAGAGAGAACAAAAGAGAGAGACGGAGCATACCATGAATGGAGAGATGGAGAGAAGTACGACAGGAGCTTGGAGGCGGCTGCGAGTCTGAGGCGGAGAGTGAGGCTGAAGGCGCGAAGGAAGATACATGCGGGGTCGGGGTGGAGAGGGTGGAGGTGAGGCGCGAAAGAGAGAGAAGAGACTGTCGCCCACGGGAAAAAAAAAATTGAGTCCGACTGAATTTTCGTTTTCCCACTAATTTACGCTGTGTGGGGGAAGATGTTGGGAAAACGATTGGAACGAATTGGAAAAAAACCGACCATCCGAACGGGTGTAGTAAATATAATCTCAATTCCCTTAAAACTTACCCATTCCCACTGAAAAACTATACATCCGAACACGCCCTTAGGCACTGATTTGATTTTGGATTCTGACAATCGTCTATGTTTTTTTTATATATGTATTTGTATTTGCTCGATAAAATGAGGATGTGTACATGATTTTACACTATCTATTTCGATTTTGATATGTTTATATTTCTTAATTTTATATTTGTATTCGTATTTGCTCATCTACTGTTGTACCGATCGTTGAGTACTCTAATCGCATAAGTATTTTCTTATTCAAATATGCCGACTTAAGACTGCCAAATTATTATTATTATTATTATTATTATTATTATTATTATTATTATTATTATTATTATCATTATTATTATCATTATCATTATTATTATTATTATATTATTATATTATTATATTATTATATTATTATATTATTATTATTGCTGCTGTTGCATTTTATGTTTTGCAATATATCAAAAGTGTTTTATACTCGAGATGCAAAGCGTTTATTTTTAAATTTATTAAGTGTTTATCTCTGGTATATAAAGAGTTTGTATGATTGTTTCCAAATGATCATAAAAAAAATTCAAAATAAAAATTGTCAAATAAGCGAAAATATTTTTTTTTCAAATTTTTCATTCTTAATAGACTTGGGATACGGTGTTATGCATATTTAGTGACATGTGTTGCTACGACTTTCAAAATTTATTGGATTGTCTTCAAACGACGATCCTAATCTTTGCAATCGATCTACTTTACAAGTGATGTATTTACATGAAAAATTGTAAATTTTCGAATTATTTAATTATAAAATCAAGCGATAAAAAAAATGAATGCATTAAAATTAACTTAGAAACATTTAATTTTTGACAACTTAACTTGAGCAAAGCTAGGGTGTGATGTGCTCATCAAGAGGGATTGGTGAGCACAATTCTAAAAATATATCAAATTGGTTTCAAACGACGAATCTAAACTGTTGAAATTCATGTACTTCATGAGTAATGCATGTACATGCAAAATTTTGAAAGTTTCGAATTTATTTGCTACAAGGTCAAGCGGTCAAAAAAATAAACATCTTATAAGTTATTTTATAAGTTGTTTTATATATTCATTTTTCAGCATTTCTTTGACTGCTTAACCTTGTAGCAAATAAATTCGAAACTTTTAAAATTTTGCATGTATATGCATCACTCATAAAGTATATGAATTTCAACGGGTTGAATTCGCCGTTTGAAGCCGATCCGATATACTTTTGGAGTTGTGCTCACCAAACCCTCTTGGTGAGCACATCACACCTTAGCTTTGCTCACTTAACTTTATACTAACATAAATTGAATATATATAAATTTTGCATATAAATATATTACTCATAAAGTAGATTAGTTTTAAAAGTTTGAATTCGTCATTTGAAACCGATTTAATAAATTTTGATGATCGTAACACCACATGTCACTAAATAAACATAAAGCACCATAGTTCAGCTCGATTTGTGTAACTTCGAATAACGATAATTTTTTGTTTCCTCCAACATCTTATTCACATAATTGTATAGTTCAATTATTGTATTGTATTTTGTTTAGCTTTTACGTGACCATGGTACAAATAAAAGATCCCAAAAGAGATGGTTTGAAGAATATTTATTTTACTATTAAAAAGCTATCAATATGAAGCTGTTTGTTAGTCTTATATATATATAGAGTAGAACTAGGGTGCTCTCGAGTTCACCAAGCTCTTGGTGAACTCAAGTCCAAAACTCATCGGATCGGCTTTAAACGACGAATCCGACCGTTGAAACCTGTCTATCTTACGAGTGATGCGTCTACATGCAAAAATTTTAAATTTTGAAATTAATTTTGCATAGAGTCAAGTGGTCAAAATTAGAAGGTTAATAAATTAATTTTAATGCATTCATTTTTTGACATTTTTTGACCACTTGACTCTATGCAAAATTAATTTCAAAATTTAAAATTTTTGCATGTAGACGCATCATTCGTAAGGTAGACGGGTTTCAACGGTCGGATTCTTCGTTGGAAGCCGATCCAATGAGTTTTGGACTTAAGTTCACCAATGACTTGGTGAACTCGAGAGCACCCTAGTTCTACTCTATATATACATAATTTTTAGATGGTGCATTTTTATCATCATAAGTTTGCTTCTTACCTAAATTATCCCAATAAAAAATGACAATTTCATTTTAGAGTGGGTGTTTTTCGTATGAAATAAATCTACTGTGATTATTTGAGAACCACAGAATTCCGTTATTTCAAATCTATCTCTTTATTTTTTAGAATGCACAAATCTCAAAAACAATTATTTTCTATACACAAACCTCAAAATATATGAAGTAGTGGATTTAAAATGCCAGAGTCATGTGATTCTCAAATAACCACAGCAGATTTATTTCCGCTTTTCGTAGGATCCATAAAATCTTTGAATCAACATATGTTCAAAAAATTTAGGAAAACAAATAAAGCTAATTTTGCTTGTAGGGAAGGGGTCAAAGTAGACCCAGCAATGACCAATTTGCCACCAATTAAATTTTTTGTTTTAAATGTTGATATTTGATACTGTCAAGATGATTTTGGTACGGTAACCTAAATATGTCAAGAGAAAATGAAGGCTATATAATCAAAACATCGCTTCATACGCTGCACGAAGTCAAAACTGTTATTTTAATATCTTTACCCCAACATTTTTCATGCTGTCTCATTTCCGGGCTTCAAGAGTAATAATTAATTCAGGGCCCAAAGCATGTTGGGTCAAGATCCCCTAAAGTAACTCAAAATTTGAGTTTGGATCCGGGCCGAGGTAAAATTTTCGGGCCTTTAATATTTGTGCAGATTCTGATCGGACGGTCCGGATCCAAACTGAAAGTTACTTGAGGAGATCCGAATTCCATAAACTGAAATCGCACAAAAACCCTGATTGCTCCACCATTCTTTCCCTGATCTCTCTATCTTGCTCTAACCTAATCGAGTTTTCTTTTCTTCATTGCAAAGGTACTATAGTTTTCTCAAACAAGTAAAGCGACATTCTTGAAGAATTAGACACACTAAGGATCCTCTCTAAGTTGGTATAAATCTTATACTTTGTGTCAATTTTACATATTCTGTTTTATGTATTGAAAAGGAAGCCTTTGCCTTTGCTTAGTTGAGCTAATTTTTTATGATTGTTCTATGGTTTTTTCCTGTGAAAGTATCACCCTGGATTTCCCTATCATACTAGGCTAGCCTCAGTAGCTGTACCTGTTTCATCCCTCGGTTGCCCAATTTGATCGATTTTTTATGTGTCTTGGAATTTTTTATAAATAAATTATTTTGCATTGATCAAATATTATTAATTTAAGCTAAATTCTGTTAAATTTAGGGAAAAAATGCGAAACTGAGTGTTAATTGATGAACAATAATACAGGCGTTCTAGCTGAGGCTGAAAAAGGCTGTAATTAGAATTAATTGAATTTATTGGAAATAATTTCTGTACAAATGAGGCATGATGAGATGTGAGCATTACTTCAGAATATTACCAAAATGTAATTCTTCATTCCTCTATATACTTGAGCCAGTAAATGAATGGGACATTGCATAATTTTATAGGGAACCAAACGGTTCTGAATTAAAATAGTAAAAACAAAATTTTGTTCGGTTTTCAAAAATCTAACCGAACCAACCCGAATTAAATTTGTCAACCGAGTAAGAACTGAACCCAAAAAACCGGTTTGGTTGAACCGAAATAAGAGAGATTAAATTTCAAAAGGTGAAAACTCAATACATACACAATAACACAAATACATTTAATAATCATCGAAATAAATGTCAAGATATATATGAGTCGAACTGAAATAAGAGAGATTCAACCGAACTAAGTATAAAAACCAAAGTAATTCAAGTAAATATCAAGTAAAAATCGGTTTGTTTGGTTGAATCAAAATAAGAGAGATTAAACTGAACCAAATAAAAAACCGAAGTAATTCAAAAATTAAACCGAACCGAACCATTTAAACCAAAAAACTTAACCATTTAATCCAAAATTTGTCGGTTTGGTTGAAATCAAAATAAACTGGATCCAATGAACGCCCCGAACCAAACCTTTGATTGTTCAGGTCTCCAATATATGCAGGTGCCAGAATATTCGCATTCCTTGAATGAAGATGGAATATGCAAGTTAGCATTTGAACTAATTTTTGCATTTGACGAGGCAATATCTCTTGGGAACAAGGAAAAGTGACTGTTTCACAAGTGAAGCAATACTGTGAGATGGAGAGTCACGACGAGAATCTCCATAAGACGCTGATGCAGAGTAAAATTAATGAGACTAAGGACGTGAAGCGAGTAGGGGCGGATCTTGAATTTTCGTCAGGGGGTAAAAAAATATCAAATCGGGTTTAAATATCTAATTGGATTTAAATCTATTAACCAATTGGATACTCGACAAAAAAACAATGCTTTAACTTATACTTTTCAATACTTTGACTTGTAATTTCTGATGCTCTGACTTATAATTCTAATTACCAATCAAAATTTAACAGATTTATTTCAATTTTAACTCTAAATTTAACTCAAATTACAAATTAAATGTCCAGAGGGGGGCAAAAAAGATTCCAAGAGGGACAAAGTCGGTAAGAACCGATAAATCTCCACTAAAACTCAAAATCTAGAAGGGGCAGCTTCCCTCTCCTGGAACACTCTGGGTCCGCCCCTGGAAGCGAGCTATTTGTTTTTGTTGCAAAACTATGGCTGTTTTTGGAGAGTATAAGGTAGTGTATTGGAATTCGTTTCATGGGAGAATGAAGTGTCCTGATATGTACTGGTATAGACAAGATGGCCACTGTCCATTTTTCTTATTTTTGCAAATTTTGACCCTAGCCTTACCAAGCACTTGAAAGAACTTACATGTATCTGTTACATAACAGATTCGGCGCAGGTGTAACTGGATCGGGCTGCAGCTCAGAGGAAAGTAAAGGTGATAGAAGCGGGCTAGTAGATGTGGGCTGGGAAGGAGCCATAGCAGGCCGAGTAGCAGCAGGTAGCCCATGTGGTGAATTGCATGAGTTGGAGGCAGCAGTTGTATCAAGGCCCGGTTGAGGAGAAATAAGGGCCTGTGTAGGCAGCTGGTGCGCAAGAGAGCTAAGAGGAAATTGAGAATTCGCTGCTGGAGGATCAGTGCAAGGTTGAGAAGCACTAGACTGAGAGTTAGCAAAAGTAGCAAAAGGAAAAATATGTTCCTAAAATTTGACATTCCGACTGACATAAATTTTATTCGTTGGTAAATGAAGGCATTTATATCCATTTTGAGTTTAGCAATATCCCAAAAACACACAAGACAATGATCGGTATTGTAATTTATGGGAATTGTAGGGTCGTAGGCAGGGGAAGCAAAGACAACCAATTACCCGAAGAAATTGATAATCGGGAGAACTTTGAAAAAACAGTGTGAAGGGAGAAAGATGAGGAGGTGAGGAAGGTGGTAAGCAGTTGATAATAAACACCACGCTTTGAAACACATGATCTCATAATTGAGTAGGTAAAGAGGCATGTGACATAATAGAAAAGCGTAACTCAACCATATGTTGATGCTTCCTTTCGGCTAAACCGTTTTGTTGCGGCGTATGAGGGGATGAGGTTTAGTGGACAATTTGAGGATAGAGGCGAGTAATAGGCTTGTATTGCGTCCCTCCATTGGATTGAAGCGTTTTAATCATATGCTAAACATCACTCTCTAGCTGTTATGGTCTGCATTTTTGTGAAGCTCTTTAGACTCTTTGGCACCTAATATACAGAGTGATATTTGGTTAGGATAGTACATTGTATGTTTTTTTTTTTTTTTTAATGATGTACAAATGAATAGTATAGTTGTAGGCAATACTTGGTCATAACTCATAACAGTATAATTAGTAACCAACAATGATCATTTTGTGTTGGTTGGGTGTGCTCGCCCTTAATATTAATAAGATTGTAAATGTAAATGTCTATTTAATAAGATTAAAACATCAACAGATAAATTGTTTAGTTTTCACCTCTAAAGGGATACATGTAAGCTAACAATTAATTAGTGTAAATCAACAAAGAGTCTTAAGTATAATTTCATGAATATTATTGGTTGGCATCTAACAATTATCGACCTCTGTATAAAAATATTAACATGTAAAAGTATATCAATCCATCTTAGTATCTATAATTGTTCAACCTTTGTAAAGGTCTGTGACGATCTAGAATTCATATTAGTGTCAGCTGTAAAATGCCAACAACAAAATTTCTTCTCTACAGAATCCGGCTTCATATATTTGCAAATTCTCTTCTAACACGACGCTTTAATGAATTTGACTCAACCTGAAACACCTGATTATGCATTAATAGGATTTTAGTTCGAGTATTTGATTTTTATTGATTTATTTGGATTTATCTGATTAAACCGTATTTAGAAAGTGGCTGTAGCCTTCTGTGATACAGAGAAGTGATATAAAATATTGTGGATCAGAATACCGGGACAAGAGGTCGATGTTATGAGAAGAAGAATGCCAAGTATAGGTGAGTCCTAGAGGTGGTTAATTAAGCAAAATTTGAGACAGTGAGAGGGTCCCGTTGGAGTCCAGTCAATCCAAACAGGCCCTTTGAGAGTAAAACTCACAAGGAAAAAAAAATACAAGTATAATTAGGGTCAGGGACAAATATTATGCAATTGTTGCTCCAACAGTCCAACTCAAGCACCAAAAGAGAGAAACAACTGCAATTTGCACACAATAGACCATTGCATAATATACAAAAGCACCCTTATGAACAAAACGTGGCGCTGTGGCCAGATCAGCTTGGTAATTTTACAAAATTAAAGGCACATCATAATTCATGGAAAATACTTCAAGCACAAAAAAGGAAGAACTTGCTTTAGAACTTAATTAGAGCTGCCAATCAATGGGAGTGTATCCCAGCTTCTCCAATATCTTGTTTGTTTGAGAAAAATGCCTGCATTTGAGAAGGACAAATGCGTCAAGTACAACAAAATAATATATTATTCAACAAAAATATCTTTTTTTATAAGGTTTATTCAACAAAATTCTTAAACCAGCTGTTGTTAACACTAGACTATGAAACCATGCTAGTACCGTTCTTTGCTTGTTTTGTGTTTAATCTGAATGTTCACTCATGGATTAATTTAATCTTATTCAAGTAGTAAACACCAAAATTTTATTAGGATAAAATTTCTCAAAAGAAAAAATAAAACAAAAAAAGACGAACTTGCAATTAAAGAAGCCCCTGTTGGCAGAGAGGCCGGATGGATGAGCAGCTTTTAGAATGTGATGTTTGGATGCATCAATTAATCTGAAACAACAATAGTCATTTATACACAGAAGTTAAATTATTACAGCAACAAAATCCAAGTATTGATTAGATTAGTCTTAAGCAAATACTTGATCTTGGCCTGGGCAGAGTTTCCCCAAAGAAGAAAAACAACCCCTGATCTCTCCCTTGATATTGCTTGAATGACAGCATCAGTAAACTGCTCCCATCCTTTCTTTGCATGAGAGTTAGCCTGGTGGTGCCGCACTAATAAAAAAGGCAAAAAAAGAAAAAAAAAAATGAATGGCGCCCTTAAAATAAGTACATGTAATTAATTTGTTACGTCCTAGTAGAGAAAGAGTACCAGTTAGAACGGTATTGAGCAGAAGGACACCCTGCATTTAAAATACTTGTCAGTAGAGCTAAATAATTAACATTTTAAGTTCTAATCAGATATAACCAGCACAGAGATAAAAATAATTAATCCTCAATCACACAAGAAAAAATAATGCCCCCCCCCACCCCCCCAACCTTACAGGCCACACAACCAGAGAGAAAAGTAATAGCACACTCTGATATGAACAAAAATTTTACCTGTATGGCCCATCTTTCAAGATTCCCATGTGATGGTATTTTACAACCCAAATCTTTCTCAAGCTCCTTAAATATGTTAACAAGGCTCGACGGTATCTTTATTCCTTCTGGCACTGAGAAAGATAGCCCCATTGCTTGGCCAGGCCCATGATATGGATCCTAATTAACAATTAGGGGAGATATTAAATACGCAAGAGTTTTTTCTTAGCACAAGGTTTGGCAAGAACAAACGTAGATACTATATCTGTGGATGCTGATTACCAGTCATTGGTAGTACGCAGATTTTGATACAGCTCTATTTCTGGTATCTCTGAAAGAATTTACAATTTTAATATCCCGAGAAGGTTAAACTTGATTAAGAACTCCAGATAGGAATCAGAGTTACATCCTGGGTACCAAAAGAAATACACCTCTGAATTGGACAAAACTTCATTCAATGATTATTTCTTTTGTTTTATTACTATTTTTTTGTACCAGTTAGTTATGCGGGATCAGATCAAATGTCCCCATTGAAGTATGGTAACTAATTTGAATGCCAGATTAGCAAATTCCATAATCTGAGGTTTAAATTAAACAAATATTACCTGTCCAATTATGACAGCCTTGACTTGATCAAATGGTGTCGAGTGGAGTGCATTAAATATGAGCTGCGGAGGAGGGTAAATGGGTGTGCTGCCCCTAATCTCATATTCCACAAATTTACAAAGACTCTGCGCATATGGTTTCTTTAACTCACCGGGTAAGATTTTAAGCCATGAATCCTCCACCAGCAGCTCCTCCAACTTAACATGTCCATTTCCATCAGCTACATTTACCAGGAATTTTTCTTACTTGTTACTTCTCTGTAGTGGTCTTTAGTTAAACTGAGCAAATACCTTATTTTGCGATAATTATCCAGGGGGAATTTCATATATGCCCCTCAAAAGTTTCAAAATTGCGGATTTCCCCTTCTAAAATTTGTAATATCATATTTATCCTTTTATCCTTTTAAATTCCAAAAACTCACAAATTTCCCCAGTTTATTGTCTTTTCTATTTAAACTCATTTTAAATTTATTAACTTCTCATTTTACCCTTTATTAAAAAAATAAAAATGTGTTGTCTTCTAATTAATTTGTTTGAGTACTAATGATTCATCTCTCTACTTGTGATACACATACAAGTGCATACTTAAATGTCACTTGCATATGCATAAAAGTAGAGAAACGAACCGTTTTTTATTTTTTATACATGCCACACATTTTTTATTTTTTATAAAGGGTAAAATGGGTATTTTATAAATATCTTAGCTTAGTGCAATTTGTAAATATGTTGCTGAGGTGTACTAGGCTAGGACTCTTGTAATTAAACTTTCCATTTTATCAATATATTTGTTGGCGGTAATTCGCCGCCAACCTTAAAAAAAAAAATGGGTATTTTATAAATTCAAAATGAGTTTTAATAAAAAATAAAATCGGGTAAATTTGTGAGTTTTAAAAATTTAGAAGGGTAAATATGATATTATGAATTTTAGAGAAGAATTACATAATTTCAAGATTTTTTAGACCAGTATGTCTGGCTTGGCTACCAGTTTATTTCAGTACCTTTAGCTTTCTCAATACGATCAGCACAGAGCTTGAGATTCCGCTTGGACCTAGCAATGGCCTTGTTGAACTCCATCCTTCTTCTCTGCTCCAGCGTGACTGCAACAGCGGGGGGCTCCACCGACGCATCCCCGCCACAGGAGCCGGAGGCGCCGCCATCGGAGATGGCGGAGATGGCGGAAATGGAGGATTTAGGGGATAGTCCTTCCTTGGAGGCCGAGCGGATGCGCTTCGCTGGACGCATCATCTCCATTAGGGTTTTGGAAGCTGCTGCCATTTTTGCGCTTTGATCCCTTTGGTTTTTTGTTCTTTGATGGAGCTTTCAAAAGTGGTACAGTTCGTATGGGGAACTGGAGACCTGGGAGGGTTTATAGAGACGATTCAGGCGTGCGAGGGTCCCACTGCGAATTTTGGCGGGAAGGCCGATTGTGGTGTGAGTGTCTATAGAGCCTGTCGGATTTATTCAGTCAAATCCTTTTGTAGAGTTGCGTGTTTGTTTCTTCATTTTCTGTAGACATGTATTGTATCACCATAGAAATCATGCACATTTTGTCATATTTTAAATTAAATTTTTAATTTTAAAGATAGATTGTCAAAATAAATAATATCAAGTGATCTATTCCCTATGTTGTGTGGCTTAGTTCTTACATCTTTAGAATACTTTTGGAGTTTAGCTGTAGCTCAAACGTGACTGCTTACTTTACTGTTATGTTTACTTGCTGTTTTATATGAATGCTTGAATCACCAGTATGTGGGGGTGATTATCACTGATGGTTTTGTAATTATACTTCCTATCAATGGAATGGGCCTTTTGCCTTTTAAAAAAAAAAAAAAAAAATCTATTCTCTATTTAGAAGTACTACAATTTCAAATTTTGACAGTTTATATGCATGATTTTGACCTCAGTTTTTTAACATGTATGATTATCCATTGTATATTTCCAAAATAAAAGTCCAAATTGTTATTTTTACATCCACATTTACATTTTTCTTATCAAATATTATTCGACTCCATCTACTCAAAATTAATGTAGCAACGGCTAGTGTCTTCAATGTTCAACCAACTAAAAAAATACACATAAATGATCATAATTCTTTTTATAAAAAGGATATTGATAAAAATCTTTCTTGAAACTTCAGCTTTTCGTAAGCACACAAAATCTAATTATTTGAACTTTAAAACAAGACGACACATCATGTTGAAGCAGGCCGCATTGGATCCAACATAATTGGGGGCCTGGTCACCTGGACCCACTGTCCAGCCAATTACAAGGATGGCTTACTTCGAAAGGATGGACCAAGTCTTGTCATGGCAAAACTGTGAACCCAGTCAATGCAGTGAGAGATGGGATCCTTCATCCTTCCCCAACAAGACTGAACACGTATCCTCTGCATTAACTCAAAAGGGAATCTTTGAGTTAATGCATCTCGGCCGTTTGATATTAAACGGAGCCAATCCGGCAGTCTGATTTTAACGGAGGAGCTCTTAATATTAGTACGGATCTAATTTGCACAGATTTTAAAGTGGATCGGATGGTGCAGATGCATTAACTCAAAAGATTCCCTTTTGAGTTAATGCAGAGGATACGAATTCAACAAGACTAGGGTTGTTAACGGGTAAAATAAGAGTTGGGTGATAAGGGTTGGGCAGAATTATTTTTATACCTGTACTTAGTACAAATTATTTTTACTCGCATTTTATTCTTACTCGCTAAGAATTATTTTATTCGTACTCTACTCTTATCCGTTATGATTGTCGGATAACGAAACGGTAGCGGATAAATAACGGATAATGCTATTATAATGAAAAAATTATTATTTACTAAATAATACATTAAAACACTATACGTGTTTTAAAGGTCTAAACTTCATTGGAATTTGCTGAAATTTATTTACGTATTTTAATGGTTAATTAAGCATAACACAACTATCAAGAATAGTTGGAGAATTAATATTCATTGCTCATTAATATATATATAATATATATAATTTTTTTATAATTACCCGATAGGGTAACAGGTACGGAATAATCTTTATCCGTACCTTTACCCGTTTAAATAACGAAAAAAAATCTTTATCCTTATTCATACCCGATAAGTTTACAAAAAAAAAATCTTATCCGTACCCGTCTTATCGAATACGGTACGAGTCGGGTAAACGGATGAAAGAGTGCCATTGACACTCCTAAACAAGACTGTTACTGATAGGAAAATAAATTAAATATTGAATGGATATAGAATATAGATAGAATTGCATTCAATTAAATAATTGCTTTTACTATCCATAATTTTATATATGGTGGAACGCCAGGTCTGATCTGAATCTTTGCTTTCACCAAGGCCTGGCATATTACTTAATTTATTTTTTAGAAAGCTCTTTAGATAGTCAAATGCAAACTAAATATTCAATCGGTGCTCTCTTCAAATTGTGCTTCAAAATCACATAAAGATGTTTTTAATGGAGAATTGGTTGGTATCGAGAAGATCCGATCCGACTACGTATTCTTCTTTTTACATGTTGAGGTTTATCTTTATTATTTCGACAATAAGAGATGAACTTCTCTCGTTTGTAATTAGCTTTCTTTATATACTGATTGAGCAATGAATAATAGTGATAAATTCAATTATAAATTTGAGTAATTTATATAATTAATTATTTAATTCTTCTTCAAATTATTTCACTTATCATTAATTTATGTTTAATCAGCTCTACCGAACTCTTTTGTATAAAAGAAAATTAAACTCTTAGGAAATTTGTTACAACTTACAAGATCTGGCCTCTGTTCTTATAAGATTGGCGAACCTCTCTTCAAGAAATTAAGACCCCCGTGCAAGGAAACCGGATATAGTTTTTAATAGAGCAGTTTTAACTTCATGCAGCGTACGGACTCTAGAATCAAAACAACACTGTATGTGGTTTATGCGCTGCAGGAAGTCAAAACGACTCTGTTAATTCTTTGCTCAAGAAAACCGCCTTGCTTTGTCTTCTTTTGGTTTAGTTGTACCTCCAGCAATTAATTCTGGATTTAACAAACTATATCTTTAAAAAATTCTGAACAGCAAAATAATATCCACAACTAAATAACTGCACAAATTAAACTTCCAAATTCTGTGTTCAGCAAACAAAATCTAAGCTAGCCTATAAACTTACACAAACTGTCCATTAAATTACCAGTACCAGTGATCTGCTGTAGAGCAGCTAGAAGCCGGTGCGCCTAGAACCCGAGATTAATACAGCTTTAGTGCCATTCTAACCAACATAAAAAAAAAATGCAAAAACGAAAAACATCATGCACAAATCCTAACCCAAGAGAGAATCAGTAAATTAAGATCATAACGAATAATCCGAAAACTGAAACCACTCGACTGAAGTCCCTAATCCTGGCCGTGGTACCGCTGTGTTTGTGTTCAGAAGGGGGGCTAAGAGGAGGCGGCGGGATTTCAGCCTTGTCAGGAGAGGACCCAGTAGGGCTGATGTCATCGGGTGGGCCGAGCACCTTGATAATTACCTTCTGGCCGAGATCACAGTGGTCTTCCTCGCCGCTGATGAAGTAGAAAAGGCCCGAATGGTCGAGTTCATAACGGGTGTTGCCATTGTTGGAGAAGAATATCGGGTGCGTGCAGTTGCAATTGTTGTAAGCTTCTTCGCTTACAACCATCACTGAGTCGTTCTTGTACTTGAAATCTGTGATTGAGGAGTCACATAATAATGTCTTTAGAAATGCCTACTATAATCTTCATATATAATGAAATATCGGAATTGCCATGATATTTCAAAATTTGTTATCTTTTATTTTATAAAAAATGGAAGATATTTGTAGTAAACAGGGTTTCTGCTATTATAGAAAAGAAAAGAAAATGTCATTTCTTCTTTGGAAAGCTTTATAAACTTGCCTGATGTATAATTCAATTTTGTGATTTTACTGTAATAGAACAGAAAACCTAGCAAAATCAATTTGAAAGAAAGCTTACCGAGGATTCATTCAATAGTTGAAATAAGAGTTCAAGTTCAACCCTAAAACAAAACGGCATTATACATCTAATGATTTGCATAATTGAATTGAAATAATTCATAACTGTGGTTCAGTTATCAATTCAAATTTGTTCATAACAAGAAGTCTAGAAAAAAATAAATGAAAGGTACAAATTAATTTAAAGAAATTGCATAAACAAAAAATGATCTGAATCCAATACCAAAACAAAAAAAAAAACAAAATCAATTGTAAAGATTCAAGAAAGAGAGAGTAATACAAATGGTATCGCCAACTTGAAAGCGATTTAGAGAAGCCCAATGATTATACATATCATCATTTTTCTCAGGCGGTACAGCCCACCCATTCTCTCCTCCTACTTCTATATGGTTCGCATGCGCAGTCGAACACCAAACAATCATCACCGAAATAAAAATCAGCTTCGCTAAGCCACGTACTGCCATTGTGGCATACAATGTTTTTTTTTTTCTTTGGAAGAAGATGAATTTTGTGAGGGAAGGCAGTTAGAGAAGAGAAGAGCAAAGCAGAGCAGTTTCTTTTTTGAGAGAAGGGATACGACTGTAGGAGGGTATAATATAGGCGAAAGTGGCGCAAACCGTTGATGGAAAAAATCTGAGTAGACATGGACTATGGACCGAATTGTGTTAAAAGGCTTTTGGGGCTTTGAGATGAATTCGGGGGGGAAAAAAAGGTTTCTAACTACAAAATGACTTTTGATTAGCATTTGAAATCAAATTATTAACAAATTTTGAAAAATATGTCCCAATGAAAGTATTATTTCAATCTAGTCTCCAGATCCAAGTCCATCAAAATGAGGTCCGGTTCAAGAGGGAAAATTACAAGGGCCGAACCCGAACCCTTGAAAGCCCGTATAGGCCCACACCAAGTCCGTGATTTTAATTTTTTTTTTTTGAATTTTTTCAATCTGGACTGTTGGTTTACAAATCCACAGTCCAGATCTGTAAGCAGGTGTCACTAATGAAGCTTTTGGTCACCATTTTGCACCAACTTTTTGTGGGTTTTTTTTTACAAATTTCGAAAGTATTAAAAGTAGTTAACAGAATGCCCTTCAAAAGGTGGGTAACGGTTGAATCAGAGCGATGAGTTGGCATTTTTATGAAATGGTGACAATGCCTTCTCTCGTTTAAGAATCATTTTTATAATGAAATGTTGAAACACTGTGTAAACATCTTGTTGTGGCGCATCAACCTGATCTTCTATAAAAACAAAAATAATATCAAATACCGTCTGTTCGCACCCTTTTTTTTCACTAAACAAATCATTTTGTTCTAGTTTTTCTCTTTTGATCTAATAATAATCTATATTGCACATACAGTTATGTAATTGTTACGAGTTACGACCATTGGACGGTCTTTTTTGGATCCAAATCTACTGAAATTCAAAACCATGAACAGTACCGCTGAAATTTCTAAAATTCTGAATCCAGCTGTTGAACTGTTTCGAGATACGTGCACAGAAAAACCAACTATTTTGAGATGCGTGCATAAAAAAGTTGAACGGCTGGATTCGGAATTTCAAAAATTCCAGAAATACTATTCATGTATTTCAGATTTCAGCTGATTTGAATTTGTCTTTTTTTGTGGATCATCAATCTTAAGTCTTAACACAACATCCAACATGGATGCAAAATGAGAAAGAAAAATAGTAAGGTATTAGGTATATCTTTTCTTTATTTTTCTTCTGTGATGAATTGTAAATTTAGTATATATAGTGATTAATTTTGGAGTAGAATTATGATGCTTTTAAATTTTTTAAACCTATTAGTGAATTTAACTTTAAAAATTATCGGATTAATTTCGAACAACAAATTGAAACCTTTAAAATTGATCTACTTCACGAGTTATGTGTTTACATGTAAAATTTATAAATTTATAAAATTTTGAATTAATTTAATATAAAGTCAAGCGATAAAAATTATAAAATATTAAAAATTAAAATTAACTTATTAATATTTTTTACGAAAATATACAGTTCTATTCATATATTTTATCCCTTTACGAAAGGTGATATATTTAACTTTATAAAAAAAAATATTTTATAAAAATGAATAGAAACACTTTTTATTCCAAAAAGAGAAAATATCTTCCGTATGCACTCAATTGCACACTTTTTGCATGGGAAATGGAATAGTGTGCAAGGAACTCAAAACCATACCATCATTCTTAGGTGTCTGCTATCTCCAGTTATGATTTTGCTGGCAAGAATTGTCCCAAAAAAAATGATAAATTTAGGTGCTTGTCGTTTCATGTTTGGTGTTAGTTACTTCAAATGCACCAGACATACTGAATGGCATGTTTCATTTGCTTTGAGCCTTTAACTAATGCGTGTACTAAATGGAATAATATTTCCTTAAACGGATCCAATAATGGAGCAAAACTAGGGTGTGATGTGCTCACCAAGAGGGATTGGTGAGCACACCTCCAAAAAACGCATTTTCAAAGTTCAAATAGTCGATTCGAACCTTCCAACGTGTTCTTCATATTAAAATGTGCTTGGAGACCAAATTTTACATTTTTTGGAAATTTTTAACTATTTTTTCAGAATTTTTGATTAAACTAAACAATAATTTGAAATTCAGCAAAGCGATGATTTTCAAAAATTATGAAAAAATAGTACAAAATTTCCAAAAAATGTAAAATTTGGTCTCCAAGCACATTTTAATATGAAGAACACGTTGGAAGGTTCGAATCGACTATTTGAACTTTAAAAATACGCTTTTTGGAGGTGTGCTCACCAATCCCTCTTGGTGAGCACATCACACCCTAGTTTTGCTCCCAATAATTTATTTGATGCAGGTCCAAATACGGTACGGGTCTGGGTACGAATATAATTTTTAATTCGAAAGTGAAAACGAATTCGAAAAATTATATGGAATTGGATTTTCTTGACATTCAAATATTGACTCAATATATATCATTTAATTTGGACTTTGAAGTATTATAGAATATTTTATTAGAAATCCAATTAATTTTAGACTAATTACTCAACTATATTTATTCATATTTTATCTTTTATTAAGATTTATGATTTTTTGGTACAATGTGACTTACAATATAACGATAACTAATGATTAACATTTGTTAATTAATGTGTGTGTGTATATATAGGACAGTGCTACGGTGCTACGCGTAGCATAGAGCCCCTCCGTGCTACGGCTCACTTTTTGAGTTTTCAAAATCCTAACGGTCGATCTGAACCGTTCAACATGAAAACAATGGCTGTTGTAACTTTTTTGTAACTCAAATTTGTTGTAACTTGATCCCTCCTCATATATATATGAGGAGGGATCAAGTTACAACAACCATTGTTTTCATTTTTAAAGTCCAAATTGTCGATCCAAACCGTTCAACATGATCTCCACAATAAAATGTGCTTGCAGATCAAATTTTACATTTTTGAATTTTTTACTATTTATTAAGTATTTTACAAAAAATAGTCATATTCAGACCATTGAATTTTGTACCCATCTTAATAAATAGTAAAAAATTCAAAAAATGTAAAAGTTGATCTGCAAGCACATTTTATTGTGGAGATAATGTTGAACGGTTTGGATCGACGATTTGGACTTTGAAAATGAAAAAAATAGTTGTTGTAACTTGATCCCTCCTCTATATATATATAGAGAGAGATGGGCTATTGTACTTCGCGAAGTAAAACCCCCGTTTACTTCCACCTTGTTTGGATGGAGAGTAGAGGAAGGAAGGGGAGGTGTTCAATAAAAGAGAATGGAATAGAATAAAAATAAAGATTAACATATTTAACTTTTTTGTATTTGAATGATTAATGAGAGAAAATAAATTTAACTTTTATTTTTGTTTTATTTCTTGTTTGGTTGATTAAAATTTAGAAAGTTAATAAGAAAGTCAATAGATGCTGTAGATTTGTGATAAAAAAAATTGTATGAGAATTATATAGGTAAGATATAGGGTTGAACATTTGTGTTATTTTTTCTAAAATATTTGCAACAAAGTTTCTTTCCATCCATTACACCTCAAATCGGAAGAGAAACCGATTCTATTGATTATAATGATACAAGGTTAAACATTTCATCTCATGTACCCTTCACCTCCGACATAATTTTGTCAACCAAACACGATTCGACGGAAAGTTTTTTCTTTCCATTCCCTCACTTCCTCTACTCTCCATCCAAACAAGGTGTTCGGGTCATATTTTGTCATTTTGAAAATCCAAACAATCGATCCGAACCGTTCAACATGTTCTAAATATTGAAATGTGCTTGGAGACTAAATTTTACATTTTTTGGAATTTTTTTACTATTTATTAAGCCACTTTGAAAATCGCTGATCCGGTGGTCCAGAAAATTTTACTGTTTTTTACTGTTCACAGTGGATCAGCGATTTTCAAAGTGGCTTAATAAATAGTAAAAAAATTCAAAAAAATGTAAAATTTAGTCTCCAAGCACATTTCAATATTTAGAACATGTTGAACGGTTTGGATCGGTTGTTTGGATTTTCAAAATGAAAATATGAGCGTGAAGTAAACGGGGATTTTACTTCGCGAAGTACAATAGCCCATCTCTATATATATATATATTATGGAAATATTATGCAGTATTTTTCAGAACGTATAAATAATGTGTATATTTCTATGAAATATGTGATAGTTTAATTTTAATATCTAAACTATATTTGTTTTGTATTTGTATTCATTTATTATTCGATATATATTTGTATCCGTTTAATATATAATCTATATCCGAGACTCGTATCTTCATTTGTATCTAAAATTTAAAAACGGATACATATATAATTTATTTATTATCCATTTAAAATATGATCCGTATTTAACTCCTAGTGGGTAAAAATGTTTGATTGTTATAATATTTTCTAAGTTCGGAAGAAACATAATCTTGTTAAATAGACTTCTTCACTTGTTTCGGCAACTTACGTTTTCATATATATTAATTGGTTCGTTATATTATTTTCTAAATTTCCAAAGCAACAAAACCATGTTAAATGGATTACTTCACTTATAAGTCGTGTTTGGTTGTAGGTTAAATGAATGACATAAGTGATTTTTTGTGTTATATTATTTCATCCCACTTTATTTATATTGAGTAGGGTGTTCTTAAGCTTACCAAGCCTCTTTGTGAGATTACCTCAAAAACTCATCGAATTGGTTTCAAGCGACGCATCCAAACCGTTGAAACCAATCTACTTCACGAGTGATGAGTTTACATGTCAAGTTTTTAATTTTTCGAACTAATTTAGTATAAAGTCAAGTGGTCAAAAAATGATGAAAAATGAACACACTAAAATTAACTTATAAACCATCTTTTTTTTAACGCTTGACTTTATACTAAATTAGTTCGAAATTTTATAAATTTGACATGTAAATGCATCACTCGTGAAGTAGATTGGTTTCAACAGTTTGGATGCATCGTTTTAAGTCAATTCAATAGGTTTTTAAATTAAACTCACAAAGGAACTTGGTGAGCTTAAGAACACCCTAGTTCTATTTAGCAGCATAAACGCATATAAGATACTTATTTCATAACTTATGCCACAATCAAACATGATCGTTAAGTTATAACGGCACCGATATGTATTCATATTACGTACTACTATGATTTTAAGATACTTTCGAGCGAAAATATAGTTCTTGAATCAAGTACGACTAAGAAATTGTTGGAAGAACCAAATAATTTATTGTTGTGTTTTGATGGAATTTCATATTGCCATTGATATTTCAATGGACATAAAGCGGATTAGGCCTGCGTTTTCTTTACATTTCTTTTCTGTTTCTCATATTTTTATTGTTAACTTTGGAATCTGAGATTGGCTTAAAAATCATGAAGGCAACACTATTAGCATAACGAAAAGAAGTTTAAAATTATTAGTTCGTATCTAGTAAATTTGTATTAAAATTTCATATGATTAATAAAAGTTTGGAAGTTCTTCATTTTTTCTTTTTATAGAAGTGGGGAAAGTTCATTTCGTTTTAAACTCTTTTCAAATTCAAACACACACAAAAATACATAATCTACACAGTTGCCCCATGTTTGAACTGATTGAATAAAACGTTCTCCAAAATCACCTCACAAAATTACATCTTTCAAACTTTCATTATAATCCCTCTTTTATATTAACACTTTTTCTGTACACCAACCATTAAACTCTGCACAGCCGCGTTTCTAGCGCACAGCGCCGCCTGAAACACCGCGTTCATGGACCCGTTCAACTTCTCCAGTCCCTCTCTAATCTCCACACAGGTCCTCTCCATTTCGTCAAATATCTGCTTCTCCATTTCTCCGTCCAAATCCATCTCAGCCGTTAGTTTTCCAATCATCGCTTCCATCTTCTCCATTTCACCATCAACAGAACCTTCTCCAATCCTCTTCGACGCAGCCTCCAAAACTTTGTTGAACTCCTTACCCCATGCAAAGATCTCAGTATTAACCTTCAATCCTCTCAAGTATTTCTCTCCCTTACCACTCAGTGTCACCCAAATTGCACCTATTACAAGAGCAGACATCGCTTCCACAGCACAGATTGCGTTCTGGACTGGGTCGATTTTGCCATGTGGCGGTTTCTCCATTAACGACAGCAATCGCACTGCGCTTAACTGAGGCAACGGCTTCTTTTCCGGAAAAACTGTTTTGTGTGATTTAAGCGAGAAACGAACAAAGAGAACTCGGCGAAGAAGCCTCTCGGATAAAGCCGAGACCGAATTGCATGAATCGAGGAGAGGGAGACTAGTTGATTCGAGAAAGCAGGAGGGGTCAAGAGAGGTAGCATCGGAGATGGTGAGAGAGAGAAGATCACAAGCACGTGAGAGCCATGAGAGGTTGTTGACAGTTGCTGAACTGGAGGCTGGGATCGGGAGTAGAGAGAGGAGGCGAGATGAAAGAGCAGCGTCGAATGGATCAGTGAGAGGGTATCGGTTTGGAGATGGAAAGACTAAGACCAGTCGATGCTTCTCTGTTAGAAACATGGTGATATGCGCCGATCGATGGCACTGGAGACTATGGAGGATTGTAGAGAGATTGTAGGGGAGGTTGCTGGTGGAGAATTGAGGCATTTGAGTGTGAATGGAGGAGTCGTTCGTTTATAAAGAGTGCAGGGTACAGGGACAGTCCGGGATAGTGGGGTTGCGTTTCCTGGAAGAGGTGAGTGGTACCGCGTAAGCTTGACGAGGAGGATGGGTGCGCTCTGTTTAGGAATAAATTGTTGCGGATTTGAATTGAACGGTTCCGGTCTAAAACTAAAAAATTGAGTTACTTCACTGCATCTGAATTCAAGGAGATATAGCCCTTCTTACTACTGGCGAAATTTTTTTTAGTTACCATAAGAAAAAAATCAAATTAAATCGTTACCACTCTGGTTTGGCCCGTATCAATTCTACCACCCTCGCTAACCCAGTTCGCGCACCAAATAAGCTGGTGCGCGCACTGGGTTGGCGCACCAGGTGGTGCGCTGACTGAGTTGGCGCACCAACCTCTTCTGCCTATTAAGGCACCAATTCAGTATTATTTTTATGTTGCGTATTTTAGATCGTTATTTCGATTAGTTTTATGTTGCGTATTTAGATATTATTTTCATATTACTTCTTATGTTGCGTATTTTAGATCTCATATCCCGCAATACATAATACATTAAAACATAAGAACACACCATAGATAAAACATAACACACAACGATAGTATATTAAAACATAACACACAATACATAAAACATTACCGAAAGCCTTAACCTTAATACAAAACCGAAAGTTTGTACCATAATACATAATACATAACCGAAAACCCTAACCTTAATACATAAACAGAAAGCCCTAACCATGACATTATTGGGTACGGTTCCTAGCATCCCTTCTTCTTCTCGCATTCCTTTCGAGGGTAGCTCTGTTGGTCTCGTGACCCCTTCTCCTTCCTTCCAGTATGTCCATCCACATTGGGATCCTGTTGTGTCTTCTCCGACCCAACTTCACTAACCGGTGCTCTGGCGTTAAGATATCTCATTCGTGCGGCGGCCAATCACCTTGATTGTCATACACGTGGAATTCTCCACTCCATGTGTCGATAAGCGTTTGGATGTTGTAGTAGTAATTGACGAAGACATTTGGATCGTAGTTCCTATATTTTTCACACATTTGTAAGTTTCATCATCCAAGATTATTATGAAATTTTAACACACATTCGTACCTTATTTGACACACTGCCATCACATGAACACATGGTATTCCGGTGAGCTGACGCTTTTGGCAAGAGCATTGCACCTCATGGTCGTTCTGCACAACGACCTTGTACCTACAGTCTCGGAACGTGTACACCCATTTGCCTGCCTCTATGTCAAATGAGATTTTCTCGCCATGTGATGTCACCATGAATTCCCCGGATCTATTGAATGGAACCGCGCTCATTTTGTTAGTCTTCCGGATGTGCTTATTCAGCTTCAAGTGTGTACGAGTGGAGAAAAGCTGACCCTCTTGTTGGCATTGCACGGCCTTCTCTCTTCTTTCAACGAACCATGTGACACACTTATAAAACGTCTCCTCAATAATTGCAGCAACCGGTAACCTACGAGAATTGCAATTTACAGTTAAAATAAAGATAACCTAAAATATTTCATTAATAGTAAACTATGGGAATTGTGAATAACAAACCTGCGAGAAGTTTTGAAGACATTGTTCAGCGATTCAGAACCATTGCTGGTCATTATTTCCCAACGACTCCCGTCGTCCATAGCTTGATAAACCTTCCATGGCTTAGCTGGTTCTTCCTCGTCATTTTCATTATACTTGCCACATGTATCCAAGTATGTCAGCCAATCAGGATTTCGCCTTCCGATTGCATCAAGGCCATCCTGTAATCTTCTTCGCTTCTTCTTTTTAACCATCATCTTGAAGAATTTAGAAGCAACCTTATCCTGAGTGTGTTTTCCAAAATTCTCAAACACGTGTTGAGAACAGAACCTGTGGGCACACTGCCCGTTCTCCTCTGACCAACCCAAATCATCTTGAATGAACACCTTTTTTATGCCCTTGTGCCGGTCAGAGACCACACACATGAACCTATTCGGACCAATTACATTATCCCGCACCCACTTCATAAACCACCCCTAATTCTCAAACTCTTCGCTCTCTACCAATCCAAATGCTAGTGGGATTAACTGGTTCTCCGCATCATATCCGGTGACAATCAACAACTTGCCCTTGTATCTACCTGACAAGAAACAAGCATCGATACTGATGACGGGTCTGAGGTGACCTACTGCTTGTATACACGGTCCCCATGCCCATGCCAACCTCATGAAATACCGGTAATGTTCCTTTTCTAAAGGCTTCAAAACAACTTCATACACAGTTCCCGGATTTGCCCTTTTTATTGCCTCCAACAAAGGGACAATAAGCCCGTAAGACCCCTCCCAACTACCAAATGCCCGGGCAATCGCTAACTCTCTACCACGCCATAATTTGTTGTATTTTGGGACGATGCCCTCAAACCTTTCAGCAACCAGGTCCCTGATAGCTCTGATAGTAATATCAGTATTTTTTTCCAAAGAAAGTTTTATGCAGTTGGCGACCATAGAGGACGTCAACTGCGCATGATCTGACCTGGATGCATCTGCGTGGCATGTGTGCGGTACCTCATTCTTCGTGATGGCCCAAGTATTACCAAAGCCTGTGGCCCTCGCAACCAACTTCCACTTGCACTTGTCGCTCTTGCACTTAAACCTCAACCTTACTCTGTCGCTGTGTGTCTGTATGATCTCGGTATTTTTCTCTATGTGCCAGTGGTGGATTTTTTCTTTCATTTGATCATTGTCGTTGTACGTCATCCCCTCAGAAACCATTGTTCTTTCTCCAACCTAATTGAAAATTCAAAAAATTTAAATTATTATATTTTCAAAGAAATAAAAAATTCATATAAGTTCAAAAACGAACCTCTGAACCCGCAAAAAAAATGTGGTCAGCCTCTTCAAACCCCGAAGTGTCATGAAAAGCTGAAAACGGGTGTCTCTCTCCACGACCAGATATTGTCTACTTTCGCATACCCAGCACGGGACGATTGTCTTCCTCATCACTGTGATCTATTGTCTGCCCACCGTCATCACTAGCATCCCAATTTTCCTCTGCCTCCCGTTCTTCAGGATCCTCGTCTGTATTGTCAGTATAATAACGTGGTTCTGGAGTTTCAGATCGGTTCCGGCTAGAGCTGGAGGATGGAACCCGAGATCGGCCCCGACTAGAACCAACTCCCACGGATGGGGACCGACTACGACCAGCCCCCGTGGATGGGGACCGACTAGGACCAGCCCCCGTGGATGGGGACCGACTAGTACCAGCCCCCGTGGATGGGGGCCGACTAGTACCCGCTAAATTTAGGGCCCGAGTAGGACCCGTCACTGACTGATCCATGCCCCGACTAGGGTTCTGTGTACGAATCTGTCTACGGTTCTGTCTGGGGTTGGCAACCACATATAACTCTAGGAACTTGAAAGGTGTTGTCAAATTCAATGTCATTTGGGTATACAACCCCCAACTGCTATCGTCTAGTACAGGGAGTTGTTGGAACCATGTTTGGTTGCCTTGGCCAATATTAATTCTGGCGGAAATTACCAGTTCGTAATAATTCGGGTCAATACCAAGTTCCTGGTACACTTCCCTAGTTATACCGGCGAAATCTAAATCCGAGCCGATATTGAACATTTTCTGGGGTTGGGTACTGTAATAAGCACCATTGGGCCCTTGTTGTACTTCACCACCAAAATAACAAGCAATTCCAATCATAGTTACCTGAATTACAGAACAAACCCAACATTTCGCAAATTTACAAAAAATTAAAAAAGTAATTAAATAATTAAAAAAATATAAAGGACTAGAGTGAAAAAAAATTACTCTTTGGTCTTTGCGAGAATGTTCTTTGCTGCCTGCTGCCTGCTGCCTTGGGTCGAATGAAATGAGCACAGTATACTGAGTTGGTGCCTTAATAGGCAGAAGAGGTTGGTGCGCCAACCCAGTCAGCGCACCACCTGGTGCGCCAACCCAGTGCGCGCACCAGCCTATTTGGTGCGCGAACTGGGTTAGCGAGGGTGGTAGAATTGATACCGGCCAAACCAGAGTGGTAACGATTTAATTTGATTTTTTTCTTATGGTAACAAAAAAAATTTCGCTTACTACTGTTAATATAAAAAATATTATCCATATAAATACTGTAAAATTATGCCTATGGAGTACGGACTTTCGATTTTTTTTTTAACATCTTAAAAGAAAAATATTAACCAATTAACAATCTTCTCTAAGAAATTCTATTTTTATCATGACCATAGTTTGAAGCTGTGGTCCTATTATCTGATATTGCAATTTTAAACTGCGGTCTCAGAAATGTTTCAAATATGAGTGAAAGGAGATCACAGTTTTGAACAAGATGGGACCACAGTTTGAAGCTGCAGTACAAACTAATAGAACTACAGTTTCAAACTGCGATTCTGATAAAAATCGAATTAACCATAAAAATGAGTTAATTGTTTTTTCTACGATGGCAAAAAAAAATTCGGTACAGATTTCCATTAAAAAAACTACTGTAAAATGAAGTCCAAAAAAATAATACTGTAAAATTAAACTCATACACATTATAAAAAATGACATGATTAATTTTATTTATGTTTGGTTCTCATAACTTAGTCTGATTGTACTACTAATAATTAATTCAAAATCTTGTAAATATCAATAAAATAATTACAGAAATATACTTATTATTAAAATTGACAAGTTTGTTTAATTAAAAATAAAAGAAACACGGACACACGGTACACGATACACGTCTGCCGCTTTCTCGAGTCCTTCAAAACTCTCATACAAGAACAAAAAACTAAAGAACCTACATCGTTAAAAATAAAATAAAATAAATAACGTACCCTGCCTTTCCATTTTTTTTTTTCATTTAGTGTTCATTCTTGAGTTTTTTTTATATGTTTTGTGTTAAAAATGGAGTAATAAAATTAATCTCAGTCAGATCATCATTGATCGAGTGGCTCAGATTAAATCAAGAAAAATAGCATTAGACAGCAAAGTACCAACGGTACAATAAGAGTAGGTAGAGTACCAACTATACCAAAAATAGAGTACCAACGGTACAATAAAAAGAGCCGTTAAAATACTTGTATAAATAGAGACTAGGACCATTGAAATAACTTAACTTTTTAGTTCAATAAGATAATTCTCCTTAGAAATCATAAAATCAACATGGTATCAGATCATTAAGCTCGATTCTGATAACTCGATAAAAATCCAATAATCGATAAAGCTCCAAGCTTCCGATAAACTCTCAATCAAGCCCATAAGCAGAAATTCTCCACAAGTAGTGCAAGAATGGATCAATGGGGGCAGCAATCTCACGATGCTACCAACCCATCGAAACTCTCTCCACAATTGCTAAATGGTACGAATTACATATCATGGGCCAAATTTGTTTCAATTATCCTTAGTGGTAGAGACAAAATCGACTTCATCACAGGAGATAAAGAAAAACCAGAACCATTAGATCCAAACAAACCATCGATGCTGAAAAAGTGTTAATTCGAAAATGGCAGAAAGAGGATCACATTGTTATGTCTTGGTTATACGGGTCAATGGAACAACAAGTGCTTGACCTCTTTCTCCAAAGTTCCGAGACACAAGAGCTCTGGGAGGACATAAAATCCTTCTACAGGCAACAAAAAATCATTCCCATGTATACCGCCTCAAACAAGAATTCAGCAAGAAAAAAAGGGAACCAAAAGCCATCTAGAATATCTCGGGTCCCTAAAAGATAAATACGATGAACTCAAAATCTATCAACCATTCACAACTGATCCAAAAGAACTCAAAAAAAGGCAAGATGAAGATGAAATATTCCCATACCTCTCGGGCTTTGACTCAAGCTATGAGGTTATAAGGTCCCAAATTATTCGAGCACCCGAATTACCCTCCTTCTCCGAAGTTGTAAGCCAAATCCAGTGACAAGACTCTATGCGGGAAGCTATGGGGGGTCCACAAGCCAGCCATGGTGAGGGACATGAGCCCCACGGCCACGCAGTAAGATTTCCCCAAAATCATCAAAACCCTAGTTCTAAAAATAATCAAAATCAGCCGAATTCAAGAAGTGAGAAATGCTCTCACTGCAAGAAAGAGGGTCACAGGGCCGAGAAGTGCTATTTTCTTCATCCAAACCTCAGGCCAAAGTGGTGGACGGAGGTGGATTCAAAGAAAGGAGGAGGCGGCGGCTGGAATGAAGAGAAAAAGAAAAAGAAAGAGGGGTCGCAAGGGGGCTTCTCCGCTCAAACCGAAAATAAAAAAATTATAACTCAATCGGTTCAGTTGAACCGGGCTCAAGTGCTGGTGGGTCAAGGGATCAAATGCAGCAGATTCTACAGCAGTTAACTGTGTTGCTTTCTCAAAATTTTGCTAGCTCATGTGGTATTGCATCTCACTCAAATAATTTTAATTTATTTAATCAAATAATTGTTGATAGTGGTGCAACCGATCACTTGGAAATAAAAATTTCCTCAAAAATTTGACAATACCCAAAAATGACCAAAATGTAACCGTAGCAAACGGTATGAAAGAAAAAATTAATTGTATAGGTGAAATTGTTTTGAACAAAAAAAAAATTAGTGTTATTTTTTTAAAAACCTTTACTATAAATTTACTTTCAGTTAAAAAATTAACGGAAGAATTTAATTGTAATGTAATCTTCTCATATAAAAATGTAATATTTCAGGACCGGATAACCAATGACAAGATTGGTAAGGGGTTTCTTAAAAATAGACATATCTTTTGGACCTAGAAAAATTAAAATTTTGTGCTTCGGCAAACTCAATTAATTATGATAGATGGCACAAGAGACTCGGGCATCCCTCCAACAAGATTTTAAATAGTGTTTTAAATTTTTGATAGGTGTAAATATGATCAGGCTAATAAAATTTATAACCCGATTTGCTCTCGAGTCAGATTACAAGCACATAATCCTATCAAGTAGTATAAACAAGTGTTGATTCGTAGGAAATAAGATTTAAGGTCTTGAGCGATTAAATCACAATCTTTCGAAAGACTAGACAGATATGAAATCAAAGAATTGTTGGTTTTGATCAATGTATTTGGCGAAAATTAAAAGTAAAATAAATATAGAGATGTGAATTCTTAGGGTTTTGGCACACCATTGTTACTTCAATCTGGACCAGGGTCCCAGTACGGACCAAAGATGTATCTCTTCATCACTGGATGCGCATACGTAAAGTACGGACCAAAGATATGCACGAGGCCCATATCTATTTATGCTCTGGTCTGTATTGAGCTCCAGTACGGACCAAAGATGTATATCTCTTTATCACTGGAGACGTAAAGTACATGCGAATTTCGGGTAAACAGATATGCACAAGGCCCATTGCCTAGCAAATCATCAGAGTAATTTATCCCGCCAAGAAATAGATACGATGTAACTTCTTCAGTTTTCAGATTATAGGAAAGACCTTTCTCGTGCCAATCCAATATAAATTTTTATCCCTGTGAATAAGAGAGTGCGCACCATCAAATTCCTCTGGAATTGTAATTTCATGACGAGTCCAGCTGATTATAATATCACTATCGTTGACAATTTCCCCATCCTCTAAATCATTTTCGACACTTGATTTCCAAAGGATAATTTTTTTTTCACCATCCTATAAATCATTTTCCACACTTGATGTAATTCAATTAATTAGTCAACAATTAAGCAATTTAGATTTTAGTAGCCTAAGGGCTTTTCCCAAAAAAAAAAATTAAGCAAAATTTAAAACAATTAACCGTTTAATTTTATCATTGTACTAAATTTATTACATTATGATACAAACTATCTAAGCTATAAAAAGCACATGTATAATCTTATTTTTTATTTTAATAATTATTTTTTTAATCGTTGCTATTGTTAAATTAGTTTAATTGCCGACATATCCCATCCCTATTATACATTAATAATAATAAAATTTAGCACATATTACAATATTCGCCGACAATATGAAAAGTTTGATGCATATTATATTTCTTTTCATTTGATGCAAGCACAATCTGTTGTTCCATCGTTATACTTATATCCCATCCCGATTCTATTGATCGACAGTCGGGTAATGGACTCTTAAAAGCAAGGAATGGTGTAAAACTATAGGAACTGAATAAAACAACACCGCTTCCCATCTATTTACATCATCTTTAGAACTGAAAAATCGTAGAAATGGTAAAGTTTTACAAATTTTCCTTTTTACTGCTGTATGCATGACCCCGCTGCCAAAAAAACCAAAACTTTATGCACTAGACTTTTCCATTGTGACAGATCCTTCCTAAGTGGGCCCTTTTTTTTATAAGGAAAGACCAACAAAAAAAGCAACGAAGTATAGGCGAAAAGCCTTTGTTTCTTAATCGACCTTTAACAAACAATCTAATCAATTCCTCTCATTTTTGTTTCTAGTTCTGAACTAGGACCAATCAAAGGGATGAACCACTAGGAGAGATATTCCTCAAACACAAACTATTGGATCTTCACTGGCTTTTCATAAGTGTGCCGGTTCTGCATTAAAATCAAGATTTGCAATGAAAAATCTGAACAATGCTTTTAGAAAATCAAATTGCAAGGCACGTAGAAATTGAGACAGAATAAGATGTTCTGGAGAATTCCTTTTCTCATTAGAAAATGCTTAAAACATAGGGACCCATTTTGCATCTCACATGTACAGCTTGTAGATACTTTAATAACCCAACTTTGCACTTTGCGCACACTAGTTTTATAAGAAGCATATATATTTTTTTTTTTAATCTTCCAAGCACCTCTTCTGTTTCTGATGGAAATAAAATAAAGCATGTACCCCCCATGGAATTAACCTTCAGACATATTATTCTTTTCTAAAATAAGCAGTCTCTAGAAGAGAGAGAAAAAAACTTTCATGTACGTAGGTATACCTGATTTGCAATCATTGGTCTTTTAGTAGTATCAGTGTGCTCCAAACCAAGGTACTGTCCACGCACCATATACATCTCTTCTCTGTATCCAATCAAAAATGCAAACAAGCAATGTTACATTCAACAGAAAACAAATATGCATACAAAAGAAAACAGATTAAGCAACAGATAAGAATTATTCACCTGAAAACAGCTGGAGATGACATCACTGTCCTTGAGGTACTCAGGGCGATTCATGGATAAAAATGCAAAATTTCACTGACAAAAAATCAAGAAAAAGATTAGACATTTTGGACCAAAGGTTATAGATCTCAAACAACTTTCATGATACAAAAGAGCAGAATATAATATACAATATATCCTTTCAAATGAACAAAGGAAAATCATCTTTTATAATTAAAAGGAGATCCATCTTAACTTAATTACAACAACAAAAGAAACAAAGAATTTTACTTGACACTCTTCAAAAAAACAGTCAAAACCCTGAAGAAATGAGAGGCATTCTACTTCCTCAAGTACCCCCATCATTTTCTATCTCCCAATATCTAAGAATGTTTCATATTGATGGAATCAGCAATGGGAAAGTGGGATACAAATAATAACTCCCATTTTCTGTAGAGACTTTGTAGAGAATATTTAATACTATATTTCTCATCGAGAGGCCTTATTATTATATGGGAGAAAAAAAAAATAGAGAAAACTTTAGCAAATTCCTTATATGGAACAGTGAAGTTTTTTCTGAATACGCTTTTGCACCTCCGCTAAAGTCTCGCCTTCATGAAGTTTTTTCTGTCAAGCCCCATTTGAGGGTAGTTATAACAGATAACAGGTCTTAAATTGAAAGCCTTTAATTTCACGCAGAATCATTTATGAAAAGAAGCCCAAGACCAGTGCCGGAATGGTACTACCACACTATTCTTGTACAATAATTCAGTCTAATTCCTAGTCCTTTTTTTGTACTTGATTTCTATTTACTGTCCTTTGTTGTAAATAGCTGCTAACTTTCTTATATTTATAATTGTTAAGAAGAATTTGCACTTAAACAGCTTTTTTGGAACACTACAGAATGGCAAATCAGTTATTACAAATTATGCTACAATCTGGTTGGTAAGATTCAATATTAGAGATCTGAACGCACCTGATTATAATGGATCAGGATGTCAGAGAGATGCTCCACACCTCTGTACCGAATGGTCTGAGGCTTGGGCTGTTGGGAATAGCAATTATGAGAGGTAAGACGGATCTTAGACGGATCATCCAGTCCAATGTGACGGGCAACTCTCTCTACAACATCGTATGTGTGAAGCTTTGACCTGTAAGAAACATAGGAAAAAATATATATAAATGTAGCTCAAAACAGAAATAATTGGCTTTCTTTTCCCAAGTAATTATCTGGTACATATAAGCCGGTACCATAAGGTATTATTAGATCATTCTGTTCTTGTTTGGGTTATCGTTTTTCTTTTGTTTCTCTCTGCCAACTCAGCATATATGGGGTTGCCTTTTGCACTGGTAAATATCACTGGGCACTCATATAGATGAACACATATATTCTTACTCTCAACAATTACAAAGTAACAAAACTTTGCTTACAGTTCTAGACTAAAGTCGTCCTCCTTTGGTTTTTCCAGAAGTCTGAAATGTACTATCTACGTCATGCATTCAGCAAAATTATTAGTCAGATGATAATCAAATAAATAACAATAAGGTAACAAACCTACAACATCCAAATCTTTTTCTAGTCTCATTTTATAAAGAAAAGTCATTCTATTATGGAACAGATAGAAGTTTCAAAGGGGAGAGGGTGTGCATGTGTATACATACATATCTATATATATATACGAGGAGGGATCCACTTACAACATTTGTAAGTTACAACATCTTACAACAATTCGGTTTTGGGATTTTCAAAGTCCAAACAGTCAATCCAAACCGTTCAAAATGATATCTATATTAAAATGTGCTTGGAGATCAAATTTTACATTTTTTTGAATTTTTTTACTATTTATTAAGTATTTTACAAAACTGCTGTTTTTCAGTGGTCCAGAATTGTCTAAAAACAACAGTTTTGCAAAATACTTAATAAATAGTAAAATAAATAAATAAAAAATGTAAAATTTGATCTCCGAACACATTTTAATATAGAGATCATGTTGAACAGTTTGGATCGACTGTTTGGACTTTAAAAATCACCAAAAACGAATTGTTGTAAGATGTTGTAACTTACAAATGTTGTAAGTGGATCTCTCCTCTCTCTCTCTCTATATATATAGAGAGAGAGAGTTGCACATTCTATGATCTCTTCGTTTTGACTTTTATTAGGGATATTACAATATTTGCTGTACCTGGCGGTTATGGACATACTCCAAAAATGAAGGAACATCAGGATAGCGATAATTGGTTTCACTTTCAGGTACAATAGCTTTCTGGATGCAGATAATATCGCCATCTTCAAGCTGCAAAAATTAATTTAAGAAGAGTCATTCTACATTTCTGCACTGTTTGTACACTCCTTTGTTATGTCATAACAGACCTGGCTATTTTTGAAACTGATTCTCTTGTCTATTGGCTCACACATAATGTTTGGCTCAAATTTGATCTCCTACAAATACAAAAGGAAGTAATATGAGAGTTATCTCAAGAAATAAAAGTGTCTGCAAATGCACCAGTTGTCATCCATGTCACAAGTAAGAATGACAATGGCAACCTGACATGACAAGTTCCAAATAAAAAAAAATCCAAAATTGAAAAGCTTCATGTATAATCTGATGTGCAGGTGTGAAAAAGATAAGAGATAATATATTATAAGTTATGCATATGAATAAGCACCTCATAAAGTTCAATCTCTTCATTATCTGGGAACCCAGCTAGTTCATTCAACTTTGCAAGAATCTCTATTGGCTTTCCTGCTGCCTTGAGAAACATTCCCCCACATAACTAAGTTCAGCATAGACATAAAAATATGTAATCAGAAAAACTAATTTCTTTTATCGGAAAAAAAAACATACACATGCTATATAAAATTTAAAAAATACCGAAGCTCTTCCTTCTCGGGGTCATAAAGCTTGAAATAAATCAATATATCTTCCCTAGATTTATCAGGTAAAGGAAGCAGGCTAAAATCCTAAACAAACAGAGGAAAATATGTAATCAAGTAACTTTATGGCCCAAATGAAATTTACAGAACAGGCACTTGAAACACTTTAAAGGCATTACCACACCACGCTCTACTTCTAGGAACAGCTTCATCTCAGCATTATGTGCCTTGTTTGATACCTCTCTAAGAGTACCAACCTGCATAAATAGAACATGGATGTAAGTCATCTAAACAATATTAGTTTATATCAGCAATTGTGTGTCATCAATGAAGGGCACAAAATCAAGGACTGATACCAGGTGACAATGCCCTATGTCTGGGCTAACACCTATACCGTTACACAAGGTATTCGTTACAGGGCTCAACACTAGAAGGTCAGACTGCAAATGCAATGTACTTTGTAATGTTGGTTTAGAGTCAACATTGAGAGGCTTGCTAAATGGCTGCACTTTACCACTACTTCCCAAATTATTCAATAATAAAGAAGCTTACAGTTTGTAGTTCTTCAAGAAACGTCAGCGGACGGTGGGGCCGGTAAGTATGGTTTTGGCGCTTGGCCCACAACCAATACCTTTGGAACTGCACTGGTATGCCGAATTCCTTGGCAACTTCCTCCTACATAATTGTACATCCAATTTCAGAAGCCGTCATGTTTACGAAATATTAAGAACTGGACAGTTTTTTTTTTTTACCAGCTGTGGTGAATACAAGTAACAACTGGAAATACCAGATCAACATTTTGTCCCTTTTAGGGTTTTGCCTAGTTCAAAATATGTCAATACTTCCTATATATGGATCTACTTCAACCCTTCTCAAGGCTTGCCACAGCACACCAAGGGAAAAAAGTAACTTGCGGCTTTTCCATAAAAATTAAAAAAAGCCATATAGTTTTGAACTATTGCAGCCTCAATCTCTAACAAAGCAGGATAGACCATCAAAATTAAGGCAAAATGTACCTTGAAAGCAGTAAACAGTAATGTGAATATAGATGATACTGGTGGTGCGGCAGGAGTACCGAGAACCATCGCTCCAATTGGTGCAGATTTAGAGCAGGGGGTGTCAGCCGGATGAGGCATAGCCGAGTTCCCCTCAAGAGACCCTGAGTACACTAAGACTTGGGCTCCGTCCTCGCCAAGTGCTTGCAGGGCTTCGGGTGTGAGGCCATGAGGGAGTGGAGCGGCTTCCGCTTGAGCCGATGTTGAAGCCTTGCCGAAAGAGGAGTGCCGTGTCGTCTCCTGCCATGATTCAGGCTCTGTTGGTCTCCAGAGCAAATCCTCACCCATCGTCAATTGAAAAAGTTCTTGATCAATTACCATCGGGTCTTCTTCTTCTTCTCCCTCTTTGAACCGCCGCTCTAAAGTGCACGTGAGATGACTAATTCTCAACACGCAACGACCAAGGTTCTCATTCTCTGTGCGTCAAAATTTCAATGATAATTCATGTTTTATAACTACAGTGCTTGACAATTGAATTGTAATTGAATAACTAGTGAATAATTGATAAAAGATAACCTGACAGAAACCACAATGCTCAACAGTTTCGAGATTACAATGATGCCATTCCCCTGTCGTTAGATTATATATTTTGCAGTCATACGGGTGAGGACTCTCAGATAAAGTATCTACAAAATTCAACAAAGACAAATCATTTATATAAATGCCCGCTTGTCTTCTGTTCAGAAATAGTGTCCCCGCTCCAAGAAGACAAATATCCCCATCAAGTGGAGAGAGAAATGTGTCAAGTGGACGAATATTCCCGTAAAGTGAAGTAATAAAGGTGTCAAGTGGAAAGATGTACCCATCATCACGAATTTTCACTAATACACCAATACATATATCTTTATCACTGGATGCGCATACGTAAAGTACATGCGAATTTCGGATAAACAGATATGCACGAGGCTCATTGCCTAGCAGGTCGTTAGAGTAATTTATCCCGTCAAGAAGTAGATACGATGTAACCTTTTCAGTTTTCAGATTATAGGAAAGACATTTCCCGTGCCAATGATTGCGCACCATCAAATCCCTCTGAAATTGTAATTTCATGATGGATCCAACCGATTGTAATATCACTATCGTAGACAATTTTCCCATCCTCTAAATCATTTTCGACACTTGATTTTCAAAGGGTAAAAATATTTCCTCATCGTATCTTTCAATTAAAAATATTTGAAAGTCATTACGACTAAGTTGACCTATGAAAGTGTCTGTTAAAATTGTTTCGAGATAAACTTTGTTTCCCGCCTCAGCAATTAACAACCCAATAGTCTTGCCACGTGCCTCAAGATTCAACAATATCAGTTATACTGATATTATTTCTCCTTGCTGATAGATATATTTCTACAAGAGAGCCCATGTCCCGTTATTGTACAGATATTCATAGTTCGGATCAAGATTCAGCCCTTCCGTTCTTGTTTCGCCGCTTGAAACATTGAGAATTACATAACCATAGCAAAAATTACGACGCTGATTAATGAATAAAAATGACATTCTCTGTATTGGACAAACAAAAAATTAGGTATCTAATCAATATAACTATAGGAGTAGAACTAGGGTGTTCTTAAGCTCACTAAGCCCCTTTGTGAGCTTAACTCAAAAACCTATCGGATTGACTTCAAACGACACATCTAAACCGTTGAAACCGTTTTACTTCACGAGTAATGCATTTATATGTTAAATTTATAATTTTTCGAACTAGTTTAGTTTAAAATCAAGCGGTCAAAAAATAATGAAAAATTAACTCATTAAAATTAACTTATAAATCATCTTTTTTTTACCGCTTGACTTTATACTAAATTAGTTCAAAAATTTAAAAATTTGACATGTAGATGCATCACTCGTGAAGTAGATCGGTTTCAGCAGTTAGATGCGTCATTTGAAGTCAATTCAATAGATTTTTGAGTTAAACTCACAAAAGGACTTGGTGAGCTTAAGAACACCTTTGTCCAATACATATAATACTATTTTTATTCATTAATCAGCGCCGCAATTCTTGCCATGGTTATGTAATTCTCAATGTTTCAAGCGGCGAAACAAAAACGGAAGAGCTGAATCTTGATTCGTACTATGAATATATGTACAATAACAGAACATAGACTCTTTTGTGAAAATATATCTATCAACAACGAAAAATAATAACAGTACAACTGATGTTGCTGAATCTTGAGGAAGCACGTGGCAAGACTATTGGGTTGTTAATTGCTGAGACGGAAAACATAGTTTATCCAGAAATAATTTTAACGGATACTTTCATAGGTCAACCTAATCGTAATGACTTTCAAATATTTTTAATTGAAGAATACAATGAGAAAAAAAAATTGCCCTTAAGAAATCAAGTATCGAAAATAATTTAGAGGATGGAAAAATTGTCAACAATAGTGATATTACAATCAGCTGAACCCATCATAAAATTACAACTCCAGAGGAATTTGATGATGCGCACTCTCTTATTCACTGGGATAAAAATTTATATTGAATTGGTACGGAAAATGTCTTTTCCTATAATCTGGAAACTAAAGAGGTTACATCGTATCTACTTCTTGGCGGGATAAATTACTCTAATGATCTGCTAGGCAATGGACCTCATGCATATCTGTTTATTCGAAATTCGCATGTACTTTACGTATGCGCATCCAGTGATGAAGAGATATGTATAGGTGTATTAATGAAAATTCGTGATGATGGGTACATCTTTCCACGTGACACCTTTATTACTTCACTTTACGAGAATATTCGTCCACTTGACACCTTTCTTTCTCCACTTGACGGAGATATTCGTCTTCTTGGTACACTATTTCTGAACAAAAAACAAGCAGACATTTATATAGATGGTTTGTCATTGTTGAATTTTGTAAATACTCTATCGGAGGTTCCTCACCCACATGTCTGCAAAATATATAATCTAACGATAGAAAAACTAACCTGATCCATCTTGATCACCTATAAACTCCAACTGAGACGGGGAAAGAGACGAGCGTGGAGCTTCTCTTGCGGCTGGGCGAAGGATAGGGGGGGACGACTGCGCGGAGGAGACAGGGAACGGTTGGACGGAGTCGCATTTGCAGCATCACTTGCTGCCGATGTCGCATTTGCAGCATCACTTGCTGCCGATGTCGCATTTGCAGCATCACTCTAGGGGTAGAAGTTGCTTCCTCTTGATTAGTCGGTTCTTGCAGGGTTGCCATTTTGCCTAAAAAAGAAGAGTACCAAACCAAATTGCATTCATTTAACACATTGTTCTTAAAAGCATATAATTCAGAAAATTAAAAGCAAACTGAGATTCTTATGAATTTTAGAAAATCTATATTATAATGGACTAGTATTGCTATATGTTACTCAAACTGTAGCACTTAATCATAGGAAAAGTAATAAACTCGATAGTATATGCACAACTTGTAAATTATACAAATTATATGCAAACTATTGCAAACTTAAAATCTAAGTCTCAAAGAGAACAATTGAGTATAATACCTACTGTGATAAACAGATTAATATACTAAACCACATCATCAGAGTTTACAAGAATAAGATAGAGCTTACAATTGAGTATAATACCTACTGTTCTAAACAGACTAATATACTAAACATATTAATATACAATTGAGTATAAGATAGAGTTTACCACAATAGCAACTATTCTTTACACAAGTGAATATGCCCTTCCAGCCAAAGCAACCTAAAACCAAACCATTACAAAAGTTCAGAAAGTTTAAAAAATATTTATATACAAATATAAATTTACGAGGTGCTTATGATTTTAGATCCGATTTGCAATCAGCACTATTTAAAGACCATTTCTCCACTTGAGAGATGGGAGTGACTTTCCAATAATAAAGACCATTTAACACCATGGAGGAAAGACTTAATGTCCATGAATAAAGACTCAGACTTAATTAAATTTAAGTTTTCTAAATCAGCCATGTCAAGATTTACAAGGGATGCCAACTAGCTGTTTTTAAAATAAAATTGCGACATGATTGAGATGAAAAGAAGAGCAAAGATAAAAGGGTAACAAAATGAAGTACCAATATAATAAACTCTAGTTTAATTTGAAGAAGAAAATTTTGAAGGACTCACTTGGCACTACCCTTGAGAAATTAGGGTTCTGATTTTGGTTTTTGGTTTCTCTGAAAACTATATAAATTCAATCCGAAAGAATTAAAACCATCTAAAATCAAAACGAAAAGAATGAACTAATTAACAAAAGTTTTTGCTTATTATCTAATACCTGGTTTTGTGTTGTTTATTGAGGCTACAAACAATTTATATAACTTAGAAGAAATAGAGGGCGTACCGAGTGGCTGCGGAGCGGCGGCGATCTGGCGGAGCGGCGGCGATTTGCTGGCGGAGATCTGGCGGAGTGAAGTAGAGAGAGCAAAAAGAGAGAAATGAAAGAGACGGAGAGAGTGACAGAGAGAGCGAAGAGAGGAAAGAGAGGAGGCGGGCATGTGCTAAATAAAACCCTAACATTGGCTGCCTGTGGGCTTCGGTTTAAGCCCATGCCTAGCCTGGCCCGTCTTTAGGCCCGGCCTTACCTGGTCCATCACAGCACTGGGCTGATCGGTTAAAGAGCAGGCCGGGCGGGTATGACCGGGTCTCCGGGCCAATTGGGCTTTTTTGCCATACCTAGCTATAGGGCTGCACAAAAAATTCGTAGTTCGTAATTCGATTCGAGTTTGATTCGAAAAGTTCCTAAAAAATTCGATTCGAAATTGAGTTCGTTCGAAATTAATTCAAACCAAACTCAAACTGGACCTAGTTCGTTCGAAATAGGTTCGCAAACCAACTTAATTCGAAATTAACTCAAATGTAAACCGTTGATTTTTGCTGATAATGAATTTTAATGTTTTATTTAGGATAATATTTGGGTTTGTAATAATTCTAAGACTTTGGTGATTGTTTTGTACTTCTATTGATATTTAAATTGTACTTTGAATACTTTGGACATTTGAAAACTTTGGTGATGTTGCTCCTGTTGGTTATTTGGAAAACTTTGGATTCTGTGATTGTACTGAACTTTGATTGATTGTACTAAACTTTGGTGTTTGATATAAATTTTGGTATTTGTAATGAACTTTGATATAAACTTTGGTGTACTGTGTAATTATAATTCAAAATGCCTGAGTTTTTATTGAAGTGTTGTAATTTCGAACTATGGCCCAACCATAAGTCATAACTCGTAAGTTGTAACAAAGTTCGTAAAAGTTCGAAATTGAGTTCATAAAAAGTTCGATTCGAAATTGAGTTCGTTTGAAATTGAGTTCGTTCGAAATTAATTCAAACCAAACTCAAACTGGAGGTAAGTTCGATTCGGTTCGGTTCGTTTGCAGCCCTACCTAGCTATGTCCAAAGGCTGAGATCTCTCAGAAGGGGCTTTGTATCATCACTTGGGAGACTTACCCGTAGAATTAATATACTCTAAGGTAACGTAGTATTTGTTTTTAGATCGTGATTGTCTGATCATCATTACGCACAAATATTAAAAGATATTGTGCATCACATAGGACCAGGTCTAAACATAAATATTATGTTACCTCAGAGAATAGGGACTCCCTATCACAGTCTCTTAAATGAAAACATCAGCATCATTCATTATCTATCGGACGCTTGAAACTTGATGTTTACTAATTAGGTAATACATGTACAACAAATAATGTGAAAAAAATTTCAAACAAAAATTTTAAAATTATTTACATCTTCTTCCGTAGCCAAACCATACTTATAACTAATTAGATATCCATTGAATTTTGATTAACTCGACAAATAAATTTTTATAGCATTAGATTCTATTATCAATGAATTTTTATATTGACAATCTCAACAATCATGATTTAAGTTTAGATTTCAACCTGATACGTGGTCAAGAGCTAATAAAATTATAATCCTAATTGTAATTAGATTTTGATGTAATTCAATTAATTAGTCAACTATTAAGCAAAATTTAGATTTTAGTAGCCTACGGGCTTTCCCCAACAAAAAAAATTAAGCAAAATTTAAAACAATTTACCGTTTAATTTTATCATTGTACTAAATTTATTACATTATGATACAAACTATCTAAGCTATAAAAAGCACATGTATAATCTTATTTTTTATTTTAATAATTATTTTTTTAATCGTTGCTATTCGCGGGCGTCTAAATCCTCTCTGGGTGCGATGGGAGAACAAAAAATTTCGGATGTACAAATTTTAACAGAGTAGTGGTAGCTTCATGCAGTGTGTTAAAATATTAGATGCTCTTTAAAATATATAGACCGTGCGCTACATGAAATTAAAACTGCTCTGCTAACAAAATCGTCCCAAATTTTAAAGCACTATGAGGGAAAATTGAGAGGGAAGTGAAATTATATATTCCTTCTACGATAATGACTATAAAAATAAAGTTTTTAACAAAATATCTATCTGAAATTGATGTATTATTGTACGATTAAAATAGTTTGCTCTATAATTGTTATTGTATATTTGTCTCATAACCAAATTTATGTATTATTGTACAATTAACCAAATTTGTAATTAATTATTTTTCATTTACATATTGAAAATAATTATATGAAAGAAAAAAAATGAAAACTTACTACGAATAAATTAAGTTCAGTGACTTTTTTTAAAGTAAAGTCGAAATAAAATTACAAGTGAAACAAAATACTTTTTATGATTTGCATATGTACAACAATTTTTTTTTAAAATATTATGAAAGTGAAAAAAATAAAATTAAGTAATGCATGTACAACAAAATATGAAAAAAAATTATAATTTCAACGGGATTATGTCTGAAGTTTGATTATGTCTGAGTGATACAAGAAAATAAATGCAATGCTCTTTAATTTCAACGATTCAGGTCGACTAACAGATGACATATTTATGTGCGCCTTCATTAACTCACATAACTAGAGTTTATGATTCATATCCTATATGCATGAATATGCAACGTGAATATTTATTTTATTATATAAAAATTTTATTTTTATTTATTTATCCATCCAGCTAAGATTGAAGACCCTATTTTATATTAACGATTATATTTAAATTAAATATCAAAGTATACTATAGATTATTTGGATATATTTTGTCCGATGACATTATTGAATTCGGTGGCAACTAGAACAAAATTAAGCATTTCAGAATACACGTACATAAAAATAAAATTGAATTACAACATTCGAATAATTTTATGCAGGATTTTGTTATTTTATATATGTTAACCTCTAGTCAAAGTGAAGTTTCATGATAAATTACAATATTAGAATAATTTTACGTAAAGAGAGGATGCAAATTGATGGGGGAAATGAAAATTTTGGAGCAGGGGTTATGTTTAAAAAAACGATGAAATGCTAGAACATGCTAAATGAATTAGTAAATGATATTTTACTCAAATCCGTGTATATAACAATTAGAACAAGTCAACAAAATATTCGTGTTGTATATAAATATACATCTTTCGTACATACTTTCTTTTCCCTCACTTCCCTTTATTCTTTTCAGTTATTGATTTCTTATTTACATATTTCATACAGTATGTCAAATTAATGCTTATACTTGTGTCTTTGTTATGGTGCGTTTTTTTTGGACATATAGATTAGTTTATTTGGACATATAGAATTAATGCTTATATTTGTGTCTTATACTTGTGGCAAAATAATTTGGACATATAGGGTTAGTTTATTTGAGAATAATTTTTTTTTGCTTTTTATTAAAATAGAAAATATTATGATTTATTTATTTTTTGTATTAAAATATTAGAAATATTTTATATATTTCTTTGAAAATAGACAGATTACTATATAATTTGATTTATTAGAAAGACAGCTACAAATAATCCGGATCAACATTTTTCAGGTGGGATTTTTTCGCGGTTGTAAGAAAAATTAAAATATTTATTTGTGTGTTATTGAAAAAAATAAAAATAATTTGAATCTGAGTTATTGATCCTAGTTCAAAAGCCACTTCTAGATAAATACAGAAAATATTGTGGTTCTTCTAGTTTTGAAAAATAAAATTTTTCTTTGACAAAAGTGAGACGAAATGATTTCTCATAAAAAATAAATTTCAAAATAGAATGTACTGTAAGAACCACAATATTTTTTTATTTACTCAGAAGTGACTTTTGAACCTGGATCAATAACTCAGATTCAAAACATCTTTATTTTTTCCAATAACACAAAAAAAAATATGTTGATTTTTCTTGCAACCGCAAAAAATCTGGCCTGAAAAAATATTAATCCGAGTTATTTGTCGCAGTCTTTCTAATAAATCAAATTATATAGTATTCCATCAATTTTCAAACATATATATATAATATTTCTAATATTTCAATACAAAAAATAAATAAATTATAACATTTTCTGTTTAATTAAAAAAACTCAAATCCTGAGAATAATTTTCTGGAAAGAGAATATTTGAATCCTGAGAATTATTCGCTGGAAAGTAAGTCCAGATTCGGAGAATTATTTTCCGAAATTGGGAAGAATCGAAAATAATCCAAAAATAGATGCAGATTGTTAAATTTTGAATTTTTTTAATATTAATAAAAATTTCGGCGATACATATCTGCTGCTTTCTCCGGTCCTCAAAAACTCTCATACAAGAACATAAAACTAAAGAGGGCCTACATCGTTAAAAATATTTCATCAACCTGGTGAATAGGTATTCAAAATCAAAATTTAATTCAATTTTGATACAAGAAAATAAATACAATGCTCTTTAATTTCAACAGTTCAGGTCGACTAACGGATGACATATTTATATGCACCTTCATTAACTCACATAACTAGAGTTTATGATTCATATCCTATATGCATGAATATGCAACGTGAACATTTATTTTATTGTATAAAAGTTTGATCAAATTTTATTTTTATTTATTTATCCATCCAGCTAAGATTGAAGACCCTATTTTATATTAACGATTATATTTAAATTAAATATCAAAGTATACTATAGATTATTTGGATATATTTTGTCCGATGACATTATTGAATTCGGTGGCAACTAGAACAAAATTAAGCATTTCAGAATACACGTACATAAAAATAAAATTGAATTACAACATTCGAATAATTTTATGCAGGATTTTGTTATTTTATATATGTTAACCTCTAGTCAAAGTGAAGTTTCATGATAAATTACAATATTAGAATAATTTTACGTAAAGAGAGGATGCAAATTGATGGGGGAAATGAAAATTTTGGAGCAGGGGTTATGTTTAAAAAAACGATGAAATGCTAGAACATGCTAAATGAATTAGTAAATGATATTTTACTCAAATCCGTGTATATAACAATTAGAACAAGTCAACAAAATATTCGTGTTGTATATAAATATACATCCTTGGTACGAGTCCAGCTAGTATGACATTGGTGTCATATGACACAAACTACAAAATTAATTGGATAGACTTCAAATGACTAATTCAAACCGTTCAAACCGATTTACTTTATTAGTGATGCGTTTACATACAAAAAAAATTATATTTTCTAGTTATTTTAGTATCAAATCAAGCGGTAAAAAATGTTCAAAAACGAATACATTAAAATTAACTTAAAAACTCACACATTTGACCGTTTGACTTGATACTAAATAAATTCGAAAAATTATAAATTTTGCATGTAAACGCACAACTATTGAAATAGATCGGTTTGAACGGTTTGAATTCATCGTTTGAAGTCAATTCGATAGGTTTTGAAATTGGTGTTATATAGGCAGAAATGACACTGATGTCATACTAGCCAGACTCCCTTCGTACGTACTTTCTTTTCCCTCACATCCCTTTATTCTTTTCAGTTATTGATTTCTTATTTACATATATATTTCATACAGTATGTCAAATTAATGCTTATACTTTGTGTCTTTGTTATAGTGCGTTTTTTTGGACATATAGAATTAATGCTTATATTCGTGTCTTATACTTCTGTCAAAATAATTTGGACATATAGAATTAGTTTATTTGAGAATAATGTTTTTTTTGTTTTTTTAATTAAAATAGATAATATTATGATTTATTTATTTTTTGTATTAAAAAATTAGAATTTTTTTTTGAAAATAGACGGAATACTATATAATTTGATTTATTAGAAAGACTGCGACAAATAATCCGGATCAACATTTTTCAGGCCGGATTTTTTTGCGGTTGTAAGAAAAATTAAAATATTTATTTGTGTGTTATTGAAAAAAATAAAAAATGATTTGAATCTGAGTTATTGATTCCGGTTCAAAAGTCACTTCTAGATAAATACAGAAAATATTGTGGTTCTTCTATTTTTGAAAAATAAAAATTTGCTTTGACAAAAGTGAGACAAAATGATTTCTCATAAAAAAAAATTCAAAATAGAATGTACTATAAGGACCACAATATTTTCTTTATTTACTCATAAGTGATTTTTGAACTAGGATCAATAACTCAGATTCAAAATATATATTTTTTTTAATAACACACAAAGAAATATTTTGATTTTTCATACAGCCGCAAAAAATCTAGCCTGAAAAATATTGATTTGAATTATTTGTCGCAGTCTTTCTAATAAATCAAATTATATAGTATTTCATTAATTTTTAAAGAAATACATAAAATATTTTAATATTTTAATATAAAAATAAATAAATTATAACATTTTCTGTTTAATATTAATAAAAATTTCGGCGATACATATCTGCTGCTTTCTCCGGTCCTCAAAAACTCTCATAAAGAACAAAAAACTAAAGAGGGCCTACATCGTTAAAAATAAAATAAAAAATACCGTACGCCTTTTCATTTTTTTTTTTTTTTTCATTTAGTGTTTTTTGTTGACTTTTTGCCTAAGGAGCTGATATGTTTTGATCGTTTGAAACAAATTAGAGCTGATATAATCTCAAGCAGTAGTCTCTTTACTTACTGACATATGAAGTAGCCGACCACAAATATTATCTGGGAGGGTAATTATGTAATTATGTCCATGGGAAGTGTAGACTCGTGCTGATTTGAGAAAATATGAATTCTAAATGCCAATTTTTCTCTTGCAAATTTGCAATCAAAACATGAAGGAAAAGGAGAAATTTCTCTTCCCAATTAATGCATTGTCCAAGTCTCTATATCCAGTGAGTCGGCGGAAAACTTCAAATGGAATTGGAAAGCTTCGTGTTTATTCGGTCCGGTTTATTTGGTTTTGAACGGAATCAGAAAAGTTTAGACTGATCGGTTCAGTTTTTCGGTTTTTTTCTTGCTGGTGTTTTTCTTTTTCTTTCCAAATTTTTAGATTAACAGTTGGATATGGAATTAATATTTTTTTTTAAACTTTCGCAGAGGCTGCGAAGTTGATATGGAATTAATAACGGTGGGTTTATTTGTATGATTAATTTCTTATTTTATTTCGATTCAACCGAATGAACTGAAATTTAATTCGGTTTGTTCAGTTCGATTCTTTTTAGGTTGGCAAGTTTAGTTCGGTCGATTCAGTTCTATTTTTGAAAAACCAAATAAAATTTTAAATTGCTTATTTTATTTTGATTTTAATCGAACCGAACGGATGAACACCCGTAATTCCATTGAAGTTTGAACTGGTCTCGTTATTCTCTCTCTTGTGTGATCCAAATTGCACATGCTTACTATTTATTTCCTATATACTCCTACCTTGTCAAACGGAGTTCACGGTTAATTGTTGCTGTTCAAGTACTTGAAACCCCTACGGAATTAATTACTTGAACCCCTACGAAATCTCAGTTATTTTGGTCTGTTAGCGATGTCTGCCATACTGGACTCTTGTGAAGCATTCCATTTGATCTTCTCAGAGTGGATTCTTTTCGAAATTTTGATTTCTTTATTTGTTTTCCATCATTTAATTTTCGTTCTAGACTTCTAGAGATGTCTGCCATGGTCGCATATTTTCCAAAATTATTTGCAAATTGTGGCATACGTGAGGTTTCAAGCATAATTTGGTATTGAGATGAAGATAATGTTCTTTTAAGCAGGAACGTAAATTTAAAATGCAAGCGACTAAGCAAGGGCCTTGACAAGGCTATCAACTGCTAAGCATTTTCTTTGGAAGAAAGAAAGCAGATAAATTTAATTTATTGACAGTCAGCACAAAGGTTACAATGATCAAATGATAAAATTAATTGATCAATATACAAATTATTTCTTTAAATCTACATTCTGAAACTAAAGCTGAAATATTTAAAAAGAAAATTTCCCTTTCTTCTCCTTGAAAAAAAAAAAAAAAAAACAGATTGACAGCGGCTGAATTTAGAAATCAACTGAAGAAATTTGTTTTGTGATATGCTCATACGTCTTAATTACTCGAAGTGCACATCTCCTTAAAATTCTTAATTAAAGATTTCAAGATGAAGCATTTACAGCCATGAGCTTTTCCTGAAGCTTTGTAACACGAGCCTATAAAATTTAAGCATATAGAAATAATGAAAAAAAATGCCCTTAGATATATTGAAAACTTGAAAGACCTTCCCAGTGGAGTTTTGCATGCATATACTCAATTTCAATGAAATATATCAACATTAACATTAACACAGTGTAAGAGTTACCCTGAACGATTTGGACCGTCGAATTGAAGGATCCAGATTCAAAGCAGTTGCATAAGCCTCTTCAGCAGAATTGCATTCTTCCATTGCTAAGAATGCATCCCCTTGTGAAATGTAACCCTACAACCAAATTTTAACCACACTGTTATTGACAATATCAATCCGGTGATATTGTTGTCTTGCTCATCAATAGAATTTGATTAATTTAGGGGTACCTGAGGAAAACTGGTGGCTATTTCACATGCCTTCTTGGCATCTAAAAGAGCAGCAGCACTGTCTCCCATTGCCAATTTTGCAGCAGACCTGAAAGTAAACTAAGAATTTATGAAATAATAACATGTTTATTTTAAATAATAGAATATCACATGGGAGGAACACAGTTGAATTTAGATGATGTACCTTGTATTATACAGTACGTGCAAACCTCCATAAGGATTAAGCTCAATGGCCTGCATGCACAAACCAAGGAAATCACTACCTGATTAGTTCAAATTCTTACAATTTGAAAGCAAAATCTAAGGAACTCTTCTTTCTCCCTTTGGTGTTCTATGTTATTTCTCTTCATCTCCATATAAGAAATGAATATGTGTAATTTAAAGGAACCTGTGAGAGAAGGGCTACAGCCTCGGCCGCATTCCCCTTCGCCAGAGCCACCTCAGCTCTCTTCCTCAATCCGAGAGCCTCGAGATTCGTGCCAGGGTCGAAATTGGGCCCACACACCCACGCCAGAACTTCAGCCGCACGAGCCGGAGTGCCACAGTGGCCCAACAATTCCCCTTTTGGGAGCACCACCACGTTCGGCCCGGCGCCACACCGACCAAGACAGCCGCAGGAGACCACAGACAATCCCGGCGGGGCCAGACCAGAGAGAGTCAAGAGGGTTTCCCTTGAGCCTTGCCTGGCGCACGTGCGGTTCACGCACACTCTAAGCTCGACCTTCTCAGTAGAGGTTGACGTGGCTGATGCGTGAACAGTGAATTTTCTTTCTCGCTTTGCACAAGTGAGGAGAGAAGAGAACGAAGGGTAGGTTACTGTGAGCGCCATTTCTTGACTCTCATCAGCGCGTAAAAAAATATAAAAAAGATGTTACTTTGCGTTGTCGGATCCTTTTTCGTATATGCCTATGCAATTTGTAAATTATCGTAGGAAATTCGTCACTCAAAATCAGCCCATCAATGGGATTTTCATCCAACAGCCCATTACAGACCAATAAGGACACTGGGCCTGAATCCGACCCGTTTACCTACCTTTCTCTCGAATTCATTCTCCTAAAGTAACTCAAATTTTGAGATTAGATCCGGACCGTCAGATGTTTTCTGGCACGAATATTAAGGAGGTCCGTGCATTCCATTTCGGGCCGGATTGGTCCGGATCTAAAATCAAAATTTGAGTTTTTTGGGTGGAAATGGCCCATATAGGTTCTCAGAGCTCCTATAGTAACCCAAATTTTGAGTTTGGATCCGGACTGTCCGATCTGCTGTGGCACGAATATTAAAGGGGCTTGTGCATTCGACCTCCGGCCGGATTGTTCCGGATTCTGATCGGACGGTTCATATATAAACTCAAATTTTGTGTTACTTTAGGGGATCAGGAGAGGATCCGGACTTATTTCTCTCGAATTCTCTCTCGCCTCTCAGCTCTCGGTACCCGTTTCCCCTCTCCAATACCGTCTCCTAGATTCACGATCAACGACAAGTAAACATAAGATCATGTCTTGTGCGCGTGTCAGTCTGAAGGGATGGCAGCAGGCGGCGGTTGCAGTGGGGTCCGCTTTTGGTGCATTAATGGATCCGAGAAGGGCCGATTTGATAGCGGCTCTGGGAGAGACCACTGGCAAGCCAGCGTTCGAGCGTGTGCTTCAGCGCATGAAAAATAGCACCGAAGGAAGGGTTAGTTTCATTTATAAAAACCTCTATATGCCATTCAGTTTATTTAGTTATGGTAGATAGTTTAAGTTATCAGTAACTCAGAATTTGCTTTAGTGAATCATAAATTGCCCTGAGGGGCATGTTTGACATGCTATTTTTTTTCATGGATTGCTGGTATATGTATTGGAGCAAATTGATTCGACTGTTCCTCTTATTTATGCGTGCACAGTGGCTGTTGATTTTGTTGTTATAGCTGCTTCTTTCTGGTTCTGTTTTGTAGCGTGGATTACCATGTTGTGACCTCTAGAACAACTTGTTTCTATATATTCCCTCAAAAATTGGAGTTTAATGCTTACACATGTAAAATGAGAGATCTTTTTAACCCCAACAGTAAAAGTAAGTATCCTATAAGACTCCTTTCCATTCATTTATTCAGGAAAGGACCAGTAGAAAGTTGTGAATTTTGGGCATTAGGAAAAAGAAATTTACTGGCACAGATTTTTTTTTTTTTTTGTGCAGCTCTACGGGGGTTTAATGTTTTGTTGTAATTGGGACATGCTGTGATCTTTCACACTAAATTTGCACTTTTGCATTTGAGGGTACTGGAATGGTATAATTCTCATAATTTTTATATTGTTGATTCAGGAAGTACTTTTGCACCGGCCACGGGTCATATCTTCTCAAGTCTCACACGCATGGGACATGCCAGAAAACACATTTGGTGCAGCATATGCAAACTTTATGGGTTCTAGAAACTTCTCACCTGACGATCGGCCCCCAGTTAGGTTTATGGATTCCGACGAACTTGCCTATGTAGCAACACGTGCACGTGAGGTGCACGATTTTTGGCATGTGCTTTTTGGCCTCCCGACAAACTTAATAGGTGAGTCGGCACTTAAAGTGATCGAGTTTGAACAGATGTTTCTTCCAATGTGTTTTATGTCAGTTGTTGGGGGCTCAGCTAGGTTTAATGAGAGGCAGAGAAGGCTGTTCTTTCAGCATTACTTCCCGTGGGCCCTACGTGCAGGTGTTAAAAGCGCTGATCTGATGTGCATTTATTATGAGAAGCACTTTAGCGAGAATTTGGAGGAGGTGCGCAGGAGATGGGGAATTGAGCCTTGTCCTGATCCAAAAACGAAGAACATTTAGATTGAGTCTGTTTCTCTAATAGGTTCTCTTTTGTTGGTCTGATTCAGTTGAATTTACGAAGAGTTTAATAAATGATCTTTGGATTTCAAACAGTAATGTACATAGTTGCATTTTGTTTTCTTATATTTTTTGTCCCATGAAATTTTGCTGCCTTATTTTCTTCCTCTTTAATGGTGATGTACTATTGTCTCAGATTTAAGAACTAATTGGTTTACATAAAAGTCTTACCGTTAAGTTGGTTTATTCTAAGTTATTGGGTCGGGTCCAGGTCGTGTTTATGTTTAATGTTTTGTTTTTTAACATTAGAAAAATCTGGAAAAATAATCTCATATTTTAACTAAAACAATCAAATTATGTAATTTTACAATATTGACCGACAGGTTCATGCAACATAATCCAACCTGGGAGGTATTAAGAAAAATAGAATTCAAGCAGAGATTAAGCTAAGATGAACTTTGTATTCAAAAGTATTGACAAGCGCCATCGCTTAATGTCTCACGCAAGCAATGAAGCATCTAGCAAGGATAGAGCATAATGCTCCATTTTTTGTCTATCCCCAATTTCAATTTTTTAACAATAATATTCTTGTTGCTATATCTTTCAAACGTGTGTTTACAAATCATTCTGAACTCATTCATTCAAACAATTAAAAAATGTTAAAAAACAAAATTGAAGTACCGTAACAACTAACAACTGACTAACAAGGCATTCTGAATGAGTTCAAGAATGATCTGTGAACACATACGTTTCTTTTTTTGCTTTAAGAACACGTACTTCAATATTTAAACCTGAACAGATTTGTTCAGATTGAATTGTGAACGCATTATGTTTACAGTTTAATCTAAATGCATGTGTTTAATGCCCAGCGTTCAGACTATTTGTTTTAGTACTTAAAATTATTTTCTTTAACAATTTCCAGCTGTCTGAACATATTAATTTAGAATGACTTGTAAACACGTACGTTCGAAAAAAGATATAATATTATTAAAATTTTCAATACAAAAATATTATTATCATACATTTTACAACCGAGATTGACGGAAAAAAAATCTTTCTACAACAGTATATATATACCAAATCGAACACTATATTATTTGAAAACCAGCCACTACGTCAAGTACAACAAGCAGATTAAAATATCATCTCAAAGAATAAACGAGGCTTACTTACATTCCCGCATATAAACACACAAATTTACACAAATTTCACTCAAAAGAAGGTCACAACTGACACCCCTTGCGTCGGGAATGGTTCAAAACATATACAACATCTCCTCCCTCCCCTCGATTTCGATTTCATGTTTGTTAAGTTTGTTCGGGATGTGCTAGGTTGCCTGTCAAATGGCACACCTGCAGATGTGGCAGTGATGTCATCTCTACTAGGTTGGGTGTCTTAGGTGAATACCGTGCTTTGCTTCGTTGAAGTACTTTACCAGAAGGTTCACACAATCAGCCTATATAACACAGTTTTCATAAATAAGGCCTAGGTAAAAAACAACAACAACATCAACTGATAACAACATATACTTGTAAGAGTGAGGCTATGGTAATATGCATATTACATACCGGTCCGTGCTATGGACTCGCATTGTCATTTTAAAGTCTAAACAGTCGATCTGAACCATTCAACTTGATATTCATATGAACAATGTACCTGCAAATCAACTTTTACATTTTATAGAATTTTTTTACTATTTTTTTTAGATAGGTACAAAATTACGATTTGAAAATTCTGGACCATTCATTCAAAAGCAGTGGTTTTCTACCTATCTAAAAGATATTAAAAAAGGTAAAATTTGGTTTGCAAGTACATTTTCATATGGAGATCATGTTTAACGGTCCCGATCAATTGTTTGAATTTAAAAAATAGAGCTATGAATCCATAGCACAGATTGATCCGTAATATGCATATTTTTTAGGGTTCCTAATATGCATATTACCTCTTTTTTTCTCTTCCCTCAGCACTATCTCATATGTGCTACAAAACAGACTATTATCATGTATGCATGAAATAAAAGAAAACCATACAATTGACCTCTTATACAAGGGAGGATGACATACCTTGGGACAAGTTTGGAAATTATGACACTCTTGCTCGTTGCAGTAGCTGACGACAAGTTCAGATTAAACTTCACTTTTTAATCTACCAAAAAGCAACCATAAAATTCACTGAAGCATTCCTTGTGCAATTCCCTGAAAAGAAAAACAAAAGGTAATTACAAAGGGCATTATAAGGAAAGATGATTAGATGAAGTTGAGAGAAATTAGGAACTTTTTTCTCTTCATCACTTTTGTAACCTATCTTTTATACAGGATTTTTTTGTAAAATTGAAATGGAATATGGATGAACACAAATTATGAAGGCATCTAATTACGGGAACTAATTGTTATCTCTACTAAAACTTAATAAATTTCAAGCACCATGAAAAGAACCTTAAAACGGTAGATTTTAAGGTGCTCTACAGTTGCTGTACCAGTGGCCGTCAGAAATTGGTACTGGTACAGTGGTTGTACCAGTAGTTAATAGAGATTGGTGTGGTGGTACTTGCTTAATTTGTTTAACCATCAGAACTGGTGCCTGCTTGATTTACTTAACCCTTTCATCTAAGGTAAATGGAACATGAACTGGTACATGATACAAATGGATGTCAAAAACAAAATGAATCAGTGCATGGTACAAATTTACCGGAGGTCGGGAGCGACTAACAGATAACACCTTCGAATACCAATTTTATCCCTAACTTAATGGATGGCTTTGATCTGTTTAAACAAATTTACCGCTGCATATTTGGTGTCCATAGAAGAACAACTCAAATTATAATTGAATTAATATGCCAAGGCCACTTGGAAAGAACTGCACTTTCCAAGAGAATTCATTGATAACATGAACTCCAGTTTCTAAATTCCAAACAGAATTTATATTGAAAATTTTATCCTTTGTCAACACAAAGCTACTGACAATGTTTTTCCATTCTCTCAAAGTCATAAAAAAAAAATACAAGAAATCATTTCCTACGATGTTTAGGTAGCAAATCAGCTGGATATGAAAATATATATAATTGGAATCTTAAAACAAAATATCTGCACCAGATTTTTCGCTCTCACACATTATTCAAATGTATCATGCTTCAGCCATGGAAGAAACTCGAAAGTATACACACAGAGTAAAATTTTTCCCTACTAACCTATTGTTCAGAGAAATCATATTTTTCTATGACAGAAGGCATAAGAGCCTTCATTGCCCTTGCCGGGCTTGAGCTAGATCTACTCGCAAAAGGAGAACTAGATCCAGAAGTAAAAAGGGGCGTACCGTCTTCTCTTGGAAAAGGAGAAATCAAAGATGGAGATCCATCAACTGTTTGACTTCTATGACCAACATATGACCTATTATCTTTGGTGATTTCATAATAATCAGCAGTTCTCACCTCCTGTGTGAGGGCGCACCAGCAACAACACAACCAATCAACACAATCAGTAACTGAGGGGCTGAAACACAAAAATCTACTTCCAGGGAGGTTATATCTTTTTCGCATCAGGATCCTCCAAAAACCACCATATAGCAAACCCAGGAAGCAGAGAATATGCCAGTGATACCCAATGCCTCGCGAAGGGCCTCATTGTCAATGTTCACTGCAGCAAGGTTGAAAATGAAAAAAGGAGCTGAACAGAAGAGTACGAAAGTGACAATGTGAACAAACATGTTACTAAACCCTAGCCTCTGCATGTTCCAGCCAAAAACACAAAAAATACAAAAAATTGACAGGTACGCCAATGAAATGTCATCCCAGAAATCGAGTATGCCACCAATTCATTCAGGTTGAGTGTCGATAATCATCCTCTCTTCATTTACGAAAGAGTATCTCCTCTCAACTGTATTTAGCTGTCCAGGAGTTGGTTGCGTACCTGTAACAGCCGTAACAGTTGACACAGACTGCTGTGCTTCTTCATCTACTTTTAGGTCATAATCCTTTCCAAGAGGGCTAAGCACATTATACAATCCCGCGAAAGCCGGTGCACCAATGGCCACAGAGATACATATAGCAACCCCAATTGCAGGTCCGTTTGATCTACGGTAACCTAAATTCACCGCACAGCGAATACTGTGCAAAGCAGTTTAAATTAAGGAGAACAACTACAACCATCAAGTGCATCCATTCGTGTGGCTTGTATGTGCCGTTCTTGCAATATAACTTCCTTAAGCGTAGGATGTCTTTTTGTTGCCATCGGAGTAAAAGCACCAGGTGGTATAACTAGGGTGGCAAAAAAGCTCGTGGCTCGTGGCTCGATCGTGACTCGCACCTGACTCGCTCGCTAACAGCTTGTTCGTTACTGGACCGAGTTGTTAACGAGTCAGTTCGCCACTAGCTCAGTTCATAATTAACGAGTTAAAGCTAGGGCCTAGCTTGCTCGCCAGCTCAGCTAGGCATCAATTTGTGAATTTGTATGATTTTGTGTGTATTTTATACTGTCTAGCTCGGTCCAGCTTGGTTCAGCTCGATCCAAAAAGTTTATAGAATTTATTTTCTTCTTAAGACAAGATTCAGCCAAACCTAGCGAGTCAGCTCGTCAGCTCGCGAGTTACCTCGGACTGGTTTGTTATGATTTCAAGCTGAGATTTTAGCTCGGATGCCCTAGATCCAGCTCGCTCGGCTGTAGCTCGTCCAGAATTAACAAGCTGAGCTAGGGCCTAACTCGGACCGAGCCAGCTCGTTGCCACTCCTAGGTATAACCTCTTTGGGTGCTAGTACAAGCACATGAAGGTAAATAATGCATTTAATATCTGGTTATTTACCTCAAACCAAGTATCCCTTTGTGATTTTCTGGGCAATGCGATGTTTAACATGCCGGTCTATTAGATCAGTCAAAGCAAGTCAAAGTTAGTTAGATTAGTTGAGACTATTAGTCAAAGTAGTTAGACTAGTGAGGCAGTTAAGCATAGACCAGGTGTATTCATGTGATAGCTCTCTGTATTGTAAACGCCTATATAAAGGCTATTGTAAAGACTTTACAAGATTAACAAAGAATGGATTTCATTTGCCATATCTCTTCTACCTAACATGGTATCAGAGCCATTGTGCTCTTCTCTTTTCTCTCAATTCCTCTAAATTTCTTTTCTTCTTCTCTGCTGCTTCGCTCTCATGGCAGAGAATAACTCTGGACTTCACACTCAGGGATCGCAACCTGCTACACCTCTCTCCCTTTCCTCTGATTCTCTGATTCAGATTACTATCCCTGTCAACACAAAGCTGGATCGCACCAATTTTCTGGCCTGGAAGTCACAAATCGAACCAATTGTTCATGCTTATGGTCTCTTCCATCATCTTGATGATCTCAATTCATCACCCCAACCGACGATTGATATCAATGGCACACCGCACACCAATCCGGCTTTTCTTCCATGGCAACGGCAAGATCAGTTCTTGCTCGGCTGGTTGAGGTCTTCTATCACCGGTACGGTTCTGGCGCAATACGTAGCTTGTGTGACGGCGAGAGATCTGTGGCGTGCTCTCCATCGGGTTTATTCCGTTGTCTCCAAGGCTAAACTCATGGACCTTCGCCGCTCACTACAGCTGACTACTCGTGGAGGCTCCTCTTGCCATGATTACTTTGAGAAAATGCGGGGCTTTGCTGATCAGTTGGCTGCTATCGGGTCTCCCATCTCAGATTCGGATCTGGTTAACCACATCCTAATGGGTCTCGGACCCGATTACAACTCCTTTGTAGTCTCTCTCACTACCAGACCCGATCTGATTCCACTGGATGATCTTCATGGCTATCTTCTGGCACACGAAAACCTCCTTACTGCTCAGCTCGCTGCGGCTTCCTCTTTCTCCTCTGATCCTGTGGCGCTCTATACTAAACAGCACTCTTATGGTTCCTCTCAGCCCAATAACTCAAGAGGCCGTGGCTATAGAGGCCGAGGTTATTACAGAGGTGGCCCAGGCCCAAACCGTACCTCCTCAGGCCGAGGTAATCCTAGCACTCCCTATCGACCTCCTAATTCCCATAATTCTGCAACTGGTGCTTCTTCTACCACTGGTAATCACCAAGCTGAGCGCCCTACCTGTCAGGTGTGTCGCAAGAGAGGTCATGAGGCTCTTCATTGTCGGTACAGGTTTGACCATTCTTATACATCCGAATACCCGACCAATGTCCAAGCTCTAGTTACTACCTCCTCTTCTTCTCCCAATGAGGGGTGGTTTCTTGATTCGGGTGCCACAAATCATGTGACGTCCGATCTTAATAACTTGAGCTCCTTTGTTCCCTACTATGGTAATGACCGTCTTCAAGTAGGTAATGGGCAAGTTCTTTCTATTGATCATCTTGGATTTTGTTCTCTCAAAACTAAGTGTGGTCTCTTGCAATTGAAGGATGTTTTACATGTACCTCAAATTAAGAAGAATCTTATAAGCATATCTCAATTTACTCGGGACAATGATGTGCTTATAGAATTTTATCCCTCTTTTTGCATTGTGAAGGATCGCCACACGAAGACCCCCCTCCTCCAAGCCAAGCTTAGTCATGGCCTTTATACCCTTACTTCTTCTTCTCCTCATGCACTTGTGGGTGAAAGGGTCACGGCGGATCTTTGGCATTCTAGACTTGGACATCCTTCTTCTTCAACCACTAGCCTTCTTATCAAAGCAAATAAACTTCCCACATTATCAAATAAATTGCATTTTTGTGAGGATTGTGCAAAGGCAAAGGCTCATGTTTTGCCATTTTTGCCTTCTTTATCTTTTGTTTCTAAACCTTTAGAGGTGATTCATTCGGACTTGTGGGGTCCCTCACCTATTGTATCATCTAATGGTCATAAATACTATGTTCATTTCATAGATGAGTTTTCTCATTTTTTTTGGATTTACTTTCTTAGTACAAAGGATGAGTTGGTGCATGTCTTCTCCAAATTCAAATCTCAAGTGGAGAATTTATTCATGACACAAATTAAAATACTCCAAACGGATGGTGGTACGGAGTATAAACCCCTTGCGAAAACCTTTCCTCACATCATTCATCAAACCTCTTGTGTTTACACCCCACAACAAAATGGCCTTGCCGAACGAAAACATCGACACATTGTTGAGTTGAGCCTTGCTATCATGTCTCATGCCGCTCTACCTTTAACCTTTTGGGATCACATTTTTCAAAGTGTGGTGTTCCTTATCAATCGATTACCACCTTCTTCTCCTCCTCATATCTCTCCTTACAAGAAATTATTTAATTCCAATCCCGATTACCGCTTTCTACGGGTCCTTGGGTGCCTTTGTTTTCCTCTTCTTCGACCCTATAACAAACACAAGCTTCAATTTCGGTCATTACCATGTGTTTTCTTGGGCTATTGCAATACTCAAAAGGGCTATAAGTGCCTTCATATCCCTACTGGCCGGCTTTATGTAAGTCGCAATGTTACTTTTAATGAGTTTTGTTTTCCTTACAGAGATATGTCTCTCTCTACTAGCTCTCAGGTTTCGGCCTCCACACAGGATTTTTCCTCCTCCAATTCTCTCTGGCCTGGATCTCTCCCTAGCACCAGGCCTCTTACTGACTTGGGCCTCCTTGGTCCTTCTCCCTTCCTCTCGGCCTCCAGGTCCACTACCAATTCCGCAGGCCTACTTGGCCCTTCACCTTTACTCTCTGCTTCTCGGCCCACTTCTGATCCAGCAGGCCTGCCTGGCGCTTCTTCAGCATCTCCACCCGAATTAGCCCATTCTGATGCTTCTCCCTGCATCGGCCCACTTGAGCAGCCCGTTTCTTCTCCTATTTCCACACGGGCTGGTCTTGATTCAACAGTACCCAGTGCACCTGCTGGCTCCTCTACTCCTACCCGAGAGCAGCTCTCTGCCTCCGAGTTGCCATCTCCTCATGTGCCGATCTTACCGACCCCAACTCCTTCTTCTTCTCATCCCATGGTGACACGTCTTCGTGACAAGTCTCGTCGACCCAAACTATTTCCGGATCATGTTGCATTTATCACCAACCGGCACTCTATTCCTTCGGGCTCTCCACCTGAACCGACTTGTTTTACCACGGCTTCCAAATTTCCCGAATGGCAAGAAGCTATGGCACTTGAACTTAATGCACTTGCTCTTAATAAAACTTGGGTTCTTGTGCCACCTCCACCAAATCAACATGTAATCGGGTGCAAATGGATTTACAAGGTCAAACGGAAAGCCGATGGGTCGATTGAGCGACATAAAGCTCGCCTTGTTGCGAAGGGCTATAATCAAGAAGCCGGGGTTGATTTTCATGAGACCTTTAGCCCCGTTGTGAAACCGACTACCATCCGTGTGGTTCTTTCTCTTGCCATTTCCCATAATTGGTCGATTCGACAATTGGATGTCAACAACGCTTTTCTTCATGGTGATCTTCACGAAGATGTGTACATGGTGCAACCACCCGGGTTTGTCGATTCTTCTTTTCCCTCTCATGTGTGTCTTTTGAAGAAAGCTTTATATGGTCTCAAACAAGCACCTCGTGCATGGTTTCATAAACTTGCCTCTTCACTCACCGATCTTGGTTTTTGTGCTTCCCAATCCGATTCTTCTCTCTTTATTTGCGCCACTTCTCGTGCCATCACCATTGTTTTAATCTATGTTGATGATATTATAGTCACAGGTTCCAATCAAGATGATATCTCTACTCTCATTTCTTCTCTTGGAGCCCAATTCTCTCTCAAAGATCTAGGCCCTCTTCATTATTTTTTGGGCATTGAAGTGGCTCGTGACTCTACGGGTGTTTCTCTTGCTCAACCACAATACATCCGTGATCTTCTTCTTCGATCTAAAATGGACGGTGCCAAACCTTGTCCTACCCCATTCTCCCCGGGTGACCCGCTCTCCAAATTTCATGGTAATGCAATGGCCGAACCTCATCTATATAGGAGTGTGGTTGGCGCTCTCCAATATGCCACCATTACTCGACCGGATATCTCGTATGCGGTTAACAAGGCCTCTCAATTTATGCACGCACCTACCGATGAACATTGGAATGCCGTCAAGCGAATTTTGCGCTACTTAAAGGGCACTCTCACTCATGGTATTCGGCTTTCTTCTCATTCTTCTTTTGAGCTCCATGCCTATTCCGATTCGGATTGGGCTAGTTGCCCCGATGATAGACGATCGACTTCCGGGTTTTGTGTGTTTCTAGGCTCCAACATTGTCTCATGGGGCTCCAAGAAGCAACATACGGTTTCCCGCTCTAGCACCGAAGCGGAATACCGTAGTATGGCAGTGGCCGTGGCTGAACTGATTTGGCTTCAACAGCTACTCAAGGAATTACATGTTCCTCTTTCTCACAAGCCTACTCTTTGGTGCGATAATCTTGGGGCGACATTCTTAGCCTCTAACCCGGTTTTTCATGCCCGTACCAAACATATAGAGATTGATTATCACTTCGTACGTGAAAAGGTGGCGGCTCAACAACTGAGTGTTCGGTTCATTTGCTCCAGGGATCAGATTGCTGATGCATTTACCAAATCCCTTTCTAGTGCTCGGCTTGCATTTCTCAGGACCAAACTTACTGTTCAGTCCATTCCAAGCTCTGCTTGCGGGGGGATATTAGATCAGTCAAAGCAAGTCAAAGTTAGTTAGATTAGTTGAGACTATTAGTCAAAGGTAGTTAGACTAGTGAGGCAGTTAAGCATAGACCAGGTGTATTCATGTGATAGCTCTCTGTATTGTAAACGCCTATATAAAGGCTATTGTAAAGACTTTACAAGATTAACAAAGAATGGATTTCATTTGCCATATCTCTTCTACCTAACACGGTCATAAAAAGAGGATTGCACCTGAAATTGCAACACATAGAATCCATACAAATAGAACCATGTTTAAAGGATCTCTGATCCATTCTTTGGTCAAGACCAATACGTGGGCCCAGTCGATTTCTTTGAAGTGCAACCGGGGCAGCTGGTGCTGAATTTGGGGCAAATTATGATTTTCGGATTGGACAGAACGGGACATATCATCTCTCTCCAATGCAATTTGTTTGAACTTGACTGAGGGTGATGGCCCGAATTTCTTGAAACGGGTCCCAGTAAGTGCAGAAACTGAATTTATGAAATTACAGAATGGATTTTGATGTTTTGTTTTGGTTGGTTGGTTCTCTATAGAGATTTCGTCTATGGTACTGCAAGTGTTTGTTGATTTCGCTGTGTAGGCTTCGTCTTGAATTTCAGATTTTAATTTTTCTTTAACTAACCGAGATATAAGATGTTGTTGTCTCTTCTGTTATGCTAAAATATCAGCCCACCGAGTAATCTGCAAGAATTAACTAATTATAATCTTGCAATAGAACATATTTATTTGAGATATAATAAGAAGTGCAACATTTCAAGTGATCATTCAATAGGACACATGCTGTCATGAGAAATGAGATGAACTATACAGAAAATGAGTTAATTTGTTCTGGACTAAAAAACCTAGATTACGCATTTAAGAGAAAAGGCTACAAATTAAAACAAAACTATTTGGTAATTGCACAATAGTATGAGTATGACACAATCCACTAAATGACAAGCTCATAGATGAGTTTTCTGTAATAGCCAATTGATTCATAGAAGTAAAAACATTTCATCTTTTGCAACAAATCAACTAATTATACCCAAAAAAAGGAGAATATTAAATCTTACAGGGGTTCTCTCCCGGCAAGCTTTCCGAAAAGTGGTCATTTGCTGAAATCGGACACTCGAGCGCCGTTTTATGACCGTTTGAAGTTTCGTCGTCGTATTTTGCCTTTTTAGTGAAGATATCGTCCCTATTCATACGTAATTTAGCAGAATTTACTGTATTTTAGCGTAATTTAATGTAATTTTGCGTAACTTAGAGTAATTTAAAGTAATTTAGTGTAATTCAACGTAATTTAACATAATTCTAAGTAATTTAGCGTATTTTAGTATAAATATGCTTAAAAGAAGTAATCTAACTAATATTTCGAATTTTTAGCATTAAAATTCAGCATCTTGATATTCATATTATCTCAAAAAAAAAATTAAATAAATAAAAGTGGACCGCCCAGCCACTGGGCGGTCTGCTATGGATCTGGACCGCCCAGTGGCTAGGCGATTAGGGCAGTTTTAAAAATAATTTTGGGGTGATGACAGATTTGATAATTTGTTTTTTTTGCTAGGGTATTAATAAAAATCCCGGGGTTCTCTCTAAAGAACCAAAATACGGAGACCAACTAAAGTGCAAAAGTAACTGTAAAATGCAAATGGGAAGGTCGCGTGAGGGCATTTCTGGTACTTCGCTGGAATTTCATGTCAAACGGAGGATGCGAGTTTCCACTCAAGAGAAGCTTCGGATTACAGGCTGTTGAGAATACCACACACCGCTTTTACAAAACAAATTAGGGGGAATTTCGTATATACACCCTTCAAAGGCTGAAATAAGTATTTCTCTTTCTAAAGATCGTAATATTATATTTACCCTTCTAACTTTAAAAAAACTCACAATTTAATTTGTAAGTTTGTGAGAAATTTATGAGGGTAAATATGATATTATGAATTTTACATTCAGTAGCAGTGTTGTAAATAACGGTACGCATTCATCGAACGGACAGGGTATCGTCAAGCGATTAAATGAATAATCAGAAATAATCAGCCATAATAGAAAATAATCGGCTAATTAGTTGAAAAAATATGTGACGATTTGATCACTGCCAACGACTAATCGGCCTAAACGACTGTTTTTTACAACATTGATCAGTAGGATGCAATTTAGAAACTTTTTAAGAGTATATTTGAAATTATTCCAATAAACTAGGTCTCGAATGGGACGTAAAAAACTAAAAATAGTTGTCCAAGAATCCGTATCACCCCAAGTAGCTGAGGTGTAAGTGGCAAATTCAGATCGTTCTTTTAACTTGACGCAAATCTCAAAGCACTCCCTACAGTAACAATAGGTATCGGTTTGAGTTTCACCCGGCTGGAATTAATCTGGGCCGTCTATTTTTTTACGTACTTGGGGACACGGACTCATATACGTATCCCATTCATGTCTCCAGTCCGTCGCATATTTTGGTTTTTCTATACTGTTTTCTCCGTAGTCATTAATACAACAAATATTGTTTCACAGATATTCGGTCAAATTCTTAACTCGTTATACATTTCGTCACAACGAACTCGAATCGGAAGCGTTTGAGAAGTGTTTTAGTTCCACTGTGGCGCTTGCATGAGCTATTCCGTGTGAAATGCGAGTGAAAGAAGGGTACTACTTGGGCAGTGCCGCAGTGGGGCAGCGCATCAAAAAGTTATTTTATGGGCTTTAGAATATCTCGGCTTGGGTTTGTACCAAAACAGAGCAATTTTTTTCTTTTTCTAGAAACTAAAAAATTAAATTCTTGGAAACAAGATGGAATGATTTATTTTTTGTAGATGGATAAAATCGAACCAATTCGGTCTCACACACTACAAAAATTAATGGGACCAAGTCATTAGTTTGATTTACGTCTATGGTATTTTTGGATCGCTAGTTATTTATTAATGTAATACCATTGTCGAGATTAATTAATCTCAACTTTATTTCATTAGCAGAAATGAAACTATGATGCCATTCTATACAAATCCAATGAGAGCTATTCCACATGAACTTTTTTTTTGTCTATCCCCATTTTCAAATTTTTTAACAATAATATTCTTGTTTGAAAAGTTTGAAAAACACTGTTTATCTTCTGAACTCATTCGTTCAAACGATTAAAAATGTTACTTCTTTTTCTAAGTACCAAAACAACTGACTGACGAAACATTCTGAATGCGTTCAGAATGATCTATGAACACATGCATTCATATTTCAACTTGAACACGTTTTTAGATTGAATTGTGAATACACGCGTTATAGTTTATTATGAACGCATGCGATTAATGCCTTGCGTTCAGACTATTTGTTTTACTGGTTAGAAATTTCTTTCAACAATTTTCATCTGTCTGAGCGTATGAATGTAGATGATTTATAAACACATGCGTTACAAAATAAACATAATATTGTTAAACTTTTCAAAACAAAAATATTGTTATCACACTTTTTAACACGGGATTGACGAAAAAACAAAAGGTCCTTTCCACAACAGTATATATCAAGGTTCTAAATAGCGTTTATAGCGTCGTAGCGGGAAGGCTAAAAAAAAAGCTATAGCGAATAGCGTCGCTATAGCGGAAGCTATTCCAAATAGCGTTTTTTTTTTTTACATTTCGTATATTCAATATTTGTACTAAATATCAACATTATCTAAAGTCTCATAGAACAATAAATAACACCAAAGTAATTAAGAAATTATAATATTCATATTGAACCAGTACAAAGTTCAAATTGCGGTTCAAAATATCCATAGTAATATCATAAACTATCGATTTTTCCTATTAAAAATATCTTAAGCATCATGATTCATGACATAATTTTTTTTTTCTATTCAAATTTTATTTTCGATTTGGACTTTTTTCTATTCAAATTTCAATTTCTATTCCCAATTTCAAATTGATTTATCTGTAGCAAGTAGCAACAAATTCAATTTCGGTTTGAGATTTTTTTTATCTTTATTTAAAACCCATATAAATTGCTTTAAAAAAAAAAACCCATATTGTATAGCGCAAATAGCGCGAATAGCGGACCGCTATAGCGCTGTAGCGGTCGCTATAGCGGCCGTAGCGCAAATAGCGCATTTTGATGTCATAGCGTAGCGTTTGGGGTCCAAAAACGCTATAGCGGCGCTATAGCGCGCTATTTAGAACAATGGTATATATATACCAAATCGAACACAATTTTATTTGAAAACCAGCCACTACAGTCAAGTACAACAACCAAATTAAATATCATCTCAAAGAAAAAAGAAGGCTTACTTACATTCCCGCATATAAACACAAAAATTTACACAAATTTCACTCAATATACTCACCATTAAAAAAATTGGGGGGAAAAAGGAAGGAGGCAGCACACCCGTTTCACCCAGCGGCAGTAGTGCACAAAACACACCGCATCCGCCGCATCCGCATCTCCCCCTGTTGGGCCCTACTCTCATCATCATCACTCTCAGAACCCGAATCACTATTCGAACTCCCTTTTATATTATCCAATCCATCCTGGAGGCATGACTCGTGATACGCATGACAACAAAAGAAGGTCACAACTGACACCTCTTGTGTCGGGAATGGTTCAAAACATATACAACATCTCCTCCCTCCTCTCGATTTCGATTTCATGTTTGTCAAGTTTGTTCGGGATGTGCTAGGTTGCCTGTCAAATGGCACACCTGCTGATGGGGCAGTGATGTCATCTCTGCTAGCTTGGGTGTCTTCTTCTTCACTGCCCAGGTGAATACCGTGCTTTGCCTCGTTGAAGTACTTTACCAGAAGGTTCACACAATCAGCCTATATAACACAGTTTTCATAAATAAGGCCACGGTAAAAGAGCAACAACATTAAGTGATAACAGCACAAGTGAGTCCGTACTATGGATCTGATCAAAGTCCAAACAATCGATCTGATCAATTCAACTTCAACATGATCTCCATATGAAAATGTATTTGTAGGTCAAATTTTACATTTTTTTACAATTTTTTTTAATATTTTTTAGATAGGTAGAAAATCACTTGATCTAAAAATTGTAGACCATTCAAAAGTAGTGATTTTCTACCTATCTAAAGAAATAGTAAAAATATTCTGAAAAATGTAACATTTCTGCAAGTACATTTTCATATGAAAATCATGTTGAACAGTTCAGATCAACTATCTAGACTTAAAAAATAAAAATAAAACTAAAAATCCGTAGTACGGACCAATCTGCGGTATTCTAACAACATATACTCCTAATAATTATTTACAAGGAGCACCTTTAGAATGTCATTACAACCCTGTCTAAGAGACGTTTCTGTTCGGTAATCCGTGATAATTTTCACGAGGCGGTCTCTTAACCTGTCAACATAAGATCAAGCATTATGCAATTTTTATAAGAATTGAAGGAAGAACAATAACATATTTTATAATACTAAATCTTAGTTCCTTGCCTTGGTATCTCTAATCCATCAGGAACCAATTTGACTATATATAGAGGATCCATATTACCAACTGTGTGCTCCAATAGCATCCCTACCTGTGCAATATAAACTCTTCAGTATTTGACCAGAAATAAAGACTTAAGTAATGAATCAGTAACAAAGAAATATAACCACAACTAAATGTGAATTACCATTTCACCCTTCTGAAGACATTGCTTGATAAACTCATCCCATAGCTCATCATCATGCTGCTCAGTTACAAACTCCACTGCCTTCAATAGAAGACTGCAATTCTTAGTACATTGTTCAATCTTTTATTATTTGTGAAAAAAAAAAGAAATCCACAAATTTTAATATGTACATACCTCTTGAATATCATCAAGCTTGTTAATTATTATAGAAAGGGCCTGCTTGGCATTTCCCATCCTACCTAACACATATACGTGTTCTCTCACAAGATCTTTTCTCGAGAGGATCTCATATGCCTGGATAAAAGATAGTATATACACTGATATGTCATCTTCTGCCTAAATATTAGTCAATATTATTTTTTTATTAAGAAATAGCAAAACAAAAGTAAACCGTGCTTGTAGACATTAATCAGATAGACCTTATCAAGATTATAGTGCTGACTGGTACGAAGGAAGGTGAGCAGCATCCTTGGCTCAAAATCAGCATAAAGCTCCACCTATAGGAAAAATAAAATAAAAAATGGTGGGAACAAAGGATTTAGAAAAGAAAAAAAGATTTATATTTGATCACGCAGTACATTGAAAATTAATGTATAACCTAACTACAAAGCAGTCGAAGTTGCAAATGATCACAAATACCCTGCTCTTCCTTGTTTGTTAAAAAATTTCTAAGTAGAGAAAGAAGGGTAAGGAAGAAGGAGCACACTTGGTAAGCAAAAAGGAGTAAGTGAAGATGTGATGTTATTATGCCTTTTAGGTTGTATATTGGTATACCACTGTTTTGTATGATAAAGGTCATTTCTGTGATTTCATCCAACTAAATTGTTAATAAAAAGTATAATTATAATGGAAAAAAAAACTATCAGTAGGAACTTCAATAAAGTACAGACTCCACGGAAGTAGAAAAGAAGGATTTCCCTTTAATTTAGGGTTCTTTTTTGTAAATTTAAAAAAAACTGCAAGATAATGTGATGTCTAAAATTTTGAATTGACAAGGGGCTCAAAAAATATACCTGCATATCATGGAATTCTCCTCCTGCATGTATGTCGGTCTCGAATAAAGAATGCAAGTACAAGTGCAAAAAATATCTCCTATCATCATCATTTGAATTCAAAAGTTCCTCTACAATTCCATACGGTGGAATTGTATCCCTGTGCTGAATCAATAGCTGCACAGTCTTCCTGCTATCCAGCTTCATGAGTTTCACAACCTACAAACAGCAGGCAACACTAGCTATTTGAACAATAACAACTCCTCTTTCTCCTTGGAAGAAAAGAATTATTTAAGAATCAGGAACTGGTGGATGGCACCAAGGGGAGAATTTTGAAATTTTAATTATGTATAATGAAATTTAATTATTTTTTTTTTTTAAGTTTTTACATAGTTCAGCCCCCCTCGTAAAATGCCAAAAGTTTACTTGTAGCCTAGTGGTTAGAATAAACTTGGGTTCAAATCCCACCTACCACATATTGTGCATTTTAAATTGCAGCCCCCCCCCCCCCCCCAAATCAAAATTTTATGGCGGATGGCACTGGTACTATTACTCAAATGCTCACAAAATAATGCCAATGATCGGAATCAAATACTTTTGAAAATTTACTATTCCGAACTTAAGCAGATTTCAATAACATATGGCATATGACTATTCATCCACATGCAGAAGACTTGTCGGGATGACATCATCTGGATGATGTCACCCGATAGAAAGTAGGCAAAAATAATTATGTCCTGGCCAAGGTTTCAGAAACAAGTTCTTACCGTATTTATTACAGGTACTATTACTCAAATGCTCACAAAATAATGCCAATGATCGGAATCAAATACTTTTGAAAATTTACTATTCCGAACTTAAGCAGAATTTCAATCACATATGGCAAGTGAATATTCCTCAACATGCAGAAGACTTATCTGGATGATGTCACCCGATAGAAAGTAGGCAACAATGATTATGTCCTCTGGCCAAGGTTTCAGAAACAAGTTCTTACCGTATTTATTACAGGTTAAATAATGCCTTTGGACTATCCTCAACTGAACTAGTATTGTAATGACGAAGGGTTTTCAATGAGGTTTTCCACCAGAATTTTTGTTCAACTCAATCAGGTCTTTATTTAAGCACAAAATGCCAAACAAAACAAGAGGCCGGAATTCAAAACCCAAAAAGGGGGAAGTATTGGAACCCAAACTGCCTGTAATTAGACAGGTTCTTATTGGCGGTACACACAAGTTGTTCTTTTGGTACATGACTGATAAATTTCATAATTGTAATTGGATTTCATAATTTCAATTTTCATTCAGATAGTTCTTGAGGATGAATTTCTATGGAAAATGGTAATAGAAGGTGTAGTTTCAGATAAGTACCTTTTCATGAACAATATCATGTAAGTTGTGCTTTTCAATGAAGTCAAATATTTCAGGCTTCCACAGCTGGCAAAAAAAATTACAAATATATACCAAAGTAAATTTCAGGAAGTTTCCGGATGTACCCTTAAAAACATGTTTATATGACTTCTTGAAATTATTAAAGGCATAGATGAGCATCCTTACATCAGCATATATTGAAAATGCCTTCTCGTATTGATTATTGATTGCGTATAACTCAGCCAATGCCTACAATGTAACAGAAAGAAGTGCCAAAATAAATGTTACACTACAATCATATGGCAATTGTTGGAACACCAACCAATCTATTATTTAATTTTGAGTATCTTAAATTAATCAAAACAAAAGATAATAAACTTACCTCTTTTAGTGAATCGGTCATAGAGGAGGTGTTAAGTTGTGGTTCTATGGCAGATATAACTGGTAAAGCTGAGTATAAAGAAGGAGGCCATGATTTGACAGTCCATAAAAGAAGCTTGTGATGTGCAGGGTTATTGGCTAAAGCAACAAGAGCAACCTGTAATTAATACAGAGAAATAAAATAACAACCTAATTGACCTTGATGTTGAAACATAGAGCCTCATTTTTTAATAGGCGGGTTTTGTGTCTACTTCCACAGATGAAGAAAACTGAGGCACTATCAAACATTCAGGGTGATTTAGCAAACTGGATTTACTTTAGTTCCCTTTTTATTTCTTCTGTTTTTTTTTTTTATTTATTTGTTTATTTTTGGGGAAGCAATGGATAAGCTTCAAGCTGCACGGTTTAGTGTGAGAGAAAATTAATATTTCTTTGGCTTGTTTAAGGATTGATTGCACATCAAGATTAATCAAACATAACTGGGTTAAATCTAATTTCACAATCTGGGAAAGCAACATCATTTGCACGAGGACCCAATTGGTAACCACTTCAAATGAAAATCTCCTTGATAGAATTTAGCGGCGAAAAGGAAAAATAATAAATAAGTTTATTATGACCTCATAAGCAGTATCATTCAGACGTGGGTTTTCAGTAGGCATGTATGGAACCAACACAGGAAGCTGGCGGAGATGTGCAAAGTGAAATACCCACCTATCAACATTGAATAAAAATAATAGTTATAACCTAAAGCTTGTTCATGTGTACAAATCTCAAAGTATCTACAAACCTTTCCCATGCTGAGGTAGAACCCCGGAGCAATTTAGGACACCTTGATGCAGCTTCAGCGTACCTCCTTTCAATAATTAAACGATCCAGGTATCTTGCTCCCACCTGACATACAGCATAGTTCATTTTCACAAATTGACTGAGAATGAGAAAAGTATATACATCATGTATGAAATAGTCAACTACTTTATTCAAGGCTTCTTTGTTTCAATTTTTCCTTTTTTTTTAAGTGGCAAGCAATTGCCTATCAATAATTGTCATAAAACAGTATAATGCCATACAGTAAGATGAATATGATTTATGATGTTAAAATTATTATGTTACTTAAGCTAGAATACAGTACAAGCACCATTAAATCTCTACTAACATAAGTTATGATGTCAAAATTTTCAACAATTGGTGGGATTTCTTTGCAATTTTCTAATAAAATAAAAGTCCTTCTTACAAGTCTCCCGTAAAAAGCTAAGACGAACTACAACAGAGGAAGTACTCAATTAAAGAAAGCAAACAAATCAAAATCAACTATAGGTCTTGATGATCTTGATCAAATTGTACCATTAAAAAAGGATCTTGATCAAATTGTAGTATTACCTCATCAAGAAGTTCAGTTCGGCCTTGCCCCGCTTCTACAGCAGCTAAAGCCTTTTCATGCCACCCATGCTGAACAAGCCAGGCAATATGGTCTTCAGCATCTCTAATTTTACAAATATTAACTCCAGTTAGCACACAAATTTGCACTGTACTTTCGTAACAAAATGGGAAAAATCCAAGAAAGTCAAATTAACAAGGGAACCCCTACACCAGGCACTAACAGTATACACCCACCTAACTACCAACATAAATTAGACTGATCGGAACAAAACTGCAGCAGCTTGGATGGAAGTGCACAGTAAATTAAGAAGCATAGATTAAAAAAAAAAACAAATTAATGTGCCCAACAACTCCAGAAAGAACTAAGAAGACCTATATTGCCTGTATAAGCATGATAGTTACTGTAAATGCAACTGACCTCGGCCTAGCAATTACTATATCCTTAGGAGATACAATATAGTATAGAGGTTCATCCCCTTCTGCCCATTGGCCTCCGGCGTAGCTGCTTCCTACAAATCATAGAAAAATATTAAAAATACATAATGCATTATTTGTCAACTTCCGTAAAACATAACACCCAATTTACTCTGTAGCTTGAACATAACAGTGTCAAATTGAGTCACTACATTCTGGTAAATTAATAGACAAAAATGATACAGAGATTCATTATTTAGTATATGAGATACAAAGACTGGTGTATGAACCTGTGAAAGGAGCATGCGCAAGTGCATAATCCTTGGCTCTGTAGTGCTCGTAGCCATGCACTGGCAGTGCATCTGTAGTCACCTCATCATTCTTCCATGTCACAATTCGGACTTCAGGACGTTGTGCAGTTCCCTAGAAATAATAATCAGGGAAATATATATTCTAGTAAACATAAACATATCAAAGAAAGGCGGTTGTATATTACTTAAGCAAACAAACCACAATATTTTCACCATTGTTGAAAATAATGGCCAATATGTCTTAGATCTGCAGAAAGTTAGTCAACACTGAACAAGTTTTAGTAATTGGATAAGTGTGAGGCTATGGTACTATGCATAGTGCAGATTTGTCCGTACTATGGATCAATATCTTCGTTTTCAAAACTCAAACAGTCGATCTGAACCGTTCAACTTGATCTCCATATGAAAATGTACTTGCAGACTAAATTTTATATTATTTAGAATTTTTTTACTATTTTTTAAAATAGGTAGAAAATCACCACTTTTCAATGGTCTAGAATTTTTAGATCAAGTGATTTTCTACCTATCTAAAAAAATAGTAAAAAGAATTGTAGAAAATGTAAAAATTGATCTACAGGTACATTTTCATATGGAGATCATGTTGAACTGTTCGGATCGATTGTTTGGACTTTGAAAACAAAGATATTGATCCATGGTACGGACCAATCCGCGCTATGCATAGTACCACAGCCTCACTCATTGGAGAAAGTACTAAATTGCTTCTTTAGGTGTTCACACAAACATGGAGACGACAACTGCATTGCCTGATTTAAATCAAAATGAGCTTAGGGGGACAGGCTCATATATCACAGGTAAAAATAAAATTGCAAGCATTTAGCAGCACATATGTTCATCACACTACCTAAAATGTGTGATTTGCAAATTGAGCAAGTATGATTTCAATAGCATAAATGACCTAGAGAGAATGGAAATATCATGTTCGTCTTACCTGTCGTGATGGTACTGCAGTGCTAAAATCTTTCTCCCCATTTTGCTCATCAGGGATATATGCCAGCACTACCAATGCATCACCATAAGGAGAAACTCCAGAAATGTGGTAGCTAGTTTGGAAAGAGGCCACAATATCAACATATCTCGCATTAGACATCATCATATTCATTTTTAAGCCATTAGGCCCATTTTGTTGATTTCCCCTAATTGCTGCAATCTTGATACTTGTTCCCCAGCCAATGACTAAGAGAGTGTCATCCTACAATTTTTTTATTTAAAAAGAGAAAATCCAACTTTCAGAAATAGAGCCCTGTAAAAGATCCAAAATTCAAAATAAAGCATGTAACAATCCTAAAACATTCTTGCTACCTTTTCTTTTAAATAAAAAGAGATTGTTTTAACCTTGTTTGAAACCCCAGGGCATATTGATCATTTGAACACATTTAAATGGATCCATTCTGTCTTTAAAAATATTATTTCTCTTCTGACATTGTTTGAGGTTTTTCCACAATCTTTCGGATCTCAAGGGGAAAACTGGTTATTCTACAAATATGGAGTTCAAATAAAATGACAGTATACAGGATCAGTGCTTTCAAGTTTCATAGGAAGCTGGAGTTAATGAAAGGTTTAATTGACTCCAAGTATCAGACATCTTAATGTTCCTCAGATACTAAAATAGTCACAATACATAGAATGATAATATATATTGTCAATACCTGCCATACTAAATGAGGAAGTAAGATTTCAGCCCGAGGAGTTCCTCTTGGTCTCTCAATAAATGCAATCCTTTGATTGCTCGCCATATCATAGATCTTAACACCTGCCTCATTAGCCCAAGCAATTAGACTTGTTCTCCACTTGACTGAATGAATTGGGCCTTCTCCATCATGAAGAACCTGTGAAATTTTCAATATACTAAACTTAATGGCAAATATCAGAAGTTAATGATTTAAACCCTTAGATTTCAATGTAACTGGTTTTTCATTGTGCAAAGAAATATAGCTTTTCAACAATTCTACCATATCGAAGGTACAAATAAGTTCAGGATTGCAGCAATTAAATGGAGTGATGATTATACAGCATCTATACAAAAAAGCAAAGAATTGCTAAATTGTAAAATTTAGTGTCAAACAGGAAGCAGAAAGCAAGCACATGGTAAATCTTGGATATAAAATTTGATCACGATAAGATATCAAAATTTTAGCTTGAAAGTGCTACTTTCACTTCTAGTCCCAACTTCTAAAACAAAATTGCATGCTTGTGCTAGTTTGCTCTAATCCCCCCTCCCTTAAGGTCAATTGTTACTCAAGGAAAAGGACTAAATCTGTGAGTTGCTGTGCTTTGAAAAACTCACATAAACTTTGAAATCTTACCAAATCAGATCTCCAGGATTCAAATTATAAAACATCATCAGGTAAAATTTAATTGCAAATTCAGCAATTGACCTGAAATATCATTAAAGCAAAGTTTTTTTTTCTCTTTCTGATTTTCTCATATAACAAGGACAAACCTGCTTATTATATCCAAGCCAATTCTTCATGCTCAAAAAGAGCTGACCAGCCAAGCCGCCAGCAACAAATCTTCTAGAAGTTTTACGTGAATACTCAGGATCTAATGCTACAGTTTTCATCGGACGGTGATACTCAAACTTCAACTTCTCATCAGTGAATAGGCTGTTTATTACCACCGTCCCGTCATCTGAGCAGCTACCAATATATTCACCATCTCCATCAAAACTAAGATCATTTACAGTAGCTGTATGAGCTGCAATTTCTTTTACCTGAAAAGTAATAGCAAACAATAAATAAAATATTTCCTCTGTATGTTTGGATGTCTCAAGAATAGCTACTATTCCGAATAGCACCATTACTATTCCCGATCCAAAGCAATCCAAACAACAAAAAGGCTATTCCGAATAGCTACTAATCTGGCTAATCTGCCGTTCTTTGTGAAGTTCGGAATAGCGTCTATTCCCGTGTGTGAAGAGAGAGCAAAAAATGCTTCTTTCTCGGATTTCAACCAACACAGTCCTGATCTGACGAAGTTGACACAGCTTCTGCCATCTCCACATAGTGACAATTCGTTTGAGACCCCACTTGTCTATCTTTCCTCTTCCTTAGCCCTCTGCTATCTTGCTCTCAAAAGAGGTTACAGCTATTCACAATTCCAAATGTATAATCCAATCAACATTTTTTCTAATCTGAATAGCACCACATTAAAACTATTTTCACACTAATCCAAAAATCACTATTTTCTCTCTATTCTCATCTACTAACCCCAATTGCTCTATTCTTGCATTAATCCTGCACGATCCAAACGTACGTACATGTTACTGATTGCTACAGCCAAGCCATACGGATGGGTACTTGAAAGTATCACAGGGAATCAACACTATAAATATGTAGGTACAAGTACAAAATTACCAAGTTTGAATGATTGATTTTGGAAGTGCACAAAATAAGTAAGTTCTACGGATCAGCAATTAAGAGAAGTCACTGTCTAGGTAAGTGGAAAAAGATAGAAGCTATCAGCAATTCCATCGTAATTAAATAAGCAATTATTGGGCTGCTTCACAAAAACAAAACAAAAAAAGAAAGAAAGAAAGAAGAAATGCCAAAATACAGATAAATCACTCACCACATGGAGATACAAAAACAACATTCAAAGTCTGCTTAATCTCGGTACCAAAACTAACATTTCATATGTGCATCTGTCACTAAATTCAACAAGGGTATCTTCCTAATTTCAAATCCAAGTTCAACTAGGGTTTTCACTTTACTAATTAGCAACAAAAATCGAATAAAAAAGAAACGAAGGTTTAGCTCGATACCCAATATCCCTGAAAATCAAGGAACTGAACTGTCTATCATGCGTTCCCAGCATTCCATCAAGAACTCAGTCGTCACAGTTTCACGAAAATTAGTCCAGTAACATATATCTACCAAATTAAATCAAAAGCATCGGAATTCAATCTCAGTACCTGATTTCCCTGGAAATCAAGGATGTGCAAAGTCCCATCATGCGTGCCCAAGGCAATCATGCGCTCTGCCACAGCAATTGACGACGCCATGTCGTTAGACAGGATCGAAGACAAGCTTCCTCCCATCCGTTGATATTTCAATCGCGGTTCTTCTTCTTCCTCCTCCTCCGCCTCCTCCACTTCTTCTTCTTCTTCCTCTTCTTCGCCATCGTCTTGTTCTTCTCTCTCGTCGTCGCCGTCGACGCCATTCTCCGATGGATGCTCTGAAGTCATCGTCTTGTTCTTCTCTGACGAGATCCGGTAGGGAGGGGTGTATGGGCAAAATAGGTTTAGTTTAGAACTTTGCTCTTTGGAAGGATCATTTGTTTGTCGTTACCGAAATCATTTGGTGTTATGACAACCTCTATATAGTTTTGCTTCCCACTATTGACTATTGCATTTCATTTCTGTAATCAGGGGAATAAAATGGAAAGTGCTCAAAATCACTGTTCGGGTAATTAATTACCAGCTTACCTCCGAGATTTGAAGTAAGTGGAGATCAAATGTGGCCATAGTAAAAGAAATATCATAGAATGGATGAAAAATTAAGGATGGAACATAGTGACAAATGAATGATTTGGAAAAGATTTGGCGGGGTAAATAATTCGTGATTCGGGAATAATTCAGGTATAATTTGAAAAAAATTTGGATAGATTTGTATACTTACCTGCAGTCTAGAGTTAAAAAAAATTATAAAAAAATTCGCGAATAATTCACTAATAATTCATAAAATTTGGAGAAAATTCGTAAAATTCACGAATTATTCAAGAATTATTCGGGAAAAGTTCGGAAACCGAATAATACGGAGATTGCTTCGGGACCGATTCAAATCTGAATTATTCGCAATCTTGTCACTGTTATGGAATAGCAATTTTAGAAGATGACAGCCCCCAACGCAATTAACCTGTAAAGTTTAATAGAATTTGTGAATTTATGAACAAGTCGAATCCAGGAAATTACCAAATTCAGTGTATTTTGATGTCGGACAGATTAAGGTCTAAGGATACCAAAATAAAGACACAGAATTTTTGCTTTTGTCATTCTGTAACTTTCTTCTTCAAGCAATCGTGAATTTAAAAAAATAATAAGTAGAAGAATAGAAAAAGATCGAATGAAAATGTTTAGAGAATATTTGATTATTTACTGCATCTTGTTCCTTTTCTTTTTAAATAATGTGATGCTACCATTTGATGTTAGATTACTAGGTTGCCATGACAGTATGTCATAGAACCTGTGGGTGCCACCAATTTCTCATTGTAAAAACATGATGTGAAAGACTATATGATCGACTTAGGAGATTGACCCACGAAGGCAATTATAATTCTTTTTATTAGATTAATATCTAAATAATATCTTATAAGAGTTGGATAATATTGTGTCAGATTTAAATATATATTAAATCTAAACAGAGGTGTAGCCTTTATAATGAAACTCTTACACCATTGTAGTATATAACCAGTTGAGAAATAGAAATAAGATTGATTTTAATTAAAGAGTTAAAAGCTTTTTCTTATTTTATCGTGTCTTATTTTTATAAAAAAAAAACTCAACTAGTTCTATATTATAATTACACTTGAGTTCTAACTTCTCAACGAAATTAAAACAGACCAGACATTGCATTACCCCTCATTTTAGTAAAGAAATTTTTCTATGAATTAGACATTCGGCAAGAGAGATGTGTGTTACTTTGTGATAGTTAAAGTGCAATTTATTTGAACAAAGAATCTCATATTTTACTCTAGGTCAAAGCACATTGAGTTATGTCTGTGATGTGTTTGAGAACAAAGAATTGATGTTGGAAAAAGTTCACACAAGTGAGAATGATTACGACATATTGGCAGGTTTGATTGAGGTTGTACCTCATGAGTCGGGAGGAGAAATTTTTTGTGGAGGTCCCGATCTCATTTAAGACTTGTTCACAAATTATGTTGGTTTTGAAATATAGGTCTCTTGTTTGGACCTCTTTGTAATTTGTGTAGATCAAATAAACTTTGGAACGAGATCCGGTGCTTGCCAAACCACTGCTCTTCCCCTGCTTGCCTCTCTATCTCTCTCCTCCTCTTCTCTCTCCCACGTGACTCTCTCTCTCTTCTCTTTTTTTTAGAGAGATACAGAGAGAAAGAGACGAGCAGTTCCCTGCTTTTCTATCAAGAAAAGCAGCGGATGCATATCCATAAACTTTATGTAATTTATTTTTGAATTAAGAAATCAGAAAATTAACTTAGGCCTCCAAACCGCGTTTTCCTCCATCGCGATGTGCTGTGTGCGCTTGCTCTAACCCTCACATTTAGTAACGTTACCGAAAGAGATTAAGATCCTGTAAACACATGGTCAGAGTTAAGGCCAACTGTGCTAAAATGGAGGGCAGTTGTATGTTTTGATCGTTTAGGTTCATATCATTTTTACTTGGTTAGCATATGGTTAAAATTCATATTATTTTTACTGGACATGACTCTGTCTATATAAATTATAGCTGCTAGAATAAAACAAAAAGGTGGACTAGATCCACTCGGAAGGTGAAGAATCAATTTTTAGATGTGAACTAAATTTCTTTCTTCAGCAAAAAGTACCTTGTTGACTATATTCACTGAGAGGGTTAAGAATAAATCATCGAACATTAATTAAAAATTCGTTAACCAGCCTGTACTATAAAACTTGAATTAGTTTAATTCATCTTTTATTTATTTCTAAGTTTTCCTTTAATATTTAAGCGACGAATGCACGATTTCGTAAAAGAAATAGTAATTGGGGAGAAAAAAAAATGCTTTTGCATATTGAGATAATTTTAATTTACCTTTGTGTTCTCGTTCTCTGAAGTGGACACATGTGTGCAAGAAACACCAGTGATCTTTTATATAATATCCCACAATTGATGGGGACATTATCTCATGGCCGGCGCCGTGGTCGTCATCTTAAACGAAACTTTAATTTATTGAAGTGACGGCATGCACATGTGGCAAAAGGTTAAGTGTTATCTCGTGGTCCGATAAAACGAAATTAATTAGATAAATTAAATAACTAGCTCTGGATTTATCACCACAAGTTTAATTTGGAAAATTGTATTTCTTAACAATACTCACATTCGAGTTATCATTCTTATAATGGTAGACAACCAAAACAAATGAGTAAACAAAATCTCTACCGTTGAACATTTCAGAAACATTTCCAAGCAAACTACTATCTGAAGTGCTTTATGCTTCATGCTACTTAACCCCAATAGAAGCAATTACATTAAACAAAAAACTTTGAACTATTGGGAATCCTGTCAGTCAGACAAATTTTGAAATAAACTGTCAAATTTCACAGAGCCATTAACAAATCCTACAATATCCTACTGCATCTTCACCAGACAAGTTCAATTTCAAAATCTTGAAATGAAGAAACTGAAAACATATACATACACTCTCAGTTACTTCACTCCAACAGATGCCATAAGATCTTCATACTCTGGGTCTGCCTCTTCTCCTTTCCTCTCTTTTCTCGGCCTAACTGGGCCCGCATTTGAGGGCATAAATGGGTCATAATACTGGTTCCCTCTGGAACCCGACGGAGCTCCATAAGCCCGGTTTGGGAAACTGCCTCTATTGGGTCGGTCATAGTTACGCATCATTTGACCCGGTTGATTAGGTCCCCAAGAGTACCCATACGGATCCATTTGTGATCTTTGTTGGTTTGGGTATTGAAAACCGTGATGCCTTGGTGGTGGCTGAGCAAATTCATGGGGAGCTGTATGGTAACCGAATTGATTTCCTGGATTCTGATATGCAGGATATGGTTGCCGATTCTGATAAGAGAAATCACCAGAATTTGGCCTAGGCGGCGGTCTTACTGCAGGGTGATTTGATGTGGCAAGTGGTGTTGCCATTCTCGGTGCTTGTATAGGAGTGTATGGTGACACATGTGCACGGGGTGGTAATGGGCCCATGGATTGAGGTGGTGCACCGTGCATACCTCCAGGTTGAGCAGGCGGTCCCCGCATCTGTGCATGGTATGGAGCTCCCGGAGTTGAGTTAGGACTAACTTGTGGAAAGGGGACTGGAGCCTGTCTTGCAGGTGGTGATTCAAGCGGTCTATGTGGACCAGGTCCAGCAGGAGAGAGAGGCATAAGGACTGGATTAGGTCTTACTAGAGGGGATTGTCCAGTATAAGACCGATATTGGAACGAAGAGTTGGTTAGAAGGGGTTGCGCTGGAGACGAATGAACTGAAGCAGAGTTAAGGGGGCCTGGCGGGGCCCTCGGAGGCAACCAAGGGTTAGGGTTAGGCGGGAACTGAGAAATACTAGGGAGGGGAGTTGTCACCCTGGCTGGTGTAGCAGAAGAAACAGGTTTTGGAGTTGCAAGAACAGAAGTGGCCTGCAGAGAAGATATCACGGTTAATTAAATAACTTATGAGAGTAGTATCCAAAGGAAAAAACACTGGAGCAACAAAACTTGTGCTACCCCACATGTATATGCATCTAATATTGGGGCTGCTGTATCATATACTTACATGATATAAATATGCATAGAGTAGGTTCAAATGTCCCATTGTTTTCATGCCCCAATCATGACTCACGTCCTTATCTCCGTTTTCGAAGTCCGAACAGTGATATAAACCATTCAACATGATCTCCATACTAAAATTTTTGCTGGAGACCAAATTTTATATTTTTTATATTTTTTTACTAACTTTTTAGATAGGTACAAAATCACTGTTTTTGTATGGGTCCAGAATCTTATGCAAAATATTGATTAGTACCTATCTAAAAAAAATAGTAAAAAAATTCCAAAAAATATAAAATTTGGTATCCAAGCACATTTTAATATGAAAATCACGTTGAGCAATTCAGATCAAGTGTTTGGACTTTGAAAAAAGAGATAAGGATGCGAGGCATGATTGGGGCACAAAAACAATGGGGCATTTGAACCCTACTCATATGAATAAGATATGCATCAAATACCCCACAGACAAGTTAAACATCTTAATATTGAAATTTTAACCGATATAGTAAAAAGATAAGACTGGATGCGCAAGACCACATCGATGTAGCCTCACAGAATGCCTTGACTGTTTGTCTTTAACCAGGCTTAATATTGTTCCAATACAAAGAAGTGAAGCGTCCAGATCCTCTTAACTCAAATTTTGAGTTAGATCCGTATCGTCCGATCAGAATCCGGGCGAATCCGGCCTGAGGTGGAATGCACGGGGCCCCTTTAATATTCGTGCCAAAGCAGATCGGACGGTCTGGATCCAAACTAAAAAATTTGACTTACCTTAGGTGATATGAATTCGAGGGATGAGTGTGTTTTACTTCTATTCTTTGTGTAACATAGGGCTTAAAAATCAACACTGGTCCTGACTAGCTTATCCTACTATAGGAAAAAGTTAATAAACCAACAGCTCTTATGCATAAACTTAAATTTATCGGACTTCATTACCAACTGACTGTTTGCCACTTATAACTTCCATTGAAGAAACTTACAAACCCGCCTATATAAATTGCAAAATTTCATATAGTATTTTAAAAATAAAAAAATTGTTTTGTTGTTTTCTGAGGTTTTATATGCTAGTCTATGAAAAGTGAAAATTTTGCATTTGTATGTTGGAAATACAATTTCGAGCACAAGCGCAAAAACACAAAAAGTACTATGTGTGTAAATCTAATGTATCCTATTATTTTGGAAACTTGCATATCGCAGTAACCATATGTTATCTGATCCGATACTCATACCCTCCATGCAACATCAAGAAAAATAGTAAACATGTTAAAGAGATACAAAAGGTATGGTCACACAAAAAAGATGGACGGTGGAGAGTTTGAATGCTTAGGTGTTCCTACCTTCACTTGCTAAAAAAACTTCTCTTTAATCAATTAATACTCGTATATGTATAAAGAGAGAAGGAGAGGGAGCATTACTGAATTGAGAAGTGTTTCAAGAAGAGCAACAGCAGCATCAACTTTATCATAAGTGTCAGCGCTGACATCTATGTAGATATCTTCATAAGTAGTTTGAGCTTCCTGTATGTCTGCTTGCGTGATTTCATGCTGCATAAATCAAGGAAGGCTTCTCAAAAAGTGAAAAAGAAAGAAAGAAACCAAATGGTATAAGTTCACTATAATCACACTTACCTTCTCTCCAGTTCCTTTCTTTGTTCCATGAACTCGTATTCTCGCTCCTGTTTCCTGAAAGAGAAATATAGAATAGATTAGGAAGTTAAAGTAGAACTTGGAAGGATATTAAAAACTCATTATATGGTAGTAAAGAGATCATACATCTTGTAGCCTCTTTTGTGTATTGCTTTCTGCACCTAACAGCATCCTAAAAAAATTATTTCCAGAATATTGTTTTGTCTGCAAAAATAAAAACATAACAAGAAAAAATAATTAATTTCCAAAATGTCAATGCATAGAGTAGACTCGGGAAAAGAAGAACAATAGGTACATACAGGAACAGGAATTCTGGTTTCTTTCAACAATGGCTTGTAATCTGGGGGAGCCTTATAGCTGGGATTCAGTTTAAGTAAATCACCTACAAAAAATAATATGTCATTAAAATTCACGTCAGAACTTTAAGATTCCGACATGACTATGTCGGAACGATAATTTCTTAGTTAACTAAAAGTTACTTACCAATGATTTCTCGTCTTTCAAGATCCATTAGTTCCCTATACTGCAAGTTTTAGAAGGAAGAAAGAATTAGAACACCATTACATGACATCTTCTTTCCCTTTTATGTAAGTTTCCATTATAAATTAACTTTCATTCAAGAAATTAAATTACCGTTTTATCCAGTTGCTTCTCATTAGACTCAGTGCTTGGAGCCTCAGTAGGTGAAACCAAAGGCTCATAATCCCCAAACTCTCCTTCAGTATGCTCTCCAGATGTCTTCAGCCGCTTGTTGATTTGATCCAATCGAGTCTGCTCATGCATTTAATTATCACTTAGTAACCACCTGGAAATGGAAGTCTACTAAAATGAGAAACCGGAAGGTAAATTTCATATTGCTTTCCTGTTTCCCAAAGGTACAATAAATTATAAAGCTGACCCCTCAAATTGTAAGTCTACGAGCACTTTGCTTAAAAATAGAATCAGTTCAATCTGACCCATTGTTAACACAAAATCAACCCAACTTCAACCTGTTTGGGTTTATCACGTCGTTTGCCCATTGGAACGGCTCAGTAGGTCAACATTGCGGAACTTCCAATTATGGTGTGTTTCAAGTAACTATTTAGGCTAATTGAGATTAGGCTATTATTTTTACATGGGTAATTTAGGTGATCTGCTAGCCAGTAGGTGCAAAGACCAGGGTAATAACCAATCTATTCTTCCATCCAATCAGCATTAACCAGTTCCTTTTTTTCACATCAACAACTGTCAACTGTTCAACCCAAGTCATGCGGGTAAATTTGTAAAACAAAAGAGTAATGATCGAGACCCTGTTTTCTTGGTAGTCTAAGTAACAAAGTAATGCAGGTAAATTTGTAAATACTCATAAGTGTCAACCTAAACAAGCACTGTTCTACCACTAAGTGTGACCATCTTATGAGGTTAATTCAAGATTTGTAGTCTTGATCTTTGACCTCTTTTTTCTTGACATCCCGACAGGAGTACCAGTACATACAAGCTGCCTCAGAAATAACAGGGGCATAAAATATTCACATACTTATTTATAGCATACAAAGTAAATATTATCATCTGTGCTAAGTTCTGAAAACCCCATCATAAATTAGATACTACCACATGCAAAAATACCATTTAAAAATACCTGATAGGCCAAAGCTTTCCTTTTTCTGACAGAAGAATCAGGGGTAAAACGGGAACTAAATTTTGTCTTTCGCTGAGATTGTTTCGCGCTTTCCTCAATAACAGTGTTACTTCCATTTTTCGTACTGCCTTTAGAAGAAGGAACAAGAGAACCAGAGAGTTTATTTTTTGGTATGACAAATCCAGATTTTGCTCTCAACATAAAGACCTTAGATGATGTAGCAGAAGGTTGCTCAGTTTTTGAAGCCATCATCTGCTTTAGTTTATACTTTCTTTTTTTCCGGCAAGAGCATTAACTCCTCTTCTATCTGGCTGGATGATAAATTATACTGAAAGAATGAGATACTAAAATGTAGAAACAAAAAATGCAGTAAACAAAAAACTTTAGTTTTGCAATACTTCTCCTAGATATCACTAAACCCATCTAATTTCTATATAAACCAAGAAATATCTTTTGAAGCTTTTGTTATTGCAATCACTTCATATAAACCAAGAAATACCTACCTTACCTTAAAGTTAAAACTAAGAACTTTCTACCATAGCAAGAAATTGTCAGTCCATTGTTGCTGCCCTGGTTTGGAAAATCTATCTATTGGCATCCCACGATCGGATCCGACCATTGAGCGATATTCCAAACCAACTGGCTGCGTTTTGTGCGAAAAAAACGCTTAAACTCACCTTCCGAGTTACGCCGATTCTTCCTTGTAGTTTGTTTGTGACTGGCTGCTTCTTCAGATTTGATACCGATTCGATTTCTTAAAGGCAAACTGGCAAAGCCGCAAAAGTGGAGGTTATTGATTGGTGATCGGAAGAGCGATTTGGGGGTCGCGTGAAGTGTGTTTCTTGAAAGGCAAACTTTCTTGGGCCAGCTATTCTCACTTTTTATTTAGTTTTAGTTGGGCCAGCTGTTACTTTTTAATTTTCTTTTTGTTTAACTAGATTAAGAGCCGTTGAATAGAAAATAATGTATGTGATTTTGAGAAAAAGACAGAAATATAATGTATCTTCTCTTCTAATTTTTAATGAAGTTTTGATACATTTATACTTGTTACTTATTTTTCTTTATTTTATCTTTAATATAAAAATTTCAGACAATTTACATAAATCAATAAATCAATAAGGGAAAAGTATCATATCCTGCAGTATATAAGAGAATAAACTTATATAAATTTATCAAAAGTCGTCTCTATTTTACTACTTCGTAATAAACAATGAAGACTATTCATTCCACCTATTTTATTAGATTTTGGTACTTATAATTTTGTTTTCTATTTGTCCACACTGACGCGATCTAATTAGTGAGATATTATTTCGGGAACCCATTTTTACAGCGTTTCATTTGATGCGTACAGCGTTTCACTTATTGATGGACCAAAATACCTCTACAGCGAAGGCGGGCAGCGAAGGCGACATAAACTCCATCTCTCTCTCTTTCTCTCGCTGCCTCTTGACCCCATTTCCCCTGTCGCTCTCTCTTTGCTCTCCACTCTCTCCGCTCTCTCGCTCTCTCCTTTGCTCTCTCTTGTTCTCTGCCTTCGGGCCCTCCTCTCTGCCTCGCAACGTGTTGGCTCTCCTCTCACTGACTTCTTCTTCCCCATTTTAGCCGATCTTTGTACCCTTCGCATTACTGGCTCACTTCCTCCGCTCTTCCCCTGCTGCCAGCCGATTGTCTTTCCGTCGCGCTGCTCTGGAAGGAGTCCAACCTTCTCACTGTCACCGGTCATCCCCGCTTCTTCCAGCTACGGTACTACTCTCTGGCATGTAATCAAATTTTTCTATGTGAATCATCGGAAATCCCCAAAATATTTTTCATTTGGGAGGATCCGGAGCAAAAGATTGTAAATTTATGTGCTTCTCCGTATCTTGTAATTTGGTTTTCCCGGATCAGAGATTGGTTTCTTTCATCCTAGTATCGTACCCAATTTCAGTTGCTAGATCTGTAGCAAATATTGAGGTTTTATTAAATCTAGCAGGTATACCTCGCTAGAAGAATAATGAAAAGGCAAATGAGGAGAAAATCAGACAAGGACTCAGTACTCCCTTTTTAAGTTTTTTTAAAAGGGGAAAGATGATCTAACCTAAATGGGAAACTCTCTAATGTTTTATTCCCTTTTCTCTTAAATCGACACTTTGATCTTTCTCGTAACGACAGAACTCATCAAACAATATCTTAGGTATTTTTTAATAGATGAATTATGTTCCAATTTGTGTGAACTATGGAAATTGTGGTATGAATCGAAGTAATATAGAAGCATTTTTCCTTGATGAACTTCATTATTTCGTTTGTTTTCATGCCGTCTTCGGTGATAATTTCTTTTCTCCAAAAATTGCAGCCAGCTTGACAATAACAATTTCTCGGGGTCATCAATACCACGGTCTTATCAGAATATGACCAAACTTCTGAAGATGTGAGTTCTTTTGCCCTTTAATGCCATTTGAATATATGAATCCTACTAATTCAAATATCAGGATGTCAAAATGGTTTGTTTTGTTTTCAGGAGTCTGAGAAATTGTAGCTTACAAGGAACCATACCTGATCTCAGCACAATTCCACAAATTGGCTATATGTAAGTCCAAGTTTCTGTTTTAGTGCATCCATTTGACCCTTTCATTTTGTTTATTGTACTATACAAGAACATATATAGTTACCATTATTCTTATCTTTTTTGTTAATTATTATGTTGCAGAGATATTAGCTGGAACCAGTTAACAGGATCGATACCGACGAATATACTTTCTACAAATATCACCACAATGTATGAATTGAAGGACTTTCTTGTCAATTTTTTTACTGGGTAAATTCTTCTATCTACATTTTGAATTATTTGTCTATCTACCTTCGCAATTTTTTTAACACTTCTGTAATTTTGCAGAAAATAAAGGAGAGTTTTACAAACAAGAGAAGGGAAAACGCTGCTGCTGAAATGGGACTAGCATGCTAAGACTTCTGTAATTTTAGAGTCAGTTCTCTTAAATAGCATGCTGAAATGGGAAAACGCTGCTGCTGTAATTTTTTTTAACACTTCTGTAATTTTAGTGAATGCCCATTTGCTAATTTTAACACTGCTGTAATTTTAACACTTCTGTAATTTTTTTAACACTTCTGTAAAGGAGATCATTAATTTAGTGAATGGGCAATCGGCAAATTCAGTTGAATGTATAGAGTTATAATATTCTCCGTTGAATGTATAGAGTTGAATGTATAGAGCGATCATTAATTAAACCTCAATTATTTCTCCGTTGAATGTATAGAGTTATAATATTCTCTTGTACATTAATATAATTATGGGCAATCGGCAAATTCAGTTAAATCCTTCAAATTAAACATGGTTGTATCATTGCTCTCGTCATTTGTCGTAGGCTCTACTCTTTCTTGATGGGCTTGACTGTGGCCGCTTGACTGGCGCCTATGCGATGCCTCGACAATTTCAAATTGAGAAGGGTCTCGTCTGGTTGAACTCGCTGCTCTACTTCTTCTTTGACGTTGAACCCTACTTCTTGGACGTGGAACTTCTGGTTCACAAGGCATCTCTCTATCGAGAAGCTCAGCAAGCAATCTTCTAGCTGCATCTTTTTTGTGACGGGGCCATTCTTGATATTTGGCTTTGCATTCATCAAATAAACTCTCTATTCCTTCGTCATGGGTCGAGTCAATTGGTGCGAGTGTTCTATCGATTCTCCACTGTTGATGAATTAGATGTAATGGTAACGCGCCGTGTATCCATCTCATCATTTTATGCGCACATGGAAGACCCATCGTCGCCTCGAAATTGCCTGTGCATTGTTCATGCATTGTGCCAAGTGTGACTTTTTCGTACTGCTTGTACAACTGTAGCAAAGCGTGACGCGATACATGTGATAGTAGTTCCTTGAAAAATAGAACACCTCGACACTTATGCAAAGCACGGACCTTTTGTTCAGCAAGTTGCACCGTAATCTTGTTGTACTCCTTTTCGACTGCTTGGCATATGTTGTCTTTTACCTGTGAAATTAGCAAAGTTATTTAGTCTTGTACTCCTTTTCAAAAGCATATAGGCTCTGGAAATATTTGGAAATTAGCATATAAGCATATAGGCTCTGGAAATTAGCATACGAAATATTATGAAATTAGCTTCTAACCACAATTTCACTATTAATGTTTCTAATTATTTTTTCATCTTGTTTCAGTGGTAAGACTACAATCTTCTAAGATAAGTACAAACATACATCTGCAAATTTGGTGCACGAGTGCAATTTTGTGGGAAATATTGCCACTGCATGCAATAGTTCTATTACAATGTATCAAGTTTTTTTTTGCCATTTGTTTGTTCTAATTTTATGATTAAAACCTTTTGATTATGTAATGAATTTCTAGTAAGCATATAAGCATATAGGCTCTGGAAATTAGCATAGAAGCATATTTTAAAAAAACATTTAATATTTGGACTTTCCTTCTGAAAATCACCCGTTGATACTAATAGATACATTTTCAACTTCGCATGTGCCCCTTCGGCTCTTGAAGATGCACGGTTACCTAAATGCAAATGTTTATCTGTCCATGCTCCAACAAATTTCTCTTTGACCGGCATCAATTCCTTCAAAATATTTATGTATTAGTACTCCAAATTTTTATCCGTACAAAAAAGTTTGAAATAAGAGTACGAGTTGATCGATACATTTGTTATGTAGTCTAGTGATTTTTTCTTGACCGAATAAAACACCTGAAAGTCCGACCAATTCTTTTGAAATTCTTCTTCATTTGTAGAATAAACCACCGTGTTCGTCCAAAAAGATAAGAAAAGATCGAACGATTCTTTTGTGTCAAAATCACTCCGGCAATTCGTCAACACATTCTTCTGTATGTGCCACACACAAAGAAGATGGGTAGTTTCCGGAAAAACAACATTGACTGCATTTATAAATGCTTGTTGCCTATCCGACATAATAACCGAAGGCGTGTTCTCTATGCCGATCACTTTTTTATACGCCCTCAACGCCCATAGAAAATCGTCCTCCCTTTCGTGCATCAAAAATGCACACCCGGCATAAAAGGATGTGTTGAAGCATGATACTCCAATGATGTTGAGAAGAGGCATTTTGTACTTGTTGGTTTTATACGTACAATCCATAACAAATATGTTCGAGAAGTTCGTAGCCAAAATCCTTGACATGGGATGTATGAAGAAAAGATGTGTAATTTTACCGCTTTCATCCGTTGAAACGTCGAACTCGAAACCACATTTTCCCAATTCTTCAAATAAAGTTTGAATCATCGTTCGGCCTCCTAGTCTTTGTCTACGGATGTTTGCCTTAGCATTGTATAGCGTGTCTACTATAACTCTCATTTCCGGATTGTCTTGTCGTAAAGACGAGAGGATTTGCCTCGGTGGTATTCCGGCTTGAGACATGTGGTCTACATTCTGTATTTCCTTTTCCGATAACCGCCGAAAAGAAGGGTGACCACCGATATCGGCGGATGGCTCATGGTTGTGTGACAAATCATATATTTGAATTACCCACAACCCCTCATTGGTTTTTTTACCCCTAATCTTGAAGGGACAATTGATTTTGCACGTAGCTGTTTCTTTTTGCCTTTCACTTAATGGTATACCCCGCGGATCACGATATCTACCCGCTCTATGACATTTATAAACCACATATTTCTCTGGTTTTGAACCATCTACGCTTAACACATATCCTTCGGTTTTGTAAAATTCTCTAACACGGTTGTGCAAATCTTCACGAGTTGGAAATTTGGAATTGAGTAATTCAAGCTCTTCGGTCTCTAATTCAAGCTCCTCAGCCATCTATTAATCAAAAGGTAATATTATGCTAATAAATTCAAGTGCTTCTAACAAATTTAGATCTCAAAAAAAAAAAAAAAAACAGCCCCTCTTTTAACGAAACAATGCCTAAATGTAAAACAGTGTCTAAATGTGAAGAATTTTCGATCAAATACTGATGTTTTTTGCTACTATTAAATACATAAAAGTTAGATAAATACTGGTGTTTACTTACCTTTAACTGAAAAAATTCTTTGTTTATTTCGCTGGCCCCTTCTAGGGTTTCGCTGGGGGTGCGGAGAGAAGGAAATAAATTTCTTTCATGCTTTGCGCACCAATTTCTTTCGCTGGGAAGTTAGATAAATCGCTAGCCCCAGTTCAGTTAAAAAAGGGGGAAACAGGGCAGGGGCAAGCGATCAAGCTGGGCAGGGGTATTTTGGTCCGTGAAGTTTTGGTTCGCTGTAAGCACCAAAAAGGGCGCTGTAAAAATGGATTCCCATTATTTCGAGTATAGATGTGCTCCAGATTATTTTATTTATGATATAGTTTTTAGTAAAAAAGGATATTATAATTTTTGGGAATCAAACAGTTGATTCAAGTCACACAATCACGTTCTCCTATTGGATATTATGGAATTTTCAAAATCAATGGCTTTTTCCCAATTCAAAATATAGTAAATTAATCTTAAAATATATAATTTGATATCTTACGGGAATTCGATATGTATATCAATATGCAAAACTTATAAATTTTCAAATTAATTTAGTATAAAATCAAGTGGTCGAAAAATGATGAAATATAACTCATTAAAATTAATTTATAAATATTTTTTTACCGCTTAACTTTACACTAATAAAATTCGAAAATTTATAAATTTTGAATGTAAACGCATCACTCGTAAAGTAGATCGGTTTCAATTGTTTGAATTTATCATTTAAAGTCAATCAAATAAATTTTGAAGTTAAACTCACTAAGACCTTGTGAGCCTAAAAAAATCCTAGTTCTACTCTCCAATAATTGATATTTTTTAATTTTATTAAATAAATGTTGGACAGATGATCATCAAAGTTAACTCTTCCGATTATTTATTATTATAAAAGAAAAATTGTACTTATTATTATACACTTAAAAATGTAATATCAAGACATTGAACAAGTGTATATTGAAAATTAATATTTCTAGAGAAATTTGTATGTGTGGTGAGAGGAAGATGGAAGAGTTTTGCATGATATGTCATGTAATTCTTATTTAAAATATAAGAATTATGTGAATGATGCTAACTATTACTTGTTATATAGAGAAAAAGAGAGAAAAAGTTATCAAATAATTCCTATTTAAATTTATAATTTAAAAGGCTAATAAACTTGTGCCACACAATTTTTGTTATGATTCAATACATGTTTTGGAATCTCAATCAAATCACTAATTAAACCTTGATTTGAGCTATCTTTTTAAGAGAAAACTTCCAATTTAGTTTCAAGCTGAAAAAGTCAGACAGACAACTGTCAGTATTTTATTCATAACTTTCTCATCGTAAGTCCAATTTGAATAGATGAGATATATCTGAAAAGCTAACTTCGAGATCTACAAATTACGTGTGGAGACTTATCCCAAATTCTAAACATATAATTTTAAGTAGAATTTTAAAATTCGAGGAGCAACTCCGTTATAAACTGCAGACCCTTGTCGATCATTTTGATCATAACTTTTTCATTGGAAAAATCCGTTGAACAGAAAATCCTAAAACTGTTATGTTTTGATTTACCTCAAATTCGGAATACATAAATCCAGATATGTGGATCTTTTATAGTTTTGATACATCTATACTTGTTACTTGTGTTTCTCTATTTTATCTTTAATTATATAAAAAATTCAGACAAATTACATAAATAAATCAATAGGGGAAAAGTATCACATCCTGCAGTATATAAGATGATGAGAAACTTATATAAATGAGTGAGGCTATGGTGCTATGCATAGCACGGATGGGGTCCGTGCTACGGCTCAAAATTTGAGTTTTCAAAATCGTAACGGTCGATCCGAACCGTTCAACATAATTATAAAATGAATATGTACTTACAAACCAAATTTTACATTTTTCCGAATTTTTTTACTATTTTTTTAGATATGCTGTTTTTGGATGGTCCACAATGTTCAAATCAAGTGATTTTCGAAAAAATAGTAAAAAAATTCGGAAAAATGTAAAATTTGGTTTACAAGTATATATTCATTTTATAATCATGTTGAACGGTTCGGATCGACCGTTACGATTTTGAAAAGTCAAATTTTGAGCCGTAGCACGGACCCCATCCGTGCTATGCATAGCACCATAGCCTCACTCTATATAAATTTAACAAAAGTCGTGAATAAACGTTTAAACTAATTTACTTCATGAGTACTGTGTTTACATGGAAAGTTTATAATTTTTTTTGAATTATTTTATTACCAAGTTAAGTTGTATGTTGAAAAATGAATGCATTAAAATCAACTTAAAAACTCTCATATTTGACATCTTGACTTGATACTAAATAAATTCGAAAAATTATAAATTTTGTATGTAAACGTACAACTAATGAAATAGATCAGTTTTAACGGTTTGAATTCATCATTTAAAGTCAATTCGATAGTTTTTGAAATTAATAAGTATATAGAATGAAATAATACTGATATCATACTAGCGCAACTCTTCTATTTATCCACACTGACGCAATCTAATTAGTAAGATATTATTTCGAGTATCGATGCTCTGTATTATTTTATTTATGATCTAGATTTTAGTAAAAAGGATATTATATACGCTCTAAAGATTAAATTAGTCAGATTGACCGGTGCTATAGCTCCAATTCTTAATTTTTGAGAAATCAATTTATGATCCAAGTCGCTCAATGACTTTCTCCTACTGGATATTATGGAATTTTCAAAATAGTAATTATATTTGTCCCATCTATCTATTCCTCAACTAACTAACTTCATCTTCTAACTATAATTACAAATTCTAACTACATAATGGTCCCTACAAATTAGTTAGCAATTCTCCCTTTATTTCTATCTTCTTTCTCCCTTTCTCTCCCACATCCGCCTCCACCCGTCTCTCCCACCTCTCCCTTCCGCCTCCGCCTGCCTCTCCCACCTCTCCCTCTCCGCCTCCGCCTCCCTCTCTCATCTCTCCATCTCCGCCTCCGCCTCCCTCTCCCTCTCCCACCTCTGCCTCCGTCTCCCACCTCCATGAACTATTTACACTTACACGATGAGGATGAATACTTGCATGACGAGGTATGAATACTTGTGCAACGGACAACTCGAAAGTATGTCATCATGGATCTCATTTGAAAGAGAAAATTGTGTAGAAGACGTTGGTGGTTTTAGATTTGCAAAATTCCTCACAGATCGTTAGAAATATTGGTTAGATTGAACGGAGAAAAAAAAATCACCTCTAAAAACGTGTAAAAGATGGGTGAGTGATGTGTCCAGTTTTTTTTTTAAATACTTGATATCTTAGGTGTGAATACTTGATTTATTATATGTGAATACTTGCGCGCTCTTGTAAAATTAATCGAGGTATGCACATATGCTTGTAATACTTTTGATACATGAACTATTTACACTTACACAACGAGGATGAATACTTGCTCGATGCGGGATTAATACTTGCATGACGAGGTGTGAATACTTGTGCAACAGATAACTCGAAAGTATGTCATCATGGATCTCATTTGAAAGAGAAAATTGTGTAGAAGACGTTGGTGGTTTTAGATTTGCAAAATTCCTCACAGATCGTCAGAAATATTAATTAGATTGAATGGAGAAAAAAAACCACCTCTTAAAACGTGTAAAAGATGAGTGAGTGATGTGTCCAGTTTTTTTTTTAAATACTTGATATCTTAAGTGTGAATACTTTATGTATTATAGATGAATACTTGATTATTATATGTGAATACTTGCGCGCTCTTGTAAAATTAATCGAGGTATGCACATATGCTTGTAATACTCTTGATACATGAACTATTTACACTTACATAACGAGGATGAATACTTGCTCGATGAGAGATGAATACTTGCATGACGATATATGAATACTTGTGCAACGAACAACTCGAAAGTATGTCGTCATGGATCTCATTTGAAAGAGAAAATTGTATAGAAGATGTTGGTGGTTTTAGATTTGCAAAATTCCTCACAGATCGTCAGAAATATTAGTTAGATTGAACGGAGAAAAAAAAACCACCTCTAAAAATGTGTAAAAGATGGGTGAATGATGTGTCCAGTTTTTTTTTTTAAATACTTGATATCTTAGGTATGAATACTTGATGTATTATAGATGAATACTTGATTTATTATATGTGAATACTTGCTCGTGCCAGTTGTAAAATATTTCAGATATTAGGCGGTCCCCAAATAGTAAGTGGTCCCCCTAAGTAGTTAGTAGTTATTAAAATAGTTATTGACTAGGAGATGAAACGGGGGATGGATTCCGGGGGATAGCTAGGCTCTCCCTTTTCAAAAACCAATGGCTTTTTCCCAATTCGAAATATAGTAAATTAATCTTAAAATATATAATTTGGTATCTTACAGGAATATTTTATAATTGCATTATATTATATTAGTACTTTATTTGAATGAAATATTTTGTCTTAACATAAATTTCTAAAATATTATTTTTAATTTTTTTAAGAATAATAACAAATTCTTTTTTTTGGAAAAAAATTTAAGTTTCGAAACCACTCGCCGACTTGATCGATTAACAATATCATTGACTATGTTGGTCCTCCTTTGTCAGAGATATTGTTTTTTTTCCCTTTGAAAGATGTAAGAATAAAGAGAGAGAGATAGTCAGAGAGTCTGAATGATTTGTATTTTCATCAGTAATTTGTTTACATGATGTTCCTCTCTATATATAGAAGATTAGACGGCTGTCAATCATACTAACAACCTTCTTAATCTCTCTAACTACTTGCTTTGACCAGTCAACTAATCTAACAAGAATCCTAACAATATTTCTAACTCACTGGTAACAGTTTATTACAACTGAATCTGTTACCAGCTAGCGGTTCTGTTATTCTAGACTGGTAAGCTTCCTCTATTACTCTTACATCGTCAAAGTGCACTACTGTATTTTTTTTGTTTAAAACAAGCACCAAACATTCATATTTGAAATTAATTTTTATCAGAAATAAATTTTAGTAATCTTTGTTAATTTGAAGGTTTGTCAATATATTCCGATAATATGTATATCGCAATCTGAAAAACAAGACTTACTTCTTAATATTTTTCCATTGAATATATCCTTTAATTTGTACACATAAAGCGATTATGTACTGATTAATAACGAGTGTGCATATATTTATGTCTGGTTTTATGTCTTACGTATGGCAAGGAGAGATTGAAATGTCAATTTTCTCATGTATATCATTATAAATGATATTGTTAAATTTTATTAAATAAATGTTGCAGGATGATTATCATTTTTAAAAAGTTATCTCTCCCAATTCATTGTTATTACAATAAATGATATTGTTAAATTTTATTAAATAAATGTTGCAGGATGATTATCATTGTATAACACAGTCTAGCATATATACTCTTAATATATAATTTCAAGACCACTGAACTAAGTCTTCATTGAAACTTAATATGCATTGAAGTTTTCCACGTGTGATGGTAGAGAGAAGGAAGAGTTTTGCATGATATGTCATGCAATATTTATTGAGTAGTATACAAATAACGTGAATGATACTTGTTATATATTTAGAAGAAAAAAAGTCAAAAATGTTTTTAAATAAGTCTTGTTTAAATTTATAATATAAAAAACTAATAAGAGCATGTGTCAGCTAATTATATCTTATGATTCCATGTATTTTATTAAATCTTACAATTAGATATCAGAAAAAATTCAAGTAAAATAGGAGGATAAAACTATGGTAAGTAAAAAAACAAAAAATTTCAAAAGAAGAATTTTACTTTTTTTCAAAAGAAGAATTATACTTTTTTTCAAAAGAAGAATTATACTTTTTATTGTAAAAAGAAAACTACTTTTTTTAGTAATTTGTTTTTTAGAGGAGATGCAAAAAAGGAAATAAAGAAGGAAGTTTCTTTATTTTATTCAATTTGAGAAATACCAAGGTTCAACAAGGGCCATAAAATAACAATCAATGTTATGAATTTAGACCTGTTTTTGATAGATCTATTGGACATAAAATAACAATCAATTTTTACCATGCAAAAAAAGGAAATAAAAAAAAGATAAAAAAAGAATTTTTTACTTTCGTAACTATTGACACAGATGGTTTGAATAATTAAAATATAATATAAATTTTATAACTACCAAGTACAATAGGAGATATTTGAAATAGTCTTTTTTTAGTTTTACCTCTTATCATAAAATTCCAAATTCAACTCTATATACCAATTTATCAATTATGAAAAACCTCAACAACTTTTCAATGTTTTACATAATAATTAATCTAAATTTAATATCAATGTTCAAGTTCGGAACAAATACTAAGAAAAACAATAATAAAAAAACACGAAAGAACAAAAATACAAAGGTAATAGTTGAATAATACATGTCATCTCATGTATTTATAATAATTTAATACAATACTTTAGTTTTTTAAAACATCAAACAAAATATTAATAATTTTTTATTAACAAAATGTTCGTATAATAACCATTTTTTATCCACTTCTAAAATTTAATAAAGACAAGAATTGTATTGAACTTTTGTGTTTGATTACATTGACATAACGTCTATTTATAGACTTGACTATGATTAATCCTAAACAACTCCACTAATTGTCTCCTACCTACCACCATTACAATTATAATCAACTCCTACAATTTACACTCACTATTATCTCCAATACAATCTATGCTGAGCTTGTTTTGAAAAGAAGAAGGTTGATGGCAATACCTCAATACCATTATTCTTGCAAAATTGAATCATCAAGTTGTTTGTTTCGGTCTTCTTGAAGGTAGAAGAAGATATAGAGGGATGAGCTTTTTTGGCTCGAGAATGCTTCCATGTACTTGAGAAGCTCGTTCGAGTTCTTTTAAAAAAAATAAAGAAAAGAAGAACGCAAAAAAATATTTGAAAAGCTCATGAGTTTGTGACAATTACATTGTTTCAGGAGGCTCTTGGCTCCCTTGTCTCAATTTTGAGAAGCATTTTGTTGATAGAAGAAGAGAAGAGAAAAAAGAGTCCGGTATTGGTTCAGCTTGCTAATTTGATTTGAAATATAGGAAATTTGTTTTTTGAAATAACTGTGAGAAAATAGGCATGTTTTTTTTATGCTGACATTCTGGTGCAACCTCTTCGAATGGTGATACATAATCAAATTAATGATTTTTTTTTTGTTACGAACGTGTCAGCTAAATTTAACTCCAATTTGGTCAGCATAGAAAATCAAGAGCATGCGACACAAAAGTGAGAACCCAAAATATATTACAAATGTATTTTGAGAAGGCAATGAGATATCCGCCTTATTGACACCAACATGAGGAAAAAGCCGTTTGCACATACTCTTTGATAAATAAATGTGTTAGAAGTATTATTTATATTAATGTTAAATGATATTTTAAGTACTAGTGTTGAATTCAATTATATTTGGATTTGATTTGGTTAATAAGTTGATCAACTAGTTTTGAATATAAATACAATCTTCCAACACATTTGGTCCAACATTATTATCAGAGCATAGTATCAATCTCTGTTATATTGAGCCATAAACATGAGATATATCTCTGTTGTATGTATTTTTATCACGAGGCAATTGGAGCCACTGGATATGTAGAGCCATTGGCAAGAATATGAAGCGTGCAAGATTTTTTTTTTTTTTTTTATTGTTTTGCATGAGTATTGTCAGGAGGGAATAAACGGAGCGAGGGAAATTTTAGATTTTGTTAATAAATTCGAAAAAAAGAAGGTATTTTGCTTCTTGTTTTCAAAAAGTGTGATATTTTATAAAATTATTCTACAAAAAGATAGAACAATCGATCACTTTAGTGTTCATTAAGAGTGAATAATGAAAATTAAATAAGAAAAGATAAAGATGTTAGTGTTCATTACATTGATCAAGGTAAGGTTTTAAAATCAAGGTGAAATTATATGATTATTTATTCAAACGTAATTTATATGATATAACCATATTACTGATTTAAAGTATATTATTAATTTAATGATGATTTTAAAAATTCGATATCTTTTGACACTAAAACCCATTAACATCAAATCACCCTTTCATTGATGAGAAGGAAGCACTCGACAATATATTAGTTCAATCTTTACAATTTTAAAAAAGTAAAGCTAATTTTAAAATTTATCATTTTGTGCGTGATCTAAATGATACAAATTAATATCACGTTAATAAAAAAAATACGAGACTTGGTGTATGCTCATCGTACATGAAGTGATTTAAAGTCTCAACAGTTCAAAATTAACGGTCATTGATGCACCATCAAACTATACTTAAATTGTATGAATTTTGATTCTTAGACTATGGATACGTCTAATAAAATGTCTATAAATTTATTTTTTATCTTTTACTTATTTAAATTTATTTTAAGATTATTGTCAAAGTGATCCCTCGTTATTATTTATATTTAGAATTTTAGATTGTCATTTAAAATATGTTACACTGATATGTCATTTATTTAGTTAGGTTGATTAAATTGTCAAAGTTAGAATTTTTTACTCTTTGGTCGATAATTGATTGCATCAAGTAGGAGTGTAAACGGATTTTATCCGGTCCAAATCCGCTCCGTATCCGCTTATTATCTGAATCCAAATTAAACAAAGCAGATAGTATCCGGATACGGATCCAAATAATTTGTTATATATGACTAACAGTGCCGAATACGGATAGCCGAATACGGATACAGATATATTTGATTAAGAGCATCTCCATCGCCTTGCAAATGGAATTGCAAAGTCCTACGTGGCGTTTCCGTGGCACTTGCTTTTTCACTTTCACCGATGCGTAACTCCTTTAATTTTTGAAAGCTTTCATTATTTAAAAGCGCATCTGAAAGCTTTCAAATGAACATGCTGGAAAAAAAGAACCTTTTCTATGAATTCAGATCCAGTGCATTAACTCAATTTTTGAGTTTTGATCCAAACCGTCCAAGATACTCTAACAAGAATCTTAAAGATCCTGGACCCCACAAATAATACTGGCCCCCTGCGCTACCACCGAATAGGCACCGTACACGTCTAAACTCAAAAATTGGGTTACTTTAGGGGATCCGGACTCCTTTTCTATTCGCTGCAAAATTATCCTCTCTCTCTTCCCTTCGCTACCAAAACTCACTTTTAAAAAAACCATTTTACTCATTATCTTCCCTTCTCTGAGAAACTCTCCATTTTATCTCATCCCTCTCTCTCTCCTCTTTCCTTCTCTTTGAAACTCTCCATTTTATCTCATTCCCCTCACTTCCATCGATCTTGACTTAAATTGCAATTAATTGCTTCATCGGTGAGAACTCAAATAAAATTGCAAATAATGAAAGCTTGCAAATTCTAAATGTTGTTGTTGCACTAAACCACTCACGGGTTGAGAAATTTTCATGTGTCTCAAAAGTTTTTATTTGAAAAATTGGAGATGCTTTATCTGAGACCAATTGGTTTCGACCTTGGACACTTGATTTCTGTGTTTTTGTTGTTCACTAAAGAATGTATGGAGAGAGAGACGGGACAGGAGAGAGAGAGAGGGGGCTTATGCTGGTCATCGTGGAGAGGAGAGAGAGAGAGAGTTGTTTTCTGAAGTGGTGAGGCAGAGAAAGGAGAGAAGAAAAAGGAACGGAAGAAGAAAAGGGAACAAAAATGCATGGAGAAGAAATGAAGAGGTCAACCAAAAAAAGAAATTGCTGATGTGGCAGTCAAAATTAAATTAAATTCAATTTTATGGATGTAGAGTCGGTGAAATTAAAATGAATTGCAATTGCAACTGTGCTGTTTGAAATTGTAAATCCTTTCACCGTTGGAGATGCTCTAATACTAAACGGAGAACGTATCCGACATATCCAAGGATCAAAGCGGGTTACTGAAGCCTACCCGAACCCACTATCTTTTTCAAAAGTGGCTGGATATCCAACATCTTTTCACGGGGGGTGAAGTGAAGCAGTTTTCACACTGGGCCACGTGGTCTGCTCTTTCAAATATGAGGTGAATTTGATATGGTCCGCTCTTTCTAAGTATATAAGACCTCAAATCATAATTTTATATCTCATGTGGGACTAATAAATGTAATCAAACCGGATATGCGTTTTGTTGAAAATGAGTTGACTGTTTTAGTAATATGTGACTTGTTTTTTTTTTTTTTGTATTACTAAAAATAATCGTTTTAATTATAATACTTGTATTATATTATATAAGTAGATTATTTAAGTGGATTATTCAATTCATATGACTTGATTATTCGACAATTATTCGTATTCGAATCCGTATCCGTGAATTATCCGCTCCGTATCTGTAGCCGTTTAAGACGAATTTGGTTTTGAATTTTAATATATGTTTACTATCCATATCAGTATTCGTATCCGCTGGATCCTAGCAAAAGTATAATGGGAGCCTGAAAGAGAGAAAAGGAGAAACGACAAAAAAGGCGATTCTGAGCGAAAAACGAAACTTCGAAAAATCCTGAAAAATCGGAAAAAATCAAATAAAAAGTGGATCTATACAAAACAATGACAGATCGTACTTCGTTTTCTCCTCTCTCTGGGCTGGATCTGGAATCTCTTATTGAATTTCCACCAATTTCTTCGAATAAGCCAACAATGGCGACTGGGCTTACACTTGGGCTTCTGCATTCTGGATCTCAGATTTCCTATCGCCAATCACTACCAGCCTGCGAGCAACAGTGCGCCTACGCGCCAAAATATCACATCGCATTGGAAACCGAAAACTGCTGCATTAATGAGTACGGTCACGCACGGAGCATTGGTCAGAGCCACACTCGAGAAGTTACGCGCTTCATCTTCCCCAACCTCTCCAGTTTGCTTCAAATGTGCTGATAAAGGTCATCTTGCTTCCGACTGTCGCAACGCTACCTTGTGTTTCGTATGCAACAAGCTTGGGCATCGATTGAGTGTTTGTCGATCGGTGACTACTAATCCACCGAGTCCGCGCAAAAAACCTGTTCGATCTTCTCCCCACTTCCTTCCCCCTTCCTCACAACCCCCACTCCTTCCTACACCTACTGTGCATCCCCCTCAAACCGTCCAGATGACTTCCGCATCCATGAGGGCCCCGATCCGCACGCTCTACTGCACCAAGGCGAGTGACCTGGAAGAACAAGCGTTTCAGCGTAGTTTCTTCTTGACTGATGCCCAAGGTTGGGGTGCCTTCAAGATTGAAACGGCGTTGAGCAAGCTGGTGAAGCACTTCCAATGGATCGCCTGCCGATTTGATGAGCACCGATACTTGATTGAAGCTCCATCCCCACACTGGCTCGATTCTACTCTGTCTCGTGGCCATGTTCTGCTCGATAATGTCCAGTTTAAGATCTCTCCGTGGGATCCCTACTATGGGGAAGGTCTTCGCATGATTCCGCAATGGGTGCGTGTCTGGGGATGGCCGATCAAGTTATGGCAGTGGGAAGAGTTCGAGAAAATCTTCACTGACTTTGGCGCGACTGTTCTAGAGCTCGACCCTGCCACTCGGTTCAAGCGGGATCGCCGATTTACTCGTGTTCGATTGGGATTGTGCGACCCGATGCTTCTTCCAGCTACTCACTAGGTCATGCACCGCGATGCTGGTGGATATCTATCCCACCACGACCTGATCTTCGAGTTGGAACATCTGCGTAACTCGGGCCCCGGGGCTTGGGTTAAACGACCTCCTTCTCATGAAGCCGCTCCGGGGTCCAAAGACGACTCCTCCGGGTCCGGTTCCAAAGGCAAACCAAAAAAAGAGCACAAATCCACTTCAAACAGAGGGATTGTCATTTCTGACACCTCTGGTGGTTCTTCTACTGGCAAGCAGGTGCCAGTTCAACCATCCCTTCCAGATAAAGGCAAGAATGTCGCTCCGCCCTCTGACAGCCTCTCCGATTCCGACGATGAACTACCCAACTATGATATGGTTGACAAGCTGGGGCTCACTGGTCCGCAAGCGGGGGCGACTTCCTCTCTGGCTAGTGAGGGGGGGACCTCCAAGTGGTTGCCCTGGCTGCCACCTGCTTATGGGATAGGGTCCGGCAGATGTCCGTCATCTTATGCTCCATACCATGGTGAGAACGTTGGCCCGTTTGAAGAAATAGAAGTGGTTGAAGACCTTCTCCCGCCTCCGCCCGTCCCGGCCACTGCTTCCACCCCCCTCCCTCCTACCACTCAGTCTACACTCTCTCCGCCTCCACCCACTGAGAAACCTGCCCTGACCATCCAATCTTCACCTGAACCATCTCCCAGCGCAGCAGCCATCATTTCACAACTCATTTCACAGCTCGTTACCCCTCTGATCCAGCAACACCAAAAGGAGAATGCCCAACTAGTGGAGACCCCTCTGATGGTCGAAGTACCTGCCAGTTCTACCAAGCGTCGCCGCCATCCTTCCAAAGCAGGCATCATGATACCTACCAGACGGAGTGTCCGACTAAAAGCTTTAGGCGGTGACACTCAGGATGCTCTCACTAAAGCCACTGCTCGAGCTCAAGCTAGCACCAATCCTACTAACTCTGGTACAGGTAACTCATTGATTTCTAGTTTCCCTTATTCTAGGATGACTAAAGAGGAAATCAAGGAGCTCTATAGAGCTTATCATATTACTCTTGGGTGTGGCAATTTAGACTCTGACCAAATAGTTCATGCTCTGCAAAATCTTGATAGACAATCTTTTGATAATTTGATCTTACAAGCTGTTTCTACTCTTAAAAAATCTGGAGTTGAACATAGTTTAACTTTAGCTCAGGATACATTGGGACAATTAGTTATCCAATGAGAGTACTTAACTGGAATGTTAGAGGCTTGAATGCGCCTAGTAAACGACGCATCCTTAAGGACATTATTAGTGACAATAAAGTAGATATTATTGCCATACAAGAAACAAAAAAAGAGCATTTCTCACATAGGATTTTGAAATCTATTTCTACTAAATTTGATAATTGGTTTAGCCTTCCATCTCATGGCAGATCTGGAGGGATCCTATTTGGATGTGATAGTGATACTTGTCAAGTAATTAGATTTGTATCTCATACTTACTCTTTAGATGTGTTCCTATATGATAGAAAGGAAAGTTGCAACTGGATGCTTACCATTGTATATGCTCCAATAGATAGAAATCTTAAATCTGCTTTCTGGCAAGAACTTAGACATAGTAGAGTAGGTAGAACAGAACCTTGGATTATTTGTGGGGATTTCAATGCCATTAGGGCTCGGCATGAAAAAACTGGCACTAATTTTGATGTCAGACTTAGTGGAAAATTTAATGATTTTATTGGAGATCATCACTTGATTGAGCTCTTTATCTCAACGACAGTTTACTTGGGTTAGTGGTCAAAATAAGGCTCTGCTAGATAGATTTTTAGTTAGTATTGATTGGCTAGATTCATATCCTCATACCTTAGTACAAGCTTTGAGCTCCTATGGTTCAGACCATTCCCCTCTTTTGCTCACTACTGCACCTGCTTCTCAACCACCTCAGGTGTTTAAATTTGATCCAGAATGGCTTAGACATCCTGATTTTGTTCCTCTAGTAATCAAATGGTGGACAGAAATTCCACTACAGGACTTTAGAATTTGGCATAACAAAACTACAAAAACTTAGACAAAAAATGAAGGGCTGGGCTAAGAATTATTATGGGGAAAAGAAAAGACACAAAAAAGCCATTCTTGACCAAATTCAAAGCTTAGAAGATATTAGAGATGAGAGAAATCTCTCATCCATAGAAAAGGAACAGTAGATTCACCTTAAGAACCAATAGATGATATTTACTTAGAGGAAGAAAGATATTGGCAGCTGAGATCTAAGCAACAATGGCTCAAAGAAGGAGATCTTAATACTAAATATTTTCATAGAATAGCTAATACTAGACATAGGAAAAATAAAATTCTTTCTTTAGAAATTGACAATACCCTCACTACTAGTGCTGAAAATATTCATTCCCACATACTTCATTTTTACAAAGATCTTCTAGGCACACCAGGATGTACATTTGGGTCTCTCCAACCTTCTTTCTGGGAATCTCACCATCAAGTTTCCTGTTCTGAAAATGCCTCTCTTACTACTCCTTTTTTAGAAGAGGAAATTCACCAAGCTATCTTCTCTTCTGACCCCAATGGGGCTCCTGGCCCTGATGGCCTCACTTTCCTATTTTACCAACAGTTTTGGCATACAGTCAAAGCTGATCTCCTTAGACTCTGTCATGCTTTTCACTCAGGGACTTTAGAACTCCAATTTCTGAATAAATCAATCATCTGTCTTATCCCTAAATCCAAAGATGCCCAACTTATCCAAAAATTTCGCCCAATCAGTTTAGTCAACTGCAGTTTTAAAATTCTATCCAAAATTCTTACTTTCAGACTAGAGCCCATTTTACAAAGGCTAATCAGCCCTCATCAATCAGCCTTTCTTAAAGGAAGATACATCCTTGACAATGTAGTTCTCAGCCATGAAATCCTTCATCATTGTCACACCAATAAAGACAAAGGAGTACTAATCAAAATTGATTTTGAAAAAGCATACGATAAAATCAATTGGGATTATTTACTCACCCTTATGACACATAGAGGTTTTGACCCCATTTGGGTTTCTTGGATTACATCCTGGTTACATAGTTCACAATCCTGCATTAATATTAACGGAGATCTCACACCATATTTCTTTTGTCGTCGAGGAGTACGACAGGGTGATCCTTTGTCCCCCTATTTATTTAACCTAGCTGCTGATTCCCTCTGCCATATCTTTTCTAAAGGTAGAGCTCAGGGACACATTCATGGACTGGGGCCTCCCTGTGATCATCAGCATTCAGTGACAAATTGTCACTATGCTGACGATACAATCCTTTTCCTTAAAGCTGACCCCCGCAATATAGAACATGTATGGTGGCTTATGAGGTTTTTTGAGGGCTTTTCTGGGATTAAGATGAATTTAGATAAAACAGAACTCTTCCCTGTTAATTTAACAGAAGCAGAGGCACAATTCCTGGCTTCTCTGTTTCGATGTCAACTCTCATCTTTTCCTTTCACATATTTGGGAGTTCCATTATCCCCTAAACCACTTAGGCTCAAAGATTGGGGTTTTTTAATAGATAAGGTCAGGAAAAAATTACAAGGTTGGAAAAATCAGACCTTATCTCTAGGGGGCCGTATCACCTTACTTAACTCAGTTCTAACAGCTGTCCCTCTCTACACCCTTTCCCTCTATAGAATTCCCAAAAAAGTTATGAGAACAATTGATCAAATAAGAAGAAGATTCCTTTGGCAAGGTACTAGTACTCAAAAAAAATATTCTCTTGTTAATTGGCATAATATCTGTATTGCTCAGAAATTGGGGGGGATGGGCATTTTGGACCTTGATCAAATGAATTGTGCTCTCTTACTCAAATGGTGGTGGCGTTTTCGAGATCCTCAATATACTAATTTGTGGAAAACATGTTTACAAGCTAATCTTTCCCTTAACCTCCAATCCCCTTTTTGGAAGGTTGTTAACAGATTAGCACCTATTTGCAATCTTGCTATTACTCACCTTCCAGGAGTGCAGGGAGTAGTGCACTTCTGGCACGATACATGGTTTCATAACTCCCCTCTATGCATTCAATTTCCTCAACTCTATGAGATATGCCTTACTCCTAATATCACTGTCCAAGAGGTTTTCAACACAGGGGGCAGGTGTGTCAGTTTTCGCAGGACTTTGCATGGTGTGTTGCGTGTGGAGTGGCTACACCTTCTTCAAATCTTAGAGACCTTCCCTCTCTCACAAGGGACTGATCGCTTAAAATGGCAATGGGATTCGTTGGGCCTTTATACTGTCAAATCTTTATATTTCTTTCTTAATTTTCGGGGTATACCAACAGTACATCCTCTGGTATGGTGGAAACTGCCGATTCCTCCAAAAATTCGTGCCTTTATGTGGTTGATGCAAAGAAATAAAATCTTGACTAAATCTAATCTTTGTAAGAAAGGCTGGACTGGTGATATTTCTTGCTCTTTCTGTCAGCAGTTTGAAGATACTAATCATCTGTTTTTTACGTGTTACTTTTCGCACCATATCTGGTTTCATATGGGGGAATGTCAGAACCTTTACCTACAGTGGCACTCCATTCAGGATGTATTAGATTTTGCTTACACCTTACCCAAAATTCAAAGGACAGCTTTTCTTATGGTGATTAGTGCAGTACTGTGGACTATATGGATCACACGTAATGATTTATGCTTTAATAACACTATAGTCCACTCGGGACGTTCTGCAATTCTAACTACTATTTCCCTTATCACCCACTGGACAGGGTCAATGAATGAAGATATACAGGTGGCTGCTAATCAGTGGATGCCTCAAGATTTGGATGCTATACCTATTCAAGTGGCTTCGCCTGAAGATGAGCAGCTGCTCCAGTGGATCTCTGAAGAATCGGACTCTTCAGCCTAATGCTCTTCCTATTATAGTTTTTGCTGTTAATAGCACAGTCTCTACTGTGCCTTAGATATTCAGGGTCTTTGTTATTCGCACTAGTTGCTACTTCTCTGTTTCTGTTGATTTTTTTGGGCTGCTGCCAATGTTTAGGCAGAACTTAGTCTGCTATACAAACTCTTTACTGTCATTTGAACTCAGGTTTCATATCAATGAAACGGGCTATATGCCTTTTTTTTTTTAAAAAAAAGTATTCGTATCCGCTCATTGAAAAACAGATACAGATCTGATATCAGCATTATTCGCTCCGAATCCGCTCCGTTTACACCCCTAGCATCAAGACTCAACAAACAAACAGTTGCAAAACAAACTCTGAGAATGACACGACTGACATTGCCACTCTTTACAGGCAATTATTAAGCCGGGCAACTGCAAATTGATCTGTTGTACTACAACGCAACCTGTAAAATGTCGGGTCCAAACACATGGAGAAGGCCCTTTCATCTGGGCCCACTTAGATCCTAAGCAACGCGGGCCAACCTCACAAGATAAACAGAGCAGGGCCGTTGATTCAGACAGAATACTAGAAACTAAACAATGGAATTACAGTTCCTTGGTTTTAAATAAGAGCCTTTTTGGCTGCTCCCCACAAAATATTGTTCACGTGGGAAAAATAAAATTCACTCAGACTGAATTTTTTTTCCCCAAGTGAACAGTAAATTTCAGTTCAAAAATTTCCTATTCCTATTCTCATTCCCATTCCCACTGTGCAGCCAAACATGCCCTAAGAGTGAGGCTACGGTACTATACATAGTACGGTTTGGTCCATGCTACGGCTCAATATTTAAGTTTTCAAAATCTTAACAGTCGATCCGAACCGTTCAACATGATTATAAAATGAATATTTACTTGCAAACCAAATTTTATATTTTTTCGAACTTTTTTTACTATTTTTTTAGATAGGTAGAAAATCACTTGATCTGAAAATTCTGGACCATCCAAAAATAATGATTTTCTACCTATCTAAAAAAAAGTAAAAAAATTAGAAAAAATGTAAAATTTGGTTTGCAAGTACATATTCATTTTATAATCATGTTGAACAGTTCGGATCGACCGTTAGAATTTTGAAAACTCAAATATTGAGCCGTAGCACGGCTCAATCCGTGCTATGTACAGCACCGTAGCCTCACTCTTTAAATAATACACTGAGATGAATTCCCGGTCCGGTCCCGGCCATGACTCGTCAGTCATTAAATGCAAGAGAAAACATCTATTATGCTTTTTCTCTCTCAATTGTTGAATCAGAAAATTAAAATTTGAAGCTGAGTAAATAAATATCATTGAATTTCATTTTACCAGAAAGACTACTAATAATAACTTTTACAAAAATTAAAAAAATATTAAAAAAAATATGCAAAATTTCAATTTATAAGACTGCTCAACATCCTTTTCTCTATGTCTCGTTCCACCCCTGCTCTCAAGTTAAAATTTTAAAGTTCTTTTAAAATCAAGGTAATTGCGTAGGCCTTTGCTTATGCATTTATTTCGGACCAAATCATACAATCTTAAATTTTTTATAATTTTCGAATTGATGATTTGTGCTGATTTTTTATTGGTTTTTACGAAAAAAATGCTATACATATTCAGTTTGCACCCTCATATTTCATGCCAAAAATCTTCACTCCGATCCCTGTATTTATAAAGTGATAAGTAGTATTAAAATATTAACTAACATTTTTAATTGGTAAATTAATAAGTAGTTGATTTTCTTTAAAAAAAAGTTTCAAATCTGATCTTGACACCGAATAAAGTGCGCTTTGAGCTCACAGACAAGACGGGCCGTGGAACCACCATTTAGGCCCATATTAGAAGGCAGAAGAAGAGAGAGATACTATAAAAGCAAAATTCAGATTCAATGTGGTACCGGACCGTGTAGAATGAGATTTGAGTTCTGTGTTTTATTCAGACACGAATTTCAAAGTAGATCTTCTATATTTCAAATAGGCTTTAGAGTTGAGACTTGAGAGTGATTTTGACTCAGCTGGAAGTACTCTACGCTGTCCGGTACCGCAGCTGATACTCACTCATAAAATCATAACAAAACGAAAGAAAAAAATAAAATAAGAGAGCTTGAAGAAAGCTATAATAAATAAATAAAATTAATTGGATCATCAAATGGAACAATTCGGTGACAATATGGGTATATGTACAGTGTACTTATATTGTACATATCTGTGCTCATGGAGCGGCAATAAACCATGTTATTGTTAATTATAGTAATAGCTCCTTTTGTAGCTTGTTATTCTCATATAGTGACACGTAAAGAAGAAAATTAGTCACATCATGTCACGTTACGTGCGTCGATCACGTGACGTGTCTCCACTATCTTAATCACGTTACGTCACATTACACAAATTGATACGGTTATATCACGTGACTAATTTTTAATTATAATTATTTTGTAACAGTTTCTTATTTTTTTGTACATTTTGTTATTATTTTTTTTAACTAACTTAAACTCGCTGTGACCACACGTGACGTGACTATCCTTCACCATCTTAATCATGTCACTTCATGTAACAATAAATTTTAGTCACGTAACCTGATGTGACGTGACCAAATTACAGTGTGATAGTCACATGACGTCACTTTACATTTTTCCTTCTCTAGTCACATATTTCTCTTCTTTATAATATATATATATATATATATATATTTTTTTTTTTTTTGCATTCACGATGTATCGGTTTCCTTCTCTCTTTCTTTTCCTTTCTATACTAACTTTTCTTTTCTTCTGAACACAAAAGTACCAAAGCACAGTATTTTTCACGAGAACTTGAAGGTGTATGACAAGTGCATTAATATTTTGAAATCATCATCATTTCATGTTAACTCCTGGATAGTTCATTAACGTCGTAACTATATATTGGATAAGAACATAAGAAAACGGAGCCGTTTTTTATGTTGCTCTACTGTTTTAAAATTATTATTCTATAAATGTTGTGAATTAATAAAGTGTTTAAAAATGATGTTTAACAAATTCTTGAACTATATACAAATATTTGCATAAACTAAAAATGCTGAAGTTAAAATGAAATAGCATAATAAATATTTCGCTCCGATTATATATACATGTATGAATTAACTATTTTGCTAATTCTAAATCTGAAAATTTCTAACAAATAATTGTATACGTGTAATCTGTAAGCAACCTAGATTTATTGCAACAACATAATTTGATCAGAACAATAACAAAAATAAAATAAGCCAATTTCCTTTCGGTAATTTCAAGTAATGTCAGATTACGCGGGGGAGGGGGTAAATCCCATTTATTATACAAATGATTGAAACTTTTAAGCATAAAATAAAAAAAATAGTAAAAGATTACAGAGACAGCCATAAGATATTGGAGCGCACACAAATAATTATCACGCATTGATTTTATTTTAGTAGATATAATTTTTTTTAATTTATTGACATATAGAATTTCTAAATGTTGGTAATATAACTTTGATTTTTATGAAAAATAAGGCCAAAATGCAACAACTTTTTTATGAAAATAAATATTGCATCAAATATTTTTTATCTTATTAAAGTTGAAAAAATTAAGAAAAATAAAAACATTTTCAATAATTCAAAAATCTGAAAAAAAAAAAGATTGATGTTTTCAATTACGAGAGTTCTCGTGATCGCCTAGTTGATAAAAAGATGCTGTCTAGTTGATAAAAATTGTAGGAGTTAGTCACCAACCCAATAAAATTGAATCTGAATTCTTCTACACGCACATCAAGTGGTTTCTCACAAAGAGCAGTCCGAAAGAATTGTACGACATAACCTTCATATTTTTTTGGTATTTAATATTTTTCTAGGAAGCAAAATTAAGAATTTGCTCGTCAGAATGTTCCCCCACAACTCGGAATTCATATCCCCTAAGGACACAATATTTCTGTTAAATCTGGACCATCCGATCAGAATCTACAGGGGTATTAAAGGGACCGATTTGGATTCTGATCGGACGGTCTGGATTTAAACAGAAATATTCTTTTACCTCAGAGGACATGGACTCCACAACTCGCCACACCAAATGGCTTCCGTACCGGCCACAAGAAATTTGGCGCTCAATAAAAAAGAAAGGGAACGGAGTAGGTCCGATGCCCATCGGACCTACTTTTAGGTTCAACGAGAATGATGACCGTCCGATCTAATTTAAAATTTGAACGCACGAAAATTGAAACAGACATGAACGAAATTTAAAGCGTTCTGCACGAATCTTAAAGCTAATCAACAGTGATTAAACCCATCAAACCAAAGTAGGTCCGATACCCATCGTTCCTACTCTCAAGTGAAAAAGAAAACAAAAGAACATTCCGTCTCACCGTTTTGGTTTTTTTGTTCCAAGATCCTACCATTGGATCGCCAGGCCGTGGATTACGCAATTCACAAAAAGAGAATTTAAAAATTTCAATTAGCAGTTTCCTCTTTGACTGGTCATTTTCGGTACAAGTCCCAAAGTATTCAGACAGTGGAAGGGACGAAGAGAGTACAGGGAAATTAAATATTCATCTTGTCTTGTACTTGTCTTTTATATCAATGGAAGGGCTTCTGCCTATTTTTCCAAAAAGATATTAATCTTGTCTAATTGCGCTGATTGAAAAATTGAAGTTAAATCAATGAAAATAAAATAAATTATTGGCCGTATTTGAACTTTTTAAAGTATGTTATTGTAACCTGCCAAATTAATTTGGAATTGACTAACAAAAAACAGAATAATAGATTCAAGCATCTTTTGATCTAGTGGCAAAGTTAATGCACTCTGTGTGGACAGTCGCATGTTCGAAATCCGGATTGAAATTTTTTTGTAGATATTAAATATTTGGGTGTCTTGACTTTCAATATTTACTCAGATAATTTTAAAATCCAACATTTAGTCTGGTGGTAAAAAGTAACATCCTCTGTGTGAGAGGTTATGAGTTCAAAACTTGAATGAGAATTCTTTATAAGACATTAATGAAAGTTGATAAATTTGACCTCCACCTTTCTATATAAAAAAAACTACACATCTTCTCTCAAATAAGGAGCATTATGAAAAAAGAAATACAAAATGATGCATGGAAATTCAAATACGTATCGTCCAATGTTAAATGATGAAAAAAATTAATGGTAGTTAAGTCATTTTTTTAATAATCCTAGCTATTAGCCTCTTGATATTAATATTTGATTTAATAAACTAAGACAATATTTTTTTTTTGTGAAAATCACAAATTCAAATTCAGATAATTTTTTTTGCAGATATTTTAATTTTAAAAACTTAATTTCTATTTTTATTTAATTCAAACTGTGATATCACGGACGACTGATGATGTATCCACTGAAATGCTTTTGGTTTACAGTTTAAAAGTGACAATGTACCCTCACGGAAAGTGAGGTGAGTAAAATCCAAGTAAATAGACAGGTTTAGGTATGGACTGTATATATGGATGTCAGAACTCAGAGGAGAACAAAGCATGCAAATCAATAAAGTCGCTCTGTAACAACTTCCACGCTTGATTCAGGAGCAGTGTCCTGCACACCCGAATTCGTATCCTCTGTATTAGTAGAGAGACACTATTATATAGAATGAGATGATTCGGATCCTTCTTTTAACTTAACACAAATTTTAATGGGATCTCTACATTTTAAATAGATATCGAATTAAGTTTGATTCGGCTGAGAAATAAATTTTGACCGTAAAATTGTGAGCTCTATTGTACAGTGTTACAGAGGATACGAATCCCTGCACACTCAGTATTGAAATCCCTCGACACACACACACACAAAGACATTTATAGAGTGTAATGTTTTAAAATGCGGTTTTGTTCATACATGTGGAAGGTCACTGCATACCACATATGCAGATTTTAGTACCCGTGCGGTCCTACAGAGGATACGGATCCCTGCACACCCAATATTGGAAATCCCTCGACACACACACACATCACAGACACGTATAGAGAGCAATTTTTTAAAATGCGGTTTTGTTCATACATGCGGATTTTCATGCAGACTTATATATGCGGATTTTAAAATTTGTTGTTGGACTCTAAATAGTTTGAGAATATGTCTAAAAAATTTACCATATTAATTCCTTAAAAATTGGGGGAGAATAAACCCTAAAATTTCAAATTTTTTGAATGTAACTAATAATGGGCAGTGATTTTTCATGAAATAAAATTGATGATAAAATTATATATGAAAAATCACGAATTTTGTATAAAGAAGCTCTAAAACTCAAAAGGAGTGAATTTATATGAATTTTTTAAGTTCTGGAGACAATCCTGGATGCACAGAATGGGGTACCCTAACAGAAATTCTAATCAACTCCTAGGTGTCCGTCTATGCGTCCGCATGGACGGTGCCGCATATAGTATTATGCATCCGCATGACCAGGGGCGGAGTCAGACTTTCAGACTATGGGGGTCAAACGTGAATGGGGGGTCAAGCATACAAAATTTTTCTACTACGAATAGGGGTCAATTTCACACTATCCATAATATTTTAGTTTAAACTATATTAAAAATAGAGTATAAATACAAAAAAATTGAAAATGAATGGGTTCAATTGACCCCATTCATTGAATGTGGATTCGCCCCTGCGCATGACTGCATATGCAGACGCATATTCAAATCCGTATGCGTGTGACTACATGACATTTAAGAGCGACAACAGATTATCTATGCTGCCGTATGTGCGGTCCATGCGGCTGCATTTAAAAACAATGACAAAGATAAGAGTAGGATGGATATATTTGAATATAAAACAAAAAGGAAAACATAATAACTTTGAGAAAAAAAAGGACCTGCTTTGCGAACAAAAGATGCAATATTTTATTTAGTAGAAGAATAAGAGCATAATAAGTTCAGAACTTTAATACAATTTTGTGATGGGTAATAAATTAAGGATGGAACCTATTGCAAGATAAAATTTAATAAGGGGCTGTTCGGCAACATGAGAATTTTTAATATGGGAATGAGAATTTTAATTTGTTAAAACCAAAGTTATTTAGACCATGAGAAATTTTAGAATATAGGTGTTCGGCAAATGCATGGGAAATTTGTTTGGATGTTGGTTTGTTTTTCTTTTTATAGAAGATGTAATACTACAATTAAACAATATTAAGTGTATTAATACTAATCTCTGATTATGATCAATATAATTATATATATTAGATTCTCAAAATAAAGAAGAGTGAATTGACTGTACATTGCAAATTGATATAAGAGTAAAAAAAAATTGTGCTTGTTTAGTAAAATTTAGTAGTCCGAATAAATTTTATATAGGTATAATTAATGATTAGTGGTGGTGATTAATTTTTTTTTTTTAAAAGAGCAAATAAAAAGAAATAGTTTATATGATTAGCTACACTTTGCAGTTGTATTATTAAATTAAGTTGTATGATTAATTATTATAGTTTAATTAATTATGCTTTCTTTAATTAAATTTTTGTCTTTGTTTAATTATGTTTGATGTTACGTGTACGATAAAAAAAATTCCCGTGATGTATAAAATTTTGTCTTCATTGATGTATGATAAAAGTTAACGTATATGTCAACTTTGTTTAATTAATATTTTGGCAGCTTCATCATTTGAAAAAAAAACGGAGGTCTAAGCTAATAGTTTTTTCCCATGAAATAGAAGGCAAAAAGTAGGAAGAAAACCTATATAGGATTACATATAGGAATTTATACTTGACCTCCGAACAGGTCTCTCATGGCAAAATTCCTAAAATTTCAATTTTTTCCAAAATTCCCATGGGTACTGCTCCTGCCGAACAGGCCCTAACTGTACGAATCAGTAACAAAAATTAATGAGAAAAAGTAAAAATAAAAATAAATTTTTATATTTAGATTTTCTGTATCGAGTGTAGTGTAATGCAATTTCAATATTTTTTTCCCTCACTTATAAAATATTATAAAATTTGGAAGATTAAAAGATTTAATTTGATAAGTAGTTATCCAATTCCAAGTAATATGGAATATACATCTATACTAATTTTGTTTCAAATATGTAAAATTTTCAGTGATTATCTTGCCATTATGATTTCAAGTAATCAATAATTGTCTTGTCATTACGATTTCATAATTAATTGTCAAAGTTCACTATTTGACAAGCGGTTATTCAAGTAATCAATGATTGTCTTGTCATTACAATTCCATAATTCGTGGCTATTATGGTCGTGAAAATCCCGACATTTTTATTAATATCCAAAGTTAAATAAAAATTAATAAAATATATCTAGCTTAGCTGGATTTTGTTAAAATGTCCAAACAAGCCATTAAGTGGCGGGCCCTCAATTTTTTTCCCCACCGGCCATTAAATGGCCGGTCCCCAATTTTTATTTTTGGCTGGTTCAGACCCTATAAATACTCATCTTTCTCTCTCTCCCCCTCACAACTCACTCAACTCCGTCACTTTCAACCCATCTTTCAGGTAATTTTTTTTATTTAATTTAAATTTATTTATTTTTAATAAAAAAATTTAATTATTTTTCAGTAACCTATACATGTAAATTAGTAACTTGACAATTGTTTATCATTTTTCAAAATGTAGTTTGTTTGTCATGGCCATGATTTCACTACACTGTGGTGAGAAGTTTCTTACTAATTTATACGGGGCTTATTACTCCAAAGTGTCAATTAATTCATTTATAATTTCCGATGATATCTCACTTTGGGACTTGAAATCCATGATATACGCATGCACTGGTTATAACCTAGAAAAGTGGAACTTAGAATTGGCAACCCGAGTTTGCCATGAAAACTCCAGGAAATATATCATTGCAAAACTACTAGATGATGCTACATGGAGAGGCATGTATGGCCATTTAAAGACCACTGTAATTTTTATAATAGAAATCTACGCCAAAAGAGTTCCGATAGAGTCAGGGGTTGGAAGTTCTGGCTAAAATTCAGTTGCGCCAACTTATACAGTCCAACCAGAACCATACACTCCATTCACTCAACCAGCACCCCAATCACGACCCCAACCAAGACTCTAAGTTTCATCCCCATCTAGACCCGTGCATGTGGCGCCTTTACCATTACCGTCACCATCATCTCACCCCATACCGGCGCCAGCAGATGATGAAATGGGGTCGAATTTTGAAAATATTAATGAAATTCCGGAGGAAGATCTGCAATGTGGGGATGAATTTGAGGGAGCAAACTGGGACTCTGATCACCTGGGGTTGTGGTGAAGATGGTCCAGTTAAAACAGCTCAAGAGACCATTCGATCCGGATATGGGAATATGTCGCTTAGTGGCTTGACTGATACGCACCCGTTCGATGACTCTAAAATTTTACAACCCTAATTCATCCAACTAAAATAATACTACTTCTTAGAACCCAGCTCAAATGCATCGAAATTTTAAACCCTAATATTACTACTTCTTAGAACGAGCCGATTTTGCCGGATCTGGATCAGTCACATCAGACGAAGTGGTAGCCTTACCAGTATAAGTACACGGAACAAACTTATCGTCCGATGTTGGAGGCTCTGGATCAACCTTTTTTTTTTTCAAAACATAACTGTAGGGGTTTTTCACAAAGTCATCGTCTGAAATTTCATACCTAAGAAATTCCTCTTATATGAATGATTGACATGTCTTTTATCATGGCATACTGGACACTTGTAATTTTTTCCCTCATTTTTACTCGATCATTAATTGACCCTCCTCTCGCTAGGTCACGATAGGACGACCTACCTCGGTTACTATTGTTCATCCTTTCGGCTGATCAGAGTCAAAATAATGATGATTTACGTAGGGTTTTGGCTTAGGTTTTACATATTTTCTCACATTTATGTTTAATTAATTAGAGAAAAAGGCTACTGTCACCCTTCTTTATGTTTTATTGTAGAAAACAGGTTTTGGGACTATTTTACACCAAATGGAGCAAGAATCGGGTCAATCGGATCAGCGACGCTCATCGACTAAGTCCCTGTTACGGCCAGTATTGACCAATACGGACCAGGCCTAGCACAGACCAGAAGATAGCGCTGGAAGCATTAAAACCCTAACTGCCAAGGTCCTAATACGGACCGTATCACCTGATACGGCCCGTATCCGAAGGCATCTCTTGGGGAATAACTGCCGACAGCTGTTTCCAGATCAGTTTCTTAGCCCCTACTCAACCTCTACACGTCCCTACACTCCTATATAAGGCCCCTGGGCAGAAGAATACATCATCTTTGTAATTAGGGTTAGATTTGATTAAAGTGAGAAGAGATGAGTGCTTGTAACCATGCCGTTCCGCGGCTAAGTTCCTTTTCTTAGGGCTAGGCAGTAAACCTTGTTACTCTTGATGTTTTGATATATATATTTCTGTTGATTATGATTTCTTGTTGTTGTGCTAAAATGCTTTTGTGATTTACTATCTCTTCATCTAATTTCAATGATCTAGTTTGAGTCCGTTAGGGTAGTGACAGTACTTTAATGGTAAGAGAAACTATTTGTATGAATTAGTCTCATTGAGATCTATTAGGTTTATGTGAAGAAAACCTTAGCGGAGAAACCATAAACCAGACCAACAAAATGCGTACCAAATTCCATCACATGCGTAAAGTAAATCGCAGTGATCTATGTAGTAATTTGGGGTATTTGAGAGATCAGACATTTGCGTAAGGTAAATCGCAGTGTCCTATGTAGAATCTCGGTGAAAGATCTGTCATTCTTGCGTAACATAAATCGCAGTGACCTATGTGGTATCTTTCATTAAAACAACAACAGGAAATCAGACGCAACGGGAATATATTGTCAAGGCGGATTGAGTGGCAATGGTGTGCCGAAACCCTAGGAATCCTCATCTCTATCTTTATTTTAATTACTTTTAATTGTTTCCTAATTTACATTGATCAACAAACATCTCTCAATTTTCAGATTTCGTCTAGCCTTTCGAAAGATTGTGATTCGATCGCTCAAAGCACTGAACCAATATTCCCTGTGGATCGACCTCGTATATACTACTCGATAGGATTGTGCGCTTGCAGTCCGAATCGATAGCATTTCCGAGTTTATAAATATTAAAAGAAACATTGCTCTCTTTTGAGTGATCATCGGCCCCTTCAAATATCGTCATTTTCGTCTCAAAAATCGTCTTTTCTTTCTCTCTTTCCCTTCCTCCCTTTCTCTTCAGTGAGTTGTGAGGGGGGAGGAGAGAGAAATATGGATATTTATAGGGTCTAAAACAACAAAAAATATTCTGGATCGGCCATAAAATGGCTGATGGTGAAAACAAAAGAAACCGGCTATTTAATAGCCGATTTGAACATTTTTAACAAAATCCTACAAAATTGGGTATATTTATTAATTTCTATTTAACTTTGATATTTATAAAAATGTCGGGTGAAAATCACTCTTATTTTCTATTTATTTTGTCTTGACATGGTTTGTAATGATAAAAATTATACTGCTTCAGATTCATTTACTTTGCAGTGAGTGTTTTTGTTCTGCTTCTACTGCGTTATTAAATGCCAAACGCCCTCTTAAGGGTTGAGTTGGTAATTAACAGAGGCCACCAAGGAATAAGTCAGGAGTAGAACTAGGGTGTTCCTAAGTACACCAAGTTCTTTTGTGAACTCAACTCTAAAATTTATTGGATTGACTTTAAACGACGAATTCAAACTGTTGAAATTCTTCTACCTTACGAGTGATGTGTCTACATGCGAAAATTTTAAAATTTTAAATTAATTTTGTATAAAGTCAAGTGGTCAAAAGATGTCCAAAAAATGAATGCATTTAAATTAATTTATAAACCTTCTAATTTTGACTAATTGACTTTATAATAAATTAATTCGAAACTTTAAAATTTCAAATGTAGACGCATCACTCATAAAGTAGAAGGATTCAACAGTTTGGATTTATCATTTGAATCCAATTCAATAGATTTTAGAGTTGAGTTCACAAAGAGACTTGGTGAACTTAGGAACACCCTAGTTCTACTCATAAGTCAAATAAAACATGACATGGAATATAGAGTCGGTGGCGTTTGCTTGTTTTGATCATCATAAATTTTGTTGACGTACAAAAAGCCAGAACGAATAGATCTGACAAATGCCAAATTAACTGATAAACGATCATGAAAAAGTTTGCAAGGTCACAATCACTGAATCACATATTCCACTTTTGTTTTTTTATGAACAGTGAGTTTAATTACATAAAACAGATAACTTCTGTTTTGTGTGATCGAGTTTGAAACTAAATAGTTTTCAAGGACACAATCACATATGCCATTTTTGTTTTATATAAACCGTGAATTTACATAAGACAATTAATTGGAACTATTCTGCCGACAAGCCAACCCAAAAAAATTAATAAAATGTTTTATTTTAATTACCTACAGCTCTTCGATCCTATTAATTAGTAGGTACATAAAATGTTCTGTTTATCATTTAATGATAAATGATGTAATTTGTCGTATATATCATTGGATCAAATATAACTTAAAAGTAAAAGTAACGCATCTCTTCAAGCTATCAATGCATATGAGGTAGTTAAAAGAAAACAAAATTAACGCATCTTTTGAACCTTTAGATAGTACATTAAAGTTAAGGGGCTAATAATGCATGAATTATTTTATAACTTTTTTGGGGGAATTTTTTTTAGAAACCATAAATAAAAAAAAAATTACCAAAACAACTTGTTTGGTTTCGTTTTTACAAAAACCATAAGAACCGAAACGACATTTCGGCCCGAACTTTTTTCTGTACCGAATTTCAATTTTGGCCCGTGGTAGTTCACGAGTTTTCAGCACACAACCACACGATTTTTCTCCAAAATATGTGAAACTATCTCTGGCCGAAATGACAATTCAGTACGTAAAAAAAAAAACCCTTCGGACCGAAATGTCATTTCGGTTCTTATGGGTTTGTAAAAACGAAACCAATCAAGTTGGTTTGATAAATTCTTTTTTATTTATTTATGGTTTCTAAAAAAAAAATTCTTTTTTGGGTGGTAAATCATTTTCATAACTTTGTGTAAAAGAATTGAAAAAAAAAAAATCAGGTGAACTAGTTAATTTGAAATTAAGTAAATTAAAGTTCAATTTCAAAGCTTACTTGGATGACAAATCGAGATATAATTCGAAGGAAATCACATAATAATAAGTATGCACTATTCATAAATAGTTTCAAATATGTTCTGTCAAGAAACATTTGCTACATATTTTGCAGAGACCAGATCGACCAGAGTCTATAGTTAAATTCTATTGTCATGGCCCATAGATATATATACATCTCAACGACTATCAATGACCGCATGGGGTGATACAATCATTAGATTTTCATTTTTCTTTTTGAATTTTCACCTTATGATGATTAACTTCGAGACGCGCGCAATAATTGATTTTATCATACATGATTAAATTATATTTTTGTTTCTAGAAAAGCAAGACTTGTATATTATAACAGGATAGAGAACAGTTACGTTAAAAAGATATTTGATTTTCATTTTGGTTCAAAAGATTAATTTCACTTAATTAGGTTTACACTAGTGGAAAATCGTCTATCAGAAACAGACTCGAGACGATACTAACCCAGGTGATACTGATAGTACCACTAATCAGGATCGGTTAAAGAGCCGATACATATTCAACAATCAGGAACGGTCATTTAGTATTAGCCGATACTGATTTCCTAATCAGGAACGACATTTAAGTAACAGCCAATACTGATTATTAAAATCAATAACGGCCTTTAAGTAACAGCCGATACTGATTTTAGACATTAGGAACGGTTGTTTACAAACAACCGTTCTTGTTTGTTTTTTTTTTTTTTTTGCTAGTCAATAATTAATATGATCTACGTGCATGATTTTTTTGGAATTTTCGGAACTCCAGAACTCTTGCTGGTAAAGGGTTTTCTATGAGGTCTTTTTATGGTACCAGCAGTTCATGATCACCAAAGCTAATTCATCTCACTTCAGCTATGCCTTGTTTGTAGTTGACTAGCCAAAAAATACAACCAAATGAATAAATGTTTTCACAGTATATCACAGTACCAACCAAGGAATAAATATAAGGTACAAAACTATGACGAAATCAAGTCCTTAACAGTTGCATTCCCAACTTCCCTAAACTCTAGGCCTTTAGCTTTCCAAAATTGGTCATCAAGAAAAAACACCTTACCAGATCAGACCCACTAGCAAAGAGAACTCCAGCACCAGCTGAGGCGTAATGGAAGCTTCAGACGAAGCACCTTACCAGATCACACCATGCACTAACTCCTCACCTTCCCACTCAGTCCAAGATAAGGCCGCACGAATGGAAGCTTCAAACGAAGCGCTGTAAATTAAACAAAATTGTTACTTTGATTTACTAATAGATCACACCATCAATGTAGGTGAAGTATGTTGGGATTAACTAATTGATAAGGTATTGACAGTCAAAATTTCAGTCCTTGAATGCCAATGGTTATCATAGAGGTATATTTACAAATCCAAACAACACACAAAACTAAATAAAAATTGGCAACACTTTCTCATTTGAGATTTCTCAAATACTTGATCTGCAATACAAACACATATTTGAAAAATAAAAAGGTTGACTAGGTGATAAAACTGTCTAAAACCGACAGTACATTAGAAATTAAAGGAAAAATTCTAAGCAAATTAGAAGTTCTTTTTGACAATTCTAAGCACCATGGTTTTAGAGAGAGGAGCGAGAATTTAAGAGAGGAGCGGCCGGTGTCGAAATCTCGGCCGTATGGGAGGCGGTCGGCTCGCTAGGCGGAGGAGTCGCCTTGATCGGGCGAGTGTGAAGAGGTGGTATCGGACGAGTCGCCTAGCTAGGCGGAGGAGTCGGAGTCCGAGAGAGAGGAATTTGAAAATGAAAATGAACCCTAGGCGGAGGAATTTGAGAAGCGGCGCATGTAATTTGATAAGCGCGAAATGAAAATAAAGGCCAAAAATATTGAGCGGGACTTGGCTAAAATGGTGTGGGAAACTGATTTCGAACTCTCAGGAATGGTTGTTTATAAACGACCGTTCCTGATTAGTCACTATCAGGAACGGTCGTTTATAAACAACCGTTCCTGATAGTCCTGGACTATTAGGAACGGTCCTTTAAGTAACAGCCGACACTGATTTTAGACATCAGGAACGGTTGTTTGTAAACAATCGTTCCTGTTTGTCTTTTTTTTTTTTGCTAGTTAATTATTAATAAAGGAATGGTCGTTTATAAAGGACCGTTCCTGATAGTAACTTTCAAGATCGGCTAATACTATTTGTCCGATCCTAAAAGTATTAGTATCACATTTTTGAAAAGTCCGATCCTGATGGGGCGATACTATTTGTACATTTTCTACTAGTGTTAGTTTGTTTGTCTTTACTTTTTCTTGGAATAGAATAAAAGAAGAGGTGTTTTTAAAAGATTTCTTTCACTCTAATTAATAATTTTGTAGTGGAGTTAATTATATATATACCACATTTTTAGAAGAACAAAGTACTACAAGTACAACTACGACATTTTTAAGAATAAAGTAACAATTGCAGGAAGAAAGTAAAATAATAAGTATTCACGAGATAATTTAAGTTTTCTTGTGGTGTTATTAATACTAAATACTTAACAAAAAAATAAAAAGAAGAATACAAATAATAGTAACAATAATAGAAAAACTAACGTGGTTGTTAACTTTATACAGTAATTAAAATGTCTCATTTGTTTTTTGTGCCTCAATCATGCCTCACATTCTTATCTCCGTTTTTAAAGTTCAAACAGTCGATTTGTAGCGCTCAACATGATTTTCGTACTAAAATGTGCTTGGAGACCAAATTTTATATATATATTTTTTGAAAACTTGTATTATTTTTTTAGATAGGCACAAAATCATTGTTTTTCAGAAGATTTTGGACCATCCAAAAACAATAATTTTGTACCATCTAAAATAATATTAAAAAAATTCAAAAAATTTAAAATTTAGTCTCCAGATACATTTTAATATAGATATTATGTTGGGCGGTTCGAATCAACTGTTTGAATTTTGAAAACGGAAATAAAAATGTTAGATATGATTGAAATACGAAAATAATAGAACATTTTAACTCTGTTATTATTATTACTGTTAGATTGATTTCGTTATTATTATTATATATAGAAATAATTAATAATATAATGACGACAAACAACAATAATGATAAGGGGGAATTTCATGTTTCCCCTCAAAAATCTTGTAATTACGTATTTTTCTCTCTAAAATTCATAATACCATATATTACCCTTCTAAAGTTTAAAAACTCACAAATTTATCTAATTTATTGATTTTTCTATTAAAAATCATTTTAAATTCATAAATTACTCATTTACTCTTTATTAAAAGAGTGAGGCTATGGTAATATGCATATTACTATTCCAACTGCGCTATGAAATCGGTTTTAGAAACAACACATTGAATTTTCTGAACCGGTCCGTTTTATCCAACCCACGAGTCCGACCCGATATCATTGTGGATCGTGTCTTTGATGCTTCTAGAAGGCTCAGTCTCGATGATCATCTCTCTATGTATTTGTTGTGTTCTTACATCTGTTCGGGTATGGTTAAAGAGGCATCAGAGGCATTCAGTTTGATGGCTGAGAGATGTTTGATTATTGATCTGTACACCAGAAATCACTTATTGTTATCTCTTGAACAGTCAAACTTGTTCACAATATAGCAGAGAATATGTACTTTGAGATGAAATCAAAAGGTTTGGTTTTTAATGCTTTCACATTTAATTAGCATTATGGTTAGTGTGTGTTTGAATTCAAAAGGATTTAGATGAACTCGAAATGTACCTGAAGGATATTAGAGACGTGGGTCTGAAGCCTAATACGCTTATGTATGGTCAACTTGTCAGATATGCTTGCATGAAAGGCGATTTGGTACAAGCTTTAGGGTCTGTAGATGAGATAAAAGAGGCCAACTTGGTGCCGACTCAATTTATCTATACCACATAATTGGAGCATATGTGAAGGAAAGAGAGATGGAGAAGGCATTAAATTTGTTTAATGCGAAATGAGATGATGTCTTATAGCGTATCACTTAGCTTAGTTGAATTCGCATCCTCTAAGATATCTCATATTTTGCGTGACTTTTGGAAAATCTCAATCGTTCAAATACGTTATTCACGAATCTCAAAGCTCAAATAATACTGCCCCCTGTGCTATTTCTGAATAGGCACCGGACACGTCGGTCACGCAAAATATGAGATATCTTAGAGGATACGCACTCAGCTTAGTTGGGGTGACTAGTCTCATGAAAGGGTTTTGTTCAAAGGGAGAATTAAACAGTGCAATGAATTTGTTCTCTACAATTTTTAAATTTGACAATGCACCGGATCAGTTTACCTTGATTGAGGGTTGCTTCATATCAGGAAATGCTGAAAAAACTAAGTATTAAATGAGAGAGTCGAAGTAGAAGAGAGAGGGCAAAGAGGCAGGGAGGTGTGTGGGATTTATCAGGGAACAAAGAGAAAGGAGAAAAAGAAAAGAGGGAGACAAGGTTTATGTCGTTAACAACTCATTTAGAATGTTAACAGAAACTCAGTTAAGGTCAGATCTAGCGATTCTGATAGCGCGGATCGTAGCTTAAGTTGGACGGTTCGGATTTCATAGCGCACTTGGGACCGTAATATGCATATTACCAGCCTCACTATTTTAATAAAGGGTAAAATAGATAATTTATAAATGGGGGAATTTCATGTATATCCCTCAAAAGTTTCAATATTTTGTATTTATCCCTCCAAAAGCAATAATTACAGATTTATTCTTGAAAATTGTACAGACTCACATATTTGTCCAATCTAACTCTATAACATATAAAATATCTCTAAAAATAATTAAATAATATTTTTTATAACATTGAAATTTATTTTACAATATTAATTAATAATATGTTGACCATTATGCCCTTCGTTTATGTCACTTTAGTTTGCCTGAGTTCTCTTCTCTTTAAGGCGCCGAACCTCCCGCTTCTCTCTCCAAACGTGCCAAATCACATATTTCTCCCCACCTTCTCTTGTCGCCTCCCCTCTCACAGATATCTGCCACCCCTCGCTGCTTTAATTTTTCCATTTCGTTTGGAGAGAGAGGCGGGAGTTTCGGCGTTTTAGAGAGAAGAGAACTCAGGCGGACTAAAAAGACAGAAACGAAGGGCATAATGGTCAATATATTATTAATTAATATTGTAAAATTAATTTTAAAGTTTTAAAAAATATTATTTAATTATTTTTGGAGGTATTTGATATGTTATAGAGTTAGATTGGACAAATAATGTGAGTTTCTACAATTTTCAAGGATAAATATGTAATTACTGATTTTAGAGAGATAAATATGTAATATTGAAACTTTTGAGAGATATACATGAAATCCCCCCTTTATAAATTTAAAATGAGTTTTAATAGAAAAATCAATAAATTGAGTAAATTTGTGAGTTTTAAAACTTTAGAAGGGTAAATATGTTATTATGAATTTTAGAGGGGAAAATACGTAATTTCAAGATTTTTGAGGGAATGCATGAAATTCCCCTGATGATAATGGAAAAGACAGGTGTATTCATTACAACAACAATAAATTTATTATTTTTCATACTTTGCTCCGAAAAAGAAATTGCCGAATAAAAAGTAAGTTTTTAAATGAATATTTTGTGTAAAAAAATATGTTACATTCAGAAAAATTTCAATACTAAAAACATATACAATGATAAATAATAAGGGTGATTGCATAATTATTCAAGCAGAGAAATACAAAAGAATTATACATTTAAAAAAGAAGCAATATACAAAAATCATCCAATCAAAAAATAAAAAATCAAACTGATAAAAATATCTATGACATAGCTAAAAACTTTAATATTTAACATCAATTACAATTATATTATAATAAGTTATTACGAGGAGAAAAGATAAGAAAACAAGGGAAAAGTGGGAAAAATAAACTGAAATTTTTATTAATAACATTAAAATTAATCAAATTAAAGGAAAATGACATTACTTTTCTGTAATTTTCAAAAATAACACTTCTGTTGGATAATCCAGCGGAACTATTTTTTTTCAACCAATTGTGCTGAATTATTCAACGGAATTAGGTTTTTCTAAATGTAGGAATCCAGCAAAATTAGCAAAAATGAAAAACCTAATTCCACTGAATATATTTCAGCAGAATTGGTTATAAGTTCCATTAAAATATGCAGCGGAAATGTCAATATTTAATTTTTTTTCAAATAATAATGTCATTTCTTTTTATTTGATTGATTTTAATATTATTAATAAAAATTTCGGAAAAATGAATGTAATAACGGTCATCGTGACAGCCGACGGCGATGTGTGTTTCCTTTTTTGGAAAATGCTTTGAATCAAAACTTTTCTTTCTTGGTAAAATGCTTTCAATCTTTTTTTTTAGTTGAAAATGCTTTCAATCAAAACGGAGTAGCCCAAAAGATGCGGTGGACCAATCAGGTAGTCACTTCACACACAACTTATAGCAAAAGGAAATCTCTAACTAAGAAACAGCGACCTACACAGTAACACATAAAATCTGGTCAGAAATTTTCTAACTTAAATCCCAACTCTTCTCTCGATACTGCATGCCATCTCTCTCCCTCTTTCTCTCTGTCTTTCTCTTCCCCCCCAAAAGTAGCCATGAAAGATCTCTGCGACCTCAAGGTTAACATCAATGGTGAACACACATTCTACCTCCATCAGAGGATAGTGTGCAACTACTCAGGGAGACTAAAAATGCTAGTCAATCAGGAAAAGAGAAGAGCACAACCTAAAAATGAAGGTCTACAGATCTCAGGTTTTCCAGGAGGTGCAGAGGCGTTCGAGCTTGTCTCCAGGTTTTGTTACAACAATGGAAGAATACCAATTGCTCCTAGCAATATCTCTCTCCTCTTTTGTTGTGCTCTGTTCTTAGAAATGACAGAGGAAGTGTCTCCATGCAATCTCTTGACCCAAACAGAGTATTTAATGGATGGCCTCTGTTACTGGTCCTGGTCTGATATACTTGCCTCTCTCAAGAACTGTGAGCAGTGCTTCTTACTCGCCGAATTGTCCGGTATAGTAGACAGATTCATATCAGCTCTGTTTACAAAAATCTCGGCAAATACTGAGATACCGCTTTTGCAGTTGCAAACAAGTGCAGTTACACCATTACCATCTTCCAGCTCTTGCTCTTCATCTCCTGATACTGTCGGATTTAGGTGCTCCTCTAGTAAAACACCCGACTCGATGAAACCGTGTTTGAACGGAGAGTGGTGGTTTGATGAACTGACGATCCTGGCCCCACCTGTCATTGAAAAAGTGATGCATCTACTAGGTTGCTATGGATCCGATAACAGAAACCTTCTATTGACCCGATTTCTCCTACATTATCTGAGAGCCGCAATGCAAAGACCATGCTTTGAATATAAAACAGAGTATGCCGGTCTAGCCGATACTGCGGTACACGGGGTGGTACTGATGGGTCGTACCGCTTTCTCTTGCCGAGGTCTGTTCTGGGTTTTACGAGTTGTATCGAATTTCGGACTCAGTCGTGAGTGCCGGTACAAGTTAGAGAGACTCATGGGTCTGGTACTGGACCAAGCTACATTGGATGATTTGTTGGTATCAGGTGGTACCGAAGGCACCGGAGTTTACGATGTGAACCTGGTTTTGAGGCTGGTTAGGGTTTTTGTGAGTTCAGAGGAAGGTGGTGATGCACCTTCACAGAGAATGAAGAAGGTAGGGAGGTTAATTGATAAGTACCTAGCTGAAATTTCTCCTGATCAAGGATTGAAAGTGCAAAAGTTTTTGGGCCTGGCTGAGAGTTTACCAGATGGAGCTAGAGAATGCTATGATGGGGTCTATAGAGCGTTAGATATCTACCTTGAGGTAAGACTTCTTTTAATTCATTAATTCTCTGCTAGTTTTTCATATTTCTTGATGAAATCATGAAATGTTGAGTTTATTTTCAAATAATAGATAGGAATTGAACCAAGTAGGTTTTGGGACCATCGCCATTAATTCTCATTTGTTCTTCTTTTTGTTGTCTGGCTTTAGAAAATTTTCTGTTTGTACTTTCTGGTATTAAGTTCTGATTGTTTCTTGAGCAAGTACCATCTTATCTATTACTGTATAAAATTAGTCTAATTTAATTTCTCAAGCAAAATTACTGTTTCTGGGAAAAAATATGTTCTATATTCCTGAAAAGGTGAGCATCTCAGAGAATGTCGTGTTCTTGTATTATTTGTTTGATACAGATAGACAGTATTTTTAAATGTCATAAGATGACAAACTCTGAGGTTACTTTTTTGAAGTGATTGAAATCATAAACCCATAATGAGGCCATAAGGAGTCTATGTGACTATGTCTATCCCTGAATCTAGATTTGTTTCCACTTTCACTTTCAGCTTTTCACACCTAAGAAAAGTTATCTTCTTACTTTTAATGCATGACCCAAGAGGTGCCTTTTAGGTTGTCCTTGCTTTATATTAAATTGCATTGTCCCTTTGATTTTCGCTTTTTATGTTATTCTTTGGTTCTCAGTAACTTTTACCAGTAAATTGGAGTAATGTTTTTTATTAATTTCTGACAAATTGGCGATAAGGGGCTGCAATACCAGCTGGTACCGCTCCATCACGAACTTTTTTTTTAAAATCATATTCAGAAAATAATAATTTATGGAACCAACTTGATTGATTTTTTTTTTTAAAAACCATTAGTATCGAATAGACTATTCAGTACCTCTCATTTACATTTATACAGTACCGAATAGCCTATTCGGTACCACCCAATTTTACTCCTTTACTTGACAGAAACTACGAAAAATTATGAAACTGGGAGTTACGGAATAGCCTATTCGGTACCTTTTGAAAGTAAAAAAAAATATCAATCAAGTTGGTTCTCTAATTTTACCTTTTCTAATTATGGTTTTTAAAAAAAGTTCCTCCATAACTGCTGTCTGTTATTACTGAAAAAAATGTATGTCCATAATTTTAGAATGAAACCTTCATACACTTCACAAATTATATTTAGAAGCAGTTTGCCATTTTATATGTAATTAATTTATATTAAACTCCCTAATCAAGGCTAATTAGCTATCCTAAAATACTTGAGCCTAACATGTTTAGACCATATTAATTAATTTTCTTATTGATTATGTATTATTCAACAAAAAATTTGTATTTTTCTCTTACTGTTTAATTATAACATATAACAGTCACATCCAAATTTATCGACTGAAGAGAGAACGAGTCTCTGTCGATGCTTAAACTACGAGAAATTAACACTTGAAGGATGCAAAGAATTAGCGAAAAACCGAAGAATCCCTCCTGGAGTTGCAGTACAAGCACTAGCTTCACAACAAGCAAAGCTTCAAATAAAGACCCATACAAGCCCGAGGGACCGACCCGATCCATCAGAGACCCCGAGGCTCACATATAATGCCCGACACGAACCCACTGCTCCGGATGAGGATGTAGATGAAAAAGAGGAATTGAGGCTTAATTTGTACAAGATGCAAAACAGAGTCATGGAATTGGAGAAGGTTTGTAGGGAAATGAAGGGCCAAATGTCAAAAATGGTGAAGAGCAAATCTTTTAATTACCGGTCTTGCTATCATAGCAGTAGTAGTAGAGGTATGCCAAGGCTTTGTTGAGGTTTGTTTATAAGGTTTATAATTTGTATACCTCTCTTTAATTATCTTGTTTTTTTTTTTTTCAGTTTGTTTAACACACTGGAAAGTTCAAAGTAATTAGTTTTGTAGTTTTTACATTTAACCACCTACTTTTATCCCACCAATCTTTTTGATCGACTGTAAAAATATAATACGAGTTTACTCTCGTTTATTTGTGAAGTTGTAAACAACATAATTAATAGTTTAGGTGGTTAAGTGTAAGAACTGAAAATTCAAGGTGGTTCTAGTGTTATTGGTTTCTTTTTTTACTTTTTTTTTTAAGATTTGTGCAGATGATTAGCTCTTATTATTTCTTCTGTATATTTTGTGTGTCTTTTTTTTTTCTCATTTCTTTTGTTATTTCGGTTTATGGCCGAGATAAATTTTAGTTTGCAGAGTGAGTGATTGCTAGGGATGTAAAGTTTTATTTCTCAGTCCCTTTTCTAGCTTGGTATCTTTTATTTTTTTTTAATGTTGTTTTGGTTTTATTTGATTCTAGATTGCAATGAAGTATTGTAATTTGTACAATTTTTCCTCGGAAATTTTTAGTTGTTTTATTTTGGATGTATAGGACCCTGATAATGGTGTCTCAAAAAAATTCTTCAGAAATTTCTCAAACTTTAATTACCCTTTGATCGGAACCACCTTCTAGAATGTCACCAACGAATTTACAACTGATGCATACAAGTATTGATAAATATGTTTATAAGTGTTGATATATAACATATCAAGTCTTTGTAAAGACATGACATATCAACTTTTTATAAAGATTGCACAGTTGTTGCTAGTTGAGCTTTAATTCAAGTTGGATCTTCTATAAATGCACTTTATCAAAAATAGAACTAACTAGTGTAAAATATTAATTCGTTGATTTTAAACTTTTCACCATGCTCAGAGAAATATCAAATATTTATACATAGCATATCAAACATTTATATCTAACATATCAAGTATTTATACTTATATATTTTTAAGTCTTATATTTAAACTTTTAAGTCTAAATACTTAAGCTTTCAAGTATTCATACCTAGCATATCGAGAAGAGTTAAAATAGCGGAGCGAATAGAAATCGAAAGTACTTTAATACGGATCTCATTTGAAAGAGACAATCGAGTCCAAAAAAATTGTAGTTTTAGATTTGTAAAATTAATTATAGATCGTCATAAATATGGTGAGATTGAACGGAGGAAAAAGAAAAACCTTCTCCGAAAACATGTAAAAGATGGATAGGTGATTAAAGATTTTTTTTTTTTTTTGTGATGTAAGTGTTAATATATAATATATGAAATATTTATACTTAATATACGAAGTGTGCGCAAAAAAAAAAAGTTGAACTTGATAAAATAATGAAGCCAGAGACGGAGTCAGATAATTTCTCATTTTTTATTTGCAAAAATTAATATAAAATAATACAAAATATTATAATGGTACTCCTAAAATTTTGATGCATATACAGAACCGTAAAATATAAGTTCGACTTCAAATAATGAAGCCGAAATATAAAAAAAAATCGGATTCGATATTTGAGTTGTTTGGAGCTTATGTGGCGTGTGATTAATTTACTGGATCAGATAAAAATTTAGGCTCCATTTTTTTTTTTTACGGTTCCGTCTATGATATTAAAAACTCACGGCGCTCTTTTTATATTTATATTATTTTATATTAATTTCTATAATTTTTTTTTAAATACCGACCGGGAAGGAGGGGGCCATGCACAGATATACAAACAAGCAAATTTTGGTTTAACACCAAGCTCCTGTAATGCAAACTTTTAGGTGAGCTTTCAAGAAGACATTTTACCAGAGCAACCTGAAAGCTAAATTTGGACAGAGAGAAATGGAATGTAAAAAATGTTATTACTTTTGTATTTGTTTTCAATATGACACTGGAAAGTGGAAACCGATTGCTTCCCTATACAGAAGCAGCGTACATCCTGCGCAGGTGATGTAGAAAACATCATGTGGAGTACCACCGATTCATCTGTTAGACTGTTTCGGATCAAGTGATAGATGTGCCATTGTCCTGTAGCACATGGCACCAGACACAAAGTGCCTTGCACATGTGTAGTTAATAAAATGCTCTGAACAAATTTTTTGTTTTTTGTTTTTAGTTCCAGTCGGCACTCGGTACGCTATTTTAGCTGGTGATATAGGAGAATTAAACCTACTTAACATTTTTAGTGACATGTCATAAAAATAAAAACAATAGTGTTGTATTCATAAATAACAATTTAATTTTAATTTTTTGAATGAAAATAGTGAATAATAATTTTATTTTTTGTGATGAGTAAAATATGTGCATTAATCAATGTTTAAAAATGCGATTTTGTTCATGCATATAGAATGTCACTGCATACCGCATATGTGGATTTGAATACAGACTTATATATACGGATTTTAAAATAAGCTGTTGTTGGATCCTCAATAATTTGGGAATATGTTTAAAGAATTTACCATATATTTATTCCTTAGAAATTGAGTGAGAATAATACTCTAAAATTTCAATTTCTTGAAAGTCACTAATAATGGATAATGATTTACATAAAATAAAATTCATGATAAAATTCTCGATAAAAAAACATGAATTTTGTTATAAAGAAACCCTAAAAAAATAGAAGAGGTGAATTTATATGAATATTTGAAGTTCGGGAGATAATTCTGGATGCACATAATGGGGTACCTCTAACAGAAATTGCATGGACGGTGCCACGGTGGCCACATGTTGTATTATGCAGCTACATATTCAAATCCGCATATATGTGACTACATGACATTTTGAACACAACAACAGACCGCATATAAATATGCAGTTCATGTGGCCGTATTTAAAAACACTGGCATTAATATTATTAAATCTAGAGTCCGTTTAGAACAAGATCATTCTATACATTTGAAAATCCGAATTTAATATTTTTTTAATGAACATGTACACTTGCAACCTATGTTGCATGGATACGGGTACGGGTATCGTATCGGATACGATACGGATACGGCGATACGGAAAATTTCAAAAATCTCGGATACGATACGCCTATTATATATTATTTTAATTATATTATTAATTCAGCACTTGTATTATATAAAATAAATATCAAAAATCCTGAATAAGTATTCAATATAAGTATATATATAAAAGCTAATACTTAATAACAACAAAGGAAGTCTATTGCAGTGGTAAAGGCGCAGGTTTGTTTCCCTCAGATCAATGGTTCGAATCCCGCTGGGAGGGCGCGAATGGAGGGAGCAGTTCGTCCACGCGCGGTTGACAGGAACAAATCAGGAGCGCCTTGAGGCGTATCCCGCCCGTATCTCGCTGAAACAGCCGTATCCCCAAAAATTCAACGCGTATCGCGACCGTATCTGCAGTTTAGAGATACGCCACGTCAGCCGATACGCCAGCTGGCATATCGGAGCCGTATCGGGTGCGTATCCGATACGCACCCAATACGGATACGGTACCTAAATCGAAGTATCGGAGTAACATAGCTTGCAACAAATAATAAGATCAATGTTTCATATTTTATTTTCATAATTTGTATTTTGAATTATTAGTATAATAGTTGTTGGATATTATCCCGATTGTTTTCATTGACTAGGACTTCATATTAAAACCTAATTTATAAATAAAACTCTGAAATTCAAGTAATTAATTAATTGACTGGGGTCTTTATAATAAGCATATTTTTTTAAAACATAACTCTTCAAATTAAAATAGTAAATACAATTAATCAAGTGCGTGACAAATTTAAACAATTTAGATTCACCTGAATAAATTTTTTTTCTAAAGAAAACAGAGATTCTTTCTCTGCTCATGTTTAGAGCAACTTGTGATAAAGGTAGGTATTAGTTAATATTTTGCTTGGTCAGTTAACACAAATTCCAAGGCGGATTAGGTGCAAATTAAACAGAAACGACATGCTACTGCACTATTTAATTATCACATGAAAATAGTTAAATTTCTAAAAAATTGAGAATGAAACAACTTTCTTCTTGTCTCTATGTGGCAGTGGTTGATGCAACAATTAGACAGTAATATAAACATAAAAACAACGCCTTATCACAACAGGGATTAAGGTCCAATATGTAATCAGATATGGTAGGTAGCATGGTAACAAAATTTGCAATTATATCCGAATAATTTTTAAATATTCGTTATCAACTATTGTACAACCAAATAATTAATAATCAAAATCGGTTGTTTGAGAATTATTCTATGTACATTCGAATGATATACCAATTTGCATTTTTTTTATTTTTAGACATTAAAATAATCATTTTTTTAGAAACAAGATTGATTGTTTTTTTCTCGATAAATAGATGCAACTATATAAATGGGTCCCAATAAGAGAGGCCAATACAGAGTACTTTTTGTAAGTTACAGCGTCTCTTCGCCACAAAAAATAAAAAATAACTAGGACCAAATTTGATTCCAATAGGGACTAAAATTCGCGAGCCCTCTCCTCTCCTTACTTTTATCTCTTTCACCCATCCCATTGATTTTCCACACTGTGTTGTGTTAGTGTTTTAATCTGTGGAAATCCGTGGAACCGAACCATTTGGTATGGTTCCATCTATTTATCGAGAAAAAAATTATTCAATCTTGTTCTTGACAAATTATTTTTTTAATTTCTGAAAATAAAAAGTGCCAATATACCATCAATAAATTGATTTTCATTTTGATGAATATTACAAATAATATTGTCTGTATTTGTGGAATAATTTGTTAAAAATAATAAAAGAGACACGAGAACTGCTAGTCTCATGCGTGAAGGATACATAATACATATAAATGGTTGAACTATATTTCAACAATGCAATATAACCATCTTAGAAAAATTATTTGATTTCTGAATAATGTTTTAAGAGAAATTTATGTATATACCCATCACAATCTCATAATGTTAGATACTTCCTAATCAAAATTTGAAAATTAATTATTTCCCCATCTTAACTTACTTGATTTATTAATATCCACATTCCTTAATTTGATCACTTAATAAAACAGTTTAATACTATTAAAAAGTTAAATGGACAATTTTACCCTTACCTAACCTTTCCGGTTGCATATATATATTTATACTGTTTAACTAAAGCGATCATTGTTGCATATTTTTAGTTTTCTTCGATCCGATTTTGTATTTGAAAAAAGATAAAATGAGAAAATAGCCCAATGACACTAAAAATCTGTGTCAAAGCTAATCAGAAAGTAGCTGATTAACGCCATGTTTGAGGCTGGTGCTGGTCTTAGCACAATGGCCCAATTCTGTACATAGATCCACAAAATAGCTGCATGCGTGTTCTCCACAACTCAATTGACATAATTAAAGTGCCTGGAATAATTTGAGCCATGTGTTCTTGATCGGGCATAGGGAGGAATGGAGGATGATTTTTGGATATGACATTACGTTTCAGATCTTCATTCTACGTGCTCCAATGAGAATTCAAATCCAACGAGGTACCGGACCCTCATATTTCAAATGACGAATCTCAAAGCAGACCCTCATATTTCAAATAGGCTTCAAAGTGATTTTAGCTGGTTGGGAGCATCTATGCGGTCCAATACCATAGAGATACTCCAATGGTCGACATTTTTATCTATATAACACACACAATTACACAAATAAACATATACCATCATTTTCACGAAATTTGCATATTTATCACGACCGTTGAGTAATTAAGCGGTTAGTATGAGAGTAACTTGATTCCAACTCCGTCTCTTTGCCAATGAATTCTCTTCTTTTTCATTTTCATTCAAATGTGAACTCGAACAATTCTCATCACTTTTGACCCAACATATCAACTCAAACCCAACATACCATCATGCTCAATCCCATCACATATCAACTTACTTTTGACCAATCAAGTCTTGCATTGATGTTCAAAATTTCATTGCATTGTTCACATATCACATATCAACTTACTGTTGACCATTGCATGTTCAAAATTTCAAATTCATTTTTTCCGAGCCTTAAACGTATTGACCAAGTTACTTTTGACCAATCAAGTTACTATTGATCAATTGAATCTCGGAATGCGTATTCTCCAACTTTCAAAAGTCAGGCCAATAAGGCTAGCTGGTACTTACCCTATTTGAAAAGCTATTGGATGAAAAAGAGCTTATCCGTCTACCGAAACTAGCAAAAAAGCCAAAGAGCGTATTTGAAAACAAAGCCCTTCTCTCTTCTCAAATCGGCTCGTTCCACTTACGTACGTTACACTCTACTCTTGTTGCTCGTTTCACTTCCGTTACACTTGCCTTTTAGCTCGTCTCACATCCGTTCCACTCTGCTCTTTTATCTCGTGGTTTTACCAAACGGGTTGATCAAAATGCAAAAAAAGTTGTATTATTCCTTTTCTGTATTGAACACTATTATTTGTTTTATTCGAATACCGTAGAGAGGATAGATTAATCAAATTGTGAAAATTAAGAGAAATATGTATTGATAGTATGTCAATTGATTATGAATGAGATTTAAAATGATCAGGTTTTTATAGAAACAAATTGATAAATATATTTATATTGTGCATCGACGAGGAGATTTATAAATTTTGAACTTCATGTGTTCAGCACATAAACATGTTTTGTGGGAAAATGGGTGCCTATTGTTGTGCTGATTTTTGTCGCACCGATATTTTATCATTTGCTTTTTGACAAGATCTAGTGAATTGTATGCTTAATCTGAGTTGGTCTTCCAGGTTTCTGGATTAGTGTGTAAAATTCCTAACCAATTACCAATTACAATTCCATGCCATGTCTTCTTCAAGTTATCCTAATTTGCTTTTAGTGTATAGATTCAGCTTTATAGCCTATCAATTTTCACCAAAAAATCAATAAATGTTATATTTTATGTATAGTGTAACTGTCTGAAAAAACTAACGCTGAGCTGGTTAATTCACTGGTCCGACTAGTAAACTAGTGATCCAAAACTTTATTTGGTCACTGTCTGGTCCGGTTCTGATAACATTAATATTTAGTATTTCATAAACCCTTGTGGTATTTGAAACCTCAATTTTGGTTTTTGGCAAGTATAAGCATTGATATGGTATTTGATAAACAATTTTGTTATTTTAAACCTCAATTTTGGTATTTGTTAATAACTGAAATACAGGCTCGATATTTGGACAATTTTGGTGTTAGGTTATAAACAAAGGCAAAATTAGAAAATTAAGACCGGAGGACTAAATAAATTATTGTAATGTAATTTGTTTTATAAAGGGAGCTAATATGTATAAGTACTTATATAAATTATAAAATATAAAGAATTAAAGTGCTAATTTTTAATTTATGGGAGTGGCTTAACTTAATAATACTATGTTCCGCCACTGTTTATAACTAGGTACGGTAATTGAACAATTATGGTACTTCTCAATTTTGTTATTTGTTAATTTTAGAAATATAGGTACGGTATTCTATAAACCAGTCTGCTACTTTTTAACATCAGACCAATAATTTGGTAGTTTTTATTCGAAACCTATTTATTTTAAACCACATTTTTCGTATTTGGAATTTTATTAAAAAAAACAATTTACAAATAAAACTGATCTCTCAAAGCCACCAACAGTAGACTGAAGCATAAAATTTGAAGTGAAAAGTGAATCTATGCCGTATCTGCTCGGTTTTTTTTTTTTTTTTTTATAAAAAACACGACCGCCGTCCGGATGGCACAGCCCACCAAAATAATTTGTGGTATTTTTCAAATTCCGGCGAAAACCTAGATATAAGTTATTTTTTTTTAATATAGATAAAAAAAATCGGCTCCAATGTGCCTAGGGCTGCAAACGAACCGAACCGAATCGAACTTACCTCCAGTTTGAGTTTGGTTTGAAATAATTTCGAACGAATTCAATTTTGAATCGAACTCAATTTCGAATCGAATTTTTTACGAACTAAATTTCGAACTTCTTCGAACTTTGTTACGATTTACCAATATCCAAAATTTTCAAATATCCAAAGTATCAAAGTACAATTTAAATATCAATAGAAGTAGAAAACAATCAACAAAGTCTTAAAATTATTACAAACCGAAATATTATCCTAAATAAAAAATTAAAGTTCATTACAACTAGGCAGCCTTATATTTTTATCAGCGAACATAAGTTATCAGCGGAAATTAACGGTTCGCGTTTGAGTTAATTTCGAACTAAATTTGGTTTGCGAACCTATTTCGAACGAACTAGGTCCAGTTTGAGTTTGGTTTGAATTAATTTCGAACGAACTCAATTTCGAATCGAACTTTTTTCGAACTTTTTCGAATCAAACTCGAATCGAATTACGAATTTTGTGTGCAGCCCTAAATGTGCCAAATAAGAAATAAGAGAGGGCTTTAATTCAATCGAACTCGTATATTATTCCATGCACATGGAGCACACCAGTGTTTGATACATCAAATTAACAAATATCAACTCTTTTCCTTTGGTGTATACGCTACAAAGAAAATTCGGAGTCCATTCGAAATCGTTACTATCAAAGGCGGTTCCCTTACCAATTCCTCGTTTCAGCGGTCGGCTGGCTAGTCTGGTCGCCGACCAGTTAAATTTCCATTTTACTTCTCTCGTGCTCGTAATTAATAAATTGTTTGAATTACGTAATCAGCGAAAGCTCCAGAATCCTTTTAGAACTTCTCATTTTACCAAATCTTACCAATTCTTCTTGCGAAGTTCTTCTCCTACTAGGGTTTTTTTTCTTCGTTTACCTTCGCCGCTCTCCACATCTCGCGATTCAGTTAGTAATCTGTTCTTTCCTTTACTTCTCTTTCGGAAGATTTTTGGTTTTCATTGCATCTCGTTTTGATTTCTCTCAATTTCTGCTGCAATCAGGTTGGCCATGGCTCTTTTTCTGACAGATGAGGTGAGTTTGCCTCTTCGTGCAATTAGGGATCTCGGATCAGAGGGGCTTAAGCAAGAGGAGGCCTTGGTTGTTACACAGTGCGGCTTGCTTGGTATGATTCTCTTCTACATCTTCACATAGAATTTGTGCGGTTTGGTTTTAATTGCCAAATTAAACTGTCAATTTGCTGTATTTGTGCTGGTTTTAAGATTTATTTGTCATGAACAGGAGGGAAACTTTCATTTGGTGATGCATCCTTTGATACTGTATTTGTCATTTGGTCAAAAATCGATAATTTATCAGACCAGTGGGTTTCTGAGATTAGTCGTGTACTCAAACCCGGTGCTGAGGTTGTTCTCCAGGCTTCTTCTCTTTCTGACAATCAAGTCAAGGTACATTTGTTTGACTAAATTTAACTACCTTTGGGTTATTATGATTTTTCCAAATTTAATTTTCGCTTCAATATGTACTGTTCAACAGCCAAGTTCTCATATTGAGCGGAAGCTACTTATATCAGGATTTGTTGATGTTCAATCTATCGACAGTACCCAGTCAGTTCTGGTTAGTAAATTATTAAATTCATACATTTTAATTTTATTTTTCTTTCTATTCCCTTATGTGACTACTATAAATTTCCTATGATGCAGGTTAGGGGGAAAAAAGCGTCTTGGTCGACTGGTTCATCCTTTCCTCTAAAAAAGACAACCAATGCTCTTCCTAAAATTCAACTTAGCGATGAGTCTGATTTAATTGATGAAGATAGTCTCCTTACTGAAGAAGACTTGAAAAAGCCAGAACTCCCAGTTGGTAGGTTCCCTTTCTTCCTTTTTTTTTTTTTTCATAAACAATTTTGAATAAGTTCTTTTACAAATCATAGAGTAATCTGTCATAAGTTATAAAGATGAACAATAAATCGTTGTGTTAGTTGGAGATTGTGAGGTTGGAAGCACCAGGAAGGCATGCAAGAACTGCACATGCGGCCGTGCCGAAGCTGAAGAGAAGGTAGAGAAGTTGTCACTTACTGCAGAGCAAATTACTAACCCGCAATCTGCATGTGGAAATGTGAGTATAAACCATAAGTATCCAAAATTTGTGTTCATGTTTTTTCGATAGTTATGGTTTTGTCACTATATGAAATATTTATTTTTTTGGTTAAATAATTTTTGTTTAGTGTTCGCTTGGAGATGCATTCAGGTGCGGTGGATGTCCCTATAGAGGCCTTCCAGCCTTCAAGCTTGGTGAAAAGGTGAAGTATAACTATGCTATTACTCCTTTTCTTTTGTACACCTACATGTCTAAATATTACTGTCCTACAAAAAAGTGAAGTATCTTCTACAAGGTGAGATACATTGCACATGTATCCTTCCCTTGCTCATTTTTTATGAAGAGATGTGCAATGTGCCAATCACTAGTGAAACAGGGTGCAGTAGTAGTTTTTACTGAAAGCTATTAATTTGGGCAAAGGCTGTGTGAGGTTTTTTTTCAGTCATGGCCTTGTGGGTGTATGTGATGTTTTCATTTATACTTGGATGCTTTCTATATTAGATTGGGTGACAATTATTTTTATTTTATACTATTTGTAGGTTACCTTGGGTGCTGATTTCCTCACGGCTGATATATGATGATTGGTTGCGTTGCTTATTGTGTTTCTTCATTACTTAATTGACTTCTGCGTGAAAAATTAGGGTAGTGTGATCTGTTTTAGAGGAAATAAATATGTTCTTTGATCTCTGATGCGTTTGTTATGTTGTAGTATTTGGCAGCTGGATGTTCAAGCACTGGGATATTTATGTTGTAATACTCCTAGACAATTATGCACTCTGATATAAAGAATGCAGTTCATTCATGCACTATTTTGTATTCTCACCTGCTCAAAATTTATTCTGAGAATTAGTTCTTTACATTTACATGCTACTTTTGTTGAGATAAAAGTACCAGTAGCCCTTGAGGCCCCACCAAAATCTCATTCAAAAAACTAACCAGACCGAACCACACAACTGGCGTGACATCAACCCCACCTAGTGGCGGTATAACCTTTCGTGTGATACTGAGAAATGGCTCGGTTGGTGCATATGCAATCGCATAGGGAAATTCACCTACAGGAAGTTTCGGGTACCAAGACATGACTATCCTTATGATGAATAAAAACCCGAAAGCTGAGAGAAATGGACCAGTGATGCTTATTGCAAGCTTTGCTGTCGCTGGATCCAAATCTGCTAAGAGTAAGTGTGGTACCACTTCATACGGTACTGACGGTACCGATGTGGTATCGGCAAGAGATGCACTGAGGGAGGTTTTACCAGTTGTGATTCCAACAAATAAGCAATTTTTGCATTTTGAGAAGCTTGCTTGCTTGCTGTTTCTCCTGATCAATATTTCCTGGTTTAGTGAAATGTTATCAGCGCATTGTGAGATAGTGTCAATTGAAAGAAACCATGGTGATAACTGATAAAGCTATTGTATGACGAGGAAAAATTGTAACATTTTTCATGTAAGAAACAAAGTTCTATCGATTATTTAATTTAAATCAAAGCGAATAGAAAATCATGAGAATTTTAATCTTTGTTGCTAGAAACAGCAGAGAAAATGCAAGTATGAAAAGGGCAAGTGACGAAGCTGGAAATATCTGAATGCATCTTTAAAATACCATGATTTAATAAAGTGAATCACAAATCAAAAAATATTTTGCATTTGTTTAAAGAAAAATAGCATATTCTACTTCCAAACAGAACCAAATTTGAATTTCTCTTTGCAAGGGGACTTCCTGCCTGATAAGCATATAAGACTTCTATTAAAATTTTACTGGTCAAACAAGCAACATTTTGGACAGGGTCAACATTTGGTCAGACAAGCAAAATTTTACTGCGTTCTTCAGAAACAGAGGCTTTAAACTTGGTATTAGTTTTGCATTCATTCAGGCAACAATTAATTTGAAAAGGTTAGTTTATACTTACAGAAGCACTTGTCCAGCTGAGACTTCTTGCACCTGGGATTCCCAAAACAAAACCAAAGAAAACAAAACTACGTCACAACTTCCATCAGAATCATATACAAAAGAACATCGAGAAGTACAGGAGACGATACCTTTGCAAGGTTGGAGGGAAGGCGAATCAAATCGAGGAGACGAAGCGTACGGAAGAGCCATGGCTAATTGCTAGCAGTTTCCAATACTAGCGAGTGGAGGAGGCTTGCTTTCATTCTTCCATTATCCCTCAGGAGTCAGGAAAGCGGGTCGATTTCTATCTGGAGCGGATCGGATTTCGTAATGAATCCGGCCCAAATTTTAAATGAGTTGTTCTAGGCCCATTTTTGGCCCGGTTTGAATTCTCCATTTTGCAAGGACTAATTTTGATAAATTTAAAATTTGTTTCTGTAAAGACTAAAAGATTCTTTTCCTCGGAGGAGGAATTTCTAAAAGTCTTATATCGATACTTCTCCTCTTTCGCCTGTTCTCCTCTCGCCATGGAGGAAGAACAAACTGTCCAGGTAATTACTCCCGATCTCTTAGTTTATCTATTGTTGACTTTTTGCGTTCCTGGGATCTTTACGATTTTGATTTGTTAAATTGATTTTCTCTTTCTGCAACTTGTATTTCAACCATTAATTTGTTCCTTGAATTGCCTGAACGAGTCGATTATACTGTTAGCTTGTGGAACCAGAAATTATTGAATCTGTTGTGGTTACAGTTGATTTTAAGGCATTTCTATTTCTATTTCAAGGTTCATTCCTTTTTCGAATTACTCTTATTTAAATTTCATATGGCATGTACAAGGTTCCTTATTAAGCTTTTGTACAATCACTGAAGGAACTGAAAGTTGATTTGGAGTCGCAATTGATGAAACCAATCTATTGGATTATGTTTAAATCATAATTATGAAAAATGTTTTGAATAAACTTACATAAAGATATTTGTGAATGCAATACCTCTTTGTAAGCAGTCGCTAGTTGTGCGCCTAGCAATTCTAGCTCAAACTCATAATAATTATTTGCTTCGGAAATTGATCTTCCAGAAGCAAATTCATTTTATCTCTCTACAAAAGATCAAAATATGTCTCCGCAAAACAGCAAATATTGCACATGTTGTTCTTAACTCTAAGCATGGTAATGTGAACTAGTATCTTCGGAAATAATCACACATTTATATAGAGGAATGAAATGAGGATATTCTTCATTTTTTGGGAGGTATATGTATCATCGCTATTTCTTATAGACAAACACATGCTATTCTTATTGCAGGGGTACTAGATATTTTGATATTTTTTATGGGTATGTGTGGGATTTACCTCAGTTTGCATAACCTAGTGTGCAATTCTTTTCATATAGGAGGAGAATAATTTGGCATCAGTGTCAGAGGAATGCCAGGTGACCTGTTGGGGTTGTGGCTTGCGCCTTATTCTAGCTACTTATTCTCCTGCTTTTAAATGCGGGTGGTGCGGGGCCATAACTCAGAGCGACCTAGACCCGAGAAAGGCCGATAGTCGATGTTTTTCTCAGTGGCGACGTGTCAGAGATCGGTTTTTTGTGTTAATTCTAATGTTCTTCATTCTATTCATTATAAGTAAGTATGCTGCTGTTGACTTTATGCATGTTTATTATTTTTATCCGTGCCACTTTCCTTGAGACCATGCGGTACTGATTGCCTATACTTGACCTTGGGACAATGTTTTATTGGTGAATTAGAGGTGTGATGAGTCCACATGTTTGCCATCTTCTTTTGCCAATTCAAATTCTGGATTGTTGGAATTTGATAGAAGGTCCTGTGGTACTGATTGGTAGTAATTCATTTTGAAATTTGATGAAATATGGTAGAAATAAATATATAGTTTCTTGTTCTAGTGAATACCAAACTGAACCTGGGATTAAGGAAAAAATTAATTAATCCTTGGATAAAGCCTGTACCTTTCTGTCTCTAAAACAATTTAACCCAAGTTTAGCTTTACACTAAAGGATAAAGAGCATTTTGACCTCAATTCCGTCTCAATCCAAGCACTGACCAAGCAAGAGTTCAATACAAGAAACTACTACCAGTTCTACTATTACTATATTTTGTTATTTTCTTTTTAAAAAAAGTTCAATAATTCCACTGATGCATCTTACACCAAATTCATTGGACAGGTGCTGGTGTATGGGCAGTGTATCCAATTATCTTCTCCATTTCTACCTTTTGTGGTATATTTCACATAACATTAACCGCCGGTCTATCCATTGCAACAATATTTACCTTCTTCATGGCTGCCTTCAGATCGCCTGGCACACCACCGACCGTAATCTGGGGAAGCTACCCGATAGTCAACAAAAACGACCTCAATGATTACACCCTGTGTGTGTACTGTTCAAGGCCGAAGCCGCCAAGAGCACACCACTGCCGTTCCTGCAAGATGTGCGTCATGGACATGGACCACCATTGCCCCTTTGTATGTTTTCTAATGTTATTACAATCTCCTTCTGTTTTTTTTTTCCTTTTAAGTATCGATTGCCCGATCTGATAGTAGGATCTGTTGTTGGTACTTCTGTTCTTGTCAAGCTGAACTTCGAATTGTGATTTATTTTTGCATACTGGTTTAAAATCCTGACGGATTGGTAAGATGCAAATAACTAATGACCATGTACAATTTGTCAATGAAGAAATAATTCCTCTATCAACTCCACAGGAGGCTCTCTCAAAAAAACTCCACAGGAGCCAAGCATATTTCTTCATTTTTGGGGTCAGGAACAGATGGAGGGTTTATACCAGTTCTTTGGGTCGATAAAAAGCCTTCTATTGATAAAAAACCTAATTTTATAACTATGGTAGATTCTAGGTTTTTTCTAAATCTGTCAGTGAGATGTAATAGCAGGCGCCCCGTTTGTGATTTCCTTAAAGGGTGATCAATCTTGTAGAATTTGACAATTAGGCCTTGATTTTGTAAATTAGAAATATATGGATTATTGCAACTTTTTTTGTAGATTATTTTGCTACTGAGGTTTTTGCTTGCTTACTTTGTTGCTTGAAGTTGATTAAAGTTGTTTGACAATTAGGATTATTTTGCTTAACTTCAAACTGTACTTTCTAATAAGATATTTTATTTATTTGCAGATCGGAAATTGTGTGGGGGCTGCAAACCACCTCGCTTTTATTTTATTCCTCATCTCAGTAGTGATCAGTTGTACTTACGTCACCATCATGGCCGTCTATTCAGGTTATCATGTATGGCCACCACTTGACCTATCTGATCTCGGCACAACTGTATCCGTCCACTCAGTAAATGTAACACGTCTTCTAAAGGTCATATTTGAGGCACTGGCCAGATCAACTTTGCTTCTCTCAGCAAGAGGCCTCATTCTAGTGTACCTTGCATTTGCTGGTTTCGCGGTGGAGATTGGTATCAGTGTCTTGTTATGGCAACAATTATCATATATCTACGATGGGGTTACATATGTGAATAGTATTAGCTCAACGAATGTGGGGTATACCGAGAGGGGTTGGAAGAACTTAGTTCAATTTTTTGGATGTCCGTATTCAATTAAGAGACTCTTTCTCTTTCGTGGATTTGGAAATTGGTTTAAGTCACAAGACGGTGGTGATTCCAGCTCCAAGACAGCTTGATTTCAGCTCTAAGGACATAGGGGTAATACTGTCATTCTCTGAAGAGTTTTTTTTTATTCTGACCCCCCCCCCCACACACACACACACACAAACAGAAAAAATAAAAAGGAAAAAAAGAAAAGAAAAAAAAGGGCAAACTCCCCAGCAAATGAAAAGTTGTGTTTTGCTTTAATCAGTTTTCTGAGCACCAGTAAAGTGGATAAAATGAGATGAAACCTTATTTATTCATGATACACAAAAACTAGCAATAAAGAAGTTAGTGGTGTTCTATAAGTGGAAAATTGGATCAGCTGGTCTTTTGTTGAAGTAGACATTTGGTACTGGTGATTGTGAAGTTTGAGAAGGCAGCAAATACTCTACTCTATGATTTCTATTGATATCTTATGAACAGTGAATGTTTGTTTGGCATCGTTGTTTTACACCCTGCCAAATGTTGATTTAATCAGTAAACTCTGACATCAGTTTTCTTCATATAGGTCACTTTCATCAGATAACATAGTCGAGTTGCTCCTCACCATTTGATATTGCCCAGAAATGATGATGGTAGTGATAGTTGGGAAACAATTAGAGAGCTTTTGATTTGTTGGAAGCTAATAGTCTGAGTTACTAAATTATGATACATATAACAGTGGCTGAATTTAGGTTTGTTCAAGCTCTACTTTGAAATTTTGTATTAATATCAAGGGGAATAGCTAAAGCTGTTTTTATTTTCTTTGTTTTCCTCCAAACTTAGAGCATCTACAGTGGTGATTTCTTTTAAATTGCTAATTTGATGTGTTAATTGTTAATATAATTGCTAATGTAATTGCTGGGATGTATTACAGATTTTAAATTAGCAATTTTGTTTTAAAAGAAAACGTTTTCTTTTGACCATCTGGCGAAACGTTTTATTCCTATTCGCTCTGTTTGTTTTGTTCGCTCTCTTCGCCGCTGATGTGGATGAAAAAGGAAATCAATAATAATGCGGGGATGCATGATCCGAAATTGCGCATCTAATTAATTTCTTTTAATGACTGTACAGCGGTAGTTAATTTCTTTTTTATTCCACCGCTGTAGATGCTCTTATGTAGGAACACACGTGCTATGCTTTTACACTGCACTTTTAACATCACCCGAGTAAATCATCCGTTAATATTTTCGTTAATACCCTCTGTTTTACTTCTCTGGGAGTGCAAGGGGCGGAGGTTTCTTTTAATTTGCTCTTGGGCAGGAGGATCCATAATGATTCGAATGTTGTCTAAATCAGTGCGAAGCTTTGAAACCATACAGTCGGCAGACTGGCACGCATACCAGATACCGGTACGTACTGCTCATGTTATGATTTCGCATCCGGGGTACTGTTGTAAATTCATACCAAGAGAGGAGAACACACAGGCGCATATACTGGCAAATGTAGCTCGCACTCAGAACTTCTCTTATGTGGGTTTCACTTTGCCAATGTTCAGGAAAGGGTAGAATATGGAGTGAGAAACAGTAACTTCAATGTATAGGTGTTACAGCTCAAGATATGGTTTTAAGAGAAAAGCATTGAACTGGTCAACAATTGGTTTGACTCTATCTTAATAAAAAGAGAACTTTTTTTAAATTAAATTTGTACAACTTTAAAGAAAGGACGGGCAAACTTTTTCTGTCCTACTTTTTTTTTTTTGAATAGGGTTACACGAGAGAGAAAAAGAGAGACATTTGGCGATGGGAAAAATAATATTTCTTCAGAATTAGGAAGAAATAAAATCTCCCATCCTCTGATAAAGATAGGAAAAGCTGGCCCGCCTTTTCTATTTTTCGAAACTTGGATTTTGAATTTCTTAAATTTTAATTCATCACTATTTAAAGAGCTTTCTGTATGTGAGGAATTTACAGAGCTTTTTAATTCATCACTATTTCTTAAATTTTAATTCATCACTATTTAAAGAGCTTTCTGTATGTGAGGAATTTACAGAGCTCATTGAAGAGGTTAATGAATGAAGAATGAGAATCAAAGAAGGTAAGCTAGTAACAGAAATGCACTTCTTATTTGAATTGGAGAGCTAGATCTAGGGGTGTCAATGGGTACGGTACGGGTCGGGTGGAGACATTTTCATACCCATACCCATTAAAATTAATTTTACCCATACCCTACCCATACCCATTAAAAATTGATCTTACCCTACCCTACCCTTATCCGTTAATATTATCGGGTAACGAAACGGTAGCGGGTGAATAACGGATAATACTAATATAATAATTAGTTTTATTATATTTAACAAATTAAACATCAAAAACTCATTCATTTCACACATATATAATTGCTTTTCTAATAAAAAATAAAAATAAATGTGCAATCAATTCCAACTAAATTTTTTTTTATAAAACAAGAAAATTCAAAAACACGAATATATATTTAGGTGAGCTGGAAATTGAATTGAATATATATTTAGATTTTATAATTACCCTATAGGGTAACGGGTACGAAATAGTCATTACCCATACCCTTACCCATTTGGTTAACGAAAAAAAATTCTTATCCATACCCATACCCAATAAGCTAATGAAAAAAAAACCTTACCCATACCCACCTTATCGAATACGATACGGGTCGGGTAAACGGCTAAAAAGGTACCATTGACACCCCTAGCTAGATCCCATTTTAAAATAGTGACTATTTAGTTGACTTAATGGAGGAAGTGCTTTATGTATAAATTTAGAAATAATTTGAACCAATGATAAGTTTTGTCCTTATTTGATCCTGGTTCTGATATACCAGTTGATGGTAGTTAGCCTCAGACGGATGTGCCAGCTATCAGGGATTTTTAAAAGCATATGAATTTCCTGTAAAGAAGTACCATGCTGCTTTGTTATTCAGGATTTGTAACTGCATGTACAGTAAGTATTATAACTGTTAGTATCTGTTATCCTTCTGTGTTATTCAGCGGGTTGATATAAAACAAACACATCAAATCAATTGATGATGTGAACAAAAACTCACCATGAGATGAGTTCAGCGGATTTGATCGGCCACGTTCGTTTTATATCAGGGTTCTGCTACCCGAATCCGGAATAAAAACAGATATACATGGACTCTATGATAACAGCAACACAGCATTAATATTTCTCTACGATGAACCAAACAATAAATTATTCAATGTTTTTAAAGACCAGTCGGCCAAATGCCTTTGCAAAATTAAAATTTTATTAAGCAAAAAAGAAAAGAAATACAATCAATTTAGTTTACAGTCACTTCTGAACAGGATATCTTGGTGAGTATTACACCATTATTATTTACTAGAATTTATGTAACAAATTTTTAGAAAATCATATAATCTAGCTTTCCCACATAATAGTATCCTTTTAAACGATTACATCTATACTTCTATAGCAGGAAAAAGAACAGATTTATCAAATAGTTGGTGCCACAAACTGTATCAAGTTCTCTAAGTTCAGAAAAGAAGAACCACCTTTCTCCAAAGCCAGCTTTGCCTTCTCCTTCAACTCAGCAACCCTTCTTCTCTCCTCCTTTCCATTCATCAACTTCTCAATTGCTCTCACTACATCCTCTTTCTTTACCCTCACATCCTCTTCATTCTCTCCTCTCCATGCCATTGCCTCTCCCACCCCGACACTAACACCGATCTTAAGCACATCCACAATCAATTTCACATTTAAAAATTGTTCCGCATACAACGGCCATGCCACGATTGGTACACCGGCAGCAACACTCTCCAATGTAGAATTCCATCCACAGTGTGTCACAAATCCTCCGACCGCAGGGTGTGATAGTATTGCAATTTGTGGGGCCCAACCTTTGATCAACAAAATTTTCGAACTATTTTTCTCTTCGAAATTTTCACGCAGCCAGATTAAAGTTTCATCTGGCAATTTCTCTATGCCGTTAATCACCCAAACAGATGGCCATGGTGATGACAATAATCCAAGGCCAAGTTCTTTAAATTGTTTAGGTGCAAAGTTTCCCGTGCTACCGAAACAAACATAGACTACAGAGTTAGATTTCTTAGAATTAAGCCATTCTATGCACCGATCACTATCGACAGTCGACTTGTTTCCTCTCTCCTCCATATCCAATCTTGTTGTGTTACAAAGGGATACCGGGCCAATTGTGAAAACTTGTTTACCTGAAATTTTCTGCAATAAACCTGCATAACCCGGTTCGAGCTGCTCAAAACTATTCACCAATATTCCATCGACGGTTACCTCAGAGTTTCTCATTTCTTCAGCTATCTCTTTACTAGATTGTTGGAAATGCATGGGGAGTTCCTTTCTGGCTATCTTGAATTCGAACGGCAAGCCTGGTATATTGAACAACTCGGCATCGGAATCAGGGATTTCATGTGCCTTGGTTTTGTGTAGGATTTCCCAACAATACAGAGCAAAGGATCCAAAACCATGAAAGATGAAACATGGAACTCCTAGCTTGCGTGCCATATCAGGCACCCACACATAGCCCATCCCACCGATTATGCAGCTGACATGTGGGACCTGTTCATGAATGTATCTGTCTACTTGTTGACCAAAGAGCTTCGTAGCGTTGTAGAAGTTGTACACAAGGGACATTGAGGGGACCAGATCAACATTTTCGCAGCCTTCCGGAAGGCCGAACTCGGTAGCAGGGAAGTTAAGCGAAACCAGTGAGATGTCACCTGTAAATGTAGCAAATACATGATATATTATACATCAATAATCATCAAGTCATAAGGTATATAATTCATATAAGCATCTACAACCCCACTCCACAGTATAAAAAGAAAAAGAAAAACAAATGCCAAAATTAAAATGGAAAAAAACAAAAAACAAAATGCTCATGCGTCCACCCACCGCCCGGAGAAAAAGGAAACGGAGTAAAAGAACAACTATATATATACACACACTAACCTGCAGAGGCAGCATTGAACCGGTCAATCGTTGGTTTGATGCGAGCGGAATTAACTGGAGTTGTTAAGATTGTAACTGATGCATTGTGCTCGGCTAGGAGGCGGGCTATGTCGGTTGCGGGGATCAAGTGGCCTGGGGCTAACCATGGAAGTATTAAAAAGTGTGGAATTTGGGGTTTAGATTTGGAAAGAAAATTGTTACTGATTTCCATTATATATCAGAAAATTTTTGTAGGCTTGTTTGGATTTTAAGTTGGTGAGTTATGACAACCTATTGCTCCCATATATATACTGGGCATGCATAGGATAATTATATGAGAAGAAAGTGATGAATATGTTGAGATATGAGCACATTAAGGCATTGAATTGTATGCGCATGACAGTGAATATGTTGAGATATGAGCACATTAAGGCATTGAATTGTATGCGCATGACAGTTCTGACTTCTCTTTTACGTAACAAGTCATTGTATTTGACTTATCTTTGGAAATAAGGGCTATACCTGACCTCTAGTTGGCAGGTTCGCTTATGCACAAGTCATTGTATTTGACAATTCTCTTTGGAAATAAGGACTATTAATTCATGACGTATACATAACAAGTCATTTTCTTTTTTACTTCTATTTTGCAAGAATTTTTAATCTTCAAAATGGCTTGCTGGTAACTTGCTAGGTATGTGTGCTGATGTGCAGATCAGATTATTTTTAAGCTTAATTTACTGTGTTATTTATAAAAACAAAATTTGCAAATTATTTGCTTTTTGCGAACTTTACGAACAAATGGTGAATTTACCTGGACAAACTTTTCAAAAGCAGGACGATTAAACGCTAGCTTAAACCGGATTTTGGATCCTCTGACATTATTTTTTTTAATAAAAATGATTTATCTAATTTTGGACAATTATCCAGAAAAAAAAATGATTTTATTTTTAAAAATGTTATTTATCTATATATGATCAAGCTATTCAAGGTTTAAAATATAATTTTTAGGTCAGATATTTTTTTAGAAGTTATTTTTTTAACTGATTTGTATCTAAAATTGTTATTATGCAATTTTATTAAGAATAAAGACGTACTTGGACTTTGTAAAACAATAGAAAAGTAGATTTTATAAAAGTACATATATATATATATATGAGTGAGGCTATGGTGCTATGCATAACACGGATGGGGTCCGTGCTACGGCTCAAAATTTGAATTTTCAAAATCGTAACGGTCGATCCGAACCGTTCAACATGATTATAAAATGAATATATACTTGCAAACCAAATTTTACATTTTTCCGAATTTTTTTACTATTTTTTTTAGATATGCTGTTTTTGGATGGTCCACAATGTTCAAATCAAGTGATTTTTGAAAAAATAGTAAAAAAATTCGGATAAATGGAAAATTTCGTTTGCAAGTACATATTCATTTTATAATCATGTTGAACTGTTCGGATCGACCGTTACGATTTTGAAAAGTCAAATTTTGAGCCGTAGCACGGACCCCATCCGTGCTATGCATAGCACCATAGCCTCACTCTATATATATAGAGAGAGAGAGTGGCTAATATCAAAACGTTTGCATCAAGCCTCTCGTGCAACCAAGTCGTTTTCGGATTTTCAAAGTCCAAACGGTCGATCCGAGCTGTTAGATGTGATCTCTATATTAAAATCTGCTTGGAGACCAAATTTTATATTTTTTGGAATTTTTTTACTATTTATTAAGCCACTTTGAAAATTACTGATCACATGGTCCAGAAATTAGTTGCACTGTTTTTACTGTTCATCGGGATCAGCAATTTTCAAAGTGGCTTAATAAATAGTAAAAAAATTCCAAAAAATGTAAATTTGCTCTCCAAGCAGATTTTAATATAGATTGAACATCTAACGGTTCGGATCGACCGTTTGGACTTTGAAAACCCGAAAACAATTTGGTTGCACGAGAGGCTTGGTGCAAACGTTTTGATATTAGCCACTCTATATATATATAGGACATGGCTAGCGTGCTACGCGTAGCATAGAGCACTCCGTGCTACGGCTCACTTTTTGAGTTTTCAAAATCCTAACGGTCGATCCGAACCGTTCAACATGATCTCCATATTAATATGTACTTGCAAACCAAATTTTACATTTTTTAGAATTTTTTTACTATTTATTAAGCCACATTGAAAAAACACTAATTTGTACACAACAGTAAAATCTGCTGGACCATTGGATCAGCGATTTTCAAAGTGGCTTAATAAATAGTAAAAAAATTCTAAAAAATGTAAAATTTGGTTTGCAAGTACATATTAATATGGAGATCATGTTGAACGGTTCGGATCGACCGTTAGGATTTTGAAAACTTAAAAAATGAGCCGTAGCACGGTAGAGGCTCTATGCTACGCGTAGCATATTAGCCAAATCCTATATATATATATATATATAGAATCTGGCTAATATGCTATGCATATATAAGGGCCCCTCCGTGCTACGACTCACTTTTTGAGTTTTCAAAATCCTAACGGTAGATCCGAACCGTTCAACATGATCTCCATATGAATATGTACTTGCAAACCAAATTTTACATTTTTTAGAATTTTTTTAATATTTATTAAGCCACTTTGAAAATCGCTGATCCAATGGTCCAGCAGATTTTACTGTTGTGTACAAATTAGTGTTTTTCAAAGTGGCTTAATAAATAGTAAACAAATTCTAAAAAATATAAAATTTGGTTTGCAAGTACATATTCATATGGAGATCATGTTGAACGGTTCGGATCGACCGTTAGGATTTTGAAAACTCCAAAAGATGAGCCGTAGCACGGAGGGCCCTTATATATGCATAGCACCGTAGCACTGTCCTATATATATATATATATACATATATATAGAGTATGGCTAATTTGCTGCTGGCAGCATTTCGGCCAGCTGCTGCCGGGGGCATATCTGCCATACTGATGTTCAAACAACAAATCCAAACCATTAGATGTTCAATCTATATTAAAATCTACTTGGAGACCAAATTTTACATTTTTTGGAATTTTTTTACTATTTATTAAGCCACTTTGAAAATTGCTGATCACATGGTCCAGAATTTGGTTGCACTGTTTTTACTATTCACCCAGATCAGCAATTTTCAAAGTGGCTTAATAAATAGTAAAAAAATTCCAAAATGTAAAATTTGGTCTCCAAGTAGATTTTAATATAAATTGAACATCTAACGGTTTGGATTTATTATTTGAACATCAGTATGGCAGATATGCCCCCGGCAGCAGCTGGTCGAAATGTTGCCAGCAACAAATTAGCCATACTCTATATATATATATATATATAGAGAGAGAGAGAGAGAGAGAGAGAGTTGGGCTATGGTGAGTTGTGAAGTAAGAGGTCATTTTTACTTCATGCTCATATTTTCATTTTGAAAATCCAAACAACCGATCCGAACCGCTCAACATGTTCTCTTTATTGAAATGTGCTTGGAGACAAAATTTTACATTTTTTGGAATTTGTTTACTATTTATTAAGCCACTTTGAAAATAGCTAATCCGGTGGTCCAGAAATTTTTACTGTTCACAGTGGATCATCGATTTCAAAGTGGCTTAATAAATAATAAAAAAATTCCAAAAATTGTAAAATTTAGTCTCCAAGCACATTTCAATAACAACATGTTGAGCGGTTCGGATCGGTTGTTTGGATTTTTAAAATGAAAATATGGCGTGAAGTAAAACGTTGTTTTACTTCACAACTCACCATAGTCTATCTCTCTCTCTTTATATATATATATAGAGAGAGTGGCTAAGGTCAAAGTGGTATGACCAAGGCCTTAGTGCTACCAATTAGTTTTTGCAATTTTAAAGTTCAAATAGTCGATTCAAACCGTTAGATTTTCAATATATATTAAAATATGCTTGGAGACCAAATTTTACATTTTTTGGAATTTTTTTACTATTTTTTAAGCCACTTTGAAAATGACAGATCCGGGTGAACAGTAAAAACAGTGCAACCAAATTCTGGACCATGTGATCAGCAATTTTCAAAGTGGCTTAAAAAATAGTAAAAAAATTCCAAAAAATGTAAAATTTGGTCTCCAAGCAGATTTTAATATAGATATCACATCTAACGGTTTAGATCGACCGTTTGGACTTTGAAAATCCAAAAACGACTTGGTAGCACCAAAGGCCTTGGTCATACCACTTTGATCTTAGCCACTCTATATATATATATATATATATAGAGAGAGAGATTGGCTAATGTGCTAACGTTATAACTTCGGCCGAAGTTATAACGAGTCGTTTTTGCAATTTCAAAATCCAAACAACCGATCCGAACCGTTCAACATGTTCTCTATATTGAAATGTGCTTGGAGACCAAATTTTACATTTTTTGGAATTTTTTTGCTATTTATTAAGCCACTTTGAAAATACTGATCCGGTGGTCCAGAAAATTTTGCTGTTTTTTACTATTCACAGCAGATCTGCGATTTTCAAAGTGGCTTAATAAATAGTAAAAAAATTCCAAAAAATGTAAAATTTGGTCTCCAAGCACATTTCAATATTTAGAAAAAGTTGAACGGTTCGGATCGGTTGTTTGGATTTTAAAAACTAATAAACGACTCGTTATAACTTCGGCCGAAGTTATAACGTTAGCACATTAGCCGGACTCTCTCTCTATATATATATATATATATATATATATGAGATGGGCTATGGTGCATTGCAATGCATAGGCACCCTTGTGCATTGGACCATAAATCACCGATTCAAAGTCCAAATGACCGATCCAAACCGTTCATCTTGTTCTCCATATTAATATGTGCTTGGAGACCAAATTTTACATTTTTTGGAATTTTTTTGCTATTTATTAAGCTACTTTGAAAATTGCTGATCCGGGTGAACAGTAAAAACAGTGCAACTAAATTCTGGACCATGTGATCAGCAATTTTCAAAGTGGCTTAATAAATAGTAAAAAAATTCCAAAAATGTAAAATTTGGTCTCCAAGTACATATTAATATGGAGAACAAGATGAACTGTTTGGATCGGTCATTTGGACTTTGAATAGGTGATTTATGGTCCAATGCACAAGGGTGCCTATGCATTGCAATGCACCATAGCCCATCTCATATATGTATATATATATATAGGACATGGCTAGCGTGCTACGCGTAGCATAGAGCACTCCGTGCTACGGCTCACCTTTTGATTTTTCAAAATCCTAACGGTCGATCCGAACCGTTCAACATGATCTCCATATTAATATGTACTTGCAAACCAAAATTTACATTTTTTAGAATTTTTTTACTATTTATTAAGCCACTTTGAAAAAACACTAATTTGTACACAACAGTAAAATCTGCTGGACCATTGGATCAGCGATTTTCAAAGTGGCTTAATAAATAGTAAAAAAATTCTAAAAAATGTAAAATTTGGTTTGCAAGTACATATTAATATGGAGATCATGTTGAACGGTTCGAATCGACCGTTAGGATTTTGAAAACTCAAAAAGTGAGCCGTAGCACGGAGTGCTCTATGCTACGCGTAGCACGCTAGCCATGTCCTATATATATATATAGGACAGTGCTACGGTGCTACGCGTATATAAGGCCCCTCCGTGCTATGGCTCACTTTTTGAGTTTTCAAAATCCTAAGGGTCGATCCGAACCGTTCAACATGATCTCCATATTAATATGTAATTGCAAACCAAATTTTACTTTTTTTAGAATTTTTTTACTATTTATTAAGCCATTTTGAAATAACACTAATTTGTACACAACAGTAAACTTTTCTGGACCATTGGATCAGCGATTTTCAAAGTGGCTTAATAAATAGTAAAAAAATTCTAAAAAATATAAAATTTGGTTTGCAAGTACATATTAATATGGAGATCATGTTGAACGGTTCGGATCGACCGTTAGGATTTTGAAAACTCAAAAAGTGAGCCGTAGCACGGAGGGGCCCTTATATACGCGTAGCATATTAGCCAGATTCTATATATATATATATATATAGAGATAGGCTAATGTCATAACGTTATAACTTCGGCCGAAGTTATAACGAGTCGTTTTTGCAATTTCAAAATCCAAACAACCGATCCGAACCGTTCAACATGTTCTCTATATTGAAATGTGCTTGGAGACCAAATTTTACATTTTTTGGAATTTTTTTGCTATTTATTAAGCCACTTTGAAAATACTGATCCGGTGGTCCAGAAAATTTTGCTGTTTTTTACTATTCACAGCAGATCTGCGATTTTCAAAGTGGCTTAATAAATAGCAAAAAAATTCCAAAAAATGTAAAATTTGGTCTCCAAGCACATTTCAATATTTAGAAAAAGGTGAACGGTTCGGATCGGTTGTTTGGATTTTAAAAACTAATAAACGACTCGTTATAACTTCGGCCGAAGTTATAACGTTAGCACATTAGCCAATCTCTCTATATATATATATATATATATATATATATATATATATAGAGCGGCTAACGTCAAAACGTTTGTTCCTGAGCTCAGAAACATATAAGTTTTAAGCCGTCCGATCTGATTTCAAATTCGTGCAGATTTGATCTGATCGGAACTGAAAATTTTCGCTGAATTGCTATGGATGGCTTCTCCAGTACTGGAGGCATCCAGTTGAGTAATCCCTCAGCCCTAGAGTTCTCTCTCTCGTGAACTCTTTCTCTCGGCCCCAGCCCCAAATCGCACCCGAAGCCTCCTTTCGCTCCTCTCCTCTCTCGGCGCCGAGACCGTCAGGCCCCTCTCCTCTTGTCTCTCTTCCCGGCCTCTCCTTCAAATCCTCCATCAGATTCGCCAGTCTCTCTTTATCGGATCCACGTCGCCACCTCTAAGTTTCTCCAAATGGTAGCTGTCACACCCCGCGGCCCAACGAGGCGCGACAGGTGATTCCTGCCGTAGACATACGGTTGCCCGTATGCCTACAAGGCAATTACGATATACTAGTAAATAAAATATAAGCAAACAAATAACATAAATCCCAAATGGTCAGGTAATATCATACAAACCCGTATCTCGATGGATACGCATCACAAAATGACATAGAGACCATATATGTACACAATCAAAACATAACTATATACATAGTCCCTAATGCCACCATACCAGACAGTCTAAGCAGCGGTGAAACCAGGCCTACCGACCTCGTGCCCCACTCGGATCTGCTGAACCGGAACCTGAAAAGTTAACCCAAACAGGGGGTGAGAAATAAATTCTCAGTGCGATAAATTTGCCACGTTTCGCTCCTGGACTTGCAATCACAGATTATATTCAAAAATAAACACAAATAAAGTTCAGATCAGTTTATAATAATGTATAAACATGAACGCATAAACCCGACATCAATTAGCCAAATGAAATCAAATCAGGATTTGCCAAACCGAAATTCAATCACACAATATTTGGTTTAACTCGAGCTCAAAGTATCTGGTAGTATAGGCTTAACCATTTAATTAAAAGTCTGGTTTCATCTCAGATCCGGAAAATTCATTTAAAACCAATTGACCATCCAAACGCATTACCCCCTGGGTAATGCCTCCGATACACAAGTCACCCATAACCAAATTCATAATACAGAGTCACTTACCCCTCGTCCCAACCGGTACTGGGAACTGCCGAGGGCCAGACGATCTAAAGCTTTAGAATACTGGGCGTCAAAGTCCATGCATAGACTTTGACAAATCCGAATTCACCCCCTGGGTGACGTCGCCACGATGGGAGACGGTAATACCATATCCACCAACCGATGGTGATATAAATCACGGTGACTTTCAATTCCAAATTAGATCATTCAGATCAATACACAAATAATACCATACCAGCATGCAGATCAATCAGATAAAACAATTCGAGTTTCAATTAATTTGGGCAATGCAATGCATATGCAACACAATTCGATAATGCAATTTAACCAATAATCAACATGTCAATCGAAACACAGTTTAATTCTGAATATAAACTATCAAACAAGTCCAGAAACCCCGCACCTGAGTATATAGCGTACTCGTCTAAGGCTCAGGCGTCTCGAATGATCCCGAGATCCGATGCCTCGTAGGTTTACCACCTATTTATACGTTTAGATTCGATTAAAACATTCGATTGGTATCCCGTAGGTTAAATCGAGTTAAATTAGGTTAAACACGGTTTAGGATTCGTATTCGGGTCCTAATGGTATAGGTTTAGGTAATGGTTCAACCAATTAAGTTTGTACAACACAACATATACATTTGCAGAAATTCTGGGTGTCATTGCGGCCCGTAGCCTAACTTTCCAGAGAGTATGTTGTTCTGCTATATTTATTGCGGCCCGTAATGGATATGTTGCGGCCCGCAACAACAACACAGAACAGTCTGAGGTTTTGGTTAAGTCCCTGTTCCCTTGCGGCCCGCAATACTTGTGGTTTCGGTCCGCAATAAATCACACAGAAGCTGGTTTTTATGTCTAGTTGAACTTGTTTCGATCGAGGTTCGACATGGTTAACCCTTGTTACGTATCATCGATTCGACATGGTTCGACATGGTATATTCACCTCTAAGTTATCAAGAACCGACACAATTAAACCATGAATTCAATTGGTATAAAACCCTAATTCCAAATTCAACTCAAATGGATGATTTAATCAAATAACACGAATCGAGATGTTCAAACGATTATAACTCGATCTATTCAGATCCAAATGGTGCATAACACCTGAAAACTTAGTAATTTCCCCAAATCCCACCATTTTACCAAACCCTAATTCACCATTTCCAATTTCACAAGAAAAACCATTCGATTCAATACAATTCAAACCGAATATCGAGTTATATCAAATCAATCGAACTTTAATTCGAATTCTCAACGAAATACAACAATTCAAACAAGTTAGGGTTTTCAAAAGATTGCAAGGAAGGAAGAATATACCAAATTGAAGCTTTAGAATTGAGCACGATCGTCTAATTAGCTCGAATCTCAGATTTTCCGACAATTCTGATCCGATTCCACGCTCGATTTCTCTCTCTCTCTCTTTCTCTCTTTGGTTCGGCCAACCCTAGCCCCTCACGAAATTTTGATGTTAAAATGGTAGAAAATAAAGATAAGAAGAAAGGTTGTCATATTAATAATTGGAACTTTTGCACATAGGTCCCCCAAGTCTTTAGATATTGCATAACTTAAAAATCTTCACATTTAGGCCCTTTTTGTATATTTTTATTTATCCAAGGATCATAATGTAACAGCAGCACTTCAGCGGTTTTCGCCTGCTTCCACGCATCATCGCCTCTCAGTTCCTTCCACCGTCTCTTGCTCCCATTGATTAGGTCTAAACTTTATCCATATTTTGAATACCTTTTATTTCTAATTCAGATTTGTTCCAATTTGAATTCATTCGGAGAATAAATTTCAACTCTATGAACTGTTCATATTCACCCTGCAATTGTAGAATGTACCATCTCAAACCATCATGGATGTAATTGCTCAGTGTAGGCATGTTTATGTGCATAACTAAATTCTAAATAATTTCCAACAATTCCCAGTGTATATATTCCACTGAACAAGGTACAAAATGTGATGCCTTAATATTTCCTCTCTAGCCCTTGGTATAGTTTGTCAATCTCCACCTTCACATTATATGACCAAATTTCAATGTATCACAAATTCAAGGCCGTTGAGTCAGAGAGGGGGAGTAAGAGAGATAGAAAGATAAAATAGTTTAACATAAACCAGCCTACATTTGAACCTCAATTGCACAATTAGACACCAACTAAATCCCAAAAAGAAAAATGCTAAACACAAAGCACAGAAATTTTAGCAAAGCTAGCAAGCTACTGGCCAGTGCCATAACTAAGTGAAACAATAAACAAGGTTTGAGTTAGAGGTACCATACTGGTACAGTTTTGTTGTACCATACTGATACTACTTGGTGTTGTTGACGGCTTTTATAGAAATTGACAATAGTTAAAGAGTCAGTGATGTTGGGTTTTGTTCAAAGACTTTGTATTTAAATTATCACTATTAATATAACGTGTGCTTTGGCTCCAAATTCTTCTGGCCTTGATCATTTATGTTGTTTATTTGGAATTGATGCAGATATGGAAATGTTCAAGATCAGAAGGTACTAAATTCTTCTGGGCTGAGGAAGTGTCTTATGCTGGTGCCACTAAGCTCCCAGTAGCTGATGAAGTAGGAACTAGGAACTAAATATTTGTACTAATCGTTGACATTAATTAGTTATTGAATTATTGCAAATTTATGGGTTGCACATATGTAATCTTTTTCCTTTTGGCAAATTAAGTTGGTACCAATAAATGGAACAAAAGTGTATCATGATAATTTTGTACTGTGTATAACTTTAGTTTTTCTGTTACATAGATTGAGTTGTTATTTCATTGAATTTTTCCTGTTTTATTTGTTTATAAAGCTATAATGCTGAAATTCATGTATCCCATTTGCTTAAATACTGTAAAATGTTGCTTAACAATTATCACATATTTTCTCAAATTTTTGAGTGTGAAGCTTGCTTAACAACTCAATATTTCAATATTTTGTTTGCTGGCATATTATCTTGTGTATGCTTATAATTTGTTATCACTTTATGCACAAACTTGTTGTTATGCTTATGATGTATGCTTGTAATAAACATGTTAGATTGTTAGATAAACAAGTAGTGACAATTACATTAAGCATTCTGGATGGAAAAAACCTGATTTTTTTTTAAACCTGATTGTTACAATTCAAAAGTGCAATTCTGTAACAACATTAATTTAGCAATTCAAAACTGCAATTCTATAACAACATTAATTGAATTAATTAAAGTACACAACTCCTTAAATTCACAAAATTCTCAATTCAATACTAGCACAACAGATGAGGAAAAAATTACATAAATGTAGCATCAAAATTGTCATGGCAAAGCAGATATATCTATTACCTAACACTCCTGCACCCCCTGATCCATATCACCCATATAAGATACCCTTCTGAATAAGTCACAATTTTTACAGTACAAACAACAAAGGTTCTTCATCTACCCTACCCCCCACCCCCCTCAAGCAGTAGCACAGAAGTGTTATTGCAGAAATTCCAAAGCTGAAAAATTCTTCAGTATGCTCTTTGTTTGTCTTAACACACTTGTCAGCTGAAAAATTCCAAAGCCTCTGTCCAAAAGAAAAGAAAAGCAAGTGTTATTGCATAAATTGGTTCTTAGATTTTACATGATAATTAGCTTCAGAATCCTTCACGAGTAAATAACAGGCATTGCAGAAACTTGCGTAAAAGAGTTATGCTGTCAACTACTTGCTTATATAGCTATCATCTATTAATATCAACCATTATGTCACATTTATAACCTTATATGATGACAAATTATCATAAAAAATTATAATGATAACATACCTTAAACTACAATATATATCAAGTTTCAAATTCTCTAAACCTAATTTAGGATAGCTAACCTTGAGAAATTCATTAGGGTGATAGTTCAAAATAAAATATGTAGCTCCTAAGCCCTCAAATTAAACCTCAATATTGAAATTATTTCATGGCTTTCACAATTAGAGAATGCATTAATCCATTTTGTCAGGTGTTGTACCAACAGTACCAATGCTGGTACATAAAATTTTTGCATTGTGCATTACTTGTACCAGCTGAAGTCAATTGAGGGTAACCTTGTGGATTATACGATAAACTAGACTGAATTTCAAAATAAGTTAGCTAAACTAAACTTTATAATAAAAAATCCCTAAATGAAGCAATTTTCAGCAATAAGTTAGCTAATTTCAAATAAATTTCAAAGGTCTCAAGCAATATTTGTAAAAATTCCAAATAAAACGAAGTCGCGCAAAAGATCCTTAATTTCTAGGGTTTCATGCATTTCTAAACATAAATTCTTTCAACCAAGCCATCAAACATAAACAAGTTGCTTGAAAATTTACATGTTTTTAAGTAAGGTTGGGAGGATCGAGGGTGCTTGTGAGAAGAAGGCCCGAGGTGACGTGGACGGATCGAGACGAAAAGGGAGAGGCCGGATCCGTGCAGAGAAGGGAGCAGAGTTTCTCCCAGTTGACCTAAATCGTGAATAGAGGGGGCTAGTGGTGGTGCAGCGGCTGTCGCAAGTTGGCGCCGAGAGAGGAGAGGAGCGGGGGAGAAATCGCCTGGTGCGATTTAAGGTTTAGAGAGAGTCTGAGAGAGGAAGGGAGATCGCGTGAGAGAGAGGTGGTCGGGGTTTGGGGGGGTTTACCAACTGGACGCCTCCAGTACTGGAGAAACCATCCATAGCAATTCAGCGAAAATTTTCAGTTCCGATCAGATCAAATCTACACGAATCTGAAATCAGATCGGACGGCTTAAAACTTATATGTTCCTGAACTCAGGAACAAACGTTTTGACTTTAGCCGCTCTCTCTCTCTCTATATATATATATATATATATAGAGAGAGAGAGAGAGAGAGAGAGAGAGTGGCTAAGATCAAAGTGGTATGACCAAGGCCTTTGGTGCTACCAAGTCGTTTTTGAATTTTCAAAGTCCAAATGGTCGATCTAAACCGTTAGATGTGATCTCTATATTAAAATCTGCTTGGAGACCAAATTTTACATTTTTTGGAATTTTTTTACTATTTTTTAAGCCACTTTGAAAATTGCTGATCACATGGTCCAGAATTTGATTGCACTGTTTTTACTGTTCACCCGGATCTGCCATTTTCAAAGTGGCTTAAAAAATAGTAAAAAAGTTTCAAAAAATGTAATATTTGGTCTCTAAGCATATTTTAATATAGATTGAACATCTAACGGTTTGAATCGACTATTTGAACTTTAAAATTGCAAAAACTAATTGGTAGCACTAAGACCTTGGTCATACCACTTTGACCTTAGCCACTCTCTCTCTCTCTCTCTCTCTATATATATATATATATATATATATATATATATATATATATATATATAGTAAGGCTACGGTGCTTTGCAAAGTAAACCACTCCGTTTACTTCGGGTCATTTTTTGGATTTTGAAAATTCAAACAACCGATCCGAACCGTTCAACATGTTCTAAATATTGAAATGTGCTTGGAGACCAAATTTTACATTTTTTGGAATTTTTTTACTATTTATTAAGCCACTTTGAAAGTTTCTGATCCGGTGGTCCAGAAAATTTTACTGTTTTTTACTGTTCACCATCGGATCAGCGACTTTCAAAGTGGCTTAATAAATAGTAAAAAAATTCCAAAAAATGTAAAATTTGGTCTCCAAGCACATTTCAATATTTAGAACATGTTGAACGGTTCGGATCGGTTGTTTGAATTTTCAAAATCCAAAAAATAGCCCGAAGTAAACGGAGTGGTTTACTTTGCAAAGCACCGTAGCCTTACTATATATATATATAGAGAGAGAGAGTGGCTAAGGTCAAAGTGGTATGACCAAGGCCTTGGTGCTACCAATTAGTTTTTGCAATTTTAAAGTTCAAATAGTCGATTCAAACCGTTAGATGTTCAATCTATATTAAAATCTGCTTGGAGACCAAATTTTACATTTTTTGGAATTTTTTTACTATTTTTTAAGCCACTTTGAAAATGGCAGATCCGGGTGAACAGTAAAAACAGTGCAACCAAATTCTGGACCATGTGATCAGCAATTTTCAAAGTGGCTTAAAAAATAGTAAAAAAATTCCAAAAAATGTAAAATTTGGTCTCCAAGCAGATTTTAATATAGAGATCACATCTAATGGTTTAGATCGACCGTTTGGACTTTAAAAATCTAAAAGCGACTTGTAGCACCAAAGGCCTTAGTCATACCACTTTGATCTTAGCCACTCTCTATATATATATATATATAGGACAGTGCTACGGTGCTACGCATATATAAGGGCCCTCCGTGCTACGGCTCACTTTTTGAGTTTTCAAAATCCTAACGGTCGATCCGAACCGTTCAACATGATCTCCATATCAATATGTACTTGCAAACCAAATTTTACATTTTTTAGAATTTTTTTACTATTTATTAAGCCACTTTGAAAAAACACTAATTTGTACACAACAGTAAAATCTGCTGGACCATTGGATCAGCGATTTTCAAAGTGGCTTAATAAATAGTAAAAAAATTCTAAAAAATGTAAAATTTGGTTTGCAAGTACATATTCATATGGAGATCATGATGAACGGTTCGGATTGACCGTTAGAATTTTGAAATCTCAAGGAGTGAGCCGTAGCACGGAGGGGCCCTTATATACGCGTAGCATATTAGCCAGATTCTATATATATAGAGGTTGGCTATTCTACTTATATAAGCATATGATGGCATATGCTTATAAGTCATTTTTTCGTTTTCAAAATCCAAAAAGTCGATTTGAACCGTTAGATGTGATCTCTATATTGAAATGTGCTTGGAGACCAAATTTTACATTTTTCTGAATTTTTTTACTATTTATTAAGCCACTTTAAAAATCGTTGATCCAACGGTGGCTTAACAAAACAGTAAAATCAGAAGCCACCGTTGGATCAGCGATTTTCAAATTGGCTTAATAAATAGTAAAAAAATTCAGAAAAATGTGAAATTTGGTCTCCAAGCAAATTTCAATATAGAGATCACATCTAACGGTTCAAATCGACTTTTTGGATTTTGAAAACAAAAAAATGAGTTATAAACATATGCCATCATATGCTTATATAAGTAGAATAGCCAAGCACTATATATATATATATATAGGACAGTGTTACGGTGCTACGCATATATAAGGGACCCTCCGTGCTACGGCTCATTTTTTGAGTTTTCAAAATCCTAACGGTCGATCCGAACCGTTCAACACGATCTCCATATGAATATGTACTTGCAAACCAAATTTTACATTTTTTAGAATTTTTTTACTATTTATTAAGCCACTTTGAAAAAACACTAATTTGTACACAACAGTAAAATCTGCTGGACCATTGGATCAGCGATTTTCAAAGTGGCTTAATAAATAGTAAAAAAATTCTAAAAAATATAAAATTTGGTTTGCAAGTACATATTCATATGGAGATCATGTTGAACGGTTCGGATCGACCGTTAGGATTTTGAAAACTCAAAAAGTGAGCCGTAGCACGGAGGGGCCCTTATATATGCATAGCATATTAGCCAAATCCTATATATATATATATATATATGTATATATATATATATATATATATATATAGAGTATGGCTAATTTGCTGCTGGCAGCATTTCGGCCAGCTGCTGCCGGGGGCATATCTGCCATACTGATATTCAAACAACCGATCCGAACCGTTCAACATGTTCTAAATATTGAAATGTGCTTGGAGACCAAATTTTACATTTTTTGGAATTTTTTTACTATTTATTAAGCCACTTTGAAAATTGCTGATCCGGGTGAACAGTAAAAACAGTGCAACCAAATTCTGGACCATGTGATCAGCAATTTTCAAAGTGGCTTAATAAATAGTAAAAAAATTCTAAAAAATATAAAATTTGGTCTCCAAGTAGATTTTAATATAGATTGAACATCTAACGGTTTGGATTTGTTGTTTGAACATCAGTATGGCAGATATGCCCCCGGCAGCAGCTGGCTGAAATGCTGCCAGCAGCAAATTAGCCATACTATATATATATATATATATATATTATGATTTATCAACCCCCATATTCCGCCTAATGCTGTTAAATAGTTTTCAAAAGCTTGTAACGAGTTTCTTACAAATTTTACCAATGATATGCGAATTAATACCATGACAGCCGTTGTCATGATTTTTCAAAAAATAGATATGCGAATTAATTATTTTTCCATATTATTCGAAGAATTTACAATTTTTATTTTTTTTTAGTATAAGTTTTGATTTCCTACAAGATTTCAGTATGAAAATAGATCGACACATCTAAAATGTGGACTAGCTAATTAATTAACCATTTGTATTTTGAGAACCAATGATAATGACCCAACCGCTCACATGCTAAAGGCCATAAGGCGTTGTTACTCCCACTTTAACAGAGCTATTTTTACTTGATGCAGCACATACTATAGAAATAAAACAGAGCTGCATATGATTCGTGTGCTGCATAAAATCAAAACTGCTCTGTTAAAATCATTACCCTACATTTCTTACATACCAATCTTTTACTATAAAAGAGCACACAAATTCAATAATGACAAGTGAAGATGGTGTGGTGTGTATGGAGACGCGATAGAAGATGCTTAGTAAATATACAACGGTTAATTTGGCAGCAAATCAAATTATAAAATGACAGACATCGTACTACAAAAACAATATTGGGTTGATATGTTCCGAGTAAAGCTTATTTAACTTCTAATTGACGATATAAAATTCCACAGTATAATTTTTTATCAGCGTTACAAATTAGCATCTATGAAGCAGGTGGGCTTAAGCCCAAAAAAAAAGGGAACCCAATTAAAAGCGGAGAGAGAAAAAGAGAGGCCTTTTGGGGAATGGAAAAATAATACTCTGCAGAATTGGGCTGTGATAAAATCTCCCATCCTCCTCCTCTTTATCTTAGAATCGAGATCCGATGCTTGCTTTTTTCCTGCTTTTCTCCTGCTTGCCTCTCTATATCTCTCCTCGTCCTCTCTCTCCCACGTGACTCTCTCTCTCTCTCTTCTCTTTTTTTTAGAGAGATACAGAGAGAAAGAGACGAGCAGGGAGCTGCTTTTCTATCAAGAAAAGCAGCGGATGCTCACTCTTTATCTTATCTGATGTTTGTTGGGTCAGAAAAAAGTAATAAAAAATAGAAAAAGCTGGTCCGCCTTTTCTATTTTTCGAAACTTGGATTCTGAATATCTAAATTTTTTTTTTTTGATTGGAAACCCGTAGGCATGATATATTAAAGATAGTGGTCTTACAAAGTTACAATGTGCAGAAAGAAAAATTAATCTAAGTTAACTTCGGAAATGAAAGAAGCAGCAGAAGAAAAGTAAACGAATTCGAACCAGGCTAATCTAATTCTAACTAAAGTAACATTCAGAGTGAGGTTGCCCCTGGGAGTTGTCCGCTCTTTGCCAGGAACTGCAGTCTATGTACCAGTATGAAAGAACCTAGTATCCAATTGCTGTGCAAACATTCTGTCCGAATTTTGGAGAGACTGCGGGAGTTGTGTAGTGTGTTGCCTAGTTTTCCTGGCCCAATTGGCGAGCCAGTGGGGATCCGTTAGCGCTTCTCGGGTGACATATTTGACCGTTGTATAATCTATCTCACTAACCAGTAAAGTGCATTCCGCGACTGTTGGGGCTGCTGCCCAGGATGGGAGGTCATTGACGGATCCGCTGTTAATGGCCTCGACCACTACCTTACAATCCGAGAAGACCACAACCCGGATGGCCGATGTGTAGGTTGCTGCTTCTTTTACAATTTGGACAATCCGCATCAATGCTCGTGCTTCAGCATGTGCCGCATCGTCAGCTGAGAAGTGCTCGGCACGTATGCGTACCAGTTTACCATCTGGTTCGTACCAGGTTGCCCCCCAACCGGAATTTTTAGATATATCCCAGGAGGCATCAATCAGAATGGTCTGTGTATTGGGAGGGATTTGGTGTACCTGAGCTGAGTTGCGCCAACGTACTCCCAGTTTACTTGGATGGCATTCATTAGGTGGGTTTAGAAGTCTTGCCTTCGCAATGACAGCATCAGGTGTTGAACTCCTGCCATTGAAGGTGAAATCATTTCGATCTTTCCACAAACACCATATTAGATTACACAGCATTCTTAAATGGTCCTCCTCCATTCTTACCGTGAGATCCAGCAATGCTTGAGTGAAATCCAGAGGTAATTTGTCAACTCTTAATCCCAGATCCGATCGAAACCATGTTGCTCTAGAGTGTGGACAGAAAAAGAGTATGTGATTGAGAAACTCATTCTCTTGGTCACATCTAGGGCATCGCTGATTAATCGTTCGAACTCTCTTTCGTATTTCCGTTAGTGTGGGCACTCCCCCATGAACCGCTTTTCAAAGGAAAGCTCTGATGCGTGGGATGACACTTGTCCAAGACCAGATGCGCTTCCAAGCTTCCAACTTGTTACTTGGGTAGGCTCTACCCTGGTGGTTTCGGTTTCTGAGCTGTTTATAACCCTCATTAGCCGAGTATGTTCTCCGTTTGCAAAGACCCCATATGAGTTTGTCTTGTATCAATGGTTGGGATTTAGGCCTAGTGGCAGAGGCTAGTATGGTCAGTACCGCCTGATCCCCAAACTCTTGACGTATTTGCTCTGCCTTCCATGATTGCGTCTCGTGGTCATATAAGTCAGCAACCACCAAGTCCCTTTGCCCATTGGTGCGGATTCTGTGTGTTTCCCAACCGTCATACCAAGGTTGGTTAACAGTTGGGATGTGGCGGCCATCGCCAATGTGCCACCTGATTTGCTCTTTGAAAAAACCCTTTAGCTCCTGTACCACCTTCCAAAGTGGACTAGAATCTCTCGTATTCTTGATGTCCCAGAAACCCCCCCTCGTGAAGTATTTTGCTCGGAGTACTTGAACCCAGATCTTGTCGTGTCCCGCTGCCAACTGCCACACCACCTTGAGGAGGAGTGACCGATTGAAAGTCTTTATGTCTTTGATCCCCAACCCTCTCTTATCGATATCCTCACAGAGTTTATCCCAAGCAATGAAGGTGATATACCTGTCGTTGGCAGCCCTTCCCCACACAAAGTTACGAAGTAGGCGGTTAATTGCGATTACTGTTTTGTTTGGCAAGGCCGCGACCGTCATATAATAAACCGGGATGGAGGTCAAGACCGATTTGAGCAGTGTCACTCGGCCGGCAAATGACAGCATCCCTACCTTCCAACCGGCCAGCTTGTTGTGTAGTTTTTGTAACAGGAGCTCGTGGGTTATGTCATGTTGGGCATTTGATTGTGAAACCACAATGCCAAGATACTTTTCACGAGCCTCCGCTTCCCTTGCCCCAAATACCGCGTTGATATGTTGCCGGTGCTGCTCATCACAGCTTGCGCTAAACCAAACAGTTGACTTATTTGGGTTGACCTGAAGGCCGGATACAGTGCCAACTTGAAGGATGCGCAGTATGCATGTTGCCTCTACCTGGGTAGCCTTACCCATGACCATTACATCATCTGCATAGAACATATGAGTGAGGGACGGTGCTGATCGTGCTAAGGTGATACCTTGCAACGAACCATTGGTCGCGTGGAGCTGGAATTGTTTAGAGAGGAACTCCATAGCCAATATGAAGATGTAGGGAGATAACGGGCAGCCTTGTCGAAGGCCCCGACTTGGTGATATGAAGCCCTGTCCATTTCCATTTATGGCGACAGTGACACGGCTCGAGTGCATGTTATTCTTAATAATTCGAGTCAAACCAGGTGGCAGGTTTACCATTTCCATTGCCTTAAACACAAATGGCCAAGCCACTGTGTCGAAGGCTTTGTTTATGTCTGCCTTAAGCAAGAAGGCCTTCTCCCTATAACTTCGCGATTGAAATGAGTGAAGTATTTCTCGGACCAGAATTGTGTTGTCCGCAATGTGTCTGTTTTTGACGAACGCCGTCTGGGTGTTTGATATTATGTCAGCCACATAGGGTTGGATGCGGTTGGCTATGATCTTCATCAGGAGATGATACATCAGATTTCCCACCGTTATCGGTCGTAGTCTTTTGGGATTTCTGGGTCTGTACCTTTAGGGATCAGTACGATTTTGCTTCTCATCCATTCGGTCGGCGGTTGGCCTGTGAGAAAGACCTGTTGTATCGACCGAGTGATATCAACTGCCATGAGCTCCCAGTGTATCTGTAAAAATCTGGCCGTCAACCCGTCCGGGCCCGACGCCTTGTCGGGCCCCATTTGAAAGAGAGTAGTCTGGACTTCCTCCCTGGTGGGCAGGGAGTCTAGTTTTGGTGTGCCGTGTGTGGGATCCGGCCAAGGTTGTCGGTCCCGAACTGGTCAAAGTAACCGGCCAATCCAGTTTCGGCATAACCTGCGGGGGCACTGTATAAGTGCTGGAAATATCTGACAAAACACCCCTGATTTGGTTTTCCTCCGTAATCAGCTCCCAATTCTCATCTTTGACTCTCGTGATCAGATTCCTCCGTCTTCGAGTGGTTGCCACCGTGTGATAAAAGGAGGTGTTCCTATCGCCCTCAAGGTACCAACTGATTCGAGATCTTTGTCTCCAATACTCTTCTAAGTCCCTTTCGGCCTTAGTAAATTCTGCCACTAATTCTGCTTCTACCCAGCGTTTTGGAGACTTGGATGTAGGGACTGGTGGATGAAAATTTGTTTCTTAAGGGCTTGAATTCTGTTTTGCGGGCTTTGATGTTGCCGGGCCCAATTCTTTATTTCTCTTTTGATTCGGTTCATTTTCTCTTCCAGTGACAATCCTTCTGTGGTGGGCCAGTGTTGATTGCAGGCTGAAAGGAATGATTGCGAATGGAACCACCAATTTTCAATCTTGAAGTTGGCTGTTTTTGGCGGTTTGTGGGTGGTGCGAAGAAGTATCGGTGTGTGGTCACTGTGCAAACGCGGCAGATGGTTTACTTGAGCTTGGGGGAATTTCGTGCTCCATTGGGAAGTAACTAAGACTCTATCAAGTCGTATAAAAATTGGCGAAGACGTGTGCTGGTTATTTGTCCAAGTGTACAGAGGACCCTTGAACCCCATGTCGATCAGTTGGGCTTCAAAAATGAATTCTCTAAAAGATCGAGTATTGCGGTCTATTGCTGAATTTCCGCCCCACTTTTCTTCACCGCCCAACATTGCGTTAAAGTCCCCTATTACACAGGTGTTGGGCTCCACCGTGATGATTTGCTTGATCCGAGCCCATATATCCGGATTTCGGATGTGAGTTGGATCCCCGTAAACCCCTACTAAAGCCCATGTAGATCCATCTAGTTGTGTGATTTTTGCATGAATCATGTATCTCGAAGAAAACACGTCTAGGTTGACGTCATGCGCCCAAAGCAACCAGAGACCGCCAGACCGGCCACGGGCCGGTACGATGGTGTGGTTTGGTAGCGATAATAGCGGAAGGTAATTATTGGATTTTTGTTCGGAGCTCTTTGTTTCTGACACGAAAGCAATTGCGGCTCTCGTCGCCCGGAGGAGGTCGCCCATGAATTGTTGCTTCCGTGGCCCTCCGGCACCACGGCAGTTCCATGCTATGATACTTATCTTGTCGGCGGAGGCGCCGACAATGTGGCCTCCACTGCTCGTTTTTTGTGCGATTGCACCGGTCTGTCTTCGCTCTGCCTCTCAGAGTTGCTGTGTTGTGATAGTGATTCATGGAAATTCTCTTATTCCCTCCTGAGGTACCTTATGTGATTTCCATCCTCCTTGGCTTCGGACGTATTGGTGAGGTGTTGGATGAGGATTAGTGCTTGGGCCCGTACCTAAAACTGGTGTTTCATAAGCATACTATGTGTTTCCATTTAGAGAAATAGAATTGAGTTGGGTCGTGTCCCTGGCGGGCTGCATGTCATGTTCATTCGGATCCACTGGGGGCAGGTTTGGGTTGTAGAGAAATGGGCTACCGGTTCCTGTAGGGGGTGTAGCTGTAGGCTGGTTTACGGCCGTTTGCGGGCCACTATGAGTTAACCCCGACTGGGGTGCCGGGTGTGAGTCCGGATGCGGTGCATTCGGTTGTACCGGGATCCTAGCGGAATCAATCAACCATGGTGCAACCCGTGATGAGGTGAGGTGCTGGTAATCCGCATTGTCACTAAACCTTGGGTCTCGAAGCAGCGTCTCTACTCGAAACTTATCAGGGCAATTAGTAATGTCATGCTCCACCCGAGCGCAGAAAGCACAGATTCTGGTGATCCTCTCGTAAACAATGTAGATAGTGAAGGTACCCAGTGTTGGGTGAGTGAATTGGACACTATCTTTAAGCGGGATGTCTATGCGGAGTCGCACCTTGATCCGGTAAAGCCTTGAACCAGCCGAGTAAGCCTCAACGACATCCGAGGTCGGGACCCCAATTTTTTCTGCTAGCATTTGTATCCCATCGTTGGTAATAGCATGTACCGGTATTTTGTGCCACTGGGTCCATACCTCCATCATCTCCACGGTAGGGCACGTGAGATCTTCCGGGCCATTGAGCTGCTTCAGCACGACAATGTCAGCTCGGTAATTCCATATCCCTCGGTTGGCTACTCGAGTCAATTCATTCTCATTAACAAACTGGACAAGGAACAGGTTACGTGCGAGGTTAGTAAACTCGGTGTCCGGATGAGTAGACCAAGCCTTTGTCATTGTTGATGAGAAATTGGAGTCGATGACTCCTCTGTCACCCACAACTTTGACCAGCGCGCAAGCTTGCCAGTTCTTGGTCGCTATTCCCTTGTCAGGCAGCTGAATCTGAGTATCCGAGGTACCCCCCGAGCTCAGTCTCGCAAACTGCTGCAGGAACTCCTCATCTGTCATGGCTGTGGCTGTGCTTGAAATGGGGATTCTGTAGGGGTTGGGTTCTGTGTAGGAATGGAGGGGAGGAGTGGGGGCCGCACAATGTTTTGAGGAGGAGAGATGTTAGTGGATGTGGGTTTGGACTTAGCGAGGCCGGGGGTTTTTTGGGGCTGCACCCTGTTGTTGTGAGGTATATGTGGGCTTTGGTTAGGCGGTGGTTGGGAGAGATGTGCCTTCTTAATTATGGGCTTTAGTGCTCCTTTCAGAATGCTTGGCTGGGTCCACATATCATTTGGGTTACCTGGCTGAGTCTCGCTGAGCACCAATAAATTAAAATCTCCTATGCTGATGTACGTCAGCAACTTCTTTTGGGAAACCATCCAATTATGCAGCAGTCCTGGGGAGTCTGACCGTTGCCCATTTTGTGTTAAGGTTTGTCCTAAGGCGCATAAATGCCCCACTGGCCCCCTGTCTGTGGCATTTTCGTTATGTGGGAAAGTGGCCTCCAAAACTGCTATTTCCCCTATGTGCAGTACTGCCTTTTGTTCAAAGGGGGGGTGCAGATCAAATCTTTTAGGTGTGTCTGGGTCAGAGAGGAAGTTTCTCTCTTGGCAGTGTGGCAGGGATGTACCAGCGCAGGGGAAAAGACCCAATTTGGTGAAAGGAGAAAATATGGGCTCATTTATTAGCGGTTCAGCAGCTGTAGGTGCAGTAGGATTTGCTGTGGCGGCTGTGTTGCTGATGCATGTGGCAACCGGGTTTGTGGCATTGGTGAGATCTGAAGGGGGTGACTCGGGTTAGGTGTAGCCGTCCCGGGCATAGAAGTTGAGCAGCTTGTCGTGAGCTGCTAGAAGGGAGTAGCGGGGTAGGTTTGGGTTGTTACGAAACCGTGTTCCCAACTCTCGTTGTTCCCAGACTGTGTATATTGCCTCTTCCGGAAAGGTGCCACTATAGTCCCAGCGGATAACCTGGATGGCGCATGTTTTGAAGCGGTTGATGTAGGGTATGTCAATGACGGGTGGTATGCGCCTCGGATCAATGCAATAGATCCAGAGTTTTAGACAGGTGCGATCGTTGCGGGCAACATGGCCCTCATCAATGTGCGTAACCTCCCCACAACACGACAGCACCTGTTTAATGAATTTAGGGTGCCAGAAGTCTAGAGGGAAGTCGGTGACATGTAACCTGACCTTGACTCGGTTGGGTTGATAGCTTGCTTCTTCATCAGCACTCCATGGTTGAAACTTCCAGTTGGCTATCTCACCCCATCGATTCCTCATGTCGACGACCTGATTCCTGTCCAGCCCTTGAGGGAGCTGTATGATGAATGAGGTTCGTGTGTATTTAAGGTACTGATAATGAAATGTGTGGCCGCCAAACACATTTGCTAGGAATATTTGGACCGTCAGCATCGAACCAGCGCCATTGAGGCCATCACACGTATCCATCACCAGTATAGAGTTGTCCAGATCCTGCGCTAGCTGCTGGTGGGTGGGATCATTCCCGTCAAGGTAGATACAACCTCTGTCCGTGGACTGTGCTATCATAGGAAAAGTTCGCATACTCATTTGGTACTTCTTGCTAGGAGAATGAGTCGGTGAGTTGGTTTGTGGTAGAAAGAGACGTGGGGGCAGCACTGTGAAACTTTTAATGTTAAAGGAGAATTACTTTGAACAAGAGATTCAATAAACTATTCAATACAGACAGAGAAAAGGTGATTTGGTTGGTGGAAAGACGGGGTAGTTCAATAACTGTAGAGTTAAAGTGGAGAAGACCGGGTGTGAGGGAGAATAGGAAACAGGAGAGTTAATGTCGGGTGTAGGGCTTTGCAGAAAGGCGTAGAATAGTTAGATTGTAGGAGAGAGAGTAGAATGGGTTGGTGCGGACATTGAAGGCGGTGCTGCAGAGGAGCTTCAAGGCGGAGCTTCAAGGTAGAGTACCATTCTTTAAACTACCCTAATTTGCTTGGAATATCTAAATTTTTAATTCATTATCATTTACAGAGCTTTCTGTATGTGACAATGATGAAGTAAATCAATGGAGACAACGAGAATCAAAGTGTAAGGAAGTTGAAGCAGAGAGGTAAGCTAGTACCAGAAATACACTTCTTATTTGAATTTGTATAAATTTAGAAATAATTTGAACTGATGATAAGTAGTTAGCCTCAGACGGACGTGCAGTAGCAATTATCACTATCAGTTTTCCGGGATTTTCAAAAGATTCTGAAACTGCCTGTAAAGAAGTATCATGCTGTTTTGTTATTCAGGATTTGTTATGATCTATGTACAGTAAGTATTATCACTGTTAGTATTTTGTTATCCTGATATGTTATTAAGCTGGTGGATATAAAACAAACACATCCAATTAATTGATGATGTCAACAAAAACTCACCCTTAGATGAATTAAGAGGGTTGATCAGCCGCGTTCATCTTATATCAGGGTTCTGCTATCCGAATCCGGAATAAGAACAGATATACATGGACTCTATTTTAGTTTACAGTCACCACTGAACAGGATATCTTGGTAAGCTAACACCATTATTACTTACTAGAATTTATGTAACAAATATTTGAAGAATCATATAATCTAGCTTTCCCACATAATAGTATCCATTTAAATTATTACATCTATACTTCTATAGCAGGAAAAAAGAACAGTACATTATCCAATTATATCAAATTGTTTGTGCCACAAACTGTATCAAGTTCTCTAAGTTGAAGAAAGAAGAACCACCTTTCTCCAAAGCCAGCTTTGCCTTCTCCTTCAACTCAGCAACCCTTCTTCTCTCCTCCTCTCCATTCATCAACTTCTCAATTGCCCTCACTACATCCTCTCTCTTCACCCTAACTATATCTTCTTTCTCTCCTCTCCATGCCATCGCCTCTCCTGCCCCGACACTAACACCGATCTTAAGCACATCCACAATCAATTTCACATTTAAAAATTGTTCCCCATACAACGGCCATGCCACGATTGGTACACCGGCAGCAACACTCTCCAATGTAGAATTCCATCCACAGTGTGTCACAAATCCTCCGACAGAAGGGTGTGATAGTATTGCAATTTGTGGGGCCCAACCTTTGATCAACAAACTTTTTGAACTATTTTTCTCTTCGAAATTTTCACGCAGCCAGATTAACGTTTCACCTGGCAACTTCTCAACATCCTTAATCACCCAAACAGATGGCCATGGTGATGCCAATAGTCCAAGGCCAAGTTCTTTAAATTGTTTAGGTGCAAAGCTGCCTGTGCTACCGAAACAAACATAGATTACAGAGTTAGATTTCTGAGAATTAAGCCATTCTATGCACCGATCACTATCAACCGTCGACTTGTTTCCTCTCTCCTCCATATCCAATCTTGTCGTGTTACAAAGGGATACCGGGCCAATTGTGAAAACTTTTTTACCTGAATTTTTTTGCAGTAAACCTGCATAACCCTGTTCGAGCTGCTCAAAACTATTCACCAATACTCCATCGACGGTTACCTCATAATTTCTCATTTCTTCAGCAATCTCTTTATCCTTCTTAGATTGTTGGAAATGCATGGGGAGTTCCTTTCTCGCTATCTTGAACTCGAATGGCAAGCCTGGTAAATTGAATAGCTCTGCAGCAGAATCAGGGATTTCATGTGCCTTGGTTTTGTGTAGGATTTCACAACAATACAGAGCAAAGGATCCAAAACCATGAAAGATGAAACATGGAACTCCTAGCTCGCGTGCCACATCAGCCGCCCACACATAGCCCATCCCACCGATTATGCAGCTGACATGTGGGGCCTGTTCATGAATGTATCTGGCTACTTGTTGACCAAAGAGCTTCGTAGCGTTGTAAAAATTGTACACAAGGGGCATTGAGGGGACCATGTCAACATTTTCGCAGCCTTCCGGAAGGCCGAACTCAGTAGCAGGGAAGTAAAGCGAAACCAATGAGATATCACCTGTAAATGTAACAAATACATATATAAATATCCATAATCATCAAGTCATAAGATATATAATTCATAATTTCATATATAATAGACCGACAACTATATATGCTAACCTGCAGAGGCATCATTGAACCGATCAATCGTTGGTTTGATGCGAGCAGCATTAACTGGAGTCGTTAAGATTGTAACTGATGCATTGTGCTCGGCTAGGAGACGGGCTATGTCAGTTGCGGGGATCAAGTGGCCAGGAGCCAACCATGGAAGTATTAAAAAGTGTGGAATTTGGGGTTTTGCTTTGGGAAGATAATTGTTACTGATTTCCATTACCAGAATTTTTTTTTTGTAGACTTGTTTGGATTTTAACTTGGTGATTGATGGCAGGTTATTGCTCCTATATATATACTGGGCATAGGCTAATTATATGAGAAGAAATTTCATCGGATATACTTTTGAATTAACTATTAATTAAGTTGGTAGGAAACTGATGAATATGTTGATATATGAGCACATGCATTATGGCATTGAATTGGCCTACGGGCTTTAAACAATAAAAAAAAAATTATGGCATTGAATTGTATGCGTTGACTGGTTAAGTTCATGCCTTTTCCGTAACAAGTCACTGTATATGAGGGCTATACATGACCTAGCTGGCAGGTTTGCTGATGCACAAAATCCCAACGTGACTTAATCCATGACGTATACATGACAAGTCATTTTCTTTTGGCGGTATTTTTCACGTATACCCCTCAAAAATCTCAAAATTACGTATTTCCCCCTCCAAAGTTTGAAATTACGTATTTCCCCTCTAAACTTTAAATACTCACAAATTTACCCATTTTATTGTCTTTTATTAAAACTCATTCTAAATTTATAAAATATCCATTTTACCCTTTATTAAAAACATATAAAGCTCACCAGACTCAAATTTGAATCTGAACTGTTCATCTACCGTTCGAACTGCTTTTAGATCTGTGAGCACAAGACAAATCTTGATGCGTACACACATGCATATTGAAGCGACATGCACAGATCTTAATGCGATGTGCGCGGATCGGAATTGCTTTAAGATTCGTGTGTGCTAATCAGCACTTATTGAAGCGATGCGCACAGATCTTAATGTGATGCACGCGGATCGGACGGTAGAAGAAACCTTCAGATTCAAATTTGAGTCTGATGGGCTTTTATATGTTTTTATTAAAGGGTAAATGGGTATTTTAAAATTTTAGAATGAGTTTTAATATAAAAGACAATAAAATAGATAAATTTGTTAGTTTTTGAAGTTTAGAAGGGAAATACGTAATTTCAAAGTTTAGAAGGAGAAATACGTAATTTTGAGATTTTTTGAGGGGTATACGTGAAATACCGCCAAAAGAAAATGACTTGTCATGTATACGTCATGGATTAAGTCACGTTGGGAATTTGTGCATCAGCAAACCTGCCAGCTAGGTCATGTATAGCCCTCATTTCCAAAGAATTTTTAATCTTGAAAATGGCTTACTGGTAACTAGGTATGTGTGCTGATGTGCAGATCAGATTATTTTTTAAGCTTAATTTACGTACTGTGTTACTATAACGAAATTTGCAAATTTTTGCTTTTAGCGCCTCACCGAATGATAACGATGACTTAAATTAAATGACTTCTGCTAACTTTACGAACAAATGATGAATTTACCGGATTTTGGACAAACATTTCAAAAGCAGACGATTAAACACTAAAAACTCTCTTATACTGAACATATCAATGTTTATCATAGATTCCAATCCCATGTCCCCTTATTTTCTTTAAAATTTTGATAAAGCTCCAACTCATTATAGAATGGTACCAAAAAAACAAATATTTCGGTCATTTCAGACTGAATAACGGAAGGAAATTGATATTGCATCTTCTTTTTTTTAATTGGAACAGAACAAAAATAGAATTTTAGCAGAATTGGAACGGATTAACAAGCTCGCTTTAGGCTCGAAAAAAGACCCAGTCAAAGTAGCTTATATATCTTTCTGCTAAAACAAACCAGTCAGAAATGTGCCAGTACAGAACCAAGCTGTTATAGTTACAATAAAGTCCAAATACAACTACTTATATATCATTTTTTAGAAATAGGATCCCTCAAATTGGGATATCTGTTAACATTATCAAATAAACCAGTAGAACAAATGAATTAAATATCACCATATCCTCTTTAATAACCCACAAAATGTTCATAACAGATATTTCAGGCCACTTATATCAACACATAATCACACCATTAAGGCACAACTGACATTCAGTTTGATTATTGTCAATGTAATTAAAACCAGTTAAAAAGAAAAGAATCCCAGAAATTATAAATCAGAGAACCAATTTACAAAAGAAAAAGAAAAGAACAAAAAAAAGACAATGACTAAAATCAAGTGAAAGCCCAGTCCCCACCAGTTAGTAGAAAGTTACTGCACAAATGCAAATCAACAAACAACAAAACTTTAAAGGGTCGAAACACAGATCCATTTGAATTTCTCTGATAAGACTTGCAAATTGGAACTTTTTTGTTGAACTTTCAAAGATAATAGAATACATGAAAAGGAAAAAGAAAAGCATGAAGGTTTGACATCATAGAAAGCCAAAACTACGTTTAATTACACAAAATGATAAAGCAAAACAAATTGCTCTTCAGAAAGAAATTACTTAACTGCTCATATCAAACTCACTGGAAAAGTATAAATAGAGCTTCTTATGACAAAGTTTTCCCTACAATACTAATGGGCTAGTTTTGGAAGAAAAGGAAAAGCCTAATTTTTGGAAGAAAAGGATAAGCATAGCCTTTTGTAAACTTACCAAGTTTTTCAGTTTCCGATATTCTTACTGTGATGCATATTTAAGTTTTGAAGACCAGAGTCCAATTAGCATGTATATATGAATCTATTCAAATATCTTATTATCAGATTTCTAATTCAACTCCTATTGAGTCAGAAATATTTCTAACTCAAATCCTATTGAATCAGAATTCAGACCCATAACACAGGTATTGATCGGATTATTACATTATGAATTCCCAATGGAAGTCATGCTTAAAACTCAAATACAACATCTTATTAGAACTTGAATGAATGGACAACAACAACAACAACATCACAGCTATACAATTGTACAACAGTATAACAGATAGAGAGTTAAATTATATTCTGTTCAATAAATGAAAAGATGTGTCCTTTTTCGTTATGAAATATCAAGAGGCATTGATACCTCAATTCCTAAAGAAGATAAGTCTTTCTTGAGCAACTCAGCATTTTGGAAATGCAAGCCAATCATTCCTATATTTATTGCTGCCTCTATATTCACCATCCTGCATGAAGAATATTAAAATTTAAAACATAAACAAGATATAGGCTGTAGTACAAACATGTAATTGCAAAGTAATTTATTCAAGATTAGTTCATTTCAGTAAGGTCAAATTACTTCCATTCACAAGAATAAATCAATGAGTACAACATATGAGCTAGGCAGGTAAATATAGGTACAAAAGAAAATAGCAACAAAAAGATAGATATATAAGAAAGAGTAGGGTTATAATGCACCATTGGTTTTGTGTCCCAACCATACCTCACATCTTTATCTCTGTTCTCAAAGTTCAAACAGTCAATCCGAACCGCTCAACATGATACCATATTAAAATGTGCTTAGAGACCAGATTTTATATTTTTTGGAAATATTTTACTATATTTTTAGATAGGTACAAAATCACTGTTTTTGGATGGTCGAGAAGCAGTGATTTTGTACCTATCTAAAAAACCAAGAATATAAAATCTGGTCTCTAAGCACATTTTAGTAAGGAGATCAAGTTGAGCGGTTCGGATCGACTATTTGAACTTTGAAAACGGAGATAGAGATGTGGGGTACGGTTGAGGCACAAAACGAATGGTGCATTATCACCCTACTGTACAAGAAAACAGCAGTAGCAAAATAAGAAACCTGTCATCAATAAAAACACAGTTTGATGGCTCAACTCCGAGATGGTTAACCACCTCTTTATACGAATCTGGAGACGGTTTTCTCTTACCTACACATTCACACAAACACACAATTAAACTTTATGGTACTGTGTTACTATCACATCCACAATTATAGAGAAAGAAAATTTACCAATGGTGCAAGAACAAAATGACCAAGACAAGAAGTTTGATAGGTTTAGCTTCTCTTCAATCAATTTGTACCTAAATGAATACATATATTAGACGAGTAAACATCAAACTTCGTGATGGTCTTGTAGAGTTAAAAAAACAAAGAGTATTTAGAAACTAACCACTAACCAGACAGGATAGTTCGTGAAGGCATGAATTTCGTAATTGTTTTGTTTCAACCCATGTAGCACCTCTTCGATACCTTCCACGTAAGAATAAGCTCTTACCATGCATTCTTTTAGACCTATTGTATGTTAAAAAATGTTTGTTAAATTCAAACCATATATATACAACTTTAGGCTTTGAAGATTACTAACTAACCCTTCACCATTTCTAATTTTGATTACAACTTGTGATGCTTCATATTTGATTCTTATATGGTACTTAGATATATAACATGGATTTTAGGGGGGGGGGCGCCTAGTTTTATTATAAATTAAAAGTAAGAAGTTTACAGGATAGAAAACTTAAGATCCTAGTCCCTATAAAAGAATAAGAACAGTTCACTGATTCTCCCTGGTTCATCATGTATGATCACAAATATTGCAATATTTGTTTACTTAGGTTTACCTTCCAAATCAAAAGATCTTCCATCTTTGAAAAACTTTTTAGCCAACTCGTTCTGAGTATAGAAGAGATTCTGAGTTAGTAGGGGATTACTTGGTGCTTAATTGCATGGTTGTTGTCAGTTTGGATAAATTGGATTAAATTTAAGCTTACTTTGAGTCAGAATTGCAGAGTAATTAAGGAAAAGTTTGTTCCAAGTGGAGCCATGATGTCTTAACTAGGTCTTTTGAAGCTTTACAATAATAAATCTTTGCCTAGTGAAACTATTTATGCAAGGCAGGTCTGGTACTGTGGTGCTCAGGCCTACTGGTATCTACCAATCAGATTTGAGAGCTGGCTAAAATAATACAATTTATATCTTAATACCTCATCGATACGTCCTTCCTCAAATTCAACCCATGCAGTTGGATGTTTGGTTTCTAGCAGTTCCTTCATGGACATTCTGCCAAAATGTATAAAGAAAAACAAAATCTGAAAGCTCAATATTTTGTTGTTGCTGTCTGATTTTGTTCAAGTAGAAAGATCAATGCAAATTTAAATTTCCAGTTGACAGAGAGTAGACTAAATTGAAGAAGGAAACAAACTGGAAGAAAGCGGGGATGTGGTGGTAGAATGGGTCCCGCACGATTGTGTCCATCACATCAAAGAGGAGAACTGGAAGCCTCCTTTGCTGAGACTGGGAGAGATGGCTATCGGAACTGGAGGCGGCCATTGCAACGCAAGGTCTCCAGGTGCGCTTGGAGAGAGGCAAGAAGAAAGGCACTGGCCGAATCAGAGAAACCATTAATTTGCGAAAGAAATTTAGAAAACGAGAAAGGTTGAAGAGATAAGGCTTGTACTCTTCGTCACTTTGACCGATAGATTATTCATACAATCTTGTATTAGCTGTTAGATGAACATCCTACAGCCCATCGAAATCTTCTAATGTCTTTCAATGGCAATTTTTCAAGACAAGATAACACTGTAATAGTAGCAAGATGTACTTTTTATTAGTAATATTCAGAAAAGGCATGAACGTGCCCGTTCTATTAAAAGTTTTTTTTTTTTTGATAAAAGGCATGAACATGCACAGCCGAGTATCTGACTCCAACCAACTACACCTAAACTCCTTCTCCACAAGAAACCAAATAAAAGCAACCAAATCTATCTTGTAAAAGAAGAGAGAGCGTGGAAGAAAGGTGACCTTGTCCTTGCAGATAAGCTCTTCACGACACGGAGATTGCAGAAAAGAGATAACGGCAAAATCGAGCGGCGACGGAAGAAGAAATCTCGTTCCGCCGAACAGCGTCGAGCAAAATGGAGAGAAAGAGAGACGGAGAAGGAAATCGATTTTGTGCTGAGGGAAAAAAGGGCTTTTTTTTGGAGACCAATTGACTGCAGAGAGATCCTGTTATCCTTCATCTGCACCGTTTATTATAATTGATGGTTGAAAATTAAATGAGAAATAATAAGGCTAACCGTTGTTATTATTCAAGCTGACCGTGACCGCTCTCTTCCTCTCTCTTTCTTTCGCTATGAAAAACCTCCTCTCTCTCCTTCTTCCCCAATCAGACCGAACTTTTCTTTGAGCTCCATTCATATCTCAGTTCGCGTTCCGTTCTTCTTTCGTGCAAGAGCTCTTGATTTATAAGGTGTGCATTGCTTCGTCTCCCTTTCTCTACAATTTATCTTTATGCTGTGAATCGAAATTTCTATCGGATTGGTAAATCCCAATTTCTTTGAGCTGAAATTCTTTTGATCTGAGGGTGATCTTATTTCTAGCTTTTCAATGAACGCGAGATCCAATGTCAGAGTAATTCGGGTCCGCTAGCTCAGAATTGGGTCTTCTTTTCTTTTGAATATGATCAGTGTAGTATATTATATTTATTTTACACGATTTTCATGAACTGCAAATTAGACTATTGGTTATATTGTGAGGCTTAAGCATTTCAGAGAAGACTTATACTCGATTCATTTCACTTTCTCAATATTATACTCATGAATAAGCTTAATTTTACCAGTCATGTTAGTTATTTAAATAAATATGTTACATGTATGAAAACAAAAATTTGTTATTTGTACTGGTAAACTTTGCTAGAATTTATCCTCAATCTCATGTCTTTATGTTCATTGACAGCATAAGTGTACTGGTAAACTTAAGCATTTCAGTCTTGAAGTCAGTAAGATGTACAGAAGGGGGGCCACGATTTTGGTCTAAATCAGGCTCATTTTTTTGGATTAGTTTGATGAATATAAAGGTGGTATTTGACTGGAGCACTAAATGGGATATTTGATCTGGCAAAGGAATTTCATATTGGTTAGATGTGTGGAATGGGGCTCCCTTGTGCAAACCTGATCAATGTCCTATTCCAAGATCATTGTATATCTCATTACAGGAGGCGTCCAGGAGAAGAGAATTTGTGCTATCATCTTTGCAGTTTTCTGATGAGGAGGATCACTTGTTGTGGCGTTGGGAAAACCATGGCAAATACTCATCCAGGTCGTTCTATGAGGCATTTATGGGAGATGGCAGGGAGGCTTGGTCCTATACAGAGATTTGGAGTTTTTTAGATCCGTGACGTGACGTATCCGGTCGTACCGTGACTTTTTTAGATCTCTATCCGCTACTCCGCTCCGATTCGTCACGAAAAAAAATTATACTCTTATCAATATTTTGTGCCTACTCCAGACAAAACTTGTAGATCCACCTATGATAGTATGCATGCATTAGATCAATAGTCAAACCATCTTCTAATATAGAATTGGACGACACAATACACATTTTAGTGACACAAATATAGCAATAATTGAAACAACGACACAGACTTCTCATAATCAGTCTCACTGCTATTGTAATCTAAATTGACGATGGTGACCATGAGACTGATAATGTTGTCCACCAACCAATCAGTTCTTAAATCTAGATGATTACTTGATTAAAAATAAAAGGATAAATAGTGATAATTTCCCTCCGAGTGACCCAACCGCTCACATGCTAAAGGTAATAGGGCATTGTTACTTTGTTAAGGCCCACTTTGTCCCCTTTGGATCTTCTGCATCCCATTTTACATCAATCAGACAATCACTTGTTGTCTTAGTTAACTTCAATTGACGATACAAAATTCCACAATATAAATTTTCATCAGCGTTACAAATTAGCATCTAGGAAGAAGATGGGCTTTGGTGTTCTAGCCTTCTAGGCCCATTTAATATTACTTGGGGTCATTAATAATCTTTCCAGAAATTGAACAAACCTAAAGGAGTATAGGTGGGCCTTTCTGATTTGGCCCATTCTAGGCTTTATAGCAATCTCATAAGTTCACTACTATTCTCTTTTGCTATTTTTCCCTGTTATGAAGCAACTCACATGACATGATGGATCCAACACCAGCAAAGCATTAGATGCAACAGAGAGAGGCGGGTATAGAGTATAGACGTATAGTAATTATAACATGTGCCAAGGAAGGGAAGGATCTATAAATAAGAAACTCATGTGAATCTCTTGCATATAAGAAAGCTTTCCAGCTCAAACACACGCCGTTGCACATGATTTATGGCAACATTTGAGATTTTTTCCCTCTCTTGTTTTGCTTTTTGAGGTAAAATTATCTGACTCACATATATTTGTCATGAAAAAAAAGGAGATTGATTGGCTAACTCTATTCTCTTCCAGCACAAGAGCAAGGCTGTCAGTCCTGTTATAGCTAGTAATAAATTACTGGTTGAATTTGGTAAGCTATCATTTTTTCTTTAACATGACCATGTTGTCAATAATATTCTCTGTAAAAAAAAAATTAGTTCCATATAATATATTTTAATCTATTAATTAATGCTCAGTGTTTGCGAAAATTATTTCCCAATCTAGTATATCGATCGGTATGTATGGTGTCTCCAGGGGTGAAAACGAATCGGATACGGAGTGAATAGTAATAAAATCATATCCGTATTCATTTTTATTTTTCGGATATAGATACAGATCAGATATTTGTTAAAATATATATAAATATTATTAAAAAAATACTAAAGTTCATAATAATTATCTAATTATATTGGTGAATTTTTATTCATAATATATAATAAACTATATGGTATATATCTACTATTCGGATACGAATAATTAAAACTTAAAACCTTATCTGTATCTAATTTTTTTAATACGGGTTAGATATTATCCGCTCCGTTTTCACCTCTAGCTATCTCCTACCCCAAAAAATACAAAAAAAAAACAAAATCAGAAATTGAAGTCTGGCAGATTCAAAATAAATGCTTTGTAAAATATTATTAAACCAACATTGACATGTGATGATAACGAAAGAAGAGATAAGCCTTTCTTAACAAAATAATAAAATCTATAGATTATGAGGGATAAAGGTGAGCATGTCTTGTCATTCTCAGACACTTTAATCATGTTACCAATTAAAATATAATTGTTCCAACAACATTGTTACTTGTTAGGCAATAAATAAATATATGGGAAAATTAATTAATTAACCTCCTTCATTATTAATTTTAGATGTGCAATTGAAAAAAGTAAAAGAGGATTACAGGAAGCTTCTTCTCACATGATTCGTTTCTCTTCTAAAATAAATAACAAGTGGTGCATCATGACCAAGTGCAATACATACATGGATTAATTAATAATACAAACATGATGCGTTATGGGAACTTCAATTGTTATAAATTTGTTGAATTTAGATAGATACAGACGAAAATAAAACAAACTATTTCTAAAAGTAAGGAATAAACGAGTTTTAATTTAGAATTGAAAGTCATTTGACTTGTTGTAAATACATTTTTTTATGAATGAAATTATCCGATATTTTTATTAAAACCCCAAAAAAAAAACAAATTATCAAATCTGCTCCCACTCCAAAGTTATAATTATTTCTACCCTAACCGCCCGTGGGCTGGGCGGTCCACTTTTTCCACCTGACCGCCCAGCAGCCGGGCGGTCCACTGTGCATAGTTGACCGCTCAGCCACTGGGCGGTCCAATTTCCATAGCTGACCGCCCAGCAGCTGGGCGGTCCGATAGTGTTTTTTTTTTTTTTTTTTTTTTTTTTTTTAAGATTAGATTAGAGACAATATGAATATAAAGATGCTGAATTCTTAACGCTAAAAGTTCGAATTTTTTTTGTAAATATTAGTTAGATTACTTCTGTGAAGCATATTTATACTAAATACGCTAAATTACTTGAATTTATGTTAAATTACGTTGAGTTACACTATATTAAGTTAAATTACACTAAATCACATTACATTACGCTAAAATACGGTAAATTACATATGAATAGGGACGATATCTTCACTGAAAAGGCGAAAAACGACGACGAAACTTCAAACGGTCATAAAACGGCGCTCGAGTGTCCGATTTCAGCAAATGAGCACTTTTCGGAAAGCTTGAGAAAATGCGCATGCGTCTGTGCCGGCAATGCCGGATTTCAAAATTCAGAATCGTCAAAAAACAAAGGGAAGAGCCTCAAAACTTGAGTTGAAGTTTTCGATTAAGATTTTCATTTCTATTATTCAATCTAAGTAGCTCAGTAAATTAGTTACATAATGAACTTGTAGAATACCAGTTTTTACTATTTTTGGAATTTTTTTACTATTTTTTATGATTCATGAAAGATGGCAAAGAATCGGTCTACTTTAGCGTAATTTTGCGTAGTTTAGCGTAATTTACCATATTTCAGCATAATTAGCGAAGTTATTGTTATTTACCGTAATTTAGTGTAATTCAACGTAATTTAACATAATTCCAAGTAATTTAGCGTATTGAGTAATTTAGCGTATTTTAGCGTATTGAGTAATTTAGCGTATTTTAGCGTATTGCGTAATTTAGCGTATTGAGTAATTTAGCGTATTTTAGCGTATTGCGTAATTTAGCGTATTGAGTAATTTAGCGTATTTTAGCGTATTCAGTAATTTAGCGTATTGAGTAGCGTATTTAGTAGTTTAGAGTATTGAGTAATTTAGCGTATTGAGTAATTTAGCGTATTTTAGCGTATTGAGTAGTTTAGCGTATTGAGTAATTTAGCGTATTGAGTAATTTAGCGTATTTTAGCGTATTGAGTAATTTAGCGTATTTTAGCGTATTGCGTAATTTAGCGTATTTTAGTGTCCGATTTCAGCAAATGAGCACTTTTCGGAAAGCTTGAGAATAACTCACTTAAGTAATTTAGCGTATTGAGTAATTTAGTATAACTCACTTAAGTAATTACATATTGAGTAAATTACTTAAGATTTTCATTTCGTCGTCGTTTTTCGCCTTTTCAGTGAAGATATCGTCCCTATTCATATGTAATTTACCGTATTTTAGCGTAATGTAATGTGATTTAGTGTAATTTAACTTAATATAGTGTAACTCAACGTAATTTAACATAATTCCAAGTAATTTAGCATATTTTAGTATAAATATGATTCACAGAAGTAATCTAACTAATATTTACAAAAAAAATTCGAACTTTTAGCGTTAAGAATTCAGCATCTTTATATTCATATTGTCTCTAATCTAATCTTAAAAAAAAAAAAAAAAAAAAAAAACACTATCGGACCGCCCAGCTGCTGGGCGGTCAGCTATGGAAATTGGACCGCCCAGTGGCTGGGCGGTCAGCTATGCACAGTGGACCGCCCGGCTGCTGGGCGGTCAGGTGGAAAAAGTGGACCGCCCAGCCCACGGGCGGTTAGGGTAGAAATAATTATAACTTTGGAGTGGGAGCAGATTTGATAATTTGTTTTTTTTTGGGGGTTTTAATAAAAATATCGGTGAAATTATTAGTAGGCATTTAAAACCACTAATTTAAAAAAAAAAATAAGAAATGCATATAATTCAAAGCTGGTCACATTTTTCTCAATCAGTTTGGACTTTGAGTAAATTAGTAATTTTTTCAAAGAGAAAGATGGAAGTCTAATATTTTAAATTATAATATCTATAAAGAGACTCTTACATCTGGATTTTGAATCCGTGTTTTCCACACATATAAAGCGTTGTCATTTGCCACTATATCAAAAGCTGATTTTTAAAATAAATTAATATTATACTAGCACGCATTAGTATTTCAGTATTTTACTATTTTATATTAACACTATTTTATTTAGCAATTAGGAAGAATTCAAGTTTTGATACCTAAATATTTCTAGAAGTACCGAATTAGTTGTTAAACTTTCATTTTCATAAAAGTAATTCTTCAATTTTCAAAAAGAAGCTAAGTTAGTCCTTGAACTTTAAAAAAGATGACTAAGTCCAAATTAGTCCTTTAAAATAAAAAAATTAAGGTAAAATAATTAATTTGAGAGAATTTGAAGGATACTTTAAATTTTTTTACAAAAATTGAAGGACTGATTTGATGCAAATCAATGTCTAAAGACAAACTATGTTTTCTGTAAAAGAGACAAATGTATTTTTTCTTACAAAAATTTAGACAGAAAACTAATTTTTTTCTAATAATGACGTCTTATTTCGCTACACTATCAAACATCAATGCATTAAAACCAAAATAATTTAATCTTTACTTCACTTTTATTTTATTTTGACTTTAAAATTTGAAGTAGGTCAAAAGTAGGCAAATTCCTAGTCCGAACAAGGACAAAATCAATAAAAGCAAAGAACTAAAGAAAGAGATGAGTTAGTGAATATACGTATTATTTTGAGAAACCAAGTAGATTAGGTGTAGCCTAAGAAAAAAGTAACCAAGAATACATTTTATCAAAAGGTTACTCAACTTTACCCTCTATTTTATTTTTATTTTTTTGTTACTTGTAGTTCTAACCGAACTTCTATTCTATCCAAATTGGATCTCTATTTAAATTTAAAAATTAAAATGACAACAAGTCATGTACAAATTAATTGAAGGATTGAATTTTTTTTGAGAAACTATGTTTTCTGTAATTTTAAGGGTTTTAAAATTTTTAAAACTTTTCACAAATTAATACTATGCAATCATAAGGAAAGTAATATATTATCAGCCTTACATACAAAGTTTATGAATAACATGAGCTCAATTATATGAAAAAATTATTTTGATATAATTCAAATTTAAAATAGATAAATTGATTTAATTTGAATGAAACTAAAGTCAAATGACTAAATAGATAACATCAGACGTGAACAGAGCATGCGGTTTTTATATATTTTGTTGGACTTTTTGGCATCAAAATTGCATTATCAGGATATATTTGAGCTGCTATGTATCAGCAACTTTTTGTTTTTTTAACAAGAATTGTAACAAAATGAAGGCAAAAAAGGAAGAAGATCACATCTTGCATCACAGCCGTCCATCATGCAATCAAATAAACACAGCTCAACTAGCCGTTTTAATTCCAATTATGCAGCAATGGTAAAATAGCATAATTCAGCAACAAATAACTATGTATAATTCTGTAAGACAACAAAAAAAATGTTCAATACAAATCGTTTCTCATATTCTCAAATTCTCAAAATCTAAAAAGAATAAAAGTTCTATAAATAATAATAATAGTAATAAATTGAATTACAGAATTATTGAATCATTAGTGGGAAAGAGTGACTTTTGTTGTTGGGGGGGGGGGGGGGGGCGCGGAGGCCCAATGAATGCAGATCGTGTGAAGTAACTCAATTTTTGAGTTTTAAATCGGGACCGTCCGATTCGGATCTGAAACCATCCATTATGAAGTGGAGCGCACACATTATGACGATGGATTCAAATTCCGAGACAATCTCGAGCCACAAAATCGAATCGGACGGTCCCGATCAAAAACCCAAAAGTTGGGTTACTTTAGGGGATCCGGACCCGGGGGCAATGCCCAATAGTCGATTGATGAGCTTGTTTTTCACACTTCAAATCACATTTCATAATTACCCCTATAAATAGCGTTAAAGACGTATTTCTATATTTCTTTTCCCCGCAGTAAAATTTAAAGCAGGCCACTGAAAGTGAGCAAACAAAAAGGACAGAATAATTATAGAAAGTACTTTTTATCGTTAAATTAATCAACAACTTTAGGAATTTTTTTTTAACACTTTTACATTTATTTTGTCTCTCTCCAATTGACACTTAAAATAATTCCAAAAAATGATATCAAATTTATAAAAAAGAATGTTAGATTTCCACAGCCTTATAATTAAAAATTGTAATTGTTATATTAATATTTGTAATTCCTTTACAATTAGGATCATAGTGACAAACAAATTATTTGGGTTCGGTTCGGTAGGGTCAAAAATTCGTGATTTGAGAATAATTCGGGTGTAATTCGGGAATGATTCGGAATTATACATTGAATCCGGACTGGATATCTCAGTCCCATAAGGGAGCAAAAAAAAAACCAAAAAAAATTCGCGAATTGTTCACGAATAATTCGGAAAAAAAATTGCGAATAATTCAGTAAAAATTCGGTCAACCGAATAATTCACCGTTCGGTTTGTCGACACCAGAAAACAAATTATTCGTAAATCTTGTCACTATGATTAGAATCAAGATGGACATATATGTGCTTAAAAAAAAAAAAGCTGAACCAGCAATACACTGACTTGTAATTGTTGATACAATTATTTTAAATTTGTCCGACCAAAAAGCTCGCCACTCTGGTACACGACCCTTTACCTCCTGGACATTTGCTGGCACACGTGTGCAATTATATATTTTGTAAAACCGGTTCAGGTACTCCGAATTAGGTGAGGCAAAAGCTATATAAATTCCCATGTGGCGTATCTCTTGCAACAAACTGTACTGCTAAATGCTAATATTGATGATAGATTCAAATCCGACCCGCCTGATTTTGTGACACAATGCGTGCCACAGAATGATCAGATTCAAAATAAACCGATTAAATCATGAATGGGGGCCTGCCAGGCACGGTCGGTCCTAGACTCCTAGTCCGTTTCATGCGGGAGGTTTACTTGGGGTCCTAGGGTTGTAACCTCTCCATTTTTATCTGAAATGGAGACGAGCCTTTCCAATTACTATCATGTATGAAATATCTTAATTTATTTGTCTAAGGTAAAAATGATGATAATATTACTGTCTCATGTATGAAATATTTTTGTTTCTCTTTGATAAATCATTAGATAGATTTTTTTTTTTTGAAATTGAGCATCTTTTTTAGAAATGATGTTTGGATGAGCAAGTTGTTAGTTGATTTTTTTAATCTATTTCTTATAATATGTTGGCTGTTTATCTTACTATCTTATCTTTTTTTTTTTTTTTTAAGATATCCATGATGTTGAATTTTCTTTTATTTTGTTTTGCTTTGTTTTTTCAGATGTGCACTGTAATAGTACATATTGAGCTTGAAACTGGTAGCGCGGTACTGGACATTTCCATTTCATTGCAATGGAGAAGGGTTTATGGCTGCATCCGTCTTCTCTTTCCATCTCTCTATTTATACTCGGAAGGTGGGGCTCTCTACTTCGCCATTTACATCTACCTCTCCACATCTTTCTATTATGTATCAAAAGAGAATTGTACGATTGTTTTGAGTATAGAAGATGATATATAAGATAGTGGATATGCTCTCCACAGGCTTTCTTGAACTATGAACTCGTGGGAATTTTAATGTAAGCTCTCATTTCTTTGTAAAATGAGAGAAAAGGTGACTTGGAGAAGGCCTTCCTTGTTGATGGTTCAAGAAAGCCCATGGAAAACATAAACTAATCTTTTTCTAGGCAAATTCTCAATAAGAAAACGTAAGAGGTAATGATGAATTCTTTGATTTTGTTAGTTTTTTTTTTATATGGATTATATGAATTGTTTGAATTATGATGAATTCTGATCTACCTCTCACTTCATTCGTTGGTTTTCTAATTTCGTTGCTCTTTTTGATAGATTATAACAGAAGCTTATTTCATGATTTGATCTTTTGATGATTGATTTTGAACGTCATGCTAAATTTCTTAACTAGAATTAGTGCTATATTTTTTTTAGTTGATTAAAATTGTTCTTGTTTCATTAAGATATTTTGCTCTTTCTTCCTAACTATTCTATATGGATCTGATAAATTTGACTGTCTTTTAATCAAATTTAAAAGTTCAACGGAGAATTTTCAATGAAGAATTCTAAATTACCATTGTTTTTATAATTAATTATTATTCCTTTCGACGAGAATTTATAATTGTAACTCAAATTTCAAGAAAGTAGTTATTTTCCTTTTTAGGACAATGTTCATGATTTTTCTTTTTTCCCTTGAAAAAGGCAACGAATTATCTTTTAACTCAAATCTCTAGAAAGTAGCGCTTTCCTTTCTTTTTGTAATTCTTTCTACTGCTGATGTCAACATTAGAGAAATTTGCATCAGTACATCTGAAACAACTACAATTTGGAACACTTTGCAAACAAGTATATTCTAAGCCAAAGCAAAATTCAATTTGGATATTCTAGAGGTTCTGAATCGGAAACACAACTACTTCTCAAATTTGCTGAATTGAGTGAATTCTCTTAATTTCAATGAATAATGGATCATTACTATATGAGGAATAGAACAATGAATTTAATTGTTTCCAAATTCACATTAATTTTTCAGAGGCCTTAATTTTGTAATCATTATAAAGCTGGTGATTCATTCTGCAGGGACAGAAACAGCATATAGAAAGAAGCTTTTTCTTTGTTTCTAAATTTGTAATTCGACCTAAAACCTTTACAATCATTTGGACAACTCACCTGAAAAAACAAATCTAGATTTATTATGGCTTAAGTTATGACATGGTTTTATTGGAACTGTTCAGAAATTGTGAGTTTTGTTATTTCAGCATGGAGTTGTCGCCTTAAATGGACAAAGCTTGATATCTAAACAGAGCACCATTTTAGAACTAAAAGCAAAAAGGCTTAGAAAGAAAGAGAATGTGCATAAAATACTTGTCAGTAACTTTTTGGTATACGGAAAACAATCCTGCTTGTATTTCTTTTTATAAGAAAATTCAACTCCTCTGCAATTTTATTATACAACGGGTGAAGTTCCTTTGCAGTTCTGGTCCTCTGAATTTAGGTCAGAATTGCGGTAAATCAGGTGCGTTGAATTTGGATGGATCAGCATGCCAGTAAAAGGCAGGATATCTCCAGTTCGAAAAAGAAACAGAGAAAAAGTGTGAGCGCCTTTCATGGCTTTCAAAATTCTGATCCGGAGCAGCCGGAGTTACTTAAAAAGAGGCTCTCAGAAAAAGCGGAGAATGTGGGTGGGGAAAAGAATAAAAGTTTGTTGGTTCAAAACTATTCTAAAATATTTCCAAACAGAATCCTTTGAAATTTTTAATTTAATACATTGCTAAGAGAAAATTAGCAAAAGGAAGAAATTCTACAAGTAGTAATTCTAGAGTAACCGCCAGGCACTGTTGATGTAATTTCTCCTGAGCTAGTAGGAATTTTACGTTACTGCGCCAGACCAGTGCGCAAAGGAAGAGAGGGGAGAGAGAGAGGGTTGAAAAGTTGAAAGGCCTAGGCATTGAGAGATGGAGGCCCACAAATGACAGTGGGCCCGGGGATGGAATAAGGCCTAGCGCACCAAAGTCCTGTTAAAAGACAAATGCATATAACAGGCGAGGGTTTGGCCTGTGAACCCCACCTCATAATTGTACCCCGTTTTATCACGCTTTGTTACGGCTCAACTAAAACGGACAAGCTTGTTGGCCACTAAAATGTCATTTTCAATTCTCCTTTTCATGCTCCCAGCTGACCTCAGCAGCTCATCTCATCTGATCAAAATTTACAATGATGAAAAAATCTCTACCTATATTTATATTACCTATGTAGAGATAAACCTCTTTTGTGAAAGCCAAAGGTGAGATTGAGATTTGAGATTTGAGACCCAGCCTTGCCAAGCTGGAGCGCAAACAATGCTGTTAGATCTACCCCAGAGAGAGGTAGTGAGGTACCAAATAAAATAACTAGATCTATATGCAGACAAATCAAGTACCTCGCTAAGGACTCCCTTGTCGCCCGTATCTATATATAGTGGCCAAAATATAAATGTAAATCAATGTAAATGCATTCCTTTTACGGGATTCCACAAAAATTACCATGTGATGGACGGTTATAATTTGGTTAGGTTAATAGGTACATCTTAAGTTGGATTTAGAGGTGGCAATGAGATGGCTCATTACGAACTGGGTCTAGCTCGTAATCGGCTCATTTAGTAACTATGCAAGTTGGAATGAGCTGAAATTTCAGATCGTAATCGTCATGAGTCAGTTCGCGATCTGAACCGAGCTAGTTTGTTGGTTCACTGGATCTGGCTGGACTTTGTTTTAAGAAAAAAAAAAATTCTAGAAACTTTTTGGACTGAGCTGGATCGAGCTAGACAATATAAAATGCACACAAATTCATATCTAGCCGAGCTGGCGAGCGAGCGAGGCCCTAGATCGAACTCATTTAATCTGGACCAAGTCACTAACGAGCTGACTCTTTAGTTACTGGACCGAGCTGTTAGCGAACGAGTCAGATACAAGTCACAATTGAGCCAGAGCTAGGAGTATTTTTTGCCACCCCTGGTTGGATTGGATCAGATGTGACGAATCTAAATTGAAACAGCAAAGTAAGTGGCACCAATAATTTGGTTAGGTGTATAGGTATCGTGGCCCGTACGGATTCAGATTTGAACTGTAATTTACCGAATTATGCGGTGCCTGTTGCCGTAATTAGTTATTAATTGATTTGCGAGATGGGCGGAAACTTATCATGAGGTTTTCAAAATAAATTGATAATATTAAAGTATAGACATATTTAATTAGAGGAGGACACTTGACAATGATTATTTTTCATGATTTTGACAATTGACTTTTAATTTAAAACTAAATTTACAGGTGTATTATTTTACATATAGATAGCTTAAATATCAAATTGCATGCAATTTTAATATTTTTTTTGGCGTATTAGGACATTTAATTTTAAATTTTTTATATTCTAAATCACTTGATGTACAATAAAACATAAACTAAATATCATTACACATGTTATGTTATGTTGATAATTATGTCTATAATATTAGATTTTAAATTTAAACTTCATTTTTAAAATTATTAAAACTGTCAAAGTATTATGAATCCCTCCTTTAACTGACATAAATGGTAGAAACTGAAATTATGTGAAAATTTATGAGGCTTTATTGTATATTAAAAACTCTATATAATTCTAGAGTAAACATGAAACGGTAATGCCACTTTTCTAACAATTTAATTATCGATGAATATATGGTATTCTATATACTAACAATTTAATTATCGATGAATATATGGTACTCTGGATTTTCAGGTATTTTAATAAACCAATAGGAATGTGATTTTGTCTTGCAATATCCAGAAATACAAAAAAAAAAGTAGTTTTAGGTCTGTATATAATTTGCTGTTGTGTGTTTAGCTGAAAGCGTAGTGTGCGTTGGAGAGAAATGCATCTAGCTAGCAGGAATTATTTCACATGGTTGTTTGTTTGGGAGCAATAATAGCACTAATGATGACAACTAATCATGACAGCGATAATATCGATGGTTGGTCGTTATTGTTCTTGTATTTGCTCGTATGTTTTTTTTCCTTCAAGGTAACAGTTTTTTTTTTTTTGGCTCAAATAGAAATTAATAAGATAACTTAGTGGAGTAGAACTAGGTGTTTTTAAGTTCATTAATTTTTTTTGAACTCAACTCTAAAATTTATCTGTTTGTTTTCAAACGACGAATCTGCACTGTTGAAATATATCTACGAGTAATGTGTTTACATGTAAGAATTTTAAATTGAATTAATTTTGTATAGAGTCAAGTGGTAAAAAAAATTCAAAAAATGAATGCATTAAATTTAATTTATAAATATTCTAATTTTGACAGTTTGACTTTATACTAAATTAATTCGAAAGTTTAAATTTTCGCACATAGACGCATCACTCGTAAGATAGACAAATTACAACAATTAGATTTTTTAAGCCAATTAAATAAATTTTAGAGTTGGAACACCTAATTCTACTCCCACTTCCAAAAAATCTCGAGTAATATCCGTTGTCATTTGCTAGCGATTTGATTGGACTCCTACTGCGGACAATTATCTGAGCAGTTAAGAATTTGAATTCATGCTTGGGAAATTCATATAAAATGTTTGGACAGCGGGAGGTTACTTGACTTTTGAAATAATTTAATAAGAAATTCCATTATTATTAGAAATTATTAATGAATGATATATAAAAATAGATGGAATACTTTAAAATTTGGATGTACTAGAAGGACGGTGACAAATGATTCGGATTCAAAGTTTAAATCAGGATCAATGGCTCAGATTCAAATTTTTTTTGTTTCCAGCAACACATCAAGCAACAATATGATGAAAATGATGGCCACAAAAAATTCATTCTGAAAAATATTTAGATTTGGGCCTTTGATCCTAGTCCAAACTTAAGATCCGGATTATTTCTTGCAGATTTACTAGTACATCCAAATTCTAAAGTATTTTATCTATTTTTCTAGAAGTATTTTTGTATTTGTCATTATCCAATATTTTTTGAAACTAGTCCGATTTTTTTATTAATAGAAAAAATAAAAATAAATAAATAACGACAATGTTAACTCTATAAGAAATAGATTTTTTTGGTAAGGTTCTGATAGAACTATGAAAAAATACACTATAGTTAATTGGTCTAAAGCTTGTTTAGATAAACAACATGGAGGTCTAGGCATTGTAGATTTACAAAATATGAATATTTCTTTATTGTTAAAATGGTGGTGGAAGTTCCAAAAAAACTGTTACTAAAGACTATAGAAAACTGTGATCCAATTCAACTATTATCAGCTTCCAAATAGTATTGTATATTCTCCTTTTTGGAAGGATGTCATGAAATTAGAGAATTTACAAAAAAATAGTGTAACATTTGAACCAGAAAATAGTTCTCATTTGTCTTTTTGGCATGCCCTATGGACTAGTAATTGTAGTTTAGCTACTCAATTCCTACAATTATACAATATATGCACTACTAATATTACAATTACTAATGTTCTCAACTCTGAGGGTTCTGCTTTGCATTTTAGAATAAACTTAAGTGGCATAATACTGGTAGAATGGCAACAGCTCCTCTATCACATTAGTTCTGGTAGTTTTACACATCACATAGATAATATTGCCTGGAGGTGGGAAAGTACTAGGCAATTTACTGTTAAATCTATATATAGAATTCTGAACTTTAGAGGGATAAATAAGAATAAGTTTGTCATTTGGTGGAAACTTCCTCTTCCTTCTAAAATTAAAATATTTATGTGGCTTGTAATGCATAATAGAATATTGACTAAACAAAATTTACATAAAAAGGTTGGAGAGGTGACTTAACCTGTCAATTTTGCAACAAAAAAGAAACAATAAATCACTTATTTCTTAGATGTCCAGTAGCTCAACAAATCTGATTTTGGTTAGGTCAATGTCAACAGATATTTGTGCAATGGAAATCTTGTAAAGATATTTTCGCTTTTGCAGGTACATTAGACAAAGAACAGCAAATTGCATTTCTAGTTATATTCAGTGCCCTTTGCTAGACTCTCTGGGAACACAAATGAAATCATTTTCCAAAATACTTCAACTAATCTGTACGATCAATCATTCTACTAATCATCTCTGTTTTTGAATACTGGTCAGGTCATATGGACAAGAGGATCAAGGTGGCGGTTGCTACTTGGATGCCAGATGATCTCAATGCTATACCTCTGAGGGTATGGGACCCTATTGACAGCCAAATAGTGCTCTACCAAGGAGGTGCTGCTGAAAGCCAACCTTCACTCATACAGGGAGCAGCTGGAGTGCCAGCCGAATGAAATCATAAAGAATTCTCTTACATTTTGTATAGATCCAGTGTTAAGATCCTTTTACCTCAGCCCCAATGTTGGAGGCTTAAATCTAGAACTATTTTCAATAACTGTCTTTTGGTGGATTGTCAAACGTAGAGCATATATATTTTGCTCTCTGTTGGCTTTTGAGTTTAGTACCTAGCTGATTATGAACAATATCAGTAGTATGTAACTTATCATGTTTCATATATGAAACATGCACTTGTATGTCTTTTAATAAAAAAAAAAAAATAACGACAATGAGAAATAATTTCATAAAATCTTGAAATCTAAGAACACCATTATAATATATAATTTATAATGCTCAGATAATTCAAATCAATTTACGGAATTAATCAAGTAAATAAGGAAAAAAAAAGGACAATAACGTCAGGAGATTGAAAGAAACTCATCCCTCAAAAACCTGGAGCGATGCCGTGCAGAGGATAAAAAATTTCATAGATCAAAGAGGAAGTTTGTATGGATAAATTAAATGGTGAATTATTAAATGTTTTGTGAATACTTTTAGATATTTGCTGAATCTATTATCTTGCATAGTAATTTATTAGTATTTTAAGTTTGTTTGGTCTCAAAAGATAAATCAATTATATACTGGTATCGTATCATCGCAGATGAAAAAAACAGTAGTGTGAAACAGTGTAGAACATCCGGATGTTATGACAATAATGTTCTATTTTTTTTTCCTGTTTAGTTAATTAATTTTGTAAATTAATTTAGATTATCTGAACGTTATAGTCTATAACGTCTAACGGGTTTCTTAGATTTCAAATTTTCTGAAATCGTTCACCTTTTTTGATATTTCTTTATTTATTTTTCTATTAATAAAAAAATCGGGTTATCTTTGGATTTCTGATTATTTTTTATGTTATAAAAAAAGAAATCGGAACATCTTATGTTATATTGGATCATGTACTCTAATTAAATGTCAAATCGAGTTCAAACAAGTTAAATGGGTTCAACTTCGAGCTCAAATTCAAGCTAATCAAGACTCTAATTAAATGCATAAGCACGAGTCAAATTTTAATCAAACACGAGCGAGCTGCGAACTAAACAAATAAACTCAGGCTATCGGATCTTCATTCGGCCCAAGTTGTTTACGCCAGCCCAGTATAGTCCAAGTTGTAAGATGATGAAGTCGATTTTTTGAAATCAGGCCTTTATCATGAATGCATCATCTATATTATGCAGTTTTGTTGTAAATAACGGTATTTGCTCGTCGGACGGACATGTACAAACGATTAATCCGTATGCGGCTGATTAATCAGAATTTTGCGGATAATTTATATTTTTATTAAAGTTATGTGTATATGTTTATAATTATTAAAAATGATTAATTTAACTCATCAAACTTATCAAATAAATTTATTTTAAGTCAGTTTTAGTGTTAATTAATAAAAATTTATGAAATTGTCATTTAAAAAAACTCATATAAGACAAAGCAAAGTATACTACATATAACTGATAAATGCAGAAAAAAAATAATAATAAAAGTGACCAACTAATTGGTTGTATAAACGGAAACAAACGATTCGTAACGGTTTGGTCACCGCCAACGACTAATCGACCGATTAGTCGGGCTCAACAGTCGTTTTTACAACACTGATATTATGAGCTTAAAAGGTCTTTTAGGATTTTTTTTTTTAAGTTCAATCGATTTAATTGTGCAAATAATATCCACTTCAGTAATTAAGGACACAACTTTCCCAATTATCTGAACTTCATGTACTTATCATTGTTACAACTAGGAATTACTTGACAATGATTATTTTAACAATTTTAAAAGTAAATTAAAAAGTTAAATAAATTAAAAATTAGAAAATAAGTTTATAGATATGTTATTGAACATATAGATAGTTTAATCATAAATTTTTATGCAATTTATGTTTTGTTTGATGGTGCATGAGCAATAAGGACTGTTAATTTTGAAATGTTGAAATTTTAAGACACTTGACATAAGGCGAAATATACATTAAATTTCATCATATTTTGTAAATACCATATTGAATTTCAAATTTAAACTTTATTTTTAAGAATGTTAAATTTGTAAAACAAGTTACCTTTGCTTGAAAGACCATAATTCTTTAATAAATATCTGCTTAAAATAACACAAAAAAACAACACACTCAAAACTTTTCCTCAATATCTAGGTCATACAAGAAGCCAACTAACTTCTCTCTTCTCCTTTCTTTCTTCTTCAACCATGACAAAATCACACTCAACTATTATAAATCTAAGATAACTTAGAAAGGAACTCATCAACCTTCACATTTGCACTTCTTGAAAGAAACTTCATGCAAATAGGAGGCCTCACCTGTGCCAGAGCCAGCACAGACTGAGGGAGAGTCCATAAACCATCGCCACAAATCAAGCCCGAGGCAACTGCTGGCCCGAATGCATTGGCCTTTGCCTTATCAATTCTCTCCCAAACAAACAATATCAAGCTGCCGATGCACATGTCAATGGCAAAATATGATCCCAGGTAAAACGGTATAGCCATGGCCATTGGAAGTGGTATGAACCTCGCCCTTTTCTTCCCAACCAAATCCCTAACTAGATTTACTAAGACTGCAGCGGCAAAGAAAATGCAACATAATGTGAGGCAGTGTTTTGGTAGTGACGACACGCCTTCTACACCTAGAATGGCCATGTTACGGTACACAAGTGCATTAGGTGATGGATAGTCGGACCCGGGTACACCTATATCTTTGAACGCTTTGAAAAAGAGCCAGAAGATGGTAGGAGCAATTATACAGCCCATGGAAGTGCCAATCACTTGGCTAATGAACATTGATCGGGGCGATGCAAGCGTCATGTAACCGGTCTTGAAGTCTTGTGTTAGATCAGAGGCGGTGGAGACGATGCTCATCATGACTCCGCATGCAGCAAGCCCAGCTAGGACTCCACCGTGGGCTGCCCCAGCCCATGCTCCAATGCTAAAAATTGCGAGCTTGCCGTAGGTTGCGGCGAGGGACCAATCAGTCAAGCCACATCCATATGCATTGCAGAAGGCCAGAACTGGGGCAACGATGTAAGTTAGTAATACATGGTACCTGCTCAAATTTTTAATCGGTAAAATGTCAATCGTTTTCTTTGGTAATAGAAGCAACCATGGTAACATTCATTGAAATTGTCGATCAAATTTAGTTTGTAATAGATACCATTTGAGTTGATGGAATATGTGGGGGAGGGTGATGATGGAGACTATAGCAATAGCCACGTAAGCGCCAAATGCTACTGAATTTGGGATTTGATCCTTAAGGAAAAGTTCAATCCTCCGTTGGTCATCGAAAGAAACCCCTGGATTGGTTAACGGGTTGGTGGTTTCAGTTGATAATGGTGCTGATGATGATCTTTTTGCTTGAATTTGTGTTGAGAAAGCAGAGATAGTGCGACCAAGAACCTTGAAGAAATTATAGAGGCCATCACCAAGGATCAGTGATATAGCTATAAACACCTGAAAGGAACATATAGAGAGAGCATTGTGCATGATTAGATACCATACTTTGATTCTATCTTATTGATACCAAGATTATTAAAATCAAGTTTAACTGGTACATACACTACACTTCAACAAAGAAGTATTAACTTATAAAATGATTTTTTTTTATGGAATTGAAGAAATGATAAAAGGGGGATGTTAAAGAAGAGAATATTACTCTGTAGCCTTGGAGCCCATGAAGGCTAGTTGAGGGAAGATCAGCAGGGAACCAATCACCTTTCTTTCTCTCTATCAGTGGCCACATTATTCCCCATGAAAGAATGCCTCCTAGTAGAACAGATACGTTTACCAAATATGGGCAGATCATACCAACTCCAACATAAGTCGCTGAGAAGTCGAAGAAGAACCTACAAAGAAATCACCATAAATCAGAAATGAAAAGAAATCAATCTCAACAAAAGAATATAACATGGTTAGAAAGGCTTAATGTAGATATCTATTGAATTATACCAAGTTCCTGTTATTCAATGGCCAGAATGAACAAGGTATCTTTATTCATAATTCCAACTTTTTTTCTTCTTTCCACCTATTCTCACACTTCCAAGGAAATCATATAAAAGAGACAGTACTGTTTCTGAAAATATTGGTGATATCCACTAATCTGACACTTTAACAGTTATTTAGTCTTCATTTGTTGGCATGAAACTTAACAGTGGCTTATTTAGAGTTTGAGACTTAGATTGTACATGCACTACCAGTTAGAAGTGGTAATGGATTACGGTTTGCTTACTTGCTCTGAAATGCTCGAAGCCCTAAAGTAGGGAAAGCCTTAAAGCCGCACTCATCGCCTCCAGTATAAAACCATTGGAAAAACCCCCACAAGATGCTAAACACAAAGAAATTGCCAAGGGTCTTTACTTGCTTCCTGTACAGTGAGTAGATTGGTTAATTATATGTTATATTAACATGACAGAGAAGTCAAGTATAGGAAAGAAGAAAAAAAAAAGGAGAAAAAACAAAATTAATAAAAACATGTGTTTTACTTGGCTAATTTAGCACCCTGTGGGGTGTGAAAACTATTGATAAGGTGAGCAGTGGCGGTGCCGCTTGGATAGATCAACTTGTAGTCTATTATCATTATCTGAAATAATAGAAATCATTACAATTCAAAGCAAGATAAGAGTTCAAAGATGAATCAAATATGTAATTCATGGTATCGAGCATATGCGTGATCGGGTAGCTGATTGAATTTTTTTATTAATAACTTTAGTTATCGTTTTGATTGTTTTATACGGTTAAAAAAGGCACATCAATGTACACAAACAATATGATAATTACTGCCTCCATACATAAACCATATATAAAAGATTAGCAATACCTTTCTAAGAGGAACCAGGGAAAATAGGCCAAGAAAACTGACAACAAATAAAAACCCAATCATCCATCCCAACTTGGGGTCCTTGATATTTTGTGCATCATTCGCCTCTGTCGATTGTTGAGCAATTGTTTCACTCATGGCAAATAGGTAGCTTCCAAATCCCCCTGTTCAATGGAGCAAATTTTCTTTGTCAGAGTTTATCAAAATTTAGTCCCAAGTAACAGGATCAAGTCACTTGAGGAAAATGAATTCACCAGGAGGAAATGATTTTTTTATTGCCTTCTGAGCTATATTACTCAGCAAGTAATTAATTGAAGAAGTTCATTGAAGAATAAAAATATTTTGGAAATCAATTTGAATAAGGAAAAATTGACGGACTAGCTCATTCAGTAATGACTAATGAACAAATGAAAATTTGAATTTCTAAAACCTAGCTACCAAAGAACTTAAATTGAAGGCACCAACAAAAAGGTTCAATCTAGTTTGAACTAAAACAAGATGAAAGAATATATATTATCAACATTTACCTAACAGCGTTATCTTGCAGGAAAATTGATCTGAAGTTTAAAGGAAAGAAGAAATAATTTATACTGAGACCTAGTTAATCTCCGAAATATATACGGATCATTCGCTAAATATAACTTAGGATCAAAACTGTATTAAATTTGATTAGTATTATAATTGATTAGTTTTTCCAGGAAAAACAAAAAAATATAATAGTAAAAGGTATTTTTTTTATAAATATTAAAAGGATTATGAATTACCACTAAATGCAATGCCACAACAAGCGACCACACATGTCTGGATCACAGTGTTCTCCTGGCGTGTAAATGGCTGTTTAAGTGCACCAAATCTCTCAAGTAACTTGGTCCACATTCGGACAAAGAAGAACCCTAGAAGCCCGGCGGAGACATTAAGAGACGGTATGATTCCAGTTGTGAGGTTCAGCTTCATCACGATCACACTAAACATCACACCGAGCAACATGCTCACGGCGAAGGCGCGAAAGGTTAGTTGTTCCCTCCAGCCTGGCACCTTTTCTGCCTCAAAGACTCTCTCGATTGACAGCACTTGTGTCTCATCATTACAGTCCATGTACTCTGACTCAGGATTTGTGCTGGTAACCATAATTGGTTCTTAGGTGGTTTCAGTGAGGAGGTCACTTAAATCTCTAAAGAGCATGCTCTGCTTTAGGTTCTCTTAAAAGGAAACAGAGAGGAGATAAGATTGTCTTTTGAGGAGCTTGCCTAGGGAATGTGAAAATGCATTGATGACAGTGCCTACAAGGCCTCATAAGCACTGCCTCCGAATTTATATCCACATAGAAGTGTGATCTATGATTATCAGAATTCAGTACCTCATAAATGTGGTTCTGAGTCCTGAGGCAAATACAAGTTTCAAAATAATAGGCATTAATAAGGAAAGTTTTCGGTGTTCAAAGATCTTTTGGATAAAGTGTTATTCAAAGTCGAGCCTAAACTGTTCGATCAATGTTAAATTCGCATGGACAATTTAGATTACATACTGTTTAAATTTATTGAGTTCTAAGAGTAAGGTTATGGTACTATGCATAGTACGGATTAGTCTGTACTATGGATCAATATCTCCATTTTTAAATCCAAACAGCCGATCTAAAACCATTCAACATGATCTCCATATGAAAATGTACTTGTAAATCAAATTTTACATTTTTTTAAAAAGATAGAATATCATTACTTTCGAATGGAAACTTTAGATATCTAAAAAAAGAGTGAAAAATGTAAAATTTAATCTACGAGTACATTTTCATATTATTAACATCATAAATCAAAGATAATAAAGAAATTATTGAGGGAAAGACTGGTATTAAGCAAAAAGAAAATTCCACGGTACTCAATATAGTGTTTGAGCACTGAAAATAGCAACCCCCCATTTCAAAATTCTTAATTTTGTGGACAACTTTGTCCCTCAATTGTTTCCTATACATACTTCCATTCCTTCTTTGTTAGTCTCTTAAATGACTTTTCCTTAATCACTCATTTTTGTATTTGTTGTTGTCATTCTCCAGGAAAAAATAATTTGACCATAAATAAGAAACAAACTTTTTTACTCGTCTTCTTAGCATCACCAATTACTCGGATAATAATTCTCTGAAAGGAATTTGCTAAAATAATCAAGTAACACTAGACAGAGATGTTGTATATATACTTTTTAAATTTTTTTTACAATTGTTAATGGAATGTTTCGTTCACCTTAAAAAAATCACAATTGTTAATGGAATTTAGTTACAAATTAATGTCCTATGCAAAAGCCTAATTAACAAGATAAAAATCACAAGCGACTAAAGGCTAATAAGATACACTGCATAATTTTTCAATGTTATTCATTGTAGACATCTAAGCAACATCCAAACATGGTATAAAAATATCTTTACGATACTGCATAATATATAGTGCAAATTAATTTATTGAACTAATAATGAGAAGGGATAAACCAATAGATTTTAGTAGCAAAAGCGCACCACAAAGCATCTGTTCTCTCCCATGTCAAACGCAAGTAGTACATACTCAAAATTAGACCCAAAGAAAATGGGATCTTTCTTCAAATGAGTGATGAAATAGATGCAGTTACCCCTATATCCATCGTAATCACTGGCCATCAAGCTAAAAGCATTACAATCATCCAAAAACAACATAATATCACCAATTCTGCTCAATTTGGTCCAACAGGGTTGCTTACAGTAATTCTCAAGGCGATAAACCACAAATCGGTGATCTACATATGATACATCATCTTGAGGGGGAACATCGATGTGTACGACCAACAACACACCATCTTTTGTTGAAATCAACCAACAACGACCAAGCAAAGATTCCTCGGGACATGAAATTGTTGATACTACATCTCGAGTGGTGTCATCAAGAACAACAACATGTGATCGTGTTGTTGTATTTCCATAGTCATACAAGAAAATCCTTTCCATGTGATGTGCATGGTATCTCATATATGGGACATGCATTATTGTGACAGACATTCGGTCTGATTTAAAATAAAAAAATTCAGATATATTTCCAACGGGTGGAAAAGGGACAACTTCACAACCACTCACATTGCAACTAAGCCGGATAACCATTCGCGAGAAAATAGTAGTATGCTCATCAACATAGTCTTTTTGATCTAATAAAGAGGTTTTACAATGCTCATTATAAAAGTCGACTATATTTTTTTATCGAGCATAAACTCATTAGACCCTCGTCAACTAATCTTGGTGGTAACAAGTTCATTAATGGAGAAAAAATTGTCAGAGGGAATGGCATGGAAACTGATGTTAGAGTTCCTATTTAATTCGAGCATCATAAGCCAAGGAAACTGAGGGGGGTTATCTGACAAGTTAGTTGCCAACCGCCACTGCTTGCACACAGCACGGAAGCGGATAAAATCAATGATGTCGCCTAACTTGTGTGCAATGAGGGGTAGCAAATCAAGATTTAGTTCAGCCCAGTCTTTTGGCACACTGCACTTGTCGTTAGCCATTGCCAGTATGGAGGGATGGTACATCTGTTACCAAATGAAGCTTTTATCTCAATAAGAGAAATCCCATAATGAGTAAATTTCATAGTTCAACAGCAGCTCCTATTCATTCAAAGATAGAAGATAACTTAAATTATACAATGGTATGAACTAGTCTCCATATCTATGTGATAGTGCTCATACAAGATAGAGGTAAGTTGAGAATAATTGAATAATTAGCACTTCAATTTTTGCCGATTTTCCAGTTGTGACGATCCCATGAAAAAATTGTAAAATTGTAAAATTAGCAATTGTAATTGAACTAAAGTTAATTAAAATAAAGTTGCAAATCGTACCCTGTGCCATGAAGAGACTCTGTTGGATGAGATCGATCGGGAGACCCTGTGCGACGAGATGAAGAAAGAGCGGTGGAAAGAGGTCAACGTGATTTAGGAGAGTCAGAGAAGAGGGTTCAAAAGGAGGGAGAGTGGCGCGAGGACAGGTCGGAGAAAATAGCGGTTCGGAGACCAGGTCGGAGGAGAGGGGCCGCCGACGATGCCGGGTTCGGGATAGAGATCGGGAAGAAGAATGAATAGAATTTAGGGGCAATTTCATGTATGCCCCTCAAAAACATTGAAACTGCGTACTTTCCCTTAATATTCATAATTAGATTTTTTTTTTCTTTTTCCTATATTTTGACCGAGTACGGATCTCCCAAAGTAACTTAATTTCTGAGTTTAGATTCGGACTGTCATATTCGAATTGGGCTGTCAGATCAAAGGGACCCGTGCACTTCATCTCAGACCGGATTGGTTTGGATTCAAATCAAACTATCCTGATCTAAACTAAAAAATTGAATTACTTTAGAGGATCCAAATCAACATTTTTAACTATAAAAAATACAATGAGTTGTTCAGTTAATATAAAAGGATTAATAGCTGGAAAATGACTATTACTTTTTAATGAAGATTTTGAAAATGGAAAATTGGACACCACACTATGGTTTTCCCAACCTTTTTTATTCAACCTGGGTTGAGATTTAGGAGCGAAAGCTATATATTAATACTAGTATCGTGCCCGTGCGTTGCGACGGGACATATTATAAGATTGAATAGAATATAAAGAGATATTTTTATTGACATTCACACAAAATTTAAAAAAATATATTTAAATGAAAACAAAAAAACACAAATGAAAATAAAAACAGAGATCCAAATAATAAATAATTGTAAAGACAACAACAACAAATGATAAAAAGGATCAAATATAACATGAAAAAGTTCTTGAAGTATCCTTGTCAATGTGATCCTCTTCGATATAGTCCAATATTTCTGAAAATGAACAATCATTTGTTGAGAAGTAGATTATAATTGCTCAAATTAAAAAAACATATAATAATAAAATTAAAAATATTAAATTAATTAGATTCGTCATACCTTATCCCTCACTCAAGACCTCCCGGTAAACTATATTTTTAGTATACACTCCTGGGGCATCAATTTCCTCTTTCCGTTTCAGCATGACTTTTGTTGTACGTCGTGACGTACCTCTTGACAATGCGACATATAACTGGCCGTGCGAAAAAACATGCTCAGGTAAATAGATGCCGACGTTGGGAATTGTTTGTCCTTGTGCTTTATTGATTGTCATTGCAAAACTAAGACGAATAGGAAATTGCTTTCGTGTAAACTTAAAAGGGAACATCTCATCATCAGATGGACACATCGGAATTCTCGGTAGAAAAATTCTTTTCCCAACATGTTCTCCAACAGCAATCTCTGCATCTATTGCATTATTTTGAAATTTCCGGCATAGAAGCCTTGTACCATTACATAGGCCATTTGATGGATCAAGGTTCCGTAATAAAATAATCGGACAACCCAACTTCAATTTGAGGAGATGTGGAGGCAGCCCACTTGGAGTCAAGGAGTTCAAAAATTCCGTTGGATAATGATTAGCAGTATCATCTTCTGCTTTGTCGAAACTGTAGTAGATCATCTCATCACCTGAAAATATCTCAATCATTTGTTGATTCAATTCATCAACATACTCATTTCTTGTTGATAGTATGGCCCTAGAAATAATATACTCTGACGAACACCCGTTGAGATGGAGAGAGGGAAAAATAGATTCTATTAACCGCTGTTTAGAATCTTCTTCTGTAGTGTATGGAATAACCAATTCTTCAGGAATACATATGAAATCCCCTTCCAATGATTCTTCTGTTCCATCGCCAACTCTGAGCAAATATTCTGAAAAATATGGATCCAACATAGCTCTCATGTTTCGGGTTAGTTGTATTTTTTTTATTGATGGCCAAAGAAGAGACATCCGTAGACTGGAATCAACAATTTGAGCTCTTGTACCACGCCTAACAACTGGGAGCACCTAATAATAATCATATAAATTATGTGTATGAGATAATTTATTTTTGAATTAAGTGGTTCTTACGGAAAATGCATGGCACAGGTGCAGTGGTGCTACAAGCTTTGATTTGAGTATAATAATTACAATTTTTTTTGTCCCGTTACAAAAGACATGTATAGCATTTATTTGTTTCTTTCTAAGCATGTAATAGTGCTTGTCATTACAATTTTCATCAGACAATCCTTTCTTTTTATATTAATTTCTGACTGAACTTTGAACTTGGGGTCAACAATTTCAGATTCAGTAGATGTACAGATCTTGTACTGGATATGAAAAAACAACTAATTAATTACCTGTCTGAAATCACCTCCGAAAACCATGATCTTCCCTCCAAAGGGTAAATTTTCTTCAACTATATCTTGCATTGTTCTATCAAGTGCTTCAATTGCTTGTCGCTTTGCCATTGATGCTTCATCCCATATGATCAAAGTTGCTATTCGCAGTAATTGTGCAATTCCACTTTGCTTCTTGATATTGCAAACAGAGTTGTTCTCAATTTTCAAGGGAATTTTAAACCTAGAATGTGCAGTTCTTCCTCCTGGCATGTTATTTGCTGCAGATCCTGACGAAGCAGTTGCTAGTGCGATAAGATTCATGGAACGCACTTTAGCTAGTAATGCTTTGTATAGATACGTTTTACCTACGAAATACATGAAACACACTTTAGTTCCAATAAACAGTTTATTATAAAAATGAAGTATTTATCGTTTTTTTTTGGAAAAAAAACCCTTAGGTATGTGTTAATCATAAAATAAAGTTATACATAACATTAGTTCTTTCATTGGTTTCCATTAAAATTTGCACCAGCAGCTTTGCTGTTCAGGGTTTTCAGACATACCAGACTTTGAGAATTTATTTTGGGCAATTGGCTACATCATTTTTTGAGTTCTTTATATGTAAATGTAGCCTAACATGTGAATTACATGCTCAGGAAGTTTCAGATCAATTTGGGACTCAGAACTATATGAAATCAGTGTTTTGGTAAGGGGATAGCTGCTGAATTTTAATTGAGTTGCAGATTTGGGTGTTTGAGAGCTAGATTTCAAAATTAAATTCCCGGAGATTGGCTAAACAGATTTTTTTGTTCTTTTTATGAAAATGTAGGTCTAAGATCATTCTATAATCTTGGAAAATCTTAGGTCCGTTGAAGGTCCACGTCTTGTACTGGTATGGGGTTCGGAGTAGGGGCAATTCTGTCCAGTGTGCATTTAAAATGCTGATTTTCACAGATTTAAAGGCCAACTTCAAAAATACCTAACAAATAGTATAAACATCCTATGAATGCAAAGTTTGGGTCTATTTTGTATCATAATATACTTGAAGTTAAAGAGAGTAAAATTACCGGTTCCGCCCGGTCCATCAATAAAGAAAACTCCACTTTTCTTATCGATAACACACTGCATAATCTCATTGAATGCGGCCAATTGTTCAGGATTTAGAGAGTCGCACAAGTGCAAATGTTCTTCATCAACCATTATTGCCATCTCATCAGCCACCTCACGAAATTCGTTGACATTTAAATCACCTAGTTGACTTAGCTCTGGTAGATCATACATTTTCACGTTCCTGCCCATTGATTGTAAGAAATCATTAATGCTCTTCAGGACCATCTGCTGTACCAATTCGAAAGAATTGTACTCCCTTCGATAGTCCTCAGAAATTTGATCAAAATGTTCATTCCACAAGGCTCGAACATTCCCCGGTTCACAATAGACCAATATGGTTGCAAACAATCTTCTAAGAGCTGAAGGAAATTGAAAATTAGCGGCTTCCGAGAGACAGTTCGATATACTATTATCTTCCTCTATGAGACCTCTAGCTTCAGCCGATGCTCGAAAATTATTGTGTAGAACTCCATGAATTGTCAAAAGATCTGCAAATAAAGTTGGACCTCTGACATGATTAAGAAGTATACGCAAATAGTACCGATCACCATCTGCCGGGTTAGCACTGACGACTCTACCCACTTCTCCTCCTCGTTGCCGTCTATTCCATTTTTTTTGGGTCGAGTTCCATGTAAAGTGCTCTGGAAATTCTCTGTAAAGAAAACTCCTTGCTTCCAGATTTGTCTTATTTGTCTCAAAGAATTCGGTAAGCATTGTCTTTTTTGCACTTTCATCAGTAGTAAGATCATATAAGTTTTGATTCTCTGCAAAATGCATGGTCTGTTCATTTGGAAGATGTAACCATAGTGAACGAACTGATGGATTTATCTCACTAAGTGCAAAACCAAATAACCTCCACATTGCCTCAGGTGCTGACACCCAACGTGCATCTTGAAACATTTTGATCTCATTAACCTGGTTTTCTTTAGCTGCTGGTTCAACCGCCACAGCTGCACGATCATGTCCCTTGTAAATGTACTTGAAAAGATATTTAACAGCTTGAATGCTCGAGCAAACTTCGACATTGATATGGCAATTATAGCGCATAAGCAGATGTGGGTTATAAGGAACCACCCATCAATTATCCAAGTACGAACCACGAACTTTAACATGTCGCCCATTGTTTCTTCTCCGGTAGACGGGATAAGAGTCTTTGCCTGATATAGTTGGGAAAAAACAAAAAATGTAAAAGACTGGTACAAGGGCCGGTACAACCGAATTGTCTAATTTTTGTATAAAATTTTGAGCATTTTGAGCAATTTTATTTCATTGGTTTCCATTAAAATTTGCACCAGCAGCTTTGCTGTTCAGGATTTTCAGACATACCAGACTTTGAGAATTTATTTTGGGCAATTGGCTACATCATTTTTTGAGTTCTTTATATGTAAATGTAGCCTAACATGTGAATTACATGCTCAGGAAGTTTCAGGTCAATTTGGGACTCAGAGTTATATCAAATCAGTGTTTTGGTAAGGGGATAGCTGCTGTTCAGGATTTTCAGACATACCAGACTTTGAGAATTTATTTTGGACAATTGGCTACATCATTTTTTGAGTTTTTTATATGTAAATGTAGCCTAACATGTGAATTACATGCTCAGGAAGTTTCAGGTCAATTTGGGACTCAGAACTATATGAAATCAGTGTTTTGGTAAGGGGATAATGCTGAATTTTAATTGAGTTGCAGTTTTGGGTGTTTGAGAGCTAGATTTCAAAATTAAATTCCCGGAGATTGGCTAAACAGATTTTTTTGTTCTTTTTATGAAAATGTAGGTCTAAGATCAGTCTATAATCTAGGAAAATCTTAGGTCCGTTGAAGGTCCACGTCTTGTACTGGTATGGGGTTCGGAGTAGGGGCAATTCTGTCCAGTGTGCATTTAAAATGCTGATTTTCACAGATTTAAAGGCCAACTTCAAAAATACGTAACAAATAGTATAAATATCCTATGAATGCAAAGTTTGGGTCTATTTTGTGTGTTTTTGAGTCCTCTATTTGACTGTTCAGATGTATTTTTAATTTGAGTTTCAGGTCAGATTTTTCTGTCAGATTTGTCATGAGGTGTCATTTAGGGTTTTTCTGATGTTCATATGGTACCAGCCACACACCACATTCAGTTTTAATGCATGTGCCATGTAAATATGAGAGTCATTTGTCTTATTTGTTCAAATGTAATTCAATTTCAACCATTACATAATAACTACATTTAAAGTTGAAGATTGTTACCTTGAACTGTGATCTCTGAGAATTGTTTCGGATAAGAAAATATGCACTTTCCATTTCTCATGCAAGGACATCTTGCTTGTAAAGCACCGCAAGGTCCATGCAACATGTGTTTGACAACCAACCTGTATAGCTCTGGATACTTTTGAGGGTTAGGGATCTCAGCAGAAACAATCTTGTCATACATGTCTGGATTTGTGAGCTTATACCTAGGCTGCAATATAATGAGGAAATGTGCATGAGGCAACCCTCTCTTCTGAAACTCAATCACGTGCACACGCGATGCCACCGCACCAAAAAAGTTCTTTTTAAAAAGGTGGTCTTTCAAATCTTCAAGTTTAGCACGAAACATGCGTGCTATTAGATCAGGTCGGTCTTGTGCTTGCTGGCCCGGAAGCAATTCACGATGTATTTCCTCCCAATCCGGATTGCAAGTCATGGTCAGGAAAATATCCGGATGCCCAAACCGTGTAACCAGTGCCATGGCATCCATGAACCTACGCCTCATGTCTCTAGGGCCACCTATGAATGATGACGGCAACACTATTCTTTGACCAATCATGTGCGCTCGACCTTCACCGGCAATTACACTATCAACGATACCTTGAAGTATTTCTTTTCTGCTTTTTACCTGATCTTTAAGAATGAAATCCAATCGAGATGTTTCTATTTTTATGTACATGTCTACAACAAATTGTTGTAGCAACCTACCACCCAACAAAAGCAGATTTGTATCACTTCGTATCTGGAGTTTGTAGCAGTAATATTCTCTTGCAGAAACAGTGTTTCTGCCTTTACGTCTAGAGACATCTGCATTCGTGGAAAGGAAATTAAATAATGACTAATATGATAAATTAATTCAAAATTTTAAATTGCATGAATGATAATACTGTTACGTATAAGCTAGCTAATAGATAATTCACCTTGCTCACCTTCATCACCGTAGTCCATGCATTCCTCTGTAATAGAATCCATAGATACATCCGCTCTAGGAATTTTTGGGTGCCAACCAACTTCACCATTTGGTAGAAATAATGGATAAGCTAATGGATCATAGCATCCAAAATGGTAATTCACAATTTTGGGACGGTCAGATCTCCCAAATACAACAATACTTCTTCGGAATGCACTGTTATCGCCATTGCCCTCAACCCAAACAGCAGCAACTTGGGATGAAGAAGGTTTATTGTACACACGTTGATCAAGCTCTACAGAGGCATTTAAGGTGATTCCACAAGTATCGAGTGATTGTAGCTCACCAAGACTCCTAAACAATTGGCTATATGGATTTTTAGAAAGAATAACCATCAACTTTTTGACTATATTTCTATCAAGGCTTGGCATCCTTTGTACTCGATGATCCAACTCTGATTCTGTGTCATAGAAATAGAGTTGTAGATACTCCGGTAACCTTCCTTCTCTAGGCACTAATTGATCAATGAAGTGGTATATCTGGCCATGAACACGAAAGTTATACACTCCGCCACAATTTGATTCCTCATTGGTCACACCGCCACCATGATTAGTCCTATTCTTTCTCTTTGCATCCTTCACACCGAAGGACGTGAATGAGAAGTGGGTATTGTAGGACCTTATTAAATGTCTGAAATCAACACCAATTCTGTCTCTGGTGGTGAATAGATAGTACAGTGCATTAGGGACCTCGGAGCTCGCTAACTTGGTTTTTCCATTCATGCAACAAAATGTTGGAAATTCGTACTGGAACTTTTTGGCCCCACAATATGTGCAGTAAGCTAGTGCCTTGAGTAACCTTGGCGTGGAGGGCAATCCATGATATAAAAAATCATAAGGGTCATGTCCGTTAGCATAATTGAATGAGGGATTAATTGAAGATGAATGGTAGTTGCACTCGCCTTCTTCGAAAGTATCTACATATATTACAAAAGTTTAAAAAGATGGTGAATACAAATAAAAAAAAGTGTTGTTAAGCATAAACGATTGCAATCGGTGAGATATTAAAAGTACCTTCAGTCGATCGAGTAGTGAAGATGGATGCAACAGTTTCTTGACGCACATCCAAGATGTTGATTTCATCTATTTTTTAAGATGAGTCTTTTGTCAGTAAGCATGTTTTTGAATTTTTGAAATTACTGCTATTATAACTTATATATTTTCTAGGGACATATTACCTTCTATAAAGGTCTCAAATTCCCTGTGAATGTCATTTTGTGTGGTCACAGTTGGCTGAACATTAGCATTGTTATATATCCTCTTACGACTTGTTCTTACACCTAAAAGAAAATCCAACATCAAATCTAATTTGCTGCAACTACTATTATAAAATGTACATACAAATAAAACATTTGATAAAAATTTGTCTTAAAAATTTATAATACCGTGCAACGACTCAGTAGCATCATGAGGAGTTGATGAAGCTACATGTATTTGCAGTGGAGTCTCTGGAGTCTCTGAAACTAATAAAACATTTGACCTCGCAAGAGCGTTTGGTATTAGATCATTGCTACTATCTCCTGTTTTGAGTTGCTTATATGCACGATTTTTCATCAGAAAAGCTTGCTTCTTTTCTTGACTCATTTCTTGATAAAATTTCTCGTTGTACCTTCTCTTTCCACCCAGTCTTATTTCTGTTATATAGAATAAAATAATAATATAAGTTTCCTTCCTTGAGAAATGTACATTAATTAGTCATAGGGTGAGCAAAATTTTTTTTTTTTCAAAAACCTGATGTTCTCGGAGTGGTTGCATCAGAATTCTCATTTTCATTAGTCATACTTTCTTGAACTTGCTTTCCTGTATGATGTCTCGACATGGAAAAAAGACAAGAAAATTAAATAATGGGTGGCAGTTAGATGGAATTTAAAGTTTTGACTTGATTTTCCTTTTTTAAATTACAGACTTGGTTAAATATATATCTCTCTGTTGTGTACTGTAATTGTTTGAATTGGTTCTTAATGCACTGTTTGGTTTAAGAGAAAGAATTTACATAACCACCTTTTAATTTTACCGCCAGTGTTTAATTTTTTCATTTAAATGAAAGGGTCTTAAATTGGATATGTGCCACATGGCGCCAAATGAAAATTTCATTCATCTAAATTTCATGCGCTATTAGGACATTCAGTAGTTATCCTTTTGTTACTCCAAATAAGATATTTGTTTAGTTAACTCATAAAATTGGCACATATGGACTTAATATTATTGTATTCTTAGTATTAATTTGAGATTAAAATGTTCTATTATTCAAATTATTATCCATGTATAATTGAAATGTTCTAATTTGATTTCGAAAAAAAATCCTTCAACTTTGGTTATTTGAAAATGACAAACTGGAAACATTATTCTTAAAATATGTTATCGGAAACTTTAGTACACCCAACTACCCAAACTTTTTTTTTAATATTATTTATATATTCACCATCATCATTATTATAAAAGAGAAATATACATGCACTTGGTTTAGATAGGACTGAGTCCAACTACAACCTAAAAGCAAAAGAAAAATATATATTAACTACTGCTAAATAACTATCATGGAATTGGGACCGTATGTACCAGTAACGATAAAACATATCAGTGTTTGCAAGTAAAATCAGAAAAACAACAATAAGCACAATAAATTAAGTTATCATTCTTCAAGCAACAATAGAAATATTTGTAACATATCAAGGAGGAAAATAAAGTAGCTTTGCCATTACACTTTATTAAATCAAGTACAAGTAGAACTATCTATTATATCGAGGAGATACTTGGCTTCTTTTGCTGGATCAAGAGGGGTGACATGGATCACACTGACCTCATGCATTTTTCGTGTAATTTGACTTCCATTATTGTTGCCAACCATCACAAACATATTATATCTATTGTAAGTAATTGACCGCAGACGCTCCAGTATGGCAACATGAGAATTATTCTAAAGTCAAAACAAATACAAATACAAATTGACAAATTGAAACTTAATATAGAAGTAGAGTTGAGAGGTCACACATATAAGTCATGCAGTATCATAAATATACTTATTGAATTTTGGGGCTGTTAGTGTACCAGGTCAATTTGAGCAATTTTATTTCATTGGTTTCCATTAAAATTTGCACCAGCAGCTTTGCTGTTCAGAATTTTCAGACATACCCGACTTTGAGAATTTATTTTGGGCAATTGGCTGCATCATTTTTTGAGTTCTTTATATGTAAATGTAGCCTAACATGTGAATTACATGCTCAGGAAGTTTCAGGTCAATTTGGAACTCAGAACTATATCAAATCAGTGTTTTGGTAAGGGGATAGCTGCTGTTCAGGATTTTCAGACATACCAGACTTTGAGAATTTATTTTGGGCAATTGGCTACATCATTTTTTGAGTTCTTTATAAGTAAATGTAGCCTAACATGTGAATTACATGCTCAGGAAGTTTCAAGTCAATTTGGGACTCAGAACTATATGAAATCAGTGTTTTGGTAAGGGGATAGCTGCTGAATTTTAATTGAGTTGCAGTTTTTGGTGTTTGAGAGCTAGATTTCAAAATTAAATTTCCGGTGATTGGCTAAACCGATTTTTTTGTTCTTTTTATGAAAATGTAGGTCTAAGATCAGTCTATAATCTAGGAAAATCTTAGATCCGTTCAGGGTCCATGTCTTGTACTGGTATGAGGTTCAGAGTAGGGGCAATTATGTCCAGTGTGCATTTAAAATGATGATTTTCACAAATTTAAAGGCCCACTTCAAAAATACCTAACAAATAGTATAAACATCCTATGAATGCAAAGTTTGGGTCTATTTTATGTGTTTTTGAGTCCTCTATTTGGTTGAGAAATGCTTGAAACATGGATGATAAAATAATAATTATTTCGAACATGGAAAAAAACTAACTTTCTTAAACAACTCAGAAAGGGAATTTGCCTTGCATCCCAACAATTTCTCGCCCACCTCATCAAAAATTGTGACATCATGACTACCAGTATGGTCTACAATCTCCATTTTGAATACATACCTAGAAAATAAAGAGTATTTAAGTTCAAAAATCAGCATATATACCATCTAATATGGGCAGATGAACTTGCTTATTAATCAAATGCACCATGAAAATAAGTACCTGAGATGCACTTCAAAATAATATTTGTCACACTTGCGACACCAATACTGTGTGTTCGGTGCCCCAAGGAGACCTGTCCTACACCAGCCACATCCCGTATACCATAGGCGGTTGTGTTCATCATAGTAAATTTTACTAATTGTAATAACAACCTCATAAAAACCACACTGCTCAAGATGAATGGTAGTTATTTATCATTTGACCGATAATTATAAGTAAACAATTAAAATGAGCTTTCAGTATTGAACTGATACCATATTGCTATTAAAGGTAGAAAATCCTTTAAGCTCTTGAACTGTAATCCTTGTAGCACCAGTGAGATTAACAGCTACCATGTTGGCTCCACCAATGTTGCATGAAGCAATCTCTTTATTTCTCAATTGTTCTAGAATACTTGAGGCCAAAGAAAGAATAATTATTAGCTAGTATATAATATGGAATTAAAATAGAAGATTCATCTCTTAAATACTAATTGCAATTCAATAGATGCAATACCAAACCTAACACAATTGCCTATATTTTTTGTACCCATTATGCCCTAATGTCATTCGCTGATCAGATGGTTCAAATCATCTTAAATTTTTTGTCTACTAAAATTTATATCCTTGATCCAATTGCTTCTTTTCAAAACAACAAAAAATTGACATTACCTGCAATTTCAAGAAATGGTAGAAACATTAGGACATCAAGTTTTATATGATACCTTGTCTTGAAATCTTGAACTCCATGCATTGGAGGATTGAAAAATACTCTACTACTGTAGGAGCTGTAAAGAAGTAGATAATCTAACAAAATAGAATAACTAATCATTACCACTAAACATGCCAGTTTCAAGAGATTTTGTAATTAAACCATACTATTGGAAGTACCTTTAAAACAATTAACAAGAAGGGCAGTTGCGACTATAATGGTGTCATTATTTGAGGCAGCTTCCCAATCATAATCAAGAGTAGCAAGAGTATCGGAAACAATCATCTTGACATGTTGCAGACTAAAAGATAAACAAACTTAACATCTTAATATGCATAAAAAGCTAATCTATAAAAAAAAAGAATAGACTCTAGCAGGTACAAAGTACTTACGTCTTGTCAACAAGAAGTATGTCTCTTTTAGGAATTTGCTTATCACCAGATTGCTTGTAGTAGACAGGACCAACCTCTCTAACCATGGCCATCACATCTACATACAAATAATAACATAAATAATTAATTTATCATAACATGATTTCACAAGCTGATAAGCGCTCTTCACCATATACTAAATCGTGAACTAACAAAATAATATATTAGAAATAATGGGAAGAAACCCATGAACCTACCAATTAGAAGACGCTTATTGCCTTCAAAAGCATGAACTTTGTCAAACGTTCTAAGTTTAAATGAAAACATGGGAATACTGTTGTCCTCGTCTTGCTCCTCTATCTCAGTTTCTTTGGTGAATACACATTCAATATCAGAATCTACCAATTTGTATTGCGTTGGAGCACCCTTTATATCAATTTGTGTGAAAGAATAGATCTTTCCTTCCTCAACTGTATCTTGAAGTCGATCCACTTCACCATCATACATGGAAGCCTCCAATTTTGTTCCCTATACAAACACTTAAATATATCTTCCAAAAAGTATAAGAATAAAAAAATAAATTTAAATAAAAGAAATGTTACCTCAGCATCAACAAGTAGCAACTTCATTCTTTTCTTTAACGGATAGTGCTGAACATTAAACTTTTGCTCAACTCGTGCACATAAATTCCATTTGCATAATCCATAGGGATGAAGAACAGTAAATGGAGGAAAAGGTTTCTTCCTCTTAAATCTGTGAAAATAGCAAAAAAAATAAACCAACCATGGGCAATAAGCAAAGACAGGTGACAAAATCTTCATATGTTGAAAATAGCCAAAAAATAAATAAAAGAGACTATGAACAATAAGCAAAAACAAATGACAAAATCTTCTTAAATTGAACTTTCATAAATTAGAAGTACCGTTCATTTGTCTTATTTTCTTCATTCTCCAGTTTAATTTCTGTTGTAAGTTCCTTTTCTCCACTCGGTTCATCTTCTCCTATAGTAACTGTGACCGATGGCTCAACAATATTGGATTGTAAGTTGCTATCAGTGACATCTTCATTCACTCGAGATTCAAAATCAACATTCATGACACCTTTTGTTGTCATGTAGCAGTACCTAGTAATGAAGGAATGCAAAATTAAAGGTAATAAATTTTGTTTAGATCCTTTTTAGAACAAAAATTTTGTTTGTCGGAGGGGAAAAAAAATGAAGAAAGAAATAATGGAAAAAGGGGATCGTGAATTATGAACTGAAAGAAACAATTGAAACAATCTACGGAATATATGTGATCGGAATACCTTTATTCATAAAAGGGAAAGAAACAATCTACGGAATATATCCAATTTGCTTTATTCATAATAAGGAATACTTAAGCAGATGCCAATTGAAGCACCTCAATTTTAAGAACAAAAGAGTGAAAAAAGGAAAAGCAACGAAAACAAGCAGATGCGCAATTGAAGCACCTCAATTTGAAGAACGAAATATTGAAAAAGGGAAAACGGAAATAAATAAAAGTTAAATAATGGAAAGAAATAAGAGGCGGAATGTACAAATTGTCTAACCGTCGAAGAAGAAACAGAAGTAAGGATCGATCGTACAGGAAGGAGGAGGAAGGGTTGTATCATCTTTGTAGCGTCTCTTCTAAAACTTCCGATCAGTTATGTGAAAAAACTTCCGACTTTTCGAGCGACAAAAACTTCCGATCTTTCGAGCGACAAAAACTTCCGATCTGATCAGTTTATTAAATTTTAATTGTAACATCTGTGGCCGTTTGTGTAGCGGATATGATTTTAACTAAATTTAGACTTCTACATCTAAAATAAATACATTCAATCAAAAGAAGACAGATTATATGATTGGAGGGGTCATATTAAATCCGAAAATTCATCTATCAATCTCAGCCGTTGGCGGATTAGGACACCCAACGTGCTTAATAATGGAATGGAGATATTATTATATAGGGACGTGATAACAGTACTCAAACTATACTTTCCTAACAGTTTTTCAATTTTAACGGTCAAAGACTTTGACGATTATATAACTTCTGGCGTCTACCGTATTCAAAAAAGTCAGCACCGGTAGATTAAAAAAAATCAACAAATCTTAATAATACTTTATCAAAGTCTTAATAATACTTTACCCAAGTATTAATATCTATTCAAACAAGTTTTAATAGTGATAATTTTTTTTTTCAAATTTGTTTCTAAGTCAAAAAATGAAAAATTCTTTTCATCCATTTTTTTTTCGTCGGATCATTCTCGTTCATTTTTCCAACGATTTGTGAGTATTTTGTGAATCTAAAACTAGGAATGTCTTGAGCTATTCGATTTTCTCTTCCAAATGAGATTCATGATGAAATATTTTTGTGTTGTATTTGTGTCTATTTTTTTTTCTTTTCAAAGACTTTATTTCTCACATTGTAAGTTTTAATAGTGCTTCTCACAAGTCTTAATAGTGTTTTTAGAAAGTCTTAATAGTTATTTTAACAAGTCTTAATAGTGCTTTTAAAAAGATAACAACGGATTTCACATGTCTTTAATTTTTCTTTTGATAAGTCTTAATATTACTTTCAGAAAATTTAAAATTCAAAAGTATGTATAAATAATTAGGTATTTATATATTTGTTTGATAGGCTCATACATACTTTTAACTTGCTCTCTGAAGTTTAATAAAAAAGTTATTATCAATCCAATTATTCAGTTGTTGAGAGAGGGGAGGTAGTACAATTGGCTACGAAGAAAGTTACATAATTATTGGTTATTCAAAAGTCGAGAGTTCGATTCCCCCTCACAACTTCACAGCATCTGTGTAGGTTTTAAAAAAAAAATTACTCAATTATTATTACACATAATTTGTTCGTGATTTTTGGATAATAGTATATATGATAATAATTGGTGGTAAATCTTATATTATATAATATCTAATTTTTAATTGGCACACATGTTGAGCTTTGTGATACATGTGATAATTATATGATAACATATTTTTTAAATTTACACAAATTGATGCACACACACCAAATAATTATATAATAGAGAATATATATGTAATATATAAGAGGAGGGTTCAAATGCCTCCATCATGCCTCCATTTTTAAAAACTTTAATAACTCAAAATTTAAAACTTAAAAGTCAAAATAAAACCGTTGGATATGATCTACATCATTTTATCTATGTGCTCATAAAAAATTATCACATTTTGATTTTGTTTTTATGTGAATCAATAAGTTGAAAAATCAACGTCTAGAAATTATCCACATTTATATGTTTTTTTACAAGCTCTTGATGACAACCAAAACAAAATTGAAATGTCATAATTTTTTACACGTGTATAGATAAAATGATTTAGATCATATCCAACGGTTTTATTTTGATTTTTAAGTTTTAAATTTTGAGTTATTAAAGTTTTTAAAAATGAAGGCATGGTGGAGGCATGAAAAATGGAGGCATTTGAACCCTCCTCAATATATAATTGTTAAGTCCCAAATAACATTTATTAAAGATGATGGAGAACATGTATTCTAAATTAACCTTTATTTTTCTTAGACATTTATACCGTAACATTCCAACGTAAAATTAGTAAGTTATATTAAATCTAACGCTGTTAAAGCTCTATTAGTTTTTTTTAGTTCGTCCAAGTCCACTTAAACTTCAAGAAGGGTTTCGACACTACAAATATTTTGTCATAATATGTCACAAACTCATTTTTAATTAATATTTTAAAGTTTCAAAATCAAATATTAAATCAAACATTTAATCATGTTTATTTTCATGAAAGATGATTTGACACAAAATTTTATAATTTTTGGAACTCACTTTTTATTCCAGAAAAATAAATGCATTAAATTAAATTAAATTAAATCAATCACTATTCGTTCAAATGAACCACTTAAATCCCTTAAAAAATTATAATTTTTTTGTGTTAATTCATATCTCATAAAAATAAACAAGCTCAACAGTTTAAATCATAAATATTTCTAATTATTTTAAAAAAATATAGATGCAACATTAGATTTAAAAAAATAAAAAAATAAAAAAGAGTTTTTGACATTTTGTGGTGCAAAAAAAGTTATGGAATCGTAAGAAATTCGCTTTTGGCATGCTCGTTGTGTTTAACGTTCAATGTTGGCAATTGAAACGTCTGCCTGTAACACGAAGAAAACACGTTTCTCCCTGCGATGGACCGTTTGAATTTGAATCCGGCCCGCTCATTAAATATTAACACGAATCTTAAAGCACCCCGTGAATTTTCTAAGTTGACCCAAACTGACTCTGATTCAGAGCGAACGACTGATTCTTAACCCGACGTTTTTATTAATATCCAAAGTTTAATAGAAATTAATTAATATACCCAGTTTAGCTGGGAAGTTATAAAAATGTTCGTATCGGCCATTTTCTGGCCGGTACCCAATTTAATTCATTATCGGCCGGAAAATGGCCAGTACCCAATTTTTTTATTTAATACAGTACCGCCCAGTTTATGGCCGGTACATAATATATATATATTTTTTAGGATGGGCATAGCATAGTTGGCTAGAAGAAAAAGTCGTAGAAAACTCGGATTGAAGTTTGCACTCGGTTTGGCTAAGATCAAACAAATGCATTTGGTTGGATGCGTGTGTTACATCGGTTGCATGTATCGGTGCATCATCGATGTTTTATTAGCCGGGTAGTGCTAAAAGAACATCGGTGCGTCGCTGATGTTTTTGTAATGAAACATCGATGTTTTATTAGGATGCTGGTTAATGTCAAATTAAATTAACTAGCCACATGCGAACACTAAACTATGTTTTTTTTACAGTGTCATATGACACTAAAGTTTAGTGCTCGCATGCGGCTAGTTAATTTAATTTGACAATAACTAGCATTCTAAAATTGAGTACCGATGCTTTATACACGGCCTAACGACGACAGAAGTGCATCGATGTTTCATTGCAAAAACATCAGCGATGCACCGATGTTTTTTTAGTACTACTCGACTAATAAAACATCGATGTTTCATTGCAAAAATATCGATGATGCATCGATACATGCAACCGATGTAATACACGCATCCAACAAAATACATTTGTTTGATCTTAGCCAAACCGAGTGCAAACTTCAATTTGAGTTTCCTACTACATTTTCTTCTTGCCAACTATGCTATGCCCATCCTAAAATATATATATAGAGTGATGCTATAGTACTTTGGAAAACAAAGATGGTGTTTTACTTCCTGCTCATATATCTATTTTCAAAGTTCAAATAGTCAATTTGAACTGCTCAACGTGATCTTCATATTGAAATGTGCTTGAAGACCAAATTTTACATTTTTTGAAATTTTTTTACTATTTTTTTAGAATTTTTAAAAATCATTGTTTTTCATGATTTTATTATTATTTATTTTAATATTAAAATAGTGATTTTCAAAAATTCCAAAAAAATAGTAATAAAATTCCAAAAAATATAAAATTTGGTCTTCAAGCACATCTTAATATGAATATCATGTTGGAATATAAACTGTTTGAACTTTGGAAATAGAGATATGAGCGGGAAGTAAAACACCATTTTTACTTCCCAAAGCATGATAGCCTATCTCATATATATATATATATTAAGTACCGGCAAGAAAATGGCCGGTACTGTATTAATTTTTTTTTTTTGGTACCAAACCTTTTTTCGCCAGTAATGAATTAAATTGGGTACCGGCCAGAAAATAGCCGGTACGGACATTTTTATAACTTCCCAGCGGAACTGGGTATATTAATTAATTTCTATTAAACTTTGGATATTAATAAAAATGTCGGATTCTTAACTCATTGTTGCAGTTATATGCAGGATTGATAAGAATTGGACCTTGTTAGGTGTTCTAATCATAATTGCGGAGTAGGTCTGATGGACATCAGTCATAGGGGTGAAAACGGGTTGGATATCCGACCGAATCCAGATCAAAATTAGATACGAATATTCAATATCTGAATATCTATGCAGATAGTGGTATGGATATGGTTTTGAATTTTAAATATTATCCGTATCCGAATAGTAGATATATATCATATAATTTAATATATATTATGAAAATATTTATGTATATATCTACGGATATTCGATATCCGATCTATATCTGTATGTATTCGTCTAATATTTGATCCGTATCCGTATCCGAAGAAAAAACGGATATAGATATGGTTTTACCACTATCCGATTCGTATCCGATCCGTTTTCACCTCTAGCATCAGATCTATTTTAAGTTCAATGAGCTACAGAACTGTCCAATTCACTTTAAAATCCATACACAATGCTTTAATATTCAACGGTTCTGAAGTTCATCAGACCTACTCCATTCTCTTTAATTATAATTGACGGACCTAAGTATATATTGAGATGTCCTGTTAATTAGGACTGCGCGTTCATCCGGCACTGCTAAAGGGACAGAGAGCAATGACTGGAGTTTCATTAATTTATTCCTAATTTAGTTACCAATATATATGTAATACTAGCTAAGAATATTAATACAATATGATTATTGTACCCCCGAACTATATATTTATGATGGTAAAAAGATGTGTATATACATGATCCGTTTTGTAGAGATATAAGAATTAAAATATAATTCATGCTAAGAGATTGATACTGAAAATGATGAATTAAGAAGATGCTTCTTAAGAAGACTAATTAAGGATATGTAAATCTTAATCCAAGAGTTACGTTGTTGTTATTTTTTTATTTAAAAAAATAAAAGAAAATTAAGATAAAAGAAGACAAATTTAATTCTCAATAAAAAAAGTCTTTGATTGAAATAAGATACTAAATTAGAAAATAGAAATTCAAATCTGGTCCATTTAATATTTCAACTATTGAACGAATGTTTATATCGGATTCGAATAATGAGTCCAGTCTTCAAATTAAAAAATAACAAGCTAGATCAACTCGATGGCATCACAAGGGTGACATTTTTCATAATGTTTAGCAAATCAATTTGGTACGATTATTTTTAAATCAATGACATGAATTGAGAGAACAGAATCATGAAATCCAACTTCAGAATAACAATGAAAAAAAAAGGAAACTGGACAGTTTCCATTAATTTGTCAACTCAGTACTTTTCAACCAACAATAATAATACTATTCTAATTTGCCCTGCTTTAGTCAGCTTGACCGGCTAGCTATTAAAACGGTCAAACTCTCATATCCATCCATTATAAATACGCCACACTCCATTCTTCATTTTACCAACAAATCGATTTTGACCTACAACAACCTAATAGAGAGCCAACCGGTTTCTTTCTCTTCCATTGCAAATTTGAAGTTCCTTGTGATGGATTTCAAAGGATATCATGGATATATACTTGATGTTATTCAAAAACACCTCCTCGGTGAAACATATCTCAATACAGTAGTTACATCTGAACAAACTGAACCAGTTGCGACTGTAATCCAGTTCGGATGTCAACCGTCTCCTCAGCAAAGCAAACCATCACTAACCATCTCTCTGCCACAAGTAAAAGGCTTTCAATGGACCTCGCAGCTGGTTCAAGAGGAGAGGATAAAATACCGTGGCGTAAGGCAGAGACAATGGGGGAAGTATGCGGCTGAGATCCGGGACCCGAAAAGACGGGGTTCACGGGTTTGGCTTGGTACATATGATACAGCTATTGAGGCAGCGAGGGCATATGACCTTGCAGCTTTCCGAATGCGGGGGCCAAAGGCCATACTTAACTTCCCAAATGAGATCGGCTGTAGTAGTGAACCGGTGCTCTTGGTGCAAAAAAATACCAATTGTGTTGGTAAGTATGGTGATAATATCACAACCAAAAACACATCATCATCTGATGAATCACAGGATAGTTCTGACTGGGGTCAGAACTTCACAAGCGGAGATGATGATCAGTTGGGTACATTGGCTGAATTAGTGTTTGACATTGATACAGCACAAGAACATGCCGAGGAGCACACAGAGCAAGCAAAGAGGAAGAGACATTATGAAGTGGATTTAGAGGTGGCAAGGGAACTAAAGAAAGAGAGATTGGTAGAATTAGAGATCAATAGAAAGCACACACCGTCGAGCCGGACAGGTATCGACTGTTTCAACTGGGAGGAACTGATTAACTTGCCGCCATTGTCGCCTTTGTCTCCATATCCATCACTGGAATATCCTCAAGTTGGAGTCATTTGAGAATATAGTAAATTTGCATCATGTAAATGACTAAATGGGCAAGATGCTGCTGTGAAGCCATTATCCGCTTTAGTTTTTTTTTTTTTTTACTTTATTTTTTGCCAAAAAAAACTAATAAAAAAATTAAAAAAAAGTCTAAATAGATTATGGACCATCCGAAAAAGTGATATTGTACCATTGTAAAAAAATAGTAAATTTTTTTAAAAAAATATCAAATTTGGTCTCTAAGAATATTTAATTATGAGGATCATGTTGAGCGGTTCGGATCGACTGTTCGGACTTTGAAAATGGAGATAAAAAATGTGGAGCATATTGGAGCACAAAATCATAGTGCATTTGAACCCTCCTCATTCATTTATAATATACAGAAAGCTTGAAACTAGCTCGCTAGTTAGAGGGCTGATGCAAAAGATTAAGAATAAGATGATGATTAATTATTTAAAATCGTCCAAGGATTATTTATTGTTGCTGCTGGAAAAGAAAATAAGGCGATATTCGCGTGGGCACTATATTTATTCATCTGCCTTCTCATAAACAATAAAATTACCAATTATTTTGTAAAATATATAAAATTAATTTATTACTCGTAGTATATATTCGAATATCATGACTTGTTTGAACATAAAACACACTCTCCTATATAGTGCACCTTAAGAGTAACTATATGATAATAATTATTTTCTAACACGACTTTTACGTTAGAGCTGCAAGAAATACTTGTATAGCTCGATCGTGACTCGATCAAAATCAATTCGAATCTATAGCTTGAGCTCGGCTGGCTCGATAAGATTTATAGTCAGCGAAACCCTAGAGCCGTCAGCGACCATGCAGCCCCCCTCTCTAGCTATCACTTCTAGGCCTCATCTTCGATACATATCATCTCTTCTCTCTCGTTCGGCTCTATCTCCTCGAGCGGAGATGAGAATGAGGGAGAGGGGAGGGAGCGGAGCCGAGAGCATTGTATCGTTGGAACTCGGAGCGTAGAGTTCTCATCTTGATCAAAGTACGGCAATAAGTAGATTTGGTCGTCGGAACACGGCGGCGGTTGAAAGAGCGGATCCGATCGTGGAGCGAGATGGAGATTAAGATATTAGAGTAATTATGAGTGTATATAAGTAGGATTAAAAAAGTAGTAGATATAGATATTTAGAGGGTCAGTGGCAGAGCTATTGTATAAGAATGGAGTCAATTGACCTTCATTTTTTTTTCAAAATTTTTGATTTGTAGTAAATTATTACAAATAGTGTAAATTAAATAACATCATTTGTAGTAAGAAAATTTTATATGATTGATCATCATTCATGTTTGACACTCATAACTTGAAAGTCTGGTTCCGCCCCTGTAAAGAGTGATTAGAATAATTTTGAATAATTCAGAAGATTTCGTGAGAATAAAAAAGTAAATATACGAATATAAGTCACTTGACTCATTGTAAATACGTTTTTTTATCAATCGAATTATTAGTAAGTATTAAAGCCTCTAACCATAAAAAAGATTTATAATAAGTTTGAACAAAAAGATCATTTTAATTGGATTACTGATCAGAACTCGACTCGAATATACACTTGCTATGTATTTATGTTATGAAATTTGAAGTATTCATTAATATATGAGGATAACTAAAAGGTTTCATCTCTTTTATGTCTTATTGTGTCTCATATTTTTCATTTTTATTTTCAAAGTTAAAATAGTCGATTCGAACTGATCAACATGATTTTCAAATTAAAATGTATTTGGAGATCAAATTTATATTTTTTTTGGACCATCCACAAAAATAATGATTTTGTATCTATTTAAAAAAAATAGTAATTTTATTTTTCAAAAAGAATATAAAATTTAGTTTCTAAGCACATTTTAATCCGGAGATCAAATTTATCGGTTTGGATCGACAGTTTGAACTTTAACAATGGAGATAAAAATGTGAGACACAATGAGACATGAATGGCATGAGACATTAAACTTTTTAATTTTATTTTAAAATTAATTAACAAAATATAGGTAAGTAAATAAATATAATCTAGAACGGAATGACTATTAGTTATTTTACCCATTCTCTGTAAACTCAAAATAGTTTAATAAATCAAGGGAAATCATCTAAACACATGTTTAGTGTCTTTTTCACATTTGAGAGAGAGGGGGAGAGAGAGGAGAGGGAGAGGGAGAGAAGAGAAATAGACAAATTTAATATTATATTAGTTTAATGTAAGAGTTTTAAAAAAAATGAAGAAACTAAATATGTTTTTCATTAATATATTTCTCAAAATATTGAAAACCAGTCATCCAAGAGGCTGTTGTGATGTTCCAATAATGAGAATAAAGAGGGAGTCTACAAAGATATTTATTATCAATATCAGTTATGATATTTGCTAACATAATAGAGTTAAAAAATGTACTAAAAAATGTTATGTAATAACCATAAATTTTGTCTAAAAGAGGAAAAGAGAGAGGAGAGGGAGAGTTTATTTTTTAAGGGAGAGGGAGCGGGAGATGAGGGAGAGAGTTTTTTAGATGCAATTTTTCATGTTTTGGCCCGTAAGTCACTCTTGATTCAATATAGCATATGTTTTTTAAGACAAAATTAAAGATCCCCTTTAGCTTAAATTCTTAATGAAGTCTCTATCCTTGGCTAATTTGTTTCCTTTATAACTTCTTAACTTTTTTCACATACAAGTATAAGGTTCTTAGAGTCTCATTTTGTCTTTTATCATATTTTATTTGTTTCATTTCCACAATTGATACAAATTTCTTGCTTAATAACAGTTGCATTTTGTCAGAATAATTTTGTCCAAAAGAGAGAGAGAGGGAAGAAATGGAGAGTTTTTCTTAAAAGAGAGAGAGAGAGAGAGAGGATGAAGAGTTTTTTAGATGCAATTTTTCATGTTTTGGCCTCTAAATCACTCTTAATCCAATAAAACATTATTTTTAGACATAATTAAAGATTATCTTTAGCTTAAATTCGTAAGTCAAGTCTCTTTCCTTAGCTGATTTGCTTTATTTACATCTTCTTAACTTTTTTACATACATGTATAAGATTCTTAGAGTCTTCTTTTGTCTTTTATCATATTTTATTCGTTTCTTTCCACAGTTGACACAAATCCCTTGCTTAATAGCAGTTACATTCTGTTAGGATAATTTTGTCCAAAAGAGAGAGATAGAAGAGAATGAGAGTTTTTTTATAAAAAAAAGGGAGAGGGAGAGGAGGGAGAGTTTTTTTTTTAATAAAGGAGAGGGAGAGGGCGGAGTGTTTTTAGATGCAATTTTTCATGCTTTGGCCTGTAAATCACTCTTAATCCAATAAAATATAAGTTTTTAGACAAAATTGAAGATCATCTTTAGCTTAAATTCTTAAATCAAGTCTCTTCTCTTAGCTGATTTGCTTTATTTACAGCTTCTTAATTTTTTTACATACATGTATAAGGTTCTTAGAGTCTTCTTTTGTCCTTTATCATATTTTATTCGTTTCTTTCCACAGTTGACACAAATCCCTTGCTTAATAGCAGTTACATTCTGTTAGGATAATTTTGTCCAAAAGAGAGAGATAGAAGAGAATGAGAGTTTTTTTATAAAAAAAAGGGAGAGGGAGAGGAGGGAGAGTTTTTAAAAAAAAAAAAAAGGAAAGGAAAGGAGGGGAGGGAGAGTTTTTTTTTTTAATAAGGGAGAGGGAGAGGGCGGAGTGTTTTTAGATGCAATTTTTCATGCTTTGGCCTGTAAATCACTCTTAATCCAATAAAATATAAGTTTTTAGACAAAATTGAAGATCATCTTTAGCTTAAATTCTTAAATCAAGTCTCTTCTCTTAGCTGATTTGCTTTATTTACAGCTTCTTAATTTTTTTACATACATGTATAAGGTTCTTAGAGTCTTCTTTTGTCCTTTATCATATTTTATTCGTTTCTTTTCCACAGTTCTCACAAATTCCTTGCTTAATAGCAGTTGCATTCTGTTAGGATAATTTTGTCCAAAAGAGAGAGATAGAAGAGAATGAGAGTTTTTTTATAAAAAAAAGGGAGAGGGAGAGGAGGGAGAGTTTTTTTTTAAAAAAAAGAGAGGGAGAGGAGGGAGAGTTTTTTTTTTAATAAAGGAGAGGGAGAGGGCGGAGTGTTTTTAGATGCAATTTTTCATGCTTTGGCCTGTAAATCACTCTTAATCCAATAAAATATAAGTTTTTAGACAAAATTGAAGATCATCTTTAGCTTAAATTCTTAAATCAAGTCTCTTCTCTTAGCTGATTTGCTTTATTTACAGCTTCTTAATTTTTTTACATACATGTATAAGGTTCTTAGAGTCTTCTTTTGTCCTTTATCATATTTTATTCGTTTCTTTTCCACAGTTGTCACAAATCTCTTGCTTAATAGCAGTTGCATTCTGTTAGGATAATTTTGTCCAAAAGAGAGAGATAGAAGAGAATGAGAGTTTTTTTATAAAAAAAAAGGGAGAGGGAGAGGAGGGAGAGTTTTTTTTAAAAAAAAAGAGAGGGAGAGTTTTTTTTTTTAATAAGGGAGAGGGAGAGGGCGGAGTGTTTTTAGATGCAATTTTTCATGCTTTGGCCTGTAAATCACTCTTAATCCAATAAAATATAAGTTTTTAGACAAAATTGAAGATCATCTTTAGCTTAAATTCTTAAATCAAGTCTCTTCTCTTAGCTGATTTGCTTTATTTACAGCTTCTTAATTTTTTTACATACATGTATAAGGTTCTTAGAGTCTTCTTTTGTCCTTTATCATATTTTATTCATTTCTTTTCCACAGTTGTCACAAATCTCTTGCTTAATAGCAGTTGCATTCTGTTAGGATAATTTTGTTTAAAAGAGAGAGATAGAAGAGAATGAGATATTTTTTTTTAAAAAGGGAGAGGGAGATGAGAGTTTTTTTTTTTTTTTTTAGAAAGGGAGAGGGAGAGGAGGTAGAGTTTTTTTTTAAAAAGGGAGAGGGAGAGTTTTTAGATGCAATTTTTCATGCTTTGGCCTGTAAATCACTCTTAATCCAATAAAATATAATTTTTTTAGACAAAATTAAATATTATCTTTAGCTTAAATTCTTAAGTCAAGTCTCTTCCCTTAGCTGATTTGCTTTTTTGCAACTTCTTAATTTTTTTTACATACATGTAAATTAGTTAAAGATAATATGAAAATAAATGTAAAGAAATCTTGATAATTGAGCTTGTGTAGGACTCATGTTTGATTTGAGTTTGAATTAACTCGATTGATTTTCGACTCGAGCTCAAATCGGCTTTACCTATATTAAATCAAGCTTGAATTAGTCATTGCTTGACTGGTTTGAATTTGGATGAGGAGTATTTTGCTTGACAACATTGTTTCACTAATTACCCTCTTCTGCAAAATCTTAATTTTAAACAGCGCCAAATAAATGCATAATTACTCTAAGTTACTTTATAATTATTTTTTGCCAACATCTACTAAAATACAAACAAATGAACAATCTTGATCATTTATTTTTATGTCCAGCCTTTAAGTTCCAAATTTTTATTTTTCGTTTTTTTTTTTATATAATCAATAGGTAAAATAAATTACTTTGTGCGTACCTTTTTTTTAGCATTTTTTATCTCTTGATTTTATATTGGACAAACTTAAAAATAAATAGTTAAAACAAAATACATAATTTTAAGATGAAATTCGGGAATTTTTTTTTGAGTATTTTAAACTAATATTAACTACTCACAAGTAATTAATTCACAACATTCTGCCAAAAATATATTTACTTAAAGAAATTCCTGCCAAAAAAAAAAATGTTCATCCTCCGTTTTGTCTTTTTCCCTTGGTCATCTGACCTAGCTACGGTAAACCATACAAGCAAAGTTATATAATTGGTTTTGTTACATAAGCATTTGACTTTGAAATTCAGCTCGGGACCAAATGAATAAGATAGATATATGCTCAGTTATCCAACGGGATCAATCATTGATAATGAAATGGCCGTATCAATTCAGGTTCAATTTTTCCGGCCTAATTAGAAAGAAGTTGACGGATAAAAAGAAATATTTTTTTTCTGGCAAAGACCAAGCAAGCAAGCAGGGAGCTGTTAGATCTTCATGAGCAGGTTTTATGGTAATTGATTTTGGCACGGTCAATAAAAATAGTTTATTTTTCTTTTTCATGAGCAGGGAGCTGTTAGATCTTCATGAGCACGAAAATTTAAGTGGATTGAAACCATCTTATTTTTATAAATAATTATTTAATATCATTATGATGAGAGTTTGATAAGACAAGGCACGGAAATTTATGATAGGATCTGCCTCTGCTCCTTTTCCGATCCGAACCATTCAAAAATTTGCATTTACGGATCTCGATAAAATAACTTTTTCATACACAAATCTCACCGAATTTGAATGGTTCGGATCGGAAAAGGAGGGCCCTCCTTTTCTCTAAGAAAAGGAGCAGAGGCGGATCCGGATACGAGAGTTCTACCGTTTTAATAGCTAGCCGGTCAAGTTGACTAAAGCAGGGCAAAGAATAGTATTATTATTGTTCAAACTCTATTATTCATCCCGTATAAAATTATCATTTACAAAAATTCAAATAAGACAAGATAATACATAGTACATATAAAAAATAAATGTAGAAAAAATAATAAAAAATAACTAACTATTTAGCAGTATAAATAAAAAACAAACAATACATAACGATTTAGTCACTGCTAAAGATTAATCGGCCGATTAATTAGATTTAATTTTATGATATTTAGATTAATTATAATTATAACTTAAATCAAATTTGCACGAGAAACTAAAAGTTTAACTCAAGTATAAATTAAATACAATAATTACTAATACATATCACATAAGATAGTTTAGTAGAGTGATTTTATCTAGTATATCTCTAGAGGCTTGACACAGCTCATTTCTCAGATCCAATCTAAGGACCAATCTTGCGCTGTCTTCTTGTGAATTTTATAATTTTTAGGTGCTCTGAGTCTTCTGACAATCAATAGCTAAGTCTTCAATATCCCAATCAGATGAATTAGAGAAGAAGTATACCAGCGAACAGAATACAAATGTTCTTAGCAAGATGGCAAAACTACGAAAGAATAAGCCGAAATTTTTATTAATAGAAAATAAAATAAATTAACATCGACATTGAAGAACGATTTGACGGAATTTCGAAATATAACAAAGACGTTATGGTCCGTAACGTCAATGGAACGTTATGGACCATAACGGCCAGATTAACAACGCAGCTTAACCACCGAAAAGAAAAAACACGGGCCATTATGGTCCAGAACGGCCAGGGAGGCGAAGGAAAAATAAAATAAATGGTGGTCGTTATGGTCATTGACGGCCAGGGAGAGCCGAAAAAAAAAACCCGGGCAGTTCGGAACCATGACGGCCAGGTGTAGAAAAGAAAAAAAAAATTTCAGACCATTCGGAACCATGACGGCCAGATTTTTTTTTATTCAAGCGACTAAGTAAACCCTCCGTCTCTTTTTCTCTGTCTCTGTCCGTAGCCTTCCGAAAAAAAAAGCTATGCATAGAGCATAGTGACATAACTCGCGAATTATACGCGAATAATTCGCGTATAATTCGTTTTTTATATATAACCGAACCGAACTCCGTATAATACGCAGAAAAACGTATAAAACGTTTTATTCGCGAATAAAACGCGAAAAAAATGCCAAAAAAAAAATTTTCTTCTTTTTTTTTTACGTTTTTTTTGGATTTTTTTTTTTTTGCTTCCTTGTTGTACCGAATCATTCCCGAATTATATCCGAATCACGAATTTTTGACCTCGCCGAACCGAACCAGAACTTTTCATTTGTTACTATGGCATAGAGTACTCAGTAGAGCTATGCATAGCTCTCTGTTCCTTCCTACTTCCCCATGAAGATATCAGATTTCACGATGGTGATGTCAGCCCTGTTAAAAGTCAAGGTCAAAGTTCTCAGACAGTGTCATTGGCATATTGGGAGCTTGCTGTTTGGTGGATCCTCAAAGTTACAGATCCGACTCCGCTGCTCGCCAAATAGGCGAGCAGGACCCTGCTTTTCAAAATCAGACCGTTGAATTTTTTTCATGCACGGATCTCAACACAGATGAACGGTTCGATTTAGAATAGCAGGGTCCTGCTCGCCTATTTGGCGAGCAGCGGAGTTGGTTCCCTGTTTGGTGGACAATAAAAGTGCTGCTTACAGTTTTTCCATTGATCAAGGCTGTGTAAATGACAGCGGGTTACCTAACCACATAAGGTTTGAACTTCTACTGAGTACTCATTCCACTCATTCCGAAAAAAAAAATTTCCGCAACTCTCCTCGCCGTTATGCTCCATAACAGTCCATTTTTTTTTTGCGCTCCCTGGCCGTTATGGATTATAACGGCCAGGTTTTTTTTTTTTTTCTTCGCCTCTCTGGCCGTTCAGGACCATAACAGCCCGTGTTTTTATGTGCTAATCAGTTGGTAATTAAGTGCTAATTTGGCCTTTATGGTCCATAACGTCTTTGTTATATTTCAAAATTTCGCCAATTCAGATATTAATTTATTTTATTTTCTATTATTAAAAATTTCGGAAGAATAAGCCATGGTAAGCAAGTCAACATTAGATTCATGCTAATGGATATTTGGATCTATTCAATTAATGCAATCAATAATAGTGGCACGACATTCTTTGTACATCTTTGATAACCCAACCACCTAGAAGCCTCCTATAGGATTTTTACAAGCCTGGCATTGGAACAAGATTAGGCCCATTTCGCCTACGGGCTTTCAACTAAAAATTAGGCCCATTTTATGACTTCCTTATGAATCTGAACAGGTTTTGGTACTGGTTTAATACGTTCTATCCAAGTGCGAATGGTTAAAAGATATTCGAACTCTAGCTTGTTTGATATCTCGTTTGAGTGAGCAAAAAGTTTGATTCTTGTTTAATGGGACGTTTTGTCTTAAATAGATCATCCCCTAACTGTTATTTCGCGTTGTTAGAGAAGTTAGGAGAGATTACATAGGAGCAGTTACGCTCGCATAAAGGCGGTTATTCTCTCATAAGGGCGGTGACGTCCGCATAGTTAGGTGGTTACTAAATCGCACTCGCTATGTATAGACGCGCAGGTGATGACCGTAAGCCGAGTCCGGACTGGACTCGCATTGCACAAGGCCTTATGGAGTCTTACTGGGCTTAATCGCTAACGGACCCAGAACTTTTCATATTGATCTCGAGTTGGCCTTTGAGAGGGATCTGAATCCCGGTCTATTCATAGCCTGCGAGAGATCCAAAAGGACCCTTAAAACATGACCCTATCATAGTTATAAAACAAGTTTCAGCCCTTTTCAGAATTTCTCTCCATGGTCAACAACAAGCTTCTAGATCTGTTAATTGATTAACAGATGAGGCAAATCGGGGGATGGACGGTTTGTCGTCCTCTCGTCATTATCCGTGTTTGCTGAACAGTTCAAACATTTCAGATTTATAAATTAATTATAGAACAGAGACTGCTAACAGTACTAGGCTGAAGGTTCCCCCGTATCTTTTACAAATTATTTACAATATTTTTTCAAGTTACATTGAATGAGAAACCGTTTCTTTATGGATAATTAAATTGACAACTTCAATAATATTTTTCAATTTCAATTAAGTAAATAAAAGTTTATATACATATGATTAATCTTATTCAATAATAACGATACTATCATACTATTCATATTCTTACTTATCCAAATAACACTATCTCATCTAACTATACAAACGCACCTATATGGGTATCAAATTTCAACCATTCTTCCCATTCACGTGTTAAATCGTAAAAAGCTAAATGTGTGTTTTTCTAGTTCATTTGTAAAGTCAACGATTCCTTCTTGACTAAGAGCGCCATGGGCGACCAACCATTCCACTCGGAAGTTTTGATCTTTGTTATCGATTTTATATGATAACAAACAAGAGGCGGGTCATTTCCGACATTTTTATTAATATCCAAAGTTTAATACAAATTATTATTTATGCCCAGAATCTCATCTAATTTCGAAAAATACCCAAGCCGGTCAGAAAACGGCTTAGGAGTTTTTTTTTTTAGAGACACTATGAAGAGCAAAATAATGAAATCTAACACTGAAAATTTGAATTTGTTTGTTTAAATTATTTGATAGATTACTTCTTTTGATATATAATTAGCATTATTTATACTAAAATATGTTAAATTACTTGAAATTATGTTGAATTACACTATATTAATTTAAATTACACTAAATTACATTACATTACGCTAAAATACGGTACATTCTGCTAAATTATATATGAATATGGACAATATCTTCATTGAAAAGGCGAAAAACGACGACAAAACTTCAAACGGTCATAAAACGGCGCTCGAGTGTCCGATTTCAGCAAATGACCACTTTTCGTAAAGCTTGCGAAAATGCGCATGCGTCCGTGCCTGCTATGCCAAATTTCAAAATTCAGAATTGCCAAAAAACTAAGGAAAGAGTCTCAAAACTTGAGTTGAAGTTTCCGATTAAGATTTTCATTTCTATTATTCAATCTAAGTAGCTCAGTAAATTAGTTACATAATGAACTTGTAGAATACCAATTTTTACTATTTTTGGAATTTTTTTACTATTTTTTATGATTCATGAAAGATGGCACAGAATCGGTCTACTTTAGCGTAATTTTGCATAGTTTAGCGTAATTAGCGAAGTTATTGTAATTTAGTGTAATTCAACATAATTTTCAGTAATCCAGTGTATTTTAGTATAAATATGCTAATTATAAATCAAAAGAAGTAATCTAACAAATAATTTAAACAAAAAATTTCAATTTTCAGTGTTAGATTTTATTATTTTGCTATTCATAGTGTCTCTAAAAAAAAAAAAAAAAACGAGTAAGTCGGCCAGAAAATGGCCGGCTTACTCCTACCCCCTAAGCCGGCCATTTTCTGGCCGGCTTGGGCATTTTTCGAAATTGGATGAGATTCTGGGTATAAATAATAATTTGTATTAAACTTTGGATATTAATAAAAATGTCGGGGGTCATTTCAACAATATAAGTTTTCTAAGTAAATTACCCGATACACTATTATTTGATATTATTAGAGTACACAAATATCATTTTGCATCTCTATAATATATAATTTATGAATGAAGATAGTCATCTCCGGCTCTCTCTCGTTTTCCTCTCTCATCTATCCTTTCCTCCAGCACAGCTGTCAGGTTAATCTATTTTAAGGTGAAGTGTCAGACATGGATAAGCTCGGTTCAAACCCGGCGAACAAGTGCGCGATCACTCCACTCGGTTTCCTCGAGCGAACTGCCACGGTGTACGGCGATTGCCCCTCGGTGGTGTACCACAGTACGGTGTACACATGGGCCGAGACGCACCGGCGCTGCCTCCGCCTTGCCTCCGCGCTCTGCTCTCTTGGCATCTCCCGCCGTGATGTGGTAATTTCACTTTTCTTTTCCATTTCTACGAATCAGTATGTACCTTTTGGCCATACTCCTTTTATTCGGTTCAAAATCAGAAATTATTCCTCTGCTCCAACAAACTCATTCCTTTACCACAGGTATCGGTGTTGGCTCCAAACATACCGGCGATGTACGAAATGCACTTCGGTGTACCAATGAGTGGTGCGGTGCTCAACACCATCAATATTCGTCTTGATGCACGCACAATCTCAGTGCTCCTCCAACACAGCGAATCAAAGCTGGTCTTTTGTGACATTCTCTCTCTCCCTCTGTTACATGACGCAATTCGCCTCCTTCCCTCATCCTATAATCCCCCTCAAATCATCCCAATTGAAGACCCATACGAGCAAAACACACCTACTCATTCCTATTCTCTCACCTACGAGAAGCTCCTAAAATCGGGTGACCCAAATTTTAAGTGGATCCAACCCGAGAGTGAGTGGGATCCTATGATCCTCAATTACACCTCCGGAACCACCTCTGCCCCCAAAGGCGTCGTTCACTGCCATCATGGCATCTTCATCATAACCCTTGATTCTCTCATTGAATGGAGTGTGCCAAAACAATCTGTTCATCTCTGGACTTTACCTATGTTTCATGCGAATGGATGGAGCTTCCCTTGGGGCGTGGCGGTCATGGGTGGCACCAACATCTGTCTCCGTCGAGTTGAGGCAGCTGCAGTCTTTGAGGCAATTAACAAGCATAAGGTGACACATTTATGTGGTGCACCGGTGGTGTTAAACATGTTGTCAAATACACCTGAGTCGATGAGAAAGCCATTACTGGGCCCAGTGCAGGTACTCACAGCTGGCGCTCCCCCACCAGCTGCAGTATTGCTCAGGACTGAGGCGTTAGGGTTTACAGTAACCCACGGGTATGGGTTAACAGAGACTGCAGGGTTGACGATCTCATGTGCATGGAAAGGGCAGTGGAACAGGTTACCAGCCTCAGAGCGTGCCAGATTGAAGTCGCGGCAAGGTGTGCGTACCCCATCTATGGCCACAATTGATGTCATAGATGGGACCACCGGTCAGAGTGTGAAGAATGACGGTCAAACCATGGGTGAGATAGTTCTTCGAGGCGGGTGTATCATGCTTGGGTACTTAAAAGATGAGAAAGCAACAAAGGCAGCGATTAGAGAAGACGGTTGGTTTTACACTGGAGATGTAGGTGTGATGCACCCTGATGGGTACGTGGAGATAAAGGATCGGTCGAAAGATGTGATAATAAGTGGAGGGGAGAATATTTCTAGTATTGAGGTTGAGTCTATTTTGTATGGGCACCCGATGGTAAATGAGGCAGCTGTAGTGGCTCGGCCTGATGAGTTCTGGGGGGAGACCCCTTGTGCATTTGTTAGTCTCAGAGAAGGGATTGCTCCAGGTGCGGGTCCTACAGAGAAGGAGATTATAGCCTGGTGCCGGGAGAAGATGCCGCATTACATGGTGCCCAAAACAGTGGTGCTTCAGGCCGAGTTACCAAAGACTTCAACTGGGAAGATCCAGAAGTATGTGCTAAGGAATCAGGCAAAGGAGATGGGCCCTGCAAAGCAGAGAAGTCGGATATGATGCATACTATGGTAAATTTGTCTTTTGGTGGAACTTCTGTTGATTTGATAAAGAGTGAGATATAGTTCTCTGTTTTAATATTGATCATCAGGTTATTGTTAGATTAATCCGTTTAATGGATCTTATATAGATTGTATACTGTATGAAATATAGATGAGTGCATTTCTAGTGTATTTAATCAGAATAATTTAAGAGAATTATAGCTAATTGTATCTCTTTCTGTGGAAACAGTTACTTGTGTTGATAACCTGAGTATTGCTCCTTAATATAGATTAACTATTCAGAAGTATTCAACCAATGATGGTACATGGTAGTGATAATTTTGCAAAAACTGTTAGTTCAGGGATTGTCCGTCAACCTTTTAAGCATTAAGAACTGGAGATGCTTTTTTTCCAAAAAAAAAAAAAAAACTAGAGATGCTTGAACCATACATGTAATTGGCTATGTTGACTTTGACTAATCTACAGGCACCAAGTTCTTTGCTTTTACAAGTGTTAGGAGTTGGTAGAAGATTCTGTGTTTAACATAGGAATTCCAGAAGTGTTTTGGAGAGGGAAATCCAGATCATCATTGAATAATTTTTTACATGCTGTTTGTGTAGACTTGGTCAAAATAACTGACAGAAATCTGAAAAAAAAAAGGGATCGACTAACAGTCCCCCCATTCAGTCCCCTAAACGTCCCCCTAACTGTCAAAGTACAACTGTCAGTCCCCCATTCAACATACATTAATTCAGTCCCAAAATGAAAAGTATGAATACCTAAGATATGAAGTATGCATATCTAATTCATCAAGTATTCATACCTAACATATCAAGTATTAATTCACATACGGACTGGGGACCATTACTTTTCGGGGACAGTAACTGTCAGACTGCCTCGGGGACCACAACCAAAAAGTCACGTGGATCACACCACCAGTCCCCCATTCATTGATTAAATTAATTCACATACAAAATGGAAAGTATGAATACCTAAGATATGAAGTATGCATATCTAATTCATCAAGTATTCATACCTAAGATATCAAGTTCATACTCTAAAAACTGGACACAATACTACTCATCTTTTACACGTTTTTCAAGGCAGTTTTTTTTTCTCCATTCATTCTAACCAATTTTTGGGACGATCTATGAGGAATTTTGCAAATCTAAAAACACGAACGTTTTCTATTTTTTTTTTCTCTTTCAAATGAGATCCATGATGACATACTTTTACACGTTTTTCAAGGTATCAAATATTCAAATATGGAAAGTATTCATACCTAACATATCAAATATTTATATATAATTCATCAAGTATTCATACTTAAGATATCAAGTATTTAAATCCAAAAAACTGGACTCAAATATGGAAAGTATTCACCCAAAATAGAAAGTATGAATACCTATGATATGAAGTATTCATACTTATGATAAGTATTTAAAGAAAAAAACTGGACTCAACTTTTACACGTTTTACACGTTTTTCAAGGTGGTTCAATGATTGAAAAAGTTAGTTATAATGGGGGGGACGTTTAGGAGACTGAAGTGGGGGGACTACATCTTTACTCAAAAAAAAAATCCTTGGCCTGAATATATATATAACATTCATATTCATCCCATTTTTCCTTTGGTTTTGCCTCGATATAGTATTTTTTATAGCATGCCTTTTGATGGTTTACCATAAAACTTCTAGTAAAGATACACTAATAATATTTTTCTATTAATTGGATATACCTTTAATATTTTGTGATACTTTTGGTGTACTCGTTAAAAATCCTTCTACTTTTTTTTTTGCCCACCGATTTCATTAGAAACCAAGAACCATTATAGGGTATGGTACTGAAATGGTACCAAACCCTCATAACAGTAACATTCAAATACAATAGCTACATATTTTTTTCAAAAACAAAAGTACAGCAACATCAGTACTCACAAAAAACAACAACTCTTTAATTACATCTCAAGTCAAAGCATCCAACTACATGAGGCTACTGCAGTACCAGCATAGACTAAAAAGTTCACAAAAATAGAAACATAGTAAAACTTACAGAATTAATCCTAAACTTTTAAGAAATACCAGCAATCACTCAGACAAATCTAGACCAGTATGGGCACATGTAAGCTTCTTGGTTAGCCATCATTGTTTTATAATCCACTAAGTCCTGCCAAGTGTTGAGTCAAAATTAGACAGTTTCTATACAGTTGATAACTGTACCAATCCGGTCCTGGTACAAGCAGCCTGATATGATAATGCCTGAGCAATGAATATGAGGTGACTATCAATTTAAAGAGTTGATACAAAAAGCATCTAATTAGCATGATTTTTAGGAACTTTGAAAGTTACATTTGAAAACATAAATTGTATATCAAAAATCAGTGTTATGCTAACATAATGGGAATGGTCAAAATAAAGAAATTGCATTGACTGACCATCTTTTGTTTGTCTTATTAGATTCCTGGTATTTGAAGGCAGGTAAAAGATATCATAATTAATATCCCCATCAATCACAGGATTTCCATAATATTTAGGTGCCAAGCAACTCTAGACAAATATATTGAAAATTAGGGCTCCGTACGTAGACCAAAATGTATTCGCTTTTCATTTGGTCAAAGTTTTTGTGCTTCTATCATTTCCTGGTAATTTCCCTTTCGATGAGCAACTGAGGAGCTAGTGCTTTAAAAATGAGATGGAAAGCATCTTATAGTTCTATTAAAGTTATAAAAATACTAAAAGTAGACTCTGGAATACTTAAAGTGAAATTTTTAAAAATGAGATGAGATGGAAAGCAGCTTATGGTTCTAGAATAAGTTATAGGAATACTAGAAGTAGGCCTCTGGAATTACTAGAGATCTGTCATACTGCTGGAACTGGTGAACTTGCCATATAATAGGAATTCATACACCTAAGGTAACTCAAATTTTGAATTTAGATCCGGACCATCCGATCTGCCCTGTACATTCCACCTCTGGCCAGATTGGACCGGATTCTGATCAAACGGTCCGGATCCAAACTCAAAATTTGAGTTATCTTCATATAGGATCCAGACTCGTATAATAGTTTCTGCATTACAATCCTAAGGATTCCATCAAAGAGTTATATATCATGTCATTCAATGATTACTAGATTTTGTGTCTGACCAATAATTTATTGGGGCAGTATGCTTGAACCAATTCAGATCCGATCTGTAGGGACACTTTAACAGCTCTTGTTACACAGTGGTTGGCTACTCTACAGTAGAATTAGCTAGAACAGAAAACAGGTTACCTACTTACCAGTACTACATTAATTTTGCTTGTAACTAGAAGTTGCTTCCGAATTTTTTTTTTTTTTTCCTTTTATAAAGACAATCTCTCTTTGTTCAGTATAACTGAATCTTTCAATAAATATACTCATTAATTATATCAATAAATATAAAGAATTAGGTATTAGTTCATGACTCAGGATAATAATTGTGTATATGTATGCATATGGAATAAAAAATAAAGAAAGATCTTATTTTTATTATTCATTTCATATATGGTTTGGATAACATCCTTTTTATTTTGAACCAATTTCAAGTGCGTTTGGATAACATCTTTTTATTTTGTACCAATTTCAAGTGCGTTTGGATAACATCTTTTTATTTTGTACCAATTTCAAGTGCGTTTGGATTACAATTTTTTTCGGTTGAGTATGGCTTCGACCACTCTTGGTAGCATACAATTGGTGAACCATAGCCATAGGCCCATATTTTTAGTTGACTTAATCATGCAACACCGCTCAAGTCATTTCCAAATGTATTTATTAATATATTCACAAAACAGGAAACATCTAGCACTCAGATTATTTTACAAGCGTTATCAATATATACATGAGATATATAGATGAATCACAATTGCCAGGTCTTATTCATTTGGATATTTGTCTTGATACTTCAACTTGAAACTGTTATGCAAGCAGTCTTGTGAATTAATTAATTGCCCTGTGCATACAAAAAGTAAAAAAAAAAAATGAATTAATGAACTGTTTTGTAAGTAAATGAAGTCACAGAGTAATTCCCCCTGATTATTTTTGTGCAAGCAAATTGAGAATAAATTACTTGTATAAATGTCACCTATTATTAACGTCTCAGGTAAGTTGGTGCTTATAAGTTTTTTTTACCCCTAAAATGTCATGCTCAGAGGAGTACAAATTAACAGGATTGAGCAATTCTTTGATCAAGAAAGAAAAGAGTTGGTATTTGTAACAACACAAGAAATGTACTACTCCCTATTTCAAATAAACAACACTTAAAAAAGAAATTACCGTGGATAATGAACAGCACCAGCTCAATCTCAAAGCCTGCTAATATTTGCTGTGCCCATCTCTCTAGCAAGATTTCTTAGCATATATTTCTGTATCTTCCCAGTAGATGTCTTAGGCAAATCTTCCTTAATCACCACGGTTTTCGGTACCATGTAATGCGGCATCCTCTCTCGGCACCACTCTATCATCTCCTTCTCTGTAGGTATTGCCACCGGATTGATCCCTTCCACCAAGCTAACAAATGCACATGGTGTCTCCCCCCAGAACTCATCAGGTCGTGCCACTACAGCTGCCTCGTTCACCACTGGATGACTATACAACATAGCCTCCACCTCTACACTAGAAATATTCTCCCCACCGCTTATTATCACATCTTTTGAACGATCTTTTATCTCCACATATCCATCTGGATGCACCACACCGACATCACCGGTGTAAAACCACCCGTCCTTGATTGCAGCGTTTGTGGCCTTTTCATCCTTCAAGTAACCAAGCATGACGCATGCACCTTTAACGACAATCTCACCGGAGGAAACCCCATCTCTAGATACGCTTTTTCCTGTATATTCATCAACTACATCAATTTTGACCATAGATGGTGTAAGCACCCCTTGGCGTGCCTTTAATCTGGCACGCTCTGATGCCGCAAGCTTGTTCCACTCCTCCTTCCAAGCACAAGACATGACTATACCGCCTGTCTCAGTTAATCCGTAACCATGACTCACTACAAAACCCATTGCTTCAGTACGTTTTAACACTGTGGCAGGGGGTGATGAGGCAGCTGTCATTATATGAACCAGTCCTGGAAGTGGCTTTTTCATGTAATGTGGGGCATTGCAAAGCATGCTCAGGACTACTGGTGCTCCACACATATGGGTCACCTTATGCTGGTGAATTGCTGAGAAAATTGTTGAAGCGTTAAAGCGCCTGTTGCAGATATTGGTGCCTCCCACAACAGCCATGCCCCAAGGGAAGGTCCATCCATTGGCATGAAACATAGGAAGAGTCCAGAGGTAAACAGGTTCAGTTGGTACAGACCAGGCAACAAGAGAATCAAGGGTAGCGATAAATATGCCACGGTGACAATGCACGACTCCTTTCGGGGCAGAAGTTGTGCCTGAGGTGTAGTTTAGCACAATTGGGTCCAATTCACTGCTCGGTCTGATCCAGTCGAATTGTGAATTGCCTGATTCAATGAGTTTCTCATAGGTTATTGAGTAGGTATGAGTGGGGACATTTTGCTCATAATTATCTTCAATCGGAATGATTTGAGGGGGTTTGTGAGGGGAGGGGAGGAGGCGAATTGCGTCATGTAGTAGAGGAAGGTAGAGAATGTCACAAAAGATAAGCTTTGATTCACTGTGGTGGAGAAGGACAGAGACTGTGCGTGCATCGAGGCGGGTGTTGATGGTATTTAGAATGGCACCACTCATTGGCACGCCAAAATGCAATTCGTACATTGCTGGTACATTGGGGGCTAACACAGAGACCTTGCAGTAATACATGGAAGGTCAATATTAGATGGAGAAAATGCAATTCCAATAATTAGATACAGGACACATAATGTCTGGGGTTTGAATCGTACCATCGAGGTGATTTACCGAAATGCGAATGTTATTAAAAAAACCTGCCAAGACATTGCTTTTTTCTTGTTTTATCTTATTTTCTCCTTTTCATTGCCTTCTCTTTTATGTTTTTCTAGACCCTAATCTTTCACCACTTGATGTTTAACATTTTTGTCCTGTATTTTAATAATTTATAGGGTTTTCACCTACTAGTTCGGTAAAAGGATGAAAAATGCAAAAGAGAAAGAGTGAGCCTATGGTGCTATGCATAGCACGGATGGGGTCCGTGCTACGGCTCAAAATTTGACTTTTCAAAATTCTAACGGTCGATCCAACCGTTCAATGTGATAACCATATGAATATGTACTTGCAAACTAAATTTTCTATTTTTTTGAATTTTTTTACTATTTTTTTAGATAGGTAGAAAAATCAGTGTTTTCTGAAAATTCTGGACCATCAAAATTCTACCTATCTAAAAAAATAGTAAAAAAATTCGAAAAAATATAAAATTTAGTTTGCAAGTACATATTCATATGGTTATCACATTGAACGGTTGGATCGACCGTTAGGATTTTGAAAAGTCAAATTTTGAACCGTAGCACAGACCCCATCCGTGCTATGCATAGCACCATAGCCTCACTCAAAGAGAAATGTCCGGAAGTTTGAAAAATTATTTCACTAAAATAAAAAAAATCCTATCAAATGATGGAAACCGTAATTATAATTACCGTATTTCTTAAGTAAGCATTAAAGCTTCATAATTTTGAAGGACATGAGAATGTGACCTTTAAACGTGCCCATAGTGCGTGACATCTTTCTATTTTCTATTTGGTTATAGACTTAGTTAATTTTGTAATTATATCACATTAAAACGTCATAGGTAGGTGTTTTCAAGCTATAGCTATAGTACTCTACTTCATCTGTCATTCATCACATATGAAGTAACTCATTCTTTACCATCGAGGCGAGCCATCGAAATGCGAATGTTAACACAAGCACTCATTCTTTACCTTATTTTCTCCTTTTCATTCGCTTTTCTTTTATGTTTCCTAGTCCTAATATTTCACAACTTGATGTTTAACATTTTTATCTTCAATTTTAATAATTTATAGGTTTTCACCTACCAGTATGGGAAAAGAATGAAAAATGCAAAAGGGAAATGTACGGAAGTATGAAAAATTATTTCACTAATTAAAATAAAAAAAAAAGTCCTATCAAATGATGGAAACCATAGTGGAACTTTCGGATGTTTGTGTTTCAATCTATATATAATTACCGTAGTTATGTTTCCTAAGTAGGCATTAATAGAGCTTCATAATTTGGAAGACATGATACAAAGCGACCTTTAAGTGTGCCCATAGTATGACATCTTTCCTTTTTTCTATTCGGTGATAGACTTAGGTGGTTTTCAAGCTAGCTAGTACTCTCAGACTTCATCTGTCATTCATCACATATGAAAAGTAACTCACTTTCATTATCCTTATCTCGCATAATTACCAATCAATGTTCCACGTCAGTGCTATATATGTGTATTAGTTTATCAAATTCCTACAAAAAGAAACAGGCATGCAATAAGCTGGGGAAAGAGGTAGAGAGTATACCACATCACGGCGGGAAATGCCAAGGGAGTAGAGAGCAGAGGCAAGGCGGAGGCACCGTTTTTGCGTCTCAGCCCATGTGTACACTGTTTCATTGTAAACAATCGACTTGCAGTTACCGTAAACCGTGGCGGTGCGCTCAAGAAAATTAAGAGGTGTGAGGGGATTGCTATTGGCCTCATTGAGTCCGAGCTTTTCCATAGTGATGCAAATATATTAGGAGAACGTGTTGAGTGTGTGTGTGTTTCCCCTTGTGATTATTAGGAGAGGAGTGAAGAGGGATTAGTTGTTGTAGGTAGTTTGATTTAAAGAGTTTCATAGAGGAAGCCTGGATTTTATAGAGGGAGTCTATTAAAGCCTCGGAATAAAAAAATATATATAAGCATGCACCCAACGGCTATCAGCTTTCCTAAATAAAAGTATATTTATAATAAGTTCTAAAGAACTGTGAGCTCTGTGCATCTAGAAGATGTTGGAATATACTAAGACTCTTTAATAAAAAAAAAAAGTTTTAACTTCTGAGTTTTGAGATCCAACGTTTAGTCTAATGACAAAATTTAAAGTCTCCATGTGAGAGTTGAAAGTTTGAAATTTGGAAAATTCTTTATTAGATATTAAAATGTTGATGGTTTGATCCCAACTCTCTTCTTTAAAAAACGAAGAAGAAAAGATTAAAAAAAAAGAGTTCTTAACTTCTAAGAAAGAAAAACCCCATAAATCAACCAATTCAGACCTAATATATTCCCCAATATCTACTTACAATATGACTTACCTTGTTCCCAAATTTTAATTCATTACATATAAAAATTGAATTAAAAACATACCGTCGTGATATTTTCGCTGGATAATCAACATAATAATGCATGGCTGATTTCACCGAATTATCCACCCACTAAATTATCTAGCGGAACCATAAAAAAATTTAATTTTTATATTAAAATATTACAAATATTAGTCAGAACAACATTCAATTCATGTAACTTTAATATTAAAAAAATAAAAAGTAGAAATGTTGACTCAATTTTGATTGACTTTTTGTTTTATTTAAAATATTAGAAAATAAAAATGCTTTTAGAAAAATAAATGGATATCTTAAAATTTTAATGTGTTAGAAAGACTGACAAATGACCCGGCTTCAAAGTTTGAACCGAGATCAATTGCTCGAATCCAAATAATTTTATTTTTTTCCAGCAATTGATCATATTGTTGCTTGATGTGCTGCTAGAAAATAAATATTTGAATTCGAGCAATTGATTCCAATTCAAACTTTGAATTTTGATCGTTTGTCGCAGTCTTTCTAGTACATTCAAATTTTCAAGTACTCAATCAATTTTTCTAAAAACATTTCTATTTTCTAATATTTTAATAGGAAAAAACAAAAAGTCAATCAAACTTAGTCAACATTCTAACCTTCTAAATATTTTAATATTAAAGTTACGTGAATTGAATGTTGTACGTTCTAGTAACATTTATAATATTTTAATATAAAAAATAGAAATTTTGATTATTCCGATAGATAATGTAGCGGAAGACTGTGTATAGTTTCGTTAGAATCAGTTATGTATTTCGTTAGATTATTCACCGCAAATGATATTTTTCGAATTCGTCTCCAACTGAGAGTATCTTTTTAATTCGATTTTTGTATGACCAAGGGTATGTTTTTAATTCGATTTTTTTTTTGTATCTTATGAATAAAATTTCGGTGCTTTGTCGGCGAGAGATATGAAAAATGATTGTTATGAGTCAGGATCGCATATCTACTGGTAATGGAGGTACGTGTATGCATTGAAGAGAGTATGACCCCACCTCAGCAGAAATTAGTTTTGACTGGTCGGCGGTCGCTCTACATGAATTTAACATTGTACTCGTAAATGCGCAATTCTGATCAATGGAAATTATTTTTCTTTTAATTCATTTTCTCCATTTGAATTGACAATCAAGCACTGAGGGTAGTGGTGTAAACGGATTGGATATTATTCGTCCGTATCCAAAAATTAGATACGGATATTGAATATCCGAGTATCCATGCGGATGCGGATACGGATACAGATTTGATTTTAAATTTTAATTATCCATATCCGAATAGTAGATATAAATCATATAGTTTAATATATATTATGAATTGAAAAACAGATATACGTATTGTATATGTATCCGTCTAATATCCGATCCATATTCATATTTGAAAAATAAAAGCGAATACGGATATTGTTTTACTATTATCTGATCCATTTGCATTCGTAACTGAGAGACAAATTTATAACGCAAACCAATATGGAATCCACTTGTAAAATGACGCTATATATAAAAAATAGATTAAATGATTATTTAATAGGTCTATACGAATCTTAAGTATTGATCCTATATAAATTGTTCTAATAAACTATAATTTTTTAAAATTTTAAATGTATATATGTTTATATTTTTACATGCTGCACACTGAAATTGTGAGAATGGTAAGTGGCAAGCCGGAGATTAAATTTTTGTAATAAACCAAATTATTTCTCTCTGTCTTTTTTTCAATAACCAGATAATGATCGCGAATCCATAATTTGTTATCATGGCGTGATCCAAATTCTTTTATGCAAAAATCATATTGAAAATTTGAAATTGCTCCATGTGCTACACTGCCATTTTTTAGGATGGAAAATCTCTGTCCTGATCATTTAATTACCAGAACGTATAACAAATAATGGATAAATAAATAAATTTCGGTTGAAATATTCTCAACCGACGGTCCTATATGCCCAAAAATTTTAAATATACCTCTGCCAAGAAAAATAAACCAGAAGACTACTGAATTTTGAAAATTTAAAATTTATTAGGGCCGCAACGACAAATGACAACTCTAAATAATAAGACCGTCATTTATCATTGCGGCCCCGCAAAAACCAAAATTTTCACCGTAATAAGCTAAATTTTTTGGTTTTTGTGGGGTTGCAACGACAAATGGCGGCTCTCAAGAATAGAGTTGTCATTTGTTGTTGCGGCCTTAGTAAATATGAAATTCTTCAAAAATAGTGATCTTTTGGTTTATTTTTTAATTGAGGGTATTTTTAAAATTTTCGGCTGACATGCAGCTTAAGACGCATCCAATTGAGAGATTTGACCTTTAACCGTGAGTACGAGAAGTCGACAAAAAAATTGATTTCCTAATAGATGGATCACTGAGACTGGTACTTATTGAGAAGTATTGCGGCATAAGGTCACTGGTGATGAAATTTGGCACCAAATGAAAACAAAATATATGATTTCGTGGAGGATGCCATAAGCGGAGATACGTCGTCCGTATGATGTAAGCGGATATGTAACTTATCAAATGTGAATTCGTATTCTCTGCATTAACTCAAAAAGAGATCTTTTGAGTTAATATATCTAGATCATCCGATTCGCTTTAAGATTTGTGCAGACTATATCTACACTGATATTAAAGGGCCTCTGAATTATAGGTTGTAACAGAATTGGCTCCGTTTAAAATCAAACGGCCGAGATGCGTTAACTCAAAAGATGCTCTTTTGAGTTAATGTAGACGATGCGGACTCATAAAATGTAGGTACGTTCCAAGGAGAGAGCGTATCCTCTGAGATATCTCAACTTTTGCGTGACCGATGTGTCTGGTGCCTATTCGGAAAAGCGCAGGGGCCAATATTATTATTCTTTGAGATTCGTGCAGAACTATTTGAATGGTTGTGATTTTCCAAAAAAACACGCAAAAGTTGAGATATCTCAGAGGATGCGAATTCTTCCAAGGAAGGCTCTCTCAGCCGCAAATTTGGAAAGTATGATGCTGATCCTCTGCGGCCGGGTACGCACATCCAACCATGTCGTTATGCTCTTTATCATTATTTTCATTGTTTTTTCAAAGCTACGATCTGAACAATTGATTTGACAAAAGATAAAATAATCAAAATACAATAGCATTTAATACAAAAAAACAAAATTATCTTCAAATTACTGCTATTAGTGTTATTTGAATTATTTCCAAATTTATAAAATTAAAGAAAATAATTAATTTATCCTTTAAATCTACAATAATAAACTATATTTAGTGCTAATTAATTTGTACATTTACTGCTTATGTTTTTGTGGAATGGATTGTTCTTATGATCTGTTATGGGATGTAATATTGCTCAATGTGTGAACTTTTTTGTTTTTAGTTGAAGGGATGAATGTAAGGCTTTGATAACATTTACAGAGATCACCTACCAGCTGTTTGGCACTGATATTCTGCTGAATGGTTTCATTTTAAATGAATTCGGTAGGCTTCAACCAACTTTTATTATAAAAAAAAATTACTAAAAGAAAAAAAATCCATAACAAATTTTTTATCAAAATCTTTGTTCTGGTAGCGAAAGACAACATCTTTTGTTGAAATCCGGATAAAAGGTCCTTTAAAACAATTCAAAAGAAGTTGATAGACTAGACCTCCATTTTTCTATCTATAAAAAATTAGGCAGACTGAAAAGCCAAAACTGTTAAATGAAAGAACTGTCAACCAGTGTTGTAAATAACAGTATGCGCTCGTCAGACAGACAAGATATCATCAAGCGATTAATCAAAAATAATTAGTCATAATTAGAAATAATCAGCCAATTAATCGGAAAATTTTGTGACGGTTTGGTTGCCACCAATCGACCTAAGCGGCCGTTTTTTACAACACTGCTGTCAACTGTGCATACATCGAAATTTTTATTAATATCCAAAAAAAATATTAAATTTCAAAATCTACACCCTATGCAGAGAAATTTTGAAATCTGTCCAAACCGCAAAAAGTTTATGCGGTAATTCAGTCTAAAACCGCAAAACAAATTTGCGGTTTTGGATAACTGCAAAACAAATTTGCGGTTTTGGAATTCCAAAACCACAAAAAATATTTGCGGTTTTGGAATTCCAAAACCGCAAAAAATATTTGCGGTTTTGGAATTCCAAAACCGGAAAAAATATTTGCGGTTTTGGTTTTGGAATTCCAAATCCGCAAATGTTTTTTGCGAATCTAAGTTTTTTTAAAAATTTAAACAGAAATGTTTATAATTTATTTATTTTTTGTATTGAAATATTAGTAATATTTTATATATTTCTTTGAAAATAGATGGAATACTATATAATTTGATTTATTAGAAAGACTGCGACAAATAACCCGGATCAACATTTTTCAGGCTAGATTTTTTGCAGCTGTAAGAAAAATTAAAATATTTTTTTGTGTGTTATTGAAAAAAAATAATAATGTTTTGAATCTGAGTTATTGATTCCAGTTCAAAAGTTACTTCTAGATAAATACAGAAAATATTTGAATTTTTTTATTTTTGAAAAAACAAAAAATGTGTCAGACAAAAATTTTGTTTGAATTAAAATATTTTCTAAAGTTCACATTTCTGATACATTTCTGACACAGTTTGAATTCAAATAACTTAGAACCACAATTTTTTTTTGCGATTTTAGACTGAATTACCGTAGAAAAAATTTGCGGTTTGGACAGATTTCGAAATTCCTCTGCATGGGGTGTAGATTTTGAAATTTAATTTTTTTTTGGATATTAATAAAAATTCTGGTGCATACACCTTTGTATGAACTCACATCATCTGCATTAACTCAAAAGGGAATCTTTTGAGTTAATGCATCTAGACCATCCGATTCACTTTAAGATCCGCACTAATATTAAAGGACCCCTCTATTAAAATCAGACAGCCAGATTGGCTCCGTTTAATATCAGACGGCCAAGATGCATTAACTCAAAAGATTCCCTTTGTATAGTTATTGAACATCCATTGCATAAATTAAGGGTTTTTGAGGGCTCATTTGGTAACGGGATCACTGAATTGAATGCTCTTCCAGCTGGAAGTGGTTGCCTAACATGGATGGAAATAAATCTGCTGTGATTCTGAAGAATGTTTCCACCCATTAAAATATTTCTGGATGGAAGTGGTTGCCTAACACGAATCTCAAAATATATTAATGGAAGTGGTTGCCTAACATGGATGGAAATAAATCTGCTGTGATTCTCAAAACTATATTTCTTTGTGTGTTATTAAAATATTTGTGTGTCATGAATACTAATATTATTTACTTCTGTATTTTTCATACAAGTGAATGGCTACTATGCCGTACAGTTTGCTCTAATTAATTATGGTAAAAACTATAATACTAAAATTAATTAACCACAAACTGGATAGGCAATAATTGATAAAGAAAATTAAGTCTACTAAAATAAGGTTTATATATTTTTTTTTATCGGCTATTAAAGAGGAAATATCATTGTTGTAAATAACGGTATGCGCTCGTCGGACGGACAGAGTACCGCCAAGCGATTAATCAGGAATAATCGACTGATTAGTCGAAAAAATCCGTGATGATTTCATTATTACCAACGACTAATCGATATAAACGGACGTTTTTTACAACATTGGGAAAGATAAGTTATAGTAAAATTGGTATCTTTTTACAACTATTATATTATAATTTAAGGAAATTTTTCGTCAAAGATCCTAAAACTTTATATATCGATGACCTTAATTTTTTTTAATTCCAATAACTAAAATTCAACAATTATAAATTTCTTTATCAAATGTTTTTTTGAGATAGAAAGATGAATGTCTAGCCTATCAACTTCCATTTAATTGTCTATAAATGACCACCCGTCCGAATTTCAAACCCATGACCTCCCACACAGAGGGTGTTATTTTTTTCCACTAGATCAAAAACTAATTCTCTTTAATTTTCTCAAATGTTTATTTCTCATGTCCTGTATTTTACTTACATAATAATTAGACAAGAGAAGTTAGATACTTTTTTTACATGATTATTAAACATATTTCCTTTTCCAACAATGAAGCTCTTTTAATTGATAAAGTTAAAATAAATTTATAGCCTTTAAATGAAATATTTATAGGTCATTCTGAAGTGTTTAAATATATTGATCTACAGTTTAATCATTGTAGTGTACAGACACTCATCTCATCTAATAGTAGAAAATGATTGGAGTAGAACTAGGGTGTTCCTAAGTTCACCAACTCTCTTTGTGAACTCAACTCTAAAATCTATCAGATTGACTTTAAATGACGAATCCAAACCGTTGAAACTCATCTACCTTACGAGTGATGCGTCTACATGCAAAAAATTTAAACTTTTGAATTAATTTAGTATAAAGTCAAGCGGTCAAAATTAGAAGGTTTATAAATTAATTTTAATGCATTCATTTTTTGAACGTTTTTTGACCACTTGACTCTATACAAAATTAATTTGAAAATTTAAATTTTTTGCATGTAGATGCATTACTCGTAAGGTAGACGGGTTTCAACGGTTCGAATTCGTCATTTGAAGTCAATCTGATAAGTTTTAGAGTTGAGTTCACAAAGAGGGTTGGTGAACTTAGGAACACCCTAGTTCTACTCAAATGATTGACCATTTTTTCTTATATATTGCTAACTACAACAAATACAGAACCGTAAAAAAAGACTGCATAATTTCTTTTATTGCTCTTAGTTTATTTGAAAACATTTTTTTATTATTTGTCTTTCAACGGACCTATATTAATTGTTTTCATTCTTATGTTTAAATGGAACTAATCCAATATGATAAAATTATAGAGCACAAGTCAAAATACAAATTGTATTTAGTCATTGCTCCTTAGATTAAAGTACAAATTTTAATTTCGCAAATTATATCTTGTGAAAACTTAACTGTGAAAGTACAAATTAAAATTCAATTAAAACGATTAATTGCAATTTCGGAATCATGAATCATGATACCATATAGAGGAGGGTTCAAATGCCTTCATTTTTTGTGCCTCCATCATGCTTCTATTTTTAGAACCATAATAGCATAAAATTTAAAACATAAATATCAAAATAAAACCGTTAGATATGATATATATATAGAGTTCGGCTAAATTGCTTCCAGAAGCACTTCGACTGAAGTGCTTACGGGGTCAAATTTTAATATTTGATGTTCGAAATGTCGATCTAAGTAGCTCAATCAATTGGTTATATAATAAACATGTAGAATACCAATTTTTACTATTTTGAAAATTTTTTTAACTATTTTTTATGATTTTTGAAATATGGTCTCTTTTGGCTTAAAAATACTTTCATTTTTAGGTCAAAAAAGTCCATCTTTCAAAAATCATAAAAAATAGTTAAAAAATTTCAAAATAGTAAAAATAGGTATTCTACATATTTATTATATAACTAATTTATTGACCCATAAATTTGACCCGTAAACACTTCGGTAGAAGTGCTTCCGGAAGTAATTTTGCCAGATTTTATATATATATATATATATATATATATATATCATTTTCTCTATGCACACGTTAAAGATCACAACATTCTCATATTGTTTTGATTAGCATCATGTGCTTGTAAATATATACTGATGTGGACAAATTATGGACGTTGATTTTTCAACTTATTGATTTATATAAAACCATAATTGAAAAGTTATAATTTTTTTATTTACATGTAGATAAAATAATATATATATCACATCTAACGGTTTTATAAAACCATATATTATTATTTGAGCCGAATATTTTTTTACCATGTTTTAAAAGAAAATAAACCATTTAACCATTTTTTTTTAATTAATTTTTATCACTCCGCCGCAAGTAATACATGCGCAACTAGTAGGGAGGTTGCGCAGGTATAAACTACGGAACTAAAATAATACCTACGCAGGTTATAAATTTTATGAAGTGGTCCCGCATATTATACCTAACTATTACCAACAAAAAGTAAATTCAATAAATAATTATAGTCAATTAACGACACTATATTCAACAATCAAATTAATAATAAAAATAGAAACTATCATTGACCGAATTATTCGCCGCACAAATTGAATTCAAGTTCTTCAATTATAACTTAATTAAAATAAGGTTAAGGATTTCTCATGATTAAATTAACTTCTGGCGGTTCGACATTGAGCTAGCCAAGGGTCAGGTTGCATGGTTTAATAGCAATAATGGTGTGATATTACAGTTAATTTGTAAATTTTTGGCAGAAAAAAAAAGCACTTAGCATGGGACATATTTTTAACTCTTAATTTACTTATTAAGATACTATATTATTCGTGGAGTATTTTTTTTGACATAGAAATGGGATCATATATATCAATTTTAAATATGAATAAATATTTTTTTAGTGGGAGAAAATTGCCTTAGCTATTAGATCAAATGATTATTTTTATTCTTGAAGCATTAAATAACAAAGTTTTTTAATTATTACCAAAATGATTTTGAAATAGTAATAATAACAAACTAAGAACCATTCTCTTACCAATATCCAACCACCAAAGCAGGAAAAAAAATTATGACTTCTCTATCACTTCATATCATTGTTGTAAGCTTGCAGCATATTTTCATATGCATTACAATAATAAAATAAATAAAAAAGGGTTAATAACAAAACAAAAAATATAATCAGATATTAATGAGAAATGATCTACAACAGACACTCGAGATTTTCAAAGTTCAAACCACCCACCAAAGCCGTTTAATATGATATATACATATCGAAATGATCTATCACTCAACCTTATGAATTATATGTCCCTCTCGCTGTGGGAATTCAATTATTTTTTTTAATTTAAAATTTTAGTTTAAGATCTTGAAAATATTAACAGGTGAGCCTCATGTTGTTTCGGCAAAATGAATGAACTTTTTTAAGTCTACTTGTTATTTATTATATTATGAATTATATATATTTTTCATTAATTTTTTCAAATACTGAAGTGCTTTCTCTGGAAAAGTTATGTTGAATCTATAATTTTCTAATTTTTGTAATAATATGAGTTTACACAAAACTTTATTGCTTTACATTTTACTTAATTTTTTTTTGAAAGGTTATAAATTATTGAAGGACGGATTTGTATACTGTAACTCCATCGTAATTTACTGACATTTTGCATAAAAGAGTTGTGGTTTGAAAAAAATTGAAGCTTGAATTACAATTTTTTTTTTTTTTGACAAAAGTGGGTAAACCCACTGGTTTCATTATGAAACTAAAAATCAGTTTGTACACAGTGGAGGTACACTAATTGTACCAGTCTAACAAAATAGAGAAAAATACATATTACATTTTCAACATGCATCAGACAAGCTAAGCGTCACAAGCATGGCATAAAAAAGGTTCATAGAGAAGGTAAAAGTTTGCTAGAGGAACTAGGCAGCACTTTACAAAATTTAAAGCAATCAAACTAAGGCTAAAATTAGCCACCGCACTTGGAGCAATGAAAGGCAGAAGAAACACTCTGTGAATGAGCCGAAGCAGAGTCAGAGGAGGTAACAATCCTCCTGCCTCATCTATAGTCCGTCTTTCCTCCATCATTTGAACGTGCTAGTTTTCCCTTTTAAGGGTATCGGAGTCGGAGAGGATGATCAAACTGCCTTCCTGACGCAAGGTAGTAGTATCAAAGGATAAAACAATTGTTAACTTAAAATAGGAATTATTTTGTTGAGATTTTACACCAAAATGATGTTAAGGTTATTATGGTTGTAGCTAGCTAACATATGGACTGGTTTAGGGGTAACCTGATTGAAACATACCCTATTTCTTTCTAACAAAACTACCCATTAGGTAGCAGCTCTAATTAGCTCAATTAATGAGTCTTTTAATGGTATCTAAGCATAAAAAAACCAAAGATCATCAGTAGTTTCACAGTTATAATAAAATCCATTGTGACCATAAAGAGGAAATGTAAGAACAAGTCACAAAACAGATGGTTAATAGTTTTAGGTTGGCCACAAAAAGGACAGCTCACATCTCCTATCCAACCTCTATTACTAAGGTTAACTTTGGTTAAACCTTATGTTGTTTAACTAACCATAGGAAAATTTTAATTTTGCAGAGAATGTGAGATAACCAAACAAAGTCAAAGTAAGTGTTATTAATTCCCGCATATTCTAATCAAATATACAAAGAATTGTAGAATTTATATGAATTCTGAGGAGATTAAAATCTTTCTTATCATTGAAGTTCATAATACAAGGTCTTTTATACTACAAGAGAGAATATTACCGTCATGCTATATTTCTACTTTTGGTACCTACACAGTAGCATACCGTTTATTTTCTTTCTCTAAATAGGATTTCCTATTTGATCTAATCCTAGCCCTTTGATCAATGATGAATCACTGAGATCAATTCTACTCTAATTCTTCTATAATTTTAACACTCTCCCTCAAGCTAGGAATGTATATATCGTACAATCCTAGCTTGCTTGCAATATTGTCGAATTGTTTTGGATCCAACCCTTTCGTAAAGACATCCGCTAATTGTTCATTGCTTTGTATATACGGTGTCTCTATTTCTTTGGCTTGGACTTTTTCTCTCACAAAATGGCAATCTACTTCTATGTGCTTGGTCCGCTCATGGAACACCGGATTTAATGCGATGTGTCGTGCGGAGTTGTTGTCACAATACATTTTCATTGGTTGATTGACTTCGATGCCGATATCCTTAAGAAGTTGTTTGAGCCACACTAATTCACTTGCGGTTGACGCCATGGCTCGATACTCCGCTTCCGCGCTAGATCGTGCCACAACGTTTTGTTTCTTGCTTTTCCATGTGACTAAATTTCCGCCTACAAATGTGCAAAAGCCGGTAGTGGACTTCCGATCGAAACTCCCGGCCCAATCTGCATCGGAATAGCCACATATGACATTAGAATTATTGTTTTTCATTAATATCCCTTTACCGGGTGTTTTCTTTAGATACCTCAAAATTTTATTTATGGCCTCTAAGTGCAGTGTTCTAGGTGAATGCATAAATTTACTAACTTGGCTTACCGAATAGGAAATATCCGGACGGGTTACGGTAAGGTAAATTAATTTTTCTACAATTCTTTGAAATTGGTTTATATCCTCTAACAATTCACCATCTTCACTATTTAATTTACATTTGCTATCAAAAGGTGTGGAGGCCGGTTTGCACCCTAATTTTTCGGTTTCTTCTAAGAGATCTAAAATATACTTTCTTTGTGAAATAAAGAGTCCCAATTTTGAGTAGGCTACTTCTATTCCTAAAAAATATTTTAGATATCCAAGGTCCTTGATATCAAATTTCTCCTTCAATTGGTATTTGATTTTTTTGATTTCACCTATGTTGTTTCCGGTAATTATAATGTCATCTACATATACTAAAATGATGGTAGTGTGTTTACCATTATTTTTTGTAAATAAAGAATGGTCCGAACTACTAATTTTAAAATCACACAAAATTAAATAAGAGCTAAGCTTGCCATACCATGCTCGAGGAGATTGCTTCAATCCATAAATCGACTTATTTAACCTACACACTAGGTTAGAATTGTTTTCCAATTTATGTCCGGGATGTAGGTTCATGTATACTTCTTCTTCAAGTGTTCCTTGAAGAAAAGCGTTCTTGACATCCATTTGGTATAAATTCCAATTATTGTTTACCGCAATGGAAAATAGAATTCTAACGGTATTCATTTTGGCCACCGGTGCAAAGGTTTCATTATAGTCAATTCCGTATGTTTGAGTGTAACCTTTTGCAACTAATCTTGCCTTATACCGTTCTATGGTATCATTACTATTGTACTTGATTTTATAAACCCATTTACAACCCACCGGTTTTTTTAACTTTGGTAATTGTACAATTACCCAAGTTTCATTTTTTTCTAGAGCTTTTAGCTCTTCTTTCATGGCTTGACACCATACCGGACTTGTAATAGCCTCTTGGTAATTATTCGGTTCAAATTCTTTTTGGATGGTAGTAAAAAATGCAAGATGTAAAGGTGAAATATTTTCATATGATAGAAACTCTTCAATAGGGTATTGTACCGTATAGGTTACATAATTCCTAAGTCTAGTGGATGGTCGAGTAATTCGTGAGGACCGTCTAACTTCTAAATTTTCTTCTATCTCATGATTATTATTATCAAGGGTATTTATGTTGGTCTCTTCTTCAAGGTTATCATCAAAAATATGATTAATATTTTGTTCACTTTCTTGTTCCTCAAAATGAGATATTATAGGTTTTACTTGCTCTTGTGTATATGGTGTCTTAAATATTTTTTTGAAATATGGTTCTTCTTCACAAAATATGATATCTCTAGACATAAATAATTTTTTGCTAATAGGATCATAACACTTGTAACCTTTTTTGTAAGTAGAGTAACCCAAAAAAATAGCTTTTGTTGACATATAATCAAGTTTGTCTTTTCTTTTGATTTTTACAAAACATGTACAACCAAATACTCTTAAATGATCAAGATTAATTTTTTGTTGATAGAGAATTTCTAGTGGACTTTTATTTTGTAAAATGACGCTTGGTAACCTATTAATTAGATGTGTGGCACAAAGAATGACATCCGACCAATATTTTTTTGGAATATTATTTTGAAATAATAATGCTCGTGTCATTTCTAATGAGTATCTATTTTTTCTTTCCGATAATCCATTTTGTTGAGGAGTATTTATGCAAGTTGTTTGATGTATGACTCATTTTTCTTTAAAAAGATTTGTAAAGTTTTGATTTATAAATTCCGTTCCATTATCCGATCTAAAAATTTTAAGTTTACAATTAAATTGGTTTTCTATGAGACATAGAAATTCTTTGAAACAATTAAAAACTTCATCTTTTGATTTTAATAAATATAGCCAAGTGGATCTAGAAAAGTCATCAATAAATATACAAAATATCTAAATCCATTATAAGAGTCAATTGGGGCCGGACCCCATACATCGGAGTGGACTAAATCAAACACCGCTTCACTTTTACTACAAGATTGAGAAAAGGGAAGCTTTGTTTGTTTTGCCAACTTACAAATGTCACAATTAATACATTTTGAATTTGGAAAATCTAATACACTATTTAGAATCTTGTCGGATGGATGCCCTAGTCTTCTATGCCAAACATCATAATTAATGGATTTTGCGGAAGCACAAAAATCTAACTTTTGCAAATTGAAAAGATAATGCCCATTTTCAAGAATTCCTTCACCAATCTTCGTCCCGGTTTTCCGGTCCTGAAATTTAACATTTTTATAAGAAAAGGTTGCATTGCAATTGAATTATTGTGTCAACTTTCCTATAGAAATTAAATTTATAGGGAATGCTTTTAAATATAATACGTTATTTATTTTATTGTTACACACGTTAATTTCTCCTATGCCATCTATTTGTACTTTCGTACCATTTGCTACTAAAACATATTGGTTGTTTTTAGTCAAGTCTAATTTGGTAAAAAATTTCTTATTACCGAACATATGGTTTGTTGCTCCACTATCCAAAATTATTTGGTCATATAAATTAAAATTTCTTGAGTGAGAAATGATACCGCAAGAGTTAGGGGCACCCTGATCTTTAAACCACACAGAGAATTGCTGGAATAGATGCTGCAGCGAATCCTGTGATCCATCTGACCCGGTTCGATTTGAGGCAGAGGCAAAGTCGGTCATGTAACCCGACTTGGGTTCGGACTCAACCCATTTGGGTTCGGATTGAGCCCCAGCAGTCCCAGCCGCTAGCCCTCTTTTTTCTTTCTCTCTTTCGCCCCCTTTACTCCCGTCGCCTCCTCTGATCCGATCTTGCGCCTTCCACTTCTCCGGCTTGAGGTGGGGGTGCAAGAACCAACACCTCTCATGGGTATGGCCTTCCTTTTTGCAGTGAGTACACACCCCGCCTTTCTTTTGATTTTGCCGAAACTGAGAATTAGGGTTTTGTCGAAATTGAGCAGCTAAAGCTTGGGTTTCGTGTCCCTCGCCGGAGGAGGCTTGTGGACCGCCCATAGTGAGACGCCTCGTTTCTTCTCTTTGAATCATGGCAACTGCGGCTGCGGTTTTGGGGAGTTCGGCTCCGAGTATTATTTGTGAGCGGATTGCCTCGTAGCTCGAATCGAGACCCGCAAGGTAATGGAACAACTCATCTTGATCGATTCTTTTTCGGAGCTCTATTGGGTCTGTTGTGAAAGGTCTGTAAATTCGAAGTTCGTCGAATTTCTTTTTCATGGCACCGTAGTACTCTGTGTTGGATTTAGCCCCTTGTTTTTCTTGTTCGATTTCTTGCATGAGTCTAAAGACATGGGAATGATTTTGCTGTTGGCTGAAAAAGGATTGTATATCCTCCCATAGCTCTCGTGATGTGGAACTGTGATGAAACAAATCAGAAATTTCTGATTCCATTGAATCATAGAGCCAAGTCATGACTCTGTGATCTGTGGTTTGCCATTTTCGTAAGGATTGTTTTTCTAGTTCGGTTTTGTTGTCTAGATTGGCTATTTTTGGTTTGTTGCATTCTCCGATGATGAATTCAAGTTTTTCTCGGCTGCTTAGAGATAAGGTTACGGCTCTCGACCATGAGACATAATTTTTGCCATTTAGCAAATTATGGGTGAGTCGAGAGGAGTATGTAGCATCTGAAGATTGTTGCCCTTCTTGACTCATTTCTATTTTGTTGATGGTTTCTGTTATGCTTCTGTTATGGGTTTATGGTATGTTGGTTATGTATCAGTTTACTGGCATCTGAATTTTTCGGTCTCTCAGTAAACTGGTAACTGTCACTGTTGCGATTTTGGAATTTATGAGATTATCAGAACCTGGCTCTGATACCATGTAGAATTTATATGAATTCTGAGGAGATTAAAATCTTTCTTCTTATTGAAGTTCATAATACAAGGTCTTTTATACTACAAGAGAGAATATTACCGTTATGCTATATTTCTACTTTTGGTACCTACACAGTAGCATACCGTTTATTTTCTTTCTCTAAATAGGATTTCCTATTTGATCTAATCCTAGCCCTTTGATCAATGATGAATCACTGAAATCAATTCTACTCTAATTCTTCTATAATTTTAACAAGAATGAACTGTAAAGACTCCTGAAGAGGACCATCTCCAAGATATTAGGTCCGGGTTTACTGAAGTGATTGGTGTACCAGGAAAAAGGGCATGTAGTTGGTTCCATTCTGACAAGTAAATGCCATGTAATTGTCTATTAAAATCAAAGTGTAGAGAACCATTGATAAAAGAATCATGCACAGAAATAGAAGGGTTTGATGATATTTGAAATAAATTAGGTAAAAAACAGTAAAGGGCACATGACCCATACCATATATCAAGCCAAAAGCTGGGTATCTAATCCATTACCTAGAATCCGATTAATACCTAGATTAACCATACCAACATCCTTAATGATGCCTAACCAGAAAGAGGAACATCTAGTGATTGACAAACCAATATTGCTATATTTACTAATCATAAGTAATTTTCATTTATTGGTAACAGTCGGATCTTTAAACCTGATCCACCACTTGGCTAAGAGTGATTTATTTATGAGTCTGGCTAGTATGACATCAGTGTCATTTCAGCTTATATAACACAAACTCCAAAACCTATCGAATTGACTTCAAACGGTGAATCCAAACCGTTCAAACCGATCTATTTCAATAGTTGTGCGTTTACATGCAAAATTTATAATTTTTCGAATTTATTTAGTATCAAGTCAAGCGGTCAAATGTGTGAGTTTTTAAGTTAATTTTAATGCATTCATTTTTCAACATTTTTTACCGCTTGATTTGATACTAAAATAACTAGAAAATATAAATTTTTTGCATGTAAACGCATCACTAATAAAGTAAATCGGTTTGAACGGTTTGGATTAGTCGTTTGAAGTCTATCCAATCAATTTTGTAGTTGGTGTCATATGACACCGATGTCATACTAGCCGGACTCTTTATTTTTATTTTTTTTGAAAAAAGACAAAGATTGCCCGTTTCATATATTGAAAATGATAAAATTACAAGATACTAAAAATGTTCATCCCAGCATAACTAACAACAATCCAAAATTGCTACGCAAAGCATCATCAGTACCAGATAAGCAAACTAAGGTGCACATAGGCACATACCAAAAGAGAATAACATTCCAGGAAAGAGTTTCATTATCGAAACATGCGAAACATAACAAAGTGCACGAAGGCACTAGAACAGCAGAATACAGGAAAGACTTAAGCTTCATCTTCATTACCAGTCACCCAGTCCAGCATCAGCACATCATCATGATCTAAAACTTGATGTGGAATCGCATCCAGCTCGGTAGGCATCCAAAGTTGTGCAGCGGCTTGTATCTCCTGATTCATTGCACCTGACCAATAAGAAACCAGAGACACAATTTGTAAGATAATGTTTCTCAAAGAGTAAATAACAGCATTATAAAAACACAAGGCATTTTGATGTTTCCATATACTCCAAATGACATCACACACCACAATTAAGAAAGCAGTTTTTAGGAGTTTGGGTAATGTTAGAGCATATTGAATCACATCCTTAGTGGAATGTCATTGTTGGTATAAAGGTTGACAAGCACCCATCCAACACCATATTTGTTGAGCATAATGACATTGAAAAAACAAGTGGTTAGAATCTTTAATATTATGGCAGAATTGACAGTGAAGGTCCCCAATCCATCCTTTTTTCTGCAATAGTTTTTTGGTCAGTATTCAGTGTTTGTGAACTAGCCACATGAAAGCTCGTATTTTAGGTGGGACAATATTTTAGCCGGACTCTTTATTTATTCTATCTAAATTTAAAATCCCTAAACCTCTTTGACTTTTAATAAGACACAGCTTGCCATGCCACTAAATGGTATTTTTTCTTGGTTGGAGAGTTACCAGACCACAAGAATCGTTTCCTAATTTATCAATTTTGGTTCTAATATTAGCTGGTAATCTAATTTTTATTAGTTATAATAGAAAATATGAAGATATAAAACTATGACAAGGAAGAAATGTAAAAGCACGTCTTCAGTTTATTTATTTTTTTATTTTTAATAGACAAAGGTTACAAGAAATTGAAATGAATTAATTAGATATGAAATATTTTCAGTTTAATCCTCAAGTTTGTAAATATTACAAATAATGATGAAATTTTGAGTTTTCAAAATTTAGGTTTCAACAATATTAGCCAACAGGAAAATTTCCTAAAACTTAAAGTAAGATTAAGTATATATTGATTTAATAAATTTGAATTTTCAAACATAAAATCTTTTTCGAATTCACATACATCGATACTAAATTGAAAGGCAAATGTTTGATGGACATTTTGCCACATTAGCGTGGCTAATAGTCCCACAAAATCCTCAATTTTTCAATTAAAAATACATTTTGGAAACTTCCGTTCCACGTACGCATGGAGCAGTTTTTTTTTCTCTCGCTTATCTTTCTCTCTCAAAAATTATTCGCACAATTATTTCTACATTAAATACAACCTAACATTTCGTATTTATGTATTTTGTATGTTCTTATATTGATAATTTCCTATAAAATTAATTCTTGCTTCTTAATTTCAAGGATTCTTGTACATATGGAAATCAATGTAAACGAAGAGACCTTAACAAAAATCGTGTAATTGTCAAAGAGTCATAAATTTATGTTTGAATCATCGGACACATCATCAAGTTGGTGACACCATATATGGTCAGATAAAAAATAAGTACAAGAATTTTGTTACAGGAGTCGCATGTGAGATACAAAGCATTGTGAATTTCTGATCGAATATTCAAACAAAACTTTGTTGACATTAGTTATGCTGACTTACATATGTCAATTTTTTTTTAAGATAGTCATGCTGCTTACAGATTACAAACCAAAAAATTCATAAACATATAGATACAATCGTTGAATAAAAACAATCATAACAATTTTCAAGCTCTAGTCTAAACTCTAAACACACCATATGAAATGCAACTACAAATAATTACACACACCGTGTGAGAAAAACAAGAAAGCACTGTATGGGCCGGAGAAAGTGGCAATCAATTTGGGCCTGACCCAACATAAGGCTCTACAAATTTTTATTAATTTTATACTTGTCACCACCTCCTTTTATAATAAACCTTATATATTTTTCCTTAGTTTTACTTAATGTTGTATTTTAACAGAAAATGTAGATTGATGTAAGTATAATATAGTTTTGTTTCATTCGAACGATAAAAAACAAATTGTTGTATTAACTATCAACATAAAATTGACTACCAATATTCTTCGTGTGAAATGTCGCAAGTTTAAAATCCAGAAGAAAATTCCTTATAAATATTAAATAAAAAAACTATCAACATAAAATTATAATTCATACAAATAAAACATAATGGTTATTATTTAGGTATTTCTCTGTCAAACGTTATGTTCCTGTTTTCATATAAAATGAAATTGTGACAACCAATGAGAATTAATGTTCACAGCTGGAAATTTATATACTTGTACGAAAAGATTCCAATCCAATGAAACTATAAAAAATTTGGATAGTGGGTGACCGGCTTGCAGATTTATAAGTCTTAATTGGAAGAGAGATAACGATCTGAAAGTTGTTTGTGGCATGAACTACTTTTTTTTTTTTTTTTTAAAGTAACAAATCTTTTGTACAATTCAAAATAAAAATATAGTATAACCTAACATCGTCATGTCAGAAGAATAAGATATCGCTTAATGTCCAATTGTGCATCTGTGTACTTTGACAAACAAAATGACAACCATACACGTGGCCAAATGTGCAAAAAGGGATTTTTTTTAAATAAAAAAAAAATGAGTGAGGCTATGGTGCTATGCATAGCACGGATGGGGTCCGTGCTACGGCCAAAAATTTGACTTTTTAAAATCCTAATGGTCGATCCAACCGTTCAATGTGATAACCATATGAATATGTACTTGCAAACTAAATTTTATATTTTTTCGAATTTTTTTACTATTTTTTTAGATAGGTAGAATTTTGATGGTCCAGAATTTTCAGAAAACACTGATTTTTCTACCTATCTAAAAAAATAGTAAAAAAATTCGAAAAATATAAAATTTAGTTTGCAAGTACATATTCATATGGTTATCACATTGAACGGTTGGATCGACCGTTAGAATTTTGAAAAGTCAAATTTTGAGCCGTAGCACGGACCCCATCCGTGCTATGCATAGCACCATAGGCTCACTCAAAAAAATTGATGGATCATGTGCTTGCTCCCTTTTTGATATCATAATCCAGTCTTGAATTTCTCCAATACAATAATGCTGAGTCAGCTAGTTTATGTATGTATAGCGTGCAAACATGTACATAAACATGTCTTCCACTATCAATTAGTTAATGCTCTTATATTAGACGTTACCAGTAGGACCCATTGATACTGTCACTAGTATTTTCTTGTGTTTTCTAGATATTCAAGTTCCTTTATATTTAAAAAAAAAATGATCCAGTTGGTTGAGGATACACGTACAACTGTGATTGGTCTAGTAAAATCATTTGCCTGAAGTTTCAGTGGGTTTTATCTGCTATGCACTTGTGAGTTGTAAGTTAGCCATTTTGAAACTAACTAGTCATAAACATAGTATTAGGCATATTAATTATGTACATACATTAGAAGTTTATTTCAATTTATGCTCAAAATAGAATCAATTTTCATGTAAACATAGATTCATGCATAGTGTTCTAAATTTCCGGGTTACTTTCAATTTGAAATCAGCAAAGAAGATTTGCACTTGAACTTCAAGTCATTTCATAAACCAATTCCTTACAAGTTATATCTGTAATATCACTAAACATAACTCTTGTATATATAGCTTCAAAATATAACTGAAGGCATTAAACAGTCTCTACAATTAAAAAGCAAGAAAGCTTATCCCAAATTTCTCCAAAAGATTATCACAAGGGTTCTCTGATAATTAAAGATCTCACAACAAAAAAGAAAGAAAAAAAAAAGCCCAAATATATGAATATTAACATCAAAACACACATATATGCATCTCTCTTCATTAGTTAGCAGTGTACTTCTCAACGGTAATCTTTGCTGCTTCGCCTCCCTGGACATAAACAAAGCTGAACTGAGAGTTAGATGCCAGTGATGTGATCCATGCGGGAAACTCGAACTTAGTCTTGTCATTTGTCGGGTTAAGTCCGTATATGGGCCCGCTGAGACCGTCAAACTTCAAATTGAGGTACGTGATTGTTTTGCCGCAATGGTTACTGCCAGTAACTAAATGACGGTAAAGCTTCTCACCGTTCGCTGTCCAGCTATCGGTTATTGTGTGCACAAATGTAATAGGAGCACCTAGAAACAGAAGGAAAAAATGGTTTTATATGATTCCTTTTTAAAAAAGAATATATTTTTTCTTCTCAATAAAAAAAAAATATAGATTTTAGGCCATGTGTAGCATTACATACCATCGGGCTTGTTCTCGGCCGGTGGGGAATAGGGCTGAGATGGGGCGGCTGCAAAAGGAATAGCGTAACAGTAATCATTCAACCGCTCTAAACAAGTGATTAATAAAAGGCATAAAAGGTGAAAAGTAAGGTTACTTACAGCTTGGTACACCTGTCAACCGTGCAAATATTCCCACAAGTGGGGCACTGCCGACCAACGTTGGCTCTGTTTGTTGGTAGTTGGATCGTTCATCTGTAAATGCATCGTTTGAGTCAGGACCGCCTACAAGAGCCCCGTAAATGACATTTGGATCCGGGTCCTTGCTGTCATAATACTTGTCGAATCCTGCTGTGCAACCAACAGTAGTGTTGAGAACAGCGATCGAAGGGATCGATGCACCTCTGTGGTGTGTGTGTCTCGGATAATTTGAACCAAAGCCAACCATGTAACTCATGCCCTTGGGGTTGTTGCCAAGAATGTAGTCCACCTATTTAAGATTAAAATATTGATTTAAAATAAATTGGTGTTTGACAGTACATCTGTTTTTCACCATGTCTATGATTTTTCTTTCTTTTTTAAAAATTTTCAGAGGCGGGGGGTGGGAGTGTACCTGAGACTGGGCAAATTTGAGGATATCCGCAGGCTGCACTTGACCATCAGGACAGTTTAGAACATTGTTGGTCGTGGCGAGGTAGTCAGAGTAAACAAGCATCAGGAAGGTTGCACTTGAGACGTATTGCAGGTTATTCCATTCATCAACATACAAGAGGCCCCCTGATTGAAGAACAAAATCATAAAATTTCACGTTAGAATTAATTTGGATATCCAATTATATTCTACAATTGGTTAATTAATGCATGGAGTGTGTTTGATCAACCTGGAGTCAGCTTGATGTTGTGCCCACTGTTCTTCTGAAGGGCAGCACACAGGAAGAATTCACCCTTGGCCTGATACTGTTTCAGTGTGTCGCTGTAACTACCGCCATTACCATGGAGCAGCGCCTAGACAAAATAATAAAGATTTGTCAGTAATTATATCGGCAATATTCAAATCCTTTTTTATGATGTTGTTTGTAAGTTGTAACTGCTATTATTACGAACAAAAAGGTTTGCATTTGTTAAGTGATCATATATTTGAGGAAATATACATACCTTGGATAGGAGGACTTGAACACCGGCGTATTTGTTGTCCCAAGAGAATTCAGTGACAGCCCACCCAATTCCACCAAGGCTAGCGGCATTTTGAGTGGCGTAGTTGAGGTAGAACTGATCATTGGTTGCCACGTAAAGCCATGCGGATGCCCATAACAACTCATCCTACCGAAAGAAAAGGAGCCGTTTACCAATTATATCATTCAATTTGATTTTATGTAAGTTATTGGTACATGACATGACGCCTGCGTACAGGCAATGGCCTAAATATAAGGTATTATCTTGGCTGCAATTTTTGGGAACTTCATTGTGATTCAATATTTCAATCCATGAAAAGAAATTTTGTTGACCATCCCTAAATTGAATTTAAATTTTAGTTATTGTAGAAATCTATGTCCTCCTTTTCTCAAGTGAATGCTAAAGGCTTGCGAGTTTTTATATCCATTTTTAGTGCTTATGTGGACCTTGAACTTTTCTTATTCTTTTTTTTTTTTAAATCATTTAATGCCAATTGAGAAGTTTCTAAAATTGTTGAAAAAAAAATGTATGGGGGGAAATAATTTCTTACATTATAGCCTGATGCAGAAGGATAGAACTTCTTAACACACTGAAGGCTATCATCATACTTGCCACGGAAAGAGTCGGCAAAGGTGAAGAGCTAAATTATGGAAAAAGAAGAGCAATTATAATTTCAGAATTCAACCTCCCTTTTCCTATAAGATGAATAAAATGTTAAGGAATCTTACGATAACCAGATGTAAACAATATTTATTTTACCTGCTTAGCATGTAAGAGAAGGACATCTGCATAGAAAGAGTCATAATGCCTGAAAGCCAGTGAGGCAGCAGCAAATGCGGCAGCCGTCTCAGAGGCCACATCTGATCCACGATTAATTGTGGTGATTTTGAAGGCCGTCCTAGGCGTTGACATGTCTTCTGCTCTTTCCCAGCACAAGTGATCGCTATCTCCATCACCAACCTTTTAAGTTTGTAATTTAAATTACTCAAAAGTTAATCATAAGGATATTTTTGTTTGTGTGTGTGTGTGTGTGTGTGTGCACATAAGGCTATGTAAGCATGTGCTGTGTACATTACCTGGACCCAAAGGGCGTTGGGTTCTTTGTGCGCCTTGATGAAATAGTCGGTACCCCATCGAATGGCATCAAGGGCATGTTTGAGCTCATTGGTAGCAATGAGCTCTTTCTCAAACTCGATTACGGACCATGCAAGTATTGTTACTGCATATGCCATCGGGAACCCAAACTTCACGTGATCACCTGCGTCATAGTAGCCTCCCACCAAATCCACCTGACCAAATTAAGATATCATATTAATTATCATTAAGTATCATTGCTTAAATTTGGTAATTTCTGAAGGATTAATGAGGTTTGTTTGAGTTGAGCCTGTAGTCTCATTTTTTTACCAACAATTTTTGGTTCAAAACTAAAAGGAGTCTTCATCTTCTTTATATGTGATGAAATGGATAAAATAAAAAATGGTTTTTAAAATGTTACATACCAAAATCGAACTTTATTGTGGGTAATGAAGAGGTGCAAACTAATAAATTACAAGCTGCAGTACTCTTTGAAAAGAACGGAAATGACTTACCCCCTGTTGAAACCCATCAGTTAGACCAGAATCACCACGCCATGTGACACGCTGATCGTACGGCAACTTGCCGGACCTCTGTGCCTCGAAAAACAGCAAACTTTTTTGCAATGCATCCTTGTAGTCGTATGCAATTGCTGCTCTGAAGGTGAATAATAGCAATAATAATGGTAAGGTGGCTGACATTAATCTCGCCATGGCTCAACCTTAGAGAAAGAGAAAGATCAGATGGATATTATTTTACTAGACAATATATCCAATGCAAGACTTGTCATCAATTGGGTTTCTTATAAGAAATGCAATTCAAGAGAGGAGGATTGAAGAAGTGGGTGGCCGGCCGGAACTAGAGGTGGTTACCACGTTGTAGAATTTGGGTTTGAGCCATGCACGTCGGAGAGTTACAAGTTCAAATTCAATGGTTATGTATATATGTTATTTAAAAATTAATTGAATTGGGACTTGTCACAATTTATTGTTATAATTATAATCAACGAAACCTGTACTTGCGTTACGGCAAACGACCTTATTTGAAAAAAAAAAATGTATATATTAGGCGATGACTTTTGACTTTTGAGTTGTATAATTAATGAGCTGTTTCATTTTAATTATATCCCAAAATTGAAACATAGTTGCATAAAATCCTATCTCATCATGGGTTGTTCCGATACGATAATCGAGTCCCAATAATTACGAACCAATCAGATTAAAGTCATTGCTTCAATGGACTTTTGAGAATTTTTTTTTTTTTTGGGAAAAGATTAATTGCCCTCCGCTCGAAGCGATTTCCCAAGCCGATCGAACGAAATTTGAAAATCGTACGCACGAATTTTATGCATCGGAATCGAAAAGACTAAACCTTATATAAATTAAAATTTGTTTAATTTATATGAGATTTAACTTTTTTTGATACATCAAAAAATTTGTACGGAGATAACAGTTTTTTTATGTATCAAAAATTTATGCGTGCAGTATGAAAAAGCATACTAGATATTTAACAATTTTTTTAGTCAAAATAATTGCGAGTTTATATAAAATTTTAATGCGTCAAAAAATGTATTTTAATGCAACAGAAAAGGTGTGCTACGTAAATCTTTTTTATGTACATCAAACGTACATATGAATATAATACTCAATTTACGTACATATGTATAAGACACCTAAAGCTTGCCCGGACTATAGTTAATTAATTAGCACTCATATTTTTATGCCTGGCCTGCAATATGAATCGCCAAACTGCAAATTGTACAGAACCGGGACTGTTCGCATGCCCGAAAATTTATAATTGGGAGGAGGTCAAATTGGGTTGATTTTTCTATATATAATTTCCTGATAAATATTTTTTAATCATTTTCAAAGAGTTGTTCCATGTTTTATAAGATAGACAAATTATTGTGGTTGAACGGTTTGGATTGTAACGCAGATTGATTTCATTTGCCGACCTGTGGGTTTTCATCACTTCTCCATGTAGGTTATAAGACAATACCTTCTGTGTAGAAGGTTGCAAGTTTGAAATCTGAATCAAAGTTCTCTTGTAGATTAAATAGTTTGGTGGCTTGACCTCCAACCTTTACTCAAAATAACAGTTATATATGTTATGGGGAAGTCTTCAAAAAAAAATATATAGCTGATGGCGGTAATTATAACAAATAATAGTTATCTTGCATAACAGTTATATTTGAATATATATTTTTAACATGATCAGAAATAAAATGTATATCATAAGTAATGTAACAAATTTTAAGTTTTTAATACAATTTATTAGCTTAGTGAATAACTTTGGAAGATGCCAATTGTCATAAATTATGTATATATTTACTTATTGTACAGAATAATAAAAATACGATACAAATTACATACTAGATTAACATCTTCACTCATTAAATTTACTAATTATATCTTCTAGTATATCTGTACGGTAAAATAAAATAATTGTTGATTAGTATATATATATATATATATATCAGTCCATAACTACAATGATTATTGTTTTATCATCAAAATATAATTTAACGCGATTATTGGTACGTTGTTGTTTTATTGATATAAGGTACAGCTCAAAATTACTTGAAACTACAATATAGAAGAACTATAAAATTTACTATTAGAACTCCAGAATCGAACGGGCCCTCAGTTCAACTGTTATGGAGTCGAGCTAAACTCAGAGGGCCGACCTTTTCTTACCTGGGCCCTTTAGCTAAAGAGATAATATTATTTTCGGCCCAGCAAAAGTTCGCCTATCAATGGCCAGTGGCCACTAACCACTCGTCCTGTCTACTCTACGTCAACAGGTCCGAATTTTTTATTAATAGAAATTTAAAAAATTAATTTTACAAAATCGGATCATTATCTGAAAATCGAATGTAATAGTTTATGGTCCACGAACATTTTCAAATATCAAATTTGCTTTGAAGAAATAATTGCAGTAGCTTTTCTTTAAATGTAAAGGATCAAACTTCACATGCAGCGAAGACAAATCAGGTAGTCAATTGAAGAGTTCGATATTTGTGAAAATATTTGCAGACGCCATAATCTCTTTTGGCTTGTTTTCGCCGCATATGAAGTTTGATAATTTACATTAAGGAAAGCTTGCAGTGATTTCTTCAAAGCAAATTTGATATTTGAAAATGTTCGCGGACACCATAAACTATGGCTAGTGCTATTTTAAGCGCATAAATTTTGATTTTGAGTGCTGAGAGAAAATTTTCTCCTTAAATTCCTGATTTATCCTTGCCCTCTCCTTCCAACTTAATTAATCGTAATTAAGAAGCGGAGGTAATAAAAGAAAGTGGACTCATCGCTAGAGGGAAATCTGCTCTCCTATTAATTAAAACATTTTTTGGGAAATAATATAAAATATGAAATTCTGGAGGGGTTTATAAAATGATTAAATTTTTGCTCTAAAATTTTTTGGACCTTAGGTAACCAACCCTTAAGAGGTAATTAAATACCAGTACACACATCTGACCTTAGGTACCCAACCCTTGGTCCATTTCATTTTTTGTGTTGCTGATATATATAGCCTCTAGCTTTTATATATTCACATATACAATCCTTAATTAATTTCCCATCTTCAGATTGTGCTATTCTATTAGGAGATCGAATGGGATGACCATTAATTACCCTTCATCTTAATTTCCCCGATGTTGTGGAAATAACCAATAAATACATAGCTCACGTTGGTATTGGAACCTGTAATTCTTGCAAATTAAGAAATACAAATATGACCCTATTTTGACCGCATCTTACTCTACTAGTGCAATCAAATTTACAAGGTACAGAAAGGAGAAAGCAGCAAAATATCACATATATATTATACTGGACACAAATGTAGAATGATGTTGTCCAAGGTTATGCATATTACATAATTTTCGATAAACCTCTGGGCAGTGGTAAGGTAATATAACACCAACCTAACACAATGGACCAAGTTGCGAATAAAATGAATGAAATGAACATTGGGACATGGGAGCAAAAAAATAATCAATTTATAAACCCCTCTCCAGAATTTTCATATTTTATATTATTTCCCAAAAAAAAAAAATTAATAGGATAGCAGATTTTCCTCTAGCGATGGGCCCACTAATAAGGATAAATCAGGAATTTAAAAAGAGACTTTTCTCTCAACACTCAAAATCTTAATTTATGCGCTTAGAATAGCGCTATCCGGAGTAGCGCCGTAGTTTATGGCGGTCTATGTTCCGAAACTTTTAGCTAGATCTTTGTCCGAACACCATAGTTTATGGTGTTTTGTCAATCTTTTGGAATTTTTACCTATTGACCCGATATTTTCAATTGTTTTCATTCCTATAAATAAAAAATTTGGTCAACAGGTACCATTTTTTTCTTATATGATATAGGTGCATAGGATACGGATAAATTCTCAGATAAAAGGTCGATCAACATTCTAACATTTTAAACCCGCTGTTTCGGGAAAAAAATTGAAAAAAAGGAGGAATCATGCAATCTGAACAAGCAAAGTATATGTGGTTGGTACATAACAGACTGAAGAAGAATGGGGAGAAATTTTTTAGATACTTCATATAAGAAAATGCAAATAATAAAATAAGGAGGAATCATGCAATCTGAACAGCAAAGTATTTGTGTTAAGCATATGTATGATTAATTATTAGCAAATGCAAATAATAAGAAAATGAGGAGAGTTCCAATACCTCATGCTCCTCATACCTCAACATACTTCATATTTTATATCTTTAATTTCAAAGTCCAAACTGTTGATGCGAACCGCTCAACATGATATCCATACTAAAATATGCTTGGGATAAAATTTTAGAATTTTTTTACTATTTTTTAAGATAGATACAAAATCACTGTTTTTGGACCGTTCAAAAAACAGTGATTTTCTACCGATCTTCAAAAATAGTAAAAAAATTTCAAAAATTATAAAATTCCATCCCCAACCATATTTTAGTATGAATATCATATTGAACGGTTCGGATCGACAATTTAGACTTTGAAAATGAAGATATAAAATATGAGGTATGATGAGGTATGAAAGGTACGAGGTATTGGAACCCTCCTCTAAGAAAATTAAAAATTTCAAACAAAATTTACTATAAAGACAGAGAGGAAGAAGATGATTTTAAATCTTTTATTTATTCATTCTTTGATGATTGTCCAATGATTTATATAGGAAAACCTAATTACCATTTACAGTGAGTGATTTGTACATAAACTATGGTAAAATGTAACTCAGAGAATGCGCTAGAATTAAGTAGAAGGAATCTTCATTTGTTGGAGTTGTTAGAGGGCACAGTCAGCTCATCTCCATTAGCCATAGAAATGGATGTGTCCATTGTATTCTTAACAGCCCCCCCCCCCCCCCCCCCGCGCAAGCTGAACGGGGAGAATCCACTGTCAACTTGAGTTGAAGAAATAAGAATCGAGGTGTAGAAAGAGGCTTGGTCATGATATCGCCAATTTGATCCTTGGAGCAAAGAAATTGTATTTGAAGTTGGTGAGACGAAATTCTTTCTCGAACAAAATGGTAATCCAACTCAACATGTTTAGTGCGAGCATGGAACATCGGGTTAGAGGCAAAAAAGGTAGCACCGATGTTATCACACCATAAGATAGGAGGAGTGCGAAGAGAAATATAAAGCTCAGTCAAGAGGTATTGTACCCAAATAAGCTCGGCACTAGTGTTAGCTAGACTTTGGTACTCGGCCTCAGTGCTAGATCGGGAAACTGTAGGTTGTTTCTTGGAGCTCCAAGAGATGAGATTGGAGCCGAGAAAGATGCAAAATCCTGAGGTAAACCGACGGTCATCTGGACAGCCGGCCCAATCAGCATCACAATAGGCATGAAAGGTGAGGTTGGGGTTTGGTTTAAGGGTAAGGCCGAAGGAACTAGTGCCATTGAGATAGCGTAAAATCCTTTTGACCGCAGCCCAATGTGAGGTGGATGGGGAGTGCATGAATTGATAGACTTTGTTGACAGAGAATGCAATGTCAGGGCGAGTGAGAGTGGCGTATTGAAGAGCACCAACAATGGATCGGTAGAGGTGAGGATCAACCATTGGGTCTCCATCATTCTTGGAAAGTGAAAGGTTTGAGGCCATAGGTGAAGGGCACGGATTTGCATCACTTATATGGGCTCGAACTATGAGATTCTTGATGTATTTGGTTTGGCAAAGGTGAAGGCCATCGGATGTAGAAGATACCTCAATTTCCAAAAAATAGTGGAGGGGACCGAGATCTTTAAGAGCAAACTGAGATTGAAGATGATCTATTAGGGCATAAATGAAGGCAAGATGGCTGCCAGTGACAATGCTGTCATTGACGTAGACCAAGAGAATGATTGTGTGCTCATTAGAGTGAAGAACAAATAGAGAAGGGTCGTATTGAGAAGCATTGAACCCATAAGCAAGCAAGGCCGAACTTAGTGTTTGAAACCAAGCACGAGGAGATTGTTTTAACCCATAGAGAGATTTGGAGAGAATGCACACATGATCTGGAAGGACAGGATCGACAAAACCAGGTGGTTGTTGCATGTACACTGTTTCATGCAAATTCTCATGAAGAAAAGCATTTTGAACATCCAATTGGCGAAGAGACCAACCATGAGATAAGGCTAAAGAAAGAACAATACGTATTGTTGTTAGTCGAACCACGAGACTAAAGGTCTTAAAATAATCTAGGCCTTCTTGTTGATTGAAACCTTTTGCGACCAATCGTGCCTTATGTCGATCAATGGAGCCATCGGATTTTTACTTGGTTTTATAGACCCATTTACACCCAATAATGTGTTGATTGAGTGGAGGAGGCACAAGCGTCCAAGTACGGTTGCGGGCTAGAGCATCAATCTCGAGGGCCATAGCATCACGCTAATGAGGGGAGGTTTTAGCCTGATTAAAGGTTGTGGGATCAAGGCCAGAGTCAGTTGAGGACAGAAGAGCTGTGTGATCGAGAAATTTTCACAGTTTTCGTGTGTTGTCTTTGGTTCGGGTAATCATATGGTGAGTAGAGGTGGAGACTAGAGGAGTAGTCAGATTTGGTGGAATAGAAGGAATCGGGTCTAGTGGAGAAGATTCAATTGGAGGAGAAGTAGGCTGCGGAGAAATTGGTGAAGTAGGCTGGGGCTCGGCAGAAAGATCAAGGCTGGGGAAAAGGGATTTGGGGAGAGGCCTGATAGGAGAATCTTGCTGGGCGGTTTAAAGAGGGGGGCTGCTAGAAGAGTTATGCTGGGCTGAGCTTTGAGAATGTAGAGGTGAAGTTAGGCTGTGTGAAATGAGAGGAAGCCAAAGTGATAAATGCTCAACGCCAAGAGAGGAATCAGCAGCATCAGTTGTCACCTCATCTTTGAATGGAAAGTGGCCTTCATCAAAAGAAACATGCCTTGACACAAAAAGTCAGTTAGTAGGAATATGTAAACACTTATATCATTTTTGTGACAAGCCATAGTCTATGAAAATGCATGGCAAGCTGAGACTGTAAGAGAGACTCATGACTAAATAGGAAAGCGCGAAGGTCGGGGATGGTGAATGGTTCCTGCTGTGGTAGCCATCACAACAAATGAGTTGAACTTGGGTCCGAGGCCACTGAGGATATGAATGACAAGGTCATCGTCAGACACGAGAGAGCCAATGAAGGACAACTCATCAGCAATTGATTACATTTGATCAAAGTAGTCGGAGTAGCTGGAACTGCCTTTGACCGTGGTTTGCAATTTACGGCGAAGTTCAGCTAAATGAACTATGGATGAGGCGGAAAAAGTATGCTGAAGGGTAGACCAGAGAGCAGCTGAAGAGAAACAGTTAACCACCTGAGAGAGAAGAGTGTCGGATAATGAAGATCGAAACCAACCAAGGAGAAGTTGATCATGTTTGTAATCAAGATTGTCGACGGATTTGTCATTGACAGTAATTTTGAGAGGAGGAGAAGAGGTGAGAAATCGATGAAGGCCATGGCCATGCAAGATTGGTTCAATCTGAGATTTCCAAGCAAGATAATTGTATCTGATGAGTTTGGTAGAAATAGGGTGATTAAGAACTATAATATTTTATGTGGTGGGATTGGGAGGGGTAACAGAATCAGGAGGTTGAGCCGCCATGGCTAGAGGCGCTCTGATATCATAAAAAGACAGAGTGGAAGAAGATGATTTTAAATCTTTTATTTATTCATTCTTTGATGATTGTCCAATGATTACAAGGTGTTGTGTTTATATAGGAAAACCTAATTACCATTTACATTACAGTGAGTGATTTGTAAATAAACTATGGTAAAATGTAACTCAGAGAATGCGCTAGAATTAATTATGTAGAAGGAATCTTCATCTGTTGGAGCTGTTAGATGGCACAGTCAACTCATCTCCATTAGCAATAGAAATGGATGTGTCCATTATATTCTTAACATTTACTAAAGAAATGATTACATACCTTGTTTGAAAATTGTTGTGAAGAAAATTATCAAATATTGATTGTTCAATTCATTTTATGAAAATATAAAGCTAATTATTATAAGTTTCACACTTTCATTTGCACTTGTTATTTTTATAAGCTTCATATAGACTTAACAGTGTATAGAGTTTATTCATTATAAATGTAGTTGACTAAATAAATTTGCACATGATGATTCTCATTTGTCAAAAAGAAATTCATACGAGTTTCGCCTTTGATGTATCAGAAAGGATGAACCCTGTAAAAATTCAAATTTGTAAAAAATTTATCTTTTCAACACAATTAAGTTCTAGGATTCACGCATATTATATTACCTGCGGGTACGGAGGAATGTCCATGGGCGTTATAGTGGGAAAAATGGCACCACTGAGCGGGCTCCGTCACAGAACGGTACGGCACACGAGTCGATTACATGCTGTGATTCACGTGTTCCGTGCCGTGACCATTTGCGTGCCGTGACCATCTTTAAAAAATTTGGTATGGAACGTCACGTCACGTGAAAAATATAATCACAGCACGTGGTTACGCGAGTCATGTGTAATTAAGACTGCTAGATCTTTATCAAATGGTGAATCTTGAATAAACTAACATGAATTATGATCAAATGGTTACGTGAGTCACGTTTAGTCACGGTACGTTTAGACACGGCGTGACTCTCGTAGCGTGACCATTCGCGTTCCGTAACCACTCATTGATATTTTGATTACGGTACGGCACGTGAAAAATTAACTTGGTCACAACTGGTATGAAACCAAAGTCACGGCACGTTTTTTCCATTCTAGTGAGCGTGAACATATATTTTTAGGCCCATCAAATTGGGTCAGACAGATCGGGAATGAATTTTTGACAAACAGGTCACGTGTGGACTTGAGTTATATGTGGGTATGGGGGTCCGGATTCCTTAAAGTAACCCAATCTTTGGGTTTTGGATCGAGACCGTCCGGTTCAAATTCGTCGCTCGAGATTGTTTCGGAATTCGAATTCGTCGTCGGGATGTGTGCGCACACTTCGGAGATGGATTTTCGTGGATTCGAATCGGATGGTTTCAATCCAAAACTCAAAGATTGAGTTACTTCGCTGGATCCGAATTCTGGGTATGCCAATTGTGAATTTTTAACAAACCGGTCAGTGTGGACTTGGGTATATTACCTGTGGGTATGGCCAATTGCCATTCCTACTTGTAAACCATCTAATCTTCCTCGTTGCGGTCCAGGTGACCGGAGCTCACAGAGAGAGAGAGACTCTGCTAGGTTGAGAATTTGTTTTATTTCCCTGATTTGTGGGCCCAGCCATCAGATTTTTTTTGTTTTCTTCTTTCCTCCATTCCACAGGATATTGGACAACTCCATTTCTTCCAAATTTTTACATTTTCTGATTTATTTACAACTCCATTTTTCATGCTTTCGCTTTCTCCATTTGATTTCTATTATTCTTTCCCTTTCTTCTTATTTTATTTATGCTTCCATTTTCCCATTCATTTTTTTAAAGTCCGGCAGAGGGTTAATTTATTTTGGTTCCATGTCATGTGGTCAGTATAACATTCATACTGGGACCAAAATAAATTAACCCTTGTGGGCAAAGTTTTTTCTGTTTGAGGCCTAAATATGTAGGCAAAGTTTTTTTTGTGGGCTATACCTTCTTCTTGCCTTGCCTCACACTTCCTTTGATGAATTGGAGTACATTAGCACATTTGAAATTTGCGGCTCCATTGACCATTGTATTGAGTAGCCACGACATAGTCATTTGATCTGTGATTTCTCATTCTTCTATCTTTGTCTTCTCTGTATCAGTTGCCTTATCAGGAACATTAGGTTTCGGTTTTCTTTGGTTCCAGTGACAAAGTTTAACTTCCCTTGCCACCGAGACCTGTCGTGACTGATTTGGACCACGGAATGTAATTTATTTTGCCATTGAGTATGATATTTGTGAGTGTTGTGTTATCGGATTGAGACATGTTGGTTTTCATGTTGTTGGTATAGTTTTAAAAGGATTTTTGGTTGCTGGTGCAGTTTTTGGTTTCTGGTACAGTCAAGGAATTTCTGGTCTTAGGTTTTTGTTTTCAATAAATTTCTGGTTTTCTAGTAAAGGAATTCCTGATTTTCTGGTAAAGGAATTTCTGGTTTCTGATTTTCAGAGAAATTTTGTGTGGTTTTGAAACAGAAGAGAGAATATAGAGAGAAATGTAATCTTTATTGATTATCTTGAATGTACTGTTACAAAGGAGTAATCCACTATTTATAAGCAACAACTAAGTCTAATGATCATCTTAATTACAAGCTTTGCCACTAACTAACTACAGTTGTGCCTAATTACAATAATACCCCTAGTCTAACTAACATCTCCAATACTCCCCCCGCAAGCTGAACCTAGGGAACAAAGGGTCAGCTTAGACGCTAGGTGGCTGAATCGAGGAGAGGCAAGGGGTTTTGTAAAAATATCCGCAATTTGATCCTTTGAAGAAATAAACCGAATATGTAGGGATTTGTTCGCCACTCGTTCCCGTACAAAGTGATAATCGATTTCAACATGCTTTGTTCGAGCATGTACCATAGGATTGGAAGCCAAGAAAGTGGCCCCGATGTTGTCACACCATAGTGTGGGAGGAGAGGGTAGGTGAACATGCAATTCGGCTAATAAAAATTGGAGCCAAACTAGTTCGGCACTAGTAATGGCTAGGGATTTGTACTCCGCTTCGGTACTCGATCGAGCCACTGTGGGCTATTTCTTTGAGCCCCAAGAAATGATATTAGCGCCCAAGTAGATGCAAAAACCGGAAGTGGACTTGCGATCGTCAATGGAGCCGGCCCAATCCGCGTCACAATAGGCATGGAGAGAAAGAGAGGAGGCCGGTTGGAGAGTAATCCCATGAGACAAGGTGCCATTTAGAAAGCGAAGAATACGCTTGACGGCTGCCCAATGAGTGGAAGTTGGGGATTGCATGAATTGCGACACCTTGTTGATCACAAAGGCAATGTCGGGTCAGGTGAGCGTGGCGTATTGTAGAGCGCCAATAATGGAGCGATAGAGATGAGGATCATCAAAGGGATCACCATCAAACTTAGAAAGAGAGAGGTTGGGTACCATGAGAGAAGGCAAAGGATTTGAGTGAAGCATGTTAGCTCGGCATAGAACTTCTTTGAGGTACTTGGTTTGAGAAATATGCAACCCATTTGAAACCGGCTTAACCTCAATGCCAAGGAAGAAATGCAATCGGCCAAGGTCTTTGATGGGAAATTGCTTTTGAAGGGTGTGAATGAGAGAGTGAATCACATCCAAGTTGGAGCCCGTGACGATTATATCGTCAACATAAACAAGAACTATGAGGGTAATGCCTTTGGAAGAAAAGATAAAGAGAGAGGGGTCGTATCGAGAAGCCTTGAAATCTTGGTTGAGAAGAGCATTGCTTAGAGCATTGAACCATGCCCGAGGGCTTTGTTTCAAGCCATATATGGCTTTGGAAAGACGCATACGTGATGAGGCTTAGAGGCATCGACAAATCCGGGAGGTTGTTGCATAAAGACCGTTTCTTGAAGGTTGCCGTGGAGAAATGCATTTTGAACATCAAGTTGTCGAAGAGGCCAACCACGTGTGAGAGCAATGGTAAGAACGAGTCGAATGGTGGTAGGGCGCACAACGGGACTGTAGGTTTCAAAATAATCAATACCTTCTTCTTGTAGGAAGCCTTTAGCGACAAGTCGGGCTTTGTACCGTTCGAGAGAGCCATCGGCACGTCTTTTTATTTTGTAAACCCACTTGCAACCGATCACATTTTGATTAGGAGAAGGGGCAACTAAATCCCAGGTGTGATTAGATAGAAGAGCATCGTGTTCTTTGGTCATGGCCTCGACCCAATGAGAATGCGATTTGGCTTGATTGTAAGACTTAGGCTCGTGGTGAGATAGGTTGCAGAAATTAAAGCAACCCGATCAGGTGGGGGATGTGTTTTGCGACTCCTAGTGATCATAGGGTGGATTGAGGTTGAGAAATTAGGCTGAGAGGAGGAAGTTTGAAGAATTTCAGGAGTATTGATAGAAACTGGGAGCTCTCTATGAGGGAAAAGCTTGGCGCGCCTGGAGTATTTTTGAATGGGCTTGGGATCCGCTGCAATAACAGGAGTACCCGAAAAAGGAAAATGGCCAGTGAGAGGAGCGGCTGAATCCGCTACAACTTGGGATGGTTCCGCACCAGGAGGAGGAGAGGTAGGATTCGCTGCAATGGAAGCTGGATCTGCACCAGGAGAGAGGGGTAGCGGGGGGAAGGACCGATCTGCTACAATGGGCGATGGATTCGCACCAGAGGGAGAGAGTAGCTGGAGGGAGAGCTGATCCGGTCCAGAGCTTGAAGGATCCGAAATTTTGAAAGAACCAATGGGATGAGAAGCCGCCGAAGTAGGATTGGGATCCAGTGAGGCTGGTTGAATGAGGCAAGTGTGAGGCATGCCGCCAGCACCATCAGCTGTGCCTAACAGAGGAAGCCACTGTGTTGGCTGAGGCAGAGAGTTATTAGTCGAATCAGCTCCAGATCTGAGATTCTTGAAGGGGAACTGAGTCTCATCAAAAATAACATGTCTAGACACGAAAATTTTGTTAGAATCAAGATGCAAGCATTTATAACCCTTTTGAGCACTTGGATAACCAATAAAAAATACATGGTCGAGATCTAGGTTGAAGCTTGTGATCATTGTAAGGTCGTGCGTAGGGAAAACACAAGCACCCCAAAACCCGTAAGAAAGAGTAGTCGGGTTGTTTATGAAGAGCTTAAAGAAAGGAGAGGAAGAATCACTTGTGGAGGGTTGCCTATTAATTAAATAGACAACACTTGCAAAAATATCGTCCCAAAAGCGTTCGGGAATATTAGCATGCACCATATTAGCAAGGGCGAGTTCCACAATATGTCGATGTTTTCGTTCCGACACCCCGTTTTGTTGTGGGGTGTAAGGGCAAGAAGTTTGATGAATAAGAGAGGGAAAAGAACGAGAAATTGGCTTGTACTCCGTACCGCCATCCGTGCGGAGAATTTTAATCGAATGTTGAAGTAAATTTTCCACTTGACTCTTGAAGGAAGAGAACACTTGCAAAACTTCATCCTTAGAGTGCAAAAAATAAATTCATGTATAACGTGAGTAATCATCAATGAACACAATATAGTAACGAAAACCGTTATTTGATTTCAATGGTGAGGGTCCCCATACATCCGAATATACAATCTCAAGAGGAAATAAAGAAGAAGAGGAACTAGATAGAAATGGTAAACGATGTGATTTAGCCATAAGGCAATCATGACATAAAGACATCTTATTGCTAGTACAAGGTAAGACATGAGAATGCAAAAATTTTTGAGTAGTTATTGAAGAGGGATGGCCAAGGCGAGCATGCCACAAGTCGATGGAAACTCGTGCACCAAAGAAGGCTTGAGGTTTAATGTGAAAAGGAAGAGGGTAGAGACCATTTTCAACCTTGGCGTGAAGAAGAGGCTTCATAGTGTGGCGGTCCTTAATGACACAAAGATTAGAGAAGAAGTCAATAAGAATGGAATTATCTTGTAAGAGTTTGGATAAACTTACAAGATTTTTAGTAAAAAAGGGAACAAATAAGACATCATTTAATGAGATTGTATAATTCGAAAAATGGAAAATAGAGGAACCAATGTGACTAATAGCCATACCCTCACCACTACCAATGTGTAGTTGGTCAACCCCGTCATATGGCAAAAATGAGGAGAGATTGTTCAAGTCGTTTGTCACATGGTGAGTCGCACCCGAGTCAAGGAACCATTCGGGACTCGAAGCAAGATTGGTAGTGTGAGCACTATTGGCTTGGAAAGAGGTAGGCTGAGCCAAGTGAGCATGAAATTGAGATTGAGAAGGTTCAGGGTAATTAACCAGATCAGATCTGTACCAGCAGCTCCGAGCTTGGTGCCCTTTCTTGTAGCAGATTTGACAAATAATATCTGTCTGGATTTGGGCCAGGAGGCCTTGGAGTAAAAGAAGGGCGTGGGCCAGGAATATTGGGCCTAGGAAGCAGACCCGGATTGGAGGTGCGCTGCTGGGAGTAAGGAGGGCGCTGCTGGGAGTAAGAGGAGCGCTGCTGGTAGGAACCGCCTCCTCTATTGGATCGTCCAGTTCTTGAACCCGAACCCGATTTCGAGTTATACAAGGCTATGGAGTTGTCAGCGGAAGGGAGAGACGAGCCATTGCTCTGACGAGAGAGGAGAAGAGCCTCATGGCTATAGATGAGGGCCGTGAGATCAGCTATAGATCGCGGCGGCGCCGTTTGAACCGCCACCACTAGAGAATCAAAATCAGCACCGAGTCCTTGAAGGATATGCATCTGGAGGTCGTCGTCTGTGAGGGGTTCACCGATGAACACCAGCTCATCGGCAACTGAGCGAAGCCGAGTGATATACTCCAAACACGTTGAACCGCCCTTGGCTGTGTTCTGGAGCAAACAGCGGAGCTCAGAAAGCCTAGCGCGTGATGTGGCAGAAAATGATTGGCGGAGAATCTCCCATAACTCAGCAGAGGTCTTGGCGGAAACAACTTGAGCAAGAATTTCTCGTGTCAGCGACGACCGGAGCCAGCCTAGTAGCATCTGATCCTGCTTGTACCATGGGAGATAGTCGGGATTGATTTGTGCTGCACCAGTCATACCAGTAATGGTCGGGGAAGGGGTGTGAGAATCAAGAAACCGGTATAGGCCGTAAGCATGAAGAAGAGGGATGATTTGCGACTGCCACGAGAGATAGTTGTTTCGATCAAGCTTTGTAGAGATAGGAAGATTAAGCATCACAAGTTGATTTTCTTGAGTGCCATTAGAATTAGAGATAGCAGAATTTTGAGAGGGATTAGAGTTTAGATCAGCCTCCATGGCTCTGATACCAATAGGTTTGCTGAAATTTTGTGGTAATATTGATGAGAGCAGATACTTTATGGTGTGTACTAAGAATATATTTCTTTTGTGTGGTTTGCTGAAATTTTTTATTTCTTGCGAAAATATTGATAGAACAGTTGCTTTATGGTGTGTGCTGAGAATAGGTTTTCTTTGACTCTATTGACACTTGCGCCTATCTCTCTTGTCACAGATTCGATCTGTTGTCTCTTGGCCCTTTTACTGATGTAGGTTTGAATCCTGCTATGATACCATATTGAATTTAAGAGTGGGAAAGAGAATGATGAACAATGATTTTATTGATCATATGTTCTGATTTTTACAAGGTCTATAGTCTATACACGAGTATTTATAGCCTAAAATCCTAGTAGCTGTTGGGCTATTTTCTAAATTACAATGGTTGGTAATTACACCTTAATTGTGCCTTAATTACAAAGATTACTAGCCATTGTATACAAAAATAGAATGCTAGCTTATTTGTTACCTAAACTATGCCAATAATGAATATTTACTGAGGCTAGTATTTTATTTCTCAATACAATATGCAAAAAATTAAAACTTCACCCCTCGAAGCACAGATCTCAAGAGATCCACCGGACTTAGAAAGCATAGGCAGCAATGGCTACAGCGATCGCGACGGAGGCAATCCAGGAGGCGGAGAAGCATCCAGCGGCACTCGACTCAGGAGTGGTGCTAGGAGCAGCAGCAATCGACTTAGGAGTGGTGCTAGGAGCCTCTGTTGGTGTTGAAGCAGCACTCGACTCAGGAGTGGTGCTAGGAGCCTCTGTTGGTGTTGAAGCGGATGGAGGAGCAGGAGGAGACGCAATTGGAGAGGTCTCAGGAGTCGAAGTAGGAGGCGAGACAGGTGTGAAAGTAATAGGAGCACCTAGAAACAGAAGGAAAAGATGGTTTCATATGATTCATTTAAAAAAAAAAAAAAAAAAAATAGACTATGTATCATTACATACCATAAGGCTTGTTCTCAGCAGGTGGGGAATAGGACTGAGATGGGGTGGCTGCAAAAGGAATAATATAATACTAATCATTCAACTGCTCTAAACAAGTGATAAATAAAAGGCATATAAAAGGCGAAAATTAAGGTTAATTACTTACAGCTTGGTAAACCTGTCAACCGTGCAAATATTCCCACAAGAGGGGCACTGCCGACTAAAGTTGGCTCTGTTTGTTGGTAGTTCGATCTTTCATCTGTGAATGCATCGTTTGAATCGGGACCGCCTACAAGAGAACCGTAAATGACATTCGGATCCGGGTCCTTGCTGTCATAATACTTGTCAAATCCCTCAGTGCAACCAAGTGTAGTGTTGAGAACAGCTATTGAAGGGATTGATGCACCTCTGTGGTGTGTGTGTCTCGGGTAATTGGAACCAAATCCGACCATGTAGCTTATGCCCTTGGGGTTGTTGCCAAGAATGTAGTCCACCTATTTAAGATTAAAATATTGATTTAGTGGTTAAAAGGTTAAAAGAAATTGGTGTTTGACAGTACATTTGTTTCAAGATGTCTATGATTTTTCTTGAGTGAGGCTATGCTACTATGCGTAGCGCGGATTGGTCTGTACTATGGATCATTATTTATTTTTTGAAAGTTTTAACAGTGGATCTGAACCGTTCCACATGATTTCCATATAAAAATTTACTTGTAGATCACTATTTTTTTAAATAATAGAAAATCACTTGATCTAAACATTCTAGACCATTCAAAAGTAGTGATTTTCTAACAGTAAAGAAAATAGTAAAAAGATTCTAAAAAATGTAAAATTTGGTCTTCAAGTGCATTTTCATATGGAAATCATGTTGAACGGTTCAGATTGACTATTTGAACTTTGAAAACAAAGATATTGGTCTAATAGTACGGATCTATGCATAGTACCATAGCCTCACTCATTTTTCTTTCTTTTTTTAAAAATTGTCAGAGATGGGGGGTGGGAATGTACCTGAGATTGGGCAAATTTGAGGATATCAGCTGGTTGCACTTGACCATCAGGACAGTTTAGAACATTATTGGTCGTGGCGAGGTAGTCAGAGTAAACAAGCATCAGGAAGGTTGCGCTCGAGACGTATTGCATGTTATTCCATTCATCAACATACAAGAGGCCCCCTGATTGAAGAACCAAATCATAAAATTTCACGTTAGAATTAATTCTGATATGTATTTATAGTATACTATTGGTTAATTAATGCATGGAGTGTGTTTGATCAACCTGGAGTGAGCTTGATGTTGTGCGCACTGTTCTTCTGAAGGGCAGCACACAGGAAGAACTCACCCTTGGCCTGATACTGTTTCAGTGTGTCGCTGTAAGTACCGCCATTACCATAGAGCAGCATCTAAACAAAACAATAAGGATTTGTCAGTAATTATATATATCTGCAATATTCAAATCCTTATTGATCGAACAAAAAGGTATGAATTTGTTAAGTGGTCATATATTTGAGGAAATTAATATACATACCTTGGATAGAAGGACTTGAACACCGGCGTATTTGTTGTCCCAAGAGAATTCAGTGACAGCCCACCCAATTCCACCAAGGCAAGCGGCATTTTGAGTGGCATAGTCGAGGTAGAACTGATCGTTGGTTGCCACATAAAGCCATGCGGATGCCCATAACAACTCATCCTACCGAAAGAAAAGGAGCCGTTTACCAATTAGAACAAGTTATTGGTACATGACATGATGCCTGCGTACAGGCAATAGCCTAAATATGAGGTATTATTTAGGAACTTCATTGTGATTGAATCTATCAAAAAAAAATTCTGTTTACCATCACTTAATTGAATTTTTATTTTAGTTATTGAAGAAAAATATTCTGTCCTCTTTAATTTTCTTCATTAGATGCAATCCATTTTTAGTGCTACGAGGACTTTGATCCTTTTTTTTAAAGTCATTCTAACAATTTACCAGTTGAATCCCACTCAAAAAAACAATTTACCAGTTGAATTGTTATGCCAAAACTAATTGAGAAGTTTCTAAAATTGTTGAAAACTAAATTTATGGTAGAAATAATTTCTTACATTATAGCCTGATGCAGAAGGATAGAACTTCTTAACACACTGAAGGCTATCATCATACTTGCCACGGAAAGAGTCAGCAAATGTGAAGAGCTAAATTATGGAAAAAGAAGAGCAATTATAATTTCAGAATTCAACCTCCCTTTTCCTATAAGATGAATAAAATGTTAAGGAATCTTACGATAACCAGATGTAAACAATATTTATTTTACCTGCTTAGCATGTAAGAGAAGGACATCTGCATAGAAAGAGTCATAATGCCTGAAAGCCAGTGAGGCAGCAGCAAATGCGGCAGCCGTCTCAGAGGCCACATCTGATCCACGATTAACTGTGGTGATTTTGAAGGCCGTCCTAGGCGTTGACATGTCTTCTGCTCTTTCCCAGCACAAGTGATCGCTATCTCCATCACCAACCTTTAAGTTTGCAATTTAAATTACTCAAAATTTAATCATAAGGATATTTTTGTTTATGTGTGTATGCACATAAGGCTACATTACCTGGACCCAAAGGGCATTGGGTTCTTTGTGCGCCTTAATGAAATAGTCGGTACCCCATCGAATGGCATCAAGGGCATGTTTGAGCTCATTGGTAGCAACGAGCTCTTTCTCAAACTCGATTACAGACCATGAAAGTATTGTTACTGCATATGCCATCGGGAACCCGAACTTTACATGATCACCTGCATCATAGTAGCCTCCCACCAAATCCACCTGACCAAATTAAGCAATCATATTAATTATCATTAGGTGTCATTGTTTCACTATGAAATTTTCTAAAGGATTAATCAGGTTTGTCTGAGCCTGTAGTTTCAATTTTTTACCAGTAACTTTTGGTTCAAAACTAAAAGGACAAATGGCTTCATTTTATTTTATGTGATCAAATGGATAAAATGGAAAATGGAAATGGCTTACCCCCTGTTGAAACCCATCAGTTAGACCAGAATCACCACGCCATGTGACTCGTTGATCACATGGCAACTTGCCGGACCTTTGTGCCTCGAAAAACAACAAACTTTTTTGCAATGCATCCTTGTAGTCGTATGCAATTGCTGTTCTGAAGGTGAATAATAATAGCAATAATGCTAAGGTGGCTGACATTAATCTCGCCATGGCTCAACCTTAGAGAAAGATCAGATGGATATTTTCTTTCTATTTACCAGACAATATGGCCAATGCAAGACTTGTCATCAATTGGGTTTCTTATAAGAAATACAACAGAGGAGGATTGAAGAAGTGGGTGTGGTTACCACCCTGTAGAATTTGGGTTTGAGCCATGCACGTTGGAGAGTTATAAGTTCAAATTTATTTGTTATATTATATGTATTTATGTTATTTAAAAATTAATTGTATTGGGACTTGTCACAATTTATCAGGCGATGACTTAATTTAAGTTATATATATAATGAGCTTTTTCATTTTTATAAAGTGGCCTGCAATATGAATCGCCAAAGTGCAAATGCTACAGAACCGGGCCACTCTTCACCTGCCGGAAAATTTATAATTAATTGGGAGGAAGTCAAATTGCGTTGATTTTCTATAATTTCCTGATTAATATTTTAATCATTTTTCAAAGAGTTGTTCCATGTTTTCATAAGATATACAAATTATTTTGGTTGGACTTGGACGGTTTGGACTGTAACGCAGATTGATTTCATTTACCGATCGACTGCCGAGTCAGAGGGCTTTTATAAATTCTCCATGTGAGAGGTTAAGACGGCATACAAAAAAAAATTGCACAAATGGCAAATGCTTTTGGTCATCTACTATCCCGGCCCCGGGATATATATGTTTTCGAGTAGAAATTTTAAAATTTTAAAGAGTGAGGCTATGGTGCTATGCATAGCACGGATTGGGTCCGTGCTACGGCTCAAAATTTGACTTTTCAAAATTCTAACGGTCAATCCGAACTGTTCAACATGATTATAAAATGAATATGTACTTGCAAACCAAATTTTACATTTTTTCGGATTTTTTTACTATTTTTTTAGATAGGCTGTTTTTGGATGGTCCAGAATGTTCAAATCAAGTGATTTTCGAAAAATAGTAAAAAATTTGAAAAAATGTAAAATTTGGTTTGCAAGTACATATTCATTTTATAATCATGTTGAACAGTTCGGATTGACCGTTAGAATTTTGAAAAGTCAAATTTTGAGCCGTAGCACGGACCCAATCCGTGCTATGCATAGCACCATAGCCTCACTCAATTTTAAAATTTCAAATTAATTTTGTATAGAGTTCGTTCAAAATATAAATGTATTATGATTCATCTATAAACCTTCTAATTTTGACCGCTTAATATTATATTAAGTTAATTTGAAAGTTTAAAATTTTTGCACGTAGACGCATCACTCGTAAGGTACGTAGATAAGTTTTAACGGTTCAAATTTATCATTTGAAACAAATTCGATAGATTTTAGAGTTGAGTTCACAAAAAAGCTTAGTGAACTTAAGAACACTCTAATTTTATTGGAAGCTGATATGAGTACCCGCAGTTGAGTACCCGCACTATACCCGCACCTAAACTGCCATAACTGTTTGTGGGGACCGCAACCGTTTCAAAACCGTAATTTTGTTTTACAAATATTAATAGTAACATTGTGAAGTATATAGTTCAAACAAGACAAGTATTTATATCTATACAATGAACTACATATATGATATATGAATTTTCCTTAAATAACTGTACCCGTGATCACTCAAAAGAGAGCGATGTTTCTTTTAATATTTATAAACTCGGAAATGCTATCGGTTCGGACTGCAAGCGCACAATCCTATCGAGTAGTATATTCGAGGTCGATCCACAGGAAATATTGGTTCAGAGTTTTGAGCGATCGAATCACAATCTTTCGAAAGGCTAGACGAAATCTGAAAATTGAGAGATGTTGTTGTGATCAATGTAAATTAGGAAGCAATTAAAAGTAATTAAAATAAAGATAGAGATGAGAATTCCTAGGGTTTCGGCACACCATTGCTACTCAATCCGCCTTGATAATATATTCATGTTGCGTCTGATTTCCTGTTGTTGTTTTATGAAAGACACCACATAGGTCACTGCGATTTATGTTACGCAAGAATGACAGATCTTTCATCGAGATTCTACATAGGACACTACGAGTTTTCTTACGCAAATGACTGATCTCTTAAATACACAAGTTACTACACAGATCACTGCAATTTTCCTTACGCAAGTGATGGAACTTGGTTCGCGTTTTGTTGGTCTGGTTTATGGTTTCCCCGCTAAGGTTTTCTTCACATAAACCTAATAGATCTCAACGAGGCTAATTCATACAAATAGTTTCTCTTACCATTAAAGCACTGTCACTACCCTAATGGACTAAACTAGATCATTGAAATTAGATGAAGAGATAGTAAATCACAAAAGCATTTCGATTCAACAACAAGAAACCATAATCAACAGAAAATATATATATCAAAACATCAAGAGTAACAAGGTTTACTGCCTAGCCCTAAGAAAAGGAACTTAGCCGCGGAACGGCATAGTTACAAGCACTCCTCTCTTCTCACTTTAATCAAATCTAACCCTAATTACAAAGATAAGTTATTCTTCTGCCCAGGGGCCTTATATAGGAGTGGAGGGACATCTGGAGATAGAGTAGGGGCTAAGAAACTGATCTGGATACAGCTGTCGGCAGTTATTCCCCAAGAGGCGCCTTCGGTTACGGTCCGTATCAGGTGATACGGTCTGTATTAGGACCTTGTCGCTGAGGGTTTTAGTGCTTCTCACGCTATCTCCTGGTCTGTGCTAGGCTTGGTCCGTATTAGGCAATACGGACCGTAACAGAGACTTCATCGATAAGCGTCGCTGATCCGATTGACCCGATTCTAGCTCCATTTGGTGTAAAATAGTCCCAAAACCTGTTTTCTGTAATAAAACATAAAGAAGGGTGACAGTAGCCTTTTTCTCTAATTAATTAAACATAAGTGTGAGAAAATATGCAAAACCTAAGCCAAACCCTACGTAAATCATCATTATTTTGACTCTGATCAACCCGCACTTTTTTTTGAAAAATCCTCGCGTCGTACCCGCATTAGGGGACCACGCAACTATTCCAAAACTGTAATTTTATTTTACAAATATTAATAGTAACATTGTGAAGTATATAGTTCAAACAAGACAAGTATTTATATCTATACAATGAACTACATATATGATATATGAATTTTTCTTAAATAACCGTACCCACACCTTTTTTTGAAAAATCCTCGCGTCGTACCCGCATTAGGGGACCACGCAACCGTTTCAAAACTGTAATTTTGTTTTACAAATATTAATAGTAACATTGTGAAGTATATAGCTCAAACAAGATAAGTATTTATATCTATACAATGAACTACATATATGATATATGAATTTTCCTTAAATAACCGTACCCGCACCTTTTCTTGAAAAATCCTCGCGTCGTACCCGCATTAGGGGACCACTCAAATATTTTTTACATATGTACTAGATGACGTATGAAAGTATTAATATCAAGTACTGCAAGTATTTATACCTCTGCACTAAAATATTTTTACCTATGTGGTAAACTATTTTTGTTAGAGGAAGGTTGACGCGGTGATGATTGGATAAGGTTGATGCGGTGATGCGGGGTCCCCACTACTTCATTAGAGGAAGGTTGACGCTGGAATGTTAGAATAATAATTAGTGGGGAACATATAATATCTTTTTAGAATAATAATTAGTGGGGACCATAGTACATTATTCCTCTAAGTGCGAGTACTGTAGCGCGGGTACTAAAATAATTATTCAATTTTATTCTTTGTTTTCAATGCGAATAGTCTAGTACACCATTAACAATGCAATAATATCTCCCATCAGGCATCTTTTAGTTTAGTTATTTAAATAACGATTATGTTATGAGGAAGTCTTGAAAAAAAAATTATACAGCTGTATAGCAGTAATTATCATGAGTAATAGTTATTACATAACAGTTATATTTTTTTTTGAAGAAAAATGAAGATGTAGCCCACATTTATATTAAATTGAAATAGGATCCGTTACATGAGTGCGGTAAAAAAAGTTTGCTCAAAACATTTGAGCTTTAAAATGACTAAAATATGTAAAACAAAATTATGAAAACAACAGTAAATAAGAGTGAATAAAACAAAAGGAAAACAAAATTTGACAAAAAGAAGATATTCTTTATCAGTAACCATCGTTGCACTGTGATTGTACAGTGCTCTTTTTCAGCATCTTTACCAGCCCTTTACCAGCGACTTTCCCGTACCAGTGATCATACTGGTACACTGGTACCGTTGTTCTGTTAGCTGTTGACCTTACATAACAGTTATATTTAATTGAGCGATTTGGTGAGAGAGGAATAGAAGGCTATTCTTAGATAAAAGAAAGCAGATGCAAATTTTAATCAATGATACAACAATCGAAATTTTATTCTGGGCACAAGAGGGGTAAGGGGTCAAAATGAAGGGGAACAGGGTCTGTCCATGTAGGAATTAATACTGTGGGAGATTACTGCGCTCTGTTGGTGGCAATTTTTGCAAGTTAAATTGGAGACCTTGGGAAGGGGGTTTTTTGTTTTGTTTGTGGCTACTTGGCTACTAGAAACCTGTAAATAAACTTTTTTTAGTATCGATTAGGTTCTAAATAGTGCGCTATATAGCGGCAGTATAGCGTCGCTATAGTGTTTTCGGACCATAAAAGCAATGGCGCTATAGCGACGCAATATGATAATAGCGTCGTTTTTGTAGCCGTTCCGCTATGATACGATAAACGTTATTTAAACCTTTGGTATCAATATATCCATCGGTGAACCATAAAAAAACAAAAAAAAACATATTTAAAGAATAATTATATTAGTGAGCAGCCCAAAAAGAAAACGAGAGGTTAAGAAAAAAATATTTTTGAATTAAGGGAAAAACTGTCCTTTTAAATTTTTATTACCATTAATATCTATTTTGAACTGATTTAAGTAATAAGAAATGAGAATTTTAATAAAATAAGTGAGTTTAGATAGAAAAATAATTAATTTTAAAGTTTTAATGGGAAATATCTAAATCAAAAAATTACAATGGGTATATATCTAAATTTCTCTATATAAAATTGCTTCTTATTTCGTCTTCATCCCATATTTTCACGCTACTCCAAATTGACAAAATTTCTTCCTATAATCAATCAGATGCAACTATCCAAGTATCCTTAAAAAAAAACTCAAATCTGAAGAATATCTGTCGCAAACAAACCCATAGGAGAGAAGAATCAGCGAGTCTCTTCCGATTCAACTTTTTTTTTCTTTTTTTCAACTCATTGATTCTAGATTGGCAAGCATTACAGAGAGAAAGAGACTATCTATGGATCTTTCAAGATCGAGAAAGCGAAAAACACAAAAGTATATAGAATTTTCATACTATGAGAGTCAAATACACAATGAGAATCAATCATATAAAATTTTCATGCTATGAAAGGAGGTCAATTTTACTCTAAATTATATAGAAAATCATAAATAAATACATAAATTTAAAAAGAATGGTTGTCAATTGACCCCGTTCATATTGAATGGATTTGCCCCTGTATAGACCCATATCCCATTTTTTGGTTATTTGGGTCCTTTTCTTGTGGGTTTAGTGGAGTTTTATGGCACTACAACAAAACAAGTCTTCAGAGACCGGCATCCGCGACCGTCATTTACTCTTCTTACTCCTTCCTTTCCTTTCACCATTTTTTTCTTTCTTTCTTCATTGCTACCATCCATATCATTTTTCTTCTATACAGACAAGAAGATGAACGAGTCAAAAGGGTTCATTACATTTTCTCTCACAACTGGTCCTGAGCATCACATCTCACAGGTACACTACACTATACCAGACAGGATGCTACTCTCTATTTCCTCTCTATGTGCTCAAATGTTTATTACAAGTACAATACTTTTATGTGTTCAAGTTCAAAAAAAAATATGTCTTTCTGGTATCCTTGTTGATGGCAAGGACCAAGTTGTAAATTTCATGAATTTAAGGGGCTATGTGTAATTACTGGACGAAACATTGGATGAAACATTGAAACCTTGAAACCTTGAAACATTGAATTTAAGTTGTCAATCTTTTACTTTTATTGGATGAAACATTGAAACCTAGACTCAATTTCTTGTCAAGTATAATTACTGGATGATGACTATGTGTATATCAGTTCCAAACCTAGACTCTGTATATATATATGACACTAAAACATATATGCGTTTGCAAAATAACTACAATAATCACTACTATTTTCTCTGCTTTTCACAGGGATAGAAAATTGTTATACAAAGGTTATAATCATTTCATGGCTTTTGCTGTTTTAACTGTGAGTAATTGCTTCGCTAGCTGCCATTTAAGCTCCATTCTGGTTACAGAGAAGCTCAAGCCAGTTGTAGACAAGTCTATAGTTGGCTGTGAGAATGTTTCATTTGTAATTAAGTATGTAGAACGAGTGCTTCATTTCAAGAAAGCTGTGCTGATCGATTTGCTTTTTTAGATGAAATGTTCAGCTCTTATGTTAGCTTTTATACTTGTTATTTAAATTAGGTAGCCAGTGGCCACAAGTCAATATTGAGCCAATATTATATATGTTGTTTGTCAAGAGGCCACATGTTTGGAAATAAGTTTTTTAACTCTGAGAATTATGCTTATTATTCTTCTAATTGAACAACAGGCTGAGCCCAAGGAGAAGCCTGCTGATGATGATGAGGAGGAATCTGACAAGTCAAAATCGGAGGTACATGATGATGATGATGAAGATGATGATGAGGATGATGAGGTACTGATTCATCTCTTGCATTTTTTCTTTAAGAGTTTCCTTTTAATGAAGGCACCAAAATAGATACTTATAGAACAAGTTTGAACTATCTATTCAAGTGTACTAGAACATATTTTATTTTTTTGAATTGACATGGCTGTAAATATGAACTGTAATTCTCAGCACTGTGTTCTGTGTTTACTAAAACGGTAATAATGGCATTTTGTCAATACAGTTGAGTCTGGAATATGTTAGAACATGGTTATAATATGATGCTTCAGTTTGATGACATGAAAGTATGTTTATAACAGTCTAAAATGTTTTAAACTGTTGCTTTATGGCAGGAGGAGGAAGACGATGATTAAATGATTTGATGAAAGTAGGTGGAACAGTGGCGGGGCCAATTAAGAAGTTGGTAGCTTCCTCTAGTATTGTAGTTATCTTTTTCTTTTTTCATTTTGATATTCTGTCTGGGAAAGAAATGGGTGAAGAAAATTCATTAGAGCTATAAATGGATGATTACTGTGAGAGATGTTGGCTAAAGTTGGCTGTGATATTGTTCTGCCTGTATATCTCTCTTTGTATCTAGGTTCAGTTTCTGGGTCCAATTTCTAACTGCAGATTCAAAATGTCTCTTGGTTCATATGATTTACCTTTTGGGTGTTATATTTGCAAATTAGGTTTTTCTGAATTGTCTGATGTTATTTTGGCTTTGACTGCGATACATTATATTGACCAGTCATTGTGCGATCTGAAAAGAAAAATAACAAAAAAAATATTAAAAAAAAAAATAACCATCTGCTACCGATTTTGAACCATCAGAGACCGGTCAATCGGTCGCTGATGACCTTGTGCCACGTCAGCACGCAGCATCAGCGACCGAAAGAATCGGTTTCTAAAGGGGTCATCAGCGACCGGCGCCTGACCCTTCAGAGACCGGTGACGTCAGCGAGGTGGTCATCAGAGACGAAGCATCTGCGTCCGAGTCATCTGCTACCGATTTCGGTCATCAGAGACCGGTACACCCTTCAGAGACCGGCGAAAAACCCTTCAGAGACCGATTTGGCCGGTCTCTGATGGGTATGTGTGTTGTAGTGTGGCATTCAAAAATTGTTGTTTGTGCTCGAGATGTAAATTATAGATAAGATTTGGTGTTATTTTTTAGTTACATCTTTCAGTACTATTTTCAACTATTTCATATTCTATTTTTTTGACACTATTGTTCGCGACATGTTATTGTGCTGTGGACAGTATCTTGCAGTTAGCTCTCTTCCTGATCGACTTCCAGTAACACTTAATAAATTGAGAATGCTTTCACTGGATGTAAATCTAGTTTCTCATGAAGAGGCGTCTGTTACCCGGTTACTTCTTCTAAATGCCCCCAATCTGCAGGAACTTAAATTGGTACGTTTATTTTCCAAATAAATTTTGGAATCATTTCCCAGTTTGACACTTTTGCAACTCAGTTACTTAACTTATCGGTATCATCTTGTAGTAATTGCATTCATGTGCAGATACAAATCGACTTTAATCAAAAAGTTCGATTGAGAGTTGTACAGTAACAAACAAAATGACCAAGGTTTCGCATGTTTTTTTGTTGTTTTCCCATTAATCATCTATCTAAAATGTTTTCACTTTGTTCTCTCAGAAAAACAGTACTGGGGACACGACACTGACCTTTGCTGGACTCTGGCAGATTTGTTCAGATTATTTGTTTATGAGTCTTCGTGTAGTTATGCTTTACAAGTTTTTCATTTCTGCATTAGAGATTGCGTTTCTTCGATTTATATTGAGTTCTACACCTTTGCTTGAGAAACTGACAGTTAGGGGAAAATATAAAGATGCCAAGGAGAAGGAAGTTGTTGTTGAAATACTTGAACAGATTCCCAAGATATCGATGAATCTCAAAATATCCTTTGAGTGAACCATTAGTTTTTAGTTTTTTTGTGAAGAGGAGGGTTAATACCTCATGCTCTCCATTCCTCATCATGCTTCATATTTTATATTTTTATTTTTCAAAGTTCAAACTGTCAATCCGAATCGCTCAACATGGTCCGAAACGACCTTAAAATACACCGATGGTCCGAGAAGACTTTAAACTACACCAACGGTCCGAAAAGACCTTAAACTACACCAATGGTCTAAGAAGACCTTAAACCACATCAATGGTCTAAGAAGACCTTAAACCACATCAACCAAAACCAAATCCCAACCTGATATGCCAAGAAGACCCCGAGATACAGCTAAAACCAACCCTGGTTAGCCAAAGGCCCCAAAGAGAAGCACACAAGACAAACCGGATCAAAACCCGAGATTATGCCTACAACCAGAAGGCCATTTTATCTAAACCCTCAATTTTGCAAAATACCCGCATGGTCTCCGCATTAGATCAGAGATAAAGTTCTCTGTCTGTAATTCCTCCTCGGTTAGACAGGTTTTCCCTATGAATGTGAGTTTGGAGTACAGTCACTGTCTGAAGCCCCCAATGTATGAGCAAGGGACCGATTGCTCAGGCAAACCCCGAAGAACGCACATTCAGCCCTCACCCAACCATGCAAGTATTGGCAAGATGAGATAAAGATAACATACCTTCTGAAGTGGATGTGATCGAAGAAGATGATCAGACCTGCTTTCAAGCTCAATGCCCAAATATGGAGTTCAAATATTTGAGATTCAAACAAGAAAAGCAACTCAGAAAGAATTTCATAAAGTTCAAGAGGAACACTGGGGGCACCTGGCTAAGCTGTTCAATTCTAAGGTCTTCACACCTCACCCAGGTGGGGGGCATTTGTTTGACCCTAAAAAGTCTGGATAAAAAAATATATATGTTAAAAAATAATATATATAAAAGAAATGAACAAAAAAAGGGAATTGAAATAAATAAAAAATGGCGTTGGTTAACTTGTTAATTGAAGCTGCTGCCGAAATACATATGATATATTCGAATTAAATTATTAAATGGCCGAATTAAAATATTTGGAGCTGCTTCAATTAATAGGCCGAAAGTTGGAGATGTTGCATGCCCGAATTAAATTAGGTAAAGGCTTCAACCGAAATTAAATAGGCTAGCCCAATTGTTGCATGGCCCAATTTGAGAGGATAGAATATACTCTAGATATTTTATTCCCATGGACACATGTCACACTACCAATGAAGATGCCAAAATGGGAGGGAAGAATATATTCTAGAATATGCTCTAGATATTTTGCTCCCATGGACACATGTCACATGATCATTGAAGATGCCAAAACAGGAGGGAAGAATATATTCTAGAATATGCTCTAGATATTTTTTTGCTCCTATGGACACATGTCACATGACCAATGAAGATGCCAAGATGCCAAGGATATTCTCTTCAAGCTTGAGGGATAAGCATGACACTTGGATGCATCTAAACCTTTGGATGAGAGTTAATGCAAAGGAGTGGTGGGGATCATGCCAACAAGGCTCCTCTAAACCCTAGGCTCTACCCCTTGCCATAGCCTATATAAATCCCTCATTTGAAGAAGAAGAAGAGATACAAGATATACAAGAGAGGCACAATATATAGAAACCACACATATACAATATATACACTACACAACACAAAAACACAAAAAAAATACCAAGGCCGAAACCTCTTCCTCTTCTACCAAAAATCCAAAATAGAAATAGGTAGAGATTAGGATTTTGCAATGTAAAAGTTCAATGGAGCTTGATGTTCATGTATGTTAATCATGAAGAAATAAAGAGATGTTCTTGGTTTGAGATTTTCTTTCTTTCCTTTTATGCAATTGGAGCTTTTATTTGTTAATCTCTTCCTTTTCTCCTTTCTTTTAAATTTCGATTTTTGATTGAGTGTTTCTAATTCATATGAATGAGTTTAGAAGCATGAAATCATATAAATAAATAATCTCCTTTTATATAATAACTAAATATTATATTAAAAGGTTAAAAAAAAAATGACAAATGAAATAGATGAGGCATTAATAGCTTTTATAGCTAGCTTTCAAGCCTATGATTCTAAACAAAAAATATGCATATGTAAATATTTGTGATTTTCTTACTCCTCTTTGTCTTCTCTACCTTCTCTTCCCTTTTCTTCTTTTCTTTTCTTTTTCTTTCTTTTATTTTATATTGCAAAGAAAAAGAGACAAAAACACATAATTACACAAAATATATAAAAATGATATATATATTAAAAGTGACATTTTGTATTATAAGAAATATAAAAGAAGAAGATATTAAAAGTTGATGTTTAACTACATCCTTTTAAATATCAAATTCTTGCATAGTTCTTTTAATATAAAATCAACTAAAAGTGCAAAACAAATAAAGATGAATTTAAATAAAATAGGGATTGATGTTTAACTACATCTCTCTATTTGTGCCACTTTTGGACTTTTGAATGACATTGATGCATAAAAGAGAAATAAGACAAGTAATGCATGAAAGATTGATGTTTCACTACATCTCTTTCTATATTATGAGTTTTATTAATCTTTAAAAGGCCTAGATGCATAATTGTTGAAGAAGAGAGCAAATGAAAAGAGGGAAATAACTAATCCCAATGAAATGATGCTCAAAGACTTTCACATAATTATGAAAATGACATAGGACCTATATGCAAATTCGAAATGGTATTGGTAAGTGACATATTGTGATACCAATGCCTCTTTTGATTCTTGATGACCAAATCTCGACACAAGGGCTTAGATATAGTCTAATCAAACCAAATACCCCATGATATGATATCTCAAATACCCCAAATACCCCAAATGTCTCAAAATGACCTGCTGTCACAAACCGGCCAATATGAACTGATCACGAAACTCAAACCAGAAATCCAAATACACAGTTAGATAGAGGACTCAAAAACACACAATTTAGACTCAAACTTTACATTTATAGCACTTTTACACGATTTACTAGCTATTTTTAAAGTTGGCTTTCCAAAATACAAAAAAACTGATAGATAAGCTTGCTGTCCCAGAATATGCCTCTTACAAAATCACAAATTAAAAATAGATTTAGGCCTTCTAAAATCATGAAACTTTTTGAGGATATAGATTGTGCTTTCCTGAAGATTTTGGTACCAAAAATACTTAAATCGGAGTTGTGGTCTATCTTGCACAAATTTTACAAAAATGTTTGTCAGCAAACAAAACTGGTACTAGACTGAAATGACCCTCTCTGGTAAAATGACCAATCTAGACCAATACATGGGTTAGAATGCAAAATGGACTGCACCAAGATGTAAATAACTTCAAAACACACAAGATGGACACAAATTTCATATTATTCAGATTTTATTTCGATTTAATATGGATTTTGAAGTTCAGCTTTTCAAAATGGAAATACAAAAACTGTAAAACTGCATCTTTTACCAGTCTACCTCTGCACTCAAGCACCTGTTAAAAATGGTTAGGAAAGTGAAAAGATCATGAAATTTGGCATGCGTATAGAGTAGACTTTTCTCTACACTCTCATAAAAAGAACCAAAAATTTGGCTTTGTCGATTGTCCAGAATAAATCTTTAAAGATTGGTCATCAGAATAGCAAAACAGCAGCTGAAAATAAAATACCAGCAGATACCTCTGCCTTTGCATGGCCTTTAAGCATAGAAAAAGAACTCAAAATCCCATGAAATTCCACAGAGTTATAGATTGAATTCCCCTCTGTAAAACCATATAAAGAATACAAAATTTGGTTTAGCCAATTTGTCTGAAATGGTCTTCAAAGTTCAGCAAAACAGAAAACTGCTGCTCCATCTACCAGCAGGCACCTCTGCACGAAAACACACATTTGGCATAGCTCTGAATAGAGTCTTGCGAAACTGCTATACATGCATATAGATCATGACTAAACAAACATTTTGATATGCAGGATACAAGATTTGGTGTAGCCAATTGGCAGGAATCGACCTTCGAAGTTCAGCAGTTCAGAAAAATAGAAAACTGCTAGTCACTACTTGGAATTTCTGTTTGACATAGCTAAACACCATGAAAAATCATGAAAGTTGGCTGACTTATAGTCCTGATATCATAGTACAAGACGGCAAAATTCCATTTAAAACCATCAAGTGAACTGAAAGATATGAAGTCTCAAAAACTGACCAAACTGGTAAAAACTGCACATGTAAAAGTAGCAGCTCCCATGTCACCCGTGCCTTTGTGCAATCTCAAGACCCAGAAATAATGTGCTAAAATTATCATATGCCCTCCAGATCTAATGTTTCATACTTGCAGGTTGAAACCATGCCATCATATGATCAAATCCCATAAAAAAGGAGTCGTTGACATTCATTTAAAGCAATGTCGAAAGCTGGCAAGAGTTACTCCTTTACAAATCCAATTCGCAAAAGAATTAACCGAAACCACGAAGAACATGAATGCAGCAATAGCAAGAGGCCCTCAACACAAACCTTGAAGGATTAATACAGATCGCAAAACCCCGAATAACAAAGAATCGAAACCTTTTTCAAACAGACCCCTATGACAAAAGAAGTCACAAGTGCAGTCCTTCGACATCCACAAATCAGTCCTTGACGTCTTGCAAACTTCTCAAACAATGTCCTTGGAAATCCCACTTACAGCCCAAGCTTCATCTCAAATTCAAATTACAAATCTCAATCCTTTCAGCTTCACAAATAAGTCCCTGAAAAACATAAAACTTCACAAACAAGCCCTTTCCAGCCCTTTTTGGCCATAACTTCTTCATTTCAAATCCAAATCAACTCGAACCAACTCTAAATGAACCCAAATCAAATCCTTCATATTTCTAAATCGAAATCAAGCATAACCAAACAACATACAACCCGCCAAATGACCAAAATACCATTTTCTTCATGTTTAAATCATTTCCTCTTAAAGAAAATATAAATAAAGCACAAATATATTTTCCCAAATACAAATATGTTTCTAAAATAAATAAAAAAGTATAGTAAATATATTTTAATAATATTCATTGCATCTCATGCACACATGTTAATTAAAATACCCAAAAACAATGATAATCAAATAAAAAGACCAAGTACATGAGTTCTACCCTTTTAGCCCCTTTATTCAATTCACAACAAATAGGCTCCAAATCCCGGAATGAACGAGGTGTTCAGTATGGCTTGGAAGGGTCATCTGATGTAATTAACAGCGGGGGCTTGCGCCCGCTGGGAGTTAAACGTCCCCACAATCATTAAACTCTCTCGATGGACTGATTATGAATCGTAGGTCTGTCGAGGGTGAACCAGAAGGAATAGCAGAAAAAAAGAAATGAATGTTTCAAGTTCGATGTTTTTTTTAACCAATCGAGAGCATTGAACCATGAGACATTTAATACATATGCACACACCTTCCACCGCTGTGCAACTTTCTGCGCCCTACAGGCAGCAAGCACCCAAATCCCAAACAAGCAAGGGACAGCCAACACAAAACAAGGCACTAACATCAGTATGGTACCAGTATACAACTTCTCATTTAAATTCATTTTTCCTAAATTTCAAAAATCAAATAAATAATTAATAGAACTTTCTATAATATAAACGAAGCCAACAGGTAAACCATACAAATTCTCCACATTTTGAATGATATAAATCTAACAACATAAATTTTTTTTACATGCATTGAAAAGTTTCAGCATTGCGTTTTTTTATAGATAAAATAAAACGATAAAAATTCCTTCAAACAATAAAAAATTATCCATGCCCCCATCAACATTTAATTTTGACAGTGCCCAAACTGCCCTTAATGTTTCTCCTTCCAATTTTCAGAACTGAAATAAAACATAAAAAAATGTCAAAGTGACAGGAACTTTCAGATCTGATTGTAACAAAGCAATATAATGCAAATATTTCTTCCAAGCTAATTCTAACAAGCAAGGCACAGCAAAACAAGGCACAAAACAAGGCACTAACAGGCAAGGCATAGCCAATAATAAAGGGCTGGTGGTACCAGTACACAAAGGAAACAAGGCGCAGCCAACTAACACAAGAAAGGTACCAGCCACACAAAAGAAACAAGAAGGGTACGGTACTGTACCAGTAGAGAGGCGCGGCAACGGCAGAGAGAGAGCAGCAGCGGCAGAGAGAGGCACGACAGAGAGAGGAGCGGCAGCCGGCACAGTGCGAGAGAGAGAGGAGCGGCAGAGAGAGGCGCGACAGAGAGAGGAGCGGCAGCCGACAGAGAGGAATTTTGAATGAGAGAGTATTCGGGAGCCAACTCAAAACTAAACCCTAAACTCAAAATAAATTGTTGTTTGTATTAAATTATAGGCACAGCGGGCTACCTGTGGGCTTCGGCTTAAGCCCAGGCCTGGCCTGGCCCGTCCTTAGGCCCGGCCTTACCTGGCCTGTTACAGTGCCGGACCGACCGGGTAAAGGGCTGGGCCAGGCAGGCATAGCCGGGCCGCCGGGCCGACGGGCTTTTCTGCCATCCCTAGAGGAGAGAAAAGAGAATTCTGATCCAGTTAACTGAGGTGCAATAAGTAAATCCGGACCGTTATTTAACTTAGCACGAATCGTAATGTGTGCCAATATAGTTTTTATAGGCACAGGATTGAGTTTGGTCCGGCTGGGATTAATCACAACTGTTTATTTATTATACAATAGTCTTAGGTACCTGAGGGGATACGGACTCGAGAAAAGACATCCTCTTCCTAGTTCGTTCCTACTTTTCGAAATTTTTATTAATAGGAATTTAAATAAAAAAAATATCAGTAATGAGGAAGAGTTTTGAGGAATTTCAATATATAGGACACGGCCCGATTAGCTAATTACCAGCATATTTAGTGCAGACCGTTATGCTCTGTCACGTCCAGGGATTTCGGAAAAAATAAAAATAAAAAACCTGGGCCGTTATGGTCTATCACGGTCAGGGAGTCCGGAAAAAAATAAAAAAAACCTGGGCCGTTATGGTCTACTACGGCCAGGGAGACAGAAAAAAATAAGCTTTTCTGGACGTTGTTTTGTACAATGTTCTGTCGGCAAAAACAGTGAAAGTAGGATGTTACGGTCCAAAACGGGCAGACCCCAGAAAAAAGTGATATTCTGGACGTTACGGTCCATAACGTCCAGACGGACATAAATAGAGCACCCTGCCACCCTTGCTCTATGTACAACAACTTCTCCTCTCTTCAAACAAAATTTTCACGCATCTTCTGTCTCATACATATTCTCTTAATAAAAGGTAAATCTTCAATTATATGGCCTAACAAAGTAATTAATTTCTGCTATGTCATTTATTATAGAAAGTGTTGTGGAGTTTGGCATCGTAAAATATATATTAGAAATAGTTTCTTCTGCTCCCGGATCAACAGTTTAGTTTCGAATTTTTCTATGTCATTTATTGTCATAGACTGAAGCTAGATTTCACGGCGCGGGAGCAGGAGGAACATCTATGTTTTTACGATACAAAGCTCCCATCACTTTCTGAGGTTCTCGCATCGTGAATTATAGCTTCAATCTATGTGAGTTATATATTAACATATTATTTTTAAGTTCACAATTATTGTTTTTTCTTATCTTAGTTTCGAAGTTTTTATTCTCATCCAAAAGGCGTGTATTCTAAATTTTTTATGTTTCAAGTGCCCTTCGTAAATATTTATAAGGCAGATATCGATTAAACTCTTAATTTGGGAGATAATTCTTTTTATTTGTTAGACATCACAGATGTATCGAATTCTTGAAAAATAAAGATAGTTATTTTTGTATTTTTTTTCTTGTAATATTGCTGAAAAGATGAAGAAATCGTACATTTATTTTGGACATCAAATGTGGATAAAAACAAAGGTGCAATGAAAAAAAAAATCAAATTATATATTAATGTAAAATAAAAATATAGAAGACTGTGTACTCTTTCATCTAAAAAATTAAATTAACATCTTAATTTGAAAACATGTTTATATCTACGAGTTTGTGCTTGATAGAAGGACATAAGGACCTAGAAAAAAACATATCCTATCCGACGTCAGAACAAAGGTGCAATAGAAAAATAGAAACAATTTTCTTACATTTGATTTGTAATAATTATTGTTTTTTATTTTCTTAAGTTAGAGAATTACAATTCATGTCCTCAATAAAATAAGAAGGAAAAGTGGCTAATAGCAACCGAGGTAGACATTCTAATCGTGGGAAAGCTAGAGGAGGATCTACAAGGGGTGGAGTTAGAAATTATAATCGTGGGGCAAGATTGCCAGAAAAATTTACGGCATGGCCTGAAATTTCAGACGATGACTTTGTTCCGAGACCACAACAGGTGCAACGAACCCAGGTTATTGATCCAGAACCGCCAATGTCGGACGATGACTTTGTTCCTTGTCCTTATACTATGAAGCCTAGCACTTCACCGGTGGTGCTTTATCCAGAACCGCCAACGTCAGATGATGACTTTGCTCCTTGTCCTTATACTAGGAAGCCTAACACTTCGTCGGTGGTGCTTGCTCCAGAACCGCCAATGTCAGACGGTGACTTTGTTCCTTGTCCGTATACTAGAAAGTAGTTTTATTGGTGCGGGTTTTAGGGATTTAGTTTGCAGTTATGTCATGTATTTAGGTTTAGGGTTTATGTTGGATGAATTTTAATTATGTATGGTGTTAATGGATTTAAAAAAAATATTAATGTTAAGGGCTAGTAACTATTGTGTAGGGTAATTAATCAATATTTATTGTTCATTAGTGTAATAATAAATTATATCTAATTTATTCATTATTGTGTAGGCTAATTCATCAAAATAATTAATCATGCTCATGTTGAGGGTTCATTTCGGTGGTGAAATACGGCACAGTCATAAATGAGCGGATTATAGCATTGCTCCTCGATTCTCATTGATGGCAACTAGTGAACAATGTTGGTATGATGTGAAAGGTGAAATTTATCGTCAGCTTGGATATTTTGAGAGTGAGTACAACTTAAAAACACTTGCACGGGTTAATGTTGGTACAACAAGTCGACGTTATTATGAGATAATAGAAATCGTGTGCAATCAGACTTGGAGAGGTATTTATAACCAAAGTATGATTGTCAGAACCCAGTATTGTTATGTCGATTTATACATTGAGTTGGTTCCAATTGTTGGTTCAATGCAATCGCAATTATTCATTGATAGTGTGGTACCGGAGACACCACCAGAACCTGTACATACCCCATTCAGTGTTTCACAAGCGGGTCTCAGTCTCTTCCAATCCTATCAGACACAACAAACATACTTTGAACAATGTTATGTACATTGACACTGTGAACAATTTTTCCGATGCACATTAAGTGTGCTGCTCAACAGCCCAATTTTTTCGATGCACATTGACATTGTGAACAATGTTATGTAACCGGCGTACCTCATCCTCGTCCAACGGTGGTGCTAGTGGGATGACATATGAATACCCAAACTGATGCATCACTCGATTAAGATAGTATTGCTCAACTATCCAAAAGTGTATCAGTGGCACACCGGCTAGCCATACATCGTTCTCCTCGTGAACTCGTGCCTGCAACCGAGACGGAATCTCATCCAACATATCTTTGTAAGGCTCCCATTTAACTATGTAATCTTCGAGATCCTGCAATTGGTTGCGGAAGTAGCTAACTCCAACCCGATTGTGAGCTTAATTATAATCATGGCGACAACACCACATCTCTTCGATTGCATGACACTGTTAGTAAGTAATAATCTAGAAGTCAATAATACGATAATTTAATTATATAAAGCTTTGTTCATGAATTGAATGATTAAATATCATTTTGTTCTTTGAGTTTTATCGAATTATGGATCATTTTGGCATTCGGATTCGAAATGAGTAGAACTTCATAATATAGATGATAAATACTCTTAATAGTCACTGACCGAGGTAATTAGCAAAGAACACTAATTACCCAATTAAATGTTAGTATGTGGATTAAATGATGGTTAAGTTTTATTGACCATAGACAAGGAGTTGTCAATTTAATCACATAGATACATGTTAGAGAACATGATATTTGACAGACCCCGAATGAAACATTATACGGAATTGTGTTCGTGTCATTAATGCTTTCATTCAGTGTTAAGTTCTACAGTATGAGGTATTCATCTTTCCTAACTAAGAGATGTGTATGTGTGATTGTTACCTAACGCTATCTGTAAAAAGTAGCTATAACGGTAGCTCTTCGGTATACATAACTTAGCTGAGGTAGTGATGGTCTACCAAAAGTACTATTGTCCCTCGTATTTATTATACGAGTTATAGTGTCACTGGGCCCCTTGATAGAGTAAGAATATCTGCTAGCAGTATGAATACAAGAGTAATCATATTTGATAATCTGCTCAAGATCAAGAAAAGATTAATTTACAAGGATGACACAAACCTACCTTGAAATTAATCTGACAGCTATGAGACAAAAGAATTAACACGAGTAAAATAGTTTACTGGATCGTGATATTGTACAGTACAGCATCATCTGTGTAATTGGATGGTCATGATGCGTTTTGCCAGATGCCTCTCATGATTATAGAAGTTAAAACGGTTTTAATTCTATTTACCAACATAACACAGATCCTATCGGGTCACACCTATAGGAGTTAATTGGAGAATCTTATTGATTGATTATAAATTGATTATAATCAATAATAAGATGGTTTATAATTAATTATACTTGATATAATTATATTATAAATGTCATGTAAAAATGACAAGCAAAAACATTGGTTAATTTATAAACGTGTATGACACGTTGTATAAAAGTTAACCGGTTAATTTATAAACGTGCAGGACACGTTGTATAAATTACCGAAATCAACAACCGCAAGAAATATAATTATTCAGAATAATTATATGGATATTAATTGTGTTCGGGCCGAGGGCATTCTGGTCTTTTCAGATTCGTCCTTATCCGTATGACACGTCACCGATCCTATCCACATGACATGTCATCAATCCTATCCACATGACATGTCATCAATCTTATCCACATGACACCTCACCCCTAGGTGGCATGCCTTGTCATGGGGGTATTTTGGTCTTTTCACCACATTTCAAAGGCTATAAATAGAGGGGTAGGGGTAGAGAAAAATATAGAAATCTGATTCGACTCGATTCGATTCGGTTATAATATTTTTCTCTCCCAAATAGTGTTGCGGTTTAAACGAAAGTTATACGTAACAGTTACGTATTATCTTTCGAGTTGTTGAATAGTGTTTGCGGGATTTTAGTGAATAGTGTTTTCCCGAAAGTCGCGATCTTTCTGTTTTGCCTTTTAGTAAAATCAGAATAACTGCCGGTCGGGAATTCTGCTATTTTGTCTTTTTCTCGTGAATAGTGTTTTTGCGTAATACCGCGGTTTACAGTATTTCTGGCAAAAGAAATAAACCGCTCTCTGGTTAGTCCTGGTGGATAACCTATAGAGGCACCATATGTTTGGTGCTCCGAGAGAAGTCATTGCTCCGAAAGAAGACATTACTCAGATCCGGTCTTCTCGCTCGGTCTGCATTCCAATTGTAATTTGGAAACAAGGTATAAATGTTATATAAATTTATTTACTTGGTAAATAGATTTAAGTTTTTAGAAATCAATTACGGGAATAGATCCTTAAAGGATTAAAAGAACGATACCATCTTTTAATCCTATGCTTGAGTTAGACGTAGAAATTTTTGTTCTACGGTCTTTCCGCAGCTTGAGCCTAAAAGTTAATCAACGGGTTTGAACAGTCAAAACTCGGGTTTGAACAGTCAAAAACCCCAACAGACACCTATAATAAAAAATTTCAGAATCAACCTTAAACATAATAAATGACAAATTAAAAAATCCAATAATTTTTTTTGTACTTACCTTTGTGAATCCGGGGAGCCCCACTGTGGAGTCCATTCGCCCAAGAGACGAGGACGGTCGGTCGATAATCTGGACTAACACCAATGTTGTAGAAGAAGAGTTGGTCCCCTATAGTTTTTGTCTTTCGCTCAACGGCAAAACACAAGTTCCTATAAAGTAGTGCTAGAACAGCACCACTCCAGTTGTATTGCTCCGGTGAGTCAAGATTGTCAAGAAATTGCAGATACATGGCCGGAATCGAATCTATAAAAGAATCAACAAGAAGTATAGTCCCGAACAAGTCAAGTATGTAAGCCCGAGTGTACTGGCGTACCTGGTCCTCTGTAGGCTCACCCAGCTGTTCGTTTGGAATGGTAGCAAATTGATTGCGTAATTGCTTCAGACATATGGAATATCTAGACGTCGTGCGAACAACAGCTCCCTCGTTCGCCTCCGGTCTCTTCTTCTTTTTAAGCACCAAATCTGCAAGCCCAACTCCAAGAAGCCACTCCACTAAGTCGAACGCATTACTGTCTGCAAAATCAGTCACCGGAGACGCCTTTATTAGCAATCCCCATAGACATGAAACATCTTGCAGTGTCACCGTCATCTCTCCCACGGGAAGATGGAAAGTATGCATCTCTGGTCTCCACCACTCAACGAGGCCAGCAAGAAGCCATTTGTCAATATTTATATCATCCATTCGAGAAACCTGATACAAACTGAGCCTACACAATATTGGTTCTCAATCCTCATGGTATGGAATCACAGACCGGTGGTGTCGAACATCTACCCCGTTATAAGCCTGTCATTGTTATACAATTTGGTTAAAATAAAATATCGTAATTCAAACATTTATATCTCTTTATAAAAAATATGTGAATTTTCGATATAATATGATTCATTGAGTAACTTACAGTATCAGAGAACAGTGAGTCTTATGCTGTGCATGCGGCATCCATAACAAATCGCTAAACTTTTCTGCTGGCAAGTTCGGATTTGGTCGGGCCTCATATGCATCTGCTGCAGGATCATGCGGACCACAGCTGCTTGACATCCTGCATGTATAATATTTTAAATAATTTAGATTTAACCCCAAAATTAAAACAATCTAAATTTAATAAACACTCTCATGATTTACGTAAATTAATTCAAGTGTGAAGTTAAAATATGTTATGCATCATAATTCATAAAATAAAAATATGCATGGAAATATAAATTTTTCTAATAACGCCTCATGAACATCAAACATATATCAAATTAAAAAGTTAAGTTTTATATTATGTACTACATGAATTTTTTTCATCATTTTAAAAACTTAACAGAAAACCTAGTGCATATATTACAACCAGCATGCCATTAGTCCTAATTCCCTTATGTCCATTTGATCACACTCGTGCATTCTATAGATCCATTAACTTCCTACATTACTAATGGCATGCTGGTACTTCTATAATTGTAACAATGACAAAAAAATTCTTACTTTTAACTTTAAACTTAGTTAATTTCACAAGGGGTTTGATGCATGCAGGTTTCAAACAAATAAACTAGGTATAATGTGAAATAGATGAATGTGATCAAGGTGTTGTTAGAGATTTTTAGTTAATTGCTTCGATAGATAAACAATGCATGCATACTGCTATGCTATTTTTAGTTAATTTCTACGACAGATAAATAAATGTTTTCAATGTGATACTAATTTAATTCATACGCAATTTAAAAGTACTACAAGAAGTTGAACACACATGAATGTACACAAGTATTTTGAGTAAGTCCAACAAAATTATACAACAAACAAGTAAAAATAAAATACACTAAATTTGGTACAAATTGACAAAATTAAAACTAATATGGGGTAATTGCACAAAATTATACCTAACTCATAAAATTTAACCTAATCGGATACTAATTAACAAAACTAAATCTAATCGGATGCTAATTTACAAAATTAAATCTAATTTGGTACAATTTCACATAATTAAACCTAACAATAATCTTGACAACAAATCAAACCATAAATTATTGTCAATTTACTAAGTTCTACAAAAATAAAAATAAAAAAAACCTAATTTGTCACTGTCGCTGTGGAGACCGGGGGCGGTGCTGGACGTTGTGGAGAAGAACGGTCAGGCGGAGCAGCGTGGTTTGATTTGTCACTGGATAGGGAGCACAACAGGCGGAGCGGATCTCGGATCGCAATTTTTTGCTTTTTTTTTTCTAAGTTTCGGTGTGTGTAGGGTTACAGACAGAAGAGAAAGAAAGAAACAGGGGTGCGTGGGGGTATTTTTTAGGGGGCCCTGGCCGTGATAGACAACAACGGCCAGGGTTTTTTTTTTCCGCTGTGTCAGACCGCAATAGTCCATCACGTTCCGTCTTTTTTTTTTTCCAGCAACTCTGGCCGCGATAGTACATAATGACCTGTATTTATTTTACGTTGTTTAGTTAATTTTATAGATTAGACGTTATGGATTATAATATTTTTCGTATATATTCAAATTCCACAAAACCGTTCCCCGACATTTTTATTAATATCCAAAGTTTAATACAAATTATTAATTCTACCCAGAACTCGACTCAATATCGAAAAATACCCAAGCCGGCCAGAAAATGGCCGGCTTAGGTACCAGAGTAAACCGGCCATTTTCTGGCCGGCTTACTCCATTTTTTTTTAGAGAGAGAGAGACACTATGAAGATCAAAATATTGAAATCTAACTCTGAAAATTTGAAATTTTTGTTTAAATTATTTGTTATATTACTTCTTTGAGGAGGGATCAATTACAACAATCATTTTTTTTATTTTCAAAGTCCAAATCGTCGATCCAAACCGTTCAACATGATCTCCACAATAAACTGTGCTTCCAGATCAAATTTTACATTTTTTTGAATTTGTTTACTATTTATTAAGTATTTTACAAAAATAGTCATATTCAGACCATTGAATTTTGTACCCATCTTAATAAATAGTAAAAAAAATTCAAAAAAATGTAAAATTTGATCTGCAAGCACATTTTATTTAGATAGTCATGTTGAACGGTTTGGATGGACGATTTGGACTTTGAAAATGAAAAAAATGGTTGTTGTAACTTTTGTTGTAACTCAAATTTGTTGTAACTTGATCCCTCCTCTACTTCTTTTGATGTATAATTAGCATATTTATACTAAAATACGCTAGAATACTTGAAATTATATGAATTACACTATATTACAATAAATTATGTTCAATTATACTAAATTACGTAAAATTACAATAACTTCGCTAATTATGCTGAAATACGGTAAATTACGCTAAACTACACAAAATTACGCTATAGTAGACTGATTTTGCTCATCTTTCATGAATCATAAAAAAAGTAAAAAAATTCCAAAAATAGTAAAAATTGGTATTCTACAAGTTCATTATGTAACTAATTTACTGAGCTATTTGGATTGAATAATAGAAATGAAAATCTTAATCGGAAACTTCAACTCAAGTTTTGAGGCTCTTCCCTTAGTTTTTTGGCGATTCTGAATTTCAGAAACTGGGGTTGCTTGCACGAACGCATGCGTATTTTCGCAAGCTTTCCGAAAAGTGGTCATTTGCTGAAATCGGACACTCGAGCACCGTTTTATGACCGTTTGAAGTTTCATCGTCGTTTTTCCCTTTTCAGTGAAGATATCGTTCTTATTCATACCGTATTTTAACGTAATTTAATGTAATTTAACGTAATTTAACATAATTTAGTGTTATTCAACATAATTTCAATTAATCTATCGTATTTTAGTATAAATATGCTAATTATACATCAAAAGAAGTAATATAACAAATAATTTAAACAAAAATTTCAAATTTTCAGAGGTAGATTTCAATATTTTGATCTTCATAGTGTCTCTCTCTTAAAAAAAAAAAAAAAAAAAAATGGAGTGAGCCGGCCAGAAAATGGCCAGTTTACTCTGGTACCTAAGTTGGCCATTTTCTGGCCGGCTTGGGTATTTTTCGATATTGAGTCGAGTTCTGGACAGAATTAATAATTTGTATTAAACTTTGGATATTAATAAAAATGTCGGAACCGTTCCTCCTTACCGATATTTTTTTATTTATATTCCTATTAATAAAAATTTCGGTTCCTACTTTCGTACTTCCTACCATCAGGGTATTAAGGCAACAAAGAAAAGCGAAGGAGAGAAAAAAGAACAAGTCAGACCTCCACTATTGACACCGCTTTCCTGAAGAAAGCGTAGATCTCTCCTATGAATTCCTCTTCCCTCCGATAACCTTACCATAAACCAAATGGACGCATCCATTTCGCCGGACCTAGCTTTGCTGGAGGATTTCGGGCAGCGGGTCGACCTGACCCGCCGGATCCGAGAAGTTCTGGTTAACTACCCTGAAGGAACTACAGTGCTCAAGGAGCTGATTCAGAACGCCGACGATGCGGGAGCCACCAGGGTTTGTCTCTGTCTGGATCGCCGGGCCCACGGTGCAGAGTCGGTGCTCTCGCCTCGGCTCGCTCAGTGGCAGGGGCCTGCTCTTCTAGCGTATAACAATGCGGTATTCACAGAGGACGATTTTGTCAGCATTTCTAGGATTGGAGATAGTAAGAAGCAGTCTCAGGCTTGGAAAACTGGTCGATTCGGGTAAATGTTTTTTTTTTAATTGCTTATTTCTTTTTTGTTCGTCAGAAAGTCACCAGACTAGTTTTGCCTTTTTTTAAAGGAAGTGAAGGATTACGGTAAGTCTATTTTAGCTGAGTAGCTGTAGACTTGTGACATTTTCTGCGTTTCTTGGTGTATTTTTTCAATATACTTTAAACTTGAGCATCTTAGGATAGCTGCGTAAGTAGTAGTAGTAGTAGTTGTTTTATTTTGTATTCAAGCATTAGCATGTATATGATCGCCACATTTGTAGATGTAATCAAAGGAGAGCAATGAAGTATGTATCAGAGTTGATGGGATAACCTTGTAGTCAAAATAAAGATAATACTCCAACTATACCAGGAAGATTACTATTGCAAAGAAACTGGTTTCTGTGGTGCTTATCTGCAAAGAAAAAAATTAATTTGCAGGTTCAAATGAGCCAATATTTGAGGTTGGATGGTTATATGAGCAAAAGTATTTGCAAATATTACGTTTCCAAGCACACAAACCATTATGTGGTTTTGAAATTGAAGTGCTTACTATTTATAATACATTTGGTGATTCACATATAAATTGACCTTATTAATGTACTTCTCTTTTCTGATTTAGGGTTGGATTCAACTCGGTGTATCACCTGACTGATCTGCCATCTTTTGTTAGTGGCAAGTACGTAGTCTTGTTTGACCCCCAAGTATCCTACCTGCCAAATGTCTCAGCTGCAAATCCTGGTAAACGCATTGACTATGTCAGCTCCTCAGCTCTTAAAATTTACCATGACCAGTTTGCTCCTTACCGAGCCTTTGGCTGCGACATGAAGAATGGTTTCTCAGGCACTCTATTTCGGTTTCCTCTAAGAAATTCAGAGCAAGCAAGTGTTAGCCGACTATCACGACAAGCATACTCAGAAAATGATGTTCTCACCCTTCTTTCGCAACTCTATGAGGAGGCTGTCTTTACCATGCTTTTTCTCAAAAGCGTTGTCTCAGTCGAGATGTATGTGTGGGAGGCTGGTACTGATGCCCCCAAAAAACTATATTCTTGTTCTGTGAGATCACCAGATAAAGACATATCATGGCATAGGAAGGCACTCATCAGGTTCTCTACTTCAGGCAGGTCGCATGAATGGCAGAGAGATAGCTTCACATTGGATTTCGTCAGTGAGAATTTCTCAGGGGCGAAATTGGAAAAACAGGTTTCCCAATATTTTGTGGCACAAGGTTTAGCTTCTATGTCGAGTAAGATTGGTACTTTTGCTTCTGGTGCCGTGAAGGAATATGATCTTCATTTACTTCCGTGGGCATCTGTTGCAGCTTGCATCTCTGATGAGCCCGATGTACTGTCTAAGTCCCTTTTTCCTATAGTTTAACTTACCGAGTTTTTTTTTTTTAAGATACCTGTCTTTTTGAAGTAAGAAATATCATATTGGTTATTCATATTGGTATGTCATTGCTTATGTTTGGTCTGGTTTCTTACATAACTTTTTTATTAGTCTCAAGCAGGACTGTACTGGTTTCTTTGTACCTGTAGTGTTGACCTTGCTGCTTGGGATAAAACACCAACTGGCTGCATAACCAAAATTAGAAAAAGAGCATACAGACATATTCTGATTCAGCATGTTAAATAAATGGGATGTGAAGTATCAACCATAGTCCTCTGCATTCAAACTTAGTACATAGCCAGTCATACTTCATGATTGACATAGTAAGTTGGTGCTATAAAAATTCTCATGTTATTGCCTTCATGCTCTCTGCATGATGTAAGCTTGATTAAGCAACTTATTAAGTGACTTACAAATGATTTTCTTTGTAACTTGGATTATTCAGGACAACAATCTCAGACAAGGCCGTGCATTTTGTTTTCTTCCTCTGCCTGTTCTGACCGGGCTGTCCGTTCAGGTGAATGGATACTTTGAGATCTCCTCAAACCGCCGGGACATCTGGTATGGCGGTGACATGGACCGGGGTGGAAAGTTTCGATCTGACTGGAATAGGTTACTGTTAGAAGATGTAGCAGCTCCCCTTTTTAATGAGCTACTACTAGGGTTACAGACTAAACAGTTACCGACTAAACTTTACTACTCTTTATGGCCAACCGGTTCGTTTGAAGGTCCTTGGGCTCTTTTAGTTAAGTCTATCTACAAAGCTATCTATTCTTCTCCAGTCTTGTACTCCCGTGTAGCAGAGGGGACTTGGGTATCTCCAGCTAAAGCGATTATTCATGATGAAGATTTTGTTAGAAATAAGGAGCTTGGGGAAGCACTTGTATCAGCGGGGATGCCAGTTGTTCATCTACTGAAACCCATTATTTCTATGTTTTCATTAAACTACACGTCCTCTCAATTCACAGTAGCTACTCCTGAAATAGTACGTAATTTCCTTAAAGGATGCCCAGGCTCGGCTAACTTGAACAAATCTAATAAGCTGGTTCTGTTAGAGTATTGCCTCAATGATATAGATGGTGGTGGTATTACCAAGGATTTAACAGGTCTTCCTTTGGTGCCACTCGCAAATGGCTGCTTTGGAGTCTTTTCATGCACCTTGGAGGTGGGCTCATATTTTGTTTGCAACGAACTCGAGTACGAGCTACTCCATGCTGTTTCTGACCGGCTGATTGACCGTAGCATCCCTCGCAACTTATTCGACAAGCTATCTGAAATTGTCAGTGGTTCTCAGTTGAATGTTATGTTTATTGATGCACCAGCTTTTATCCAGTTCTTTTCTGTGTTGTTCCCTTCTAGATGGGAGTTTAAAAACCAAGTATCATGGAATCCTGATCCAGGCCCCACATTTCCTACAGCAGCTTGGTTTAAGCTTTTATGGCAGTATCTTGGGTGGGGCTCATATGATTTGGGGCTATTTGCTGACTGGCCTATACTTCCATCTACCTCTGGCCACCTTTATAGACCCTTGATATCTTCTATTAAGCTAATCAATGCAGAGGCTTTGTCTAGTAGTTTGAAGTGCCTTCTGGAAAAGATTGGGTGCAAGGTATTGGATGTGAGATATGGTGTTGGGCATAAGCAGCTGTCTCTTTTTGTGCATGATGGGGATGCTGTTGGGGTCATTAGAACAGTTTTTGAGCGCATTTTGTCGATTGGCCAGAATCAGGCAGAGTCTATTTTTGACTCTGTTTCTCCTGACGAAAGAGATGAGCTGTGTCGGTTCCTTTTGGATTCTAAATGGTATGTGGGGTCCTCTCTACCTGAGGTTGACATAAACAGATGCAAGGCACTACCGATTTACAGAGTGTTTGATGGAGGTTATGCTGATTTATTGAGTATGAAGAAATACTTGCCCCCTTTAGGTGTGTCTGAGAATTTGCTCGATGGTAAGTTCCTTCTCTGTACTTCCTCAACTGAACAAGATGTTTTAACACGGTATTATGGGGTCGAGCGAATGCTCAAGTCTTTGTTCTACCAGAAGAATGTCTTGAACAGAATAAATGAGCTTGAACCCATGGTGCGTGACTCAGTGATGCTTGCAATACTACAAGACTTGCCCCAGCTCTGTAGGGAGGAGCCATCACTAAAGGAGTCTCTGAAAGTGATTAAATTTGTACCTACAATGAATGGTGGTTTAAAAAGCCCTAAAATGCTTTATGACCCTCGGGTCGAGGAGCTTTGTTTGCTTTTGGAGGATGCTGATTGCTTTCCTGCTGGACAATTCCAGGAATCTGGTGTGCTTGACATGCTATTACCGCTAGGCCTCAGGACATCTGTCACTACTGATACCATAATCCAGAGTGCTTGGCAGGTGGAGTCAATGATGCATAAAGACCAGTCAAGGGCTCATTCAAGGGCCCAGGCGCTTCTTTCCTATCTAGAGCTTCATGCCACCAAGTGGGTCCCCGCCAAACTGAGTGATCCCTACAACCCAGTGAACAAGATGTTTGCTAGAGTCACCACAGTACTGCGGCCACGCGAGTTGACTCCTGAATCTGAGCTCGAGAGGTTTTGGGGAGAAATGAAAATGATATGCTGGTGTCCTGTTTTGGTTAACGCACCACATCCAGCCCTTCCATGGCCCTTGGTTTCAACAACGGTTGCGCCACCTAAGTTGGTCAGGTTGCAATCTGACATGTGGATTGTGTCAGGCAGTTCTCGCATACTTGATGGTGAGTGCACTTCTTCAATTTTGTCGCAAATTCTTGGGTGGTCAACACCTCCTAGTGGCAATTTGATTGCAGCACAGTTGCTTGAACTGGGAAAGAACAATGAGATTGTCACTGATTCGGGGCTCCGACAAGAGCTAGCACTTGCGATGCCAAAGATCTATTCTTTACTCAGCAGTTTGGTTGGATCGGATGAGATGGAGATAGTAAAAGCTGTTGTGGAAGGTTCCAGATGGATTTGGGTTGGAGACGGCTTTGCAAAGGTGGATGAGGTTGTTCTAAGTGGCCAGCTCCACCTGGCTCCTTTCATACGTGTTATCCCGGTCGATCTAGCAGTTTTCAAAAATCTGTTCTTGGAACTCGGCATAAAGGAATATCTCGGTGCAACAGATTATGCTAACATCCTGTCCCGAATTGCCACGAAAAAGGGTTCGGCCTCCCTTGATGCACAAGAGTTAAGAATGGCTGGGCTGATTGTGCAACATCTGGCTGGATTCCACTTTCAGGACTTGAGGGTCCAAATCTTCTTGCCTGATTCCACCTCAAGAATGTGCCCATCAACCAACCTTGTTTTCAATGATGCGCCATGGCTTCTCGATTCAGGTGACGCATCTGGTACTGCTCTTGGGGCTAAACAATATGTTCACAATTTTGTCCACGGAAATATATCAAATGATGTTGCAGAGAAGCTTGGTGTGCGGTCTCTTCGCCGTTTGTTACTAGCCGAAAGTTCCGATTCTTTGAACCTGACATTATCTGGGGTTGCTGAGGCCTTTGGACAGCATGAGGCCCTTACAACCCGGCTCAAGCACATAGTTGATATGTATGCTGATGGGCCCGGTATCCTTTTCGAAATGGTACAGAATGCAGAGGATGCTTGTGCGTCTGAAGTAGTGTTTTTGTTGGACAAGACCCAATACGGCACCTCATCTATACTCTCCCCAGAAATGGCTGAATGGCAGGGACCTGCTCTTTACTGCTTTAACGACTCAGTTTTCAGCCCCCAGGATCTTTATGCCATCTCACGCATTGGCCAGGACAGTAAGCTCGATAAGCCTTTTTCCATTGGACGGTTCGGCCTTGGGTTTAATTGTGTGTATCACTTCACCGATATACCGGGTTTTGTCTCCGGTGATAATATTGTGATTTTTGATCCTCATGCCTTCTATTTGCCTGGTATATCTCCCTCTCATCCTGGTCTGAGAATAAAATTCGTTGGAAGAAGGATCTTTGAGCAGTTTCCAGACCAGTTTGCACCATTCTTGCACTTCGGTTGCAACTTGCAACAGTCCTTTCCTGGCACGTTATTTCGGTTTCCTCTCAGAAATGAAACTGCTGCTTATCGAAGCCAGATCAAGAAGGAAAAGTACACACCTGATGATGTGGCCTCACTTTTCTCTTCCTTTTCCCAAGCTGTGCCTGAGGCACTGCTCTTTCTCCGACATGTCAAAAAGATTACCTTGTATGTGAAGGATGGACCCAATGAACCGATGCGGCTCATACACCAAGTGTCGAGGCACCAATCTGGTTCTATCAAAAAGGATCCCATGCTTAATTTTGTCAAGGGAAGCCGACAAGGGGCAATGAACAGGGATCAGTTCATGAACAAGCTGAGTAAGACATCAGATAACGACCTACCATGGAGCTGTCAGAAAACTACCATAGCTGAGCAAAGTCCTGCTTCTTGCTTCCTGCATTCTTGGGTAATCAGCGAGTGCATAGGCGGGGGGAATGCAAAGCGTTTATCAATGGCATCTAGTAACAATTCACGTAATTTCAATTTTATTCCTTGGGCATCCCTTGCGGCTTATTTGCAATCAGTGAAAATAAATGATGTGCAAGTGTTGAGTGGAGAAGGAATCAGTGATGAGGCGATTGTGAAGTACCAAGAAGCTAGTGAGGCTTTGTCCCAGGAGAGAAAGAGGTTTGAGGGACGGGCCTTTTGCTTTTTACCTTTACCGGTCATTACCAGCCTACCAGTGCACGTAAATGCATATTTTGAATTATCATCTAATCGAAGGGATATATGGATGGGAAATGACATGGCCGGGGGAGGAAAAATGCGGTCTGAGTGGAACATGGCACTGCTTGAGGATGTGGCATCTTTAGCATATGGGCGCCTCCTTTCTGCCATTGCTCAGGAGGTGGGACCCACTGATCTGTTTGTTTCATTCTGGCCTACTACAGTTCAGGTAGAGCCTTGGTTATCGATGACCAGGAAGCTCTATAGCAGCATTGCTGATCTTGGCCTTCAAGTTCTATACACCAAAGCTCGAGGAGGGCAGTGGATCCCTACAAGACAATCAATCTTCCCTGATTTCTGTTTCTCAAAGGCAACTGAGCTAAATGAAGCATTGACTGAAGCTGGCCTTCCTCTCGTGTCTCTGCCAAAATCTGTTGTGGAGAAATTTATTGATGCTTGTCCATCTTTGCATTTATTGAACCCCAATTTGTTAAGGAACCTCTTGATCCGGCGCAAACGTGGATTTCTAACCAAGGAGGCGGCTGTTCTTGCATTAGAATACTGCCTCAGTGACATGGGGGGGCTGGTCTTCCTTGATAAGCTGCAAGGTCTGCCTTTGGTTCCCTTAGCAAATGGGTCTTTCACCATGTTTGACAAGAGAGGTGAAGGTGAAAGAGTTTTCTTCACCACACAGGTAGAAAGTGACCTTGTAACTGGCTCTGTGCCGCATCTGCTCATAGATCGCTCTATACCAGAAGGCATTTTAGAGAAGTTACAAGAGATAGCCAAGACAGGGGAGTCGAATGTATGCTTGTTCACATGCTATTCACTTGTTGAACTATTTCCTAGGATCTTGCCACCAGAATGGCAGCGTGCCGGTAAGGTATCTTGGTCTCCTGGCCAACACGGTCATCCAAGTGTTGACTGGATGAGATCACTTTGGAATTACTTGAAACTATCCAATGCCGATCTTTCAGTACTATCGGAGTGGCCTCTATTGCCTGTAGGTGATGAAAGCCTCATGCAACTCGTGGAAAATTCCAATGTGGTCAGAGATGAAGGATGGAGTGAGAATATGCACCTGCTATTGCAAAAGATCGGGTGCTGCTTCCTAAAGGCCGATTTGCAAATAGACCACCCTCAGTTGAAATACTTCATCCAAGAACCAACTGCCTCTGGTGTTTTAAATGCCGTAAAATCAGTTGCACCTAGTTCACTGGAGATAAAAGGGCTGTTTGCTAATGCATCTGTGGCAGAGCTACACGAGCTCAGAAGTTTCATTTTTCAGTCTAAGTGGTTTTCTCGGAATCAAATCAGCCAGTTAGAAGTCAATGTTATCAAGTGCTTACCCATCTTTGAATCATACAAGAGCAGGGAGCTCGTTAGTTTGATTAGTCCAAGGATGTGGCTCAAACCTGAAGGCGTGCCTGATGAGATCTTAAATGAAAATTTTATTCGGACGGAGTCAGAGAAGGAGAGTAGCATATTGAGAACCTTCCTTGATATAAGAGAACCTGATAAAACTGAGTTTTATAGAGATCATGTGATGAGTAGAATTTCGGCGTTTGTTGCACGGCCAGAAGTTCTTTCAGCAATTTTTGCTGATGTTAAAATTTTGATGGAAGAAGATGATTCATTAAAGGCCGCTATGTCTGAGATTTCTTTTGTTTCCACCGCTGGTGGAGCTTGGGCTCATCCTTCTAGGTATGTTCCTATATTCTTTTATTTTTTCGGTACAACATGTTTTTTCTCTGAATTGCCATGAATTATGAACTACTGCATGTAGAATGAAGAAAGGAAATCAGAGGATCTTCTTCTTTTTCTAATGTTATCTGACAATAATTTTTTGTAAAGTTGCTGTACCAGAGAATTGTCAGTTCAGCATGGTAGAACCTTAAATTCTTTCAAAAGATTTTTGCCAATACTGTTTCATCTAATAGCAACCTTTTTGTGATGAATTATACTTTTAAAATTAAAGCTAAGTTTTCTCTCTGTAGGCTCTACGATCCTCGCGTGCCTGAGATACAAAATTTACTGCACAAAGAAGCCTACTTTCCTTCCAAGGAATTCACAGATGCAAAAATCCTTGATATACTCGCATCTTTTGGTCTCAAAAGGAATTTTGGGTATACCACCTTACTTGATAGCGCTAGGTCAGCTTCGATAATGCATGATTCTGGCAACCCAGATGCCGTCTTGTATGGCCGAAGATTGCTTCTTTATTTGGATGCTCTTTGTCTTCAGCTCTCAAACCAGAGCAGCTACAATGTTGATGACACTAATGACGGTGGGGCCAATGAGGTTGAATTGCGTGGTGTGTTATATTCTCTATCCGATTTCGAACATGACATGTCAGAAGATGAGTTCTGGTCAGAAATTAAAGCTATCGGCTGGTGTCCAGTGTGTGTTTCCCCACTGATTGAAGGCATTCCTTGGTTAGCACCTCAGGATAAAATAGCGCCACCTGTCATGACAAGGCCCAAGTCCCAAGTTTGGCTCACCTCATCTCACATGCGTATTCTTGATGGTGAGTGCAGGTCATTGTACCTACAGAGAAAGCTCGGCTGGTTGGATAAACCAGATGTGAAGGTCCTCTGTGCACAATTAATTGAGCTCTCTAAGTGTTATCATAATCTTAAAGCACAGCATGAAGGAGAATTTTCAGTAGATGATGTTCTTCAAAAGGAGGTCCCTATAATATACTCGAATTTGCAAGAATTCTCAAACACCAGTGATGGCCTGAAAACCATAAAAGAAGAACTTGAAGGGGTACCATGTGTTTACATAAGAGATCACTTCGTCTCCCCGAAGACACTTGCATTTGACTCACCAGTCAACTACCCACCTTACCTCTATGTTGTCCCATCGGAGTTGTCTGAATACAGGCAATTGCTTGCTGAGCTCGGTGTGAGGCTAACCTTTGAAGCCAGGGATTATATCGATGTGCTACAAAAGCTGTATGGAGATACAAAAGATGAACCATTGTCTGAAATACAATTAGGTTTTGTGCACCGTGTGTTAGAGGCTTTTGATGAGAGTTATGCTGAGGGACAGCCGCATGATGCTTTACTCAACTTACTTCTGATCCCCGATTTGAATGGAGTCCTGGTACCTTCTAGAACCCTTGTGTACAACGATGCACCATGGATGAACAATGGGGCCACAACAAAGCGGTTTGTGCACCAGAGCATTGGTGATGACCTGGCAAAGAGGCTTGGGGTGCAGTCTCTTCGGGGCATGGCTTTGGTTGAGGAAGAACTGATGACCGATCTGAAGTGCATGGAATATACTAGAGTATGCGAGCTATTGGCTTTGTATGGGGAGAGCGACTTCCTTCTTTTTGACATTATAGAGCTTGCAGATTACTGTGGTGCTAAGAAAGTACACCTCATCTATGATAAACGAGAACATCCAAGGCAATCTCTTCTACAACATAGTCTAGGTATCTTTTTATTTGCTTTTAATTTACTTTTTCAAGTTTGTAGCTTGTTGACTTGATTTGAACTGATGGCTGATGCATGTTGGATTTTGGTCAGGTGACTTCCAAGGTACTTCTCTCACAGTGGTGCTGGAAGGAGCCGTGCTGAGCCAGGAAGAGGTGTGTGGGCTCCACCTCCCTCCCCCCTGGAAAGTGAGAGGAAGCACACTCAGATATGGATTGGGTCTTGTTAGCGGCTACTTTGTTTGCGATCTGTTGACTGTACTCTCTGACAGTTATTTCTATGTGTTCGATCCGTTGGGCCTGACAAGTAGTAGTGGTGTGTCATCTGATGCTGGTGGTTCAGCTAAAATGTTCTCTTTGAAAGGTTGCAGCTATTAATATTTTCAGTTGCTATATATTTCTGTTGTTTGGTAGTTTGTTTTCTTTCAAGGAGATTTTGCCATATTTACTGTACTGGCATTTGATTTGTTCCCTTCCCTCTCAGTGAAAGTGGGCATAGGTTGTATTTAATAATAGTAGAAGCAAAAAGAGAAATTGAAACTCAGACCTGTCCTACTAGCTAGTCTAGTAAAAGCAAATTCATCCCATTGCAGTAATCCATGGTTTACTCTTTTAAAAATAACTTGAATTAGCATTTATAATGATTTCTTATCTGTAAATTTTGTTCCTTTGCCATCATTTGTAGGATCGGATTTGGCTGAACGTTTCCATGATCAGTTCCATCCTATGCATGTTACACAAGAAACTTCACTGGATTCATCCAACTCTACTGTTATTCGCATGCCTTTATCAACCAAATGTTTGAAGGAATCTGAAAAGGACGATTGCAAGAGAGTCAGGCGGATATTTGATCGATTCATGAAACATTCTTCTTCTGCACTTTTACTTCTCAAATCGGTTTTTCAGGTAACCTTTATTCAGTACAATGCCTCGTCTTATTTGTAGCGGGCAAATCGTCTGCTATAATTTCATTAAAGAAGTGAAAATATATTTATGGTGTTGTCGAGTAGTGTGTGTTATGTCAGGTCGTAGAGCAAGCCATGTTCATCTTGACAGGGGTCCCAAGATCAACAGTTGATGGGTCGTTTCAAGTGCATTAGTTTCACAGCACACACATTGGTTCCCATGTGGCCATCCCTTCTTTTGAAGGTTCTTGTGTGTTGGAAGTTTATTGCCAAGTGTAAACCAAAGGAAAATCTTGACCGTCCTACTTGTTCTTAGTTGCTTGATTTCTTTTACCTGCTTTTGTTTTCTCATCATGCTTCTGCTTTCAGGTCTCGTTGTCTACATGGGAGGATGGTAATGCACAACCGACCTTGGATTATTCAGTGCTTGTTAACCCCTCAGCTGCTCTTTCGAGAAACCCATTTTCTGAAAAGAAATGGAGAAAGTTCCAAATAAAGAGGCTTTTTAACAGTTCAAATGCAGCTACAAAAATGCATGCAATTGATGTTCATGTGATCGAAAGTGGGGCTAGTTATGTGGATAAATGGTTTGTTGCGCTTTCTTTGGGATCTGGTCAGACCCGGAATATGGCACTAGACAGGTATGTTTTTTCTTTTTTTTTTCTTCTGGACGTAAAGGTAATCTAAACTTCATACGTCTTATGAATTGGAAATATCATGCATATACCTCTGAATTTCAGCTTCTTTTTAATGAGTACAAATATGTTTAATGTTTTTGGAACAGTCCACTGTAATAATCTGGGTTCAATTGTTCCCTGGATTGACTGAAATGACAAAACAGACGTATAAGAAATAATGAAAAAAAAAAGCTACAGCTTAATGCTAATTGTGTAACTATTGGTACATATGAGTGGCAAACCTTGATCTGAACGATATTGACCAAGTACTGTGTCCTTGAACCACATTTAGTCTAAGTGGTTGTTGAGGTAATACCAGAGCTGCCAACTGCCAAGTTATTTATTTACTTAAAAATCAAAACTTTTTTTCTCAGGAGGTATCTTGCTTACGATTTAACACCTGTTGCTGGGGTGGCGGCTCACTTATCTCGTGATGGTAAACCGGTAACTGTGCCCACATCTAGCTACATATTATCCCCTCTTCCTCTATCTGGGTCGATGACCATGCCAGTGACAGTTTTGGGCCACTTCCTAGTGGGTCATCAGGCAGGCCGCTACATCTTCTGCGAATCCACCAACTCGCTTGATGCTATTGAGCTGTGGAACAAAGAGCTAATGCTAGGTGTGCTCGATTCATATGCAGAGATGGTGCTCGAATTCCAAAAGATACGTAAGGACCCTTTGTCATCCTCGCTTGATCGTGCCCGATCAGTGAGTGCTGTTTTGCATCTATATGGTGATAAGATTTACTTGTTTTGGCCAAGATCAATGCAACATGCATCAAATAATGAAGGTGCCTCAACAAAAGTGAGTGACACAACTGAGTGGCAGTCACTTGTGGAACAAGTGATAAGGCCTTTCTACAAACGTCTGGCTGATCTACCAGTGTGGCAGCTATATGGCGGAAACCTTGTCAGAGTAGAGGAAGGCATGTTCTTGTCTCAACCTGGGACAGGAGATGAAGACACTGATAATCTACCCTCTGTCAGTGTTTGTAGTTTCATCAAGGAGCACTACCCTGTCTTCTCTGTACCACCAGAGCTGACGAAGGAGATTGAAGCTGTAGGAGTTCGAGTAAGAGAGATCAGACCTAGAATGGTGCGAGATCAACTGAAGGCTTCTTCTTCTGTGCTGCTTCGGTCGATAGACACGTTTATTGATGTTTTGGAGTACTGTTTATCAGACCTCCACCCATACCAGCCACCAGATGTCCCTCGTCCTGATGGCAATACAATTATTTCCACAAGAAAGGATGCCAGTACCAGCACTGGTAGCAGTACCTCAACCAGTACGAGTGCCGCTTCTGGGGGTGATGCAATTGAGATAGTGTCTTTTTTTGGGAAGGCCCTGTTTGACTTTGGCCGTGGTGTGGTGGAGGATATTAGCAGAGCTGGGGTCCCATATAACAGAACTGGTGGTGACATCAGCCAGATGTCACCTCTGGTACTGGATCTAAAAGGCGTCCCATTTCCGACTGGAATGCAGTCTCTGACAAGGCTGGGTGCAGCTGAACTGTGGATAGGGACAGAGGAGCAACAACAGATCATGCCTACCTTGGCTGATAATTTCATACATCACCAATGCCTCAAAAAGGCCGTGGTGGCTGCTTTGCTTTCTAACCAGGCCATACATGGGCCATTAAATTTGAAGCCATTCAGCCCACAGCTGGTTTCCGCCAACTTGAGGTCTCTCTTTGATGGGCGTTGGATCAAAATTGTGCGGGAGACAAATTCGCCTTGGATTGTGTGGGCTAACTTGGCTGAATCATCATCTTGTGGGCCTTCTGCCAATTGGGTCAGAGATTTCTGGAAGGTTTATACAGCCTTAGGTGGGGACATTGCGCTCTTGTCTGATTGGCCTTTAGTTCCAGCTTATCTCGACCGACCTGTATTGTGCCGTGTTAAGATGTCTCAAATCATTTTCTGGCCTCTGATTATGGACCAGAGTAATACTGGGGTTGATGAGTTACGTGCCGCATTTGACTTGACAAAATCTGAACATCCTTGGTTGTTTCCTCTGCTTAATAAGTTGAATATACCTTTTTATGATGTCTCGTTCCCTGAATGCTATGAGCTCTGCAAACCGACCTCTTCACATGGTCAGTCACTCAGCCGTGCAGTCGTGTCAAAGCTAGTAGCCAGCAAATCTGCCGGGTATCTTCCTACACCAGTTCAACTGTCTAACGATGATTGCGACAGGCTATTCTCCCTTTTCACATGGGATTTTAATTCATCACACTCTAGCGACAATGTATATCAGAGGGAAGAGATAGATGTTTTGCGAGAGCTCCCAATTTATAAAACTGTGGTTGGGTCCTACAAAAATTTGGTTGGTTCAGACCATTGGATTATTTCCCCGACTGCATTTTTCCATCCTAATGATGTACGCTGCCTCGCAAGCTCAACTGGAGCGGCAAATTCTTTTCTGAATGCTTTGGGGGTTTACCAGTTGACCGACCAACAGGTGCTAGTAAAGTTTGCGCTCCCTGGATTTGAAAACAAAACCCCGGAAGAAAAGGAAGATATATTGTTATACCTTATCTCAAATTGGAGAAATCTCGAGACGAATCCAGATGTTATTAGTACCTTAAAGAAAACAAAGTTTGTCAAAAACGCAAATCAGAACTCCACAGAGCTATATATGCCCAAAGATTTGCTCGACCCACTTGACTCAGTACTTACATTGGTTTTCGCTGAAGAGCGGGACCGGTTCCCTGGTGAGAGATTTGTGACTGATGGTTGGGTCAGAATACTCAAGAGAACTGGCTTGAGAACATCTACTGAAGCCGACATATTATTAGAATGTGCAAAGAAAATCGAGACAATGGGAAAGAACTTTCAAGATAATGTGCCACTCACTGATGAATTTGAGGTGGGCCCATCAAGCCCGAGCAATGAAATACCACTTGAAATTTGGTCCATGGCTGAGTCTGTTGTCAGTGCAATATTTGAGAACTGGCTTTATGACAAAGCATTCTGTGAGAAGATAGGCCAAATTGCATTTGTGCCAGCTGAAAAGGGATTTCCTAGTATTGGTGGCAAGACTGGTGGCAAGCGGGTACTTTCTTCATATAAAGAAGCAATACTGTTGGAGGACTGGCCTCTAGCCTGGAGCTCTGCTCCTATTCTGACAAAACAATCTGTTGTACCGCCTGAGTATTCTAGGGGAGCTTTTAGGCTAAGGAGTCCTCCTGCCTTCTCTACAGTACTTGAGCACCTACAGGTACCTTTACCTAAATAATTATTTATGTGATAATAGTGATTTTAGATTGCAGACTTTTTGTTTAGTGGTATTGGTCCATGAGACTGGAAACATTGTGGGGGCTTACCATATGCATGCTAGTCAACTTTAAATTGTTATGATTTCTAGTATCAAGTCAATGCTCTTAATGGAAGACGCAATTATTGCTTGGAGAAAAGGGTAAATAGACATCTTAAAGTCAAATTGGCAACAAGCTTGTGGAGGATTAATTAGGGAATATATGATTATGGTTTATACATATGCTTGAAAGTTCCTTGTCAAACTTTTGTGTTAAGACATCTTAAAGTATAAGGCTCATGGGATTCCCAGGTTGTACCTTTGTAACTAGAAGGCTTAAAGGAATTTTAGGCATATGCATGGAAAAATATATTGCTTTTAGAATTTTTCCAAGCTCTCCTGAAGATAAAAGTCTGTGATGGTTTATATATAATGACATGTGAACAAAAGAAGAATGAACTTCAAAAGCCTTTTTTATAGCTACTGTTGTTGTTAATGTGAATTTAGATGGTTGGAAGAGATAATGGTGAAGACACTCTTGCACATTGGCCCAGATCGTCAGGTGTGATGTCTGTTGAAGGAGCATTCACAGAGGTCCTGCAGTATTTGGATAAGATTTGGGGAACACTATCCCCTTCTGGTAAGTAGAGTCATATACTCGTGCTTTATACAATTTTTCTCATTCCAACATACATACTATTGTATTAACCTGTCTTTGGTTCCCTCTTTCCAACAGATAAAGCCGAGCTGAAGAGACTGCCATTCATCCCAGTGGCAAATGGGACCCGCCTTGTCCAGGCTAAATCCCTCTTCGCCCGGTTGACAATCAACATGTCCCCTTTTGCATTTGAGTTACCAAGCCCCTTTCTTCCCTTTGTAACTATCCTAAGAGATCTCGATATGCAAGAGAGCCTCACGAAATCCTATGCTAGAGAACTCCTCTTTACAGCTCAAAAATCATGTGGTTATCAGCGCCTCAATCCAAATGAACTTCGAGCGGTACTGGAGATTTTGAGTTATGTTTGTTCTACTGAAAAAGCGTCATCAGAAGATTTAGATAGTGGTTTTGATACAGTTGTACCAGATGATGGATGCCGGCTTGTTTCAGCGGGATCATGTGTGTATGTTGATGTTTATGGGTCCCGCCTTCTGACTAGCATTGATGTATCCAGGATGAGATTTGTCCATCCCAGTCTTTCTGAAAACATTTGCCAAGTGCTAGGCATCAAAAGGTTATCTGATGTAGTTGTAGAGGTACTGACTTTCTTAAAATAACCTTCTGATTACTATCACGAGTTTAGCAGTAGTTAAAAGTTCTCTGATTCTTTTTTTTTTCAGGAGTTAGACGATGGATCACAAGTGGAGGTTGTAAGCCATATTGGGCAGGTATCAGTTGATCGAATGAAAGAAAAACTTCTAAATACATCTGTGCATGAGCTATTATACGCCTTGATAAACAGCATGACAGCTCACTTCCCTTCTTTTGAAGCCCCCAGCCTATCACAAATCAAAGAATCAACAGATAACATGGCCCACAAGCTCCAATTTGTTAAACATCTCCATACCCGTTTCCTCTTGCTTCCAAGGCAGTTAGACATCACACGAGCGGCCCCCACCTTGTCTATCCCTGAATGGCCCAATAACAGAAGACACCGCACAGTTTACTTTGTGAATAATTCCAAGACTGAAATTTTTGTTGCTGAACCTCCAAGCTTCCTCACAGTATATGATATCATTTCTGTTGTTGTTAGTCGCGTCCTTGGGATGCCAGTGGTGCTCCCAATTGGTTCCCTCTTTGCATGTCCAGATGGCAGTGAGAAACAATCTCTCGAAATATTAAAACTAGGTTCCGATATAGGTGTGCCAACCCGAAATAAGGGATGGTACGAAGCCTCATTAGGAGGTGAATTGCTGCCACAGGATGCACTGCAGGTGCAGTTCCTGCCTCTAAGGCCGTTTTACAAGGGAGAACTTGTGGCGTGGAAGAGTGAAAGAGAAGGTGAGAAGCTGAGGTATGGGAAGGTTCCAGAAGATGTGAGGCCGTTGGCTGGCCAGGCAGTTTATAGGCTGCCAGTGGAGATGGGTCCTGGTGACAGGCAGATGCTTTTGTCAACCCAAGTTTTCTCTTTTAGAAGTATATCAATGTCTGATGCCTCACATGTGGGGCCCAGTCCTTCAGGTAGTAGGGAAAGGATTCATGGTGAAAGCAGCACCCCTGGTGACTCCTCCACCTCAGGTGTCAGTAATGGAGGTGTTAAACAGGTTGGTTGCCTGTATTTATTTTATTATTTTTTATTATGTTGGGGTTATCTAATTTTAGTAGACCAAGGTTCAAAAAATTTTGAAGCCCACCAAGGTCCAAGATCATTATTAGCATGGTGTTACTGTTGATTATGTTGATTGGAAACATGGTTTTGAATTATTTTTTTTTTTTGGTGATTGTAGGCTAGCGATGATCTTCGTTATGGGAAGGTATCTGCATCAGAAGTTGTGCAGGCAGTGCATGACATGCTCTCAGCTGTTGGGATAAAGTTTGATGCAGAGAAGCAGACACTCCTTCAGTCAACTATATCTCTTCAAGATCAACTCAAGGACTCCCAAGTAGCCCTTTTGGTTGAACAGGTCCATTAACCCCCCCACCCCACCCCACAACACACACACACTATGTTCTCTTTTTTCTTTTTTTGCTGTGTTTAGCCAATTAGAATTTTCTTGTTAAATACATTTTTTTGCCCTTGATGAGGAACAGATTTAACAACTTTCATTCTTCTTGCAGTTTTTGTACAGTTCTTAAATGCATTCTTCCTATATTTACTTCACCGTCTAACAATGTATGTAAATTGCAATATCCCTTTACAGGAGAAAGTCATTGCAGCAGCTAAAGAGGCAGAAGTGGCTAAGACAGCTTGGTCATGCCGTATCTGTCTGAGCACAGAGGTTGACACTGCAATGGTTCCTTGTGGACATGTCTTGTGCAGCCAATGCTCTGCTTCTGTGCAGCGGTGCGCCTTCTGCAGGGCCCCTGTGGCCCGAAAAATGAAGATTTATAGACCTTGAATCACAAAACAAGAAAGAAAAGCTATCATGTAAAACGACTCGGGGAAAGTTCAAAGCTTGATATTTTTTTTATTTTTGAAAAAAGCTTAGGGATAGTCATCATGTAAATGTTTTAGTTTTCTTGCGTTGTTGTTTTTGCTAATTCTCTTAAAAACAGAAGATGAAACTGGTCTACATTCTTTCCCTGTAAATAGGAGAAGAAAAAATACATGCAGTGAAACTGATACGTTTCTAATTTTTATAGTTGATAGCTTGCTGTGTCGTCTGAATTCAATGTGTTACTTGTTCCATGCCTCTTATGGTAATGTGTTGAAAAGAGTTGTTGAACCTTAAAATCTAAAAAATGCATAGATTTTGAAAAGAGTTGTTGAACCTTAAAATGCCTCTTATGGTAATGTGTTACTTGTTCAATAAAAAATAAAAATAAAATAAGTCTCTATTATCTAAGTCATATGAAGCTTGCATGTGCACATTCAAAATCCAAGGAACAGTAAACAAGGCAATATGAAAAGGAGAATTCCGGCCTCCATTTTGAGATAAATAAAGTAGTGATCTCCTTTGGCAGAGAAATTCCCCCAAAAAGAACTATACACAAGTTGATTGCTTAAAAATGAGGCAACATGATATTTTGCCAGAAAATATCCAAAATTTGAGCAATTACAAAATTTCTACTCATACATCAGATTAGCTGCCTGAAAATGAAAAGTTCTTAAGAAGAACTTAAGAGGCAAAATTTAACCCTAGTAGGATCATCAACAAAGATATACTGTACATTGTCTAACAACTACTTTCATTTCATGTTATCTCTCTTTTGCAGCAGAATTTGACTTTCTAAAATGCCTCGAAACCTCTACAGACCTGTGCAGAAAATCTTACCATTATCTCAAGTGAGGAAGTTTCAAACAATCAAACGTTTCCATATTTGAACCATATTTGAAACCATGAGAGCTTTAGGTGGAAGAACTTACAGCATCAGTTGACTATTATCTTCCCTATGCAGTGGCCAGGACAAAACTTGAAATCTACAATGCCTTAACCCTGCACCATCATTCAGCACCTATAATTACTAATTCTGCTTGTGCAATCTTTACCCCCAAGTACATGCAGTTCCATTAGCCTGAAATGACAATAAAATCCTGTCAGTTAGTATAAATTTTAACTGCCAGAAGCTTACAAATCAATGACAGAAATCTACTGTCCAAGGTTACAATCAGTTTATCTACAAGTAACGGACACAGTGTCTGCAGATGCAAACAGCTCCAAAGGGGTTCTCCTCTCCATAGGTTTACAAGTGTAAAAAGTACAATAAAACATAAACAAGGCAGAGGAAACAACAAAGAAAAGCCAATTTCACTCCATGGTTACTGAGATTCAAGATAAGCAAATCCTTGGCACAACCCGAAATTGAGTCTTACCAATTTCACATCAACCAGGCCTCCAACTGTTATGATGGGCAGGGTCTGGTCTGAATGGCGCCATCTGGGGATGAAAATGGTCTGCATGGACAGGAAATTATTAAACTAGGGTTAGGCCCTTTGCCTGTTTGCCTACTGCCTCAAAAAAGAAAATGGTCCCCGCATGAAATTGTTAAATGGTGAAAATACTGAGGAGAAAATATTGTATGGTTACTCAGTCAAAATGTAGTCAAACGATAGGTAGCAGAACCCGCGCAACACGAAGCATTATAAATTGGTGGCTTTTTAACAGAGAGCAGTTGTATCATTAAATAGCCATTAAGGGTTCAGGAAGTTAGGGATTTTTCTCAAGCAGTTACATTTTAAGGAGTTTTTTTTTTCTTTCTCACTGGAGCTAACGATAATCACTCAGCTTCAACAATTGCAAACTATAAGAAGAAAGGTCACAAGGTGCATACATGCCAACAGTGTTCCCTACTTTGGAAAGTTTGTTTTTACTTTTGAAATTAAGGAAGTTCTAACCAGAAATTGCACTAAAAACAGCCCAATACAACAGGTTGTCGGGCCCCCAATTATTAGTCTGGTCCAGATTGTGACACATTAAATTTGAATTTGGAAAAAAAAAAAAAAAAAACCTGGAGGTGGTCCCGGGGGAATTGGATTTGGCATAGGATGTCGATGACTGATAGGATCAAATGGTGGCCTTTCCATATTAGGCCGATAGTATCCTACAGGTATTGAAAATATTAAATACTACATCAAGTGAAATGACTAGTGCAATGTTTTGGGTTAAACATTATAATTCATTTCCTGTATTCCTTGTCTTAGCTTTCTTCTCTATTATGACAGTGGTCGTCATTTACATCCTTTTCTTTGTAATTTTTTTTAATTTGAGAAATGATAGGATTGGGGTAGTATCAGAAGCAATAAATGGATAAGAGAAAATAAATTGAATCAAACCAACAAGACAACAAGACAACAAGAGTTAATCATCTCAATTTCTAGATCTTCTTTGCAATTAATTTTGAATGCTTTTAAAAAAAACAACTAAAACAACAAATGATTACTTCAGTCTAATGCTCAGACATACCATCAGGTGGACCCGGCGGACGACAAACATCTGGCGGGTACGGCCCAGGATAACTGTCAGGTGGAAAGATCCCACGACAGCCAACTTCTGGTGGAAATGGCCCAGGACAACCATTGTCAGGTGGAAATGGCCCACAAAATCCACCGTCCGAAGGAAAGGGCCCGCGAAAACCATCTGGTGGAAATAATCCATGATACCCTTCAGGAGGACCTGGCCCACGAAAACAGTCCGGTGGATAAGCCCCATGGAAACTGTCATGCGGATATGGTCCATGACAATTGTCAGGAAAGGGACGAAAATTGCAAGGTGGTTGCATATATGGTTGATTTGGGGGGGGAGGTGGTGGTTGTGGGGTCATGGGTATGGGGGGCGGTGGGCCCTGATGGAAAGGCATATTGCCTTGCTGAAAAGAGTAGTTGGTCCCAGGCATTTGAGATGCTGGTGGTAAATGCATGTTATTTTGACTGTATCCTGATGCAGTGTTGCATGGTCCATTTGCGGTGAAGTTCACTGGTTGCATTGGAGCATTTCCAGGTCCCTGCATATGAATCAACATGAATGATAAATTGGTGGACACAAAAGAGTTGAAAAAAATAATAATAATAAGTATGCAAGAAAAATAAGCACTATGCCCTACTCTTGTGCTACATCAATTTTTGACCTATTAGGTTTATATCTTTTTGAGGGAGACTGGAAAATTGATGATTTCAAGCTTTTATCTGATACATCATTTCACAACATCCTATATTCTCTACCAAAACATCAACTCTTCCTATTTGATTTCGACATTAGAAACCTTGTGCATGACAATTCAGTCTTTATGTAAAAGGGAATACAGAGGGCTTTTGTTCTGAAAGAGTCTTATTTTTCTCTTCAAGGGTACAAGGAGAAAGGAAGAGACAGAGATCAAGAGAGTCCTACATTTTGATTCATGAAATAAGGTGCAGGTGGGACCGACGACGACTGGAGTTGCATAGGCGGTGGCCCAGGAGGCAATGGCGGTTGCAGAGGAGGCAAAGTCGGTAACGGCTCCTGTGACATCCCTGGTATTGGTGCCATAGACATTGATTGTTGCATTTGTTGCATTTGGGGAGTTACTGCTGACTGTACTTGCAATGGAGGTGGTCCCGGAGGTAGTGGTGGTGGTGGCGGGGGTGGGGGCAGTTTCAGTTTCTCCCCTGATGGAGAATTTGTTGGTGGTGATGAAGGCGGCGGCGGTGGAGGTGGGGGAGGTGAATTTGTTGGTGGCGGCGGGGGAGGGGGCGGGGAAGGTGGCTCACCTGGCAAATGCGAGACAGGATCTTGATCATCTGGCACAGTTTTTGATGCTTCTGCCAGCAGTGGTTCTTGAGTAGAGGTAGTGCTCGGGTTGTCATGCTGAGAATCAGGTATTGGAGAAGGATTCTCAGGGATATTCTCCCGTTCTTTAGACAAAGCGGAAACATCCTTGGTCTCCGGGTCACCATTGGAAATGTTTCCGCTTGGGGGCTTGATCTGGAGGAATTCTTCATCTTCCTCCTCAAAAAAGTTGGATGTTAAGAGACCGGGAAGACCGATAGTTGTATTGCTGAAAAAAGGAAAATAAGCAAATGCCTAAAAGGTGCAACTTGTTAGATAACAACTCACAGGTCTTACAGGTTTATGGAACAAGATAGTTCTCTAAGATTGTCAAAGAACTAGTAATTTTTTATCTAGTGAGATAATTCTATATAAATTTGTAATGGGATAAATGGAAGTTATAAGTTTAATTGGAGAAAAGAAGTATAGCAGCATACTGGACAGAGAATATACAAGATGTATAATACTAAGGTATGCCGGTTAAAAAAGGTACACTTCAAAAAAACATTATTTGGCAGCAGATTGGTGATGCCTATTTCAACAGACCTACAATCATTTCATAAAGAATAAAATCGCCACAATATCAAGCGTCAACATGTAAACCACAGACTCGCTAAAGTTATTAACATAGCTGTTTCAGAAACAAAGCTCATGAAATATAAAAAAGAAATCTTTTCATGTAAATATTTTCAGCAAGATACTATCAAGTGACCTACTAATAACAAAGGGAATTAGTCTTATAAATCACAAATTTGTACCTTCCATACTCATCAACAAGAAAGTCATCTTCCATATCTCTAATTGGATCATCAATATTACGCTCAGCACGCGTCGGCCGCCTCATGGATGAAAAATCAACAACGGGGTCCTCGTTCTTAAGATCAGCTATGCACTTCTTGAGAAGTGATTCCGGCAATATTTTCCTCTCCATCCATAATTTCAACACCTAAACACAAAAGTACCTATCATAATTCAAAACCAAACACCACCTCTTGTATATACCAAAGAGGAAAATGAGGTGTAGCAAGCATCACTTGAAGCTAGCACTAATTGACAGTTACCTTGAGACACTGACGACGGTTCTCGCGGCCAGCAGCACCGGCAGGAGCAACAGCAGTTAAAAGACGAGGCATGACAGATTGCACAGTTTGTATAAACGATTCCCCAGCAAAGCCTGAACAATTTTTCGCGAACAGGTCACACAAACTTGCTAACAGACCAAATTCACGGGTGTAAACACCAGATAGAGTAACATCTCACTGCATTGATGAAATACTTTATTTCAGGCAGAACCAATAGTTTATCCCAACCTAAAGTGGACTACCATGGGATGTTCTCAGAAATCACATGAACCGTGATTATTCAGTGTAAAATAAAACTATACCATCAATCATGCTTCTGACATCAAAAAGGTACCCCTTGACATTTCCACATAGAAAGAAAAAATTGGAGAAACAAACTTGAGTCCACCAAAGTTATTTAAGTTTGGCGATTGTTAATTTACAAGATGTTTGAACAAGAATCAATAGCCTTTCTTTTTTATAACATTAATCAATTACCTTTCTGAACATTAGAGCATTGAGTAATAGAATCTACTAGAAAAAGGAGATCAACCCTCCGATGGAAGCTGGGGTCAACCTCCATCTTACTGAGAAGATGTTCCATTATCTGCCATTTCAAATTTTCAAACCAGATGTATTAAAACAATGAAAATTCCATGCTTATTTACAAGAAAAATTAACAAACAGAATGCATAATTTTTTAATAATATCTGTTATAGTATGCTCCACTACATAAACTGGGCACAAGCATCTTGGCTCAGCTACACTAATCAGAGCATAAAATCAACTAAAACTAATGGCAACCAAGAAGACAAGAAGAAGACTTACCTCATTGGTTATGCCAAACTTGGCACATTCCATGGCTTGCCGGGTTGCACGACTAATGCTATCTTTAGTCCTTGTTAAAGCCTCCAATGCTCCCTCAAACAGCTCTTTTGCTGCTGCTTCATCAGACTCAGGTCTGCAGCTCAACAAAACAACAGAATGTGTTATGACCAACCAGTTGCACTTTTGCGAGACCTTATTGGATATGTTAGTGCACTGACTATTATATTTTACAACTTGCTTGTACTGTTTTTGGCCATATTAGACTAATTTTTGAAGCAGACCTATAGACAGGGCTTGGTAAGTGCATGTGCTCCAGATCCGCTGGATTGGCTGGTGAACTAACCAAAGGGGGAGAACTCTGCATGCTCTTATTGCCTTGAACTGCACTTCCTGGCTGTGAAAGTGGTAAGAACTGAGGAGAACTAGAGCTTGTATCATGCATCCCTGGCATTAAAAGTGAAGCAGGTATCGTAATGGAAGGACCATGGGAGTGGACTTGCTTCCTCACAGCTTGAGCAACTGCGATCAGATGCTTCATTGAAGTGTCTCTGAAAGTTGTAGCTCTAGGTCAAAATGCAAATCATTACCGAACTTATTTAAAAATAAAATAAAATTTACATGACCAAAGAATGTTTCAATTAGGTTAACAAAATGTTAGATTTAACCTAAATTTACATGCAAAAAGCGGTACTTAATGAGTTAGTAAATGACCAACTTCCCAAAGAAAAATGAAAGGCTTAAGTACCTTTCTTCTAGCAAGAGATCTTTCTCCGCTGCGGATTTAGCAGAAAAGTTATTTCCTGATCTGTTCTCAGGTGCTAAAGTTGGCTGAGGCCGAGGCTTACTAGTAGACTTCGAATCCTCTTGTTTAGGCAACACCTTCTTCTCCCCTGTTCCCTTAGAACTCTTTCCCAAGGTCTTAGAAGGAGAAAGGTGCGGTTTCTTTCCTTGAACAGAAGGTTGAGATTTCTTTGCTTCTACAGCTACTTCTTTTTTAGATTCTTTAGTAAGCTCGAGAGAAGCCTCCAATCTAGATTTATCAGGAGGATGAGACTTCTTTCCTCCAACTGATTCTTCAACTTTTTCTTGTGGCCTTGTTACTGCAGCTTGGCCGGTTCTTCCCTTCCCCGATTTTTTAGGGCTAGTGGTAGAAGAATCACGTGCAGATTTTCCAAGGGCCACCTTAAAACTGCTAATCTTTTCATTCTCTCTAAAACTTCTTTTGGTAGAGTTTTTAATACCCAATGGTGACGCCTTGTGAGAATCTGGCAGTGCATGGTTTTCCTCCAAAGTAACAGACACTTTAGGCTTAACGGAGACCAACTCTGCAGTACCATCCTGCTGCAGAGGTGTTTCCTTCTCTTTTCTTGCTTCTTTCTTCTCCTCAAGCTGATCTGATCTTTTTTCATCCTGTTTAGATAATGGCCCGTCAGGAGTGAAGTCATCCTTCATGTCAGAAATAGGCGAGTGTTTTGTTCTTTTAACCAGAGTAGTTTCATCCCTGCTCATTTCTTGCCCATCTAACTGACTATTCACCTCTGTGGGGCTCCTCAGCCTCTTTCTAACCTCCTTTTGGGCATCTAATCTTTCAACAGAAGCATCTGTTTTCTCAGTGTGAGCTTCTAGAGAATTATCATCAACATCTTTTTTCTTCACCTCTCTACCTTCTTCCTTGAGTGCCTTGTCCGGAATTCTCTTCTTTTTTACATCTTTTTTCTTCACCTCTCTACCTTCCTCCTTTTGGGCATCTAATCTCTTCAATGATGTACCAGATAAAATACTTTTACCGGCATTTTTCAAACTTAGGTCGTCCAGTACAGTCTTTTTGCTACTAATAGAGCAATGTTCCAGCTTATGCAACTCATCAGAGTTTATGTTTATCGGCTCCTCTTCAGATTTCAAAGCCTCAATTTCACATTCCACAGCCCCGTTTTCAGAGTTCAATGCCTCATTTTCATTTTTGGATTTCAATTCCTTCTCTTCAGATTGTCTGACCTTATTTTCAGATCCAGATACCTCATTGTCTGAATGCGAATTTACAGCACTATTGCTTCTGTCAGGAGGTGATGGATCATGCGCAGGCGAGCTGGTAGAATTCTCTTTTAGTTCATTAAAGGCCTCACAAATTTCTTCCACTGCCTGAACAAAGCTCTTGGTTTTCTTGCTCTGGCCGCGAGAAAGAAGCCTGGCCTTTGTCTCTTCTGTGAATACTTGAATGTCAGCAGCAGCAACAAAGGCACTGCAATACCAAATTATTTTGACATAAAATATACACAAACATATGCATAATATGAACTGAACAAATAAAGTCTAAGTTGTATAATTGGCAGGCTAAAGACTGAAAGGCTGCTAGTTCGAACTACGACCATCTATCTCGTTCTCATAATAAAAAGGAATTGAAATTGAATCATATACTCTTATTCCCTCATAGGTTGAACACAACCAGCCGAAAGGACATGAGACAAAAAAATAAAGGATAATTAAAAACTAAGAGGATTGTTAAAAAGTGATTGCCCTACAACTAAGAGGATTGTTAAAAAAAAAAAACTTGTTCAAGTTAGTGAGAAATTGTTGATTAATTGAATATCAAAATCTAGATAAATTAACAGACCAAAGTATATCAGGACAATATATTAAGATAACTTACATCTCACCAGTCCCAAAGAACTCAACAAAATGCTTTCGTGGGTCAGGCGGTTTATCCCAATCTTCAGGATTGCCTATCTGAATAGAAATTAATGGAAAAGGAACACATAAAGAAAAGAACAAGGATAACTCAATACTAACCAACAAGAAATCACGTAATTTACCCATAACAAGCTATATAACCTTAATATATAAAATTACCAAAATCAGTCGTAGAACTAACAAAGGAGATATCTGCTACAACCAAAAAAGAGAACAAAGAAAGAAAGAAAGAAAATATGAAAATTGTAGCAGCTTCATACGGGAATTGTATTCAAATTATACATGCTGCTATCATTCCGTACTGAAATACCAGTACAGGGACTGTTCCACTCTTTTGGACTTGCTCAGCCAATTAGTACCAGTTGAGCTTTCTAGTAGCCTAAATCAGCCTCACTTATGCCCCATTTAAGTAACTTAGCAACAAGAAAGGCAAATGCATCTCCAAAAGCATGCCCTACTTGCCTCATTTTATAGTTTTTTTCTTTCTTTCTTTTTCTCTGATTATTTTAGTTGCTTTCATCTGTCTAGTTCTCAATCGCTTTCTACCTATTACCCATGGATTGTGCTTTCTGATCAGTGGCAACATTTTGTTTCTTTATTTTGGGTTAGATTTACTTCATGTTGAACCCAAAATAGAGCAGTTCCAATCAAACCTCTAAAGCCATAAAGCTGGGCAACCAAGAGAAAGCGTAATAAAAAGGCAAGAAAAAAAATGAAACCTGAGCTGGCCAAGCAGGATAGCCCTTGACTTTGGCCAAGACCAAGTCGCCGAGCTGGAGCTGGCACTTCGCCTTGCCTTTCTTCCTCCTTCCGCCCATGGGGGCGGGTCCGAGAAATCCCAACCCTAGCACCTCCTCGAAGAAACAGTTTCAAAGTTAAGGATATGGAACGAAATTATAGAAGTAAAGATTAGTGAGCGGCGGAGCGCAGCGCTGGCTACGGCGGCGGCAGCGATCGGACGGTCGCGAAGTGAGGAGAGAGAGTGTGTGTATGAGTGGAAAAGTTTGGAGTGTGATTGTAAGAAAATGGAGAGGTCGGTAATGGCGGAGAGGAGAGGGAAGAGGGTTTCTTTCGGCCGTTTGGGGCTGGCCGACGATTGCTTTTTTGTGCATATGCCCTTGGCTTAATCTTTGCTTCGTAAAATTTCAGTTTTTTTCTTTTTCTTTTTTAATTTTGTTTTCTCTTCGCTCCTGAAGCCCTAATGTTTATGTTATTTTATCTTTACGTACTTGTACTGTGCCATTTTAACATCTTTCAAAAACACCACAATTCTCCTCTTAATTTATCATTGATAACAGTTTTGTTGAATAAAAAAAACTATATTAAGGCGGATCGGTTCCATTAAAGTTCGGTTTAATTCGACCACAAATGTAAGTTCAAAATAAGTACATGATGAAAAATATATTGACCGTTCTAGACCGGTTATTCTTGTTAAAACTTTTTTAGTGTTAATTTTCAACTGCTAATTTTGATTTTCTTTTTTGGAACCAAAAATATTTTCCCCCGTCACCTCTGCCTTAGATTGGTTGCAGTTGCTCCACGCGGTGTGCCAAAAAATGAATGCAATGGTGATTGTCAATTTTTATTGTGGTCATCCCAAACTTCTATTTGAACTATCTCGATCAGTATTATTGTTATATAACATATCAAAACCTCAATCATTATCTCTCTATAATTATTTTAAAGAGTAAGTGACAAGAATCGTTCATTATAAATAAATTCTGACGGGCCAATAGGAATGAAACACAAAAAGTCGAGATTGGTAAGTGAATCTGGGAGAAGCCCACTTATGAATTAAGTCACTTTAATTCTTCTTTTATGATGAAGTACGGTAAAATAAAGATGGTATTCTTTTAAAATGACAAAGTTGAGAATATGTCATTTTTTGGTGTAGGTTCTTCTAAGCATGTACAAAAATGTTATAACACGTTTAATAGTAGACTATTTTTGAAGTTAGGTTATTCAGAATAGTCTGTTATGTGTTTGGTTGGATTTGAATAGTTAGAATAGAAAATTCAACTTGTTTATCTTATTAGAATAGCTTATTCTTAAAATAGAATTTGATTATTCTAATAAGACAAATGACAAAAGAGTTATTCTAACTAATTTTGTTTTGCAACCAAATTAAACGAAGACATTTATTTCAAACTTTTTTTTGTCTATTTAGTCCGAATTCTTAAAATTAATGACAACAACATCTACATTTTCAAATATTTGATATTTTTATCATTATCTTCTGCATTTATATTTTTTTTTCAAGTATTAAATGCTTTACTTTCGATTATTAGTCAAATAAGAAAATGAATATCTCGTACATGGAAAACAATCAATGACGAATATAATGTTATATATATCGTAAGTTTCTTTTCGATATAAATCATTTTTATTATTCATTAAAATATTCCGAAATACTAAAAAAATATTCATGTCGAGTCTACATTTTCACAGTACAATATGAAAACGAATGTAAGTACCAATGTATCATACGCTACTGCTGCCCCCAAATAATCAGAACAAGCAGAAAATGAAGGATTTGTCAGCTCAGCTCCGTGTACCATTGGGCCCATCCGGCCCAATTGTGAAGTTTTTTTTGGGTTGATTTTGTTGATCCAGGTCATTTTGCTGTTTCTTAGAAACAATTATTAGAGTAGAACTACAAGCTTTTTTGTGAGCTTAACTCAAAAATTCATCGAATTGGTTTCAAGCGACACATCCAAACTGTTAAAACCGATCTACTTCACGAGTGATGATTTTACATGTCAAGTTTTTAAATTTTCAAACTAATTTAATATAAAGTCAAGTGGTCAAAAAATAATGAAAAATGAACACATTAAAATTAACTTATAAACCATCTTTTTTTTACCGCTTGACTTTATATTAAATTAAGTCAAAAATTTATAAATTTGACATGTAAATGCATCATTCGTGAAGTAGATCGGTTTTAACGGTTTGAATGCATCGTTTGAAGCTATAGATTTTTGAATTAAGCTCACAAAAAAGACTTAGTGAGCTTAAGAACACCCTAGTTCTACTCCAATAGGAAAGATAATAGGTGCGGATTATCCTTTTTTCCATAGGAAAGATAATAGGTGCGGATGTCAAAGAACAATAATTTTTGTAACTTTATAAAATATCACATAAGTTCGGATTAAATATAATATTATAATTTTATAATTATAGTAAATATAAAAAATATTGTAATTTTAATACAATATCACATAAGTTTTTAACGGAGAAAAAAAAAAAGACTAGAAGAACACTAATTTATGTGTGACGAAGGAAAAAGGGTCTTGTCTTATGAGCCCTCTTCGCCTATGAATTTAGATCTAGTGAAGTAACTCAATTTTTTAGTTTTAGATCGGGACCGTTCAATTCGAATTCGCGACAATCCATTCTGAAATGGAGCGCACACATTCCGAGCGACAGATTCGAATTCTGAGGCGATCCCGAGCGACGGATTCGAATCGGACGGTCCCGATCCAAAACCCAAAAATTGAATTACTTTAGGCGATCCGGACCCCTCGCCTATCCCCTAATCCCCGGATGTTTGACGGCCCCCTGACAATAATTTTATAATTACAGTGAATAAATTACATGATACAATAAAGAGACGTTATGAGATGGCAATTATCAGATTGATAGAAGGTCCTGATGAAAATTTACGAGTAAATTAACAACCCACAACTAGAGTAATTTTTCTTTAACCGTCAGGCCACATCCCGGCCGTTAGAATCAGAAGCTACAGATTAGAGAATATCTACGTTGTATGGAGTACGGGTACACATATTGTATCGGATATAGCGATACGATAATTTTCGATAATTTTCAAAAATCTAAGATGTAATACGACTATTATTTATATTATTTTTTATTATTTTAATTATATTATTAATTGAACACTTGTATTATACAAAAGTTTCAAAATTAATTCAACACTTGTATTATTACAAATATAGTAGAAAAATAAATGCATAGTTACACACTCATTCCCTCAACCATCATGAATTTACAATAAATTTAACTAGTTAATTAATTTAAAACTTAAAAGATCCACATAGCACAGTTCATAATATTAATTATAAATTCAAATCAAATACAATATACATGCACTAGTTAATTATAAAATTCAAAGTCTATAAAAGTGAACTTACATTCATACTTCATAACAAATTAAATAATTACAAGATCCAACAAAACAAAAATAAAATACACAATTGCAAATACCATCTCAAATGTTACATATTATCTACAAACACTGCCCTCTCAATATAATATAGATAATTATAACATGAGGAGAGATCAAGTTACAACAATTTTGAGTTACAACAAAGTTACCACAACCATTTTCTACATTTTGAAATTCCAAATCGTTGATCCAAACCGTTCAACATGATCTCCACAATAAAATGTGCTTCCAGATCAAATTTTACATTTTTTGAATTTTTTTACTATTTATTAAGATGGGTAAAAAATTCAATGGTCTGAATTTGACTAGTTTTTGTAAAATACTTAATAAATAGTAAAAAAATTCAAAAAAATGTAAAATTTGATCTGAAAGCATATTTTACTGTGGAGATTATGTTGAACGGTTTGGATCGATAATTTGAAATTTGAAAATGTAAAAAATAGTTGTAGTAACTTTGCTGTAACTCAAAATTGTTGTAACTTGATCCCTCCTCTTATAACATATATGTATTAAAATTCGGATTAATTTGGTCCGAGGTCAGAGATAAAATTTACAGGATTCTTTTAATATTTATGCAAATTCTGATTGGACGGTCTGGATTCAAACTAAAACCTTAGGGATCCGAATATATTTGAAATAATTTAATAATTTTAATTTGTATGTTAAAAAATAAATGTAATATTTGAATAGTTTTACTTTGTCATATCTGCGTGTTAGGAGGAGAGGATTGACAGTTCCTTTTAGACTTCCAAGTAGCTATTGTTGTAAATGACAAAAAAGAAAAAGAAAAAGTAGCTCTTGTTGTCCTCTATCCTCTAATCCTCTCCATTCATAATAACTGGATATTTCCATTTCTACACCCACTGGTAGTCAAATTCGTCTCCAGAGTTGCCACAAAACGGAGACAATCTACGTCCCACTCAGTCTTGGAAATATCTTTCTCTGCACTTTTCAATTTACACACAAAATATCCCGCGACAAGTCTGATAAATTTCTACCTCTCCTCTCCACCAAACTTACATTTTCTCCAGCTCGCACTTTTCACCTCTACTGTTCCTCAACACCAAATCACCATGCATGCTTATCTCCTAAACAGTATCTCTCCTTCGCTGGTCTTTAGTAGTCCAAAACAAAACAGAGTAAGTAAGATATCGCACCTCCAATTTAGATGCAAAGCTTCATCCAGTTCTGGTACCACTGGTAAAAACACTTCATCATGGGTGATGGATTATGATTTATATGAATTGTTGGGGGTTGAGAGGTCGTCAGGTCCGGCAGAGATAAAAGCGGCTTACAGAGCACTGCAGAAGCACTGCCATCCTGACATAGCGGGACCCGCAGGTCATGACATGGCTATTGTGCTTAATGAGGTGTACTCTCTCCTCATGGACCCTGCCTCACGCTTCGCATATGATCAGGTCTTTCTATCTACAATTTTGAGCAAAGAAAATCAAGAAAAAAATCAAAATAAGTAATTCAATAATTTCAATTAGGACTTCTAAATTGGAATCATACATTTGGACTCTAGCTACCAGTTAGTCTTAGAAACATGGAAAGTGGAAACAGATGCTACTTGAGGTAAATTAATTGACAGCTAAAAACTTAGAAGATCACTAGTGATTTTTGATATATAGGTAACCATACAAAAAACTAGTGATTTTTTACTTATCTACAAAATAGTAAAAAAATTCTAAAAATGTAAAATTTGGTTTCCAACTATATTTTCATATAGAGGTCATGTTTAATGGTTCAGATCAATTGTTTGAACTTTGAAAATAGAAATATAAATCCATAGCACGAGTCAATCCGTAATATGCATATTACCATAGCCTCATAATTTAGTTTGTGATCATACAGGAGCAAGCAAAGCTCTCAGAATTCCAAGGTTACACAGGCAAACCGCTCTACTCAGTTTGGTCCGGTCCAGAGACTGAACAGCGCGCAGTTTTTGTTGATGAAGTAAAATGTGTTGGTTGCTTGAAGTGTGCTTTATTTGCAAGCAAAACATTTGCAATTGAGTCAGTTTACGGCCGTGCACGAGTCATCTCACAGTGGGCCGATCCAGAAGACAAGATTTTTGAGGCCATTCAAACTTGCCCAGTTGATTGTATCAGGTTAAATTGCCCAAATCCCTTTTACTTTTCAATATATACTTATAAACAGAATTGCAAATGAAAGGCACAGGTAGATCAATCTGCACCTGCTGAATGAACATTTGGAAATCGAATTTGAACTTTGAAGTCTGTTGAATTGTCTTTTTTTCATGCTGTAAAATTTTATTTTATTCATTTTATGTTTTGTTTCTTCGTACCAGCGTGGTTGAAAAGTCGAATTTAGCAGCCCTGGAGTTCTTGATGTCAAAACAACCTCGTGGAATTGTGAGGATATCACAAGGTAACACAGGTGGGGCCCGCGTATCGAATATATTTGCTGATCTCGAAAAGTTTCAAACCAGATTTTATGAGATGAAACAAAAGGCTTCAAAAAGAGGATCCAAGGTAATGCGATATATATGGTAACAAGTTTTTATTTATTTGGTTGAAAGGAATAATTTTTTTGGTAACTTGCCCCAGGGCAGAAAGAAGTAAATTTGACAACTATGACAACAAATGTCAATTAAAATTGTTGAAAACTGAAAATTTTAATTACAGATGTGCTATTTTTCATTTAAATAAACCAAATTTAAAGCGATTTTAGAATTGATTGTTTACCAGTCAATTGTCAATAAAACTATGATGTCTAATTGGCTTCCAAATTGCACCAAATTTAATGATTTATTTAAATCATAGAGAATCTACAATTTTAATTATAATTTTGTAGATATAGATAAGTGTTAAACCAACTATATGGTTGTCAAATAAGTTTGTTGCTAACGTAACATATTCCTTTACAATACCACATGGAATTTCAATTTTTTGGCCTTTAAACACTGATTTCTATTTCCCTACAGGAATCAGAAATCATAGGAGGATCTAGAATTTCGGCCGTTCAAGGGATAAGATCAATCTCAAACTGGTGGTACTGGCAACCATTCAAGTCAGAAACTAGCAGCGAGGATTCCTCACTTGCTACTAAGCCTACTTATAGAAGAACTAAACGCCCATTTTTCACACAAAGGCTTCTAGAGGCTGCCACAAGACGAAAGGAACAAGGCGGCAATCCTCCCCGCATTGAACATAGCCATAGTGAAAGATACTGGAGCCCAGTTCACATCCTTCCATCTCCATCAATCCATAGGAAGGCCACTAGTACAGCTCCATCTCAGTCCCCAATTAGTGTTTCTTCTTCAGAGCAAAGTTTAAAAAATGCAAAAGGTGCTGAGAAAACAAAGAAATTTAGAATGGATCTGAGAACCCCTTTGATCATGGCAACACTTGCAGCATCAGTCATTGCGCACCAAGGGGCGAATAAGGCAGGAATTGGTGTGGAACAACATATGGGTGGGAAAATGGCAATGCAAATTGTTAACAGTTTTGAGATGCAGGTTTTGTTAGCTGGGGCTACTTGGTTCGTAATTGGAATGGCGGTTGTGGGATTAGTTGAGGTACTTGAAATGAAGGGACGAAAATCAAAGTGATAACGTATTTTTTTTTTTTTTTTTGAACTCTGTGGTCATAAGATCCTCAGTCATTACTGTACATAAAAGTTGTAGGGCCTGTTCGGCGCCAATTCAGGAATGGGCGTGGGTGCAGGATTAAAAAAATTTTGAACTAAATTTTACTGTGCGCGTGGGAAAAAAAAAATTCACTCTGAGTGAATTTTTTTTTTCCCACGGCAACAGGAGTACACCGAACAGGCCTGTGTACTTTAGTTTTACAAATCGAAACGCTGGCGTATGTATATTATAAACTGTGGGATTTCCTTCCCATTCCATCAAGGGTAAATTGTTGATACATAGAAAATTTACAACAGAATTTTTTTTTTTAACTCGGCTGTTTTCTCATTTACCTATAAACTCATTTAGATTGCAATTATACCGAGATTAGGTCCTTTTATTTCTAAAATTGTATGTAAGCACTATCGTCCGTGAGTGTGAAAAATGAATGAGACCGAACATTGTTCGATTTCATTGCTAATTTGGCATGTGCTCATCTATTCATGGAAGAAAAAAAATCATCAAATTTTTCCTGATAATTTGATTTTTTATTTCGAAAAAAAAATGATCACCGTCTAGTTCGAAGAATATTCCAATTAAATATGAACCGAAACTATCAATACATCTTGAAAGCTATGCAGGAGAAACCTACTGCGTACAAAAATGAAAGTGAGATGGCAACAATAAGAGGACGGCAGAGGAACGCTGTACTCTCCGGCGTTTTTCTCAACAGAAATCATAGAAGACTACGGCAATTTCGCCCTGAGTCGAAACGCCGTAGACTGAAGCGTTTGCGTTAGATTCGTCCATATTTGAATTTTAATGTCATGAATTTAATTTTTTAATGATATAGAAAAAAAAATCATGCCGTCCTCTACAAAACATGACAAGTCTTATTTTCGCCTTGAAAATATAGATTTTATCCTACAAAAGGTAAAATTCCGTGATTTTTATTAATACCCTCCAAAAAATAAAAAATATCAAATTTGCCCTCGATTTTTTTTTTTTTTTTTAAAACGCCTTGACCGCCTCTTCACTGGGCGGTCCACTGTTCATATCAAACCGCCCCACGTTTGGGCGGTCACCTATGCATACCAGACTGCCCCACTGTCGGGCGGTTTGGTTTTTTTTTTAGAGACAATATGAATAACAAATTGCTGAAATCTAACGCTAAAAATTCGAATTTTTTTTGAAATATTTGTTAGATTACTTCTTTTAAGCATATTTATACTAAAATACGCTAAATTACTTGAAATTATGTTAAATTACGTTGAATTACACTAAATTACTTTAAATTACGCTAAACTCTTATTTTGGACAATTTCTAAAACCCTAAACTCTAAATTCTAAAAATTACCGTACATTAAATGATTTACAATTTCACATAACATATTTATAAAAATTAGTGATATTTTAAAGAAACCCTAAACCCTAATTTCTAAACCCTAGTTTCCGATATTTTTATTAATAAATATACCCACGTTAGCTGGGTTTTTTGTTATATTACTTCTTTTGATGTATAATTAGCATATTTATACTAAAATATGCTAAATTACTTGAAATTATGTTAAATTACGCTGAATAACACTAAATTACGTTAAATTACGCTAAATTACATTAAATTACGCTAAATTACATATGAATAAGGACGATATCTTCACTGAAAAGGCGAAAAACGACAACGAAACTTCAAACGGCCATAAAACGGCGCTCGAGTGTCCGATTTCAGCAAATGACCACTTTTCGGAAAGCTTGCAAAAATACGCATGCGTCAATAATTGCTATGCTATTTTTCAAATTTCAGAATTGCCAAAAAACAAAGGGAAGAGCCTCAAAACTTGAGTTGAAGTTTCCGATTATGATTTTCATTTCTATTATTCAATCTAAGTAGCTTAGTAAATTAGTTACATAATGAGCTTGTAGAATACCAATTTTTACTATTTTTTATGATTCATAAAAGATGGCACAAAATCGGTCTACTTTAGCGTAATTTTGCGTAGTTTAGCGTAATTTACCGTATTTCAGTGTAATTAGCGAAGTTATTGTAATTTAGCGTAATTTAACGTAATTTAGTGTAATTCAACGTAATTGCAAGTAATTTAGCATATTTTAGTATAAATATGTTAATTATACATCAAAAGAAGTAATCTAACAAATATTTTAAAAAAAAAAAATAGGTGACCGCCCAAACATGGGGCAGTTTGGTTTGAATAGTGGACCGCCCAGTGAAGGGGCGGTCAGGGCGTTTTTAAAAAAGAAATATCGAGAGCAAATTTGATATTTTTATTTTTGGGAGGGTATTAATAAAAATCACGAGGTAAAATTTCAAGGTGTACAGAGAATGTCGTGTTATCACCTTGCAAACTTATCGTTTAGGCTTTAAACGAAGAATTCTAATGGTTGAAACTGATTTATTTCACAAGTGATACTAAATGAAGTATAAAAAATATGATGAAAAATGAATGCACTAAAATTAACTTATAAATTTTTAGATTTTTACTGCTTGACTTTATACTAAATTAATTTGAAAATTTATGAACTTTACATGTAAACAAATTACTAGTGAAGTAGATCGGTTTTTACGATTTGTATCCAATTTTTTTTTTTTTGGTCATTGATAGCCCGCAGGCAGGATTTGTATCCAATTACTGTAAAATATTTTACTGTACTTATATTAAAACAAACATTCTAAGGGGGATGATGAGTCTTATTTTAAGCTTACTTTAATGCTACCAACTACCAAGTGATGTCTGGACCAGAGAATGAAGATTTCACTGGCGGATGAAGTTTATTTTTTACTGTTTTTTCTAAAAAAAAACTTGTTGCCTAATGCATGTTAGAAATGTAGTTCTTGTAGTTTGTTAACTTTATATTGTAAAACTTGAAACAAGGTTGAGTCAAGTCTGAGTCAAGTCAAAGGTTGCTTGGTGCGCCACAACAGTGAGATGACAGCAATAAGACGACGTCAGAGGAACACTGTACTCTCCGGCGTTTTTCTCAACAGAAAACATAGACTACAGCAATTTCGCCCTGAGTCGAAACACCGTAGACTGAAGCGTTTGCGATAGATTTGTCCATATTCGGATTTTGATGTCATAAATTTAATTTTTTAGTGATATAGGAAAAAAAATCAGATGGTACAAGCCATTAATGCAGAAATTTATCTAGCATAACTAAAAATTCATTTCTCTGCATAGTGAGAAAAAAAATCTAATACATCACAAGTTATCGAGTAATCAACAAGAGGGTAAACATCATTCAAAATTTTCTGTTCTAAAAAAACCACAGCAACAATAATCTAGCTTTTGTCTAAAGCAAGCATTAAAGTCTAGTATGCAAAAACAATCTAATGCAAGCCGATTGTTTGATCTACCTCAAGTCTCTCTTGCCAGAAGTACATGTTTTTTTCCTCCTTGACTAGGGTTTCAAAAAAGAAGCTCGCTTAAATAGTCTGGAGGGTAGTAGATCTCACCACCTATTTTTTGGTGGTTTAACTTTGTAGATTCGCACAATCCAGTTTTGAGTTGTATATGCCTCCTCCAAATACTCAAGTTTTACATCTTTGTTTCCTATCTCCACACCTCTTACACGATCATACCTACAACAAAGACACATAGCAATAAGCAAAAGGAGAGCGGCGTTTGATAATTCATATTTAATGAGATAGAGCCATGATCTATTGAACATAAAAGATTCAAGAGTCCAGATTTGCTATGAACCAGTAGTCCTAGGAAGGAGGCTCTTATAAGTAAAGGATTATCAATTCTGTAGAAAAAATTGATATGCCGCATGCAATAAAGTATAAAGAAGGGAAACAAATCATATCTTACCCTGGCGGCTTTCCATATTCTGTGGTCAGCTCCCCAAAGCGATAATAACAAAGCTTGTACCTGATCAGTTAGCACAAAGAAGATTAGCCAGTCCTTGATTGGTCCTTTTAGCTAGTAAGGAAATAATCAAACAGTGAATTCGGTAGATAACTTACTTTGGATATTTTCTTTTTCATTGAGAACTATAAGAAAGGGTCAAGTTAAAATATTTTCTTCAAATTTTTGTTCTATTTATAAAGGAATCATGCCAATTTATAGCTTCAAGTTGATCACAATATTCAACTGAATATGTTAACTGAGAGAAGATGCTCTTACATGTAAAACTTTCAGTTATCTGACAGAAAAAACAAACTTACATAAGACAGTTCAGCATCTTTGGTGCAGCACCCTTGTCAACACGGAACTCGCCATTCACAAGATAATCAGGCTCTTTAATTACTGGGAACACTCCACCACCAATACGTACCATCCACAAAAACCTGCAAAGTTTTCAACACATGAAATTCAGCTCAATCTAATGAATTGCACGACAGCTGAGTCATCTATCTGACCATGCACATATATTAGAGGCTGTTTGCAACTCTGAAAGTCACAGAAAGCAAGGAACGTCAGAAAGAAGATTCCCCACTTCCTCTCACAAATTTAATTTCCCAATACAAAAGGGAGAATCTTCCATTTCCTTGCAAAACCTCATGACTCAATCACTCGGGCAACTCGAGCTCTTTTAAGAATCTCACCAAAACTTGCTTTCTCCTCTCAGAGACAATAACCTTGGGAGAATTCAGTAATATTTTATAAAGCATTCCAAGAACTTTTATTTAGTTTGAAATCGTAACTTGTTTTCATTTACAATGTTTTCACATAGTATTCCAAGCTTAGGTAAGAACTTCGATGATTTTTACAGCCAATGTAAGTCTTGTGATAATTCTAAGGCTAAAGGCAAAATGATCAGTTTATGACAAGCCGTTTTTATGTGCTTTTAATGCTAAAGGGCAAACATCTTACTTGTTAATATCATCAGAAGAGTAACCCGTCACGCCACCAAACACAACCAACACATAATCCACATCCAGCGAAAGCATAATCTCATACGCCTCAGGTTCATAAGATGACATGGCCCGTCCTACAGTGGCTATATGCGTATTATTCCAGGTATTGTTATCCACAATCACAGTTCTGTTCCCCATGGCAGTGATCTGGTAGCCATAGTCCCACCATGACATGATCTTTGCATCTTGTGGGGTGTTCTGACGTAGCCAATAGTAGGCTTCACGGTAGTCGTCAAAAATTACCCTTCCGCCATTATGGCCCCGAGCAGCCAGGACGATTGAAGGGGATGAGTATGCTTCTGATGTGACCCATGTGCAGTGCATTGCGTACCGACAGAGCAGGTACAAGGCACCCAAAAGGAGGGCGATTGCACCTTTCCTTTGGAAGGGGAGGGATTGATCAGCTGAAGCCTGTAATGATGAAAATTAGCCTACAGACTCTCCTGGATTTTAAACAGAGAATGAATAAATGATCTTTGTCTTATGCTTGTTGGGAAACCTGAGTTATTGGGGATGGAAGGCGATCAGGGCTCAAAGCTTTTCGATTCAGGTTAGAACACAACAGTTTTTGCAGTCAAAACTCACCTACTAAACAGTACTGAAATCTAATACTCTTTAAATCAAATAAAAAAACCAACCAACCTTGGCAGCAGCCTTTGATCCAGTGAGCGGTTTGCCCGAACCCTGAGAACTCTTACTCTTGGCACGAATCAAAGAGCTCAAATTCTTCACAGTAGCAGAGACTGCAATGCTGCTGACAAGGCACATGGCCGGTGCAGCCACCAAAATAAGCCGGACCATCACCCCCGCAAAGTACATGCTCGTAAGTCCATACATCACAACAAAAATAGTAGCATCAGAGAGATGCTTGAAGCAGAAGTATAAACCGGCAGGGAAGAGAAAGAGAAGTATGTGAAAGTCAAACATGAAAGATGACCATGCAGTCGGTTGGTGCTCTGAAACAGATGCAATAATGGGTATGTGGTCTTTTGCATAAGTGGGGTCAAGTAGGGAGTAGAAACGACCAGTCCATGGGGATATGTAGCCTGATGCAGTGCCTATGCTAAGAGCCAGTACTCCAACTGTAATTGCACATGTCAGGGTGATTCGAAGGAAGGAATGGAATAATTTAATGTCTTTTAAGATGTACTTGACCCAGTCTAAGAAGTAGAACACCTGCAAAGAAAAGTGCATGTTACGCCAACATTACAACAGATAATAGATGTATACTACCAAAGAATGCACAGACATCAAACAAGCAAACAACTGAAGAAATAAAAATGAATATAATTATATATTGAAAGTCACTTCTCTGGTAAGCAAAAGTAAAAAAAAAAAAAACCAAAAAGCTAGTGTAAATAACTCTCAAGTCTTGGCATACTAATATTCTTCCCAATGGAATTGATAAAGCTTGGTGAAAACCAATAAGTTCTATACTTAGACAGTTTTTTCTAAGATTCATTTTTTAAGAAAGTACCACAGAAAGGTGAAATCAACATCAACATCTCCTTAAAAACCCTAAATCAATTTTATAACTCATCTAACAAGCAAGTCGAGCACATAAAATATTTGAACAAACCAAGGAAGAAGTACCTGTAAAAGGAAAAACACGCCCATAGCAGCCATATGCTCTCCTGACTGCACATGTTGAAACCCAACAAACCTAATCTGCATGGCCAGCAGCATCCCCAGCACGTACATACAATTATATGCCACATACAACCTCATAGAGTACCTTCCAGTAACCAATAGTACCAATACATACAACGGCACCAAGTTTATAATAAAGACATACCCACCCCATGCTGACACCATGTAAAAGTAACCAAAAGCGGAGGCCAGAGACCAAGCCAATGACCCGGTATTCACTGCCTTAACAAATAAATAAAAGGTCAACAGAAGGGCAAAAATGGCAATGGCTTCATTGTCATAAGATCCCGCCACTGAACGGGAGATGTATCCAGGACAGATGGCGATCAGAGCTGCTGCCACAAGGCCAGCCCCAGAATCCCAAATCTCCTTCCCGAAGAAGTAAGCAACTAAGGTTGTGTTGGAAGCAAAAAATGGTGCAGTCAAGACACAGACCTCACGAATGTGAACTACAAACGAGAGGAAATTGAGAAAGCGGTGGATTAATGCAGCTGTGACCATGAGTCCAGGGTAGAGGGTTCCACCAACGATACGGCCAAGTGGGTACCTGTTTTGATCCAAGTGGCGAATGGTTATGTTAGTTAAGATTTATATATCTTGCTTTAGAAGTATAAATTTAAGTCAACTTAGCTACCATAGTAATATATTCGCATGTGTTGCAAAAAGCGTTTGCTTTGGTATTTTGGTCGAGTAAGCTTTTTAGCCTCAATTGCTAAAGGTGTTTGCTTTGGTATTTTGGTTGAGTAAGCTTTTTAGCCTCAATTAAGCCTTGATCTATGTAGAATATTTCTAGTGAAGAATTAGAATAAAATCTTCTCAATATCTGTTCAAGAGTAAGACAGTCCTGACTAATCTAGATAATTCTAATGCATCAGCTAGGTATAAATATACATGTATCTAAGCTACTGCTCAAAAACACCGATCTAGCAAAAATTCCCATCAATGAACTTAAAAATCTTAAGAAAATGCTTGGCAAAAATCGATCTCAACAAAATGTAATTAGTAAGATTGTCAATTTAGACCAAAGCATAACAGATCGTGGTTAACATTACCAGCTCTCCGAGTCAAACCAATTCCAGAATTCCACGAACCCATTCTTCGTCAGATAGAGCGTCGTTCGGTAGTTGAAGTACGGATCGAACTCGTGTATCATCGACTCGTACCTCAGCACACTAAACAACCTCACTACGAAGGCGAGCACATAGATCAGTGCTAGAGCGGAGACCCGGATCAGCAGCTCCTGTTGCTTGGTCTTGAATTTTAGGGCCTTGAGAGAAGGGAAGGAGGAGAGAACGGAGTTGAGCGGAGATGAGGCATCGGAACTGGCTCCCATGGTGAGAGATAAATTAGAGTCAGAACTCAGATTTCGCGAGCTACGGATTTTCCTTTTTTAGAGTTTCATCAGGCGTGGAAGAAGGTGGATTAATCTTCGATCGGGAGAGAAGGGTTTTAGAAGAGTGTGGCTGTGTGGCCGATCTGGGGAGCAAAAACAGAATATAGACGAAGGAGAAGACTGTGTGGTATTGGTTTTAACTCCCGTCACTCTCCAGTTCAACGAAACTTGAGGAGAGGTACATCATTTCCCCTGGGACCCAGTGGGTTGGTGGGCCCGTTGAGCAGTTTCTACAAACTACGCTTACGGAGGAAGCCGGATGCGAAGATCAGGAGTCCTAATGCCCTCAAGTAACTCAAATTTTGAGTTTAGATCGGACCGTCCGATCAGAATCCGGGCCAATCTGACTCGAGGTAGAACGCACCGGAGCCCTTAATATTCGTGCTAAAGAAATCGGACGGTCCAGATCCAAACTTAAAATTTGAGTTACCTTAGGTGATTGAAATCAAGGATGAGACCATAAGCCCATAAGCAGAGAGCCAGAGAAGAAATGGTATCTGGCCCATCGTCAGTTATGTTGACATGTTTTGTAAGAAGATAAGATGCTAGAGCAATGTGTTCCCCTAAAAATCTAAACCGAAGAAAATAGAAATATTTTTCGTCCAGTAATTATTCATGTTTTTTATCGTCAGCGTGCTCGGTTCATTAGAGAGATTCTTGTTGTAATATATCAAATAAAAAGAATTGTGTTGAATGACAACTGAAAAGTTCTTATGTTCTGCACAAATTAGAGAATTCGCATCGTCTGAGATATCTCATATTTTGCGTGACTTTTTGGTTGAAATATCTCATATTTTGCGTGACTTTTTGGAAAATTTCAACTGTTCAAATACATTCTGCACGAATCTCAAAGCTCAAATAATACTAGCTCCCTGTGCTATCCCTGAATAGGCACCGGACACGTCGGTCAGCAAAAAACTCGTTCACTTGAAAATGCATCCTCGGGCCATAACAATTGATATCAGAAAAAAAAAAATCAAGTTATATAGCAAAGTCTGCCAGTATAATTCCACTTTTTGTAGCATTTCTTAGGTAATTGGGATTCAAATGGTTATTTTGAGACAAGAACCGTACCATATAGCAATGTCTACCAGTACAATTCAGCTGTTACGACTGTTACAACATTTCTTAGTAATTGGGATTCATATGGTTATTTTGAGATACGAACTGTACTGATCCTTTTACAAGCTCACCCGTAATGAAAAGTAAATCGACTCATTTGTTACCTCTCTGGCCAATTATGTCTGGCAACTTCTTGATTACAAAAATATTCACAAGAGGAAAAAATGATTAGTTTATTGAGATTGAATCAATACAAGACAACAGTGTCTCAATAAATGAACAAACTACATGTAGCATTCCTGAGGTTCATGTTGCTACACTCCTAAACTTGGAAAACATAGAAGAGTTCAAGTAGTCTCCGCTTGCAAATTTCGCAAGATAATATTTATTCACAGAAATCCCGAAAATCAAGGACATTCAGACCTTTCGTCCTGCGGTAAATCACGTTGTTGAATTTGAATTGTCTCAACAAAAAACCACATACCTCAACTAGAGCAGCACAACTTGTTTCTTTGCAAATAGACATGCCTGGCTAGTGGGCAAAACCAAAATTACATTCCCCACTTCAAATGAAATTACAAACTACCAGCTGGTTCCAAGCATTCTATCAAGCAAATATTCTACTAGTGAGATATTAGTGGTCCCACAAAACCCCTTACGACAAAAGGCCCTGATCATTTGATTAAAAATTCGGCTTTCCAAAACCAAACCCTTCTTCAACATCTCTTCAATAAGCATTATTACATCTCCAATCTTTTGCATCCTAACCAGCCAATATGTTAACCGTGATACTGGATATGCCGGGTACCCATTTTCAATATTTCTAACTAAAGTCACTGCCTCAAATATCCTCCCACTCTTACAAAGGCAATCAACAATGGTACCATAAAATAACATGTTAGGGACAATGTCACCTCTTCTAAGATAGCTAAATACAAAATCGAGCTCCCTTACTCCACCTGACACGTAATACTCACGCAATAAAATATCACAAGTAACTAAGTCGGGCACAAACCCATTAAACTGGCAAACTGAACTGACCATGCCAATTTCACCTGCTTTGCAGAGGCAAAGAATTAAAATATTAAATGTGTAAGTATCCGGTTGTAGACCCTTCTTAAACAAATCAACAAACAAATTTAAAACATCAACCCATCTCTCCATATCACATAGTTGGCTCATAACTGTATTATAGCTTACTATATCCACATCAAAACCTAGAATTCCACATGTTTCCAACAGAACCCGACTAGTGGAAACATTCATTTCTCGGCCAATGCCTTCTAGAAGAATATTCAGACCTATAGTTGTTGGTTTTAAATCTTTCTGTATCATACCATCTAATTGCCACAAAGCTTCCTGGGCCTTGCCAGCATGACAAAGACCGACAATATATGTACTATAAGTAAATGAGTCTGGCTCCCACCCATTTATCTTACTTGCACTAATCACCCTCTCCACCTCATCAAAATCGCCAATTTTACAAAGACCATAAACCAAAATATTGTAAATGACAACATCAGGCTGGCAACCATTAGTTGACATCGACTCAATCAGCTCCTTTGCCTCCTGAATTCTTCCTTCTGAGCAAAAAGCTCTCAATATAGGTGCATAAGTATGTGCATTGGGGAAACAGCCCCTCTGGACCATATCATCAAACAGATTTAATGCCTCCTCTATCCTCCCTGCCTTACATAGCCCAGTGATCAGAGTTGAATAAGTAACAACATTCGGCTCACATTCTTGATTCAACATCAAATTCAGCACTGCAAATGCCGAATCGAACTGCTGTAGGTGACACGAATAGATCTTGATAAGGAGAGTATAACAATAAAGCGTAGGAGTGAGGCCACTATCGATCATCTCGTGGAACATGGCGATGGCATCCCAAGGGCGGCTGCAGGAGGCGAGGGACTTCATGGCAGCGGTGTAGCAGTAGACGTCGGGGTTGCAATTGGTGTTCTTCATTCGACGAAGGACGCGGATCACGGAATCACAGTCGTTGGATTGGGAGAATACTTGCATGAGTTGGTGGTAGTCATACACGTCGAGGCGGCGGAGGCGGAGAGGGGCAGAGTGGGTGGCCGATTGGTTACGGAGAAGGATGCCGGAGAAAGAATTAATGGAGCGGAGAGCAGTGTGGATGGCGGCGGGGCTCAATCGGAGGAGATTGGCCCATTTAGCTGTTGACATCGGAGGGGGGAGAGGAAGTTGGGAGTGATTGGGAAATGGGAAATGGTCTCTCTACTTTACGGATTCCATCGGAGAACCAGGGGGTAAATATTTTAACAGAATAGTTTTGGCTTCATTCAGCGCGCGGACTATAGAATCAATACAGCGCTACGTATGGTTCGTGCGCTGCATGAAGCCAAAACTGCTCTGTTAAATTTTTTATCCGAGCCAGGGCCGACGCCGCCGACCAGATGGATCATCGTACGAGTCAAAATCAATCACGATGTGTTCTTCCGTTCTAACTTCTAACCGGTTTTTATTGAAGTGTCGGAACTCGGAATACAGTCAATACTTTGGAAATCTTCGTAATATATTTTTACAAAAATAAAAGAATTCAGAAAATAATAAAATATATAGACATATTGTTAAATTTATAGATTAACTATGTATTTACTTTTATGTAATTTTAGTGTCATTTGATATTTCATCAAATACCGTTAAATATAGACCATTATAAGTTTTAAGTCATTTAATGAATGGTAAACTTATATGAAATTCCATCATTTTTATTTGCATCATATAAATATAAATAATAGTATAGATTGTATTTTAAAAATTAGATTTTAAAATTACAAATTATTTATTATTGTAAAAATTGTCAAGTTAATGTATTGCCAATAAATTCCCATTCTTTTATTAATATGAAATTATATTTGACTTCAACTATTCAAACTGAAATAATAATTAAGATTTATTCAAAAAAATTCTAATAAACTAGAGTTTAGTTACTGAAACGTTTTATATATTATATAGTGCGAAAGAGTTTTAAACATGTTGAAATCAATACAGTAAAATAAGAGATGTCAGATATAGTTTAGCAATTTAGTGCACCTCTGTCAGTTTTAATAATTATAGTACTTAAAATATAAAATTTCTATTAATTAAAATATTAATAAACAAACACAATATACTGTAAGTGAATTAGCAATGCGTAATATGTGTTGTATGTGTATTTTTAATCTGCGCAAAACAATTCACAAACATGTAAATTATAATATTTAGACACTTAAAATAAAAACCTTTATTGATTAAAAACATTAATAACAAAAATTTTGAACTAGGCCAACTGAACTATGAATGTCGCAACTGAATTAAAAAAAAAAATTCAACGATCAGCATGAACATGAACTAGGCCAACTGACACCAAAAGACACATATTACAGAACAGTAACAGGTTCCTTTGAAACAAAATCCAACAAGATTCAACAGGACCGCACAAACAAAATCAATTCTCACTACCCAGGGCTTGGCAAAATTCTACAATCCCCCTCCAAAAGAAAAAAAAAAAAGATAGAAAAAAGAAGAATGAAAATAAAAAAGGTATGCAGGTCAGTCTATCTAAAGCACCAATCAAGGAACTCCCTAAAGTAGTTGAAGTCGTCAGCAGAGGTATATCCACAAGTCCCCTAGAGAAAACAAAACAAGGTATTGGAGAAAGCAGAAACCGCTAGTCAACTCTATATCTCTTTGCCTTGGCGAAGAATTCACTTATTGTATGTTTCTTCTGTACTTCAACATATTGTCAGTTGATCCAAAAAAGAGTTATTCCAAATCCTCAACAGTGCCGAGACATATTCTCCAAGATCTATCAGCCTGTCTTTTCAACATGTATCGGACTTTGTATGTACTGCATTTGTAGCAATTAGCAGATATTTAAAATGTTAGTGAACCATTGTTGAGCAACAATAATAAAACTAATAATTAATAAATTCTTCAAACAACAAAAAAACCATCACATTTGCAAAATATACTGATATTTCCCATATATTACTTGCACGTTCCATCCAACTGTTAAACCGAGGTTAGAACATGGCTTTCAGTTCAGTTTCGGCTTAAAAATTCAAAAGCCTGTGATAGGGGCAGAATAGTAAACAGTTAACAAAATGCTCACCTCCTCTCCAACACACACCTAACAGTTGCCTATTACTTCCAAAAAACCCCCAAAACCCCGACTATTTGTTGTAATGTTTAAATTGTTGGTGTTGTTAGCAAATATGTGAGAAAAATGAGAGCTAATTATCAAAATAACCTAATTGAAATAGGACGGCATTCCATTTAAATTACCTGTAATAGCTTGGTTTGTCCGGCTCAGATTCATCGATTAGCTCGGCTGCTTCTTCAATCAATGCCTCAATCTCGGCTGTCTCTGGGCCTTCACCTGATGTTATCTCAGCATGAAGCACTGACGCTCTGACCAGAACAATTCTCCAATATATCGACTCTTCTTTTGCCTGAATAGCAATCTCTTTCCACTGCCATTAAAATTGTTATAAGAAACAAAGAAGATAAAGTGTTTAATTAACTAAAGTTACAATTAGATGTAACATAACTATAATATTACTGGCATATTGAAATCATACATAAATGATTGGATCCCCCAAATCACAGGGCTAGCAAACAGTTTTTTTTAGTCCTTGTTCGCTTGGTAGCAGTGTTATCAGAATCGGACCGGACCGGTGGCTTAACCGGAAAAAACCGGACCCGGTCACCTGTCCGGCTCGGTTCTTTAAATGGATCGCTTCAGCTAATGAACCGGTAATAAGAGATTAAACCGTCCGGTTTTTATTAGAAATCGTTGATTTAAACCGACATAAAACCGCGGTTCAAAACATATTCTCCTCCGATGTTGTACATTTCTCCTTTCCCAAATCTCTCCTCTTGTCGCTCTGTCTCTCCCTCCCACTCGCTCCGTGTCGTCTCTCTCTTTATCTCTCGCACACGCGCTCTCGATTTCAGGTTAGCTTCTTAGCTTTTTTGGTGACCATATGCCGAAAGGATAAGAAATAAGAAATGGGAAGATAAAGAAACAGAAGCATTGGTTGCATCTTGCTTCTTCTAAATTTAGTGTAGGTCAGGAGAAGTTGACGCAGTCAATCTTCTGTCCCCAATTTTTTTTGTTAGTTGTTACAAATTTGATTTTGTTGCTTTCCCTTCTCTCCAATTTCATTGTTCTATTTCCGTTACAAATTAAGATCTGTAATTCATTTTTTATTCGATGTTGTTTGCTTAAATATGCCTTGATGTTCTTGTAATACACTTTCGATTGTTTATGTTCCTTCTTTTGGAGAGCAATTCAATCAGACCGATGAACTTATAAAAAGAGTACCGACCCACTGTTAACAGTAAGAAAAATGTAAGTTATAGAGCCTTCTATGGTTTCCTTAGAGAAAAGACCTCAAGTGAGAACACAATAAATAGAAACCCAAAAACTTTATGGAAGCAGGTGCTTAACTTACCGGTACCGGTTCTAGTCACAGCTCATCAGTACCTGAACCCCAACTGGTACAAAATCCCATGTCAAGATGCATGTCAGATATTTCATAAAGAAGGATGTGTAATCATATAGGCTTTAGTTATTTATGAATCTTTTAACCAACATTGCATCACAAACTAATTTGCCTTCATGTCCCTCCAGCAAAAATAGTTTCAAAATCTAAACATAGTCCAAAGGACAACACAATTTAAGGTGATGAATAGTACAATAGTGGGCTTTATCTACTTGTGCTCATTAATTTGTAGATGAATTCTTGAATTTGGATGCATTAGATTTTGGTGATGAAATCGAAGACTCATGCTCAAACAATATAGAAAAAGTACAAGATCAAGACAATCAAGGTGTTGGCCGGGGTTAGGGAAGATGTAGGCAAGGAATTAGAATATGCAGATGCTAATGATGATATATGTCAAAATGTTTCAATTACCGAGTGGCATTTTACTCGATCTTAGATTGTAACTTTTAGTCTTTTAACTTTTTTTTTTGTTTATTTTCTTAGTCATTTGAAATGTTAAAACTTTTATTTTTGATGTATGAGGCTACTTCAGATGTGTTTCACTATTTGTGACAATTGACTTACTTTGTTGACTTTGAAAAAATATTTTGGTACTGTTAATTATTTTTTATGTCACTGACGTGTACTGTTACTGGTAAATTCTATTGTGATTATAAGGACATTTATGCAAACTTTATTGACATATTCTAAGTGTTTATTTTGTAAAATGTGACATTTATTCTTGTAGGAGGACTTAGACATAACATTAAATAATCTGCTGGGCTTTTAGGTTATAAGTTATAATTATATCAAAAAAATCAGTGGTTGAACCGGTTGACCCACTGGTCCGACCAGTGACCCGTTAACCCGGAGCTTTACCGGGTCGATGTCCGGTCCGGTTCTCATAACATTGCTTGGTAGTGATTTCTTTTATAGAAAAAAGGGCATTCGGGTCCAAATCCTGATCAATCAATAGGTGGAAGTATGCATGAACTCATGTTATCAATCCCAGATGTAGTCTAATCAATTCTGATCAATCAATAGGTTGAACCATACTGTGTATCTAAAAGAATGCATTAAACGAGGATGTCAGGTTTTTATTTTAATATAGCTGGTGCCAAGTAATATTCACCTAATTTGACCCAGATAGTTTCGTACTAACTTTATCCAATGACTTAAATCAGTAACTAGAAGGATCTGGACAATAAAATCTGCTTGGTTATATCCTCAGCTCAGTTTTGAGTGTCTGAAAGAAAAAAGAATAAATTTAACAGCCAGGAGCAAGCAGTCAATAGTTAATGAATTGTTTGTCATTACCTCAGCTTTCTGTTACTTGAAACAGCTCACAAAATATAATTGGCAAGGCATCTACTTTCATCTTACGAATTATTAATTCATCCAGAACCATTGATATATAATTGGTAAGAATTCTGATTTTACCTTTTCAAGCATTGATTCGTCAAGAACCGATGGGAGCGGGCTGATCTGGTGACGTGGGCCCAGAGCTTCAGCCTTTATGTCTTGCCATAGCTTAATCAACTCTTCTGCTTCCTCAACTGCCATCTCTCTCTTTCGGCACATTAAGAGATCTTCAAACTTCCCATCAGTACCAAAATTCTGCCGACTTTGGTTCGATTTTATACTGAGAATTGCTGCCACCTTCCCCAACCGATTCCACACGTTACTGCTAATGGATGAAGGTGAGGTAACAGACACAGAGGTGGTAAAGTTCCCATGTTGGTGCTTAATTGGAAACTTAGTCAGTTTGGCACGGCCAAATTGCCCACCTAAGATCTTAAATCCAGCGAAAATAACACACCCCAATAGTGTGCTATAAGCAAGCTTTTGGACCGCACCTAACCAATCACCCATTTGTTGCAACTCGGGGTTTCTCTTAACAAGAGTAGGAGATGGGGCCACACTAGCTGATGACTTCTCCAGGCTAGCTGGTGCGAGTTGCTTCACAGCTTCTCCAAGATGCTTAATGGAGATCGGATGAAGAGAGGCTTTTTCTGAGGTTCTGTTCTCAGATAAAGGGTTAAATGGGGAAGAAGCAACCTTTACTGCCCCTAAGTTTGGTGTGTTGTTTAGGATTCTTCTTGGGCCTCCAAAGTAATTAGCCTGAAAGTTGCTATCTTAAAATACCATCGAAAGAAGTCTGTGGGCGTACCAAACTACGATGTAGCAAATTTTGCACATATACCCTTAAAATGTTTGGATTAATATGAATTGCCAAAGATTCATGAAGTAAAATGTTCTTACAATAATTACACAATCTAATTACAATAATTTACTACGATGTAGTATATTTTTTGCACATATACACTTAAAATCTTTGGATTTATATGATTTGTCAAAGACTCATAAAGTAAAATGTTCTTACAATAATTACACAATCTAAGTTGTAGGCAATGAAATGCTCGACATTTCGGAATACTAAATTTGACATTAGATAGGAAGCATGGTCCAAAACCCCCCTATTTGGTAGAACACAGAATTTGAAAAACATTATACACAGCAAACTAAACTAGCCACCACCTAAAATCATAGTCACAAGCTTGATGATACATCCCAAAGGCAATATGCCTTCTAGGTCCCTTCCTAAGCATAGTGTTGTGGCATTTATTTATAGTACATAACATATAATAGATTTAAAAGACACTAATTTAGAAAACCTCAAGTAACACTAATTTAGACAAACAGGAGATAAAAAGAAACACTAACCAGGGAGAGAGAGCAATCTCGAGTGTCTGGAAAGAGAGAGAGCACTGAATCTTTCAACCACAATTCCTGGGAAATAAACTTCCCATCGTAAGGTACTTGACAAAAAAATTCAGCAGCTTATTACCAATAATGTCTCGTCTAGAACATTGAGCAGATTGTTAAGAAGAATAATTAATTAAGAGTAGGTTATATCTGCCTAAACCATTGAAATAACAGTGAGTTTTTAGATTATTCAGGATTGCATTATCTGGTAAAACCTTACTCTCATTATGAATTCGTTGCTTTTAAATTGGAAAAAAAAATGTGAAACCAGCAACAAAATATGAATGATAATAGGTTGTTACTGTACATTCTAAGGTAACTATATCCACTTAAGTAGTAAAATTAGAAACAATCTTTGTCCCTGTATAAGGGAAAGAATTTCATAAGTGAACATACCAATGAGTGGTTTATAGATTCTTTTCCCTTGTCTGCCTTGAACTTGTCTGGTTGAAAGCTCTTTGGATTTGTGCTGCTTCCATTGGTGTTAAGCTGCTGAAGCTTTTCAAATGTCACTGAAGCAGATTCCTGAGAAAAGTTACCCCAGCAGAGCTTAATTTATTTTGATTAACCTTTTTAGCAACAAAATTTGGGGTAAATTAACTCAAAATTTACCTGCCCGAGAAGGAATGAGCACAGAGATCCTTCAAATTTCAAATCAATGCCCTCACATGAGACAAGGCACTCACAAATGGTTTTTCCTTTACTGATCTGTCAGATTGTAGAAACAAGAATTTATTAATTAAATGCACTTTGGCACCTTTTCAAAGTATTATTAAGTTCAGAACCAGCCAATATTTATGACATATCACAAGTTTGATCTGAATTTTATCTAGTTTCAGTATTTTTCTTTTGTGATTGTATCGATGGAATTGAGGCTCAAACATTAACTTCTTCCGATACCAGCTAATTAGTACTTGTGCATTCAAGCTGGGCACATTAGTACCCCAGCACATTTTTACAAATATACCCAAGTACCGCATGAAAAAATGTATTACATGACCATAAAGAGCAACGATATTAACTAAAATAAAAACATTACAAAACAGAAGGATGTTACCATATCAGCCCGACGAGTTGAAAACCCAAGTGCGATATGCGCCAGCATCACTAGGTAAAAACAATCAAAGTCAATCACAGTCCGCTGTGTCTGTGACTCAAGTGATTTCCTATTCTTTCGAGTCAGTGCCAAAGTATCCCAATAAAGTAGCTCGACTATTTCATTGGCTGTGAGCCGGCTCAAGGCCTGGCGTAAGAAGTATGGCCAGTCCTGAACCTGGCATGACGGATCGGCATCAAGTCCTTGCCTAAGTAACTCACGCAATGCCCCCATGGCACCTCTTCTTCTTTCACTTTTATCTGACGTTGGGGTCAGGGCAAGCAGCTCTAGAGTGCATGCTGGCGCAAACTCCTCTAGTGATTCTTCAATCTGAAACCACGCAATACTTTTGTTTTGCATAGACAGACCTTTTACCTTTTTTTTTTCATTTTTTTTTGTTTCTTTGCATTTAAATCTGATCTGTGTCTCTGGGGTGTCTAAATTGGCTTAGCTTCTCAAGTCTATTCGCCCCTTTGTTAGTTGAGCATAATCCAGTATACCAAAAGGTTTTTGCACGGTCCATATTGATTGCATCGGACAGTAATAATTCAATTACAAAGTTTATGTCTAGGGGCATTAAAGTCATTTTAAATCTTTGAAATCAACAGAGAGAATATAAACTGGGTCCAACAGACCCACCCATGTGTAGCTCTCAATTATTACAATCCAATCTACAAAATTTGCTACCAAAAAAGTCAAAGTTGAGAAATTCATTATTTCCCTTGGATAATGAAATGATTGAAATCAATTTTAATATTGTTCTTTTCAATAAGTGGTGTACTGAAGCAAAATATTTTGTTAGTTACTACTATTATTTACTCGATTTCAAAAGAACAAGTGTAACAGCTCGAAATGAAAGAAGAAGTTTTTGGAAATGCTGTTCAAGGTAGTAACCACTAATGATATCAGTAGGATACACAGGTTAATTACTACATATTTGGAAAAGAAGATGAGAAAAAGCAAAATCAAGGTACATAAGAATCAATTGCCTGTCTAAGAAGGGGTATTTTCACCAAAGAGCTTTTGCCCCTCAAAAGATGTTGAGCCTGGGCTAAAGCCTCAAAAGCTTCAGAGACCTTCTTTCTCTCAAATCCAATCTTCGCAATTGAGCACTACAGAAAGAGATGAGAAAGGCTCATCTGTCAGATCCCTACAAAAGATTTAAAAAAAAAAACAATATCCTGACAAAAGAAAATGTTGCTTTTTTTTTTTCTTTTAGTCCGTACTTCAGATAATGCCATAGAGAGAACAATGTCATGAATATACGGTTTTGAATCACGCCATTGTAGAGCTGCATGCCCAATGTCCAGTACTAATTTAGCTTCTCCTACCTGCATTATACAATGCCACGTAAGAAGAAGGAGAACTTACACAAGAAAAGGTCGACTGTATTGCTCTAGGTATATATTGTAATTATTCTTGTAGAGTTCTCCTTTTGTAATTGTTATGACTGTCATTATTAGGTACCTCTTGTAAAATGCACAAAGAAGCAGGTAACCAAGCCCATGGAATGCATAGGGTTCTTGGTTGAATATTTTCCTTCTTATTACCAGCATACTCCGGCTCGAATAGTAGTTTATCCCTCACATCCATCAATAAATCCTAAAGAAAATTAACAAAATAAGATGACATTTTACTTTCTCTGTGGAAGAGTTATCTTTTTCACATAATTAAAAATTTGAATCTTTAAATCAGACCTGCCGTGCAGTAGGCAGGTCCGCCGTGTATCCTTCCTCGATTTCTGAATTTTTCAGTTCCATTACAGTTTTAACGATCTCATCCTTCTCAGCTTTCTCAGAAACGCCTAAAATCTGTGTAATTGTTCAGATAAATGCACAAACATCTATGATTTACTCTTGCACTTAGTTTAATTGACATGTATAGGTATGGTATTTGTATAACACAGAACTAGTTTTGCACGGTTAAGCCAATTGATTGTCAAATTAATGCATCCCAATACAGAATAAGCTCTCGGTTGGGCAAATTGGCCTTGCCGCACTTCATCTTCATTTTTTTTTACAGAATTTTCCAGATATTGATCTTGAATGAATACATTGGTGGATAATTACTTCAGATTAGTAGATTCCTTACCATAAACATTAGAAAATGAATCCAATCGATATATTGTCTATTTGTAACTACAATCAGGTACAAACAGCCAATCTACAGTAGAAGTAACAACCAAAACTAGCAGAAACGGATACTAACCTGATAGCAAGTGACTGGAATTTCTACAGTAGAAGTAGCAAGCTGTCCATTTTCGACTGTACTTGCTACCCCATTGACCTTAGACAAAGCCAATCCAGCGACATTTTTGCAATTGTTCCCCAATTTCCCCTCAAAGTGAAGATTCCCTCTGCCTTTCCCCACTCTAGATACCACGTCCGCTTGGGTATGAGTTCTCCGCTTCTCTCCAGTCGACCCGTTGCTGAAGCAACAACAACGCGTTGGAGACGATCCGATCACAATGTGAGCTAGCAACATGGTAAGAGAAGACCCAGGCTAGGTCTCCTCTGTCAGATATGTGCTTTGCAGTGGAATGGCTAACGGGTGGGAGTGGGGTTAGCGATTGGGCTTGAGATCCGTTATGGCAGTTGAAATGGAGAGATAGCAAAAGGTCCGAAAAAGGAAAAGAAGAAGAAGAAAAGAGAGGGAGAAGACTGCGACAAGGAAAAGTGGAGGCTTCACGCTCAAGCGGTCACCGGAGAGACTGGAGAAAAATGAAAACTTAGAAAAAGTGTTTTTTCTGTTGTAAAATAAAACAAAAGAATAATAAACAAGATATTGAGAATGTATAAAGATGGCTATCTTTTATTCATATGTTTTTCTTGTGTATAATACAAACTTACAATCCTCTATTTATAGATAGAAAATGTAAATAACAAGCCATCTAATTTAATTCAATTGATAAATGAGGGAGATAAAACATACTTCTTTAATGAGAAGTTTTGATGCAATTAAATGAACATCCATAACTTAATATATTTATAACACTTCCCCTTGGATGTTCATTATTCATTATACGCTATTAATATGATACTTCAGGATCAATATTAACACGGTACTTCAGGACCATGTACTGCCTCATTAAAAACCTTATCAAGAAAAACCCATTGGGATAAAAACTTGATTAAGGAAAAAAGAGTACAGTGCGTATAACGCTTCCCCTCATTTAGATATCATTGAATATTCTTCAATCGATGTAGACCTATCTTCTTTGTCAGTTGTTCAAAAACCTTTGTCGGCAAAGATTTTGTGAATAGGTCTGTCAAATTGTCTATTGATCGGACTTGGCAAACATTGATTACGCCTTCTTTTTGTAGGTCATGTGTCGAAAAGAACTTTGGCGCAATATGTTTAGTCCGGTCTCCTTTGATATATCCTTCTTTGATTTGTGTAATGCATGCTGCATTATCTTCATGCAGCGGAGTAGGGTTTTTCTTGATGTTTTCAAGCCCGCATTCTTCTTGAATATTTTGAATCATTGACCGTAACCAAACGCATTCTCGACCCGCCTCGTATAAGGCGACCAGCTCGGCATGATTTGATGATGTTGCCGTAAGAGTTTGTTTTGTTGATCGCCATGAAATTGCAGCTCCACAATAAGTGAATACATATCCTGTTTGGGATCGTGCTTTATGTGGATCTGATAAATATCCCGCATCTGCATATCCAATTAATTTGGATTTTGTATCCTTTTGATAATATAACCCCATATCTCTAGTTCCGCAGAGATATCGAAATATGTGTTTAATTCCATTCCAATGTCTTCTGGTTGGTTTGGAACTATACCTCGCTAACACATTTACTGCAAATGCGATATCGGGTCTTGTATTATTTGCAAGATATAATAATGCCCCGATTGCACTTAAGTATGGTACTTCAGGACCAACCACTTTTTCATTATTTTCTTGCGGGCGAAAAGGATCATTTTCTGCATTTAGCGATCGTACGACCATTGGTGTGCTCAAAGGATGAGCTTTATCCATATTGAATCTCTTTAGTACCTTTTCAACATAATTTGATTGATGGATAAATATTCCATTATTTAGATGCTCGATCTGCAGGCCGAGACAAAATTTAGTTACACCAAGGTCTTTCATTTCAAACTCATTTCTCAATAATTTTGCAGTATTCTCAATCTCTTCAGGAGATCCAATAATGTTTAAATCATCAACATACACTGCAATGATTGTAAAACCTAGATTTGATCTTTTAATGAAAACACACGGACTAATTATATTATTTTTATATCCTTCTTTTAGAAGGTACTCACTCAGTCGATTGTACCACATTCGACCTGATTGTTTTAGTCCGTATAAAGATCTTCTTAATTTTATAGAGTACATATCTCTAGGTTTTGACTTATATGCTTCAGGCATTTTCAATCCTTCGGGGATTTTCATGTATATGTCAGTGTCAAGTGAACCATATAAATATGCTGTTACGACATCCATAAGTTGCATTTTTAGATTTTCTGTGACTGTGAGACTTATTAGAAACCTGAGAGTTATCGCATCCACTACAGGTGAATACGTCTCTTCATAATCGACTCCAGGTATTTGTGTAAAGCCTTGCGCCACTAGCCTTGCTTTATATCTCACAATCTCATTTTTCTCATTTCTTTTTATAACAAATACCCATTTGTAACCTACAGGGTTAACATCTTTGGGTGTTTGGACTACAGGTCCAAATACTTGCCGTTTTTCTAATGAACTTAATTCAGCTTGTACGGCATCTTTCCATTTAGGCCAATCATTTCTATATCTACACTCTTTCAGAGTTTTTGGCACATTGTCTTCTTCATTTATAACATCGCTTGCTATAGCGAATGCAAAGATTTCATTAATATATGTTTCTTCTGGAACTTGATCAACCTCTTCTAGGGTTTTGTCAACTTCTTCAGGAGTTTTACCATTAATCTCTTCTGGGATTTTATTGACTTCTTCAGGAGTTTTACCATCAACATCTTCTGGGGTTGGACCAACTGTTTTATTCTACTCTTTCCTTTTACGTGGATTTACATCCTTAGAACCAAGTGGTCTTCCACGTTTTCTACGCACATTAGATTCATTAGATATTTTTGTAATGTCAATTCGAGCAGGTGCGTTTATAGCTGGAATATGCGATTTAGTAACTCTATTTGTATCTGTAAATGCATCAGGCAATTCATTTGCAATTCTTTGCAAATTTATAATCTTTTGAACTTCAAGTTCACATTGACCACTTCGGGGGTCAAGATAAGATAACGATGAATTCCAAGTTACTTGTTTATCCAGCTTTGGTTTTTCTTCCCCTAAGTTTGGGAATATTGATTCATTAAAATGACAATCAGCAAATCTTGCTGTAAAAACATCTCCTGTTAATGGTTCTAAATATTTAATAATAGAAGGAGAGTTAAAACCAATATAAATTCCCAACCTTCTTTGAGGTCCCATTTTTGTACGTTGTGGAGGAGAAATTGGAACATATACTGCACAACCAAATACCTTTAGATGGGACAAATTTGGTTCTCTTCCGGAGACCAATTGTAACGGGGAATACTTATGATCTGCAGTTGGCCTTAACCTAATTAGTGCAGCAGCATGTAATATGGCATGTCCCCATGCAGAAGACGGTAAACTAGATTTCATAAGTAAAGGTCTAGCAATTAATTGCAACCTTTTAATCAACGATTCTGCTAGACCGTTTTGTGTATGAACATGGGCCACTGGATGTTCTACCGTAATTCCAATAGACATGCAATAATCATTAAAAGTTTGAGAAGTAAACTCTCCTGCATTATCAAGCCGGATTCTTTTAATTTGATAATCCGGAAAATTAGCTCTCAATTGGATAATTTGTGCTAATAGTCTAGCAAACGCAACATTTCTTGTTGCTAACAAACTCACATGTGACCAGCGTGTTGATGCATCAATAAACACCATAAAATATCTAAATGGTCCACATGAAGGTGTAATAGGCCCACATATATCTCCTTGAATTCTTTCTAAAAATGAAGGAGCTTCAGGTCCAATTTTATTTGGAGATGGCCTAGTAATTAGTTTTCCAAGAGAGCATGCTTCGCATGTCAATTCTTTTGATAATAGGATCTTCAGGTCCTTTAGGGGATGCCCATTTGCACTTTCAATTATTCTCCTCATCATTATATTTCCTGGATGACCCAATCTGTCATGCCACAAAGTAAATAACTTTGGATCAACTAACTTCTGGTTAGTAACAACTAACTTCTGGTTAGTAACAACTAACTTCTGGTTAGTATCAACTAACTTCGGGTTAGTAACCATATTTGATTCTATTGTACTTACATAAGTACCATATAGTCCAGAGGACATTGCTTGCATCTTTTCTATTATAATTTTCTGGCCATTCTTAATAGATGTGATATGAAGATATTCACAATTTTTCTCATTCATAGTTTCAATATGAAAACCATTCTTTCGAATATCTTTAAAACTTAGTAGATTTCTTCTGGATCTACTCGAATATAATGCATCATCTATTATTAATTTTGTTCCTTCAGGTAACAAAATACAAGCTCTTCCGGAGCCTTCAATTAAATTAGTTGTGCCAGATATAGTGTGGATATTAGTCTCACCAAGATGCAATTGTGAAAAGTATTTCTTACCTTTCAATATGGTATTAGTTGTTCCACTGTCTACCAGACATAGATCTTCTTTACTTATCATTGCGTTAGCCATTTTCCTTTAAATTAAAAGAATGCAAGAATAAATTAAGATAAACTACCTTTATTCATTTGTTTGCATCTAAAAATATAAAAGTAATCTAAACTTTTATTAAACATAAACATAAGCTTCTATATTATATTTTCTCCCTAAGTAATAATATTTTTTTTTTCATCCATATTCTGGAAGAAATCTGATACATCAAGATGTGTATCCATATGACATTCATATTCGGGGTCATTTTCAGTCAAATTAGTTTTCACATTTTTCCCCTTTTTCTTAATTGAGGCTTGATAAAGCTCTACAAAATGCTTGGGCGTACGACAGGTACGCAATCAATAATTTGTCATATCACATATGTAACAAACATCTTCAGGATGTTTTCCTTTCTCATTTTTCATTGTATTTATAACAAAATACAACTTCAGGTTATTAATACCATAACTTCGAGTTATGATAAATGAAAAAGGAGATAAATTCAAACTTTGTGAGATTTGTCATATGTACTACAAAATAGATACGTATTAATAATTTCAGATTATTAATATTATAACTTCAGGTTATTAATGCCATAACTTCAGGTTATTAATATCATAACTTCAGGTTGTGAAAAAGGGAGATGAATAAATATAAATAAAAGAATATGTAAATTGCATAAATAAATAAATTGCATAAATTTAAATGTACTAATAACTTCAGGTTATTATTATATAACTTCAGGTTATAATAAAATATTTATTTAATAACTTCTTGTTATTAAATTGCTTGGCTGCGCAATTGTAAAATTTAATTTGAAATAACTTCCGGTTATATTTTCATACAATGACCTATAATAACTTCTGGTTATTATATTAATTTTATATGAAAGTTTCTAATAAAACTTCAGGTTTTAATTGGGAATAACTTCAGGTTATTATTCATCCAGTGGCCTATAATAACTGCTGGTTATTATATTAATTTTATATTAAAATTTCAAATAGAACTTCAGGTTCTAAACAATAATAATAACTTCAGGTTATTATTCTTTTTATTCTCTTCGGGTAATAAGAACTTCAGATTCTTGATAAACTTTTATTTTTGATAATAACTTCAGGTTATTATTATATCATTTACTTCAAGGAATGATTATTATAAACTAAAACAAATATAATCAAATATTTAAATGAAATTTAAATTAATGAAAGATATAATGATCAATCATATAAATTACTTACAAAATAACTTTGCAACTTCTTCCGAGCAACTCGTGCTGATAACGTGTTGTAAAATAAAACAAAAGAATAATAAACAAGATATTGAGAATGTATAAAGATGGCTATCTTTTATTCATATGTTTTTCTTGTGTATAATACAAACTTACAATCCTCTATTTATAGATAGAAAATGTAAATAACAAGCCATCTAATTTAATTCAATTGATAAATGAGGGAGATAAAACATACTTCTTTAATGAGAAATTTTGATGCAATTAAATGAACATCCATAACTTAATATATTTATAACATTTTCTTTATTTTCAATTTTATAGGCGCAATAACTTTGTTATTCTTTTCCTTTACCTATTTTAAATAGGATATTTGATCCATAATCCATTGATTATAGAAGGATTGGAATCTTTGTCAGTATCAGTCTTAATAATACATTTATAGATTAAAATTAAAAAAAAATTAAAACCTAGAAAAAGTTTATAAACATAATGTTGGATTTATAAACTAGTTGTGTATTAAATTTTATATAATTTGAGTGTCATTTGATATTCCACCAAAAACAGTGTCAATTTTTATATATTTTCAATTTTTTACACAGTGAGGTTTTTTATTTTTATACAATTTGACTTGTTTTAAGTTGATCTTTATATATGTTTCGAATTTGAGTGTCAATTTATATGTTTCAATTTTTTTGTTGTTTGACGGACTATCATTTTCTTTCAAATATAATTGTCCAAATTCCAAAACTCCATTAGTTTTAGGGATCCGTTATCCTCTACAGTACTGTAGACAATTTTCCTCATTTTTAGGCTCAGCTCTAGAAGGGGTATGCGAAGAGAGGGAAAGGAAGAATCACTGTGTGAGGGATAAGCCTCATCCTATACCATCTCTGCCTGACGGTTTCACCTGCTTCATAAGAGAAGAATCAGAAAGGAAGCGGAGATGAACGAGCACTGTTCGAAAGAGAGGAAAACTCAGCGCTGTGGTGATTTTTAGCGACAAACTTTACCCCCAAATCGGAGTGTAAATCACTATGCGCGGAGGTGAGCCTCACCCCTGATCTCTTCCCTTCCCCTTCTATTAATGAGATTTCACTCTTAATTTGTGGAGCACAGCCTTACGGTTTGAGATTAAATCTCAGCCATTTTAGAATTCGGGCTAGTGTAGGGACAGTATTAATGGATTTTGAGATTTGTGTCAAATTTAGAAGAATGGTCCGAATCCACTAATCATAAAAGATTCCTTTTTAGAGTAATTATCAAATTTTTATTTAACTCCGGCACAAATTTCAAAACGCATCCCTATATCTACAATAGATATCAAATTTCTCTAGATCCGACTAAAACTAAATTCAAACTGAATTTTTCCTACAATTAGATACGATACTTAAGAGGATACTGATTCCTTTATTTGTGTGGAGAAGTTTTCATGAATATGAATCCATAGTACTATAATTTCTGAATCGATCAAAAACTGACAGAAAAATTAACTTGTGAAACTAATGAGGTTTTTGGCATGTATATGCAAAGTAAGAATCAGAAAACTAAAATTGAGAGGCTGAATGAATAAGTGTTTATTTATTTTACGGGAAGACAAATAGTATTAATTTTAGCAAAAATTTTAAAATTTAAGAAACAAAAATAAAAAAAATTAATTTATATGAAGAACTTAGCCTTCTTTTCTTCTACTTCCCTCACCCGAAGACTATCATCCGGCAATACCTCTGCAGCTTTTTGAATACTATCAGCAGGGTTAGGTTACAGTAAACTACAAAAAAAAGATCACACCAGGAATGGAATTCAGATCCTCCCTGCTACCGGACAAGGAAATCTTTTAGAATTATTGGACCTGGACTGTTCTTTTAACTTTGCACGAATCTCAAAGCACCAAATAATACTGCCCCTTACTCTATCTCCGAATAGACATCAGATTGAGTTAATCTGAACCATAAAGTTATAATCCCACCGTCCAATATCTGAGACCCTGAGAAAATACTTGTCCCTAAAAATGAGAACAATGAGAATTCCACACTTTCTTTATTTTGTGATTAAGTTTGAACTCAGTATTTTTTTCTCATAAAAAGTTTTGAGTAATAAATTTTCTACAAAATAATTATTAATTTTTATTAAAGAGCTCTTATACATCCGAGCATTTTTTAGATGTTATTTTTAAAAATTAAATCTGCATCTCTTCGAAAAGAGACAAAGACTTGTGCCACTGTACTAAGCTCGCAGTTCTCGTTTTCTGCATCATTATATTTGACAAAAAACTTTACCAATATACAAGTATTATAAATAATCAAAGATTCCATTTTTTTTTCAAACACAACTATTATATATACATATTTCTACATTATCATTTTATAGGTCCATAGACTTGAACCCATAGGAAATATATTGAGTCCATCCTTAAATCTCTATTTTTGGATGTGTTCAGTATCTAATTATTTTAATAGAAATGTGTACATGTAATACTTTAGTTTTTTTTATTAAACATTAAGTTAGTTGCTTTTGATATATAATAGTAAAAGATTATCAGATGACTATGTATTTAAAAAAAAAGTAGTTATTTCTAACAAAATTATTTTGATTGCAAACATTTAGCTAGTTATTTCTGTTTAACATTTTTTTTTGGTCCCGTTTAGCAATTCTCAACGAAAGTACAACGATGAATTGATTATTATCCATATGACTTTTGTACAATTACCAGATGCCTTAAGATTTGTAACTAAATTTCTTAAAAAAATATATATATATATATATATATATATAATGTTAAAAAAGCTGAGTGTTTACAAAAATAATATTTTTGTAAAGTAACTCATTCAATTTTTATAAAAATATACAATTATACAATCACATTTTTTTATGATTATATGCTAGAAGTAACTTGTTTTGTGTTAAATCTAATTATCTAAATATTAAAAAATACAACATATTTTTTTTTAAAAACTTTAATTAAATATGCCTAGAAATAGACGCTTACGATGGAAACTCTCATAATTCTCTTCTTACAGTTGATTTGGAGTCTCTTTTAGGTAAAGTTAGCATTTTTCCTCTAATTCCCAAAAAGAGAAACACTGACCGAGGATCATTTTTTGTTCTTTATTTCCCGTACAAAAAAGCTATTAAAAGATCATAATTCCCAAGTCTCTTTTTACCGTCCTTTCTCTTCTAGAGAGAAAAATATATTCCTCTTTCCCTCCTCTGACATGTGATCCAGCCAAAGGAACAAAAGCGAATGATCTCTCATTCCCTTTCACAAATCAGTAAAAAAAGCAAAAACAAAAAGAACAAATTAAAGAGAATCCAACAAAAATTTTAATATTCTGTGTACTTAATCCTTAATGAAGGGTTACAGTAAAATGAATAGTATCTATGACAGGTGGGTCCCATTTTTTATTGTGATCTTGGATTGGCACGGAAGAGAGGGTGGGGGATTCAACTTTGACAACAATTTACTAAGGTTTCCTATGTAGAAGCACATTGATCGTAACAAAATTTCTTTAATTGCTGCCATACCTTTTTTTTTTTTTTAAAGTTTGATCGTAATAAAATTTGTTCTATTTGCCAGGACTTTCTATATATTTAATTTTGTAAGTGTTATTTTTCATTTGCGCATATTTTATAGTATAAATTAGAAATTAAATATTAAAAAACAACTTGTAAAAGTACGTTTAACATGCGACAAGGAGACTTTTTGCCCTTTCATTTTCGACCTATAAAATTATATAAATTTATCTTTCATGAATACAACATAATTGAAACTATTATTTATACATGATTCAAATTTAATTGACTTAAATTTCTACCTAGTTTTTATCAGCATTGCGATAAAAAAGCTACCTCGTATATGATAATATGAATGTTAAATGTTTGGGGGAATTTCATGTATACAACCCAAAAATCTTAAAATTACGTATGACACCCTCGAAAATTAATTCATCATATCCTAATTACCGTTCTAAAATTCAAAAAAGGACTAATTTACCTAATTTATTGTTTTTTCTATTAAAACTCATTTTAATTTTGCAAAATACCCAATTTATCCATTATTAAAAAAATAAAAATATGTATATTATGTGTAAGAAAAATATTTCATATTCTAACTGGATGATTTCTGAGGACAAATAGTTTATTTATCCACTTGTGGCGCATACACAATGACATTTAAACATGTGTATCTGCGTCACAAGTAAAAAAAATGAATCATTTTTATCTCAAAACCAACTAATTAAAATAGTAATTATGTCTCTAAAACACGTTACATATTTTTTTTCTAAATAAAGAGTAAAATGGGGATATAAATTTAAAATGAGTTCTATTAGAAAAATTAATAAAATGTGTAAATTTAAAACACGTTACCATGAAAGTAACTGACGATAACTCCGTAATATCGAGCAGTTGATCAGAATTATTGTTTTAGTTAATTTGAGAAGAAATAAAAATGAAATATTTACTAGGATACAAAACAGAGAGGAGATCTAATCAGATTGTGAAATCCATCAGAACCAAAAGACTAAGAGCATCTACATTCCTAAAACTCTTAGAGTTTCTAAATAAATGTTAACTGCTTTTAAGAAATTATAGACTGGAGTTTCTAAATGTTCACATTCCTGGAACTAATTTTAGAGTTTTTAATAAACTACATCATCAGTAAATTAAAATTGATAAGCCACATCAGCAGTAAATTAAACTAATTTTAGCGAATACAGGCCAATTGTTTTGCCACGTCAGAGTTTATAAACGATTTCTTAATAAGAAATTATTTAGCAAAGTTGTTAAATAAGAAATCCATCTACATCTCTGAAACTGGTTTAGCAACTGCCACATCAGATTAGAAACTCTAATAATTTGAAGGATGCAGATGCTTTAAGTCGGTTTTATGGAGAGAGCCTCTAATTAAGATAGAATTGAATTAAGAAAGGAAACGCATCAGAAAAAATAATGCGGTAATTGAAAGGTGTCATTGTTAAAAGGATATCAATGAATAATCAAAAGATTAAACGGTTTTTAGCCAAGCGCCCGTTGGGCACTCATTTCAATTGATTCTATTAGATAACTGAATTCAATAATTGAAGTGGTGGAGAGGTCTATCTGGCCATGGCGACTACTACCCTCTTCAATAATTAAGAAATTGGAATTTTCTAATTTAACCTCAAGTTATCAGATATTACAAATAATGATATAATTTTGAGTTTTCAAAATTTAGGTTTCAACACACTATCAATTGTAGAGTTCTCATTGGCAATCCGCAAAGGATTCACAGTTCCCGCTTGAGGCGAAATCGGATCAGAACGAGGCGTTGTGTTAAATTGAAATCTAGCTATACACCTTGTGAAAACTTGCTCCACTTCATCTAGAACGACAAATTTATTCGAGAGATTAACCGACGAGGCGATAATGTCAAATCGCTCATCTCTATAGACTCTGTTTCCACTCTTTTTGCTATTCCTTTTTCTCTGTTTTTATTTTTTTTTTCTTTGTTTCCTTTATTTTTTTTTGTTTCTTCTCTTTATTTTTTTTTGTGTTGCTCAGAATCGCCTATTTTTTCGCTCCCCTGCTTCAGAGTTCTGACCCCTTTCGCCCGACATTTTTATTAATATCCAAAGTTTAATACAAATTATTAATTATGCCCAGAATCGGATCCATTATCAAAAAATACCCAAGCCGGCCAGAAAATGGCCGGCTTTTTTTTTTTTTTTTTTTTTTTAGAGAGAGAGAGAGACACTATGAAGATCAAAATATTGAAATCTAACTCTGAAAATTTGAAATATTTGTTTAAATTATTTGTTATATTACTTCTTTGAGGAGGCTTCAAGTTACAACAATCATTTTATTTATTTTCAAAGTCCAAGTCGTCGATCCAAACTGTTCAACATGATCTCCACAATAAATTGTGCTTCCAGATCAAATTTTACATTTTTTTTGAATTTTTTTACTATTTATTAAGTATTTTACAAAAAATAGTCATATTCAGACCATTGAATTTTGTACCCATATTAATAAATAGTAAAAAAGTTCAAAAAAATGTAAAATCTGATCTGCAAGCACATTTTATTTAGATAATCATGTTGAACGGTTTGGATCGACGATTTGGACTTTGAAAATGAAAAAAATGGTTGTTGTAACTTTGTTGTAACTTGATCCCTCCTCTACTTCTTTTGATGTATAATTAGCATATTTATACTAAAATACGCTAGAATACTTGAAATTATATTGAATTACACTATATTACAATAAATTATGTTCAATAATACTAAATTACGTAAAATTACAATAACTTCTGTTCGCTGGTTAGCGCAACGCAAGTTTCGGTACGCTTGAGGGCGTACCTTTTAAAATCGTGTTTACACTTCACGAGTAAGGGTTGCAAGTGCACAACCCCTATCGAGTAGTATAATCGGGTATCGATCCACAGGGACGGGCAATTACTAGGTTAGAATCTATCAAACTCAATTAAAAACTAGAAGTGAGAAAGGTTTTGTTTGGTATTTAATTTCCTGAAAAGGTCAATTCAAACAATTCGAACAATTCAGGAAGATGTAATAAAATGCTAGAAGAAATGTAAATTGTGTTTTGATTATGGATAAAAGGCGTTTCCAGGGTTTCAGACTTCATCTGTGATCTGCCTCTAGTGGTACGGCCCGTACCAAGTTGGTACGGCTAGGCCGTACTCAACTTGGTAAGGCAAGGCCGCACCACTCTGGTAAGACCCGTACTGGCTTCCCAGAACAGAGCTTACCAGTTCGAGTTGATGCATTTCCTTGCTGGTACCTTGTGCTAAACTCTTTAGAAAGGTTCAATTGACCATACCTAAGGTTCCTAAGCCTCAACTGTCGTTTGTTGGATCAAGATCTAGGTTGGAATGCAATTGATTGCCTTTTAGGGATTTCTACACCTCAACTCTCGTGTGTTGGTACAGATCTACCCTAGCTGGTTGATTGGAGACCTAAGGCACCCTCTAATCTGTCGATTAGAGGAGAATTCAACCTCTCGGCTTCAATTCGAACTATTCTACCCTAAGCACTTGATTTGGATGAAAGATTGAGATGATCACATGACCTTGATAGGTTCGATCTAAACCTAGAGGTTCATCATACACAATCACAGCAAACAAAGCAAGAGATAGCAAAGAAATCACAATCAATCAATCAAAAGAGTTCATACAAGATACAAGTCAAAGAAAGTCAAAACAAATCAAGAATCCATCTATAAACCCTAGAAACTAAAATAACTACTCACAGCACATGATCTGATCTAAAAATACAATAAGAGTGATAGAGATAGCCATGGATCGAAGGGATCGAGAGGAGGAAGCTAGATCCGTCGAGTTTCGCCTCTTCCTCTTCCTTCCTTCTTGCTCCTAGCTCCTTAGCTCTCTTTCTCTCTCTTACTGTGCTCTCAAATAGATCTGGAATGGAATGGATGTCGAAATTGGAGAGTTCCCCGCTTTAAATAGCCTCTGCCAAAATTTGAATCTGTCAGGCCGCCTTTATGTACGGCCCGTACCAAAGTGGTACGGCCTGGCCGTACCAGGCGTGGTGAGACTGTAGATCTTCTCGCTAGCTTTCCAAAAAGTGGTCATACGCTCAAAACGGAGTTACGAGTCAAAAGTTATGACTGTTTTAAGTTCGGTGCTGAAATTTCTGGATCTGACGCAAGTCGCGTGGGGGAAGTCAGAACTCTGCCTGCTTTGCTTGTTTTCGCCTATTTCCTGCAAATCAACCACAAAACTGCAGCAGTACCATATTCTATTGATTTTCAATGTAAACTATGCAATTTAGTGGTCGAAAACATAAGGTCTGGTCTGAAAATAGGTCGAAATAATAGATGAAATATGGACATATCAAATTCCCCCAAGCTTACCCTTTGCTTGTCCTCAAGCAAATTTGTACTTTCATACAGGGTTTGGATTCTAAATGCAAGTTAAATGCCTAAATGTGAAAACTTACATGATTGCTACAATAAAAGAACGCAAGAATCTTTTTGCTATGATTCGGACTTCCCTTGGTCAATTTTGATTCACCTCACAAATTGATTAACAAAACCTCAAACTCTAAATATTTCAAAACTTGCAAAGCTGATTACTCGAATTATCGAATTATCATTCTTTCACTAAACTATGCCCTCGTTTGTAGGAGATTTTCCCTTTTTGGCACCCCCAAGCTTGAATCAAGCTTAGGTCAGAAAGTTGTGGACTTCGTGTGTTGATATGTGCAAAAAATTTATTCTTTCATTTCTAATTTGGGAGACGAGCTCAAAGGCGTCCATTCAAGACTTATTGCCAGTACTCTTATTTTCTCCGTCTTTTCATTTCCTTTCATTTTCTTTTTCTCTTTTTCTCTTTTGTTTTCTTGATTTCTCTTTTTTTTTTTATTTGTTTTGCACATACCATGAATACACACATCCACTAGTGTTCATTCACACCAACGGATATCCCAACCTTTCTTTATTTGAAATCCCTATTTTCATATTTGAAAGGCACAATTCGGTTTCTAAATGCTATCTCGACATTCAAGTTTCCAATTTTACAAATCTCGAACCATTTGTTCCTAATCAGTTCTATTTGGTCAATTATGAGGTTAGTTCTAATTTCCCAAGGTCATCCAACTCACAAACAAAAGTTTTCAAACAAGTTCCTAATTCTAGCAATCACACAAATTTATCACCTAAAAATGCAAAAATTTTGAAAAATAAACATGTCTAAATGCAGATACAATTTTCTTCTATTCCACCCCCCCAAGCTTGAATGAAGCATTGTCCTCAATGCTTGAATTCACACAAGGAAAAAGTAAATAGAAGAAAATATGGAAACTTACTAGATGGTGAGCGAGGGATGAGGCGGGGGCATCTCACTGGTTGGTGGGAGGTGGATCAGGTGGCACTGGTGGGAGCACCCACTTCTGAGGTACACGGACCATGCGATCACACTCTTGCATCAGAAGAATCCGCAAGATTTCTTTCAAGTCCTTGATCAAGCACCCGATCGCGCTTTTGTGCGCTTCCAATTTCTCCAAGAGTGTAGCAGTCCGATCGGGTTCAAGATCTGCACTTATGATCACAGGACAACATCTATCTGGGTCTAGAAACTCATACCTGAGGTGAGCTGCTGGAGGCTTGAGCTCAGGAGTCAGCCGCTCTGTCTGGGTCTTGACGCGGGTCGCATCAAGTGGCGTGCGGGTCGCATCAAGTGAAATGGCATCGCATGCTGACCAATCCGACTCGCTTCCTTTGGGCTCCAGGTCATCAGACCACGGCATGCGGGTCGCATCAGGTGGCGTGCGGGTCGCGTCCACATGCTCTTCAGGTGGAGATGCAGGTCGACTTGGCTGGGCTGGTCCTTCGCATTCTGGCTGAGCTGGCAGAGGTTGGCGTGAGGCGACGATGTGGCTTAACTGCTCCAACAGCTTGCTTTGAGCAGCCATTTGAGTGGACATGCTCTGCATTTGTTCCCACATCATCTGGTTCATCTTCCCTTGCTCGTGTATGAATTCGATCTCAGCGGGATCAATGTACGGCTCGGGTGGATCGGATTGAAATACGTAATTGCTGGGGTTATCAAACGGTGCAGTGTTGTAGCAGTAGCCATCCTGCTCCGGTTCCTCATCCCAATCAGCCAGTGGGCAATACTCGTAAGAGTGTCTCCTGTCCCCACACATGACACATGGCTGTGGTTGATGGTTTCTGGCTGCCCTCACGCTCATTCTGATTGAATACTTCTCCATGGCCTCCTCTAGCTCGGCAGCTCTAGCATAAAGAGCTGCGATCATGGCCTCCTCCAGCTTGAAAATTGTCGCGGCCAAACCAATGTTGGTCTGTCGTCATGTTGTACATGAGATCCATGGTGTCTCGAGCTCCTCAGATAGTAATCGCCATAGTGTTCCTGAAAAAGAGAAAGTAAATAAATAAAAGAAACAAAATAAAAGAAAATAAAGGATACAAGATAAAGTCTAGATTAACTAAGTAAGGTAAAATCTAACTAGGCAATTGGTTACCGTCCCCGGCAACGGCGCCAAAAACTTGTTCGCTGGTTAGCGCAACGCAAGTTTCGGTACGCTTGAGGGCGTACCTTTTAAAACCGCGTTTACACTTCACGAGTAAGGGTTGCAAGTGCACAACCCCTATCGAGTAGTATAATCGGGTATCGATCCACAGGGACGGGCAATTACTAGGTTAGAATCTATCAAACTCAATTAAAAACTAGAAGTGAGAAAGGTTTTGTTTGGTATTTAATTTCCTAAAAAGGTCAATTCAAACAATTCAAACAATTCAGGAAGATGTAATAAAATGCTAGAAGAAATGTAAATTGTGTTTTGATTATGGATAAAAGGCGTTTCCAGGGTTTCAGACTTCATCTGTGATCTGCCTCTAGTGGTACGGCCCGTACCAAGTTGGTACGGCTAGGCCGTACTCAACTTGGTAAGGCAAGGCCGCACCACTCTGGTAAGACCCGTACTGGCTTCCCAGAACAGAGCTTACCAGTTCGAGTTGATGCATTTCCTTGCTGGTACCTTGTGCTAAACTCTTTAGAAAGGTTCAATTGACCATACCTAAGGTTCCTAAGCCTCAACTGTCGTTTGTTGGATCAAGATCTAGGTTGGAATGCAATTGATTGCCTTTTAGGGATTTCTACACCTCAACTCTCGTGTGTTGGTACAGATCTACCCTAGCTGGTTGATTGGAGACCTAAGGCACCCTCTAATCTGTCGATTAGAGGAGAATTCAACCTCTCGGCTTCAATTCGAACTATTCTACCCTAAGCACTTGATTTGGATGAAAGATTGAGATGATCACATGACCTTGATAGGTTCGATCTAAACCTAGAGGTTCATCATACACAATCACAGCAAACAAAGCAAGAGATAGCAAAGAAATCACAATCAATCAATCAAAAGAGTTCATACAAGATACAAGTCAAAGAAAGTCAAAACAAATCAAGAATCCATCTATAAACCCTAGAAACTAAAATAACTACTCACAGCACATGATCTGATCTAAAAATACAATAAGAGTGATAGAGATAGCCATGGATCGAAGGGATCGAGAGGAGGAAGCTAGATCCGTCGAGTTTCGCCTCTTCCTCTTCCTTCCTTCTTGCTCCTAGCTCCTTAGCTCTCTTTCTCTCTCTTACTGTGCTCTCAAATAGATCTGGAATGGAATGGATGTCGAAATTGGAGAGTTCCCCGCTTTAAATAGCCTCTGCCAAAATTTGAATCTGTCAGGCCGCCTTTATGTACGGCCCGTACCAAAGTGGTACGGCCTGGCCGTACCAGGCGTGGTGAGACTGTAGATCTTCTCGCTAGCTTTCCAAAAAGTGGTCATACGCTCAAAACGGAGTTACGAGTCAAAAGTTATGACTGTTTTAAGTTCGGTGCTGAAATTTCTGGATCTGACGCAGGTCGCGTGGGGGAAGTCAGAACTCTGCCTGCTTTGTTTGTTTTCGCCTATTTCCTGCAAATCAACCACAAAACTGCAGCAGTACCATATTCTATTGATTTTCAATGTAAACTATGCAATTTAGTGGTCGAAAACATAAGGTCTGGTCTGAAAATAGGTCGAAATAATAGATGAAATATGGACATATCAACTTCGCTAATTATGCTGAAATACGGTAAATTACGCTAAACTACACAAAATTACGCTATAGTAGACTGATTTTGCTCATCTTTCATGAATCATAAAAAATAGTAAAAAAATTCCGAAAATAGTAAAAATTGGTATTCTACAAGTTCATTATGTAACTAATTTACTGAGATATTTGGATTGAATAATAGAAATGAAAATCTTAATCGGAAACTTCAACTCAAGTTTTGAGGCTCCTCCCTTAGTTTTTTGGCGATTCTGAATTTCGGAATCCAGCATAGCTGGCACGGACGCATGCGTATTTTCGCAAGCTTTCCGAAAAGTGGTCATTTGCTGAAATCGGACACTCGAGCGCCGTTTTATGACCGTTTGAAGTTTCATCGTCGTTTTTCCCCTTTTCAGTGAAGATATCGTCCCTATTCATACCGTATTTTAGCGTAATTTACCGTATTTTAACGTAATTTAATGTAATTTAACGTAATTTAACATAATTTAGTGTTATTCAACATAATTTCAATTAATCTATCGTATTTTAGTATAAATATGCTAATTATACATCAAAAGAAGTAATATAACAAATAATTTAAACAAATATTTCAAATTTTCAGAGTTAGATTTCAATATTTTGTGTCTCTCTCTCTAAAAAAAAAAAAAAAAAAAAATTTATCCCTAAGCCGGCCATTTTCTGGCCGGCTTGGGTATTTTTCGATAATGATTCCGATTCTGAACATAATTAATAATTTGTATTAAACTTTGGATATTAATAAAAATGTCGGCCCTTTCGCTTCCCCTTCTGATTTCTCGATAGAGGGAGCTGAGAGGGGTGAGCGGGAGACGTGAGGAAAGGAGCGATAAAAAATTTCACTTTTTTTTTTTTCCCTTCGCGCTGACGGAGAGATCTGATGGTTTCTTTAATGATAAAAAAAAAAAATTAACTGTGAAATTGTGCGGAAATTCATGAACCATTGACTTGACTTGTAATTAAGCACATAGTAAATTACCTCTGAGAAGGACAGGAGGGAGTACTTGGTCCAAATGGTTGCCAGTGACACAGAACCAAATTATTAATTTCAATATATATAAAAATTAATTTGTTATAAAAAAATAGATAAATGGAATAAAAGAATGGCACAAGTCAAGATTTCATGAACTCCCTCATGTAGGAGTCCGAATCTGCTGCGATTCCGAGATGGATCGCAGGATCCTAGAATTCCGATATCAACGGTTCAAACTTTTCCGTGCGCGGATCTCGGAAACGTTCTTGAAAAAGTAAATTTTCATGCACGCATTTTGAGAAAGACCAACAGTTGAGATGAGATCGCAGGTCCTGTGATTCCGCGAGAATCACAGCAGATTTATTTTCCTCATGTAGTCATGCCTTTGAAAAATTAAGTTTTGACAGACGCAAGCAATCAGCTTGAAGCATCTGAGCAATGGCATCAAGCAAAGATGACACCAGCAATTGGGATCTATCTCGGCATAGACTATTCATGTGTTGGAGTCTGGCATGATGGACGCGTGGAGATCATTGCGAACGATCAAGGCAACATGACAACTCCATCATGTGTTGCGTTCACGCCTAACAGGCGGCTGATAGGTGAAGCTGCTGCGATCCAGGCCGACAAAAACCCCACCAACACCATATTCGGTAAGTACTTTCCCTGTCATGAACTATTGAATTTGCAAAAGAAGAGAAACGATGAACAATTGTTCTTATTGAAAAATTAAGTTGTACATGAACATTTATAGCCTAATTTTTGTTGTACATGAGTATTTATAGTCTAATTTCTGCTAGCTGTTAGGCTCTTTCCTAAGTTACAATAGCTGAAATATTTATCTTAATTGTCTTAATTACAAAAGATTTACAAGGATCAAGCTAAGTACCATAAATAACTTGACATCTATGTAATCGGATGCTAACTTATTTGTTGCCTAAACTATGCTAATGATGAGTATTTTCTGAGGCTAAGATTTTATTCCTCAATACTATCCCTCAAGTTGGATTCAAATAAATTGATTGAGCCTAACTTACGGAGTATGATTAGATTGCTGGATTTGTCGAGTGCCAATTGGTCTTTGCTTCTAACAAATGGGGTTTCGATTTCTACCGACAGTATTTTTTCTTTGACAAAGTGACAATTGACCTCTATGTGCTTTGTTCTTTCATGGAATACTGGATTTGATGCAATATGTCATGCAGCTTGGTTGTCATAATACTGGATTTGATGCTTATGCACTTGACCTTGCCATAACATTCTGCTTCTTGCTTTTCTAAGTGACAAGGTTGCCACCTACAAAGGTACAAAAGTATGTGGTTGATTTTTTGTCGCAACTACCGGCCCAATCTGCATTAGAAAAACCAACCACATCGTTAGAATTATTTTTTTCATCCAAATTCCTTGACCTGGAGTGCCTTTAATATATCTTAGTATACATCCAAATTCACAAGTGACTGGTACGTGGAGCATGCATGAATTGGCTTATAACACGAATGCAAAGGCAATGTCGTGTCTGGTAACTGTAAGGTAAATTAACTTGCTTACCAACCTTTGATATTGTCCTATGTCAGATAGTGTTTCACCATCTTCAATTCCAAGTTTAATATTGATTTCCATTGAAGTATTGGCTGGTTTAGCTCCCAATTTACCAGTTTCTTTTAAGAGGTCAAGGACATATTTCTGTTGGTATAGAAATAAGCCTTTACTTAAGTGAGTTATTTTCTAAGATCCTTGATATCGAATACTTCCTTCAAATATTGTTTAAACCTTTTAATTTCCTCATTATTGTTTCCAGTGATGATAATATCATCTACATAGACAAGAATAATGATAGTGCAGTTTTGTGAATGTTTGACAAATATAGAGGAATCAACTATGTTTTTTTAAAAATTAATTTTTAAAAGAGAAAAACTTAGTTATGCATACCATGCTCTTGGTGATTGCTTTAGACCATAATTTTTTTTTTTTAACTTACACCCCAGTGTTGGCTCCGATGCATTTTTGTGACCTAGGGGAATGGTCATGTAGACCTCTTCTTCCAAAGTTCCTTGAAAAATACATTTTTTACGTCCATTTGTAACAAATCCCATCCCAACTAGTGGCCATTGATAGCAAAATTCTAACCGTATTCATTTCTGCTACTGGTGCAAAGGTCTTTTGGTAGTCAATACCATAAGTTTGGGTGTATCATTTGGCGAGTAACCTAGCTAGCTTTGTATCTTTTAACTGTACCATCACAATTATATTTGATTTTGTATACCCATTTGTAACCTACGGTTTTTTTATTTTTTGGTAAGTGAATAATCAAGACAGTTTCTTTTTAAGTTTCTTCTTGAGTTGATTCTTCACTTGACTCATTTTCTTCCTAAAGAAATTGCACTAGTTTCGCCAATTTGTTCTTCCTCCAAATGTTCAACCAGTTCTTGATTTATTTCTTTAGGAAACATTAAACTATAGGGAGGTAATAAAATTGGTTGACTTTGTGCATTTACTTGTTCATTTGTTTGATAATATTATTCATTTTCAAAAAATGATACATCTCGTGAGATATAGAGTTTATGATTTTTTGGGTCATAACACTTATATCTTTTTTTTTTAGAGAAATATCATAAAAATATGACTTTAACATAATTTTTATCTAACTTGCATTTCTTTTTATGTGTATAAAACATATATATCCAAAAACTCTTATGTGATCAAGGTCAATTTTTCTAATTTTAAGAATTTCTAAATGACTCATATTGTTAAGTCTGGCACTTGATAACCTGTTTATGAGGTAAGTTGTTGTTAACACTGTGTCTGACCAATAGGTTTTTGGAACATTAGTTTGAAAGAGAAGTGATTTAGTGACTTCAAGTAAATGTTTATTTTTTCTTCTTGAAACTCCATTTTATTCAGGAGTATTAATGGATCTGGTTTGATGTAAAATTCTTTTTTGCTTAAAAAAATCTAAAATATTTTTGTTTATATATTTGTACCATTATCGGACCTAAATTTTCTAATTTTTACATTATATTATTTTTTGACAAAAATATAGAACTCTTGAAAATATAAAAATACTTCATTTTTTTTTCTTTTAAAAGATCAACATATGAACTTGTTCTTTCTTTAATTGAAACAGACATGAACCGCTTGATCGGTAGGCGCTTCTCCGATGCAAAAACAACACTTCCCCCCCTCTCATGGCAAGCACGAGTTCGTATTGCATTTGAGATCTGCTCTGCAGTCTGCACTAAGCTTCTTACACTGTAGCAAACCTCATGGTATTGTACATGGTGATCTTAAGCCCGACAACGTCCTTCTTGATTTGAACAATGTTAGCAAACTCAGCGATTTTGGCCTCTGTTGTCAACTTAACTGGACAACCAACGCAAGTCGACCATTCTACTTTACAGATTGTCTGAAGGGAACATTTGGTTACATTGATCCGGAGTACTTGACAACGGTGAAGATGACTCCTCAAAATGATGTTTATTCATTTGGCATTATGTTGTTGCAGCTTGTGACATGCAAAGACCCACGGGGATTGCGGAGGAGGAACATAGGAAAGGTACATTAAATGCATTAATTGATGCTTCGGCAGGTCCCTGGCTAGAGTGGGAAAAATAGCACGGCGGAGTTGACTCCGTCACAGAATGTCACGGTTACGGCACAGAACGGCACGGCATGCATGTTAGTTACGTGCCGTGACTCGCGTGTCTCATGCCGTGTCTATCTTTTGAAACTTTAGTATGACACGGCATGACACGTGAAAGATTTAGTAATGGCACGGCACGACATGTTATCACGCGAGTCACGTGTAATTAGGACCATTAGATATTGATTTAATGGTGAATCTTGAATAAACTAACCTAAATTATGATTAAATGGTCACGTGAGTCACGCGAGTCACGTATGGTCACGGCACGTTTAGGCACGGCGTGACCATTCGCGTATCGTGACCACCCCTTGACATTTTGGTCACGGCACGGCACATCACGTGATAAATTAACTTGATCACGGCACGGCACGACATGAGACTAAAGTCACGGCGTGTTAGTCACGGCACGACACGTTTTTTCCACTCTATCCCTGGCCATTTAAGGAGGCCGAGAAGATTATCTCATTGGTGGTGTTTGGTTGTGGACTAAAGCTAAGGAAGTCTAAATTGATTATTTCAACTTAGGCCAGTCTAAATTATTCATATTTGGATCGTTTGGTTGAGGTCTAAAGTTAAATTATGGCTTAAGGTATTTCTTGTTTGGTTAGAGTTGGTGAAGGACTAAAGTTTTGGAAGCCTAAGTTAGTTAATTATTAATAATAAGATACTAATTATGTAATATTAATATATTAATAATAATTATAATATATTTTAATAATAATTATAATAATTATATAATATATTTAACAATATAAGATATTAATTATATAATTATATATTAATAACAATTATTAATAATAAGATACTAATTATGTAATATTAATATATTAATAATAATTATAATATATTATAATAATTATTTAATATATTAACAATATAAGATATTAATTATATAATTATATACTAATAATAATGATTAATAATAATATAATAATGATTAATAATAATATACTAATTATATACTAATAATATATTATTATAATCATTCGAGTTAGGTCATAACATGCAATAAAATTAAACCACATGTGAAGTGGTTTAATTTAGGTCGGCCTAAGGATCGGCTTATTCTATTTTAGTTCGGCTCAATTAATGCTCATTTGATAGAATAACAAGGACTAAACCTCTTATTCCATCCTTTAGGCCACAATCAAACAATGGGGATTGGGTCTAAGATGCAGCGATACAATGAGAATAAATAGGCCTGATTTGTCGACCGTAGTGTGGAAGGAAATGAAATCCATGGCAGATGTTGCTTCTGCATCACAATCGTCGTCATGGGCAGCTTCTCTATTTCGTTGGTGATTTTGTAATTAATAGCTTTCTATACAAGCTTGTTTGTTTGTGAGTTTTTTTATGTTTAGAGAGGAAATACATAATTTTAAAGTTTAGAGAGTGAATACATAATTTAAAGTTTTCGAGGGGTATACATGAAATTCCCACTAAGATTAACACGAATATCTTACCACAATTTAGTGATGAAGATTGATGACATCACCGTCCTATTACTTGTGTTGCTAATTTGGGACCAAATCATTTGTGCTGCTTGTGTGGTTCCACCAGTTTTTTATCCAACTTGCTATCTCATACGGCCCAAACGGCCCAAATAAGATTAAGCCCTCGAGTTCAATATCGAGTCCAATTATAATCTAGCAACAAGCAATCTGAAATTAATTAAAACCAGTAAACCGATATAAAAAGGAATACAAATCTTTATCGTGAACGCGTATCCCAGTTTTCTACATGCCGTTTAACATTTGGGCTACTTTGTCATGCTAAAGTACGCTTTTTCTAAAATTAATTTCCTCTTTCGGTTTAATTTTTTTATGAAAATAGAAAGTTATAGTGATATCGAAACATATAAACTTTCGGTTTAAACACATACAAAGAAAAAAAAAAACATATACCACTATAACTTTCTATTTTTCATAATTTTCTAACTACAAGTGACAATAAAAAAAAATTGTGACATTCGGTTCAGAAACCTTTACATTTTCTCCAATTTACAACTAGTGATATCGAAATTAAAGACTCTGTTGAATGCATGATGCCGATATGAATTAGTATAAACTTGATAAATTTATAATGTTTGTTGTTACAAACAACTGTCTTCTTATCAAAACACATATTTAATCCTGTAGAAAAGAATTGAGTAGCAAAAATGTAACATCTTTTGTGCGAGAAGTCAATGAAAGATCTTTTATAGATATTAAATTTGAAAGACTAAATCTCCATCTTTCTAAAAATTAATGCAACAACAGTAACAATTAATGCTTTTACTTATTTGTTCCGGTTGACAAATTTGACCGGTTAACTAATTGTGAAATTTGCCAGTATGAAACGTTTGAAATTAAGGTCAATCTGTGATATTTATCTATATTTGACACGTGCACGCATTCAATTAATGCCTTCAATTTTTATATATTTTTTATTGCTACAAATTCTATTCTATATTTTTAATACAAATTCAAATAACTGAAGAAATAAAAGAAAAACATAACATACAATATATTATTTTTTTCTGTGTATGTAAAATTTGATATGTTCCCCGTTATTTTGATGGACATAATTTTTTTTTTTTTGTAAATATTATGTTTTATGGAACCCTTTTAGGCTGTCAACTAGGGTAAATATCCAATTCAGTATGTGGTGGTCCCTTTACATTGAAAAAAATCTTACAAAAGCGAATTGCTAGTTGTGATCGATAGATTAAGTCAAGAATAGATTACTATATATATCTTTAGGTTGTGATGTAACTTAACCAGTTTCAATATATGAAACGGGCTATAATAAGCCTTTTGTCAAAAAAATAAGAAGTACCGTCTATTTAACGTGACAATGACTTGCAATAGGAAAATTCAAGTGTGAACTCTGATAGTCTTTTTCCACCAACTTATTTAAATGATAAATAGGATCATAGAAGGTAGCCATTAATTAGAGATATCATCCTATTACAACACTTGGCGGAAAAAAAATGAAAGGTTTACATTTCTTACTTCTCATATGCTTTTTCTTCTTTCATCTTCCATCAAACAGCCATGGCACAAATGAAACTGACATGTTTGCACTTCTCTCCTTCAAGTCTCTCATGTCTAATAGCCCGTTTGGGGCATTATCATCATGGAATGAAACTCTTCACTATTGTCAGTGGCAAGGCGTAACGTGCGACAACCGCCATCCCGACAGAGTAACTGCTCTTTCTCTGGGTTCGTTAAATTTGTTAGGTCGTATATCACCCTCTTTGTCAAATCTCACATTTCTCAAAAGTTTGGATCTTTCAGATAACCAGCTTACTGGTAACATCCCAGCAGAGCTTGGTCATTTGAGTAGATTACAATTTCTCAATTTGAGTGTGAATAATCTTGCCGGAAACATTCCATTAACTCTTGGTAATTGTTCCATTTTAGAATCTCTTAGTCTGAGAAACAATAATCTCCAAGGAACCATCCCTTCCAATTTAATGCAATGTAAAAACTTGAGAATTATCTATTTGGGATCTAACTTTCTTGTGGGAGGTATACCTCCACAGTTTGGTTTCCTAGAAAAACTCGAAGAATTGTTTCTATATAGAAATAATCTTACAGGATCTATCCCAAGCACATTAGGAAACCTTACGCATCTAGTTATTCTTTATCTTCATGAAAATAATTTAGATGGTTTCATCCCGCCTTCACTCGGCCAACTAAAGGCGCTCGAGTACCTTGCTCTTGATTTAAACTATTTGTCAGGCAAGATACCACATTCCATTTACAACCTCTCAGCCATGGTTGAATTGAGTTCCGGTGGAAATCAGCTTGTTGGAAATCTTCCTTCTAATTTGTGTGCATTTCAGAACCTACAGTATCTAAGGGTGTACGAAAATCAACTTAATGGGCAGATTCCAATATCCATATACAATTGTTCAGCCTTGATTAATGTTGAGTTAAGCTCAAACAATTTCATTGGCACAATACCAGACAATATAGGAACCTTACAAAACCTTTCTTATCTTACCATCCATACAAATCAAATTAAGGCCAACGGTGATGATTGGAGATTCTTTGATTCTTTAATCAACTGTACATTTCTACAAGCATTGGATCTTGGAGATAACCAACTCCAAGGTAGGCTACCTGGTTCGATAGCAAATCTCTCTACTAGTCTTAACTATTTAGGACTTTACATGAATCCAATTTCAGGAAATATTCCTGCAGAGGTAGGAAAACTAACCAACCTTATTACCTTAGAACTAGGTCTAACATTTATTGAAGGCACTATCCCAAAAGAAATAGGCAATCTTTGGAATTTGGGACGGTTAGACCTAGAGGGAAACATGTTATCAGGTGAAATCCCATCAACTTTAGGTAATCTCACCCAGATGAATATGCTTCATCTCGAGAACAATGCATTCACTGGGAGTATACCAGAGGAATTAAGCAATATGCAAGTACTAAATACCTTGAATCTTTCAAATAATAAATTGATAGGCTCAATCCCAAAGAAACTCTTTAATCTTCATTCCCTTTCTATCAGCCTTGACTTGTCAAATAACTATTTGAATGGATCACTGCCACCAGAAATTGGTAATTTAAACAATGTAGAAAAAATATACCTATCAAATAACAAATTATCTGGTCAAATTCCTAGCACAATTGATGGGTGCCAGCTACTTCAAATACTTCATCTTGATGGAAACCAGTTGAATGGGTCTATTCCCGTCTCTTTCAGCAACATGATAGGGTTGCAAGATCTTGATATCTCCAACAATGCTTTATCTGGTCAAGTACCTGAATTTGTTGGTCAGATGGAACTTCAGCATTTGAATATTTCTTTCAACAATTTTGCGGGGGAATTGCCGAAAGATGGGATTTTCAGGAATGCTAGTGCAATAGACATAATAGGAAATTCAAAACTTTGTGGTGGTGTACCTGAAATGCATCTACCAAAATGCGTTTTAGATAACCAAAAGAAGAAGCACCATCCCAAAATTATCATTGTAATAATTTGTTGCATTGGTGGTATTATATGCTTGTGTATAATCATGTTTTTGATAGCCTGTTTTTGTTGGAAAAAGAGATCTCAAAATAATCTCCTACCATTTGTGGCCAAGAATTCCGAGTATCAAAAAGTGTCATACAATGACATTCTCAAGGCTACGGATCATTTTTCATCGGAGAATCTAATTGGAAGTGGTACTTTTGGAGTTGTTTACAAAGCTCCTATGAATTTTGAGAACGTGAAAATTGTTGCTGTGAAGGTACTAAATCTCAATCAGCGTGGTGCTTCTAGAAGTTTCTTCTCCGAATGTGAGGTACTAAGAAAAGTCAGACACAGAAACCTTATCAAAGTTTTAAGTACATGCTCTAGCACAGACCACCATGGTAATGATTTTAAAGCTTTGATTTTCGAGTGCATGCCTAATGGCAGCTTAGAAACATGGTTGCATCCCGACACGTGTACAAATAGGCCATTTAGGAGTCTCAGCCTCATCCAGAGGCTGAATATAGCAATCGATGTTGCCACAGCTTTGGACTATCTTCATAATCATGGGCCCGCTCCAATCGTACATTGTGATCTTAAACCTAGCAATGTGCTTTTGGATGATGACATGACTGCACATGTGGGTGATTTCGGGCTTGCCAGATTTCTGGTTCAACCTGATTCTATGTCTTCTCTGTTGACTAGCAGTACAGTTGGACTTAGAGGTTCCATCGGTTATATTCCCCCAGGTACAAGCTTATTCTTATGAGATATTAATTTTGTATTTAGTATATAGGTGTAAGTAGTTATCGTACCAGCTTCTAGAGGTGTGTGTGTTTATTATTTATTTCAACTTTTTTTTTCCCCTATAATGGTACAGAAATAATCGCTTCAACAAAATCTGTGTTGTCTCATATGTTCTTTTAATTATCTTAAAAGATTGTACCAAACCTAGTTAACTCCTAGCAGTTAAATTGATATGTGAATAGTAAGTGAGCACAAGGCCAAATTAAGTTAATGCTTCTAATTAACCTTGGCAACATATATAGTGAAAAAAGGAGGTCAATTCCTTCTCACGCAATATTTAGCACAACATGTATGATTGAATTGAAAAGGAAAAACAACACTATGTTACTGATCTTGCTGCATAATTTGTAGAAGGGTATGATTGTAATTTGTAATTTTTTTTAGAATATGGCATGGGAGGTCAGGCATCGGTTGAAGGAGACGCATATAGCTTTGGCATTCTTCTGCTTGAGATGTTTACTGGCGTAGGCCCTACCGACGAGAGATTCAGAGATGGATTGAGCCTCCACAATCATGTTGAGATGGCTTTCTTTGATCGTTTTACTGAGATTATCGACCACAAATTGTTCCCAGTAATTGATGGAGGAGAGAATGCTAATGCAGAGGAAGTTCACGATTGCTTGGTTTCAGTGATTCGATGTGGTCTCTTGTGCTCCAAGTTGTCTCCGAAAGAGCGCATTGGGATCAAAGAAGTTGTCAAAGAGTTGGATTGGGCTCGAATGAAGCTAGCTGCTGAAATGAGAGAGGTCAAAAGCGACAAATCGAAAATCTGAGTTCATGATCTATGGAATTAATAGAGGCAGTTGAGATTAGCCGTGTAACAAAGTTAGTTACAGTAGCTGTTGTATAGGCTAAAATAAGTTGTAACAGTTGGTTAGAGTTGTAACAGTTTGGTTAGTGTTGTAACAGCTTTATGTTAGCAACTGAATTGATTGAAGAGGTCTATATAAAGACCTGCTGCTTGTGAATAATATTCTTATGGACACCAGAATAAATTAGAGTTTAGGGTTTAGGATTTAGGGTTCTAGGGTTTTTTTAACACTGTGCATCTTATGAATAATATTCTTACTCCTTTTTTTAAATAAAAAATTAATTCTGGAGATATTTAATAATTTAGTTAGACAAGTAGGTGGAAAAATCTGGAGCCGACTGATATTTACATTTTTAAATTTATGCAGCTAATCTTAAAAAAAATAGATTTCGACTATAACTCATAACAAAACTCTTGAGGTTTGACGGTGTGAATGCTCCTGTAGGCAGCTAATCTTTTCCCCATTGGAGTGATCAGGTGTCCTATCCTTTCAACTGTGTGAATCAGATCTCGGCTGCTGATTCCGACTTCTTTTTTTTTTCTTGAAATAGAAAGATTGAGGTGACCTATCCTTTCAACTGTCAGTTAATGTCAGAATTCTTCATACGAGTTTCAAACATATAACTTTTCACCGACGTTTTTTGACTAAATCAAATGCTAATTCTTGATTTTGACTATGTTATTTCTCTAAAACGAGCTTTAGTTGGTTTTGAACAGATATTAAGCTTGAAAATAAATTTTGACAAGTTTGAAATACCGGATAGGTAAATTGTGAATTAAGTGGGTCCCTTTACATTGGAAAAATCCTACAAAAGTTATTTGCAAGATGTGATAGATAAAAGTGAATAATAGACTAAAAAGGGATGGAAATGCACGAATTTGTTCAGTTTGAATTTTTCCGGTTCGGATTTTTCTCCAGTACATACAGTGCGTACAGCGATCAGAATATCATATAATGTCATTCCATTCAAGCTATACCAACAAATTCAAATCACGGTGATACATATATTGGGAGAATTTCTAGTGCTTTTAACTATAAAAATCTTTCAAGCCAATTTTTTTTCCTCTTTTAATATTAAGGTTTACATAAATAAGCTGGTATGGGAATGGGAATCAATCATGCTATTTTTGTAATTAGTTAAGGAGGGCAAAATTTTAATAAAAGATAATTTAGCTAAAAAGGGCTGGAATGGAAATCAATCCTGCTATTTTTGTGATTCATTAGAAACCATTGACCACCTCTTTGTTACATGCCTCTTATTTCATCAATGTAGAATTGGATAGCTAATCATAATAATTTTGTCTTTAATTGTGATACCATAAATGATCTGTGGTTGTTAGATGCATGGATCCCTCGATTGCCTATTAATAGAACTAATTAGAGAAACTACTATTTTGATAGTGTGGTTAACTAGAAATAAAGTATGCTTCAAAAATGCTGTAATATCATCTGTTGCTTCATTAGATTCTCAAATTATCTCTTTAACTTCTTTTTGGTGTATATCTAATTCCAATGAGTCTTTTTTTAAATTAACTTTGGTTCTACTTATGGATGTTACACATTTGTCTCAAGCAGGCAATATTATAATCTTCTCGGAGACAGATACATCGGAAGAGGAAGACGACGCTCTTGGGATTCAAAGGAAGAACCATGTCTTGGGTTAGAAGGGTCAGACCTCTCTGACTTTCTAAGAGACAGAGCTGATTATGATGCTATTGACGCTACCTTCTTTCATTCTTCTGACCCCACTACCCATACCAGCTCTTTCTTTGCTGCTTCTTAATTCCCTCTAATCAACTACTTCAACCCTTACTATTTTTTGTATGATGTTCTTACTATTTTTGCATGACATGCTTAGCAAACTTTAGCCTTATGCTTGCTTAGATATCTTCTAGCTTGCTTCACAGCTTGTGAGATTTTGTTATTTTGTTAATTAGATGTTGCTATATTGTACTTGTCTCTAGGCACTCTTGTATAGACCAATTCGTTTCTAATGAAACAGGTGGTATATATCACTTTTATCAAAAAATAAATAAATAATAAGCTGGTATTAATTTTGGAATTAGGAATATTATATATAGTGATTAGTGCAATTTCTTTTTACTTTTCTTTTTTGCCATTGATTAGCTTTTTAGTATTATAATTTCAGATTTTCATTTCTTCCTAAAATTGACTTAGATTAAAATCCAAACATTATTAGCCAGTGTTGTTGAATTTTAGTAACTTTGGATATTTCATTTGGGATATATAAGTGCATATAGAAAATGACCAAATTAACTTAGCTCCTACACTTTATTAAAGTCATCTCCACTTGTAATGTGGAAATTAATTAGTAGGTAAACCAAAGTATATAATTAAGTGCTATAACTCAGTTTCTATGAGTCTGCTAATGATTTGTATAGTTTAGATGTTTGTTGATTTTCTCTGAGTAATTCCGGAAGTAAATTGATGAGTTGAAACAATTGTTGTATTCAATCTGATTGTAAAAAGTGTACAGTGTTGTTTATATAGTAAAAAGAAAAAAGAGACGCCTAGTATTGTACTGTTGCCTATATTTTCTAAAAAAGAAAAAAAGTTGAGTAACTTTATTTACTAAGTTTAGTTGCTCATTTTATTTCTATAATAGCCTATGATGAATTAACTCTGAGGCTATTATTAGTCCCTTAATCCTAATTATTCTCTACAATGTTATTTTTTCTGAGCCCTTGGCTTGACTAATCAAGTCGATTAACGAAATAGAAAATAGAATTCGATGGTTAACTATTTGTAATTTATGTATAATAATCTTATTTATCGTGACATATCAATAACAGATTGGCTATGGAGAAGTTTCTTGAATATTGTCAGCGACCCTAAATGCTCATCAGCCTACAAGGTTATGCACGATACTGGACTAAGATGCCTTTTTAGTCGGGTCATTTTTAAGATTAAGTCCCCCACAAAGATTAAAATATTTGCATGGCTTCTGGTGCAAAATAAAATTCTAACACAAGAGGTATTAACAGTATGGAATTATAATATCACCCCGGGTTGCGCCCTTTGCGGCAAGATCCACTTAGAAACGAGAGACCATTTGATATGAAACTGTTAATTACCTAATTCTCAGAGAGCATCCGGCACACTCGATAGTGAAGTTCTGGTAAGAACAACGTGACCGCATTAGCCACGATCAACTTTTGACTTGGGACACGACGCGGGTTGTGGGCATTTGGGCCTTCTGGAAGGAGCGTAATAGAAAAGTCTTCTACGGTCTGCAGACAGAGCGCATACTGTTCGATGAGATAATAATATATATATACAGAGAGTGGCTAATATCAAAACGTTTGCACCATGGTCCTTGTGCAACCAAGTCGTTTTAAGATTTTCAAAGTCCAAATAGTCGATCCAAACCGTTAGATGTTAAATCTATATTAAAATATGCTTGGAGACCAAATTTTACATTTTTTTGAATTTTTTTACTATTTATTAAGCCACTTTGAAAATTGCAGATCCGGATAAACAATAAAACAATACAACCAAATTCTGGACCATATGATCAGCAATTTTCAAAATGGCTTAATAAATAGTAAAAAAATTCCAAAAAAAATGTAAAATTTGGTCTCCAAGCAGATTTTAATATAGAGATCACATCTAACGGTTTCATTCGACTGTGTGATGGTGTGTGATATGTGAATCATGAAAATACTATATGTGTAAGTGTGATGGTGTGTCAATATTTTAGAAACAATATAATATTATTTATTTTTAAAAAGTTGGTGAATCTAATAAGAAAATTTTTGAAGTCCGTTTATTCATAGAGGTCGAACTAATAGGCCGGTTTTGGGATCAAGAAGTCGCGAACAAAATTAATTACATCTTACCGGCCCATTCCTTTGCTTGCTCAGCCACTTTAATAGTCGTGCAGATTTTAATTAGACGGTCCAGATCCAATCATAAATATTCCTGTTACCTTAGGTGATACGAATTCATGAAACACTTGGATCGAACCATCAATGTGCATGTTGGGGTTTCCTATATTTTGATTCCAACCATGGTTAGAGAGGCAAGTTCTTAATCCAGAACTAATCAACTATATATAAATATACATTACATGGAGCTATATATACTATAATTAGACGAAGAGTTCTATGAAAATACAACTCAAACTATTTCAATTGATATTCTTTTTGAAAAAAAGTTTCAATTGATTTTCCATACATTACGGCTACATTTGGAATTTCCATACAAGAAACAGAAGATAAAAAAATTCAAACACAAACACAATTAACAATTATAATTATAACAACTAACGAATGCTCTCCAAGCCAAAAGGAAAGATGACATAATTATTTCCAGGTCTCTGATAAAATTATTAAATTCAAAACCTTTATTTACTTGTCATGTTGATGAAATTCAGTTTAATTATAGGCACAAAAAATTACCAAATAAAATTCGAACCCACATACTTTCAGTTCCGGTACAGTAATGCAAACTGTCCTGAATCTGGAAATAAGAAAATATCAAAAATCTAGAACTCAAATCAAACACAGAACAAATCACACCTAAGATTCCTGAACCAAGCACACTATCATCATTTCATATAATATATAGTTATAATGCTCATCAGTGCACATAAAAATAAATAAATAAACAACAAATTTATAACATCTAAAACCAAACAACTACATGCATAAATTTACAATAAATATAACCAATAACCTTTTGTAAATAAGCCCACCAAATTGCCCTCTCAGAGTACTAGTACCCAAATTAAAAAAAGGAGAGCAAAATGTCATCTTACTAATTAATTTTGCTCCAAGAGGAGAACTTGCTTCCGGGAGCGGCGGCAGAAGCGGTCAAAACAACGCGACAGATTTGGCCAGTCGGAATCAGAGGCGGCAAAATCTTCAAGCCAATTCTGTAAGATCACTTCTTGATCCTCACTTGGAAGGCCACTAATCAGCTCTTCTAGTGCATGTTCAGTTTCATACCTATCAGGCCCGGAAACAGCCGGAGAAGTGACACCATTGCTTGCATAACAGAGCACGGGTAACCAAAGGGCCAGGATGCCAAATTGGACTTCACGTGCAGAGTACCAGTCACCACGCTCTAGCTCCCGAATTAATATAACTGAAAATAGCAATTTATTGAAAATCTTTAGCAAATTCTATCGGTAACATAATATTGAGAAAAAACTTTTCTAACGGATCGACATGCATGTGCATGAATCTGATTGAAAAAACTTCAGTTTGCATTTACATGTTGATATAATTGGTACAAATGGGATGCAAGTACAACAAAATTAAAATGACACTTTTATGGCATGCAAAAGTTCCAGTGAACAAAACAACAAAGCTTATGCAATAAATTATTACAATTTTTTACACAGACATGCAGAGATTTACTGCAATATACAAAACATCAGTATTATTTTACCATTTCTAAAAGGCTCCTTTTGAAAGAACTATTTTGCATGTAAAGATCAGTGGATCGATGCGAAACTTTGCTCCAAAAGTCGGGGAATTCCAACGTGCGCCAATCTTTTATAGTATTAATCGTTTGATATTTTGAAAAATATTGTTCAAACTAAGAAAACTAAATTTATAGATTGATTCTCAATCATTTAGATCTAATATATATCAAATTTGATTCAATTTTATCATCCACCAAAAAGCGGTTAAAACTCAGCAATTCAAAATTTAAATTGTTTAATAGAAGGCTAAATGACTTTTAAATTAGAACAGACTTTATACACACCATGTTTAGATCACATCTATAATTTATTTATTTTAAGTTTGCACAATTTTTTTTAAATATAAATTAAATGTACCATAAAAGTTAGCTATGCTAGAATTATCCAAAATTTATGTCATAACTATCATTTTGCATGTAATACCTGTTATCTTCACGATAGGCGCCTGAACTCGTGGATGAGCAGTCAGCACAAGCGAAGCTAAGCCTGATGCAAAAGCCCATCGCACAATACCCTCAGAAGCACCTGCACAATCACACAACTTTCTGGTGATCCACAACAATTCATGTGCCAGCTTCTCTGCCTCGCCCCACTCAAACGCTCCAATTCCTGGCCCCGTAATTGTAGCATGTCTCTGAGGCTTGTAACTTCGCTGCCAACCATTTGCCTCAAAAGTCGGTATTAAACCATTGAGGCAGAGACGAAATCCCTCGTAGAGGCGGCGGGGACCAGGAGGGAGAAGGTGAAGAACTTTTGCCTGCCAATCGGGGGATGATGAGAAAATTGAACGGTCAGGAGAGCGGAGGGAGCGGCGAAGGAGGTCACTTGTTCGGGAGAAGGCAGCACCGAGAGAAGAACGACTCACTTGGAGGAGCGATGGATGACCATGCTGGATGTTCTCAGAGAGGATGCGATCTGCTGTTGCAAGAACATATTCGTACTTGCGAGATGTGGCAGGTATCTCATTCAGGGTTTCTAATACCTGGACATTAACAAAAGGAAATATTTAATACAACATGCATGTTCATTCAATTATAGTATTTGGTAAAAACCAGATTCACTGTGTTGGTTAATTAGTGCTAATTATAAAGAGGGATTACATGAGAAAGGGTTCTCCCAATGGTGGTGCTATTTGCCGAAAACAAATCCATCTCATTCACCGCTCCCTGCGTGCTATGCACCACGAGTGCCGACGAAGAAGCCTGCTCCTTGGGGCTGATCAAAGCCTCCATATTAAACCCGTGCAAGCCCGAATTACTCCTTGGTGAAGGGAACGCATTGGTCAGAGACCGGAGCACCCAGATATTGGCCCAGATTGTCAGCATAAGCACATGCCTAACATGGTCCATGGCTCTCCAGTTCTCGCCTTCTCCCGGTGTTGTATCCTCTGATGTGGCCACAGATATCAACATCTTAGATGCCTTATTCAGTGATGAATTGAATATCGAGCTCAGCATGCTTGATGTCGGCCTCGGCATGATAATTAGTCTCCTGTCCATGGCCGTAGGCACCATGGAGGTAGACGAGGTTCTATAATCTCTTTTCTCCATATTGTGTGTTTGAGAGAGAGAGGGGAAGGAGGGAAAGTTTGTTAATTAATTTTATTATAAAGGGTTTAGAGGCGGTAGAAGAAAACTTGGAAGAATAGAAAAGGGAAAAGTGAGGAGGAAGAAGACAAAGAGTATAGGTTGGAGGCATTGAATAGCTTTGGCGGTGCACCATCGGGTGCATCACTAGGCAGTGCGGTGGCTGTGTTTAAACAATGAAACGTAGGCTTGGTCACAGAAACCAGCAAATGTGAAATGCGTCTCCTGAGAAGGTTCGGTTCGTCTACAACGGTACGGACGAAATTTTGTTCTAGACATAGATTTACAACTGTCTGATAAAATACATTGGGTATGGTTTCTATTGAAAGAATTGAAGCGGATCGGCACCATGTTTATCAAGGCGGTTGTCCAGAAAAGAGGACAGCAGCAGCAAGGCTTTTTCACTTCTTTTCCTCTGAGGTAACATAATATTTCTGTTTGGATCACAGCCATCCGATCGGGATCCGGGACAATCCGGCTGAGGTGGAACACATGGAGCTGCTTTAATAGTCGTGCGGATTCTGATAAGACGATCCAGACCCAAACAGAAATATTTTGTTACCTTAGGTGAACGAATTCGGCTTTGTCACTTCTTTGGAAAAGGAAAAAGAGTATGTTTTCTCTATCGCCGTATAAGTCGGAAAAATTGAAAAGAAAAATGCAGGGCAGAAAATCAGCAATCCTTGTTTTGTTCTAAGATTGTTTTTCTGAGGGTGTCATTAAATTAAATTTTTAATTTTATTCACACCGATAAGCTAACGAAAAAAATACTTATTCATATTTGTCTTTTTCTTTAGTACATATTGAATTAAAAAAAATAATGAATACAACTAATTTGTCTTATGAAAATTTTATTAAATATAATAAAAAAACTTTTGAGCTGTCTTGTAGAATTTGAATCAACAGTTAAATAATAATGAAAAATATTAGAGTTATATATCATATATGTTTGAAGAGGAGGGTTCCAATGCCTCCATTTTTCATGCCTCCACCATGCCTCCATTTTTAAAACTTTAATAACTCAAAATTTAAAACTTAAAAGTCAAAATAAAACCGTTGGATATGATCTACATCATTTTATCTATGTGCTCATAAAAAATTATCACATTTTGATTTTCTTTTTATGTGAATCAACAAGTTGAAAAATCAACGTCTAGAAATTATCCACATTAGTACGTTTTTTACAAGCTCTTGATGACAACCAAAACAAAATTGAAATGTCATAATTTTTCACACGTGCATAGATAAAATGATATAGATCATATCCAACGGTTTTATTTTGACTTTTAAGTTTTAAATTTTGAGTTATTAAAGTTTTAAAAAATGGAGGCATGGTGGAGGCATGAAAAATTGAGGCATTTGAACCCTCCTCATGTTTGAATCATGAATAAACTATATATTTCATATCATACCTCATTTTCATATAAATATATATTATGTACATATTTATTTTTAATAATTACCTATATAGTTACGGAAAAGAAATAATCTTATCCATACTTTTACCCGTTAAGTTAATAAAAATAACTTTACATTTATTCGTATCTAATAAGCTAATGAATTTTTTTTACCATACTCGTCTTATCGAATATATTATTAATTAGTCGGATAAACGGACAAAAAATATCATTGACAGTCCTAACAATATTATAACAAAAAAATTATACTTTTTTTAAAATGCAAAAAATAAAAATAAAAAGTGGTACCAGTCAGCTGTATCAGAACGTGCACCAGAAACGAGTTCGTAATTTCTGATTATCCAGTACTTCACGGTTGGAAACGTTTAGATTTAAATTATCGTGGAATAGATATTTAATTATTATAAAAGATATTATTTATTTATTTTAATTTAAATATAATTATTAACAACTTTGAACGTATTTCGATCATACGCAAGCTTTTTTTGTTTCAGGCTGTTGATATTTGTTATTACGCATTTTGACGTTATCAATAGCAGTTTTACTGCTTTTAATTTAGATTTAAAGACGTAGGCATGGGCCCAGGGGAAGGATATTTGGGCTCTTTGGGCCGATATTTCCCGCTACATTTCCTGAGGCATTGATCAAATTTGAGCGGTGCAGATTCTCTCCTCACAGAATAAATAACTCCAGTGATTTTAAAGAGCGGGTTGTACATATTAACTTGAGCAAAAGGTATAACAGTATAACCGATCGACTGAGAAATACAAACCCTGATTTTATGACTTCACTTGATTCAAAATGTGTCATTTAACGAAATTAAAATGATATGAACCTATGAAAAAGCAGATGAGAACAGTGGTCTTCGATCGATATAGAGAATTTATGGGTAAAAGTAACAAGAAGAAAAGCAATTAAGTACCTCTTTCTAAAAGGCCGGAAGAATCTGATAGATTATCATCAAACTGAAAAGATGAACCTAATAGACGACTTGCTCATATATTTTAGGTAAAACATAGAGCAACAAAAACACTTGCCACTTTGTCCATATGACACTGTACAATGGCCTTCGAGAGACAAATCAAAGCCTCCAACTGCCTAATTGTCATCCTACAGGCAATACTTGTGACCGGATTCGAGTATCCTTGTTGAAGAATGATCTCAGATTATATACATCATAGATCAAGGGTATGTGTGTAATAGTGTAATAGGCGACTTAGGAAATAACTCAACGATACACTGTGCCAAAAGTAGAAATAAATTCCAACGGCTATATCAAGCCGTGTAATATATATAGCACCTTAGGATTGTAACAAAAACACAACATAATCAAATATATTTTTTCTCAGATTCTCATCTCTCTGTTCACAAAAAAATCAACAATCCTCTTCAAAGAGCCATGTATTCATACTTGCAAGAGATAACCAACATTGGCAGGTAAACGGCCTTATATTATTGTTTCATCACTAACAGCAAAATTCAACTTGATTTACAATTTTACACTTCTTGATATTTTGCTTATTTTCTTCAAATTACATATTGTAGTAAACATTTAATGTTAATCACCAACCATTCATCTATATAACACAACATCAACCATTTTCAATTAGCCAGGTTACCTTCTAAAGCATACATGCATTGCAATATCTCTTATATATATGAAGTATATATGTTGGTGTTTCATTCAATGGAGATCCTAACTTGATAAAATTAGGCAGACCCTGATTTGTAACAATTTAATATCTAAATGGGGCTTCTAAAACAAGAGTTATCAACTATGTGGTTTAAAAATAAAACATGTTAAGAGAAACAATGAAGTTATAAACTGCTAATTTGAGCAATAAAAAAATAGAAGCTTGATGTAGGTTAATTAATTACATCATTAGCATACAAGGAAAATTACCAAAATTCTCATGATGATTCAACCATGAACTTGGACAGACAAGTGAGATCAATTTGCTCCCTGATGACTTAACCATGAACTTTGATAAGCAATAGCACTTGCATCAACAGTGATACTGGTACAATAAAATTCATCCTGATTTGGAAGACCCAAATCAGATCCAATAAAATTTGGAAAGGAAAAGACATCAAATGGATTTGTACCATTACCATCAACTGAAAACAGCTCATTGGTAAGATCTTGGTTAATTATTCCTGCTGCTGCGAGTCGGGAAGAGATGAAGAGACAAATAGATGAAGAGATATATACCATGCTGTTGAAAAAAGAAAAAAAGTTGCTTCACGATGTGCATAACTGAAAGATATATCCATGCTGCAGTATTTCAATGATATCAACCTTGGATTATGTTTGCCCTTTGAAATTTCAATTAAGTGTCATACTCACTGAACATTATAAAAATAATATCTAAAGATTGCACAGCACATTGACTTAAAATTTATCAAACAATTGTGATATCTATTTTTGTTAAAGAATTGAAAATTCAATCATATAAGATAGGATTGCTTACCCAACTGCAACGAAGTAGCCAAATCTTCCATTGTTCCAAAGAATTAAAACAAGCCAGCATATATATTTTCTATATTTCTCTCGGAATTTCCCTTCCAAACTAGGCAAGTGACACTCAGCAACCACTTCAAGAAAATCGGGTAATAGTCACCACGAACTCCAGTCGGAATAAGTACTTGACCGATCAGGAATGAGGCATCTCCATCTAGAATAGAACAATAAGAGCTACGTCTATAGGTAAGACATGTTTAGTCGGTCAAGGCTGTGAAGGAAAATCTGGTTGGAATCAATTGGCTATGGTTGTAAATTAAGGCTTCAATTGGAAAAGAAGGAGCTTCAGCCTAAGCCTTTGGTGTTCACTAGGTTTCCTCTACAGAGCAAAACAGAGGAGAGCGGGGTTTCAATAAAAGAGAAACTGTAATGCAGTGGAAGCGTTTTCTTTCCTTTCTTTAACAGTTGGCATTATGTCAATTATCCGTGTCCCCGAAATATGCTCTCAATTACGCATCCCCTCAGCCTCAGGTCCCAGGTGGTAATATATGGATTGTTCAATCAATACATAAATATCTTTTTAAGAGGCCGACCAGCTTTGAGATTTGGAAAAAGAGAAAATGTTTTCTTACCCAAAGCTTTGTCCCCACTTTTTACCCAACACTAATTAGATAAGGTTTAAACTGTCAATAACAGTAATTGTGGTCCCCACTAATTAATCGGATAAAGCCCAAAGAAAAACGTAAAAAGGATAAAGACCAAAGAAAGAGAAAACGGATGGGTCCCTCCTGGTGAAATCGATCAACCAAATCACCGGTTTTCCAGCCAAGGCCACCGCCTCCCCTCCTCCTCCTCTTCATCCACCTACCACCGCCTCATCCGGTCTGGAACGAACGCCTCTCCCTTCCCCTCCCCGTCCCCTTCTCTCCTCACGACCCTTCTGTCCTCTTAACCCTTGATATTTTCCATTCCAACCCTTGGTCGGATCGTCTCGGATCCCTCTAAAAGACCTAATCGATCCAGATAATTTTCTCTCTTTTGATTCTTCCTGTCTGATCAAGACAATTGAGCTCAGCCGCCCGTCTGGCCGCCCCGAGGGCAAGGTAAGAATCAAGCTTTCTATTTGTGAAAGACCAGCACCACTTCCGGAGCCGAATTATCAATACCCTTCTATTTGAAGAAGGGATCAAAGATGAAGAGGAGAAGATTGCGGGAAAAGTGCAGAGTGATCTCGGCACCAGGGATAGTTACAGCGAGTACCGTGCAGACTACTAAAGAAGTTATCAAGGTTTCATTTTCTGGTTTTATAATTTTAATCCTATCAATGTTGTGCAGCCGTATATAGGTTTCATTTATAGTCAATCGAGTACAGATATTTGTCATTTATAATATTTTAAAATATCCAGCTTGTAATGGTTATGCTGTCATGTAATTGTAGATCTCCAAGTTAAGGTGGCATGTATCTTAAAATATTTGTCATTTATAATGATAAATGTACCCGTTTTATCTTTCTTTGGTCTTTATCTGAAATATCTGAATGTCTGCTATTGTTATGGAGTCTTACATTGTTTATAATTGATGTTTATAGTTGTACTGATAAACTGCATTAGACAGTGTATAACAGTTAATAAAATTTCAGTATTTATCTAGTAAGTTTACAGTATTAATGCATTTTATTACATGATGTATTAGTCAGGTATAAAGGTTATTTATTAGACAGCTTTTACTATGATTTACTTTAGTTACAATATTCACTTTAGTTTACATGATATGTGCCATTTTACATGATACATATAACAATTATTAATATTTATATATTTATCTATATCATGTAAAATAAGACTTAAATGCTAATTTTACAGAATACATATAACAATTTTACAGGATATGTGCAACAGTTTATAGTATTCACTTTGGTTAATCATAGTTACAGCATCTGTTTAACAGTTATACTAATAAACAACATTTGACAGGATGTATTAGACAGTTTTTACTTGGGTTACAGTATTCACTTTAGTTTACAGGATATGTGCAATTTTACAGGATACATAGTACATTTTTACAGCATACATAGTACATTTTTACATGATACATATAACAATTTTGCAGGATACATATACCAATTATTAATATTTATATATGGATCTATATCATGTAAAATAAGCCTTGAATACTGTAAATTTGGAAAATGCAAATTATGTATTAGACAGTTTTTACTATGAGTTACTAGAGTTCCGGTATTTACTTTAGTTTACAGCATATGTGCAATTTTACAGGATACATATAACAATTTTACATGATACATATGACAAGTTTACAGGGTACATATAACAATTATTAATATTTATATATGGATCTATATCATGTAAAATAAGCCTTCAATACTGTTAAATTAGCAGATGCAAATTATGTATTAGACAGTTTTTACTGTGATTCACTTTGGTTACAGTATTATTTTACTGTGCAATTTTACATGATAAATTTCACATGATACATCAACAATTTTGCAGGATACATATAACAATTTTACAGTATGTTGCTTTGATTGTTTGCATCTGCTAATGGTTCATAACTCCAATTTTTAACCTTGCTTATTTATTTATCTTTTTTGCAGGATGATATATCGAAAGAACGTGTGGTTCTAGCAATAAAACTTTTCACTCATCCGAATAATGTGCACCAGAGGGTTATGAAATGAAGAAGCCATGTTTGTATTGATGTATTAGCCATATTTTTTTATTGAATTTTTCTTTGTGCTTGTGAACAATTATCAGTGGTAACAATTATGGGTGGTAACAGTTATGGGTGGTGACATCTTACAGTTGTTGGTTATAGTTTATGGTTTTGAACAGTTAATTTTGTGATTAATAAAATTTTATTAACTTGTATATGTTATTTCGATACTATTTTACAGTATTGAAGTTTTGCTGTTAACATATGTCAGTTTTATAGTTTGCATCTGCTAATTTTACAGTATGTAAGTCTTATTTTACAGTATGTCAGTTTATTTTGTGATTAATATATGTCAGTTTTATATTTTGCTATTAACATATGTCAGTTTTATAGTTTACATCTGCTAATTTTACAGTATGTAAGCCTTATTTTACATGATATAGATCGATATACAAATATTAATAATTGAAGAAAAAAGAGAAATACGAAAAAAATAAAAATAAAATTTTAATTTTAATATCGAAAAAAAAAATTAATTTTGCACAATTTTAGGTTTGTTTTTGAAACCTTCTAGAAGCCGTCAGTTTTTCAAGTACAGCCGGAAGTACAGTGGCTTTGCAAGTTGCTAACTGTTTGCAACTAACTTGGGGACCACTTCCAACTAACTTGGATTGTTGGACTTTTAAACTTCTTATTATACATGATCTGTCGTTGAAGTTACAGTATTGGTTGCAGAATTTTACAGTATTCGCGCAAGTCAAATGACAGTTTTTTTGGGGAAAAACTGGGGATTGAAGCTTGGGGACAATTAGTCGGACCCTTTGAAAAAAACGGTCCATATGGCTGACAGTGGGCCACTGGTCAGCAATATTCTCACAACCTAGCTCGACTTTTCATGTTACCGGCCACACAGTAAAAAGTTCTCCATTTTGTAGTACTGAAACCCTAGACTCTTTACCGGAAACTAGTATCGCACCCGTGCGTTGCAACGGAACATAATATAAGATTGAACATTAAGATTGCATAGAGAGACAAATAATAAATAACAATAATCTTTATTTTCAGTTTAACATAGTGTATATATATATAGGAGCTAGGGTGTGTGGAGTTGTAAAAACTTTTATATTATTTTAATACAATTGTTAGCAAATGCTAACCTTAAAAAATAACAGTAAAAAAAACAATAACAAATGAAAAAAAAAACGATCAAATATAACATGAAAAAAATTCTTGAAGTATCATTGTCAGTGTGGATGTAGTCTAACATTTTTGAAAATGAACATACAAAATATGAAAGTAGAGTTCTTTAATTCATAATTATGTGACATTTATACAAAATGAATCTAAGGATTTTTTTTTCTGACACTAAATAATAAATAAATTAAATAAGGAAACTATGAGTAAATTGTACCTTGATGCTTACAATTTGCAGTTTGTACAAACACAATTTAGAAGATTTGCATGGATACAGATATGAATCGTTCAGTTGGTGTATAAATCAGTTTTAATAAGTCGTCAACTTGCTAGAATTTGCCTATAGATAGGCATATTAAATGTTGGCAACAATATCAGAAAAGATAATGAAGAAATATTTAGATGTATCTTCTTGTGCCAAAAAGTATAAGAATTAAAAAAATAAATTTAAATAAAAGATATGTTACCTCAGCATCAACAAGCAGTAGCTTTATTCTTTTCTTGACAGATAATGCTGAACATTGAACTTTTGTTCAACTCATGCACACAAATTCCATTTGCAGTATCCATAAGATGAAAAATAGTAAATGGAGAAAAGACAGTATGAAGATTCCAGTATATAAGATCTACTCAAACATCAAATTATGCAAATTTAAAGAAAAGATAGTTTTTTTACATTGTTTCTTTCAACTCGATAAATTACCCAATAAAAGCACACTAATTACATGTTCTTTGAGTTGCCCGTCTTTTGCTTCAAAACTTAACCTTTTATAATAAAAAAAAAACTGAATACCATCATTTGTAATAAAATAGAAATCACACTTTTTAATCCTTGCACACTAATTTATATGGTTCATCAATAAATATATTACAATAAAATAGAAATCCAAATCACACTTTTTAATTTGCTGAGAGCACCAATATTTTTTAAGAATGCATACTTTTCCAGTTGACCATTTTTCATTCAACCAAATACCATCATCCTTAATCCTCTTGCTTCTCCCTATTCAACAGTAACAGATCATCACTTATCAGCCACAATTAAACTCAAAAGCAGAAAACATAGATGCATACCAAGTAAATGTGAACTCTTTATTTTCTCCGGGTCAGGGAGGGGGTGATTTGTATAGAAACAAAATTGAAAAATATATTCTAGATTTTTCGATTTTGCCGTGGGAATCTTGTATAGAAACAAACAATGAGAATTAAGGAAACAAGGAAATAAGAAAACAGAGAAATATATTGCCAAAAGAAGAAATACGGAAATATATTTCATGGAGAAATATAATGTTGCTGAGTAGGAAATATAAGGAAACATATTTGATGGACCGAGAGAAATATATTGTTGCCGAGTTTGCTCAAATTTAATTGTAACGTATTGTGTGGCAATATGTGTGGCGAGTATGTTTTTAACTAAATTTAGTCTTCTACACGTAAAACAGATGTATTTAGTCAACAGAAGACATATTATTTGATTGAATGGCTGATATTAAATATGAAATTTCATTTTTCAATAGTAGCCGTTGATGGATCAGGACATCTACGTACTTAATATAAGAATGGAGATAAGCTCCACTCATCAACAGTTGGATTGATGATTTAACATGTTGGATGCCTGTCACATGTATCAAACCAGCAAACCGCCCGCATATTAGCACCAATGGTTTACTAAATCACATACATAATTTTATTTTGAGCAAGTACATAAATCATTCAATCCTTCTATATATATCTAATATCAATTGCGGGTCATCATTCCTCAAAATTGGTGACGAGCAGTGCCGGTTTAAGTTATATAAAAAATAGAAAGAATGCGACATAAGCTGCAGGTCATAATTGGAGGCTGATTATAAGTTGAATAATCTGACTTGTTTCTTAAAAGATTGAAATTGTCATTGAGAGATCAAGTATAGTTCGCTTTTTGCTAAATTTGACCCTTTGGATGCGTGCCCGAATTATCAGATTGCTCTGTGATGATCTTTCTATATTATTGCTGCCACTAAGGCACAATAATAATCCTATATGTCTGTCGTCCTGTACCAAACATCCATTTGAGGTGGCAAAAGTGCACAGACCTAGAGAAGTCTACATCAAATTGCAACGACAATTGTAATCGAAAATCAAATAAGACATACAATTGAATGGTGATCGACATTATAATTTTTATCAAAATATTTCTTTAATTTTTCTCTCATTCTCTTTCACTCTTTCTCTTTTATTCACTTTCTGTTTTCTTCTTTTATTTCTGATTTTACTTTTTTCTTTTCTTTACGGGAGAGAGAAGGGAATCCTTTTAATAGAGTTGGGCGGGGGCAATTAATTGGAAACCACGAAAGGAAATTTGAGACATTTTGGTTCCGTAAAACTTCCTAGATTACAATTGCAAAATTTCTTTATAATCGATAAATATTTTTTTTAAGAAGTCAATTTCTGTTTTGGTATTTGAATTTTATATAAAAAGATGGCACAAGGGATGATGGACCACAATTGGTTGAATTTCATGCAAGAATCAAGAATTATACCTTTCCATTTTATTTTCCATTTACATTTGATTGGGATCCAGCATACAAGAAAAAGATAAAAAGAAAATTAATCCAGGCTGAAAGAAACTTCCAATTTGGTTTTGCATCTAAGCTTTTTGATTGGATATATTCTATTTTTTTTCCAGCAGAGACGTATACAATATTTCTAATATTATAAAAAATATTTTAACCATAAATAATAATAATAACTCAACTTTTTGAAGATGTTACATATTTCGCGAGTTCTCATCTGTTGCATTCGATCTGAATTGTTCGCTTAATTGTTGTACAAATCTAAAAAAAATTCTGTAAAAAGTGACATTGAATCATGCACATTTGATCTTGAATTTTTATATAGTTATTTGCTGGTACAAGGCATGTTAATGTTATAGGGACCCCAAAATACATTGTGTTTATCTTTGGGTCTTTAAGGTTTGTAGTCGATGGTATTTTTTTTTTTTTGTGCAGGTGAATAATCATTATAAGAAAATATCTTTATAATAATGAAATTGAAGGAATGGTTTATTTGTGTAAACAGATGTTTGAGAATTTAACATTTATGTAATGGACGTCTCCTTTGTGGAAGGAATGGAGAGGAGTCACTCCGAGCGTTAAGGAATGAAACAATCAAAATACCATCAAACACACAGACCATGTACAGTTCTAAAAAGCCTATTGTGAAATCCTTTCTAAATTACTCATAGTGAAAATAACACACACACACAGAGGAAAGAACGGAGTTTCTTCACACAGCAACTCATCATAGAAACTAAACTGAAACATTAAGTCAAATTAAAGACCTTAATATACTTAAATTCAAATTTAGACAACTAAATTGCAAGCAGCATATCACAACACCAATCCACCATTAAGTGTCAACGCTGATGACAAACAAAGAAAATCCTCCAAAATAAACAAAACACACACCAAGACAACCATAAATCTAAAATTCCAAAACAAGGAAGATTACTTTTTTTTTTTTGGTAAAAAAGACCGAGGTCCAGTTTCATTAAGAAACAGAGTTAAATTACAAAAACACAGTAAAATGTTCAGAGCTACAGTCATCCAAAGCTCTCATCAGTACTGCAAATAAACTCCGCTTCTCTATTCTAGTCATTAATCCAGAGATGGATCTTCTTGCCGATATGCAAGGAACTAACCAAAAGACTACTTAGGTTAATGTAACTAAACAAAAGTCATGTGTCCATCTGCTGATAATACAAAACTAAACACCAGCTTTAGCTAACAAGGAAAATTACTGACATGAGTACATATATAGATAGAACCAACCTTCTTCAGTCTGACAAGATTGTGTCTGACTCTTCATCCGAATCTGAAAGTCCTTCATCCGACTCTGAAAGTCCTTCATCCAACTCTTCATTTCTTTTAGAAGGTCCTTCATCCAACTTTTTACTCACCTCTTTCTTTATTAAAACATGTATTTTCATGTTCGGATCTGTAAATCCTAATGGCACTAAAAGAGAAGAATCACCCACTTGTCCCCTCTTCCAGTCCTTAATGGAAATAACCGGCGAATTCATTTGCATTGTTACTGTATTATAACGACCGTATACCTTAAGTTTATATTTGAAATCATTTTGGGCCAGATCGGGAAGATCGATAAAATATAATGATAAAACAGTCCCAACATTTGGAATTGGTTCCTTCACAAGCAGAAATAGATCTTTAACCGGACCGAGAAGGGTATAGTAAAGATCTTCTTCATTAAATAGTATAGTGGAGGATTCACCATAACTGTAATGAGTGCCGGCATCCCAGTGGTATTTCAGAAAATGCCCCCGCCATTCGCCTACAACATTGTGCATAAACAAATAAATGAACCAAAATAAGGCTTGATTATGCAACAAGGCTCGCATAACACAAGATGATTTTAGTAAAGCTTTACTTTTCAAGTAGTTTTAAGTTTCAATTTGAGAAAAATACAACCATGCAGTACCAACCAAAACCCAATAGGCTGATAGCCTGATACAACAACCATTCCACAACATTAATCCCTGCATTTTTGTGCATTAGTTGTACTAATACCAGGACAAAAGAGTGTTAACTAGAAAAAATGCCCACCTGAAGAGGCCTTGTGAAGGCAGCCTGGGATTGGGCATGCTGGCCGGCCGTACTTACATGTAGCAGTGTGCGCTTGCATCTGTGGGAAGGACACAGACTTGCCGCAACCTAAATAGGCGTTAGGGCAAGGGACATGTGCAGCTTCCAGAATCTTCTCGAGTGCGTTATTGCGAAATTGTACACGAAGATTGCACATGTGACAGATGTGTTTTCGTTTAGACCAGCAAGAGGGGCAGGCAACATGCCCATTTCGACACTGCCAAAAGTATGTGAATTTTTTCAGTTTTAGCATTTTCAATATAAGGTATAAGCTAATAAAACTGACTAAATTTGATAGTGTTACCATAAACAAAATTGAAAAAAAAAAAAAAAAAACTATGATGGAAAAAATGTTGTACCGACACTTGCCATGCAGTCTTTACAGGCATGAATTACAACGTGACCACTTAAACACAACCAAATGTAAATGGCAAATTGGTTACAATTAATTTTAGCTTTTACAAAAAAGGTAAACATTAACAAACATGCTTCCGTACGTTGTACCAAAATTAATTGTATATTTCAACTGCTGTTCCATTGAATTTATCCTTCAATATTTGGCCTCCTGAATATTTACAAGTCATTAATAAGAAAATTAAAGAGAAAAGGTATACCTAGGTTTCAAAGTTTGACAGCTGAATCAAGTTACCATAAAGAAGAGAGAGGGTTGAAAAAAGAAGAAATGAAATTAGTGTCCCTAGTAGTAGTAGCTATCTTATCAGTGCATATAAACGCAGAACAACTAATAATGCAACTCCCAGTGGAATCTCCCATAAATATTTCATAAAGTAGATATAATTTCGAAATATGACACAATACTGAATTTGCATAATATCAGGTGTTCTATGCAAAAGTTCCAATGATGGAAACTGCATGTCACCTTATCAGATAATAAATTCGGTCATAATCCGCACAAAATTGAGATTAATAAAAAAAAAACACGTGGGTATATGTCGTTCAAACATTGAAGCTGGATTTGTTCACAAGTTATAGAGGATTTATATAAAAGTGTTGAAATTCGATGGAGCATTTGGCAAACTGGAAGAAGAAAGACATAAATTTCCAGAGAATAACATTGAAAAAGAAATTACTTGATTAACTGGAGGGTACAAGGGATTGAAGCAAATGGAGCACTCCAGGAAGTCGGTATCGATTGTGGCTCTCTCCTTTTCTTCTCCAGTCTCGTTTTGAGGAGATGTAGGATTCAAAGTCTTTCCTTCCTTGGTTTTACTCTGAGATTGAGGATTCAAAGTCTTTCCTTCCTTGATTTTACTACCAGAAGACGGAGGATTCAAAGTCTTTCCTCCTTCGTTAGTCTTTCTCCGCTTGGCCATTTCGCCTTCGCCTTCTATGTCGTCCGAGGATAATTTCGCCATTGCAGCCGTTCAGAGTGTAGAGAGAGGGGGAGAGAGAGAAAGAGAGAGAGAGAGGGAGCAAGTGATGTATACCGATCCTTATGTTTATAGCAGGAGGGACAGTCCACGTGTCCATTTTCTCCGCTTTGTTAATTTTTGTTGCTCCACGTGTCCCAAAACTTCTTTATTGGTATTTTCTAGTTACATGCATTTTTAGAAAAATTAGTTATTTCTGCATCCAAAGAGCGACTCCAAACTCATTAATTATATTAATATTCCCTTTAATTTTTCTATTAAATACAACGTTTTTTCCCACTATTTGTAATCTAGTACAAGGTGTGTGCACGAAGCGTAGTGATGTATCATTTCCCATCCTGGATGAGAAAAGAGCAAATGTTTAAATAGCGTTTATAGCGTCATAGCGGAACGGCTGAAAAAACGGCGTTATAGCCATATAGCGTCGCTATAGCGCAATATTTCGCGCTATAGCAACGCTATATGGCCATAGCGTTATAGTTTTTTTGGTCCGAAAATGCTATAGCGCGCTATTTAGAACATTGGAAAAGAGGCAAACCGATTGCAAATTTGCAACTGCTTCTTGCAATAAAATATTACCTTCCAAATGCCCTTCTTTTTTAGTGCATTTAGTATATCAAAGATTTATTTCAAAAGATTTGCTGAGACGAACTTATCATTACACATAGAATGCATTAAATACAATTAAATTCTAGCTGATACAAAATTTTAAATGAAATTCTCTAGTAAATAAATAAACATAAGAAGAAAATATATAATTGTTTCGGAACAAAATTTGTCCATTTATCAGAAGAAGAAAAATTCTCAAATAAAAATGCTTTTTGAGAAATTGTTTTCCTCAGCTTGACGTATGGTTTACTGATACGAGTTGTAATTGATGTAATACCAGTTCGATTATACAGAAGAAATGTGAACAATCGATTTTCTTATTCATAATTTTAAAGAAATAAATTCATAATATCATTTGTGAATTTTTTTTTGAAACGTATCAACCTTATCATGTTTGAACTTTTCTCTAAATTAATGTTACAAATTCGATTCATCTTTTTTATAATACTATGAACAAAATAATTGGTGTGAAACTGTGAAGTTATTTTAAATATCGTTTGTGCTGGTCTTTATTTTTTATTAACAAAATATCGTTTTTATTATTACAATTTATGAACAAAATATCATTTTTTCAGTTTTAACCATAACAAACGATATTTGAGAACTTGATTCCTTCTTTTCCTTGAATTTATTTTAATAATGCTAATATTTGAGAAAATTAATAGAATTTTAATGTTTTTTTATAAAAATAAAAACCAACACAAACGGTACACAGTATGATCAACACCTCATGGTGTTTCCCACACACACATATATATATTGATATAATTTTTTTTCTGACAATTAAGCTTTGATAAATAATTTTTTTTTCACAGTTTTCGTATAAATTTATTGTCAGTATAATTTATTTCTTAAACTAATTAAAACAAAACTAGAAGAAAGAATGTGAGACAAGCTCACACGCCCTTGACCATTCTTAAAAAAGTAGGATCCATATATTCTAGAGAACAAAATTTATCTTTAGAAGTATTTCAATAAATAAAAGTCTTCATTATACTTAAAAAAAATTATTTGAAGTGATACAAAATCAGTCTACTATAATTTTAAATGGAGAAAATGTTCCATAACGACGAATCCTATAGTTACCTATGCTTCTAGTATCAAACAATAGACATATAAATTTGCAAGTAAATAAGATAAATAACACAAAAAATTGCATGTACATTTTTTTAAATTGCGATATCATATTTATTATTGTAAAATATAAAAAAAAATACTCTTATAAAATTAATTTTTAATTTTCACTATAAATAAAGAAATCTCTATAACTCCTTGTCTACCACTCGTTTAATACTGTTAAGTGCAGATATAAAAATACACAGACGACAAAATATTATCTGACTTAGATTTTTATTCGAACTCGTACTTGATACAACTTTTATCATCTGGACCGATTAATTGTGAAAACGAATATATGTTGACCAAAATACAATTAAATTTAACTATATACAACTCAAAATTGTACCGGTATGATGTTTAGTGATTTGAATCTGGGTCCGACTGAAATCTAAAGGTTTAAACCATGTTCGAGTCTACACTTATGTAAAAATGTTTTTTTGTTTTTGTTTTTATAATAGCACGCATACTCTCTCCACTTACATACTTTATTTCTTCACACACAACATAATTCAAACCCTTCTCTAATAACAATTTATGTCACTACTAACTGGTGCAGTTAGGGTGATTTTTTGGAAAAAAAGCTCTAATAATTTGATATTACATATAATTTTGGATGGTTTATGTCAAAAATTTAAACATACATTACACTTTCTGTAAAAAAAGGATAAATAGTGGGTTTTCCTGAATTTTTTTTGAGCCAGATGTAAGAATGTTCAAAAATCTTGATGTAATCAATTCAGAAATGGCACGGCCCAACATGTGTCGCATGCTATAACCAGTGTTTTAAAATTCGGTTTATATTCGGTATTCGGAAGACCACTGAATACCGAATATACGGTATGCGGTCGAATATACGGATTTTTATTCGGATGTATATATGCGGATTTTAAAATAAAAATTCATATTAATAAACAGCAGCATAGTAGAAAACATGCAGCATAGCCAAAAAAACAAGCAGCATAGCCACATAAATTCAGAACCGTATATATTCAGAACCGAATATTATACCGTCCGAATATTCAGGACCGAATACAAATTTTAGACTGAATATTCAGAACCGAATATTAGTTTTCTATTCGGATTACAACCGAATACGAATATACGGCCGAATATTCGGTCCAATAAACCGAATTTTAATACACCGGCTATAACTACTCTTTGGTAGAATGATACAATACAACACACTATGTGAATTAATTTGATTAATATGATATGATGCGACATTGCACTTCATCAAATGAATTGCGTGTAATCAGAATTGTTAGATTTTGATCGGGTTTAGGCTAATCAGGATTGCGTGTAATCAAGGTGAATTTTAAAGACATTTGAGTAATTTTAAATCGGACCTTGAATTTTAAATAAATTTTGAAATTTTTTTATAAATAAGACGGGTAAATTGAAGCCCTGACTAGTGGTCAAATCAGTTGGCACTACTCTACACGAAGAAAAATGTTGCCGATCGTCTATGACACGAGGAAAAATAAAAATATATATATGAGTCGGTCTCTTGACATCAACGGCTCGCTACACAAATAATATTAGTCCAATATTTTGCGTGATCTCTAGCTTAAAAGTTGTAATATGATTGCTCCTTTTGACTGCCTTTTCTCCCATTCTATGCGTGCACACCTTGTGCCAGATCAAGCAGTGAGAAAAAAATCTTGTAATCACATGTGATCTGTAGAAATAGTAACAAAAAAATATGTTCAAATTTTATAAATTAACCTGCAAAACTACACACTTCATTTATTAAATTTAATGGTTTATAAAATATAATCACTTGATGTTTGTACCTATTCAAGTCAAACCGTATCTCATGAAAGAGAAGTAGCAGAGTTAGGAATTTGATTAAGTGAAATTACATAATAGGGTGTCAAAAAATAAAAAAAATTTACGCAATTTTTCAATTTTGCATGCTTCTCAGTTTGCAATTAATAAATTATTTTTTTACACATAATTTTTTCCCAACATATTTCTTTATTTCATAATTTTTTCCGAATTTTTACATTATTTTATAAGAAAAATTTCAACTTACTAACCTAAGTTTTTAAAAAGTAGCTAAAGTGAGTAATGACTTGCGTATGTTTACAAGCAGTGACAAAATATATTGTAATCACATGAGGCGTATAATAGTAAAAAAAAAAGCATGTTCATATTTTATAACCCTTCAAAACTGCACATGCTTCATTTAATAAATTTTAGTGGTTTATAAAGTGTTAATTTGCATGAGGTTTATATTTCTTGAAGTCAAATCGTGTCTTTGGTTGAGTCATGAATCGTGATTTTGATTCCAAAAAGTCTCATAATAAGATGTGAAAAAATAAAAAAATACACATGAAAAAACAAACAATTTTGCATGCTACTCAATACACAATTAATAAATTTATTTCTTTATACATAATTTTTTAAACGTTATTTCTTTATTTCATAATTTTTTACAATTTTTCTACATTCTTACTTTTTTAAAAAAATAAACGTGAATAATAACGTGATGTGTGCTACGACATGACTTGATTATGATATGACTAACGTACTGTGACTATTCGCGTGTTGTGACATTTCTCGCGATTTTGATCATGATACGATATGTCACGTGAAAACTTGATTTCATTACGACATGGCATGACATGTCGTCCAAGCCATGAGTCTTGTAATTGGCTATGCTCCAAATTTCGTGTTGCGAAGTGTATTATTTCTAAAACTGTATAAATTTGTAAGAAAATTATATAAATGGCACATATTTTTTGCAATTTGTTGACACGGTTCTAATATTGTGTACAATTTATCAACACTTTCGTATGCTTGTACTGTTGCCCATGGTTGAGGATCTGTGTGTAGTTAGTATTTTTAACCACATATAGTCGTATATATATTATGTAGTAGTAGTTGGGTTAAAGTTGACTCTATCTGAATTTCAAAGGATACACTATTGTAATAAAACTGGAGTACAATGTATAGTCATATCACTGTTGGGGCATTATATTGCTACTGGTATAGTCGTATATTTATATATATCTCTTATTGAGTGTTTTGATTATACAGGAGCAGTGTATAGTCATATCACTGTTGGGGCATTATATTGCCAAAGGCATCAGTCCAAGACTCCAAGGCAAATAGAACGTTCAGAAAAAAGAGACCATGTACCCACTTTGATATTAGCGCTGGCAGTAGCTGGAATCAAGTAAAGAATCGCGTGCTACGTGGCGCATGCATGCAAGCACACAGCATAGCATAAATTGGTGAAATTAGATATTTAAAAGTATAGAGGTAATCTTCTGAGTAAAAACACTTGCACTAAAGACATTTGCATAATTTAAAAAAATCCTAAATCGATCATAACCAATTTGGTCTGCATGTCAAACCCTAATTTCATTAGCAGATAAGATAAAAATACTAGATCATAATTTAATCTTGGTAACTAAATAATAAAAATGACACAAATTTTCTCGATGCATTTTCTCTAAAATCACAAATTATATATTTATTGTTGTAGAACATAGAAAATACTATTATAGAATTATGTTTTTATTTTATTTTAAATAACGAAAATTCTACTACCCCACGTGTCTATCAATATTATTAAGTGCCTTGGCTATCACTCATTAATATTATTAAGTGGAAATATAAAAATACAGAGGACCACAATTCTGATTTGATTTTTATTCTAACTCAAAATTCGATGCAACTGAACCCATTTATTTTGAAAAAAAAATTAAATTAATCTAAATACAACTTAATTCAACTATAGACAACTCAAATTTATATCAATTTTAAAGCTAAATTATTTGGAAATTCGTCCGATCCAATCACCCAAACCTAAAAAATGAATTATGTTTGAATCTATCTTTATATAAAAATATTATCTATAAATATTTAATTTTTTATATGGTGAAATTATTAGTCATCGATTTGGACATGACGATCCACTAAAATTTAAAGCGACGTGACAATTTCTCTAAAATTACATATACTGAGATTTTGTTGATATCTTTTGTGACCGTGCACGAGATATAAAATCATTTCATACCACTTTTAAGCTATATCCGTATCCTCTGCATTATCTCATCTCGGTTTTCCGATCAGAATCCGGATCAATCTGGTCCGAGATGGAATTTGAGTTGTATGCCATGGTTATTGCTGGTACATGGCATGAAATTTTTATAGGGACTCCAAAATGAGAACGGAGTAGGTCCGACGCCCATCGGACCTACTTTTAGGTTCAACGAGCATGATGACCGTCCGATCTAATTTAAGTTTGTGCGCACGAAATTAAAACAAACACGCACGAAGTTTAAAGCGTTCCGCACGAATCTTAAAGCAAATCTACGGTGATTAAACCCATCGAACCAAAGTAAGTCTGATTGCCATCGAACTAGAGTAGGTCCGATGCCCATCGGACCTACTCTTAAGTACTCCAAAATACATTGTGTTCATCTTTGAGGGTCTATAAAATATGTAGTAAATGGTAATTTTTGTGTGCAGGATTTCTATCTTTTTTTATCCTCTGAATTTTGTGATATACCTCCATCGTTTTTTTTCTTGACGTGGTGTCGTTCAGGCTTTTTCTTCTCATCTTATCTATTACTAGATAATTTCAGAATTTGTATCCACGAGATTTCAATTTATTTTAAGGTATTCTATCAGTAAAATTGATGAGTTCTCTTAAGAAAATATTTTGCAATAAATTCTTGATATATATGCACCAAATAACAAGGGATTTTTGTAGGTAATAAGTTGCTGGGTCCTTATATTTTATAGCTAGAAACATGCATCCTGATATTCTTCGTGATTATTTTTCCCACTTTTTTTCAAGAAATTATTCGTAAATAATACTTATTGATAACGGGTAAATGTGAGAAACATCCGCAAAATCGAGTATAATGCATGATAAAAAAAAGTATTTACATCAATGAAAATTAAATGAAGCTGTTATAAAAATAATTAACTAAAAATTATCACGTTCTATTAAAAATTAGAATTAAGAGTCCAATGTAAAATTAGCAATTAATAATCAGTGAAGAATTCATAATTTTGGTCAATATGCAAATTAGAAAGTGATTTTGCTTAAAAAGTTTGCTAACTATTTCATACATTTCAGAAAGAAAATTGCCACGTTAAATTATAAATAATAATAGAAAATTCAATACAGGTGTTTTTCTTTATAAATGAATGTTTCTTATTATTGATTTGAGGGGCCGTGGCGAGTTAGGCTTAGGCCTAGTCCATAAGGCCCAAAACCTAAACAAAGGTGTCCAAAATTCAAGAGCATCTTTTGAGTTTAATGCATTTCAACCGTTGATCAGGATCGGAGCCACCGGATTTTTATTAATATCCATTATTAATTATAAAATAATAAAAATGTCCATCTTAGCAGGATATTTTTTAAATGCCCAGACCAGCCATTAGATGGCCGGTTGAGAATAAAAATGAGGACCGGCCATTAAATGGCTGGTTGGGACTTTTCCAGATTTTTTTTTTGAAATATTTGGTAGATTACTTCTTTTGATGTATAATTAGCATAATTATACTAAAATGAGCTAAATTACTTGAAATTATGTTAAATTACGCTAAATTAAGCTAATTTAACATAAAATAACGCTAAATTATGCTAATTACGCTAATTATACAAAAATACGCAAAATTACGCTAAACTACGCAAAATTACGCTAAATTAGGCCAATTTTGTGCCATCTTTCATAAACCATACAAAATAGTAAAAATTGGTATTCTATAAGTTCATTATATAACCAATTTACTGAGCTACTTAGATCGAATAATAGAAATGAAAATCTTAATCGGAAACTTGAACTCAAGTTTTGAGGTTTTTCTCTTTGTTTTTTGGCAATTCTAAAATTTGAAAAACGGCAAAGCTTTAAGGTATACCCCATTCAATTGCCTTGCAAAATCTAAATTTATAAAAACACCTGAAAGAACCTCCATCACAAAAATATGTTTATTATATGTAACCTGAAACAAATTAGGATATTCAGTAAAAAGAACACTCTCTCCATGCCATCTATCAAGCCAGAATCTAACATACTTCCCATTACCCTTGTGCCATGAAGAACACACATGTACAATATGCCTAACCTTTAGAATACCTGACCATAATGCAGATTTAGCCCTCAAATCACCTGTACTACTATACTTGTCAAAGTAATTTATTTAGCATGTGAAATTATAGGAAAATGAACACCATATGAGACCCCACTTCGGAAAAATGTATGTTATGTTGAGTTAAACAATGATTGTCTGGGACAATTAACTGCAAAATGCCCAATTTTGTTTTTGGAGGTACACATGGTTAAAGTTGTTGTCCTGAAAATTTGGGTTGCCAACAAGCTAGCTAGGTAGTCGTTTCAGAATGTGGTCTATTTTACTTCCATTTCGGGTCAGTAGTCACCTTGTCTTATCCTTATTAATTGTTTTTTGTGTTTTACAAAAAAGTAATAACCCTACTACTAAAATGGTTCGTACCATGCTTCAATATTTTCAAGTTATGTCGAGGGCGGCGCTGGTCCCAATGTGATTCTGACAAGGTTTGCAAGATAAGTTTCTTCTTTAGATATTCCATTATCTCAAGTAGCTTGCGCTATCAAAGAATACTTGCTTGCTTGTTGTGCATATATACCGAATAATTTACCCTGCATTATTGTTTTATGATGGTGGATTACCTTGTTTTAGTGTTCACACAAAAAATTTGTCATGTATGTCTCTTGTTGAAGAAGCTGACGATCAGAAATTGTGTGCTGGGCTGGAAAGATGGAGATTTTGCCAGAAAAAATAGGTGATAAAATTATATTTTTCTATAGTTTTTCATCATTTTCGAGTTTTTGTTAGCTTATCTGTCAAAACCCTAATTGAATTTCACACAGAATGAGAATTGAGATAATGAAGGTTGTCATCGCATGTGCTAATTTACAGCAACTTTAGGTTAGTTTCTGCATGCATGCGTTCCTTTGGTGAGCCATGCATGACATCTTGTGTTCCACTAAAACATCGACTAACCAGAAGCAAATGACAAACTTGAAAATATGTTACTGGTTGTAGTACTTGTAATCCCAAATTAAACTTTAAAAGGTTACTGGTACTAGTTGTTAGTATAATAATCTAGAAGTCAATCAAAGGATAATTTTTTTTTATATGTATTTTGTTCATGTAATGAATGATTAATAAAATTATCATTTTGTTCTTTGAGTTTTATCGAATTATGGATCATTTCGGCATTCGGATTTGAAATGAGTAGAACTTAATAATATAGATGATAAATACTCTTAATAGTCACTGACCGAGGTAATTACCAAAGAACACTAATTGACCAATTAAAGGTTAGTATGAATGATGGTTAAGTTTTACAGACCATAGACAAAGAGTTGTCATTTTAATCACATAGATACATGTTAGAGAACATGATATTGACAGACCCTCAATGAAACATTATACGGAAATATGTTTATGTCATTAATGTTTTCATTTAGTGTTAAGTTCTAAAGTATGAGGTGGTTCGTCATTTCCTACATAAGACATGTATATTCGTGAATGTTGTTTAACTCTATCCGTAAAAAGTAACTATAACGATGACATTTCAGTATACATGACTTTTGTAGAGGAGAGATGTTCACCAAGACTACTATTGTCCCTCGTATTTAATGCGAGTAATAATATCACTGGGCCTCTTGATAAAGTAAGATTATCTGTGTACGGTATGATTAAAGAGTTAATCATATTTGATAATCTAACTTAAGATCAAGAAAAGATTAAATTTGCAAGGATGACACATACCTACCTTGAAACTTATCTGATACTATGAGACATAAGAATTAACACAAGTAAATTGTTTACTGGATCGTGATATTGTATTGTACAAAATTTGTGTCAATTGGGTAGTCATAATGTGTTATGTTAGATATCGCTTATGACTTGTAAAATTAAAAAGAGTTTTAATTTTATTACCAACACAATACAGATCCTATCGGGCCACACCAATAGGAAAGTAATCAGAGAATTAATTTATTTGATTAATTATAAATGTTATAATTAATAAATAAATGTCATAGAGATAACAAGCTTAAACACATTAAATTTATAAGCGTGTACGACACGTTGTATAAATTTATCGCAACAACGAATCACAAGAAAATATAATTGTTCAAAATTGTCCAGAATAATTATATTAATAAAAATGGATTATAAATATTAATTATGAATTAATATTTGGGCTAAAAGCCCATTTCAATTTTGGGCCAAAAATTTAAATTTGGAATTTAAATTTAAAAGCCCAAAAGCTCAAAATCAATTCTTTCATTTTGGGCCAAAGGGCATTTTGGTCTTTTCACGCCAATGGCAATTTGGTAAATACCACATTGCTTGGAGGGCATTTTGATCTTTTCACGCCAATGGCAATTTGGTAAATACCACATTGCTTAGAGGGCATTTTGGTCTTTTCGCGCCAATGACAATTTGGTAAATACCACATTGCTTAGAGGGCATTTTGGTCATTTACCAAGCACCTCAAAAACCCTATAATAGAGAGGTAGGGGTAGAGAAATTCATATCAGAAAATCTGAGTTCGATTCGAATCGATTCGGTTATTGTTCTCTATCTCGTTTTCTCTCCCAAATAGTATTTACGTGAGAAAAGAAAGGAATACGTAATCCACGTATATCTTGCAAGTTGTGAATAGTGTTCCCGTGAATTTTTGTGAATCTGTTTTTGCAAAAGTTGTGAAATCAGTTTTTACGACTTTCGTGAATAGTGTTTTGGCGTAAAAAGTCGATATAGTATTTCTGGCAAAAGAAATACCTATTCTCTGGTTGTTCCTGGTGGACGTCTGATAGAGGCATCAGACTTCTGGTACTGAGCAACTGAGCCATACAGCGTTCCAATTCGAATTTGAAAAAAAGGCATAAATGTTATTTATATTTATTTAAATGTTAAATAAATATTATTTTAGAAATCAATCGGGGAGTAGATCCTCGTAGGATTAAAAGGTTATGTCAAGGGAAAGACTGGAAAAGAAACTTTCGGTGGTCTTTCCGACGTACCTATTTTAATTCTCGGCTTAAGTTAGAAGTAAAATTTTTGTTTTACGGTTTTTTCACAACTTAAGCCTAATCAAAGAGTACAGCAAAATCCTACACCAGTATCAGTGCTTTTATGCCTAATTTAGCTGATCAGTAGTTTGTTTGTTTTTAATTTGGTAGTATGACCTTCATTAATTTAAATTAGCATGTCCCAATCACTGTAGTTAATCTTAAATTCAATAGCTTCTGATTTCTGCTTGTCAGGTCCTTTGCTCTCTAGCTGGAAAACATGTACGAAAATGAAGTAACCAGCACAGAGATCGAAATTTGTTGATGGAGAAACAAAGAGGATTATACAGGTATATTTATGCATGAGTTTCACACAGGTATGTTATGCACTGTTTATATTTATTCTATTATTAATTAGTCATTTAGAGACACTTTGGACAGCACTGACCCGTCAAAGTAATTTATTTAGCATGTGAAATTGTAGGAAAATGAACACCATATGAGACCCCACTTCGGAAAATTGTATGTTATATTGAGTTAAACAATAGTTATCTGGGGCAATTAACTGCAAAATGTCCAATTTTATTTTTGGAGGTACACATGGTTAAAGTTGTTGTCCTGAAAATTTGAGTTGCCAACAAGCTAGCTAGGTAGTAATTTCAGAATGTGGTATATTTTACTTTCATGAGTGATGGACCGGGTAACTATAGCTATCGCTTGCCTCTCACCACTGCCATTGACCCACTGCGGCGTTCCACATGGAATCTGACGGATGAGCTCATGATCCTACCACCAAATACCGCCACTCAACCACCACCTGCCGCACATGCCGATGCCGCACAAGATGGGCCCGAACAAGCCACACAGGCTGGCCCTTCTAATCAAGCAATCATGAACTACATGATGGAGATGAATGCCAATTGGACCCGCACTTTCTTACAAGTCACTGCTCACCTTAGCACTCTCGAACTCCGCATGAATGACTTCAAGAAACCACTCTACCAAGCCGAGGAAGATGCCCTCATGGCGAGGTGGTATGCTCAACAATCTTTCGAGCATTCCGGCATCGAACCCACTGAGGATCCGCCCACACCACCACGAGAGCACTGCCAACGTCGAGAAACCCAATAAGGTACACGCCGGGTATCTCCAAAAAGACCACAAGGCACACCATGAGGAGAGTAGTCTCCACCATAGCAGTGAGGTGCTTCCGCCTCCTCCTTCGCTTTCTCCACCACTTTGTGAGTTTCATTTCTCTTTCTTTTTTACTCTTTCTTGTGTGAATGATTGCATTGGGGACAATGTTTTGTTTAAACTGGGGGGGATCGGAAAAAAAATTGTATCTGCATTTAGGTCATGTTTAATTTTTACAAAATTACATTTTTAGGTGAGAAATTTGTGTGATTGCTAGAATTAAGGACTTGTTTGAAAAAATTTTGTTATGATTTGGATGAGTTTGAAAAATTTGAAATAACCCCATATTTGATCAAAGAATTGCATAGGATGAGATGTTTTAGGACTTTGGAAAAAAAATGAAAAATTGAGTTTTATCGAAAAAGTATTTTGAAACCAAGGTATACCTTTCTAATTGGGAAATTGGGATTTACAAATAAAAAAAAGTTTGTAATATCCATGGGTATGAAAGAATGCCTTTGGATGTGTGTATTCATGGTATTTTTGCTTAAGTTGTTGAAATAATTTTCATGGAAAATTTGTGAAAATTCAAGTCGGACTCCGCTTACCTATGTTACGGCGACATGACGTACTTATGGTTATGAGTCCTTGACACTTTGCTCCGCTAGTTTACCCGATAAAATGTCTGATTTTACACCTTAAGTGTGCGTTCGTGTCATGGAAGGGTTGAACCAAGAGCATGCAATCGCACTTTTGAATTAAAATGGTTGGGTATGGTTAACTACTTATAACTAGCCGGTTTTGTATTAAGGATAAAGATCATAGTGTCACAAAAATAGCAACAAAAAGAAAAAAAATGTAGAATTTTGCATGATACCAACACACGAAAATTCACAACTTTCTAGCCCAAGCTTGGGGGGGGGGGCGAAAAAGGTAAATCACCACAAAATGAGGGCATATTTTTGGTAGAAGAATGAAATATTGATAAATCTAAATGATTAGTTTTTGCAAATATTAAAGCATCTTTGAATATGAGATTTGATTGTCAAATCGTGAGGTGAATTAAAATTAATCAAGGAAAGTTCAAATTGTTGTCCAAAAGGATTCTCGAGTTTCTAATAACAGCAAGATCATGTGAAGTTTTCGCACTAAGGGATATACTTGGAATTTGGTTAGTTTAGAAACCGGACCTACACTTAAGTTTAGATTTTTGCTCGAGGACAAGCAAGGTTTAAGTTTGAGGGATTTTGATGAGCCTAAATTATATATACCCTCAATTATATATACTTTTGGTTGGGGTTTTACCTCTAAAATTGCACCAAATCTCTTGTATTTTTGGTTGGAGTTTTACCTCTAAGCCGGGGGTCGGGCGGCTCCGTGTTTTTTTTTAGCTAAACCTAAATCGGCGGGAATCAGAGAGAAGCGACCGGGCCAAATCAGTCTCTGAAGGCTGTGGGCGCCGGTCGCTGAAGGGTTCGTCGCCGAAACACTTAATTGTTTTTTTGGGTCTTCAGCGATCGGCGACCCAACCGGTCGCTAATGCCGGTCGCTGAAGCCCCTTTTTGTTGTAGTGATTTTATACTTCATGTTTTATTTCATGCCTGCTGTTTTATTTCAAAGGAATAACAGGATCATGTTATACTGATCCAAATTGTACAAATTTTTCTATGTGCAAATCTCAAGGAAGAAAGTTTTTCACGCATGAATCTCAACAAAGATCAACGGTTGGAATCGAAATAACAGATTCTTGTTATTCCTTTGGAATAATAGCAGATTTATTTCCCCTATTGCACTCTTATTGAGCGGTTGTGCAAGGAAGGTGAAATTGAATAGGCATGGGATTTTTATTTTACATGATTTCTAAAAGCCTTTAGCTAGCCTGATGTCTCGTTACAATAGGGTCGTGCAAGGGACGCGAAATGGAGAAACCAATTTGTTGTTGGAATATTATTATTGGATGTTAACTATTTGAATCAGTGTATTGTCTCCTTACCTATGGAGTCCTTCAAGCCAATTTGACTTATTTATAACTTGGAATTTACCTATTATTGATATTTTGGAAAATTGTTATATATTATTTTTTGTGGTAATTAATTTCCGCATGTAATTTAATTGTTGATGGAAAGAAGTTTTGTGAATGGAAGTTGATTTATGTCATAAATAATATATCATGAGAATTAATTTGTGCTTGATAAATTATTTTGTACATCGAAATTAATATTTATGTTGTAAAATATTTATACCATAAAGTTATTTTGTGTCATAAAAATTATATCATGAGAATTGATTTGTGTATGGAAAAATGGTTTGTATATATTGTGTGATTTGCAACAATATATTTAGTGGTTTTAGATTGCAATTTTTTATTTGTTGCGTAGAATTGTTAGAATGAGATTCATGTCTATTGGTTTGTTTTGATACGAAAGATTGATATGCGATCATCTCGTTAAGTATGTCTGATAAAAATGCTGGATAAGTTGCTTCGGCTGTTACTTACCGTTGGAAAGGCATAATTAGTCGGATTTGCTACAATTGAAGGATGATTAAAGTGACAATTATGTTTGGAGACATGTTTGCTTTATTTGTTGTTAGCGACAAATAATTAAAGTCTAGTATTGGATCTCAACCAACATAGAACATGAAAGACAACAAGTAGAATATCAAAGACAACCTGTAGAACATGAAAGACAAACAGTAGAACATGAAAGCAACTAGAAGAACTTCAAAGGCAACCAGTGGAAATGAAAGACAATAAGTACAAGATGAAAGATGACTAGTAGAACATGAAAGACAACTCGTAGAATATAAAAGTCAACTAGAAGAAAAAATGAAAGACAACCAGTAGAACATGATAGACAACAAGTAGAACATAAAAAACAACCAGTTGTAGATGAAAGACAACCAGTAGAATATGAAAGACAACTTGTAGAACATGAAAGAGAACCAGTAGAACATGAAAGACAACTACAAAAAGATAAAAAACAACTAGTAGAACATGAAAGAGTTGAATATCAAAGACAACCAGTAGAACATGAAAGACAACATGAAGGACAAGATAAAATACAACTAGAAGAAGATGAAAGACAACGGAGGAACATGAAAGACAACCAAAAGAACATTAATGACAACTAGTAGAACGTGAAAAGACAATAAGTAGAACATCAAAGACAACTACAAGAAGAAGAAAGACAACCTGTAGAACATGAAAGACAACATGTATAACATTAAAGACAACCAGTACTAGATGAAAAATAACTAGAAGAAGATGAAATGCAACTTGAAGAAAATGAAAGATAACCAATTAAAAATGAAAGACAATCAGGAGAACATGAAAAAAAAACTAGTTGTTGATGAAAAACAACCAATAGAACATGAAAGACAACCTGTAGAACATGAAAGACAACTTGTAGAACATGAAAGAGAACCAGTAGAACATGAAAGACAACCCGTAAGACAACTACAAGAAGTTGAAATTCAACCAGTAAAACATGAAAGACAACAAGTAGAACATAAAAGACAACTAGAAGAACTTCAAAGACAACCAGTGGAAATGAAAGACAATCAGTACAAGATGAAAGACGACTAGTAGAACATGAAAGACAACTCGTAGAATATGAAAGACAACTAGAAGAAGATGAAAGACAACAAGTAGAACATGAAAGACAACAAGTAGAACATCAAAAACAACCAGAAGAACATGAAAGACAACTAGAAGAAAATAAATAACAACCACTAGTGCAAGAAAGACAACCAGTACAAGATGAAAGACAACCGGAAGAACATGAAAGACAACCAAAAAAAAATGAATGACAACCAATAAAACATGAAAAGACAATAAGTAGAACATCAAAGACAACTACAAGAAGAAGAAAGACAACCAGTAGAACATGAAAGACAACATATATAACATGAAAGACAACCAGTATAACATGAAGGACAACCAGTACAAAATAAAAGACAACTAGAATAAGATAAATGACAAGATGAAGAACATGAAAGACAACTAGAAGAACATGAAAAACAACCAGTAGCACATGAAAAAAACCAGTACGTGGATGAAAAACAACCAGTTGTAGATAAAAGACAACCAATATAACATTAAAAACGACCAGTACAAGATAAAAGACAACTAGAAGAAGATGAATGACAAGATGAAGAACATGAAAAATAACCAGTAGAACATGAAAGACAACAAGTTGAATATCAAAGACAACCAGTAGAACATGAAAGACAACATGAAGGACAAGATAAAATACAACTAGAAGAACATGAATGACAACCACTAGAGCAAGAAAGACAACCGGAAGAACATGAAAGACAACCAGAAAAAGATGAATGACAACTAGTAAAACATGAAAAGACCACAAGTAGAACATCAAAGATAACTACAAGAAGAAGACAACCAGTACAAGATAAAAGACAACTAGAAGAAGATGAATGACAAGATGAAGAACATGAAAGACAACCAGTACAACATGACAAAAAACCAGTATAGGATGAAAAACAACCAGTTGTAGATGAAAGACAACCAATAAAACATTAAAGACAACCAGTAGAACATGAAAGACAACTCGTAGAATATGAAAGACAACTACAAGAAGATGAAAAACAACCAGTAGAACATGAAACACAACATTAATGACAAGATAAAATACAACTAGAAGAAGATGAATGACAACCACTAGAGCAAAAAAGACAACCAGTAGAACGTGAAAGACAACCTATACAAGATGAAAGACAACTTCAAGAAGATGAAAGACAACAAGTAGAAATGAAAGACAACTAGAAAAATATGAAAGACAATATGTAGAACATGAAAGACAATCAGTACAAGATTATGACTACGAGTAGAACATAGAAGACAACTAGTAGAACATGAAAGATAACCAGAAGAACATGAAAGACAACCTCTAGAGAATGATAAAGAAAGACATCCAGTACAAAATAAAAGACTACTAGTAGAACATGGAAAACAAGAAGAAGATGACAGCCAACACGTAGAACATTACAGACAACCAGAAGAAGATGAAGGACAACCAGTACAAGATGAAAGACAACCAGTACAAGATTAAAGACAACTAGAAGAAGTTGAAATGCAACTTGTAGAACTCTACAGACAACTAGAAGAACATGAAAGACAACTAGTGATAGATGAAAGATAACCAGTAGAACATGAAAGACAACTAGTAGAACAGGAAAGACAGCCAGTACAAGATGAAAGACAACCAGTAGTAGACGAAACGCAACCAATAGAACGTGAAAGACAACATGTACAAGATAAAAGACAACTTGAAAAAGATGAAAGACAACCAGTAGAAATAAAAGACAACTAAAAGAAGATAAAAGACAACAAGTAGAACATGAAAGACAACCAGAAAAAAGATGAAAGACAAACATGTAGAACATTAAAAACAACCAGTACAAGATATAAGACTGCGAGTAGAACAAGGAAGACAACTAGTAGAACATGAAAGACAACCAGAAGAACATGAAAGACAACCACTAGAGCATGAAAGACAACCAGTCGAAGATGAAAGACAACCAGTATAACATGAAAAACAACTACAAGAACAAGAAAAAAAACATGTAGAACATGAAAGACAACAAGTAGAACATGAAAGACAACCTCTTGAACATGAAAGATAACTAGTAGAACATGAAAGACAAACAGTAGAACATGAAAGGCAACTAGAAAAACTTGAAAGACAACAAATGGAAAAGAAAGACATTCACTACAAGTAGAATATGAAAGACAACCAGAAGAAGATGACAGACAACATGTAGAACAATAAGGACAACCAGAAGAAGATGAAAGACAACTTGAATATGATGAAAAACAACGAGTAGAACATGAAAGATAACTAGAAAAAGATAAAAGAGAACTAGTTGAACATGAAAGTTAGACAACTCGTAGAACATGAAAAACAACCAGAAGAAGATGAAAGACAACCAGTAGAACACGAAAGACAACCAGTAGACGATTAAAAACAACCAGTATAACATAAAAGACAACAAGTAGAACATCAAAGACAACTTGAAGAACATGAAAGACTAAAAGAAGATGAAAGACAACAAGTAGAACATGAAAGACAACTAGAAAAATATGAAAGGCAATATGTAGAACATGAAAAACAACATGATATAAAACTACGAGTAAAACATGGAAGACTACTGGTAGAACATGAAAGATAACCAGAAGAGCATGAAAGACAACCATTAGAGCACGAAAGACAACCAGTCAAAGATGAAAGACAACCCGTAGAACATGAAAGACAACTACAAGAACAAGAAAGAAAACATGTAGTATGAAAGACAACAAGTATGAAAGACAACAAGTAGAACACAAAAGACAACCTTTAGAACATGAAAGACAAATAGTAGAACAGGAAAGGCAACTAAAAGAATTTGAAAAACAACCAGTACAAAATGAAAGATGACTAGTAGAACATAGAAGACAACCAGAAGAAGACGACAGACAACATGCAGAATATTAAAGACAGCCAGACGAATGTGAAAGACAACATGTAAAACATGAAAGACAACAAATACAAGATATAAGACTATGAGTAAAACATGGAAGACAACTCGTAGAACATGAAAGACAACCAGTAGAACATGAAAGACAACCAGTAGAATATGAAAGACAACTACAAGAACAAGAAAGAAAACATGTAGTATGAAAGACAACAAGTAGAACATTAACGACAACCTCTAGAAATGAAAGATAACTTGTATAACATGAAAGGCAACCAGTACAAAATGAAAGACGACTAGTAGAACATGGAAGACAACCAGAAGAAGATGACAGACAACATGTAGAACATTAAAGACAACCAGAAGAAGATGAAAGACAACATGTAGAACATGAAAGACAACAAGTACAAGATATAAGACTACGAGTAGAACATAGAAGACAACTAGTAGAACATGAAAGACAACTCGTAGAAAATGAAAGACAATCAGTACAAGATGAAAGACATCCAGTACAAGATGAAAGACAACCAGAAGAAGATGAAAGATAACCAGTAGAACATGAAAGATAACAAGCAGAACATGAAAGACAACTACAAGAAGATGAAATACAACCAGTAGAACAAGAAAGACAACCTTTAGAAAATAAAGACACAAGAAGAAGATGAAAGACAAATTGTAGAACATGAATGACAACATGTAGAACATGAAAGACAACCAGTAGAACATGAAAGACGACCAGTAGAACTTAAAAGAAAGTTAGAAGAAGATGAAAGACAACCAGTACAAAATGAAAGACAACTAGAAGAAGATGAAATACAACTTGAAGAACTCTAAAGACAACTAGTTGAACATGAAAGACAACTAGTGGTAGATGAAAGATAACCAGTAGAACATGAAAGACAACTAGTACAAGATGAAAGACAACTAGTAGAGCAGGAAAGACAACCAGAAAAAGACAACCAGTAGAACGTGAAAGACAACATGTACAAGATGAAAGACAACTTGAAGAAGATGAAAGACAACCAGTAGAACATGAAAGACAACTAGAAGAAGATGAAAGACAACAAGTAGAACATGAAAGACAACCAGAAAAAGATGAAAGACAACATGTAGAACATGAAAGACAACCAGTACAAGATGTAAGACTACGAGTAGAACATGAAAGACAACCACTAGAGCATGAAAGACAACCAGTCGAAGAGGAAAGACACCAGTAGAACATCAAAGACAACTACAAGTAGATGAAAGACAACATGTGGAATATGACAGACAACTAGTAGAACATAAATGACAATCTCTAGAACATGAAAGACAACTAGTAGAACATGAAAGACAAACAGTAGAACATGAAAGACAAACAGTAGAACATGAAAGACAACTAGAAGAAATTGAAAGACAACCAGTGGAAATGAAAGACAACCAGTACAAGATGAAAGACGACTAGTAGAACATGAAAGACAACCAGAAGAAGATGAAAGACATGTAGAACATGAAAGACAACCAGAAGAAGATGAAAGACAACATGTAGAACATCAAAGACAACAAGTACAAGATATAAGACTACGAGTAGAACATGAAAGACAACTCGTGGAACATGAAAAACAACCTGAAGAAGTTGAAAGACACTAGTTCATTAAAAACAACCAGTACAAGATGAAAGACAACCAGTAAAACACGAAAATCAGCAAGCAGAACATCATAAACAACTACAAGAAGATTAAATATAACCAGTAGAACATGAAAGACAACCTTTAAAACAAGAAAAACAACCTTTAGAACAAGAAAGATAGCCACTACAATATGAAAGACAACCAGTAGTAGATGAAACACAGCCAGTTGAACGTGAATGACAGCTTGTACAAGATGAAACACAACTTGAATAAGATGAAAAACAACGAGTAGAACATGAAAGACAACTAGAAAAAAATAAAAGAGAACTAGAAAAAGATAAAAAACAAGTAGTAGAACATGAAAGATAACCAAAAGAAGATGAAAGACAACCACAAAAGCATGAAAGACAATCAGTAGACGATTGAAAACAACCAGTAGAACATAAAAGACAACAAGTAGAACATCAAAGACAATTACAAGAAGATGAAAGACAACCAATAAAACATGAAATACAACATGTAGAATATGAAAGACAACTAGGAGAACATGAATGACAATCTCTAGAATATTAAAGATAACTCGTAGAATATGAAAGACAACTAGAAGAAAAAATGGAAGACAACTAGCAGAACATGATAGACAGCAAGTAGAACATCAAAAACAACCAGAAGAAGATAAAAGACAACATGTAGAACATGAAAGACAACTAGAGCAAGAAAGACAACCAGAGCAAGAAAGACAACCGAACGAACATGAAAGACAACCAGAAGAAGATGAATGACAACCAGTAGAACATAAAAAGACAACAAGTAGAAAATCAAAGACAACTACAATAAAAAGAAAGACAGTCTGTAGAACATGAAATTCAACTTGTATAACATAAAAGACAATCAATATAATATGAAAGACAACCAACACAAGATGAAATACAACTAGAAGAAGATGAAATGCAACTTGAAGGACAAGAAAAATAACTAGAAGAAAATGAAAGACAACCAGGAGAACATGAAAAAAAAAACAGTACAAGATGAAAAACAATCAGTTGTAGATGAAAAACAACCAGGAGAACATGAAAGACAACCAGTAAAACATGAAACAACTTGTAGAACATGAAAGAGAACCAGTAGAACATGAAAGACAACTCGTAGAATATGAAATACATCTACAAGAAGATGAATAATAACCAGTAGAACATGAAAGACAACAAGTAGAACATCAAAGACAACCTGTAGAACATGAAAGACAACCAACACAAGATGAAAGACAACCAACAAAACATGAAAGACAACCAGAAGAAGATGAAAGACAACCGGAAGAAGATGAAAGACAACAAGTAGAAGATAAATGACAACTCGTAGAATATAAAACATGAAAGACAACTCGCTGAATATGAAAGACAACCAGTAGAACATGAAAGACAACTAGTAGAAGATGAAAGACAACTACAAGAAGATGAAAAACAACCAGTAGAACATGAAAGACAACAAGTAGAACATGAAAGACAACCAGTAGAATATGAAAGACAACCAATACAAGATAAAAGATAATCAGTACAAGATTAATGATAACAAGTAGAACATGAAGACAACCAGTAGAACATGAAAGACAACTAGAAGAAGATGAATGACAACCACTAGAGCATGAAAGACAACCAGTACAAGTTGAAAGACAACCAGAAGAACATGAAAGACAACCAGAAGAAGATGAATGACAACCAGTAGAACATGAAAAGACAACAAGTAGAACATGAAAGACAACCAGTAGAACATGAAAGACAACCGTATAACATGAAAGACAACCAGTACAAGATGAAAGACAACTAGAAGAAGATGAAATGCAACTTGAAGAAAATGAAAGACAACTAGAAGAAAATGAAAGACAACCAGTAGAACATGAAAAAAAAACCAGTACAAGATGAAAAACAATCAATTGTAGATGAAAGACAACTAGTAGAACATGAAAGACAACCAGTAGAACATGAAAGACAACTCGTAGAATATGAAGGACAACTACAAAAAGATGAAAAACAACCAATAGAACATGAAAGATAACAAGTACATAAAAACAACCAGTAGAACATGAAAGACAACAAGTACATCATCAAAGACAACTAGAAGAAGATGAAAGACAACCAATAAAATGTGAAAGACAACCAATACAAGATGAAAGACAACTAAGATTAAATGCAACTTGAATAACATGAAAGACAACTAGAAGAAATGAAAGACAACCAGTTGTAGATAAAAGACAACTAGTAGAACATGAAAGAAAACCAGTACAAGATGAAAACAAACAATTGTAGATGAAAGACAGCCAGTAGAACATGAAAAACTTGTAGAACAAGAAAGACATCCAGTAGAAAATGAAAGACAACCTGTAGAACATGAAAAGACAACAAGTAGAACATCAAAGACAACTACAAAAAGAAGAAAGACAACCAGTAGAACATGAAAGACAACCTGTATACATGAAAGAAAACCTGTATAACATGAAAGACAACCAGTATAACGTGAAAGACTAGAACAAGATGAAATGCAACTTGAAGAACATGAAAGACAACTAGAAGGAATGAAGGACAACCAGTTTTAGATAAAAAACAACCTGTATAACATAAAAGACAACCAGTTGTAGATAAAAGACAACATGTAGAACATGAAAGACAACCAGTACAAGATGAAAGACAATCAGAAGAAGTTGAAAGACAACCTGTAAAACATGAAAGACAACAAGTAGATCATCAAACACAACTACAAGAAGATGAAACACAACCAACAAAATATGAAAGACGACCAGTACAAGATGAAAGATAACTAGAAGAAAATGGAATGCATCTTGAAAAACATTAAAGACAACTCGAAGAAAATGAAAGACAATCAGTTGTAGATGAAAGAAAACCAGTACAAGATGAAAAACAACCGGAAGAACATGAAAAGACAACAAGTAGAACATGAAAGACAACTAGAAGAAGAAAAATGACAACCAGTAGAACATGAAAGATAACATGTATAACATGGAAGACAACCAGTATAACATGAAGGACAACATGTAGAATATGAAAGACAACAAGTAGAACATGAAAGACAACTAGAAGAAGATGAATGACAACCACTAGGGCATGAAAGATAACTAGTACAAGATGAAAGACAACCAGAAGAACATGAATGACAACCAGTAGAACATGAAAAGACAACAGGTAGAACATCAAAGACAACTACAAGAAGAAGAAAGACAACCAGTAGAACATGAAAGACAACCTATAGAACATGAAAGACAAACCGTAGAACAGACAACCAGAAGAACTTGAATGACAACAGAAGAAAATGAAAGACAACCAGTGGTAGATGAAAGACAACCAGTACAAGATGAAAGACGACTAGTAGGACATGAAAGACAACCAGTACAAGATGTAACACAACCAATAGAAGATGAAAAACAACCAGTAGTAGATGAAAGACAACTAGTAGAAGAGAAAAGACAATCAGTAGAACATGAAAGACAACTAGTACTAGATGAAAGGCGAACAGTAGAAGATGAAAGACAACCAGAAGAAGATGAAAGACAACAAATAGAACATGAGAGACAACCAGTAGAACATGGAAGATAGTTAGAAGAAGATGAAAGAGAACCAGTAGAAGATGAAAGACAACTTGAAGAAGATGAAATGAAATTTGAAGAACTTAAAAGATAATTAGAAAAAAATTAAAGACAACCTGTGGTAAATGAAAGACAACCAGCAGAACATGAAAGACAACCAGCACAAGATGAAAGACAACTAGTCGAACATGAAAGACAACTAGTAGAACATGAAAGACAACTTGTAGAACATGAAAGACAACTTGTAGAATATAAAAGACATGTAGTTGAATATGAAAAATAACTAGTACAAGATGAAAGACAACTAGTAGAACTTGAAAGACGACCAGTATAACATGAAAGACAACCAGTAGAACATGAAAGACAACCAGTAGAACATGAAAGACAACCAGTACAAGATGAAAGACAGCTAGAAAAAGTTGAAATATAACTCGAAGAACATGAAAGACAACTAGTATAAGATGAAAGACAACAAGTAGAACATGAAAGATAACCTGTTCAAAATGAAAATACAATCAGTACAAGATGAAAGACAACCTTTAGAACATAAAAGACAATCAGTATAAGTTGAAAGACAATTGGTAGAACATGGAAGACAACTAGTACAAGATATATGACTACGAGTAGAACATGGAAGACAACTAGTAGAACGTGAAAGACAACCAGAAGAATATGAAAGACAACCAATAGAAGATGAAAGACAACTAATAGTATATGAAAGACAACTAGTAGAACATGAAAGACAACTAGTAGAACATGAAAGACAACTCGTAGAACATGAAAGACAACCAGAAGAAGATGAAAGACAACCACTAGAGCATTAAAGACAACCAATATAAGATGAACGACAACTAGTAGTATATGAAAGGCAACTAGTAGAACATGACAAACCACTATAAGATGATGAAAGAAAACCTGTAGAATATGAATGACAACAAGTACGAGTAGGACATCCATGTTTAACTTGTTTCATATAAGACTACGAGTAGGACATGTAAGACAACTAGTAGAACATGAAAGGCAACTCGTAGAACATGAAAGACAACAAGTAGAACATCAAAGACAACCAGTACAAGATGAAAGACAATAAGTAGAACATCAAAGACAACCAAAAGAAAATGAAAGACAACTGGTAGAACATGAAAGATAACTAGAAGAAGATGAAAGACAAACCAGTAGAACATTAAAGACAACAAATATAACATGAAATATAACAAGTAGAACACGAAAGACAACCAGTATAAGATGAAATACAACTAGTAGAAGATGAAATACAACTTGAAGAACATGAAACACAACCAGTAGTAGATGAAAGACAACCAGTAGAACATGAAAGACAACTAGTACAAGATTGAAGACAACTAGTAGAACATAAAAGACTAGCAGTATAATATGAAAGACAAAGTAACATGAAAGACAGTTGGAAGAAGATGAAATGCAACTAGAAGAACTTGAATGACAACCAGAAGAAGATGAAAGACAACTGTTTGTGTTTGACTCAAATTTAATTTAAATTCAAGTCGTTCAATTAAATTTTTATTAGCTCAAGTTCGAATTTGAGTTTGAAATTTTTTACTAACTCATTTGAGCAGAACAAGTATCTCGATATTTAGCTATATATATTATTAATTCTGAAATATTTATTCATCAATATAATATAAGATACTCACTTAGCTTTTTAAAAATATATATATAAAATTTTGAAAATTTTATCCTAAGATCCAAATTTTAGTAACTAAATAATATCTACGAAAAAACAAATATTACTTAATTTATACATCGATCCTCTAAAAAAATTCGAACATGAAAATAAAAAATACCTAACAATGGAGCTCATACCCGATTCGAATTTCACTTAATTGGAACTCATTTTAAGTCTAGGTTGATTCAATTTGACTTACAATTAAATGAAGTTTTTTTTTGAAAAACCGATAGTGGCTATCAGTTAAAGTTACAACCTTCAACCATTTACAACTGCTAATAGGAAAGTACCTGCTTATAAAAATTATACAACTGAACTAACTACTCAACTATATTTCAACCAAAGTCGTGCTTCCCTTCGTGCATGGCATGCTATCCATTCAGGAGATGTGTCACAATCATCAAAGATTTTCCTGTTGCGTGCTCTCCAGAGGAACCATAAGACTGCAAAGAAGTATGATCCCCAATGTCTACGTGATAGCCTTCTCTTGCATACCCGCCAAGATCCGTCTACAGTAGCATGCAACGTAGGTCCTAGTTGAAATATTGAGAATCCAAGCATCGTCTTGATTTGGGACCGACGTCGGGCTTGAGGGCAGAGGAAGAACAAGTGAAAGGCAGTCTCCAAAGAATAGCAGCGGCATAGTTCACATGCATGTTACACTCTAGCCCACGGCGTAGCATAACATCATGAGTTAATAGCCTATCCTGCAAAAACAGAAATCTAAAAACCCGAACTGTAGGTGGGATCTTAAGGTGCCAAATAAAGCCATAGTCCCACTTCAAAGCCCCTGCCGATATGACCTTCTTATAATACGAACTGGCTGAGTACTCGTTATTATTGGACCATAACCACCGTATACAATCCTGGGAATGTCCCTGCTGAAGCTCTTCCTGGTAGAGACCGCTATCCTTTGCCATTTGCAGTGAGTATTTGCGGGTAGAGGGATGGGGAGAACATTGAGAAGCCATGGTCGGGTACGTCCAGGAATCAAACCAAAATGAAATTGATGAACCTTGAGATATTTGCCAACGTACCGACCAATCAAAGAACGGCCGTATGTTGAATAGTTGTTTCCAAAAGAAAGACCCATTTCGCCTCCAAACTCGGTGCGCATCTGCCGATATTATATTGTACAATCGTGTAATGGTTTGGGACCATAAGGATTCCGGACCCTTGTACAACCGCCACCACCATCGCAACAGTAAAGATCTATTTCGAATGAGGAGGTTAGCCGCCCCCATACCCCCGTACTCCTTAGGGGTGCATACCGTGTTCCAGTTTATAAGAGAAATACTCCTTTTCTTCTCAGTCTTGCCCCATAAGAAGTCTCGGCGAATTTTGTCAATCCGTTTGATCACCCAAGACGGTAATAAAAAGGAAGACATGAAGTAAATCGGGATGGAGCTTAATACCAAATTCATAAGTTGCAACCGGGCACCCCGTGAAATTAGACGGCTCTTCCATCCGGCCAATTTAGACTCTAATTTTTCAACAAGTGGCATGAACAACTGCTTCGAAGGTCGGTTTAGGGTCAAAGGCAAACCCAAGTAAGTAGTTGGAAATTCTGCCAAAGAACAGCCAAGAACTGCCGTGATGACCGGCACATGATCAGGACCTATATTAATGGGTATCCAGGAACTCTTCCCAAAATTTATTTCTAGGCCCGATACTGCCGAAAATAATCTTAATATAATCTTTAATGAGATTATTGTAGAAGGCTCGGCATTTGCAACAAGGATCGTATCGTCTGCATATTGGTGAATGATTACCGCCTGTTTGAGTTTTCTAGTTAAATGTGACTGAACCGACCCGTTAAGGACCTCCACCATCTTAGTGAGAACATCAACGTCAACATCGAATAACATGGGCGATAGGGGATCACCCTGCCGTAGTCCTTTTTTGTGAAAGAAAAAATCAGATTCGCTTCCATTCATAATAACTCTCGATGAGGCAGTACTGAACATATTGTGAATCCAATTAATCCATTTTTGTGGGAAACCTCGTGCCTCCATAATCCTTTGTAAATAAGTCCAGTTAACCGAGTCGAAAGCTTTAGCGAAATCCAATTTAATGAAACATGCCGGTTTCCCACTACGTGAGATATGATGCAACATTTCTCGGGTTGAATTAAAATTCTCGGTGATCTGCCTACCTCGAATAAAAGCCGTCTGATTGGGAGAGATTAATCTAGGGAGCACAACCCGTAATCGATTTGCCAACAACTTGGAGATGAGCTTTGGAATAGCGTTCATAACACTAATAGGTCGAAAGTCAGATACCTGGCTCGGATTTTCCTTCTTCGGAATCATTATTATGTTAGCTTGATTTATGCATGATAAATCCAATGAATGCTCATAAAACTCCTGTAGCATGGCACATACCTCATCCTTCAGTGTTGACCAATGCAGTTGTAGAAATTCGTTCGGGATCCCATCCGGACCCGATGCCTTGTTCCTTGCTAATTCCCGTATTGCCCTTTCTACCTCCATTTCCGTGAAAGCCACTTGTAGGGAGTCCAGAGTAGGATCAGATTGGTACAGTGCCGCCGGTTGGAAAGGCAAAACCGAGTTAGACGTACCCAATAATTTTTCCATTGATCCTTTGAATATATTTCGAATGAGGCCCTCTTCTTGAACTAGCTGATCCTGATGTTGTAGAAATGAGATCCTATTCCTGTGGCTTCGAGCAGAGGCCAAAGCGTGAAAGTAACGATAATTTTTATCCCCTTCCTTGAGCCATTTGCAATGAGATCTATGCCTCCATCGAGATTCAATTATGCATGCCAAACTATAAGCGCGCTCCCTGACCCTGAGTCTAAACTGCCTTTCGAAACCCATCAGCATTCTTCTTTCCTCAATTTGGTCAAAAAATAGTAAGGTTTTCTTGCAAAACAACAACTGTTGCTCCAAATTATCAAAGTTGTTGCAATGCCAAGACCGAAGTCTCTCGTGTACCAGATTGCAATATGCGCGGAAGCGATGTACTCCTTGCGTGACCTGCTTGGTAGCAATATCGAGCCAAGTTTTTTGAATTACCTCTGTAGCTTGGGGATTGGTAAGCCAGAACAACTCCATCTTGTAAGATCTCCTTGGTGTTGGTGCATCTGCAAAGGAAACCAGAAGTGGTGCATGGTCCGAAGCCAGGACCTCTAGCGCCCGAAGTGAGATAACGGCAAATTTCAAAGAGACATCCGGCGAAATAAATTCTGTCTATTTTGGAGTGGGTTGCAGCAGGTCTATTATTGCTCCAGGTGTATTTCCTATTCGATAGCGGGATATCGACCAATTGTAAATCGCGAACCAGGTCATTAAACAACGACATTAACCGAAAATTGCGTTGGTTTCCGGATCGGTCTATCATCCATCTGACTAAATTAAAATCCCCCCCCCCCCAAAATCCAGGAATGATGCGCCAGTGTAGACACGGTCCTCAACTCCTCTATAAATGCAGGTTTGAGATCATCCGTTGAAGGACCGTATACATTGGTGACCAGTAAAAGAGCTCCAGTGTTGAGTTGTTGTAATAGTGCCGAACAAGAGTGCTTTGTACCCCAAGAATTAATCAAACTGTATGAATGTTTCCATGCAATTAGTAAACCTCCAGCCGAATTTTGTGCATGAACCACTACACATTGCCTTTCAAAAAAAGATGGGAGAACACCCGAATAATTTAAGACATTTTCATTTAACTTTGTTTCTTGCAACATACATATATCACAACGAGATTGTCTAATTGTATTCTTAACCACCTCACACTTATCTAATCTTCCTAAGCCTCTACAATTCCAAGACAGAATTTTAAATTTCCTGAGTCTGTTAATCATTTTAAAATAAGACACGTCACAACTTTGAAGTACATGAAGTCTAAGCTTCCTCCTCGTCTGAGGAAAGCTCATCAGAAGAGTCCGGTTCGAACCGAGAGAGATCGGGTACTTCTTCAGAGGAGGTAGTTGCTGCCAAAGTGGAGGTCAGGTTTTCACTCTTGCGCTGCTCATTATCCAGCTTGATAACATCCTCCACCTCTTTATGAGTGAAATCGCACCCCGCAGCAAGTTTAGAAATGTGATCATATTGTACCTGAACCTCATAAAAGCCTTCCGGGTTAAACAAAACCTCTGCCTAGTGCTTATCCTTCTTAACGGGCACCCTTTTTGAGTGGCCTGGGGCAGGATCAGGTTGAGCTTTCCTCTTGCTGCTAGCTGCTGCAATAATCTTTTTTGTTACTTGGGCACTATTTGATGGGGCCGGCCTGGTCCACTTAAATTTCCTCGCCTGCGGGCCAATGCTCAGAGGCCCATTTCGTAAGGATTTTCCTTTAGCCCGAGAATTACCTTCAGGTTTTGGGCCCTAGGCTGTTTCGGGGCCTCCGTCGCCAGCGCCTCGGGATTGCCTTTTTTGTTTCCATGCGCCAATTTGGAAGTTTGTGCATTTGTAGACAGAATCATCATCTTATTCTGTGCCAATTCTGCGCCTCCAGGCCGTACCTTTCCAGCTGTAGAGTCCTTTTCTGAAGATTCATTTTTTTGGAGGATTTTATATGGCTGAACTGTTGTTGCCCCATGAACTCGGGTTGCCGGCTGATCCCTTTGCAAATCCACCACCTTAGGCGCCATAATTTTAGGACCCAGTGAATCATGGTTCCTTATACCCGGGGATTGTTTGTTGCATGGTGGAGATTGTATGCCGGCCTGTTGGTGGTATATCATTATTTCTCGACCCGCAACACCAACCTCATGATGAACTGTAACCAAACGATCAGCAGGACGTTGCATTACGGGCCGTACGCTTGGGTAGGTTCCTGAGATTCAGCAGGCGGATCCGCTTGAACTCCGTGTTGTGTTGTCTTATATGTGGTATCCAATTCCATATCCTCGGGCACCACAAACCGGCGAAGTTCCGGCGGCAACGAATCAGGCAATCGGCCACAGCAGAGGTCCCGCAATACCTTGGTACTCATAGGGATGAGGTCCTGTTCACTATTCCCTAACTCACTGTCCGAAGAGGAGGATGAAAACGGCGGTGGCTGCGGCTGATGATATACCTTTGGGTGCTTGGGCAACTCCTCCGTCTTGTATAACGGCTCTCTATGCCAGTTTAGGACCCGGACGCAAAGCAGTATACTAAGCCACCGACATGTAGCACTAGATCTGATGGCACACCGTCAACTCCAACCACAACAGTCCATGCGGCCAGAGAGGAAGGGTTTTCCGGATTGACCGAGCCAAGGAACACACCGAAGTGGCCGACCGCCCTGGCAACATGTCGTTCACTGAAAAGATGGGGTGGAACACCAACGAGACTTAGAAGGACCTTGTAAGCCGGTATGCTAATGGCTGCATCTTTAAACGGAGACCAAGGTTGAAATGATAAGCCCTCATCCCAAGCTTCCTGAGGTGTTTTGTTAATGAACGTATCTGGGTCAAGACCTGCTGGTAGCATGATGAGGAACCTCGGGCCACTAAGTTCGGACACTTGAATCTCTTCTTTGGTAACCAAGTTGGTACGGCACGCATAGTCACAAACATTGTCTACACTCAATTCCCATTGAAAACCACCAGTGTGTAGTACCACTCCTTGTTGAAGACGTTGCAATTCTGCAAAGTAATCGGCATCTCTTGGTAAGAAGCAGTGCAAGCGGGATGGACGGTCATTTGGCATCTCTGGAGTGTGGTACGGGTAGGAGCCGGTGAGAAGTTCGTCGAATTGTGGTTCTGTTTGAAGCTTGGCTGTAGGTGATGTGGGTGTAGGGACTGGCTTAGTTGGAATCGGAGGTGGAGGGATAATGTCTTGCTTGCACTTTGAACCGATGTGGCCATATGACCAACATTTGCCGCATCTTTTTGGGTTACGACATTTGGCGGCCGAGTGACCGGTGCGGCAGCACCGGAAGCATCTGCCCTTCCATTCAGGGTAGGTATGAGAGGGGGGGAATCTTAGTCTGGAAGGGCTATGGGGGGAGACATAAAAGACAGTGGAGGTTTGTGAAGTCGGGGAAGCCGGCTGTGTAGAGGGTGGAGAGTTACGGCCAGGAAGGGACATGGTTGCTGCCGAGGGAGGGCGCTGTAGGACCTGGGCGTAGGTTGGTCTAGAGTAGGGGAGGTAAGGTTCAGCTTTGGGTTGAGGCGGCTGGGAGAGTCTCCATTTGTTGGGGTAGGGTTTTCGTCGGCTTACCACCTGCCAATCGCCATGGGAGTCGCTTGCAGCCATCAAATATTTTGACTTGGACGTCAATTCATTATACAATTAAATGAAGTTAAGAATTGAAATCAACTCCAAAAAAATATGAGCGCATAATTAAACATTCTGTTCCGAAACAATTTATTACCATAAACAATCTATATATTCTGAAAGTTTTTTTTTAATCTATGATAGTAGCTACCAGGTGTACATAAAATAGAGATCTTTACAACTTTAAAGCTAAAATTAATTAAGTAGTGTACTCAACTACTCTATACCAAAGTTATTCGGCACACCATCCATCCTCACAACCTGACTTCTTCTACAACACTTTAGCCACAGTTCTGTTTCCTCCTTAATTTGTTACGCTAACAAACAGGGAAGCATCCATTTCTGTCTAAATATGCATTCATTTCTTTGCTTTCAGAACCCCTACAACACTCCCATGACCCTAGCTAGTCGCCCATGTTCGCTTACTCTCCTGCACCACCTGCCAGTACACAAATCATGATCTATCCCAAGTCATCAGAGTTGAGTCTGATATGTATACGAGTTGACATATGCAATCCCACACCTGAATTGCATATCGACATTGGAAAAACACCTGAAAAATGGTATCCAAAGAACACTCTGAGCACATTGCACATTCAGCATCACACTCCATACCCGTTTTTTGAAAGTTTCATTTCAGATTTGTATCCACGATAATTCAATTTAATTTAATGCATTCTATATGTAAAATTAATGAGTTCTCTCATGCAAATATTTTGCAATAAATTCTCGATATAATGCATCAAACAAGAAGGTTGGGATACGGATACGGATCGGATAGTAGTAAAACTATATATGTATTTGCTTTTATTTTTCAGATACAGATACAGATCGGATATTAAACGGATATAGATATGAATCAGATATTAAACAGATACAGACCAGATATCCATTTTTCAATACTATCTTTTAATAAAAGAATATAAATATTATTAAAAAAATATCAAAAAATTCATAAATTATAATGGTGAATAACATTATTTTTTTCATAATATATATTAAACATGTTATATGAGGAGGGTTCAAATACCTCTATTTTTTGTGCCTCCACCATGCCTCTATTTTTAAAACATTAATTACTCAAAATTCAAAATATAAACGTCAAAATAAAACCATTAGATATGATCTATATGATTTTTACTATGTGTTCATAAAAAACTATCACATTTTAATTTTGTTTTTATGTGAATCAATAAGTAAAAATGAACGTCTAGTAATTATCCACATTAGTACATATTTACAAGCTCTTGATGACAAACACAACAAAGTTGAAATATCATTTTTTTTACAAGCTCTAACGGTTTTATTTTGATTTTTAAGTTTTAAATTTTGAGTTATTAAAGTTTTAAAAAATGATGCACGATGGAGGCACAAAAAATAAAGATATTTGAACCCTCATTGCGGCTCTGGATCCCCCCTCATGCGAAATTTTCTGAATTCCAATAAGTTTGTCATAAACTTGAGTTCTCCATCTCTTTTAGAAAAATTGAAAACGTCTATAATTCAAGAGATATGGAAAATTGTTTGAATGTTTTTTGTGGATTTCTAATTTTGTTTTATCTCGAAACATAGCTGACACAGTGACAATGTTTTTTTTTATGGTTGGCGAGAACACCAACAAATATATTGATATAAAAAAATTATTTACACGAGACCGTGCTAGAGATCGAGCGGTGGAGGAAAGCATAGCCATATCTCCGGCACGGTTTTTTATATTTCTTCGAGGGTTTTAAAGGACCATGTATATAGTTTATGGGGGGGGGGTTCATGAGGGCTCTGGACATTTGAGTTATTTGGCTCAGTTTTGTAATTATACCTTTTATTTTTCTTATCAATATATCAGTTGCCGACAAATTGTCGACAACCATCAAAAAAAAAAAAATTATTTACACATATTCTAATTTTAAATTTAATTTACAAACTCATGAAATTTACTCCGTTATCCTAAGAGGAGCTCATCCACTGACATATATCAAGTGCTGTATCATTGATCAAGTGATGCACCACTCTATGCTTGTCCGAAAAACACAGTGACAATGTTTCACCCATAGAGAAGCGTTGTTATTGGCAACGTTTCATCCTTGGAAAATACTATTACCTAGAAAAATTGACGCAAATATCGTTTATTTGTTGAAACAAAATCATGTCATTAACAACTTTTTACTTCTAAAAAAATATTGTCAAATATATATAACAATATTTCACTTAAATTAAACATTATTTTAAAAAATTGAACTGAAACATCGTTTCTGTGCGAGGATCAAAAGTTGTCATCAACAACATTTCACCTCAGCAAATTTTGCCGATTAGATACCATAAATTTATATTTATATTTAAAATGATACAGATAAAAAGATCAATGAGGATATAATTTGCAGAAATATTCAACTTTCTCTTCTTATTTTCTCAAATTATGGAAAACATAGAATGTACGCAACTATTTAATTCAATTCAATGGACTTGTAGTAGTTGCATGAGAGAAAAAAAAATATTCTTCGTGAATAATTTTTATAGTATTTTCTCCCTTTCCTAATTTTTCTTCAAGAAATTTTTGTATAAAAAAAGGCATTTCTTTTATAATAAGACATTTTAACATACTCTTGGACAGTATAAATGCATGACCTAAGGCTTTTCTTTCTATAAAACATTTGGTATTATATCACAACACTTAGAACATCTCAAAGAAAACAACTCTAATTAATTTCTAAATAACTGTTAACTACTAAAAAGAAATTAAGTCTCTTCTATTAATTTATTAACTTCCACATTCATGAAATTGAATTTAGAGTTTCTATTGATACCATGTCAGCGATTAAAGAAACTTTCATGCAGGAGAAAGAAACTTTAACTAATGATTTCGCCAGCATAGAGTTTATAAACAATTTCGCCAGTGTGGAGTTTATACAGTCTCCGCCAATGCGCACACTGATATCTCTAGATCCCACTTTCATGCAAAATACAATTGGGTATATGCTCTCAGATAAATTATTCAAGAAGTCAAGGGTGTCTGTTATGCCCAAAACTTCGTTCTCTTCATCCTGGTAGTATTTAACGAGGAAATCATAAATTAAATTTATTAAATTAAAGATTCTTCTGTGGATAAAACATAAAGGGAAAGCACGAAAAGAGTCTGATAGTCAACATTAAATTTGCCTATTGGTGTGTGGTAACTTAATTCTACTTTTTATCAAACTTACATTAAATTCTGGTCTTCCACTGTAATTATCATTTATTTCTAAACCCCTGATGTCACTGTTTGTTCACTCTTTGGCAACCTGCCAGTGACAAGAGGAAATTATGAAGTAGAAATAATATATTCCATTTAACATTTAGATCCTGAGAAAATCAGATTATACTTTACCTGATTCATCCCCGTTTCTATTTTCTTGATTACTACTTCCCTGAATTTTAACCTCTTTTTTTGTTATTATTATAAAATTTTCGTTATTTTTAATATATTTATATTCATAGTAGTCTTCTCTTCTAAATTAACGCAAAGAGAAGAACATTTAGATTCAGAAAAAAGAAAAGTAGAATTAGCAAACTAAACTATCATTCACGAGATTTACTCCCTATTCCTATAAATTAAGAAGCAAGGACTTGATAAAAAATTGTGCACAGGATAGCTCATAGCTTACTGATGTTAAGGTGCTAGAATGACTCCAAAAGATGAGAACCAATGCTCATCTACTCTAAACCCAACCAAAAGAAAAAGATTAAATGTGATGATCCACTAATTAATATCACGTATCCTATAATCACAAAGATAGTTCTCTTCTTCAATATCAGAATGATCATCACCAAAATTTAGGAATTCACCTCCACAAACAGGGACATTATAAGCTCATTTTTGAGAGGGTGGAGCTCATCTCTACAAGTTCTTTCTTCCTGGTGTCATACTCGGATGCATCCATAGGCACATCATGCATGAGCCATTCTATCGTCTCGTCGACAGCTTCAGCAATGTACTTAACATATTCACTTGGTGCTTTTGTAACGACCTGATCCTCCTTCACCAAATTTCTCAAGCCGTATGCATAGTCTTCCAGCGAGTTCTTGGCCAAAAACTTCTTTTTTAACTGTAAATCCTCCATTCTATACATTTCTGCTTCACACAACATCCTATCTATCTCTTCCTTGCTGAGCCTGCCCTTTCTGTTGATCAAGGTGATTTCATTCTTTCTACCGCTGACTGGCTCCTCAGCAGATACATGCAATATGCCGTCGCTGTCAATTTTAAAAGTTACTTTCATCTTGGTTTCACCTCTTGGTGCAGGATGGATCCCAGGTAGTCTAAAATGCCCAAGTAAATTGTTATCTTCACACAGCACACGCTCTCCCTCGTAAACTTTGAAGCTGAATGCAGATTGGAAATCAGTGGTCGTGGAGTACACTCTTGACTTCTCTGTTGGTACTGGTGTGTTCTTTGGAATGATGATGGATGTGCTACCACCAAAAAGACTAATTCCAAGTGAAAGTGGGGTAACATCAATGAGCACCAAATTTCTAATCTCCTCGCAATCTTGGCCACTTAATTTTGCAGCATGTACGGCAGCACCATATGCGACAGCTTCATCAGGGTGTATGCTTTTACATAGCTCCTTACCATTAAAATAATCCTGCAACAGTTGTTGGACTTTTGGAATCCGGGTAGAACCGCCAACCAGAACCACCACATCAATGTTGTCCTTGTCTATGACAGCATCCTCATGACACCTTGTCACAGTCTTAATACATTTCTCGAAAAGGTTCGCATTGAGCTCTTCAAACCGTGCACGAGTTATTGTGGAATAGAAATCAATCCCCTCATAGAGACAATCAAGGTTGACAGCAGTTTGAGTGGTGGTGGAGAGGATTCTCTTCGCCTGTTCACATGCAGTCTTAAGGCGCCTCAAAGCCTTTGGGTTGCTGCTAATGTCCTTCCTCTGCTTCTTTCTAAACTCTTCGACAAAATGATTGAGCATGTGGTTGTCAAAGTCCTCCCCACCGAGGTGGGTGTCACCAGCAGTGGCCTTCACCTCAATTACACCATTGCTAATACTAAGCAATGAGACATCAAAAGTGCCACCACCAAGGTCAAATATAAGCACATTCTTCTTCACTGGAGAGTTAACTTCATTTGTATCAAAGCCGTAAGCCACAGCAGCTGCAGTCGGCTCATCCATGATACGCATAACATTTAGGCCAGCAATAAGACCAGCATCTTTCGTGGCCTGACGCTGGGCATCATTGAAGTATGCAGGGACAGTGACTACGGCATCTTTCACAGTGCAACCGAGGAATGCCTCGGCCACTTCTTTCATCTTTGTAAGAATCATTGCAGATATCTCTTCAGCAGAAAATTGCTTATCCTCACCTTGATAATTGACAATGATGTTGGGCCGATCGCCATTGCCCTCAATTACCTTGAAAGGCCAGAGCTTCTTGTCACTTTGGACGCATGGATCAGAAAAGCGTCTACCAATCAACCGCTTGGCATCTAAAAGAAAATGAAAACAAGCAAATCAATTTTATGGTAATTTTATGCCCCAAATAAATGAATATTTTACTAATATGTCAGATTCTGTAAATCAATTCTAGTATTTTTCTATTAATAATTGATGAATACTATGCTCAACAAGAAAATGCACATATAAAACCAAGTAACTACTTAAATTCTAATTCTACCTTTTTTGTAAATAAGAATCAAATTTGTTCAGTCCAAAGAAATTCACAAAACAATTTCCACTTTTTCTAGTAACATCAACCACACGGATTGGCCACATCCAGTAGCACATTTTTCACAAAAAAAATATCGTATTCTACTTGCATCTGTGTTTTTTTATCTTATAATAGTCTTGATTGCAAGTCAACTACAATGCATGGATGTCACAGAAGCAATAAATCAAGTTCTTGGCACTTAAAAAGTTTAGTACAGTAATCAAGATAAGCCCGCACTGTTTTGAACAGCAGAACAATACAAAGAGTTAGTTATAAGGTAACTTAAATGAACTAAGACTCAATTAAGTCAAAATATGAACTTTGATTTTATCAAAAGAAGCACCAAGCAGCAGTACCAAATACAACATATAAATAATGATAAAAGTGCAAATTGATAAAGTACTAAGAGTTTTATTCCCCATATTTTTTGACTGGACTACTCATAGAATGGAAACTTCATGACATGTTGAGTGGCAGAATATCCAATTGATAAGAAAATGACACATTTTATGGTCCAACGTGCCAAGCGAAAAATGAAAGGAGAAGGGTACCTATTAGAATAAATTTGGTGAATGTAGGAGAAATTTGGTGCTTTTGCTTTTACTTTTGTGTACTGAGAGATGCCTCCAAATAGTATACAACATTTATCAACTCTAGTCAGAAACTAAAGAATATGGAAATTTATGCGAGAAATAAATACGAAAGCTCTGTGCTTGAGTCACTTGATCACAAAAAATAACCATACTAAGAGGCAGTACTACGAATAGAAACCGGACATATGAGTTATTAACAAACGAGGAAAAATAATATATTAGAAGAGCGAGACGCACCGAAGACAGTATTGGTAGGGTTCCTAGTGGCCTCATTCTTAGCCGCATCACCAACGAGTCTCTCAGTTTCTTTGAAGGCCACGTAAGAAGACGTCGTACGGTTTCCCTGGTCATTGGGAATGATCTCCACTCGGTTATTCCGCCAGACCCCAACGCAGGAGTATGTCGTGCCGAGGTCGATTCCGATAGCGATACTCCCGCTTCTCCTCGCCATGGCCTAACTTGTTTGGTCACACCAAGCAAAAGAATTTATGTGTTTTATTGATCGTTAGTTCATAAATTACAATGTACAAAGCTATGCTATTTAAACACATTTGTGCAATATATCCGTCTGAACTAAAATGAGAAAATAGTACAAATTAAGTAAGTGTCCTTAAGAAGTCATTTTTACAAACACCTCATGTGCTCTAGTTTACCGGCCTTGCAAAAGCCATCAAAGTTGGTATCGTATACCATGTGATTTGGCTCACAGCCGACTGATGGCATGACATTGTAACAATCAAATCACAAACAAAAGATTTGTAAGGTTTTATTTAAAAAATGGTAAAGCTTCCTACCTCAGTTTGAGGAGTGAAGCACTGGTTCCGGCAGAGAGCTAATACTACCCCTTTTCTTCTTCTTCTTCTTCCTTTTGCTGCTGTACTGATTGGAGTTACTTAGGGCCGCCAAACTTACCAAATGAAATCTCGCCGAATCCGACCAATTTTTGCGAAATTTCGTTGGAGCCAAATTATCCCTCCCAATCGCGCTTTCCTTTAATATGTGTTCCCATTAGTAGCGGAGCTCCGGCTGGTATATTTAATTGGGAGAATTTGTAGTGTGTCCATGACTCCATATAAACTTTTTAAAAAAGTCAATCAAGCTGACAGTTTTATTAATATCCAAAGTTAATTAGAAATTAATATTTATGTCCAGAATATATTTATACTAAAATACGCTAGATTACTTAAAATTATGTTGAATTACACTATATTAATTTAAATTACACTAAATTACATTACATTATGCTAAAATACGGTAAATTACGATAATTACATATGAATAGGGATGATATCTTCACTGAAAAGGCGAAAAACGACGACGAAACTTCAAACGATCATAAAACAGCGATCGAGTGTCCGATTTCAGCAAATGACCAATTTTCAGAAAGCTTGCGAAAATACGCATGCGTCCGTGACCACTACGTCATTTTTCGATATTCAGAATTGCCAAAAAAACAAAGGGAAGAGCCTCAAAACTTGAGTTGAAGTTTCCGATTAACATTTTCATTTCTATTATTCAATCTAAGTAGCTCAGTAAATTAGTTACATAATGAACTTGTAGAATACCAATTTTTACTATTTTCTGAATTTTTTTACTATTTTTTATGATTCATGAAAGATGAGCAAAATCAGTCTACTTTAGCGTAATTTACCGTATTTCAGCATAATTAGTGAAATTATTGTAATTTAACGTAATTTAGTATAATTCAACATAATTTATTGTAATATAGTGTAATTCAACATAATTTCAAGTAATCTAGCGTATTTAGTATAAATATGCTAATTATACATCAAAAGAAGTAATCTAACAAATAATTTAAACAAAAAATTCAAATTTTCAGTGTTAGATTTCGATCTTCATAGTGTCTCAAAAAAAACAGTAAGCCGGCCATTTTGTGGCCGGCTTGGGCATTTTTAGCGAAAGTAGGAAATTCTGAGCATAAATATTAATTTCTAATTAACTTTGGATATTAATAAAAATCTCGGCTTTTTATAAAAACACCAAAATATCCCATTAAAATTTAATATTGTTTCTTTTATCTTTTTTATTTATTTAATTTTATATTTAGTTATTTTAAAAATCAAATCGACACCAGAAATTTAATATGGGCACATCAAAATTTAATACTCTTTAAGTCTTCTCTTCTCTTTTTTATATGGGCACACCAGAAATTCTCCCTATTTAATTAGTTATTTTCAATAGTCCAGTCTTTCTATTTCGGTACGAATTTAATTTCCATATGTGTGGGAGGGAAATGGGAAATTTATTAGATATTGGTAACGCATGAAAAAAGTAATTACAATTGTTTTTCATATTTTAATATTCACTCAGTCTCTAGTCGATTCAATCCGACCCGTCTCTCAGTCTTGCAGATTGGATCGGATCATATACTCTAGATCCGACCTGAGTCCACAACGTGCACTAATTAATTAGAGAAAAGCACTGAACCAGCATAAACCATGAACACTAATATTATAGGTATCTGCAATATAACATGGGCATGTTCAATCAATTTTAGGAATTGAATTATACTTGTATGTTTAACAAATTTCAGTAATAATCGACCTGAGATTATTGAATTGGGGATTAATATTATATGGTGGTAGGTAATAAGAAAAGAATCAAATTTTGGTATAATAGGTGGGCCGGAGAATGCTCTCGTCAGTCTATCGATCTTTGCTTCTCGCTTTCCTCACAATCTTACTTGTGCTGACTTCACTTCCATTGTCATCGTAAAAGACCATATCCAGCTTTGTTTATTAAAGCCACTTTTAACTCTGCATTGTTATCATAAAAAGCTTCAATTTTACACAGGCCTAAACTCGGATTTTTTTTAAAAACCATAATTAAAATAAACGACATGATTACGCCGAGATTTACAAAAACCATCAATACCGAAATGCCAATTCGGTCCGATCGAATTTTTTTACTCCGGACCGAATTGGCATTTCGGTCCCCCTCTTTTTCACAACAAATCAAACTTTTTCCATGTGGCCGACTGTGTGGTCCCTCTGGACCGAAATGGCATTTCGGTCCAGAGGATTTTTTGGCCGGACCGAGTTGCCATCTCGGTCCCAGACCATTTTCTGTCCAATACAATCCTCTCTCCTCTCGATCATTTTTTGTCTACATCATTTTTTTGGCGAGACAGAGACAGAGAGCTCCTTCTTTCCGAGACCTTCTTCCCGAGAGCTTCGTGCCTCTCCATTGTGCACAGTTCCAGTTTTCCAAATTACAGATCGGCTCCTGCATTGTGCTTCTAGCGTTCGTCTGAATATTGTAGTAAGTTTTTTTTTTCAATTATGATCATATTTTTTGCTGTAAAATTAAAAATTATCGAAGGTTAATTGTGAAAATTTTTGTTCAGGAAATGTCTCAAGTATTAATAAATGTGTACCACAGACGCGAAATTACAGACGCACCGACCTGTACATTTCTTGTTACTAACTCAACTAGTCTTGATGAGCTAAGAAGACAGATATATGTTGGCATTCGTTTGCTCCCTAGCCGGTTCGATCTGACAATCAGCGCACGTTTGAACACGGCACCACCTGGCTCAGCAGAAAAATATCAGTTGTTCAACATAGACCACGAAGCGATTTGGTATATGGTGCTTGCGAATGCCACTCCGGTACTGAATTTTAAACTTCTTGAATTAGTGGTTGAGTCAGTACCAGTTGTTAGTCAGACCAATTATAACCCATGTCCGGGTAGTGTACCCGGAACTAGCAGAGACATACCGGTGACTGATTCACCGGCATATTGTGATGAAACCCCCGAAATACCCCCGGTTGATTTGCAGAATTATTTTGACCACCTGAATAATGATACTGACTCAGAAACAAGCTCTGACCCTGATGACCCGGTTGTCGGAAAAGAGGAAATGGCCGAAATTGAGGATCAGATTAGGATGGAAGAAGTAAGGAATGAGTGGCAATCGTCTATTCCTTTTATTAATCGGGGATTGCAGCATTCTTGTTCGGCATTTCATGACGATGTGCCGATGCCATACAAGGATGAAGCATTTTTTGGTCATCCACCCAGAATCGACGGTCTATTTTCGGTGGGACAGATATTTGAATCCAAAGCTGATCTTAAATCGAAGTTGAATAGATATGCCATGGATAATAACTTAGAAATACAACAAACCCAGACCAATCGTAACAGATATGTGGTTGTATGTACAGCGGAGGGGTGTCCTTGGAGGGTATACGCAAAAACCACTGAGATGGGCAATTGGACAATTGCAACAAACTCATACGCGCACAATTGTTACAGTATTGCATGTACAGCAGACAGTCGTTAGATGACTGCCAGGATGATTGCAGATATAATCAAACCGGGTCTCAAGGAGGACCTGGAGATGTCAATAAAAGCATGTCGAATTGCAGTTAGACAGGAGTACAAAACGGTTGAGCCTTCATACAGCAAGATTTGGAGAGGGAGGGAGCTGGCTATTGCCGATTTATTTGGTTCTTGGGAAAAAGCTTACGAACTGCTACCTTCTATGCTCGGTGCAATCCAGAGGTCTAACCCAGGTACAAAATACAGAATTGAGCATGTACCATCTAGAACGTTGGGCGAACATATTTTCATCCGTGTGGCATGGGCTTTCGGTCCATGCATTCAATCCTGGCCATATCTCCGACAAGTTATAAGTGTAGATGCTGGACACCTATCCGGCAGGTACAAAGGAAAACTATTCATGGCATACGCTTATGATGCAGAACAGCAATTACTGCCAATAACATTCGGAATTGCGGAAGAGGAGACTTCAGAAAATTGGGGCTGGTTTATGCAATTTGTACGCGAAGATGTTGTCGGCCCCGGTCGGGTATGTGTTATATCAGACCAGCATGCTGCAATCCGTTCAGTGTTTGATCGACCCGATTTAGGGTGGATTGAGGAGAGGGGTGAAGCAGTTTATTGATTATGTGCTCATCATATTGCCGCGAATGTGTACAAGTTGTGTAAGGACAGAGTAATTGAACAAATTTTCACTGTGTTTGTGGGTAAGATGAAACCTTGGAGGTTTGATGAGGGTATGAAAATGATAGAAGGTAGGAGTATTACTACTCACCAGTACATCATGTGGTGTGGTAAAATGTTGCAAAATCTCGAAGAAGAGCCTCTGCAACTCCATAAATGGGCACAATGTCATGACAGAGGCCCAAATAGGTGGGGTATTATGACTACGAACGGATCAGAATCATTGAACAATATTTTCCGAGTGGCTCGCCAACTGCCTGTAACGGCAATAGTTGATCGCACATTCTATAAAGTTGTGGATTGGTATGTCAGAAGAGGTGCGGTTGCTCGAAATTGGCTTCGAAATGGAATGAGATTATCAGGAAACATCATGTCAGTGTTAGAACATCGGATTGCCAAAGCAAAGGAGCACCGAGTGATACCAATGGGTGGTGAATTTCCCGTCTACGAGGTCGTCGATCATGATGGAACCCAAAGAACGGTATGTCCGATATTTACTTAAATTTAGTATAACTTTCTCAATTTGTAATATTTAAATAACATAATTTATTGATTGTAGGGGGTGAAGGGAGACATGAAGTACGAAGTTAGATTCCAGAAGGGGAGCAGGGAATGCCTGTTTGTGACTGCCAGAAACCGCAATTTACTGGCATTCCCTGCAACCACGTCTTGGTGGTGTGCTGTAAGAGACATCTAGATCCGATGAGATATGTAAGTCGCTATTATAGCATTGAAAATTATGTCAACACATGGAGAGGTGAGTTTCACAGCTTCGGCAACGCAGGAAATTGGCCATATGATTTGTACGCGCCTAAAATCAAGCCGGACCCAAATAAAATTAACAAGGGTAGGAGGAAGCACAAGCGAATTCCTAATGCTATGGATGTTATGGAAGCTCGATGTAGGCCACGCAGTGGAGTACAACGTCCAGAGGGATCCGCTAGAAGAAGACCGTCAGGTTAGAAATCGTAATTGTGAATTAGTACATATTTTTAATTAAATTAAGATTTTACACACTTAATTATATTTATGTCCGCATTGTACAGGGGCAACTGTTGAAAGACGGAGAAGCGTATCTGGCACCCGGCCAGAAGCATCTGCATCTGCTAGGTATACAGAGGCATCTGCTCCACAAGAAAGACGGAGAAGCGTATCTGGCACCCGGCCAGAGGCATCTGCATCTGCTAGGTATACAGAGGCATCTGCTCCACAAGAAAGACGGAGAAGCGTATCTGGCACCCGGCCAGAGGCATCTGCATCTGCTTCTAATGTACAAACAACTGGTAGTCAAGCAGGACCATCTGGTAGCCGACCATCTGTTAGTCGGACGGCTAGTCGTCTGATGAACAAATTATTGAGACGTAAGGAACGATGAATATTGTGTAATGGAAGACCATGTTTTATATAAGACTATGTTTGTTTTAAATGGAAGACCATTTCTGAATTTTATACGAATTTCTGTTTTTCTGTTTTTCTGATTTCTGACCTCCGTCGACAAATCGTCAAAACTGTAGCAAACCGTAATATTTCTGTATGTACAAGTTATATTATCTGAAAACTAGACTTCGACGCCTTTCTTTCCATATAAAGAACCCAAAATTCCATGTAGCCATTTAATCGTAATTGAATTTTCAATCCGGTCGAATTTCTGAATTGAAAATTTTCTGAATTCAAGTTTTTCTGTTTTTCTGATTTCTGACCTCCGTCGACAAATCGTCAAAACTGTAGCAAACCGTAATATTTCTGTATGTACAAGTTATATTATCTGAAAACTAGACTTCGACGACTTTCTTTCCATATAAAGAACCCAAAATTCCATGTAGCCATTTAATCGTAATTGAATTTTCAATCCGAACTAATTTCTGAATTGTAAAATTTTCTGAATTTCTGTTTTTCTGATTTCTGACCTCCGTCGACAAATCGTCAAAACTGTAGAAAACCGTAATATTTTTGTATGTACAAGTTATATTATCTGAAAACTAGACTTTGACGTCTTTCTTTCCATATAAAGAACCCAAAATTCCATGTAGCCATTTAATCATAATTGAATTTTCAATCCGGTCGAATTTCTGAATTGTTTTGCCGGTCGAATGTCTGATTTTCTGATCGTCTGAATGTTAAATATGGCCGAATTTCTTCTCAATTTGTGAATTATTATTTTTTAATGTTATCGGAATTTTAGAATTTCAGATACGAAGGAGATTTGTTATGTCAGAGACGTAGAAGGAGATTTGGTATGTCAGAGACGTAGAAGGAATCACGTATTAGACGTAAATTAAATACTGCTCGTACAACACATAAACTAAACAAAACTACACTAAATCAATCCATGTTTTCCCTGCCCCTAGGATTAACAAATTTCGAGTGGCTAAATTTGTTGGGTTGCCTTGTCCTGCGTCTTGTAGGAGCCGCTGCTGATGGCGACGCATCATCTCCTAGGCTGCGCCCGTCTATGACTATGGATTGAAGCGAGCTGTAAATTCCTTGCATAACATCGTCATGAGTCGTTGGAGGAACTTGGACCTCTACATGCCTCGCTCTCAGGTCTGGAATATCACCGCTGATATCGATGTGGTTTATGTCAAATGGAAGTCCGGCTTTCTCGACCATGGCTCTGAACATTGCGATATGCCCAATATCGGATAAAAAATCACGACTATGCTCTAGCAATTGGAGTCCAAAAGCCATTTGCCCAGGTGTCTTCACCATCGCAATTCCTTCTGCGGTCATATTCAAGAGGCGAAATCTCTGCAAAAAAAATAGAATAGTTAAATAAAATGAAAGATAGTTCGTAAATAAAATGAGCAGATATATTACAAGTTAAAATTAAAATACTTACGGTACGTGATTGCACCTCGGCATCCGAGACATACCCGAGACGGTCTACTTCTACTTCTGGTTCTGGCAATGGCTGGCTCAGAATTTCTTGGTGGCTTTGCATTGGATAAATCGTTGGCATGCCGTTCCTGAAGAACCAATCCATATACTCGGGATACCTGTAATGACCAATTAGAATAAATTAACTCATCACTGGATCCGAATTCAAAATTTAAAAAAAAAACGTACCTATCCATATCGTAAGGTCCCGGCTCTTCATTTGCCCAGGGTGGTACAGCGATAAATTCCGCCCAGTGAGTGCTCCAGTCTGCACTTAATCCATCTTTGTACAAACCCTTCTCACGTGTGTGACTGCGGATGCCTTCAATATACACAAAGGGTGGTGGAGCCTGCGGAGGAACTACCTGAAATAATCCGAACTGCCGGCAAACCCTCTCAGGAAGATGAATCTCTAACTCCCAGAAATGGACCAACCACACGCGATATCTAAATATATCTCGGTCTCTAATCCCGCGCCAAGGTTGTTGGTGATAGTAAGTCGTATACGGCATCCAGTTGACAACATTTACATTCAGACGCTCAAACTGGTTACGATATTGCGATACACCTAAGTTGTGAACACATTACAAATAAATATTGAATTAACACTAAATTATATTGAGAAATATAATTTAAATACATGTTTAAATAAATTACCTGCACGAAATATATTGAATTATTTACACTACATTTATTTACACTAAATTTATTTACACTACATTTATTTACTCTAAATTACTCTAAATCTTTATAGATTTTATTTACACTAAATTACCTGCACTAAATATAAATTAATCACAAAAGTATGAATTAGTAAGAAAAAATATTTTACCTTGAACAGATAAGCCCCACAGACAGCTGACATCTTCCAGTGTCACTGTGCACTCCCCCACCGGAAGATGAAAAGTATTCGTCTCGGGCCTCCACCTCTCGACGAGCGCAGTGATCAACGCTTTATCAATCTGACAATGCGTCACATCCTTCATCTGGTACAGGCCTAAATACACCAAACCTTGTTTCATCCGAGGCTGGTAATGAATGCCCATTTGCCGAGGACCAGTACGCAGTGAACGAACAGGCTGGAACGATAATTTCATGCAAAATAATGTAAAGAACAAAAATTAATTTAAACTTCCAAGTTTATTTTGAAATTTAAATCCAATCCGATATTAAAAAAATACCGTTGTATTCACCAACGATATCTTGTGTTGATCAGGAGGCAATTGCAACAAGGGTTGTTCAGCAGTCATTTTGCACTACAATATAACTAAAATTACAACATAAAAAAACTCCAATTAGTTAACAAATCAAAAATTCCTTTAGCTAATTTACTCTACATACAAAATTAAAAAAACCTACAATTAGTTAAATTATACTAAAAAAAGCCTAAATTACACTAAAAAAAGCCTAAATTATTCTACATTTATTTTTAAAAAAAAACTATGACCAAGATTACTCTACATGCAAACCAAATCATTATACACTTACTAAATACTAGATACAATAAATTTATACACTAAATTACTCTAAATATTTATAAAATTTATTTACACTAAATATTTATACAATTTTTATACAACTTACTTACACTAAATATTTATTCACACTAAATTTATTTGCACTAAAAAATTATACAATTTATTTACACTTAAATTTATTTACACTAAATTTATTTACAATTTATTTACACTAAATTACTCTAATTACTTTAACTATTTATACAATTTATTTATACTACAATACATTAAAATACACTACAATCACTAAATAAATAACACTAAAATAAACTAATTTACACTACAATACACTATAATACACTAAATTTACACTACAATACACTAAAAAAAACTAATTTACCCTACATACAAACTAAACTAAATAATTTTACAAAAAAAATTAAAATTCGGATTTTTTTTTCCAAATTAAAAATTCACACTATAATACATGAAATTACACTACAATACACTACAAAAAAACTAATTTATTCTATAACTAAACTAAATAATTCTAGAAAAAAATTATAAAATTCGGATTTTTTTTCAAATAAAAAATTTAATCACATACCCAATGAAACTTGTAGACCTGAAGCTTTTCTTGTTCTTCTCTCAAAATTATACTCAAATATGTGATTAGAATAAAAAATGATGAAGATTTTAGGGGGTTAAAATTTAGTTTTTTTTGTTTGGTCTCGGGTAGGAGAAGAGGAAGAAGCCTCGGGTAAGAAGGAAGAAGGAAGAAGGGAGAAAGGAAGGCAGAGTAAAAAAAAGAATGGGACCGAGTTGCCATCTCGGTCCGGCCAAAATTTTCATCCGGACCGAAATGCCAATTCGGTCCGGACTCTTTGTTGGATTTTATGTGGCTGTTCGCTCCCAAATGAGAGGTACAGAGCTTCACTACAACCTAAGCTGTAGAGTTTAAACCCTATTCAACTCTTAGACGAAGGTTGCAAGTGCACAACCCTGTCGTGTAGTTAGAACGGGTGTCGATCCTCAGGGACGGTTCAAGTTCTAGACTTCTACTTTCCCCAATTAGGTACTAGAAGTTTGAATGTTTGGGGTGTGTTTAACTAATCCTAAGTTTTATGAACAAATCAAATGGATGTAACAAAAGAATGTATGAACAATTTCAATTAACAATGTATGAACAATTGATGAATCAATTAAATGTTTGTATTTTGTACTATGGTATAAAAGGGCGTTTCAAGGGTTTCAGATTTCATCTTCAACTTTGCTGCTCAGGACCTGCCACGCGACCCGCATGCTCTCGCATGCGACCCGTGTGACGCGACCCGCATGCTCTCGCATGCGACCCGCTTGGCCTTAAGCGCCCTGAACCTGGCACGCGACCCGCAAGCTGTGGCTTGCGACCCTCGTGATGCGACCCGCGTGCTAAGTCACGCGACCCGCATGGTCCCTTGAGCTGAGTCTGCACATGTCAGAAACTTGTTGTTTAAGTCGTGTAAGGTTAGATTGACCGTACCTAGTGTCACTGAACCTCAACTTTCGTGTGTTGGCTTAGCAGACCTGGTTTGGAATTGCAATTTCACCTTCTCAGGTTTAATCAAGCTGTTTGATCTAAACCTAAGTTCTCAATTCTGTTTACTAAAGGTATCCACAAACTGAGCAAGAGCAAGTGGAAACTTTCACCTTTCGGCTACTCATTGACCTCACCTTTCGGTTCTCAGACCTACCTCAAGTACTTAACCTAATTTGCAAGAAGCATCAAGCCTTTGGTACAAGAAGAAATGCCTAAGGCATTCAACAGTAGCAATCAAGAATCAAACAATTCAGATCAAGCAATCTCAAATAATACAAGAATCAAAGAAACACGAAATAACAATAAGAATCAATCCATGTGCATCATCAAACAAAGTATCAGACTACAAATCCAAACCCTCGAAACTACAAGTCTACTCAGACATCAATAAAATCAAAACAAGAGAGAGAGGAAGAAAGCAAATCATAGTGAGAAGGGATAGTGAAGAGGATTGAAGCTTCAGATTGAGTCTTCTTCTCCAAATCGACTCCTCTTCAAATCCAGATCAGCTCCCTTCCTCTTCAAATCGCCTCAGGCACCAAGCCTTTCGCTCCTGATCGGATCTGGTGAAAATCGTGGATTAATGGATGTCTCCTCTGTTGCCAGGCCTTCTGTATAAATAGTTTCCTTCGTGGGCCTCAATTGGGCCTGGCTCAGTTAACTTGACGCGACCCGCATGAGTTTCCATGCGACCCGCGTCAGGTGGCACGGATGTGAGCTGTGAGGGTCGCGTCTGAGGTCGCGTCTGGGCTGCGATGCGACCCGCGTCAGGTGGGACGCGGGTCGCGTGGGGGAAGTCAGAACTCTGCCTTTTTGCCTGTTTTTCGCCTATTTCCTGCAAATCAACCACAAACTGCAGCAGTACCATATTCTATTGATTTTCAATATAAACTATGCAATTTAGTGGTAAAAAACATAAGGTCTGGTCTGAAAACAAGACGAAATAATAGATGAAATATAGACATATCAGTGGCGTCGGCTACGCAACAGTTGAAAATGAGGGGGGACCGAAATGCCAATTCAGTCCGGAGAAAACAAATGCGGTCGGACCGAATTGGTATTTCGGTTTTGATGGTTTTTATAAATCCAGCCGCAATCATGTTGTTTATTAAATTTGATTATTTTAATTATGGATTTTAAAAAAAATCCCCCAAACTCACCAGAAAACTTGTTTTGCCTTTTCCAAATCACTGGTCACTGCTTTATTAAAGCCACTTTTGTCATTCTGGGTTTACTTTAAATTTGCTTAACCATCAAGTATGAAAACTTCGAATCATAGTCCCCACCCCCTCAATATCAATTTTAAATTATTAAAATATTATTAAAAAAATCATTAAAATATTATTGTTATTATTTTAAAAAATTAAATTAAAACTAGTTTAATAATTTGGTTTGTTTTAGAAATTTTAAAACCGGTTAAACTGAATCTATCGAAATTTTTAAATCCATTCTCCATCCGACCCAAACATTTAAAAAAATTCAAAATTTACAACATAATGTATATTGTTTAGTTCAATATTTAATATATATTTTGTGATATTAGATACATGATGTATTTAATATATATTATTATTATATTTGTAGATTAAATTATATATGTTATCATTTCATTCGCTAACTATCGCTATTTGTTTCATTACCGTGATCTTAATAGGTAAGAGTAAGATATGGATAAGCTAATATTTAATGGATAAGAAAGAGTATGAATAAGATTAATTTAAGTGGGATATGAGTGTGAAAATACGAACGCGTATCTTTGCATTAATTCAAAAGGGAATCTTTTGAGTTAATGAATCTCAACCGTCTGATTTTAAACGAAGACAATCCGGCTTCTGCCTATAACATATGGAGTATTTCAATTTTTCAATTTTAAACGAAGACAGCTCTACTCCAAACAGTTCGTCGTTTTTCAATTTTATGGAAAAACGGTTTTTAGACCAATCCTTTTTTTTATTTCTGATCCCTCAGCAAACTGAACCAGTATATCCTCCGAATTCGATTTTTCTGGTCTAACTTTTCGGTCCTGCGGTCCACTTTTAAAGTTTGTGCAAACGAGATCTGCGTTTATGTTGAGATTCGAAATTTAACTAATTGCAGGCTAATTTTGAAATTTCGTTTTTTGAAGGTGCTAATTAAAAAAAAATCGGCAAGAGAAGTGGGACATCATCTCACAAAAACAAAAGAAAAGAAAATATGGTACGGCCAACTGTACCAAAACATGCACTAGAGTCACATTTTGAAATGTTTGTCGAAAGGGTATCTAAGTAAAAGATATATTGTTTATTTTAATTTAGACATAATTATTTACAATTGTTTGAAATCATAACATTAGGTATTTTGACGCTTTTTCTTAGGAAAGATTGAAGGTCAGAACCTTTACTCTTTTGACTTGAAAAGTTGTATATCATTCAGCTCTTTTTGCCCCATGCAAATCAGCCAGACGGCCCAATGGAGATAAAAGATCTTGCAATATTGTAGATATACAATACTCAATATTCTACTTTTAATATATCTAATCCAATTATTCCAATATAACACCATAAATTGTGATGTCAAAAGAAATATTCGTATAATATCTTTTATCTTTTTATTTCCTCAGCAAATACCTACGTCAAATTTCTGAGACAAAGGAGAAAATCAGATTACATGTTTTACTGTATCTGCTTGCTCTCCGTTTTAATTTTCTCTATTACTTCTCTGAATTTAACCTCTTTGTTTTGTAAATTTTCATTAGTTTTAGTATATTTATATTTATAGTAGTCTTATATATAGCCTTCTAAATTAAAGAAAAGAACATATAGATTCAGAGAAAGAAAGGTAGATTAGCAAACTAAACTACCATCACGAGATTTACTCCTTAGTTCTATAAATTAAGAAGCAAGCACTTGATAAACAAATATTGTGAAAAGGAAATAGCTTACTAATGTTGAGGTGCTAGAATAATTCCAAAAGAAAGAGAACCACAATCCTTCTCTACTCTTAACCCAACCAAAAGAGAAAGAAATCAAACAGATAAATTCACTAATTAATACCACATATCCTAGTCATCATCAAAATAATAGATATTCAGTCTCACAATCCTTCTATAAGCATATTATAAGCTCATTCTAGAGAGGGTGGAGCTCATCTCTTCAAGCTCTTTCTTCTTGGTGTCATACTTGGATGCATCCTTCGGCACATCATGCTTGAGCCATTCTATCATCTTGTCGACAGCTTCATCAACGTACTTAACATATCCACCTGGTACCTTTGAAACGACCTGATCCTCCTTCATCAACTTTCTCAAGCCGAATGCATAGCCTTCCAGCAAGTTCTTGGCTAAAACCTTCTTTTTGAATTGTTCATCCTCGATTCTATACCTTTCTGCTTCATGGACCATCCTGTCTATCTCTTCCTTGCTGAGCCTGCCCTCTCTGTTGATCAAGGTGATTTCTTTCTTTGTACCGCTGACTGGCTCCTCAGCAGATACATGCAATATTCCATCGCTGTCAATTTTAAAAGACACAATAATCTTGGTTTCACCTCTTGGCGCAGGATGGATCCCAGATAGTAAAAACTGTCCAAGTAAATTGTTGTCTTTACACCGCACACGCTCTCCCTCGTAAACTTCGATGCTGAATGCAGATTGGAAATCACAGGTAGTGATGAACGATTTCGACTTCTGTGTTGGAATTGGTGTGTTCCTTGGAATGATGACAGATGTGATATGACCTGATATATCAGTGCCAAGAGAAAGTGGGGTAACATCAATGAGCACCAAATTTCTGATCTCCTCAGTACCTTGCCCACTTAAATTTGCAGCATGTACGGCAGCACCATATGCAACAGCTTCATCTGGGTGGGTGCTTTTACATAGCTTCTTGCCACTAAAATAATTCTTCAAGAGTTGTTGGACTTTTGGAATCCGGGTAGAACCACCAATGAGAACCACCACATCAATATTGTCCTTGTCTATGCCAGCATCCTCATGACACCTTGCCACAGTCTCAATACATTTCTTGAAAAGGTCCACATTGAGCTCGTTAAACCGTGCACGAGTTATTGTGGAATAGAAATCAATCCCCTCATAGAGACAATCGATGCTGACAGCAGTTTGAGTGGTGGTGGAGAGGATTCTCTTCGCCTGTTCGCATGCGGTCTGAAGGCGCATCAAAGCCCTCGGATTGCTGCTGATGTCCTTCCTCTTCTTCCTCTTAAACTCTTGAACCAAATATTTCAACATACGGTTGTCAAAGTCCTCGCCGCCGAGGTGGGTGTCACCAGCAGTGGCCTTCACCTCAATTACACCATTGCTAATACTAAGTAAGGAGACATCAAAAGTGCCACCACCAAGGTCAAAAATAAGCAAATTCTTCTTCACAGAAGAGTTGACCTCATTTGTATCAAAGCCGTAAGCCACAGCAGCTGCAGTCGGCTCATCCATTATACGCATAACATTTAGGCCAGCTATAACGCCAGCATCTTTGGTGGCCTGACGCTGAGCATCATTGAAGTATGCAGGGACAGTGACTACGGCATCTTTTACGGTGCAACCAAGGAATGCCTCTGCCACTTCTTTCATCTTTGTAAGAATCATTGAAGATATCTGCTCAGCAGCAAAGTGCTTCTCCTCACCTTGATAATCGACAATGATATTGGGCCGGTCATCATTGCCCTCAATTACCTTGAAAGGCCAGAGCTTCTTGTCACTTTGGACGCATGGATCAGAAAAGCGTCTGCCAATCAACCGCTTGACAGCTAAAAGAAAATGAAAACAAGAAAATCATTATGCTATTTTAAGCCATAAATTGACTCTTCTATTGGTATGTTAGATTCTGCAAGTCAATTCTACTATAAATAATTGATAAATACTATACTCAACAAGAAAATGCTCTAATAAAATCAAGTAACTATTTAAAATTTAAAATTCTAATCTTACATTTTTGTAAAAAAAAAAAAATCAAATTTGTGCAGTCCAAGAAAATTCACAAAACAGTATCCACTTTTTCTAGTAGCAGCAACCACACGGATTGGCCACATCAAGTAGCACATTTTTGACAACTAAAATACTGTATTTTACTATATATGTTTTTATGTTATAAGAGTCTAGATTATCGGTCAACTACAATGCACGAATCAATGTTACAGAAGCAACAAATCAAGTTCTTGGCACTATTTTGAACATCAGAACATAACAAAGAGTTAGATACAAGGTAAACTTCAATGAACTAAGACTCAATTAAGTCAAATTATGAACATCTAAAGATGCATCAAGCAGGAGCCCCAAATATAACAGATAAAAAATGATAAAAGAGCAAATTGATAAAGTACTACGAGTTTTGTTGTCCTGATATTTTGCCCTGTGCAGATCCCCCCATTTTTGTTAGGTGGCAAAACATCCAATTGATAAGAAAATGACACATTTTATGGTCTGGCATGCCAAGTGAAATACGAAAGGAGAGGGGTGCCTAATAGAATAAATTTGGTGAAAGTAGGAGAAATTTGGTGCTTTTGGTTTTACTTTGTGTATTGAGAGATGCTTCCAAATAAAATACAACATTTAGCAACTCCAGTGAGAAATAAGTACAGTTAAATAGGCAAAAGGTTCTTGTAAATAACTTTTTTTTATCAATATATTTGTTGGTGGTTACTTTAACCACTAACCCCCCCAAAAAAAAACTCCAGTGAGAAATTAAAGAATGTGGCAATTTATGTGAGAAATAAATACGAAACTCTGTGCTTGAGTCACTTCATCAAAAAGAAAAAATATTAGAAGAGCGAGACACACCAAAGACAGTATTGGTAGGGTTGCTAGCGGCCTCATTCTTAGCCGCATCACCGACGAGTCTCTCAGTTTCTTTGAAGCCCACGCAAGAAGACGTCGTACGGTTTCCCTGGTCATTGGCGATGATCTCCACTCGGTTTTGCCGCCAGACCCCAACACAGGAGTATGTCGTGCCGAGGTCGATTCCGATTGCGGGGCTCCTTCCAGCCATGGCCTAATTTGTTGGTTACACTAAGCAAAAGAATCGACTGTGTCTGTGAGAGCAACAATCGCGTGGGAGAGTAAATAGCGCCAGAGAACAAATTTGGGGGGGCAATCTGAAAATTTTCACTCCTTTGATATGTGTCCCCAAAAGTTGCATCTCCGGTTGGTATATTTGATTAGTTATTTTCAACAGTCAACACTCTTCATTCTCAGTGCGAATTTAATTTAATTTTAGCCTACGGGCTTTAATGATACAAAAAAATGCGTATTTAATTTTCATGCGAGAGAGATATGAGAAATTAATTGGATTACAATATCTCATGGAATATGAAATAGTAGACAGTTGTTTTTCATATTCAAAATCTTAATATTTACTCGCTCTCTAGTTGATTCAAAATCATAGACAATTGTTTTTCAGATCGGATCATATGCTCTAGATCCGACCTGAGTCCACATAGTGCACTAATTAATTAGATAAAAAAACATTAAACCAGTATAAATCATGAACACTAACATTAAGCATCCAGCAATATAATATGAGCGTATTCAAATTAAGTTTGAAAACTAAATTATACTTGTATGCATTAACAAATTTCATTAGACTCAACCTTACAACTCGAAGTCCCAAACTGAATATATCTAGGAGTAGTGCAGCGGACTGCAACTGGAACCCTCAACTGACTCATTTGCACCTGAAGTTACTCCTTATTACCGATGTTCACAAGTATTAACCGACTTAAAAAGCTAAAAAGTCTCAGAGTCTCAAAGAGACTTATTTGCATCTGAACCTCACCTTACTGAACGGCACCTATAATCCAGCTCTGTCGATGGGCTTATGAGCTTCATTTTTATCTCGAGAAGCTGTTGACCTTTTAAAATTCCATCCAACACACAAAAACTAGAAGAAAAAAAAGAGAGCTTGAGAAGATGTTTCATCTTTGGTGTTCCAAAAGCGTCAATTAATTAATGAGTAAATCTGACCACTACTGTCAGTGTTCTAAAATATACATATATATATATATATATATATATATGTAGGGTCCGGCTAATTTGCTGCCGGCAGCATTCTGGCCAGCTGCTGCCGGGGGCATTTCGGCCATTCTGGTGTTCAAACAGCCGATCCGAACCGTTCAACGTGTTCTAAATATTAAAATCTACTTGGAGACCAAATTTTACATTTTTTGGAATTTTTTTACTATTTATTAAGCCACTTTGAAAATTCCAGATCACATGGTCCAGAATTTTGTTGCACTGTTTTTACTGTTCACCCGGATCAGCAATTTTCAAAGTGGCCTAATAAATAGTAAAAAAATTTCAAAAAATGTAAAATTTGGTCTCCAAGTAGATTTTAATATAGATTGAACATCTATATAAAAAAATTTGTTGTTTGAACACCAGAATGGCCGAAATGCCCCCGGCAGCAGCTGGCCAGAATGCTGCCGGCAGCAAATTAGCCGGACCCTATATATGTACATGTACATATGTGTGTGTATATATATATATATATATACACACACATCTACATATATACATATATATATGAGTAAGGCTACGGTGCTTTGCAAATTAAAGAGGGTGTTTTACTTCGTGCCACTTTTTCAATTTGCAAAACCCTAAACCCTTAATAAATAGTAAAAAATTCCAAAAAATGTAAAATTTGGTCTCCAAGCACATTTCAATATTTAGAACATGTTGAACGGTTCGGATCGGTTGTTTGAGTTTTGCAAATTGAAAAAGTGGCCCGAAGTAAAACACCCTCTTTAATTTGCAAAGCACCGTAGCCTTACTATATATATATATATACACATCTACATATATACATATATATATATAGAGAGAGAGAGTGGCTAAGGTCAAAGTGGTATGACCAAGGCCTTGGTGCTACCAATTAGTTTTTGCAATTTTAAAGTTCAAATAGTCGATTCAAACCGTTAGATGTTCAATCTATATTAAAATATGCTTGGAGACCAAATTTTACATTTTTTGGAATTTTTTTACTATTTTTTAAGCCACTTTGAAAATGGCAGATCCGGGTGAACAGTAAAAACAGTGCAACCAAATTCTGGACCATGTGATCAGCAATTTTCAAAGTAGTTTAAAAAATAGTAAAAAAATTCCAAAAAATGTAAAATTTGGTCTCCAAGTAGATTTTAATATAGAGATCACATCTAACGGTTTAGATCGACCGTTTGGACTTTTAAAACCCAAAAACGACTTAGTAGCACCAAAGGCCTTGGTCATACCACTTTGATCTTAGCCATTCTCTATATATATATATCTACATCTACATATATACACACACACATATATATATATATATATATATATATATATATATATATATATATCTCTCTACATCTACACATATACATATATATATATATATATGGGTCCGGCTAATTTGTTGCCGGCAGCATTCTGGCCAGCTGCTGCCGGGGGCATTTCGGCCATTTCTCGTGTTCAAACAATAAATCCGAACCGTTCAACGTGTTCTAAATATTAAAATCTACTTGGAGACCAAATTTTACATTTTTTGGAATTTTTTTACTATTTATTAAGCCACTTTGAAAATTCCAGATCACATGGTCCAGAATTTTGTTGCACTGTTCACCCGGATCAGCCAATTTCAAAGTGGCCTAATAAATAGCTAAAAAATTCCAAAAAATATAAAATTTGGTCTCCAAGTAGATTTTAATATAGATTGAATATCTGTATAAAAAAAATTGTTGTTTGAACACGAGAAATGGCCGAAATGCCCCCGGCAGCAGCTGGCCAGAATGCTGCCGGCAGCAAATTAGCCGGACCCATATATATATATAATGAGTAAGGCTACGGTGCTTTGCAAAGTAAACAACCCTCTTTACTTCGGGCTACTTTTTCAATTTGCAAAACTCAAACAACCAATCCGAACCGTTCAACATGTTCTAAATATTGAAATGTGCTTGGAGACCAAATTTTATATTTTTTGAAATTTTTTTACTATTTATTAAGCCACTTTGAAAATCGCTGATCCAACGGTGAACAGTAAAAAACAGTGCTGAGTTGCATCAGTGCTGAGTTGCAGTAGATTAGAGATGTCAAAATCACGAATAAATTTGAGAATCAAACTTATCACGCATGGATATATATATTAATTATACACTTTCCAGCAGTTCTGGGTTGCAGTAGATCAATGCTGAGTTGCATCATTGCTGAGCAAACTGATTCACAAAGTCTAACTGCAAGAATAAATTAAATTTATTTCTTGAATGGTGAATTCATATTTTTTAAGATCAATCATTTCCCATTATTGTTACTTCATTTTTTTTTAATATGGTTAATTTGTTTTTTTGTCAAGAGGTGAGCCTAAAAAGGTGGATCCAACCACACACATAAAATGAAACAAATTAACCATAAAAAAGGAACGAAGTACAACCGCCAACTCAGCACTTAGGAAGGAAATTGTTTAAAAATAAGTTAATTGCCTCATAGAATCATCATAGGCTATTTAGGAAGAAAATCCAGCTTGCATCAAAATAAAGCTGTTACACCTTATTTGGATGGAGAGTAGAGGAAGGGAGGGGAGGCGAATAATAGAAGGGAATGGAATGAAATAGAAATGAAGATTAACATATTTAACTTCTTCGTGTTTGGATAATTAATGATGGAAAATAAATTTAACTTTCCTTCTCGTCTTATTTTTTATTTAGTTAATTAAAATTTAGAAGGTTAATGAGAAATTCAGTGACTGCTGTAGGTTTGTAACAATGAAACTTTGATGATAATTATATCGGTAAGATTTATGGTTGGACAATTGTGTCATTTTCTTTGAAATATTTGCAACAATTTGTATCCATCCGTTACACCCCAAATCGGAGGGGAAATCGATTGTATTAATTACAAGCATGCAATGTTAAACTTTTTCCCTCGTGTACCCTTCACCTCCGACATAATTTTGTCAACCAAACACGATTCAATAGAACATTTTCTTTTCTTTCCATTCCATTCCTTCCTCTACCCTCCATCCAAACAAGGTGTTAGGATAAATTAGATACCTAGTTTAATTCCCTCAATTAGGCAAAATATGGAATCCAACTTTTTAGGCAAGGCACCAACGGCTACAAGAAGCTATAAAGAGTCATGTAATACTCATAAGAACTTCAATAGGGGAAACAATTTTCAGTTCATCATTTCTTTCTTCCATATCATCACAAAAATCATTAGTTATATATCCGTTTTTAAAGTTCAAACGAAAAATACAAAATGTTCAAACCGATCTCCTTCTTGAGAGCTTCGTTTATATATACAGCTTCTAAATTTCAAAATTAGTTAGTATCAAATCAAGCGGTCAAAAAATGAAAATTTTTGTGTGCATCTTAATGAATTATTTTTCTGAAAAATCTTCATTTTATAAATTCTAAGAAAATAGAATTTTTTTTTCAAAAAATGTAAATTTTGGTCTCTAAGCACATTTTTATTATGGAGACCATGATTCGAAATCTCTCAAAAAAATCTCTCAAATATAGATTACAGCCTGCATTTGACTATCTTTTTTTCTAGCATATTGTTGTTTTTATTTAATAATTAGCACGCTATCTTAAGAGAAAAGTCAGCGAGGGGCAAACATGTGAAGCACCATTAACATAATAAAATATATATATAGGGAGAAGCATATTGTAATTTTAAGATTTTGAAAATTTATGTATCGTTGTATCTTAATCGTACATGATAAAGGCAACATCTCACATCTCAATTTTGTGCAGCTTGGTTGGAGTATGTATTTGCTTTAGAATTTTTTTTCTTTATTAGGGTCAGTGAGTAATGGCTCATCAACATTTTGTATTAAATAATGAAAAAATATTTACAATGTCACAAACAGCAATCTCCAAAGTACAATATAATCAAACAGTAGAGGCTATTTATCTATGAAATAAAACTTCGGATGATGATTTTAACGCAACTATATTTTTTATTAACACAACAATTTCAAAATTTTGAAGTATATAGACAATTTTATTCCTACTTTATTGTTGTTATAGGTTGCCTTATTTGATTATGCAATAAATACTTTCTTTATTTTAATAATTATGATTCACTTTATTTCCAAAATCAAAACATCTCCCACAAGATGCATTTCTTTCCTAAAAGACGGAACACAAAAATTAAAACTCATAATTAACAAAATGAAAAATCAATTTACCAATCAACAAAAATAAAACTTATAATTAAATTAATAAATAATAAATTTTATTAATTGAAATGATCAGATTTAAAGATAAAATTATCTAAGTATTTAGTTAAATTATAAAATTTACAATTAACAAAATATACTGTTAAAATAATTTTCAACTAATTGAGTAACATAATTAAAAGTTGGAAGTAATTACATTTAAAAAAATGAAAATAATCTAAGTGACAACTCAGGATTATTTCAAAATTTAGCTGGATATTTCTTCTTTTCACTGTATAGTATACAATTAGATTATAACATGAATGAAGGATAACAAATTTAGAAGTTTATATTTAAGAAGCTTGTTAATTAAAAAAAGAAACAAATGATAGTTTGATTGAGAAATAAATGAGGGATAAAGTTGTCTATTCTTTAGCAATTCCTTTGCTTTTTCAGCTTATGAAGCTGTAAATGGAAACTGGTAAATTATTATCTTATGAAATAGATACACTGGAAAATGCACACAATCATTAAGATCATCCAATATACAGTCTGACAGTGAGATCTTACTTCAAATTTTATTTGCCTATATATCCCTAAAGAATCATGGGTAACTTTTTCGCACTATTTGTTGAATCTCTCTCTGCGGATACTTGAGAGGATACACGTTTGTCCAGAAATAAGAGGATATTATTAGCTAGCGCAGGTGTCTGTCTCTTAGGCAAATATAGCAAACTGATTGATGCTTCGTCTAACAGCTAGCAAGGAATAAACTTAATTAATTTCTAAAATTAATGCCCGCTTGGTGCTGAATTCATTTTTCGAGAATCATTAATTTCCCATCACATTCATAGTTGGCAATTGTATTTTTTTTTTTTTTTTTATGTTTTGTTAATTCCTTTTATCCTTAGTTGACCCTGATAACGTGGATCTAAGTCATCTAACCAATATATATATTTAATTATATTGTCCTTTAGATATTGACTTGGCATTTAATATTAGGGGGAATTTCATATATATAACTAAAAAACTTTGAAGCTACGTATTTACCACTTCAAATTCTATAATTACATATTTACTATCTGAAATTCTAATAAGTTACATATTTACCCAATATAATTTAAATATATCAAATATATCCAAAAACTCAAATTAATTATGTTTAAGACTCTAAAAACTATAATTAATCAAAAATTAATTAAAATTGGACTCATTCTCTACATTCGGATTGAACTTTTGTCTTCTCTAGCTCTCACTTGCGCGCGTCCATTGCATGATGTTTATAACCTCTCTCGCTCTCTCCCGCATGACTCGCTAGCCCAATATTATAGCTAGATTATGACAGCAGGAGTGTGAGCGGTTGTCGTTGGCTGCTTACAATACGGGGTGGTAGGAGAAGACATGGCTAAGACTACTGTCGCAATTGGGCTTGAATTAGATGGTGACAGAGGACATGTTGGGGTGATCGGAGAAACATGACTTAATGATATTATCCATTGTCTGAGTAAGCACAGAGAGAATGAGTCCAATTTTAATTAATTCTTGATTAATTGTAGTTTTTAGAGTCTTAAACATAATTAATTTGAGTTTTGAGTATATTTGATATATATTTAAATTATATTGGATAAATATGTGAGTTATTATAATTTAGGATGGTAAATACGTAATTATAGAATTTGAAGAGGAAAATACGTAATTTCATAGTTTTTGAGTGGTATACATGAAATCTCAATTGTACGTGAGATGAAACTGACAGTTGAGCTGTATATTGTGGAAGGAGAGGAACTGAAGAGTATTCTCTCACAAATCCAAACCAGTGCCAATATTAATAGATGATAGAAACGTTACACGCCAAATCATGTGCTGGCAGGCTTCTAAGTTCTATCTGATATGAAAGGTTCTGGAGATGAAAGGAGGCGATCTTGAGACAAGATGGCTAATTTTATAAAATTTGCAGCTCTTATTATTTACCATTAATTTGAGCTAAGAGCTGTATATTGTCTGCCCATGAGGTGATGTAAATAACTTTCACTTTTTAATAGAGAAATTGCTGTATGGGCAACGCCCAACAACCTTCAAATAAAGAAAAGATAATAGAGCTGTATTACCTATATTTTTTCCTCTCAATAATTAATTAGAGCTAGCTTACGACTAGTTAGAATAAAAATATAAAATCTCTCCAATTAATATAGATTAGAGCTGGCATTTGCCTATATTCTTTTCTAACATATTGTTGTTTTTATTTAATTAGCACACTATTTTAAGAGAAAAGTCAGCGAGGGGCAAACATGTGAAGCACCATTAACATAATAAAATATATATATAGGGAGAAGCATATTGTAATTTTAAGATTTTGAGATGTTGAGAAAAGTCAGCGAGGGGCAAACATGTGAAGCACCATCAGCATTAACCAAGCTGCACAAAATTGAGATGTGAGATGTTGCCTTTATCATGTACGATTAAGATACAATGATACAGAAATTTTCAAAATCTTAAAATTACAATATGCTTCTCCCTGTATGTATATTTTATTATGTTAATGGTGCTTCACATGTTTGCCCCTCGCTGACTTTTCTCTTAAAATAGCGTGCTAATTATTAAATAAAAACAACAGTATGCTAGAAAAAAAGATAGGCAAATGCAGGCTGTATTCTATATTTGAGAGATTTTTTTGAGAGATTTCGAATCATGATCTCCATAATAAAAATGTGCTTAGAGACCAAAATTTATATTTTTTTGAAAATAAAATTCTATTTTCTTAGAATTTATAAAATGAAGATTTTTCAGAAAAATAATCCATTAAGATGTACACAAAAATTTTCATTTTTTGACCGCTTGACTTGATACTAACTAATTTTGAAATTTAGAAGCTGTATATATAAACGAAGCTCTCAAGAAGGAGATCGGTTTGAACATTTTGGCCAGAATGTACGCCTGTTTCTGGCCACAATGCCCAAACCGCTGCTCCTTTGGATATTCTAAAAGGCAACATCTCTACTTTGTTATTATTTTATAATAAGTTTTCAAAAAGGCCAGCTTGAAGAACTTACTATGTGCTAATTTTATACGATGTTAATATTTATCTATTTAAATTAATCACATTAAATCTAATGTGATCTTGAAGAAAAAAAAAATTCAAATTTGAGTTAAATTCAAATTCGATGACAATGTTATGGCTTCCACTACAAGAAAATGTTTTATAAGCAAGGAAAAAAAGGACAGAAAGTCAGAAATAGCTATCTCGTCCACACTCGATTATTCCCATGGATGTTTGGAAAAATCGTGATGACAATTTATTTTATGGGAAAATCTTATTTTTAGAAGATATTTGAGAAAGTCAATGACTTAAAAATACAAAATAAAATAAAAGAACTAATTTATCATTTAAATATACAATAGTAAATATTGTTTTTTAGTATTCATACTTTTTATAGGGAAAATTTGTAGTGCACCTAGAGTGGAAAAAACGTGCCGTGCCGTGACTAACACGCCGTGACTTTGGTCTCGTGCCGTGCCGTGCTATGACCAAGTTAATTTTTCACGTGCCGTGCCGTACCGTGACCAAAATGTCAAGGGGTTGTCACGGCATGTGAATGGTCACGCTACGTGAGTAACGCCGTCCCTAAACGTGCCGTGACCATACGTGACTCGCGTGACCATTTAATCATAATTTATGTTAGTTTATTCAAGATTCACCATTAAATCAATATTTAATGGTCTTAATTACATATGACTCGCGTGACTATTTGACGTGTTGTGCCGTGCCAAAGTTTCAAAAGATGAGCACGGCACGTAACTGACACGCCTGTCGTGTCGTTCCGTACCGTAACCGTGCCGTTCCGTGATGGAGCTGGCTCCGCCGTGCCATTTTTCCCCTCTAAGTGCACCCATACAAACTTTTATAATAGCCAATATCCCATGAAAATACCATAATATCCAATATCCTCATAAAAACTTAACATTCTTTCCTCTATACCTTTTTATCTACTTAATATATTATTTAATTATTTTATAAATAAAATTGACAATTATACCCTTCTCTCCCCTATCTCCTTCACTTGCCTATTGATATACCGGCTTAGTGTTTCTCGTAGCCGCTCTAGAATGTTGATCTTGTCAACCCAGGCCTATGACTTCAATTTCGTCTGTATGAATAAGTATAGCTCTCCGAAGTGGCATTCTAACTGGATGAAGTTGACCAGCTTAGTTCTTACTCTGTTTTGACACCTAATTTTGCAACTTTAACATAAAAGAACCCGCAAAGAAATGAGAAAATTTTTCTGGGGGTCCTTGCTATCACAAGAGAGACTTGTTGATAGAATAACACAGGAGATTAAACTTTGGATTAAAGTTGCTAGCAGGGTTCACGGTGTTCAGTGAAACCGTTCAACATGATCTCCATATTAAAATGTGCTTGGAGACCAAATTTTACATTTCTTTTGAAACTTTTAGTATCTATTAAGATGTGTACAAAGTTGTTGTTTTCAGACAACTCTGGACCATTGAAAATTAAAAAATTCCGATCTAAACTCAAAACTCAAAAATTCCGTTACCTGAGTGATAAGAATTTGACTATCCGCTTTTAGTTTTTTATTTTGTATGCCTTGTCTTATTTTTATAGAAAAAATATGGTTGAACAAATAATTAAACTTAAAAAACTATTTTAATTATACATGAAAAATAGAAAATATTATGAAATATAAAACGATTAGAATATCCTTGATAAATTACTTCTTGTTTAAATATTTTAATGATCATAATGTATAACAATTTTTAATATCAATTTTAAATTAATAAAATTATTATTAGAAATTCATTAGAAGAATATTGTTATTATTTAAAAAAATGAAACAAATGTAAATATATCAATAAATTCGAGTCATTTCACAAAATTGTTATCGATGATAATTAAAGTGATTGATAACATAATTTGTTAAAGTCGTTGATTAAAAATTGGGAGATCAATTTATCATATATAAAAAAAATTGAGGGGCATCACATTACTCCTTGATCTATTAACAGAGATTCTCAATCTAATATCAAGCAAAAAATTATGAAACGAAGCAGTCCGGTTGCTGTTTTTAGACAATGAAACGTACACATAAAAAAATTACATCGAGACTGGATACGTTACGACAGTATGGTTTCGTCACAATACAGTATGACACATATCAATCATATGATGTGCAACACATGATCAAAACAACATAAAATTTACGTTATTATTTATTTTGAACAACAATTCAAATCAGACAATAAATTTATTTTTGTACACAAATATCTTTTTACAACATTGTTTTTTTTATTTTATAATTGTTATATTTTTTACACATATTCGATTTTTTTCCTGAAACCAACCTTAAATTAAAAAAAAAAAAAAAAAAAAAAAAGTTAACGCGATCAAATGTAACCAATTATGTCATATTAAAATACAATATGAGTATATGACTAACATATCGTGATTATTCGCATGTAGTGATTATTTCTCAAGATTTTAATCACGATACGATTTGTAAAAAACTTGATTTAATAACGATTCAACAGGACAAGAATTTACTTCCTAAATTTGATTGAAAAACCAGCCAAAGCAAGCTGAATATATCTCCTGAGGGTTCGATTCGTCAACAATGGTACGAATGTTAGAGTTCGGTTAGAATTGAACCGTCCTATTAAATATGTAAGATAATGGTTATATTGAAAGAATCGGCACCGATGTTTATGAAGGCGGTTGCCGGTTGGAGAGGAAAGGCAACAATGAGGAGTATGTTTTTTTCTATCGCCGTATAAGTCAGAAAAAATGAAAATAATGCATGAAGGACAGAAAATCAGCAATTCTTGTTTTGTTGGAGGGTTGTTTCTATGATATTCCAACAAGAAAAGTGGTACATTATCTCACAAGAGAAAAGAAAAGAAAAGAAAAGAAAAGAAAATGTGGTACGGTTACTACAGCATTCATACCCTTCTGCGACCGGCCAAATTGGTCGCAGAAGGTAAATTCGCCGATCGCAGAAGGGTATATCGGTCGCTGATGACCCGGACGCAGTTGCTTCGTCGCTGATGACCACCCCGCTGACGTCACCGGTCGCTAAAGGGTCAGGCGCCGGTCGCTGATGACCCTTTAGCGACCGATTGGTTCTGTCGCTGATGCTGCGTGCTGACGTGGCGCAAGACCATCAGAGACCGATTGGCCGGTCGCTGATGGTCCAAAATCGGTCGCAGAAGGGTGTTTTTTTTTTTGATGTTTTTTTTGTTATTTTTCTTTTTCCCAATTGGTACGAAACGTACCAAGCAATGAAAACATAATTCACAAGCAAATATACAATTCACCGTCGTCGTTTTCGATCGACAAATATATAATTCACAAACAATTCACATGCAAGCAATTGAACAATATAAAATACTGATACGACATCCAATATCAAATATCCAAGCAAATATCCAATATCAAATATCCAATATCCAATATCCAACATAAACAAGAAATATGTAAAATACTACATAAACATCCAATATCAAAGTACGATATAAAAATAAAATATCTAAAGTACGACATACAGATCAAAACATCCTAAAACTAGTCATCTCCTAAATCATCACTGCTGTCATCCTGCGCATCGGGACGGTGTGAGCTAGAACCTCCCTGTGAGAATATAACTAAAGTTTTTAGGGTTTACTGTTTAGGGTTTACAATTTTTAAGAGTTTACTGTTCCGTCAATTGGTTTATCATACTTGGTGTTCTTATTGGATTGAAACATACTCCAAAATTGAATTTCGTACCTGATGAGGCGAAGAACGTCCCACGCTACGCCTCACCTCCTCCATGAATTGGTTGAGCTGTGGTTGAAGCACGCCCAACACCTGACTTGAAATCGCATTTATGTTGAGCTGTGGTTGAAGCACGCCCAACACCTGATTTGAAATCGCATTTATGTCTTCTTGCCTGAGAGGAGGCGGCGCCGAAGAATATGATTGCGCTTGCGATTGCGATTGCGAAGAAGACGTCTGCGACCCACCTGGGCGATACATCGATCTCGTCTTACCTGAAATATTAAATCAAAGATCATTAATTATTACGTTATATAATTTAAATACAAATTTACAATTTTAAGTATGTGTATTTTACCTAGAGCACCGAGACCATAGTTATCGCCGTGAGCATTATTGTCTGTGTTGGCGTACCAGACGTCTGCGTCAAAAGCGGGCCAAAGGGCTCGATCAGGCCCATATTTTGCGCTCATATCCCGATCGTAGTCTTCCTGCAAAATTTATAAAATAAAACAAAAATAAAGTAAGTACAACAAAGAATGAATATTAATATAAGATTGTTATGTTCTATTACCTGTGCCTTTTTCGCCCTCGCGGATATGAATTGCCCCGTTTTCTTGCTGGTATGCGTCGGCGTGAACAGCTCGTCAGACCACCTAGGCTCGCGCTGGTTTTCTTTCTCCTATTATGAATAAACATTTCAACACAAATAAAATTATCAAAGTTAGTTCGAGTAAATTGAAATTGGAATTAATTGTTTTGATAAAATAAAACATCTTACGAATCTTTGTTTGTGAACCAGCATGTTCACTGAGCCCGTGGTTGCAAAAGAACCCTCTCCAGATGAGGCCCTATTTTGTTGATTTTGTTCGCTCCGCCTAGCAAACTCTTCTGTGCACCAATAGTCGCACAATTTGGGCCAGGTACCCGCTTGTATCCAATCATACGTGCTTGGCACCCCTCGGTCCTTCCACTCTAGGATGCCATCTCCATACCTAGCTTTTGCTTCGTCTCTGCACTTGTGAAGCAGGTTTTGGAGAGCTCTGTTAGCTATGCTCGCGAATGTCTTCCATGCCGAATCCTCGTCTTCACCTGAGTGAAACTGATAGTGCGTCTGCATGCGTAATTAAAAAGTCGTTGGTTAGCTTAAAAAGAGAAACAATATGTTGTCAATTTTAAAAATGATATTTTACTCACCAAAAACTCGGCCTTGACCTCTTTTTGTATATCGTCAGGATAGTCATATACCGATTGGTACAGACATCCAACTACGATCACCTTCCATTCCTCCTAATTATGACATATACATTTATAAGTTACCGTATAAACATGACCATAGTTCATCCAATTTAATGACAAATTCAATTTAGGTAAAGCAAGTGTTGAGTATTTTAGGTATAGTGTTTTTATACTCTTTTTGCCTTTAATATTTATAAACCTTCGTACCCAATGAATAGGTTAGTTGCAAGCGCACAACCTATCGATTGTAGTATTTAGGTATCGATCCGCAGGGAGATAGGGAAATACCAATTTTTAATAAAGAAAACTACTTCTAAAACTAAACAATAAAAGTAAAAAGGGGGGTTTTTGTGTAATTTCGTTTTTAAAGGAAAATTAAAGTAAATTAAAAGTTCGTAACAAAAAGCAATTAAAAGTCGGGTGAAAATCAAGTTTGAGAAGTCTAGGGGTATTCGGTCCACAATCCCTTGCTAATTCTATCTACTCGGTTTGTTTAAATTCATGTTTGATTATGACGAGGTTTCTAACCTATGTTAGCCTTTGGAACAAATATTAATACAAATACTTTGGGTGGATGGATTAATGTTCCTCGAATTCTAGGGCTGTCACTAACCTAGAGGGATATTTAAGTCACATGCTTCAAAGTATATATCGATATTTGTTCTAAGGTGTCCTAATTAGGTTTTGACTTCACGATTAAGTCCTTCACCAAATCCTAACCTTAATTCCTATAGTTCCGGTTTAGATATCAAAGTACGGTCGCTTCTAATCCAAATCCTAAGATATGTATTTATGATTTCAATTAGTACTTTCCTTACCTTGACCAATGCTAGAATTTAATAACTTAAAGCGGAAAGACACGATCAACGCGATTTCACAGCTACTTCAATTTCAATAAACCCTAACCAGGTGAACTACAATTCAAGTACTAATGAAATTCATAAAGAATAAATCACATAAATTAACATCAAATTAAACAATCATCATAAAAACTAAAATCCGAGTAAAATAGAATTAAACAAGTTCATGCTACATGACCCAAACCTCTAGAGAGAAATCTAGCCTCTCATGGAGATGCAAGCATCCACAAGAAAATACAAGATAAACATAGTAAAAACTGAGAAAATACGTAAGAGAAAATAATACAACCAATCTCCTAGTTCCTGCCCAAGTTCTTCCCTTGTCGCTCAAGCAAAACCTCGATTTCTTCCTTCTCTTCCTTCGCAACTTTGATCACCGCCGAAAAGTGGAGTAGAATAACTTCAATTAAGCAATGATGAGCAGTGATGATTTCTCCTTTGGTCTTCTTAGCCTTATATAATATTTTCTGAACTTGGAGATCAAGTCGTTTTATTTTCGGCGCCCACTAACTTAGTTATTTTCTGAACTTGGGGATCAAGTTGTTATATTTTCAGCACCCACTAAGCCTACTAACTTCTATATTTCTAATTCTGTGATTAATAACTTGGAGACCAAGTTATTCTAATTTTGGCGCCCACTAAACCCACTAACTTTTCATATTTAGCAGTTTTTCAGACTGATGCGGCCATTGATGCGGCTGTACAGAATTATACATTCCGAATTGAATTTGGATTTGTTTCCTTCATGAAAGTTGTAGATCTCTTTGTCCTGGTTCCGTCAAACTTTGAATCACCCAAATCAGAGTTTTTATGACCAAGATATGGCCAAAATACGAACTGTGTGTCGCTGAGTGCGGATCGAGTGCGTCCGCACTGCGCTCGGACTTTTCTGTTTTCTGTGTTTGATGGCTGAGTGCGTCCGCACTCTGAGTCAGTGCATCCGCACTGGTTCTGGTTTGTGCTCTGATTTGCTCTCACTAGTGGAAAAACAGGAATCAGGATCGGCCCATCTGGATCGGCTACAACAAACAACAGATACTAATACCTATCTGGATCGGTTTCAACAATGAACCCGATCTTAAAAGCTAATGCAATCGGATTTACAAACTTATAGGATCGGTTCTAGAGTTACAAACCGATCCAGAAACTATCTGGATCAGTTTTAATATAATAACCGATCCTGATCATCATATATTAGGATCGGTTGTTACACTGTAACCGATCCTGATAGTATCAGGATCGGTTATAATAAACAACTGCTCCTGATTGTTCAATATTTGGATCAGTTGATCAGTTCTTAGTTAGAACCGATCCTAATACATAATCTAGGTAAGATATTTTTATTTCCATAGAAAGATTAAATTTTTTTTAATTCCATAGAATACAAATATGAGTTATATATACACATGAAATGCTAAATTGGCCGATATTTCAGTGGCATTAGATTGAATTGAATTGAGCACTCCAGAAAGTCGGTTTGAATTGTGATTATCTCATTTTCTTCGTCAGTTTCGTTTTGAGGAGATATAGGATTCAAAGTGTTTCCTTCCTTGATTTTGCTCTAAGATGGAGGATTCAAAGTCTTTCCTCCCTTGATTTTACTCTAAGATGGAGGATTCAAAGTCTTTCCTCCCTTGATTTTACTCTAAGATTGAGGATTCAAAGTCTTTCCTCCCTTGGTTTTACTCTGAAAAGAAGGAATATTTAAAGTCTTTCCTCGATGAAATTATGAAGTTATTAATTAGAAACGAGAGAGTTTTAGTCATCTCTCACAATATTGAGCCTTCAAAACTCTTGATTAAATCTATAGAATTAATAATGTTTTGAATAGGGTGAAGGGAATGAAATATTATTTATCTATAGTTGGTTGCGGGTTCGTGGGAGGAGAGTAAATATGAGATTAACAAAAAGAAAGCTCGGATGTCTAAGATGGTAATTTTATTAGCTAGGGATATGCGTAGAGTATTCAAGTGCTGAGCCAGTGAAGTTGCATCCAACCTGGGCGTATACCTGGTCATAGCAGATGTACTGTGACACATTTTAAACAAATGCAGAATTTATTCTATGGAATTAAAAAAAAAAAAATCTTTCTAGTTTCTTAAAAAAAATATCAAGATTCTTTTCAATATGTAAATAATATTAGGATCGGTTTTTTAATAAGTAACCGATCTTGATACTATCAGGATCGGTTTTATACACAACCGATCCTAATAATAAAAATTAGGATCAGTTCTTCAATAAGTACCGATCCTGATAGTATTAGGATCGGTTATTAATAAAAAACGATCCTATTAAATGTAATTAGGATCAGTTTTATACAACAACCGATCCTGATAGTGATTATAAAGGTTAATTCAGTCAAACTCTCGACAGAACTTTAATTTGTCAATCCTTCTTCCCCAAGCGAGCCTCTCCTCCATTAATGAACGCAGCTCCTATCTCGCAGTGCATTAATACAGCTATCTGACGCTTCTTTTCTCAGGTTCATTAAATGATCATTTCTTATCTATAGATCGCTTTTAATTCGGTTCAAAATATAAACTCTAAGGCCTAAACCCTAAATCCCGAATCCCGAAACCCTAAACCCTAAACCCTAAACCCCTAAACCCTAAACTAATTAGTTTTGCATATATGGTGCTTATATGGATCAAAAAACTTAAATGAACATATGGTGCTTATTTTGTCATAAACACAACTAAATGGCTTATAAATATATAAAAAATCGCATAAATGTTAAAATTAGGTACATTTTGTTGTTTTTATGTCATATGTATTTTCTTTCTCTTTTTTGTAGAGATATAATTGACATTAATTACATATAGCTCCTTATTGTTAAAAATTGTAAATTTTGACACATACTAGCTAGTAGATTGTAGTGCTATATATATGGATTTTCATATAAAGATAAAAAAATTGTAAAATTTTGTAGATTGGCTATTGTCGAGAGATTTGGTGCAGCAGTCTTCATCTCACTCAGTACGACATCCCAAAAAAGTTGTAAGTACAACGTATAATCTAACTTTAATTAGTTTAATTTGTATGTGCATGAATATGTATTTTAAATTGATAGCTAGATTAAATGTATTTATGTTAAGTATGTAGCTAGCTAGAGTATTGTCTTATGAGCCACAACCGCATGATTAATGCCTTTAGGTCTATTGCCTGTTCAAAATTAATCCATTAGGGGTTAATTTCGAATAGTCCCTGTTTGGAACTACTCTTTGTATAATTTGTCTCATTTAGGATGTGGTCACTTGTTGGTCGTGTTTTAGTATCTAAGAAAGTTTCGACAGTATTTCCTTATTAGTTCCCCGAATACTCGGGGAACTGAGGGGAAATGCTGCCGAAATTTTCTTAGATACTAAAACACGACTAACACGTGGTCACTATTGAGACAAAGTATTCAAAGAGTGGGATAGGATGGTAACCGGCCCCATGTAAGCCCTATTGTGAACAGAATTTAGTACCCCAACCATGTTCTTAATTAATTGTGTTTCATTATAATTGCAGATGGACCGCCGTTGGATGTACGAAGCATCGCGTCTATCAGATGAATATATGACAGGGATCGATGAATTTATCAGAGTTGCTACGGAAGATATGGCAAATAAGGGGAGTGCACTGATGTCGTGTCCATGTCGTGATTGTAACAATGGTCAAAAATTTTCCAAACCGAACCAAGTGAGGAACCATTTAATCCGTCGTGGATTCAAGCAAGGATATAAGTGTTGGATATGGCATGGTGAGAGTTTGCCGACCGACATAGTTACTGGCACTGAGTATCATTCATACCATACCGGTGGAAATAAAATGAATGATCTACAGGGATTAGAAACCGACATAGGTACTCGTACCGAGCATCATTCAGAATACCATACCGAAGAAAATGTTGACATTGTGGCAGATAGATGTGATAATTTTGATCAAATGTTGCGTGATTTAGAAGAGGATTTTGATAATGATAAGCAGTATTGTTTATTTGAGAATTTGTACGAAGATTCTAATAAGGAACTGTATCCTGGTTGTACTAAATTTTCAAAATTGAAAGGTGTATTAAAATTGTATAACCTCAAGGCATCTAACGGTTGGAGTGATAGAAGTTTTACTGAGTTATTACAAACTTTAAAAGAAATGCTTCCGGATGGAAACGAGATACCACCTAATGTTTATGAGGCAAAGAAAATACTGTGCCCAGTGGATTTGGAAGTTCAGAGAATACACGCGTGTCCAAATGATTGTATATTATATCGAACTGAGTATAAAGATCTTCACGAGTGTCCAAAATGTGGTGCATCACGTTACAAACCAAAGCAGGTAACCAGCGATAAAAGTGATGATTACAAACAGAACAAAGGACCTCCGGTAAAAGCATTGTGGTACCTCCCCGTGATACCGAGATTCAAACGTTTGTTCTCAAATGCTAAAGATGCAAAATTATTGCGTTGGCATGCCGATAACCGAAAGAAAGATGGAAAATTACGCCACCCCGCTGATTCTCCTCAGTGGAGAAATATTGACAGAGAGTTTCCCGAGTTCGGATGTGACCCTAGAAATCTTAAGCTTGGGCTGAGTGCAGATGGAATAAATCCGCACAGTAGCATGAGCAGTAAGCATAGCAGTTGGCCGGTTCTATTGTGCATTTATAATCTCCCGCCTTGGTTATGTATGAAGCGCAAATACATCATGATGTCCTTACTCATATCAGGACCAAAACAGCCCGGGAACGACATAGATGTATATCTAGCGCCATTGATCGAGGATTTAAAAAAATTATGGCTTACCGGAGTGCAGATATTTGATGCATACAGTAAGGAGAAATTCACACTTCGGGCCATGCTTTTCTGCACCATTAACGATTTTCCAGCTTATGGAAATTTGTCGGGTTACAGTGTCAAAGGAGAGAAAGCGTGTCCTATTTGCCTGGACGATACAGTCGATATCTGGCTACCCAATTCCTCTAAAACCGTTTACATGGGTCATCGTAGATTTCTTCCTGCCAACCACGCACACCGAAAGAGAAAGAAAGAATTCAATGGAAAGACAGAGAATACCAGAGTAAATTATCCGTTGGCTGGGAAAGCTATTTTCTCTCGAGTGAAGGATATCAAAGTTGAATTTGGGAAATTTAAAAAAAAGGTGGTGAGAAAGAAGGGGGCACCAAAAATTAGTTGGAAGAAGAAGTCAATATTCTGGGATTTACCATACTGGCAGCACTTAGAGGTTCGACACTGCATCGATGTGATGCATGTGGTTAAAAATGTATGTGATAGCATGATTGGAACATTATTGAATATTCCGGGTAAGACTAAGGACGGAATCAATGCTCGAAAAGACATGCAATTCTTGAACATACGTCCTGATCTACAGCCAGCAGAGAAGGAAAGAGAAAATGGGAAATTTTGTACATATCTAAAACCCGCAATGCATACGCTGTCAAAAGAGGAGAAAAAAAGCTTATGTGAATGCCTCCATGGTGTCAAAGTTCCATCCGGTTATTCTTCGAATATTGAAAACCTAGTTTCACTTGAATTTTTGAAATTGTCAGGAATGAAGTCTCATGACTGTCATGTTTTAATGACACAGCTTCTTCCTGTTGCAATTCGGGGTATATTGCCACCATTGGTTAGGCAGACCATCACGAAGCTTTGTTTTTTCTTTAACGCCATTTGTTGTAAAGTAACTGATCCTGATGCGTTAGATGCTCTCCAGAAGGAGGTGATTGTGACTCTCTGTCATCTTGAAATGTATTTTCCACCGTCTTTTTTTGATATTATGGTTCATTTAATCGTTCATCTAGTTAGGGAAATTAAGATGTGTGGACCTGTTTTCTTACGGTACATGTATCCGTTCGAGAGATACATGGGATTCTTAAAGGCATATGTCAGGAATCGATATCGTCCTGAGGGCAGCATTGTAAGAGCTTATGCTGCCGAAGAGGTTATTGAGTACTGTACTAATTATATGGACGATACGAAAGCTATCGGCATTCCTAAATCTCGACATGAGGGGAGGCTTCACGGAGTAGGCACAATCGGTTCAAAATTATTCATACCCGATGCTAAAACGATGTCACTAGCACATTTTCATGTTTTACAACATCTCACTGACGTTCATCCTTTGTGGGACGAGCATATGACTATCTTGCGGCAACATAATCCTAGAAAATCCGACAAGTGGTTGATTGCTGAACACAATAATAAGTTTGCAGGATGGTTTACACATAGAGTCATGCAAGCTAAAGAGGGAGAAAACATTAAAGAAATTGTCAAATTGTTAGCTCTTGGTCCAGTCCATGTCGTGAGGACCTTCCAAGGATATGACATCAACGGGTATACATTTTACACAAGAGATCAGGACGTAAAGAGTACCGTGCAAAACAGTGGAGTGACGTTAGTAGCCTCTTCGAGTGATTTTTCAGATCCTAAAGGTGCCGGACCATCGCATGCATCCATGTCGTACTACGGGTTCATTGAAGAAATATGGGAGCTAGATTATAGAACATTTAAGATCCCGTTATTTATGTGTAAATGGGTCGATAACCGTAGGGGGGTTAAAGTCGACAACGATGGTTTTATTTTGGTGGATTTCAATAAGGCTGGATACAAGGATGATCCGTTTATACTTGCAAGACAAGCCACGCAAGTGTTCTACGTAGGGGATCCGGCCGATCGTTCAAGACATGTTGTCCTCTCTGGAAAAAGACGTATCATCGGTATTGATAACGTGGAAGACGAAGAAGCGTACGATCATTTTGATGAGATACCACCGTTTTCCACTGGCATGGCGTCTTTATCAATCGGTGAGGACCATGAAAATCTGGACATGCGCATTGATCATAATGAAGGAGAATGGGTTGAAGATGTTCCTGCTGGCAACGTTCAAAATGAGGGAGTTCATACATAATTTTTTATTGGTATGTTCTACGTAACAAATTTTTATTGGTTTCAAAATATAAAATAAATTTAATATCAATATTGATGCTATAACATGTTGTCATTTTATTTTATCAGATGTGCATTGAAACACAGGACGATGCGAATCATGCAAGTTAATTACAATTCTTCAATATTTATGACATTTGTAATTCATTTGGTAGGTTTTCTTGTAAATTATTAGCTTAGGTTTTCTTCAATATTGTTTTTCATGGTAAATGTAATTTGTTGACTTAGTTTTTAAAATTATGATAAGTTATTTTTTAGTAGCTAATTTTATTTCATAGACATAAGTACATTATTTTAAAGTAGCTAATATTATAATTATTTTATAAATCATAATATAAATTATCTTATAAATTATTTAATGTAGCTAATATGAAAATTTTATAAATGTTACAAATTTATCTGGATTTGGTATAAATTCATATCTGGATTTTATAAATTCATCTTATAAATTACTTATAAATTATCTGAAAATTGTTATCTGGATCGGCTGTTAATACAACAATCGATCCAGATAATAATCTGGATCGGTTTTTACATTAATAACCGATCCAGATATTCAACAATCTGGATCGGTTGTTAAACTAATAACCGATCCAGATTATTATCTAGATCGGTTCTTGTACTATTAGCCGAACCAGATGCTTTTCTGGATCGGTTGTGAGCTTAACAACCGATCTAGATATTGTTTTTAAATCCCGCCCTTCACTCCAAAACCCTTCTCCTCCAAACTCCTCTTCTCGAAAAACCTTCTCCCTCTCCTCCTCAGAATCCCTTTCCGCCGAGTGAGATTGGAAAATTCTTGCCGTGGAGCCCTCTCTTCCTCTTCTCCATCCGGCCCGCTACCCTCCTATCTAGTCGCCGCCAAGGTCGCTGGCAGTGGCGTCAAAGCCTAGCCGCCGCTAACCCTAGCTAGTGCACCGCAAAGCCTAGCCGCCGCTAACCTCAAAGCCTAGCCGCCGCTGCCAGTGCACCTCAAGGCCGCTGCCAGTGCACCTCCTCTTCTATTAATGGTGAGCCTAGCCGCCGCTGCTAGTGCACCTCAAGGCCGCTGCCAGTGCACCTCCTCTTCTAGTCGCCGCTAACCCTAGCCGCCGCTGCCAGTACACCTCAAGGCCGCTGCCAGTGCACCTCCTCTTCTAGTCGCCGCTAACCCTAGCCGCCGCTGTTTCTTCTTCTTCCCGGTTAGTGTGTGTTGTTCTTTAACTTGGCATGAACCTCAAAGCCTCTGATTTGTATAGTATTGATGCACTGATTTTGTATAGTATTGTTGATTCTTTAACTCGGCGTGAATCTCAAAGCTTGATAGTTGTACATAAATGCAATTCTTTAACTTGGCATGAATCTCAAAGCATGAGAAATAAATTGTTAGCTTGGCATGACTCTTTAGATGGGTATTTATGTAGACATGCCGTGGAACCCTTATTTATCTTGGCATGAACCTCAATGCTTCATATTTGTATGGTATTTGTAATTAATAAAACACGGTGTGAATCTCAAAGCTTGATAGTTGTATATACATGCAATTCTTTAACTTGGCATGAATCTCAAAGCATGAGAAATAAATTGTTAGCTTGGCATGACTCTTTAATTAGATGGATATTTATGTAGTTTGTGTTGTAATTAGCTTCCTTATCCCTAAATTATTACTTATTATTTATTTTGAAAATGAGCAGATATGGAAGGTGGCAGTGAGCAATCCTCGGATAAGAAACGAGGGAGAGGGCCAAACCAAATTAAGGAGAAGATCAGTGAGACAGGCAAGAAGCTTGAGATCGACAGATTTTATAGGCCTGTTGTTACCGCGGAGACAACGTCTTTTTCCACGGAACTTGGGGTTTTAGTAAGAAGGAATATTCCTATAAGGTTCCAACATTGGAGAGATGTTCCAGACAATAACAAGAAAATAATATGGGAATCAATTAAGGTAAATAACATGGTGTTAATTTCAACAGCTTTTATTTGATATTAACTAACTCCAAATCTCGATTTCTATTTGTTTGGCAGCTAGGATGGGGTATAGAGGAGGACGATAAAGTGAGGAGGTACTATTATCAGAAAATGGCTACCATTCACCGAAAGTTCAGAACCAGTCTGACTAAAGCGTGGCGCAATGGTACGACCCCCGATTTTGGTAAGCTCAATATTGAACAACGCGACTGGGATGAATTTGTCGAGTATCGAAATACGAAGAAATTCCAAGTATGTTTATTTTTATGGACCACATACCTTCTCTCTAATTAAAATTTGAACTCTGCACTTATAATTAAGGCCAACTGTTTCTTTGTTCAAATTGTAGGATGCCAGCCAGATTGGGAGGGAGAATCAGGCCCAAAACAAGTATCCACACTTCATGGGATCCAGAGGTTACAGCGGTGTGGGATTCCAGAGCAGGCTTAGAGATGCTATGCAGGTGATTGCAAATGAGAAAGCATCTAGTGATCCGTCTTCCCAAGGGTCAAATACTACTGCATTGACACCTGAAGAGGTTACCGATTTGTCGGTCGAGAATAGGCACGTCACGTGGAAACTTGCTAGACAGAAGCTCTCAGTAGAGACCAAGGAACGCTTCTATCCAGAAACATACGTACCGGTCATCAAGAAAATTGTAAGGATTTAGATATTGTCATTCATTAGAATACAACAAGTAATTTATTATGTTATAACATGTTGTCATTTCAGGACGAACAAGAAGCGGCTTTCAAACAAGGCTTGTTGGTCGTCGAACGACACGACGATGTTCTTGGAAGTTCTCTCCCAAATCCAGAACATTCAGGGAGGGTGAGAGGAGTGGGAGGTTTGATTTCAATGAGAAAAACATACGGCCCAACAAAGAAGAGACGCCCTTCCTTGAGGACTGAGAGGTCCGAACGTGAATTTGAAGCGAGAGTGGATGAGAGAGTGGAGGAGAGAGTAAGAGGAATAGAGGAGAGACTGCAGCGAGAAATGGAGGCGAAAATGGAGGAACTGTTTCGGCATAAAATGGGCCTACCAGAAAAAACTGATAGCCAAACAGTCTTTCTGAGCAGCTGTCAGTCAGCCATACCGACGGCATCTCTTTCTGCTTTTCATGAGGTAATTTAAATTTAGATTTGAATCAATAGGCCTATGCGCGCCTTAGTTTCATACATATTCAGATTTTAATTTTTTTTTGCGTAACATGTCTTAGATTCATAGCAATCATTTTATTCGAGTAGAAGTCAATATTTGTGCAGGAGGCAGAATTAAGATGCAAACTCAAGGCGGTTGTTAATGGGAATACTCTGGTAGTGGCCATAGGCCTAATTAATGTTCCAGTTATACAAGGTGGAACAATTCACTGTAGGCCGATACCGCCCGACCATGCAAAGGTAACTGTGGATGCTGTTCAGGATGCGGACTTTTTAGCCATCCCCTTACCTGTACCAAATGACGAGATGGTAACCCTGCAAGATGCTCTCGGCAGTTCCACGGCATGGCCGATGTCCATGATATCTATTAGTTCCTCTGATGTTGAGGTATATTGTTATTACAAGTACTTATACTTCTTAATTTGTATCTATACGATAGAGTCGTAGTTGATTCAGGGTTTTATCTCAATTTATTATGAATTTTGCAGGAACCACAAGTTCCTGAAGGTGGCAAAGCGAAGAGTCACTGCAAGGCATTTGATGGTATCGAGTTTGACAAGCTGGGACGAACATTCAAGCAGCTGCGTGATCGATTTTTGGAGTCTGATGGCAATCAATTAGATATCGTTCCGCCACTTGATTTTTTCCATTCAGCAGACTCCATACCTATCTATGCCGATGATTATGTCCTCTTGCTTAAACCACGGCAGTGGCTCACTGCGCCAGTTGTTCAGATCTGGATGCTGTGAGTTAATATTCGTAATAATTGCATAATTTAGTACCTTTAATTCAAATTTCACAAAATTCAGATTATCTGTATGCTTTTTTTTTTGCAGGTATTGCCACAATTTCATCAAGGAGGAATTTCCCGATGAGCAGGTTGGTTTCATGGACCCTGCAAGAACATGTGCCGACCAAATGGATCTAGACCGAGGAGCTGTCGTTCAATACATTGGGAAAGCACTCAGAGAAAATCGGGACTAGCGATTGATATTCATACCTTATCATCAGATGTTAGTGTTATATTTCGATTCTCAGTTTATTAAATTTCTTTCAATTCATTGAAATTATAAAATGTGAAATGCTACAAACCTAACATGCAGAGATCATTGGATATTGGCCGTGCTTATGCCAAGAGATAGGGCATTGTACGTGTTCGATTCCGATAGGAAGCACAATAGAATGTTCATGATCACTGCTGCTGTTGAGGAGTAAGTGCCTTCCTAAATTTCACGTTTGTTTATTAATTTATTATTTTAACCATCTCTCGTATGTACTGATTGTTCAATGTATTCATATTTCAACAGTGCTTTCCGCATAGAATTGGATACTTCTTTAGATATTCATACCGAATGCAAGGTAATAGTTTATATTGAGATATGATATGATTATAGGTACGTACATGCAAAAATTTGTGAATATCTAATATAAGCCATTTGTATGCTCATCATACATTTCAATTTTTCTTTAAAGGTTCAGAACGATTGCGAGGTAATATTTTCTATTGAGATATGATGATTACAGGGACCTAGATGCAAAAATTTGTGAATTCTATACATTCAAGCCATTTGTATGCTCATTAACATACGTTTCAATTTTTTCAAACTTGTTATGTAGTGTCCACAACAACCATTTTCCTGGGAATGTGCATATTATGTCATGTTGCTCATGCAAGACATAATGAAGGAATTCCTCGATGTTTTTCCAACATTAAAGGTATATATGTATATATATATGCATTTATGGAATTTTTCGAAAGTAATACAAAATTAAATTTATAGTCTCTGCTATCTTTTAAAAAATGCAGAATATTCCCGCTAAGCATACCGTACAACGCTTGAGCGACTTTCGCCTAATGTGGGTGCAAGTTTTACTAAAGGAACTAAAGGCGAGTCGAACAAGTATAACAATTTAGGATGTCAAGCATGAACATGATTTATATGTAATAATTTAGGATAAGTTCAACTTTTGTGTAATATTTTAAGATGTGTATGATATTTAATTTAATTATATGTGATAATTTAGAATGTGTGATTGTGATTTAGTATTTGTATGTTGGCCAGCAAATTATATATATGGGGGCTGGCCATATTATCGAAATTGTTTTTTTTAGATTAAATAAACATCAGGATCGGTTAAAGTTCTGGAACCGATCCAGATACCAACATTTAAAAAAAAAGATTATTCGTACAATCTGGATCGGTTTATTACAGCCGATCCAGATAATTATTATTAGGATCGGTTATGGAAATAATCGATCCTAATTGTTATCAATTTAAATAAAGAAAAATACCCTAGTTTGAATCGGTTTTAAGAAATAACCGATCCTGATACTGTTTAATCTGGATCAGTTGTAATTTTTAAAACCGATCTAGATTATATTTATCGGGATCGGTCGTTTGTTCCAACCGATCCAGATAGTATCTATCTGGATCGGTCAAACAACCGATCCAGATTTGTTTAGTATCAGGATCGCCCCGATCAAGATCGGTTGTGGCCCGATCCTGATATCTGTCTATGACCGATCCTGATTCCTGTTTTTCCACTAGTGTCTCTGAGTCCTGAGTGCGTCCGCACAGCTTCCCAGTGCGCCCGCATTCCTCTCAGTCTGTTCTGTTCTTCCAGAGTGCGGGTCAAGTGCGGGTCAGGTGCGTCCGCATTTACTTTCTCTGCTTTCGGAAAATTTCTCTAAGTACAAACTGCGTCCGCACCAACTTCTGGTGCGTCCGCACTGGGCTCGGTTTCCTCTGTGTTGTGCTCTGAATTTCTGAATTTCAAACGGGCATAACTCATGATCCGTAACTCCGTTTTCAGTGTTCTACCACTTTTCGGAAAGCTTGCGAGAAGATCTACAATTTGCTCCATTTCCTGTAAATCAAATAGTCTTTGGCAGTAACTTGATTCTTGGATATATTTCATTCTATTCTCTACTAAAATACAAGATATTTGGTGCTATTATGTGATAAAAACCAGACCGAACATGTATATAATTTAGACCTATCAGCAAGTAAAACAAAAAATCCAGATCTATACTTTAGACCCTCCAGATATTATCAATTGATAACGGACCCTCTAAAGCAAGTCATGGAAGAAACACAAAATCAAATCGAGAGTTGCATCATCCATGCAACAGGACTTGTATACAGCCATACAAGCGGCATCTACATAAGCTATGAATTTAAACGTACGTACCAGAGAGAGAGAGAGATGACGCTTCCCTTGCCTTGCCTTGATTAGTTCTAAACACAATAAAATGCACACGAGGTCAAAACTAAACTTAAAGTTATGCCTTACTTACTATTTTCACATTAGATATTAAAATAATGAAATAATGTCATTAAATATTAATAAGTCCAAACTCATTCGTCTTTTGGGGCTTACACAGGGCCGGTGTACAATCTTATCCCACTCTTTGAATGTTATGTCTCAGTAGTGAAGAAATGTATGTGGATCTAGTATTTAAGAAAAAATTCGGCAGCATTTCCCCTCAGTTCTCCGAGTACGCGTTAGAAACACATCATGTTAGACATGTAATTCAATACGTACTCGTAGGAACAATAAGGAAAAATGATACCAATTTTTTCTTAAATACTAGACCCACATATATTTCTTCACATCCTAGATGAGACAAAGCATTCAAAGAGCAGTCCCAAAACGGGGACTATTCAAAATTAATCTCTATCAGATTAATTTTGAACGGGTATAAACCTAAAAGGCATACTAAATGTTCCGGTTTACTAATATAATTAACCAACATAGAATTAATAACTAACAAACTGTAGTACATAATTAATAATATAATTAACCTTCATAGAATTAAGAAAGAGAGAAAACTTGCCTGATTACAAGCAATTACTCTCTTGAAGATCGAGCTTTCTCCTCTCCTTCTTTCTTCCCAAATTTAAACTAACTTCTTCTACAACTCCTAAAACCAATTAACCAATCAATTAATCAACCCAATTAGTCAACCCAATTAATCAATCAATCATAACTAGCTAGCTATATTTTTTATTACATTATATAAGTAGTTAACCTTGCACCATGTATTCTATATAACAGAATATTTCGTTATACTTTATTAATGTTGACTAGCACCATGTACTCGAAATATTCTGTTATATTGATACATTATTAATGTTGACTATATACTTTATTAATGTTGACTAGCACCATGTATTCTATATTCTAAAATCCAAAAAGATAATCTATACAATTTTTCTTTTTAAAAAAAAGGCTAGTGCCCATTTTATTGCTGAAATTTAAATACAAGAAACTGTTTTTCAGCCAGCAAAGCTGGTTCACCACCCTCTATACGAGGTAAACTGAAAGAAATACCAGCAGTCTAAACCACACATCAAGCATATAAACCATGCTGTTGACATATCTAATTTTTCCAAAAGAAAGCTAAAGTTGCTAGGACTAAGCCACATTTTAATGGGCTAAGGAAGCTATTTAGATACAAAAACAGATAATTGTGTTGCATCATTCTACTACTATATCCTCTGGAGGTTGATACACCACCAGTTCCTGCGGCATGTACTGTGCCAGGGGCACTGCATCTTCAATCACAGGAAGCCATTCTTCTACATTAGCCTTGGTCTTCTTCTTGCCATTGCCTGCCCAAAAAAGAGACAGAGATTTTATGAGAAGTATTAATGTTCTAGCTGACTGTACAGGGGTGCTATCAAAGCAAATAGAGTTTCTATGTTTCCATATTACCCAACACAAGGCACTTAGGACTATAAGAAATCCAGTTCTGTTGACTGGAGGCAGTTGTATTGCATACTCAATTATATCTGTAAAAGATTGCCAGTGCTGCATAACATCTTGTGTTTTACCCAACCAGAACCAGACTTGTTGTAGTAATGGACAAGTCAGAAATAAATGTGTAACTGATTCATTATTGGTACAGAAGACACAAGATGAGGATCCAGTCCACCCTTTAACCATTAGATTATCTTTTGTAAGTATTTTGTTATGCTGGGTCAACCACATGAAAATTCTAATTTTTGGGGGTATAGGTAGAGTCCACCACATCAAGGGTAAAACTGGAAAGTCCCATCTACAATTCAAAAAGTGATATAATGACTGAGTTGTGAACTTCCCTGAGGTTTCCCATCTCCAATTCACTCTATCATGTGAATGTGTGAAAGATGTAATACTGATGATATGAAGTATTGTCCCCCAATCCTGTTGGTTAGCCCCTTCTAAAGTCCTTCTAAATGACAGGTTATTCCCTTGGGAGTGTATGACATCAGTTAATAGTATTTGTTTTGTTCTACATAGTTGATAAAGTTCAGGAAACCTAGTAGCTAATGAGCATTCTAAATACCAAATATCAGTCCAAAATTTAACTACTGAGTTATTCCCTGGTTCATAGGTTATACTAAGTTCTCCTATATTTTCTAGTTGTAAAACCTGAGACCAGAAAGGTGACAGTGGCAAGGGGGTACCAGTATAATACTTATGCAAAATGATAGACTTCCATAACCCTTGAAACTCTGAATTTTTAAATTTCCACCACCATTTTAGCAGTAAAGCAATATTCATATGATTAAGATCTAAAACACCTAAACCTCCAAACTTTTTAGCTATGCAGATAGTTTCCCAGTTCATTAGTGCATATTTAAATTTCTTATCAGAACCCTGCCATAAAAACCTTCTCCTAATTTTATCTATTTGTTTCAATACTGTAGCTGGTATTCTAAATACTGACAGAGCATATAAAGGTATAGAGCTAAGAACTGAGTTTAATAAGGTAGCTCTGCCTCCTATTGAGAGTAGTTGACTTTGCCATCCAGGTAGTCTACTTTCTAATTTGTCTATAAGGAAGTTCCAATCTGACACTTGTAGTTTTTTAGTATGTAAAGGTAGTCCTAAGTATTTGATAGGAAATTCTCCTAGTTGGCATCTAAATATTTGGTGAAGTGCTACATTGTCATCTATATTAAGATTATACATTTCTGTTTTCTCATAATTCATCCTAATCCCAGACAAGGCTTCAAAGGCTACCATGAGCCACCAGGCAGCTTCCACATTGTTGTCCTGGGCAGCCAGGAACAAAATTGTGTCATCTGCATAGTGGCAGTTAGTGACAGCTTGTTGATCTAGACAAGCAGGACCTAATCCTTGTAATAAATCTAGACAAGCAGGACCTAATCTATACAATTGGAAAAGAACTAGTTTTCAAAGCAATTGATTATATTGACTGTAGATTTATTACACAATTGGGACAAACCACCCATGAAACTTGAACAAAATTATATCCACGGTTTTATAATTCATAACATTGCCAAATTTCCACCTCATGAAATTCCTATTAGAAAAGGGTTTTCTTAAAACTTTTTACACCCTGTGACAAAAAGGTCCCTGCTCAGGGACTGTTTTCTAAACAAACTTATTTTCTGTCGCAGTTCAGTCCCTGAACCCCATCAGAACAGAAAAATTACACTACAAACCCTATTTTTTTACCAGAATTTGCTTAGGGTAGTATAGAATGCTAAAACTTATAAAACAGACCCTGAAAAGTGTCAAATTCAACCAAAATGCTAAAATTTTGCAGAAAACTCCCTGATCTGTATTAGAAATATACCAGAAAACCAAAACGTGCTGGTACCAGTAAAAGATGCATTAAAATCACCATTTTACTCAATAAAATTACATGTTATCACAATAGAAACCAATCACACTATAGTACCAGTGGACATTGGAATTAACACACATCTTTTAAATTACCAAAAATGACCAAATCATGGACACAGATCAGCTTGACTCTAGTACCAGTTGGTACCAGAAGATAAAGTTTTTTTTTTTTTTTTTATAAATTACACTTTTTAAAATCACAGGATTAGTTCAAACAAAATGGTGCCAGTTGGTACCTCTAAACTGAATGGTGCCATCTCCTCTACTGAGCTTCCCCCTTTCTCCCTTTCCTTCAGTTTTATTTCTAATTTCGTTTAGAGGAGGAAGGCTGCACCCCTAGGCAGAAAGAGAAACAAAACAGATTGGAGAGGAGAGACAGAAGAGAGATGGGGGAAAAGAATGAAAAAAATGATAAAATTTGTTTAAACAAACCTTGCGTCCAGTTTGAGCGCACAATGAACAGGCAGATCCTTCGGGCGTTCTTGTCTGACAAGGCGGAGAAGGAGACCGATTTCGGGCGGCGGGGTCTGACAAGGCGGGGGTTCGGGCGCTCCTTCGGCCGTTCTTGTCTGAGAAGGCGGGATCCGATCTGAGAATGCGGGGGTCGAAGGCGAGGCGGCGCGGGTTCGCGTGTTTTTTTTTTTTTGGGTAACCTAAACTGCGGGAGGAGACAGAGAGAAAGGCAATGGTGCGCGGCGCGCGGGTTTTCATGAGACCCTTCAGCGACCGGGACAAATCGGTCGCTGAAGCCTATTATCGCCGGTCGCTGAAGGTGTCGTCGCCGAAATCAATTTTTTTTTTTTTTTTTGCCTGAGAGGAGGTCATCAGCGACCGGCGACGGGAGCGGTCGCTGAAGACTTGTTTTGTTGTAGTGGGTCAGCTGTACCCAAAAACTGCACCCGAGATGAGTCCGTATTTTCTGATTATCAGTACGTCACAGTTTATAACGTTTTGATTGAAATCATTGTCTAACGGATATTTAATTATTGTAAAAGATATATTTATTTGTTTTATTTCAACATAATTATTAATAATTGTTTGAAATTACAAACAAGTTTTTTTTGGTTTAGATTGTTGATATTTATCATTACGCATTTTGATGTTTTCTTAGGAAAAATTAGAGGTTGACCTTTATTTTTGAGATAAAAACTTGTATATCACTCAAGTTCTTTGTTAGATAAAGGTGGGGGATAATCTCCTTATCTTTAAATATCTATAAGAATGCTTCATCCGAATTTCAAATTTGTGACTTTTTACACAAAAATTATTGTCTTTAACCAGTAGACCACATGAAGGTTCTCAGATTTTGATGTTAATATAATTATTTTGAATTTTTAAATTTAATCCTTCCAAATGTTCACTAGATTATTAGATAGTACATATATGTTATTTTGAACTTTCACACTCAATATCTTAATCACTTCTAAAATACAGGTTTAATTATTGCATCATACATATTTAATTATTATAATTAATATATACATCCAGTTAGTACACATTTATTTAATTAAAAAAAGTCAATTAAAAATAACTGGAAGATATTGAGAACTTAAAAAAAAAAAGTATACTTTATATTATGAATAATGTGGAAACCATACCATTTATATCCCAACAAGTGTGAAAACCCCCGGAAACAGCCCAGAAAAAGAAGGATTCATGAAACGCGTGTTTCGTGGCAATCAGGCATGGAACCAACCAAAGCTTAAGTGCATGGTAAGAAATAGACTGTGACCAATATATATATTAGAATTAAGAATGAAAATAGAAATTTGGGAAAAACAAAATCACGGACAAGATCAAACTTTTACTGAGATTAAGCTATAAACTAACAAAAATTTTATAAACTAAGAAGATTCAATGCAAAGGACATGATAAGCAAACTAAACTATCACTCACAAGATTTACTCCATATTTCTATAAACTAAGAAGCAAGGACATGATAAGCAAATATCCAGGACATGATAATACCGACTCCAAAAGATTAGAACCACAATCCTTTTTTTACTCTAACCCAACCAAAAGAAAAAGAAATCACACAGATGATAGTTTTCCCACTAATTAATATCACACATGACATTTCCTAGTCACCATACAGAATAATAATCCTAGTCATAATCACAATGATATTCAGTCTCAAAATGGTCATCACCAAAATTTGGGAATTCACCTCCACAAACAGGAACATATTATAAGCTCATTCTCGAGAAGGTGGAGCTCATCTCTTCAAGCTCTTTCTTCTTGGTGTCATACACGTATGCATCCTTGGGCACATCGTGCTTGAGCCATTCGATCATCTTGTCGACAGCTTCAGCAATGTACTTGGCGTATTCACCTGATGCCTTATCATTCTTCACCAACTTCCTCAAGGAGTATGCATAGTCTTCCAATGAGTTCTTGGCTAAAACCTTCTTTTTAAATTGTTCATCCTCCATTCTATACCTTGCTGCTTGCTGCACCATCCTATCTATCTCCTGCTTGCTGAGCCTGCCCTCTCTATTGATCAAGGTGATTTCTTTCTTTTTACCGCTTACTGGCTCCTCAGCAGATACATGCAATATGCCGTCACTGTCAATTTTAAAAGATACAACTATGTTGGTTTCACCTCTTGGCGCAGGATGGATCCCAGATAATAAAAACTGACCAAGTAGATTATTGTCTTTACACCGCACACGTTCTCCCTCGTAAACTTTGATGCTGACTGCAGATTGGAAATCAGTGGTCGTGGAGTACTCGTGTGACTTCTGTGTTGGTATTGGCATGTTCCTTGGAATGATGACATGTGTGATATCACCTAAAACATTAATTCCAAGAGAAAGTGGGGTAACATCAATGAGCACCAAATTCATGATCTCCTCAGTACCTTGCCCGCTTAAATTTGCAGCATGTATGGCAGCACCATATGCGACAGCTTCATCTGGATGGATGCTTTTACATAGCTCCTTACCACTAAAATAATTCTTCAAGAGTTGTTGGACTTTAGGAATCCGGGTAGAACCACCAACGAGAACCACCACATCAATATTGTCCTTGTCTATGCCAGCATCCTCATGACACCTTGCCACAGTCTCAATACATTTTTTGAAAAGGTCCATGTTGAGCTCTTCAAACCGTGCACGAGTTATTGTGGAATAAAAATCAATCCCCTCATAGAGACAATCGATGCTGACAGCAGTTTGAGTGGTGGTGGAGAGGATTCTCTTCGCCTGTTCGCATGCGGTCTTAAGGCGCCTCAAAGCCCTTGGATTGCTGCTAATGTCCTTCCTATGCTTCCTTCTAAACTCTTCAACCAAATATTTCACCATACGGTTGTCAAAGTCCTCCCCGCCGAGGTGGGTGTCACCAGCAGTGGCCTTCACCTCAATTACACCATTGCTAATACTAAGCAAGGAGACATCAAAAGTGCCACCACCAAGGTCAAAAATAAGCAAATTCTTCTTCACAGAAGAGTTGACCTCATTTGTATCAAAGCCGTAAGCCACAGCAGCTGCAGTCGGCTCATCCATGATACGCATAACATTTAGGCCAGCAATAACGCCAGCATCTTTGGTGGCCTGACGCTGAGCATCATTGAAGTATGCAGGGACAGTGACTACGGCATCTTTTACGGTGCAACCGAGGAATGCCTCTGCCACTTCTTTCATCTTTGTAAGAATCATTGAAGATATCTGCTCAGCAGCAAAGTGCTTCTCCTCACCTTGATAATCGACAATGATATTGGGCCGGTCATCATTGCCCTCAATTACCTTGAAAGGCCAGAGCTTCTTGTCACTTTGGACGCATGGATCAGAAAAGCGTCTGCCAATCAACCGCTTGACAGCTAAAAGAAAATGAAAACAAGAAAATCATTATGCTATTTTAAGCCATAAATGACTCTTCTATTGGTATGTTAGATTCTGCAAGTCAATTCTACTATAAATAATTGATAAATACTATACTCAACAAGAAAATCCTCTAATAATATCAAGTAACTATTTAAATTCTAATCGTAACTTTTTGTAAAAAAAAAAAAAATCAAATTTGTTCAGTCAAGAAAATTCACAAAACAGTATCCACTTTTTCTAGTAGCAGCAACCACACGGATTCGCCACATCAAGTACCACATTTTTTACAACCAAAATACTGCATTCTACTCGCATATGTGTTTTTATGTTATAATATTCTAGATTATCGGTCAACTACAATGCATGAATCAATGTTACAGAAGCAACAAATCAAGTTCTTGGCACTATTTTGAACATCAGAACATAACAAAGAGTTAGTTACAAGATAAACTTTAATGAACTAAGACTCAATTTAGTCAAAAATATGAACATCTAAAGAAGCATCAAGCAGGAGCACCAAATAAAACTGATAAATAATGATAAAAGAGCAGATTGGTAAAGTACTACGAGTTTTGTTGTCCTGATATTTTGCCCTGTGCAGATCCCCCCATTTTTGTTAGGTGGCAAAACATCCAATTGATAAGAAAATGGCACATTTTATGGTCTGGCATGCCAAGTGAAATATGAAAGGAGAGGGGTACCTATTAGAATAATTTTGGTGAAAGTAGGAGAAATTTGGTGCTTTTGGCTTTACTTTGTGTATTGAGAGATGCTTCCAAATAAAATACAACATTTAGCAACTCCAATGAGAAATAAGTACAGTTAAATAGGAAAAAGGTTTGTAAATAACTTTTTTTTAGCAATATATTTGTTGGTGGTTACTTTAACCACTAACCCTAAAAAAAAAAAAAAAACTCCAGTGAGAAATTAAAGAATGTGGCAATTTATGTGAGAAATAAATACGAAAGACTGTGCTTGAGTCACTTCATCAGAAAGAAAAAATATTAGAAGAGCGAGACACACCAAAGACAGTATTGGTAGGGTTGCTAGCGGCCTCATTCTTAGCCGCATCACCGACGAGTCTCTCAGTTTCTTTGAAGCCCACGCAAGAAGACGTCGTACGGTTTCCCTGGTCATTGGCGATGATCTCCACTCGGTCATTCCGCCAGACCCCAACACAGGAGTATGTCGTGCCGAGGTCGATTCCGATTGCGGGGCTCCTTCTTCCAGCCATGGCCTAATTTGTTGGTTACACTAAGCAAAAGAATCAACTGTGTCTGTGAGAGCAACAATCGCGTGGGAGTGTAAATAGCGCCAGAGAACAAATTTGGGGGGGCAATCTGAAAATTTTCACTGCTTTGATATGTGTCCCCAAAAGTTGCATCTCCTTTGATTTTGCCTTTCCCAAAATCACTGCTTTATTAAAGCCACTTTTGTCATTCTGGGTTTACTTTAAATTTGCTTAACCATTAAGTTTGAAAACTTCTACGGTGCAGATAAGAGAAACAAAAAATACGACATTTATTTTTTTTTCTTATTAATTTATCTATTTGATTACCTAGAAAGAAAGAAAAAAAAAAAACAGAGACTGACAATGGAGAGCCACTCAGCAATTAATGAAATTGAATACCAAATTTCATATGGGGCCGATGTTATTGAGTGCTAGAATACCTATTGAGGGACAAAAACAGAATAAGCAACAAATAGGAAAGAACATGAGAGATACAAGATAACAACATCAAATAATTATTTCAAGACATTTATTACATCAAATAAGTAACCAACTATTCATTTTCCAACAACACTACCTCAGACTTAACAATCTGCTTAATAAAAAATAAAAATAAAGAACTCAAAATGATTCAGCTTCGAATCATAGTCCCCACCCCCTCAATATCAATTTTAAATTATTAAAATATTATTAAAAATTCATTAAAATATTATTGTTATTATTTTAAAAAATTAAATAAAGATACATTTATCAAGGATATTCTAGTTGTTTCACAAAATTATTATCGTTGATTACATAATTTATTAAAGGCCAGAAGCCCATAACATTAGTCATTAATCATTTAATAGATATTCTCAATCTACTACTGACCAAAAGGTCAAAAACCATCTAACGCAGCTAGGGGTGCAAACGGATCGTATATGGATCAGATAGTGGTAAAACCACATAGTATCTGCTTTTAATTTTCGGATACGGATACGGATAAGGATACGGATCGGATATTAGACGGATACATATGGATATGAATCGGATATCGGATATCCGTAAATATATACATAATATTTTCATAATATTTAGTAAACTATATGGTATTTGTCTACTATTCGAATACAGATAATTAAAATTTAAAATCATATCCATATCTGTATCCGCACGAATATTCGAATATCGGATATTCGTATCTAATTTTCGAATACCAGACACAATCGAATAATATCCGACCCGTTTGTACTCCTAAACGCAGCTATGCGGTGGCTGTGTTTAAACAATGAAACGTAGGCTTAGTTACAAAAACTAACAAAAGCAATTGGAATGCGTCTTCTGAGGGTTACTCATTACTTCCAGCTTTGAACAGAGTGAGACTTGAGTCTTCATCCGGTTAGATTTGATATGTAGGATAATTGTTATATTGAAAGAATCCGAGCTGATGGGCACCGTGCTTATCAAGGAGTTCAAATCTAGTGCGATACCCTACCATGTAGAATGAGATTTGCATCATCTGTTTTAACCTGACACGATTCTCAAAGCAGTTCTCTACAATTCAAACAGCTACCAAAATAATTTTAGTTCAGCTAGGAATTATTCTATTCTGATACTATACCACCCGTTTATAAAGGCGGTTGGTCACCAAGAGGAAAGGCAGCAACGAATTCAGGTCCGGTGCAATATTTGATTGAGTAGAATAAGATCCTGAGTCGTCAAATTTTAATCTGACACAAATCTAAATAGGCACCGAATTTCAATCGTTCGTTCTTTTTACAACATTAGTTTTTTTATTTTATAATTGTTATAATTTTTTCACATTTTCGATCTTTTTTTTTTTTTATTTTTTCCTTAAACAAGCTTAAATTTAAAAAATTAAATGTGATTAAATGTGACCAATTTGATCACAATATGACTATAACATGTCGTGATTATTCGTGTGTGGTGATCATTTCTCACGATTTTAATCACGATATGATATGTAAAAACTTAACTACCAGGTGGTAGCTGGTGGTATATGGTCTTGGATCGATGATGAGTAGTGTGTAGGTGGGGTATACTCAGTGTATGGAATTGATAGTGTGTAGGTGGGGTATACTAAGTGTATGAGATTAATAGTGTATGGGTTAAAATGGAATATCAAGTGTCGAGACAGGGTCTGGAATACCAAGTGTCGAGGCTAGTATATAGTATGCTATAATACAGCTATTCAATATAACAGATATCCTATAAGTTATAAATTTAAGTCTTATAGTTATAAATGATAGGATCTCAATTCTAAGTAGTATACATATAAAAGATATCTTATCAGTTAGAAGTAGTATTTAAACTAGTTTTTGATTGGATCTTCTGAAAGGTGTAATATATTTAAATAACAAGCTCTAAGTGTAAAGAGTATTGGATGGCATACGTATTAAAATAGTAAAACATAGTAATAAATTAATAAATAAAAAGGAGATAAAATATATACTAATATAAATAAGAATGTAATATATAATTAGTTAAATTAAGGATTATCAAAAAATTACCATAAAAAGCATTCCAAAATGAACTAACTACTAGACCGCATAAGATATAAAAAAAAGTCTATATAGTAATAAAATAATATAAAGAAAAGAAGGTTAAAATGAATAGGCAAAAAGAACAATATAAAAAGTAACTAAGGAATTAAGGTAAAAAAGATAAGAATAAGGACCTCTAAAAAAGATGAATTAAAAAAGATAAAAATAAATAAAATACAAGAAATAAGGCATAAATAAGAGTAAAGAGAAGGATTAAAAGAGATAGAGTATATACTATAATATGTATCTTACTTTTACAACGGGACAAAAATTTACTTCCTAAATTTGATTGAAAAATCAGCAAAAGCAAGCTAATTATATCTCGTGAGGATTCAATTCATCTACAATACGGAGTATGTTTTCTACATTTATCTAGACATAAATTTATAGCATCTCATGTTCACTCATCACTTCCAACTTTGAACAAGTGAGAGTTTTCATCCGGTTAGATTTGAACCGTAAATATGTAGGATAATGGTTATATATATTGAAAGAATCAGAGGTTCGAAGCGCATCGATACTCAGGGGCGGACCCACACGGTCCCAGGGGCAGTTGCCCTTTCCTAGATTTTGAGTTTTAGTGGAGATTTGTCGGTTCCGACCGACTTTGCTTCATTCTGAAAAAAAATTTGCCCCCCTCTGAATATTTAATTTGTAATTCGAATAAAATTTAGGATTAAAATTGAAATTAATTTATTGAATTTTGATTGGTAATTAGAATTATAGGTTAGAACATCATAAATTACAAGTCAAAATATTGAAAAGTATAAGTTAAAATATTATTTTTTATTGAATATCTAACTAATTAATTAATTTAAAGTTATTTAAATCGATTCGATATTTTCTTTGTCCCCGATAAAAATTCTGAATCCACCGCTGTAAATACCAATGCTTATGAAGGCGGTTGGAGAGGAAAGGCAACAACAAGGCTTTGTCACTTCTTTGAAAATGTAAAAGGAGTATGTTTTCTCAATCGTCGTATAAGTCAGAAAAATGAAAGTAATGCATGAAGGTAGGGTGTCCGTGTCCGGATTAAACAATCTGAATTCGGATACGATATTCACAATACTCAAACGGTTCGGATATTCGAATATATCCGGATCCAAAACACACTCCCCACGCTCTCAAATGTAGATTTGATTATTAGATAATATACATATGTTATTTTAAACTTTCACACTCAAAATCTAAAATTTTGAGTGTATTAATTACTTCTAAAATTAATACACGTTTAATTATTGCGTCATACAAATTTGATTATTATAAATATATATCCAATTACTACACATTTATTTAATTTTAAAGAAAACAATTAAAAATAATTGGGAGATATTGAGAACTTAAAAAAAGTATACTTTATATAATGAATGATGTGGATACCATATATACCATCATATCCCACCAAGTGTGAGAACCCCGGAACCAGCCTAGAAAAGGAAGGATTCATGAAACACGTGTTTATTTACAAGCAGGCATGAAACCAACCAAAGCTTAAGCGCTTGGGTAAGAAATAGACGGTAACTAATATATATATTAAAGAATTAAGAATGAAAATAGACTAAGAAGCAAACTTTTACTAGCAAGATCAAATTTTTACTGAGATATACTCCAAATTCATATAAACTAAGAAGCAAGGACATGATAAGCAAATATCATGCAAAGAAAATAACTTACTGGCTAATGTCCAGGACTCCAGGTGCTATACTGACTCCAAAATATTAGAACCACAATCCGCTTTTACTCTAACCCAACCAAAAGAAAAAGAATTCACACAGATGATAGTTTTCCCACTAATTAATATCACATATGACATATACCCTAATCATCATCAGAATAATGGTCCTCGTCATCACTACAATGATAGTCTTCTTCAGTCTCAGAAAGGTCATCACCAAAATTTGAAAATTTACCAGAAAAAAACGGAACATATTGGTTCATTCTCAAGAGGGTGGAGCTCATCTCTTCAAGCTCTTTCTTCTTGGTGTGATACACGTATGCATCCATGGGCACATCGTGCTTGAGCCATTCGATAATCTTGTCGACATATTCAGCAATAGACTTGATATATTCACCTGATGCCTTTGAAATGATAATATCGTTCTTTGCCAACTTCCTCAAGGAGTATGCATAGTCTTCCAGCGAGTTCTTGGCTAAAACCTTCTCTTTAAACTGTTCATCCTCCATTCTATTCCTTGCTGCTTCCTGCACCATCCTATCTATCTCCTGCTTGCTGAGCCTGCCCTCTCTATTGATCAAGGTGATTTGTTTCTTTGTACCGCTGAATGGCTCCTCAGCAGATACATGCAATATGCCATCGCTATCTATTTTAAAATATACATTCACCTTGGTTTCACCTCTTGGCGCAAGATGGATCCCAGATAGTACAAACTGGCCAAGTAAATTGTTATCTTTACTCCGCGCACGCTCTCCCTCATAAACTTTGATGCTCATTGCAGATTGAAAATCTTCAATTGTGGAGTACTCATGCCACTTCTGTGTTGGTACTGGCGTGTTCTTTGGAATGATGACAGATGTAATTTCACCTAATACATTAATGCCAAGCGAAAGTGGGGTAACATCAATGAGCACCAAATTACTGATCTCCTCAGTACCTTGCCCGCTTAAATTTGCAGCATGTACAGCAGCACCATATGCGACGGCTTCATCTGGGTGGATGCTATTACATAGCTCCTTACCACTAAAATAATTCTTCAAGAGTTGTTGGACTTTCGGAATCCGGGTAGAACCGCCAACGAGAACCACCACATCAATGTTGTCCTTGACTATGCGAGCATCCTCATGACACCTTGCCACAGTCTCTGATTCAATTTAGAGAACACAAGCCTCCCAAGAAATCCCTTCCCTCCCTCAATTTTATTTATCAAAAATCGGTATTACAAATTCTAGTTTTTTCTCTTTTTTTCTTCTACTCTTCTGTACATGCGCCTCACCCTATATTTATTTCTTTTTTCCTTCCTATCTATATTTAGAAATAAACAAATACAATACAAATCAAAGATCCTATACAGCTAGACTAATTTACAGAGATGATATGGTGATTGCCTCCGAATTGGTGAGATTCCTTTCCTGCTTATCTCCTTCCGGTTTTGTTCCTTCCAACCTTGGTATCGTGACAGCTTGTAAATCTGACAGTCTCAATACATTTGTTGAAAAGGTCCACATTAAGCTCTTCAAACCGTGAACGAGTTATTGTGGAATAGAAATCAGTCCCCTCATAGAGACAATCAAGGCTTACAGCAGTTTGGGTGGTGGTGGAGAGGATCCTCTTCGCCTGTTCACATGCGGTCTTAAGGCGCCTCAAAGCCCTCGGATTGCTGCTAATGTCCTTTCTCTTCTTCCTCTTAAACTCTTGAACCAAATGATTCACCATACGGTTGTCAAAGTCCTCCCCGCCGAGGTGGGTGTCACCAGCAGTGGCCTTCACCTCAATTACACTGTTGCTAATACTAAGCAGTGAGACATCAAAAGTGCCACCACCAAGGTCAAATACAAGCACATTCTTCTGCATAGGAGAGTTAACATCATTTGTATCAAATCCGTAAGCCACAGCAGCTGCAGTTGGCTCATCCATTATACGTATAACATTTAGGCCAGCAATAACGCCAGCATCTTTCGTCGCCTGACGCTGGGCATCATTGAAGTATGCAGGAACAGTTACTACGGCATCTTTTACCGTGCAACCGAGGAATGCCTCTGCCACTTCTTTCATCTTTGTAAGGATCATTGCAGATATCTCCTCAGCAGCAAATTGCTTCTGCTCACCTTGATAATCAACAATGATGTTGGGCCGATCACCATTGCCCTTGATTACCTTGAAAGGCCAGAGCATCTTGTCACTTTGGACGCATGGATCAGAAAAGCGTCTGCCAATCAACCGCTTGGCAGCTGAAAGAAAATGAAAACAAGCAAATCATTAGGTTATTCTAAGCCATAAATGACTCTTTAATTGGTATGTTAGATTATGTAAGTCAATTCTACAATAAATAATTGATAAATACTATACTCAACAAGAAAATGCTCTAATAAAATCAACTATTTAAATTCTAATCCTACCTTTTTGAAAAAAAAAAAAATCAAATTTGTGCAGTCCAAGAAAATTCACAAAACAGTTTCCACTTTTTCTAGTAGCAGCAACCACACGGATTGACCACATCAAGTAGCACATTTTTGACAACCAAAATACTGCATTCTACTCGCATATGTGTTTTTATGTTATAATAGTCTAGATTATCGGTCAACTACAATGCATGAATCAATGTTACAGAAGCAACAAATCAAGTTCTTGGCACTATTTTGAACATCAGAACATAACAAAGAGTTAGTTACAAGGTAAACTTCAAGGAACTAAGACTCGATTAAGTCAAAAATATGAACATCTAAGAGCAGGAGCACCAAATAAAACAGATAAATAATGATAAAAGAGCATATTGATATTTTGCCCTGTGCAGATGCCCCCTTTTTTGGTCCGGCGTGTCAAGTGAATAAAATGAAAGGAGAGGGGTACCTATTCGAATAAACTTGGTGAAAGTAGGAGAAATTTGGTGCTTTTGGTTTTACTTTGTGTACCCAGAGAAGCCTCCAAATAATACAACTTTAGTAACTCCAGTGAGAAATAAGTACAGTTAAATAGGTACCTAGTTACGATGAGTTGATATGCAAAAGGTTCTTGTAAATAACTTTTTTTTATCAATATATTTGTTGGTGGTTACTTTAACCACTAATCCTAAAAAAACAAAAATCAAGTGAGAAATTAAAGAATGTGGCAATTTATGTGAGAAATAAATACGAAAGCTCTGTGTTTGAGTCACTTGATCAGAAAGAAGAAAATATTAGAAGAGCGAGACACACCAAAGACAGTATTGGTAGGGTTGCTAGTGGCCTCATTCTTAGCCGCATCACCGACGAGTCTCTCAGTTTCTTTGAAGCCCACGCAAGAAGATGTCGTACGGTTTCCCTGGTCATTGGGAATAATTAATCTCCACTCGGTCATTCCGCCAGACCCCAACGCAGGAGTATGTCGTGCCGAGGTCGATTCCGATTGCGGAGTTCCTTCTTCCAGCCATGGCCTAATTTGTTGGTTACACTAACATCTTGTTTGGATGGAGAGTAGAGGAAGGGGAATGAAAAGAAAAGAAAAAATTTCATTGAATTATGTTTGGTTGATAAAATTATGTCGGAGGTGAAGGGTACATGAGGGAAAAAGTTTAACCTTGTATGTTTATAATTAATAGAATCGATTTCCCTTCTTATTTTGGGTGTAACGGATGGAAAAATATTTTGTTGCAGATATTTTCAAAGAGAATGACACAAATGCCCAACCCAATATTTTACCTATATAATTCTCATCCAAGTTTATTTATCACAAATCTACATAAGCCACCGAATTTCTCATTAAACTTTCTAAATTTCAATTAATCAAACAAAAAATAAGATGGAAAAAAAAGTTAAATTTATTTTTTCTCGTTAATCATCCAAACAAGAAGAGATTAAATATGTTAATCTTCCTTTCTATTCCATTTTATTTCTTTTTATTCTTCACCTCCCCTCCCTTCCTCTACTCTCCATCCAAACAAGGTGTAAGCAAAAGAATCGACTGAGAGGGAGAGAGCAAGAATCGCGTGGGAGAGTAAATAGCACCAGAGAACAAACTGGGGTTAATCTGAAAATTTTCACTCCTTTGTTATGTGTCCCCAAAAGTTGCATCTCCGGTTAGTATATTTGATTAGTTATTTTCAATGCTCATAATTCTCAGTGCGAATTTAATTTAATTTTAGCCTACGGGCTTTAGTGATAAAAAAATGCGAATTTAATTTCTATACGAGAGAGGGATATGAGAAATTAATTAGATACAATATCTCATGGAACCGTAGACAGTTATTTTTCATATTCAAAATCTTAATATTTACTCGCTCTGCAGTTGATCTTGAAAATCAGATCGGATCATATACTCCAGAGTCTAGACCTAACTTGAGTCCACAACGTGCACTAATTAATTAATTAGATAAAATTACTAAACTAGCATAAACCGTGAACACTAACATTAAGCATCCGGCAATATAACAGGAGCGTATTCAAATTAAATTTGAAAATTAAATTATACTTGTATGCATTAACAAATTTCATTAGACTCAACCTGGCAACTCGAAGTCCCGAATTAAATATCTCTAGGAGTATTGCAGCGGACTGCAGCTGGACCCCTCAACTGATCCATTTGTACTTGAAGTTACTCCTTAGAACATCTACATTCCAGCAACTCAAATGAGTTTCTAAATAACTGTTAACCACTTTTAGTAAGGTCTCTAAAATTTATAACTCTCATATCTCTGGAATTAATTTTAGAGTTTCTATTAAGCCACATCAGCAAGAAACTAAAAAGGAGAAATAATTTGAGCCAATCATTTAATCAGCATGGAGTTTATAAATAGTTTTTTAATAAGAAACTTTACTGCATAGTTTCTAAATAAGAAATTCTTCAGCAGATACATGCAGAATGGCTCCTCAGCAGATACATGCAATATGCCGTCGCTGTCAATTTTAAAAGATACATTAATCTTGGTTTCACCTCTTGGTGCAAGATGGATCTCAGATAGTGAAAACTGGCCAAGTAAATTGTTATCTTTACTCTGCACACGCTCTCCCTCATAAACTTTGATGTCGATTACAGATTGAAAATCTGAACTTGTGGAGTACTTGTGCCACTTCTGTGTTGGTATTGGTGTGTTCCTTGGAATGATGACCGATGTAATATCACCTTTAATATTAATGCCAAGCGAAAGTGGGGTGACATCAATGAGAACCAAATTACTGATCTCCTCAGAACCTTGCCCGCTTAAATTTGCAGCATGTATGGCAGCACCATATGCGACAGCTTCATCTGGGTGGATGCTATTACATAGCTCCTTACCACTAAAATAATTCTTCAAGAGTTGTTGGACTTTCGGAATCCGGGTAGAACCGCCAACGAGAACCACCACATCAATGTTGTCCTTGACTATGCGAGCATCCTCATGACACCTTGCCACAGTCTCAATACATTTCTTGAAAAGGTCCACATTGAGCTCTTCAAACCGTGCACGAGTTATTGTCGAATAGAAATCAGTCCCCTCAGAGAGACAATCAAGGCTTACAGCAGTTTGGGTGGTGGTGGAGAGGATCCTCTTTGCCTGTTCACATGCAGTCTTAAGGCGCCACAAAGCCCTCGGATTGCTGCTAATGTCCTTCCTCCGCTTCCTCTTAAACTCTTGAACCAAATGATTGACCAGACGGTTATCAAAGTCCTCCCCGCCGAGGTGGGTGTCACCAGCAGTGGCCTTCACCTCAATTACACCGTTGTTAATACTAAGCAATGAGACATCAAAAGTGCCACCACCGAGGTCAAATATAAGCAAATTCTTCTTCACAGAAGAGTTAACCTCATTTGTATCAAAGCCGTAAGCCACAGCAGCTGCAGTCGGCTCATCCATTATACGCATAACATTTAGGCCAGCAATAACACCAGCATCTTTGGTGGCCTGACGCTGAGCATCATTGAAGTATGCAGGGACAGTGACTACGGCATCTTTTACAGTGCAACCGAGGAATGCCTCCGCCACTTCTTTCATCTTTGTAAGAATCATTGCAGATATCTCCTCAGCAGCAAATTGCTTCTTTGCACCTTGATAATCAACAATGATGTTGGGCCGATCATCATTTGCCTTGATTACCTTGAAAGGCCAGAGCTTCTTGTCACTTCGAACGCATTCATCTGAATAGCGTCGGCCAATCAACCGCTTGACAGCTAACAGAAAATGAAAACAAGCAAATCATAATGTTATTTTTAAGCCATAAATGACTCTTTTATTGGTATGTTAGATTCTGTAAGTCAATTCTACTATAAATAATTGATAAATACTAAACTCAACAAGAAAATGCTCAGATAAAATCAAGTAACTACTTAAATTCTAATCCTACCTTTTGGTAAAAAAAAAAAAAAATCAAATTTGTTCAGTCCAAGAAAATTCACAAAACAGTATCCACTTTTTCTAGTAGCAGCAACCACGCGGATTGGCCACATCAAGTAGCACGTTTTTTACAACCAAAATACTGTATTCTACTCGCATCTGTGTTTTTAAGTTATAATAGTCTAGATTATTGGTCAATTACAATGCATGAATTAATGTTACAGAAGCAACAAATCAAGTTCTTGGCACTATTTTGAACATCAGAACATAACAATGAGTTGGTAACAAGGTGAACTTTAATGAAGTAAGACTCAATTAAGTCAAAAATATGACCATCTAAAGAAGCATCAAGCAGGTGCACCAAATAAACAAATAAATAATGATAAAAGAGCAAATTGATAAAATACTAAAGAGTTTAGTGTCCTGAAATTTTTTGCCCTGTGCAGATCCCCCCATTTTTTGCCCTGTGCCAAGTGAATAAAATGAAAGGAGAGGGGTACCCTATTAGAATAAATTTGGTGAAAGTAGGAGAAATTTGGTGCTTTTGGTTTTACTTCGTGTACTCAGAGAAGCCTCCAGATAAAATACAATTTTTAGCAACTCCAGTGAGAAATAAGTGCAGTTAAATAGGTACCTAGGTAGGATGAGTTGATAGGCAAAAGGTTCTTATAAATAACTTTTTTTTTTATCAATATATTTGTTGGTGGTTACTTTAATTAACCACTAACCCTAAAAAAAAAAAACTCCAGTGAGAAATTAGAGAATGTGGCAATTTATGTGAGAAATAAATACGAAAGCTTGAGTCACTTGATCAAAAAGAAAAAATATTAGAACAGCGAGACACACCAAAGACGGTATTGGCAGGGTTCCTAGTGGCCTCATTCTTAGCTGCATCACCGACGAGTCTCTCGGTTTCTTTGAAGGCCACGTAAGAAGGCGTTGTACGGTTTCCCTGGTCATTGGCAATGATCTCCACTCTGTTATTTCGCCAGACTCCAACGCAGGAGTATGTCGTGCCGAGGTCGATTCCAATTGCGGGACTCATGCTGCTTCTTCCAGCCATGGTCTAATTTGGTTGGTCACACTAAGCAAAAGAATCGATTGAGAGGGAGAGAGCAAGAATCGACTGTGAGAGCAACAATCGCGTGGGAGAGTAAATAGCGCCAAAGAACAAACTGGGGGTAATCTGAAAATTTTCACTCCTTTGATAAGTGTCCCCAAAAGTTGCATCTCCGGTTGGTATATTTGATTAGTTATTTACTTATTTACTTATTTTCAACGCTCATAATTGCGAATTTAATTTAATTTTAGCCTACGGGATTTAATGATAAAAAAATGCGAATTTAATTTAAGTTTGTTTTCAAATTCAAAATCTTTTTTTTTAATGGTAAGGTGACAAATTGCCATCTTACTATTTTGCTTTGATAAAAAGCTATTACACGGATGTCCGAAAATTAATTAAAGCTAATAATTACAGCACACTATATTTCAACACTAATATAAATAAAAGTAAAACTGTAGCTGGCTGAGTCTTCCTGCACAATCATCAGTTTTGAAACCACTGTGATTTCGTGCATCGTCTCTCCCACCAGAATCCTCACCATCCTTTGTTTTTGGTTGAAAATTTTGTTGTTTCGTTCGCGCCACAAAGTCCATAATCTTGCTACCCATGTTGTTTTTCAAGTTTTTCAAAATTTTAATATTCACTTGCTCTCCAGTTGATTCAACCCAGTCTGTCTCTCGATCTTGCAAATCATATCAGATCATATACTCTAGATTTTACCTGAGTCCACAATGTGCACTAATTAATTAATTAGAGAAAATCACTAAACCAGCATAAACCATAAACACTAACTATTATAACTCGAAAATTTTAAAAAAGATTAATTAAGTATAAAACTATAATTTAAGGTAAATTAAATCGTAATTTAGATCCATAATTAATTTTTTTTTAGTATTCGAAACTTTAAATTCTTATGGAATTGAAATTTAAAATAATCAAGTGATTATAAGAGTTAAAACGACAAATTAACGATAAATTAAAATTAGGACAAATTAAAAATATTATTTAAACCCGTAACTAAAATTTTCAACGACTCGAAATCTTATATTCCATTGGAATTTAAAATTTTCAGTTATAAAGAATAACAAAAATCGTACCTGCCACACAGACAGCTACACATCCAAGAACAGCTTGGGTCCGATACCCATCGGACTCAAAATTAGAGACCGTTCGATTCACTTTAAGATTTGTGCGCACGAATTTTTTAAAACAGACGTGAAAATTGCGGGCGCGAATCTTAAAACAGATCGGACGGTCACCGAACCCATCGGACTCACTTTGAGTCCGATGGACATCGGATCCAAATTGGTTCTCACAACCCCAGCCAGCTAGCCTTACCCTCTCCATGTCTCTCTTCCTATTCTTATGGCAGATGGACCCCACCCCCAACTTAAAACCTTTTTTTCTTTTTACCCCACGAATCTCAAATTCCAATAATACTGCCCCTGTGCTAACTCGAATCTCAAAGCGGCTGAGAGTAAATCTCAAACCGTAAAGTGAAGAGAATCTTTTACACATATTGGAGAGGATACTTATTCCTGACTAACGGATCCCACCCCATTTAATTCCACTTCTTCTTTCCTTCCTGGTAAAGGAATCGGACCCTTCCCCCTTTTTTTTTTTTTAAACGCCTTTCTCTCTCCTTCTGTCCCGTCACCTCTCTGAACGAGTATTCTCTGCGTTAACTCAAAAACGAATCTTTTGTGTTCATGAATCTGAACCGTTTGATTTTAAACAGAGGCAATCTGACTTCTGACTATAACTTAGAAGATTTTCAATATTCGTGCGTATCTAGTCCGCATGAATCTTAAAACAGATTGAATGGTCGAAATTCATTAACTCAAAAAATTCTCTTATGAGTTAATGCAGAGGATACGAATTCTCACCTCTCCCCCCCGCTCATGCAAGAATCCGTATCCTCTGCATTAACTCAAATTTTGAGTTAAGATCTGACCGTCCTATTGAGATCCGCACTAATATTAAAGTGCACGTGCATTATAGGAGTGGACAGGATTGGTCCGAATTCTGATCGTACGGTTCATAAATTAACTCAAACGGTGCGTTAATGCAGAGGATACGTGTTCCTCATGCAAAATCAACGTCGTACCCACGTGCCTTAACTCACGCACCCACGCCGTGTACGACCCTGTGCCCCTCTGTCACTGTCAGATCCTAAATCTGACAAGGCTTAGAACAACGTGAATTGAACATGAACATAGAACAATCAAACAATTTTATTGAAATTCAATAGAAAATGGGGATACACGGCGCAAGGCCAAAACGTAACTAGAACACACAATTTTCAATATCATAGTCTAATCTAAACTGGTTATGCTTACTGCCTATTTATAGGCGAAACTCATAAAAAAAGAAAATCTAAAATCTAATGAATGGATCTTGTTATTCATTGTCAGATTGACGCATCAGCTCAGACCCGACCCATTTATTCTCAACAGACTAAACTAAGAGCATCTATAATGGTGATTTCTTTTAAATTGCTAATCTGATGTGTTAATTGCTAATATAATTGCTGAAATGTAGCATAGTTTTTAAATTAGCAAGTTTGCTTTAAAAGCAACTCTTTAGAGCATCTACAACGGTGATTTCTTTTAAATTGCTAATTTGATGTGTTAATTGCTAATATAATTGATGCGATGTACCACAATTTTGAAATTAAAAAAATTGCTTTAAAAGCAACTCTAATTAAATTTTTGGGATTGAGTGATTTAGAAATTATGAATCCCTTTAATTGCTAAACTCAGTGACATGACCCAAATTAATTGCTAAACGTTTACTGGAATGGAGATGCTCTAAGTCCTAACTCCTAACTAACTCAACCATGTCTACGTGTCCTTCCAATGAGGCCCCACGCATTAACGTCACATCCCTTTTAATGTTGTTGCCCGAGACGTTGCCCTTCTTGCTCGCTCTTCCCTTCTCTTCGCAACATCCTCTCGGGTCAAAGACGACCCGTTTCGCCCCAAGTCCACGCCAGGGACGTGACAGTCAATCTCTTTGTTGGGTTCGAATTTTTCAAGGGACTTGCGTGTAAATGTGATGAATTGAAATTGTTAGGGTCGAATTGCAAATATAATTAAATGAGGGATGATTGTGTAGATTCTAGGTCTTGGTAATATTTCTAGTTATAGGGACCTTAATAATATTTATATATATTTTGTTGGTACTTTTTATTAGTGATTATTTTTTTAAGGAGTTGTATATTTTGTAATCTAAACCCATCCGTATTTGTACCCATTAGTATTCAATTTGTATCTTTATCTAAAAAATAAAAATAAATATGAATATGATTTTGCCACTCTCCATGCGTTTTACCCTAAATTCTTCTAGGAGGGTTTGTCGTCAAAGGACATCTTCTAGGAGTGCCAGCAATCATTTGAAGCCCGTCTACCTTGAGTTCACCAAGGGGCTTGGTGAACTTAAGAACACCCTAGTTCTACCCTTGTAGTAGATATACAATAGTCAAATGTTATACTTTTAATATATCTAATTCAATTATCCCAAATATAACACCACAATTTCTGATGTCAAGAGAACCATTCGTGAAAAGTTTTTTTTTTCTTTTTCCATGCATATTAGTACCCTGGTCAAATATTTGAAGTAGAAAGAATATATTCCATTTAACATTTACATTCAGAGAAGATCGGATTACTTGTTTTACTTTACCTGATTCATCTCCGTCCATTTTTCTTTATTACTACTTCCCTAAATTTAACCTCTGTTTTGTTACAAAAATTAATTTCATCCTTTTTAATATATTTATATTTAGTACGTAGTCTTCTCGCCTTCTAAATCAAAACAAATAGAAAAAGTATTTAGATTCTAAATGCAAAGGGACATGATAAGCAAACTAAACTATCAGCCACAAGATTTAATACATATTTTTTTAAGTATAAACTAAGAAACAAGGACATGATAAGCAAATATCATGTCCAGGACTCCAGGTGCTATACTGACTCCAAAAGATTAGAACCACAATTCTTTTTTACTCTTAAGTCTTAACCCAACCAAAAGAAAAAGAAATCACACAGAAGATAGTTTTCTCACTAATTAATATCACATATGACATATCGTAGTCACCATCAGAATCACAGTCCTCATCATCATAACAATGATATTCAGACTCAAAATGGTCATCACAAAAATTTGGGAATTCACCTCCAAAAACAGGAACATTATAAGCTCATTCTTGAGAGGGTGGAGCTCATCTCTTCAAACTCTTTCTTCTTGGTGTCATACTCGGATGCACCCTTCAGCACATCATGCTTGAGCCATTCTATCATCTTGTCGACAGCTTCATCAACGTACTTAACATATCCACCTGGTACCTTTGAAACGACCTGATCATCCTTCACCAACTTCCTTAAGAGGTATGTATAATCTTCCAGTGAGTTCTTGGCTAAAACCTTCTTTTTAAATTGTTCATCCTCCATTCTATACATTTCTGCTTCCCTTATCATCCTATCTATCTCCTGCTTGCTGAGCCTGCCCTCTCTGTTGATCAAGGTGATTTGTTTTTTTTTACCGCTGACTGGCTCCTCAGCAGATACATGCAATATTCCATCGCTGTCAATTTTAAAAGACACAATAATCTTGGTTTCACCTCTTGGCGCAGGATGGATCCCAGATAGTAAAAACTGTCCTAGTAAATTGTTATCTTCACACCGCACACGCTCTCCCTCGTAGACTTGGATGCGTACTTGAGATTGGAAATCAGAGTCCGTGTAGTACACTTCCGACTTCAGTGTTGGAATTGGTGTGTTCCTTGGAATGATGACAGATGTGATATCACCTGATATATCAGTGCCAAGGGAAAGTGGGGTAACATCAATGAGCACCAAATTTCTGATCTCCTCAGTACCTTGCCCGCTTAAATTTGCAGCATGTACAGCAGCACCATATGCGACAGCTTCATCTGGGTGGATGCTTTTACATAGCTCCTTACCACTAAAATAATTCTTCAAGAGTTGTTGGACTTTTGGAATCCGGGTAGAACCACCAATGAGAACCACCACATCAATATTGTCCTTGGCTATGCCAGCATCCTCATGACACCTTGCCACAGTCTCAATACATTTTTTGAAAAGATCCACATTGAGCTCTTCAAACCGTGCACGAGTTATTGTGGAATAGAAATCAGTCCCCTCATAGAGACAATCGAGGCTTACAGCAGTTTGGGTGGTGGTGGAGAGGATCCTCTTCGCCTGTTCACATGCGGTCTGAAGGCGCCTCAAAGCCCTTGGATTGCAGCTAATGTCCTTCCTCTTCTTCCTCTTAAACTCTTGAACCAAATGATTCACCATACGGTTGTCAAAGTCCTCCCCGCCGAGGTGGGTGTCACCAGCAGTGGCCTTCACCTCAATTACACCATTGCTAATACTAAGTAGGGAGACATCAAAAGTGCCACCACCAAGGTCAAAAATAAGCAAATTCTTCTTCACAGAAGAGTTCACCTCATTTGTATCAAAGCCGTAAGCCACAGCGGCTGCAGTCGGCTCATCCATTATACGCATAACATTTAGGCCAGCTATGACGCCAGCATCTTTGGTGGCCTGACGCTGGGCATCATTGAAGTATGCAGGGACAGTGACTACGGCATCTTTTACGGTGCAACCGAGGAATGCCTCTGCCACTTCTTTCATCTTTGTAAGAATCATTGAAGATATTTGCTCAGCAGCAAAGTGCTTCTCCTCACCTTGATAATCGACAATGATATTGGGCCGGTCATCATTGCCCTCAATTACCTTGAAAGGCCAGAGCTTCTTGTCACTTTAGACGCATGGATCAGAAAAGCGTCTGCCAATCAACCGCTTGACAGCTAAAAGAAAATGAAAACAAGAAAATCATTATGCTATTTTAAGCCATAAATGACTCTTCTATTGGTATGTTAGATTCTGCAAGTCAATTCTACTATAAATAATTGATAAATACAATACTCAACAAGAAAATCCTCTAATAATATCAAGTAACTATTTAAATTCTAATCCTACCTTTTTGTTAAAAAAAAAATCAAATTTGTTCAGTCCAAGAAAATTCACAAAACAGTATCCACTTTTTCTAGTAGCAGCAACCACACGGATTCGCTACATCAAGTAGCACATTTTTTACAACCAAAATACTGTATTCTACTCGCATATGTGTTTTTATGTTATAATAGTCTAGATTATCGGTCAACTACAATGCATGAATCAATGTTACAGAAGCAACAAATCAAGTTCTTGGCACTATTTTGAACATCAGAACATAACAAAGAGTTAGTTACAAGATAAACTTTAATGAACTAAGACTCAATTTAGTCAAAAATATGAACATCTAAAGAAGCATCAAGCAGGAGCACCAAATAAAACTGATAAATAATGATAAAAGAGCAGATTGATAAAGTACTACGAGTTTTGTTGTCCTGATAATTTGCCCTGTGCAGATCCCCCCATTTTTTTTTAGGTGGCAAAACATCCAATTGATAAGAAAATGACTCATTTTCTGGTCTCGCATGCCAAGTGAAATATGAAAGGAGAGGGGTACCTATTAGAATAAATTTGGTGAAAGTAGGAGTAATTTTGGTGCTTTTGGTTTTACTTTGTGTATTGAGAGATGCTTCCAAATAAAATACAACATTTAGCAACTCCAGTGAGAAATAAGTACAGTTAAATAGGCAAAAGGTTCTTGTAAATAACTTTTTTTTATCAATATATTTGTTGGTGGTTACTTTAACCACTAACCCTAAAAAAAAAAAAAAACTCCAGTGAGAAATTAAAGAATGTGGCAATTTATGTGAGAAATAAATACGAAACTCTGTGCTTGAGTCACTTCATCAAAAAGAAAAAATATTAGAAGAGCGAGACACACCAAAGACAGTATTGGTAGGGTTGCTAGCGGCCTCATTCTTAGCCGCATCACCGACGAGTCTCTCAGTTTCTTTGAAGCCCACGCAAGAAGACGTCGTACGGTTTCCCTGGTCATTGGCGATGATCTCCACTCGGTTTTGCCGCCAGACCCCAACACAGGAGTATGTCGTGCCGAGGTCGATTCCGATTGCGGGGCTCCTTCTTCCAGCCATGGCCTAATTTGTTGGTTACACTAAGCAAAATAATCAACTGTCTGTGAGAGCAACAATCGCGTGGGAGAGTAAATAGCGCCAGAGAACAAATTTGGGGGGGCAATCTGAAAATTTTCACTCCTTTGATATGTGTCCCCAAAAGTTGCATCTCCGGTTGGTATATTTGACTAGTTATTTTCAACAGTCAACACTCTTCATTCTCAGTGCGAATTTAATTGAATTTTAGCCTACGGGCTTTAATGATACAAAAAAATGCGTATTTAATTTTCATGCGAGAGAGATATGAGAAATTAATTGCATTACAATATCTCATGGAATTGGATTACAATTTTCATGTTTTATCTTATTTTTATATAGGAAAGATATAGTTTCACATAATTAAAATTATATTTGATTATACATGTAAAATAGCAAACATTATGAAATATAATTAAAATATCCTTGATATATTTCTCCTTGTTTAAATATGTCAATGAATTATACTATTTTGACATTTTCAATATCAATTTTAAATTATTAAAATATTATTCAAAAATCATTAAAATATTATTGTTATTATTTTTAAAAATTAAATAAAGATACATTTATCAAAGATATTCTAGTTGTTTCACAAATTATTATCGTTGCTTACCAATAGACTAAAATTATTATCTTTGTCTATTCATCAATGATTCTAGTCTATTGGTAAGCAATTTAGAGATAATTTTTATTCTACAATAACTAAAGAGATAGGTCTATATTGCTTGACAGAATCAGCATCTTTTTTTTTAGAGATCAAGCAAAACATCACTGCTTTATTAAAGTCACTTTTGTCATTCTGGGTTTACTTTAAATTTGCTTAACCATTAAGTATGAAAACTTCTACGGTGCAGATAAGAGAAACAAAAAATACGACATTTAATTTTTTTTTCTTATTAATTTATCTATTTGATTACCTAGAAAGAAAAAAAGAAAAAAAAAACAGAGACTGACAATGGGGAGCCACTCAGCAATTAATGAAATTGAATACCAAATTTCATATGGGGCCGATGTTATTGAGTGCTAGAATACGAATTACCTATTGAGGGACAAAAACAGAATAAGCAACAAATAGGAAAGAACATGAGAAATACAAGATAACAACATCAAATAATTATTTCAAGACATTTATTACATCAAATAAGTAACCAATTATTCATTTTCCAACAACACTACCTCCGACTTAACAATCTGCTTAATAAAAAATAAAAAATAAAAAAATAACTCAAAATGATTCAGCTTCGAATCATAGTCCCCACCCCCTCAATATCAATTTTAAATTATTAAAATATTATTAAAAAATCATTAAAAAATTATTGTTATTATTTTAAAAAATTAAATAAAGATACATTTATCAAGGATATTCTAGTTGTTTCACAAAATTATTATTGTTGATTACATAATTTATTAAAGCCCACAAGTCCATAATATTACCCATTAATCATTTAAAAGATATTCCCAATCTACTACCGATCAAAAACCATCTAACGCAGCTATGCGGTGGCTGTGTTTAAACAATGAAACGTAGGCTTAGTTACAAAAACCAAACAAAAGCAATTGGAATGCGTCTTCTGAGGGTTACTCATTACTTCCAGCTTTGAACAGAGTGAGACTTGAGACTCTTCATCCGGTTAGATTTGATATGTAGGATAATTGTTATATTGAAAGAATCCGAACTGATGGGCACCGTGTTTATCAAGGAGTTCAAATTTAGTGCGGTACCCTACCGTGTAGAATGAGATTTGCATCATCTGTTTTAACCTGACACGATTCTCAAAGCAGTTCTCTGCAATATAACATGTGCATGTTCAATCAATTTTAGGAATTGAATTATACTTGTATGTTTAACAAATTTCAGTATAATCGACCTGAGATTATTGAATTGGGGATTAATATGGTGGTAGGTAATAAGAAAAGAATCAAATTTTGGTATAATAGGTGGGCTGGAGAATGCTCTCTTCAGTCTATCGATATTTGCTTCTCGATTTCCTCACAATCTTACTTGTGTTGGCTTCACTTCCATTGTTATCGTAAAAGGCCATATCCAGCTTTGTTTATGGGCTTTTCAGTCTTGTTTTTTCTCCAGTAGCTGTGGACCTTTTCAAATTCCAACCAACCCACAAAATAGAAAAAAATATATATTAAGCAGATGTTTCATCTTTGGTGTTCCAAAAGCGTCAATTAATTAAATGGAGTAATATTATGAAGGCCCTTCAACTTTTAGACCGTGACAAATAAATTTTTAAATATTTAAATTTGACAATTATCCTATCCCCTCCTATAGATCTATCAATTTAGTGACTATCGCGAGTCCATGTCTATCTTAACATAAATTCGAACTAATTCGATCCGAGATAAAATGCATGGTGCTCCTTTAATATTCATTTCAAAGCAGATCAAACGGTCCAAATCTACACTCAAAAATTCCGTTATGAAAAAATATGGTTTAACAAATAAAATGTATGCCTTGTCTTATTTTTATAGAAAAAATATGGTTGAACAAATAATTAAACTTAAAAAACTATTTTAATTATACATGAAAAATAGAAAATATTATAAAACGATTAGAATATCCTTGATAAATTACTTCTTGTTTAAATATTTTAATGATCATAATGTATAACAATTTTTAATATCAATTTTAAATTAATAAAATTATTATTAAAAATTCATTAAAAGAATATTGTTATTATTTAAAAAAATTAAACAAAGGTAAATATATCAATATATTCGAGTCATTTCACAAAATTATTATCGATGATAACATAATTAGTTAAAGTGATTGATAACATAATTTGTTAAAGTGATTGATTAAAAATTGGGAGATCAGTTTATCATAGATAAAAAAAATTGATGGGCATAACATTACCCCTTGATCAACTAACAGAGATTCTCAATCTAATACCTAGCAAAAATTATGAAACGAAGCAGTCCGGTGGCTGCTTTTAAACAATGAAACGTAGACAAAAAAAAATTACATCGAGACTGGATACGTTACAACACAGTATGGTTTCGTCACAATACGTATAACACACATATCAATCGTCATATGATGTGATTCTTGTGTCATGTACTATGATCGTTCTTTGAGAAAAATAACACCTTATAATATAAAATGATTTGATCATGACATGACATAGCACAAGTACAACACGACACAACACATGACCAAAACAACATAAGATTTACGTCATTATTTATTTTGAACAACAATTCAAATCAGACAATAAATTAATTTTTGTACACAAATATCTTTTTACAACATTGTTTTTTTTATTTTGTAATTGTTATATTTTTTTCACATATTCGTTTTTTTTTCTGATTTTTTTCCTTAAACCAACCTTAAATTAAAAAAAAAAAATTAACGTGATCAAATGTAACCAATTATATTATATTAGAATACAACATGACTAACATATAGTGATTATTCACATGTAGTGATTATTTCTCACGATTTTAATCACGATACGATTTGTAAAAAACTTGATTTAATAACGATTCAGGACAAAATTTTACTTCCTAAATTTAATTGAAAAACTAGCCAAAGCAAGCTGAATATATCTCCTGAGGGTTCGATTCGTCAACAATGGTACGAATGTTAGAGTTCGGTTGGAATTGAACCGTCCTATTAAATATGTAAGATAATGGTTATATTGAAAGAATCGGCACCGATGTTTATGAAGGCGGTTGCCGGTTGGAGAGGAAAGGCAACAATGAGGAGTATGTTTTTTTCTATCGCCGTATAAGTCAGAAAAAATAAAAATAATGCATGAAGGACAGAAAATCAGCAATTCTTGTTTTGTTGGAGGGTTGTTTCTATGATATTCCAACAAGAAAAGTGGTACATTATCTAACAAGAGAAAATAAAAGAAAAGAAAATGTGGTACGGTCAACTGTACCCAAAAACTGCACCCGAGATGAGTCCGTATTTTCTGATTATCAGTACGTCACAGTTTATAACGTTTTGATTGAAATCATTGTCTAATTAAATTATAAAAGATATATTTATTTGTTTTAATTTCAACATAATTATTAATAATTGTTTGAAATTACAAACAAGTTTTTTTTGGTTTAGATTGTTGATATTTATCATTACGCATTTTGATGTTTTCTTAGGAAAAATTAGAGGTTGACCTTTATTTTTGAGATAAAAACTTGTATACCACTCAAGTTCTTTGTTAGATAAAGGTGGGGGATAATCTCCTTATCTTTAAATATCTATAAGAATGCTTCATCCGAATTTCAAATTTGTGACATTTTACACAAAAATTATTATCTTTAACCAGTAGACCACATGAAGGTTCTCAGATTTTCATGTTAATATAATTATTTTGAATTTTTAAATTTAATCCTTCCAAATGTTCACTAGATTATTAGATAGTACATATATGTTATTTTGAACTTTCACACTCATTATCTTAATCACTTCTAAAATACAGGTTTAATTATTGCATCATACATATTTAATTATTATAGTTAATATATACACCCAGTTAGTACACATTTATTTAATTAAAAAAAAGTCAATTAAAAAAACTGGAAGATATTGAGAACTTAAAAAAAAAATGTATACTTTATATTATGAATAATGTGGAAACCATACCATTATATCCCAACAAGTGTGAAAACCCCCGGAAACAGCCCAGAAAAAAAAGGATTCATGAAACCCGTGTTTCGTGGCAATCAGGTACGGAACCAACCAAAGCTTAAGTGCATGGTAAGAAATAGACTGTGACCAATATATATATTAGAATTAAGAATGAAAATAGAAATTTGGGAAAAACAAAATCACGGACAAGATCAAACTTTTACTGAGATTAAGCTATAAACTAACAAAAAATTTATAAACTAAGAAGATTCAATGCAAAGGACATGATAAGCAAACTAAACTATCACTCACATGATAAGCAAATATCCAGGACATGATAATACTGACTCCAAAAGATTAGAACCACAATCCTTTTTTTACTCTAACCCAACCAAAGAAAAAGAAATCACACAGATGATAGTTTTCCCACTAATTAATATCACACATGACATTTCCTAGTCACCATCAGAATAATAATCCTAGTCATAATCACAATGATATTCAGTCTCAAAATGGCCATCACCAAAATTTGGGAATTCACCTCCACAAACAGGAACATATTAGCTCATTCTCGAGAGGGTGGAGCTCATCTCTTCAAGCTCTTTCTTCTTGGTGTCATACACGTATGCATCCTTGGGCACATCGTGCTTGAGCCATTCAATCATCTTGTCGACAGCTTCAGCAACGTACTTGGCGTATTCACCTGATGCCTTATCGTTCTTCACCAACTTCCTCAAGGAGTATGCATAGTCTTCCAATGAGTTCTTGGCTAAAACCTTCTCTTTAAACAGTTCATCCTCCATTCTATTCCTTGCTGCTTCCTGCACCATCCTATCTATCTCCTGCTTGCTGAGCCTGCCCTCTCTGTTGATCAAGGTGATTTGTTCCTTTGTACCGCTGACTGGCTCCTCAGCAGATACATGCAATATGCCGTTGCTGTCAATTTTAAAAGTTACATTCATCTTGGTTTCACCTCTTGGCGCAGGATGGATCCCAGGTAGGCTAAACTGCCCAAGTAAATTGTTATCTTCACACCGCACACGCTCTCCCTCATAAACTTTGATGTCGAATGTAGATTGGAAATCATAGCACGTTATGTACCTGTGAGACTTCTGTGTTGGTATTGGCGTGTTCCTTGGAATGATGACATGTGTGATATCACCTAAAACATTAATTCCAAGCGAAAGTGGGGTGACATCAATGAGAACCAAATTACTGATCTCCTGAGTACCTTGCCCGCTTAAATTTGCAGCATGTATGGCAGCACCATATGCGACAGCTTCATCTGGGTGGATGCTTTTACATAGCTCCTTACCATTAAAATAATCCTTCAAGAGTTGTTGGACTTTTGGAATCCGGGTAGAACCACCAATGAGAACCACCACATCAATATTGTCCTTGGCTATGCCAGCATCCTCATGACACCTTGCCACAGTCTCAATACATTTTTTGAAAAGATCCACATTGAGCTCTTCAAACCGTGCACGAGTTATTGTGGAATAGAAATCAGTCCCCTCATAGAGACAATCGATGCTGACAGTAGTTTGAGTGGTGGTGGAGAGGATTCTCTTCGCCTGTTCGCATGCGGTCTTAAGGCGCCTCAAAGCCCTTGGATTGCTGCTAATGTCCTTCCTATGCTTCCTTCTAAACTCTTCAACCAAATATTTCACCATACGGTTGTCAAAGTCCTCCCCGCCGAGGTGGGTGTCACCAGCAGTGGCCTTCACCTCAATTACACCATTGCTAATACTAAGCAAGGAGACATCAAAAGTGCCACCACCAAGGTCAAAAATAAGCAAATTCTTCTTCACAGAAGAGTTGACCTCATTTGTATCAAAGCCGTAAGCCACAGCAGCTGCAGTCGGCTCATCCATTATACGCATAACATTTAGGCCAGCTATAACGCCAGCATCTTTGGTGGCCTGACGCTGGGCATCATTGAAGTATGCAGGGACAGTGACTACGGCATCTTTTACGGTGCAACCAAGGAATGCCTCTGCCACTTCTTTCATCTTTGTAAGAATCATTGAAGATATCTGCTCAGCAGCAAAGTGCTTCTCCTCACCTTGATAATCGACAATGATATTGGGCCGGTCATCATTGCCCTCAATTACCTTGAAAGGCCAGAGCTTCTTGTCACTTTGGACGCATGGATCAGAAAAGCGTCTGCCAATCAACCGCTTGACAGCTAAAAGAAAATGAAAACAAGAAAATCATTATGCTATTTTAAGCCATAAATTGACTCTTCTATTGGTATGTTAGATTCTGCAAGTCAATTCTACTATAAATAATTGATAAATACTATACTCAACAAGAAAATGCTCTAATAAAATCAACTTAAAATCAAGTACCTATTAGAATAAATTTGGTGAAAGTAGGAGAAATTTGGTGCTTTTGGTTTTACTTTGTGTATTGAGAGATGCCTCCAAATAAAATACAACATTTAGCAACTCCAGTGAGAAATAAGTACAGTTAAATAGGCAAAAGGTTCTTGTAAATAACTTTTTTTTATCAATATATTTGTTGGTGGTTACTTTGACCACTAACCCTAAAAAAAAAAAAAAACTCCAGTGAGAAATTAAAGAATGTGGCAATTTATGTGAGAAATAAATACGAAACTCTGTGCTTGAGTCACTTCATCAAAAAGAAAAAATATTAGAAGAGCGAGACACACCAAAGACAGTATTGGTAGGGTTGCTAGCGGCCTCATTCTTAGCCGCATCACCGACGAGTCTCTCAGTTTCTTTGAAGCCCACGCAAGAAGACGTCGTACGGTTTCCCTGGTCATTGGCGATGATCTCCACTCGGTCATTCCGCCAGACCCCAACACAGGAGTATGTCGTGCCGAGGTCGATTCCGATTGCGGGGCTCCTTCTTCCAGCCATGGCCTAATTTGTTGGTTACACTAAGCAAAAGAATCCACTGTGTCTGTGAGAGCAACAATCGCGTGGGAGAGTAAATAGCGCCAGAGAACAAATTTGGGGGGGCCAATCTGAAATTTTTCACTCCTTTGATATGTGTCCCCAAAAGTTGCATCTCCGGTTGGTATATTTGATTAGTTATTTTTCAACAGTCTTCATTCTCAGTGCGAATTTAATTTAATTTTAGCCTACGGGCTTTAATGATACAAAAAAATGCGTATTTAATTTTCATGCGAGAGAGATATGAGAAATTAATTGGATTACAATATCTCATCGAATATGAAATAGTAGACAGTTGTTTTTCATATTTAAAATCTTAATATTTACTCGCTCTCTGGTTGATTCAACTCAATCCATCTCTCCAGTTGATTCAAAATCGTAGACAGTTGTTTTTCAGATCGGATCATATGCTCTAGATCCGACCTGAGTCCACATAGTGCACTAATTAATTAGAGAAAAACATTAAACCAGTATAAATCATGAACACTAACATTAAGCATCCGGCAATATAACAGGAGCGTATTCAAATTAAGTTTGAAAATTAAATTATACTTGTATGCATTAACAAATTTCATTAGACTCAACCTGGCAACTCGAAGTCCCGAACTAAATATATCTAGGAGTATTGCAGCGGACTGCAACTGGACCCCTCAATTGACTCATTTGCACCTGAAGTTACTCCTTATTACCGATGTTCACAAGTATTAACCGACTTAAAAAGCTAAAAAGTCTCAGAGTCTCGGAGAGACTTATTTGCACCTGAATCTCACCTTGCCGAACGACACCTATATATAATCCAGCTTTGTCGATGGGCTTATGAGCTTCATTTTTATCTCGAGAAGCTGTTGACCTTTCAAAATTCCATCCAACACACAAAAAACTAGAAAAAAAAAAAGAGCTTGAGAAGATGTTTCATCTTTGGTGTTCCAAAAGCGTCAATTAATTAATGGAGTAAATCTGACCACTACTATCAGTATTCTAAAAAATATATATATATTAATGGAGTAATATTACGGAGGTCCTCTCAACAGATAATATACTACTTAATTTTAAATATGAAATAATCATAATATCCTCATATAACTATAGTATAATATTAATTTATTTATGGGGTTCTTGATTAAATATTTATTATACTTGAGTCGTTAGCTATTACAGCTTTTAGTTTTTTATTTTGTGTTTTATCTTATATTTATATCGGAAAGATATAGTTTCACAGATAATTAAAATTATATTTGATTATACATGTAAAATAGCAAACATTATGAAATATAATTAAAATATCCTTGATATATTTCTCCTTGTTTAAATATGTCAATGAATTATACTACTTTGACATTTTCAATATCAATTTTAAATCATTAAAATATTATTAAAAAATCATTAAAATATTATTGTTATTATTTTAAAAAATTAAAAAAAGATACATTTATCAAGGATATTCTAGTTGTTTCACAAAATTATTATCGTTGATTATATAATTTATTAAAGGCCAGAAGCCCATAACATTACCCATTAATCATTTAAAAGATATTCCCAATCTACTACCGACTAAAAACCATCTAACGCAGCTATGCGGTGGCTGTGTTTAAACAATGAAACGTAGGCTTAGTTACAAAAACCAACAAAAGCAATTGGAATGCGTCTTCTCATGGTTACTCACTACTTCCAGCTTTGAACAGAGTGAGACTTGAGACTCTTCATCCGGTTAAATTTGATATGTAGGATAATTGTTATATTGAAAGAATCCGAGTTGATGAATTTTTTTTATAAACCATTATTAGAAAAAATATTTTTATCAAAATAACATGATTACTTTTTTTTTTTACAAAAACCATAAGAACTGAATTGCTATTTCGGTCTGGTAGTTTTTTTTTTTTGGACTGAAATGACAATTCGGTTCATGTTGGTTTCACAGTTTACCGTGTAGCCTTTGGTGTAATACCCTGGGACCGAAATGACATTTCAGTCCAGTGTTCTTTTAGCCCGGACAGAAATGGCATTTCGGTCCCAACTTTTTTTTTTTTTAGGGTTTGCATAATGTTGGATTTCTCACTTGTGTATCATATATCATATTGAATGTAGGTCAAATTGAATTTGAAATCGAAAGACAATTAAATATGCCTTTTTAGTCGGATCACTTTTTTTTATATCCCATGGAGGATATTAGATGAAATTTGAATTTACTCTATTTTATTTTCAATTTTTTTGGCACAACCTAGCGAGCAAGAATTACACATCTTTGTTAATGTATATGTTTTCTTAACTAAATTGAAAACATGATAGTTTCATAAAAAAATATTCAACTAAACTAGCTACAGGATCCAAACAACTGTTTTATTGCCCTGTAAAATATATTTCCATGTAAAAAATTAAAACAATTTACAATAATGCTATTTATTAAGAAAACCCTAAACAAAAAAAAATTGGGACAGAAATGGCATTTCGGTCCGGAGTATTTTTCGGATTTTCTATGGCTGCCTTTTTGAAAATTTGTGAAACCAATACAGACCGAAATGTCATTTCGGTCCGGAAAAATAAAAGCGGACCGAAATAGCATTTCGGTTCTTATGGTTTTTATAAAAACAAAAGTAATCATGTTAGTTTCCTAAAATTATTTTTTTAATTATAGTTTATAAAAATAATTCCGAGCTGATGGGCACCGTGTTTATCAAGGAGTTCAAATTTAGTGCGGTACCATGTAGAATGAGATTTGCATCATCTGTTTTAACCTGACACGATTCTCAAAGCAGTTCTCTACAATTCAAACAGCTACCAAAATAATTTTAGTTCGGCTAGGAATTATTCTATTCTGATACCATACCACCCGTTTATAAAGGCGGTTGGTCACAAAGAGGAAAGGCAGCAACGAATTCAGATCCGGTGCAATATTTGATTGAGTAGAATAAGATTCTGAGTCGTCAAATTTTAATCTGACACAAATCTAATAGGCACCGAATTTCAATCGTTCGTTCTTTTTACAACATTGTTTTTTTATTTCATAATTGTTATAATTTTTTCACATTTTCGATCTTTTTTTCTGATTTTTCCTTAAACAAGCTTAAATTTAAAAAAAAAATTAAACGTGATTAAATGTGATCAATTTGATCACAATATGACTATAACATGTCGTGATTATTCGTGTGTAGTGATCATTTCTCACAATTTTAATCATGATGTGATATGTAAAAACTTAACTACCAGGTGGTAGCTGGTGGTACCTGGTCTTGGATCGATGATGAGTAGTGTGTAGGTGGGGTATACTCAGTGTTTAGGATTGATAGTGTAGGTGGGGTATACTAAGTGTATGGGTTGAAATAGAATACCAAGTATCGAGGCTAGTATATGGTATGCTATAATACAGCTATTCAATATAAGTTTAAGTCTTATAGTTATAAATGAGGATCTCAATTCTAAGTAATATACATATAAAAGATATCCTATCAGTTATAACTAATATTTAAACTAGTTTTTGATTGGATCTTCTGAAAGGTGTAATATCATATAAATAACAAGCTCTAAGTGTAAAGAGTACTGGATGACATACGTATAAAAATAGTAAAATGTAGTAATGAATTAATAAATAAAAAAGGGATAAAATATATACTAATATAAATAAGAATGTAATATATAATTAGTTAAATTAAGAATTATCAAAAAATCCTCATAAAAAGCATTCCAAAATGAACTAATTACTGGACCGCATAAGATATAAAAAAGAGTTTATATAGTAATAAAATAATAAAGAGAAGAAGGTTAAAATGAATAGGTAAAAAGAACAATATAAAAAGTAAGTAACCAAGGAATTAAGGTCAAAAAGATAAGAATAAGGGCCTCTAAAAAAGATGAATTAAAAAATATAAAAATAAATAAAATACAATAAATAAGGCATAAATAAGAGTAAAGAGAAGGATTAAAAGAGATAGAGTATATACTATAATATGTATCTTACTTTTGCAACGGGACAAAAATTTACTTTCTAAATTTGATTGAAAAATCAGCAAAAGCAAGCTAAATATATCTCGTGAGGATTCGATTCATCTACATACGGAGTATGTTTTCTACATTTATCTAGACATAAATTATAGCATCTCATGTTCACTCATCACTTCCAACTTTGTTCAAGTGAGTCTTCAACGGTTAAATTTGAACCGTCCAATTAAATATGTAGGATTATAGTTATATTGAAAGAATCGGAGGTTCGAAGCCCATCGATACCCACACTACAGCAAACAGGACCATCAGCGACCGCAATTTCTGTCGCAGAAACTTATGTCGCCGGTCGCTGATACTCTTTCCGGTCGCTGTAAACTTTGTCGCTGATACTCTTCTGATGACGTCACCGGTCGCTGATACTACGTCCCCGGTCGCTGATAATCTTTTGCGACCACATTTTTTTTGTCGCTGTTGTTTTTTTCTGACGTCAGCAAAAACTTTCTGCGACCAAAGGAAACGGTCGCTGATACCTAAAACCGGTTGCAGATAACCAAATTATCAGAGACCAACTATAACGGTCGCTGATAATCGAACCGGTCGCAGATACACAAATTATCAGAGACCAACATTTACGGTCGCTGATACTCTTCTGTCAGGTTTTTTAGATTTTATTATATTATTTAAATTTTCACCATTTAATAGTTGGTACGACACGTACCAACATACAACATAAACATACATGTCGTAATGTCAAGTAATACAAATAAACATAAACATACAACAAATAAACATCAAACATAATAATCGTAATGTCAAGTAATACAAACATAAATGTCGAAATGTCAAGTAATGTCAAGTACCATCTAAACCTAAGTAGTACCATAAACATCTATCAAAATGTCGACATTTCGACCCCTGCCCCTCGTCACCATAAACATCTAAACCTAAGTAGTACCATAAACATCTATCAAAATGTCGACATTTCGACCCCTGTCCCTCGTCACCATAAACATCTAAACCTAAGTAGTACCATAAACATCTAAACCTAAGTAGTACCATCACCACCAACATCCGACCCCTGCCCCTCGTCATCATCGCCGTAACCGAAGCATAATTACAACATACATAAAAAATGAATATTACTTGTAACCCCCTAACCGAAGCACTGGTCGCAAACTCGGATCTGCAGGCGGCAAAATATATGCATTTGCACCGCGAACATTCCTTTGACTAGCCTCCGCCTCGTCGCCAGCCGGTGCCTTTCCTTTGTCCTTTCTACTCGGTGCCATATCTTGAGTTGAGATGATAAAAATCAATAAGTTTCACTCAAGCGAACATTCGCAAACCAAGTAAATATAAAGACATTAACCTAATACGTCAATTGAAAGATGATAAAAAACAAGCAATACGAAAGATATTAACCTAATGTCCCAATTGGTGTTTTTTTTTTTTTTTCCTTTTTTTGCTATTATTTTCTTGATTACTTCCTTGTAATTCTTGTTCTGTTACAATCTCAGTAACAGCCCCATTAACGAAGAGACTTGGGTCATTCAGTTCATCTACAGCATGCACTACAAACTCGGTTGGCAAACCATCTTCCTGAAAGAACTCGGTCAAATGTGGAGTACTTTCCACAGACGCATCGTCGTCGAACAAAATAAGTGGTTTTCTTTTCCGTTTTGTCTTGATAGTAACCCACCATTATTGTCTCTCTCGCTTCGATGACGCATAAGGCAGGTAATACACTTGCATTGTTTGGCACGGAAACACGAAATGCTCGTCCTTTTGAAGAAGCCTTGTATGATTTATCTCCACTAATCCATGCTCCTTATCTACCCGCAACCCCCTATGTGTGTCGAACCAACGACACTTGAACAAGAACACTTTGTTGTTCACGCCACTATATTCCAACCGAATAATTTCTTCAAGTATGCCGAAATAGTCCCTTGATGTGCCTTCCCAATTCTCCCCTTCAACACAAACACCGTAATTTGTTGTTTTCCTATTTATTCCGTATGACTCAGTGTGAAACCGGAAACCGTTCACATCGTACATGTTGAAACGTTGAACTCGTCGTGTGACTGGCCCACGCGCAATTTCAGCAATCCTTGAATCTGCAATTTTACCACTGAGCGCCAACTTACGCATCTACATACCAAACTCTTTCGAACGAGTTCTATCGAGACCTGATGCGCTTATTGCTGGCATCTTTTCTCTAATTTCAGCGTCGAATTGCCTGCAATATGCCGAATTTTGTCACAAGATGAACAATGCAAATAGACAACGGAAATTGGAATAGGTAAAGATGCTCACTCAATGAAAGGTCGAATTCGATGCGACAATTAATCATGATGTAATAGTGTGCCGCATTTAACTCTTCATCCGTAAGATTTCTGACGGGAATTGAACCTGTTGCACGTCCAGGGTAGCTCACAATAGGAAGTCGTGTGTCATTTTTGACAAATTCGTCGTTGTCGTACCGCTCTGGGCGATTCAACCGTGTAACTACCTCATCTTCAAAATATAAGAACATAAAGTTGGTCATCTCTTCAACGATATATGTCTCCACGATTGAACCCTCGACTTTTGCCTTATTAGTCACCTTTCTCTTGAGACGCCCTATGCATCTACAATATCATGAAATGAAAATTGAAATACATAGGAGATGATATATAACATCGAAATGATTATACTACGAATAATAGAATGTCAACCTTTCAAATGTATACATCCAACGAAATGAGACGGGACCACAAACTTGTGCTTCGTAAGCGATGTGGACAATTAGGTGTTCCATTGAGTCAAAGAAGCCCGGCGGAAATATTTTCTCCAACTTGCACATTGTGACAATAATATTCCTCTCAAGCTTCTCAATATGAACCGGGTCCAATTCCCTGGCACATAGATCTCTAAAAAAATTACTAACATCTGTTAATGCCTCCCAAATTGGGTTAGGAAGGAAATCTCGAAATGCAACCAGTAACAACCGCTCCATAAAAACATGACAGTTATGACTTTTCATCCCACTGAATGAAGCATCATCAACATCCACGATATTCGACAGATTAGAGGCATACCCATCGGGAAACTTCAAATTCTTGACCCATTCGCAAACTTCACGTCTCTGTTTTTTGTTCAAGCAGTAAGTTGCGTGTGGCTTTACTATGTTGCCCTTATCGTTGGCCGTCAGCTCCAAGTGCGGACGATTACATAGCTGTGCGGACAATTAATAGATGACATTCTTGATTACTTAGGTGACAGGACTCAAATCCTAACTACACCTTAGTACATTCAATTTAAAAGAACAACAAATTCTATTAATTTAGCATTCAAACGAAAATTTTGAATAAACAAACATAAAGTCCAGATCTATACTTTAGACTCTCCATATATCATCAATTGATAACGGACCCTCTAAAGCAAGTCATGAAAGAAATTCACAATTAATTGTTGCATCATCCATGCAACATGACTTGTATACAGCCATACAAGCTGCATCTACACTACATATTGTATGAATTTAAACATACGTACCAGAGAGAGAGAGAGAGAGATGACGCTTCCCTTCCCTTGCCTTGATTAGTTCTAAATAAAATCAAATGCACACGAGGTCAAAAATAAACTTAAAGTAATGACTTGCTTACTATTTTGACACTTCAATGAAATAATGACATTAAATTTTCACAAGTCCAAACTCATTACTCTTTTGGGGCTTACACAGGGCCGGTGTACAATCATATCCCACTCTTTGAATGTTATGTCTCAGTAGTGAAGAAATGTATGTGGATCTAGTATTTAAGAAAAATTCGGCAGCATTTCCCCTTAGTTCCCCGAGTACGCGTTAGAAACACATCATGTTGGACATGTAATTCAATACGTACTCGTAGGAACAATAAGATAAAATGATACTAAATTTTTCTTAAATACTAGACCCACATACATTTCTTCACATCTTAGATGAGACAAATTATTCAAAGAGCAGTCCCAAAACAGGGACTATTCAAAATTAATTTCTATCAGATTAATTTTGAACGGGTATAAACCTAAAAGGCATACTAAATGTTCCGGTTTACTAATATAATTAACCAACATAGAATTAATAACTAACAAACTATAGTACATAATTAATAATATAATTAACCTTCATCGAATTAACAAAGAGAGAAAACTTGCCGGATTACAAGCAATTATTCTCTTCAAGATCGAGCTTTCTCCTCTCCTTCTTTCCTCCCAAACTTAAACTATATTCTTCTACAACTCCTGAAACCAATTAGCCAATCAATTAATTAACCCAATTAGTCAGAATCCACATTTTTTATTTAAATGGATGCCAAGTGCAATGGACAATTTCTCATCTTATTCTATGATAGTGACACAAACAAAATATACTTAAAAAGTTTACGTAATAAAAGAAAGAAAATCAAATGTGACATCATAGAATTTCCCTAATGAAGAACTTTTCTCATGGAGCAAAGTCTTCCATATATTTTTTAATTAGTGATAATAATAAAAATAATTTTGTTATCAAAGTTTGACATAGTTTCTTGTCACTGTTAAATGGGGTGGCCAGCCAAGGTAAGGATATTATTTATACAGAATAACAAAACATATATCAATCTAAGATCACTGTTAAATGGGGTCTCCACCTTAATTATTTCATTATCCTAATCTAAAATTAATTTAGCATGAACTTACTAGTGTAATGGATAAAAGTCATTTGAGTAACAACTGTTCTTTCTTTTATTACTGTTGCATTCTGGTTCATGCCAGTACCAGAAAAAAAAAAGAATAATATTTGGCCAAATCATATGATATTGTATTATTGTTGCATTCTGGTTCATGCCAGTACCAGAAAAAAAAAACCAGCAGGGTAATGAAACTTGGTGTCTATTTCAAGCTAACACATGGTCAACCTAACTAAAATTGAAATTACATGCATACAAAAATTGGGAAAATTAACTTATAAAAGCACCTGTCAAACCAATATGTGAATTTGAAGTCGAATCCTTCAGAGATATGAGAGTGGAGGAAGGGTAGCACCTGATAACGCAAGAGGGAGATGAGCATGAGAGAGAAGGAGCAACAAATCAAGTATGATTAGAATTTACTGGCGAGATGATTTGATTTCGAGCTTCAGGCGGGTCAGTGTCAGATGATTAGAACTCACGACAAGACAACGGGTCGAGGTCAGAGAGATCAGCGGTCGGGGTCAGAGAGAGAGGTCGGGGTCAGAGAGCAGGTCGGGATCAGAGACTTCGAGCTTCAGGCGGGGTATGCGAGATGATCGAGGCCGAGCGGCGGGGCTTCGATCGGGCGGCGGGCCAATTTGGTCACCGAGACAGAGAGACTTCGAGCTTCGCCGAGCGGCGGGGTACGCAAAAAATTTTGGTAGCTAACCTAACCGCGGGAGACGAGACAGAGAGAAAAGGAAATCGCACGTTTTTTACAGAAAATTTTCTGCGACTGGGCCAATTTGGTCGCTGAAAGGTATTTGCGCCGGCCGCAGAAAATCTCGTCGCCAAAACCATTTATTTTTTATTTTTTTTGGGAGAAAAATACTATCAGCGACCGGCGATTTCATTGGTCGCTACTGCCGGTCGCTGATATTATAGTTTGCTGTAGTGCCAAGGGTGGACCCACATGGTTCTAGGGGGCAGTTGTCCCCTCCTGGATTTTGAGTTTTAGTGGAGATCTATCGGTTCCGACCGACTTTGTTTCATTTTGAAATTTTTTTTGCCTCAACTGAATATTTAATTTGTAATTCGGGTTAAATTTAGAATTAAAATTGAAATAAATTTATTTAATTTTGATTGGCAATTACAATTATAAGTTAGAACATTAGAAATTATAAGTCAAAATATTGAAATGTATAAATTAAAACATTATTTTTTATCGAGTATCTAATTAATTAATAAATTTAAAGTTATTTAAATCGATTCGGTATTTTCTTGTTCTCGATGAAAATCCTGAATCCATCGCTGTCAATACCAATGCTTATGAAGGCGGTTGGAGAGGAAAGGCAACAACAAGGCTTTGTCAATTGTCACTTCTTTGAAAATGTAAAAGGAGTATGTTTTCTCAATCGCCGTATAAGTCAGAAAAATGAAAGTAATGCATGAAGGTAGGGGTGTCCGTGTCCGGATTAAACTATCTGAATTCGGATACGATTCACAATACTCAAACGGTTCGGATATTCTAACATATCCGGATCCAAAACACACTCCCTACGCTCTCAAATGTACATGCACTTGATTATTAGATAATACATATATGTTATTTTGAACTTTCACACACAATATCTTAATCTCTTCTAAAATAGTTTAATTATTGCATCATACATATTTTTTTTTTTTTTGAAAATAAGGCTCAAGGCCCGTTTCATATAGAAACAAAGAGTCATACATATGAACTAAAACAAACGCTCATACCGAGCCCACAGACTGATACTCATATCAAAAGAAGGAAATATCACGAGTATATGCTAACATCAAAGCCCACACGGCTTGACAAAAAAACAAGCCCACACGGCTTTGCCAAAACATCCTATCTGTATAAGGTATATGAACTGGTAATCTTCAAAAGTTTGTAGTAATCGGGGTGAGCGTGCCACCAGTTGATCCTCGGAGGAAGGCTCTAGTTCTTGTAATGGGATATCTGCTAAGGAATGCGGCATCCAAGTGTCTCTCTCCTGAGCAGGCGACTCCTCCAAGTTTCCTGTCCAATAAATAATTAGGTGAATGATATTAGTCACAATTGTTCTGACAGAGTCCAAGGTAGAGTTGTTAAAACAAATGTTATTGCGTAAATTCCAAATAGTCCAAGTAAAGGCACTAATGGCAATCAAAAATGATTGTTTCATTTTTTAGGGCAAGGCAAAACCAAAATTCAAGACTTCCTGAAAAGTAGTCCAATCAGCAAAAAAACGTTGACATTCCCCAAGCCAAAATAACACCTGTCGAGCTTTGGAACAAAGTAGAAACAGATGATCGATGGATTCAGGTTCTGTACAAAAATGGCATCATTGATCACCAGACCATCCTTTAATAGCTAAATTATCCTAAGTCAAGATTTTATTATAGTGAACTAGCCACATAAAGACCCGGATTTTGGGCGGTACAGGCAGCTGCCACCATTCTAAGGTGCATCATACATATTTGATTATTATAATTAATATATACATCCAATTAATACCATTTATTTAACTAAAAAAAAGTCCATTAAAAATAATTGGAAGATATTAAGAACTTAAAAAAAATATGTATACTTTATATTATGAATAATGTGGAAACCATACCATCATATCCCACCAAGTGTGAAAACCCACGGAAACAGCCCAGAAAAAAAAAGGATTCATGAAAAGCGTGTTTCGTGACAAGCAGGCATGGAACCAACCAAAGCTCAAGTGCATGGTAAGAAATAGACGGTAACTAATATATATATTAAAGAATTAAGAATGAAAATAGACTAAGAAGCAAACTTTTACTAGCAAGATCAAACTTTTACTGAGATATACTCCATAGTCCTATAAACTAAGAAGCAAGGACATGATAAGCAAATATCATGCAAAGAAAATAACTTACTGGCTAATGTCCAGGACTCCAGGTGCTATACTGACTCCAAAATATTAGAACCACAATCCGCTTTTACTCTAACCCAACCAAAAGAAAAAGAATTCACACAGATGATAGTTTTCCCACTAATTAATATCACATATGACATATACCCTAATCATCATCAGAATAATGGTCCTCGTCATCACTACAATGATAGTCTTCTTCAGTCTCAGAAAGGTCATCACCAAAATTTGAAAATTTACCAGAAAAAAACGGAACATATTGGTTCATTCTCAAGAGGGTGGAGCTCATCTCTTCAAGCTCTTTCTTCTTGGTGTGATACACGTATGCATCCATGGGCACATCGTGCTTGAGCCATTCGATAATCATGTAGACATATTCAACAATGTACTTGGCATATCCACCTGATGCCTTTGAAACGATAATATCATTCTTCGCCAACTTCCTCAAGGAGTATGCATAGTCTTCCAGCGAGTTCTTGGCTAAAACCTTCTCTTTAAACAGTTCATCTTCCATTCTATACCTTGCTGCTTCCTGCACCATCCTATCTATCTCCTGCTTGCTGAGCCTGCCCTCTATGTTGATCAAGGTGATTTCATTCTTTATACCGCTGACTGGCTCCTCAGCAGATACATGCAATATGCCGTCGCTATCTATTTTAAAAGATACATTCACCTTGGTATCACCTCTTGGCGCAAGATGGATCCCAGATAGTGAGAACTGGCCAAGTAAATTGTTATCTTTAATCTGCACACGCTCTCCCTCATAAACTTTGATGTTGACTGCAGATCGAAAATCTGCAGTTGTGGGATACTTGCACGACTTCTATGTTGGTACTGGTGTGTTCCTTGGAATGATGACAGATGTAATTAAACCTAATACATTAATGCCAAGCGAAAGTGGGGTAACAGCAATGAGCACCAAATTACTGATCTCCTCAGTACCTTGCCCGCTTAAATTTGCAGCATGTACAGCAGCACCATATGCGACGGCTTCATCTGGGTGGATGCTATTACATAGCTCCTTACCACTAAAATAGTTGGACTTTCGGAATCCGGGTAGAACCGCCAACGAGAACCACCACATCAATGTTGTCCTTGACTATGCGAGCATCCTCATGACACCTTGCCACAGTCTCAATACATTTCTTGAAAAGGTCCACACTGAGCTCTTCAAACCGTGCACGAGTTATTGTGGAATAGAAATCAGTCCCCTCATAGAGACCATCAAGGATTACAGCAGTTTGGGTGGTGGTGGAGAGGATCCTCTTTGCCTGTTCACATGCAGTCTTAAGGCGCCTCAAAGCCCTCGGATTGCTGCTAATGTCCTTCCTCTGCTTCCTCTTAAACTCTTGAACCAAATGATTCACCATACGGTTGTCAAAGTCCTCCCCGCCGAGGTGGGTGTCACCAGCAGTGGCCTTCACCTCAATTACACCGTTGTTAATACTAAGCAATGAGACATCAAAAGAAGAGTTAACCTCATTTGTATCAAAGCCGTAAGCCACAGCAGCTGCAGTCGGCTCATCCATTATACGCATAACATTTAGGCCAGCAATAACACCAGCATCTTTGGTGGCCTGATGCTGAGCATCATTGAAGTATGCAGGGACAGTGACTACGGCATCTTTTACAGTGCAACCGAGGAATGCCTCCGCCACTTCTTTCATCTTTGTAAGAATGATTGCAGATATCTCCTCAGCAGCAAATTGCTTCTTTGCACCTTGATAATCGACAATGATGTTGGGCCGATCATCATTTCCCTTGATTACCTTGAAAGGCCAGAGCTTCTTGTCACTTTGGACGCAATCATCTGAATAGCATCAGCCAATCAACCGCTTGACAGCTAACAGAAAATGAATACAAGCAAATCATAATGTTATTTTTAAGCCATAAATGACTCTTTTATTGGTATGTTAGATTCTGTAAGTCAATTCTACTATAAATAATTGATAAATACTATACTCAACAAGAAAATGCTCGGATAAAATCAAGTAACTATTTAAATTCTAATCCTACCTTTTTGTAAAAAAAAAAAAATCAAATTTGTTCAGTCCAATAAAATTCGCAAAACAGTATCCACTTTTTCTAGTAGCAGCAACCACGCGGATTGGCCACATCAAGTAGCACATTTTTGACAACCAAAATACTGTATTCTACTCGCATCTGTGTTTTTAAGTTATAATAGTCTAGATTATTGGTCAATTACAATGCATGAATCAATACATTTCTTGGTGGTTACTTTAATCACTAACCCTAAAAAAAACGACTAACCCTAAAAAAATAAAAAATAAACTCCAGTGAGAAATTAAAGAATGTGGCAACTTATGTGAGAAATAAATACGAAAGTCTGTGCTTGAGTCACTTCATCAAAAAGAAAAAATATTAGAAGAGCGAGACACACCAAAGACAGTATTGGTAGGGTTGCTAGCGGCCTCATTCTTAGCCGCATCACCGACGAGTCTCTCGGTTTCTTTGAAGCCCACGCAAGAAGGCGTCGTACGGTTTCCCTGGTCATTGGCGATGATCTCCACTCGGTTATTGCGCCAGACCCCAACGCAGGAGTATGTCGTGCCGAGGTCGATTCCGATTGCGGGGCTCCTTTTTCCAGCCATGGCCTAATTTGTTGGTTACACTAAGCAAAAGAATCGACTGAGAGGGAGAGAGCAAGAATCGACTGTGAGAGCAACAATCGCGTGGGAGAGTAAATAGCGCCAGTCTCCAGAGAACAAACTGGGGGTAATCTGAAAATTTTCACTCCTTTGATATGTGTCCCCAAAAGTTGCATCTCCGGTTGGTATATTTGATTAGTTATTTTCAACGCTCATAATTGCGAATTTAATTTAATTTTTGCCTATGGGCTTTAATAATAAAAAAAATGCGAATTTAATTTTCATGCGAGAGAGGGATATGAGAAATTAATTGGATAACAATATCTCATGGAACCGTAGACAGTTATTTTTCATATTCAAAATCTTAATATTTACTCGCTCTGCAGTTGATCTTGAAAATCAGATCGGATCATATACTCCAGAGTCTAGACCTAACTTGAGTCCACAACGTGCACTAATTAATTAATTAGATAAAATTACTAAACTAGCATAAACCGTGAACACTAACATTAAGCATCCGGCAATATAACAGGAGCGTATTCAAATTAAATTTGAAAATTAAATTATACTTGTATGCATTAACAAATTTCATTAGACTCAACCTCAGCAGACTGCAACTAGACCCCTCAACTGATCCATTTGTACTTGAAGTTACTCCTTAGAACATCTACATTCCAGCAACTCAAATGAGTTTCTAAATAACTGTTAACCACTTTTTAGAAATTAAGGTCTCTAAAGTTTATAACTCTCATATCTCTGAAATTAATTTTAGAGTTTCTATTAAGCCACATCAGCAATAAACTAAAAAGGATAAATAATTTGAGCCAATCATTTAATCAGCATGGAGTTTATAAATAGTTTTTTAATAAGAAACTTTACTGCATAGTTTCTAAATAAGAAACTCTTCCACATCTCAAAAACTGAATTAGAAACTGTCACATGAGATTAGAAACTGTAATAGTACTAGAGATGTAGATGCTCTTAGTCGTTACTGATGTTCGGAAGTATTAACTGACTAAAAAAACTAAAAGACTCAGAGAGACTCAAATAAATTTAATCTCACTTTGCCGAACGGCACCTATAATCCAGCTTTGTCGATGGACTTATGAGCCACATTTTTATCTCGAGAAGCTGTTGACCTTTTAAAATTCCAACAAACACACAAAAAATAATATATATAAAAAAAAAAGGAGCTTAGTAGATGCTTCATCTCTAGTGTTCCAAAAGCTCAATTAATTAATGGAGTAAATCTGACCACTGCTGTCAGTATTCTAAAAAATATATATATTAATGGAGTAATATTATGGAGGTCCTCTCAACAGATAATATACTACTTAATACTTAATTTTAAATATGAAATAATCATAATATTCTCATATAACTATAGTATAATATTAATTTATTTATGGGGGTTCTTGATTAAATATTTATTATACTTGAGTCGTTAGCTATTACAGCTTTTAGCTTTTTATTTTGTGTTTTATCTTATTTTTATATAGGAAAGATATAGTTTAACAGATAATTAAAATTATATTTGATTATACATGTAAAATAGCAAACATAATGAAATATAAAATGATTAAAATATCCTTGATATATTTCTCCTTGTTTAAATATGTCAATGAATTATACTACTTTGACATTTTCAATATCAATTTTAAATTATTAAAATATTATTAAAAAATCATTAAAAGAATATTGTAATTATTTTAATAAATTTAAATAAAGATACATTTATCAAGGATATTCTAGTCATTTCACAAAATTATTATTGTTGATTACATAATTTATTAAAGTATTGATTAAAAATTGGGAGATCAATTTGTAAACGCATCACTCGTGAAGTAAATCGAGTTCAACGGTTTTGATGCATTACTTGAAGCCAATCTGATAGATTTTTGAGTTAAGCTCACAAGTCACAGAGAGGCTTGGTGAGCTTAAGAACACCCTGGTTTCTACTCATTTATCTATTCACAATTAATATACAACTAATCAAGAAAGTTAACAAAAAAAAAATATTAACGGAGACAATTAAACTCCCAATGTGCAATTAATGCATTACTGATAAGTTAAGAAAAAAAATTTCGAACATAAAATATCACAAGGCTGGATGATTTAGTGAATCGAACTTTCTTACAGAAAATTAAGTATTAATCCTTAAAAAAAAAAAAAAAAAAAAAGGGATCTGGGAGCTCTCATATATATAGAGGAGTGCATTACATACGGGATGAGCTATGGTGAGACGTGGAGTAAAACCAATTTTTACACCATGGCACTATATTTTTATTTTGAAAATTCAAACAACCGATCTGTACCGCTCAACATGTTCTCTATATTGAAATGTGCTTGGAGACCAAATTTTACATTTTTTGGAATTTTTTACTATTTATTAAGCCACTTTGAAAATCGCTGATCCGGTGGTCCAGAAATTTTTACTGTTTTTTACTGTTCACAGTGGATCAGCGATTTTCAAAGTGGCTTAATAAATAGTAAAAAAATTCCAAAAAATGTAAAATTTGGTTTCCAAGCACATTTCAATATAGAGAAAATGTTGAACGGTTCGGATCGGTTGTTTGGATTTTCAAAATGAAAATATGACGTGGAGTACAAATTTGTTTTACTCCACGTCTCACCATAGCTCATCCCCATTACATACAGCAAATATGTAATTTTATCATATCATGTTGATTTTGAGTGAAGTCACTAACAATTTCATATTTTCAGACAAGTAAATCGAGTAATTCTATCAAATGCATTAAAGTTTCATGTAGTGTCTAAGAGAGCACTCGCTCTATTTTTTTTTTCACTAACAGTAACTCGCTCTATTAACTTTCTTAATTAATAACATAAATTAATTAGAAGCAAAGTAAAGAAAGGTGGTGCATTATCTCTAAATAGATTTAAAACAAGAACAAAAAAATTCTCTCTAAATCTAGCACTCCCTAACAAGAAAGGTGGTGCATTATCTCACAAAAGAAAAGAAAAGATGTTTTACGGTAAGCTCATACCAGAATGTGAAAAAAAATTATCTATAGAAATTATTAAATACAGATGTACGAAAACAGAAAGAGTGTCTCGTTTCTAACAAATATAGAAAGATCTGACTCAATGAGTCAGATCCAAATTTATGGATCGGTCTCAATGGTCCAGATCCATCAATATATATATATAGAGGTTAGCTAATATCAAAACATTTGTTCCGGAGCGGTGGTGCAACCAATTGGTTTCCGATTTTCAAAGTCCAAACGGTCGATCCAAACCGTTAGATGTGATCTCTATATTATAATGTACTTGGAGACAAAATTTTACATTTTTTTGAATTTTTTTACTATTTATTAAGCCCTTTTTAAAATTACTGATTTTAATAAACAGTGAAAAATTTCTGGATCATTGAAATCAGCGATTTTAAAATTAACTTAATAAATAGTAAAAAAATTCTAAAAAATGTAAAATTTGGTCTCCAAACATATTTTAATACAGATTGAATGTTGAACGGTTTGGATCGACTATTTGGATTTTGAAAATATAAAAACCGAAACGTTTGTTCCGCGGTCTAGGAACAAATGTTTTGATATTAGCCAATCTCTATATATATATTCATGGATCTGGACCATTGAGACCAATCCATAAATTTGGATCTGACTCATTGAGTCAGATCTTTCTATATTTGTTGGAAACGAGACACTCTTTCTGTTTCCGTACATCTGTATTTAATAATTTCTATAGATAAAAAATCTCCCCATAATGTGCATATCCGAGATGAGTATGTAATTTCTGATTATCCAGTACTTCACGGTTCGAAACGTTTAGATTGAAATTATTGTCGAACGGATATTTAATTATTATAATGGATATATTTATTTGAGGAGGGATCCACTTATAACATTTGTAAGTTACAACATCTTATGACAATTCGGTTTTGCGATTTTCAAAGTCCAAACAGTCGATCCAAACCGTTCAACATGATCTCTATATTAAAATGTGCTTGGAGATCAAATTTTACATTTTTTTAATTTTTTTACTATTTATTAAGTATTTTACAAAGCTGCTGTTTTTAGACAATTTTGGACCACTGAAAAACAGCAGTTTTATAAAATACTTAATAAATAGTAAATAATATTAAAAAAATATAAAATTTGATCTCCAAGCACATTTTAATATAGATATCATGTTAAACGGTTTAGATCGACTGTTTGGACTTTGAAAATTACAAAACCAAATTGTTGTAAGATGTTGTAACTTGTTATAAGTGGATCCCTCCTCTATTTATTTATATATTTTAATGTAAACATAATTATTAAAAATTGTTTGCAATTATTAACAAGTTTTTATTTTGTTTAGATTGTTGTTATTTGTCAGGACACATTTTGACGTGTTTTTTAGGAAAAATTGGAGGTTATAACCTTTATTTTTGAGATAAAAACTTGTATATCACTCAACTCTTTTTGTTAGGTAAAGATTGGAGATAATCTCCTTAATTATATTTAAATATCTATAAAAATGTTTCATTCCAATTTTGAATTTATGACCTCTCACACAGAAATTATGATCTTTAATCGCTAGACTGTATGATGGTTCTCGCATTTTGACGTTATTATAATTATTTTGAATTTTTAAATTCAATCCTTCCAAATGTATACTTGATTATTAGATAATACATATATGTTATTTTGAACTTTCACACTCAATATCTTAATCACTTCCAAAATACATGTTTAATTATTCCGACATTTTTATTAATATCCAAAGTTTAATAGAAATTATTATTTATGCCCAAGTTTCCAACTTTTCGCCAAAAATGCCCAAGCCGGTCACAAAATGGCCGGCTTAGTATTTTTTTTTTTACCGAAAATAATCTATAAAATGGCCTTAACCCCTTCCTAAGAGCACACACCCCGAGGCTCATCAGCGAAAATCACTATTAAGGTAATTTTATATTTTTTTTTATTCTTTTGTTTTAATTTTATAGAATAATTAATTATATTATTAAAAAAATTAATTTAATTAAAAAAACCCAAAACCGAAACCCGAAACCCAAAACCCAAAACCCTAAAGTTTGAAGTAGTAACATGTCAATTGTTTAATATTTAGTAACCGAACAATTGTTTACCATTTAGTAACCTGACAATTGTTTACCATTTCCTAAAATGTAGTTTGTTTACGATGACCATTATTTCATTACACTATGGTGGAAAGATGTTTAAGGATGCAAACGGGGCTTATTACAACAAAGATGCAGAGCATTCTTTTCCGGTTTCAGATGATATCTCACTTTTGGACCTGAAATCCATGGTTTACACACACAACGGTTACAACCCAGAAAGGTGGAACCTAGAATTGGCAACCCGACATAGCAATCCCCCCAGCGGGAAATGGGTTGTTCTGAAACTTGTAGATGAGAATACGTGGAGAGCCATGTTCGATTATTTGAGGTCCCAATGGAGTTACATAATAGAAATCTTTGCCAGAAGAATTCCGGTAGAGCCCGGGGTTGGAAGTTCTGGGTCTGGATCAGCGGCACCACATTATACCACACAACCAGAAACATACAGACCCCTCGTTCCTTTAATCGAACCTGACCCAGAAACCTACAATTACGTGACTCCACCAGCACCCCAACGAAGACACTCAGTTTCATCCCCACCTAGACACCATCGAGGCAGACCAAGACACTCAGTTTCAACCCCACCTAGATTCGTCAATGTGGCGTATTTACCGTTACCTCCAGTATCACCTTACCCCAGACCGACACCAGTATCTGATGCAAGCTGTCCGGACTTTGAAGATATTAATGAAATACCGGAGGACGATCTGAGGAGTGGGGATGAATTTGAGGGAGAAATGTGGGGGGATTCGGATCACATGGAAGGTTGTGGTGAAGACGGGCCGGTTGAAACAGCTGAAGGGTACATAGGTCGTACTGCTGAGAACATGCCGCTTAGTGGCCGGACTGATACGCACCCGTTCCCATACCTCAATGATGTATCTGAGTTTAGAGAAGCAGATATTGGTTATTATGGGCAACAGATTGAGTACAAAGGTGAGCTGACTGCGAACCAGTATTTTAAAAGCAAAAAAGATCTAATGAAGAAGATCAGAGAGCACCATATCAAAAAGAATCAGGAGTTCAGAATAAAGAAGAGTGACAGGGATCGGATTCATGCGGTGTTTTTCGCCTCCAAAATCGGTTGCTATTGTTCATCCTTTTGGCCCCTTCAAATATCAGTTTTTTCGCCTCAAAAATCGCCTTATATTTCTCTCTGTCCCTTCCTCCCTTTCTCTTTTGTGAGTTGAGTGAATTGTGTGGAGGAGAGAGAAAAAAAGAGTCATTTTATATATTATTTTCGGTAAAAATATATATATATATATATATATATATATAGAGATGGGCTATGGTGCATTGCAATGCATAGGCACCCTTGTGCATTGGACCATAAATCACCGATTCAAAGTCCAAATGACCGATCCAAACCGTTCATCTTGTTCTCCATATTAATATGTACTTGGAGACCAAATTTTATATTTTTTGGAATTTTTTTACTATTTATTAAGCCACTTTGAAAATTGCTGATCACATGGTCCAGAATTTAGTTGCACTGTTTTTACTGTTCACCCGGATCAGCAATTTTCAAAGTAGCTTAATAAATAGCAAAAAAATTCCAAAAAATGTAAAATTTGGTCTCCAAGCACATATTAATATGGAGAACAAGATGAACGGTTTGGATCGGTCATTTGGACTTTGAATCGGTGATTTATGGTCCAATGCACAAGGGTGCCTATGCATTGCAATGCACCATAGCCCATCTCTCTCTATATATATATATATATATATGAGTAGAACTAGGGTGCTCCTAAGCTCACCAAGCCCTTCCGTGAGCGCGGCTCTAAAACCTATCAAATTGACTTCAAACGATATTTTCAAACCGTTAGATGTTCAATCTATATTAAAATCTACTTGGAGACCAAATTTTACATTTTTTGGAATTTTTTTACTATTTATTAAGATGGTTTGAAAATCGCTGTTTTCCAATGGTGCAGAATTTTAATAAAAACAGCGATTTCAAACCATCTTAATAAATAGTAAAAAAATTCCAAAAAATGTAAAATTTGGTCTCCAAGTAGATTTTGATATAGATTGAACATCTAACGGTTTGAAAATGTCGTTTGAAGTCAATTTGATAGGTTTTAGAGCCGCGCTCACGAAGGGCTTGGTGAGCTTAGGAGCACCCTAGTTCTACTCTATATATATATATATATGAGGGATGCTTCTATGGGCATAAGGACCTATTTGTAAAATGAACATATTTTTATTTTCAAAGTTCAAACAGTCGATCCGACCGTTCAACATTATCTCCATATTAAAATGTACTTGGAGGTCAAATTTTACATTTTTTTGAATTGTTTTACTATTTATTAAGTATTTTACAAAACTAGTCAAATTCAGACCATTGAATTTTGTACCCATCTTAATAAATAGTAAAAAAATTCAAAAAAATGTAAAATTTGACCTCCAAGTACATTGTAATATGGAGATAATGTTGAACGGTCGGATCGACTGTTTGAACTTTGAAAATGAAAATATGCTCATTTTACAAATAGGTCCTTATGCCCATAGAAGAATTTGCCTATATATATATATACTAAGCCGGCCACAAAATGGCCGGCTTAGGGGGGGCATAAGCCGGCCACTTTTGTGGCCGGCTTGAGCATTTTTAGCGAAAAATTGTAAACCTGGGCATAAATAATAATTTCTATTAAACTTTGGATATTAATAAAAATGTCGGTTAATTATTGCATCTTACATATTTGATTATTATACAAGTCTAAAATACATCCAATTATAACACATTATTTAATTGAAAAAAATATTTAAAAATAATTGGAAGATATTGAGAACTTAAATAAAGAATGTATACTTTATATTATGAATAATGAGGAAACCATACCATCATATATCCCACCAAGTGTGAAATCCCCCGGAAACAGCCCAGAAAACGAAGGATTCATGAAACACGGGTTTCGTGACAAGCAGACATGGAACCAATCAAAGTTTAAGTGCTTGGGTAAGAAATATAAGACTGTAACTAATATATTAAAGGGATTAAGAATGAAAATAGAAAATTGGGAGAAACAAAATCACGGACAAGATCAAACTTTTACTGAGATTAAGCTATAAACTAACAAAGGATATTTCTATAAACTAAGAAGATTCAATGCAAAGAACATGATAAGCAAACTAAACTATCACTCACAAGATTTACTCCATATTTCTATAAACTAAGAAGCAAGGACATGATAAGCTAATATCATGCAAAGAAAATAGCTTAATTACTAACTGATGTCAAGGACTCCAGGTGTTACACTGACTCCAAAAGATTAGAACCACATGCATTAATCCTTCTCTAACCCAACCAAAAGAAAAGGACGAAAGAAAAAAGAAATCACACAGATGATAGTTTTCCCACTAATTAATATATCACATATGACATATCCTAGTCACCATCATAATCACAATGATATTCTGTCTCAGAATGGTCATCACCAAAATTTGGGAATTCACCTCCACAAACAGGAACATATTATCTCATTCTTGAGAGGGTGGAGCTCATCTCTTTAAGCTCTTTCTTCTTGGTGTGATACACGTATGCATCCATGGGCACATCGTGCTTGAGCCATTCGATCACCTTGTCGACAGATTCAGCAATGTACTTGGCATATCCACCTGATGCCTTTGAAACGACAATATCGTTCTTCACCAACTTCCTCAAGGAGTATGCATAGTCTTCCAATGAGTTCTTGGCTAAAACCTTCTCTTTAAACTGTTCATCCTCCATTCTATTCCTTGCTGCTTCCTGCACCATCCTATCTATCTCCTGCTTGCTGAGCCTGCCCTCTCTATTGATCAAGGTGATTTGTTTCTTTGTACCGCTGAATGGCTCCTCAGCAGATACATGCAATATGCCATCGCTATCAATTTTAAAAGATACTTTCATCTCGGTTTCACCTCTTGGCGCAGGATGGATCCCAGGTAGTACAAACTGGCCAAGTAAATTGTTATCTTTACTCTGCGCACGCTCTCCCTCATAAACTTTGAAGTAGACTGCAGATTGGAAATCATAGCACGTTATGTACCTGTGAGACTTCTGTGTTGGTATTGGCGTGTTCCTTGGAATTATGACCGATGTAATATCACCTTTAACATTAACGCCAAGCGAAAGTGGGGTGACATCAATGAGAACCAAATTTCTAATCTCCTCACAACCTTGCCCGCTTAATTTTGCAGCATGTACAGCAGCACCATATGCAACAGCTTCATCAGGGTGAATGCTTTTACATAGCTCCTTACCACTAAAATAATTCTTCAAGAGTTGTTGGACTTTCGGAATACGGGTAGAACCGCCAATGAGAACCACCACATCAATGTTGTCCTTGTGTATGCGAGCATCCTCATGACACCTTGCCACAGTCTCAATACATTTCTTGAAAAGGTCCACATTGAGCTCTTCAAACCGTGCACGAGTTATTGTGGAATAGAAATCAGTCCCCTCATGGAGACAATCGAGGCTTACAGCAGTTTGGGTGGTGGTGGAGAGGATCCTCTTCGCCTGTTCACATGCGGTCTGAAGGCGCCTCAAAGCCCTCGGATTGCTGCTAATGTCCTTCCTCTTCTTCCTCTTAAACTCTTGAACCAAATGATTCACCATACGGTTGTCAAAGTCCTCCCCGCCGAGGTGGGTGTCACCAGCAGTGGCCTTCACCTTAATTACACCATTGCTAATACTAAGCAAGGAGACATCAAAAGTGCCACCACCAAGGTCAAATATAAGCACATTCTTCTTCACAGAAGAGTTAATCTCATTTGTATCAAAGCCATAAGCCACAGCAGCTGCAGTCGGCTCATCCATTATACGCATAACATTAAGGCCAGCAATAACGCCAGCATCTTTGGTTGCCTGACACTGGGCATCATTGAAGTATGCAGGGACAGTGACTACGGCATCTTTTACGGTGAGACAGAGGAATGCCTCCGCCACTTCTTTCATCTTTGAAAGAATCATTGCAGATATCTCCTCAGCAGCAAATTGCTTCTCCAAACCTTGATAATCGACAATGATGTTGGACCGGCCATCATTGCCCTCAATTACCTTGAAAGGCCATAGCGTCTGCCCATCAACCGCTTGGCAGCTGAAAGTAAATGAAAACAAGTAAATCATTATGTTATTTTTAAACCATAAATAACTCTTTTTCTGGCATTTCAGATTCCGTAAGTCAATTCTACTATAAATAATTGATGAATACTATACTAATCAAGAAAATGCTCGGATAAAATCAAGTAACTATTTAAATTCTAATCCTACCTTTTTGTAAAAAAAAAAAAATCAAATTTGTTCAGTCCAATAAAATTCGCAAAACAGTATCCACTTTTTCTAGTAGCAGCAACCACGCGGATTGGCCACATCAAGTAGCACATTTTTGACAACCAAAATACTGTATTCTACTCGCATCTGTGTTTTTAAGTTATAATAGTCTAGATTATTGGTCAATTACAATGCATGAATCAATATATTTCTTGGTGGTTACTTTAATCGCTAACCCTAAAAAAAAAAAAAAAAACTCCAGTGAGAAATTAAAGAATGTGGCAACTTATGTGAGAAATAAATACGAAACTCTGTGCTTGAGTCACTTGATCAAAAAGAAAAAATATTAGAAGAGCGAGACACACCAAAGACAGTATTGGTAGGGTTGCTAGCGGCCTCATTCTTAGCCGCATCACCGATGAGTCTCTCAGTTTCTTTGAAGCCCACGCAAGAAGGCGTCGTACGATTTCCCTGGTCATTGGCGATGATCTCCACTCGGTTATTGCGCCAGACCCCAACGCAGGAGTATGTCGTGCCGAGGTCGATTCCGATTGCGGGGCTCCTCCTTCCAGCCATGGCTAATTTGGTTGGTTACACTAAGCAAAAGAATCGATTGAGAGGGAGAGAGCAAGAATCGATTGAGAGGGAGAGAGCAAGAATCGACTGTGAGAGCAACAATCGCGTGGGAGAGTAAATAGCGCCAGAGAACAAACTGGGGGGTAATCTGAAAATTTTCACTCCTTTGATATGTGTCCCCAAAAGTTGCATCTCCGGTTGGTATATTTGATTAGTTATTTTCTACGCTCATAATTGCGAATTTAATTTAATTTTTGCCTATGGGCTTTAATAATAAAAAAAATGCGAATTTAATTTTCATGCGAGAGGAGAATATGAGAAATTAATTGGATAACAATATTTCATGGAATACTAAGTTGTTTTTCAAATTCAAAATCTTTTATTTTTTTTATGGTAAGGTGACAAATTGCCATCTTCCTATTTTGCATTGATAAAAAACTATTTACACATGTGTCCGAAAATTAATTAAAGCTAATAATTACAGCACACTATATCTCAACACTAACATAAATAAAAATAAAACTATAGCTGGGCCGAGTCCCCCTGTACAATCAGCAGTTTTGAAACCACTGTGATTTCTCGCATCGTCTCTCCCACCAGAATCCTCACCGTCCTTTGTTTTTAGTTGAAGATTTTGTTGATTCGTTCGCGCCACAAAATCCATAATCCCGCTTAGGACTGTAAATGAGTCGAGTTTGAGCGAGTTACCTCCAACTCGAACTCAGCTTATTAAATAAATGAGCGAGTCAACTCGAGTTGGGATGGTAATAACGAGTTGTAGAGCCAACTCGAACTCAGCTCGTTATCAACTCAAGTTGGCTCACAACTCGTTTAACCAGTTAAATCAATACAACACAAGTTATAAACGAGTTTGAGCTGAGTTTGAGCCGAGTTTGAGCCGAGTTTGGGTTTGGTTTTGATTATTCTGGGATTTTTTGTGTCCAAGATTGTGTAATTTTATGTAACTCGACTTATAAATGAGAGAGTTAGGATCAGCTCAAACTCAGCTCATTTATTAAACGAGTCAGCCAACTTGAGTTGGAACTAAAGCGAGCTGTAAATGAGCGAGTTATGAGTTCGAGCAATTTTGCCCAGCCCTAATCCCGCTACCCATGCGGTTTTTCAAAATTTTCAAAATCTGAATGTTGACTTGCTATCCAGTTGATTCAACCCAATCTGTCCCTCGATCTTAAAAATCATATCAGATCATATACTCTAGATTTTACCTGAGTCCACAATGTGCACTAATTAATTAATTAGATAAAATCACTAAACCAGCGTAAACCATAAACACGAACTATTATAACTCGAAAATTTTAAAAAAGATTAATTAAGTATAAAACTATAATTTAAGGTAAATTAAATCGTAATTTAGATCCATAATTAATTTTTTTTTAGTATTCGAAACTTTAAATTCTTATGGAATTGAAATTTAAAATAATCAAGTGATTATAAGAGTTAAAACGACAAATTAACGATAAATTAAAATTAGGACAAATTAAAAATATTATTTAAACCCGTAACTAAAATTTTCAACGACTCGAAATCTTATCTTCCATTGGAATTTCAAATTTTCAGTTATAACTTATAAAGATTAACAAAAATCGTACCTGCCACACAGACAGCCACACAACCCCAGCCTTACCCTCTCCATGTCTCTCTTCCTATTCCTATGGCAGATGGACCCCACCCCCAATTTAAACCTTTTTCTCTTTTTTACCCTACGAATCTCAAAGTTCAATAATAACTGCCTCTGCGCTAGCTCGAATCTCCAAGCGGCTGAGAGTAAATCTCAAACCGTAAAGTGAAGGGAATCTTTTACACATATTGGAGAGGATACTTATTCCTGACTAACGGATCCCACCCCATTTAATTCCCCTTCTTCTTTCCTTCCTGGTGAAGGAATCGGACCCTTCCCCCTCTTTTTGAAAACGCCTTTCTCTCTCTCCTTCTGTCCCGTCACCTCTCTCCCCTCCGCTCATGCAAAATCAACGCCGTACCCACGTGCCTTAACTCACGCACCCACGCCGTGTACGACCCTGTGCCCCTCTGTCATTGTCAGATCCTAAATCTGACAAGGCTTAGAACAACGTGAATTGAACACGAACATAGAACTAGGGCCGCACAAAAGATTCGTAGTTCGTAATTAGGTTCGAGTTTGATTCGAAATTTTTTTTAAAAAATTCGATTTGAAATTGAGTTTCGTTTGAAATTAATTCAAATCAAACTCAAACTGGATATAGTTCGTTCAAAATAAGTTTGCAAACCAAACTTAGTTCGAAATTAACTCAAACGTGAACCGTTAATATTTGTTGATAATGAACTTTAATGTTTTATTTAGGATAATATTTGAGTTTGTAATAATTCTAAGACTTTGGTGATTGTTCTGTACTTCTATTGATATTTAAATTGTACTTTGAATACTTTAGATATTTGAAAATTTTGGTGATGTTGCTCCTGTTGGCTATTTGGAAAACTTTAGATTCTGTGATTGTACTGAACTTTGATTTATTGTACTAAACTTTGGTATTTGATATAAATTTTGGTATTTGTAATGAACTTTGATATAAACTTTAGTGTACTGTGTAATTAGAATTCAGAATGTCTAAGTTTTTATTGAAGTGCTGTAATTTCGAATTATGGCCCAGCTATAAGTCATAAATCGTAAGTCCTAACAAAGTTTGTAAAAGTTCGAAATTGAGTTTGTAAAAAATTCGATTCGAAATTGAGTTCGTTCAAAATTAATTCAAACCAAACTCAAACTGAGGGTAAGTTCGATTCGGTTCAGTTCGTTTGCAGCCCTACATAGAACAATCAAACAATTTTATTGAAATTCAATAGAAAATGGGGATACACGACGTTTAGCAATTAATTTGGGCCATTAGAGCATCTTCATTCCAGCAATCGTTTAGCAATTAATTTGGGCCACGTCACTGAGTTTAGCAATTAAATGGATTCATAATTTCTAAATCACTCCATTTCAGAAATTTAATTAGAGTTGCTTATTTAATTAAGAGTTACTTTTAAAACAAACTTGTTAATTTAAAAACTGTGGTACATCATAGCAATTATATTAGCAATTAATACATCAGATTAGCAATTTAAAAGAAATCACCGTTGTAAATGCTCTAAAAAGTTGCTTTTAAAATAAGCTTGCTAATTTAAAAACTATAATACATTCCAGCAATTAACACATCAAATTAATAATTTAAAAGAAATCACCGTTATAGATGCTCTTAATATTCAATTCGTATCTTTATCTAAAAAAAAAAAAAAAATATGATTTTACCACTATCCAATCCGTTTTACCCTAAATTCTTTTAAATTCTTCTAGGAGGGGTTTGTCGTCAAAGGACAATAGGACATCTTCTAGGACTGCCAGCAATCATTTGCATTGTAGATATACAATTGTCAAATGTTGTACTTTCAATATATCTAATTCAATTATCTCAAATATAACACCACAATTTCTGATGTCAAAAGAACCATTCGGGAAAAGTTTTTTTTTTTCTTTTTCTCTGCAAATTAATACCCTCGTCAATTTTTGAAGTAGAAAGAATATATTCCATTTAACATTTAGATTCAGAGATCAGATTATTTGTTTTACTTTACCTGATTAATCCCGTTCTATTTCTTTAGGGATAATTTCCTATATATCCTTCAAGACATCTCTAATTTCTTATTTACCCCTCAAGTCTTAAATATATCTTATTTATCCTTTCACTCTTATAATAGTTTATTATTTACCCATCACTTAATTTATTCTAAATTATCTCTACTTAAATTATAAAAAAATCTTGATTAAAAAGTTAAAAGACAAAATTGTCCTTTTTTAAAATTTCCCCTTTGTTCGTTTTCTTTACTAATTATTTGAGAGTAGTTTCTCCTCTTTTTAGTTGAAAGGTTGAGAACTTTTATGTAGCACTTGGTTTTTCAAATAGGATTTTGTTTGTTTTTGGTTCGTTGTGTTTAGAATTTCCTTATTGAGGCTTTGTACATAGAAAACTTTTTTTAATTCCAATGAAGGGAAGGAGAACACCTACAGTCCTTGTTCTCCTTTACACGATTGTGATACTCTCAAATTTGATATCTCTTTTACACAATTGATCTCATCCTTTTACAATAGAACTCCTACAGCCTTGGTTTCTTCTTCAAACCAAACACACTCCTAAATGTTCATCTTCTCCTTTGCAAAATCAAACTCCTAGAGACTCGATTTCTCCTTTACATTCTCGAGCTCCAAAAGGATCGATCTCTCATTACATAAGCAAACCTCCCAATGCTCTATTTCTCCTTTACTTGGTCAAAGAACTAAAGGCTCAAATTCTTCTTTGCACAGTCAAACTACAACAAGCTCAGTTTCTCCATTACACACTAATTCCCAAAAAATTGTCTTCTTTCTGAACAGTCGGTTTCTCCTTTTCTTGGCAAAAACAAATCCTAACGATTCAGTATCTTCTTTGTACAGTCGAACTCCCAAAGGTTCAGTTTCACCATTAGATGATAAAGCTTCTAAGCGGTCTCTTGGGGGAAGAGAGAGAAGGAGAAATGATGAGCTTCTGTTGTAAGAAAAAAAAAACAATTTTGTCTTTTATTTTTTTTAATCAAAGTTTAACAAATATTTTTTCTAATTTAACTAGAGATAATTTAGAATTGATTAAGTGATGGATAAATAAGAACTATTATAAGAGTTAAGGGACAAATAAGTTAAATTTAAGACTTATGGGATAAATAAAAAATTGGAGATGTCTCGAAGAAACAAGGACATGATAAGCAAATATCATGTCCAGGACTCCAGGTGCTATACTGACTCCAAAAGATTAGAACCACAATCCTTTTTTACTCTTAACCCAACCAAAAGAAAAAGAAATCACACATATGATAGTTTCCCACTAATTAATATCACATATGACATATCCTAGACATCAGAATCACAGTCCTCGTCATCATAACAATGATATTCAGACTCAAAATGGTCATCACCAACATTTGGGAATTCACCTCCACAAACAGGAACATATTATAAGCTCATTCTTGAGAGGGTGGAGCTCATCTCTTCAAGCTCTTTCTTCTTGGTGTCATACTCGGATGCCTCCTTCGGCACATCATGCTCGAGCCATTCTATCATCTTGTCAACAGCTTCATCAACGTACTTAACATATCCACCTGGTACCTTTGAAACGACCTCATCATCCTTCACCAACTTCCTCAAGCGGTATGTATAATCTTCCAGCGAGTTCTTGGCTAAAACCTTCTTTTTAAATTGTTCATCCTCCATTCTATACCTTTCCGCTTCACACACCATCCTATCCATCTCTTCCTTGCTGAGCCTGCCCTCCCTGTTGATCAAGGTGATTTCTTTCTTTCTACCGCTGACTGGCTCCTCAGCAGATACATGCAATATGCCGTCGCTGTCAATTTTAAAAGATACATTAATCTTGGTTTCACCTCTTGGTGCAGGATGGATCTCAGATAGTGAAAACTGGCCAAGTAAATTGTTATCTTTACTCTGCACACGCTCTCCCTCATAAACTTTGATCGGGGCTACAGATTGGAAATCAGTGGTCGTGGAGTACTCATGAGACTTCAGTGTTGGTATTGGTGTGTTCCTTGGAATGATGACAGATGTAATATCACCTTTAATATTAATGCCAAGTGAAAGTGGGGTGACATCAATGAGAACCAAATTACGGATCTCCTCAGAACCTTGCCCGCTTAAATTTGCAGCATGTATGGCAGCACCATACGCGACAGCTTCATCTGGGTGGATGCCTTTACATAGCTCCTTACCATTAAAATAATTCTTCAAGAGTTGTTGGACTTTCGGAATCCGGGTAGAACCGCCAACGAGAACCACCACATCAATGTTGTCCCTGTCTATGCCAGCATCCTCATGACACCTTGTCACAGTCCCAATACATTTCTCGAAAAGGTCTGCGTTGATCTCTTCAAACCGTGCACGAGTTATTGTGGAATAGAAATCAATCCCCTCATAGAGACAATCGATGTTGACAGCAGTTTGAGTGGTGGTGGAGAGGATTCTCTTCGCCTGTTCACATGCAGTCTTAAGGCGCCTCAAAGCCCTCGGATTGCTGCTAATGTCCTTCCTCTGCTTCTTTCTAAACTCTTCGACAAAATGATTGAGCATGTGGTTGTCAAAGTCCTCCCCACCGAGGTGGGTGTCACCAGCAGTGGCCTTCACCTCAATTACACCGTTGCTAATACTAAGCAATGAGACATCAAAAGTGCCACCACCAAGGTCAAATATAAGCACATTCTTCTTCACAGGAGAGTTAACTTCATTTGTATCAAAGCCGTATGCAACAGCAGCTGCAGTGGGCTCATCCATTATACGCATAACATTTAGGCCAGCAATAAGACCAGCATCTTTGGTGGCCTGACGCTGGGCATCATTGAAGTATGCAGGGACAGTGACTACAGCATCTTTAACAGTGCAACCGAGGAATGCCTCCGCCACTTCTTTCATCTTTGTAAGAATCATTGCAGATATCTCCTCAGCAGCAAATTGCTTCTCCTCACCTTGATAATCCACAATGATGTTGGGCCTATTGCCATTGCCCTCAATTACCTTGAAAGGCCAGAGCTTCTTGTCACTTTGGACGCATGGATCAGAAAAGCGTCTGCCAATCAACCGCTTGGAAGCTAAAAGAAAATAAAAACAAGCAAATGATAAGAACTCTAACATAAACCGCTCAGCACTAAACCAGAATAAACCATGAAAACAAGCACTAATCCAGCATTAACTGCTCAGCAAATTGTCTCTTTTTCTGGTATGTCAGATTTTGTAAGTCAATTCTAAAATATATAATTGATAAATACTATACTCAACAAGAAAATGCTCAGATAAAATCAATTAACTATTTAAATGCTAATCCTATCTTTTTGTAGAAAATAACCAAATTTGTTCAGTCCAAAAAAATTCACAAAACAATATCCACTTTTTTTAGTAGCAGCAACCACATGGATTGGCCACATCCAGTGGCATATTTTTGACAACCAAAATATTGATTGTACTCGCATATGTGCTTTTATGTTATAATAGTCTTGATTGTCGGTCAACTACAATGCATGAATCAACGTAACACAAGCAATAAATCAAGTTTTTGACACTTTACAGTTTGGTACAGTAATCAAGATAAGGCTGCTGTTTTGAACAGCAGAACATAACAAACAGTTAGTTACAAGGTAAACTTTAATGAACTAAGACTCAATTAAGTCAAAATATGAACTTTGATTTCATCTAAAGAAGCATCAAGCAGGAGCACCAATAAAACAAATAAATAATGATAAAAGAGCAAATTGATATAGTACTAACAGTTCTACTGTCCTGAATTTTGCTTTGTGCAGATCCCCTATTTTCTGGCTAGACTACTCATAGAACGGAAAAATTCATGACATGTTGGGCGGCAAAATATCCAATTGATAAGAAAATGACACATTTTATGGTTCACCGTGCCAGGTGAAAAATGAAAGGAGATGGGTACCTATTAAAATAAATTTGGTGAAAGTAGGAGAAATTTGGTGCTTTTCTCTTTACTTTTGTGTATCGAGAAATGCCTTCAAATATATAACATTTAGCAACTCTAGTGTAAAATTAAGAACATGGCAATTCAAGCGAGAAATTAATCTGAAAACTCTGTGCTCCAGTCACTTGATCACAAAGAAGAACCATACTATGCAGCAGTATTACAAAAAAGAAGAAGACCCAACTGGGACTTTGGGTTATTAACAAACAAAGAAAAAAAGTATTAGAAGAGCGAGACGCACCAAAGACAGTATTGGTAGGATTCCTAGTGGCCTCATTCTTAGCCGCATCACCGACGAGTCTCTCGGTATCTTTGAAGGCCACGTAAGAAGGAGTAGTGCGGCTTCCCTGGTCATTGGCAATGATCTCCACTCGGTCATTCCGCCAGACCCCAACGCAGGAGTATGTCGTGCCGAGGTCAATTCCAATCACAATACTCCCACTTCTCCCAGCCATGGCCTAATTTGGTTGGTTACACTAAGCAAAAGAATTTATGTGTTTTATTGGTCATTAGTTCAACAATTACAATGTACAAAGCTATGCTATTTAAACACATTTGGGCAATATAACCATTTGAACTAACTAATTAAGGAACGAATTGGAATTAATTACGGAAAAGATTATGGAATCTTCTTCGCTCAGCAAGAATATATGGGCCATTCTACATTCATTGACAAATATATAAACCGATAAACTAAAATCAGAAAAAAAAAAAATACAGATTAAGTATCCTTAAAAGGTCATTTTCACAAACAACTCATGTGCTCTAGTTTATCGGCCTTGCAAAAGTCATCAAAGTTGGCATCGTATACCATGTGATTTAGCTCACAGCCGACTGATGGCATGGCATTGTAACAATCAAAATCACAAACAAAAGATTTGTAAGGTTAATATAATTAAAAAATGGCAAAGTTTTCTACCTCAGTTTGAGGAGTCGAGCAATGCTTACGGCAGTGTGCTAGTGCTAGTGCTACCCCTTTTCTTCTTCTTACTTTTCTTTTCTTGCTTCTGTGCTGATTGGAGTTACTTGGGCCGCAAGTGAGTCTGATTGGAAGAGAGAGTGGTCGGTGTTAAGTATCACGCCAAACTTACCAAATGAACTCTCGCCGAATCCGATCAACTTTCTCGAGATTTCGTTGGAGCCAAATTATCCCTCCAAATCGCGCCAAACGAAGTGTGATCCGAAAATTTCCATGCTCCTTTGATATGTGGCCCCAAGATTAGCATCTCCGGCTGGTATATTTAATTAATTATTTTCAACACATTCCGATGCGAATTTAATTTCCATATGTGTATATGTGTGAGAGGGAAATGAGAAATTAATTGGATATAAGTATGAAAAGTAATTACAATTATTTTTTTATATTCAAAATCTTAATATTCATTCACTAACTAATCGATTTAATCCGACCTGTCTCTCAGTCTTACATATTTGATCACATCATATATTTAAAATCCGATTGAGTCCACAACATCCACAAATTACTTAGAGCAATGTTATTGGAACCGGACCAGACATTGATTTGGTAAAACTTCGGATTGACGGTTTACTGGTCGAACCGGTGGATCAACCGGTTCAATTGTTGGTTTATTTAAATACTTATATATGTATAAGATGTAAAAATTGTTATAAAAATTGTTATAAAATAATCATATTGTGGTATTCGTAAAAGTTCACACATACATATTCAATAATTTAATATAAGACCGAATTTACAGATATACTTCAAATTTAATAAAATATTGATTTTATTAAAAATGACTGAATGTTTTTCGATAAGATGGAAGAATATTAGCAACTCAAAATATTTTTATATCAGATAATTATCAGGAAATTATTTTCTAATAAATATAAATTATGTCTTTAATAAAAGACACAGCGCTTCAACAAAAAAAATATAAAAAAATTACAACAAATAAAAAATAGTAACATACGTTATTTTGAAATGAAACAAAACTGCACAGATATATATAGTTTTTAACTTTTTATACTGTGCATACTTATATATATTTTTTTTATATATATAACATTTGAGGTCTTATGTGCAAATTTTATAATATAAATAAATTCCAACTTATTAGTATGTACTTTTGTAACTTTATACGGTGTAAGATACGGATAGGAGCCTAGCATCCTAGCTAATAGCTGTTCCCTATCTCTCTCTCTCTCTCTTAATTAATGCTGAAAAAGTGCCTTGAAAACTGAATCCATTTAACACCTCTTTTTTTGGATTTTTTTTAAAAACCGTAAATAAAAAAATTAATTCTACCAAACCAGCATGATGGCCTCTGATTTTACAAAAACCATCAGAACCGAGATGCCAATTCGGTCCCAACGATTTTTTTTTCTCCGGACCGAATTGGCATCTCGGTCCCTACCTTTTTCACAGCAAAAGAGAGCAGGATTGTGTGGCCGATCGTGTTGTTGCCTCTGGACCGAAATGGCATTTCGGTCCAGAGAATTTTTTGGCCGGACCGAGTAGCCATCTCGGTCCAGAGAATTCCAGTGAATTTTTTGGCATTATTTTATTCTCTTTGTCATTATTTTATTATTTTAGCTGCCTCTGGACCGAGTAGCCATCTCGGTCCAGAAGTTCTGTCCAAGAATGAATTTGCTATCTCCTCTCTGCATTATTTTTTTGCGAGACAGACAGAGAGCTTCTTCTTCCTTTCTGACACCTTCTTTCCGAGACCTTCTTCTTCCTCTCTTTCAGAGACCTTCATGCCTCCAAATTACAGATCGGCTCCTGCATTGTGCCTCTAGCGTTCGTCTGAATACTGTAGTAAGTTTTTTTTTTCAATTATGATCGTATTTTTTGCTGTAAAATTGAAAATTATCAAAGGTTAATCGTGAAATTTTTTGTTCAGGAAATGTCGCAAGTATTAATAAATGTGTATCACAGACGCGAAATTACAGACGCACCGACCTGTACATTTCCTGTTACTAACTCAACTAGTCTTGATGAGCTAAGAAGACAGATATATGTTGGCATTCGTTTGCTCCCTAGCCGGTTCAATCTGACAATCAGCGCACGTTTGAACACGGCACCACCTGGCTCAGCAGAAAAATACCAGTTGTTCAACGTAGACCACGAAGCGATCTGGGATATGGTGCTTGCGAATGCCACTCCGGTATTGAATTTTAAACTTCTTGAATTAGTGGTTGAGTCAGTACCAGTTGTTAGTCAGACCAATTATGACCCATACCCGGGTAGTGTACCCGAAACTAGCAGAGACATACCGGTGATTGATTCACCGGCACATTGTGATGAAACCCCCGAAACACCCCCGGTTGATTTGCAGAATTATTTTGACCAACTGAATAATGATACTGACTCAGAAACAAGCTCTGACCCTGATGACACGGTTGTCGGGGAAGAGGAAATGGCCGAAATTGAGGATCAGATTAGGATGGAAGAAGTAAGGAATGAGTGGCAATCGTCTATTCCTTTTATTAATCGGGGATTGCAGCATCCTTGTTCGGCATTTCATGACGATGTGCCGATGCCGTACAAGGATGGAAACTATTTTTATCAATCTGACGAGCGCAGTGATCCACCTCTCGACGAGCGCAGTGATCAAATGTTTATCAATCTGACAATGCGTCACATCCTTCATCTGGTACAGGCCTAAGTACACCAAACCTTCTTTCATCCGAGGCTGGTAATGAATGCCCATTTGCCGAGGACCAGGACGCAGTGAACGAATCGGCTGGAACGATAATTTCATGCAAAATAATGTAAAGAACAAAAATTAATTTAAACTTCCAAGTTTATTTTGAAATTTAAATCCAACACGATATTAAACAAATACCGTTGTATTCACCAACGATATCTTGTGTTCCTCAGGAGGCAATTGCAATAAGCGTTGTTCAGCAGCCATTTTGCACTACAATATAAATAAAATTACAACATAAAAAAACTCCAGTTAGTTAACAAATCAAAAATTCCTTTAGCTAATTTACTCTACATACAAAATTAAAAAAACCTACAATTAGTTAAATTATACTAAAAAAAACCTAAATTACACTAAAAAAAGCCTAAATTATTCTACATTTATTTTAAAAAAAAACCATTACCAAGATTACTCTACCTACATACCAAATCATTATACAATTACTAAACACTATATACAATAAATTTATACACTAAATTACTCTAAATATTTATAAAATTTATTTACACTAAATATTTATACAATTTTTATACAACTTACTTACACTAAATATTTATTCACACTAAATTTATTTGCACTAAAAAATTATACAATTTATTTACACTAAATATTTATTCACACTTAAATTTATTTACACTAAATTTATTTACACTAAATTACTCTAAATTACTCTAATTACTCTAACTACTTATACATTTTATTTATACTACAATACATTAAAATACACTACAATCACTAAATAAATAACACTAAAATAAACTAATTTACACTACAATACACTAAAATAAACTAATTTACACTACATACAAACTAAACTAAATAATTGTACAAAAAAAATTAAAATTCGGATTTTTTTCCTAAATTAAAAATTCACACTATAATACATTAAATTACACTACAATACACTACAAAAAACTAATTTATTCTATAACTAAACTAAATAATTATAAATTTCGGATATTTTTTTCAAAAAATAAATTTAATCACGTACCCAATGAAACTTGTAGATCTGAAGCTTTTCTTGTTCTTCTCTCAAAACTATATTCAAATATGTAATTAGAATAAAAAATGGCTGAAAATTTGAGGGGTTAAAATTAAATTTTTTTGGTTTGGTTTCGGGTAGAGGAAGAGGAAGAAGCTCTCGGGTAAGGAGGATGGGAGAAAGAAGAAGGGAGTTGGCTTCTCGGTCCCGAGTAAAGAAAACACTGGGACCGAGTTGGCTTCTCGGTCCGGAGGAAAAAACAATGGGACCGAGTTGCCATCTCGGTCCAGAGGAAAAAACAATGGGACCGAGTTGCCATCTCGGTCCAGAGGGATTTGTGGATTTTCTGTGGCCTGAGGTGCGCCAATATTAAAAATAAAGGGGGACCGAGATGCCAATTCGGTCCGGAGAAAAAAAAATCGTTGGGACCGAATTGGCATCTCGGTTCTGATGGTTTTTGTAAATTCAGAGGCCATCATGCTGGTTTGGTAGAATTAATTTTTTTATTTACGGTTTTTAAAAAAAATCCCGTTTTTTTTTAAGAATGAGTCACTGGTTTTTCACAAAAACAAGTTAATTAAACCGATTTTTATCGGTTCAATTACAAATATGATAATTCTAAACAAACTAAACTGCAAATAGGTCCGGATCCGGTTTTTATAACACTGACTTATAGAAAAACACTAACATTAGGCATATGCAACAGGAGAATATTCAATCAAGTTTGAGAATTGAATTATACTTGTATGTAGGGGTGTTCCTCGGGTCCGGTTTAATTGGTTTTAAACTGAACCGAGAGAGTTTGATTTAAACGGTTCGATTTTTTCGGTTAAATAAATCAGTTAGGTCCATTTTTATAAAACTGGTTTAATAATTTGGTTCGGCTTACAAATTTTAAAACCGGTTAAACTGAATCGATCGAAATTTTTAAATCTCTTCTCCATCCGAACCAAACATTTAAAAAATTCAAAAATTACAACATAATGTATATTGTTTAGTTCAATATTTAATATATATTTTGTGATATTAGGTACATGATGTATTTAATATATATTACTTATTATATTTTTAGATTAAGTTATATATGCTATCATTTCATTCGCTAACTATTGTTATTTGTTTTATTACCGTTATCTTAATGGGTAAGAGTATAATATGAATAAGCTAATATTTAATAGGTAAAAAAAGAGTATAAGTAAGACTAATTTTAAGTGGAGTATGAGTGTGAAAATACCTCCACCGACCTGTACCATATCCACTGAGAGCTCTACTCTAAACAGTTCGTCGTTTTTCGATTACCATATCTATTGGGAGCTCTACTCCAAACAGTTCGTCATTTTTCCATAATGGAAAAACGGTTTTTTGACCGATCTATTCTTTTTTTTTTATTTCTGGTCCCTCAGCAAACTGAACCGGTATATCCTCCGAATTCGATTTTTTTGGTCTAACTTTTCGGTCTTGCGTTCCACTTTTAAAGTTTGTGCAAACTAGATCTGCGTTTCTGCTGCGATTCGAAATTTAACTAATTGCAGGCTAATTTTGAAAAAAGAAAAGAAAAGTAAAAGAAAATAAAATATGGTACGGCCAGCTGTACAAGAACATGCACTATAGTCACATTTTGAAATGTTTGTCGAACGAATATTTAAGTAAAAGATATATTGTTTATTTGAAATCATAACACTAGTAGGTATTTTGACGCTTTTTCTTAAGAAAGATTGAAGGTCAGAACCTTTACTCTTTTTGCCCCCAAGCAAATCGGACCGATATCCTCCCAGGTACCTGACTCAAGCAAATTACAACGGCCGGTCCAGATTAATTTTATATGGGTCAAACTCAAATCCGGTGCCTATTGTGACTGTAGGAGGCTGTTTTGAGATTCGTATCATATTAAATGGGCCGTCGATCGTAATTTGCTTGAGTCAGGTAACCTGAGGTGATGTGAAATCCCAAGGACATCATGGCTATGCAGGCAGAGATAAAACAACGGCCCAAAACAGGCCCAATGGAGATAAAAGATCTTGCAATACTGTAGGAGTGAGGCTACGGTGCTATGCATAGCACATATGGGGTCCGTTCTACAGCTTAAAATTTGACTTTTCAAAATTCTAACGGTCAATCCGAACCGTTCAACATAATTATAAAATGAATATGTACTTGCAAACCAAATTTTACATTTTTTCGAATTTGTTTACTATTTTTTCGAAAATCACTTGATCTGAACATTCTAGACCATCCAAAAACAGCCTATCTAAAAAAATAGTAAAAAAATTCGAAAAAATGTAAAATTTGGTTTGCAAATACATATTTATTTTATAATCATGTTGAACGGTTCAGATTAACCGTTAGAATTTTAAAAAGTCAAATTTTGAGCCATAGCACGGACCCCATCCGTGCTATGCATAGCACCGTAGCCTCACTCATATTGTAGATATACAATACTCAATATTCTACTATCACGAGATTTTCTCCTTAGTTCTATAAATTAAGAAGCAAGCACTTGATAAACAAATATTGTGAAAAGGAAATAGCTTACTAATGTTGAGGTACAAGAATAATTCCAAAAGAAAGAGAACCACAATCCTTCTCTACTCTTAGCCCAACCAAAAGAGAAAGAAATCAAACAGATAATTCACTAATTAATACCACATATCCTAGTCATCATCAAAATAATAGATATTCATTTCACAATCCTTCTATAAACATATTATAAGCTCATTCTAGAGAGGGTGGAGCTCATCTCTTCAAGCTCTTTCTTCTTGGTGTCATACTCGGATGCATCCTTCAACACATCATGCTCGAGCCATTCTATCATCTTGTCAACAGCTTCATCAACGTACTTAACATATCCACCTGGTACCTTTGAAACGACCTGATCCTCCTTCATCAACTTTCTCAAGCCGAATGCATAGCCTTCCAGCAAGTTCTTGGCTAAAACCTTCTTTTTAAATTGTTCATCCTCCATTCTATACATTTCTGCTTCACGCACCATCCTGTCTATCTCTTCCTTGCTGAGCCTGCCCTCTCTGTTGATCAAGGTGATTTCTTTCTTTCTACCGCTGATTGGCTCCTCAGCAGATACATGCAATATGCCGTCGCTGTCAATTTTAAAAGATACATCAATCTTGGTTTCACCTCTTGGTGCAGGATGGATCCCAGATAGTGAAAATTGTCCAAGTAAATTGTTATCTTCACACCGCACACGCTCTCCCTCGTAAACTTTGATGCTGAATCCAGATTGGAAATCACGGGTCGTGATGTACAATCTTGACTTCTGTGTTGGTACTGGCGTGTTCTTTGGAATGATGACAGATGTAGTATCACGTAATGTATTAATGCCAAGCGAAAGTGGGGTAACATCAATGAGCACCAAATTTCTGATCTCCTCAGTACCTTGCCCACTTAAATTTGCAGCATGTACAGCAGCACCATATGCGACGGCTTCATCTGGATGGATGCTATTACATAGCTCCTTACCACTAAAATAATTCTTCAAGAGTTGTTGGACTTTCGGAATCCGGGTAGAACCGCCAACGAGAACCACCCCATTAATATTGTCCTTGTCTATGCCAGCATCCTCATGACACCTTGCCACAGTCTCAATACATTTCTCGAAAAGGTCTGCATTAAGCTCTTCAAACCGTGCTCGAGTTATTGTGGAATAAAAATCAATACCCTCATAGAGACAATCAATGTTGACAGCAGTTTGTGTGGTGGTGGTGAGGATTCTCTTCGCCTGCTCACATGCGGTCTTAAGGCGCGTCAAAGCCTTCGGATTGCTGCTGATGTCCGTCCTATGCTTCCTTCTAAACTCTTCAACAAAATAATTCAACATGCGGTTGTCAAAGTCCTCCCCACCGAGGTGGGTGTCACCAGCAGTGGCCTTCACCTCAATTACACCGTTGCTAATACTAAGCAAGGAGACATCAAAAGTGCCACCACCAAGGTCAAAGATAAGCACATTCTTCTTCACAGGAGAGTTAACTTCATTTGTATCAAAGCCGTAAGCCACAGCAGCTGCAGTCGGCTCATCCATTATACGCATAACATTTAGGCCAGCAATAAGACCAGCATCTTTGGTTGCCTGACGCTGGGCATCATTGAAGTATGCAGGGACAGTGACAACGGCATCTTCTACAGTGCAACCGAGGAATGCCTCCGCCACTTCTTTCATCTTTGTAAGAATCATTGCAGATATCTCTTCAGCAGCAAATTGCTTCTCCTCACCTTGATATTCGACAATGATGTTGGGCCGATCGCCATTGCCCTCAATTACCTTGAAAGGCCAGAGATTCTTGTCACTTTGGACGCATGGATCAGAAAAGCGTCTGCCTATCAACCGCTTGGCATCTAAAAGAAAATGAAAACAAGCAAATCAATATTATGCTAATTTTATGCCCCAAATAAATGACTATTTTTCTAATATGTCAGATTCTGTAAGTCAATTCTATATATTTATGCTAATATTTATGTTATAATAGTCTTAATTTTCGGTCGACTAGGATGCATGGATTAATGTCAGAAAAGCATACAAGTTCTAGACACTTTACAGTTGAGTACAGTAATCAAGTTAAGGCCGCACTGTTTTGAACAGCAGAACATAGCAAAGAGTTAATTAGTTACTTGGTAAACTTCAATGAACTAACACTTAATTGAGTCAAAATATGATCTTTGATTTCATCTAAAGAAGCATCAAGCAGGAGCACCAAATGAAACAAATTAATAAATGAATTATGAGCAAATTGATAAAGTACTAGAGTTTTGTTGTCCTGAAACTGAAATTTTTGCCCTTTGTACCCAATGAATGGAAAGCTTCATGACATGTTGGTTTACAAAACATGCATCCAATTTTACAAGAAAATGACACATTTATTGTCCAGCGCATCAATTGAAAAATGAAAGGTGATGATACCTATTAGAATAAATTTGGTGAAAGTAGGAGACATTTGATACTTAATTTACTTTTGTGTACTGATAGATGACTCCAAATATGCAACATTCTAGTGAGAAATTAAAGAATATGGCGGTACTACAAATAAAGAAACAACTGGGACAATGGATTATTAACAAATAATGTAAAATTAAAAGTATTAGAAGTGCGAGACGCACCAAAGACAGTATTGGTAGGGTTCCTAGTGGCCTCATTCTTAGCCGCATCACCGACGAGTCTCTCGGTTTCTTTGAAGGCCACGTAAGAAGGCGTAGTGCGGCTTCCCTGGTCATTGGCAATGATCTCCACCCGGTCATTCCGCCAGACCCCAACACAGGAATATGTCGTGCCGAGGTCGATTCCAATCGCGATACTCCCGCTTCTCCCAGCCATGGCCTAATTTGGATGGTCACACCAAGCAGAAGAATTTATGTGTTTTATTGATTGTTAGTTCATAAATTACAATGTACAAAGCTATGCCATTTAAACACATTTCGGAAATGAGTAGGGTTAAAATGCCCCATTGGTTTTGTGCCCCATCATACCCAAACATCGTTATCTCTATTTTCAAAGTTTAAACAGTTGATCCGAACTGCTCAATATGATCTTTATAGTAAAATGTGTTTGGATACAAAATTTTATATTTTTTGAACTTTTTTTGCTATTTTTAAAGATAGCTACAAAATCACTATTTTTAGAAGATTCTGGACCATTCAAAAATAGTGATTTTGTATCTCTCTAAACAATTAGTAAAAAAATTCTACAAATTGTAAAATCTGTTATCCAAGCACATTTTAATATGAAAATCATGTTGAACGGTTCAGATCGATTATTTAGACTTTGAAAATAGAGATAATGATGTTGGGACATGATGGGGCACAAAACCAATGGGGGCATTTTAACCCTACTCTTCGGAAATATATCCGTTTGAACTAAAATGAGAAAATAGTACAGATTAAGTAAGTATCCTTAAGAAGTCATTTTCACAAACACCTGATGTGCTCTAGTTTATCGGCCTTGCAAAAACCATCAAAGTTGGCAATCATATACCATGTGATTTGGCTCACAGCCGACAGATGGCATGGCATTGTAACAACCAAAATCACAAACAAAAGATTTGTAAGGTTAATATAATTAAAAAATGGTAAAGTTTCTACCTCAGTTTGAGGAGTCGAGCACTGCTTACGGCAGAGAGCACTTCTTCTTTTTTTTTTTTTTTTTTGCTTCTGTGCCGATTGGGGTTACTTGAGTCTGATTGGAAGAGAGAGAGGTCGGTGTAATCAGAAAATTTCAACTTCTTTGATATGTGTCCCCAAGAATCCTTGGCACCGAAATTTTTATTAATATCCTCCATAAAGAAAATCCAGAAATGCCCTCAGTTTTTTTTTTTTTAAATGCCCCAACCATTAGAATTTCTAATAAATTTTAAGATTTGTTTCTTTCTCTATTGCTTCTTTTATTATTATTATTATTATTATTATTATTATTATTATTATTATTTTATTATCATTATTACTGTTGTTGTTTTGTTGTTATTTTTTATTGCTGTTACTACCATGACAACCAAAACTAACAAACATATAGGTTTCCATTTTATATTTCTCATGATTAATTCCTATTTTGCTGCAACATGCATCCTTAATATTTGAGAGAGCTAGCTTATTTTTTTTGCTAAAAATTACTTATTAATAGTTTCCACTGAGTATGCCTTGACTTTGAATCTCCTCAATAGTTCCCCTTTTTCAATTACTTATTTTGATTTGATGTATTAATTTATGTATTTATTTCTCGCTATTTGTTTTTCTTTGAAATCTATGCGTTATGGTTATTCCATATATATAGATTAAATTTGTTTAGACATTTGTGAAGCCTTCTATTTTGTTTCATGTATCCTCTTTTGACAGCTTGGTTTATCTTTTATTATCTAATTAAGTAATATTTTTTTTATAGCTTCTGTAATCTCACATAATTATTACTGGGTTGTTTTGTATTATTTCTTTCTAATTTGGATTTTATTATTAATTCAATTTCTTGCATGCTTTTACTTTTCCAGTTTTTTCATAAATGAAATATGAACAAGAATATTATTCTACATAAGGAAATGCGTAAAGAAACAAAACAGTGAAATTTTTTTTGTTGGGTTTTAAATTTTATTGTTGGCTTCTTTGGGAAAAAGATAACTAATTATTTCGTAGTGGAATTTGAATGAAATTTTATTGTTGGCTTCTTTGTATCTAAATTTGCCATTTTTTTCTAATATTTATTATATTAAATTGTGCGAGAATAATTGAAATGGTGGTAAAATAAGCTGATTACAATCTCTCAACGAACAAATTCTAATATTTTATGCATACTGAAAGCAATCACAAATTAAAATCTTTCAAACATCACAAAATATATTTCACAGCTCGGATCAGATCATGATCAAATCTTAAATTGTTAACACTTTGAATCCGGCGAGATCCAACTTAACAATTGAAAATTTGAGGAAATAGAGAAAGCCACACATTTTTGAAAAAAAAAAAAAAAGTGTAGCAACCGCTAGGAATGCTGATGGTTGAAGCATTAAAAAAAAAATTGAGGGCATTTCTGAATTTTTTTTAATGGAGGATATTTAATTAGTTATATTCAACAGCTTGTTTCTTTTTGTTCCATTGCGAATTTTATTTCCAACTTTACCCTTATTAAATGTTCTTTGTATATTTGCTAAGATTTTGTCATTAATGCTGTATTAAGTAAGAAATTGAATGATATCAAATATTATATCTTTTAATTTTATATCGGATACTTTTATTCAATTTTTGTTTCCTTCTTTAATTTTAAATATCAAATTCTAAAATTTACCAACTGCATTCCTAAATATTGGTTACTTGATTAACTTCTATTAATACATTTGTATCATTAATTGTTTTCAGAACAAAAAAATAGTACACAGAGAATTTGAAACAAGAAACCTAGGAAAATGTATCCAGCTTTCATAGCAAGCCTCAACAAAAATTTTGATTTCCTTATTATCTTTTAATGAAAAGTGACAAAAAAAATATCCTTCGGTGATTTTTTTCTCTATATCAGTTTTTCTTTACGTCCCAATTTTAGATGCCTATAATATTTTTTTGCTAATTTAATTGTTAAATTCGATTAAATTTCAATGGTTCACATGTGTTTGTTGTATTTATTTTGTAGATTTAATTATTTTTTATTTTGGTCTGTATTTTATTTTTGTTCATTTTTTATTACGATTTTCCCAATTTCAATTAGCTTTTAATACATGCAAATCTGTCATGTATAGTATGCATAATGTGTGAACAAAATAAAAATTTAAAAAGTACTTATTTCATTTAATTTGACCCCTTTTAGTGCTCATAATATAAAACATCATGCCAACATGTTTATGTTTTGTATATTGTTATGATATCGAGATTTGGATTATCCATTTCTTTATTATCGATATTTCTAATTTCATAAAGCTGAGTATAAAAGTATGTATGCATTGAGAAGCAACAATGTAAGTTGATTTAAATGAATGCCGAAAAACATTTCTAAATTATAACTCCATAAAAATAAACAAGAAAAAGTTTCTTTATATAAAGCATTTAAGAATTTCGTTTCCAGTAATATACATAGTAACAATATACGGGATAAATTCGTGAATAATTAGCGAATAATTTGTTTTTTTGACGTTTCCGAACCGAACTCCGAATAAAACACACAAAAAACGTATAATATATTTTATTCGCGAATAAAACGCGAATCACAAACTATTTGTGAGAAAAACACAAATTTTTTTTTTTTATTTTTTTTTTTTACTTCCTTGTTGTACCGAATCATTTCCAAATTATGTCCGAATTATTTCTGAATCAAAAATTTCTGAATCACGAATTATTTGTTTGTCACTATTCTAAGCAATAAAGGAAGGTATTAAATAGTGTCTCCCTATTCAAAACATTAATATTCACTTGCAGCTGGAGTTACAATCAGACTTACTTCCATTGTTTTTTTCAAATTCCATCCAACACACGCAAAAAATAGAAAAAAAAAAGAAAATAATAGCTTGAGCAGATAAAGCATCAATTAATTAATGGAGTAATATTACGAAAATCCTTCAACTTTTAAATCTTGAAAAAATAGTTTCAATATAAATTTTAAATTAATAAATTAAATTATTACTAAAAAATCAATAAAATATTATTGTTATTATTTAAAAGTTGTACATCATTCATCTTTTTGCCCCAAGCAAATCAGTCAGATACTCAGACGGTTTTTTTCTTTTTTTTTTATCAGAAAAATGCCCTTAGGTTTTCATTCAAGAACGTTAACTAGCCGTTACAGGGTTACAATTCAAACCAGAAAAATTGTAGATATAACCCCAGAAACCCATAAATTACTGGGTTACAATTCAAACCAGGAAAACTGCAAATATAACCCCAGAAACCCAGAAATTACATAGATTGTTCCAAACTGAACATTGGGTAAGTAAAACCTGAGTGATGCCATCCCTGCCTTCTTCCTTGCTTTGCGAGATAGTCAGCCATATCGTTTTGGTGACGTTGTATGTGCACACACTGAAAAGAATGTTTTTGCTTGAAGGTTTGCCATATGTAATATATCTCTGAAAAGGCTCTCCAGTCGGAATTAACAGGGGGCCCTTGTGAGGAACATGCTTGTACCAGTTGGAGGCTATCAAAGAGAAAGGTACAGTGATTACCCCCTAAATGAATTGCAAAATTTACTGCTTCCCTCAGGGCCTCCGCCTCGGCTTGAATTGGGCAGCAAACCCGTTTCCTAGCGGACCTGTACCCGACAAGGTTCCCCCTTTCAAGCATGATGAACCCAATTCCTCCGTACCAGTCTTGAATCCATGATCCATCCCAAGTACCTGATTCCTGGTCTACCAAGTTGATAACCTTCATGCTTCTGTCATCACTATTTTGTGGGTAGAATTGAGTAGCACCTTGGAACCATGGCTGTGCAAACACCGTACACAATTCCCCATTGCCCAATATCCACATCACACACTGTTTCAAATTTTCCCTCATGCCCATAATACCCCTCCAAAAAACTGAGCATTTGTAATCCCTCTTGCTGTGCCATCGCTGGCTTCTAGGCAAATATTTAGCCCTAACTACCTGTGCCCACAAAGCTTGAGAATCTGAGTTGTCAAACGGAAAGAAAAGATCTTGCAATATTGTAGATATACAATACTCAAATATTTCTACTTTTAATATATCTAATCCAATTATCCCAATATAAGTATATAACACCATAAATTGTGTCGTCAAAAGAAATATTCGTATCTTTTTTTCTTTTCCTCTGCAAATACCTACATCAAATTTCTGAGACAGAAAGAATATATTGCATTTAAAATTTCACATAAAATCAGATTACTTGTTTTACTTTTATCTGATTGCTCTCCATTTCTATTTTCTCTATAACTATTTCCCTGAATTTAACCTCTTTGTTTTGTAAAATTTTCATTAGTTTTAATATATTTATATTTATAGTAGTCTTATCGCCTTCGAAATTAAAGAAAGAGAAAAAGAACATTTAGATTCAGAAAAAGAAAAGAGGAATTAGCAAACTAAACAATCATTCACGAGATTTACTCCCTAGTTGTATAAATTAAGAAGCAAGCACTTGATAAACAAATATTGTGCAAAGGAAATAGCTTACTAATGTTGAGGTGCTAGAATGACTCTAAAAGATGAGAACCACAATCCTTCTCTACTCTAAACTCAACCAAAAGAAACAGGACAAAGAAAAAGAAATCACACAGATGAGAGTTTTCCCACTAATTAATATCACATATGACATATCATAGTCATCATCTCAGATGCATCCTTTAAGCTCATTTTTGAGAGGGTGGAACTCATCTTTTCAAGCTCTTTCTTCTTGGTGTCATACACGGATGCATCCTTCGGATCATCATGCTTGAGCCATTCTATAATCTTGTCGACAGCTTCATCAACGTACTTAACATATCCACCTGGCACCTTTGAAACGACCTGATCATCCTTCACCAACTTTCTCAAGAGGTATGTATAATCTTCCAGCGAGTTCTTGGCTAAAACCTTCTTTTTAAATTGTTCATCCTCCAACCCATATATTTCTGCTTCCTTCACCATTCTATCTATCTCCTTCTTGCTGAGCCTGCCCTCTCTATTGATCAAGGTGATTTGTTTCTTTGTACCGCTGACTGGCTCCTCAGCAGATACATGCAATATGCCGTCGCTGTCAATTTTAAAAGATACATTCATCTTGGTTTCACCTCTTGGTGCAGGATGGATCCCAGGTAGTCTAAAATGCCCAAGTAAATTGTTATCTTCACACCACATACGCTCTCCCTCGTAAACTTTGATGTGGAATGCAGATTGGAAATCAGTGGTCGTCGAGTACACTTGTGACATCTGTGTTGGTACTGGTGTGTTCTTTGGAATGATGATGGATGTGATATCACCTAAGATATTAATTCCTAGCGAAAGTGGGGTAACATCAATGAGCACCAAATTTCTGATCTCCTCAGTACCTTGCCCGCTTAATTTGCAGCATGTACGGCAGCACCATATGCGACAGCTTCATCTGGGTGGATGCTATTACATAGCTCCTTACCATTAAAATAATTCTTCAACAGTTGTTGGACTTTCGGAATCCGGGTAGAACCACCAACGAGAACCACCACATCAATGTTGTCCTTGTCCATATCAGCATCCTCATGACACCTTGTCACAGTCTCAATACATTTCTTGAAAAGGTCCACGTTGAGCTCTTCAAACCGTGCACGAGTTATTGTGGAATAGAAATCAGTCCCCTCATAGAGACAATCGATGCTGACAGCAGTTTCAGTGGTGGTGGAGAGGATTCTCTTCGCCTGTTCGCAAGCGGTCTTAAGGCGCCTCAAAGCCCTTGGATTGCTGCTAATCTCCTTCCTATGCTTCCTTCTAAACTCTTCAACAAAATAATTTAACATGCGATTGTCAAAGTCCTCCCCACCGAGGTGGGTGTCACCAGCAGTGGCCTTCACCTCAATTACACCGTTGTTAATACTAAGCAAGGAGACATCAAATGTGCCACCACCAAGGTCAAATATAAGCACATTCTTCTTCACAGGAGAGTTAACTTCATTTGTATGAAAGCCGTAAGCCACAGCAGCTGCAGTCGGCTCATCCATAATACGCATAACATTTAGGCCAGCAATAAGACCGGCATCTTTGGTTGCCTGACGCTGGGCATCATTAAAGTATGCAGGGACAGTGACTACGGCATCTTTTACAGTGCAACCGAGGAATGCCTCCGCCACTTCTTTCATCTTTGTAAGAATCATTGCAGATATCTCTTCAGCAGCAAATTGCATCTCCTTACCTTGATAATCGACAATGATGTTGGGCCGATCGCCATTGCCCTCAATTACCTTGAAAGGCCAGAGCTTCTTATCACTTTGGACGCATGGATCAGAAAAGCGTCTGCCAATCATCCGCTTGGTAGCTAAAATTAAGAAAAGGAAAACAAGCCAATCAATATGCTAGCTTTTATGCCCCAAATAAAAAAGACTCCTTTTTTGGTGTGTCAGATTCTGCAAGTAAATCATATCATAAATAATTGATGAATACTATACTCACCAAGAAATTGCTCAGATAAAATCATGTGACTATTTAAATGTTAATCCAACATCTTAGGAAAAAAGAACCAAAAAAAACATTGTCCAATTATTCTAATAGCAACAACCACACGGATTGGCCACATCCAATCACACATTTTTTTACAACAAACAGAATAGAGTGAGGCTATGGTAATTAATATGCATAATCAACCTGTACTACAGGATCAATATCTTTATTTTGAAAGATCGAACACTTGATCTAAACCGTTAATGATGATTACCATATGATAATGTACCTGCAAATTTTACATTTTTTAGAATTATTTTGCTACATCTTTAGATAGGTAGAAAATCACTTATTTTAGATGTTCCAAAATTTTCAATCAAGTGATTTTCTACCTATCTGAAATAATAGTGAAAAAATTATAATAAATTTAAAATTTGATATGCAAGTACACTTTCATATGAAGATGATGTTGAATGTTTCTGATCGACTATTTGGACTTTAAGAACAAAAATATGAGTCCGTAGCACGGGTAGCCGTGTAATATGCATATTACCATAACCTCACTCAACATAATATTGTATTCTTACTCGCATCTGTGTTTTTATGTTATAATAGTCTTCATTTTTGGTCAACTACAATGCATGGTTCAATGTCAAACTAAGCCAGCAGGGTTTTGAAAAACAGAACATATCAAAGAGTTGGTTAAAAGGTTCACTTCTAACTAACATTTGGTGAGAAATTGAAGAATATGGCAATTTATGCGAAAAATGAATACGAAAACTCTGTGCTCGATTCAAGCAGTACTACAAAAAAAAAACAACAACTGGGACACTGGTTAATTAACAAACAAGAAAAAAAAAAGTACTAGAAGAGTGAGACGCACCAAAGACGGTATTTGTAGGCTTCCTAGTAGCCTCAATCTTAGCCGCATCCCCGACGAGTCTCTGGGTTTCTTTGAAGGCCACGTAAGAAGGCGTCGTACGGTTTCCCTGATCATTGGCAATGATCTCCACTCTGTTATTCCGCCAGACCCCAACGCAGGAGTATGTCGTGCCGAGGTCGATTCCGATTGCAATGCTAGTGCTTTTCTTAGCCATGGCCTAATTTGATTGGTCACACTAAGCAAAATAATTTATGTGTTTTATTGATCACTAGTTCATCAATTGCAATGTACAAAGCTACGCCTTTATACACATTTGGGCAATATAACCTTTGGACTAACTAATTTAGGAAAGATTATAAAGAAGCTTGGGATCTTCTTTAATCAGAAAGAATCGCCACAGGGCGTAATCTGAAAATTTCCGTACATGCATCTTCTTTTAACAGAGTAGTTTTCGCTTCATGCAGCGCACAGACTATAGAATCAAAGCAACACTGCATATGGTTCGTGTGCTGCATGAAACTAAAACTGCTCTGTTAAAATATTTACCTGTCTTTTCGTTCCCAGTGCGAATTTAATTTCCATATGCGTGAGAGAAAAATGGGAAATAGTTGGATATCAATATCACATGGAAAAAAGTAAACAATCTTTTTTTTCAAATTCAAAACCTTAATAAGTTAATATTCAATCACTCTGCACTAATTAATTTGAGAAATGCACGAAACTAACATAAACCATGAACACTAACAGTAGGCATCTGCAATGTAACAACAGGAGCATATTCAATCAAGTTTGGGAATTGAATTATACTTGCATGCATTAAAAAATTTCATTAGTTGAATTATACTCATCCACATATATATACCATTTATCCGCCACATACAAGGCTACAAGGATAAAGGCTCATCCACATATACTATTTGCATTGAAAATGCTACAAAATTTGTCAATTACGCATAATTTTTTTGTAAAATATTATTTTAATTTCCATATTTTCCATATTTTTCTTTTTAGGAATATGGATTGTGATATTTTTTTTCAGAATACTCGTCCAAACTTTTAGAGTAAAACAAGTCCATCATAAATATATCAAAATCTCATTTTTTTTAGAGACAGAAAAATGGAGATTCAAATTTTATAAAATTTGATCTTGATATTCTTCTAGAATATTTTTCTTTTCTAATGTGTCCCACTCTTCCCTTATTGAACTAATGTAATTTTGGAAAGAATTATATTTTTGCAAAAGATGATTTTTCTTCTTCTGTTGCTAATGGTAGGTACTGTTGTTTTGGTCAATTAGATTTCATGACAATCATACTTGCTGTAGTTTCTTTCTATAATATACAGATACAGAATAAATATTAATTTTATTGATACGTTTACCAAAACAAAAGGTACTCTCGTCTTTTAGTTTTTAAATAACATTTGCTTTTAACTTATTAAATCATGTTTTATGTAAAATACTATTCCTATATTTGTAAAAAAATATATTCTGCACTTGACTAATTATAAATTCTATGATGTTGGGATAGATTTTTTTTTGTGTGTGTGTGTGTGTAAAATTAGGGTGTTCTTAAGCTCACCAAGCTCTTTGGTGAGCTTAACTCTTAAACATATCGGATTAATTTCAAATGATGAATCCAAACCGCTGAAATCGATCTACTTCACAAGTGATGCGTTTACATGTCCAATTTATAAATTTTCAAATTAATTTAGTATGAAGTCAAGTTGTCAAAAAAAAAGATGAAAAATGAATGTATTAAAATTAACTTATAAACCCTTTTTTTATCACTTGACTTCATACTAAATTAATTTATAAATTTGACATGTAATTGTGCCACATGTCATTTGAAGTCATTCCGATAGGTTTCAAAGTTAAGCTTACCAATTCTGTAGAACATATGGACAATTAAAATATATGATATTTTTTCTGACATAAAAAAATACCATTGATTTATGGTAATAAAGTATTATAAGAAAGTTTTTTATTGACGCCCATTTTACAATATAGACATAATACGCATTTATTTTGTATTTCTGATCGAGTCATTACCAAAAATAAACAAGTTGGTTTTGAATTAAGTTTTTTTTTTAATATTTACATCTTTTGAAGCTCAAATTTTAAAGATGGATACAACTATCCAATAATTTTAACGATGTATTAATTTATAGTTTATCATCTCTTGCTAAAAAAAATAGTAGATATGTATGCGTGTCTACTTCAAATCCTACTACCAGAAACATTAAAACAAATTTGAACATTTTCTGTTAAAAAGTAAAAATACAACTAACAATTTGTATTAAGAAAAAAGGTAAGAGTTTAGTTACAGCTAATTATATACAGCTCCTCATGTTCTTTCTAAGTTAGAAAGGAAGAAGGAAGAAAGAAAAAAGAGAGAAAGAAAGAAAGATGAAAATCTTGTCAGTATAGACATGTATTGCCCTAAGAATTTATTTAAAATTCAAAACTTTTGTCAGTATTTCTCAACAACAGTATTTTTTTTACAAAAAATTTATATGACTGAGATTCCGTGGACATAGTTAATAATATTTTGAAGCACATCTCTGAAATACTGTTTATACAGTAGCGCCGCGTATTTCTATCAATACACATTGAAGTAAGAAGCCAAAACACCAAATGGTTATAATAAACAAAAATTTAACAATTGGAACCAAATGAATTTTGAATTGCACGTGAGTGTTCATACTGATTAGGCTACACTTGGAGACTCTAACAAAGATTCCAAGTATTCCTTCAACTTTGCTTTAGTAAAGGCTCCTTCTCTCCTGCTATCTGGTACTTCCTCTCCATTTTTGAACAGTATCAGAGTCGGCAGACCATAAACCTTGTATTCTTCGATCAATTGCGGATTTGCATCATGGTCTATTTTTACTACCTTTATTCTTCCCTCAAATTCCTGGTAATGAAACAATTTTTTGTTCTCTCTGTTAGTGGTAATTTCAACAGTTTCACATAAAACCAGTGCTTTCAGCCAGGTGTACTATATTGAACAAAAACATCGGTTTCTTAACTAATACCAGATAAAATCAACATACATGAGCAACAATATGCATTGTTTAGCTGCAAAATGAATTAAATGCATACTACAAACTCTTAATAGGTATTGTTACAAAGAAATTGGATTCAACTTGTTGCTGATAAAATGCACAATACATGATTTTCTATATAGTTTAGAGCAAAATGCATGGTTACTGCAAAATTGACCCCCATACTCAACATAAAAATTTTATATGATTGATCCCCAATGTGTGTTTCCATAGCTTGAAAGTCAGGCTCCGTCCCTGAGTATATATCTCCTGTTTCTACTAAAAGTTTTCGAGAATACAGGGCTTGCTCTAATTACCAAGGTAACATTTGTTTTACCATTGTTAATGTACCAACTACCAAGCAGTAAGTAATAGGATAACTTGTACAGTAAATGCATATTCAAAACAACAAAATGAGGAAATAATCTTTCTCGAAATATGCACGAATGGAAGTTTGACTCTTGTAGAATCAAATGTGGTACAAATTTTCCTGTCATTATGTGATTTAAAACTCTAATTGGGGACTTCCAGTGCATTTTTAAAATGATATAATGAAATTGCATATAATTTAAAGCCAAGGTATTTCTATATCACAGATTCACAGGGCAGGTCTACAAACTTATTTTGCAATTTTGACATTTTTTATTTGACTTGGTAGGAAACTATTGCCAAGATGGGAAATTGATACTATTCTATTAAAAAATCCACTACCCATATCATAATTCTTCAAAAACAATGCAAGAATTCCATTGGCAAAATTTAGCATTGAAGAGAATTCCATATCAAACAAGAAATTATCGGGTAATAATTTTAACAGAGTAGTTTTGACTTCACGCAGCGCACAAACTATAGAATCAAAACAGCACTTTATAAGGTTCATGCGCTGCATGAAGTCAAACCTACTCTGTTAAAATCTTCACCCAAATTATCAATCAAACAAGCATTGGATAAGAAAAAAAAAAGGAAATGAAAGGAACCGGACCTGAGAAGCCCAATCCACAGCAGGAGCAATCAAGCGGCAGGGCCCACACCAATCAGCCACAAAATCGACGAGAACTGGCAGCTCCGACTGCAACACCTCTGCACCAAATTCGCTCTGCCCGATGGTCTTGACCGCGCGGCAACTCAAAGGCAGCCTTCCGGTCAAGCGCCACTGACCGATGGGTCCCACTCTGCAGCGTGCTAGCTTTACCTGAGAAGGTGGGGATGAGAGCGCAAACTGGACGCGAAGGGAAGAGGAAAGGGGTCGGACGGGTGGGGAAAGAGGATGAGAGGTTGCGTTGAAGAGGGTAGTAGTCGCCATGGCCAGATAGACCTCTCCACCACTCGCGCTCTAATCTTTTCTTTTATTTATTTATTTTTTATTTTTTAGCGGAACTGGACACGCAGGAGATCCCTAAAGTACCTCAAAATTTGTTTTTAAATACGCACCGTCCGATCAGAATCAAGGCCAATCCGGTTCGAGATGGAATGCACGGGGACACTTTAATATTCGTGCGAAATAGATCGGACGGTCCGGATCTAAATTCAAATTTTGAGTTACTTTAGGGGATCCGAATTCGGCACGGATGGGTGACGTTGCTCGGTAGTAGATTGCGAATCTCTGTTAATAAATTAAAGGGTAAATGTTATGGCTCCCAAAATTTGGTATATATGATAAATTGGTCTTTCAAATTTTGGTCAAACACTCTTACAAATTATGTAATCAGTGATAATAATAATAATAATAATATTTCCGGCAGTTAATTTACTATATTGAATGCTTGGTTTAGTTATGAAATGACTATAATATTCTTGATAAATTTATATATTTTTATTTTAAAATTAATACAATAATATTTTAATGAAATTTTAATAATAATTTTATTAATTTAAATTAGATATTGAAAATTGTAAAGTAGTAATATTCATTGATATGAACAAGAATATTCTAGTCATTTCACGTAATTAATGTTTGCTATTTTTTTTATATAAATAAAATGGTTTTTATAAGTTTCATTATTGAATCGCGGACTTAGTGCAGTAGCACGAGCCAAAAGAATGTTCAAATTTAAAGAATAGCATTTAAAAGATGAATGTTCAATTATAGAAAATAGTATTTAAAAGATGCTAAAATGTAACGGGATCTTTAGTAAAAAAAGAAAATCAAGTTTCATTATTTGTGAAACTATATCTTCCCTATAAAAATAAAACAAAGCATACAAAAATCGAAACTAAAAACTGAAATAGCTAACACCTAACATATCTTTATTATAAATATTTAATCAAGAGCCTTCATTTTTACGAAAGATGTATTAATTTCTACAAATTGAAAAGTCATAAATCATAAATAATTTAAATATTATACTATACTTGTTCGAGAATAATAACTCACATTATATTTAAATTTGAGTATCAAATAGTAAATTATTTGTTGAGGTATGGTTATCACCGAATACATTATACATGGTTGGAGAGAGGGAAGACCGAAATTTTTATTCATAAGAAAAAAAAAGAAATATTAAAAATAAGAAAGGTCACTCTGGAATTCTAAAAATAAAAAGACAACCTCATGATTTGGAGTCCCTGCGGGAAGCCAAATGATCACGCAGCTCACGCCAAAAAAAAAAAAAAATATAAGTGGGACTCCAAATGAGAACAAAATCCGGAAAATAAAATTTCTAAATATGGGACTCCAAATAAGACAAGCAATCGGAAAAGATAAAAAAAATAAAATTCTAAAGTGGAACTCCAAATCCAAAACAGCGCCATTGTGTTTCCTCTCTAAGTACGTTCTTTTTAATTAATTTTCTAAATTAAAAGTTAGAGTAGGTTATTTAATTAGTTAGTTTTATTTATAGAAGTGAAATAGGTTTTAATTTATTGGATTAAGAATTAGGTTAATTTATTTTAATTTGATTAGATTATGTGAAATATTTTTTTTATTGAATTAAGATTTTAGTTAATATCTGGCAGAGGTCTGTTTTTGGTATTGTTATTGTTGAGTTATAATTATTAATGTAGGTAGTTTATTGTAATTATTTGATTAATTATAATTGTGATTATTTTGATTTAGGGTTAGGGTTAGAGTTAGGATTAAGGTTACATTTTTTATTTGTATATGAATTGAAGTAATGTAATTTAATTATGGATGTGAATAATAATTGTGTTTTTTTGTTATGTTACAAAATAAATTAATTTAGTGAATACAAGAACATGCATGTATTGTTTTTTTTTTAGTTCCACTTTAATTTTTTTTCCACATTTTTGTCTAATTTGGAGTCCCACTTTTATAATATTTTAAAAAATTTATTTTCCGGATTTTGTTCTCATTTGGAGTCCCACTTATATATTTTTTTCTTTTTTTTATATTTGGCGTGACCTGCGTGATTATTTGGCGTCCCGCAGGGACTCCAAATCACGAGGTTGCCTTCTTATTTTTAGAATTCCATAGTGACCTTTCTTATTTTTAATACATATTTTTTTTTTATTTCTTATGAATAAAAATTTCGGGACGGAAGAGGATGATTGTTATAATAAAAACTTAAAAAACTTATTCGTCAAATTAAAATAATTTGTTGAAGGATCTCCATAATATTACTCCATATATTAATTAATTGATGCTTTTGAAATATGCAACAGGTGAAACTTCTGCTCAAACTTGATTGAATATGTTCCTGTTATATTGTCAGATGCCTAATGCTAGTTCATCATTTATACTGGTTTAGTGTTTTTCTCTAATTAATTCATTCATTCATGCGTGGAGTGGATTAGTGGAATCGACTGGAGAGAGAGAGAGCGAGTAAATATTAAGATTTTCAGCATGGAAAACTGCGACCGTTAACTTTGGAAATAAATCTGCTGTGATTCCAAAGAATCACATGATCCTGCAATTCCAAATCTATCTATTCATTTCTCTTCATGCAGGAATCTCAAAAACAGATAGTTTTTATGCACGAATCTCAGAACAGAGAATGGGTGGATTTGGAATTGCAGAATCCTTGTGATTCTTTAGAATCACAGCAGATTTATTTCCGATAACTTTGCCCATGGGAAATCGATATCCAATTAGTTTCCCATTTCCTCCCTCGCATGAAAATTAAATTTGCACTGGGAACGAAGAGACAACGCACCTGTTATCCCGCCACCGTTTCAATAAAATGAACATTCCTTCTCCTTTCCAGTATTCATACAACAATACTTCTACTTAGAGTAACCAATCAAATTAGGCCATGGCTGAGAAAAGCACAAGCCCCGCAATCGGAATCGACCTCGGCACGACATACTCCTGTGTTGGGGTCTGGCGGAATAACAGAGTGGAGATTATTGCCAATGACCAGGGAAATCGTACGACGCCTTCTTACGTGACCTTCAAAGAAACTGAGAGACTCATCGGTGATGCGGCTAAGAATGAGGCCACTAGGAACCCTACCAATACTGTCTTTGGTGCGTCTAGCTCTTCTAATACTTTTATTTTTACTTTATTTGTTAATAATCTAGTGTCCCAGTTGTTTTTTTATTTGTAGTACTGCTTCTCTTCTTTGTGATCAAGCACAGAGCTTTCGTGTTAATTTATTGCTTGAATTGGCATATTCTTTAATTTATCAGTAGAATGTTGCATATTTGGAGTCATCTCTCAGTAGTCAGTACACTGAAGTAAAAGCAAAAGCATCAAATGTCTCCTACTGTCACCAAATTTATTCTAATAGGTATTGTCTCCTTTCATTTTTCATTTGACGCGCTGGACAATAAATGTGTTATTTTCTTGTAAAATTGGATGTTTAGGGTCTGTTTTGTTACCCAACATGTCATGAAGCTTTCCATTAATTCAATGGGTAGTCCAGCTAAAAAGGGCAAAATTTCAGTTTCAGGACAATAACTCTGGTACTTGTGTCTTTATCAATTTGCTCATTTTTCATTTATTTATTTGTTTCATTTGATGCTTCTCCTTGATTCTTCTTTAGATGAAATCAAAGTTCATATTTTGACTTAACAGAGTATTAGTTCATTGAAGTTTACCATGTAACTAACTGTCTAGAACTTGTATGTTTTTGTGACATTAAACCCATCTTAGTTGACCGAAAATTATGACTATTATAACAAAATATATGCTTATGCGACGAGTAAAATACGATATTACATTTATTATAAAAAATGAGTGACTGGATGTGGCCAATCTGGTTGCTGCTAATAGAAAAAGTGGACATTGTTTTGCGAATTTTTTTGGACTAGACAAACCTGAGCATATTCTAGGATAGTATTGATCAATTATTTTATAGTGGAATTGACCTACAGAATCTAACATATTAGAAAAATAATCTTTTATTTGAGGCACAAAATTAGCATATTGAGTTGCTTGTTTACATTTTCTTTTAGCTGCCAAGCGGTTGATTGGCAGACGCTATTCAGATGAATGCGTCCAAAGTGACAAGAAGCTCTGGCCTTTCAAGGTAATTGAGGGCAATGGCAATCGGCCCAACATCATTGTCAATTATCAAGGTAAGGAGAAGCAATTTGCTGCTGAAGAGATATCTGCAATGATTCTTACAAAGATGAAAGAAGTGGCGGAGGCACTCCTCGGTTGCACCGTAAAAGATGCCGTAGTCACTGTCCCTGCATACTTCAATGATGCGCAGCGTCAGGCCACCAAAGATGCTGGCCTTATTGCTGGCCTTAATGTTATGCGTATAATGGATGAGCCGACTGCAGCTGCTGTGGCTTATGGCTTTGATACAAATGATGTCAATTCTCCCGTGAAGAAGAATGTGCTTATCTTTGACCTTGGTGGTGGCACTTTTGATATCTCATTGCTTAGTATTTGCAACAGTGTAATTGTGGTGAAGTCCACTGCTGGTGACACCCACCTCGGTGGGGAGGACTTTGACAACCGCATGCTGAATTATTTTGTTGAAGAGTTTAGAAGGAAGCAGAGGAAGGACATTAGCAGCAATCCGAGGGCTTTGAGGCGCCTTAAGACTGCATGTGAACAGGCAAAGAGAATCCTCTCCACCACCACCCAAACTGCTGTAAGTCTTGATTGTCTCTATGAGGGGACTGATTTTTATTCCACAATAACTCGTGCACGGTTTGAAGAACTCAATGCGGACCTTTTCAAGAAATGTATTGAGACTGTGGCAAGCTGTCATAAGGATGCTTGCATAGACAAGGACAACATTGATGTGGTGGTTCTCGTTGGTGGTTCTACCCGGATTCCGAAAGTCCAACAACTCTTGAAGAATTATTTTAATGGTAAGGAGCTATGTAAGAACATCCACCCAGATGAAGCTGTCGCATATGGTGCTACTGTACATGCTACAAAATTAAGTGGGCATGGAACGGAGGAGATTAGAAATTTGGTGCTCATTGATGTTACCCCACTTTCGCTGGGAATTAGAAGTTTAGGTGGTATCACATCCGTCATCATTCCAAAGAACACACCAGTACCAACACAGAAGTCGAAATCGTTCATCACTACCTCTGATTTCCAATCTGCATTCGACATTGAAGTTTACGAGGGAGAGCGTGTGCGGTGTGAAGACAACAATCTTCTTGGGCAGTTTAAACTATCTGGGATCCATCCTGCGCCAAGAGGTGAAACAAAGATGAAAGTATCTTTTAAAATTGACAGCGACGGCATATTGCATGTATCTGCTGAGGAGCCAGTCAGCGGTACAAAGAATGACATCACCTTGATCAACAGAGAGGGCAGGCTCAGCAAGCAGGAGATAGACAGGATGGTGCATGAAGCAGATATGTATAGAATGGAGGATGAACAATTTAAAAAGAAGGTTTTAGCCAAGAACTCGCTGGAAGGTTATACATACCACTTGAGGAAGTTGGTGAAGGATGATCAGGTCGTTTCAAAGGTACCAGGTGGATATGTTAAGTACATTGCTGAAGCTGTCAACAAGATGATAAAATGGCTCAAGCACGATGTGCCGAAAGATGCGAATGTGTATAACACCAAGAAGAAAGAGCTTCAAGAGATGAGCTCCACCCTCTCCAAAATGAGCCAATATGATCCCTTTTTTGGAGGTAAATTTTCAAATTTTCGTGATGACCATTCTGAGACTGAAGAAGAGGACTATTCTTGTGGTGGTGATGAGGACTATGATTCTGATGATTACTAGGATATGTCATATGTGGTATCAATTAGTGGGAAAACTATCATCTGTGTTATTTCTTTTTCTTTGTCTTTTACTTCTGGTTGGGTTAGAGTAAGGATTGTGGTTCTAATCTTTTGGAGTCAGTATAGCGCCTGGAGTCCTGGACATTAGCTAGTAAGCTATTTTCTTTGCATGATATTTGCTTATCATGTCCTTGCTTCTTTATAAGACTTTGGAGTAAATCTCGTGAGTGATAGTTTAGTTTGCTTATCATGTACTTTGCATTTAGAATCTAAATATTTTTTTCTTTTTGTTAATTTAGAAGGAGAGAATACTACTATAAATATAAATATATTAAAAAATAATGAAAATTTTATTACAAAACAGAGAGGTTAAATTCAGGAAGTGGCAATAAAGAAAATAGAACGGGGATGAACCAGGTAAAGTAAAACAAGAGGTTAATATATTCTTTCTAGCTACTTCAAAAATTTGACGAGGGTATTAATTTGCAGTGAAAAAGAAAAAAAAAAAAACTTTTGACGAATGGTTCTTTTGACATCAGAAATTGTTGTGTTATATTGGAATAATTGGATTAGATAATATTTGAGTATTGTATATCTACAATGCAAGATGATTGCTGGCACTCCTCCAAGAAGACGTGCTCTGTTCGCGATTGTCTTCAATGGTTTCGCTCCTTCTCGTGTCTTATTCTGCTTGAATCTTCACCTAGATGCCTCAAACACGGCTTACATAAGTACATTTTTAAGTTCTCAATATCTTCCAATTATTTTTTAATTGATTATTTAAAATTAAATGTGTACTAATTGGATGTATATATTATAATAATCAAATATATATGTATGATGTAATAGTTAAACATGTATTTTAGAAGTGATGAACATATTGAGTGTGGAAGTTCAAAATAACATATGTATTATCTGCTAATCAGTTGTACATTTGGAAAGATTAAATATAAAAATTCATAATAATTATAAGAGGGATGCTTCTATGCACCTAAGGACCTATTTGTAAAATGAACATATTTCATTTTCAAAGTTCAAACAGTCGATCCGACCGTTCAACATTATCTCCATATTAATATGTACGTGGAGATCAAATGTTACATTTTTTTGAATTTTTTTTACTATTTATTAAGTATTTTACAAAACTAGTCAAATTCAGACCATTGAATTTTGTACCCATCTTAATAAATAGTAAAAAAATTTAAAAAAATGTAAAATTTGACCTCCAAGTACATTTTAATATGGAGATAATGTTGAACGGTCGGATCGACTGTTTGAACTTTGAAAATGAAAATATGTTCATTTTACAAATAAGTCCTTAGGTGCATAGAAGAATTTGCCTAATTATAATAACATCAAAATGTGAGAATCATGTGGTCTAGTGGTTAAAGATTACATGTGGAAGATTACAAATTCGAATGAAGCATTCTTATATATATATTTAAAGATAAGGAGGTTATTCTCCATCTTTATCTAACAAAGAATTTGAGTGATGGTACAAGTTTTTATCTCAAAAATAGATGTTCAACCGCTAATTTTTCCTAAAAAGAATGTCAAAATGCGTAATGATAAATATCAATAACCTAAACAAAATAAAGTTTGTTTATAATTTCAAACTGATACGTCCTATCTCGGAGAGAGTAGGCCGTATGTGAAAGTCACTGGGTTGGGCTCGTCTTGTCTCTGGAAGACAGGCCGAGATGAAGTGAAAAGATGTCGTTTCCCGGAGTGAAAATGTTAGAAGGTATTCGGACTCTATCATTTATGATATCTCGCTTGTATGGTGAAAAGTTTTTTCTCCGTTTCATGAGGTGTCTTGTCTTAGATAGCTCCTCCCCTTACCATCACTCCGCGTTGTCAGAGCAGTTAGAGGAGTTCGTATAGAAACGGTTATTCTCACATAGGAGCGGTGACACTGGCATAACTTGGCGGTTACTAAATCGCACCCGTCTCGTACGGACACGAAGGCGGTAACCATAACTCGAGTTCGGGCCAGGCTCGTGTTGGACGAAGCCGCGTTGGGTCTTATTGGGCCTAGTTGCTAACGGACTTCGGCCTTTTCGTATTTGATCTCGGGTTGGCCTCTAAAGGGGTCTAAATCCCAGTCTATTCTTGACCCATTACCATGAGCGACCCGCGAGGGCCCTTAGTACATGGCCCTATCACAAACTATTATTAATAATTATGTCTAAATTAAATTAAAAATATTTCTTTTATAATAATTAAATATCTGTTAGACAAATGATTTTAGTCAAAACGTTATAAACCGTGACGTACTGGATAATTGGAAAATACGGACTCATCTCGGGTGCACGTTCTGCGTAGAAATAAATCTCCGACAAAACAAGCATTGCCGATTTTCTGTCTTCATGCATTATTTTCATTTTTCTGATTTACATGGCGATAGAGAAAACATACTCCTCTTTACATTTCCAAAGAAGCGAGAAAGCCTCGTTGTTGCCTTTCCTCTTTTCTTGCCAGCCGCCTTCAATCTGTATCCTCTCTGGTACCGCACCAAATTACAAATAAACGTGACACGATCTCAGGCGAGCAACTAGAATTTGTTATTTTAGTTATACGGGCCGGGGTCCGTTTTGATATTCGTATAGGTTAAAGAATGTTAGGCCCCTCCTCATTTCAGCCCAATTAATTTGGGCTAATTTTGGGTCACAGTATTAATATTTTTGTTAAGTCTAAGGTTTATTTTGTAAAAGAGAAATTATTTGAGCTCCTTTGATATTTCCTACAGTTCAGCTCATTCTTCTTAGTTGTGTGTCCATCTTAGTAAAAGAGAGTAGAGAGTGAAAGAAAAGAGAGAGTACATGGGTTGGTATTGAAGGCTGGTACAAGCTTCTATTGACCTCTCTATGTTTAGCTTATTTGGTTTAATGCCCTCTTGCAAATTGCAATATGTAATAGACAGATAAACCATCACGTCCAGCTAATCCCGTCTTTAACCACACAAACTCGCTAATTACAAAAAAAAAAAATTCTAGACGACCCCGTCCAGTACTGTTCATAATTTTTTTTCTTCTTCTTCTGTTATTCTTCTAACCCAAAAAAAAAAAAAACAATGAACAGTACTGGACGGGATGGACTATCCCGTCCAGGAATTTTTTTTTTTAATTAGTGAGTTTGTATGATTAGGGACGAGATGAGCTGGACGTGATGGTTTATCCCATCCAGCGGACGGGATAAACCATCTCGTTCTTCCTATATATCGAAATTTCACCAAATCATACCTCTATTTTGATATTTTATTTATTTATTTTCTATTAATAAAAAAATCGGTGCTTTTGCTGGTTTTTCAATTAAATTTAGGAAGTAAATTTTTGCTCTTTCGTATCGTAATTAAGTCAAGTTTTTAACATATCATGTCGTAATCAAAATCGTGAGAATTATGAAATAATCACTACATGCGAATGATCATGGTACATTAGTCATGTTGTAATTAAAAATGACGTAATTGGTCATATTTTGTCACATTTAATTATAATTTTTTTCAAATTTTAGGTTTGTTTAAGGAAAAATATTGAAAATGTGAAAATCGTAACAATTATAGAAAAATGTTGTAAAAATATATATATTTGTGTACAAAAATAAATTTATTGTCTAATTTGAATTGTTGTTTGGAATAAATATTTATGACGTACACACTATGTTGTTTTGGTCACATGTCATGTAGATTGTATTTTGTGCGTATTCTGTGCTATGTCATATCGTGATCAAGTCAGTTCAAATGTTGTGTTATATTCTCAAATATTTAAAATATTTTGTTGAAGGATCTCCATAATATCACTTCATTTATTAATTGATGATTTTGAAATATGGAAGGTGAAACTTCTGCTCAAACTTGATTGAATATGTTCCTGTTATATATATTGTCAGATGCCTAATGCTAGTTCATCATTTGTACTTGTTTAGTGTTTTTCTCTAATTAATTAATTAATTGGTGCACACGCCGTAGAGTCAGGTCGGGTCCAAGAGTAAATGGCCCGATCCGATATGCAAGAAGTGGAATCGACTGGAGAGAGAGCAAGTGAATATTAAGGTTTTGAACATGGAAAACTGCGACTGTTTACTTTGCCCATGGGAAATCGATATCCAATTAATTTCCCATTTCCTGCCTCGCATGAAAATTAAATTTGCACTGGGAACGAAGAGAACACACATCTGTTATTCCGCCACCGGTTCAATAAAATGAACATTCCTTCTCCTTTCCAGTATTCATACAACAATACTTTTACTTAAGAGTAACCAATCAAATTAGGCCATGGCTGAGAAAAGCACAAGCCCCGCAATCGGAATCGACCTCGGCACGACATACTCATGCGTTGGGGTCTGGCGGAATAACAGAGTGGAGATCATTGCCAATGATCAGGGAAACCGTACGACACCTTCTTACGTGGCCTTCAAAGAAACCGAGAGACTCGTCGGTGATGCGGCTAAGAATGAGGCCACTAGAAACCCTACTAATACTGTCTTTGGTGCGTCTCGCTCAGTTGTTTCTTTATTTGTAGTACTGCTTTTCTTCTTTGTGATCAAGCACAGAGCTTTCATATTAATTAATTTATCGCTTGAATTGCCATATTCTTTAATTTCTCACTAGAATGTTGCATATTTGGAGTCATCTCTCAGTACTTTATCAATTTGCTCATTTTTCATTTTATTTGTTTCATTTGGTGCTCTTCTTTAGATGAAATCAAAGTTCATATTTTGACTTAACAGAGTATTAGTGAGTCCGGCTAATATGACATTGGTGTCATTTCAAATTCAATAACACCACATCGTGTACCGTTGGATCTGCTTTAATATCCGTGTTTTGCACGAATATTAAAGACACTAGTGTTTTGCACGGATATTAAAGCAGATCCAACGGTACACGATGTGGTGTTATTGAATTTGGAATGACACCAATGTCATATTAGCCGGACTCAGTATTAGTTCATTGAAGTTTACCATGTAACTAACTCTTTGCTATGTTCTCATGTTCAAAACACTGTGGCCTTAACTACTTGATTACTCTACTGAACTGTAAAGTGTCTAGAACTTATATGCTTTTGTAACATTAATCGATGCATCACAGTTGACAGAAAATCAAGACTATTATAACATAAATATATACATATGCAAGTAGAATAAGATATTCCATTTGTTGTAAAAATGAGTGACTGGAAGTGGCCAATCTGGTTGCTGCTAATAGAAAATTAAAGTGGACATTGTTTTGTGAATTTTTTTTGGACTGGACATTTTTTTTTACCTGAGCATTTTCTAGCATAATATTGCACAATTATTTATAGTAGAACTGACAATCTGACATATTAGAAAAATAGTCTTTTATTTGAGGCATAAAAATAGCATATTGATTTGCTTGTTTACATTTTCTTTTAGCTGCCAAACGGTTGATTGGCAGACGCTACTCAGACGAATGCGTCCAAACTGACAAGAAGCTCTGGCCTTTCAAGGTAATCAAGGGAAATGATGATCGACCCAGCATCATTGTTGATTATCAAGGTAAGGAGAAGCAATTTGCTGCTGAGGAGATATCTGCAATGATTCTTACAAAGATGAAAGAAGTGGCGGAGGCATTCCTCGGTTGCACCGTAAAAGATGCTGTAGTCACTGTCCCTGCATACTTCAATGATGCTCAGCGTCAGGCGACCAAAGATGCTGGCGTTATTGCTGGCCTAAATGTTATGCGTATAATGGATGAACCTACTGCAGCTGCTGTGGCTTACGGCTTTGATACAAATGATGTTAAATCTAGTGTGAAGAAGAATGTGCTTATATTTGATCTCGGTGGTGGCACTTTTGATGTCTCGTTGCTTAGCATTAGCAAAGGTGTAATTGAGGTGAAGGCCACTGCTGGTGACACCCACCTCGGTGGGGAGGATTTCGACAACCGTATGGTAAATCATTTGGTTGAAGAGTTCAGAAGGAAGCAGAGGAAGGACATCAGCAGCAATCCGAGGGCTTTGAGGCGCCTCAAGACCGCATGCGAACAGGCGAAGAGAATCCTCTCCACTACCGCACAAACGGCTGTCAACATCGACTGTCTCTATGAGGGGACTGATTTTTATTCCACAATAACTCGTGCACGGTTTGAAGAACTCAATGCGGACCTTTTCAAGAAATGTATTGAGACTGTGGAAAGGTGCCATAAGGATGCTGGCATAGTGAAGGACAATATTGATGTGGTGGTTCTCGTAGGGGGTTCTACTCGTATTCCGAAAGTCCAACAACTCTTGAAGAATTATTTTAGTGGTATGGAGCTATGTAAAAGCATGCACCCAGATGAAGCCGTCGCATATGGTGCCGCTGTATATGCTGCACATTTAAGAGGGCAGGGTACTGAGGAGATTAGAAATTTGGTGCTCATTGATGTTACCCCACTTTCGCTTGGAAGTGGAAGTTTAGGTGGTATCACATCCGTCATCATTCCAAGGAACACACCGATTCCAACACAGAAGTCGGCCGCGTGCTACACTACCACTGATTTCCAATCTGAAGCCCTCATCACAGTTTACGAGGGAGAGCGTGCTCAGAGTAAAGATAACAATTTACTTGGCCAGTTTGTACTATATGGGATCCATCCGGCACCAAGAGGTGAAACCAAGATTGATGTATCTTTTAAAATTGACAGCGACGGCATATTGCACGTATCTGCTGAGGAGCCAGTCAGTGGTAAAAAGAAACAAATCACCATGATCAACAGAGAGGGCCGGCTCAGCAAGGGAGAGATAGATAGGATGGTGCGCGAAGCAGAAAGGTATAGAATGGAGGATGAACAATTTAAAAAGAAGGTTTTAGCCAAGATCTCGCTGGAAGACTATGCATACGGCTTGAGAAAGTTGGTGAAGGATGATCAGGTCGTTTCAAAGGTACAAGGTGAATATGTTAAGTACGTTGCTGAAGCTGTCAACAAGATGATGAAATGGCTCAATCACGATGTGCCGAAAGATGCAAATGTGTATAACACCAAGAAGAAAGAGCTTCAAGAGATGAGCTCCACCCTCTCCAAAATGAGCCAATATGATTCCTTTTTTGGAGGTAAATTTTCAAATTTTCTTGATGACCATTCTGAGACTGAAGAAGAGGACTATGATATGTCATTTGTGATGTTAATTAGTGGGAAAACTATCATATGTGTGATTTTTTTTTCTTGTCTTTTTCTTTTGGTTGGGTTAGAAAAGGATTAATGCATGTGGTTCTAATATTTTGGAGTCAGTATAGCACCTGGAGTGAACATTAGCTAGTAAGCTATTTTATTTGCTTGATATTTGCTTATCATGTCCTTGCTTCTTAATTAATTTATATGACTATGGAGTAAATCTTGTGAGTGATTGGTTTAGTTTGCTTATCAGGTCCTTTGCATTAAGAATCCAAATATATCTTCTTTGCGTTAATTTAGAAGGCGAGAAGACTGCTATAAATATAAAAATATTAAAAATAATGAATTTAACAAAACATAGAGGTTAAATTCATGGAAGTTGTAATAAAGAAAATAGAACGGGGAAGAATCAGGTAAAGTAAAACAAGTAATATGATCTTTTTTTAATCTAAATGTTGAATGGAATATATTCTTTGAGGGTATTTGCAGAGAAAAAAAAAAAACCTTTCACGAATGGTTTCTCCATATCTTCCATATTTTTAATTGATTTTTTAAAATTAATTTAATAAATGTGTACTAATTGGATGTATATATACGATAATAATCAAATATATATGATGCAATAATTAAACATGTATTTTAGAAGTGATTAAGATATTGAGTGTGAAAATTCAAAATAACATATATGTATTATCTAATAATCAAGTGTACATTTGGAAGGATTAAATCTAAAAATTCAAAATAGTTATAATAACATCAAAATTCGAGAACCATCATGTGGTCTAGTGGTTGAAGAAAATGATTTTTGTGTGAAGGATTACAAATTCGAAATTTGAATGAAGTATTTTTGTAGATATTTAAAGATAAGGAGATTATTCTCCATCTTTATCTAACAAAGTACTTGAGTGTTTTTATCTCAAAAATGAAGGTTCAACTTCTAATTTTTCCTAAAAAGAATGTTAAAATGTGTAATGATAAATATCAACAATTTAAATAAAAAAATATTTGTTTATAATTTTAAACAATTATTAATAATTATGTCTAAATTAAAATAAATGAATATATCATTTATAATAATTAAATATTCATTAGACAATAATTTAAATAAAAAAAGTTTGTAAAAATATCGAAGATGTGAGAAAATTGTAATAATTATAAATAAAAAACAATGTTGTAAAATATTTGTGTACAAAAATAAATTTTTTGTCTGATTCGAATTGTTATTTGAAATAAATAATGACATACATTTTATGTTGTTTTGGTCACATGTAATCATGTTTGATCACGTGTCATGTTGTGTTGTATTTTGTGCTCTGTCATATTGTGATCAAATCGATTCATGTGTCTTGCTATTTTTCTCAATGAATAATTACTACACACGACACGCTATACACGAATCACGTTATGTGACCAGTATGTGTGTCGCATTGTGTTGTTTAAACATAGCCACTGTACTGCTATGTTTCGTGATTTTTGCTTGATAGTAGATTGATAATCTTTGTTAATGGATTAATTAATGGGACCCTTAACTTTTTTTTATCTATGATAAATTGATCTCTCAATTTGTTAATCAATTACTTTGACAAGTTATGTTATCGGCGATATAATTTTGTGAAATTACTAGAATATCTTGATATATTTATCTTTGTTTTAATATTTTAAATAATAACGATATTCTTTCAATGAATTTTAATAATAATTTTATTATTTAAAATTGATGTTAAAAATGGTAAAGTGTTATAATTCATTAAAATATTTAAACAAGAAGTAAATTATCAAGAATATTCTAATCGTTTTATATATCATAAATGTGATATTCTAATCGTTTTATATATTCTAATTAGTTTAATTATTTGTTAAACTATATTTTTTTCTATAAAAATAAGACGACATACAAAATAAAATAAAAAGCTAAAAGCTAAAATAGCTAACGTCTCAAGTACAATAAATATTCATAAATAATAGTTTACAGAAAAAAAAAAAACATTTTTCTGTTTCTTGCTACCAAGAGAGCTGCGACCCACTAGTAGGAGGATCCGACTCTGTTACTTTTTTTAGGAAAAAAAGCAGAGTTCTGCTTTTCCGAGCTCAACCATTCAAAAATTTTCATTTACGTATCTCGATAAAGAAACTTTTCATGCACAAATATCAATAAATTTGAATGGTTGGAATCAGAAAAGCAGGATCCTGCGGCAGAGTCCATTCCCTAGCAGGAGAAGGAGATCCCCCATATCCCGGTGAAACGCAACATTACGCAGAGAAGAGAGCGGTGAAAGTCAATGGAAGGGACATCGTCGATGTAGGAGAGCAGGGCGGTGAGGAACAGATAGTACGGTGCTGCGGTGCGGAATGGATGGGACAGTGTAGTCAAGGCGGGACAGAGTTGGTATGAAAATTCGTCAAATAGAAAGGAGAGGGAGAAAGGATTGGTGTGGCTATCAGTGTGGTACAGATCTGAACACATATGTGATTCAATAAGTTTTAAAATTTCAATTTCTTCTAAAGATAGGTAAAATTACAGCGTTCTTATTAAAACTTAGATTTAAATTCTTATTTTTATTTTTTGTGTGTTGTTTATATAATGTTTCAAGGGTACTATTCATTTAAGTTTAATTATGTTAGATAAATTCTTAATGTTTAATTCATTTAAATTAGCGACAACTATTTTATTAATTTGCATAAATTTTAAGATACTTAGTTGATGAATTGATTTAGTTGATTAATCTTATCTTTAATTGTTATTCTTGATTTGTTTAAGTTTATTTGATTTTACATTGTTGGTTTTATATTGTTACATTTAAATTTAAAACTTTTTAATCAGTTGAAAAAAATAATAACAAATATCTATTAAGTTTGTTTTAATTAACCTTTAATTATGGTTATAACTAATTAATCATTTTTCAAAATCTGAGTTATCACAGGCTGTGCACAGATATGAAACAATGGCCGAAAAAGCTGATCAAAAGGTAGAGGAAAGATCTTGCATTGTAGATATACAATGCCAAATATTCTACTTTTAATAAATCTAATCCAATTATCCTCAAATATTCTACTTTGGATACCAGGATAAGGTGTTGTGTTGTACATAAATTCTTTTGATTTCTTAATACAAAATTGTTAGTTGAGCGTAAGCTCGCTAACCATAAAAAATAAAAAACACCACAATTTCTAATGTCAAAAAAACCATTCGTGAAAAGTTTTTTTTTTTTCTTTTTCTCTCCAAATACCTTCGTCAAATTTCTAATTTAGAAAGAATATATTCCATTTAACATTTAGATTCTGAGAAGATCAGATTACTTGTTTTACTTTACAGGATTCATCCCCGTTCTATTTTCTTTATTACTACTTCCCTGAAGTTCACCTCTGTTTTGTCATAAATTTTCATTATTTTTTATATATTTATATCTATGGTAGTCTTCTTTTTTTTGAATAAAAATGCTTGAAAGCCCGTTTCATTTAGAAACATAGAATCATTACATCCACATAGCAATCAGTAGTCAGTACTATAGCTCAGATAGACAACTGAGCTACAAAATAAACCAAGTTCATACAGGTCTGGACTGAAACAAGTGAGACATCCAAAATATAAATCTCCACGCAGGTGGTAATTAAGCTATACATCAGGAAGTTCATTTGTTATAATGTGTAAATACAAAACGTCTGATGCCACATGCATTCTCTAGTCAGCATCAATGACCACCAGATCAATGCAACTTCTATATGCACAATGTTAATTTTATCTTTTTCTGTTAGTGGAATGCTCGTCAGGGACTCATCCAGAAAGCGAAACCGTAATAATGCAGAAGCCATTTTTGAGCAAGCTAGGAAACTTGCGAGACCAGCCCCATCTAAGTCTAAATCGAAGAGCTTTACTGGCAAGGGAAGGGTATTATCAAGTGAAGAAACACCATCTTCTGGTGCTCAACAAACGGAGAGTATTTCTTCACCAATTGACACAAGAAGGGCTCTGTATAAGGTACGTCAATCACCAAAAGTAGTTATGGTTTTTAAAGTTTACGGTATTTGGGATTAAATCTTCATTCATTGAAAGTCTGTCTACATATACAACTCATTCTTACACTTTAGTCCCTATAACTATTGTATTCACACTTTTACCTAAATACTCTTATATTACAATACAATATTCAACACTCCCCCTCAAGATGATGCATAGATATTGATCATGTTCATCTTGCCTATTACATTGGAGAAGTCTGTGACACTCAACCCTTTTGTGAAGACATCAGCAATTTGCTCCTTGGTACGAACGAAAGGCATACATATAATGCTCTCGTCAAGTTTATCCTTGATAAAGTGTCGATCAATCTCCACATGTTTGGTTCTATCATGTTGTACTGGGTTGTTTGCTATGTTTATAGCCGCCTTGTTGTCACAGTACAACATTATGGGTTTGTTCTCCAACAACCCCAATTCCGATAGCAATCTTCGTAACCACAACCCTTCACTCACACCTTGGGCCATGGCTCTATACTCAGCCTCTGCACTAGACCTTGCTACAACATTCTGCTTCTTGCTTCACCAGGAAACCAGATTACCCCCAACAAACGAACAGTAGTCTGAAGTTGACTTTCTATCATCAAGACACCCTGCCCAATCGGCATCTGTATAGACTTCAATCCTAGTGTGCCCATTTTTACTAAGGAGCACACATTTTCCTGGACAGCTCTTGAGATACCTCAGAATCTGATACACAGCCTCTTCATGTGGAACTCTAGGGTCGTGCATATACCTGCTCACTACGCTCACAGCGTATGCAATGTCAGGTCGAGTATGTGCTAAGTAGATCAGTCTGCCTACTAGGCGCTGATACTGTCCTCTATCTACTTGATCACCTATTCCTCCCTTCAGCTTATTATTAGGATCTATGGGTGTATTGACAGGTCGACACCCAAGCATTCCCGTGTCTCTCAGTAGATCTAGAACATACTTTTGCTGTGAAAGAACTACCCCTTTTTTTGAGCGAGCAACCTCAATGCCTAGAAAGTAGGGCAATTCACCCAGGTCTTTCATTTCAAACTCTGTGGCTAAGCTGGCCTTAAGCCTCTTCATCTCAACAGGATCATTACCTGTTAACACTATATCATCCACATACACCACCAGAATGCAGATTTTCTCTCCTTTCCTTTGGATGAACATAGTGTGATCGGCACTACTTTGCTGATAGCCTAGTTTTTTCATTGCCATAGAAAACCTGTCAAACCAGGCTCGTGGTGACTGCTTTAACCCGTACAGGGAGCGCTTCAGGTGACACACTTTACCCTTCAGTTGTTCATTTTCAAACCCAGGTGGGATCTCCATATATACCTCTTCCTTTAGGTCCCCATGAAGAAAGGCATTTTTAACATCTAGCTGGCACAAATCCCACCCAAAGTTTACCGCACACGAGATGAGGGTTCTGACAGTATTCATTTTCGCCACTGGAGCAAAGGTCTCCTCATAGTCCACACCATACGTTTGTGTGTAGCCCTTGGCCACCAATCTGGCTTTGAATCTGTCCACCTTTCCCTCTGGAGTATATTTTGTCGAGTATACCCACTTGCATCCTACAGTGCTTTTGTTGGACGGTCTAGGGACCATATCCCAAGTGTCATTCTTGACTAATGCTCTCATCTCCTCAAACATTGCCTTCTTCCACTTTGGGTCCTGCATTGCTTTCCTCCAATCACATGGAACAGAGTTAGAGTGTAAGGAGGTTACAAAAGCTTTGTAAGTAGGGGAAAGTGTCTCAAATGAGACATAGTGAGAGATAGGATGCGAGGTTGAGACATCTTCCCCTTGCTTCAAGACAGTTGACCGGACTCCTTTGCGCAAGGCAATAGGAAGATCGAGATCAGAGAAAAGAGGAGTACCTGAGGGTAACTCTGAGTTACCTGAAGGCTGTGGTGTGAGCGAGCCGTCGACAGGAGCAAGTAATTGGTATTGATCTTGGACCGGAGGTTGCTCAACATTCTCATGGCGAGGTTTTCGAGTGTAAACCTTGTTGATCTGCCTATTAGGAGGTGGTAGGCTTTGGTCAATGCTTGAGTCCAGATCTGTCTCTGTAGTTGGACTTACGGGCATACTGTTGTCAGATTCCTTACTCTCCCCCTCTCGACCAACTCGGTCCGAGGGATAGGTGACAACCACCTCAAGAAGATCATGAAATGTAACTGGAGATGCATTGGACTGTGTATCGGAAAGAGTAAAATAGGGTTCTGTTTCTCGAAATGTCACATCCAAGCTTTCCAGCATCCTTTTTTTCACAGGGTCATAACATCTATACCCCTTTTTCCCACTGGAGTACCCAACAAACACACATTTGTGGGCCTTCGCATCAAGTTTGCTAATACCTGGACTTGTGTTATGAGCAAAACACACACAACCAAACTTTTTGGGAGGTACCTTGAATGAGGTAGTCCCTGTGAGCATTTCGAGTGGTGTACTGAAGTCCACCGCTCTCAAAGGCATTCTGTTGATCAAATACGTAGCAGTCTGCGCTGCTTCTCCCCAAAGGTACCTCGGAACGTTCATGGCAAAGAGGAGGCACCTCGTCACTTCCAGGATGTGCCTGTTCTTCCTTTCTGCAACACCATTTTGTTCAGGGGCATTCACACATGTAGTTTGATGTACCATACCATTACCTCGTAAGAAGTCTTGCATTGCCCTGTTGGTGTATTCTGTGCCATTATCTGAGCGTAACACCTTCACTTTCTTCTCAAATTGGGTTTCCACCATCTTGTGAAAAGTCTTGAAGCACTCCAAAACTCCCTCTTTACTCTTCAACAGGTACAGCCAAGTCATCCGGCTATAACAATCAATAAAGGTGACAAACCACCTTGAACCAGATAGAGCAGTAACTCTCGAGGGCCCCCAAACATCAGAATGAACAATATCAAAGCAAGAAACACTTCTATTACCAAAAGAGGGATACATTGTTCTGGTGTGCTTAGCAAACTCACAAGCATCACATACTAGTTTAGTCTTGCTACACTTAGAATACAACTTGGGATACAACCTTCCAAGCACAGTAAAAGATATATGCCCTAAACGGCTATGTAACAAAAACATCTCCAACTCTGGAGTCTCTGCCAAACAGGCTCTCAGGTCCAAAACCTCCCCTCATTGCTTAAGTCGGTACAAGCCTTCACTCCTCTTGCCAATACCAATCACTCTTCCTGTCTTCAGCTCCTGCAACACAACATGAGTAGGAGACAGAGAAACAACACAGTTAAGATCGTCTACCAATTGACTAACTGATAGGAGGTTATTGGTGAATTTAGGAACATGAAAGACTGATGATAGCTGGAGGTCTGGAGTACATGTTACATCCCCAACTCCTGCTATTGAACAAAGCGAGCCATCGGCTGTTTGTACTTTTTCTCTCCCAGACATAGGCTTATAGGTTTTGAACAATGTAGGGTCAGGGGTCATATGTTTAGATGCCCCAGAGTCTACAATCCAGGACTGATCAGGGCTAGACTCAGCTATTAGGGCTTTTATAATAGTGCCAACAGGTCTAACTACAGTGGTAAGAAGAGAGGAAGGAATGTAACCGTCAGCCCCAGATGGAGCAGCAATAGATGAGGCACTGCTAGCTGAGGTAGTGGACAAGAGACGAGCTGCAAGCTGAGTCACCAGTTGAGTCAACCTATCATCAGTGCCTGAACTTGGCGTACCAGTGTTGTCAGCCACATGTGCCTTTTGGTATCCTCCACCACGTCCTGGTCCACGACCTCTACCTTGTCCTCTGCCACGTCCACCATCACGACCTCGACCTCTAGCTGGTCTTCCATGTAAGTCCCAGCAAGTCTCCCGAGTGTGATTTTTCCTATGGCAGTGATCACAGACTTTGTCACCCTGGGAGGACACTGAGTGTGGCTGGATGAACATAGCTGAGCCCTCCTGTGCTGGCAAGGATATCATTGCCTTCCTCCTGCTTTCCTCTTGAACCGCTACTGCAAAGGCATCACGAAGAGCCGGTAGCGGATTCCTCTGCCAGAGACTCTGTCGAATCTGCTCGAACTCAACATTGAGGCCAGCAAGGAAGCGAAAGGTCCTTCTTTTCTCCAACCAGTTTGTGAAGGCTAGTGCATCTACCGAGCATGTCATAGCTAAAGGATCAAAGAAATCCATTTGCTCCCACATATTGTTCAACTCTGAGAAGTACTCAGTCACACTCATTTCTCCCTGTACTAGACTGTCTGACTTAGACTGGAGGTGATAGATCTGCCCATGGTTACCCTTTTGAGAGTACATCTCGGCTGCCCGATCCCACACTTGTCGAGCAGTGTTCAGCATCATAAACTGACTTTGCAGTCTAACCTCCATCGAATTGACGAGCCATGACATAACTTGCCCATCGTCTGCCTCCCACTTCTGAAACTCAACTTTCTCCTCTATCTTGTCATCTTTCTTCTCAGATTCAGAAAGTTCTGGTTTCTTTGCCGTACCGGTAACATACCCGGTTAGTCTCTGACCTTTCAAGTGCATCAGCATTTGCCTTGACCACAGTAGATAGTTCTCAGCCCCATTCAGTCTCACTGAGATGACCTGAGATGGTTTAGAGAAGTTTCTATCTTCTGCCATTTTTTTTTCCTTTTTTTTTTTTTTTTTTTTTTTAGATGGAGAAACGGTTAAATCGCTATCAATAAATCAGATCAAAATACTAGAAAATGAAACAGAACCGAGCCTTCACTCTCACTCACACCCGTGATACTCACGGGGAAGAAGGGTTACTCGGAAATCGCTCACGCGAAGGAGAAATCGCGAACGCAAACGCGAAGGAGAAGTCGCGACTTCGACTTCTCTGGAACTGCGAACGCGGACGGAAGGCCGTGACTCGCGCTGGAGCTGCGGACGGCGACGCGACTCGCTGGAACTAGCGGACGGCGACGCGACTCGCGCTGGAACTAGCGGACCCCGACTCGCGCTGGAACTCGCGCTGGACGACAGCAGCGGCGGCGGCGGATGCTCACACGAAACACGCAGCGGAGAGAACCCTAAGGCTCTGATACCATAAAGTTTACGGTATTTGGGATTAAATCTTCATTCATTGAAAGTCTGTCTACATATACAACTCATTCTTACACTTTAGTCCCTATAACTATTGTATTCACATTTTTACCTAAATACCCTTATATTACAATACAATATTCAACAGTTTTACTGTGTCAAACCTGTAAACCCTAATTGCTTTTGCTGCAAGGAATCAAATCTTTTCTTTTTGCTACTATGGGTTCTTTGACTTTTGGCTCTTATCTTGTGACATTTATAATAATACAAATATATCTGAACATACATGTCGCTTTTAAACACTAACTCTGGTTCTGAAATCAGAACAAATTGAAGTCAAAATCCCGTCAGTATCCTATTCAAAATCTTAAGTCAATATACATTTATCTTATTAATAAGCTGCATTTATTTCAGAATATTGTATTGTCGGGGGGATCGACCATGTTCAAGGACTTCCACAGAAGATTGCAGAGGGACTTGAAAAAGATAGTAGACACTAGGGTTCGAGCAGCTAGTGCCCGGCTTGGACCTGATGTAAAAGTAAGATTGTTTCCTTGCGTTTTCTTAATGGTAAAGAGTAAAAACTCTCAATTAAACTAACGATATTTGAATATTCTTTTTACCTTTTTGTATAGTCTCAACCAATTGAAGTCAATGTGGCGAACCATCCTATCCAGAGATATGCAGTTTGGTTCGGAGGTTCTGTGCTTGCTTCTACTGCTGAATTTTATGGGGTATTTCATGTCTATCATTTTATAGCTATGTTGTTTGGTACTACAGCAACATTTACTAACATCTTTCATAGGTAGACAATATAATATTTCTGGTAGTGTGAAGGTAGTTCTTGATAAATCCTGACCAAACATGACACCTACCAAAATGTTATAAAATATAAGACAATATAATTCTTTAGGATAGGATTGCTACAAGTCATAAATCATAATGGTTCTTGTCCTGACATAATTCATTTTGCTTTGCAGATCAAATTGTCTGAGGAATTGTTGATGCCTGGTCTATTCCAGTTTCTTACTCTCTTGGCCTTTAAGATATTCTTGTGTGAAAAGGTATGAATCAATCTTTTTTGTATGAATCAATCTTTTTTCTGTGCAGATCAAATTTTCATAGTAATACTTGATTAACATGCTTCTTTCCTGTGCTTCTTGTTTCAGAGACGAATGATATTTTCATAGTTGCTGCTAAGGTATGCTTCAAAAGATTCAGATGCCTTTTTTTTGTCTCACTTTTCAAGCTTAATTAATCTTATATTATCCTTTTGATTCATTACTGCTCAGTGCTCACACATAAGTGATAGCAATGATTACCATTATCTGTACGATGCATAGAGTAATTGCAAAAGAATGCAGGGAAATAAACTGAATACTTTATAGTAACTGGTAAAATTTCACTTGTCAGGCTATATACTGTAACTGGTAAAACTGATCACCATTGTCTCACCATTATCTGTAGTCTGTTGTTTATTTGTTTCCAAGTATGAGAATGGTGGTTGGTACTTCTGTACCGGGGGCAAGAAAATTCTGTGCGGTGGTTTTCTTGGAAAAGGTCTTGCTGCTGGTCAAGTCAGAATGTAGCTTTTTGTTAGAATGTAGAATGTAGCTTTTTGTTAGAATGTAGCTTTTTGTTAGAATAGGCATTTAAACATTTTAGGTAATGTTAGAATGTAGCTTTTTGTTTTAGCGAATTGCTATATTTTGAGCTTTGTAAACAGAGCTTTGCTATAGAGAGAACTCGGATATGACACTTTTGTGTTGATTGAATTGTTGTCTTTTACATATATGTAATTTTAACACTATTATTCACGTGATGCAATTCTTTCATTCAACCGAGCTTTGACTATCATCGTGCTATTTTCCAACACCGACTGTTTCCTATTTTCTAACACCGACTGTTTCCTATAAAAAACAGTCGGTGTAGGTAGCCAACACCGGCTGTTTTTTATAGAAAACAGTCGGTGTAGGTGTCCAACACCGGCTGTTTTTTTAAAAAACAGTCGGTGTAGGTGCCCAACACTGACGGTTTATTTAAACAGTCAGTGTTAGGTATCTACACTGACTGTTATTTACCCGTCAGTAAAGATATACCTATACCGCCGGCGCCATCACTGACGCCTCAATAACAGTCGGTATAGAGATTTTTTAACAGTCGGTGAAAGGGTTTTTTGTACTAGTGAGAGGAAACTCTTTGTATACATCAATGCAATCCATATCCTGAGGCATCCAATCTTGCACTTCTTCCTTCACCTTGCTTGCCAAAGGTCCTGTCCAATAGGTAACAGTATAATGTACAAGTAAAACCATATTTCTATTGAATTTAATTGTGATTCCAAACACTCCAACACAGTGCACTCATCATGATTACGAATGCTTGTTGTGACACCTTAGGTAGTGGAAAAGCAAACTCTAAAAATCCTGAATACTATCTCAATTTTTAAACATATCTTGACATTGTCCCATCCCGAACCAAATTGTTTGTACCAAGGGACATTTTAGTAGTAGATGGTTAAATCCAATAAGCTTAATGACACCCGAGTTTATAATAATTGTACTTCATTTATAATTTTACAAAAATTGTACTTTTAAAAAATTATATTTGATAATTACAAACTAAAGTTTATAATATATATATTATTTTATCATTTTATTAGGTTACGGGTATGTGGTGTTTTAATGTGTTTTATAATATATATATATATATATATATAAGCTTAACGAATTGTTAAAAATATTTTAAATAATATATTTGACAGTCAATGACTAAGTATGTATGTAAGTAATATTATAAATTATTGTACATTTAGTACGTGATGAATTAAAGTTTATTTTATTTATTGTTTTCAAATTTCGGAACCATAGCTCATGTTCTTTTCGAAACTTCTCTTTCATAACTCAATACTCTTAATGTGCAAGTCAATTGATTCACCAAACCCCATCGGCATTTTCATTTCTTTTCCAACTCTTGAAACATGAAGAGTTCATTAATAATTTGCAATATGTTTCATCTGACATGGATATCTTGCACAATTATGTAAATGACATCAGATTATACCGTACAATTGCATAAAATTTGCACAATCCATTTTTATATTTGTTATTCACATTTTTATTTTATTTATGATATTTTCTACTAATTTAATTCATCCCACATCAAATTTAATCATATCAGTTTTGGACTTAGCCCGAAATGGAATTGCCAAGCCTACTCAATTAATGACACTATTTTTAGTAATCAATTCATTATTCCCATAATTTCTTAATCTCTGGAAAAAAAATGCTTTTTAATTTTAACTTGATTTCAGCCTTACAAAAACCCAGCTATTGTAATGCAGTCCCTCTGACGGGATAATTTCAGATCGCAGAAATTTAACCTATTACACCTCCCAATTCACAATTCTTTTAAAATCAAGCCCTTGGAAAATAAAAAGGGCATACCAGTATGCAGAGTAACACACGTATATAACTTCCAAAATCAAGATAGAACATCAAGATAGAACCTAATATCTTTAGGTCAAAAGGTTAAGAAATACAATATACCTTGACAGAAATTTAATCATTCAATAATTCACAGTTCAAGAGGGAGAATCACGTTCTTTGGTTAGAGGTAAATTGAGGCAGCAGGTCATAAAATAAAAACTGAAGGTCAGTGTAAACCAAGGATGTCAACTCCAAGTCTCCAACAAACACATCAGTTCAAAGGATGTCAAGGCACTATCTACAATTCTCAAGACACACAACAGATCGAAAAGGAAGATCAATAAATATATCCATATAACAAATGCCCTCTTTAGCATAACACTACAACAATGAATTTTGGCACACAAGACAAATCAGCCAACGAGGCTTATTGGGTTGCGAACCCGTAAGAAGAAAAGAATAGGAGATCAGAGAAATGCCACGAAACCACAAGTCTCAAGATATCGTGCCTCCTGCATAATTCGAGTTAGAACCAAGAGGAATAGAGAGATTGCGAGCATGAAGTGTGACAGTGCGTAGGTCGTACGACACATAAAGAGGTAAGGACGGAGGGGACATGAGAGTCGGCAAAGTCGTCAAAGCGGACAGGGGAGTAAATAAAACATAAAAGAAAATATGACGGCAGTCCATACAAAACTTGGTCTCAGAATCCTTAACTTTCCCTAAAATGTGTTGAATTATCCCCTCAAAATTAGCCCTATCCACATATTATATTTTACTGATAGTAGCTAATTGTTGATCTCTATCAGCACCCAACTGTATGTCATTTACATCAAAGAGAGCAATGATTTCATTCTCAGTCAGTCTATTAAAAGGGAAGCTAGTAAGAAGGGGATTACCTGTGCTGCTGGAGCCACCTGCATCTAATTGGGATACCCTCTCCTGAGCTTTGTCAATGATAGTCCCTTCACTGCCTTGCACAATCAGTCTGACACTTCTCTTAGTACCACCCTCTTGTTCAACTGCTGCCAATCCAGCCCTCATCTCCTTTGCTCTCTGCTGCTCAACCCTCTTGCTTTTCCTGATATCTGCTTGTTTGAAGTGCGCAAACCCTTTTTTTTTCCTCTTGGTCCCTTGTCTCTGACTGACTGAACCTGAAGAACCCGCTATTCCTGAAGTAACAGGGTCTATAGCGGTATTCTGAGTCAGAGGGGAGGTGAAAGAAGCATGACCAGGAATAGGGGATGTCTCTTCTATAGTAGTCTTCTCGCCTTCTATATTAACGCAAAGAGAAAAAAATATTTAGATTCTAAATGCAAAGTATATAATAAGCAAACTAAACTATCACTCCCCAGATTTACTCCATAGTCTTATAAATCAAGAAGCAAAAATATGATAAGCAAATATCATGCAAAGAAAATAGCATACTAGCTCATGTCCAGGACTTCAGGTGCACTATACTGCCTCCAAAAGATTAGAACCACAATCATTTTCTACTCTAACCCAACCAAAAGAAAACGAAAAAAAAAAGAAAAAAAAAATCACACAGATGATAGTTTTCCCACTAATTGATATCACATATGACATTTCCTATTCATCACCACAATAATAGTCCTCTTCTTCAGTCTCAGAACGGTCATCACCAAAATTTAATAAATCACCTCCACAGACGGGAACATATTGGCTCATTTTCGAGAGGGCGGAGCACATCTCCTGAAGCTCTTTCTTCTTGGTGTTATACACATTTGCATCGTTCGGCACATCGTGCTTGAGCCATTCTATCATCTTTTTGACAGCTTCAGTAATGTACTTCACATATCCACCAGGTACCTTTGAAACGACCTTATCATCCTTCACCAAATTCCTCAACAAGTATGCATAATGTTCCAGCGAGTTCTTGGCTAAAACCTTCTTTTTAAATTGTTCATCCTCCATTCTATACATTGCTGCTTCCTGCACCATCCTATCTATCTTCTGCTTGCTGAGCCTGCCCTCTCTATTGATCAAGGTGATTTGTTTCTTTGTACCACTAACTGGCTCCTCAGCAGATACATGCAATATGCCGTCGCTATCAATTTTAAAAGATACATGAATCTTGGTTTCACCTCTTGGTGCAGGATGGATCCCAGATAGTTTAAATTTGCCAAGTAAATTGTTATCTTCACTTCGCACACGCTCTCCCTTGTAAACTTTGAAGTCAATTGCAGTTTCGAAATCATGGGTTGTGAGGTACACTTTCGACTTCTGTGTTGGTACTGGCGTGTTCTTTGGAATGATGACCGATCTGATACCACCTAAAGAATTAATTCCAAGTGTAAGTGGGGTAACATCAATGAGCACCAAACTTCTGATCCCCTCAGTACCTTGCCCACTTAATGTTGTAGCATGTACGGCAGCACCATATGCGACAGCTTCATCTGGGTGGATGCTTTTACATAGTTCCTTACCATTAAAATAATCCTTCAAGAGTTGTTGGACTTTTGGAATCCGGGTAGAACCGCCAACCAGAACCACCACATCAATGTTGTCCTTGTCTATGCCAGCATCCTCATGACACCTTGTCACAGTCTCAATACATTTCTCAAAAAGGTCCGCGTTGAGCTCTTCAAACCGTGCACGAGTTATTGTGGAATAGAAATCAGTCCCCTCATAGAGACAATCGATCCTGACAGTAGTGTGAGTGGTGGTGGAGAGGATTCTCTTTGCCTGTTCCTCTGCTTCCTTCTAAACTCTTCAACCAAATGATTCACCATACAGTTGTCAAAGTCCTCCCCACCGAGGTGGGTGTCACCAGCAGTGGCCTTAACTTCAATTACACCGTTGCTAATACTAAGCAATGAAACATCAAAAGTGCCACCACCAAGGTCAAATATAAGCACATTCTTCTTCCCCGGAGAGTTAACATCATTTGTATCAAAGCTGTAAGCCACAGCAGCTGCAGTCGGCTCATCCATTATACGCATAACATTTAGGCCTGCAATAAGACCAGCATCTTTGGTGGCCTGACGCTGGGCATCATTGAAGTATGCAGGAACAGTTACTACGGCATCTTTTACCGTGCAACCGAGGAATGCCTCTGCCACTTCTTTCATCTTTGTAAGGATCATTGCAGATATCTCCTCAGCAGCAAATTGCTTCTCCTTACCTTGATAATTGACAATGATGTTGGGCCGATCATCATTTCCCTTGATTACATTGAAAGGCCAGAGCTTCTTGTCACTTTGGACGCATGCATCAGAAAAGCGTCTGCCAATCAACCGCTTGGCAGCTGAAAGAAAATGAAAACAAGCAAATCAATATGCTAACTATTTTTATGCCCCAAATAAAATAAAAACTATTTTTCTAGTATGTTAGAATATGCAAGACAATTTTACTATTAAATAATTGATCAATACTATCCTAGAAACAAATTTGTCCAGTCCAAAAAAAATTCACAAAACAATGTCCCCGTTTTCTATTAGCAGCAACCAGATTGGTCACATCCAGTCACTCATTTTTTACAATAAATGGAATATAGTATTCTACTCGCCTATGTATATATTTATGTTATAATAGTCTTGATTTTCGGTTAACTATGATGCATGCATGGATTAATGTCACAAACGAATACAAGTGCTAGACACTTTACAGTACTTCAGTACAGAAATCAAGTTAAAGCCGCACTGTTTTGAACAGCAGAACATATATAGCGAAGAGTTAGTTACATGGTAAACTTCAATGAACTAGGAGTCAATTAAGTCAAAATATGAACTTTGATTTCATCTAAAGAAGAATCAAGTAGAGCACCAAATGAAACAACTAAATAAATGAAAAATGAGCAAATTGATAAGTACTAGAGTTTTATTGTCCTGAAACTGAAATTGTGCCCTTTGCAGATCGCCATTTTTTGGCTGGACTGCTCATCGAATGCAAAGCTTCATGACATGTTGGTTTACAAAACATCCAATTTTACAAGAAAACACATTAATTGTCCAGCGCGTCAAGTGAAAAATGAAAGGAGACGATACGTCGATACCTATTAAAATAAATTTGGTAAAAGTAGGAGACATTTGATGCTTTAGCTAGCTTTTACTTTTGTGTACGGACAGAAGCCTCCGAAGTCCAAATATGCAACATTCTACTGAGAAATTAAAGAAAATAGCAATTCAAGCGATAAATTAATACGAAAGCTCTGTGCTTGATCACAAAGAAGAGAAGCAGTACTACAAGAAACAACTGGGACACTGGGTTATTTTCAAATAATGAAAAAAGACAGTATTTGAAGAGCTAGACGCACCAAAGACAGTATTGGTAGGGTTCCTTGTAGCCTCATTCTTAGCTGAATCACCTACGAGTCTCTCAGTTTCTTTGAAGGCCACATAAGAAGGGGTAGTACGGTTTCCCTGGTCGTTGGGAATGATCTCCACTCGGTTATTCCGCCAGACCCCAACGCATGAGTACGTCGTGCCGAGGTCGATTCCGATTGCGGGGCTCGTGCTTTTCTCCGATATTTTTATTAAAAACCCCAAAAAAAAACAAATTATCAAATCTGCTCCCACCCCAACTTTATTTTTATTTCTACCCCAACCGCCCGTGGACTGGGCAGTCCTATTTCCCAACCTGACCGCCCAGTGTTCGGGCGGTTCACTTTTGAAACTTGACCGCCCAGGGGCTGGGCGGTCCACTTTTCAAACCTGACCGCCCAGGGGCTGGGCGGTCCACTATGAATTTGTTTTTTTTTTTATAGGCGGTCCGCTGGGAGCAGACCGCTCCATCTCTCTCTTTCGTCTCTGCCTCTGCCTCCTGTGTCGCCGCCCCGCCGAGTCGCCGCCCGAACCACCACCCCAGTCTCTCCCTCTCTCCCTCTCCCTCTCTCCCTCTCTTCCTCTCTCTCTCTAGAGCTCTCTCTCCCTCTCTTCCTCTCTCTCTCTTCCTCTCTCTCTCTAGAGCTTCCTCTCTCTCTCTCTTCTGCCATTCTCTCTCTCTCTCTCTTCCTCCCTCTTCCTCTCCCTCTTCCTCTCTCTCTCTCTCTCTCACCCGAATCCTAATTTCGGCCATATCGGCGACAGTCCGATTATTTTCGGGTAAGTTTCTAAATAATTTTTTTAATTTATATTTTGTATCTTGTATTGGCATTGGAACGATTGGTAGAATTGAATTGTTAATTATCGTGTCCGGGTTGTTGATTTTCCCGAAACGATTGAATTGTTCAAAATTAGGGTTTCCGGTATTAGAGTTTGTAGTTTAGGGATTTAGGGTTGACAAAACTGAAGTTTATAAATTAGGGTTGAATTGTTAATTATCGTGTGCGGGTTGTTGATTTTCCTGTCGCGATTTAATTGTTAAATTAGGGTTGAATTGTTAAATTAGTGTTTATGATTGAATTGTTTAAATTAGGGTTGAATTGTTAAATTAGGATTTAGGGTTGAATTGTTTAAATTATGTTGAATTGTTAAATTAGGTTTGAATTGTTAAATTAGGGTTTAGGGTTGAATTGTTAATTTAGGGTTTAGGGGTTAAATTAGGATTTAGGGGTTAAATTAGGGTTTAGGGATCAAATTAGGGTTTATGGTTGAATTGTTAGATTATTGTTGAATTGTTAAGTTAGGGTTTAGGGTTGAATTATTTAAATTATGTTGAATTGTTAAATTAGGGTTGAATTGTTAAATTAGGGTTTAGGGTTGAATTGTTAATTTAGGGTTTACGGTTTAAGGTTGAATTGTTAAATTAGGGTTGAATTCCTAAATTAGGGTTTATAAATCAGGATTTATAAGATAAAATCTTATGTTTATTGAAATGTAGTATGGTCAGAACTAGACGGGGACGTGCATGGGATGCCCCTCTGGAGACGGGGGAGAGTTCACATGATCACGATGCTGAGGCATCCGGTGCAGCGGCATCCGGTGCAGAGGCATCCGGTGCAGAGGCATCCGGTGCAGCGGCATCCGGTGCAGCGGCATCCGGTGCAGCGGCATCCGGTGCAGATGCTCCCTTTGGAGATTATCCCCCTCACCATCCTGACACATTTAGTCCTCTTCTGTGGACCCCACATGTCACACCCCGCAGCCATTAGTAGTGACAGAGCCCCGCCGTAAGCATACAACTCCATGTATGCTTACAAGGCAATTACAATATAACTCGCCATAGCACAATAAAAGAATAAAACAAGTTTATATATATAACAATCCAAGTACCCAACATCTGGAAATAGGGGCATATACAAAACGTATCTCATACGGATACCGACCATAGGGTATGACCTAGAGAACTATCCAACCAAAATATATATATACATCTCTAGTCAAATAACAGAACAACTACTAAGGTAATAGGATGACATATACCAAAGGCCTACTACTCGTGTGCCTCCCCAGAATCAGTCGTATCGCAACCTGTAAAAAGAACCCAAAGGGTGGGGGTGAGAATAATTTCTCAGTGCGAATTTGCCACAATCAGGTCATTGGACTTGCAATCAGAATCCATGTCCAAAAAAATGAAATTCGTACAACAGCACATTAACAGTTCTATATCAATATATAAATGAATGCGTATGCTCGACAACAATAAACAAGTGAAACACAATTCACGGAATTTCAAGATGAAGTTCAAACAACACATATTTGGCTTAACTCATTTATTAATATGGCTGGTAGCACCTACAGATGTTCTCTCGAGCTGGACCCTTTATCAAACACTCATCTATAGGGTTACAGACACCTACAGATGTTCCACCGAGCTGGACCCTTTATCTGACACCCATCTGCAGTGCTTTGGCTTAACCATTTACTAAGGTCTGGTTCTAAGTCAGCTATGCAGCTCAACTTTACAAATGCATTCACACAGAATCAAGGTCAGCCATAGGCTCAACCTTGACATAGGATCACAATCAACTCAAAGCCTTGCAACAATTCATAAACAGGTCAACGGATAGGTCACCGTCACCTTATCCAGCAACCTCTATGGGTCAGTCTGGCAAATTCAGAAACAGGTCAACGGATAGGTCACCGTCACCTTATCCAGCTACCTCTCTGGGTCAGCCTGGCAAATTCAGAAACAGGTCAACGGATAGGTCACCGTCACCTTATCCAGCTACCTCTCTGGGTCAGCCTGGCAAATTCAGAAACAGGTCAACGGATAGGTCACCGTCACCTTATCCAGCTACCTCTCTGGGTCAGCCTGGCAGATTCATTTCACATATCGAACAATAAAAAGAACACATCAATTGACAACCATACGAATATGCAAATCAACCATCTCACCATTCGGTTTTAACCATATTGGTATATGCAAACAATTCACACAATTACAATCATGCAACCATCAAACATGCAACAATCAATATGCAAACAATCAAACATACAACATGACAATCGGCAACAATTTAATTTCTGAAAATGAAACATCAAACAAGTCCAAGAACCCCGCACCTGAGTATAAAGTGCACTCGTCTAAGGCTCAGGCGTCTCAAATGATCCCGAGATCCGATGCCTCGTAGGATTATCACCTATTTATACACTTAGATTCGATTACAGCGTTCGATTGGTATTCGATAGGTTAAACCGAGTTGAATTAGGTTAAACACGGCTTAGGGTTCGTATTCGGGTCCTAATGATATAGGTTTAGGTCACATAGTGCTTTTCATTCGGTTTCGGCACCAATAATCAAGTCATAAGTGCGCTAAGGCACCACACGGTACAATTCGAGTCGGAATTAGGTCAATTCGAGATAATGGTACCAAAACCTAATTCCATTTCGGAGAAATTCACAATCGGGAATTCGGTTACAAATTGGAACACGAAATCAATCAATAAACACTATAGAATCAACAAAGACATAGCACAATCAATTTGGTGCAATTCTACGGGTTTTCATCGAAAACCTAGAAATAACGAAATACGAATCGAGAGAGAAATAGAAATGGGATTTACCAATGAACGGAAGCAAAGAGCGAGAAACGTGTTCCTCGTTCGATATCTCGATTTTCGGGGGATTTCGTCGCCCGGAGCTCTCTCTCTCTCTCACTCTCTCTTTGTCTCGTTCTCTCTCTCTCTTTGTCGGCGTAGGAAAGAAGAAAGAAAACGTAAGAGGAAAGAAAGGAAAAGAGAGGAAGAGGTGTGTATGACAAAGGGCCCCACTTCCTCTTTTGGAATTTTGCAAAATAGACCTTCAGTATGCGAATGCGGATGGGTCCATCCGCACTGCGGTTCGCTGACCCGCACTGGCTGTAAATTTCGCTGTTAACACGTCTGAATTTCCACGAATGCGGATGGCGGTGCGGGTGGCCATCCGCACTGCGGGTGGTCAATGAAATCTCAGAATATCGGCTAAGTTATTCAGTGCGGGTGGTCCATCCGCACTGACTCTCAGTGCGGACGCACTAGGCTCGGGAAAAATTGGCTGAACGTTGGAAAATTGGCTGAACGTTGGAAAAATTGGCTAAGTACCCAGTGCGGGTGGATGGAACCGCACTGCGGGTGGGTTCATCCGCACTGGGCTCTGTTTCCACCATTTTTCGTTATTTCCCGCGACGAAAATCACAACAATCGTATAATTATCATTTGCTATCCACATAATTGATTTTTTTTGTATATACATATATATATTATTTGATTTAACCACTTAATAAATTTGAATAAATCTAATTTCAAAAGTTTACGGTGTTACAATTCTCCCCCACTTAAAATGAGGTTCAGTCCGCTGAACTTGATTTCGTACCTTAATTGTCGAACAACTCCGGATACTTTTCTCGGATGCTTTCCTCGAGTTCCCACGTCGCTTCCTTATCGGAATGTCGCCCCCATTTTACCAACACGAGTCGGATCACTTTTCTTCGTAGTCGTTGTTCTTTTCGATCCAATATCCGCATCGGTTCCTCTTGATAAGTCAGATCATCTTGCACGTATAAATCAGAATGGTCAATACAATGTGCCGGATCTCGCACATACCTGCGCAACTGTGATACATGAAACACCGGGTGAACCCGGTCCAGCGCTGGTGGCAGTGCAAGTTCGTATGCTACCGGTCCAACTCGTCGCAAAATCTGAAATGGCCCAATATAACGAGGACTTAGCTTCCCCGAAACACCAAATCTGTGTACGCCTCTGACAGGCGAAACTCGAAGCCATACGTGATCACTTTCTTGGAATTCCAACGGTCTTCGATGTATATCCGCGTATTTCCTTTGTCTTTCTTGGGCCGACTTGAGCCGACTCAGAACTATCTTCGTTTTCTCAGCAATCTCTTCTAACATTTGCGGCCCCGTAGGCGGATATGTACCCGCTGGTCCCCACCACAGCGGAGTACTGCACTGCTGCCCTGTCAGCGCCTCTTGCGGTGACATACCGATGCTCGAGTGATAACTGTTGTTATACGCGAACTCCACCAGATACAAGTGATCAACCCACGTACCTTGTAAACTTAGCGCGCAGGAGCGCAACATGTCCTCCAATGTTTGAATAGTACGCTCAGATTGCCCGTCAGTCTGAGGATGATGGGCCGTACTGAATCTCAGCTTAGTACCCATTGCCTCTTGAAAGCTCGCCCAAAAATGAGAAGTAAATCGAGGGTCTCGGTCCGAAATAATAGTGCGTGAGCAACCGTGGTATTTGAATTGGTATCTCAAGAACAAATCTGCTAATTCTTGCCCCGATGTCTCGATTCGAAGCGGAATGAAATGAGCTATCTTTGTCAGCCGATCCACAATAACCCAAATAGTGTTATATCTACCAATGGTTCTCGGAAATCCGGATACAAAATCCATTGTGATCTACTCAAATTTCCTCGTAGGTATCTCCAGCGGTCTTAGCAACCCTGCTTTTCTCCGCCGATCCGCTTTAACCTGCTGACATACTTGGCATTTTTCCACGTACCTTTGCACGTCCCTTTTCATTTTCGGCCACCAGAAATATTTCTTCAAGTCTTGATACATTTTTACTTCACCCGGGTGGATAGCGTAACCCGAGTCGTGCGCCTCCGATAAAATCAGATCTTTCAGTTCAGCTTTACTTGGTACACAAATGCGATCATGAAACCGCAAGATGCCATCTCCTTGGACTTTAAAGGGGGAATCAGCATTTGACTCGTAGTGCAGTTTAAATTTCTGACATTTTGGATCATCCTGTTGCGATACACGAATCTGCTCGTGTAACTCCGATCGGATCTCAACCGCCGCTAGTACCACTGATGTAATTGCAGTTGTACCCGCCTCAACTCCACTTCCAATACTCTTAGATACAACCTTCGATGCAAATTCGCGTGATGCCCCGACATGTATTTCTAACCTTCGCATTTCCTCGAGCAGTTTCACTTCTACAGCTGAAATACAAGATGTCAGTTTTCCCAGTTCTCTACACTTCATAGTACATGATATACCTCTTGAGTTCGCAAAATGGATCCGTCGATGCGGACAGTCAATAGTTGCCTCGTGTCTCGTTAACCAATCCATTCCCAATAACACATCATATCCCGCAATATCCATAACTAAGAGGTCTGCTTCGAATTCCCTTCCATCCACTTTAATTTTTCGGTTACGGCATATTGTAATGGCTTGGTCGGTGGAACCGAAAGGAGTCTGAACACTAAGAATCCGGTTATCCGTCTCCACTGGCCATCGACAATTTTCTACTAACTCCCTCGACACGATGGAATGGCTACAACCTGTATCTATCAAGCAGTATGCATCATGGTCCGAGATAGAGAGTATACCTGTCATCACATCCGTCTGATACTCTGAAGTCCTCTTTTCCCCGCCTTCTTCTAACACGTCTGGGGTGTCGAGTATATTCCCTGAAACATCCAACGCATGTGCTGACACATGTCCTGCTGTTCTGCCTCCGCTAGCTTGAGAAGTACCCCGTCCTCGCGACACTGATCCGCCCCTACCACGGTTGACTGAGCTTCCCGCCCCACTGTCACTTGGAAATCTCACTGTAGCTTGTGGGCACTCTCTTGCCCAATGATCTCCGCTGCCGCATGTGAAACACGAACTGTTGCGGCGTCTGCACTCAACCTCATTATGTGCCTGATTGCATGAGCGGCACCACATAGGCGTGAATCCCGGCCGGAAACCCGGTCGAAATCCTGAAGTAGCTGCCGGCCCATAAGATGGCCGAGGAGTCATAATCTGTCTCTGAGGGGGTCTAAATGATGACGAGCCTCCTCTCGACCTCACAACCGGTCGACTCGAATCAGCCCGTTGTTTCACATTTCTTTCTGCAAATTGCTCTTTCCGTCTCTTCGCGTGCATCTCAACCTGCTCAGCATGATCCATTATCGATTGTAACTCAGTAGCATTCGGAGTGTCAACTATCATGGATATGCTCCCGTCCAACCCGTCCAAGTACTGTCGGTGATATCGAACTCTGTCTGTCTGTATCTCTGTAGCATACCTAGACAAAGCTAGAAACTCATTATTATAATCAGCTATTGACCGTCCTTCTTGTCGCAACTCCAGAAATTTTCTTCTCAAAGCCTCCCTATGGATGTTACTCAGAAACCTCCGAGTAAACTGCTGCTCGAACCACTCCCAAGGGATCTTAACTGCTTCCCCGACATAATTCCGTCGGGCGCCATTCCACCAAAATCTTGCATCTCCGTTCAGCATTTGTTCCGCTAACTCCACCATGTCCTCCTCCGGTGCCCGACACAATACGAGCTTTGCATTTATCTTCTCTAACCATTCTTCCGCCTCTGAATACCCACCGGTACCATCAAACTGCGGCGGGTTTAAGCGCATAAAAGAGTCATATAATTTGCGGAATTCCTCAGGTGTACCTCTCTGATCCACTGGTGCTGCCTCTCGCCTTTCGGCTGCTTGACGGCCCCTCTCATAAGCCGCGATCAGCCTATCATCTAGTTCTCTGTCTCGGTTCTGCCCTCCTCCAGAACCCTCCGACTCATTTCCATCTCTAGCAGCTGCTGGCTCAATGACAACCGGATTCACTCGAGGTCGTCCGCGGCCTCTACGAGTCTCCATAATTCTATACTGTACCAAAACAACATTATAATAATGTATATGTATAATCGTTATACGAAATACCTCTTTATCCGTTACGATCCCCTTATTACGTGTCACTCTCACGTATCCTACCAGACTGGTTCAGGTTAAGGCTTAACCATGCTCTGATACCACTAAAGGGAACTGTCACACCCCGCAGCCATTAGTAGTGACAGAGCCCCGCCGTAAGCATACAACTCCATGTATGCTTACAAGGCAATTACAATATAACTCGCCATAGCACAATAAAAGAATAAAACAAGTTTATATATATAACAATCCAAGTACCCAACATCTGGAAATAGGGGCATATACAAAACGTATCTCATACGGATACCGACCATAGGGTATGACCTAGAGAACTATCCAACCAAAATATATATATACATCTCTAGTCAAATAACAGAACAACTACTAAGGTAATAGGATGACATATACCAAAGGCCTACTACTCGTGTGCCTCCCCAGAATCAGTCGTATCGCAACCTGTAAAAAGAACCCAAAGGGTGGGGGTGAGAATAATTTCTCAGTGCGAATTTGCCACAATCAGGTCATTGGACTTGCAATCAGAATCCATGTCCAAAAAAATGAAATTCGTACAACAGCACATTAACAGTTCTATATCAATATATAAATGAATGCGTATGCTCGACAACAATAAACAAGTGAAACACAATTCACGGAATTTCAAGATGAAGTTCAAACAACACATATTTGGCTTAACTCATTTATTAATATGGCTGGTAGCACCTACAGATGTTCTCTCGAGCTGGACCCTTTATCAAACACTCATCTATAGGGTTACAGACACCTACAGATGTTCCACCGAGCTGGACCCTTTATCTGACACCCATCTGCAGTGCTTTGGCTTAACCATTTACTAAGGTCTGGTTCTAAGTCAGCTATGCAGCTCAACTTTACAAATGCATTCACACAGAATCAAGGTCAGCCATAGGCTCAACCTTGACATAGGATCACAATCAACTCAAAGCCTTGCAACAATTCATAAACAGGTCAACGGATAGGTCACCGTCACCTTATCCAGCAACCTCTATGGGTCAGTCTGGCAAATTCAGAAACAGGTCAACGGATAGGTCACCGTCACCTTATCCAGCTACCTCTCTGGGTCAGCCTGGCAAATTCAGAAACAGGTCAACGGATAGGTCACCGTCACCTTATCCAGCTACCTCTCTGGGTCAGCCTGGCAAATTCAGAAACAGGTCAACGGATAGGTCACCGTCACCTTATCCAGCTACCTCTCTGGGTCAGCCTGGCAGATTCATTTCACATATCGAACAATAAAAAGAACACATCAATTGACAACCATACGAATATGCAAATCAACCATCTCACCATTCGGTTTTAACCATATTGGTATATGCAAACAATTCACACAATTACAATCATGCAACCATCAAACATGCAACAATCAATATGCAAACAATCAAACATACAACATGACAATCGGCAACAATTTAATTTCTGAAAATGAAACATCAAACAAGTCCAAGAACCCCGCACCTGAGTATAAAGTGCACTCGTCTAAGGCTCAGGCGTCTCAAATGATCCCGAGATCCGATGCCTCGTAGGATTATCACCTATTTATACACTTAGATTCGATTACAGCGTTCGATTGGTATTCGATAGGTTAAACCGAGTTGAATTAGGTTAAACACGGCTTAGGGTTCGTATTCGGGTCCTAATGATATAGGTTTAGGTCACATAGTGCTTTTCATTCGGTTTCGGCACCAATAATCAAGTCATAAGTGCGCTAAGGCACCACACGGTACAATTCGAGTCGGAATTAGGTCAATTCGAGATAATGGTACCAAAACCTAATTCCATTTCGGAGAAATTCACAATCGGGAATTCGGTTACAAATTGGAACACGAAATCAATCAATAAACACTATAGAATCAACAAAGACATAGCACAATCAATTTGGTGCAATTCTACGGGTTTTCATCGAAAACCTAGAAATAACGAAATACGAATCGAGAGAGAAATAGAAATGGGATTTACCAATGAACGGAAGCAAAGAGCGAGAAACGTGTTCCTCGTTCGATATCTCGATTTTCGGGGGATTTCGTCGCCCGGAGCTCTCTCTCTCTCTCACTCTCTCTTTGTCTCGTTCTCTCTCTCTCTTTGTCGGCGTAGGAAAGAAGAAAGAAAACGTAAGAGGAAAGAAAGGAAAAGAGAGGAAGAGGTGTGTATGACAAAGGGCCCCACTTCCTCTTTTGGAATTTTGCAAAATAGACCTTCAGTATGCGAATGCGGATGGGTCCATCCGCACTGCGGTTCGCTGACCCGCACTGGCTGTAAATTTCGCTGTTAACACGTCTGAATTTCCACGAATGCGGATGGCGGTGCGGGTGGCCATCCGCACTGCGGGTGGTCAATGAAATCTCAGAATATCGGCTAAGTTATTCAGTGCGGGTGGTCCATCCGCACTGACTCTCAGTGCGGACGCACTAGGCTCGGGAAAAATTGGCTGAACGTTGGAAAATTGGCTGAACGTTGGAAAAATTGGCTAAGTACCCAGTGCGGGTGGATGGAACCGCACTGCGGGTGGGTTCATCCGCACTGGGCTCTGTTTCCACCATTTTTCGTTATTTCCCGCGACGAAAATCACAACAATCGTATAATTATCATTTGCTATCCACATAATTGATTTTTTTTGTATATACATATATATATTATTTGATTTAACCACTTAATAAATTTGAATAAATCTAATTTCAAAAGTTTACGGTGTTACACCACATGTCAGGCACCGTGTCTCACTTGCATCTATGGAGGTACGTTGGTTTTGTAATCCTAATTTAAATAGCATTATTTAATTAGACGTTTATATTGAAATCATTGTAAAATGCAGGACACGACGATGCTGACAGTGAGACATCGCACCCCCGAGATACGATACGTCCGTCACCCGTTGATGGAGCGGTGCATCATGCATCTCGGGTTGTATCAGCTGGCCACTATGACTCACTGCGATATTGACCAGGCTCTCGTTTGCGGTCTAGTGGAGAGATGGCGACCGGAGACGCATACATTTCACCTTCCGGTTGGGGAGATGACAGTCACACTAGGTGACGTCAGCGCCTTGTGGGGTTTACGGATAGATGGCGACCCCATCGGTGGTGTCTCAGACGATCCGGACCTGATGCACATGATACCGGAGCTGCTGGGGGCCGCTCCGACGGACTTGCAAAAGAAGAAGAAGAAGAAGAAAGGAGAGGAGGAGGAGGAGTACCGGTATTCCAAATACTGCATCAGTCTTGCGGCGCTCCGCAGTTACTTCCACCGGCGTAGGATCACCCCCGAGACACGTGACGAGCAGACCGTTCTGAGGTAATCACAAACAGTTGCAAATTAAAATATGTTATGGATTCAAAAAAAATTGTAGTTATTTATGTCTCTAATTTATGTTGCAGGTACGTGAGGGCGTTTGTCATGGATTTATGTGGCAGCGTCATGTTTGTCGATTCCAGCGGTGACGCAGTCCCGATTATGTTCCTCTCTCTGCTGAGGGACATTCAGCGGCCGTCGAAGTGGAACTGGGGTGGAGCCGTACTCCCCCACTTATACCGGGGCTTGTGTCATGCTTGTCTGGTAAGTTTATACAAATATTTTAATTTTTTTATTACAAATATTAGGGTTCCATATTTACCAGAAGTGCACCGCATGTCCAAAATTTAGGCGACGAACAAGCAGATTGCCGGACCGCTTCTTCTACTCCAGCAGTGGTCCTGGTCGCACATACCGGTGTGTCGGCATGTTCCTCCAGCTCAGCATGGGTTATGGACGGGAGATGACCCCGAGAGACGTCCGGGGTACGGTGCCATATGGGCTCCTCCCCACACATACGAGGACACGGGCAGGGGGAGGACCGTGGGGATTTCGTATGTCCGGGGTCAGCTCCAGATGCTTCACGAGGCGAGCATCACCTGGTACCCCTATCGTCTGTTCTACGATCGGGGCCTTCTGTGCCAGCTGACTTTAGACCAGAGACATCTCTCGTTTTATCGGGGGCCGTGCGTATGCTTCTGGATAGTTGAGTATCACTATCCTGATCGAGTGCCCCGTCAGTTTGGCTTGGATGCATATGTCCCTGATTTTCCAGAGTTGGGCGAGCAGCAGACCACCCAGCTGCACAGGTAACTACCCACTACCTTATTGTTTGCCTATTTTATTACTTGTTCAGCCATACACGTTGCTAATTAATTTATATTGCAGCACTAAACACAACAAGCCCAAAGTCGACTGGATGACGCGTTTCTGGGAGCATTACCAGCGTGCTGCATCACCTGGGGATCACTTATGGACCCCGCCTCCAGCTGTTGATGCCCCTACGCCGGCCGGGCCTTGGAGATTACGATATTTAGTCTGGTACCAGAGATGGGGCATGCCGACGGTTTATCTACAGGGGGACTATGGTGATGCTCTCCGACGGAGACTCACTGGTGACGGATCTAGGACTTACTTGCCTTTCGGCCCGATCCATACTCGTTGGAGAGCGATAGGATGTCAAATGCTCCAACATAGTGCACCGATCGTGGAGGACTCTGGCTGGGACGGTCGCCTCGTTGGTATGTTGCACGATGCTGGGGAGGACATCAATTGGCGCGAGATAAAGGCCCTACCACCAGATCCGGAGCAGCCTGGAGACCCTATCTACGCTGCGGAGATGCCGCCACCTCCTGCAGGTAATAATATGTCATACAAATGATCATTATTAAGTGTCTCTCTAAAAGATCATTCTTATTAATTTATCTTCATTTCTGCAGATGATGACTCGGGTTGGGCGATCCACCAATGGGTGTTGAACAACAACGCGTGGAACGCGTACTACAACGAGCATGGAGTTCCAGTGCAGCTTACCGAGGTAGCAAAAGTTCATTATTTAATTAATTTACTCGTTACTTCTATGTCTTTAATTTAACATTGTTTACATGCAGGATGAAGCTGCCGCCGCCGCCGCCTCATTCTCATTGGATGACCTAGCTCCAGATGTGGGCGGATGGGAGCCAGCTAGCTCCCACCGACCGCAGTATATGGAGCCCAGACAGCACGACGGCGAGGCCAGTGGGAGTGGGGCACAGACTGCAGATGGCTTTGCCGCTGCTATATTTGGCACACCGCCTCCGGCCACGTATCCTCCTACTTGGGAGGCCGATCCGTGGGTGTTGCGTACACAGGCCGTACACGATGACATGCAGGTGGATGAGGTTCCCCAGAGGCGTCCGCCGTCGCAGAGGGACCGCCATGCACCTACTAGGTTGGAGCTCTCCGGACGTCGCCCTCGTCATCGCCGTTAGGGTTTTTATATTTTTTTTAGTTTGATAGGTTTCTAGTATTTTAGTTTGGATTATTATATTTCGTGTTTGGACTGTTATGTTTCATTTTTAGACTTATCATTTAGATTACTACTTTTGTTGTTTAGACTTACCATTTAGATTACTACTTTTGTTGTTTAGACTTACCATTTCGATTACTACTTTTGTTGTTTAGACTTACCATTTCGATTACCATTTAGAAACATTTAAACATTAACAAAACTTAATATAAAACTAATCAATTATATTAAAGTTAGACAATTACATAACATATACAAATAATCGTCAATTATAAAAATATAATCGTCAACAAATAATAAATATATATCATACAATTTAATATGAAACATTCAAACAAATCATTAACAATTTAATATAAAACATTCAAACAATTAAAACATAAAACTCTTATAAAAAAAAAAAAACAATAGCAGACCGCCCAGCCCCAGGGCGGTCAAGTTTCAAAAGTGAACCGCCCGGACTCTGGGCGGTCAGGTTAGGAAATAGGACCGCCCAGTCCACGGGCGGTTGGGGTAGAAATAAAAATAAAGTTGGGATGGGAGCAGATTTGATAATTTGTTTTTTTTGGGGGGTTTTAATAAAAATATCGGTGCTTTTCTCAGCCATGGCCTGATTAATTTGATTGGTTAACTTGTACTAAGCAAAAGTATAGTTGTATGAATTTTGGAAAGGAGAAGGCAGGCTCATTTTACTGAGACGGTGGCGGTTCACTTCCCAATGCAAATTTAATAGGTCAGATTTTATATTTTGAATTCAACAGTCAAATCTTAGGTGCTTGTTGTTATGTTGTATCATGTCATCAACAGTGCATCTGCGTTGAATACGAGATCAAGCACATGATTCACTGTTAACTGATTATATATGCATATAATTTGAGTAAAAATAGAGTGTTAAAGCTCAATTAGGTCCTCAGTGAGCTTAATTTTAAAACATACTGGAGTAATTTTTAATGACAAATTCAAATTATTGAAACCAGTCTATAAGTTAATTTAATCGTTTAATGTCACATTTATAAATTCTCGAATTAATTTAGTATATTTGCAAGCGATAAAAAAAATTATAAATTAATTTAATCGTTCATTTTTCATTATTTTTTTATCACTTTACTTTATACTAAATTAATTAGAAAATTTATAAAGTTAGATATAAATACATTACTCATGTCGTAGATTGGTTTAAATGGTTAAGATCGTTGTTTAAAACCAATCTGATAGATCTTTAATTGAGCTCATCAAGAAAACTATATTTCTTAGTGAGCTTAAGAACACCCTAATCCCACTTATATAATTTTCATGATATATATAATAGGATCATTGTTCTAATTTATTTTCCAAGTAGACTAGGGTGTTCTTAAGCTCACCAAGCTCCTTTGTGAGTTTAATTCAAAAACCTATTGAATTGGTTTCAAACGATGCATCCAAAATGTTGAAATCGATCTACTTCACGAGTGATGCGTTTACATGTCAAATTTATAAATTTTCGAACTAATTTAGTATAAAATCAAGCTGTCAAAAAAAAAATGGTTTATTAATTAATTTTAATACGTTCATTTTTCATTATTTTTTGACCGCTTGACTGTATATTAAATTAGTTTGAAATTTATAAATTTGACATGTAAACTCATCACTCGTCAAATAGATCGGTTTCAACAGTTTGGATGCGTCGCTTGAAGCCAATACAATGGATTTTTGAGTTAAGCTCACAAAGAGACTTGGTGAGCTTAAGAACACCCTAGTTTTACTCCTATTTCTCATGATATATGTCATACAATTTTTTTTTAATAAAGACTGGAGGTCAACCCACCCGACTATTTAATATTCACAAGATATTTTCTTATTTGAATTTTGAACCAGCAATCTTCTACATAAAATGTATTGTCTTTGTTGCTAGATCAATGACTAATTTTTATTTTAAGTGGTGTTTATTCTTCTCACAGTTCAAATTGATATTCAATAACTATACGTGCAGGCATAAAATGATAAAAAAAAATATTCTACATAGAGCATCGTAAATGGAAATTCTGAATAATTTTATAATAAACTTGATCTAATCTGCATAAATGTCATGACATTACTCACTAAAAACCCGTGCGATAATAGAGAATAGTCAGATATCATTTCAGAAATAATATTCAGGTTTTGTGATTGTAAGATTCAAAATAAGATCTTTTTCAAAAAAAAAAAAGATTCAAAATAAGATCCTATCTAATTAAGTACATACATCAATCATTCAATTGACAAAGACAACATGCTCCTACATTGTTATTATTATATTTTTGTATACATTTTGATCTAATATGTATAAATTGGTGTGAATCTAATTGTTATTTTTTTTGCAAAGTATTGCAATGTTTTTCAATAATAAAAATTTACATTACTTTTGATCCAATTTATTTCGATTAGCATGCATATATAATTTCTTTAATTTTACTTGTTGTTACCTACAGGTAAAATGCTGTAAGTGCAGTTAGACATTTGTATATTTGTATTAAATTTTAAACGAATCCATTCAAATTTAGCGCACTCAAAAAAAATTATAGGCACATATAACGTCTTGAGCATATATATGAGCAGAACTAGGGTGTGATGCGCTCACACCGTGAGCGCACCTCCTATAGAGCGCATTTTCAAAGTTCAAATAGTCGATTCGAACCTTCCAACGTGTTCTTCATATTAAAATGTGCTTGGAAACCAAATTTTACATTTTTTGGAAATTTTTTACTATTTTTTCAGAATTTTTGAATTTTTGAATTGGAAATTATTGTTTAGTGATTTTCAAAAATTCTGAAAAAATAGTAAAAAATTTCCAAAAAATGTAAAATTTGGTTTCCAAGCACATTTTAATATGAAGAACACGTTGGAAGGTTCGAATCAACTATTTGAACTTTGAAAATGCGCTCTATAGAAGGTGCGCTCACGGTGTGAGCACATCACACCTTAGGTTTGCTCCATATATATGAACCTTTATTTTTTTATTTGTATTATGAGATAATTAAAAGGTCCTATGTGCAATATGTTTTAAACACGATTAAAAGAACATCAAATTTTTTAGTTAGTAGATGGTAATATATCCTAGCATATTTCTGTGCATTTATTAAGTGTTGTACTAGCGGGTAGGGGTGTCAATGGTACCTTTTTAGTTGTTTATCCGACCCGTATTGTATTCGATAAGGCGGGTATGAGTAAAGTTTTTTTTTCATTAACTTATTGGGTATCGGTATGAATAAGAATTATTTTTCATTAACCAAATAATTAAGAGTAGGGGTAATGACTATTTCGTACCCATTACATTATAGGGTAATTATAAAATCTAAATATATTCAATTCAATTTCCAACTCACCTAAATATGTATTCGTGTTTTTGAATTTTCTTCATTTATAAAAAACAATTTAGTTAGAATTGATTGCACAATTATTTCTAATTTTTATTAGAAATGTAATTACACATGTGTGAAATAAATGAGTTTTTTATATTTAATTTGTAAAATATAATAAAACTAATTATTATATTACTATTATCCGCTATTATTTCGTTACTCGATAATATTAAAGAGTAAGGATAGAATAGGTAAAATTAATTTTTAATGAGTATAGATAGAATATGGATAATGTCAATTTTAATGGGTATGGGTATGAAAATGCCTCTACCCGACTCGTACCGTACCCATTGACACCTCTACTAGCGGGTGTATTTTACAGAACGTATCTTTTATGGAGTTGGGACAAATGAAATTTATTGTGTATTTAGATGACAATATTTTAGAATTTTTGCATATTTTCGGTTTAGGGCTTAAAATAAAGCCCAAAATTATTAAAAGAACATCAGCAGGAGTGTGGAAAAGTACCGTAAATGCCCTGCAACTAATCAATTACATTTTCGCATCGAATTTGATCTAGTCTAACCTTCCTATGAATTATCCATTTATCATTTGCTCAAGAATTTTTTCCGTGTTTTGCTTATTTTCTGCTGGATTTTTCTTTTGGATATTCTATGAAACAAACTGTAGTAAAACACTGTAGCGGGTCTATACAATACAAGAGAACGGGTCACAGAAATTCGTTCCGAAAAAAGGCCAGGAACGAAGTGGCCCGGTTTCTGCGTGCGCGTGGAGCACACGTGACCTACTCTGCGGTAACATAATATTTTTGTTTGGATCAGAGTCATCCGATTGGAATCCGGGCCAATCCGACCCGACGTGAACGCACGGGGCACCCCGGCTTTAATAGTGTGCGGTTTTATTGGACGGTCCAGATCCAAACAGAAATATACTGTTACCTTAGGTGATACTAATTCGCTGCCCCGATAGTGGGTCTCAGGTCATTCTAGCGCTCTCTGGGTATCAAACCGTATTGAAACAGCTAAATGCTTTTCTTTTTATCCGCCACATTCAAAGCTACAGATAAAGGCTCATCCACATTATACCATTTGTATTGAAAATGCAATAAAGTTTGTTAATTGCGCATAATTTTCTGTAAATTATTATTTTGATATTCAGTTTTCCATATTTTTTTTTAAGAATATTTATTGTACTTCAGACACTAGCTTTTTCAGCTTTTAGTTTTTTTTATTTTTTATTTTTAATGCTGTCTTATTTTTATAGAAAAAAAAATATAGTTTAACAAATAATTAAACTATTTTAATTATACATGAAAAATAGCAAATTCTGATATATAAAACGATTAGAATATCCTTGATAAATTACTTATTGTTTAAATATTTTAATGAATTATAATACTGTACAAATTTTAATATCAATTTTATATTAATAAAATTATTATTAAAAAATCTTTCAAAAAATATTGTTATTGTTATAAAAAATAACAAAAAATAAATATATCAAGATATTCTAGTCATTTCACAAAATCATAATCGCTGATAACATAATTTGTTCAAGTGATTAATTAAAAATCGGGAGATCAATTTATATCATAGATAAAAGTAAAGTTTTGAGGAGCACAACATTAATTACCCCTTAATCAATCTACAACAAAGCAAAATTCACGAAACGTAACAATGCGGTGGTAATGTTAAAACAACACCGTATTGCATATATACCGGTCACATGACCGTGATTCGTGTATTCCGTGTCGTGTGATGTGATTATTCTTTGAAAAAAAATAGCATGACATATGAATTGCCAAAATTATTATTAATATTAAAAAATATGAAATTTCCAAATCTACACTCTATTTGTAAAAAGTTTGGAATCTGTCCAAACCGCAAACTTATTTCCAGGATTCAAGCTCTGGATCCGCAAAATAATTTTCTAGATCTAGGGTTTCTCTTTTCAGGAGATTATTCTGCGGATCCGGCATTTTTCAATGAATTTTTTTAGATGTTTTAATTGTTTTTCAATGTATTTATATATTAATTTATAAATTCTCTAATTAATTTAGTATCAAGTAAAGTGGTAAGAAAATAATGAAAAATGAACGATTAAAATTAACTTATATTTTTTTTACTGTTTGAATTTATACTAAATTAATTCGAAAATTTATAAATTTGACAATAAACGATTAAATTAAGACTGATTTCAATAATTTGAATTTGTCATTAAAAGTTAATTCGATATGTTTTAAAGTTAAGCTCATTAAGGAGCTAATTGAGATCATTAACACCCTATTTTTACTAAATTATAAATGCATATAAAATTATAAAGTTTAAAGTTTATGATCAATACAGTGAATCATGCCGGCATTTTTATTAATACCCAAAAAAAAAACAAATTATCAAATCTGCCCTCACCCTAAAATTATTTTAAAACTGCCCTAACCGCCCAGCCACTGGGCGGTCCAGTTTCCATAGCTGACCGCCTACTGGCTGGGCGGTCCACTGTGCATAGCTGACCGCCCAGCAGCTGGGCGGTCCGCTAGTGAAACTTTTTTTTTTAAATTTGTTTTTATGTTTTAATTTGTTTTAAATATGGTATATTTATTTGTTTGAATGTTTTATATTAAATTGTTGTAATGATTTATATGATATATATTTATTATTTGTTGACGATTATATTTTTATAATTGACGATTATTTTTATATGTTATGTAATTGTCTAGTTTTTTATATAATTGGTTAATGTTTTATATTTAGTTTGTTAATGTTTTAATGTTTTTAATTTGTTTAATCGGGCCACTTTTTTAATGTTTTATATTTATCTGTTTAATGTTAGAAATTGGTTTTTCCGACTGGATAAACAACAAAAGTAGGTAATCTAAATGGTAAGTCTAAACATGAAACACAATAGTCCAAACATGAAATATAATAATTCAAACATAAAATACTAGAAATCTATCAAACTTACATAAGAGGTTGAAAGCTCAGAGGGCATATGTTATTTTAAACTTTCACACTTAAAATGTAATCACTTTTAAAATACATGTTTAATTATTTCATCATACATATTTGGTTATTATAATATATACATCCAATTAGTACACATTTTTAAATTTTAAAAAATAAATTAAACATAATTGGGAGAGATTGAAAACTTATAAAAAAGTGTATACTTTATATTATGAATAATGTGGAAACCATACCATGATATATTGATATCCCACCAAGTGTGAAAAACCCCCGAAACAGTCCAGAAAAAGAAGGATTCATGAAAGAACCCCATCCTCTGCATTATCGTACCGTTTAAGGTAATTTCTAGACCGTGCGACCAAATTTCGGGTTAATCCAGCCGCACACCTTATAACGTACAGAGCTCTTTAATATTAATGTAGATTTAAATCAAAATTTGAATTCTTCATGAAACACGTGTTTCGTGACAAGCAGACATGGAACCAACCAAAGCTCAAATGCTTGGGTAAGCAAATCAGATGGTTGGCTGGGCACAGATCATAAAACAACGGCCCAAAGCAGGTCAAAAGGTAGAGGAAAGATCTTGCATTGTAGATATACAATACTAAAATATTCTTCTTTTAATATATCTAATCCAGTTATCCCAATATAAATATATATAACACCACAATTTCTGATGTCAAGAGAACCATTCATGAAAAGTTTTTTTTTCCTTTTTCTCTGCAAATACCCTCGTCAAATTTCTGAAGTAGAAAGAATATATATTCCATTTAACATATAGATTCAGAAAAGATCAGATTACAGGATTCATCCCCGTTATATTTTCTTTATTACTACTTCCCTGAATTTAACCTCTGTTTTTGTATAAAATTTTCAATATTTTAATGTATTTATATCTATCGTTGTCTTCTTCTTTTTTAAATAAAAAGGCTTGAAAGCCCGTTTCATTTAGAAACATAGAATCATTACATCTACATAGCAAGTACTAGCTCAGATAGACAACTGAGCTACAAAATAAACCAAGTTCATACAGGTCTGCACTGAAACAAGTGAGACATCCAAAATATAAATCTCCACGCAGGGAGTAAGCTATATATTATATATCAGGAAGTTAATTTGTTATAATTTGTAAATACAAAACGTCTGACCCCACATGCATTCTCTAGTCAGCATCAATGACCACCAGAGGAAACTCTTTGTATACATCAATGCAATCCATATCCTCAGGCATCCAATCTTGCACTTCTTCCTTCACCTTGCCTGCTAAAGGTCCTGTCCAATAGGTAACAGTAGAATGTATAAGTAAAACAATATTTCTATTGGATTTAGTTGTTGTAGTTCTAACAAAACTTATTCATTTCTCTGATTCCAAACACCCCAACACAGTGCACTCATCATGATTAGGAATGCTTAATTGTTGTGACACTTTAGGTAGTGAAAAAGCAAACTCTAAAAAATCCTGAATACTATCCCAATTTTTAAACACATCTTGACAGAAATTTAATCATTCAATAATTCACAGTTCAAGAGGGAGAATCACGTTCTTTGGTTAGAGGTAAATTGAGGCAGCAGGTCATAAAATAAAAACTGAAGGTATTGGTACAGGAGCGGATGCAGGATTTCTGCCAATGGGGGACAAAAATCGGGTTCAAATAGCTTATTGGGGTTCAAACCCATTAACTAATTGGGTACTATATAAAATACAATTAACATATAGTATATAGTTAAAGAAATAAAAATTTCCATGTTGCCATCGAAAATAATCAGAATTATGAAATTTAAGTATTTCATCACATTTTGCATATCCAAACAGAATTGTTATCATTAGACGTTGGGTAATTTACAAGTCATTGAATTTTTCTTAGTAATTTTTTTCTTAAATTTCTGTCTAAGATTGCTGGCAAGCACGTGGTTATTATCAACATGTGAAGAAAAACTTGCTCAAATTTTTAATTTTTGTTTGGTTCCTTCTTAGATAAACACATCAGGTCAAAGTATTTTCTTCACTTGGTTTCAAAATCCAAGGAAGGATGTCAACTACAATAAAGACATCAGGTCAAAGGATGTCAAGGCACTATCTACAATTCGCAAGACACACAACAGATCGAAAAGGCAGTTCAGTATATCAGTATAACAAATCAAGCTATGCCCTCTTTAGCATAATACTACAATGAATTTTGGTACACGAAACAAAATAAGCCAATGAGGCTTATCGGGTTGCGAACCAGTAAGAAGAAAAGAAAAGGAGAGAAGAGAAATGCCACAAAACCACAAGTCTCGAGATATCATGCCTCCTGCATAATTCGAGTTATAACTAAACCAATGTGTTGAATTATCCCCTCAAAATTAACCCTATCCATAGATTGTATTTTACTGATAGTAGCTAATTGTTGATCTCTATCAGCACCCAACTGTATGTCATTTACATCAAAGAGAGCAATGATTTCATTCTCAGTCAGTCTATTAAAAGGGAAGCTAGTAAGAAGGGGATTACCTTTGCTGCTGGAGCCACCTGCATCTAATTGGGATACCCTCTCCTGAGCTTTGTCAATGATAGTCCCTTCACTGCCTTGCACAATCAGTCTGACACTTCTCCCAGTACCACCCTCTTGTTCAACTGCTGCCAATCCAACCCTTATCTCCTTTGCTCTCTGCTGCTCAACCCTCTTGCTTTCCCTGATAGCTGCTTGTTTATAGTGCACACTCCTCTTTTCTCTATTGAGAGCTATGCTTTGTAGGTCTCTCTTGGAAAACCCTTTTTGTTTCCTCTTGGTCCTTTGTCTCCGACTGACTGAACCTGAAGAACCCACTATTCCTGAAGTAACAGGGTCTATAGCAGTATTCTGAGTCAGAGGGGAGGTGAAAGAAGCATGACCAGCAATAGGGGATGTCTCTTCTATAGTAGTCTTCTCGCCTTCTAAATTAACGCAAAGTATTTAGGTTCTAAATGCAAAGGATATGATAAGCAAACTAAAATATCACTCCCGAGATTTACTCCATAGTCCTATAAATTAAGAAGAAAAATATGATAAGCAAATATCATGCAAAGAAAAATAGCATCTAATGTCCAGGACTACAGGTGCACTATACTGCCTCCAAAAAATTAGAATTAGAATAACAATCATTTTCTACTCTAACCCAATCAAAAGAAAAAGAAAAAAAAAATCACACAGATGATAGTTTTCCCACTAATTGATATCACATATGACATTTCCTATTCATCACCACAATAATAGTCCTCATCTTCAGTCTCAGAATGATCATCACCAAAATTTGAAAATTTACCTCCAAAAACGGGATCACATTGGCTCATTTTCAAGAGGGTGGAGCTCATCTCTTGAAGCTGTTTCTTCTTGGTGTCATACTTGGGTGCATCCTTCGGCACATGCTTGAGCCATTCTATCATCTTGTCGACAGCTTCAGCAATGTACTTGGCGTATCCACCTGATGCCTTTGAAACGACCTTATCGTCCTTCACCAACTTCCTCAAGGAGTATGCATAGTCTTCCAGCGAGTTCTTGGCTAAAACCTTCTTTTTAAATTGTTCATCCTTCAACCTATATTTTGCTGCTTCCTTCACCATCCTATCTATCTCCTTCTTGCTGAGCCTGCCCTCTCTATTGATCAAAGTGATTTGTTTCTTTGTACCACTGACTGACTCCTCAGCAGATACATGCAATATGCCATCGCTGTCAATTTTAAAAGATACATTCATCTCAGTTTCACCTCTTGGCGCAAGATGGATCCCAGATAGTGAAAACTGGCCAAGTAAATTGTTATCTTTACTCTGCACACGCTCTCCCTCATAAACTTCTATGTCGATTACAGATTGAAAATCTTCACTTGTGGTGTACACTTCCGACTTCTGTGTTGGTATTGGCGTGTTCCTTGGAATGATGACATCTGTGATACCACCTAAAACATTAATTCCAAGCGAAAGTGGGGTAACATCAATGAGCACCAAATTTCTAATCTCCTCACAACCTTGACCGCTTAATTTTGCAGCATGTACAGCAGCACCATATGCGACAGCTTCATCTGGGTGGATGCTTTTACATAGCTCCTTACCACTAAAATAATTCTTCAAGAGTTGTTGGACTTTCACAATCCGGGTAGAACCGCCAACAAGAACCACCACATAAATGTTGTCTTTGTCTATGCCAGCATCCTCACGGCACCTTGCCACAGTCTCAATACATTTCTTGAAAAGGTCCATGTTGAGCTCTTCAAACCGTGCACGAGTTATTGTGGAATAGAAATCAATCCCCTCATAGAGACAATCAATGTTGAGAGCAGTTTGAGTGGTGGTGGAGAGGATTCTCTTCGCCTGTTCGCATGCAGTCTTAAGGCGCATCAAAGCCCTCGGATTGCTGCTGATGTCCTTCCTCTGCTTCCTTCTAAACTCTTCAACAAAATAATTCAACATGCGGTTGTCAAAGTCCTCCCCACCGAGGTGGGTGTCACCAGCAGTGGCCTTCACCTCAATTACACTGTTTCTAATACTAAGCAATGAGACATCAAAAGTGCCACCACCAAGGTCAAATATAAGCACATTCTTCTGCATAGGAGAGTTAACATCATTTGTATCAAAGCCGTAAGCCACGGCAGCTGCAGTCGGCTCATCCATGATACGCATAACATTTAGGCCAGCAATAAGACCAGCATCTTTGGTTGCCTGACGCTGGGCATCATTGAAGTATGCAGGGACAGTGACTACGGTATCTTTTACAGTGCAACCGAGGAATGCCTCCGCCACTTCTTTCATCTTTGTAAGAATCATTGCAGATATCTCTTCAGCAGCAAATTGCTTCTCCTTACCTTGATAATTGACAATGATGTTGGGCCTGTCGCCATTTCCCTTGATTAACTTGAAAGGCCAGAGCTTCTTGTCACTTTGGACGCATTCATCTGAATAGCGTCTGCCAATTAACCGCTTGGCAGCTACAAGAAAATGTAAACAAGCAAATCAATATGCTAATTTTATGCCTCAAATAAAATACTATTTTTTTAATATGTCAGATTCTGTACGTAAGTCAATTCTATTATAAATAATTGATCAATACTATCCTAGAAAATGCTCACGTAAAATTGTAAAAACAAATTTGTCCAGTCCCAAAAAAAATCACAAAACAATGTCCACGTTTTCTATTAGCCACAACTGGATTGGCCACATCTAGTCACTCATTTTTTACAACAAATGGAATTTCGTATTCTACTCGCATATGTATATATTTATGTTATAATAATCTTGATTTTCGGTAAACTATGATGGATGCATGGATTAATGTCACAAAAGCATATATGTTCTGGACACTTTACAGTTCAGGACAGTAATCAAGTTAAGGCCGCACTGTTTTGAACAGCAGAACATAGCAAAGAGTTAGTTTTTTTTTTTTGAAGGTTAGTGGCAAGCAAAGAGTTATTTACATGGTAAACTTCAATGAACTTAAGACTCAATTAAGTCAAAATATGAACTTTGATTTCATCTAAAGAAGCATCAAGCATAGCACCAAATGAAGCAAATAAATAAATGAAAAATGAGCAAATTGATAAAGTACTAGAGTTTTATTGCCCTGAAACTGAAATTTTGCCCTTTGCAGATCCCCATTTTTTAGCTGAAGTACCCATTGAATGGAAAGCTTCATGACATGTTGGATTACAAAACATCCAATTTTACAAGAAAATGACACATTTATTGTCCAGCGCGTCAAATGAAAAATGAGAGGACACAATACCTATTAGAATAAATTTGGTGAAAGTAGGAGACATTGATGCTTTTGCTTTTACTTTTTTGTGTACTGAGAGATGACTCCAAATATGCAACATTCTACTGAGACATCAAAGAAAATGGCAATTCAAGCGAAAAATTAATACGAAAGCTCTGTGCTTGATCACAAAGAAGAACCATGCTATGAAGCAGTACTACAAATAAATAAATAAATAAAACAAACTAACTAAGACACTGGGTCATTAGCAAATAATTAAAAAGAAAAGGTATTAGAAGAGCGAGACGCACCAAAGACAGTATTGGTAGGGTTCCTTGTAGCCTCATTCTTAGCTGCATCACCTACGAGTCTCTCAGTTTCTTTGAAGGCCACGTAAGAAGGCGTCGTACGGTTTCCCTGGTCATTGGGAATGATCTCCACTCTGTTATTCTGCCAGACCCCAACACAGGAGTAGGTCGTGCCGAGGTCGATTCCGATTGCTGGGCTTGTGTTTTTCTCAGCCATGGCCTAATTAATTTGATTGGTTTGTACCAAGTAAAGGTTTATTGTTGTATGAATGTTGGAAAGAAGGAATGCTAATTTTACTGAGACGGTGGCGGGACAAACAGATGGAATTCACATCACCTCCGGTACCGTAATAGGGAATCTTTTACAATTACTTGATCTGGACCGTTCTTATTAACTTGGCACGAATCTCAAAGCCCAATAATTCTGCCCCCTCGGTCAGACCGAATCCCAAAGTGGCTGGGAGTTAATCTCAAACCGTAAAGTGAAGGGAATCTTTTACGGTACCGGAGAGGATATTTGCCCACAACAGATGTGTCATGTGTGTTATATCTTCGATCTCACTTGCCAATGCAAATCTAATAGCTCAGATTTTATATTTTGAATTGAAGAATCAAATCTTGGCTGCTTGTTGTATCTTGTCATCAACAGTGCATCTGCATTGAATACGCAATCAAGCAAATGATTCACTGCAAATTTATTCTTTTTATCAGATCATGAATTTTAAAATTTTAATTTTATGTGCATATATAATTTGAGTGAAAATAAGGTGTTAATAAGCTCAATTGGCTCCTTAGTGAGCTTAATTTTAAAACATATTGGATTAATTTTTAATAACAAATTCAAATTATTAAAATCAGCCTATAAATTAATTTAATCGTTTATGTGTCAAATTTATAAATTTTCTAATTAATTTAGTATAAAGTCAAGCGGTAAAAAAATTATAAGTTAGTTTTAATCATTTATTTTTCATTATTTTTTTACTCACTTAACTTTATACTAAATTAATTAGAAAATTTATAAATTTGATATAAATGCATTACTCGTGTAGTAGATCGGTTTCAACGGTTAAGTTTGTTGTTTAAAACCAATCTGATAGATCTTTGAATTGAGCTCATTGATTAAGAAAACTAAGTTTTTTAGTGAGCTTAAGAACACATTAATCCCGCTTATATATTTTTCATGATATATATAATACCGTGATTTTTATTTTTACCCAAAAAAAAAAATATTTTAATATAAATAACCACGTTTTTAAAATATTTTTATTTCTACCCAAACCGCAAATATTCCTAGCGGCTTGAATTATTAATTCAAACCGCAAATATTCCTAGCGGCTTGAATTAATAATTCAAGCCGCATATATTCCTAGCGGCTTGAATTGTTAATTCAAACCGCAAATATTCCTAGCGGCTTGAATCTCTTTTTTTTTTTGAAAACTTATAACTACAGGGGAGAGGCTTCGTAGAAGAGAGAGAAAAAACCTCTGAGGAAGAAGAGAAGGAGGAAGAGGAAGAGGGAGGGAGAGGGAGGAGAGGAGCTCTGAAGGAAGGAGGAGAAGGAGGAGACGGAGAAGTCTGTCAAGTCAGGTAATTTTTTTTTTACATACATATTTACTGTTAATTATATACGTATTTACTGTTTACTGTTAATTACATACGTATTTACTGTTAATTACATACATATTTTTTTTTACATACGTAATTACTGTGCACTACTGTTCACTACTGTGCACTACTGTTCACTACTGTTAATAAAGGACTGAAATGATCCTTGCTGTCAGTGGGAATGGGCTCATCAACCGGGTCGGCTGCGGGTGGTCTCCTAGGCCGTCCCCTAGCCATCCTACGTTAAAAAAAATTCATGCCCTAATTAGTTCAACCAAAATAAAGAATATATAAAGCTATATATCAAGCAATTTCCATCAAATTATTTTGCAATATGGTCCCTGCCAGTTCAACATTCTGGTTATCATACTTAATTAATTAATTAACTAGGGTTCGAATCTAATTATTAATTTACTTACTTAAATCATTTGTTATATTTTAATTTGAAGATAAACTGCTTATCTACTTAAAATATACTCTACGTAATTTAAATTGTTATTATTTGATCCCTAACTATTTACGTGTAATATAAAGGTGTTTCTTAATTAATTTAGCTACACGTAATTTAAATCCCAAGTACTTAACTTAATAAATGTTAGGCCTTTAATTATACTATTTCTAAAGTCGTACGAATTTATCTTAATAATTTGCACAAGTTGATTAATTTAAAACTACAAAATAATACGTGATTATCTAATTATCCTATTAACTAAACTTTTGCAATCGTAATGATTCGAAAATATTAATATGTTGTTAATTAATTTTCCTTTATTAATTAACAACATATTTTAATTGGAAGTCATTTTCTTTAATTAAAATTTCTACTTACTTACTTTATAATTTCTAATTACTAAATTTGAAACATCTAATTACTTAACTAATTATTTTAAAAACCTAACTACTTAAGTTATTATTTAATTAAAATTCTAATTAATTTACCAAGTCATGGCCAATATACAATTCGGCCGAAGCCCAATTATTCAAAAATCACCAATTTGCATTTTAGTCCCTTATTCTTTTTAATTTACGCAATGGCCTAATTTTTATACAAAAGCCCTCAAACAATTTACAAATATCACGATAAGGTCCCTGTCATTTCAAAGTCAGTACCAGTACCGGTCGGTACCAGGGGTAAGGAAACAAGGAAGGCACTGTTAGTTTGTAATAATCTAGAAGTCAATAATACGATAATTTAATTATATAAAGCTTTGTTCATGAATTGAATGATTAATAAAATTATCATTTTGTTCTTTGAGTTTTATCGAATTATGAATCATTTCGAGTTCATGACTTGAAATTGTAAAACTTCATAATAGATGATAAAAACTCTTAATTGTCACTAACCAAGGTAATTAGCAAAGAACACTAATTTACCAATTAAAGGTTAGTATGTGGATTAAAAGATGGTCAAGTTTTACAGACCATAGACACAGAGTTGTCATTTTAATCACATAGATACATGTTCTAGGAATATGGTATTTGACAGACCCCGAATGAAACATTATACGGAATTGTGTTCGTGTCATTAATGTTTTCATTCAGTGTTAAGTTCTACAGTATGAGGTATTCATCTTTCCTAACTAAGAGATGTGTATGTGTGATTGTTACCTAACGCTATCTGTAAAAAGTAGCTATAACGGTAGCTCTTCGGTATACATAACTTAGTTGAGGTAGTGATGGTCTACCAAAAGTACTATTGTCCCTCGTATTTATTATACGAGTTATAGTGTCACTGGGCCCCTTGATAGAATAAGATTATCTGCATGCGGTATGATTAACAAGAGTTAATCATATTTGATAATCTGTTCAAGATCAAGAAAAGATTAATTTGCAAGGATGACACAAACCTACCTTGAAATAAATCTGACAGCTATGAGACAAAAGAATTGAACACAAGTAAAATAGTTTACTGGATCGTGATATTGTACAGTACAGCATCATCTGTGTAATTGGATGGTCATGATGCGTTTTGCCAGATGCCTCTCATGATTATAGAAGTTAAAACGGTTTTAATTCTATTTACCAACATAACACAGATCCTATCGGGTCACACCAATAGGAAAGTAATCAGAGAATTAATTTATTTGATTAATTATAAATGTTATAATTAATAAATAAATGTCATAGAGATGACAAGCTTAAACACATTAAATTTATAAGCGTGTTCGACACGTTGTATAAATTACCGAAATCAACAACCGCAAGAAATATAATTATTCAGAATAATTATACGGATATTAATTGTGTTCGGGCCGAGGGCATTCTGGTCTTTTCAGATTCGTCCTTATCCGAATGACACGTCACCACATGACATGTCATCAATGACACCTCACCACATGACATGTCATTAAATGACACCTCACCCCCTAGGTGGCATGCCTTGTCATGGGGGTATTTTGGTCTTTTCACCACATTTCAAAGGCTATAAATAGAGGGGTAGGGGTAGAGAAAAATATAGAAATCTGATTCGACTCGATTCGATTCGGTTATAATATTTTTCTCTCCCAAATAGTGTTTTCGTAAGAAAAGAAAGAATACGTAATTTGATTACGTATATCTTGCGAGCCGTGAATAGTGTTTGCGGTGAATAGTGTTTTCGGGATTTTTCGTGAATAGTGTATTTGCGAAAAACGCGGTTATAGTATTTCTGGCAAAAGAAATAATCGCTCTCTGGTTATTTCCTGGTGGACAACCGATAGAGGCATCAGACGTCTGGTGCTACGAGACGTAACTACAATCCAATTGGAATTTGGATACAAGGTATAAATGTTAAATATTAATCTATTTAATTGTTAAATAGATTTAATCTTTTAGAAATCAATCAAATGAGTAGATCTATAAACTGATTAAAAACAAGTAAATACGGTTTTACTACTTTGGGTCTATAAATGATTAATCTGGTATGTAACTCTCGGTTATTATCCGACATACTACTTAATCTATGATCTGAATGAGTAAAGTTTTACTTATGATTTTTAATCTAAGAAACGGATTGAACAGGTATGTAACTCTCGGTAGATTATCCGACATACCACTTCAATCCTTTTGGCTTGAGTTAGAAGTAAAATTTTTATTTTACGGTCTTTCCGCAGCTTAAGCCTAATGGCTTTGGGTAGCCTCAAAACCCAACAGGCACGAAGGCCGCAAGTCACAGAAAAGGCTCAAGGCCGCAGGTCAAGGCAACAGCCACCAGCAACAAAAGGCCTAAGGCCACAGGTCAGACAAGAAGGCTCACACAGCCAGCAAGAGCAAAACAAACCCGAAGGCCACAGGTCAAGCAAAATGGCACGAAGGCCACAGATCAAGGCATCAGCCGCAAGCCACAAGGCCAAACCAAAATAAAAGAGTCAAAGGTTACCCGGGGAGAGCTTGGATCTGGTGGAGAGGCGAAGCAGACAGAGGGTTGGGGTTTGGATCTGGCGGAGAGGCGAAGCAAACAGAGGGAGAAGATCGCGTGGCGTGGGATATAGGCGTTTCAAGCCGCTAGGAATATATGCGGCTTGAATTATTAATTCAAGCCGCTAGGAATATTTGCGGTTTGAATTAATAATTCAAGCCGCTAGGAATATTTGCGGTTTAAATTGTTAATTCAAACCGCAAATATTCTTTGCGGTTTGGGTAGAAATAAAAATCTTTTAAAAACGTGGTTATTTATATTAAAATATTTTTTTTTTTGGGTAAAAATAAAAATCACGGTATATAATAGGATCAATGTTCCAATTTATTTCCCACGATATGTCATACAATTTTATTTTAAGTGGTGTTTATTCTTCTCACAGTTAAAATTAATATTCAATAACTAGGTACGTACACGCGCAGGCTTAAAATGATAAAAACTATATTCTGCGTAGAGCATCGTATAAAGAAATTCTGAAATAATTTTATAATAAACTTGACCTAATCTGCATGAATCATGAATGTGCGATAATAAAGTATGCAGTTAGATGGAATTTTTTTAGAAACAATAAATAAGAAAAAAGAATTCACTAAACCAACTTGATTACTTTAGTTTTTACAAAAACTATAAGAACTGATCAGATGGCATTTTGGTCTGAAGTTTTTTTTTCCGGACTGAATTGTCATTTCGGTCTGAGTCATTTTCACAGATTTCAAATAAAATGATGTAGTTGTTGGTGTAGAACTTGTGAAAACATCTCGGATCGAAATGACAATTCGGTACAAGAAAAAAAAACTCTTCGGACCGAAATGACATATCGATTTTTATGGTTTTTGTAAAACCAAAGCAATCAAGTTAGTTTGGTAAAAAAAAATATATATATATTTATGGTTTCTAAAAAAAATTTCAGTTAGATAACATTTCAAAGACAGTTGTCAGGTTTTATGATTGTAATAAGATTCGAAGTAAGATCCTAACTGATTGCATATATTAATTGACAAATACAACATGCTACTGCATTTTAATTATTTATTTGTATACATTTTGATCTAATATGCATAAATTGGTGTGAATGCTATGTTATCCGAATACTTTTATATGGGCTCCGTTCCCGTAACGTATTCAATACGTAATGGATGTCGATACGCGCCTGATACGGTCCTGATACGGTCCCGATTCAGTCCCAAAGGCATGCTGAGTATGAGACCCGCTACCACTCGCCTCTCCATCATACAGCATCTCTGTGCCATATCGGGGTACCCTCGGTGCCGAGCTGAACTCGTCATCCAATATCTCGTAGTAGTCCTGGAGACTGTACGAGAGGGACTCCATATCAGAAGTATCGAACCCCGCAGGTGATGGCTGTGACGGCATCTCTGCCGGACCCTGCAATCATACACATAAATTATTAAATTTGATCTGAATGAAGAAATTTATTAAAACTTGACAGATACTGAAGTATGACATACACGAGGCTGCACCGGACATCCATGTTCGTCGTACCATGCCTGCCACGCAACGTTGGACAATACCCAATTATGGTAGTCCCACTCTGAATGCGAATCGGGAGAAGGTGGGAACTCATGTCCAATAATCGGCTCCGGGTCAGGCTTGGTCGGATTTATCTCACGCCAGTTGATGTTCTCTCCGGCGTCTCGCAGCATCGTGATGATCTTCCCACCGTGCCCGGCATCCTCAACCGCATTTGTATTTTTCTTGAGGATGCGGTACCCAAGATATCGCCAGTTCTTCTTGCCCATCGTGGAGATCCCATGAGCGCACTCCTTGATCCCCGCCAAAAGCTGAAACAAAATTGTCATGTCAGATCAAACCTTGATTAACTATTAAGTTAGAGAAAAACTATGTAGTTTTAGGTGACTTACATTGCGAGCGAATGAACGGCCGTTAGGATGGTAACCATCATCAGTCTGGATCATGTCGCGGAGATGGGCACCGTAATCGCCCCGCAGATAGACACTGGCCATACAGATATGCATGTACCAAGTATCGTACCTCAACTGAGGATCTCCCTGGGTCTGCAGAAGCGGATCTGGCTCGTGATAGAAGTCCAGATACTGAGGATCCTGGGCTGTCTCGTAGTATGCATCAAAATGGGTGCTCCAGTCCTTATCCCGCCCTCGGTGGTTCATCCTGTAAGGAAGACGTTAGTTGCAATACAAAGCTATCAAGTAATATGAGAAATTTGACAATAGACTACGACTTACCTGTGCAGGTCTCTGTGCGTGTGCATTGGCAAAGATGGGTCTGCGGGAATAAATGCCGGTCGATCAAACTGGCGGAGCACCCGATCTGGGTAGTGGTGCTCCACTGTCCAGAAGTGTATGAGTGGACCTCGTTAGAACCACATCGCCTGCTCCTGCTGGTCAATCACCGTGACCGGCAAGAGGTTCTCCAAGTAGAACTGCTCGTAGGGCATCCACTCAACTAGAACGGATGGCAAACTCTGGATCTTTGACCGGACTGGCCTGATCCCAACGGTAGCACCGTGGGTCCGATTCTGGTAGTTGTGGCCACCGTGCCACTTCTTGCCGTATGCCGGGCAACTCCATATACTCGGCTCTCCCCATTGCGGCGCCGCATTGGGGATAGGACGGCCCACCGGTAGCCGTGACCACGACCAGTGCTGAAGCAGGAGCACCGCCCCGTACATCTGCTTCACATTCGGCTGCATTTTCAAAAATATTAGACGTCAATGTATTTTGATGGATTGATTGATTAAATAATTTACACTAAATTAAGAGTTGGTGACTTACCTCACTACTACGGCACAGGTGGGAGTGCAGATACGCCAGGACAGCCCCACCCCAGTTGTACCGCTCCGGCTGCTCAAGGTCTCGCAGCAGCGGTAGATACATCATCGGCATATGGTCACCGCTGGAATCAGGAAACATAACAGAACCAAAAAGGTCCATCACGTAGCCCCGTGTATATCTGCAATACAAAACATATAAAAATTATAATATAATCCTCGTATTATAAATTGATTAGTAGAAACAAGTTATAAAATTTACCTCTGAATCTCCAGCTCGGTGGAATCTGCCGAGAGACCCGCGCTGAAGTGCTGCCGTAATCTCGTCATCCGCAAATGAAACTTGGACCTCCCATGGTCCCCAATGATATAGGAAGGCTCAGCTCCCAACAACTCCTCGACATCACCTACAAATCTGGTGCTGTCAGAGACGCCGCCGACGGGTGTGCCACGGATAGGCAAACCCCAAAGAGCACTCACATCCTGGAGAGTCACCGTCATCTCTCCGAATGGCATGTGAAACGTGTGCGTCTCGGGACGCCATCGCTCCACCAGTCCAGCGATGAGAGAAGCATTGATGATGCTTTTCTCTGTCCGCACGATGTCCACAACCTGGTAGAGACCCAGGCTGATGAGGTACGGGGCCATCATATCGTAATACTGCATATGAACGCACCGCAACTTCACATCTAACAGATCCGTGTCCTGCGTTGAAAAAGGTAATCCGCATGGTGATAACATAATAAAATTTAAACCCAACAAAATTTAAAGAAAATCTAAGAAAAGGAACGTACCTCACGAGAAGCCAGTGAGACTCGGTGCTCGCTGTGGGGAATCCACAAGAGAGGACTGATGTGCTCCGTGCTGCTGGTACTGATCGGCTCGTCCACTACTGGCCGTGCTCTAGGCATCATGATGTCTAAAATAACCTAATTTCGGTAAAATTACGCTTAATTAGCCTAATTATGGTAAAAAAGGCCAAAATACCCTAAATATTGGACAACTGTGCTAATTACCCTAAATTACGCTTAATCAGCCTAATTATGGTAAAAATGACCAAAATACCCTAAATATTGGTCAACTGTGCTAATTACACTAAATTACGCTTAATTAGCCTAATTATGGTAAAAAAAGGCCAAAATAACCTAAATATTGGTCAACCGTGCTAATTTCGGTCAAATTACGCTTAATTAGCCTAATTATGGTAAAAAGGGCCAAAATACCCTAAATATTGGTCAATTGTGCTAATTTCGGTAAAATTACGCTTAATTAGCCTAATTATGGTAAAAAAGACCAAAATACCCTAAATATTGGTCAACCGTGCTAATTACACTAAATTAAGCTTAATTAGTCTAATTATGGTAAAAATACCAAAATACCATAAACATTGGTCAACTGTGCTAATTTCGGTAAAATTAAGCTTAATTAGCATAATTATGGTAAAAAGGACCAAAATACACTAAATATTGGTCAACCGTGCTAATTTCGGTAAAATTACGCTAAATCAGCCTAATTCTGGTAAAAAAAGACCAAAATACACTAAATATTGGTCAATTTAGCTAATTACACTAAATTACAACAATATAATTTAAGTTCTAACACCTAAATCCTAAATCCTAAATCCTAAACCCTAAAATAAATAAACTAAAAATTAAATTAGATAAAAAAAAAATTACCTCAAAGAAGAGAGAATTCGGTTGAGAAATGAGAGAATTGTGAGAGGAGAGAGAGAAAAAGAGGTATATATAGGGGTTTTTGCGAGTTAAAAAAAAAAAAAAGAAGAAGAGTAAACCGGTCAGAAAATGGCCGGTTTAGGGGGGAGTAAACCGGCCATTTTCTGGCCGGTTTGGGTATTTTTAGCGAAAGTTTGAAAATCTGAGCATAATTAATAATTTGTATTAAACTTTGGATATTAATAAAAATGTCGGCTTTGAATGTGGCGGATAGAAAGAAAAGCATTTTGCTGTTTCAATATGGTTTGCTACCAAGAGAGCGATACAGAAGGGCCTGGGACCCACTACCTGGGCCACTGAGACACGTGTCTCAAATATTGGCTGCCCCCCACAGCAGTGTTGGTCACGTGTGCTCCACGCTCACGCAGAAACCGGGCCACACCCGTCGTCCCTCTCCTCGATGTGCGTGACGTTCCTGGCCTTATTTTCAAAACGAATTTCTGTGACCCGTTGGCTCGTCTGATATAGACCCGCTACAGTTTTAACCATCGTTTGTACGTGTTATTTTTGGCGGAAACAAAACTCTAATCTAAACAAGTATATGTAAAATAAATAGAAAAGTTGAGAGACACTTGATACGAGAGTTGTTTACGGAGTTCGGTACTAACGCATACGTCTCCGGAGCTCGCGACCTTCGAGATAGCGCGTCTTTCTTTACCCAATGAGAAAGAAGTACAAGGTGAAACCGGTGAGCCCTTACAAAGCTTGAAAAATCACACGGTCCGAGCACGAAAATGGCTCACGAGCACTAAAGACTCAAATGTATGAAAAAAATAGATGATCACTAAAGGATCACTCTATTTCTTACACAAGATTGATTGTGGTTAACTATGCTTGAGATTGTTGTATGAATATTGAAGTTGTGTGCACAAGCAACAATGACTTTTTCTAGATTTGAAAAGAATTCAGAATATTGCAATTTGGGGCGGCTAGAGTCATAATCCAAACCTAGATTTTGCTTCTATTTATAGAGAGAGAAGCAAAATAAGGTATCTGGCCTTAACCGTTGTAACGGTAGATTAAGCGTTACAACGGTTAACTCCAGATAGCAGCTGGAAAATGTAACGCTTATTAGCCGTTAGAACGGTTGTCACAGCGGTTAACTCTCTGGAATTTTTGGGGTTCTGTTGCACCGGCTGTCACAACGGAATAAATCAATTTGACTGTATTTTGGAATTATAATTTATTCCGTTGTAACGGTTAATGTCAAATACCTCAATCTCAAGCATGCTTTACCAATTTTATATATTTCTAAACCTAATCTTGAGGTGATGCTTCTAGATCAAAATCTTGATTCTTCATGTCTCATCCATTAATATTGCAATTCATCATGTATCCTTGATGTGTATTTTAACAATTCATATCGTTATGAACCTGCACAATATCTTAAGACATAAAACTGTAAAATTCAACAAATATATGTTTTATAAATCTAGTCAAACAGACAAATTGATTATGGCACAATTCAACAATATGTGCATATAAAAAAATTTGTGTGCTAAGTTTGAATAGATTTGTTTTAATTTGATACAAATATATAAATGTCTAACTGCACTTACAGCATTTTACTTGTAGGTAACAAAAAGTAAAATTAACAATTTGTAGCGCGCAAAGAATTATACATGCATGCTAATCGAAATAAATTGAATCAAAAGTAAAGTAAATTTTATTATTGAAAAAAATGCAATACTTTGCAAAAAATTAACAATTAGATTCACACCAATTTATACATATTAGATCAAAATGTATACAAAAGTATAATAATAAAAATGTAGGAGCATGTTATCTTTGTCAATTTGATGTATGTATACTTAGATAGAATCTTATTTTGAATCTTAAAATCACAAAACCTGAATTTTTTTTTTGAAATGTTATCTGACTATATACTCTATTACTGCACATTAGGGGGTTTAGTGAGTAATGTCATGACATTTATGCATATTAGACCAAGTTTATTATAAAATTATTTCGGAATTTCCATTTACGATGCTCTATATATGTAGAATATACTCTCTTTTTTTTATCATTTTAAGCTTGTGCGTGTACGTAGTAATCATTGAATATCAATTTTAACGGTGAGAAGAATAAACAACACTTAAAATAAGAATCAGTCTTTGATCAAGTGACGAAGATACCTTCGAAATACAGGTGAGAAAATTTCTTGTGGATAATAAACAGTATGATGACCTGATCTCTAGCTTTTATTAAAAAAAAATAAGTAAAATTGTATGACATATCATGAGAAATAAATTAGAACAATGATCCTATTATATATATATCATGAAAATTATATGAGTGGGATTAGGGTGTTCTTAAGCTCACTAAGAAACTTAGTTTTCTTGACAAGCTCAATTAAAAGATCTATCAGATTGGTTTTAAACAACAAACTTAACCTTTGAAAACAATAGACTACACAAGTAATGCATTTATATCTAAATTTATAATTATTTTAACTAATTTAGTATAAAGTAAAGTGGTCAACAAATAATGAAAAATGAATGATTAAAATTAGAGGAGGGTTAAAATGCCTCTATTTTTTGTGTCTCCATCATACCACTATTTTTAATAACTTTAATAACTTAAAATTTAAAATTTAAAAGTTAAAATAAAACTGTTGGATATAACCTACACCATTTTATCTATGCACGTTTAAACAATTGTGACATTTTAACTTTGTTTTGGTTGTCATCAAGAGCTTGTAAAAACCTACTAATGTGGATAATTTCTAGACGTTGATTTTTCAAATGATTGATTCACATAAAAACAAAATCGAAATGTGATATTTTTTACGAGCATATAGAGAAATTAACATATTTCACATCTAACGGTTTATTAAGTTTTAAATTTTAAGTTATAAAAGTTCATAAAAATGGAGGCATGATGTAGGTACAAAAAAATGGAGACATTTGAACCCTCCTCTTAAAATTAACTTATAATTTTTTTAACCATTTAACTTTATACTAAATTAATTCAAAAATTTATAAATTTAACACGTGAACTATTAAATTAACTTATAGACTAATTTGAATTTGTTATTAAAAATTAATTCGATTGTTTTAAAGATAAATTCACTAAGAATTTAATTGAGCTTATTGACACCCTATTTTTACTCAAATTATATAATGCACATAAAATTATAAATTTTAAAATTCATGATCTACAGATAAGAAGTGTAAATTTTCCGAACCAGTTAACAGTGAATCATGTATTCCCTCAACAACAACAACAACAACAAAAAAAAATCATGTGCTTGATCTCGTATTCAACGTAGTGTATTGAAATGGACTGGCCGGTTCAAAACCGGACCGAACAACTTGTGAACCGAATCAATCGGATCTGGTCAAAAATTAAAACTGCTCACTGGAATTTTAGTTTTTCTAATTTTTTTTCTAACAATTTAACCTCTTTTTTAAATAAAAAAAACAGACCCGTGAACCTGTACGGACCGAACCTTAGATCAAACCGGACCGTATGAATCTGGACCATAGTTCTAACACGGGTTTGAGCCAACCATTTCAAATCGGACCCGTCATATCGGACCGTGTAGACCCGTGGTCCGTGGACCCGTGAACAGTGCAGAACCGTGGACCGGCCCGTTTGCAATACTCTAATATTTAAACACAGATGTACTATATTGACTGCTTAATTCAAAATATAAAATCTGAGCTATTAAATTTGCACTGGGAAGTGGGAACGAAAAGACAACACAATGAGCCATTGGAATTGATGTTCCACTCTCATCGCCAACAAACCCATTCTATGTTCCAGTCCAAGCAGTTCTTCTAATCAGAACCCGCATTATTGGAGCCTTCCTTCTCCATGGCTGAGAAAAGCACGAGCCCCGCAATCGGAATCGATCTCGGCACGACATACTCATGCGTTGGGGTCTGGCGGAATAACAGAGTGGAGATCATTCCCAATGACCAGGGAAACCGTACGACGCCTTCTTACGTGGCCTTCAAAGAAACTGAGAAACTCGTTGGCGATGCAGCTAAGAATGAGGCTACAAGGAACCCTACCAATACTGTCTTTGGTGCGTCTCGCTCTTCTTATAATTTTTTCCCCTTGTTTGTTAATATATAGTCCAGTGTCCTAGTTGTTTCTTGTAGTACTGCTGCTCTTCTTAGTGATAAAGCACAGAGCTTTCGTATTAATTTATCGCTTGAATTGCCATATTCTTTCATTTCTCCTTAGAATGTTGCATATTTGGACTTTGGAGGCATCTGTCAGTACACAAAAGTAAAAGCTAAAGCATCAAATGTCTCCTACTTTCACCAAATTTATTTTAATAGGTATCGACGTATACGTATCGTCTCCTTTCATTTTTCACTTGACGCGCTGGACAATAAATGTGTCATTTTCTTGTAAAATTAATTGGATGTTTTGTAAACCCACATGTCATGAAGCTTTCCCTTCAATGGGTAGTCTAGCAGAAAAATTGGGATCTGCAAAGGGCAAAATTTCAATTTCAGGACAATAAAACTCTAGTACTTTATCAATTTGCTCATTTTTCATTTATTTAGTTGTTTCATTTGGTGCTCTGCTTGTTGCTTCTTTAGATGAAATCAAAGTTCATATTTTGACTTAATTGATTCTTAGTTCAGTGAAATTTCCATGTAACTAACTCTTTGCTATATATGTTCTGCTGTTCAAAACAGTGCGGCCTTAACTTGATTTCTGTACTGAACTGTAAAGTGTCTAGAACTTGTATGCTTTTGTGACATTGATCCATGCATGCATCATAATTAACCGAAAATCAAGACTATTATAACATAAATATATATACATATGCGAGTAGAATACGATATTCCATTTGTTGTAAAAAATGAGTAACTAGATGTGGCCAATCCAGTTGTTGCTAATAGAAAACATGGACTGTTTTGTGAATTTTTTTTTAACTGGACAAATTTGCTTTTACAATTTTACCTGAGCATTTTTTAGGATAGTATTGATCAATTATTTATAGTAGAATTGACTTGCATACAGAATCTGACATATTAGAAAAATAGTCTTATATTTGAGGCCTAAAATTAGCATATTGATTTGCTTGTTTACATTTTCTTGTAGCTGCCAAGCGGTTAATTGGCAGACGCTATTCAGATGAATGTGTCCAAAGTGACAAGAAGCTCTGGCCTTTCAAGGTAATCAAGGGAAATGGCGACAGGCCCAATATCATTGTCAATTATCAAGATAAGGAGAAGCAATTTGCTGCTGAAGAGATATCTGCAATGATTCTTACAAAGATGAAAGAAGTGGCGGAGGCATTCCTCGGTTGCACTGTAAAAGATACCGTAGTCACTGTCCCTGCATACTTCAATGATGCCCAGCGTCAGGCAACCAAAGATGCTGGTCTTATTGCTGGCCTAAATGTTATGCGTATCATGGATGAGCCGACTGCAGCTGCCGTGGCTTACTGCTTTGATAAAAATGAAGTTAACTCTCCCGTGAAGAAGAATGTGCTTATATTTGACCTTGGAGGTGGCACTTGTGATGTCTCATTGCTTAGTATTAGGAACGGTGTAATTGAGGTGAAGGCCACTGCTGGTGACACCCACCTCGGCGGGGAGGACTTTGACAACCACATGGTCAGTCATTTTGTCGAAGAGTTTAGAAGGAAGCAGAGGAAGGACATTAGCAGCAATCCGAGGGCTTTGAGGCGCCTTAAGACCGCATGTGAACAGGCGAAGAGAATCCTCTCCTCCACCACTCAAACTGCTGTCAACCTTGATTGTCTCTATGAGGGGATTGATTTCTATTCCACAATAACTCGTGCACGGTTTGAAGAGCTCAACGCGGACCTTTTCGAGAAATGTATTGAGACTGTGACAAGGTGTCATGAGGATGCTGGCATAGACAAGGACAACATTGGTGTGGTGGTTCTGGTTGGCGGTTCTACCCGGATTCCAAAAGTCCAACAACTCATGAAGGATTATTTTAATGGCAAGGAACTATGTAAAAGCATCCACCCAGATGAAGCTGTCGCATATGGTGCTGCCGTACATGCTGCAAAATTAAGCGGGCGAGGTTGTGAGGAGATAAGGAATTTGGTGCTCATTGATGTTACCCCACTTTCTCTTGGCATTGATGTATTAGGTGATATCATAGATGTCATCATTCCAAGGAACACGCCAGTACCAACACAGAAGTCGAAAGTGTACCACACAAGTGCAGGTTTTATATCTACAATGAGCATCAAAGTTTATGAGGGAGAGCGTGCGCGGAGTAAAGATAACAATTTACTTGGCCAGTTTGTACTATCTGGGATCCATCTTGCGCCAAGAGGTGAAACCAAGATGAAAGTATCTTTTAAAATTGACAGCGATGGCATATTGCTTGTATCTGCTGAGGAGCCAGTCAGCGGTTCAAAGAAACAAATCACCTTGATCAACAGAGAGGGCAGGCTCAGCAAGCAGGAGATAAATAGGATGGTGCAGGAAGCAGCAAGGTATAGAATGGAGGATGAACAATTTAAAAAGAAGGTTTTAGCCAAGAACTCGCTGGAAGACTATGCATACTCCTTGAGGAAGTTGGTGAAGGACGATAAGGTCGTTTCAAAGGCATCAGGTGGATACGCCAAGTACATTGCTGAAGCTGTCGACAAGATGATAGAATGGCTCAAGCATGATGTGCTGAAGGATGCATCCGAGTATGACACCAAGAAGAAAGAGCTTCAAGAGATGAGCTCCACCCTCTCGAAAATGAGCCAATGTGATCCCTTTTTTGGAGGTAAATTTTCAAATTTTGGTGATGATCTTTCTGAGACTGAAGGTGAGGACTATTATTGTGGTGATGACTAGGAAATGTCATATATTATAAATTAGTGCGAAAACTATCATCTGTGTGATTTTTTTTTCTTATTTTTCTTTTTCTTTTGGTTGGGTTTGAGTAGAAAATGATTGTGGTTCTAATCTTTTGGAGGCAGTATAGTGCACCTGAAGTCCTGGACATGAGCTAGTATGCTATTTTCTTTGCATGATATTTGCTTATCATATTTTTGCTTCTTGATTTATAAGACTATGGAGTAAATCTGGGGAGTGATAGTTTAGTTTGCTTATTATATACTTTGCATTTAGAATCTAAATATTTTTTTCTCTTTGCGTTAATATAGAAGGCGAGAAGACTACTATAGAAGAGATATCCCCTATTCCTGGTCATTCTTCTTTCACCTCCCCTCTGACTCAGAATACCGCTATAGACCCTGTTACTTCAGGAATAGTGGGTTCTTCAGGTTCAGTCAGTCAGAGACAAGGGACCAAGAGGAAAAAAAAAGGGTTTGTGCACTTCAAACAAGCAAATATCAGGGAAAGCAAGAGGGTTGAGCAGCAGAGAGCAAAGGAGGTAAGGGCTGGATTAGCAGCAGTTGAACAAGAGGGTGATACTAGGAGAAGTGTCAGACTGATTGTGCAAGGTAGTGAAGGGACTATCATTGACAAAGCTCAGGAGAGGGTATCCCAATTAGATGCAGCTGGCTCCAGCAGCACAGGTAATCCCCTTCTTACTAGCTTCCCTTTTAATAGACTGACTGAGAATGAAATCATTGCTCTCTTTGATGTAAATGACATACAATTGGGTACTGATAGAGATCAACAATTAGCTTGATTTGTTATACTGATATACTGAACTGCTGGAGCATAGCTTGATTTGTTATACTGATATACTGAACTGCCTTTTCGATCTGTTATGTCTTGAGAATTGTAGATAGTGCCTTGACTTCATAATCGGAAATAATCGGCCGATTAGTCGAAAAAATTTGTGACGGTTTGGTGACCGCCAACGACTAATCGGCCGATTAATCGGCCTAAACGGCCGTTTTTTACAACACTGGCCACAACAAACATTTGTAATCATGATGAGTGCACTGTGTTGGAGTGTTTGGAATCACAGAAATGAATAAAGTTTTCTTAGAACTACAACAATTAAATCCAATAGAAATATGGTTTTACTTGTACATTCTACTGTTACCTATTGGACAGGACCTTTAGCAGGCAAGGTGAAGGAAGAAGTGCAAGATTCGATGCCTGAGAATATGGATTGCATTGATGTGTACAACGAGGTTCCTCTGGTGGTCATTGATGCTGACTAGAGAATGCATGTGGGGTCAGACGTTTTGTATTTACAAATTATAACAAATTAACTTCCTGATATATAGCTTAATTACTCCCTGCGTGGAGATTTATATTTTGGATGTCTCACTTGTTTCAGTGCAGACCTGTATGAACTTGGCTTATTGTGTAGCTCAGTTGTCTATCTGTGCTAGTACTGATTGCTATGTAGGTGTAATGATTCTATGTTTCCAAATGAAACGGGGTTTCAAGCCTTTTTATTCAAAAAAAAAAAAAAAGACTACCATAGATATAATATGTTGAAAATAATTAAAATTTTATAACAAAACAGAGGTTAAATTCATGGAAGTAGTAATAAAGAAAATAGAACGGGGATGAATCCTGTAAAGTAAAACAAGTTATCTGATCTTTTCTGAATCTAACTGTTAAATGGAATGTATATTCTTTCTACTTCAGAAATTTGACGAGGGTATTTGCAGAGAAAAAGAAAAAGAACTTTTCACGAATGGTTCTTTTGACATCAGAAATTGCGGTGTTATATATATTGGGATAACACGCTTAATTTCAGTAAAAGTTTGATCTTGTCCGTGATTTTGTTTTTCTCAATTGTCTATTTTCATTTTAAATTCTTTTAATATTATTAGTTACAGTCTATTTCAAGCACAGAAGCACTTGAGCTTTGGTTGGTTCCATGCTTGCTTGTATGATTTCCACATTATTCATAATATATAATATACATTTTTTTTTAACTCTCAGTATCTTCCAATAATTTTTAGTTGATTTATTGAAATAAATGTGTACAGTGTATTAAACTGCTTGTTGATTTATTTTAGAAGTGATTAACATATTGAGTGTGAAAGTTCAAAATAACATATATGTATTATCTAATAATCAAGTGTACATGTGAATGGATTAAATCTAAAAACTCAAAATAATTATAATAACTTCCAAAATGTGAGAACCATCATGTGATCTAGTGGTTAAAGAAAATGATTTTTGTGTGAAAAGTTACAAATTTGAAATTCAAATGAATTATTCTTATAGATATTTAAAGATAAGGAGATTATTCCCCATCTTTATCTAACAAAGAACTTGAGTGATATACAAGTTTTAATCTTAAAAATAAAAGTTCAACCTCTAATTTGTTTATAAAAGAGCGTCATTGATAAATATCAACAACCTAAACAAAAAAAAAGTTTATAATTTCAAACAATTATTAATAATTTTGTCTAAATTAAAACAAATAAGCTATATCTTTTATAATAATTAAATATCCGTTAGACAATGATTTTAATCAAAACATTATAAACCGTGACCACATTTTAACAATCTGGTACAGCTGACCGTACCACATTTTCTTTTCTTTTCTCTTGCGAAATAATGTACCACTTTTCATGTTGGAATATTATACAGATATTATAAAAAATTGGAAAGCAAAAAAAAAAAAACAAATATTATACAAATAACTCTCCGCCAAAACAAGGATTGCTGATTTTCCGTCTTCATGCATTATTTTCAATTTTCCGACTTATATGTAGGGGATAAAACGGTATGGATAATATCTGATATGTATCCAATCCGTATTCGAAAAATTAGATGTGGATATCCGATATCCGAATATCTGTGGATATAGATATTGATATGGTTTTACGTTTCAACTATCCGTATCCGAATAGCAAATATATATTATGAAAAAATATTGTTATTCACTATTAAAATTAGATAAATATTATGAACTTTGATATTTTTAATATTATTTTAATAAATATCCGATCTGATCTATATCCGTATCTATATCCGGCTGATATCCGATCCATATCCGTATCCGGAAAATTAAAAAAAAAATACATATATGGTTTTACTCAGGGGCGGAGGCATTAAGGGGAAATGGGGGTCAATTGACTTCCATTTTTTTAATTTTTTTTGTATTTAGGTATGATTTTCTATATAATTTAGAGTGAAATGGCTTAATATTATAAAATTGATCCCATTCTCCATATTTAATCGGGACGGTTCAAATCTAACAGGATGAAGACTCTCACTCTGTTCAAAGTTGGGAGTGATGAGTGAACATGCATGAGATGTTATAAATTTATGCCAAGACGATTTGTATAAAACATATTTTGTACCATTGGAGACGAATCGAACCCTTAATTACAAGACATATTCAGCTTGTTTTTGCTGGTTTTTCAATCAAATTTTGGAAGTAAATTTTTACCCTTTTCTATCGTAATCATGTCAAGTTTACATATCATGTGGTGATTAAAATAATAAAAATTGAGGAATGATCACGGTGCGTTAGTCATATTGCGATCAAATATGACGTATATTGGATCACATTATATATATATATATTTTTCAAATTTTAAGTTTTTGTTTAAAAAATATCAGAAAAAAATAACAAATGTGAAAATTTTATAACAATTATAAAATAAATTAAGAAACAATGTTGTAAAAAATATTTGTGTATGAAAATAAATTTATTTTCTGATTTAAATTGTTGTTTAAAATCAATAATGACGTACTTTTTTTGTTGTTTTACATGTAATCATGTTGTATCATGTGTCATACTATGTTGTACGTTGTACTATGTCATGTCATGATTAAGTCGATTCACATGTCGTTTTATTTTTTTCAAAATAATCACAGCACACGACATGCAATATACGAATTACGTCATGTGATCGGTATATGTGTTGTATCGTGTCATTTAAACATTTTTAAATAGTGGATAAATCCATCCATTTCCATTAAAATCAATACACCATGAACAAGTACCCAAAATAGTTACCTAATTATGGCACTGCTACATTTCATGATTTTTGCTTGGTAGTAGATTGATAACTCTTAATGGATTAAGGGTAAATGTTATGCCCCCTCAACTTTTTTTATTTATTATGATAAATTGATCTCCCAATTTTTAATCAATCTCTTTAACAAGTTATGTTATCGGCGATAATAATTTTGTGAAATGACTAGAATATCTTGATATATTTATCTTTGTTTAATTTTTTTTAAAATTTAAAATGATAACAATATTCTTTCAATGCATTTTTTATAATAATTTTATTAATTTTAACAAACTTGATAGCGCTTTCAATGCCAGTGGTATAATGTGGATGACCCTTTTCAAAGAATTTTTTAAAATAATAACAATATTCTTTCAATGAATTTTAATAATAATTTTATTAATTCAAAATTGATATTAAAAATTGTAAGTATTATAATTCATTAAAATATTTAAACAAGAAGTAATTTATCAAGGATATTCTAATCGTTTTATATATCATAAATTTGCTATTCTTCATGTATAATTGAAGAGGAGGGTTCAAATGCCTCCATGTTTTGTGCCTCCATCATACCTCTATTTTCAAAAACTTTAATAACTCAAAATTTAAAACTTAAACGTCAAAATAAAACCGTTAGATGCGATCTATGTTATTTTCTCTATGTGCTCATAAAAAATTATCCCATTTCAATTTTACTTTTATGTGAATCAATAAGTTGAAAAATCAACCTCTAGAAATTATCCACATTAGTATACATTTTTACAAGCCCAAGATGACAACCAAAACAAAGTTGAAATACCATAATTTTTTACACGTGCATAGATAAAATGATGTAGTTTATATCTAACTGTTTTATTTTAAATTTTAAGTTTTATAATTTTGAGTTATTAAAGTATTAAAGAATAGAGGCATGATGGAAGTACAAAAAATGAAGGCATTTGAACCTTCCTCATAATTAAAATAGTTTTATTAGTTTTATTATTTGTTAAACTATATTTTTCTATAAAAATAAGACAAAGCATGCAAAATAAAAAAAATAAGAAAACTAAAAGCTGAAATAGCTAACGTCTCAAGTACAATAAATATTCATAAAAGGAAGATAAGGAAAACTGAAAATCAAAATAATAGTTTACAGAAAATTATGCGCAATTAACAAACTTCATAGCATTTTCAATGCCAATGGTATAATGTGGATGCGCCTTTATTCTTGTAGCTTTGAATGTGGCGGATAGAAAGAAAAGCATTTTGCCGTTTCAATACAGTTCCTACCAATAAAGCGTTACAGAAGAACCTGCGACCCACTATTGGGGCAGCTGGGACGCGTGTCGCAATTGAAGAACTGTAGCGCTTTGAATTTAAAGCGCTACAGAAGAACTGTAGCGCTTTGAATTGAAAATAGCTACAGAAGAACGGTTGAGCTATGCTGTTTCACTGCAGTTCCTTACCCGTACTATACTCCTACCTGTTACAAATTATCTTATTCTTATCTTACTCTTATTTGTTATGGTTGTCAAATAACGAAACGGTAGCGGATAAATAACGGGTAATACTAATATAATAATTGATTTTTATTATTTATTAAATAATACATTAAAACATATATATTCATTTCACACATGTATAGTACTTTATTAAAAAAAATCTGATCATACTAAGTGCAAGTAAATCAATTAAAGTACTCTTTCAATGCTTATTAATATATATAATATATATAAATTTTTTTATAATTACCCGATCGGATAACGGGTACGAAATAAGCTTTACCCGTATCCTTACCCGTTTAGATAACAAAAAAAAATCTTTACTCGTACCCGTACTCGATAAGTTTACGAAAAAAAATCTTACCCGTACTCGTCTTATCGGATATGGTGTGGGTCGGGTAAACAGATAAAAGGATGCCATTGACACCCCTAACTACATTCTATATTATCCCACATTAGGGGGTTTTAGTGAGTAATTAATGTCATGACATTTATGCAGATTAGACCAAGTTTATTATAAAATTATTTAAAATTTTCATTTACGATGCTCTATGTAGAATATATTTTTATCATTTTAAGTCTGCGCGTGTAGTTACTGAATATCAATTTTTTTTTTTTTTGAATAGAAGCCCGTAGGCATACTGAATATCAATTTAACTGTTAGAAGAATAAACACACACTTAAAATAAAATTGTATGACATATCATGAAATAATAAATTAGAACATTGATCCTATTTTATATCATGATCAACATATGAGAGGAGTAAATTTGCCGAATCAGTTACAGTGATGTGGTTGATGATGCACTATCGATGACATGATACAACAAGCAGTCAAGATTGACTCTTGAATTCAAAATATAAAATCTGGGTAATAAATCTGCTGCTATTCCAAAAGGACAACAGGATCCTGTTATTCTTATCCAAACCATTCAAAGTTTTTCACGCACAAATCTCAAAGAAAAAAGTTTTTTATGTGCGAATCACAACAAAGGTTAACGGCTGAGATCGGAATACAGGGTCCTGTTATCCCTTTTGAATAACAGCAGATTTATTTCCTGAAATCTGAGCTATGATCGTAGAAAAAGTTGATACTTCATTTTTCCCATGCTTAGATATTTTCCGAAAGCGATAGTTCTTTTTTTGCACATGACTCTTTCCCGCAATTCCAAATTGCACATCCTATGGCGCGCAATATGTGGGTAAGCTTTTAACAGATCAGTTTTAGCTTCATGCAGAACACAGACTATAGAATCATACTAGCACTGCATATGGTCTGTGCTCTGCATGAAGCGAAAACTACTCTGTTACAATCTTTACCCCCGCAATATATAAAGAAACTCCCCTTTCTCTCACGGGAAACCCGACGCTTGAACTCCACCATCCCAAATCTCCCCGTATCTCCACTTTTCTTCAAACTCAAGAGTCGGTCGATAGCGAATCTCTCAACGAAAACTATTTATACTGCCTTCCTGATTTGAATTTGAGGTAATATTGATCGATGATGAAGAAGAAGTATCCCAACCGAGCAGAGGAGTACCAGTTGCTCGAGCTGATCGGAGATGGAGCAACGGCGTTAGTGCACCGAGCTCTGTGCGTACCATTTGATGAGATCGTGGCGATTAAGATCGTGGATCTTGAGGGTTCTAATGGTGATTTGGTAATGATTTACTGTATTTTACCTCAAATTCAAGTGGCATTTCTGTTATTTTTGTTTCATTTTCCTGTTGCTTTTAGCATTTGATCTGACGTGCACGAATCTGTAAAAGGGGAAAACTTTAGTCGGCGATGCTGAATGCGTTCCTCTAATCCTCTCCATGAACTATATTCGTTTTGTTGAGTCAGTTACTCTGTCATCGTTGTGAGGTTGTACAATTCAAATTGAAAAAGTGTTCACATAAAGTCATTAAAGGGGTAGAGATTTTAACAGAGCAGTTTTGGCTTCATACAGCTCACGAACTATAGAATTAAAACAGCGCTGCATATGGTTCGTGTGCTACGGGAAGCCAAAACTGCTCTGTTAAAACATCTACCCAAGAGAAAGGGAAACTCTCGATTTAAAATTATAGGAGGTGAATACAAAGAATTTTACAATTTATTTTTTTTTTTAAATTTCCTTTTAATTTGGAGGATAAAAAATATAATCATTTCCTCCCTTCTCTTTCCTTTTCAATATTTTTTTGAAATATTAACAGAGCAGTTTTGTCTTCCTGCAGCGCACGAACCATATGCAACGCTGTTTTAATTCGGTAGTTCGTGAGCTGTATGAAGCCAAAACTGCTCTGTTAAAATATTCACCCTTTTCTCCTCTCCCTTTCCCTCCTCTTCATTCACCTCTCGTACGGTCGTACCTAACTCGAAACTCGATAACACACCTAAACGAAAATTTCGTAAACCTCCTTCAATGCTTAACATTTGAAGTTCGTTTTGTAAAGTGCAATTGGAACTGGGAATAGTTTGGTGGGGTCATATCATATGAGTTATTTGCCATAAATACGAGTGGTGTAAAATATTTCTGTTATTTTTGTTCGTCTGGACACTTCCAATTTTATGTTGAGAAATTTTGATATATACTCATCATAACTTAGTGATTTAGAATTTCCCCATCAAAATTTATAAATTAGTTATTTTGCCATCCAAACTTACATAATTTAGTTATATTCCCATTATTTACTCCAATCAATTAACAACACAAATTAATATTAATAAAATAATGATTTTCTACCTATTTAAAAAAAATAGTAGAAAATTCTAAAAAATATAAAATTTAGTCAGCAAGTATATTTCCATATTTCCATATGAAGATCACGAAGGTCATGTTGAATGATTCGGGTCGACCGTTTGGACTTTAAAAACAAAGATATTAATCCATAGTATGGACTAATCTGCGTTATGCATAGTACCATAGCCTCACTCATACTTTCGTGTTACGGGTATTAAGAGATGAAAGTTTTTTTTTTTATGTTTGATAACTTGAACTCCATTGCCATTTTTTTGTAAATTGTGTCCTCCACCACAACACATGAGCACCTGACTAGTTGCAGGTAATAAATGGGATTTAGTCATGACATATGTACTCAAGATTACTTTAGTTTGTTATCATGTCACAATCAATTTAAATGGAAAAAGAAGAAAAAGGATGGGAAAGGACATGCAAAATTGAGAGAAATAACTGTTACTTTCTGGCACTTCCACCTGATATTGTCAATCCTTGGTTTCAACCAAGTATAATATCAGATTTGATTGCAATTCTTGACAACTGAAACAGTATATAAGAAAATTATGGCCAAATTATCACGAAAAAATTGTGGTCAACTGTTGGTCAAGTCTGAAGCTGAAGCTTTATATAGAGAAAAAATAAAGGAGATTCACTGGGTTTCAAATTGAATATGTAGAAGGGGTTTAACGCTTCAATGTCAAGGGCCACTGGAACACCTGAATTTCATAATTGATAACATTATGTGTAGCTTACTGTTTAGTAAAGTCTTGCAAATTTCCATTTCGTTCTGAAATTGAAAATTTCTGGGTTGAAGTAACTGAATTTAGTGAAATTGTAGTTATATATGTATATTCATTTTGTATAGAAGGCTGATGGTGATAGAATTAATGTTATCTATCAACTTAAGCTTTTTGCAAAAGATGTATTTGTTGTCAGTTCGGGCATATTGATATCATGAAGGTTTGTTATTCTAAGTTAAAAGAGTAAAATATCAGGAGAAGCATAGAGTTGTCCACCCCATAAAATGGAAAAACGAACAAACCAAATATTGGAAAATATTGGAAAAAAAGGCATTTCAAACATTCTAATTGATGATGGAACTGGGCAATGAAATTATCAATTACGGATAAAATTGTAGCCAAAAAATGGAAACAAAAGCTAAAATATTGGGGGAAAAAACCCAAAAAGGAGGGAGAAAATAACTCAATAAAAGGGAAATACTTGAAACAAATGGGTCAAATTGATACATGGTGCACTTGTATTCAGCCACCATTTATGATTGAGTTAATCAAAACATTGTTTTCTTGGTTTCAGAATATCAGATAGTTAATCGAAACATTGTTTTCTTGGTTTCAGAATAAATTCTCGCAAGAAGCGAAGACAATGATACTGATAGACCACCCTAACCTGTTGAGTTCCCACTGCTCTTTTGTGGTGGGCCAGGACCTCTGGGTTGTGATGCCATTCATGGCCGGTGGGTCCTGCCACCACATCATGAAATCCGCATACCCGCTAGGCTTCACTGAGACTTTTATAGCGACTGTACTAAGGGATACACTTAGAGGTTTGGATTATTTGCACCAGAATGGACACATACACAGGGACGTAAAGGTGAGATTTATTTTTTGGTTTATTGTAATAAGTTCCATTTTTACCCCTCAAAATGAGAATTCTCATGCTTGTACCCACACAAACAAGAGGTGAGTCACAGTCACCTGTAATAAACATCTGAAATGAAAAAAATATACAGTTTATTCCCATTTGTCTGGAAATTGTCCAAAATACCCCTAATGTAGAACGAGAAATTCTGTTTTTTTTTTCTGGAAACTTGGAGATGAGGGATATAAATACAAATACTACTATTGTGTTAACAAGATTGGATTATTTTTTGGTTTTACTTTATTTTTTTATGGGCTATAAATACCCCTCATCGTGCCTCACATCCCTTATCTCCGTTTATGAAGTCCAAACAGTCTATCTGAGCCGCTCAACACGATCTCCATATTAAAATAATAAAATGTGCTTGGAGACCATACTTTATGTTTTTTGGAAAGTGTTTACTATTTTTTTAGATAGGTACAAAATCACAGTGATTTTGTTTGATATGCTGATGTAGGCTGGCAATATCTTAGTGGATGCAAATTTGGGAGTGAAGCTAGCAGATTTTGGGTCATCAGCTTTTCTTTTTGATTCGGGTGATAATAAAAAAACGAGAAAGACTTTTGTTGGGACCCCAAGCTGGTACTTTATTTTTTCAACATTTAATTTATTGAAATTACGACAAGGAAATTCTCATACATGCCCCTGATATCCTTCGAAAATGCTTTGTTTCCTTCTAGCGATGTAAAGGAGAACAACAGTTGTTGTTTGATAATCTCTTTAAATAAAATGGGAAATCAGGAAGCAAGAGTACTTAAGATTTTTTTTGTGTTTGCTGTACGTTTTTGTTTTGTCAGTGTATGTATTATATTTCTCATTTTTACAGGATCCTTTCGATATTCAAAATCGTGGGCTTGAACATGACTTATTTAAATTTTTTATAACATAGGATGGCCCCCGAAGTGATACAGCAAAGTGATTATGATTACAAGTAAGAGTTCCATAAACCTGACTTTTCATTTATTTCATAATTTTGTTTTACTAACAAATTTATAATGAAGATTATTCTCAGGGCTGACATCTGGTCCTTTGGAATAACTGCACTCGAGCTTGCTTATGGGCATTCTCCTTTTAAGTCTCAGTCTCCATATCAGGTGCCTCTTTTGTTTTGGTATAAGAAAGTTTTCATGTTATTTAAAGGGTGAAATTTACAATTTAATTGAGAATTTTTCAATATGGAGCAGATATTGATTGATACATTGACACGTGAGCCTCCATCGCTCCATAACACAAAGGAAAAGAAGTTTTCTAGAGTATGTTTTTCATCATTTGTCTTTTAAATTTTATTGGGAAAAAAAGTTTGTCGATATTTTAAAAGAAACTTCCATTTGACTTGTGGCTTTATGTGGTCTTTAATCTACAGCTTCAGCCAATTTAATGAAGAATTTGAACTTAGGCTATGGTACTAATTAATGAAATGACATAAAAGAAAATCAAACAAAAAAAATTCATGTTATGTCTTCTTCTTTTTTACAGGATTTTAAGCAGGTGATAGCTATGTGCTTGTTGAAAGATCCATCAGAAAGACCATCAGCACTTAAGCTTCTGAAGCATTCATTTTTCAAACATGCAAAGTCTCACAGCCGGATTATAAAGGATGTCTTGGATAAATTGCCTTCTCTAGTGGATCGTTTTCACTCACTGAAGGTTCACAAAAACTTCTTTTTGGATTTTTGCAAGAAAGATACACAAATTACACTCTCTCAGAATTTGCAAAACGTGCTCATCATTGTTTTATTTTTGAAGATCACCCAACACTTAGGTCCTAAGCACTAGCGGGGTTGGATGAAGAAACAAACAATAATCACCTTAGTCTTAAATTTATAATTTTAATACATGTTAACCCATGTAGACGATATAATGAAGCAGACAAAAATGGTTGGCCCTTATATATGGTTTCCCTTGTCTCTTATTTAGTAAGATGAAAATATAAACAAAATGTGATTTTTGCAAGGATAATAAAAGAGTGAATTTTATACTGAAAACCATCGTGCTGTCTGCAAATAAAAGGATAAAAAATGGATTTCTTTTTCAAAAGATCTTCTTTGTGGTTTCCGTGAAATGATGATTGATTGATTCTCACTTATCTTTTTGTTTTTTTATGAACAGGACAAGGGAACAGAAATAGTTTGTCAAATGGAACAGTTAATTGAACAGGAGGAAAAATCAAAGGTCTCACCTTTTTATTGTATTGTATCTCATAATAAATTAATGTAAACGTATCTTTTTTTAGCAGTAAGTATTCTCTTTTACAAAACAAAATTTAAATAAAACTGGTATAGAACAGTACATGAAATGTATGATTCGGATTAAATAGCATTTGTGCAGGTTTGAGTTTGGTATAATGACTCTCACTTCTGATGCAGACTGAATACAGGAGGGGAGTAAGTAACTGGAACTTCGATATCCATGAATTAAAGGCTCAAGCTTCACAGGTATCATTAAATACAAATAAATACACATGAAAAAACATTCTGGTCAGGATTTGCTCATTTCTCTGACTATTTCATTTCTTCTTTTCTTTTCTTTTTTTATTCATCCAGGAAGATAATGAAGAATTAACTGCATTCTTAAGGTCTCTATTTGAGCTTGATACAGTGCATGAAGATGGCGATCACACCAGTGATGCACCAAATGTTAGTCTTATATATTACAGTAGTTCTTCTTTTATGATTTGGGGATATATATCATATTGCAGCCAGCACAAACATTTTTTATTTTTTTTATTACTTAATATTCTAGAAATGAAGAGTTTTTATATTGCTAACGGGAGACATGTTCTATCTTCTTGCTACAATTAAATATTTGAGGACAAATTTAAAAACTTTCTGTTACATTTTTCTTGAAGAATATCTTGCTGCCGGAGAATGGTGTGGTTCTTCCAAATTATACCAATGGCTCGTCAGAATATCATGCTCCTGTAACAAAGAGGTATTATTTATTTTTTATGTATATATTTTTTTCATCTTAGTTAAATGTATACACAATATGTGTCTTTTTTTTGTAAACAGAGGTGATGATCTTGGTCAACATAGTAAAGGCGTCAACTTAAACTTAGTCAAAGCTGATTTGGCAACTGATGCGCCAATGGATCATGTAATCAGAGGTGATGATCCTCATGTTATATTATTAAAATTAGTAAGAGAAATAAGAAATTCTTCCATTGTCTTTGCTCATCTTTTTTTACATGGGTTCGGATCAGCATGACATTGATTATTCTTCCTTTGTTTATTTGGATAGATTGCATATTTCATTTTGTTTTATATTTTTATTCAGCCAATGGTGTTAAGAAAAAACATGCGAGTTCAGAAGGTCGAGTCCTTGGTCAGAAGGGCCGCTTCACTGTTATTTCTGATAATCTCGAGTCAGACTAAGGTAACTGCCTTCATTATATATTTTGGAGTATGACCTTATATCAGTTGACTATCTCTATATTGAGTGTGGCTATGGTACTATACAGAGTGCATATTGGTCCGTATTATGGATCAATATCTCCGTTTTCAAAGCTCAAATATTCGATCTGAACAGTTCAACATAATCATCATATAAAAATGTACTTACAAACTAAATTTTACATTTTTAAAATTTTTTTACTATTTTTTTAGATAGGTAGAAATTAACTACTTTTGAATGATCTAGAACTTTTAGATCAAGTGATTTTCTACCTATCTAAAAATAGTAAAAACTTATAAAAAATATAAAATTTGATCTACAAGTACATTTTCATATGGAGGTCATATTGAACGGTTCAGATTTACTGTTTGGACTTTAAAAACATAAATATTGATCCATAGTATGGACCAATCTGCGCTATGCATAGTACATAGCCTCACTCTATATTTATGATTACCATGAATCAATGTTTATGATGGTTGTTGAATTTGCACTTTTGCAGGTGGTCAACGAGCAATGCATGTGACTGGTTTAGTTTCTCTTCCTTTTTTTTTTGTGAATTTGTGTAGTTTATATTGCATAAATGTAACTTCCTCAAGAAATGACTAATAATTTGGTGGGAAATAAAATGATGTTGCTATAGATAGGAACTTTTGTGTACTAATATACCATGAAGTGTCTACTTTCTTTTCTTTTATTGATTTATCAGTCCGCTCCATTTTTTTATTGAGAATGGGGCGGCAGCACAATTGGTTAGGGAAAAAAAGTCTTAGAATGTGACTACTTAAAGATCGAGAGTTCGAGCCCCGCTCACGACATTGCAGCCTCTGCGAAGATTTAAAAAAAAAAAAACACAATATATAGTGCAATAACTTGGTTATGGTTAACGGCTAATTATCATGTTCAGATGGAGATGTATGTAATAGAGAATTTGATATGTTACACTAGTAGGAAGATGATGATGATGATATATTAGGTTTAGAAAAAGTTCTTCCTAGAGCAGAATGTCATTTTTCTTTATTGCTAAGGAAGTATTACATATTAGATTGGAACATAAATATAATATAAGGAGGGTTCCAATACCTCATGTTTTTCATACCTCATCATGTTTCATGTTGTATATTTTTATTTTCGAAGTTCAAATTGTCGATCCGAACTGCTTAACATGATATCCATACTAAAATATGCTTGGAGACCAAATTTTATAAAAAAAATTTACTACTTTTTAAGAGTGGTACAAAATCACTATTTTTTAACGGTCCAAATTCAGTTATTTTGTACCTGTCATAAAAAATAGTAAAAAATTTCATCTCCAAGCATATTTTAGTATGGATATCATGTTGAGCGGTTCGGATTGACAATTTGAACTTTAAAAATAAAAATATAAAACATGAGGTATGATTAGGTATGAAAGGCATGAGGTATTGGAACCCTCCTCATATAATATTATAGTTAATGCAAAGTTCTCACTCCTAAATTTTCTAGATCTTTGGTCAACTTCAAAAAAAAAAAAAATCTGAATGACAACTGTTGCATTTTAGAAATAATTTGAACAATGAGTGTAAAAGTTCAAAATAACAAGTGTGCATTGTAATTGTTAAGTATGTATTTTATAATAATTACGTGTGTATTTTGAAAATTTCAGAAAATAAGTTGAGAAGTTTAAGATATATGTTGACAACTATTAATAGTTGTTGAAAAGTAAAATAGTTATGTTTACATTATGCAACAATTAAATATGTATTACATAATAGACAAAATGTGCATTATGCAATAGTTAGTCATGAGAATATTTTGAAGGTACATAAAAATTGCTTGGAGTTGTTTAAAAGATGTGTTAAAATATTTATCAAACTCGTATTACGTACTAATGTATTATTAATTAATGTAGAATGAACCCTTGCATTGCTTTTGGTACATTCATCATCTGAAGAATCTAATTTGATGGTCAAAACATCACATATATTATATATCAAAGAGCATTTTGTGATTTTCAACCACTAATTAGCCGTTAAAACCGTTTAGTCGGCTAGTCTTCACTAATTAACTGGCCAACTACTAATTAAATATAGTTTGGATTATGAACAATAATTTATATTTTAGAAAACCAAATCGATCTCCGAGACCAATCAATCGGTCATTTTTTAATTAATCAGTTGTATAATATGTAAAATTATCAAAATTATTATTTTGAATTACAAAATTATGATGCTTGGTGTTAGAAACTTTGTTATAACTTGTTATGACTAGGTGAGAAATTTATTTTTAAACGACCTTGTAGCAATGGAGTAAAATTGATTTATATATAGATGAGTTATGCTGAGCTATAGAGTAAAATTGATTTTTACTCTACATTTTTAAGACGTTGGATTTGCTTTAATAAACATGCGGATCGCATCTCAGATTTAAATAATTTATCAGTGAAACTCTCGTCCATTTACTGGAGACATCCAGTCCAGTACTCAACGCATTCTCTCTCTTCCCAAAAACCCTTCTCCTCCAAATCCGTGTAAGAAAAAAAAAATGGCTCCACCTTCTCCACCCCAACCCGCTCTCTCCTCCATGATCCCGTCCTCTCCACACGACCTGACCCTCATCTTGCCGCTCCCTCTCCTGCCCTCAATCACTCATGTTTCTCTTCTCCCCGTTTAGCCTCTCCCGACAGCCCCTCGCTCCACTTCTCAACACGCAGCTCCCTATCTTTGCCTCGCAATAATAAAGTGCTTGGTATGTCTCTCTCTACACTTGATAACTCAAAATTGAGGAAATTTGAAAATCATGAAACCCTAGTAATTTCATATCTGAACAGTCGAAATATACCATTCAATTGCATATATGAGTGCTAGTATACTCAAATCGAAGGCTGCATTGTTACCAGAAATAAGATTCTAATTTCCTTATTTTTAGTTTCATATCAATGTATATTTACCTCAGTTTTTCAATTGCAATTCAAGTACTGTTAATCAAGTAACATGGATTACAAACTTATACCAGATTTTTACAAGTGTAACAGGGTCTTATTTCTTTTGATAGGCATCGAACTCTATAAAAATGTCATCTTGTGTTGATGGAGATGAGATTCCTGATGATAGAGATGAGATTACTGAAAACAACAATGAAGTTAAAAATGAAGATGAAAGTGAAGATGACGAAGAATCTGACTAATGTGTTATGTTATTAATATGTTTTTGTAACATCCACTGTTTAATTTTGGAATTGATATTATCTAGTTGGTTCTATTTTGTTCTGTTGTTATTAATCTGTTTTTTCTAGTTTTGTCATGCACTTGTTATGTTGTTTTGTAACCTCCAGCTTTGTTGTTGTTAATTTTTTTTTAAAGTTAGTGGCTTTAAGTTGTTGTTAATTGTTGAGGAGATTGACATATGAACAATGGCCTATTGTGGTTAATTGTTGTAATTATTTGTTGCTGTTAATTTTTTTTAATTGGGTTTGTTGCTTGTTTTTCAATTTGTGTATTGCTTGATGTTTTTATTTTAGATGATGTATGAATATTTCCAATATTTAAATTTTCAGTTACTAGTGAATTGCTTACTAGTAAAATGCATGGGTATGTTACTAGTTAATTACTTGTTATTGTTAAATATTTTTTGAATTGGGTTTGTTGCTTGCTGTTTTGTATTTTGATTAAGAAAATAATGTATGTCGTGCTTAAAATTGCTTATGTTAGGTAACTCAAGTTTCTGATCATTACAAGTGTCTAAAAAAGAATAATTGGACCATTTAAAATCTGCTATGTTAATTCTAGTCATGACTTAGTTATGAAAAAAGTGAATTTTATGCTGAAATGCTCAAATTGTAGCATGTAATTTCATTCACTGTATCAGGTCTCAAGCAACTACAAAACTGACCACTTTTGTGAACAATTCCATCATTTAGAAACAAAGTTAATACTTAATACATTGCTTAACATTAAAATAGCAATTCAATTTGGACTTCACATTTATTTGTTATGAGATAAAATATATAATCTCAAATTAAGGTGTCCTCATGGTACTTTGTTTTGGTGAAACATTGTATCAATTAATGGTAAAAAAAACACGCTTTCAACAAATTGTCATGTACTTATTGTGGTATAATTAATCTGATTCAAATTGTTATATACATGGCTGTATGTAGAGTGGGAAAAATGGCACGCCGGAGCCGGCTCCGTCACGGAACGGCACGGCTACGGCACGGAACGGCACGGCACGTGTACCATTCGCGTGCCGTGACTCGCGTGTCCCGTGCCGTGACCATTCGCGTGCCGTGCCCATCTTTTGAAACTTTGGCACGGCACGGCACGGCACGTGAAAAATTTAGTCACGGCACGGCACGGCACGTAGTCACGCGAGTCACGTGTAATTAGGACCATTAGATATTGATTTAATGGTAAATCTTGAATAAACTAACCTAAATTATAATTAAATTGTCACGTGAGTCACGCGAGTCACGTATGGTCACGGCACGTTTAGGCACGGCGTGACTCACGTGGCGTGACCATTCGCGTGCCGTGACCACCCATTGACATTTTGGTCACGGCACGGCACGGCACGTGAAATATTAACTTGGTCACGGCACGGCACGGCACGAGACCAAAGTCACGGCGTGTTAGTCACGGCACGGCACGGCACGGCACGTTTTTCCCACTCTAGCTGTATGCCCCATATGCATATTCCAACAAATACATAGCAAAAATAAATAGAAGTATCTATAACAGTATACAAATAAGAGAGTGCAACAAAATCTGCCACTTCTACTTCTTTAATGACTTTCTCTGCATATGTGTACCATTTTTGCTTCTTTGAATCTGCAAAAAATACAAAGATATGAAAAACATATCCATGTTCAGCACTTTTGCAAGCAGAAATCTTGGGCCTCAGGATTCATGTAGTTCATTGACAGTGCTTGGTACCAGCTCAACTGTACTAGTAACAGGTACAAGAGCTAGGTACCAACTCAAGTCTCACATTATCCCCAAAACATCATCAACCCGATTTAATGCTTGCAAAAGAAACACAAATTCCTCTATAATATATTCATAAGCATCACAGTATAACCTTTTGGCTTGTACATAAGCCATTTTTGTTACAACTATTGTGAACATAAAAACAAATAAAATATCACATCAAGCAGCATCATCACAACAAGCAAGAAAAGTATCAGTTGGCCAAGGTCAAGCCGATTTAATTTTTTGTTTCTATGCAGTAAAAATTACCATTTGTATCAATTTGAATGATTTATTTCTACTTATTAAGTTCCTAGAATTCCCATCAATTTTTTAGTGCACAATTTGCCTAAAACATAAAGTTAGGAATATGAAATTTTGTCAGACCAATTTGAATACTCGACCGAGTTAGAAAACAAATAATATAGGCATGTGAAATTTAAATTCTGACAGGCTAAAAATACAAGGAATATGAAATCTACTTATCAGTTTCCTTGAATATACAGAATTAGGCTAAAATTTTGACAGATAGAGAGAAGAGAGGGAAAAATCTACTTGGCTTCTCCAAACGGTTTGCACAAAAGAAAGAGGGTCACCGGCAGAAACAGAGCGAGATAGAGAGTTGGGTAGATACAATGGAGAGACACGAGAGCTGCTAGAGAGAAAATCAGAGAGGGAGGGGATCGGAAAGGCAAGGGCGAGATCGTGTTGGAGAGGGTGGACGATTTATTTTTCCTTCCAGGGAGGCAGAGGAGAAAAGTTTTTGAGAAGAGACATATTGCGCTGAGGAGAGGGACTGAATGTCTCCAGTGAATGAACGGGAATTTCGACGACAAATTATTTAGATCTGAGATGCAATCTGCATGTTTCTTAAAGCAAATCCAATATTTTAGAAACATGAGAGTAAAAATCAGTTTTACTCAATAGCTGAGCATATGCTAATCTATATATATATCGTCTCAGAGAAAATCACGCGGGCGAAGATTTGTTGATAACGCCTCACAGATGTTTACGCTTTTTCACGTCCCTTTTTTCTAAAATGCAGCAACCATTTTGTGGTATCACATGTTACATATATTCTTTCTTATGCACTTGTGACTTAAAGAAGAAGGAATATCGCCTTTAGTCAGCTCTTTTGCGACGCTATTAGCCTATTACTCTATAAATCCGATCCAATCTATACTCAAATTCGAATAATTTAAAATCCATATCAAGCAGAAACAAGACGATTGAAATCCAACTTTGTAAATCCAAACAACTAGAACTAAAAAATAATCTGAAACGGAAAAATTTATAAAATGTTCTTGTGGACTTCAATTTTCTTTCAAAAGAGCATCTCTTGCGTTAATGCATCTTGGTCGTCTGATTTTAAACGGAGCCAATCCGGCTCCCGCCTATAACACAGAGAACCCTTTAATATTAGTGCGGATCTAGACCGCATGAATCTTAAAACAGATCAGACGGTCTAAATGCATTAATAAATGCACTTTACATAGTATAAATTTATTTCAACGGTATTTATTTGCATAGATATTTATGCATCATGTATAACTAGCACAATGCAAATATTAATAATATTTTACAGCAATTATTAGTTTTAGTCATGTTAACTGGAATGGATTAAAATATCAAAAGACATCGTGCAATAAATACATTTTGTAAGAATTTGATTGCATAAATGTTGATGTAAGATGAAGTTAATTATTTTATTATAAAAATTGGTGTATCGTTTGGAATGCTTCCAAGAAGAATTATTTGACTAAAAGATTTTGAGGAAGGAAGCTAATTAACCGAAAATTCAACTGACTAATTCCATAACTTTAAGCTCGCTAGAAACACCTTCAGTACAGCCTGAAAATTATGGAGACTGTCAAACAGGAATTCAGATCCATGAAGTACCTCAAATTTTAAGTTTGTATCTCCGGACCGTAGATCATAATCCGATCAGAGCCGAATGGGCACGGAATTCCTTTAATATCGCGCAAAATTAGATCAGACGGTCCGAATCTAAACTCAAAATTTGAGGTACCTTAACATATTGGAATTCAGTGGTGGGAGCCACCCATCAGTGTCAACTGTTATTGGCCTTGGCCCACATGGAATTTTGGAATCGGCCAGGCGAACGCTTTCAAGGTTTATTTCGAGACCTCTCTCTACTATTCCTTCGCACCGCCGCCGAGCAATCCTCTTCACCTCCACCTCTCCTCCGCCGCTTATTCGGCACACACTCTCTCTCTGCTTCCAGATGGCCTCTCGCTTCTGGCGGAGCGCCATTAAAGAGGCCTTGGAGATCAGCCTGAGACGCAGGGCTGCAGCGGTGGGCCCCAGTGTCAGACAGCTATCTTCCTCTGCTGCCTCAGAGTTGCCTAAACTGAAACCTAAGATTCCACCATTGTCCAAGAAGGTTTAAAGCGACTTTCTTTCACGAGCTTTTCATCATACACCTTACGTGCATACTAGTTATTACTTATTGATCATTTTCCTTGTATAATATAGGGAAGGATTTTAACTGGAGGCGTGATTGGCCTATGCATTGCTGGTGGTGCTTATGTAAGCACTGCTGATGAAGCCAAATTTTGGTATATATTTTCTCACCCCTCACAAAAACCCTTGTAACATAGTTCGCTTATAAACTGTATCTTATTGGTTATTTGTTTACAGTGGTTGGTTGTTCGATTTTACAAAGGTGATCAACCCGGTGTTTTCACTACTAGATGCTGAGTTGGCGCACCGGCTTGCTGTGTTGGCAGCATCCCATGGGCTGGTCCCAAGAGAAAAGAGATCGGACCCACCAAGTCTCGGGTTAGAGGTCTGGGGGAGGAAGTTCTCAAACCCAATCGGGCTAGCTGCTGGTTTTGACAAAAATGCAGAGGCTGTTGAAGGATTGCTTGGGTTAGGGTTTGGTTTTGTTGAGGTTGGGTCGGTGACTCCACTTCCACAGGAGGGAAACCCTAAACCTCGTATATTTAGATTGCCAGAGGAACGGTTAGTGATTAATCTTATTCGTACTTCTAAATTTTATTTGAATATGAGCTCTGTAATGTTACCTGTTTTGCCTGTTGGTATGGTATGGTTGTCAGTATCAGAAAGCACAGAAAGAGAATGAAATTCACTAATATAAGATATATTCGTAGAAGCCCCTAAGATTGCAAAGGAATGCATAAATTCCTAGCCCATTTTTCATTTCCACTATTTATAATGGCATTGCTGTTTTATTGAGAGATCAAAACTATGTTCTGGGTAAGTTGGGTCGTTAGCACTGATGCTTCTTTTCACTTTGGCATTGTGATTATCTACAAGAATAAAAAGTTACTCTTACAAAGCATATTTTAGGTCATGTCAATTTAGTTCTGTGCCATTTCAATAATATGAATGGTTCACCTCATTTCATATAAGGCTAGTTTCTGTTGACTGAAATATTTAAATTCTTTTCATTAGTATTTAGTACTAAAATGTCCTAAAGAACAATAGATTGAAAAGCTTATTTTTTTTTATAAGGCAGTAATTCCTGCAAATAATTCCTATTGCTTCTAGCAAGCAATGGTTTTTTCTTTTGTCATTTTCCCCTAAAAGTAAACAAGCTACAAAACCTGACCGAAGCACATAACAAAATCACACTTTACATTTTTGCAAATAAATGTACACAAGACATCAATAATCCACTTTTGTTCACAAAGTTGCAATTTACATTTGGAGCATTATTGGACCCTGATGTATTGCACTGAATCCATTTAAAGTTTCTCTCTTTCTCTTTTTCGGCAGTGCTGTGATAAATAGATACGGGTTCAATAGTGAAGGGATTGTGGTAGTTGCTAAAAGGCTTGGTGCTCAGCATGGTAAGAGAAAGATGGAAGAAACATCCGGTTCTTCACGCGCTTCCAGTCCTTCTAGTACTGCTTCTGCCGATGATAATCAAATAAAGCAAGGTGGTAAAGCGGGCCCCGGCATTTTAGGGGTCAACCTGGGAAAAAACAAAAACAGTGAGGATGCAATGGCAGATTATGTGCAAGGAGTACATACTTTGTCGCAGTATGCCGATTATCTGGTGCGTATTGAATTACTAAATTTTCAGAAATGGTCCTGCATTATCATGAAATTGTAATACCATCCTTCTTTTTACAATAAATGAGAAAAGCTCCTTGGAGACTCAGAAATCGTGTGGACTCTCTTTGTAGTTGTTGAGAAGGATGGGAGGCTTTTAAATTTTCTGATAAATTCAGGACTCTTTTGCAAATTTTCTCTTGTTTTTTTTTTTTCTTTTTGCAAAGAATTAGACTTGCAGATACAGGAGGATTTGTGCAATTTTTTTATAGTGTCGGGGCTCATTGGATATTAGTTTTTCTATTGCTTGTTTCTGGTTAGGTTTGTTATTTTTTATTGCCTGGTTGAAATCTGAAAATGTAAATGCCAGGTTCAGTGCCAGGATTGTGTACTTTTGCATTTTGTCTAACTTATCTTTCCAAGTTCAGGTAATTAATGTATCTTCCCCAAATACCCCTGGACTCCGGAAGCTTCAAGGCCGTAAGCAGCTCAAAGATCTAGTGAAAAGGGTTAATACCTTGGACCCTCTCTCTCTCTCTCTCTCTCTCTCTCTCTCTTGTGGATTTTAATTTATGGACTTACGAGGTTTTCTGATTAAAAGGTGCAAGAGGCACGAGATGAGATGCAATGGGGCGAGGAGGGCCCACCACCGTTGCTTGTAAAAATTGCACCGGATTTGACTAAAGAAGACCTTGACGATATAGCTGCTGTAATGTTTATTTTTTCCTGAAATAATACTTTTGGAGTGATTTAATGTTGCAGTCCGCTAAAAGAGAATGTTCTAATATTTCCATTTTACTTGTTTTGACCCATATGTAGGTAGCTCTTAATCTTCGATTGGATGGTCTGGTATGTTGTAGATTTTTTTCTTTTAAATTTTAATTTTGACCAATTAAATTATCCTTCTAAAATATAGTTGGTGGAAAAGCTAATAGCAATTATTTTCAGGCACATGTCCTTGTCCTTTATTATGTTCGCCATTTTTTGTGATATGGTACTTAAAATATAAAGATCAATAAAAAAGAAATAAATATATGTAATGTAAAAAGTTTATGAACTTTAATTGTTTAACATTGGAGGAGTATTCCATTTTCATCCCAGAGCTTTAATGGTGAAAGTAGTGCATCTTGATTGTTATATGGTCGAACCTATGCAGATAATATCAAATACTACTATCTCAAGGCCACCGCCTGTTGATCAATACCCTATATCAAAAGAAGCCGGTGGTTTAAGTGGAAAGCCGTTATTTGATTTGTCTACTAATGTTTTGAAGGAGATGTATCTTCTTACAAGGGTAAATTCTCAATATATATTTTTTTAATTTCCTTGTGAATACATTCAAACAAATGCCCTTTTTAAAGAAAATGTGTGATAGGCCTTGTGTCTTGGTCAAATTCTCTCAATTATAATTCTCTCAATTTTCTCAATGAAAGAAAATCCAATGATTTTACTACAATTGTGACCATTATCATCATGAAGATGTGAGGTTCAGATTAAACTTCTATATACAGTTTCTCAATTGTCCCTAATTATTTTTTCAGGGAAAAATTCCACTTATAGGCTGTGGCGGTGTAAGCAGGTGATAAGATCATTAACTAATTTTTATATTGATTATTATTTTTCACTCTCAACCTCAAATCAATGGTTAATTATTTTTTCTTGTTGATAATAATTTAGTGGTGAAGATGCATATAAAAAGATTCGAGCAGGGGCAACACTTGTTCAACTTTACACTGCTTTTGCTTATGGTGGACCTGCTCTTATTCCCCAAATAAAGGTTATTACTGGACACTGATATTAAACTTATTAGGCTATGATTTTTCAAACATATCTGGTTTATGGCGCGACTCATATCTCCGTTTTCGAAGTCTAAATAATCAATCTGAATCGCTTAACATAATCTACATATAAAAAAAATTACTTACAGATCAGATTTTATATTTTTTAGAATATTTTTAATATTATTTAGATACGTAGAAGAACACTTGATTTAAAAATTCTGGACATTACCTATCTAATAAAATAGTAGAAAATTCTAAAAAAATAAATTTTGGTTTCCAGGTACATTTTCATATGGAGATCATGTTTAACGGTTCAGATCGACTGTTTGAACTTTGAAAATAGAGATATGGATCCATAGCACAGGTCAATCCATAATATGCGTATTACCATAGCCTCACTCAAAAGGTTTTGTGAACTAACCAGTACAGGATAACATAAAAGAACACATTTATTTCGTAAGGGCACTTAATACGTCTCATTTTTTTCTGGCACATAAATGATTTTTGGAGAATATGTACGAACAAGAATGGATTGTTTCAATTTGTACAAAAAGTTGCTAAAAAAAAACCGTTTCCAAAGCCTTTATTCTCTTTAAACAAATGACTTAGCTCCATCTTATCAACTCTTTCATGCAACTGTTGTATACTTGGGAGCATATTTATGCGGTTTTGAAAATTCTATCTATACTTTGTTTAGGCTGAGCTTGCTGAGTGCTTAGAAAGAGACGGTTTTAAATCTGTTCAAGAAGCTGTGGGTGCAGACTACCGAGAAATAAATTAGCAGGTCATTGTAAGATTTTTCAAGACAATTTTGAAGAAGAGGATTTAGAATTTTGATCACGGCTAATATAATTTTTATTCAAATGTTAATATAGTTTCTAGATTATTTGCGAGCCACCAATAATGCCATGCCAAACATCTGAAATTTTTTGTTCTGATAAGATGTCTAGTGTTGATATGTTATTCTATAGGCGCATTTTGGTTATCTGCAAATATTGAGCTCTTCTTTTCGATTTTTTTTTTAATCTTTGTTGCAATTGTACTGTCTTGTTTCAAATGATTCAAAATGATCTTTTTTGCTGCTGCATTTAAGAAAGTTCAACAAATTTTATATTGCCAGGAACTTGTTGATTGTCCTAACCACTCACTCAATCACTAAATCATGAGTCATGATTAAGCTTTGGAATTTTTCTGTTGAAATGTCTGTTATTAATCTTATTATTTTTATTAGACTGTTTATCTATTTTTTTATAGCTCTTTTTTAACTATAATACATGAACCGTACTCTTTAGTTTTTTTTTTCCTGCTGTGTTTGTGAGGATGGGAAAGGCTCAGTTAGCTCTACCAATTTGTTTTTGTAATTTCCAAAGTTCAAATAGTCCATCAAGTACTCAACATGTTCTCCATATTAAAATGTGCTTGGGGACCAAATTATATATTTTTTTAGAAAAAAATTACTATTTTTTCATAAATATTTTAAAATCGCTGTTTTTCAGGTTTTATTTATTTATTTTTATTATTCAAAACAATGATTTTAAAAAATACTTAAAAAATAGTAAAAAAAATTCAAAAAATGTAAAATTTGGTCTCCAAGCATATTTTAGTATAGAGAACACGTTGAGCACTTCAGATCGACCATTTGAACTTTGAAACCGCAAAAAAAATTGGTAGCACCAATGCTCAGGAGCTACCAGATCTTAGCCAACCTCTATATATATATATATATATATAGAGAGAGTGGCTAAGATCAAAGTGGTATGACCAAGGCCTTAGGTGCTACCAAGTCGTTTTTAGATTTTCAAAGTCCAAACGGTCGATCTAAACCGTTAGATGTGATCTTTATATTAAAATCTGCTTGAAGACCAAATTTTACATTTTTTGGAATTTTTTTACTATTTTTTAAGCCACTTTGAAAATTGCTGATCACATGGTCCAGAATTTGGTTGCACTGTTTTACTGTTCACCCGGATCTGCAATTTTCAAAGTGGCTTAAAAAATAGTAAAAAAAATCCAAAAAAGGTAAAATTTGGTCTCCAAGCAGATTTTAATATAGATTGAACATCTAACGGTTTGAATCGACTATTTGAACTTTAAAATTGCAAAAACTAATTGGTAGCACCAAAGCCTTGGTCATACCACTTTGACCTTAGCCACTCTCTATATATATATAAAGTTGTTATGATGTGTACCGGATGCATTCATCTACCTGGTGCATGTATTAGTTAAACATCATCACAAGGGGCCCACAACAGATGCTTCAATTTTCATATCCTTTGGAAATTTTCTAATAATGTTATTAGTGTCTTTAGAGTTGTGTTAGTTGAAAGCTACATGATGATAAACCAAACCTTTTATAAATTCCATTTTAGGTCATATGATGACAATTCTTTAAAGGTGGTTTTTGGGGTCCTGTTCTTTGACTTTAATCCTTATCCATTAGTGCCTCGCTGCCTTTGCATAATTAGAGATATTCTTTAAGAAAAATATGTACTAACTCTGTAATTTAGCTGTCTTTTTTTGCCAGAAACAACTCAAGTCACAGTACCAGTCTAAGCTCTGTAACACAAAATATAACCATACAGATTCTGTAAAAACCAAATTAGTAGTTATATAAATTGCCACCATAACATGGATACCTTCTAAATGAGGTTTTCATTTTATTTTGTGTGTCAAAAGAAAATCCTTTTGAAATGACTTGATGCGCTTGAGAGGTTTCCATTTTTTGCCAAACACCCAATAGTGTTACAGCAAGAAAAAGGGAAGGTGGCATGCATCAGATCAGTGATCAGACTACTAATTAATAAATTAATAAATTTGTGGTATATAATATGAACCATTTAAGATGCTCTCCATATCAGCTCCTATCTGCTCCGACACACATCTCTCTTGCCATCTTATTTGTTATATTTTCGATCCAACAGCTGTTTGCCATAAGCATCTGTTCTCCTTTTTTTTAGTGCCTCAAGCGCATGGTGGTTGTAGACCGACATTTTTATTAATATCCAAAGTTTAATAGAAATTAATTAATATATTTGGATCTGCTGAAAAGTTATAAAAATATCTGTACCGGCCGAAAAATGGCCGGTACACAAATTTTTTTTTTTTAAAGATGGACATAGCGGCTAGAAGAAAAAGTCGTAGAAAACTCGAATTGAAGGACCGATGTTTTTTTTTTACAATGTTATATGACACTAAAGTTTATTGTTCGCATGCGGCTAATGAATTTAATTTGATAATAACCAGCATTCTAAAATTGAGTACCGATGTTTTATGCACGGCCTAATGACGACAGAAGTGCATCGATGTTTCAGTGCAAAAACATCAGCGACGCACTGATGTTTTTTTAGCACTACCCTGCTTAATTGCCAATGCTAAGTCTAATAAAACATCAGCAATGCACCGATATTTTTTTAGCACTACCCGGCTAATAGAACATCGATGTTTCATTGCAAAAACATGGATGATGCACCGATACATGCAACCGATGTAACACACGCATCCAACCAAATGCATTTGTTTGATCTTAGCCAAACCGAGTGCAAACTTCAATCTGAGTTTCCTACGACTTTTTCTTCTAGCCAACTATGCTATGCCCATCCTAAAAATAAAAAAAAATAAAAAATAAAAAATTTTGGGTACCAGCCATTTTCCGGCCGGTACTGAATTAAATTGGGTACCGGCCAGAAAATGGCCAGTACGGATATTTTTATAACTTTTCAACGGATCTGGGTATATTAATTAATTTCTATTAAACTTTGGATATTAATAAAAATGTCGGGTTGTAGACTTGTAGCCTGTGGTGGATTTAGGAGTGCAAACGGATCGGATACGGATACGGATATCCGCTTTTTATAATGATGAATAACATAAATTTTTTCATATTATATATATATAGTCAGGCTAAATTGTTTCCGGAAGCACCTCGACCGAAGTGCTTACGGGGTCAAATTTTAATATTTGATGTTCGAAACGTCGATCTAAGTAGCTCAATAAATTGGTTATATAATAAACATATAGAATACCGATTTTTACTATTTTTAGAATTTTTTAACTATTTTTTATGATTTTTGAAATATGGTCTCTTTTGACTTAAAAATACTTTTATTTTTAGGTCAAAAAAGTCCATCTTTCAAAAATCATAAAAAATAGTTAAAAAATTTCAAAAATAGTAAAAATCGGTATTCTACATATTTATTATATAACCAATTTATTGAGCTATTTAGTTCGACGTTTCGAACATCAAATGGCTAAATTTGACCCGTAAGCACTTCGGTCGAAGTGCTTCCGGAAGCAATTTAGCCGGACTATATATATATATATACACACACATTGGACTGCAAACTGTTGGATTCGAAGTTCAAATAGTCAATCTAAAGGGCTTAATATGTTCTCCATATCAAAATGTGTTTGGAGACCAAATTTTATATTTTTTGGAAATTTTTTACTATTTTTTAGAATTTTTGAAAATTGATGTTTTTCAGAAATTTCTGAACCATAGAAAAACAACGATTTTAAAAAATTCTAAAAAAATAGCAAAAAATTTCCAAAAAATATAAAATTTGGTCTTCAAATACATTTTAATATGGATATCAAATTGAACGGTTTGGATCGGTTGTTTTGAAGTCAAAACCAATAATTTATAGTCCAATGTACAAGAGGGCATATACATTGCAATGCACCATAGCCCAACTCTCTCTCTCTCTCTCTATATATATAGTGAGTGGCTACTCTACTTACATAAGCATATGAGAGCATATGCTTATAAGCCCTTTTTTCATTTTCAATGTCTAAATGGTCGATCTGAAGCGCTCAACATGTTCTCCATATTAATATGTGTTTGGAAACAAAATTTTACATTTTTTGGAATTTTATTACTAATTATTTAGAATTTTTTAAAATAGCATTTCTCAGATTTTTTTTTATTATTTTTTTTACCATATTAAACCACTGTTTTGAAAAATTCTAGAAAAATAGTAAAAAAATTTCAAAAAATGTAAAATTTCGTTTCCAAACACTTATTAATATGGAGAGCATGTTGAGCGCTTTAGATCGACCATTTGAATATTGAAAACACAAAAATGACTTATAAGCATATGCCCTCATATGCTTATGTAAGTAGAGTAGCCAACCTCTATATATATATAGAGGAGGGATCTAGTTACCACAATTTTGAGTTACAACAAAGTTACCACAACCATTTTCTACTTATTCAAATTCCAAATCGTCAATCCAAACCGTTCAACATGATCTCCACAATAAAATGTGCTTCCAGATCAAATTTTACATTTTTTTGAATTTTTTTACTATTTATTAAGTATTTTACAAAAACTAGTCAAATTCAGACCATTGAATTTTGTACCCATCTTAATAAATAGTAAAAAAATTCAAAAAAATGTAAAATTTAATCTAGAAGCACATTTTATTGTGGAGATCATGTTGAACGGTTTGGATCGACAATTTGGAATTTGAAAATGTAGAAAATGATTGTGGTAACTTTGTTGTAACTCAAAATTGTGGTAACTAGATCCCTCCTCATATATATATATAGAGTATGGCTAATTTGCTTCCGGAAGCATTTCGACGAAGTGCTTACGGGGGCATATCTTAGTATTTGATGTTCAAACAACAAATCCAAACCGTTAGATGTTCAATCTATATTAAAATGTACTTGGAGACCAAATTTTACATTTTTTGGAATTTTTTTACTATTTATTAAGCTGGTTTGAAAACTGTTGTTTTTATTAAATTTTTGCAGCATTGAAAAACAGCGGTTTTCAAACCAGCTTAATAAATAGTAAAAAAATTCCAAAAAATGTAAAATTTGGTCTCCAAGTACATTTTAATATAGATTGAACATCTAACGGTTTGGATTTGTTGTTTGAACATCAAATACTAAGATATGCCCCCGTAAGCACTTCGGTCGAAATGCTTCCGGAAGCAAATTAGCCATACTATATATATAGAGAGAGAGAGATAGGCTAATGTCATAACGTTATAACTTCGGCCCGAAGTTATAACGAGTCATTTTTGCAATTTCAAAATCCAAACAACCGATCCGAACCGTTCAACATGTTCTCTATATTGAAATGTGCTTGGAGACCAAATTTTACATTTTTTGGAATTTTTTTGCTATTTATTAAGCCACTTTGAAAATACTGATCCGGTGGTCCAGAAAATTTTACTGTTTTTTACTATTCACAGTAGATCTGCGATTTTCAAAGTGGCTTAATAAATAGTAAAAAAATTCCAAAAAATGTAAAATTTGGTCTCCAAGCACATTTCAATATTTAGAAAAAGTTGAACGGTTCGGATCGGTTGTTTGGATTTTAAAAACTAATAAACGACTCGTTATAACTTCGGCCGAAGTTATAACGTTATGACATTAGCCTATCTATATATATAGAGAGGAGGGTTCCAATGCCTCATGTTTTTCATAACTCATCTACATCATATGTTATATCTTCGTTTTCAAAGTTCAAATTTTCGATCCAACCGTTCAACATGATATTCATACTAAAATATGCTTGGGGATGAAATTTTATATTTTTTGGAAATTTTTTACTATTTTTTAAGATGGGTACAAAATCACTGTTTTTGGACCGTTTAAAAAACAGTGATTTTCTACCCATCTTAAAAAATAGTAAAAAAATTCCAAAAATTATAAAATTTCATCTCCAACCATATTTTAGTATGGATATCATGGTGAACGGTTCGGATGGACAATTTAGACTTTGAAAACAAAGATATAGAACATGAGGTATGATGAGGCATTGGAACCCTCCACATATATATATATTAAACTATATGATATATATCTACTATTCGGATATTATCTACTAGTCGGATACGAATAATTAAATTTAAAATCATATATGTATCTGTATTCGCATGGATATTCATGTCTAATTTTTAGATACGAAACCGGATACGATGGATAATATCTGACCGGTTTGCACCCCTAGTGAATTAGATGTATGGCAACCTTATATGAAACATCAGTTTAATTAAGTAGATAGCATTTTTTATAACCATAAGAGTGAGTCTATGGTACTATGCATAGCACCGATTGATCCGTACTACGGATCAATATTTTCGTTTTCAAAATTCTAACGGTCGATCCGAACCGTTCAACATGATTTCCATATGATAATATACTTGTGGGCTAAATTTTTTATTTTTTAGATAGGTAGAAAAATCACTGTTTTTGGATGGTCCAGAATTTTCAGATCAAGTGATTTTCTATCTATCTTAAAATATAGTAAAAAAATTCGAAAAAATATAAAATTTAGTCTGCAAGTACATATTCATGTGGAGATCACGTTGAACGGTTCGGATCAACCATTAGAATTTTCAAAATAAAAATATGACTCCGTAGTACGGACTAATCTGTGCTATGCATAGTACCATAGACTCACTCTAACCATAAGCATATGTTCTATTAGATACATTTAAACATTTTCTATCTATATATTAATGTTGCAACGACTTTGCTATCAGATGGGTCATGGGTCTCTTTCTGCAAATTTCAAGTTTTTGTTTTTTTCAATGGGCGTGGAAAGCATAAAAGAGAAAAGGAACATCCTTTTAAACCGAAATGATGGACACATTTTTGGGTTATTTTGGTAGAAATTTTGTGCAAATCAAATATGTTATTTTAAGTAATCGAAATACTCTATGTTCGGTTTTTGTTCCAATATAGATTTTTAAGCTAGAAATTATAATAAACTTTTGAAAATTTTTGTCAGAATTGCAATTTCATAGTTATTCATGAAATAGACGGTGGACCCAATCTTTTTTTTTTCCAATATATATATTAAGCTAACAACTACAACAAGCTTTTTTTTTTTAAATTGATAGAATTTAAGAGACCGGGGCGGGACGCCATTGAACAGTAAAAACTTTTGGGCTTTTATCAGTGGGCCCAGCTACAAGTTCTCTTGATGGTTCAATCTTAAATTGGAACTAAAAAGCGCCCCTATGAATCTATGATCTAGGTTCAGTGTTAGCACAGTGTGTTACTGCTGTGAATTGCCTCCAAGATTAGCTGTCTTTTAGAGGCTCGGACCTACTTAGTTTTTGCAAACCCAAGTTTTCAATTATGAAACTGTGAATATTTATTTGAGCTTCAGGGCCTGTTCGGCCTAAAGGTGGGAACGGGAACGGGAATGAATTGGACTCCAATTTGAACTGACGTTTACTGTGCACGTGAGACAGAAAACACAAAGTTGAACTGAAATTTTTTTTTCCCACGCGCACAGTAATAGAGCCGAACAAGCCCCCAATGTTTCATCATAGATTGAAAACAATTATCAATTTATGATGATTTCTATCATTAAAAAATCAATCAGTATTAATTAGAACCTGGAGAGCTAATATTACGAAATGACAATTTTCTCCATGTGAGAGTTCGTAGTTTCAAAATCTGAATGGAAACTTATAAATATTGAAATTTGAAAGATCAAACAAATCTCCATCGTTTTCTAAAAAAAAAAATATAGAACTTATACAACTAATACTATGAGCAACTACTATGCAGATTCAGTATAATTAAATGAATTAAAAACAAGTCATAAAAGAACAAATGTGATGTGCATTCAGAGCTTACAGTACAATAATGTAATATATGTGCTATGTGCACCAACATTATAAAAAAGTTGATGATGCACAACTTTTGTAGATATAGTCGTTGATATGATGATATGAAGATGATTTTGTAGACCAAAATGTGCCAACCTTGTAATCAAGGCTTTGGCCTCACCACTATACCCGCCACTTTTTTAAAAAGAGACTTGGAGAATAGATTGCAACGGCCACCATGCACCGGCCTCCAATTAAAAGAGACTTTTCTCTCTCTCTCTCCCCGGCGCTTTTGTTAGATGGGATGTTCTTCCAGCCCAACCGACAATTTGTTTGTTTACCGGGTTCGGATCCTACATTTAAGATCCGATTAATTGACAATTTTCAACATGATTCGATATATCTAGGCAGTGTGGCGGATTCAAGATTTTTGTCAGGGAGGGCAAGAAAATAGCGAATCGGATTTAAATAGTTAATCAAATTCAAATCTATTAGCTAATCGGGTACTATATAAAAAAAACAATGCTCTGACTTCAAATTGTCAATGCTCTAACTTCTAATTCTAATTATCAATCAAAATTCAAAAAAATTATCATACTTTTAACTCTAAATTTAACTCAAATTACAAATTAAAATTCCAGAAAGAGATAAAGTTGGTCCGAATCTATAAATCTCCATAAAAATTCAAAATCCAGGAGGGACAGTTGCCCCCCTGGCTCAATGTGGGTCCGCCCCTGTCCGGATCGTCCGATTAGAATCCGGACCAATCCGACCGAGGTTAAATTTAAAGACATCGTTAATATTTCCAGATTCTGATCGGACGGTCCGGATCTAAACTAAAATATTGGGTTAGAGGATCCGAATTCAGTGTTTCATGCATTTACAGAATTAAACGGATTTTGGGTCGGTCTACAAATCCAATAGGAAGTGACGGTTCTTTATCATGATTCATGAGGTTGTTTGTTACCTTTATTTTAATTAATTGCACAATTTAGGGAGAGGCAAGGAATAAAGGCGATATTAAAGCGATCGATACCGCGATACAATTAATTGTTTGTGTTCATGATCTAACTGGATGTACGGACGAATTCAAACCCTGTTTTTTAATTATGAGATATCTACTTTTTAAATTTCACAAAACTTGAACTATCATATTTAAAGAAACTAGATTAATCAAGTCATGCATGCTGCATGCAAATGTGAAATGTTAGTTTGCCAAGGTCAAATAAGATTCTTGTAGTGCTACCATTTTGACGAGACAATGTGAATGCAATTCTGATTCAGACTTCTATTATAAAGTTAATTCTCGCCTAATTGTAAGAAAGATTTCCAAGTAATCGCAGCAAGTTACACTGAAATATTTCATGTTTCTCCATAAAAAATCATAAAAAATCAATTTACTTTATGAGTAATATATTTATGGCTCTCGCATAATACACTGAAATACATATACATTATTTCTTTTCATGTAATAATATTTCCTATAATTATGCGGTTAACAAAAAACAATGAAAATACTATTTATATGGCCATATATACAATGTAAGTGGATCCCTCTTTATATATATTCTCTCTCTCTCTATATATATAGAGAGAGATGGGCTACGGTGCTTTGCAAATTAAAACACTCTCTTTAATTCGGACCATTTTTTTAATTTGCAAAACTCAAACAACCGATCCGAACCGTTCAACATGTTCTAAATATTGAAATGTGCTTGGAGACCAAATTTTACATTTTTTGGAATTTTTTTACTATTTATTAAGCCACTTTGGAAATTGCTGATCCGGTGGTCCAGAAATTTTTACTGTTTTTTACTGTGGACCACCGGATCAGCGATTTCCAAAGTGGCTTAATAAATAGTAAAAAAATTCCAAAAAATGTAAAATTTGGTCTCCAAGCACATTTCAATATTTAGAACATGTTGAACGGTTCGGATCGGTTGTTTGAGTTTTGCAAATTGAAAAAGTGGTCCGAATTAAAGAGAATGTTTTAATTTGCAAAGCACCGTAGCCTATCTATATATATATATGGGCTATTGTGCTTTGCAAAGTAAATGGTCACTTTTACTTCAGATTTTGAACCATCCGATCCCGCTTTAGATCAGCGCCAGATCGGATCTCTGATCAGCTGAATAATGCGCTGAAACGCTTCTCCAGCGACAAAACTTTTCTAAAAACTGGAGGCGTCCATTCCAACTAAAACCCTCAGCCCCGTCCCCCCTCTCTCTCTTTGCGATTTCCTGGAACCCCCTCCTTCCTGCCCCGCTCTCCTCTCTTTCGGTGAAATCGCCAAGCCTTAGCGAACCCTAGTCTCCGCCTTCGCCTCCGTACCCTTCTCCGCCGATCAAGCTCTCTACACCTCCCTGCCGCTTTCTCCTTTTCCGCACAGGGGATGTCAATCTCACAGCGGCACTGACATAGAAGCTCTCCTCCGTACCCTTCTTGCGAATTTGGGTATTACCGGGGTTACATTTGACTCGGTAAAGAGTATTACCGGGGTTAATTTTGACTCGGTAAAAAGTATTACCAGGTTTAATTTGACTCGGTAAAAGGAGCATGATTCAGCCTTCCTGTAAGCTCTAGTCACTGACCTAGTTGGAATGGACGCCTCCAGTCTTTAGAAAAGTTTTGTCGCTGGAGAAGCGTTTCAGCGCATTATTCAGCTGATCAGAGATCCGATCTGGCGCTGATCTAAAGCGGGATCGGATGGTTCAAAATCTGAAGTAAAAGTGACCATTTACTTTGCAAAGCACAATAGCCCATCTCTATATATATATATATATCTGACATATATGGAAAGGTCCTTATTGGTCCCAAAAGGAAATTTTCCTCATAAAAAGTGGTCAACCACTCGAGAAAATCACATACCAATTGAGGCAGGAATCTGATTACTCTTCTCTCTCTTTTAATTTCTTGTATATTCTTTAATAATCTCAAAATTGCATAGTTTTCCCTCTAAAATTCAAAATATTATATTTACCCTTCTAAATTATAAAAACTTGCATTTTCAATTCAAACACATTTTAAATTTATAAAGTTCTTATTTCACCCAATATTAAAAAAATAAAAATGTACAGTCCGTGTAACAAAACTATTCAGTCTTCAAATTGGTCATTTTTCGAGAGCAAATAATTTATTTCCTTACTTGTGACACATACACAATAGGCACATGCTTGTGTGTGCAACACGGGTAAGAAAAAAAATTATTCGCCCTCACAACCAGCCAATTAGCATATTGAACATTATATTAAACATGCTCCATTCTTTATTTTATTAATAAATGCTAAAATTTGTATTTATAAATTTAAAATTAGTTTTATTATAAAGGAAATAAATGAGTAAATATGTGAGTTTTTGAAATTTCAAAGGATAAATTTGATTTATGGATTTTAGAAGACAAAATGTATAATTTCAATATTTTTGAAGGGTATACATAAAATTCCATTTCTTCCTTCCTTTCTTAGTTTTTTTTTAATGCATCGCCTCAACGGCGCTCCGCCGCTCCGTGTCTAAAAAAAAATGTTACAAAGAAGGTCAATAAATGTTAATAAATGTCAATACCAAAGTATTTCATTTTTAATTTTTATTTTGCTTCTGAATGGTTGGCGAAAGCCAACAATTTGTCATTTTATTCAGTGGTTTGGCTTTTCCTAATTATTTAATTAACCACCTCATCAAACATGTTCCTCTTTTCCTGCTCTCTTTTCATTACGTAAGATCTCTTCTTCTTCTTTTTTTGAACTGGATATCATAAAGGTGTAGTCTTGCACTGCCGTAAAATGTTAATGTTATAATGAAAATTTTATTTTAAAGAAAAATATATATCCCATTCAGAGGCTTCAGAATTTTCGTCGGGGGCAAAAAATAGTAAATCGGGTTTAAATAGCTAATCGGATACTAGATAAAAAATAATACTCTGACTTCTAATTCTAATTACCAATTCGAATTAAAAAAAAATTATTCTAATTTTAATTCTAAATTTAACCCAAATTACATATCAAAATTTCAGAGAGGGAAAAAAAAATTCAAGAGGAACAAAGTTAGTCCGAACCTATAAATCTTTATAAAATTTCAAAATCCAGCCCCCACTTGGTCCGCTCCTGGTCCCATTAAAAACACACAAAAAGAAAATAAAAGGTAGAAAGGTTAGAAAATAATAATTTCCTCATAAATCAAACGGCTGCAAAGACACCCAATGCCAATGGCCAACGCATTGCAGCATTGGAAAGAATAAGGAGACCCACTCAACAGGAAAGAGGAAAGGTAGGGGCTTTTCTATTTTATATTTCCAAAGGTAGTATACTCCCAAAGAAAGAGAGAAAACAAAGGTAGCATTTGTTGCTAAGTTGATTCTAGCTGGAAGTGATTTGGCAGAATTTTTAGTGGCTTGAAAGTTTCAAATTAAATTAAGTTATTATTAATAAAGTTCAAAAAATCTGTGTTCCTCTAAAATTTATGTTATTCTAAATTATCGAAATACTCATTTTTAATGTCTTTGATTTAGTGGCAAATAGTAATGTTTTTCGTATAAGTTGTAAGTTCAAAAATCCGAATGAGGATGAATTCTTTATATATATAGATATTGTAATTGAAAACTAGACCTTCATTTTTTAAAGAAAACTATTGAATTTGTTAATAATAATTACGATTAATCTAATGTTTTAAATAATTAGTTACTTTGACAATTTTCGCTGCTTGAACTCCCAACTTTTACTCAAAAAAAAAAAATCTCCAATCTCCACTGAAACACATTCGGCGATGTTTACGGATAAACATTTTGACAGAGCAGTTTTTAATTCATGTAGCGCACAAGTCATATGCAGTAGTGTTGTTTTAACTATTGTTTGTGCGCTGCATGAATTAAAAACTGCTCTGTCAAAATCTTCACCCAATGTTTACATCTAGAAGTAAACAAACAACTTCAAAACTCAGTTTCATTTAAGTTAAAAAAAACATTACAAAAATGAATTAACCCAAATGATGGAGTGCATATCCGCATATAATTGTTTGATCCAAAACAAGGTTTTGCTGCGAAAAATTAGGTTTAACTTTTGAATTGATATCCTATTACTATAGAATAATGTACATACAATCATTACAACAAATGATTTGTACATGACTACATCATCCAAGGTTTGGGCAAAAGGGCAATAGTTAATTTAATATACTACAAGAACCAAGCTAACTATTAAATAAAAGAAAATTGCCCCTCCTAAATAAATAATAGAGGATGTGGGGCTCCCAGCTTGGGAGTTGGGAACTCTCATTAATTTTTTAACTAAAAAAAACTCTCACTCTTTTTCTTTACATTTTCAATAAATTCGATTTGTGCTAATATAGTATAACTACGGTTAAAGATATTAACAAAACTATTTTAACTTCAAACAACGCACTGTATTAAAAGAGTAAATGATTGATGCGCTATATAAAGTGGAACCAGCTGTCAATATCTTTGCCTTGTAATGACTCCAAATCAAGCAACAAGACGGGTTGACATTATCTGCACTCTTTTTAAATAACTGGAGTGAAAATAAAATATTTGCTATTCATATTCTAGCTTGAGCCTTTTTTGGGATAAAATGAGTCCAATATATATATGAGGCCATTCACTTACATTGTATATATGGCCATATAAATATTATTTTCATTGTTTTTTGTTAACCTCATAATTATAGGAAATGTTATTACATGAAAAGAAATAATGTATATGGGAAATTGCTAATATGCTATGCATAGCATAGAGGGCCTCCATGCTATGGTTTAATATTTGAGTTTTCAAAATTCTAACGGTCGATCCGAACCGTTCAACATGATCTCCATCTGAATATGTACTTCCAAACTAAATTTAACATTTTTCAGAATTTTTTTACTATTTTTTTAGATAGGTAGAAAATCACTTGATCTGAAAATTATGTACCATTCAGATCAAGTTATTTTCTACCTATCTAAAAAAATAGTAAAAAAATTCTGAAAAATGTAAAATTTGGTTTGCAAGTACATATTCATATGGAGATCATGTTGAACGGTTCGGATCGACCATTAAGATTTTGAAAACTCAAATATTGAGCCGTATCACGGAGGCCCTCTATGCTATGCATAGCACCGTAGCCAACTCCAATGTATATGTATTTCAGTGTATTATGCGAGAGCCATAAATATATTACTCATAAATTAAATTGATTTTTTATGAATTTTCACGGAGAAACATGAAATATTTCAGTGTAACTTGCTGCGATTACTTGAAATCTTTCGTACAATTAGGCGAGAATTAACTTTATAATAGAAATCTGAATCATAATTACATTCACATTATCTCGTCAAAATGTAGCACTACAAGACTCTTATTTGACCTAGGCAAACTAACATTTCACATTTGCATGCATGACTTGATTAATCTAGATTCTTTAAATATGATAGTTCAAGTTTTGTGAAATTTAAAAAGTAGATATCTCATAATTAAAAAAAAAAACAGGGTTTGAATTCGTCCGTACATCCAGTTAGATCATTAACACAAACACTTAATTGTATCGCGGTATCGATCGCTTTAATATCGCCTTTATTCCTTGCCTCTCCCTAAATTGTGCAATTAATTAAAATAAAGGTAACAAACAACCTCATGAATCATGATAAAGAACCGTCACTTCCTATTGGATTTGTAGACCGACCCAAAATCCGTTTAATTCTGTAAATGCATGAAACACTGAATTCGGATCCTCTAACCCAATATTTTAGTTTAGATCGGGACTGTCCGATCAGAATCTGGAAATATTAACAATGTCTTTAAATTTAAAAACACTGATTTTAAAAAATTCTATAAAAAATAGTAAAAAAATTCCAAAAAATGTAAAATTTGGTCTCCAAGCACATTTTAATATGGAGATCATGTTAAAAGTTTCGGATCGACTATTTGAACTTTGAAATTGAAGATACGGACGGTAAGTAAAATAGGGACTTTAATTCCCAAAGCATGATAGCCCACCTCTATATATATATAACTAATGGGTGGAGGAAATGAGTAGTATTTTTCATTGTTAATTAAAGAATTCCCCTAGGAGGCATTGGTGCAGACAGCTGCTGATATCATAGCGATATTCTTCTACTAATGATAGCTTAAGCTCACCACATAATTAATCATTCATTCATTCTAGATGTTACATATATAGTTGTGTGTTTTACTAATATTTAATTAGGGTTTTTGTGAAAACCGGATTCAGAACTAAAATGCCAAATTTCATTACAGCCAATGTCTTTATGATTATTTTTATTAATTATTTTCCACTATTAATTAATTAAGTATTCAATTCATCACAAATAGACAATTGAGAAAATTACCTAAACGCAGCTTCTGCCAAGGCTTAAAAAAAAAAAGAAAATTACCTAAGCGGTTGAAAAATCAACGAAATTAAATTCAATTGGTCATTTTGTTAGAATTGTTCTATAAGGCAAAATTATCTAGATTGAAATTGTTAATTTCTAAAATTAAATATGAGTGAACCTAATTGCATTGCATTAATAAATGGGTCTGAAATTTCTGCTCTGCTTACTGATGGGTGCAATCAAGTGGTGCGACGAACTGGTGCATAGTATTATAAATATACATGCACAGGTCATTTTTCGGTTGGCCATTTTGTTCACTCCACTTCAGAAACCGAGAGAGAAAGAGAAAGACAAGAGGGGACTGTTAGTTGGCGCTGGCACACCGACTTGTAGTTGTTTATTAACTTGTTTGTGTGGATACTAGTAGAGACGTGGTTGTCATTGCTGTTGTGTGGATCCGACATGAAGTATACAAAGTGAAGAAGATTACTGTTAGAATCTGAATTGAATTATTGCACCTATAACCTATCCGACATCCCTACACATTTATAAATTGGTGGGTGCCTTGTATGAAGTTGTTTAAATTGGGGTTGTCCTAAATTTCTTAAAAGACAGTTTAATTTGGACTTAACTACCTAATTATCGTCGTGACCCCAAAGATATATGCATACACCCAAAAGGGTACCAATAATTAAATAATTATATATGCCAGAGAGTTGTTAACTAAGGTCAGGAAGTGGAGATATTTTATAGATAGTGATATCTCATCTTCTCCCTATCCGAAATAGATGGCATAGGTATAGCTGAAGGGGGGAATTTTTTTATCCGTAAAATTATTAAAATCACGGAAATTAAAAAAGTGCATCATTTCCAACAGAAAGATTCTCATTGAGTCCGATCTAAATATTATAAATCGGATTCAATGATTCAGATTTTTTTTTTTTTAGTTTGGATCCGGACCGTCCGATTAGAGGAGAATCAAGCTCAGGTCCACAGATGATTCCAAAAAAGTATAATATTTGGATCTGGACCATTGAGCCAGATCCATATATTTTGGATCGGACTCAATGAGTCAGATCTTCCTATATTTGTTGAAAACGATACACTCTTTCTATTTCTGTATGTCTGAATTTAATAATTTTTATGAATAAAAAATTTTCTAGCTGAAGCATGAACAATTTTTTATTTTATTTTACATTTTGGGTCGGTAGGAGAAAATCATTCAATTGTCGTCAAAGGCTTGATCAAAGCTGTGGAAAAGCTGAGACAGAGATCTAGCATTAGATTATTGTAAAAATATTTATATTTCAGATGAAATATTAATGATTTATATTTTTTTTTATGGTTTAAATTTTGGGTTGTTATTTTGAGTGCTGAAATCACAATATTGAGATTTTTGGGTTGTTATTTTGAGTCCAGCTAATGTCATAATGTTATAATTTCAACCTAAGTTATAATGAGTCAGTTTTTGTGATTTTAAAGTCCGAACAGTCGATCGGAACCGTTCAACATGATCTCCATATTAAAATGTGCTTGGAGACCAAATTTTATATTTTTTTTGAATTTTTTTACTATTTTTTTAGATGGGTACAAAATCACTGTTTTTAGATAATTCTGGACCATCCAAAACAGTGATTTTGTACCCATCTAAAAAAATAGTAAAAAAATTCCAAAAAAATATAAAATTTGGTTTCCAAACACATTTTAATATGGAGATCATGTTGAGCGGTTTAAATCGACTATTTGAACTTTGAAATCACAAAAAATAACTTGTTATAACTTAAGCTGAAATTATAACGTTATGGCATTAGCTGTACTCTATATGTGTGTGTGTGTCTATATATATATATAGACATGATTTGGTCTTTAAACACATTTTAATATGTAGATCATGTTGAGTGATTCAAATCGACTATTTGAATTTGAAATCGCAAAAAATGACCTTTTATAACTTAGACTGAAATTATAACATTATGACATTAGCCGTACTCTATATGTGTGTCTATATATATGTCATTTCAGTGCTTATTCAATGTGTTAGTAAATCAATCAAAGTTTAAAATTTAGCAAAATACAAAGTATATTGAATATTGATGATAATCGATCATAGACACAAAGGGCCACAAAAATTAAATTTCTCAACTAGTGCCTATCATAAAAATGCACAGCCAATTATTTTCTTACAATTGCAATGACTACTTTCCATTAAAATGCATTTGAGCTTAAATAAAATAAGTAAAAAATTTAAATAGGAAAAAAATCCGGTATATGTAATAAAAAATTTCTCTATGCTCTCAACGTTATAAAATTTGAGCACCTATAAATTTTACTTTTGCCATTGCCAACTCGAATTGATCATATGAAACAAAAACGTTATATTTAAATTATTTGTATAACAGATTAACAGATGAATATTAATATTTTCATAATGACATATCTTCAAATTAATATACGACGGAACATATAAAAAAGCTATCATCTACAAAAATAAAAGAGAAAAAAATCAACAACCTGAGAAAAAAAAATTAGAAAGCGTAAATGTAGAGTCAGGTGTCCTGAATTCACATCACCTCAGGTTACCTGACTGTATCCAATTACGATCGGATGGCTCTTTTAACATGACACGAATCTCAAAACAAACCCCCTACAGTTTTCATAGGCACCAGATTGAGTTTGGCCGAAATAGAATTAAGTTGGACCGACCGTTTCAATTGCTTGAGTCAGGTAACAGGGTGGATACGGATCCAGGTGTCCTGGTGACTACCACTTTACAAGCGCAGCAGTCTAGCACAGTCTAGCACTTGAGCATGATCATAGATGTATATAAGGAGTATTTTTTATCCATAGAAATTAATAAAATAAGATATACGGAAATAAAAAGAGTATTTTGTTTGCAATATTTTTAGAAAAATTGAGATCAACGGTCCGATTCAAAATTTTAATATTTTTTTATTCATTCTGAACAACTTTGATGGAAAAAAATGTTAAAATTATGAATCGGACCGTTGATCACGATCTTTCTAAAAATGTTTCAAATCAAATATTATTTCTATTTCCGTATATTTTATTTTATGAATTTTTATAGATTACAAAATCTCGTACATAAGCCGAAAGCGTTGTAATCCTCTGAGGTAACAGAATATTTCTTTTTAGATCCGCACCGTTTGATCAGGTGAAATATATGGAACCTCTATTATATTAGTGCGAATTCCGATCGGACGGTCCGAATCTAAACAGAAATATTTTGCTACCTTGGGTGAAATGAATTACTTCAATTGGGCATGGCGCCAAAAACGAAGAGTTTAAAAAAAAAAAAAAACGACGAGTTTCCCTAGACCGGGTCTTTGTAAGGTTCAATTATCGCCGCTAGGGATCGGAACCACCGGATCATCTGCTGCATCGAGACCACAAATTTTTGTTGCGTCATCCAACTTCTGAATTCTCATGCTCTGAGATATCTCATATTTTGCGTGACTTAATAGAAAATCTCAACCGTTCAAATATGTTCTGCACGAATGTCAAAGCTCCAATAATACTGGTCCTGCGCTATCTCGAATAGGCACCGGACACGTCAGTCACGCAAAATATGAGATATCTCAGAGGATACGCAAGAGCTTCCCCCAAGCAAAATCAAATTTTCCTTTTTTTTTTTCCTACCCTAAATGTTATTCTAAATTATATAATAATCCATGCATTAAAAAAATGAGCACAACCATGTTGATTTACATGTATGAGCTAAATATCCAGAAAAAAATTAGTTACCACTCCAATCTTTCAAAATTCTAATATTACCATCTATTTCTTCAATTCGGAAGTTATCGTAGACGTCAAACCAATATGCGCACCAATTTGGACTAGGGCGCAGAACCATATGTGCGCACCAACTTTTTTATTCTTTATGTTTTGTTTTGTTATGTTTGGGATTAAAAAAAATTGGTGTTCAGTTCAAATTAAATGGAGAAATTGTAGAAACTAACTTGATTAAAAAAATAGAATTCAAATTAAACGCACATGGTTAACAAATAAAAGTTTGTATTAAGTTTGAACTAAAAATTAGAATCCAACTTACTAAAAATTAAACACAGTGTGTGATAAGTTTGTACCACAACATAGCTAACAAATAGAACCTAAAAAATTACAACTTGAATTAAAAATTACGAATTCGCACATGATCATCTCTTGGATGATGAAACTACAAAACACCACAACGAAAAAAAAATATTGTTAGATTTCATGATTGTTAATTCGAAACACGTAAATTAAAAAAAAAAAACCTTATTGGGTATGATTTCTACCATTTCTAGCATTTCTGGCATTCTTTTCGAGTGTTGCTCTGCTGCCCTAGTGTCCCCTTCATCTCCCTTCTATTATGTTCATCTATATGAGGATCCGGTTGTATCGCCTCCTATCCAACTTGATTAACTGATGCTCTGTAACTAAAATCGGTCTGTTGTGCGTCGTTCGACCACACTGATTGTCATGCACATGGAATTTACCACTCCATGTGTTGATGAGTGTCTCAATGGAATAGTAGTAATTTACGCACGAAGGCAGTTTTAACAAAGTTACAATTTGTAAGTAATGTCATCCTGAAATAAAGTAATTATTATGAAAATATTAATAAAGACTTATATCTTAGACGACACATCGACAACACATGAACACATGATATCTCGGTTAGCTGAGACTTCTGACACAAACAATTTTTTTTTTTTTTGCAATCAATTGTACTCTCTTGGTTGGTCTATGACCAGTTGAACACTACATGAGTCGGAAAGCTAAGAAAGTTTGAGCTGAGAATTTGAAGAAAAAATATATATATACGTCGTATACGTATTATAGTATGATTTGAATAGGTTTCTTTAATTTTGTTCCCGTAGGGTTACGAAGTTCTTTAGAAGTTTAATAATAAATTTAAAATATTAATAAAAATAAAGCCAGACTCTCTGACCCATGTCTCACATTTATATGAATCATGTTATAGTTCCATTCTTATGTTTTTTAGTGACTTAATTTTTTTATTTTGAGCTTTAAAATTATGAATTGGGTTATGGTGTTTTGAAAAGTAAATAAGTTGTTTTACTTCCCGCTCATATATTTATTTTTAAAGTTTAAATAGTTGATTCAAACTTCTCAACACGATATTCATTTCAAATTTTACATTGTTTTGAATTATTTTTTTTAGAATTTTTGAAAATCACTGTTTTTTGTATTTTTTTTTTATTTAATGAAAAGCTAAGATTTTCAAAAATTATAAAAAATTCAAAAAAATAACAAATTTGATCTCCAAGCATATTTTAATATGAAGATTATTGTTGAAATGTTCAAATCAACTATTTGAATTTTAAAAATGAAAATATGAGCGAGAAGTAAAACAACATCTTTACTTTTCAAAGCATCAAACTCTAAAATTATTATTATTAATAATTTATAATGTGAACACAAATAATAAAGAAGCTTCAACCTAAAGTGAAAATGAACATGTAATTCGGAAAAATAGATGTTTTAAATAGATTTTGTTGTTTTCTAATTTGAAAAAAAATACCCTAACAGCTGTCAATGCAAGTTCTATTACATGTGCATTTTAGTTTTTTTTTAACTGATGCAAGAGAAGAACTAAACAAAAATTTAAACAAGTATATGATATTTTTTTCAACTTCATACACCTATTACTTCCAAAGTTTGGAGTCATGTGTCGTCTGACTGGATTCAGTACTGCCGACATTTTTATTAATATCCAAAGTTTAATAAAAATTAATTAATATACCCAGATCTCTGAGAATTAATACAAATATTCATACCGGTCATTTTCTAGCCGGTACACTATTTTTTTTTTGCTGTTTTACACCTTATAAAATACCCATCTTTCTTTCTCTCCATCTCACAACTCACTCAACTCACAAAAGAGAAAGAGAGGAAGGGACAGAGAGAGTAAGAGAAGGCGATTTTTGAGACGAAAAAACCGATATTTGAAGGGGCCAAAAGGACGAACAATAGCAACTGAGATAAGTCGTCCTATCGTGACATAGCGAGAGAATAGTCAATTAGTGATCGAGATAAAATTAAGAGGAAATACAAGTGTCCGGTATACCCTGATAAAAAGACATGCCAATCATTCATATAGCCGAAATTTCATAGTGATGAAATTTGAGACGATAACTTTGCAAGTAATGTCATTCTGAAATAAAGTAATTATTATGAAAACATTAATAAAGATTTGTATCTTAAACGACAACACATCGACACGACGAGCTGAGACTTCCGACACAAACAATCAATTTTTTGTTTGCAATCAATTGTACTCTCTTAGTTGGTCTATGAACAGTTGAACACTACACATGAGTCGGAAAGCTAAGAAAGTTTGAGCTGAGAATTTGAAGAAAAAATATATATATACGTCGTATGCGTATTATAGTATGATTTGAATAGGTTTCTTTAATTTTGTTCCCGTAGGGTTACGAAGTTCTTTACAAGTTTAATAATAAATTTTAAAATATTAATAAAAATAAAGTCAGACTCTCTGACCCATGTCTTACATTTATATGAATCATGTTATAGTTCCATTCTTATATTTGATAGATATTAAGATTATAAGAAGTATATTGGTAGATGTTTTTTAGTGACTTAATTTATTTATTTGAGCTTTAAAATTATGAATTGGCCTGGTTATGGTGTTTTAAAAAATAAATAAATTGTTTTACTTCCCGCTCATATCTTTATTTTTAAAGTTTAAATAGTTGATTCAAATTTCTCAACATGAAATTCATTTCAAATTTTACATTGTTTTGAACTTTTTTATTTTTATTTTTTATTAATGAAAAGTTATGATTTTCAAAAATTATAAAGAATTAGTAAAAAAATTCAAAAAATAACAATTTGGTCTCCAAGCATATTTTAATATGAAGATTATGTTGAAATGTTCAAATCAACTATTTGAACTTTAAAAATGAAAATATGAACGAGAAGTAAAACAACAACTTTACTTTTCAAAGCATCAAACTCTAAAATTATTATCATTAATAATTTATAATGTGAACTCAAATAATAAAGAAGCTTCAACCTAATATGAAAAATGAACATGTAATTCGGAAAAATAGATGTTTTAAATAGATTTTGTTGTTTTCTAATTTGAAAAAAATACACTAACAGCTGTCAGTGCAAGTTCTATTGCATGTGCATTTTAGTTTTTTTTTAACTGATGCAAGAGAAGAACTAAACAAAAATTTAAACAAGTATATGATATTTTTTTCAACTTCATACACCTATTACTTCCAAAGTTTGGAGTTATGTGTCGTCTGACTGGATTCAGTACTGCCGACCATTTTATTAATATCCAAAGTTTAATAGAAATTAATAAATCAATATACTCCGATCTTTGAGAATTAATAAATATATTTATACCGGTCAAAAAATGACCGGTATCCTTTTTATTGAAATACCGGCTATTTTCTTGCCGATACTCTATTTAACTAATTACTGGCTATTTTATGGCCGGTACTCTATTTTTTTTTTTTTGGCTGTTTTACATCCTATAAAATATCTATTTTTCTCTCTCCACCTCACAACTCACTCAACTCACAAAAGAAAAAGGGAGAAAGAGACACAGAGAGAGTAGGAAAAGGCGATTTTTGATGCGAAAATGTCGATATTTGAAGGGGCCAAAAGAATGAATAATAGCAACCGAGGTAAGTCGTCATATCGTGGCATAGTGAGAGAATGATCAATTAGTGATCGAGGTAAAATTGAGGAAAAAAAATACAAGTGTCCAGTATGATCTAATAAAAAGACATGCCAATCATTCATACAGCCAAAATTTCATAGTTATGAAATTTCAGACGATAACTTTGTAAGTAATGTCAGTCTGAAATAAAGTAATTATTATGAAAATATATTAATAAAGACTTGCATGTTAAACGACAACAATCAATTTTTTGTTTGCAATTAATTGTACTCTCTTGGTTGGTACATGAGTCGGAAAGCTAAGAAAGTTTGAGCTGAGAATTTGAAGTAAAAAAAAAAAAATATATATATATATATACGTCGTATACGTATTGTAGTATGATTTGAATATGTTTCTTTAATTTTGTTCCCGTAGGGTTACGAAGTTCTTTACAAGTTTAATAATAAATTTTAAAATATTAATAAAAATAAAGTCAGACTCTCTGACCCATGTCTCACATTTATATGAATCATGTTATAGTTCCATTCTTATATTTGATAGATATTAAGAATATACGAAGTATATTGGTAGATGTTTTTTAGTGACTTAATTTTTTTATTTTGAGCTTTAAAATTATGAATTGGGTTATGGTGTTTTGAAAAGTAAATAAGTTGTTTTACTTCCGCTCATATATTTTTAAAGTTTAAATAGTTGATTCAAACTTCTTAACACGTTATTCATTTCAAATTTTACATTGTTTTGAATTACTTTTTTTAGAATTTTTGAAAATCACTGTTTTTTTGTATTTTTTTATTTAATGAAAAGCTATGATTTTCAAAAATTATAAAAAATTAGTAAAAAAATTACAAAAAATTAACAAATTTGGTCTCCAAGCATATTTTAATATGAAGATTATGTTAAAAGGTTCAAATTAATTATTTGAATTTTAAAAATGAAAATAGGAGCGAGAAGTAAAACAACATCTTTATTTTTCAAAGCATCAAACTCTAAAATTATTATCATTAATAATTTATAATGTGAACTCAAATAATAAAGAAGCTTCAACCTAATATGAAAAATGAACATGTAATTCGGAAAAATAGATGTTTTAAATAGATTTTGTTGTTTTCTAATTTGAAAAAAAAATACACTAATTTGAATTTCACATTAGCTCGAATTTAACAACTACCCCCCCCCCCCCCCCCCCCCCCCCCCCCCGCCCCACACACACTTAACAGCTGTCAGTGCAAGTTCTATTACATGTGCATTTTAGTTTTTCTTTAACTGATGCAAGAGAAGAACTAAACAAAAATTTAAACAAGTATATGATATTTTTTTCAACTTCATACACCTATTACTTCCAAATTTTGGAGTTATGTGTCGTCTGACTGGATTCAGTACTGGCTCTTCTTGTTAAAAATTGCACTTCCTCCGTAAGAGCACAATTAATAAATGCAGTACCATTCAATACTTGTACTGGTACGAACTGAGAACATATTTTCTATGCAAAAGAACGTACGGCTACATCGTGGTGGCACATTACCAGTAGGGATAGAATCGTCGAGATCCACCTTTCGGAATTTTCAATGAATTAAGGGGAGAAAAGACAAACTACATACAGTTTTTCTTTCTTCTTTGGAAATAACTACATACAGGGGTCTAGGGACCCATATCCTCTGATGTAACAGAATATTTCTCTTTAGAATTTTGGACTGTCCGATCGGAATTCGGACCAATCCGGTCCAGCCTGGGGTGAAAGGCACAGACTCCTTTAATATTCGTGCAGATTATGTTTTAACGGTCTGGATCCAAACAAAAATATTTTGTTGCCTTAGGTTGATACGAATTTGTGGTCTAGGTGCAGCTATAATTTCTTTCTCTGAAAAATCAAACCCCATGTGCCCGAACTAAGAGCATCTACATTCCAGCAACTCAATAAATAACTGTTAACTTCTTTTCAGAAATAAAAGTCTCTAAAATTTTTAACTTTCACATTCCTGAAATTAATTTTAAAATTTCTATTAAATCACGTCAGCAATAAATTAAAAGACAAAAATAATTTAAGCCAATTATTTAATCAGCATGAAGTTTATAAAAAAAATTTAATAAATTTTTTACTATATAGTTTCAAAAATTAAAAAACTATTTCATATTTCTAAAACTGAATTAAAAACTATAATAATACTAAATTTGTAGATGTCCTAAATCGCTAGGAACCGTATCCTCTGCGGAGCTGTGCGGAACTTTTAATCTGGTTCGTTCGTTTTGACTTGACACGAATCTCAAAGCCCAATAATACTGCCCCCTGTTAGCCCGAATCTCAAAGCGGCTGAGAGTTAATCTGGTCCGTTCGTTTTGCTCCGCATGTGCGGAAGTTTACACTTTTCCGCAGAGGATACGGGTCCAAATCGCTAGCCCTCCAACCTTACAGCTGCCATCCAACGGTCCATCTTGTCTTCCATTTTTTAAAGTTCTTCAATGCGTCTCTTCACCCGTGTCTACGCAACATAAATCTCACATAAAGGTCAAATAAATCGCGCCACGTCATAAAAGTAAACTTGCGTAAATATTATGCGTAAGAAATAATTTTCCGACTCTCCCACCGCTTCTGATATATACCAACCCACTCTGCCCCTCGTCTCTTTCTTTTACTCTCCTCTATCAATGTTCTCTCTTTAAAATCCACTGCCAACTGCTCGACCAAGCAAGGCATCCTTTTTATCAGAGGAAATTAAAGAATAAAAGCAATGGTGAATTCGCGACGAAATTCTAACGGATTTGTATCTCCGTCATTGGTTATCAAAATAGTTCTCGTTGTTGTCTCCGCTATTTCTCTGTTCTTCCTCGCAAAGCTCTCCGTTCCATATATCTCCAGTCTCCTCTCCGTTGGTGTACCACAAATCTGGGCCGTCATTTCGGCCTGGTTGGCTCCTCCTTATCTCTTCATCACCGTTCATTTCATCATCCTCGTGATCTGGAAACTCTCCGACCACAAACCTTCCCGGGACCACCTGTGGACCCCACACCAAGACCATCCTGTCGTGAAACCAAAACAGCAGCTTTCCCGCGAGATATCTTCCGAGATCCCACGAGAAATTCCGACGAGGGCTGAGGAGTGGGTCCCATCTTCAGAGCCAGCTATGCCAAAACACAACCTCTCTGGAGAGTGGGCCCCACGGGAGGAGCAAACCTTACCGAAACAGAGCATCTCTAGGGAGATATCGCCTAAAAACTCGCATGATGTTTCTCGCAGAGTTTCTCTCTCTGACGAGTCGTGTCTGACAAAGGAGAAATCTGAGGAGAAATCAACTGCGTCATCACATCTCGAGATGAGAAGAAGCGAGAGGCCACAGCTGGCGCCAAAGAGGGAGATTGTCAGACGACAGAAACCTGCACGGGAGGAACCGTCACCGTCACCGGCGGTAGTTGAAGAAGGTGAGGTTGACGTGGACGACTCGATGGATGCCACGTGGAAGGCGATCATGGAAAGCACACCACGGCCAGTGGTCCCCACCACGAACCGGGCCAAGGAGACAGAGACATCAGTCGGGGCTGACGAGATGAACCGACGCTTCGAGGATTTCATAAAGAAGAGTCGAGATCAGATCAGACTTCAGGTGGAGGAGCCTAGCCGCCATGGTGCCCGATTAGCCATGGCTAATGCTGCGTTTTAGATTATTTTGATCTAGGTAGTGTGTTTTGAACTTTTGGGGGACAAATTTGGAGATCTGGATCGGCGCTGGTGAGGACGAAAGGAAGCTCATTTGTCTAGGTACAGTACAATTTGTTTTTTCGCTGTTTCATTAACTAACTACAGTTTAGTAAAAATTGCATTGTGTTTAGTTTGTAGAAGTGAGGGCTTTAAATGGTAAAGATATTAACAGAGTAAATTTTGCTTCACGTCAATAATAAAGACGAAGGGAAAAATATCTGAGGTGCGCTGCGTGAAGCCAAAGTAGCTCTATCAATATCTTTACCCGCTTTAAATAAGCGACCAAATGGGAGTATGGGACAACATGATAAATAAAGAAGCTTCTCGAATAAAAAATTATTAATTCTGGTTAACGTTGCAAAAATTGCATATTAATCCTAAGATTATTGATATTGTAAGGTTTAGCAATTTCTGGGAATTACCTTTCTTAGATAAGGATCAATTTTGTCAGGTACCGAGTTCTAAAAGTGTTTTAGATTCGGTTGCTGTACCGCTGTCCTGGTCTATACCTTTCCCAATTCATTTATATATGTCGTCTTGTTGTTGCCAGCTTTACTTTGAAGTGGAAATTTGAAAATTTTAGATGTCTATTTCAAAATTTCAACTGATTGTACGGATTTCATCCTTATCTGATTCCATATTTGTTTTATTTTTTCTTCAGGATTTTGGAGGAAATGACTTGAGCTGATGGAAATGATGTTTTTTTTTTTTTTTTAACCTTTTTTTTTTCTTCTTTGGGTTTTGGTTGGTGTCATCACTACATTACTTTTTTATAAACAGTTACCTACCAACTAATGCATGTCTAGTTAGCATTAGTAGTGTTTATAGGAAATCCACAATAATAGAAGTCTGCAATTTCATAACAGACCTATATTAAATGGTATTGTATTTGTTTGCTCTTTGAAGGGGAATTTTTTTTTGCCAAATGCAAAATCTCAATAGTTAAATTGCTGGTTGCTAGATGGAGTGTGTTATTCTGTTTTATAAAGTAAAAAAGAATAGATGTCACTATCAGTCATGTTATAATGTGTGTTACTTGTTGATGTTGTCTTTTTGATATGTGAGAATATGCTTATACCAGTTAGTTATTTTGGCCTGGAATAAACTTGTTCAAGCTATGACAATTCCAAGTTTGTTCAGTTTACTTTTCTTCAATTTCATGCATTTTTTCATCAAAATAACCAAACTACAGAACAATTTCATTTTATTATGTGTTGGTAGGTAAATGGATAAGTATTCTTTTTGAGCAATTTTTAATTGTAAGATTTGTCTTCATCTCATGCGATTGAATAACTAATTAAAAATTAATTATTTTCTTCTGTGATCCCAATCCCAAATCTATTAATCTAAGAATTGATCCAAACCGCCCCACAAATTAGATCATCCCAATCTCCACTTATATCACATGATAGAACAGATAATGAATTAATGATATAGCTTTGTTGAAAGATTAAAAAATGGACTTCTCTCGCTTGACGTGGAAGTAAAGACTCGGTTTAGTAATCAAAAAAGGAAGAAAAGATTCGATTTTTTCACTACAAAATGCAACTATTGGTACAACTTAAAGAGGGGCGGCCACAAGGCCATTGTTATGATTGCTTGTCTTGACCCCTAAACAACAGCAATCAACAGAGTGCTCTCGATATCTGTCGGTGAATCAGCATTTTTAATTATGTATCGAGCAGGGATCGAACCTTCCAGAGGGGCAAAGACACGTAAGCTTTTGATACGATCTAAATGCATCTTTTTTTTCTTTACAAAACAGCGTCAGATTAATTATTAATATTTTACAAAAATAATGAATTACAGTTTTTAGATATATTTGGTGTATGAGAATGACACTAATATTTTTCTTCATCAAGTAGTTTTTTTTTATGATAATCTAGAAAATTTTGAAGTATAAATTAGTTTAAATTTAAAATCTAACATTATAGACGTGATCTATACTATTCATATATCTCGTCTGTAAAATATGGTGACTTCAAATTTGGACGGTCCAAAATTAATGAATCTCAATGCATCATCAAATAAAATTTAATTGTTAGACTATCTATATATTCAATAACATATATATAAACTTACTTTCTACTATATAATTTTATTTAATTTTGTAAAAAAATACTGTTAAAATAATTGACGTCAAGTGATTCCACATCATCTAGAAATAATACTATTGTTATGCAAGAAGATGTTATTGGCCATACTGCTAAAAAAAAAGATGAGGTTCAAATGCCTCTATTTTTTGTGACTCCATCACGCTTTCATTTTTTAAATTTCTAATAATATTTTTTTAACACTTATACGTTAAAATAAAACCATTAAATGTGATTTATATTATTTTCTCTACATGCACATAAAAAATGTATTACTTTTCGGTTTTGTTCTATACCGATCAAAACAAAGTCGAAATATCGTAATCTTTTATATGTACATAGAGAAAATATTACTTTAGAAACGAAGATATGAAATATGAGGTATGAAAAACATGCGGTATTGCAACCCTCATCTCTCTCTCTCTCTCTCTCTCTCTCTCTCTCTCTCTATATATATATATATATATATATATAAGAGATGGACTAGGGTGAGACGTGGAGTAAAAACGTTTATACTCCACGCCATATTTTCATTTTGAAAATTCAAACAACCGATCCGAACCGCTCAACATGATCTCCATATTGAAATGTGCTTGGAAACCAAATTTTACATTTTTTGAATTTTTTTTTTACTATTTATTAAGCCACTTTGAAAATCGCTGATCCACTATGAACAGTAAAAAAACAGTAAAAGTTTTTGGACCACCGAATCAACGATTTTCAAAGTGGCTAAATAAATAGTAAAAAAATTCCAAAAAATGTAAAATTTGGTCTCCAAGCACATTTCAATATGGAGATCATGTTGAGCGGTTCGGATCGGTTGTTTGGTTTTTCAAAATGAAAATATAGTGCCATAGAGCAAAAACGTGTTTTACTCCACGTCTCATTTTAGCCCAGCTATATATATATAGGAGGGTTCAAATGCATCATGATTTTGTGCTCCAATATGCTCCACATTCTTTCTCTCTGTTTTTAAATCTGAACAGTCGATTCAAACCACTCAATAAAATCTTCACAATAAAATATTCTTGGAGACCAAATTTTATATTTTTTAGAATTTTTTTTACTATTTTTTTACATAGGTACAATATTACTTTTTCGGATGGTCCAGAATCTCCTTAAATCCTCGTTTCATGTTTAAAAAAAATATTTCCATATATCAGTTGGTGCATTTGGAGCTTTAAATATTACTTTATCTCCGTACCGCCAATATGAAGAACTTGGCGGCTAATGGAAATGCATGCACTGATAAGCTTCCACTTTCGACTCAAAAAAAAAAATAAGCTTCCACTTAGAATATTGACAGATGAGTATATATATATATCGGTATTAATACTCTTCCTAGAGACATCTTTTTCCCGATATTTTTATTAAAACCCCAAAAAAAAACAAATTATCAAATCTGCTCCCACTTTGAAATTATAATTATTTCTACCCTAACCGCCCGTGGACTGGGCGGTCCACTTTTCCCACCAGACCGCCCAGCCACTGGGCGGTCCACTTTTGAAACCTGACCGCCTAGCGTTCGGGCGGTCCACTCTAAAACCTGACCGCCCAGAGCCTGGGCGGTCCACTATGAATTTTTTTTTTTTTAAAAGCGGTCCGCCCCCTCCAGCGGCTCTCTCTCTCTCTTCTCTCTGCCTCCAGCCCATCTCCCGCCGCCCGCGTCGCCGCCTGAAACCACACCCCACCCCACCCCAGCAGTGCTTTTTTCTCTCTCTCTCTCCCTCTCTCCCTCTCTTCCTCTCTCTAGAGCTCTCTCTCTCTCCCTCTCTTCCTCTCTCTCTCTAGGGTTTCCTCTCTCTCTTTCTATTCTGCCATTCTCTCTCTCTATTCTGCCATTCTCTCCCTCTTCCTCTCTCTCTCTCTCTCTCTCTCTCTCTCACCCGAACCCTAATTTCGGCCATCTCGGCAACAGTCCGATTATTTTCGGGTAAGTTTCTAAATAATTTTTTTAATTTATATTTTGTATCTTGTATTGGCATTGGAACGATTGGTAGAATTGAATTGTTAATTATCGTGTCCGGGTTGTTGATTTTCCCGAAACGATTGAATTGTTCAAAATTAGAGTTTGTAGTTTAGGGATTTAGGGTTGACAAAACTGAAGTTTATAAATTAGGGTTGAATTGTTAATTATCGTGTGCGGGTTGTTGATTTTCCTGTCGCGATTTAATTGTTAAATTAGGGTTGAATTGTTAAATTAGGGTTTATGATTGAATTGTTTAAATTAGGGTTGAATTGTTAAATTAGGATTTAGGGTTGAATTGTTTAAATTATGTTGAATTGTTAATTTAGGGTTGAATTGTTAAATTAGGGTTTAGGGGTTAAATTAGGATTTATGGATCAAATTAGGGTTTAGGGTTGAATTGTTAGATTAGGGTTGAATTCCTAAATTAGGGTTTAGGGTTGACATAATTAGAGTTTATAAGTTAGGGTTTATAAATCAGGATTTGTAAGATAAAATCTTCTGTTTATTGAAATGTAGTATGGTCAGAACTAGACGGGGACGTGCATGGGATGCCCCTCTGGAGACGGGGGAGAGTTCACATGATCACGATGCTGAGGCATCCGGTGCACCGGCATCCAGTGCAGAGGCATCCGGTGCAGAGTCGTCCGGTGCAGATGCTCCCTTTGGAGATTATCCCCCTCACCATCCTGACACGTTTAGTCCTCTTCTGTGGATCCCACATGTCAGGCACCGTGTCTCACTTGCATCTATGGAGGTACGTTGGTTTTGTATTCCTAATTTAAATAGCATTATTTAATTAGACGTTTATATTGAAATAATTGTAAAATGCAGGACACGACGATGATGACAGTGAGGCATCGCACCCCCGAGATACCATACGTCCGTCACCCGTTGATGGAGCAGTGCATCATGCGTCTCGGGTTGTATCAGTTGGCCACCATGCCTCACTGTGATATTGACCAGGCTCTCGTTTGCGGTCTGGTGGAGAGATGGCGACCGGAGACGCATACATTTCACCTTCCGGTTAGGGAGATGACAGTCACACTAGGTGACGTCAGCGCCTTGTGGGGTTTACGGATAGACGGTGACCCCATCGGTGGTATCTCAGACCATCCAGACCTGATGCACATGATACCGGATCTGCTGGGGGCCGCTCCGTCGGACTTGCAAAAGAAGAAGAAGAAGAAGAAGAAGAAAGGAGAGGAGGAGGAGTACCGGTATTCACAGTACTGCATCAGTCTTGCGGCGCTCCGCAGTTACTTCCACCGGCGTTTGTCATGGATTTATGTGGCAGCGTCATGTTTGTCGATTCCAGCGGTGACGCAGTCCCGATTATGTTCCTCTCTCTGCTGAGGGACATTCAGCGGCCGTCGAAGTGGAATTGGGGTGGAGCCGTGCTCGCCCACTTATACCGAGGCTTGTGTCATGCTTGTCTGGTAAGTTTGTACAAATATTTTAATTTTTTTATTATATATACTAGGGTTCCATATTTACCAGAAATGCATCGCATTTCCAAAATTTAGGCGACGAACAAGCAGATTGCCGGACCGCTTCTTCTACTCCAGCAGTGGTCCTGGTCGCACATACCGGTGTGTCGGCCTGTTCCTCCAGCTCAATATGGGTTATGGATGGGAGATGACCCCGAGAGACGTCCGGGGTACGGTGCCATATGGGCTCCTCCCCACACATACGAGGACACGGGCAGGGGGAGGACCGTGTGGATTTCATATGTCCGGGGTCAGCTCCAGATGCTTCACGAGGCGAGCATCACCTGGTACCCCTATCGTCTGTTCTACGATCGGGGCCTTCTGTGCCCGCTGACATTAGAGCAGAGATACCTCTCGTTTTATCGGGGGCCGTGCGTCTGCTTCTGGATAGTTGAGTATCACTATCCTGATCAAGTGCCCCGTCAGTTTGGCTTGGATGCCTATGTCCCAGATTTTCCAGAGTTGGGCGAGCAGCAGACCACCCAGCTGCACAGGTAAGTACCCACTGCCTTATCCTTTGTCAATTTTATTACTTGTTCAACCATACACGTTACTAATTAATTTATATTGCAGCACTAAACACAACAAGCCCAAAGTCGACTGGACCACGCGTTTCTTGGAGCATTACCAGCGTGCTGCATCACCCCAGTTTCACTTATGGACACCGCCTCCAGCTCCAGATGCCCCTATGCCGGTCGGGCCTTGGAGATTGCGATATTTAGTCTGGTACCAGAGATGGGGCATGCCGACGGTTTATCTACAGGGGGACTATGGTGATGCTCTTCGACGGAGACTCACGGGTGACGGATCTAGGACTTACTTGCCTTTCGGCCCGATCCATACTCGTTCGGTATGTTTAAATGAAACTGACATGCTCCAAAAATTGTAGTTATTTATTCATCTTCCAATAATAATAATAAAAATACATTGTGTGCAGATTTTGACCGCTATTAGAGGAGTGGCACACAGCTTGGTGTGCATGGCGAGAAAAAGTTGGAGAGCGATAGGATGTCAAATGCTCCAACACAGTGCACCGATCATGGAGGACTCTGGCTGGGACGGGCGCCTCGTTGGTATGTTGCACGATGCTGGAGAGGACATCAATTGGCGCGAGATAAAGGCCCCACCACCAGATCCGGAGCAGCCTGGAGACCCTATCTACGCTGCGGAGATGCCGCCACCTCCTGCAGGTAATAATATGTCATACAAATGATCATTATTAAGTGTATCTCTAAAAGATCATTCTTATTAATTTATCTTCATTTCTGCAGAAGATGACTCGGGTTGGGCGATCCACCAATGGGTGTTGAACAACAACGCGTGGAACGCGTACTACAACGAGTATAGAGTTCCAGTGCAGCATACCGAGGTAGCAAAAGTTCATTATTTAATTAATTTACTCGTTACTTCTATGTCTCTAATTTAACATTTTTTAAAATGCAGGATGAAGCTGCCGCCGCCGTTTTCTCTTTGGATGACCTAGCTCCAGATGAGGGCGGATGGGAGCCAGCTAGCTCCCACCGACCGCAGTATATGGAGCCCAGACAGCACGACGGCGAGGCCAGTGGGAGTGGGGCACAGACTGCAGATGGCTTTGCCGCTGCTATATTTGGCACACCGCCTCCGGCCACGTATCCTCCTACTTGGGAGGCCGATCCGTGGGTGTTGCGTACACAGGCGGGGATCCATGGGGAGCATGCATTACACCTGGGGGCGGACCCATGGGCGCGCGAGGCCGTACACGATGACATGCAGGTGGATGAGGTTCACCAGAGGCGTCCGCCGTCACAGAGGGAGCACCGTGCACCTGAGAGGTTGGACCTCTCCGGACCTCGCCCTTGTCGTCGCCGTTAGGGTTTTATATTTTTTTTAGTTTGATAGGTTTCTAGTATTTTAGTTTGGATTATTATATTTCGTGTTTGGACTGTTATGTTTCATTTTTAGACTTACCATTTCGATTACTACTTTTGTTGTTTAGACTTACCATTTCGATTACTACTTTTGTTGTTTAGACTTACCATTTCGATTACTAATTAGAAACCTTTAAACATTAACAAAACTTAATATAAAACTAATCAATTATATTAAAGCTAGACAATTACATAACATATAAAAATAATCGTCAATTATAAAAATATAATCGTCAACAAATAATAAATATATATCATACAATTTAATATGAAACATTCAAACAAATCATTACAACAATTTAATATAAAACATTCAAACAAATTAAAACATAAAACTCTTATAAAAAAAAAAAAAACAATAGAAGACCGCCTAGCCTCTGGGCGGTCAGGTTTCAAAAGTGGACCGCCCAGTCCACGGGCAGTTAGGGTAGAAATAATTATAACTTTGGAGTAGGAGCAAATTTGATAATTTGTTTTTTTTTGGGGGTTTTAATAAAAATATCGGATCTTTTTCTACTCGGAGATATCATGCTAAATTGCCAAGTGACCCGGTCAGTCAAATCGAAGGTGACATTTTGGTTGAACAAGTTGGTCGACATGCGTGCCTTACACATTTTATTTATTGAATTTTTTTTTTTATAACTTCACAGCCACTGTCAAATATCGAAAATATCTCTTCATTGTTATATAGATTGAGCCGACATTTTTATTAATATCCAAAGTTAATTACAAATTAATTAATATACTCATGATTTCCGAGTTTTTCCAAAAATGTCCAAACCGGTCATAAAATGGACTGTTTTTTTTTTTTTTTTTTTAGAGACACTATGAAGAGCAAGATAATGAAATCTAACACTGAAAATTCGAATTTTTTGTTTAAATTTTTTGTTAGATTACTTCTTTTGATTTATAATTAGCATATTTATACTAAAATACATTATATTACTTGAAATTGTGTTAAATTACACTATATTACATTAAATTACGCTAAATTATGTTAAATTACGCTAAAATACGGTAAATTCCGGTAAATTACTGTGTGTCTTCATAGTGATGTATAATTAGAAACTATTTTTTGTTTCTCTTTTATCTTCATTGTGATTTATAATTAGAAACTATTTTTTTTTAAGAGACACTATGAAGAGCAAGATAATGAAATCTAACACTGAAAAATTGAATTTTTTGTTTAAATTATTTGTTAGATTACTTCTTTTGATGTATAATTAGCATATTTATACTAAAATACATTAAATTACTTGAAAATTATGTTGAATTACACTATATTACGTTAAATTACGCTAAATTACATTACATTACGCTAAAATACGGTAAATTATGCTAAATTACATATGAATAGGGACGATATCTTCATTGAAAAGGCGAAAAACAACGACGAAACTTCAAACGGCCATAAAACGGCGCTCGAGTGTCCGATTTCAGCAAATGACCACTTTTCAGAAAGCTTGTGAAAATACGCATGCGACAGTGACCACTATGTTGTTTTTCAAAATTCAGAATTGCCAAAAAACTAAGGAAAGAGCCTCAAAACTTAGAGTTAAAGTTTCCGATTAAGATTTTTATTTCTATTATTCAATCTAAGTAACTCAGTAAATTAGTTATATAATGAACTTGTAGAATACTAATTTTTACTATTTTTGAAATTTTTTACTATTTTTTATGATTTATGAAAGATGGCACAAAATCAGTCTAATTTAGCGTAATTTACCGTATTTCATTATAATTAGTGAAATTAGTGTAATTTAGCATAATTTAACATAATTTAGCGTAATTTAATGTAATATAGTGTAATTCAACGTAATTTCATGTAATCTAGTGTATTTTAGTATAAATATGCTAATTATAAATCAAAAGAAGTAATCTAACAAAAAATTTAATTTTTCAGTGTTAGATTTCATTATCTTGCTCTTCATAGTGTCTAAAAAAAAAAAAAAAATTATGAGTATATTAATTAATTTGTAATTAACTTTGAATATTAATAAAAATTTCGGAGATTCAGTTACAATTCCGAATTTTTTCATTTACCCAAAACAATACAATCATTTACTATTTTCTAGACATATGCAGATTAAACTTGCGCACCTCTCGTGAGAGGCACGTAGACTTAATCTACATATTGCCTGTGAGGTGCGTATATCTAATCTGCATATATGCTAATTTCGAGATTTTAACAAAGACATGTTACCTTTGAAACTTTTTTTTAAGTGTTACAAATAAAAAAAATGGGTCAAAGTGTAGAATAAAACAATATTTTAAAATATTCTCCAAAAAAAATATTTTTTAAAATAAAAATAATTTTATTATTATTACAGATAAAAATATATTTCTATTACTTTTAATACAAAATCATACAATTATATATAGTAAGAGATATCATACAGTGAACTTGTATTTTTAAGAGGGCAACCACGTATCCCAAATCTATTATGTCAAGAATATATATATTAAGAGGGCAACCACGCTTCGGATTTTACATTTTCAAAATCCAAATAGTCGATCCGAACCGTTCAACATGTTCTAAATATTGAAATGTGCTTGCAGACTAAATTTTACATTTTTTGGAAATTTTTTACTATTTATTAAGCCACTTTGAAAATCGCTGATCCACTGTGAACAGTAAAAAACAGTAAAATTTTCTGGACCACCGGATCAGCGATTTTCAAAGTGGCTTAATAAATAGTAAAAAAATTCCAAAAAATGTAAAACTTAGTCTGCAAGCACATTTCAATATTTAGAACATGTTGAACTGTTCAGATCGGTTGTTTGAATTTTCAAAAATGAAAATATGGCTCGAAGTAAAGAGGGGGTTTTACTTTGCAAAGCACAATAGCCCATCTCTCTCTCTCTCTATATATATAGAGAGAGAGAGAGAGAGACTATGGTGAGTTGTGAAGTAAAACAACGTTTTACTTCACGCCATATTTTCATTTTGAAAATTCAAACAACCGATCCGAACTGCTCAACATGTTCTCTATATTGAAATGTGCTTGGAGACTAAATTTTATATTTTTTGGAATTTGTTTACTATTTATTAAGCCACTTTGAAAATCGTTGATCCACTGTGAACAGTAAAAAAATAGTAAAAATTTCTGGACCACCGGATCAGCGATTTTCAAAGTGGCTTAATAAATAGTAAACAAATTCCAAAAAATGTAAAATTTAGTCTCCAAGCACATTTTAATATAGAGAACATGTTGAGCGGTTCGGATCGGTTGTTTGGATTTTCAAAATAAAAATATGAGCATGAAGTAAAAATGACTTCTTACTTCACAACTCACCATAGCCCAGCTCTATATATATATAGAGAGAGAGAGAGAGAGAGAGATAGAGAGAGAGAGAGGAGGGTTCAAATGCATCGTGATTTTGTGCTACAATATGCTCCACATCCTTTATCTCCGTTTTCAAATCTAAACAGTCGATCGAACCACTCAACAAAATCTTCATAATAAAATATTCTTGGGGATCAAATTTTATATTTTTTTACTATTTTTTTATATAGATACAATATTACTTTTTCGGATGGTCCATAATCTCCTTAGAATCTCCTTAAATCCTCGTTTCATGTTTAAAAAAAATATTTCCATATACCAGTAGGTGCATTTGGAGCTTTAGAGCATCTACATCCCAGTAACTCAAATGAGTTTCTAAATAACTGTTAACTTCTTTTTAGAAATTAAGGTCTCTAAAATTTCTAACTCTCACATCTCTGAAATTAATTTTAGAGTTTCTATTAAGCCACGTCAGCAACAAATTAAAAAGCATAAATAATTTGAGCAAATCATTTTATCAGTATGAAGTTTATAAACAGTTTTTTAATAAGAAACTTTCCTGCATAATTTATAAATAAGAAACTCTCCCACATCCCTGAAACTAGATTAAAATTACCACGTCAAATTAGAAACTCTAATAGTATCATAAATGTAGATGCTCTTAAATGCGGATCTAATCTATATCTCCTTACCGCCAATATGAAGAACTTGGCGGCCAATGGATATGCATGCACTGATAAGATTCCACTTAGAATATTGACAGATGAGTATATATATACCGGTATTAAAACTCTTCCTAGAGACATCTTTTTCTACTCGAAGATATCATGCTAAATTGCCAAGTGACCCGGTCAGTCAAATCGAAGGTGACATTTTGGTTGAACAAGTTGGTCGACATGCGTGCCTTACACATTTTGTTTATTGAATTTTTTTTATTTTATAACTTGACAGCCACTGTCAAATATCAAAAATATCTCTTCATTGTTATATAGATTAAATTACAATATCGAATTTTTTTCATTTACCCAAAATAATACAATCATTTGCTATTTTTTAGACACCTCTCGTGAGAGGCATGTAGACTTAATCTACGTATTACCTGTGAGGTGCGTATATCTAATCTGTATGCATGCTAAATTTCGAAGTTTTAACAAAGACATGTTACCTTTGAAACTATTTTTTTTAAGTGTTACAAATAAAAAAATTGGGTCAAAGTGTAGAATAAAACAATATTTTTAAATATTCTCCAAAAAGAATATTTTTTAAAATAAAAATATTTTTATTATTATTACAGATAAAAATATATTTCTATTACTTTTAATACAAAATCATACAATTATATATAGTAAGAGATATCATACAGTGAACTTGTATTTTTAAGAGGGCAACCACGTATCCGTAATCTATTTTGTCAGGAATATATATATATATAGTGAGTGACTAATATAAAAACGTTTGTTCCTAGGTTATGGAACAAACGCTTCGGATTTTAAATTTTCAAAGTCCAAATAGTCGATCCAAACCGTTCAACATTCAATCTATATTAAAATGTGCTTGGAGACCAAATTTTATATTTTTTGAAACCTTTTTACTAATTATTAAGCCAGTTTTAAAATTGTTATTTTCAATGATCCAAAAAAATTTCACTGTTTATTAAAATCAACGATTTTAAAACTGACTTAATAAATAGTAAAAAAATTACAAAAAATGTAAAATTTGGTCTCCAAGCACGTTTTAATATAAAGATCACATCTAACGGTTTGGATCGACTATTTGGACTTTGAAAATTGGAAAACCAATTGGTTGCACCACGGCTCCGGAACAAACGTTTTGATATTAGCCAACTTTTATATATATATATAGAGCTGGGCTATGGTGAGTTGTGAAGTAAGAGGTCATTTTTACTTTACGCTCATATTTTCATTTTGAAAATCCAAACAACTGATCCGAACCACTCAACATGTTCTAAATATTGAAATGTGCTTGGAGACTACATTTTACATTTTTTGAAACTTTTTTACTATTTATTAAGCCACATTGAAAATCGATGATCCGGTGGTCTAGAAATTTTTACTGTTTTTTACTGTTCACAGTTGATCAACGATTTCAAAGTGGCTTAATAAATAGTAAAAAAATTCCAAAAAATATAAAATTTAGTCTCCAAGTACATTTCAATATTTAGAACATGTTGAGAGGTTCGGATCGGTTGTTTGGATTTTCAAAATAAAAATATGGCGTGAAGTTGTTTTACTTCACAACTCACCATACTCTATCTATCTATATATATATAAACCGTTTAAATTGATCTACTTGAAATTTATGAGTGTTGCATTTACATGCAAAATTTCTAAATTAATTTAGTATTAAGTCAAGCACTTTTCAAATTAATTAATTCTCATCTGATTTTGAATTCATAACCTCTCCTCACGGAGGGTATAATCTTTGCCCCGACATTTTTATTAATATCCAAAGTTTAATACAAATTATTAATTATACCCAGAACTCAACTCAATATCGAAATATACCCAAGCCGGCCATTTTCTGGCCGGCTATGTTCCCTCCCTAAGCCGGCCATTTTATGGCCGGCTATGTACCCTTTTTTTTTTTTTTTTAGAGACACCATGAAGATCAAAATATTGAAATCTAACTCTGAAAATTTGAAATTTTTGTTTAAATTATTTGTTATATTACTTCTATGAGGAGGGATCAAATTACAACAATTATTTTTTTTATTTTCAAAGTCCAAATCGTCAATCCAAACCGTTCAACATGATTTCCACAATAAACTGTGCTTGCAGATCAAATTTTACATTTTTTTGAATTTGTTTACTATTTATTAAGTATTTTACAAAAAATAGTCATATTCAGACTATTGAATTTTGTACCCATCTTAATAAATAGTAAAAAAATTCAAAAAAATGTAAAATTTGATCTGCAAGCACAGTTTATTGTGGAAATCATGTTGAACGGTTTGGATTGACGATTTGGACTTTGAAAATAAAAAAAATAATTGTTGTAATTTGATCCCTCCTCATAGAAGTAATATAACAAATAATTTAAACAAAAATTTCAAATTTTCAGAGTTAGATTTCAATATTTTGATCTTCATAGTGTCTCTCTCTAAAAAAAAAAAAAAAAAAAAAAGGTACATAGCCGGCCATAAAATGGCCGGCTTAGGGAAAAAAAAAAAAAAAAAAAAAAAAAAGGGTACATAGCCGACCATAAAATGGCCGGCTTAGGGAGGGAACATAGCCGGCCAGAAAATGGCCGGCTTGGGTATATTTCGATATTGAGTTGAGTTCTGGGTATAATTAATAATTTGTATTAAACTTTGGATATTAATAAAAATGTCGGATCTTTGCCGCTAGACCACGCCTGATTCTTGTGATATCAAACTATTAGTAATTTACACTCTTTTTTTAATTTTATACTTTCATTTTATGAGATAATTTTGTACGTATAATTGTAAACTAGATCCGATAATATACTATTTTTAATGGTTACCACTATTTGTATCTACTTCCGAAAATTTATCATTCGTGTTTGTATCGCATATATAAATTATATTTCTATTTGTATTCGTACTATAAAAGATTGGCACTTTTTGTGAGGATAAAAAATGACTTTTCGCGACGGAGTACTGTCATAATTGTGTTTTTTCTATTCGCGACGGTACTTTTCGCGACAGAGAACCGTCATAAATGCGCTTTTTTCCGCGCGATAAGTGCCTACTTTGTTGTTGTATATATTTAAATAATATTGTATTGGAATATTCGAATTCACAAAAATTTATATACGGATCCGTAATATTCGTAGATTTGCACGCTTAGACTGTTTCTGTCAGAAATAGTAAATTTATTTTTGACAGACTATGTTAAGGTGGAAAATTATAATATTTAATATATAGAGTATTTAGAAAAGAGTTAATTATTTTATTTTACAATTAAATATTTTCATAAAATTTTATCTCTTATTTCTTTTTCAATGTTGATCTCTTCTTAAAAACCCCAAGAGTATCCAAATACAATTGTATTCGAATATTCGAATTTACAAAAATTTGTATACGGATCCGTAATATTCGTCGGTTTGCACGCCTAGATCACAGTCTCTGTCAGTATACCCCAAGAGTATCCAAATAGAGTACTCCGTACTACGGCTCACTTTTTGAGTTTTCAAAATCCTAACGGTCGATTTGAACCGTTCAACATGATCTCCATATTAATATGTACTTGCAAACCAAATTTTACATTTTTTAGAATTTTTTTACTATTTTTTAAGCCACTTTGAAAAAACACTAATTTGTACACAACAGTAAAATCTGCTGGACCATTGGATCAGCGATTTTCAAAGTGGCTTAATAAATAGTAAAAAATTCTAAAAAATGTAAAATTTGGTTTGCAAGTACATATTAATATGGAGATCATGTTGAACGGTTCGGATCGACCGTTAGGATTTTGAAAACTCAAAAAATGAGCCGTAGCACGGAGAGGCTCTATGCTACGCGTAGCATATTAGCAAAATCCTATATATATGAGTAAGGCTACGGTGCTTTGCAAAGTAAACCACCCCGTTTACTTCGGGCTACTTTTTGGATTTTGAAAATCCAAACAACCGATCCGAACCGTTCAACATGTTCTAAACATTGAAATGTGCTTGGAGACCAAATTTTACATTTTTTGAAATTTTTTTACTATTTATTAAGCCACTTTGAAAGTTTCTGATCCGGTGATCCAGAAAATTTTACTGTTTTTTACTGTTCGCCGTCGGATCAGCGATTTTTAAAGTGGCTTAATAAATAGTAAAAAAATTCCAAAAAATGTAAAATTTGGTCTCCAAGCACATTTCAATGTTTAGAACATGTTGAACGGTTCGGATCGGTTGTTTGGATTTTCAAAATCCAAAAAGTGGTCCGAAGTAAACGGAGAGGTTTACTTTGCAAAGCACCGTAGCCTTACTATATATATATATATAACAATCAGCGAACACAGCCATGGCAGGTCTCGTTGTCAAGCTCCAAAACAACCCGACAAGCCTCGTCCAATTAACGGCGAACAACCCAATTTGGCCTTTTTGAACGAACTTGCACGCACCACAAAAAAAATATATAAAACCAATAGCGACTCATCACAATACAATGCAAGTGTGTGGTGTGAGGTGTGACCACATGCACTCTAATAAGTCGGTGACCTTGATCGGGATGTATCGCTGGTTATGTTCTCTGGATAGAAATAGAGACATTGGCATTGGCCGGGGTTTGATCATGCTTTTGAGAAGAGATTGTGATGCCTCAACGCTTCTTAGGGAGGGCTAATTTAATTGGCTAGTGATGGTAGCTTGTGACTCACCCAACTAGTACCTCACTCCTGGGGACTTGGGGTCGGAATCAAATAGATATTTGTACAGGCCGTGCTCATACACTAACAATTTTTTTATTTTTAAAATAACTAGAAAAATGAAATTTGAAAATAGTAAATGAGAATAAAAAAAAATAGTGATTTTTATATTAGTGTGAAAATGATGCCATTCGGATTAGTAAAAATATTGTCTGGATTGTACATTTGAAATAGTGAATTAATAGCTGTAACTAATAAATAATAGTGTTAACAATGTGCTAATTAAGAGGAAAGATAAGCAAGTAGGATATCAAATGAATTGTCACGATGTGGAGATAGCAGAATTGGTGTCAAATTTGTCATTTCGGGATTGTGTTGGCAGAAATATGAAAATGAAGTATTTTTTTTTTCTTCACACTTCTGAATAGTAGTTATTCCAATATTTACAAGAAATAGAGAATAACAGCTGTTCTAGCTATTCCAAATAGCAAAAATATTGTTTGAATACACATTGCTATTCGGAATAGCTACTATTCTAGAATAGCCTCTATTCTTGTGTCATCCAAACCTCTTGAGAGTAGGTCCAATGGGCATCGGACCTACTTTGGTTCGATGGGTTTAATCACCGTTGATTTGCTTTAAGATCCGTGCGGAACGCTTTAAACTTCGTGTGTCTGTTTCAATTTCCTTGCGCACAAATCTTAAATTAGATCGGACGGTCATCATGCTCGTTGAAACTAAAAGTAGGTCCGATGGGCATCGCTACTCCGTTCTCCATCCAAATATAGCCTAGAAAAATGTATTACTTTTTCTTTAATTCATAAATGAGATCGAACTAATAATTCAGTTTTATTGTGGTATTACAAGAATCGAATAAATAGTTGTTATAGAAAATCTAAAAGTTACTAGAATCGAACTATTGATTTAACGGATTGTGAATCCGTGAATCATCTCCTCTTCTTCCTTCTCTCTTTTTTCACTCGGTCCTCTATGGGAGGGGCCAATTGTTGGTGTGTAATTTGTAGAAATAAGTGGGACCGTTAGTCTCTCTCCAACTGAAATTGAAGGATTGAGATCTGCTGCGATACGAATATTGAGCACAGTAACCCTGCAATCTCTGCTTTTCCAAATTCAGCCGTCCAACTTTTTAGTGCACGCATCTCAAAACAGCTGGTTTTTCTGTGCACGCATCTCGAAACAATTCGACAGCTGGATTTGGAAAAGCAGGAATTGCAGGGTACTGTTCACAGTACCCGGATCGCAGCAGATTCTCACCTGAAATTGAAACATTAATACATACTGATTCATTTATTGAGAAAAAAACAATCCATCTTGTTTGTAACAACTTGATTTTTTAATTTCTAAAAATCATTTCTAAGATTTGTTAGAAAAACCCAATAATTTGGTCGAATTTACGTTTTCTTAAAAAATTATACCGAGTTTAGAGTTTAGGGCAAAAAATATATATATAGAGAGACTAATATCAAAACGTTTGCACCAAGGCTCTCGTGCAACTAAGTCGTTTTCAGATTTTCAAAGTCCAAACAGTCGATCCAAACCGTTAGATGTGATCTCTATATTAAAAGCTGCTTGGAGACCAAATTTTATATTTTTTGGAATTTTTTTACTATTTATTAAGCCACTTTGAAAATTGCTGATCACATGGTCCAGAGTTTGGTTGCACTGTTTTTACTGTTCACCCGGATCAGCAATTTTCAAAGTGGCTTAATAAATAGTAAAAAAATTCCAAAAAATGTAAAATTTGGTCTCCAAGCAGATTTTAAGCTTGAACATCTAACGGTTTGGATCGACTGTTTGGACTTTGAAAATCCAAAAAACAACTTGGTTGCACGAGGACCTTAGTGCAAACGTTTTGATAGTAGCCACTCTCTCTCTATATATATAATTTTTTTTTTTTAAATCTAACAGGGTTGAGTAACCACAGTCATAAAACTTTTTCTTCTAACCAATTGTACTACCGTCCCATCTTCACGACAAAATATTTGTCCTGAATATTTGTTAGCATGTCTAGAATTATATTATTACTCTTTCTCAGAATTGCTTTCTATGAGCGATGAGCTTCTGTGGCTGTTAAATAGACTCAATACCAACCCTTCTTACCGGGACCATTTCTTTTTAATTTTTATAATTGATATTCACTTTAATTTCTGCGCTACACTACAAAAAATATTATATAATAGTGATATAGCCTTTTCTAGCTCAAATATATAAATCTAGAGAAGATTACATTGTAGATTTCAATATTGGCAAATGGTGGAGCAAGATCAATTTTTCAATTTGAAGAGGAGAGTACACAAACCGAATTTTTTTGATACATAAGTCGGCCTTTTAATACAAATACAGAAAATTGGAAAGGAGGGTGGATATGATACAATAATTTATAATATATAATACTTGTATATGGATAATCTACCTCGCTATACAATGAGGTCATGTTATGTTACACAGCTCAAGTGGCTTTGAAAAAACCATCACCATAAGAGCTAATTAAAACCATACTTACAGAAGAATTAATTATTTGATCTAGTGATAAAGACATATTGTCTCTGATTTGAGAAATTATGGGCAAAACTCGAATGAAGAAAATTCTTTATTGTAATAATTGGGCTATGAAATTTGAAGGCTTAACCTCATTTAAAAAAAAAAAATTAGGTATACCTGTACAAAACCACAAGTTTAAAAATTGTAAAGTACATGTGGTTTGAGTTTTCATTATCAACAAATATTCCAAACCAAGCATGTGCAACATTGTCACATTGATACGATAATAGGCAACTTGAGTGTTGATATTCATATTTTTTATACAATGTTTCAAATAAACCATTTTATTTCAAATATATCAAATTACGTACTTCTTCATATTTAATTTTGTAAAAGCAAATAAGGTCTAATTTACTCTCCTATAAAAGTTAATATTAATTTTAGAAATCTACTATTTCATTGAAGATGAAGGTTCAGATGTCTCATGCTTTTCATTCTTCATCGTGCCTCATATCTTATATCTCAATTTTCGAAGTTCAAATTGTCGTTCCGAATCGCTCAACATGATATCCATATTAAAATATGCTTGTAGATCAATTTTTTTATTTTTTGAAAAGTACCTACCTATTATTATTTTAGATAGATACAAAATCACTATTTTTAGATGGTCCATAAACACTGATTTTTTATCTAACTTAAAAAATAGTATATAATTTAAAAAAAATATAAAATTTGACCTCTAAACATATTTTATTATGTATATCATGTTGAGTGGTTCGGACGACAGTTTGAACTTTGAAAATGAACATACAAAATATGAGACATGATGAGATATAAGTATTTGAACCATCCTGAACATGTTATCATAAAAAATCCTAGTTAGCAAGGGTTTCAAAAATTCAATTTAAATTACAAATTGTAATAATTTTACATAATCACAAGTGTTATAGAATTATAATTCACTAGGATATGCCCCTCAAATTATCAGTCGTTCAAAAAAAAATTCTGCCTTCTTCTATTATTTTTTTTTTCGGAAACGATAAATGAGAGAGAAATGGCAATGTAACTATGTAAGGGGAAGGGGGCACGTAAGAGGGCAGGTGGCAATTGAGGGACAATAAATAGGGTTGATCTGTCAGGCCATCTCATCAAACTCATCGAGTTTGAACTTTGAAGCCTGCTTTATTAATCAAGTTATCCTAGATAAATAGGGATGAATCTATTGCATTGAAAGGGATGCTTAGTCACTCCTAGTATCTTAATTTTTTTAATAATATATATTATATTTAATTAATTTTCTTTTTAAATCTCCCTTCATAATATACTAAATGTGTATTTGTAATTTAGTGATTATAATTGTTCTTTGTAAGTGTAAAAATTTGAATTCAAATTTCACTATCATATATTATCATATATTATGTATTTTTCAGCCTCCATCGGTCTAATTTTTCTAATTCCATCTGTGTAGATAAATGTTCTTCTTTATTTAGAAGATAAGTTAAATTTTTTAATAGGAATGGTTGCTAAATAATTAGTCGACAAGGTATCTAATGGTGCTGTTCGACAACACAAAATTAAGTCTCTTTAAGCTTTCTTTCACCTTATTTACCTTTCTTAGTCACTTAATCTTTTCTAACACCGGCTTCTTAGCGAGAATTAAAATACCCTCCTTTAATCCTTTTTTTGTCCGAATCTTAATTCTTTGTCCGAGTCTTAAGATACTTCTACTACAGAATTAAACATTCTTAGCATTTACCTCCAGATTAAGACAACTTAATATAAACTCCTTAACACAAATTAATTCTACTTGTATTGTCAAACAACCCCAATTATGTTAAGTCTCGGCCTCTCTCAGGTAACATCACTACAACTTGCATGTTTGTATTGTCAACACCATAAAACCTAGGTTCTATGTATAGAGACAAATGACCCAAGACGTCACTTACAAAAGTAGGTAATTTGATCTATCATGTCATGCATGTTCTTTCACTGTATTTTAATAGGTGTCAATGTGTTAATTCCTGTTGCATCTTTTGGAGGCCAAGATGCACTGACCAGCAGATGTCATGTAACTGTTTAACAAAAGAATAATATTTTTCTAACAACAACATCTCAGTATCAAAAGTTTCTGTTCTGAGACAAGGATGACTTATGGCTAAGTGAATCTCCATCTGAGTATAAAAAATTGACGGCTCAATATCAGCAATTCCCAATTCTTTATTTTATGTTTTTTTTTTCTTTTTATTTACTTATGACTCAGGGTTCTAGTTGTAATATATCTGTACCAGTAAGGATTGATAGGTGTACTGGTATAGGCTGGTAGGTATACTGGTATGCCATTCGAGTAAGTACTAGTTTCCATGTTTTTAGTGTATGCATGTTGCTACTAATACAGCAGCTCTCTTGTACTATAAACCTTAGATTTAATAATAACCTACTGGCATTTCCACTAAAATTTTTTTTTTTGTCACCATTGCGAAATTTACTTTATTCGTAATCCTTTTCTACTAGAAATTTTATGTTTAGAAATAAGAAATTTAATTCTCTGATAAAGATGATGATAATATTTTTTTCCTTCTTTGGTGCCATTTCAGCATTTTTTTAAATGTTAAACTCCATCTTGACGATTTGTTTGAAATCTGATGGGACCACATCACTACTGTGCAGTTTCATCATACTGTTCTTGGTGGAGCCACACCATTGACAAAGTTCTATCTATTTTTCGAAGAAAAACAACCAATCTCTATCAAAATTATTTGATTTTTTAATTTCTAAAAAAAAAAAAATCCTCCTCAGTGATTAAAATATTTGTAGAAATTATGTTCTGTGCTGAAACTAAGTTACAATCTAAGTTATATGGGCTGAAAACAAGGCCTCAATTTTTCAGCCCATCAAAATTTATAACTATCCTTGGATATAAAGTTATAAACAAAATGAGCTTTGTAAGAGGCCTTGGCCTGACACTAAAGGCCTGGCTATTTAGTGTCACAATTTCAATTATTACACAAAAATAACAGTACTGAAATTAATAATAACTAAAATCACGAATAAGTTAAAATTCAATTTCCTGAACAAGTTGAATATCTTACTCAGGCAATTAAAAAGGATATAATAGAGGGAACGGCCAACAGCTCAATTTAAGATAACAGATGCCCCAAAATTTGTTGCTAATGATATAAATGTTTTGAAGAAAAAAAAAATACTAACAACCAAGAAAACCAATCACCACTTTGCTTCTAGTACTCCTAAAATTTGAAATCTTAGCTCTTGAGGCATATATCCTGTTCAGGCAGCTTAGATCTCTTCTCCCCTTTTACAAACTACAGTATTAAGAAACAAAACAAAAAAAGCACATTCAACTTAAAATTTCATTACAAGGTATATAACATGTAGTTCATCTAGTAGGAAATGCAACAACATTAACTGGTAAATTTCTCAAATAAAAGCTTGGATATACTGCATTAAAACAAATGAAAGAGGGACGTACATAAGTTGCCGAAGCTGGGTTTATGTGTATGCTTAGATAATCACCGGCTTGTAGTCCATGCTTCTTTACAAATTCACCTGGAGAAAGAAAATCATGGATATTTATTTCTCTAAGATAGACATCAGAAATTTATCGTACCTCGAATTTTTGTTGAGAAGCTCTGTTCCCGTACCTGTGTTTTCAAGAATATACATTCTGCTTTTGTTGTTTGGCCAAAACCTGCAGAAGTTTGAAAAAATAAAGCAATAGAAATAAGCTATGTTTATATCTCATGCTTGTTATTTCTTGTTTGTTGAATTTGATTTAGCAAAAATAATACTTGAATTTATAAGGATGCACAAGTAAATTGTCCAAGTAGAAAAAGCAAGTATACCTATACTTAAATTCCCAAGTAAAAGGTACCGCCATATCATCCATGCGAAGCATTATCCCTTCTCTTTCAAACAATGGAGGGAAATTTGCCTCTGCATCCTTCTACAAATAAAATATAAAGAATAACATTAGTTCGTGATATTAACATCGCACAGTACAGTACTGTACTGGTAACAACTGGTTAATTATTCCCATAAATGGCTAATTCTTTACTGACTAGAACCTTGTAGAAACAAGTAATTATATAAACATAATGTTAAGCATACAATAAATACCTTCGGTATAACTATTCTTCCTATACTTCCGACATCGCTCTTTGTCAACTCTTTTTGCATTACTATCACTATCTCTTCATGACTTGACCTTTGCTAGATTAAATGACACAAAAAAAAGATAAGGAAGCTTAAATAATGAATGTGAATATATAAAAATGATGCATTTAGATTAAGACAACAAGTTTGTATGAAATATAAATCTTTTTTTTTATATAATGATTATAGAAATATGCACAAAATGGAAAGCATTTATCACATACATTGATCAAATTTTGAGATTGTGAGAAGATTTGATGTCCTGAAACCTCGCATCTACCAAATTCTCTACAGCTACTCAGTGTTGGAGAATTCTGAAAAACCGTTTCATCATTTGTAAGTCAACTTGCAAAGCATTAAATTATAGCTATTTCATAATTTGTAGGTTAAATTTCTTATATTTTACCTTTAGATTTATTGATTGCATGATTTCTAAAGTACTGTCAGGCCTTGGCAAAGGGAAGTTGACTGAAAATGCAAATCCAGGAATTGTGGCTGGTGCAAATTGTGAGCTAGGTGCCATAAAGACTGTAATTAAAACCAGATTGTAAATTTCTAAAGATACTACAGAAATTCATTCATTTAATTTGTACTAAAAATCATTGAAAACTCGCAATTAGGTTCGTACAAATCTTTTTACTAATGACAAAAAGAATTCCTGTCAGTATTTTGATTCGAATGACGGTAGACTACATATACCAACCTTGTATATATTATGCTGGAGTACTTATTATTAACGAGAACAACAGAAAATAAAGAAAACTTGCATCTAGATACAGGAGAAAGTTTTTTTTTTTTTTTTTTGAAGAAATAATATAGGAGAAAGTTACCTTTTGATCTACTTTGATTCTGTTAATTGTCATAAAAAAAAAAACTAATACCTTCTTTTTAGGCCATTAATTTTAAAAAGAAAAAAAATTAAGTTGAGAAGGAAACAGGGTCCGGTCCAAAATAAAGGCAATTCAAGTCAGTATCATATATGTCCGAAACTTTTACCAGTACCAGTTACCAATACCATGAATTGAGATAAATATATTCAATGTGTTATTTTGGTAAAATTGTTATCTTCTAATAGTTGTCACACTAATAATAACAACATTTATAACACAGAGACTGTCAATTATAATTATCCTTCAAAAAATCTCAAACCTGAGTCATTGTACTCGTTTCTCATATTGATAAAATTGTTATCTTGTTGAATGGAAGGTGGCACAATAGAACTCAAGTTGAAATGTGGCGAAAAATGTGGATCCAAGCCATTGTATGTGCACGAATCTTGAAGAACATAAGATGCATTAGGTGCATAATCATTCAGCATCTGTGGCCTCCTTAAACTGTTGATTGGTGAAGTACAAGGAAATGAGAACTGACACTGGAAATGATTCGGCGAGGACTCGAGGCGAGAAAAGCCTGAAAATAAAATCAATGAATCATAAAGCAATATTTTTTAGGCACAACTAATAATAACAACGAAAAAAATGAGATGAAATAATTCCAAAATATATATAATAGAATTTAGAAAAAAAAAAAAAAAAGTTGAAATAATGGGAACAAAAAGTTACTATGGTCTCCCTTTTTCCCCAAGTAAAATATGACAAATATTATAACTAATTAAGTATAGGTGAACTATGGTTAATTATATAGCTATAAATAAATAGGAGCTCTGTTGAAAAATAATTTTACCTGGTTGGAACGACACGGCAGCTGGGACCGGCATGCTATCTGGCACAAATGAAATGAACTGCCTAGATGAAACCAGGTTATTTCTACATCTTTCTTTCTCAATTGGCATCATATCCAATTGTTCATCATCATTTTCCATTAGCATTTCATAAGAGAATTTATTATATGTCTGTTGTGGTGCTTGTTTTGAAAGAGGCTTCTGTGAGAAGATACTGATATCCAACAAAATAAAAAAATAAAAGAAATGCAGATTAGAGAGAGTAAGAGAGAGAAAAAGATGTATTATTGCTAATAAAGGAAATGGTGTGGAAACCTAAACGCCTCCCGTCCGTTTTTTGCGTGCCCAACCACCATTTAATTCATACAAAGAGGTGCGTCCATATCATTTCATGTTTTTCCTCTCCATTTTATGATAAAAATGCTAATGAAAAAACGGATAGTACATAATATAATTTATATACTTTGTACATCAATGTACATGTACGTAAATTTTCTTGAACATAGAATTAAATTTATTTCGAATTAAAGTTCTGGTACTAACAAATGATTAGTAAAATATTAGGCATTGAATATAAACAAAACTTAATGGAGGTGTACATTTTTTAAGTGGAACGGAGAGGATGGGTGGATATTATTTCATTAATCTTTGGTCATTAATGGCCGTTTTGTTTATGGGCAAAAGGAGATTAAGGTGGCTTTGCTAATCCTTCGCTGGATATTAATGGTGGATTTTAAGAGAAAAATGTGCTGGACTGGATTTATATTCTTTATTTTGTTGGACGAGGTGCAATGCAACTATTGTCTTGATCGATTCTTGGAAAGCTGTTGTTTGCCAGCTTGAGCCTGATGCTTTGATTGGATCGAGTTTAAGCCTTTCCATATCAATGATTTGGGTTAATGTATAACCTTTATTGCCTTTTTGGTAAATTAGTAGATTTTTGCTGCTCAAAATTTAGACAATTTAAAACATAACTTAAAAATGATATGAAAATAAGAACCCATGCTGACCTTTTCTCAGTTGTTGTCATTTTGTTTTTCAAAACCCTAACCGAACCTTCCACATAGTAATGTTAAAAATCATTAGAAAAAGTTAAAAAGCCTGAAAGTTTTTTAGTACGTTGATTGTATGAGAATTAAAACATAAACAGAACATCTTTTTAAATTTGTTTAAACAAACTAATGTGATTTGGATTACTTGTGCAGTTTTTATTGTATGCCAGTTAGGGATATCAGGACAGAAAAAGAAAAAAATATATCAAGTCAATTGTGGTTCATACCAGTATGCTGTCTATACTACCTTGTGTACAAATCTGAGCTATAAAATTAGAGGGCTAATAGCAATCTTATAAAAAAAACACAAAAACAAACGATAATCCAATGGATAAATAAGGTCCATTACAGCAGACTAAAAGAGCATCATTCTCATCAAAGGTATACTATTGAAAAATTTGTATGGTATGCTCTGCTACTGGCATCTTCCAGGATCATTCCCTTCATCATATCAAATATTTCAGTTTTTATTTTTTTCAAATCTACAAAATTGCTCTTTCTTTGCAATTTCCAAAATTGAACAAGAAAAATAAGATAAAGCCAAACAGTATCATCACATTAATCTAAACCAGCCACGTACCAGTACAAATTCATTTTGCTTAGAAAGATACCCATCCATAAAAACATTAACAGAAGAAGAATAGTCAAATATTATTATACTAAAATGGGCCACGAACAAAAAAGCTACTCATTTTGTCACAGGAGCCGCAGTGCTTGATGCCTTTTGTGATTCCCCCTCAGAGCATGCCCTTATCACTGCCTCATTCTGCAATGCAAATTTACAATACAGTGAAGTGATTAAACCAGTAGTAAGAGCTCGTGTCAAAATATGCTTCTCATTCTCCCCAATTTACAGCACTAAATTTTATCATTCTCTCCAATCTATGAAACAATGACAGTCAGTCTGGTCGTAATTGGTAAACCTCAAGGTATCACTACAATATTGTGGCTACAGTAAGGTACCAATTGGGCAACACTAGGTAGGCGAGGTAGCACAAATATTTCCATCTTAAATTAATCAGCTTGGTTTCTCATTAGTGTTTACTTAACTTAAATTAGAGATGAGGAAGGGTACTGATATGAAGTTCTTGACTTCTAAAATTGTATTTCTAATTGTCTTCTTTCACTGTGGGACTCAAGGACTTCCAAACCTTTTATATTGTAAAATATTGACAGCATCGTAGTACTTTCTGCTTTGTTATTGTTGATCAGTCAATGCCTATCTTATGATTTAGATAAATGTGTATTGGTTGATCTCGTTTCATTTCGTTTTTTTTTTTAACTCAATTTAATTGTATTAGAAATTAGCATTGATGAAGCACATAGCGAAACAGAAATATGAGTTGTAGTTACTTAAGTGACCTAGGTTCCTAAATGCAGGGTCCATGTTAGTTCTGCAATTTCATTATAGATTAAGTTTTAAAAATACAATAAGTTGAAATTGGGCTCCTTTCAATTTTATAAAAACAATTAAGATGTATCGCTCACAATTCATTTCTTTTCAAATTGGTGTTTTAAACCCAATCATCCCAAATGAAATGAAATGTTTCCAAGAGCAAGAAATAAATACGGAATTGGACCTGCCAGACGCGGCGTAGGCGCTTCTTGGCGTTGGCCTTGCGGGTGGTGGTTAGCTTAATCCGCTTCCAGAGCAGCCCCGGCGAGTCGTTCTTCCTCACTATCTCCATCACTCGCGTCCCCCACAATGCACCGCTCATCTCGATCTCGCTCTCTCTCTCTCCGTCGTCGCTTCAGTCGAGATTTTAGGTGCAGCTAGAAGCTTGCGGCGCTTCTGGGGACACTATCAAATTCTCTACCATCTCAAAACCAACTTCACAATTCAATGGGCCCAGCCCAAGCCCATAAAAGAGTTGGGGCCTTTTAAGGAGCATGTTCTTATTTTTACAGGAGCATCTGCGACAAATGCATTCAAGATGGAAACGGAGGGAGTACAAGTGTTTACTCTCCAACTGAAAAAGCAAAAAAGAAAGATTACATTTATTTCAGATTTCAATCTAAAGAAACACACAAATAACAATCAAAATAAATTAAATTGTCAAACACCAACTAAAATCACATGCATCGAATTTGGTACCACTATCTTACCGTTTATCTGTGGCAATTTTGTTACCAGTACAGGTATAGTACGTATTATGTAAACAGTCAATTCGAAACATTCAACATGATCTTCATATAAAAATGTACTTGGACATCAAATTTTACATTTTTTTTAAAAAGAATGGCTATTTTTAAAAATTCTGTAGTGATTTTCAACCTATCTAAAAAATAGTAAAAAAATTCTAAAAAAAGTAAAATCTGGTCTTCAACTACATTTTCATGCAGAGATCATCATAAACGGTTCATATTGACAACGGTTTGAACTTTAAAAATAAAAATATAAATCCATAGTACAGGTCGATCTGTGCTTTGCAAAGTAACGTAACCTCACTCATGAAAATAGTATGAAGAGTTCAAGCAGTTAACATAAAGAATTGAACTCAGTTTCTTCTCAAAGTCGCTAATAAAATGCCATTAAGCTACGTCTCCAGTTTCGGAAAATCTTTTTAACCTTAGAATACACAATAACCATATCAACTCCACATGATATACACCGATTTTCATTATTTCTCCCATCAAAATCCTACCTGATCAATAGTCTAAATTACTCTTTTATTATGATTACACATTGTTCATTAAATTAACCCTCAATAAACACTAATTTAACACATCCTGTCCCACTTCATCGGTGAGATGCAGTAGGAGGCATTGGGTACGTCATAGGTGGGGCGACCGGTGCAACTGGTGCACCAGGTACCATCCCCCCTGCCACAGGGGCCCGCACACCATACGCCATGTGGGGTGGTACTGTCACAGGCGTGCCCACGGCTGGGCCAAGAGGTCCGACAGGCTGACCGATAGTCGTACCGTACATAGGTACGGAGACTGGTACAGGGACAGGGGTTTGGGGAGGTGGTTTGGAAGAGGCCTTGGCAGAAGAGGTGTTGGTGGTGGTGGTGGCGGCAGCAGTTTGGCCGGTGATAGGGGACGAGAGGTCGGTGGAGGATGTGACGCTGGTGATGTCATGGATGCTGGAGCGGCGCCGCTCCTTGTTCATTGAATTGAGGCGAATGAAGTACTTCTGTGCATGACTAGCAACCTGGGTTGGCGTGCGAGAGATCACAAAGTTGCGAGAGATGCTGCGCCAGTCACCCTTTCCATACTTGTCCAGCCCCAAAAGAAATAGCCTGCATGAGAATATACAAGATTTTCTTAAAACTGTATGGACATTGTTTTTAGGGAGATATCTGGTACCAAACAAAGATCATTTTTACTTCTTATAGACTTGGTACCCCTTTTTCAATAGTTTGAAATAAGTAGAATACCTTTGATGACAATGATGCTCTATTAGTCTGCTGTAATGTACCTTATTTATCTATTGGATTATCGTTTGTTTTTGTTTTTTTTATGAGATTTGCTATTAGCCCTCTAATTTTATAGCTCGGATTTGTACATAAGGTAGTATAGACACCATACTGGTATGAACCACAATTGACTTGATTTTTTTTTTTTTTTCTGTCCTGATATCCCTAACTGGCATACAGTAAAAAACTGTACAAGTAATCCAAAGCGCATTAGTTTGATTAAACAAATTTAGAAATTATGTTTTAATTCTCATACAATCAACTTACTAAAAAAACTCAGGCTTTTTAACTTTTTCCAATGATATTTTACATTACCATGTGGAAAACTGGAAGGTTCAGGTTCAGTTAGGGTTTTGAAAAACTAAATGATAACAACTGAGAAAAGGCCAGCATGGGTTCTTTCAACAAGTTACAGTGAGTTCATCCTACTTTATTTAGGCCCAAGCACATAGAAACTAATCACAAACTAGGTCAGACCATATAAACCAAAACATAACTGAGAGAAATAAACACACAATGCTACTAGAACTGAAAAGGAGCACCTTCCCCAAATGAAATCCATACTGGATTACTTACCCATATTTTATCAGCCCTTAACAGCTGGCCACCGTTATTCGGTGATTATTTTGATTTTCTTTGTCCAATTTTCTACTGTAAAATCATATGACAGCGAACAAATTGGACAATATTAGCATTAGAAGATAAATAGCACCAAAATTTCTCATCTTCTAATAATGGATTTTCTATAGCTAGCAATGTATAGCTGTACTACTTGTCGGCTATCTAGATATACAATGTAGCTTTTTGGAAATTTAATTATGTGTTGCTACCACTCAAGAAACTTATAAATTCTTCTTGATACAAATCAATCAAAGAAGTAAAATATGCAGAAACATCTAAAAGCTAGATAAGCCATGTTTTATCACTTACGAAATACATGTTTTTTTCATGTGATTTACTTTTTGTTATCTTTGATTCTAGCTTCTTAGAATGTGTCATAGTTGGAATTTATATCACTTGAATGAACCCTAAGTAATAAAAATGCACATACATATATAAAAGATTTAATGGCAATTAGAAAGCTCTTTATTAGGCCAACTTTTCATTGCACCTCATGGAATTAGGGCAGTTAAGCCTCAAAAGTGCCCTTTGCCTGTGGCTGCATTGGCACAGAAACAACTGTCCCTAAGCAAATATTTACACCAGAACTCAACAAAGAGAAAATTCAATTACAAACTAATATTATTCTTTCCTTGACAAAAAAAGTAAACACTTCATTGCTTACAAAGCATTATCAAATGCATAAGAACAGTATATAAATATTTGAGCACTATAACATGTTGACCAATCAAATTCAGCTTTTAATGAAAAACTTAGATTTGATCTAAAAAGGAGAATATTGCAATTTATGCATTTCAACTAGTTTTGACAAACAAATCAAATTTCCAAATAACTTAGAAAAAACAATAATGAATGAATGAATAAATGCAATAAAGGTTTTAAATATTTCAAAACCCTGTTCTGAACCAGTTAATGTATTTACAGAGTGATGTGCAAATAAGGATGCTTGTACAAGAGAGTTTACGGAGAATAGGAAAAAGATGAAGGTTGGATCTGGAAAACAGACAAGGTCCAGGGCAAGTAGTAAATTCCTTGAAAAATAATCAATCCTTGCCCCAACCAACCCATATTGACGTGATTTGATCTATGCATCCCTTAAATCGAAACAGTAGGTGGTTCTTTTTGCTTCAAATTAAAAGATTAGCTCGAAATAGAGAAATCCTTTTGACTTATTTGCTAAATTTCCAGAATTGACATGTTTCTTACCAGGGTAACCCTAAACCTAGAGAAGCTTTGCAAATTTTCCACCTAACCCTAACTGTCACCAATTCATACCCTCCAGATGTTCAATCAGTGAGAAAGAAAATGTATTTCAAATCAGGGTCTAAGGATATGATTACCATCTCTTTCGCACTATAAATTAGTGAGAAAAAGATAACTGCTGGTCCTAACACACGGACAAGTCAATGGCATGTTTCTTACTTATTTGCTAAATTTCCAGAATTGACATGTTTCTCACCAGGGTAACCCTAAACCTAAAAAGTTTGTAGCTTTGCAAATTTTCCATCTAACCCTAACTCTCACTAATTCATACCCTCCAAATGTTAGATTCAATGAGAAGTACCTACCCTCCTAGAAAGGAAACATATTTCAAATCAGGCTGTAAAGATATGATTACCATCTCTTTCGCACTTTAAATTAGCGAGAAAAAGGTGGTTACTGATAAAAATTGACACAGAAAGCGAATATGGGTGGTATTGATTGTTCTGATTTCTTTTCTTTCATTGTATGTCTTTATTATTTTAATTCAATTTCTCTCTAATTTTGTTTCTTTCTTCTTCCTGATTTACGCTTCACTTAATTTCTCTTCTCTTCATCTCTTTTTTTACGGTAGATCATTTTGTAAAATCCCAAAAGTAATCACTGTTAATTTCGAATACACTGGTCACTCTATAAAAGGATTACCACAGCCGCTTATCTGTCAAAAAACTATGAATGATGCAGATTCTTGTGTCGCAACGTGTATTGACCACATATGAATGAGCAATCAGTTAGTGAACCTACACACCAAAAGTTTTACCAGTGCTTATTTCCCTTGATAAGAAGTCGGAGTTGCCAAAAATAACTAACTTTAGATTCTGAGCATTGTCAAGATTCAAACTTGGCAAACCATAACTGATCCAACTTCATGAATTATGAAATACAGCATTGGGCAAACAATGCCATAAATCATATTCCATTTAAATGCTACCCAGCATCATAAAATTAAATTCTGAATTGGAAACCTATCCTGGACAAATTTGATACTTATCCTGAATTTGTAATACAACAGTAAAAAATGAAATCCAAAATTAGCACCTCTATACAACTAATTTAACCAAATATAAAAACCAAATTCATGCCAAGAAACAGCCAAGAAAGTTAAAATTGCTCAAAAATCAAACCAATTATGACATAACCTTCCTATAATCAATGAAACAGTAAAACCCACATGTAACAAAAATTCGAATTTAACAAAATTGGTTGCATACCTGTGTTCATCTTCAGTCCAAGCAATTCCCTTTCTCCGCTCCTGCTCTGACCTAGACCCCTTGCCTCCATGACCAGAGTCGCCATGACCTCCCTTCTTACCACCACCACCTCCTTCAACATGGTCACCACTCTCCAGTCCACTAGAGTACGGCGGTAACTGGACACGTCCAGCCTCTATTTCATTGATATCCTCGACCAAGAGGTCGTAGTGTCTCTTTATCTCGTCTAATGTCTTACTCGGTACAAGCGCAGCTATTTCGTCCCAATTGTCACAGTGCGTGGCCACGGCGTTCTCAAAATCTTTCTCCTCTTCTCTGCTCCACGTACCAGTGCACGTGCCACTATTGCTACTGCACGCTTCCTCCATTCGTGAGATTTTCCAGTTTTTCTCCTCTCTATCTCATCAGAATTTGTGCCGAAGGGAAGAAATTTCGGGTTTTGCTCCTTTGGGCAGTGTGTCAGAGGATAAAGATTCGATTTTAACAAAACTGAAAAACAAAAAATAATGAGTATGGGGAGAAAGAGGAATTCGTATCACCTAAGGTAACAGAACCTTTCTGTTTGGATCCAGACCGTTCAAGCAGAATCTGCACGAATATTAAAGAATCCCCGTCCGTTTAACCTTGGTCCGGATTGGCCCGAATTCTGATCGGACGGTCCAAATCTAAAAAGAAATATTCTGTTACCTCAGAGGATGATTCGTGAAAGAGAAAACAAATGAAACGGCGCTTTCTAGAAACAAAATAGATGACAAAAAGGACTTAACAAGTAAGATCCATAGCGCGACTGGAGAATGAAATGGGATAATATTTTTTATTTAGTCCTTAAGAAATTAGTATTTTAATAAACGAATTAGGATAATATTTTTTTTTATTACAAGTAATTTAATTTTTTTTTTGTTTCTTTCAGTTTTCCGTCTTGATTCGTTTTCTTTCTGTTTCACTAATGACAGGGTGGTAAAACTGCAAAAGATTTTTTCAAGGATAAAAATGACAAATTGACAGTGTCTACGGTGACAGTCAGTATACTCGTTTAGTTGTCTCCATTTGCAATTTCAATGGAGATGACCTTATCGTAAGGGTGGTATTGAAGAAATATAATAGAAAACAACATTTTTACTGGAGAATATCCACTCCAGTAATAAAGTCAAAAGAAACCAGAAAAAAAAAAGAGAGGAGGGCTAATGATTTGAGGCCATTTGTTATTTGTTTGGTTATGCAACAACCGAAAATGATTGGGTCCCTTTTTCGCTCTGATTGGAACCCAATCAACATACTCCACTCCGAGTCCTCTCTAAGCAAACCTATACAGTACACGATCCGGATTCTGATTTCTGGTACCTTCGTTTGTTCTCCAATTGTACTGGTAAGATCAAACGGTCCAGATTGGACATCATCTACAGTATTTTTTACTGTCTGTCAGATAGCTGAATAAAGATATTGACAGAGCTGTTTTAACTTAATACAGCGCATCAGTTATATACTTTTCATTTTAATTTTACTAGTTTGTGCTGCATAGAGCCAAAATAACTCTGTTAATATAGTTACTAGTTTGTGCTGCCACGCGGCACGTCTAGGGCTAGCTCCTAGGATAGTAGGCTTGGACCGGTGGCAGTCGGTTTCCTTCTTGGTTCGACTTGGTTGGGAGCAGGATAAGGTACAACGAATGATGCAGGGCCAGTGTATCCCGGATTTGTGACAATCACGAGGATAATCAGGAAAGCTGAGACTTTGCGGCGCACGGTTTAATGTGGAATTTTTTTTATAAAACTATAAATAGAAAAATAAATTTAGAAAGCAATTTGATTGGTTTTCTTTTTTACAAAAATTATAAGTATTAAATAGTCTATTCGGCACCGAAAAATTTCATAAATTTTCAGCATGAACTATAACACAAAATGTGAATAACATTTTGGTGCTGAATAGACTATTCGGTACTGACAAAAATTAAATGGTTAATACCGAATAGTCTATTCGATACTTTTGAGTTTTGTAAAAAACTAACCAATCAAGTTAGTTCTCAAAAAAAAAATTATTTATGGTTTATAAAAAATATTCTTTAATGTGAGAAATATGTTGTATCATTTGGTCACGAATAATATTGAATTTCAAAATAATATACTGAATGACTAGATTTAAATCAACTGATTTCATTAAGTATGAATTATATACAAATAAAAATTTTATATATAGTTTTCATATATAATTTACACCTATAAAATTAATGACGTAATTCAATAAAATTAATGCTCGAATTCGAAACAGACCTTCAATAAAATTGACAGTCAACTTGACGACCAAAAGGATAAGAACAGATTGCATATAGCTGGAAAAAGGTCAAATAAATCTTTTTGTTTTTTTCCCGCCGCAACCTTTTTCTTCTTCAACTCCGAGAACTAAGTTGGAAAATGACACTACAGAGCCGGTTCTATCACGGAACAGTAGGCATGTGTATCGGTTATGTATTGTGATTTGCGTGTTCCGTGTCATGATCATATTTTGAAATTTTGACACGACACGTGGTCACGCGAATCACGTGTAATTGGAACCGTTAGATCTTAATCAAATGGTGAATCTTGAATAAACTAATCTAAATTATAAAGAAGAAAAATTTAAACGTGACTGGTTATGTTTGGACACGGCACGTTTGGGCACGGTGTTACTTACATGGCGTGACCATTCGTGTGCCATGACCACTCGACATTTTGATCACGGCACGGAACGGAACCAAAGTCACGGTACGACACGTTTTTCTAGTACAGCGTCCTGGAGATTTAATTCTTAGGAAAAATGAATTGGAACTAGAATATGTAAGGACTGAATTGTAAATAAAAGTTTGAACAGGATGTGTGAGCACAGATATATATTAGGTACATATTATGTATAAATATTAGTAAATTCTTATATAAACGACATGTATGCTAATAAATACAGATAGTTGGATGCAAAAATAATTTCTCTAAACTTTTGCGAGGTTCGATAATTTTGTACTACAAAGTTCTCACAAATTATACATGGATTAAATTAGGTTCCGTTGACATGATAAATAAAAATCTAACATATTTACATTTTCGGAATTTGCACTTTGAGCGCTTTATTAAGTTACCTTTTTAGTACTTTTTATTACCATTCAAACAAAGCTCTCTTAGTTACTTCTTAGAAATTTGTTATACTTCACAGAAGTGCACATTTATCTTGAATTTTTATTATTTTATAATTCATTTGATGCATGCTGACAAGTAGACGAATCAAGCTAGCTGTAATTAATATAATTTGGTGTTCTTATTTTTTGAACACTTGATCTTAAAAAAAAAATTGGAAGTTCACAATTTCTTATGTCCATTTGTCACTTGTGAGAAAAAGTTTGATATTTACTTCTATTTGGTGGATCTTTTCTCAATGTCAGTTGTTCAAGTCAAAAGAAGTTTGGTCCAACTCCATAATTGCCTCTGGCTATGCTCTATTTGCTTCTTGTTGTGTTGTTTATGTACTTGTAAAGTTGATCCAACAATGAAAATACTTCTCATCGGCATGTCTTAAAACATTTCAAGTTGAATCACCATTATGATTGATCCAACGATTGTAAATATTTGATTAGTCTGTACTCTGTATGCTTTAGAGACCTTGGAAGTTTAGCCACCTTTATATATGGAGAATCAATTTATCATATCAACAATTTAGAAAAATCTCTACTTGAATTTGAGAATGCTTCAATCTCCGAAACTTTAATTTCGCTAATGTTGTAAAAAAAAAAATCACGATTGATAATTTTGCAATTGTTAATATAGCAACTCTAAAATTGATGCTTGCAAAGTCTGATGTGGTGGCACTTTCAAACAAAAGATGAGTATAACGATTAACGAACCAAAGCAAAGCAATACTAACGTGGCTTAAAAAAAAAATAAAGCTAAAAAATATAGTTCAAATGGGCCTGGCCCGAACACCAAAACCTCAGCCTGTCAGTTGTCACGAGTTTGCTTCAGACATTATGCGGTAGGAATTTAGATCCAGTCAGGTACCTGACCTGGTAGAATGAGATCTGGACCGTTTATTTTAATCAAGCACGAATATCAAGAATATTAATGCGTCAAAGACAGGCACGAATTAAAATCGCTCGGCTTGGATTATCTCAGTTAGATGCGGTAGATGGGCTCGACAAACAGAACCGAATGCATATCAATTTCATGAAATCCAATTCAACTGAATTCATACGCGAATTAAAAAATGCTGACTAGTAAGACCACTGTCTACTGCTAACAAGAACTGAATTGAAAATCATTTTCGTGGAGCATTCTCCTTAAAATCATTTGCTCCGATCGGGGCGCCGCGCCCCTCTCACTTGGTCACCAAAAACCCTTCTCTTCTCCTCTCCTCGCTCCCCAACGATGCAATCGGGGTATAGCAACGGTTACGGCGGGGGGCACACTCACTCACGGCGGCGCTCTCACCGGTCGGCGACCGGAGGGGTGTATAGGGTTTGCTCGTCTACACTTTCTCCACCTCCGACCGCCCCATCCACTCCCAGTACCACTTCGTATACGCATAGTAACTACACAGATACAGAGACAGCTGTGGCCTCCATGTGGGAGGGGTATGACGAGGCGTACTTCCAATCCTACGCCAACGTCGGCATCCACCAAGAAATGATTAAGGTTTCAACTCTACAACACAAAGTTTATCAATGGTTCTTTTGTACATCACCGCATACTAGGTACTAAATCCTGTCCCATGGATTTTGGAAGTTTTGCATTTTGATTGCTCATTGCTGCTTCAAACAGTACCTTTTGTAAAAAATCAAGATTTGTAGTTACACTGGTGCATTAATAGATTGGCATAGTGCAAATACTAATTTCAACTTCTTGATTATGTTACCAAGATAAAAAAAAAATAAGAAGTATGGAGCTAAATGTTTAAGACTCAATTTAGATGAATTTAGCAATTAATCAGCACAAGTCTGAGAAACACAAATAAATTTGAGGGGGGAAGCCTTGAGGTCAGCTGTACCCAACTGTTATGGAACTATACCAGGTATAATGGAGCATCTTATACAAAGAAAGCCAAGAACATAAATCAGTAAGATACTGGTAAGTAAATCTGAGTAGATAATTGCTACAAATTGTTCTTTTTGAATTAAATAGATTTGTGCTTTGCAGGATCGTATCAGAACTGACACGTACAAAGCTGCAATCATGCGCCATCAGAATTTAATTTCAGGCAAAGTAATTATTTATCTCTTCTTAAATTTGAAAAAAAAATGGTATAATAATCAGAATATAACTGGAAGTTTGAAATTATCAGGTTGTGATGGATGTAGGATGTGGAACCGGCATCCTCTCCATTTTCTGTGCTCAAGCTGGTGCTAGTCGGGTAAACTTACAACAATTGTTATGAATAAAGTGATTGCGATAAAAAGACAAACTTATGGACTCTTTAGCATTATATATTTTTTGGATTTGTTTTTAGGTATATGCTATTGAAGCAAGTGACATTGCTATGCAGGTATTCTCATGATCCCAAAGCAATATAAACTTATCATTATATAATTTTTTCTTTTCATTCTATCATTTAAATTTGTCTTTCCTCAACTACTTGTCAGTTCTTCTCTGTGTTTCGTGACTCCTTTCCACATTATGTTTTATAAATACTTTTTACAGGCAAATGAAATTGTGAAAGAAAATGATCTGTCAGATAGGATTACAGTGATACATTCTCGAGTTGAGGTAACTTTCTCATGTCTCATACTTTCTATAGTTCTTAGTAGTTAACTGTTTCCCATTCCGTTCCCTTTTAAGGGGTTTGCCTCCTTAATACTTCTTTTGAACTGCCAATTGCAGGAGGTTGAAATAGAAGAGAAAGTTGATGTCATAATATCTGAATGGATGGGTTATGCTCTTCTTTATGAGGTAAAGATATTGAATTTTCTGTAAAATGGTCCAATATATTTTAATTTAATCCAATAAAATGTCCATACCTATCCAGCTTGAGTTTCAAATTCGTATATAATCAATTATTTGAGCCAGTAGACTTAAGAAATTGCAAAGTTGAAGCTTAGTTTTGATTTTCTTGAGTTCTACTATGGCTGTTTTTTTTTTTTCCAAAAATTTAAGAAGGAAACAAACAAAAAGTACTTATTGGTTCTGTACTTCTGTTGCCGTTCCATATTCACCAAAAATATTAAAAGAGGGGTCTGATGCCCATTTTGTTGGTACCCCATTATGAAGACAACATCATTTTCCAGTAATAATTCAATTTTAAATTTCAAATGATAAATGTGAACTGTTAATCTTGTTTTATTTATAAACTAATGCATTCATGTCAAAAATTGAAATTTTGGAGTTAGCTTTTGTACGAGGTCAAACAGTGGAAAGATCAACAGTGCATATTAGTCACAATAGATGTTGATTTTTAGACTTTGTGATCTTGTAAAGATTGAACTCCAAATCTTCGATTTTGATGTAATGCATTGTTTTAGAAATAAAACAAGATCAAAGGTTACATTCTTGTATGGTATTTTGATTTTGAATGATTAATGGAAAGAAGAGCTGTGGTCATAACCCAGCACCAAAAAAAAATGTGCATTGATGCTCCTCAAATATTAAGTAGCACAACATAACCTCTGAATCTTCTTGATTAAATTGTACGATAGAACTAATGCATAACTAGAGGGGCATTTCACTATCCTATGTGATATATGCAAGGGACAATGCTACCAAGTGTTATATATAGTAGCTAAATAACATGCCTCTGATAAAAATCAAATTTACGTATGTTCTTTTTTTTTTCGAATGTTTGTCAGACAATGCTACCAAGTGTTATATATGCACGGGACAAGTGGCTAAAACCAGGGGGTCTAATCCTTCCTTCCCATGCCATGGTATTGTTCCTTTTTCTGTACAATAAATTTCTAATTGTTTAATTGCAAGGTATAAGCTGGTCATATTTTTAATTCTGATCTCTTATTCTTCAGCTTTACATGGCCCCAGTTACCAATTCAGAGAGGTATCATGAAACAATCGACTTTTGGCGTAATGTTTATGGAATAAATAGTAAGTCTTAATTTATTTGAGTGCTACACTTGGTGATTTACTTGTTACATATTTTGGCATGGTTTTCGTTGATTAGTAAAGTCAAATTTATATTTAGTATAGTGTTTGATCAATATTATATGGAATGATCAAAGCCTAGACATCTCACACCAAACCATACCTTCACAGTTCTGGTTTTGGTTGGTACCGGTACTGCTGCATATTAGCTGAAAATTGATGGTACAATTTTTGAAAATAATTTTGAATTAGTGCTGTACTTTTTGGTCATATAAAACAAAATTCCTGCCACTAATTAATTACTGGTTGGTATGGACTCCTTAGAATATTTTCTGTCTTCAAGAATTCCTTCAGTATTAAAAATTAACTCTTTTCTTTTTCTTCAAATAGTGTCAGCACTCATACCGCTAGCAAAACAGTGTGCTTTTGAAGAGCCAGTAACTGAAACTATTAGTGGTGAAAATGTTTTAACTTGGCCGTTCATGGTAATTCTCTAGAGTTACCTCGATTCCTTATATTCTTTTGCCCCTCAAGCATTTGTTTCTTAGCTTTCAAGCTTGTGTTGTTTCTTATATTTGAATGTAATTTACTAATTTGGTATTATGCTGATCTTATGCTGGTTGCATTGTATGCTCCCTTTGATCACGGTATCTAGTGTGAGGCTTAACTAAGGATCTGAGAATATCATATTAAATTAAATGATTTTGTGAACTCATTGTTGAAGTCTAACTGGGACTTAAAAATGTTCAACCCATTTTACAGGCAAATGTTTGACATTTCTGGTTTAATACAAAGCTTGAATTTCATACATAAAGAAATGCCTTTCTTTGACTGTTCTGGACAGGTCAAATATATTGATTGTTATACAGTCACAGCTCGGGAGCTTGAGTCAATTACAGCAAGATACAAGTTGTCTGCAATTATGAGCGGTACCTTTTCTCTACCTTTATCTAGCAAATTCCTTCTTTAACCACGTTTAATTTCTTTTGGCTTCTTTACTGGAGATATCTTACACAAACCAAGTCATACATATTTCTCTTTAGTTTAATGCAATAACTTTTATGTTTTCCCCATTCTGTAGCTCCACTTCATGGATTTGCATTCTGGTTCGAGGTGGAATTTAATGGTCCCATAACATTTTCTTCCAACAATAATATGGGATTTCGATTTCAACATGGTACCGATAATGGCAGTAACCATAAGAAGAGACGGCAGAGTGATACAATTGTGCTATCTACTGCACCTGAGGAGACCCCCACTCACTGGCAACAAGTATGGATATCTCTTGAGGACTGAACTATATATTTTTGGTTTCTGGATTTCTTAAATTTATTGTTGAGATCGATGTACACTTATTGTTCTTTAGCAGTGATATGATCCTTGCAAAGGAGCTTACAACCCTTAAGTATTTCAAGGAATATGCATGCGATTAATCATTTATCCGCTTTCTACTTTTCAATACTAATGCACTTTTTTTTCCCTGTTTTTTCAGACAATTCTATATTTTTACGAACCAATAGATGTCAGGCAAGATCAAATAATAGAAGGTTCCATAACAATATCTCAGAGCAAGGAGAATCACCGATTCTTGAATGTTCACCTCGAATACTCGTGAGTTCCTTTCTGTTAATGAATTTGCTTTCTATTTAACCCATACAGTTGCTTTTAGGGTCAATCTTACTTTCATCCCATGAAAAATGTTAGAGCTTCATGCAAAACCTTGCAAAAGCCGAAGCAATGTACATACCTACTAATATAACAAATATCTTGTGTACCCCTACAATTTGAGAGGAAAGGGATATGTTACTCATGTTCGCATAAGATATTTCTTGTCTTTTAAGGGTATAATTGTCCTTTTAATATTCTCTGGGGGCTATAAGGAACTATTTTTTTCTTTCAGCAGTACACGGAGTCCATTAGCATTACATTCCACTGAAATAAGTACATGTCGATATATTAGCATGTTGTATTTCTAGTCTCCCTTGAACATAGACCCCGTCATTCCATCTTTAGAGATCTATTAGAAAATTTCCTGCTTCCTTTTGATTTTGACACATCCCGGTGCCTACAGGCTTACAAATCTGCTACCTAGAAAATAATTTCTCTGGAAAAACTTATAGGTCAATGTATTTATTATTTTTTCTCTCTCCACTTTTGAATCTGCTTTCCTTTGCGGTTTCACATTAAATTATTTGTTCCTTGATTCTCAATTATAGTTTGGTTACTTTGCTTGTATATTATTATTTCCTTAGCTCATCTATACAAGCACAACTGACATACTTTCTTTTTTTTAACACTTTTAGCACTGCGGGTCGATCTTTTGTGAAAGAGTCGGTGATGCGGTAATTAAATCATGAAAGAAAATCCTTCTGACGTTACAAGAATTAGAGATGTACTTGATAGGAAGTCATACATTGATTTATTTTATTATTTACTTCTTTGTGAGAGTAGATTTTTTTTTTTTTGGTCTTGTGTTTTTCTCTTCGATTAATTCATTAGTTAGACAATATATGAGAAGTTACTCTGTTCACTGCATTCAATGGTCTATGAATGACCTTGATTCTGTAGCACTCATTCTACCTTTTATTTTACAGCAAACGCGCCCAACTCAAGATGAGAGCGATCATTTATTGCATGAAAAGTAAATAAGGTAGCTTTAAAATGAAAATAATTGGTGATGTTGATGGCTATGAAGTATAGGCTTCTTAGAGTATATGATATGATAGATGCTCCCTTTGTTTGTTGGTAAGCCTTAAGTGGAGCTGTCATCCTTACATGTGTCGTCTGAAAGCTAGCAATGCATGAAAAGAAACTACAAATATTTTACCCTGAAATGAAGAAAACTGAATAAACCGTAACTAGATGTTCTAGGCAGATTCGATTTTGCCAGACCCATGTTAAGTGAAATCTCCGAGTCCATTCGGCAAATGTATGGAATAGTGGAAAAGTGAAAAAAAGAGAAGAGGCTTTTATTCCATACAATTTCAATTATGTTTGGCACATTTGAAATAGTGGAATTGAGCTAATTCCAACATGTGAAAAAGTCACTCTTTTCTAACTCCACCTGTGCTATGGAATAGTGGAATAAAGAGAAGGGCTAAAGTGCAAAAAAAAAAAATTTAACTGCATATTTTCATTCCATTTTCACTTTTTCTCTATTCCATTAAATTCTATTCATGTTCGACTATTATTTGGTCACAATTTCACAATCTTCCTATGTTCCACCACAATTTCTTTGTGCCGAACAAGCCCTTGAAAATCAAAAGAATATACAAACAAAAGCATGAATTCGTAGCGAAACCTTACATACCTTTACGACAGCCAACGGGATATGTCTAATAAGTTGCGAGCAATATATATATACTAATGCAAAAGTAGCAAAAGCAAAAGGATCTTTTCGTATCAAACCAAACCGCTTTGCTTATTTATTCAGCTTGTATGACCAATAGTATCTCAACAGTGTTAAATACTGATTGATATACATCACTATCCCATCATGTCACCTTTATATTATTGGATTTCCCTTTCTCTCCTAAGCTTTACATTTATAGAAATATTCTGTCATACACATATTATTACAATACATATTGTATAGTTGTACATCGTCTCTACGATTAGCAATTATTGGGTCCAAATCCTACAAACCCGGTGGCCACGTCAAATGTGATTTGGATCCCTTCCTGCTGTATATTCCCCATGATTGATAGACCAGTCGGTGATGGAGCAAATGCAAAACAAAACGTACCCAAGTTGTCCACAGGGATGAGGAAGTTCCTTGCTGGTAGTGTCAGTATTGCACCCTCTTCAAAATAAAACGAGACAGTTGGTACCCTCACGCTGCTGTACCCATTCAGGTTGTAACACGTGTCGAATATCGATACACCGGAGGTACGTGGGAGGCCCACTGCAGCACTAACAAAAGCATCTCTGAGTGTATTATATGCTTGTTCTGGGAGCCGAGTTACCGCCGTACCGGTGTCCATAACCACACCACCGTAGCCATCTTCAGAGAGTTGAAACATATCCTCTTCAAGGGGTAACCTTACCCCAGCCACCCCAAGTCCCAAAAGGCCTACGTAGTAGAAACTAGGAGCCCGAGGGTTGCGCAAGAGTGGGACCCACACTGCTCCCACCGGAACCCCTTCGGTACGACCGAAGACTAGTGTGCCTGCTTCAGAGCTTGATCCACGGCTCACGAGGCAGTAACTGAAGACCCCGCCAGCCGAGCCACCAAGCTGGGCCAAGAAGGAGGTTGGGCCCCACCCAAGGCCCAATAGGCCACCGGCACCGGTAAATAAACCATGGTTGTGGTGACCACAGCCAATGGCAACTCCACTTACCGTAGTTGAACCGAATGTCAGCGTCTCTAAGGCTACGACACCTTTGCTGTAGGAACCATCTCGGTAAGACACCTCATATCTGCATGTAATTAGCATATGTAGATGAAGTAAGAAATTTTCAAAATATAACAATATAATATGACATGAGACAATATGCATACATACCGGCAACTTTCATCCGGGTTGCTACAACTGGTACCGGAGACTAGGTGGCAAATACGTCCCCCACATGTCACAGCCAAGAAAGAAGATGAAGTGGATGGATCAAATATAGGGTCAGACTGAGAGTAGCACTGATCACATGGCATGCATTGTAACCAGATTACATCACTGCCAGAGTCAATGACCAGGTACTGTTCTCTTGCCGGCGTACCGACGCCTACACGAATGAAGTATTCACCACTTCCCTGAAACAGACCTGAAACCACATCAGACCCAAAGTCATCTAGTCTGTATCTCTCTAACCGTAAAGAGATGTCACGTGCCAACGAGGCTACCCGGGCTGAATCACGGTTTATGCGGTCGGTAAAGGCGGAGGTATTGTTGGTATGATTTAAGATTGAATTAAGGTGGTAGATGGGTAGTGAAAAGTTGCTTTTGTTTGTGATCTGATTTTTTTTATGAGTAGTTTGTGTGGTTAGAGTAAGGAGGGTGAATTTTGGTTGCAATAGGAGAGAAGAGGTAAGGAGGAAGAAAGGGAAGAGAAATGGAATCAGCTTGTACATAGTTTGATTTTTAACTTGATTATCTGTTTATTTTTCATGCAATGATTTTGAATCTAATCATGAGAGAAGGTGAATTTATTTGTTTGGAGTGTTAGCACTGTAGATGAAATCGACAGTGATTGTTTAAGGGTATGGACAGGTGTAAACGAGAGAATAAATGCGACAAAAATAGGCTGTAAGTGCATAAAACGTACACAGTTTTTTGTTTGGTTCGTTTTTACTTCTAGAAATATGCCTCGCTTTTCAGTTATAGTTATTGCAAGCTTATCTGTTTTTATATATAACAAATTTGTGAAACCATTAAATTTTGGTTCCTTTCATACTAAGACGGTTAATTTTACTATTTTTTTAATTAAAAAATAATGAACTAATTTTATTACTAATTATATTTTTTTTTCTTAGTTCATTAAGGTTCTTTAAGAATTTCTTCATTTTTTCTCCTCAATTTGTTGATTACCAGTATACTTTTTATATACAGAGCAATATTGAACTTTATAAATTACAAATTTAGTCATTTTAGGTCATTTCAATGACAGTAACATTTTTTGCATTATTTTCTTGTTATTTTGTGCCCTACATTAACCACTCTTAGTGGGTTAAGTTTTAAATTATGTATCTTTTCTTTACTTTTTGAACTCGGATTTCTTTCTAACAGCTACCTTTTGACTCAAATTTAAATTAACAAGATTGATCACGACGGATTTGTGTCTAGTCATTGAATACCAAATTGTAACCGACCAAATAAAATATAATTACAAAATAGTGAGGATATGTTACAATTAATGGATAGCGCACATGATCCGTACTTTGGATCAATATTCATGTTTACAAAGTTCAAATAGTCAATCAGAACCGTTTAACATGATCACATATGAAAACGTAATTGTAGATCAAATTTTATATTTTAAATATTTTTTACTGATTTTTAGAAAGGTAAAAAAAAAACTTGATCTAAAAATTGTAGACCATTTGGAAGTAGTAATTTTTTACTTTTAAATAGTAAAAAAAAAGTAATATCATATTGAACAATTTAGATTGACTATTTAAACTTTAAAAAAAAGAAAAAACTAATTCAATGTACGGATCATTGTGCGGTATGCATAGTACCATAACGAGAAAAGCAATTTAAATTGTCACGAGAGTCATTTCAATAATATCAACATCACTGCAATAGTTTTCAGAAAGTATTTGATTAATGCCGATTTGTAGATATTAAGATGCAGTTAGGGGTGTCAACAGATAAGATAAGGGTCGGATGGAAGTATTTTGTACTCATACCATTACAAATTGTTCTTATTTGTACTCTACTTTTATCCGCTACGAATTATTCTACTTGTATCCTACCTTTACCCATTATGATTATCAGATCACGAAACGGTAACGGATAAATAACTGGTAGTGCTAATATAATAATTATTTTTATTATATACTAAATAAAAGATTAAAACACATTTATTTCACACATATATACGTATTTTAAAGGTCAAAACTTTATTAGAATTTGCAAAAATTTATTTACGTGTTTTAATGATTAATTAAGTGTGACACAAATAGGGGGTTCAAATAGTTCAGTTTATTTGGTTTTAAACCGAACCAAGAAGGTTTGGTTTAAATGGTTCGGTTTAAATGGATCGGTTCGGTTATTTATTAATTTAATTCGGTTTATGTTGTTTGGTTTGGTTTATAACTTTTTAAAATCGACATAACCGAACGACCAAATATTTAGTGAATACGCTGAATAATGTGTTTGGTTCGTTTCATTTTCAAATTCACGTTATGGAGTCCCGAATAATTTTTTCTTTTTTCCCTTTTCTTTCTTCTTGCATCCTATCGCCGCCTCCAAGAAGAAGCACTCCAACCCCTTTTCTAAACTTAACGAAGAAGATTCAATGCACAATTTTAACTGCAATTTTGACTGCCTTCTCTCTGATTCCAAGTTTTTTTCTCAAAAACTTGTCTTTTTTCTTTTGTCTACTCTCTTTCTTCTTCTTCTTCTTCTTCTTTGGTTTTTGTATAATTTGTGCAATGCACGATGACAGGAAACAAATTTGGGAGCGATGTGTCTGATTTTTCTTTGTCTGATCTGTATGATTTGTGAATTCCAAAGAGTACATCAGGGTCCCCTTCTTTTTGAGGAAGTTAGGTTTCATATTGTAAAGGCAAAGATGAAAAAGGGCATCAGTTATTTATCTGATTCGAATTTCTTACTGGATATGTTGCTCGAGTCAAATCATATTTAGAAGTGGTTCAAATTTCATTTTTGGATTTCTTGCTTGATTTTATCAAATTTTGGTTTAACCGAACAAACCAAAATTTACTTTGGTTTGTTCGGTTCGGTTGTAATTCGGTTGGAAAGTTCAAACCGATCAAAACTTTGGTTTGCATATTTTAATTCGGTTTCAACCGAACCGACCGTTTGAACACCCCTAGACAAAACTACAAAGAGTAGTTGGTGAATAGATATTCATTGCTCATTAATAAATATAATATATATATATTTTATAAGAGGAGGGTTCCAATGCACCAAAATTTGGTGCACCAAAATGCACCAAAAACTCATAATCTTCATTTTCAAAGTTCAAATAGTCGATTTGATCCTTTCAGCGTGTTCTTCATATTAAAATGTGCTTGGAGACCAAATTTTACATTTTTTGGAAATTTTTTACTATTTTTTCAGAATTTTTGAAAATCACCACTTTGCTGAATTTCAAATTATTGTTTGGTGATTTTCAAAAATTCTGAAAAAATAGTAAAAAATTTCCAAAAAATGTAAAATTTGGTCTCCAAGCACATTTTAATATGAAGAACACGCTGGAAGGATCGAATCGACTATTTGAACTTTGAAAATGAAGATATATGAGTTTTGGATGAGTTTTGGTGCATTTTGGTGCACCAAATTTTGGTGCATTTGAACCCTCCTCATTTTATAATTATCTGATTTGGTAACGAATACGGAATAGGCTTTACCCGTACCCTTACCCGTTTAGACAACGAAAAAATATTTACCTGTACAACTGTACTCGTACTTAATAAGTTTATGAAAAAAAAAAATCTTATCCGTACCCATCTTATCTATGATACAGTATGAGTCGGATAAACATATGAAAGGGTGCCATTGACACCCCTAGATGCAGTGCACACAATTTTAAATTATCTAATTATAGTTCTTTTCTTCTTCATTTACACAAGCAATTTATAAAAAGCATGAGACGGAAGGATATTTTATCATATTTTAAAGCGCATGAGCAGAGGAGTATATAATATAATAATTTTAATGCTCTGTTCGTAAAAAGGGCGAGTCCTTTCCCTCTGTTGGCATGCATTTCTCTATTGCTTATATAATGATTAGGATATCCTAGTTTCTGGATTTTTTTTTATAAACCATAAATAAAAAAAGAAAATTAAAAAACTAATTTGATGGTTTTATTTTTTACAAAAACCACAAGTACCGAATTTGTATCTCGGCCCGGACTATTTTTTTTTGGGTCCGAATTAGAATCTCGGCCTCATGAATTTTACAAGTTGTTAGACAAAATGCCACAGAAAATCAAAAATTTTCTTTTGTGCCAAGTGATATACTATTCCGCTATTTTGGTCCTATTTCGTCCGGTCCATTTCGTCTATTTTTTTCTTGTGCCGAAATAATATTTCGGCCCACTAGCTTTTTCTTTCTTTGTTCTGAAATAATAACCAATTAGAAATTTATTTTTAACCAAAAAAAAGAATGAAACCCTTTGTGCCGAATTGGGAATTCGGCACAGAGGGGAAAATCATTAAAAATTTGTTGGGCCGAGTACTCAATTCGGCACAAGGAAAAAAAAAAGCATAATTTCAACAATTCCACTCAATTTTCGAACCGAAATGGCTGACTTAAAAAAAAAAACTCTGGGCTGAATTGGCAACTCGGCACGGAGAGGGAAATTGTGAAAAAAAAAAGGTTGGGCCGAGTCCCCATCTCGGCACCGTCATAAAAAAAGGGTGGCCCGAGTCCTCATCTCGACACAATAAAAAAAGTTATTACACCAAACGGTTACACGGTTTTCTTAAAAAAATTGAAAACATCATGGGATCGAGATAACATTTCGGCACACAAATAAAAAAATGGTCTGGGCCGAATTCTCATCTCGGTACGTATGGTTTTTATAAAAACTAAAACCATCAAGTTGGTTTGTTAATTTTCTTTTTTCTATTTATGGTTTATAAAAAAAATCCTAGTTTCTTTTGCATTTTTAACGTGAGAGTTCAAATGTTTTTATTGTTTTATGTCTCTATGATATTTTTAATTTTAAAATGTTAATAACTTAATATTTAAAGACATAAACGTTAAAATAAGACCGTTGGATGTGATTTATGTTTTTCTTTTAGGTGCTCATAAAAAAATCACATTAAGATTTTGTTTTTACGTATATTAATAAGTTGAAAAGTTAACGTCTATAAATTATCTACATTGGTACATTTTTACGAGTTCTTGATGACAAACAAAACAAAGTTGAAATGTCATAATTTTTTACACTTGCATAGATAAAATAATATAGATCATATCCAACGGTTTTATTTTGACTTTTAAGTTTTTAATTTTAAGTTATTAAAGTTTTTAAAATAGAGACATAATAGAGGCACACAAAATGGAAGCATTTGAACCCTAATTAATGCATTTGTTTAATAGAAAATAATCAACAATTATAACTAACCCCAATTAATGCATTTGTTTTAAGCTAGTGATTACTAATTTTTGTAGTCGTTTTTAAAGTATTACGGTCATAGGACAGGTCAAAAAAGATGCAGCTATTCAATGATCAAGTAATTGCTTCATACTTTCATAGTCATTATAACACAAACAAGAGCACAAAGGGAATGCACAGGAGTACAGGATGACCAGTCATCGGTGTCGGCTTTTTTCTCTAGCTTGCTGATCATGATGCACAAGTGATATTATCAAATTGGTATCCTTGATCGAAATTGCTGTGTTTGTATGATGTGTTTATAGATGCAAGTTTGCTAACACAAAATTTTCTTTTATATTAATTAGTATTAAATGAGGATTAATGTTTTTGAATCACTCTTAGTATAGACACTACCTGTAATCTTTCACATAGAATTTAGCTAGCTGTGTTAAATGTAATTTTCATTTTGCTAACAAACACACACACATATATATAGAGAGATGGACTAGGGTGAGATGTGAAGTAAAACACGTTTATACTCCACGCTATATTTTTATTTTGAAAATCCAAACAACCGACCCGAACTGCTCAACATGATTTCCATATTGAAATGTGCTTGGAGACCAAATTTTACATTTTTTGAATTTTTTTTACTATTTATTAAGCCACTTTGAAAATCGCTGATCCACTGTGAACAGTAAAAAACAGTAAAATTTTCTGGACCACCGGATCAGCGATTTTCAAAGTAGCTTAATAAATAGTAAAAAATTTCCAAAAAATGTAAAATTTAGTCTGCAAGCACATTTCAATATTTAGAACATGTTGAACGGTTCGGATTGGTTGTTTGGATTTTGCAAATTGAAAAAGTAGCCCGAAGTAAACGGAGAAGTTTACTTTGCAAAGCACAATAGCCCATCTATATATATATATATTTTTTTTTTTTTTTGCTGTGCATTCTAATACCGATTCCATGCATGCGTTAAAAAAAGTTCCATTCTACCTTCTCATTTAGCACTCAAATCTTTATCAAGTCTTAAATTGGGGCCGCACAAGCCATATAATGTGTGGTGAGTTGGATTAGTGCTAAATTATAGGAATACGACAATCAAATTCTGGTCTCTTAGGTAAAGAAGGCGGCTAATTTAAATACTAGTGGAGGTGTCACCACACAAAAATATATGAAACTGTTCACCTTGTGGAATGCGCAATATATATTTCCAATTATATATTATTAATGTATTAAACTAGAAGTGTCAAGCCAAACATATCTTACTAATCACAACCATCACACTTAGCTGATATTTGTCTACATTTGTTCAAAGTTTGAAAATTTATTCATTTCAACTATTTGTTGAACATCTTACGTATGCAGCTACGCAACCACACGCAATAAAGGAAGAAATCAAAAGAATTTAGGCAGAAGAGAAACAAGTATTTTTAAATTGATTAATTTGATCATGCCTAGTATAACATGATGTCATGAACGAGCAAATTTTATTACTAAACGAGGCAATTATGTACAATTGTCAGTTATTATTACAATTTACAAACAATCACTAAATCAATGTACCGAGCTCTCTCTCTCTCTCTCCAAGAAAGCTTGAAAGCATGAATAGTTGAACACAGATCATCATAAAATCCTAAAAAGCACATAATAATGGGAACAAGTTGGTTCCGACGCCCATCGGATTTAAATTTGAATTTGATGGATTCCTCCATTGTCTGATCCGTTTTAAAATTTGTGCATGTTGCTTCAATATCCGTGTGTATTTGCCTCAAGATTCATGCTAATCTAGTGCACACGGATCTTAAAGCGGATCATTCAGTGGAAGAACGTTCTTTCAACGTGGCACGAATCTTAAAGTGGATCCTCTATTTATAAATAGGCATCGACTGGAAGTAAATCTGGATTGTAAATTTGTGGACCTCAGTTATGCAGTACTTGAGACGATATGAACTCGAGGAACCTGTTAGACTCAATTTGAGTCCGATGAACGTCGGACGCAAATTTCTCCTCATAATAATTAGTCCAATTCCAACCATTCTTTATTATTTTCGATATTATGAAACACCACCACTAGGGGTGAAAACGGAGCGAATACGGAGCGGATAGTGGTAAAACCATATCCATATCCACATTTCAATGAGCGGATACGAATACGGATACGGATACGGATAGTAAACGGATGACAAAATTCAAAATCAAATTCACCTTAAACGGATACAGATACAGAACGGATAATTCACGAATAAGGATTCGAATAATTGTTGGATAATTGAGTCATACGAGCGCTTTAAGATACCATTTAACTAAATTATGAAAAGATAAATTAGAAAATAAAAATAAGAAAAATAATTATTCAATTTTCTTTATGTACATCCAATGGATACCCCAAACAATTCTCACTAAAAAAATAATTTTTTATATATAAAGAGATTAAAAAAGATGGTTGACCCTGGCTGTTGCAATGTTACCCACGGAAAATGATTTCGCCACGTCCTTTTATTTTTATAAAGAAATCATTCTTTAATAAGAGCATCAAATAAGCAGTTCAATTCACGCTGTGTTCGGATTGCACAACTTTTAGTCCCTATTGGAATGCTTATATACAACTAAGCTCCATATCTTGCAAGTGAAGTTGCAGTTGATTTGTGCGGATCTATTCGGATAAAAGTGAAACGGATTCGGCTTAATCAAATGCTTTGCGGATCTATCCGGATATATACGGATATTCGCTCCGTTTCTGGATTAGAAAATTTATCCGAATCCGGATCCGGGTCTGTTCTGCCTATTTAGAAAATTATCCGAATCATATCCGGATATTATCCGAATTCGGATCCCACGTGGATACGGATCGGATTCGGAACGGATAATTCGTATCCGTTTACACCCGTAACCACCACCGATACACAACTAATACTAACAGTAACTATTTTTTGACTAAAGGCTAAAATACTATTAGGGTTACTGGTTAAGATGAAAGCTTGTGCCTCACATGGTGTGAGTAGTCCTGACCACGTAGAATACAAATAGCCGGATCAAAATTAATTTGGTGTCTATCTGATATACAGAGGGTCCACTTTAAGATTCGTACCAGATTAAAACGGACTGACTCAGATCTCATTCTGCACCGTCAGGTATTGCACTGAATCTGAATTCCGGAGGGTGTTTCATTGAGAAATAATTTCACAAAGAAACGAAGATAACTGAAAAGGCTCAAATGTCAGCCCAAAATTTCCGGCCCAACTAAAACCCAGTCAAATAGTTGAGCCCAAAAGGAGCTTGTCCAAAGAGTCTCAAGCTATGCAAGTTGAAATAGTAAAAAATATTCAATTTGTAGAGTTGAGGCGCATGCGCCTGTCATGTCCCGTGAAGGCCATGACTAAAATTAAGTAAAATTGAACTAAAAAAATGCGAAATTGGATAAGAAACAATAAAACTGAGAAAATAAAGAAATCAGCATAACTATCCTCTCCATTTCAACCTTACTCATTCTCTCAATTACCTTTTTTCTAATTCAGAAGAACAAACTAGCGCCATAAACCAAAATAAAAGACAGGGAAATAAGAAACAAACAGTCCAATTGCAAAGTAAATTCATAATTATAGAGGCAATCATCTAGTATAAAATCATCCTGAGCTCTTGCCTTTCGATAAGAGAACTAGCTACATGGGGTCAATTCTGTACAAAATTTTCATAAAAGAAAATATATTGAAATACTAAGGTTGTATATTGAAATATACACAGTTGTGAGTCGTAACATCATCACTACTATAAATGTCACATTATGTGTAAGAGTAATGGGTGTGAAATATGCAGCAGTTTAACTTGCGCCTAATCTGACCCAATTAAATCCAAAAAAAAAAAAAAATCATTTCGACCATATTAAACATGTTATATATTTAAAGAGATGGTGTAACAGAATTATCGGACAAATCTTCGTTAATAATTAGTTAAGCATATGCAGGGTAGACACAAAATATTAACAAGATGCAATTTTTTTCTCCTGACGAATCAGAACGGAATAGCGAATCAGGTTTAAATAGCTAATCGGATTCAAATTCATTAGCTAAACGGGTACCAGATGAAAAACAATACTCTACTTATGATTTCTAATGCTTTGAACTCTAATTTCCAATGTTTCAACTTCTAATCTTAATTATCAATCAAAATTCAAGAAATTTATTTTAATTTTAACTCTAAATTTGATCCAAATTACAAATTAGAATTTCAGAGAGGGGCAAATAAAATTCCAGAGAGAGAACAAAGTTAGTCCGAACATTTAAATCACCATAAAAATTCAAAATCCTGAACTCCCCACCTCCCCTGGCTCAATGTAGGTCCGCCCCTGACTATAGATGTATGCTTGTAAGCAATTAGTTCCTTTTAATCCAGGAGTTGTGTAGATCAAACTTAGTTAATTACCAGCCTCACTCAGCCGTAATGACTAAATTTGGAAATGATGAGGACAAAACCTTCATTGAATAAGAAGTTATTTTTTTGGGAAGTACACTGCAGACACTGGAATTTGGTCAAAGAATCACTTGAACTGGTAAATTTTGTATCAGTCCCTAATATGTACCAGAAACAAACCAGGGAAAAAAATTGATCTATAAAATTATGCAATGTAAGACCATGCTTAAGTGGTCTACATTACTTTTATAATGGACTCAATCGTCAGGTACAGATAAGACCATGCTTAACTGGTACAATACTACTACTACTGTATGGATTGGCCGACCCGACCGAAAGCATCATCTAGTTCAATCTGTGCAATAAGACCGCAATCAATTTGCTCCAAATGGCAAAGATTATATTGAAACTGTAGCATGTTGAACATTCACTATGCAATCCACTAATGACCTTGAATTGAGTGTTAATAGAACTCCCCTTCCCGTTGCTGCCTTTCTTTCGAGAGATCCCTTAAATTTCTTGTTATTAAAATATACATAAACAAAAATGATGATATCATGAGATACTAAGAATTAAAAATACAAAATATTGATTATGGTCATATTTGATTCATGAATTATGCATGGTGGTGAATTATGTACATGTGAAGAAAAATAGTAGATTACACCATTGTTTGCTTCAAAATTAGAAAGTGATCAGTAAAAGTGCTCAATAAGATCTTCTTCCTCAAAGCCTTTATTCCCAAATAAGTTGGAGTATGCTAGAAATGAAATCTAACCGGAATCAACAATACATAGACTTCCCAGGAGGTCACCCATCCTAAGTATTACCCCTGTCTAATTCGTGAGGGTTTCATTTCTATAAAGAGACTATTTTTTTTACTGCTAGCTCGCCAAGCCTATCACGAACCCTCCACCTTTTTCCTAGCCTGTGATATATATATGGAGTTGGTTACTGTGCTATGCATAGCATATTAGCAATTTTCTTTTATTCCTAGTGACAGATGGTCACTTAATTTTTTTTAGAGAAATTTATATATAAAATTTCCCCATAAAAAAAATTTAAATTAGTTATTTCTCCATTTAAACTCACTTATTTATTAATATCCCCATTTCTTTATATGTACAATTAAAGTACATATTAATATTAATAAAATAAAATAAAATGACACTTCTATATATCCTTACCTTCAAATTAAGGATAATAAAACAATTGTCCCCATTGTTGCTGTAGATTAGATGTAGAGACATTATTGCTGTAATTGAATCCCGCTGAGGATATCTGTGTTTGTTTTGAAGGGTTCAAAATGCTAATTCTCTGTATTAGAAGTTGAATGCTTGAAATATATATAGTTGAGATATTTTTTTTATAAATATATGAAGTTGAAAGATTTAACTTTTACTTAGTGACTTGAATTAAATTATATATAAAAATGTATATTTTTTTAATCAAAATGAACATTTTTTAAAGTGCACATTTTTAAATTAAAAATAGACATTTTCCGTTTTCGTTATATTTCAAAAAAAGTAAGGCAATATAATTTAATCTCTATTCTTATATTTAGTACGTAGATATCTTGATCCATCAACGGTTATAATAAAATTTCAAATTTAATATCAGTCCTTTAATTAAATAATCTGTTTTCTTTTAATTAAATACATCTATTTAAATTTATAAATTCAGTTAAAATCACACCCGCCATACATACTGTGACACACCTTAGAACATTACGGGAACAACCTCATCTCTGGAGCTCTCTCGTTTGAGCGCCTCTAGCCCGATCTTTGCCCCTCTCTCTTCGCGACTTAGCCACCTCTCTCCGCCACTCCGCCTCCCTTCACCGTCTCTCTCAGACTCTCAGTCCGATCTTCAATTCCAGGAGGTCCCACTGCTCATTCTAGAGGCGCGCCTATCTCCTCTCTCATCTCTCCCATACGAAGTCGGGTAGCTTCTTCGCTGTCGCACCGCCTCTTTGCCTCTTCCTATGCGGCTGTGCGTCGCCTCTCCTGCTTGAAATGAGTAAGATCTAAGTCATGGGTTTTCGAGTAGACTCGCTGGATAAACAGATTCTATTGCGATGGCTAGGTGTTGAGGTGTAATTACTGCCATAATTTGTTCAGCCTATCAGATTTCAGTACAACACTGGTTAGATACATTATGTAGCAAAGTAGCCAGAGTTCATAAATTTTATTCTAGGATTTATATAACTTTGTTGTTATTTCTATCTTCAGAGAGCATTTAATGAAGAGAAAACCTAAATTGTTTGTAATTTTGATTTCTTTGTGACATTATTCATACTCTGATTTTTTTTTTCTCGTGATTATGCACATGTTGTACTTAATTTAACGCCTCTCAATTGAATAATAATTTGGCGTTACTGGTGTTTGGTTGATAAATAAATTATTCTGATGTGGATTGATACAAATGATTTGATTTTTTTTTCTGGTGTTTGGTATTGCAGGGATTGCACCAGATCAGCAGCACCTGATCTTCGCCGGGAACCACACTTGCTGATTACAGCATCCAGAAAGGTAATTAAACTGTAGTTCCATCTTTGCAGTATAGTCAGCTTTATTAAAATTGCTATGTAGCCAACATAAAGAAATTGTAAAATTGCAGAGTCAACGCTGCACCTGGTGCTAAGGTTGCGGGGTGGTGGTTGTGGCGGTTTGCCTAGGGTTGCCCCTATCATTTGATTGTGCCGAAATTGAGGTAATCACCAAACCCATTTTCTTATTTGGTCTTGTCAATGAAGCCCATCTATCATTTTCTTATTTGGAGATTCATATCAAGTTATGGGGGGTTTCTTATGATATCTGTAGTTGTACTTTACTAATTTAAGATTTCTGTTTCCAAGTTAGTGGTAGTGTTATCATTGAGTGCAATTGATTTTTAAACAGAGAAAGAAGAGATGTTCAGTTTGTACTTCTTAACTTCTTATTATGTCTATATAGTATGGATCAGCAGTTCAAATAATATGATTTAATAAATAGTTCATATTTGTTTTATAAGGCTGGTTTTAGTTTACTGGAATAGAAAAAGGGAAAAGGAAAAAAAAAATTCGAGGTTGCATATATTGTACAATTCACGAATCTTGTTACTATGGTTCCTACAATGCTCAAATTTGACATCTCTTGAATCCCTTCTTTATTAAATTATGGCTGTACCCTAAGCTTGATGTTAATTGTGGGTTAAGGCATTGCTCTGTGGCTGCAATGTGCAGATGGTCTTGCTCTTACTTTACTTGGAAATCACGATTGATGTTTATATTAGTTGACGGTCTAATGTGTACTCCAATTGTAGTGATGTTTCATTGAGTTGTGGACACAAAACTAAATTTGAAGTTCAGATTTGGGGAAATTTACCATGGTATCATGATGTCTTGTGTTTAAAAAATTTAATTGAAGTGTGATACTTGTCATGGTTGAATTGATCCATGTTAGATAACATAGTTGAAGCATTACATAAATGGTTCCTGTTTACAATGGCCTTGATTGTCTTGATAGTTTTAATCTTGTAAGATGCATGGATTATGGAATTGCATTCCAAAAATATGCTGGTACAAGTTAGTACAAGTGGTTAGCTATCAAAAGTCCTTGTATTCTTTTTGTGCAGTAAGGATTGATGAGTTACAAGTGACACTAATCTAAGATGTTGCATTTTTTTACCCTTTTTCTGTCTTCCTTGAGTACTGTTTGAGACTTGACATTTCTAAATTAAAAATCGTTATGTTTCCTGAGAGTTAATACTGTAATTGACGCTGGAAATCAGATATTCATATTCCTACGAGGTTTTGAGACAAAACCCAAGCAGGCACTATCCACTACCAGTTAATACCGGTGTCAATTTCTTGTTTCCTTTCTCATTCCTTGAAACAAAACCTTGAGAATAACTTCTTTTGGGACTTGTGGCTTGTACCAGGTTGGTATTAATATCTGGGGGCATATTGGTAAATTATGGTCTGTTCACGAGTTGTTTTTAAATTCTGAAATAGTCTAGTATGGATCTGGTAAATTCCAGGGTCTATTTTGCCCATTTTTAGTCTTCCAGTTTGGTTCCGGATAAATTCTGTTAAATTATAGGGACTTAACAGCAAATTTCATGGTTTTCACTGATCAGGTATTGTTCCTTAAATTTCATGATTTTCACTGATCAAGTATTGTTTCCTTAAATTTCATGGTCCACATTGTTCGGGTTGTGACAGCGAGGCACAGGTTTTATGAAAGTGAGGCAATAGAACAATTGATCAACTTGTGTTTGTACTCGATTACCTTTTTCTAGGCCATTGTTGTCACTTCGTTCATACCCAAACTGTTCAATGAAATGCCTCCGAGAAATATTTTGTACTTTAACTTATCTATTATTGCCTTTGTAGTTAGGAATTCACAACTTCATGCTTTATTCTGCTGTGGCAAGCCTGGGTAGAATTTAATTTCATTAGGCTTGTTGTATGATAGATCAGAGGGATGAAGTTGGTTAAGTCAGCAGCATTGTTTCAGCAAGTGCTCAAAACGGGTGTTACGAAACAATGCAGATTTCTTGGATTAGATGTGGGCAGTAAGTATGTTGGCTTAGCCGTATCTGATGAACACAACAAAATAGCAATCCCTTTAAGGTATATGGATTATTTAGGCATATATTTGTAGCTGCTTTACTGTACTGTGCCTGGTGCCATCTTGGGCTTAGGCTTGTTTGTGGTTTTGATGAAATATAAAGTGGAGAAACCTTTAGAAATGCCATTTTCGCACGGACACTTATTACTGTTACATCTGTTGTACTACCTGGTCCTTTAAGAGATGTGACCACTGGTTTACTATTATGTAGCTGCTTTGAAAGGATCTCCTAAATTTATGAATTTTGCAGTTTTCTTTCAAATTCCTTTTGCTTTCTTGTGATACAGTGTCTTGGAACGTACAAAGAAAAATATCAACTTAATGGCCCAAGATTTTCAAACACTGGTACACTGAATCTCTCATCTCGCGTAGAGTATTTAGTTTGTTTTTCCCCTTCTATTTGTCACTTTCCCATTTTATAAACTTCACAACAAAGTCTTTGATCTCATTATATTTCATAGCATGTTAATTGTTGTATATCTATGTTGTTTGCTTCTCTAGGTCACAAAACTATCACTGGCGGGCTTTGTGGTTGGTTACCCCTTCAAGATACAAGGCCAATCAACTTCAGATGTGGGTTCCTTGAACTCTCTGCATATGTGTGTGCTTTGCATGTCGATTTTAGGGGAGACTTGTGTATGGATAACATATTTGTTTTTGCTGTAGAACAGGCTGTGCAAGTTAAGCTCTTCATTGAAGATCTTTGCAAAACCAGAATGCTTGATGGTGTTAGCTATACATACTGGGATGAAAACTACACTTCAAGGGTATAAGATTTCATTAAAAAATTTCAGTTGTATTGAGCATCAAGGCTTGATTGCTTGATTCTTGTTTTGTTATGTTGTCTTAGTGTGCGGAAGCCATTTTGGAGCCGATGGATATCAATCCTGTGGATGCAAAGACTATATTGGACAAATTTGCTGCTGTTGGTATACTTCAGGTATTCCAAATAAATCAGTACAGGAAAGTCACTTTTATTAAAGGCTGCTAACAAAATTTTAAAATTTTCAGGGTTATCTTGATAACATGAACCGGAGTTTGGGTTCACAAGGTTTCAATTCTTAGGAGTAGCTCTACAATACATCAGTTCGTCTATGGCATCTTAATTATGTGTAACTCATGGTTCTTACGTCATCAGTAACATTTGGTGCTGATGAAGTTTATATTTGGGTACTTTGGTTTCTTTCTCTTTCCAACCCAAGGAATTGTAATAACGACAATCTAAATTAGGCCTAAGACATTTATGAATATTGGATCAGTTCAAGTAACAGTCCCTATAATGTAAATCCAATTGAGATTTAGATGATGCTGCATTTGTAGGTTGTAGACAAGTACAAACTGCGACACGTGTCTCATCCTTTGTTCTCAGACGGACAATTAAGAATCCAAAGCTACTGTTATATATTTTCAAAATTGTTTCAAGTTATCTTGATTGGTTCTAAGATTGCTCAATATTTTCATTGGTTTGATTTTGTTTATCAGTTCAAAACCTGCTTGGTTGGTACCTTTACTGCCCTACTAATCTACTTGCTATCCAAATTACTTGCCAGATCTAATCCATGCAAACTGCTCAAGAAGATATATACTACTTTATCAAAAATAATACTGTCAATGATATATACTGAGACTACAATCTTCAAGCACTTGGGGTTTACGTAACATATTTGTTCTAACATACTAACAATTTTCAATTTAAGTAGCAATTAAAGTTTTGAGATAATATCACTTGATACATGATTAGCACATCAAATACATATTTGCCCCACTGCCCTCTGAACCCGTCATGGGAGGTGATTCCTCGCCTGAAACCACCACATGCTCCATTGACACACGTGGAGTCGATATGCGGCTCCCTATGCTGGTTTACGTGTCACGGGAAAAGCGGCCCGGCTATGATCACAACAAGAAAGCCGGTGCAATGAATGCCTTGGTGCGCACGAGTGCAGTGATGTCAAATGGCCCCTTCATCCTAAACCTCGACTGTGACCATTACGTGGCCAATTCACGTGCCCTCCGTGAAGGCATGTGCTTCATGCTTGATCGTGGTGGGGACCGCATCTGCTACGTGCAGTTCCCACAGCGGTTTGAAGGCATCAACCCGAGTGACCGGTATGCTAACCACAACCTTGTCTTCTTCGATGTCACCATGCGGGCCATGGATGGGATCCAGGGACCCATGTATGTCGGTACCGGGTGCATCTTTAGAAGGACAGCGCTTTACGGGTTCAACCTGCCCTGTGCAACCGAGCACTCGGGATAGTTTGGTAGGAGGAAAAGACATGGTAACCGGTTACCGCATGCACAACAGAGGCTGAAGGTCGGTTTACTGTGTAACTGCCGGTAGGGATGCGTTCTGTGGGACCGCACCTATCAACCTCACCGACCGGCTCCACCAGGTGCTCCGCTGGGCCACGGGTTCAGTCGAGATATTCTTCTCCCGAAACAACGCTCTCTTTGCATCTCCCCGCATGAAATTCCTCCAGCGGGTTTCTTACTTCAACGGAGCAATGTATCTCCTGCTCTATTGCATCCTACCGGCGGTTTCTTTGTTCAGCGGTAAATTCATAGTACAGAGTCTAAATGTGACCTTTCTGGTATTTCTCCTGATAATCACTATCACTATGTGCCTTTTCGCATTGCTGGAGATAAAGTGGAGTGGGATAACACTCCCCTGACTGATTTTGCATTGTCAGATACTGGCATGAAGATCTCTGATTCATGCAAATATTGACTGACACAAATGTATGTTACTTTTGATTTGGTATTAATATCTTGTTAGATATTATTAGGACTTATTATTGCTTGATTGTATGACTTTAACTAGCAATAGGGAACTATGAATTTGTTGTGTGAAAAAATTGAGATGGTTTCCTTCCAACTCCTGTCAACTAAATCATATTTTTTGTGCTAATCTTTTTTTATCAAATGCATGTGAAGTTTAATTGCATAAAGGAAACGCAAACAGGTAAATCTAAGGCCTATGTGCAACATTTTTTTATTTTTAGTAATTCATTTTTTTTTTTAAATTACATGTATGTATGTTTGCACGTCCTTTTCAATTCACTAAGCGATGTAAAATTTCTCAAGGAACTATGACAATGTTTCTATATTTCAATCATATAACACAAATATTTGGCAAAAAAAAAAAAATTCTTGTGCAATAAAATTAAAAAGGCTGTGTGTGCAATGTGCTAGATAAATTGAGGCTCAATAAAACTGAATTTAAATTGGATGAACCACACAGAATTCAAAGCACTGTGTTTTTCTGCTAAAAAAAATGGTAATAGGGAATGTTCAAATTTTGCTCCTATTTGAGAAACATGTCCGTATATATTTTAATTCTCAGGATTTCATCCATGAGTTATAGAATCAGATAGAGCAGTTATTGATATATAATAGCTAGAAGCCATAAATTAATGATAATCTGATGATTTGGATGATAGCATAGCATGATTCCAAATAGTGCAAACAACAAGGGGTATTGGAGCAAATCTCATTTTCATTTTGTTATGACTATGTTTGTTTGCCCTTCTCTTTTAATTGATAAAGATTCAATTGAACCAAATATGAAAGTTCAAGGGCCCTAAAACAGATTTTTCTATTTTTTTGCTTAAAAAAATCGAGTAATGTGATCTGAGAACTGTGTTAATTTTGTTTAAGCCCAACTCAGGCAGGCCCAATTTATTCTCTCTGCTACAAACCTTCTAAGAAATTATAAGATCGGAACAAACTTTTTGGTAAATAGTTTAACAGAGCAGTTTTAGCATCATGCAGCGCAAGAGGTATAGAATATAAGCAGCACTGCATATCGTTGGTGCGCTGCATGAAGCTAAAATTACTCTGTTAATATATTGACCCGAAGCTGAAAATGAGACGACTTTGGTTCCTCTTTTCTCGAATGAACCGGGTTCGAATTCGATCGGTTCATGCTTGTAAGGTAAGGGTTTAGGGTTTTTGTTCCCGATTCGGTGGTTCTCTTTAGAATTCTTCTCCTTTTCTTCTTCTCCGACTGGACTAATCCTCCTCCTTTAGGTGATCTCTCTTTCCTCTTATAATTTCTTTTTTTATGCTCGAGCTATAAACCCTAGTCGATGGCATGGATGGTAAATTACAAGAATTAGCTGCCCATCTCTCCCAAGGGAACCCTAGAAGTTAGAATTTGATGGCATTTAAACATTGGGGGAACTTAATTATTACTTGTGAATGAATTGTTCTGATACATTTAAACATTTTGATCATAAAAATTCAATTGAAATTCAACTCTATTGAAATCATCTCAACTGTTGTCAAAAATTTAGTTTCAATGGAGGAAGTGGTAGGAGCTGAGAGGGAGCTCTCAGCAGGGCACAAACTGGTACCATGGTCGAGCTGGGACCAGTGGAATTTTGTCAGAGAAAACATCTTCTCTTCTTCCTCCGAATCTGTTTCAGCCGCACTCCAACGGGTAATATATATATATTTTAATCTCTCTCTCTCTCGGTATAATACAATGTTGTAATATATATGAGTTTAATTCTGTTAATTTTGTTTCAGATATCAGCATGGCGGAGTCGGGGCTGTTTACCTATTCCAATTGATGTCACTGCGGCATTTGTTGAGATCCAACAACAAGACCCTTTCTTTAGGTATCAATCAATTTGATTTAATTTGGTGTCTTTGTGTACTTGAAATATTAAATTAGTTGAATTTACCTTTTAAATTCTTTGGTTATTTAGGAAGGGAACAGCAGATAGTGTCTCAGGCTCTGAAGAGATGCTGTCAATGCTATATAGCATGGCAATAATGAGGTGAGAACAGTAATTTAATTGCACCAATGATTAGAATTTTCTTTCAATTTTTATTTGGATGCATGACGGGTTCAACAGATATATATTTATATGGAGTGTTATATTAATTTGAAGAAATGATTTATAGGCAAAAATTTTGTATGAAATGATTGGTGGTGAGAGATCATGTCAAAGCTATTATCATGAAGTGTATTTCTTTATGTAACTATATACACACAGGATGAAAATTTTCAGTTTTGTCCTAAAAACTTTTTATTATTACCAAAAATTATACTATTAGCTCCCCTCATAAAATGAAAAATTACAGAACACCTATTTATCCACCCCCCCCCCCCCCCCAATTTCAATTTTCTAGTCTGCCCCTGTTTACACAGACAACAACTAATGATTGTAAGCTTGTTACTCCTTTTCTTGTCACTTTATAAGGCTTGTGAATGGTTTTATGGAGAATGCTCATAAGAAAACAGGCCGTTCAATATCAGAACTAGCTGAAGCTGTTCGTATACCAAGAGTACTTGTCGATATACGTCATGGTTAGTATTTAGTAGAACTCTCGAATATATTTTTTATTCTCTTTCATGATATCTTATTATTCATTTCAACATGTGTTTTGTTGTAGAAAGTTCTCACAGAGACCTCCCTTCACTGCAGCTTGTGCGTGCTGCAAGTGTCAAGGTTTTTTTTTTTTTTGCTTGGCTTCACTTGAACTCAAACACAGTCTTTATTAGAATAATAGGCTTAATTCAACGTACCTTTGTCGTCATTTTAGTATAACTCGTACATTTTGGTGGCTATCATGAAATAAAAAGATATGTTATTTGCAAATACTACAGGGTGTTCTATTGAAAACACTGCACAATTTTTGACTTGGTTAAAGTTGAAGTTAATTCTATTGCGACCGGTAAAGAAACCGTATGTTACTAATATCATTTTTTTTACTGGTTTGTATTTCAGGCTATTGATTGGTTGAAGGCTAATTACTGGGAGCCCCAGAAAAATGCAATACCTGATGTTTTCGTGGAAATAAGGTCTAAAGTCCGTGCAATGTTGTATTATATCAAGACTGAGGAAACAAAGGCAACCCATAAAGAAACCACAGTGAAATGTAAGTGTCATGATTCCTTTTATATAAAATTGAATTATGAAGTTGGATAGTGATTCCCAAGTAGACAGGAAATATCTTGGATAATGAATTATAAAATTGAACAGATTCAAACCTTTGCTATGAGAAACCACAAGCAGCAAAACCAACTTGCGCTAAACCCGAACTGGACCCAACTTTTTTTCAAGGGAAAAGTAATGGCCATTAGAATTTATTTATTTATATAGATATATGTTATCCTGAAATTTTCTAGATAAAAAGCAACTGTAAACCCTGCTATAACCTGACTGGAAGCAATATAACCCGGCATTAACCCGAAGCTTAACTTAATCGAAATAAATATCACCGATCTTGCCTTTTGCTGCATCTAAGCTAAATTTTTTACTTTTGACACTATATAGTAGCATAAAATTGTTTTGTAAAGATTTCCAACCTTTTCAGGTGTAAGGAAGCCTGTTCTGCTTGGATGCAACAAACTTTCTCAGCAGATAGTTGCAAAATCAAGTCAGTCTTATCTATTCTATAATTTTACTCATTGATTATTTCGGTGCTATCAACTTATAGTTTTTTACTTCATAGTATTTTAATATGGTGTGGTACTAGTTTATATTGGATGGTACTGAGTCATACCCGTTAGGTAAGGTTGCGATCGAGTTCCAATGCATTTATTTCTGGGGTGGTTCTAAACAGGAACCTTATTCTTGAATCATCAAATTTCACATGAGACGTGATATTGAAAAAGTGTTCATGATAAGAGCTTATATTCACAATAGTAACTACAATTAGCAAATCCAGATGCAGGTTTTGAGAGGTTAATCTCTAAAGCAGTGAAAGCTATCTCTAAACTCTACTTGGCATATCCGTCAGAAGTTGTCTCTGTGTTGCTAGAGTTTTTCAAATTGGATGATCCTGATTTCTCTAGCTCACCTGACGAGGAACACTCGGAAAATTACGATAGTGATGGGTTGAAAACCCTCTTTATCTCATTTAATGACATGAAGATTATCATTACTAAGCTCTCAAATAAGGAGCCAAGATTAGTACTTAGCATGATTAAAGCCGTAGTTGAAATGATCGAGGCCAAGCAAAGTTTGAAAGGTACCGTCTTTCCTGTGAAGTTTCAACAGCTCGCTGTCTGATTAAATTGTTTCTCTGCAAACCCTTTTGAACCTTGCTAGGTAGTGTCTAGTATTTATACAATTTCAAATGATCTTCATATGAAAATGTACTCGCGGATCAAATTTTACATTTTTTAGAAATTTTTTTACTACTTTTTTAGATAGGTAGAAAATCACTTGATCTGAAAATTCTGATCCATCCAAAAGCAGTGGTTTTCTACCTATCTAAAAAAATAGTAAAATAATTCTAAAAAATGTTAAATTTGGTCTTTAAGTACATTTTCATGTGTAGATCATGTTTAATGGTTCGGATCGTCTGTTTGAACTTTGAAAATAGAAATATGTATCCATAGCATGGGTTAATCCGTAATATGCATAACCTCACTCTGTTGTCAATTCATTAGTCCTTTATGTGTAAATTTATTGTTAAAGCAATTTTTAGGATATTATTGAAAATTGAAATGCATTTTCTTTTTATTTAATAAAAATAACAACTTTACTCTCCTTTTTTTTGGCTGGCATTGTTTGCAGAGTGAGGCTTTGGTAATATGCATATTACACAACGGCCCGTGCTATGAACTCATATATCCGTTTTCAAAGTTCAAACAGTCAATCTCAACCGTTCAACATGATCTTCTTATGGGAATGTACTTGAAGACTAAATTTAATATTTTTTAGAATTTTTTTGCTATTTTTATAGGTAGAAAAATCACTTGATTTTAAAATTCTGGACCATCCAAAAGCATTGATGTTCTACCTATCTAAAAAATAGTAAAAAATTTCTAAAAATATAAAATTTGGTCTACAAGTACATTTTGATATGAAGATTATGTTTAACGGTTTAGATCGGATGTTTTAACTTTAAAAATAGATATATGGATCCATAGCACAGGTCAATCCGTAATATGCATATTATCATAGCCTCACTCTCTTGTTTGCAATTTGAATTCTGACTTCAGACAGTATTACAATTCATTCAGGAGTGACATCCCTGCATGTCCTTTAAAATTATTCTCTGAAGTTCTTAGCAAACCAGACCTGGAAAGATTATTTGAGTATTTTTTTTTTTAGTAAAGCTGGGGTGAGCTTCAGCTCACTATGGAAGTTAGTGTGCTTTAACCACAAAAATTGTTGGATTGGCTTCAGATTATGAATTCTAGTCGTTGATCTTGATCTACTTCACAAACCATACATTTATGTTCCCATTGTATAACATTGCAATTTCCTTTTTGTTGATCAAGAGGTCAAAAATTGTTGCGAAATGAACACCACTGAACTAAAATAAGTAGATTAAGATCAACGGTTTTAATTCGTTGTTCGAAGCTGATCGAAAAGTTCTTTTTTTTTTTTTTTTACACTAAGCTCCTGGTTTCTCCTCCATTGGTGATTTTAAGCTCTCCCCATCTTTACTCGAAATATATTCTTCAATCTTGCAAGTTGCACTGACTCTCTAATTTTGTAGTTGAATGCAGCCACAGTGAGAAATCCAAGCCTCTATGTGAATCGTCAACCATTAACTTGAGTTCCCTCTTTTTGTGTTTCATGACTACTCTCAAGTTACTTCAAAAGACTGGGAACATGAGTATTGTTAGTGATGCCGCACTTGCCTCTTCAGACAAAAACTCAGTACCTGTATTCTCCGTTTCAAAGCTGCTCGAGAAATGTCTGAGTTTAACAATTTTCGGTGATAAAAACATTGTTAACTCAGCACTTTTACTAGTTGATATGGTAGGAGTTCACACTGTAAAAGATAAGTTGAACAAGCTTCTCTTTCTAGGCTCACAAACTGGGTTCACAGGAGATATTGCTCTCTCTAGCCACAAAACCATGCCTTCAAAACATGATAGTTCAATAAAAAAGGCAACTGAGAAATTTGAGTATTTAAAACTTAAGAAAAATAGTGATCAAGGTGATTATAATGCATGGAGTGTTGCCAAGTCATGGACCCCGTGTCCGATCGGTATGATTCCTTGTTCGTTTAGTTCAACTGCTGTACTTCCTTCACTTTATTCAGGTACGATCACTGCAGTATTAGATGTTAAAGAGACCACAAAAGGAAATGTGGTGCCTTTGAATAATGAGAACAATAAGAGGAATAAAACTCAGTGTGCTGATGAGCCTGTGGAGCATGGGATGTCTCTGAAAAAACCTAGACAATCATTGAATAGCCGGGAAGTGGAGTTACTGGAAGTGAAACATCCGATGAAAGGTATGTTGCTTATTGATGGCACATGGAAGAATGTCAGTGAAGAGGAGTTGAGTTTGTTACAGTCTGGTATTAGAACTTTCGAAAGATCAGATGCTGTACAATAAAAAAAATTTAGTGTTGCCATATTTATTGATGAAATAGTGTTTTTGAAGGCTGTGTATCAGCAGTTTTGGATAGTAGTTGATTGTCTTTTTACTTTGTATTTTATTTGTGACAATGATAGTATATTATTTATGTATTTCATATTTCACATTTAGAAGAATCATACCTCTTCTAGACCCACTATGGAGATGCACATCAGTTGAAGGGACTTAATTTATCATTTAGTTAATCTAGTCAAAGTCAACTGAAGAGCACCTTTCATGGTCTTCATCACTAGGGTTGACCCAAGTCAACTGAAGAGTACCTTTCAGTTAATCGAGTCAAAGTAGTCAAGCTGATGTGAGCCTAACCAGACAATGTTCACGTTTAAAGCTGGGTTTCTTATATACTTTTATTTCATAATCCACCATTCTCTACCCTCCTGCTGTTTGTACCAGATCCAAATGGATTTTACTAATTCTTGGCCAAACTCTCTGCACTTGTGTCTCTACACTCTACTCATTATCCTCTCATCTCTTTTGCTTTGTTTCTGTGACAACCCATGTCTCATACCTACCTGACCAGAGCTCTTCCCTTCTCCAACTCAAAAGAGGCTTCTTCCACTCTGATCTTACCTCTTGGCAACCCGGAACAGACTGTTGTCGTGGCTGGGAGGGAGTGTCTTGCGATGAAGCAACTGGCCATGTCACTGTTCTTGACATCAGTAACCATAACATTCAAGATAACCTCAGTGCTGCAATCTTTAATCTTACCTCGCTCCAACACCTCAACCTTGCATACAATGACTTTTCACAAAACCAGATTCCAACTCATGGGTTTGAAAAGTTAACTATGCTTACCTATCTCAATATATCCAACACAGATTTCTTCGATCAAATTCCAATTGGCATAGCCAACCTCACAAACTTGATCTCACTTGACCTTTCGTGCTACTATAAAAACTTTGATAATGATTGTGATTTGAAACTGCATGAACAAAATCTGAGGATATTGGTTAGCCAGCTTAGCAATTTAAGGGAGCTTTGTCTTGATCATGTTGATATCTCTGAGAATGGAACCGAGTAGTGCATAGCTCTGTCTGAATCTGTCAGGCCCCATTGAATCTTATAAGTTCATTTCGCTTGCTCTATGCATTGAACAATAAGGATTGCAATTCTTGAGATTTAATTCAAATGAAGTATTTAGAAGTAATTAAGAAACCTACCGCTTGTTTGCACAATTGAGGGTACATTAAAGCCTATACAGTAATACAGGTAAAACTGAGGCTAAATTACACTATAAAGGGCTAACTGAGTTTGAGTTGTATATTTGACCTTAGAATACCACAAATACAGATTAAGACTAATTGTAGAACAGAAACATATTTTTTCTTAATTATAACACATAGTTGTGCAGAGAGAGAGAGAACCTTGGAAAGTTGAACTGGACTGCCTCTCCTTTCTCTGTGTAAAGCTCAAAATCGTCCAAATAGCAACAAAGAAACAACACATCGACCGGGTTACCCATTTAACAACCCCAGCTCCAATTTTCAAGAGCCACCCCAACATAAGGAGCACCAAAAGAAATATAAGTACCATGATTAAAATGAAACTACAGAAATATCATAACTATTCTGTACTTAGTACAATTAAATATTTGAAACCACCTATTTCTTATGAATCTTAGGGATGTTTTGCAAAAAGACACCACAGTTCTCATATTCATTTATGCATGAAGAAAAAGGCAAATTAGAGCAAGAGTCTTAAGTCAATATTTACAGAACAAGAACCTCTTCAACAACCGCAACTTGGTGGTTAGATGTCAATTTCAAACATATTTGAGGAAATTTGGTGGTGACAAGCATGAGAAAAACTTAGGTGTTAATTGTGAATATAAAACTGAGTATTGTTTTAAAACTTAGGTGTTAATTGTGTATTTAGTGCATGGGTTTTTTAAATCTAATCCATACTTAATTAAATAAGATTTAAATTAATTATTTTTTCAAATCGAGTAGTTAGTCGGATTGTAGGATTTCTTTCCGTCTATTCTTGTTTTTTTTTTGTTTAATTTATGATTTTGTTGTGCTAGACTTGAAAAGGTGAAAGAACAGAATACAATACAATACAAGCTGCAGGTTCAGAATTAGTGTGTATATTAAAGGCATGACAGCTTTATGTTTGATATGTACAATACAATAAGATTTAAATGAATGTACCATGGTATTTTTGTTTGATATCATGATAAAAATTATGAATTTTATGGATCGTGTGTGTAGCCTGAAAGCTTATAATATTGAGATGGTATTGTGACCAAGTTTTGAAAAATCATTTATTTGACGTGTGTTTTTTGGTATATCAAATCAAATCAGAAGAATGAATGCCAGACAATTTCAGATTTAAACAACAGCAAAATCTATTTCAGATTTAAACAAAAGTCCATTAGAAATCTTTTATCAACAAAAAATTACTTATGATCACTTAAAAAGTATTTGGTTGTACAAGCTTTGTACATATTAAAAGAAAAGATAAACTTGATCTTATGTCAACAAAAACTATTTTTTTTTAGTATATTCATCCTTCAAAATGGGATACAAGTGCTATATATGACCCAATTAGTTATTGGCTTATATTCCCGTCGTATGAATTGCTTCGAGCTAACAACTCAGCTTCTTCAGGAGACAGCTTGAGTTTGCCGGTTGTCAAGTAGTGCCTTGACTGACGAGATCTGCATTTCAGTAAAAAGGTACTGTAAGGGCCACATAATACAAGCACAAAAATTATCCCTGTACTGAAGTAAACTTAGAGGCAGATAAATGTTTTAACAAATAAAAAGATGATAACAAAAAGTTTACCTTCGAGTTCGTGATGAGCCGCATAATTCATTCTGAGACAGCCGAGAGAACTCCAACTTAGAGATCTGGCTTGTCGAAGAGATATATTCGTGAAATGAGGGGCCTCTTAGTGATAAAGACAGATTTCGAGGGACTATAGGCAAAACAGCATTGTACAAGGAGGACTCTTGTTGTTGCTGCCTATGGCTACTGGAAAATTGAAAACAAAGATCAGTCATAGATAGGGACTGGTTTGCAAAATGTCCAAGAATTCTGCTGAACCATGAAATAATTAAACCATACCTTATATGTGAGAGGCTACTCCTGAGCTTGTTTGGAGCTAAACCTCCATGCAAAATTTCTTCACTTGAAAAACTGGTAGTTAAAAGCCTCGAAAAGTCATCTGGTTCATCGCTCGGTGCAAGTGATTGATCCAACATGTCCTATAAGATATAATTAACTTTAGTTTTCACATGGAAACCACTTTCAACATTCAAATTAACCTAATTTCTACTTTCTAGCTCAAAAATGTCATATAAAAATGGCACAAATTGACCGACTCATTTAACTTACATATATTAAAGGGCTGCAGCCTGTGACCAAAAGATCCATCTCAGAAATTAGATCTTCCATCTTACTATCACTTGTCATGCAGGCCTTTGATTCTTCATGCCTATTTCTCAGGCTGTTCCAAGTGTCCTCAACTGACCTGATTGGCCTTGAAGAGGAGCCCTTTTGGCACCAAAACTGGAGAAGCATGATCGTTCTGCGAATATCACTAAAACAATAATCGATTGCATGCTTCAATAAAGGGATGGGAATTCCAGCTTTCTCCAATGCACATATCTGTAGCAAAAAAAACAATAAACAGTCAGATTCATCTTAAAATATTCTGCAGAATCTTGATAGTTAAGCAAATTAAACTGATCTCTTTCAATCAAACAAAGAAGCGTAAATTAATACTTTCTGCACATGTAGTAGGAGCTCCTCAGATGATGGTCGGTTGAACTCCAAAACCAATCGACTCAAACGACGTGGCAATACAGGCTTCTTGTCTTCAATCATAAGTTGTCAACATGCATCGAACAAACAGAATATTAATTACATCAATAACAAAATAACTAATGGGAAGGGCATTGATGGTATATATTTTAGACCCCCCAAGCAAAAAAGGGTAATTCCTGAGCCAAAAAGGATAACACGCGCGTTTGAAGAACTTACTGTTGCTGGTTAGTACAATGGGCCATTTGGTGGAATCAGCCAGTTGACATATAGCGGAAATGAAACTGCGATCTTCCTTAAATACTGCGTCGACATCCTCAAAAAGAACTAATGTTTTATTCACAGCAACTTGCTTAACTGTTCCATTATTCCTGAATAGTCAATAGGGACATTGATTGCATAAGACTAACATTAATTTCCTTCATTTAATTCAAAAGAGTGTCAGAACGTACCATTTGCCAAGACCATGTGATTCAGTCGCCTCCCCAAACTTTTGCTTTATATGCGCCCCATTTCTCAAGTCAGATGAATTTACCTCAACAATATTGAAGCCCTGCTCTTTTGCACAAGCATAAACTGCAGCTGATTTGCCACTCTGCATAAAGGAGGAAACAGTAAGTGACACTATAAAGGAACCTTAAATCTAACATAATAAAAACTAAAAAGGCACATGCTGCAAAAATGAACATTAAGAGATTGCCCCTAGAAAAGGTAAGAATCTTAGATTTAAACATTTGTTGTATATAACTAAACTGAAACAGTGCGAAACAAGTTAAGAACCTCTTCAAGGGTATTGTTGTCAATATCACAATCCAGCCACTTCAACTATCTGACATGACATTATTGTAGAATCCAGAAATCCTATTTCTACAACAATTTCATAATATATTGTGACAAACAATTGAGTAAATATGATACTGACACTGTAGTCTGTTAGCTTTCTGCAAACTATAAGCATTATTTAACCATGTTTTCTTTAAGCACGAATTGAAAATTTGAAATCCATTCCATGTAAATCCTAGTTAAACACAAAAAAGGAAAGAAAATGTACCCCAACTGGTCCAGTAATTAAAAGTGCATTATTCAACCAACTACTGCAACTATCCTCTGAGATTTCTTCAGTGGTTTTAAAGTTTGTGATGCTTTTACGGCCTCTCTCATTCCAGCCCTTAAGCCATTCACTGAGGTAGCTCACAGACTCGCTGTTCCCACATACCTATATATATATATATTGAAGGTTGGAAAATCAGAATTAAACATTTACAAGAATAGTAGAAAAATAAAATAGGATAACCAAAATAAAGGGCTGTAACTTAAAACCTGAGATGCATTCTCGGGGCGGTATTTGTCAGTCCACAGCAAAGAATCAGAATCTCCCTTAAAGGTGCAAATCTATTAGGAAGTATATGGCATATCGATCAGTGTAACTTAAAGACGGGCCAATTTTCTTTGATTTCTGCCAAGTTAATAAGAGATAAATTACTAAAACTTACTGGGGCTAATTCTGAAGATAACTGAATGTTAGGAGTTGCTATTGCATCAACTGAAAACCCAGCAAGACGCGTTTCTTTAGATAGACCAGACTCTAAAGTCAAAGGTTTCACTGTACCCTCAAAAAATGAGCATGAGGTTTCTAGAGGAAGATGACTCTTATCAAGAGAAGGTGCCTCTTTGAAGGTCCAATTGCTCCAATTCAGTAGATCATCACACTGTGAAAACATTGCAGATATATATATCACATGGCCATAACTGCAATATAATGAAAAATAATAGTAGCTAGTGGTATATAATTTCCTTGAAGGAAATTGTTCACCTGAAAACAGTAAAAGAAAATGGAAATGTACCTTAGGAGGAGAATCATGAACATGAATAGGGGGACAGCAAGAAATGGAACTCTTATCCTTGGGAGTCAAATAATCTGGAGTAGCCTCAGCTCCTATATTGTTTCGCATACGGTTTGCAAAAATTGGATGCATCTGCTTTCCTGCTGACAACTTGGAGTTTTCCTGATAGAAATAACAAAAGGAAGGATTTTAATTTCCTGCTCATATTAGGAGGTAGAATTTGGTATGGGTTGATATGGTACTCCTTGCTTAAAGGTCACATATATTGCATGCCCACATGAAATTAGTTACTCGTATATTAATTATTGCTAAAACCTAAAGGAAGGCCGAGGTGACCTAGAAAGAATGTGTTTCCATGCAAAATACTAAGCATAAAAACATATAACTGAATGCAAAAATAATGGGGTTCACTTGCCTCTGACCTAAGGCCAATGGTAACTTCTTTGTGGCTATCTAAAGTTGGTCCTTCAACATCTTCTGTACAACAAAAAGAAAAACATATTTCAGCCTATTTGAAAAGTGTGACATCTATATTGACTTCTTTTTGCAGCTGGGAGTCCTTACCAGATTTAGACTCTAGCGCCTTGCATAGCTTTCTACTTGGAACTTCCTTAACACCTCTTCTTTGTCTTTTCGCTGTGCATGAAAGGGAAGTAAGTATAATTTTCAAGTGCATGAAATCTAAGAGCATGCTTCATGTCCTAGTAAATAAAGCATAATAAATTCACTAATTTAGAGGGATATAAGATAAACAAACCTAGTGGGACCGCATCATCTTTGGAGTTGCTCCTTCCCTTGCGCTTCTTGGGGCTCTCCGCTACCTTTTCGACTTTCGCATTCTCTTCGTTCGATTTGGGAATGCCAAAGCAAAGCTTCATTTGCACGCTTCTCCTCCGTGTCGCCTCGGGAGGACAACATGTGATTGCTTGATCGACTGCTTCCTCCATTGATCCACCTAATTAAGCAGTGATTGAGCCGAATTTAAGAAAGTGTCGCAGTTGCTTTTATAACCCGAAAAGGAAACAAGTTCCGCTAATTTAGATGGCGGGAACGTGCTATTATAAATATGAAAAACTAAATATTGAGCTTATTTATATTTAAGATCCCAAAGTAAGGATTAGAATGTTAAAAGTTGATCATAGTTGCTGTGATTAGCATATTCTAAAATTAGTAGTCAGAAGAGTGATGTGTGTCAATTTCTATATTTCGCATTTTTCTATAATTAGCATAGTTAATTAATTAGGAAGTATGTATTACTTTTAGAACGTTGTATAGGTAGTGGAGGTTCTAAAATAGATTTTGTATTAGGTATCTCCATTCTTATATTAAGCACATAGATGTTCTGATTCGATAACGACTTTGATTAAAAGTACCAAAGGAATATCATGTGCAACTGAAATCAAATCAAAATCTATTTTCAAATCAATAAACATCATACCTTGTTTCTTATCTACAAACAAGGAGGACCTTGAGATGTAGGGTTGAAGATCCTTCACCTCCTTTGTCGATGCTAATGGTGGTTGATGCCTTACAGCGACTTGATGGTTGGTGTGTGCATGACCTAGAACACCTTGCACCAAGATGAGGGTCCAAAGTAGAAGCCCTTCACGGTATCCACCAAGAAATTAATTAGAAGCTAAAGTTTTCTCTTACTAGAGAGTAGTAATTTGGTCGCTTCTTAATCTATATCCTCTAAGAGAACTAGATCTTGAGTTTTTAGGATTTATGAGTTCTCAACACATGAGAGATTAAACAAGAGAGAGAGAGAGAGTTTGGCAGAACTTCAACTCTCTAAAAATGAATTTTTCTCAAAAGGAATGAGAGAGACTATATTTTATGAGGAAATTTGATTGTATTTTCTTGACTTCATAATTATATAGAGTACAAATGAGATATATTTATAACAACATAAATATCTAAAAAGAGAAACCTAGCTATAAATGACACCTCCTAAAATACTCTATACTAAATACTAAATTTTTCCTCCTTAATATAGCATGCCATGCCAAGTATACTATTCTTAACATCCTGCTAAATTAAGTCTGATGTAAATATATGATGAGATGAAAGACATACACTTGCATAAGACTAACTTTTCCTTCATTTAATTTAAAAGAGTGTCAAAACGTACCATTTGCCAAACTTTTGCTTTACATGCGCCTCATTTCTCAATCAGATGAATTTACCAAGAAAGAGTGAAATTCAATGTTAATATTAGCATTGCATCCTATTTGCTACACATATATCTTCCTGATTAACATAACACATGATACTGCTAAAACAAAACTTAACAAATACAGATTAATTACCTCAACAATATTGAAGCCCTGCTCTTTTGGACAAGCATAAACTGCAGCTGATTTGCAACTCTGCATAAAGGAGGAAACAGTAAATAACACTATAAAGGAACCTGAAATCTAACATAATAAAAAGGCACATGCTGCAATGAACATTAAGAAATTGCCCCTAGAAAAGGTAAGAATCTTAGATTTAAACATTTGTTGTATATAACTAAACTGAAACAGTGTGAAACAAGTTAAGAACCTCTTCAAGGGTATTGTTGTCAATTTTACCACAATCCAGCCACTTCAACTGGTAAAATCATATTTACAAGGTGGTGAAAGATGGAATTCGAATAGGAAAGTAAGAGTGAGGCTATGGTACTATGCATAGCGCATATTGGCCCGTATTATGGATCAATATCTCTATTTTCAATACCCAAACAGTCGATATGAACCGTTCAACATCCATATGAAAATGTAAGATTCTTACTTTTTTCTAGAATCAGTCTGAATTTTACATTTTTTTAGAATTTTTTTACTATTTTTTAGATAGGTAAAAAATTTTACATTTTATATTTTCACATGAAGATCGCGTTAAACGGTTCATATCGATTATTTGGGTTTTGAAAATAGAGATATTTTTTTTTTATTTGAGAAAATAGAGATATTGAAACAGTCGTACGGACCAATATGCGGTATGCATAGTATGATAGTACTTGATACATGATTAGCACATCAAATGCCGGGTATATATTTACTTGTTTCCCATTTCTGACTAATCCTAATTCAATACAGTTGTTAAAATGCTGTTCTGCATTGTGTTATTTCGGTAAGGATTAAAACAGAGCATTTTTAGCTTCATGTAGCGCACGGATTGTAGAATGAAAACAGCATTGCATATGGTTCGTGTGCTGCATAAAGCCAAAACTGCTCTGCTAAAATCTTTACTTGTGTTATTTTTTGTTAGGTTAATTAGTGTTTGAATGGGAAGTAGGGTAAATAGGGATGATCAACATGCTTAGTTATTGTGGTACTTTCGAGCTTTCTTAGACATAGAGCAATATTATTCTCTGTTACTAAGTACAGAATTTTATTTACCTTCCAGGGAAAGTATTTGTATACAATCGTTAATTTGTTACGTATTTAATTTTGATCTTGAATATTTGCACCATGCTATTCTGATCAAGTACCAGCGATAGCCGATACTGGTAAAACAACAAAGTAATTTTTAGGGACCAAGCCCGATACAATTGTAATTTGTGGCATAGATACATCATAACCATTTTTTTTTTTTTGCATTATTATCTGAAAATTCAAAATCCAGACGACAAATTGTACCTGTTGATTTAATTTCTTCTCTGATAGTGATATGTCCGTCTAAAGTTTTTATAAGCAAAATAAATGGTTAAAAAAATTTACATGAACGTATCTCTCGTGAGGAACAAGGATAAATGATACAAGTTCGTCAGCTTAATTTAAATTTTAAAAAAAATAATGCCAAAACTTTATGGAAAATTATGACACTGAAAAACAACAGAAAAAAAGGGTTCGGAACATGATATTTTTTCTTAGATTTAACAATGTTCATTGAAAATAAGAAATAAAATAGAGTGAGCCTATGGTACTATGCATATCACGGGTTGGTCCGTAATACAGATCAATATTTTTGTTTTCAAAATTATAACAATTGATCCAAACCGCTCAACATAATTCCCATGGGAATTTGTACTTGCAGACTGAATTCTATATTTTTTAGAATTTGTTTACTATTTTTAAGATAAGTAGAAAATCACTTGATCTGAAAATTTTGGACCATCCAAAAACAGTGATTTTCTACCTATCTTAAAAAATAGTAAAAAAAAATTAAAAATATAAAATTCGATATGCAAAATTCATATAAAAATCATGTTGAACGGTTCGGATCGACCGATAAAATTTTAAAAATGAAAATATTGATCTGTATTACGGACCAAATCGTGATATGCATAGTACCATAGACTCACTGAATAAAATAATATGATTATATGAGGAAAGGAGCCGGCATTTTTATTAATACCCAAAAAAAAAAGAAATTAATAAATTTGCCCTCAAAGGCAAATTATTTTTAAAAATGCCCTAACCGCCCCCTGCTGGGGCAGTCCAGAATCCATAGCAGTCCGCCCAGCGGAGGGGCGGTCCACTACCCATAGCTGACCGCCCAGAGGGGGGGCGGTCCACTATTTTTTTTTTTTTTAGAGAGAATATGAATATCAAGATGCTGAATTCTAACGCTAAAAATTCGGATTTTTTTTTAAATATTAGTTAGATTACTTCTTTTAAGCATATTTATACTAAAATACGCTAAATTACTTGAAATTATGTTAAATTACGTTGAATTACACTAAATTACTTAAATTACGTTAAATTATGCTAAAATACGGTAAATTACGCTAAGTTACATATGAAATGGGACGATATCTTCACTGAAAAGGCGAAAAACGACGACGAAACTTCAAACGGTTATAAAACGGCGCTCGAGTGTCCGATTTCAGCAAATGACCACTTTTCAAAAAGCTTGCGAAAATACGCATGCGTCAGTGACCACTACGTCATTTTTTGAAATTCAGAATTGCCAAAAAACAAAGGGAAGAGCCTCAAAACTTGAGTTGAATTTTCCGATTAAGATTTTCATTTATATTATTCAATCCAAGTAGCTCAGTAAATTAGTTACATAATGAACTTGTAGAATACCAATTTTTACTATTTTGGGAATTTTTTTACTATTTTTTATGATTTATGAAAGATAAGCAAAATCGGTCTACTTTAGCGTAATTTTGTGTAGTTTAGCGTAATTTACCGTATTTCAGCATAATTCGCGAAGTTATTGTAATTTCACGTAATTTAGTATAATTCAACATAATTTATTGTAATATAGTGTAATTCAACATAATTTCAAGTAATTTAGCGTATTTTAGTATAAATATGCTTAAAAGAAGTAATCTAACAAATATTTTAAAAAAAATCCGAATTTTTAGCGTTAGAATTCAGCATCTTGATATTCATATTGTCTCTCTAAAAAAAAAAATAATAAAAATAAAAATAGCGGACCGCCCCCCTCTGGGCGGTCAGCTATGGATTCTGGACCGCCCGAGTAGGAGGCGGTTAGGGTATTTTTTAAAATAATTTGTCTTTGAGGGCAGATTTATTAATTTCATTTTTTTTTTGGGTATAATAAAAATGCCGGGGAAAGGACAAAGCAGAGCGTGCCTGATTTCCACAATGCACGGAACAAAAGGGTTCGGAATTGGGGACCCACGCTGTAGAGATGATTTAGCGCGTAACACCCACTCAGAAACCCAAGTCGTGTTTTCATTCACATACATTTTCTACGACTCTCTACACGACCTGACCTGGCTGAGTTTTATAGGCTGTTACAAAACTTATTTTCAATCTGTGTAACTCTCCGTTTCCCCACTTGGCTGATGCATGTAACCGTAGAGGCGTAGACTATCATTTCATTCGCACCAGCTCACAAGGTGCTTGTGACTTCGCAATCATCAAATATACCGTGTTTTCAACCTGAGGTGTCCAAAAAAAAAAAAAAAAAAACTTGTTTATAATGTAATTGTTTTTCACTGTTATTTATCCCGATTTTTTTATTAATCAAAAATAAATAAATAAATAAAATATCGTGAAAGGGAATCAATTTGGTGAAATTTTGATATTTAGGTAAATCGGGATTAATTATCCCGTTCCACGGGACGGGACAATTTATTCCGTCCCACTAATCAAATTCATAACCGTTAATTTCTTCTTAGTTAATAGGTTAAGCAGAGGAAAAAAATAAAAATTTGTGGGATGGGATAATCTATCCCGTCCCACAATTTTTTTTTTTTTTGGTTCTTCTCTTCTTAGTTAATAAGTTACAGGGGAAGAAAATATGGGACGGGGTAGATTAACCCGTCTTTTTTCTTAGAAAATTAGGTTAGCGGAGTTACGAATTTGAATTAGTGGGACGGGATAAATGATCCCGTTTTACCTATATTTCGATTTCCAACAGAAAGTCACCCTTTCGCGATATTTTTTATTTTTATTTTCGATTAATAAAAAATTGGGTTATTTATGCCATTAATTAATTTAATTGCATCAATAGTATTAGTAGGAATACTAGGAACAGTAGGAAAAATTCAGACTTCTAATTCCAATCATACGATTCAAATTATTTTAATAGATAGTAAATTTAAAATTAAAGTTTGCGCAAGTGTACTGGTGTTATAGATGAATGAATTAAAGTTAGGATTTTTAATGAATATCTATAATAAAAAAAGATTCACATGAATGGATATGTATATGGAATTATAAATCTAAAAAATTGTATCAAATATTTATTGAATTCGCATGAAAAAATAATATTTACTCTAGTGACTAAGATAATATTTTCTGTATGAATAGTTGCATGTCCAAAATTCAGATATAAGATCTCTTGTGAATATCAATATATATAACTAAGGAGTCCGAATCTGCTGCGATTCCAAGAGGAATCGCAGGATCCTGAAATTCCGAAATTAACGGTTCAAACTTTTCTGTGCACGGATCTCGGAAACGTTCTCGGAAAAGTAAATTTTCATGCACCCATCTCTAGAAAGACCAACAGTTGAGATCAGATTGCAGGTCCTGTGATTCCCCGAGAATCACAGCAGATTGAATCCGCATGTTGACCAACTAAGAGCTTGATCCTTTACTTTTTTCTTTTTTTTTTAATATTGAAACCGCATGTTGATCTTAAAAGAGGATTTATATAATTTATTAAATTCATACGGATTTGCATAAAATTACCAAAACTTGATCATTATACATGTACTTTACACCTAGGGAATCTGATGCTCCTGATTAAATTTCCTAACTTTCTCTCTGTCGTTCTAAAAAAAAAAAAAAGGTGAAAGAGCGAGCGTAAGGGGGCCAAAAAGAGAAAAGCTGTCATGCCTTTTAATATACACACTAATTCTGAACTTGCGGCTTGTATTGTATTGTATTCTCTTCTTTCACTTTTTCAAATCTAGCACAACAAAATCATAAATTAAAAAAAAATAATAATAAGTATATAAGCAATCCTACAATCCGACTAACTCGATTTGAAAAAATAATTAATTTAAATCTTATTTAATTAAGTATGGATTAGATTTTAAAAACCCAAATACATATTAACTATAAATTTCAAATGCAAATTCATCTTTTACGACATATTAAAATATTACAGTGCACATTAATATTCATTTTAGACATTTTTTTCGAACGATATTTTTTATTTTTGATCATGTATATATGTTATTTGATCCATATTCTCCATTAAACTTTTTCAATACAATCAAGAGGCTAATCTCATACAATGATGATGATTATTATACAACAAACAATAATCTAACCTTCAAAACAAACAATAATCAAGAGACGACATCAAACCATGTGATATATTCAAACGCAAAACATTAAATTGTTTTGATTCAAACAACAGACGCTCCCACATATAAACACCTTTTTACAATTCTCGTGAAGCCTGCGCCTTGAACAAATAAATAACCTTTGTCACAAAAATGTAAAAAGTTTGGACAAGAACCCTATAAATAGCCTCAATCCACTACGTCAAACCATCATAGTTTCAAAAAAGGGAATTAAGCAAAAAAAGCTACAACCTTTTCTCTCTCTCTCTCTCATCCTTTCTTCCCTAAAACCATCCAAGAATGAATATCAATGCACTTTCTCTCTCTATGCTTCTCCTCTCTCTCCTCTCAGGAGCAATGGCAGAGTGCTCTGCTACGGACAGAGCAGCCCTTTTAGCCTTCAAAGCCACCATTGTCAGAGACACCACCGGCATTCTCTCTTCATGGATCGGTACCGACTGCTGTGATGGCTGGGAAGGCGTCGACTGTAACCCTAAAACCGGTAGGGTTACAAGCTTACAGCTGGAAAGGCCACGTGGGGTCATGAAAGGGACACTTTCAGCCTCGTTGGGTAGCCTGAGATTTTTGGAAGTGCTCGTCATAAGTGGCATGAAACAAATTACTGGTACCATACCAGATAGCTTCTCCAATTTGGTACACCTCACACAGTTGTACCTTGAAGATAACATGTTAGAAGGTATGATTCCTTCAAATTTGGGTCAATTAAGGTCTCTGAAGGCATTATCACTAAATGGAAATTATTTCACTGGACAGTTGCCCTCTGAAATTGGGTTTATTTCTGAACTGATACAGATCAACCTTGGAAGCAATCGGTTGGTCGGTACAGTACCTGCAACCTATAGAAACCTTACTAAAGTGCAAGCTCTTGATCTGAGTAATAATCAATTTTCTGGCAGTATACCATCATTTTTGGGGAACTTTCAGAATCTCACTTTGTTAGACCTCTCAAGGAACCAGTTCACTGGAGAAATACCAGTGTCTATTTGGGGTTTGTCTAATCTTTTGGATTTATCTCTTTGTAATAATAAGCTTGTTGGTCAGGTACCATCAGAAATTGGAAATCTTAGGTCTCTCAATTCCCTCTCTTTAAGTGGTAATTTGCTTGCTGGTATGATTCCTGATTCTATTGTCAGATTACAGAAGCTCTGGTACCTCAATCTTTCAAACAATGCATTTGTGGGTCTCCCCAATGGTATTGAAAATGTGTTACCTTCTCTTTTATCCATTGATTTATCATATAACAAATTTCAATTGGAAACTATACCAAGTTGGATTACAAACAGAGAGATGAGAGATGTACATTTAGCCAGTTGTGGAATTAAGGGCTCACTTCAAGTTTTCTCCAAGCCAGAAACATTAAATTCACTGAACCTCTCCAGTAATTTTTTAACTGGAGAGATCAATGGGTTTTTGACAAACATGACAAATTTGGTCTCTCTTGATCTTTCAAAGAATAAGATCACGGGTGTCATCCCTGATTTTGGCAAACAAACGAGTTCGAGTTTAAAATGGCTTGATTTATCTAACAACGGTATCAACGGGCAAATACCAAGCTCAATTTCAAATTTGGCAACCCTAAAAATGTTGGATCTTTCAAGGAACCAGATCAAAGGGGTCATACCAGCTAGCATGGGCCAGATGACAAGCCTGAATTGGCTTAATTTGGCCCATAACCAGCTAATTGGCAAAATACCAGTAACATTTGGAGGGCTATCAAAATTAAAGCATGTTGATTTTAGAGGTAATAAGCTTTGTGGAGAGATACCTCAAAAGAGGCCATTTAATGTCTTCAAGGCAATTGCTTATGCACATAATTTGTGTTTATGTGGAAAACCTTTGCCACCTTGTAAGAGGTTTTGAAGGGCTTGCTTGAAAGAACAAAGTCAACAAGGGGTTGACTGAAATAGAAGGTACTACAAAAATGTAACGTGTTCTTTGTAATGGTTTTTGATGAAGTATTATTTATCTTGATTTAACTTTTATCATGAAATAGAATTTGCTATTGTTTAAATCTGAAGTTGTGTGGCATTCATTCTTCTGATTGATTTGATATGCAAAAATTTGGTCACATTAACAACTCAAAATTATAAGATTTCAGGCTACACACACGATCCATAAAACTGACAATTTTTATCATGATATATCAAACAAAAATACCATGGTACATTCATGGTTCCAGCTAAAACAGTAAAGCTACTTCAAATCAAAGTACCAAATTCAAACAGAAACAAGGTCAAGTCTCAATTGAAGCAGCCCTGATACCACCCACCCTAACAACTACCACAATTTACAAGTAGAAAGACAATCTCCACTATGACAAGGAAACACCTAGTTAGTAATAAAACTTATCGCTCAATCTTCATTCTCGTGTTCCTTCTCAGATACAGCCTCTTCTTTGTCAGATACAGCCTCATCTTCTTTGTCAGATGCCACTTTCTCCTAAAATAACAAAGACATAATTATTAAAAGTTGACAAAAGAAAAGAAATAATCATTAGTACAGCCTCTAAAGATAGCATTAATACAAGAATAGGACATATCCAGTACTGGTACAATACCAGTGGCATGCTATCTCAGCATACTATGCAGATTAAATGGTGTAATTATCCAAAGATAAATTAATTTGACATGAAGAATGTTACATACATCCTCTCCATCTTCTACATTTTGCTCCTCATTTGCATCCTCTCCATCATTGTCTGCATCATTTTCTTCCTCCACTGCATTCTCATACTCTGCTTTCAGCTGTGCTGCCTTCTCAATATATGGCTTCTTTTCCTGTTTAGTGCAGAAAAGACCACAATTAAGTCAATTTGTTTTTTTTCAGAAGTATGCAAAAGTTGACCATTAAAAGTTTGTAATAGTGTAATACTCACTTCTTCAGTCATTGATTTCCACTTCTCACCACCTTCCTTTGCAACCTTTAGTGGAAAGTACAAGTTTTAGTATTACAAAATACTATTAATTTATTTTTTATTAAGAAAAAGACAAGGGGGCAATCTGAAAAAAATCTCTTACCAAAGCAACCTTTTTGTTATCAGGATTTGCTTCCTTGAATTCCTTTCTGAAATCATCCCTGAATAGCAAAATGTGTCATTAGCAATGAAAAATTATTGAATATTACTCAATTATCTCTTCAGATCTGAAGTTATTACATGAAAACGAAGAAAGCAGTTGGGGGACGCTTTCTCTTGCTGGAATCTTTGGACTTCTTTGATTTCTTGGCACTGCTTTCCTTTTTCTCACTGGATGGAGAAGACCTTTTCCTACAAAAGGAAATAAAAAATTTCAATAACAAAACCTCAAATAATTGTGAAGAACAGTATAAAGAAAATAAATCAAGTAAAATGTTATTACTTTTCTGGTTTCTTGGCCTCCACCACCTTCTCCACAACTTGCGACTCTGAATCCAAGAAAAGTAAGCAATAGAAACTTAGCATCAGATATAGCGTAAATCAGATGAAATGTGAAATATCCAAAGCTAAAACAGAGAAAAATACCCAAACTCTGCCTAATCTTGGAATCCAGACTGCAACTGTGCATGTCGATCAAAACCACAGGCACATCCTTATTGCACGCCTCACTGCGACATTAACACAAACACCTTATCATCAATCGCTAACAAGAACCAGCATAATTTGATTAGGGAATAAAATTGAAAAAGAAAAGAACCATTTAGTAAAGGCACTGCCGTCTCTCGCGCGCTTAAGCGTCTCCGCCTCAACTCTCTTGCGAGCCTTGGGTGGATTCGACTTAGCCCCAGCCATGGATTCAACGAAAGAATGAGAGGCTCAAAAGAAGCTTGTTCTGAAGCAATTTTGATTCGAGGCTAAGAGCGAAGCAACAGATAAATATACAAGTAAAAACTTTGAATTGCAAGGCGGTGGGTTTTAATAGAATTTCGGAAGAAAGAGCCGCGCTCAAATTATTAGATGAAAATTTCTCTCTGGCGCTTGTTTCGTTAATCTTATTACTCTGTAGCTCTTTCTCTGTATTGTTTCGATATAGCGGGTCAATTTGTAGGCAGGTTCAGTTTTAAGAATCGTAAGGGTCCCACTATCGATAGGACTGCTACAGAGTCTGTATACAATGAGGAATAATCTTTTGCGAAATGTTTAGAGAGCGATCCGGAGCGGAGAGGTCGGCAAATTCTGATCGTTGATCTGGTGTGAATGGATGGTGAAGATTTTTGGAAAGGAAACAGAGGGAGCGGGAAATGAAAAGAGAAGCGCGCGGAAATTTGGCTCTCTTTGGGATGGTTTTTTGCCTTGAGATACAAAACGGTAAAAGGCCCATTAAACATTTTCTCAAAATTGAGGGTCATATGCTCATATATGTCTTTTCTTATTCTGGGCTGGGCTAATGATAATTTAAAGCCTGTATAACATTTCTCTTTTTCGATTGTAGCCCAAATACATATCTAAAACTTCATGCTAAAAAAATTCCCTCAAAAATTTAGTAAGCCTGAATTTATTTCGCTATTGAAATAAATTTTCAACCCTGAATTTATTTTGTGATGTTTTGAATTTGAATAGTCTGGACAAACAAAAAAAGAATATTTTTACCCAATTGGTTATTTTTTTAATGTGGATTCTTCTTCCCATTTATTAAATGAAGAGGATACCTTATATTTGGTTTATCATTCTCTTCCTTTGTTAATTTAATTCAATTAAAAGAGGTAGCACGCGTGGCTATTTTTAATTCTAGTATTCTGATTTTTTTATTTTTTTGTTGCTGGAAACAGAATCAAGCAATTATAAAAAATAAGAAACAAAATTAAATCTTGTTGGTCATCCAGAAATCAAGCTTACTCAATCAGCAAAAGAAAATCATATACTCAAATGTATTAATAATATTTGCCACTGGGCAAAACAAAATAATGATGTACAGAAAAATAATTTATGTACAGGGGCCCTCTGACAAGTAAATGCTCAACTGTCTTTATTACCAAAAAAATCATAAGAATCGAATATAGCTAATTTGTACTATGAACTCTAAATATTGCAGTGGTGGAATCATGTTCTAGGCCTTATAAAATTTGAAATTTTGAATCTCTAAACCGCCAGCATGATTAGAGATTTAGAGCTTCAGCTTAAAGCTGCAACTGCTCGACCTGAACTTGAACTGTGTGTTTGAACTCGAACCACTTGAACTCGAAATATCCAGCATAAGTTTGCAGTTCACCTTACCAGTCATCTTGAAAAGCTTCAGAGCCCCAAATTTCACCTTAACTGGTACGCGTCCCTTAACTATTATAGGAATTGAGCCACTTTCAAGCTGCGATTGTATATCCGATACAAGCTCGTTTGTTAGCTGAGGCTGGCCACTTAGCAACAAATGCACCACAGTTGTATTCCGGTGACCTTGGTAAAACACAGGAAAAGTGCCGTTACATAGTTGCGTCGTGTTGTACCAGGCAGTGATATCGCTCCCGTCTAGATAATATATCCCGATCCTTTTGTTAGGGTTTCGTGCTGTCACAGTTATGTCGAAACTCGCATTAGCTGTCAGATTATTGTCGAGAGATAAAGTATTGACTGATAAATAGTCGACTGAGTAATGCGGGATTTTCGGTCTAAAAACGAGGTACAAAATACCGACTGTAGCGGCTATAACAACAATGAAAATTATTATTGAGATCAAAGTCCAACACAAGCACTTGCACCAGCGGCTTCGCTTTCGTCGCGGGTTTGTTGGTGGTGGCAGTGGTTCTGAATCAGGTGAGGTGTAAAGTGGTAATGTGTCGATTTGCGGGTCTTTCGTGGACTTGCTAGCAAGATTTTCAGGCGCCACGGGAGCCGATGACGAAGCTTCCGGATAAACCTTCTGATATTCCATGGTGATAATTTGATCAATATAAAAATGTGGATGGGGAAGAAAGGGGGTGCTTGATGTGAGAAGAGGTTTGCAAATTAATTTCTTTGAATATATATATATATATATAAGGTTCATGCTGAAGGTTCTAAGGTTGCTGCTGGGTTTTGTTTAAACACGTGTAATACAAAAAGTAAAAAAATCTATCCGTGACGATTTCAAATTCTTGACTTTAATTTGTTGATCGATGTGTGAATGAAAAGAGGTGTTGTTTGAATATTCTATAAATTAAAAAAAATGGGGAGAAACACGGTTGTGTTTTCAGAAGAGTAATTAATTAGTCTTAGCACTGATATCATACGTTGGTTCTAGTCTTCTTGTATTTTTCTAGAAGGTTTATTTATTGGGTAAAGATTTTAACAGCGGAGTTTTGGCTTCATGCAGAGCACGAATCATATGCAGCGCTTTAGATTCTATGGTTAATGCGTTGTATGAAGCCAAAACTACTCTGTTAAAATCTTTACCCGGTTTATTGAAAGCGTTGAATTCATCCCGTTCAGCCTGCCTGACCTGAAAATTATTATTTTTTCTGTTGATTGATTCTGCTTATGCAATCATTTTATTAATTGGTTCTTTTATTAAAAAAAAATTACTACTCCTAAACCACATGCAGCAGAACATCCGAATATCTTTATTTTTTGTGTCTTTTATTATGTCTTTATTTTTTAAACTTTAATAATTTAAAATTTTAATGTCATAATAAATTCAGCCAGATACGATTTATATTATTTTCTTTATGTATATGTAAATGATTATGACATTTTAATTTTATTTTAGTTATTATCAAGAGTTTTAAAAAATATACTGATGTGAATAATTTTTTAACGTTGATTTTGTAACTTATTGATTCATAAAAATAAAATAAAATAAATGATAATTTTTATATGCAGGTAAAAAAAATATATACATCACATCTTAATGGTTTTATTTTGAAATTTTAAATTTTTTTATTTGAAAATTACAAAATAAAGGCATTTGAACCTTCCTAAAGTAATTAGACATTTGAGCCACAGAAATATCCGATGGTAGATTTGCATTAATATTCGTGTATGATCAATCTCAACTCAGATGTAAGGTTCAGATCAGGCAAGGGTAGGTACATAATGTACAGTACTTTTCTCCTAACAACCTTCTTCGATGAGAGATGAGAAAGGAAAAGTGATTTTCTCCTTGAAAATTTCTTGCGCGGTTTGTCTGCACATGCCTTGTTTGACCAAATTTTTAGTTAGAGAAAACAAACAAATTAAATGATGGCGGCTTCCCAGGGCCAGGAGGAATTCGCATCATCTGAGATACCTCATATTTTGCGCGTTTTCTGGAAACTTTCAACCGTTCAAATTTATTCTGCACGAATCTCAAAGAAAAAGTATTACTGGTCCCCGCGCTATGCCCGAATAGGAACCGGACAAGTCGGTCACGCAAAATATGAGATATCTGAGAGAACTCTCGGTCGGCCAGGAGAATGTTTATATATATAAATATAGTATTGCCTTTAATTAAAGTAAACACATGTTGCTATTGCAGTCGTTAGCAGAGACATATTCGGAAAGCTAAAATACCATTAAAGTTTTCTTATGGCTCTTACGACAAAGACAAAATTCTTACTAAATTTAATTTATTGAAAATAGGTTGGCATGGAAATACTACATACCGTGATTCTTTTGAAACAATTAACCACCTGTTTGTTACCTGCTCCTTTATTAATGCAATATGGTCATGGATTGCCAATCATAATGGTTTTTCTTTTGATTGTGAGACTGTTGAGGATTTATGGTACATTGATGCATGCATTTCTCTTAAAGATACTCTTTTAGTAGAATTACTTAGGGCTGCTACTCTTTGAATTTTATGGTTAACTAGGAATAAGATTTGTTTCACTAATTCACCCATCCCAACTTTGGCCAGTGTTGGCTCAGCTATAATTTCTCTTTCCTCTTATTGGTGTAAGATTAGGATTGATGAAACTTATTTTAAACTAACTTTAATTTTGCCTGTGGATGTTTTTCCTTTGACCCAGGTAGGCAGTCTGATACCTCTGTCAGATTCCGATACCCCAGAAGAGGCAAGCTCCCAGGATCTAGAAGTAGCAGAACTTGGATACGGGGGGTCGGATCTTTCGGATTATCTGCGAGACAGGGTTGACTCTGTCTCTAGTTCACCCTCTGACTCCACCTCAGCTTCATCTAATCCTGGATCTCCCTCTTCTGATGGTTCTTACATGGATGGCTCTATTGGTTCTAGTGCCTATTAGTATTACTAGTTTTATGCTTCTGTTATTTTCTGAACTTCCTTTGATCTTTAGCTATATTTTGTCATATGGTACTGTACCTTGATGCTATGTTGTTATTTTCCTAGTTGCTTAGGTATTCTGCACAATGGACTTCTTACTCCATTGCCTTTTGTATAAACTGTTCTTGTTTCAATTTGAAACAGGTGGGGGATACCCACTTTTGTCAAAAAAAAAAAAAAAAAAAAAAAGGTGTAACAGTGAAGAACTAATATTTGCGTACTTAAAAAGTTGTAAAATCGATAATATTTACTTATATACGGTGCATTTATTTGCATTTATTCTACGGTCAAATTTTTTAAATTATTTGATAGAAAATTAAACATATTTCAAATTAGCACAAATTTAATACGCTATATTTAATAAATGAAAACACACCTATAATTTTAGTTTTTTTAATTTAAAAAATATTTTTCGAGATATTAAATAAATATATATATATAAATAAAAATATGTATTATAACTACTCATCAAATTTTTTGGAGCGAATTTAAAATTAGAAAAGCAAGCATTTTATAATAATAGTGTTGCTCTCCTTCATGTCTTGCAAGTTTAAGCTTTGCAGAGAGATTCTTGGCTCCAAGTTTGTTTACTTGATGTCAAACCTCTCAATTACGTGTTGTACAAATTCACACGCAATTCTACATAAGAAAATTCAATACATACAAAATTCACACCTCATGTAATTGATGTCTACTAATTCAAATTTCTCAATTCAGGTGCCATTCCATTTTGTGCCACAGCCATGAAAGCTTTGTCCGATTTTTTTATTAATCGAAAATAAATAAATAAAATATCACGAAAGGGGATCGATTTGGTGAAATTTTGATATCTAGATAAACCGGAATTGATTATCCCGTTCTACGAGACGAGAGAATTTATCCTGTCCCACTAATTCAAATCCGTAACCCGCTAATTTTGAAAAAAATAAAAATTTGTGGGATGGGATAATCTATCCCGTCCCACAAATTTTTTTTTTTTGTTTCTTCTCAGTTAATAAGTTAACATAGTGAAAAATGTAGGACATGATAGATTAACCCGTTCCACAATTTTTTTTTCTTAGTTAATTAGATTAGCGGAGTTACGAATTTAAATTAGTGGGACAGAATAAATTGTCACGTCCCGTAGGACAGAATACATGATCCCGTTTTATATATATTTGAATTTCCAACAGAATTTTTTTATTTTTTATTTTCGATTAATAAAAAAATCGGAAGCTTTGTTGGTAAGTACGACATCTGTTCAATTGCTTTTGGTTATGACATGACAAACCACTAAAGTCAAAGGTGGAGCTTTAAAAGCTACCGCAAAGCAAGGTTGACAGTCCATGTGTTTATGTCAATTGTCAAGATCTATCAATTATCAGGAAATAAATCTGCAGTTATTCTTCAGGAATAACAATAACCTCTTATTCCGATTTCAGCCGTTTACATTTTTTATGTGCGAATTTCAACGAATTTCTTTTTCATGTGTGAATTTCAATCATTATTAACGGCTAGGATCAGAGTAACAAATTGAATCTGTTATTCCTCAAGAATAATAATAACTTCTTATTCCGATTTCAGCCGTTTACATTTTTATGTGCGAATTTCAACGATTTTTTTTTTTCATGTGTGAATCTCAATCATTATTAACGGCTGGGATCGGAGTAACATATTGAATCTGTTATTTCTCAAGAATAACAACAGATTTATTTCCCAATTGTCAAGGAATAGGTATATCATAATTAATCACCTTGATAAATAAAAAGAGGATAGAAGTTTAATAAATAAAAAAGGATAAAATAAATAATGTTAAATTTTTATGAGAATATTACATATTATGAAGTTTAGAATTTTTTATGGACAAATTGATTATTTTAGAAGTTTGTATGGACACGCTAGAAATTTTTCAGTTTAATTTAGGGGATTTTTAATATTTTTTACTTTTGGTCAGAATAGAGGAAGATCGATTTAAAAAGAAAGTATCGAACATTAAATGAAAAATACATAATAAACTGAAATATATTTATATAAAAAAAATATCCTACAATTTTGTTGAAGATATTTTCTTTCCCAAAAAAGAAACATGAGATATTATGTCTCCTACTAAAAACAATTTTCCATTAAACATATTTAATGGAAGAATTTGTGAAGATCTTTTCTCGAACCATGCATGGAATTATTAAACTAGAAAAAAAAAAAAAAAACTCTTCATCAGTGATGTCAGAGGAATTCCAACAATTTTTGTTGAATTCTTTACCGAAAATTTGGTTAATCTTCTGATTATGTGGGTCCCATGGGCAGACGTAATTAGTTTCTTCTTTTTCCTTCAGGCCTTCACATCAGATGATCAGATGGAAATGGAAAAAAAAAAACCAAATGATCATTTTTTTCTATTCTAATAACGATTGAATGATGAAAATCTGAGATGCTCAATCAGAAATTCAGACCCCTTCACATCAGATGAAGATGGAAATGGAAAAAAAACACCAAATGATCATTTTTTTCTATTTTAATAACGATTGAATGATGAAAATCTGAGATGCTCAATCAGAAATTCAGACCGTTATGGCGCCATCAATTTTTTGCTGAAGAAATAATTGAAAATAAACTATTTATTGTTTAAGAGTAATGTTTCTAGAATGCAGTTCTTTAGTACCTACTTCAGCACCAAACTCTTTTGGTGTTTTATTTATTTATATATATATATATATATATATATATATAGGATTTTGCTAATATGCTACGCGTAGCATAGAGCCCCTCCGTGCTACGGCTCACTTTTTGAGTTTTCAAAATCCTAACGGTCGATCCGAACCGTTCAACATGATCTCCATATGAATATGTACTTACAAACCAAATTTTACATTTTTTAGAATTTTTTTACTATTTATTAAGCCACTTTGAAAATCGCTGATCCAATGGTCCAGAAAAGTTTACTGTTGTGTACAAATTAGTGTTTTTTCAAAGTGGCTTAATAAATAGTAAAAAAATTCTAAAAATGTAAAATTTGGTTTGCAAGTACATATTCATATGGAGATCATGTTGAACGGTTCGGATCAACCGTTAGGATTTTGAAAACTCAAAAAGTGAGCCGTAGCACGGAGGGGCTCTATGCTACGCGTAGCACCGTAGCACTGTCCTATATATATATATATATATAGAGTAGAACTAGGGTGAGCTGTGCTCACCAACGGATTTGGTGAGCACACCTCCAAAAAACGCATTTTCAAAGTTCAAATAGTCGATTCGAACCTTCCAACGTGTTCTTCATATTAATATGTGCTTGGAGACCAAATTTTACATTTTTTGGAAATTTTTTACTATTTTTTTAGAATTTTTCAAAATCAGTGTTTTTTCATTAAATAAAAAAAAAATTCAAAAAACACTGATTTTGAAAAATTCTAAAAAAATAGTAAAAAATTTCCAAAAAATGTAAAATTTGGTCTCCAAGCACATATTAATATGAAGAACACGTTGGAAGGTTCGAATCGACTATTTGAACTTTGAAAATGCATTTTTTGGAGGTGTGCTCACCAAATCCGTTGGTGAGCACAGCTCACCCTAGTTCTACTCTATATATATATATATATATATATATAGAGAGGCTGGCTACTATGCTTATATAAGCATATGCCCACATATGCTTATAACTCATTTTTGCGTTTCCAATGTTCAAATGGTCGATCCGACCGTTCATCTTGTTCTCCATATTAATATGTGCTTGGAGACTAAATTTTACATTTTTCTGAATTTTTTTACTATTTATTAAGCCACTTTGAAAATTGCTGATCTGGGTGAACAGTAAAAACAGTGTTTCCAAAATTCTGGACCACCAGATCAGAAACTTTCAAAGTGGCTTAATAAATAGTAAAAAAATTCAGAAAAATGTAAAATTTAGTCTCCAAGCACATATTAATATGGAGAACAAGATGAACGGTCGGATCGACCATTTGAACATTGGAAACGCAAAAATGCTCATTTAAGCATATGTGGGCATATGCTTATATAAGCATAGTAGCCAAGCACTATATATATATATATATATATATATATATATATATATATATATATATATATATATATATATATATATATATGAGATTGGCTAATGTAATAACGTTAGAACTTCGGCCGAAGTTCTAACGGGTCGTTTTTGCAATTTCAAAATCCAAACAACCGATCCGAACCGTTCAACTTTTTCTAAATATTGAAATGTGCTTGGAGACCAAATTTTACATTTTTTGGAATTTTTTTACTATTTATTAAGCCACTTTGAAAATCGCAGATCTGCTGTGAATAGTAAAAAACAGCAAAATTTTCTGGACCACCGGATCAGTATTTTCAAAGTGGCTTAATAAATAGTAAAAAAATTCCAAAAAATGTAAAATTTGGTCTCCAAGCACATTTCAATATAGAGAACATGTTGAACGGTTCGGATCGGTTGTTTGGATTTTGAAATTGCAAAAACAACCCGTTAGAACTTCGGCCGAAGTTCTAACGTTATTACATTAACCAATCTCTCTCTCTCTCTCTCTATATATATATATATATATTAGTTTTTTATTATTATTATTATTTGAGGAGAGTTCAAATGCCTTCATTTTTTGTGCCTCCACTATGCCTTCATTTTTAAAAAATTTAATACTTAAAAGTCAAAATAAAACCGTGATGTAATCTATGTTATTTTCTCTGTGTGCTCATAAAAAATTATCACATTTTAATTTTGTTTTTATGTGAATCAATAAGTTAAAAAATCAACGTTTAGAAATTATCCACATTAGTACGTTTTTTACAAGCTCTTGATGACAACCAAAACAAAATTGAAATATCATAATTTTTTACACGTGCATAGATAAAATGATGTAGATCATATTCAAAAGTTTTATTTTGACTTTTAAGTTTTAAATTTTGAGTTATTAAAATTTTTAAAAACGGAAGTATAATGAACGCATAAAAAAATTCAATACATACAAAATTCACACGCAATTCTACATAAGAAAATTCAATACATACAAAATTCACAACTCTTGTAATAGATAAGAACGGAGTAGGTCCGATGTCTATCGGATCTACTTTTAGGTTCAACTAGCACGATGACCATCCGATCTAATTTAAGATTTGTGCGCACGAACATTGAAACAAATACGCACGAATTTTAAAGCATTCTGCACGAATCTTAGAGCAAATCGACGGTAATTAAATCCATCGAACCATAGTAGGTCCGATGCCCATCGGACTTACTCTCAAGTGGTTAATTTTCTGATTATGTGGGTCCCATGGGCAGACGTAATTAGTTTCTTCTTTTTCCTTCAGGCCTTCACATCAAATGATCAGATGGAAATGGAAAAAAATACCAAATGATCATTTTTTCTATTTTAATAACGATTGAATGATGAAAATCTGAGATGCTCAATCAGAAATTCAGACCGTTATGGCGCCATCAATTTTTTGCTGAAGAAATAATTGAAAATAAACTATTTATTGTTTAAGAGTAATGTTTCTAGAATGCAGTTCTTTAATACCTACTTCAGCACCAAACTCTTTTGGTGTTTTATTTATTTATTTATATATATATTAGTTTATTATTATTATTATTATTATTATTATTTGAGGAGGGTTCAAATGCCTTTATTTTTTGTGCCTCCACTATGTCTCCATTTTTAAAAACTTTAATAACTGAAAAGTTTAAACTTATAAGTCAAAATAAAACTGTTACATGTAATCTATGTTATTTTCTCTGTGTGCTCATAAAAAATTATCACATTTCAATTTTGTTTTTATGTAAATCAATAAGTTGAAAAATCAACGTTTAGAAATTATCCATATTAGTACGTTTTTTACAAGCTCTTAATGACAACCAAAACAAAATTTAAATGTCATAATTTTTTACACGTACATAGATAAAATGATATAGATCATATCCAAAAGTTTTATTTTGACTTTTAAGTTTTAAATTTTGAGTTATTAAATTTTTTAAAAACATAAACATAATGAAAACATAAAAAATAAAAACATTTAAACCCTCCTCTTATTATTTTACTACTTTGGAATATTATGTCTTCCGCTCCTAAGATGCATCTCTTTGTAAACCTTCCTTGTTAAAGATTTTTTTTGCAAAATAATATTTTTTTTATGATTCATACCTTATTTTTATAGGTTATGAATTATTGGGATTGGTTACATATTCAACGTGGCCAGAGGAGAAAGGCACGCTCAAGAAACAGAGTTAAAATTGTTGAGATGCAAGGCGCACAAAAAGGCACCATATTGTTATTTAATATTTTCTATATAAAACAACATATTTTATTTTGAAAAAGAGGAAAATATCTACATTAAAATTGATAAAATAGAACAGAAGAAAATTCAAATGTTAGCCTAGACTTGCAATTTTTAAGGGAATGTGTGGTTCAAAGTATACACATGTCAAGGTCTTTTTTTCTTATTGTGAGCACACGCTATACATCCAATGCGGTGTCAAGGTCTTTTTTTCTTGCCATGAACGTGTCAAATGAACTCAAAGCTTGTAAATTTTTTCTATATAAAAGGAGGTTATTTATCAACCGTTGCAAATTTTAAGGATGGATAAATTTTAGATCATTGTTTATTAATTTTTTATCCTAACAATTAATTTTTGTTAGAATTTATTTAATTGGATTAAATAAATTAGGAGGAATTAATTAATTAATTAATTGAGCAAATTATTTGTTACATGAGATGTATAAAGGCTATTAATTAATTAAATGGAGCACAAATTGAGTTTAGAATTTGGGCCTATAGGCTATAGCCCATGAGAGTTTCGGCCATATAGTGGGAGTGGCAAACTTGTAATTTGATCAAAGTTTGAATGAGATGTGAGATATTTATTGGAGAGGAAAAATTGTTAAATAGACCTTTTGCATTGTAAAATCATGCATTTGAAGTTTGATATCTAATAAATAGTTAATTTATTGTAAAATAAGTAAACTTATGTCGAAATCATTTGTAACAAAGATATGAATTTATAATTACTCAACAATTTTCAATGCAATGTGTAACATTAAACAAAATGTAACTATAAAATTAATAATTTATAAAGAGTTTTCAAGAAAAAAAAAAGAAAAAGAAAAAAAAACATGTAGCATTCATTGGAAAAGATTTTATTAACCTAAAGTGTTAGATTGAATTATGAGTTCAAATTCAAAATTTGAAGTCTAGAAAATTTCTTTGTCATTTGATTGTCTTATAAAAAAAATGAGATCATGATTTATTGAATTTAAAATATATATTACATTAGATTTAGAAAATTCTTTATTTGAAGTGAATTAATATAGTATTGAGGATTTTTAAATTTCTGTTTGACTGGTATTAGTTTGAAATTTCTAAATTTAAATTAAAGTGAATATTCGGATGTTATTGATTGAAATTTATGAGATACAAAATATAGTATTAATACCCGATAGATATATATTTATCTTCTTTCATAGTTTTGGACTAATTTGCAAATTATGGTAATTTAAAGGTTGATTGAAAAATGAATTATTAAATAAGGCGGTGGGACCCACGCCCCTCCTTATACCCTTTTACTGTTTCTTTTTACCGTATCTCTCTGAACATTATGTTTTCTCTCTCTGCAAGGAAATAGAGAGAAATTTCTCTCGTGACTTCAACACTTTGTGATTGGAACGGTTCCTCTATGTTATTGCTTGCTGAATTCAGCGTTGACATTAGGTAGGTCCTTGTCTCTTCCTCTATATTGCTCTTCTTTAATCCGATTATGGCTTTGAGAAAGTTGATTAAATAGATTTGAAGTATACAATCTAAACTTGTGATGAGTTAATTGAAAAGTTGTTTAATAGTGTTCTAATTTATTTGCATGAGACATCTCTTTTTCTCTGTGCTCTTTGACTGGATCTGAAACAGATAACCATGAGCTGGTAAATTGAACTTGTCAGAGGGACCTTGCTGCAAATTATGTGTATAAAGATCAGTTGTAAAAGTTGAAAGGGAATTGAAATTCATTTGAGCTGAGCCTTTGATAAATAATGAAAATGAATTGGACCTTAATGATTGATTGGACTTGGATTGAAAATGAATAGGACTGGACTTATCAGACTTGATATATGGAGTATATGACTCTAAAATCTAAATAAAACACTAACGGATGTTTTATCAGAAATATTGAACATAGTTTATTGAATAAACACAAAATTGAGATTTAAATATTAGAATACGTAAATTGTTATGTTATACTTAATTATTATATATATTATTATGATATAGGTAAAATTTAGTAAGAGACTGACGAGACAGAGTGTTCAGGAAGAACAGACTGCTAGTGACCTCACCTGTTGCCCTACGATATTAGGTGCGGGGTTATTGGATTAGTCTGAGATTCATGACTAGGAATTAAATCGTAAATCGCTTTGCATTTTGAATATTTGATTGATTGCGTTGTTTGAACTATTGCATCATATGCATAACACAATACAATGAAACTGAATTACAGGTAAACCTGTTGACTGTCATGTTGATATTGTTTATTGATTGAATATTGAATACTGTAATTCTTGAACCTCCATATAGTGGAGAAAAAAGATTAATATATTGTAAAGTCTAGCTAGCTACTAGACTTTACTCCAGAACCCTTATGCGCATATGATGAATGGCATCAACTGAACCCAGTACCAGTTGGGTAGGGGATATTGAATAAATATGAATTGTGACTGTAAGACTAATGAGGTGGTAACTGTCTTATCAATGATTTTCTTTACGATAATGACAGTATTGTGATATTGATTTCGTTTTGTTTCTGTTAACAAATTATCAGGATAGTTAGAACAGTATAAGCCATAACACGACATATACATGTTATTGTATCTGTCAGTGTTACCAGACTAGAAATTGTAAAGTTAAGAAACCAAACGTTACCAAACTTTATGGTTTAAAAGATTTTGACCCAAACCATTTATTCTGATAAGATCCTTAGAGTTCTGATTTATTTATGTAATTTTTGTTGTTCAATTGGATACTGTTATTGAGCATTTGCATTCGTCATTATGAAATGAACTGTTAGTTTCTCGTGCGGAGATTTCATTATGAATATGGATTTCCTTCGAATCAAATAACCTGAGTGGCAATTAGCACTGAGGAATAATTTATTATTTCTCACCCGTTTTCCCTTGTGGGATTCACAGGTTTGTTAGACGAAGACAGAGAAACGCTTTTGGGGTTATAATTGACAGCAGGGCCACCTAAAGGTATGAGATTTGGGTTTATTATATTTGACAGGGTGCAGAGAGTATATCTCTAGCATCATCCACTGTAAAATGTCAGATAATTATTATAAATAAATTGGGATGTGGAAAAAATAATGGATGCTATTGGCAATGCATAAAAAGATTCATGCCTTATGTTACGTATATTGAATGATAAATAGACGCGGTTAGATTGTCGCACCTCCAGATCGGAGGTGTGACACAATGAGAACTAATTAAAGTATCAAATTTTATTATATTTTGCATCAGTGGATATGAGATTTAAGCATGTGATGATGGAGAAAACTGAATTATTTAAATAATAATATTTTGGTATATTTGCCAAATTTTAAGTTCAAAAAATAAAATATGAATGTATAGTTCATGCATATAAACAACTTGAATTTATTTATATCTAGATTTCCTCTTTACTGTCACATAGTCTGATTTTGCATCATATTTTGTTAGTGCTTAATTATTATTTTAATCTTTTGGAATTTGACAAATATAGGACACTGGCTTCATAAGTTATAGTCTATTCTGTTGCCAAATATGATTATTGTGTAAAAGAGATGTACAAATAATAAATCAATTAATTATTGTTAGAATTTATTTAATTGGATTAAATAAATGGTGGAAATAAAGTAGGAGGAATTAATTAATTAATTGAGCAAATTCAATTAATTAATTAAAGCTGCTAGGTCAGAGTGAATGATTTCGGGACATTTAAAGTACGAATTTTAAAGCTGTCAGCTCAGAGTGATACTACACCGTAAATTTCCAAATTGACCCAAATTGAATTAATTAGTCCGATTTTGAACAACTTAAATTTTGATTTACTCATGGAAAAAAAGAGAAGGGTTCAAATATCTCCATTTTTCGTGCCATAATCATGCCTCCATTTTTAGAACCATAATAACATAAAACTTAAACTTAAATGTCAAAATAAAACCGTTAGATATCATGATATATATCATTTTCTCTATGCACACGCAAATATCACAACATTCTCATATGCTTGTAAAAAGATCACAACATTCTCATATACTTGATTAGCATCAAGTGCTTGTAAAAATACACCGATGTGGAGATTTTGAACGTTGATTTTTCAACTTATTGTTTCATATAAAACCAAAATTGAAAAGTTATAATTTTTTTTATGTATATATAGAGAAAATAATATAGATCACATCTAACGATTTTATTTTGACAAATAAATTTTAGAATTTTTGTTATTAGAAAATTAAAAATGGAGATATGATGGAGACGCAAAAAAATAAAGACATTTAAACCCTCCTCGTAAAAAAAATATACCCACGGATATTTTTTTGGACATTACTTTTTTGAAGTCCTTAATTACCATCATTAAAACAATGTATTTTTTTTATGGTAATATAAACAATATCTAGTGGTTTTTTTGTTATTTTAATTTTCAATTTTTTTATTATTGTTGATTTAAAACCATTTACTTTAATAGAAGCAAATTGTTAATTTTCAATTTTTTTATTATTGTAGATACCATTTACTTTAATAGAAGCAAATTGTGAGCAATAATGAAAAGTAAAGGAAGAATATTAACAATTACCTTTTCTTCAATAAGAATTTAATTTACAGAAATTTACCATTGCCAAAAAATATGTACCCATAAGCATGTTATTTACCCCTTTTGTTTCTATTCACATTGTATAGCAATTATATGATTAAATAATGGAATTACAAGGAAAAGAAAAACTCTATGCCCAAGAAAAAAACCGATATTGCTTCGGTCACGATTTTTATCTTCTGCTATCCTGACGCTTCATGAGCTGTACCGGTGCAGCTGGTATCCGGCCCCACCATTCCCTCAACCTCCGTACCAACTTCTCGCTACTCTCTCTCCTCAGTGGCATTTTTCTAGTGTATTCCTCAAGTAGAATCAACAGCAATATATCCTTGAAAGGTAAGAGCACGAACGAAACTGCCACTACAACTAGCGTAATCGCGACCTTGTTTGTCGTCTGAACAAGCAAATTCAATAAAATTCATTACTTTTAACATGGTTACTATATATGAACAAGCAACTGGTACAGTTTATTTTTTTGAAAGCTTGGTAGAGGCTACAACTGGTACAGTCAAGCACCAGTCATTGTGTTTGTGTGTGAGTTTGTGATAAGAGAGGGTGGGTGAGTGAGTGGTGTGTGGTTTATTAGTGCATTGCCTATTAGTAGCAGCCATGTTGGTCAGGTAATGGTCCATGCAACCTTCTACTGGTACCAGAGATGGAGCCATACTTTCAGGGGTCAATTATATAAAATTTTCATGCTGATTATAGGAGTCAATTTTATAGTACCCATAGCATTTTACTTCAAATTATATAGAAAATTATGTATAAGTACAAACCTGTGGAAATGCAGCAAATAAAATGGCTCTGAGTTTGAGAAGAGCTATGTTTCCCTCCTGGATACTCATTTCAAGCTTAGAAATAGTCTCTTGCAAGGTCAAAAGCTGTTCGACAGTGCTCTTGCTTCGTGGGGGCGCCACTTGGAACGCTTCTATTGGCTGTCCTTTTCGGTGGTGCTTATTCCACAGCATGAAAACCGCACAAAAGAGGAATATAAAAGGAATTACAAACCTTAACCAACCCCTGCAAAAAACAAATTTGAAGGGAAATATCAAATATATGCATTGCATGATGTTCAAAATAAGTTAACGATCCTCCTTTCTCCCTTTTCATGAAACACGTGAAATTTGAAAGGGTACAAAGAAAAATTCAATACCTATTGATAAGGAATAGAAATAAAAAGAGAAACACATGAGATTTGAATGGGTCTTCCCACTCGACTAAAGACAGCATAAGCTCCCCAATTTGCATCAAAGGAAACAGCAATTCCTGCACCAGAGATAGCAGAGAGAGAGAGAGAGAGAGAGAGGGAGATATATATAATTAGTGAAGAGATACGGACCAACGGGAGTAATCATCGGTATTGATACCCAATGCAAAAATGGATACTCGCAAAATTTACCAAATAATATAGCAGGAATGCAGGATGCAGAATAGCTGGCCTTTTTCATATTATCAACTAACAACCAACTTTTTGGTGCAAATTATATATTTGACAATAAAATTAAACTTTTTGGTGTTTATCTAGAAGAATACTTATATATTTTACGTTTCAGCCTCCCAATCAAAATTTTCTAGTTCCACCCCGAGTTAATATTTTATTTGCAAAAACAGAAAATATTGAAATGTTATTTGCAAAACTATGCTAAAACATACCTTCAACACCGCTACATTGGTATCTATATCCTCCATCTTAACCTGTTCAAGCGTGGCACGGGCAGCCTCAGCCCTGCCCGAGTAAGAAGCAGACCTCCTCACTGCTAGCTCCAATGAACTAGGTCCACCATCAATATTTAAACCATAAAAACTGAACTCCACATCCTTATCTGACAAACCAAACCCAAGTCTCTGAATCGCACAAATAGCAGGAGGGAAGGGGCCTGAACCCGGACCCGGTTGTGGATTTGATTCGGATCCAGTAAACAATGTCTCCAGGTGATTGTACAAAGCATCCAATATTTTATCACCCTTTGGGAGCTTTTCGGCCAAATAAAAGGAAAGAGTGGATTTAACTTGGGAAGGCATTATGTGAAACCCCTCTTTTAAAGCACGATATCGAAACACTCCGAGTGTGGCCTCAGAGAGTATCTCGGCTTTTTTGAGACCTGATAGATTGAATTTGCGTATGAATTTGTGTGCGTGTAGAATTTCCTTAATGATGGCAAACCAGTAGTCTCGGCGTGTTTGGCCTTTGAATTGCGGAAACTCAATGAATACTGGTTCGGCCCTATTTATGTAAAGAAAAAAGTATTCGATGATTAAAGTACAATTACTAGAACTAATCTGGATTTACTTAAAGTTTCATAGAGTCACATATGGCCAAAATTGTAACTTCAACGAATATATATATAAACCCATATTAAATCCTAGTTTTTCACATCATCACCTAGTTTTTCTTCTTTTAAGATATGCATGATGCATACAAAAGCAGAATTGGAAAAATACAACGCAGAAGTCTGGATCGGTTTTGCGGTAGTAAAATATGCACATTAATTTGTATAAAAAATCAGAATTCCATGACTTACAAGAAGCTCGACTTATACATGACGGCCTTGTCAAAGAGGCGTGCGCCCCATGGTCCAGTACACTCACGCTTCACAACTTGCTTTAGATCCTTTTCCAAATCATAACATATAGGTTTTCCATAAGAGAAACCAACACCTAATGGCTCAAAATATATTGCCCGGTTGGTAAGTGTCAACCGTCCTGAAATTTAATGTTACTCCACAAATGAGTTTTCTTTTTAATCACGAAAAAAAAAATTGTACTATATTTGTGAAAGCCCTAAGTAGAAATGTACAGTATCCTCCAAAAGATATAAATAAAGCAGCATCAGGAGCACTGCCATCACCACTGTTATTGTTATTGTTAGTATTGCTCTCTAAAGGGCAACGGCAATGAAGGACTTAACTGTTTCTTATATTTCTCTTTTACCAAATTTTTTTGACTCTATTCTTTATCTTTTTCTAATTGCTTCATTCGTATCAACTACAATTTTGTCAGTTATTGATACTTGGTGGAATTTTTCTTTTAAAAATCATGCCGATAAAGAAAAACTTACACTACAAAGTTTACAGGATTGTTTTTGTAGCTTTCTATGGGATTCGCGGAGTTTTAGCTACGTTTTATCAAAACAAAATTACCAAAAGGAGAAATGGGTTTAACCAGGCCGAGTAGAAGTGCCGATATGTTGAAAAACAGAGTTAGTTGCTGAAACACCGTCAACATCTAATATTATCTCTCCTCCAGAAAGATTAAGTGATGCTGCATGAGGCGCTGTGGTTTTCACTGCCTTCACCACCCTGTACAAATTTTAAAGTAATTGGCCTTGTAAGTTTGTGCCTAATTACAAAAATGTAAAACTTGTTGGTTTATTTATAAAAAAGAGATGGTATATTTATATGTTCTGTAACTTGCCAACACACAGAAAATTAGATCTCTCCTAGATCATGCTAAAAAGTATGAGAACTTACATTAACAGTCAGTTAACTCGTGAACATATTACAAGCTTGTATTTTATGTCTACTGGTGGAGTTTCTACAACATGGGAGTAAATAAATATATAACCAAATTAAACCTAACATTGTGTGTCGTGAAGCAGTTGCCAAATACACTGACTGTTGGTCATGTAATATAAGTTTGTATCTTTAAGTAAGTTAGAGAGAAGTTCCATACTTGTCTAGGTATTTGATGTACTTGTCATATATGAGAAAATGGAGACGACCACCGCAATAGCTCGTCAGTGACTCAAATAAATTATTTACTGTGATTGGATCAGCTATGATGGGGCAAGCGGGCGCAATTCTGGCAAAAGCTTCTGATGAGACAGTCTGCTTTCCATCGACCTAAACAAAAGAACATAAATCTATAGAGATCAAACTCTTGTTATACCATGATATGAAGAATTTAATCACCACATCACCTCCAGTTCTTAGTTTAATATTTTAACTTTTCTGTGGTTTCTCTGTGAATTCTGTTTATCAATTTATGATCCAATGCTTAAAAATCTGTTGGATATGACTATCGTATGCAACCAGGAATATTTCGAAATATGGCCTTGCATTCAAAATTTCCGAAACAAATGATTAAGTAAAGAAAGAAAGAGCGAGGAACGAAGAGAAGATGGTGACTTTATAACCTGAATCGCATTTTTGGTAGCACTCGAAATGAATAACGAGTCTGCCTCTTCCTCCTCAACTTCTCTCTTAATGTTATCGTTTCTTTCCTGTTGTGGAAAATGCACAAAATACACTCAGAATGAAACAACTTGTAAAAGCAATTGTAGAAGAGGGGCATTTTGCTTGAAAATGTTAAAAAGTCGGTCAATTTATAAAATTTCCCTTTTTTTTTACTGATGCTAAAGAAGCTATTGGAATAATTTAAAAAAAAAAGACACTAATATTTGAAAAATGGTGACCTTGTTTGAGGAGTCGGCCTCGGCATTGGGGGTTTCCCAAGCAAGCATTATATCATAAGTCAGAATACGAAATTCCTTTTCTGACAAGTAGTCGATGCGTTTGGTCTCCTCATGTAAAGCCTTGTAGGAGGAGTATACCAGTAGATTTCTCCCATATTTCTCAGGCTCGTTTGCATTGTCAGGCAACTCAATTTCAAATAGTTGCACCAGCTTCTCTGTTTGCATTCCTAGAATCCTGTAATGTAAAAATAATTAGAGTAGAAAAAGGGAATTTTGCACTTGCTGTGGTACCATTTCGGTATTTGCATATAAACCCAACATTAGTGGGATATTCCCTAAATTTTTGTAGAACATAAGTCAAATACATTGTCCTAAAATGGGAATTTTGCACTTGCTGCAGTACCATTTCGATATTTTCATAAAAACCCAAGATTAGTGGGATATTCCCTAAATTTTTTAGAACACAAGTCAAATACATTGTCCTAAAATGGGAATTTTGCACTTGCCGCAGTACCATTTCGGTATTTGCATAATAACCCAACATTAGTGGGATTTCCCTAAATGTTTTAGAACAAAGTCAAATACAATGTCCTTTAATTTTTTAGGCCTACCCTCTGAATTTTTTAGACTGAAGTTGAAAAGGATTCCGTAAATTATAACAAGTCCAGAACAACAATTATATGATGCCTAAATAAAATGCAAAACTTGTTAAGAATTAAAGAAACTATATAGACACCTTGTTAATTTAAAGTTTACCAGGGGAAGAATTGCATGAATGAAATTTAACAGGTTTTCTACAATTTACCCACCATTTTTGCTATTGAAAAAAAAAAAAACTGTTCTCAAAAAGACTAAAAATCAAGAACAATCAAGAAAGGAAGAGACAATAAGGAAATGCAACCTAGCGCATCGATGAACAACGGAGGTGGCAATGGAGGAAAGGCCAGAGATGGGTTCGCAATCCGCTTCAGCCTCCATTTCTCTACCTTTCGTCCCCACTATAATACCAAAGAGGCCGTCAAAGAACCCCATTTTCAATCCGACCGACCATTATTCAATTCAACCAAATTTCACAAATTTGGTGCTCGATTTTTGCCCCTTTGCAAGATTCCTCTGTTCGGTTTTTGTTTTCCTTTAGTTGTGCCTATTTTTGCGTTTCTTTTCGTTGGGGTTTAACGGTCAGCGAGGCAACAGGCGATCATTTATTTACCAGCGAGCGCCATCAGTCGGGTCGGGTTCGTGTCGGGTAACGAAGTTTTAAACGGATCCGCCCCAAAAGTGGGTAAATATTTTAACAGAGAAGTTTCAGCTTCGTACAGCGCATAGACCATATGAGGTACTGTTTTGAATCGATAGCTCATGCGCTGCATGAAGCTAAAACTGCTCTGTTAAAATTTCCACCCCCAAAATTGGCCTTGCTCATAATTTGTTTAAAATAAAATACTGGACAAACGGAAACAACCCATAGGCTATTTGTTCAAAAAAAAAAAATGAAAAAAATTTGAAGTCCAGAGTAGTTTCAGCTTTGTACAGCGCATAGAGCCATAGACCAAATGAAGTACTGTTTCGAATGTATAGTTAAGGTGTTGCATGAAGCCAAAACTGCTCTGTTAAAATCTTTACCCCCAAAATTGGCCTTGCTCATAATTTGTTTAAAAAAAATATTGGACAAACTGAAACTACCCATAGGCTATTTGTTCAAAAACAAAATGAAATTTTTTTGAAATCCTGGATTAGTGGGTTGTGATAATTAGTTCATAAACTGAAAACAGAGACAATTTTTTACGATAATTTCTGAGCATTCAATTGTGGCGCTGGCGTAAGACTATATTTTTCCAATATTTTTATTTTCAATTTTTGTTAATTAAACTTAGTTTAGAATTTCAATAAAATATGTTTTCATAGTTTATACCATCCAATGATGCAACAGTAGCTTTTAAAAAAATTATTTGTTTTTATAATTATTTTGTATGGGTAATTTTTTATTATTCTTTTGCAACGGCAAGTTATACATTATTTTTTTACCCATCGTTTTTTTTTTTACCGTAATGAAGCTTAAAGTGGCTTAAAATTAAACAAAATGAAGGGAACGAAGCAATAATTTGTGATTGATAAAATGTAAGATATTCACATTTCGTAAAATTAGTAGGGTTAAAATGTTTTGCATTTTAACCGGTTTTGTGCCTAAATCATGTCCCACGTTGTTATTTCTATTTTCAAAGTCCAAATAGTCGATCCGAACTACTCAATATAATCTCCATACTAAAATATACTTGAAGATCAAATTTTATATTTTTTGAAAATATTTTATTATTTTTTAGATATGTACAAAATTATTGCTTTTTAGAAGATTCTGGACCATCGAAAAACAATGATTTGATACCTATCTAAAAAATTAGTAAGAAAATTCTAAAAATTATAAATTTGGCCTCAAGACGCATTTTAATATAAAGATCATGTTGAACTGCTCAGATCAACTATTTGTACTTTGAAAACAAAAATAATGATGGAGGATATGATTGGAATACAAAACCAACATAGCATTTTAGCCCTAATCAAGTATATAATAGAAACTGAAAGTGTTAACAAAAAAGTTCAAACATAATTGCTGCAAATCACATAAGCATATTTATGCAATGCACTGATACAAATTGATGCAAATCAAAAATCTAAATTTAGGTAAATTCAGAGTACCCAATTTAGTTATTTTCTGGCACAATTAACCCTTTTTTTTACTTACCAAAATTTACAAGAGAGATTGAATATCATTTATGCTGCTTATAAAACTTATTTACATATAAGTAAAATAAATATTAGGTTGTATACAGTTTCAAATTGTATTTTTGTTAGATATGTAATCTGAACTAGTTCGATAAATAAATTATACAAAAAAAATGGTAATTCTAGCATACATTCAAGTTGCAAAGTACATCATGTCTTAAAAAATCATTTCAATTATATATCAAATTTAGTATATTTTACATTAAAAAAGTTTGTATTGCAATTTCATTAAATAGTCTAGAATCCTTGATCTCCAAAATGTTTGATCTCGTCACATAAATATAACACTCAACTCATCTTCAATATGGTCACATTCAATCTAGAATTGTTTCCATTTTCTAACAAGTAAACTAACAAAAATACTCTTCTTTTTTTTTCTGACAAAAATAAAATAAACATTGTATCTCTTTGAAGTTTACATTTTAACCATGAAGTACATGATTTATCATGAAATTTAAATTTACACTGAAATTGTCCTATTAAAAAGTAATTAAACTTCACACAAATACTAAATATATCAATTTGCGCGGTGTAACATTTTTTTTTATTCATTTGTAACATGTTGTTGCTAAATGAAATAAGTGAGATCATATTAACTGCCCTTTATTGCCAATTAGATAAAGGTTGTGAATATGAATGTGAACGTATTATTATTTTTTTTCGAAAAATCTTCATTTCTAAGATAGAGATTTGTGCATAGTTATATTGAACTATTTAAAATATTTTTGAAAATAAAAATGAAAACCAAATTCTTTAACTTTTAATATTCATAAATAGTTTCTTTTATTCGGATATCTTGACTTTAAAAAAAAATATATTATTTCATAAAGAGACTGTCCATTTTTTTTTCCTAAGTTCTTAAACTTGTATTGGTCTTAACTTTAGCAATCCACAAAACACCATTTAATTCTACTCGCAACTACTTTTTTTTTTTTATTATTGAAGTAGCAGGGAAAATGCCTACTAAAATTTTATTAAAGAAAGAAAAAAATGTACAAGGCTCTTAACAAATTTTATCTAAAAAATTCCAGTATCCTTAAACTAAACATAAAAATAAAATACACAAAACTATACATCTTATGTGAGTCATTGACTAGTTAATTACAGAATCCTCCTTCCCTTATTGACACTTTAGCATCTACTTCGAGCAGAGCAGAGAATTGCACCTGCATTCCTTGTTAAAGCTCTAACTCTAGTGACGCTTTCTGCCCTGAAGCTCTGCTCTCTGCTGTAACGAGGCCGGATCCATCTTCCCGATTGCTTGAAACTGGCGCCATTTATGAACGCATCGCCGACCGATCGCCAATTCCATGAATTACCGACACTGGAAATTCGTGATGTTACCTGAAAAAATTACCAGTGTTAAACCCTTTCTGTTTGAAGAAATATTTGCAAGAAAAAACTTATAATATCAATATAAGGAGACTAAATGTTGTGAATAAATTTAAATTTTGAACCTTTTTATTGGTGGAACTTGAAGCAACAAATAGATTGGACTGGCTTTTGACACTGGGACCCATGCTTCCACCAATGGCATAATCTATCCATCCATCATAGAAATTGTTTACAATATGAGCATATCCATGCCTTATCCTACATAAGATTTAAAAAGAAAAAAAAAAACCATTAGTACCACAAACATCATCATCATTTAATTTATATTTGCATTACTATGTTTAATACTCAAATTTTGATACGAAAAAGAACGTCACCTGGGCATCCTTTGCTTACAGTTAGGCCCGAACCGGTTGAATGCGAGTCTGACCCGCATTTTTCTGTCCCGTACATAGCCGTCATCATGCCCGAGTAACATTACCTTGTCATGGTCTCGGAACCAGTTGTTAGAGATGGTTATCGCAGTTGAGCCACGTGTCACGTCTAGGAGGCCATCCTTGCTGTTGTACAGTGTGTTGTGGTCAATCCACACCTTGGATGCGCTCACAAGCCGAATCGCATCCCCATCTGCACCCCCAATTTGCTCTATCCTGCCACCTGGCGCCACTACCAGGCCGTCTGGTTGAGCTCGGCAGTTGTGAATTTGGAGACCATGGATAATTACATTGCTTACCTTAATTACATAAATGAAATATTTAGTTCTATCAAATCAAAATATGCATGTCTTAATTGTTGCAATTGATATCGAAATTTTTTTAGTTACCACCTCAAACTTTTATAATTCGCACTTTATCATTGTTTGGACCAAAATTCAGAAACTAGCATGTGCGCAGACCTGGTCTATGCACCAACTTTTTTTTATTTTTTGTTCTGTTTCAGTTAACAATTAAGCCAAAAAAAAATAGAGATTTAATGCACAGACTCGGCAGATTGGGTCTGCGCGCACGTGGTAACTTTTGAATTTTGCACCAAACGGTGGTAAAGTGCGAATTATGAAGATTTGAGGTAGTAATACTAAAAAAATTTCGACAATTGATATGCTAAAATTTTTGTATATACATCAGGAAACAAATCTATGAATATGTATATATATAAAACACACTAAAAATGCAAAGAACATACCCTTTGAAGCACAATACCAGAGCCATAAGCAATTTGCACATTTGCGCCACGACCATCAATTGTAGTAAAGCTCTTGACAAAAAGCGGCCTTTTGAGCGTGATCACCATGTCTTTTCGAAAAGTTATCCAAACTTTTCCTCGAAGCAGTGTAGCACCGTACCTGAGCGTACCGGGCCACGGACGTATCGGGTCATCACGTGGATCCGTTACCGAGTAGAATCTGACACCCGCGCCTCGGTTGCCTCTCATTTTTCCAGCAAAGCCGACAGAGCAAACTGCCAGCCGTTGCCTGTTGGTTGCCCAGTTCGGATGACGACGCCAGCATCGGTCAATTATGTTCATGCTAGAAACATTTGTGAGGAGTAATAAGAGAGCAAGGAGATAAAATGTAAGCTTGGAACTGATGGTGGAATTCATCTCTGGTGATTTTTGAGGGTTTGGACTTTGGATGGATAGCTCAACTAGTATGCGAGGTTTTGTATTTATATCTTGAGAGTATATATGAGTTAGGGAGGAAGCATTTTATTTGTTAGCGGAACATGTGGAGATAGGAAGGCCGCAGTAGAAGTTTGCTGGAAATAGAGATAAGGGGTTTGGTAGAGGTTAATTTGTAGTTTGCACAATTGCACTTGAGAAATGAGTGTAACTAAAATTTTCCTTTTTAGGGAGCTATTTCCACGGTTGTGCTTTAATTAATTTTGTTCCTTTTCTTTCCATTTTTTATTTTTTATTTTCCTGAGAGGGTGCTCGGTGCATCTGTTGATAATTTGGATGATTGTTGTTCTCATTGGCATGGTGTATCACAGTATCAATATATTCTTATTTATGGGCAACTGGGGGAATTTAACATTTGCCCATAAAATAGCGGTAAAAAAGGTAAAAAAAAAAAATTGTAAATTAGAGGACCAACATAAAATGACACATCAACCCGGATCCTCTGAAGTAACTCAAATTTTGAGTTTAGAGCTGGACCATCAGATCAAAATTACGGCCAATCTGACTCGACTCGAGATGGAATGTCAGGGCTCCTTTAATATTCATGCTAAAGCAGATTAAACTCAAAATTTGAATTAACTCAGGTGATACAAATTCATTATCAATTGCGTTTCTCCTACTTTTTCTTTATTTCCTCTCATAGGGCCATGTAATGAAGGCTCCTTAAGCTCCCCACATGTCAGATTGGACTCAGATTGAGACATACTAAGAAAATGTAACTGCAATGCTTTAGCAATTAAGGCAGGCATTGCCTTCTTCAGTTATTTTCTGGCACAATTAACCCTTTTTTTTACTTACCAAAATTTACAAGAGAGATTGAATATCATTTATGCTGCTTATAAAACTTATTTACATATAAGTAAAATAAATATTAGGTTGTATACAGTTTCAAATTGTATTTTTGTTAGATATGTAATCTGAACTAGTTCGATAAATAAATTATACAAAAAAAATGGTAATTCTAGCATACATTCAAGTTGCAAAGTACATCATGTCTTAAAAAATCATTTCAATTATATATCAAATTTAGTATATTTTACATTAAAAAAGTTTGTATTGCAATTTCATTAAATAGTCTAGAATCCTTGATCTCCAAAATGTTTGATCTCATCACATAAATATAACACTCAACTCATCTTCAATACGGTCACATTCAATCTAGAATTGTTTCCATTTTCTAACAAGTAAACTAACAAAAATACTCTTCTTCTTTTTTTCTGAAAAAATAAAATAAACATTGTATCTCTTTGAAGTTTATATTTTAACCATGAAGTACATGATTTATCATAAAATTTAAATTTACACTGAAATTGTCCTATTAAAAAGTAATTAAACTTCACACAAATACTAAATATATCAATTTGCGCGGTGTAACATTTTTTTTTTATTCATTTGTAACATTTTGTTGCTAAATGAAATAGGTGAGATCATATTAACTGCCCTTTATTGCCAATTAGATAAAGGTTGTGAATATGAATGTGAACGTATTATTATTTTTTTTTTCGAAAAATCTTTATTTCTAAGATAGAGATTTGTGCATAGTTATATTGAACTATTTAAAATATTTTTGAAAATAAAAATGAAAAACAAATTCTTTAACTTTTAATATTCATAAATAGTTTATTTTATTCGGATATCTTGACTTTAAAAAAATATATTATTTTTAATCACTAAATCAAATGGTATCTTGACTGTCCATTTTTTTTTTTCTAAGTTCTTAAACTTGTATTGGCCTTAACTTTAGCAATCCACAAAACACCATTTAATTCTACTCGCAACTATTTTTTTTTTTTTTTGAAGTAGCAAGCAAAATGCCTACTAAAATTTTATTAAACAAAGAAAAAAATGTACAAGGCTCTTAACAAATTTTACCTAAAAAAATCCAGTATCCTTAAACTAAACATAAAAATAAAATACACAAAACTATACATCTTATGTGAGTCATGGACTAGTTAATTACAGAATCCTCCTTCCCTTATTGACACTTTAGCATCTACTTCGAGCAGAGCAGAGAATTGCACCTGCATTCCTTGTTAAAGCTCTAACTCTAGTGACGCTTTCTGCCCTGAAGCTCTGCTCTCTGCTGTAACGAGGCCGGATCCATCTTCCCGATTGCTTGAAACTGGCGCCATTTATGAACGCATCGCCGACCGATCGCCAATTCCATGAATTACCGACACTGGAAATTCGTGATGTTACCTGAAAAAATTACCAGTGTTAAACCCTTTCTGTTTGAAGAAATATTTGCAAGAAAAAACTTATAATATCAATATAAGGAGACTAAATGTTGTGAATAAATTTAAATTTTGAACCTTTTTATTGGTGGAACTTGAAGCAACAAATAGATTGGACTGGCTTTTGACACTGGGACCCATGCTTCCACCAATGGCATAATCTATCCATCCATCATAGAAATTGTTTACAATATGAGCATATCCATGCCTTATCCTACATAAGATTTAAAAAGAAAAAAAAAACCATTAGTACCACAAACATCATCATCATTTAATTTATATTTGCATTACTATGTTTAATACTCAAATTTTGATACGAAAAAGAACGTCACCTGGGCATCCTTTGCTTACAGTTAGGCCCGAACCGGTTGAATGCGAGTGTGACCCGCATTTTTCTGTCCCGTACGTAGCCGTCATCATGCCCGAGCAACATTACCTTGTCATGGTCTCGGAACCAGTTGTTAGAGATGGTTATCGCAGTTGAGCCACGTGTCACGTCTAGGAGGCCATCATTGCTGTTGTACAGTGTGTTGTGGTCAATCCACACCTTGGATGCGCTCACAAGCCGAATCGCATCCCCATCTGCACCCCCAATTTGCTCTATCCTGCCACCTGGCGCCACTACCGGGCCGTTTGGTTGTGCTCGGCAGTTGTGAATTTGGAGACCATGGATAATTACATTGCTTACCTTAATTACATAAATGAAATATTTAGTTCTATCAAATCAAAATATGCATGTCTTAATTGTTGCAATTGATATCGAAATTTTTTTAGTTACCACCTCAAACTTTTATAATTCGCACTTTATCACTGTTTGGACCAAAATTCAAAAACTAGCACGTGCGCAGACCTGGTCTATGCACCAACTTTTTTTTATTTTTTGTTCTGTTTCAGTTAACAATTAAGCCAAAAAAAAACAGAGATTTGATGCGCAGACTCGGCAGATTGGGTCTGCGCGCACGTGGTAACTTTTGAATTTTGCACCAAACGGTGGTAAAGTGCGAATTATGAAAATTTGAGGTAGTAATAACTAAAAAAATTTCGACAATTGATATGCTAAAATTTTTGTATATACATCAGGAAACAAATCTATGAATATGTATATATATAAAACACACTAAAAATGCAAAGAACATACCCTTTGAAGCACAATACCAGAGCCATAAGCAATTTGCACATTTGCGCCACGACCATCAATTGTAGTAAAGCTCTTGACATAAAGCGGCCTTTTGAGTGTGATCACCATATCCTTTTGAAAAGTTATCCAAACCTTTCCTCGAAGGAGTGTAGCACCATACCTGAGTGTACCGGGCCACGGACGTATCGGGTCATCACGTGGATCTGTTACGGAGTAGAATCTGACACCAGCACCTCGGTTGCCTCTCATTTTTCCAGCAAAGCCGACAGAGCAAACTGCCAGCCGTTGCCTGTTGGTTGCCCAGTTCGGATGACGACGCCAGCATCGGTCAATTATGTTCATGCTAGAAACATTTGTGAGGAGTAATAAGAGAGCAAGGAGATAAAATGTAAGCTTGGAACTGATGGTGGTATTCATCTCTGGTGATTTTTGAGGGTTTGGACTTTGGATGGATAGCTTAACTAGTATGCGAGCTAGGTTTTGTATTTATATCTTGAGAGTATATATGAGTTAGGGAGGAAGCATTTAATTTGTTAGAGGAACATGTGGAGATTGTAAGGCCGCAGTAGAAGTTTGCTGGAAATAGAGACAAGGGGTTTGGTAGAGGTTAATTTGTAGTTTGCACAATTGCACTTGAGAAATGAGTGTAACTAAAATTTTCCTTTTTAGGGAGCTATTTCCACGGTTGTGCTTTAATTAATTTTGTTCCTTTTCTTTCCATTTTTTATTTTTTATTTTCCTGAGAGGGTGCTCGGTGCATCTGTTGATAATTTGGATGATTGTTGTTCTCATTGGCATGGTGTATCACAGTATCAATATATTCTTATTTATGGGCAACTGGGGGAATTTAACATTTGCCCATAAAATAGCTGGAAAAAAGGTAAAAAAAAAAAATTGTAAATCAGAGGACCAACATAAAATAGCTGGAAAAAAGGCTCATGGCGGCCCAACAAGGCCCGTTTCACGAATCTCCCTAGAGCGAGCCCTATACGAGTTCGGCGAGATCCTCGCTTTATGCGGACTTTTCTGTTCTAATTTGATGATTATGCGGATATCTGTCAGGCCACGTAATCGCCAAATGACCTATATAAGACTCTAAACTCAACCAAATTAGAAACCAACTTTATCCTAAGAGAGGTATTATTATAGAAAAGAGTTTGAATATCTCAATTCTTTTCCATCTCGGGAACTGACAATCGAGACAACCCACTCACGATCTAGCTCTTTGAGACAGGGCGTGCTGACAATAGATCTCACATACAGCCTACTCTCTCCGGAGAGATAGGCCATATCATCCTCTTTTGCTGAGCATATTTATGGGTGTAGATTTTAACAACTAATATTCCAATTAGCGCAGATTTGAAGTGAGAGGAAATTTTTTCTTAGACCAAACTGTCCTTTCATAGAAAAGGAAACAATAGAAATACCATTATAATTTTCCAAATCATACTCTGTTCCATAAAAATGAAAGTTAATGAATACCGTCAACATTAATTAGAAAGTTAAAGGATTCCTAATCCAAATCTTTTAAATTAAAAAGTTATCGGATGTTGTCAACACTAAGTAGAAAAATTGTATTTTAAATGGGTAAATAACAATAATTACCGGATGTTATAAAATTGAGAATCACAATTATTATACGAAAAAATATACTATCGATTCCATAGTATAGAAGATCTCTGCAACTAAAATACGATCAATAGACATTCATTAAGATTCATACAATTTCAAACTATAAAATTAACAAACAAAACATAAAAAGGTAGAATATAAAAATTAAACTAAAAAGCATACGGTCTAAATAAAAATAACTACTTCTAAAAAAATTATTTTAACAACATAAATTCTAATAGAATGACTTAGCAGTTTATGTATTTTAATTATTCAATACCTTCGTCTGTCTTTTTACCCTTAATTTTAAAAGGACAGTTGATCTGACGTGTTCCCGACTTCTTCTCTCTTTCGTCTATAGGCACATCACGTGTATCGTGATATTTACAACCTCTATCACATTGTAAAACTACATATTTCTCTGATTTTGAAATACAAATAGATAATGTGTATCCTTTAGATGAGTAAAATTCTCTGACACCATTATGTAAATCTTCACGGGTTTCGTACTTAAAAATTGAGTAATTCAAATTTTTTGACCTCGTGTTCAAATGAAATTGGCGACCCATCAATTTCCATCTAGTAAACAAAAGAATATATAACTAATTAAATTTTGTATTTGAATCAAAAGCTAATATGTAATTTTATTATTACAATTATTTTTTTACCGTGTAATTCTATATTTGCAAAAATAAAAGAGAAACAACTTGAAACCGTTTGAAAAATGAAACTAATGAAACATTTTGAATTATCGTTGTTGAGTTGGAACTTAGAAAATTTTAAATAATCTGATAGCCTAGCTTGAAGCAGACTTGAGAACTTTGCAAAATTTCAATTTTTTTTTTCGCAACCGTAAAAAGCAAATAAATTGCATAAATTTACTCTTAGGACATAAATATTGGTGGGTATATATATCTTTCTAATTTAAAAAGATTTGAAATCCTATAACTTTCTAATTAATGTTGACGGTATCTATTTAACTTTCCTTTTTTATAAAACATATAGTATGATTTGGAAAATTGGAATCCTATATCTATTGTTTCCTTTCATTTGACATATTTGGATTTGGGTTTATTGACAACAGATTAATTGGACCACCTATCGCTACAAGAAGAATGTAACAGTATTTGTGAGGGATACTGTCAGTATAATCTCACGGATACTTCCGTCGCTAATAGAAAAAACATATTTATGTCGGTAAAGGACATTTCTATCGGTATACCCTCGCGGATAGTTACTTTTTATTCTCGCGAATACTGTCCCATTCTTGTAGTGTTTACAATTGTGAAAAATGATTTGTAAATAATAAATAGAAAACCATTCCATCAAACAACTGTTAGCTTATAATACTTTGTTTCAGTGCGAAGTGTATGTATCTTCAATTAATAGAGTTTCTAATATCTTGTTTTATTGAATTATGATAATATATTATGAATGTAGTTTGTGCTTATTTTTTTTTTCCCGAAACTCAATAATATAAAATTTGTATAGACCACCTAATACATAATCAATAAAAATGAGAAAGCCAAAACGACATGTAGTGAAAGAAATAAAGATTTTTGTTGCTATACTTATCAAATTTGAAAAATAAAACATTCTCTCAGAGATTTCATCAGACATTTAATTATAGAAATAAATAAATAATTAATGATTATTATTATAAGGAAAGTGTATTCTAAAAAAAATCACATCTAAAGAAAATTTAAGAACAAATTTATCCGCACAAAGTAAAAAATCTAAAATTCTTGTGTTACTAAAATAATTTATCGTGTTAATATCCGGTGAGAACGGGAGCTATTGAATGCACCTTCAAATTTCACTATGCATATACCGTGTACATAAAAAAATTTAGGACCCACTTCTCAGAAGGTATAACGGTGCACCAACTGGAATGCCATGTGTAAAGAAGAAAATCAGGATCTAAACAGAAATAATCAGTCACGTCAGACTCTGACGGTCAGAGAATACGGACTCATTCATATCACCTAAGGTAACAGAATATTTGTGTTTAGATTCAGACCGTCCGATCAGAATCCGCACGAAATTTAAAGCAACCCGTGCATTCCACTTCGGACCGGATTGGCCCGGATTCTGATCGGACGGTTCCGATCTAAACAGAAATATTATGTTACTTCAAGGGACCCGTACATTCCCCTGACATGCTCACAGCTCACAGCTTCCTCAGCGAAGGCGCGAAGCTAAAAGAATTCGGATCTCTAAAGTAGCACAAAGTTTTTTTTGGATGTGCACCGTCCGATCTATTTTGGCACGAAATTAAAGGAGATCCGAGCATTCCACCTCGGGCCTGATTGGCCCGGATTCTGATCCTATGAAATTCAAATTTGAGTTACTTCAGAGGAACCGAACCGTTCTCAGCTAAAACAGAATTCACATCCTCTGAGATATCTCATATTTTGCGTGACTTTTTGGAAAATCTCAACTGTTCAAATACGTTCTGCACGAACTCAATACTCAAAATATTAGATATCTCAGAGGATACGCACTCGCTAAAACCCCTCCACTCTAATCGCCTGATCAACCCTTCTCCACTCTACTTAGCTAAACCCTTATTGCCTGATCGGAAGCAAAGCGAGGGAGACGATTTCAGTCGGCGCGACATTTTCCTCTCAAAATGGCGCCGAAACGAAGTTGATCGGAAGGCCGGAGCAAGGTGGAGACGCTCGTGCCCTTCCTTCTCGTCGATCAAAACTGTGGCACTATCAACGATTGTAGCTTCTGAGAACCTCCGACAATCTCTCTTCTTCTCCTCATTCCAGGTACTGATTTGTAGCTTCTGATGATAAATCATTCTCTCTGGTAATGTTTTTTTTTTTTTTGAAAAAAAGGCTTAAAGCCCGTTCTATTAAAAGAATTAAACAGTTAACTTACAGGACCTTGTTTGTTTTCAGTGATATCTCACTGCATCAAAACTTCACCCATGCAAACTAACGCTAACCTAAACCATAAGATTCTTGCTCTGACATACCATATTACAGAGCGACATTTATTACAATCTTCTTGCAAATATCTAATTAAAGAGTTAACTACATTTCTAAGCCACATCACTGGGCTGAGGTATCCTAAGACAATTTCTAAACTAGAAACTGCAACTCTGTTGTGTTGGATTGTCATCATGGTGAAACTCCCTGATAAGTAACCATCTGGCCCTCTTCTGGTTCCCATATGTTGAGAGGCACTTCATCAATTTTCTCAGGAAGCCAAAGCTGAGTAGCATCTTTCACCCTCTTCTTAACATGTTCTGTCCAATAGTGCATCAAATATATAATAAGTAATATGATATGCCTTGCTGGTTTAACTATATTCGTACCTGAATTGAAGCAGAGTTCATTCCTGTATTTCCAGACGGTCCAACATAGAGCACTAAACATTAATAAAAAGGCAGACCTGTGTATAGATGGTAGTTGACATGCAAACTTAAATCAATTCAATTCTAACAAGTTTAGCTTCTGATGAGAATCTAATCCCCCCTTATATCTTTGTCATTGTTAGGTCTCATTCTCTCTGGTGAGATGGCACATAGTGACTCGGAAGAATCTGAGGTCAGTGAATCTGAGATTGACGACTATGCTGAGAAAGCATATTCTAAACTGAAGGAAGGAGGGTTTACAGTGAAGTGCGGGGACAGTGCTTACAAGTGCCCCTTCTGCACTGGCAAGAAGAAGCAGGCCTACAACTTCAAGGATCTCGTTCAACACGCCACTGGGATTGGTGCATCCAACAGGAAAGCAAAAGAGAAGGCCACACACCGAGCCCTTGCCAAATACATGAGGAGTGACCTTGCGGACCCCTCACTCTCTCTTCAGATGGTGGTGTTTGAACCGCACGCTCCTCCTTCGCGAGACAGGGATGAGAAATTTGTTTGGCCCTGGAAAGGTGTAGTTGTCAACGTGGCAACTGAATTCAAAGACGGTAGGCATGTTGGTGAGAGTGGAAACCGGCTCAAGGAGCAACTTTCCCGGTTTAACCCTCTCAGGGTTCACTCCCTTTGGAATTACAAAGGGCATACTGGGAATTGTATTATCGAGTTTTCAAAGGACTGGAATGGTTTTAAAGACGCCATGTCCTTTGAGAACCATTTTGAGGCGGAGAGGCTCGGCAAGAGGGACTGGAAGCAGAGGAAGTCCAATACAAGTGATATTTATGCATGGGTTGCAAGAGAGGATGATTATAGTGGTGTGGGCCCCATTGCGGATCACTTGAGGAAAAATGGTGACCTGAAAACGGTCAATGATCTGTCAGTAGCGGAGGCCCGCAAGACCAATCAGCTGGTTACCGACCTGGCAAAACAGATTGATGCGAAGAACCAGCACTTGCTTGAGTTGGAGTGCAAGTACAATGAGACCACCTTGTCCCTCGGTAATATGATGGAGCAGAGAGAGCAGCTGTTTGTTGCTTACAATGCTGGTCAGCAACTCGTTCATTTATCCTGTATTATGTGCACTGTGTGTTTTACTATTTCATTTTAAGCCAAAACTAGGGGATTAGGGGTTAGTTTTGGTAAATGTTAAACTTCTTCCCAGTTTTATAGTACAAACCAGAAACCATTTGCTCTTTTATGCATGTCTGTCTATAATGATTAGGTTCAACCAGTGGCGAAGGTAGTATGTAACAGGGGTAGGCATTTGCCTACCCCTGTAATTTTTTTTGTTTTTGGATCAGTTTATATTTTGGGCTTGCCTACCCCTGGTCCAGAACTTTTGTCATTTCCAGCCCAGAGATCAATCAAAAAAAAGAAAAAAACCTACTGCCTCAGCATAGAGGAAACGCCTGTGCGCGATTATGCGAGCGAAAAAAAAAAATTCGATCGCCAACTGTGCGCGATTTGACAGGCTCTATTTCTGAACAAATTTGAAATATTTTAGTGCGTAACATGAGGTTTTGTTTTGATGTGTTGTGATCGAATTGGTATAAATTAATTTGTTTGGTACGATTATATTCTGGGTGATTTCTTCATGTTTTTTATTGGCATTTCTTGCATATGTCATCGCGAGAGCTTGATAACCATGGTTCTAGTCTTGATTTCGAGTTAGATGGTCAATTCATGACATTTTTGCATGACAGAGGTCAGGTTTCAAGGGCTTAGAGGGCTTGGTGCCCTTGCCCTTTACTTTGCATGTCGCTTTCAGTCTTTCTTCAATCTAGCCCTCAATTAATCATGTCTATGTCAAGTTCAAGGAGTTGAGGCATTGAATTCTCTCTCTGTCATGTATTTGGATAGGTTTTTAGCATATAACACAGTTTCATGTTGTGCTATGCTTCTGTTTCTTCACCTTTTTTATTCAATTTCCAGATTTTTGTGTATGAGACCATGTTTAAAGCATGTAGTAATGTCCTTGGGACCTTTAAACATATTTACAATTTTTCTGCAATTTTTACGTGTTTATTTTGTTGAGTTTGGCATAGAGTTTGACTAGTGCTGACTGTTTTGCCCATTCTGAACAGCTGACCTTTAGAAAATTATTGTGAGCAATTGGCTTAACCAAATTTTTAGTTCTTTATATAGAAATGATGGTCACCTCATGTACTATATGCCACAAAAGTATCAAAAATTATTAATGTCAGGAGTCATGTGTAATTCACGTATTTGTGAGGGGCAGTTCATATGCCAGCCCACAGTGTTTGACACAGTTTTTGTTTTTGTCAGCTGAGATTCAAAAATCGATTTAAAATCACCAAAATTCCTATAATTGGAAAATTTGGTATAGTGATGCTTAGCATGTCATGCTTTATCTATGTGCACAATCTTGGGACATTTCAAGACCTGTAGCTAGGTTTAGCACTTTATTTTCTTTTTGACTGTTTTTAGGGGTATGTTGTACCAGTAAGGGTACCATTGGCTCTCCCTTTGTCATATGTACAAGGTGAGCCTGGTATGGTGTTGTGAGGCCGGTTCAAGGGTTCTACAAAGTGCCTAGGATTCACCTACACACTTATACACATTTTAGGGTTTTAGTTAAAGACTCTAATTATCTTGACTTCTTGTTTATTTTGATTGATGTTGTAATTTTTGTTATGTTGAAATTTTTTTGCAATTATATATGTTCTTCCATATATGTTCGCCTACCCCTGGCAAAATTCCTGGCTTCGCCACTGGGTTCAACAATGTATTTATTTTTGTCAATTTATACTATAATCACATTCTATTGTTATGCAATGTGTAGAGATAAAGAAGATGCAGCAGCTGGCTCGGGACCATTCAAGAAAAATAATTGAGGAGAACAAGTCGTTGGCGTTGGAGCTGGAACACAAGAGAAAGGAGTTAGATGAGAGGTCTCGGCAGATAAACAAAATGGCCAACCAAAATAGCATTGACAAGAGAAAGCTGGAGGAAGAGAAAAACAGGGTATGAGTTAAATTTATTCAAGCATTATCTTGGTCAGGTTAAATTATTGAGTATAATTATTAAAGCATTACTGGCTTTTTGACCCCTCTTATTATCATTGGTGGAAACTGGAAACTCCAGTAGCACTCCTTTCTTAGCAAAAGCCACGTGTTCCTTCGATGTTTTAAAATAAAGCTGTTTGTATTCATTGGTTAACAACAAATTTGTAAATGTCTCTTATTATTGGTATTATTTTTTTTCTGTAGAAAGCTATGTGTTCCCTTGATATGGCGGAGAAGGAGCAAAAGAAATCTGATGAAAATGTGCTCAGGCTGGTTGAGGAGCATAAGGTATGGTAGTGTTTAGATTATTGAATGACAGCATAGTAGTCGATTGCAATCACTAATTACTTCATGCAATTTCACGGGTGGCAAGGCCAGAACAAAATTTATTTTACCCTTAAATTAAAATCTGTCTATTGATTAATTTGCAGAGGGAGAAGGAGGATGCACTTAAGAAGATTCTTCAGCTGGAAAAGCAACTAGATGCAAAGCAAAAACTGGAGTTAGAGATCCAGCAACTGAAGGGGCAACTTCAAGTGATGAAGCACATGGGAGGCGACGAGGATTCGTCAGTCCAGGCAAAAATGGATGAACTCACTAGTGAGTTGAATGAGAAAATCGACGAGATGGAAGACATGGAGGCCTTGAACCAAACCCTAGTTGTGAAAGAGAGGAAAAGCAACGATGAGTTACAGGAAGCCAGAAAGGAGCTTGTCTCTGTAAGATCACTCTTTTTTTTTTTTTTTATAATAGTGAAAAAAAAACAGTAGAATAAAACTGAAAAGAAGGATCATTAAAGCTAAAAATATTACTCCTAACTACTTACCTAACAGTATCAGTAAAAGTAACCCAAGTAAACATCCACAATACCAAAAAACCGACAGTTATCAAAACACCATACATCCAAACCATACAGAGACCAGTCCTTTTTGTAACAAGCTCAATTTTATTTTCTTCCATAAATGCTTTAGTTATTCACCTTTTGTAATGGAATTTTTTGCTGATGCAGGGATTACCTGACATGCTGACTAGTCGGGCATTGATTGGCATCAAAAGAATGGGCGAGATTGATGATAAGGCTATTCGTGAGGCGTTGAAGCGCAAGTTTCCGAAGAGAGATGCTGAGATCCAAGCTGCCGTGATAAGCTCCAAATGGCAAGATGAGCTGAAGAACCCAGAGTGGCACCCCTTCAAGATTGTCACTGTCAGTGACAAAGCACAGGTTAAATTTTTTTTTTTTTGAGAAAGGCAACAAGCCCAATTGCATGACCAGTAAAGTTTGATTTTAGCCCAGACCGTCCGATCAGAATCCGGGCCTATCCGACCCATGTCTGTAATGCACGGGGCCCCATTAAGATTTGTGCTAGTATGTAACGAACGGATCAGATCTAAACTCAAACGGTGCGTTAGTGCAGAGGATATGAATTCGTAAAGTATTACATTAACAACTAATTTACTGAAAATTAAACCCAGCTAATAAAAACCAATAGGACGCCATCCATGCATAACCTCAGCTACTGAACACATCTGGCTGAGTAGATATGTAGTAGCTAGGTTTTTATCAAGTTTTGTTGCATCATTGATAGTGGTGTCCCTCAAATTCAATTTCACAGTATCTGTATCTAGCAACTTCAACTCTTCAAATTATTACAAAAACCATTCATTGAATTACTGGTACGAGTGGTACCATCTCACTGACACCATTTGTTGCTGGCGAGCATTTTATATTTGCAAACTGTATAACTGGTTTGATTTGTAGGAGGTGATTCAAGAGGATGATGAGAAACTAAGAGCACTAAGGGAGGAGTTCGGGGAGGAGGTGTACAAAACAGTGACAACCGCTCTGCTGGAGATGAATGAGTACAATCCAAGTGGCCGTTACACCATCCCAGAGCTGTGGAACTACAAGGAGGGGCGCAAGGCATCTCTCAAGGAGGTCATACAGTACATCCTCAAGCAGTGGAAGGCTCTCAAGAGGAAGCGCTAACTTTCTCTAATTTTCACCTTTCTTGTTCTTTCCCCATTAGCTTTAGCATTTAGTGTATGTAATTACTTGCTGACTTATAGAAATGTGTTAATAAATTGCTGGATGGTGCTAGTTGTGTTCTTATTGAAATATCCTTAAATGCAATATCGACTTTTTGTTCTCAATTTTGTTCTAGAACTTGTTTGCAACACTAGTGATGTATTTTGTACATTCGCGCTCTTGATTTACTCAACTAATTCTCACGCATAATAAAGATACAAATGAAGTACAATAGTTTTCAAGCATTGAATTAATGCAGAGTGCATCAGAGATTGAATAAAGATAAAAATTTGTGCGCACCAATTTGTAAGAGAGATAACTATTGGTAAATTCTTTATTTTGAGGAAAGGGTAAAATTCTTCTCGTTTGATGCTATACTGGTCAATGAATGGATTTGAAAAATAAAGCACAACAGTTTCCAAGCATTGAATTAAGGGAGAGCCTAGCTATCCCCCATCAACCATCCCCCGTTTCATCCCCCGTCAGTTGCATTAATTAAGTGGGGGACCGCATAACTGTCAGCGTATTTTAGGAATTTGCAGAAAAGTATTCATATATAACACAACTAGTATTCATCCATCTATATGAAGGTATTCACATTTGCAATAGAAACATATTTAGATATATTACAACAAGAAAGTAGGGGACCACAAACAACATGTGTGGAAGACCGCACAACTGTCAGGGCATTAATTAAGTGGGCGACCGCATAACCGTCAGCGCATTAATTAAGTGGGGGGACCGCATAATCTTCAGCTCATTTTAGAAATTTGCAAAAAAATATTCATCTGTAACACAACTAGCATTCATCCATCTATATAAATATATTCATTTTTACAATAGAAGCATATTTGGACACATCAATCACTCATCTTTTACACGTTTTTAGATATGGCTTTTTTTTTCTCCGTTCAATCTAACCAATATTTCTGACGATCTGTGAGGAATTTTACAAATCTAAAACCACGAATGTCTTCTACACAATTTTCTCTTTCAAATGAGATCCATGATGACATACTTTCGAGTTGTCCGTTGCATAAGTATTCATACCTCGTCACAAGTATTCATCTCTCATCGAGCAAGTATTCATCATCGTCGTGTAAGTGTAAATAGTTAATGTACCAAGAGTATTACAAATATATGTGCATACCTCGATTAATTTTACAAGAGCAGCCGAATAATATTCATTCATAAGATATCAAGTATTCATACATATAAGTTAAAGTATTTATACCTAAGATATTAAGTATTCATCCATAAACGTTGAAGTATTCATCTCTAAAACATTAAGTATTCATTCATACACCTCTAATTTTTTCAAAATTTGTTTTTAGTCATTTCTTAGTACTTAGTACGCACTGGTCTAATTCACCACTACATGAGGAGAACATAGACATGACGGATCTGACCCGACGGTCGACAGTGATGGATCTAACCCGGCGGAGGCGGAGATGGGAGAGAGAGGAGGCGGAGGCGGAGGTGGGAGGCGGAGGTGAGAGACGGAGGTGGAGGTGGGAGAGAGAGGCGGAGGCGGAGATGGAGAGGGAGAGGTGGGAGAGGGAGGGAGAAAGAGGAAATAAATAAATGGAGAAAATTGGATAATTAATTTGTAAGGCCATTAGGTAGTTAGAATTTGTAATTATAGTTAGAAAATGTAGTTAGTTAGTTGGGGAATGAAATGGGGGATGGATAGATGGGGGAAGATATAATTACCCTTGAATTAATGCAGAGTGCATTCATGTGGCAGGATAGGGAACCTTGCTTTTCAGAATCAGCAGCCTTTGTAACATATTGTATATATGAAGTTGGCTAACTAAGTGGTAAAATCAAACTCTGTGTAAGAAAAACAAAACAGAACTCAAAACAAGCTTAAAGTGTAAGGACTAAGGAGAAATTTCTTATCAAGAATTGTCGTCACATCACAATTAATACGAGTCTTATTCTAAAGAAAAAATAGACTCCTAAGAGCATCTACAATGGTGATTTCTTTTAAAGTGCTAATGTGATGTGTTAATTGCTAATATAATTGCTGGGATGTACCACAGTTTTAAAATTAGCAAGTTTGTTTTAAAAACAACTCTATTAAATAAGCAACTCTAATTAAATTTCTGAGATGGAGTGATTTAAAAATTATGAATCTCTTTAATTGCTAAACTCAGTGACGTGGCTCAAAATAATTGCTAAACATTTGCTGGAATGGAGATGCTCTGAGTCTTCGTTATACTGATTAAAGGCTGAGGTTGTAACTTGTAACCCTGCAAACATTATCATAAAAAAACCAGCAAAAATAATCCTAATTCCTTAGCCACAGCGAAACACTTTTATCACAGCTATCAAATAAGTTTGTATTTGTTAGTGCCACTAGTACCCTTGAATTATTGCACCGTATATTAAGTTTAACAAATACCTCTGTGGTCTGTGGGCTCCTAATTTATGACTGAACACACCCATTCATTTGTCAATTATAAACTACTTTTTGTTGGAGAAATGTTGGATACAAATTTACAAAAATGCCACTAATTTTGATTTTTAACTTTCAATGCTGTTTTTTTTTTCTGTATGATTTTTTTTCTGTTGTAATTTAAGCTGCTACTTTAATTGATATGTATAATAGTGTTTTTTGGCAGATCGATCCATATATTCATGTTAAGACCGATATCTATAACATAAAAATAATGGCAAACTTTTAAGTTAATTAAGGAATATGTCCAGAAATGAGGCGGTCTTTATCAAATAGAATAACTTTGAATAATATTCCTACAAATGATGGTGTCATATGAAAGAATTTTTTTTTTTTTTAACTTTTTTTATATGTTTTTAAATAGTGGTTTGGTAGTGATGATTGCCATCAAGCATTTTCTTCGGAGTGACCATTAACGGTAGAAGGTCAATTTTTTGGATTTGGTAATCTTAACATTTGATGATAAGGTATATATGGAAAAATAAAATTCTTAACAACTTAAGATATATAGTATGTAAATAAAACTATTATTGAACGAACACAGATAGAACAATACCTCATCTGACCCGTATTGGATCCTGCTCAATTCTCTGTTCTCTCCATTCTCTATTTCTCGTCTCCCCATTTGGTTCTCTAGAGGAGCAGAGCCAGACTTTCAAACTATAGGGGTCAAATACATATGAGGGTCAATTATATAAAAATTTTCTTCAAAAATTAGAGGTAAATTACACAGTATTATAATATTTTACTCTAAATTATATAAAAAATTATATATAAATATAAAAAAGTTTAAAAAAAATGGAGACCCCATATCTCTTATGTAAATCCGCCCTCTAGCTAGGTTTTTCTGATCCCCTCACATGGCTCCACTCACCCATATTCTCGCAATCGCACTCTTAATCTCCTATTACAGTTCTACAATTCTGGGGCTTGGAAAACAAACTTATTTGAAAGATTGTCGCCCATTCAGATGCAGCAAGAATGGACCCATAATCAGGTGCCCATTACGGCTCGACACCCATGCACCTCACTGTGGCTATGACACCCTCGTCCTCTCTTGCTCAGGCGGCAACACGGTGTTAAGCCCATAGAAGGAAAAATCCGTCGGGATCGGCTGAATCGGATCGGAAAATCGGACTTTTTTGTCAGAAGCTTATACAAATTAAAATTCACATATATACAAATGAGTTATGTTTTTCAACAACAAAGGTTGTATGGTGTGGTGGTAGTTGACTTTGGTTGCTTAACTAGAGGACATGAGTTCGATTCACGCAAGAGCTCAAAAATTTTTGGAGTTTGTTGAATTTGCGTTTCGGCCGTTTCGGTAAAATCGGTCTATTTCGGTCCAGAACTGCCAAAATTTGACGAAATCGATCCTATCCGCGTAACTCGGTCTGAAATTGGATCGGTACCGTCCGATTCCGCTCCGGAACGGCCGATTTTGCCTTCTATCTTAAGCCTCCCCTATTCCCCTATTCTGGTGACTACAACGTGACATCAATAGATCATAAAAACTCAATGCTTGCGATAACAAGACACTCGTGGACCCTTAATTATTCTTGGTCTCAAATTGCCGAGCCCAATGTAACCGGCTCTCTCTTCTTTATTCATTCTTGGATAGATGTCAGTTGGTTTGATTGCTCAGACGTGCTCACCTGATCTTTCTCAGAAGATGAGTATTTAGCCGGTCCTATCTTTTGCCTCGGGTTTGAAGGCCACTTCATCTATGTGGCCTGGGCTTATACACAGATCAATACCGTTCAGTATTTTTTTTGACGTATTTCTAATTTTATCTTTGTTTTTTTGCTACAAATCAAGCAAGATCGAAAGCTATCCCCGCTAATTAATAGCCCTGTCAAAATAGAAAGAATTTTCTATTCAAATTCTTAGAAAGAATTTTCAGAATCAGCAGTGTTTGTAACATATTGTATATATGAAGTTAGCCATAAGTGGTAAAATCAAACTCTATATAAGAAAAACCAAACAGACAACTGAAACAAGCTTAAAGTGTAAGGACTAAGGAAAATTTTCTTATGAAGAAATGTCGTCACATCACAAATAATACGTCTGAAAATTCTTCTAACTATTGAAGACCGAGTGAGTCTTCGCATTTCTCTTTCAGTCTGAGTCTTCGTTGTAACGATTAAAGGCTAACATTGTACCGATAAGGCCTTCTCGTCTTCACCTTTTCTGCACTCAGAAGATATATGTACATGGTGGGGACCACTAAGGAGTGACCAATTATCAATTTGCAGCCTCTTTCAGCATAAAAAAATGACATAGCAGAGTTTTAGCAGTGTGAGCTCTTCTTTCCCTTTAAACCACAAATATACATGGCGTTAGAGGTTTACCACAATTATCTAATTAAATTTGTAATAATTAATTGCGCCTGCACCCTTAAATTATTGCACCGAACATTAAGTTTAATTTGACAAAGACCTCTGTTAGGCTCTCAATTTTTGACCGAATACATCCATTCATTCTTAAGTTCTAAAATACTTACAAAAATGACACTAATTTTTTTAATTTAATGTTGTATTTTTTCTATATTTTTTTTGTAATTTATGCTGCAATTTTAATTGATACTTGTATAATAGTTTTTTTTGGGAGATTGATCCGTATTTTCATGTTAAGAATAATGTCCAGAAAATAATAATATGTGGCAAACTTTTAAGATAATAAAAATGAGCCAAAACTGATAGTCTCTATCAGGGTTTCAAAAAAAAATGTGCCAAAAATTATAAGAATATGACATTCAAGAAATACCGTGCTCTCTATAAATATGATATCTTTGAATAATTTCCAACAAATGTTGATTTCATATGAAGGGATTTTTTTTTTTTTTTGGAAAAATTAAGGTTTTTAGTGAAGATACTGGTTAAATAGTCTCAACTACTGATGATAAGGTATATATGGAAAAAGATAATCCTTAACAAGTTAAGATAATCTCAACTGCTCAATTCTCTGTTCTCTCCATTCTCTATTTCTCGTCTCCCTTTTGGTTCTCTAGGTTGTTCTCCCCTCACATGGCTCCACTCACATATATACTTGCAATCGCACTCTTAATCTCCTATTACACTTCTACAATTCTGGTGCTTGGAAAACAAACTAATTTGAAAGATTGTCGCCCATTAAGATGCAGCAAGCATGAACCCATAGTCAGGTACCCATTCCGGCTCGACACCCATGCACCTCACTGTGGCTATGACACCCTCGTCCTCTCTTGCTCAGGCGGCAACACGGTGTTAAGCCTCCCCTATTCTGGTGACTACAACGTGACATCAATAGATTACAAAAACTCAATGCTTGCGATAACAAGACACACGTGGATCCTTAATTGTTCATGGTCTCAAATTGCCGAGCCCAATGTAACCGGCTCTCTCTTCTTTAATCATTCTCGGATAGATGTCAGTTGGTTTGATTGCTCAGACGTGCTCACCTCTTTCTCAGAAGATGAGTATTTAGCTGGTCCTATCTTGTGCCTCGGGTCTGAAGGCCACTTCATCTATGTTGCTTGGGCTTCTACAGAGGTTACTGTGCTTCCTTCCACCTGCCACAAGACTAGAAACGGCACCATCTTTGTTGGATCCAAAGTACCACGATTTTTCAATCCTTCAGCACATGATTGGTTGTACGAACCTATATTGCCTTCCGCATTCCAACACATGATTAGAGACTACGAGGCAAGACCAGTCATTGCGCTGTATTGGCACGATGAGCTGATCAACTGCAGCATGTGTGAAAAGAAATGGTGGCATCGCTGTGAATTCGACGTCGAAACAAAAAAATCATTCTGTCGAGGTGACCTTATAAGTTGACCTTCTTTTAATATTAAAATAGTTTATAAAAGGAACTAAAATTAACTTGCTCTGGATACTAACATATAAACCTTTTTCTTTTATTTTTCAGATTCACATATGGTGCTGAAAGCCAGTATGATTCCTCAACAACTTTGCTATCATGCCCATGGATAAGAGTTAATAACATTCTATTTAACTTATGATCCTAATTAATCTTTTCATTTTTTTCATTAGGTATATCCGTAGGCGTAATATCCCTTCTCCTTTTGGGAGTCTTTGCTGTCTTCTACGTACGTCGTCAGTCAAAGCAAAACAAAACCGTTCGTCAGAAGATCGAAAACTTCCTGAGAAGCTACAGAGTGATGAATTCAACACGGTACACATACGACGACCTAAAAAAGATAACGACTAGGTTCAAGAAAAGAATAGGTGCTGGGGCATTTGGGACTGTCTATAAAGGGGAGTTGCCTAACGGAATTCCAGTAGCCGTTAAGATGCTACATAGATCTGCCTCGAGTGGAGAACAATTTGTAAATGAAGTTGCCACCATTGGAAGAATTCACCATGTACATGTTGTTCGCCTTTTGGGGTTTTGCTCTGAAGGAACAAATCAAGCACTTGTTTATGAATTCATGGAGAATGGGTCACTAGATAAGTACATATTCTCCTCAAAATGGAGAAAACGCCAATTTAGCATGGAAGAGATGATTGTAGTTGCTATGGGCATTGCAGAGGGTATCGAATATTTACACCAGGGCTGTGACCAGCGAATTCTTCACTTTGATATCAAGCCTCACAATATTTTGCTTGACCATAATTTGGTTCCTAAGATCTCCGATTTCGGTCTCTCCAAGCTCTGTCCCAAGGATCAGAGCTACTTGACCATAAGTGCTGCTCGGGGTACAATGGGTTATCTTGCTCCAGAAATGTACTCCAGAAACTTCGGAGCAGTCTCTTACAAATCAGATGTTTATAGTTTTGGTATGTTGATTTTGGAGATGATAAGTGGAAGAAAGAATATCGACCCATTAAGAGAGGGAGGAGTTCGGAGTGAAGATGTATACTTCCCAGAGTGGATTTACGAACAAGTAGCTCAAGGAAAAGACTTGTGTCTAGTTCTTGATGTGGGTGGCAATGAAGAAATTGCAAAAAAGCTGGCTATTGTGGCATTATGGTGCATCCAATGGAGCCCGGAAGATCGACCTTCCATGACGAGAATTGTTCAAATGTTAGGGGAGAATTTGCAAAATTTACAATTGCCCCCTAACCCTGTAATGTCTTCTTATTGTGTTTCTACTTCTGGCCAAGATATCTAGATATTAGTCATACATGCATGCTTTGTATTATCTTTTTTTCTTTGATCTTCTTTTCTTTTGAAAAGGAGGGTTCTTTGCCCATATTGTTACTTTGTATTTTCTGTAAATAAATAACAGTGTACGAAGTTCTTTTGATGAAACATGAAGTTCTTTGGCCGAGTTACGCGGTGGTGAGTTTTGTGGTGAAAATCGGTAGAATCAATGTAATTAAAACAATTCAACCGAGTTATTTTCAAATCGGGCCAATTCTCACGATTTTGGTGGAAAAACAATATTCTTTTGCATTTCTATTCAAGGAAGATAATGGTGCTCCAAGAAATTGGAAACTCCTCCATCTTCCCGTCCCATATAATATATTTTCAATTCAATTAGATTTCCACGGCTTCAGTCGCCTTCAGTCACTACTCTTTTCACGGCTTCAGTCAAGTTTTCAAAAAAAAAAAAAAAAAACTTTTTTTGGAATATACTCTGTGCATTACTTTTTACTATAGTAAATTTGAAGTTTCCACTGGTTCATGGTGAACCTTCACCATTTTATATCTGAACCCAGTAAATTGTTTTAGTTTTGCTGGTGAATTAATATGTGGTAATTAAAGTTTTGTTTTTTTTTTAATTCTTTTCTTCTCTTCTCTGTGTCTATTTCTATGTTCATTGGACATCTTCATTTAACTCTTCTTTTTTTTGTTTTTCGATTTGTGTTTCTTAATTTCTTAATTTCTTTTCTTTTTGTTATTTTTTCCTTTATTTTCTGGGAATAAACATTATGCTTATAGCAGTCCAGTAAACCGATTAATTTTTTTTCCAGCACCTTCATTTTGGACAAATTATTTTTTATCAATTATTTTCTTACTTTTTTTAGTACAAAACATACTTCTGTCAAAAAAAAAAATCCGAGTTTCCTATCTGATTCAGCCGATTTGGCCAATTCGTACCAATTCACCCGATTCCGATTTTATTGTCAACTTACAGATTCCGATTCCGATTTCAATTTCCATAGCCTTGGTTATTACTCAATAGTTTGTTTGTTGGATGCTTCTTTTCTTTTGTTTTTATTAGATTTTTAGACACTTTCTGGTGATTAGGCATATTACTTCTTAGTAATAGTTAATTATTACTGTAATAGTTCTTCGCTTTGTAATAATTTTGATGTTTCTTTATTGTTGGGTTGTATTGGTTTTTTTTATGTGTTAATGGAAATTTAACAGATAAACGTAAATGAAAATTCTCTAGAACTATTCCCTAGAGGTCACATCAAGCTTTTAGTAAATGACTTTGATCATCCAAAATATCTTTTGTAGTCTAAAATAATATGCACATCAACATCATGGAAAATTCTCAGATTGATAATTATTTGACCTCATTTTCATTGATTCTTCTTCATCATCATAGACATCATCTATAAAAACCATTACTTCAGCTGATTCATATGCTAATAACCAATAACAAAAAAAGTAGAAGCATGAAATTCTTAAACTTACTAATTGTTCTCTTCCTCTTTTACAATTTTGGAGGTTCCCGCTCTTCTTCATGTGGAGAGCTTGGTAACATCACTTATCCTTATCATCTTCCTGGAACATGCAATTGGAAGGCCTATGAGTTGCAGTGTAATGGCCACGACACGGTGTTATCCATTGGGGCCACCACATATCTTGTAAAAGATATGTCGATCGAAAACATGACACTTAGGCTTGTTGATCCAGACTTGGCAAAAGGGCGCTGCCGCTTACAAAAGCAGGATTTTTTTTCTTATGAATATCAAAACCCTAGTAGCAAGGTATCTACTTGGTTCTCCCTTGGTGAATATAGTGCTATCACCTTCTTCAATTGTATGGAAGAGTTGGAAGACTCGATGTACAAGCTAATTCATTGTATGGATGAGCCTCGTTCAAGAATTTATGCAGGATTTGACAATTTTGCTGGCTCTATCCCCAAGTCATGTGCGCATGTAGCAACGACAGCAGCTGATTTTGACGTGGAAACGCGTTGGAACGATACTGATGGTGTTGAACTGATGCGGATTCTGAGACAGGGATTTGTGGTAAACTGGAAGAGAGAAGTGTCCTTTTTTGATGGTCCTGAATACAACAAAAAGACGTGCTCTCTTTTGAAGCATTGCTGGGCTTCTGCCAAAAGGTAAACAAAAGTATCTATGATCTATCTGTTCTCCAAAATTGTGTTGCAGTTATTATGGTCAGATATTAAATGGTCCTGGTTTCAAACATGGTTTGGAAAATTGGTCCAGTCTGAATTTCTTACCGATTTACACCACTAGGCGATTTTTGCGCTGAAATTTGGTCGAATCAAAGCTTTAGAATCGGATTAGCTGGTCGAGTTTTGTCAAATTTTTCAGTAGTTCAATGATTTCAGAGATTTGAGGAGTGAATAGAACAACGATAGAATCATAGAAGGCGATTCTGACTAATTGGGACCCTCAATTTGTTTGGGTCTTTTTCTTATTTCGTATTTACTTTTATCTGTTGTTTCAGCTAAGGTACGTATAAACCAATCTAATTAACAATATTTATTTTAATTTTCAATATTCCTAAAACAGTGCAAGGTATATTATATTTATTTTAAGTTTTGGACTGCAAAATTTATGCTTTACGCTTTATTTTTCGTAAAATATAGCTTAAATGAAAAATGTTATGTGTATTAATTTTATAATTACTTTATTATCAATTATGTAATATTTTATTTTGAGCAAAACTAGGGTGTGATGTGCTCACCAAGAGGAGTTCGAGCACAACTTCAAAAGTCTATCGGATTGGCTTCAAATGACGAATCTAAACTGTTGAAATTCATCTACTAAATGAATTCATTTTCTAAGTCAAGCGGTCAAAATAATGAACCTTTTATAGGTTGTTTTATATATGTATTCATTTTCATTATTTTTTTACCACTTGATCTTGTACTAAATGAATTTGAAACTCTCAAAAGTTTGTATGTACATGCATCACTCATGAAGTTGTGTTCACCAACCCCTCTTGGTGAGCACATCACACCCTATGTTTGCTCATTTTATTGTTTTTGCAATTTGTAATTAATTCCGTCTGGCTTTTTGATTATTTTTGTATGCTTGTATACTTTTATTACACTAGTTGATTATATGAGTAAAACTCTTTTTTCCTTAAACAAATTATTTGTTGTACTTTTTTCTTATATGTTTAGCACAAAAACAAATCATTTTGAAAAAAATCCGAGTCACCTGATTCCTATTTTATATATAACATGCCGATTCCAAGTTTTTCAAGCATTTACAAACGCCAAATAAATATTATTGTATGATTAATTAGAGCCTTATCCATTTAATATAAATCTTCTCCATCACGCCAATTATATTAATTTTAACAATCTTTCTGAAAGAAGTTTCTACCTTCATTGTTTGTTAACATCTATTGACTGCTGTAAAACTTGAGAGACACCATTTGAACTGTCACAGTTGAACACTTTTTTTTTTTTTTTTTTTTTTTGAGATGTCTGACAAAGGACACAGTTGAACACTTACTTGACAATCACCTAAGAAATTACATCAAAAATACAATAAACTAAGAAATTAAATAAATTAGCATATAACCTTCTCTCTTCCAAATTTTTTTTGGTTGTCAATGCAGTAACTTCATGAGACACAAGAATAGTACTGGTGCCAAGCTCCATTTCTTTTTTTCCATTCAGACATCATTTTTGGAATGCTTTCAACAACCACCAAGATTTGCCTATCCTAATCAGCAGGTGGTTTTTGGTTTCATGCTCATATTGGTTGTTATTTTGGAAATTCTTCTCGTTTTATTGGGTAAGCAACCTTTCTAAATGAATCCCCTGATCTTCCCCACATATATTGAAGTAATTAAGTTTCTGGCTTTTCTATTTGAATCTGGGTTGTGATATTAGTCCACTGTTTGGTAGTTGGTACCATTCAAAGCATTTGACCTTTGAGTAAAAATAAGGATCTTGTCCTTATTTGTTTTATTGAAATAAAAAGGTTTCCATATGAAACCTAATACAAAACATAATGTTATTCAACCAGGTTGAATATGAAGAAAAGTAAAGGAAAAATGAAAACAAAAGCTTGGACAGAAAAATGTAAAATTCCAGGGTTTAAAATGCAAAATGTAAAACTCTTCTTGCATTTGACCCAAAATTACATTCAATAAATTTAACATTCTCCTATATGAAAAAACCAAGGAAAAATGAATAAGGGGACCAAATACAAAAGGGATCAATTTTAACTACATTGCTCAAAACAACCAATTAACCAATTAAACGTGGCTGACTTCCATGGGTATTGAAACCAAAATATAGGATAGAGGAGGAAAATAATTTAGAATAAACATGATTCTGTAACTATTTTGAAGTTCAGCCATACTTTCAAAGTTTTTTTGTATTTAGAAGTATAGTTTTAGACAAACAGTTTACAAAATTTTAAAGCCAAGGACTACGGCTTTAATAGGATTTTGTGAGGCTTTCGATTTCATTCATCTCCCTTTTGAGTCCATTTAATTTGCATTATCCATTATCTGATTTTAAACTTTTTTGCAGGAATACGGCTTACATTAGTTCCATGCACAATACTTGTGTTCCTTCTTCACAAGTACAAGCAAGTTTCTCTATCAATCAACTACGTCGAGAAGTTTTTACGAAAACATGAGATGCTTTATGTTAGACGGTATGATTTCATAGAGATCGCTATAATGACAAACCACTTCAGAGAAAAGCTTGGACAAGGTGGCTTTGGATCAGTATACAAAGGTAAACTCTTTAGTGGTTCTCAAGTTGCAATCAAAATATTGAACAATTCATTGGGTGACGGCGATGATTTCATCAGCGAAGTGGCAACAATTGGTAGGATTCACCATGCAAACATAGTGAGTCTTATTGGATTTTGCTCGGAGGGCTCAAAGCGAGCACTCGTGTATCCTTATATGCCAAAGGGCTCACTTGATAGGTATATCTTCTCTTCTAGTAACAATTATATTCCAATAGAAAAAAAAAGAGAGATAGCCCTAGGCATTGCTCGAGGTATGGACTACCTTCATCGCGGGTGTCAAATGCAGATATTACATTTCGACATAAAGCCTCACAATATCCTATTGGATCATGACTTGACCCCAAAAATTTCCGACTTTGGACTTGCCAAATTATACTCTAGAGAATACAACTTAGTGACACTCAGTACGGCAAGGGGTACAATAGGATATATAGCTCCTGAGCTAATATCTAGGGCCTTTGGTGTGATATCATACAAAGCAGATGTTTATAGTTTTGGGATGCTACTGATGGAGATGGCGAGCGGAAGAAGAAACGTCAATAATCATGCAGAGAGCTCAAACCAAGTCTATTATCCGTCATGGATATATGACCAACTCAAACTTGCAGACGATACACGTAATTATAACTTCAACAATTGTGTTGCACAATTTGGGGAAACAGAAGGAATCCTATATAAGGTTGCCTTGTGGTGCATTCAAACGAGGGCATCTAATCGCCCCTCCATGAGCAGAGTGATAGAGATGCTGCAGATCCATGACGGCTCCCATGCATTAATTAAACACCCTCTAAAACTTTTGATCTATTAAATAAAGTCTCGTTCTCTCTCTCCTGATTCGATTTCATGGAGAGGAAAAACAAATGGGAACCCGAAAATGAAAACAAAAGATAAATGAAAGCAAAACAAGAAAAATAATAGAAATAAAAATTTTGATACACATTTTGATATTGTTAATCTGATTGGAATTTCGACTACGTCACATTAATTATGAACAGTTTATGGAATTCGATTTGAATTTATGGATCGATCACTATCAAGCAACTAGATTTCTCTTTAATGTGTTTTCAATTTGTATGGTTAAATTGGATTTTGAATGAGGTACTGGATTACGTTACATAATTAACCCGATATTGGATCTAAGGTTGTATTTGATTTGTGAAATGATGAAATTGTATGTTTTGAGAATGTGAGAATCGTCACTGGCAGGTATTCCAATTTTGTGAATAATGTGTGACTTGATTTATAAATAACTTAGATTCAAATGCTATCGTCAATTAAATATGCAAGCATAATTTAATGTGAATTTATATTACTAGTAACATCATATGAAGCAAACCTCACAACTCTAGTCTGCTTTTTCACATTCTCTCTGTACATATATTCGATTATTAATTACATAGCTTGCAAAACATTCACGATTTGGGGTGGCATCAACCAAATTGTAACAAAAAAATCCCAAAAATTTGCTTGTCAGCCTTCAAAACTTGTGGAAGTTTTAAAATAAGGCCCCTGATAACCATACCAGTAACCAGAATGCACTGGTACCACTGGTACCAGTGTAAGAACTGCATCAAGCTGCTGTACCAGTGTCACAACAGTACCAATAATCCCCAAGGCAATAAGGCACTGGTACAGTACGTTTTTGAATCAATACCAAGTGGTATTGTTAGGAGGGCTATGGTTATTAACCCCAAAACTGAGAACAACCTCATTTGAATAGTCCTTCAATCTATTCTACAGTTCAATAATCACAAGATCTTTTCATTGTCATGATTAAGAATTGGATGAATGCTTAAAAAGGACCATCATTATACATACACAATTTTTCTTTACTACAAACACAAGTACAATTATGCACTAATCAACAAATTAATTTAACTAGTAAAAATGGTAGCAACAGACTTCCTACTGTAATAGCTTCACATATAGCATATAGTGTGTATACTCTAATCATGAATAACAGACTAGAGCACTTGCCTATAGATTTTGTACAAACTCTGATATCAGTCACAAAGGATTTAGAGGACGGCCAGATAGTGCTCTTCTGCAACCTCCTATGGAAAGCCCAAAAAGATGTATTCTTCTCGGGAAAGGAGACAACCCGTCAACCCAATAGTCCACGCCAAAATAATGGAAGTACCTGATATGTACTGGTACAGATCAAGCAACATGGCAACCAAGTGGCACAGAAACACGTACCGTAGGGAGCAAAAACCGGTACTGGTAGATGCTTCATGGGAGGTAACAAAGAAAACTTGTTCCACAATGGTAATATATAATCAACTTGATAGTTCAATGCACTTGCACAACTGCACATGATCCATTTCAGGAAGTAGTAGAGGCTCTGCTTTACATACCAAGGCAGGACCCAACCCCAAGAAAACCAGTGCTTTGTCATCTATACAGACTTCAAAACCTTGGCCTAGATCCTTTCAAATGGCCATATTTAAGAGGTGCCTTCTTGGAGAGCAATAGAGACAGTGGTGAGGTGTGTTATGATTCTGCATGACTTGAAGGAGACAGTGCTGGCATGGTACACTACAAGATATGCGCTTAAGAAAACTCACTTATCTAGACACAAACTTTGTGGAAGAGCTAGCATTAGATAGGCAAATGGATACTGGTTTCTTTTTATTTCACAGATAGGGTATCAAGGGATAAATCAAAATTGTAATTAGGGGAGACAGTAGGACTTAGAGAGATGCAAGCAGACAATATCCCCTTTCATTACTTTTTGTGATTGTAATTTGCTTAATATTAATGAAGCAAACCTACAGGTTAATATTAATGAAGCAAACCCTGACAACTGCAGCCCCCTATTCAGCCAATCAGAACCTGAAGCGCACCGCCTGTCTCTTCATTAAAACAAAACTTGGGCAACGTGATTCAGCATTTTGGCCCATGAAACGCCATGCCTATTCACCTTGAACCAGTTTTCTTCTTCCCCTGACTCTGATTTTCAGATAATATGACAACGAATAGAAAGGAAAAAGAACAGAACAAGTACCAGAAAAAAACCAAGAGAGCAAGGCCTTCCCATGCATTTATTTATATCAAATCATGACTGTAATTATCACAAAAATTGAGTTGCTCATGCAAGAATTGAGTTTCAAAAAGTGTACCCAATGTTTCTTTGGCCTTCTTTATTGGTTGCTCATGCAAGAATTGAGTTGTTTCACCCATGCTTTACATGCATTTAGCTATATCAAATCATGACTGTAATTATCACAAAAATGAACAAAATACAAGTCAGTGAAAATCCATTGAATAGCAAATGGTAAAGAAATAAGAAGTTACTGGTTTCAAACTGACATTGATTTGGAATATATAAGAAAATATAGGGATATACATATTATGCCTTCCTTCGCCAAAACATTTTGGAATTAACAGGTGCCAGTATTACCAGCCAGTAATAAGCATCTAATTGAACAACAAATTCATTAAGTAACATCCATTTATTTTTAGCTTAGCTTTATTCATTTACTCAGGAAAGTGCTCCGCGCTCACTGCTCAGTGGTAATTGGATATTCCAAAAATTAGAACCCTTAAATTGGCTAACAGCATATCTCCAGTTATAATCATCCTGACCCATTAAAAAAAAAAAACTATATTTTTAGTGTACGAACGCCAGTGTACCTAATTTTTAGAAAGAAAAAGAAAACAAAGAAAGAAAGAATTACTTGGTTTCCAGCAAGTACAAATCAATGCAAGTATGCAACCTCAAATCCTTAACTTTTTAACAAATAAACGAAAATTGAGAAACTACTGTGCGGACCTGTGAGACGTGGCAGACACCTCATTCAGTGGATGATTCAGTGATACTACATGGAGAGGCAGAGGTCGGTTTTGAACTCAGATAAGTGAGGTTGCCTATCACATCTTGTTACCACATTCATTCGTACCAATATTAGGTTTATTTATCAATATATGTCATGAATTCATCAGCTTAATGCTCTTCGAATTGTAAAACCACTATTGTAATTAGTGATCAGTAATTAGAATCATAACTACTAAAATCAATCCACAGCTTAAAAAGGCACCAAACTTTTTATCCAAATAAAATTTTGGCTAATCCATTAAACGAATTAATTTCATATTTACTTAATTATTAGTGAAATGCATTATCATCAAAAAATATGATGATGAATATATATTTACTTTGAGATCAACAGAATTTCCTTAACTAGCACGTATTTTTTGGAACTTCGATTACACATATATAAAAAAAGGTCATATTCCAACAAGGGACTCTTCTTTAAAACAACCAAAACTTTTCTTGATTTACTCTTTCTTGATTACACGTACATGGAAGCATTTTCAAAAAACAAAGGTCATTTTTGCCAACTAGGCATAATTAAACTATATACCCTTTTTGAGAACTTGATAATAATATGAGGTGTTAAATTAGAAACCCTAGAAAGGAAATCCCAAACAGGGGCCCAAGTTATGTCTAATTAATCTTTCATCAATTGACAACACAGCTTATACATCATAGCCATGCAACCATGATAGATCCCCATTGATGACAATGCTTATTCATGAAATTTACATTCCAACTAGTATTAACTACAATATTTAAGAAAGTGCATTGAGTTCTATAAGAAACTTTATAAAATTGTGGATCAAACCCTTCAATTCAAACAATATAGCATTACAATTATCAAGTCTAACCAGCCCTCTGTCCTGTAAAATGTACAATTTTTCAAATGAAGCACACTTCTAATGAGAATGAAATTGAATTGGAAAAAGAAGATATTCTAAGGAAATAATGATCAATTTTGACCAGAACAAGATGCAAATTAGCAGAAATGAAGGAATAGCTGGATCCAATTAACACAATTTCTTAAGATATCGACAATCAGAGATAATGCACATTTCCTTCGGAACAATCACTTGCTAATTTAGGAACAATATGACCTACACGATTACACTTCGACAAAGAACAAAGAGAGATAATGAAGCTTAAATAAGGTAGATCTCGAGTAGCAGGACCTACCTGTAAGTGGAAGTCGGAAGCAAGGTGCATTTTCCACAGAGCAGCCGCAAGGCTTCTTGCTGACGTGGCGTCGGACTGGCGGGGAGGCGGAGAAGGAGGCGGCTCCTCTGTGCTGGAGTCTCTGGTGGAAATGCAGCGGCGAGAGCTGCTCCGTCGACGGCGGCGCGAGCGAGGAGAGGGGTTCTTTGTTAAAGGGGTATTATGGGAAGAGATAATGTGGCGCGATTTGTTTGGCATTTGTCGAGAGAAAGAGAGAGAACAGTAGTGATAGAATACTTCTGAAAACCCAGCGTTATCTAGAACAATTAACTGACAATTTGGATCAGGCATGTGTGACCCATATGTCAGTGAGGTTGGTGTGTACATTAATTTGGTGGCGCGATTTGTTTGGCATTTGTGAGAGGGAGAATTAGTGAAACACAGCGTTGTTTAGATTTAATAACTGATAAGTGGGGTCAGATATGTGTGTCCCACATGTCAGTGCTGTTTTGTGTACATTAAATATGGTGGCGAATAATGAATCATATGACCAAAGTTAACTCAAGTTTTCAGTTTAGAGCCGGACCGTCCAATTTTCTTTAACACGAATATTAAAGCGATCCGGTGTATTTTACATTTTTACTTCGAACCAGATTAGTCAGGATTCTAATCGGACGGTGCAGATCTATTATCAAAATTTGAATTACTTTAGGGAAACCGGACACGTAAATAATTGGCAAGAGACGAAAAAAGAAAAAAGGAAGTTCGAGCTGAGAGTCTGGGACCACTTGGGGCGGTGAAAAAAATATTCGTTGGATACTCTCCAATTAGAGGAGTACAGGCTTGGGACGGACGGAATGAAGATGTCTTATTTGGGAGGTTGGATATAGATCGGACGGTAATAAGAAGGCCTACTGTATCCTAAAGACTTCCTCTCAATGGTTTCCCTTGATTGTATATAGTTGCCATTTTTCTTTATTTAAAAACACAGCCCATATCACCTGAGCCCAAACAAGCCCAAACAAGCTCTGGGCTTGAACCTAATTGTGCCATTGGTGGTAGTATGAAGTTGGGAAATCTCAAGAGAGCCCTTGAGATGTTTGATGAAATGCTTGAGAGAGGTGTGTCACCTGATGTGGTCTGCTACAATCTTCTTATTAACGGGCTATTCAAGAAAGACAAGTCTGACACATCACGCAATCCAACAAAAAATCAGAGTTGCCTCATTTGTTTTTCTTTTCTCATTGATGCACACAGGGCCTCGCAAACAGGAAAGTTGGTGCAACAAGCATGAACCCAAAAAGTTCATGCACAAATGTCATCTTTACTTTCATACTTGAATCTTGCCGCAAGGTACATAATATACTTTTTATTTGGCACCCTGGTTTGGTTCGGGTGTTCATCGGTTCGGTTCAGGTAAAACAGAAATAAAATAGGAAAACTGTCAGAATAGGCACCATGACACGATTGGATATCTAAAGCATGGTTTGGAAACTCGGCCGATTCCGAGTCAGCTCGGCCGAGTCAACTCGGACTCGGTCTTGTCCGATCCGAGTTTCACCCGAATCTCGTGACCGTGCGATTTTTTCATCAAAACTAAGATGAACAGTGTTCAACTTGGCCGAGTTAGCCGATTTTCAGGCCGAGTCAGTCCGAGTCAGGCCGATTCCGACTGAGTTTCGCCGTGGACGAGTTTTGTGGTAAAAATCGCTAGAATCGGTGAAATCAGATCAATTCAATCTGGTTTTTGTCCAAATTGAGCCGATTCTCACGATTTGGGTGAACAACGCAAGTTTTATTTGAGATTTTAAGTTCCGTTATGTATTTTTTTTGGAAAAACATAATGGGGGTCTGAGAAATCGGGAAGCACGAATGTATTTGGCTGAGTCGATTTGGGAGGAAGAATCTTCTTACATTTTGTTTTGGATAGACTCGGTGCATGAGTTTGTAATTTAGAAAATTTAAAATTTCTATTGGTTCATTGTGAACCTTGACTATTTTTATATCTGGACCCAATGATCTAGTACATAGTTTTGCTGGTGAACTAATATGTAGTCTTTTTTTATTGAGAAAAACTAATATGTAGTCAAGTGTGTAATTTACTCATTTCATAAAGATCTGTTTGACGGTAAATACAATATATTGAATAAAATTAAATAGTCTTGTCAAATGTACTAACTAAATAAAATTATTAATATTGAATATTAATGCATTGTAAACGTTCCAAGTAAATGTATTTGTTTCTGAAATTCTATTTCGTTTAAATATATAATATTTTCTTTTCCTTTATATTTTACTTAAAATGTGATTCAATTAAGCTACCTGATCAGTTTTGAATGCCCATATTTTATTTTATTAGTGAGTTATATTAGTGCAAGAAGTGATATTAACATTATTTTTGGACTAATTATTTTTTTTATAATTTTTTTTATTTTTTTAAATACAAAACAAGTTTTTTTGAAAATATCCGAGTTTTCGAATTGACTCGGCCGATTCCGACCGATTCCTCCGATTCCGAGTCAAGCATGAACTACCCAATTCCAATTCCGATTCCGATTTTCAGAACCATGATCTACAGGATCTTTAGATGAATGAAGTAATATTATTTGAGCAATCAAATATGTTCATATCGGCAACAACATGAAGAGGCAATTTGGTATTATATGTTGCTGTTGCCTAATTGATAAAGATTATAATTAGATTTGTTGGGTGAATATTACTTTCTATATCTTGTATTACTTTCTATGTTTGATAAGAAGAGGAGGATATATATTAAGGTGTGCTGCTCATGAATGGAGGATATGAGAAAATACTCTGTAATATTTTTCTGAAATTAATAAAACAAAGGGAGAGAAGGGAGCTTCATGGGAGTGCTTGTGTTTGTGTTCTATCTTATATAACTATAATATTTTTGTCATGGTATCAGAGCATGGTTGTCTGGTGGTATAGCTATAGAAATTGTTGCTCTTCTTGTCTTTAACTTCAATTTCTTGTGCTATATCGCTCTAAGGAGCTTCCATCCTCGATCGAAAAATGCTGAACACATCTCCTGAAGGCTCTCAATCAAGTGAGGCCATTAATCCTATGGATCTCATGGAGAAACTCACACAACATACTCAAGCAATAACCCTCCAACAAACTCAAATGGTGGCTATGCAAAATGCTGCCCTTACCAACCCTTAACCAGCGGCACAACCTGTTTCCATAACCGATGGATCAATTCATCCTAACACAACAGACGTAAAGATGGATGACACCACTTTCTGGTGCCAAGCATTTGAGATGTATGTCAAGGGAAGGGATCGAATGAAGCATCTCACGGGAGTTCCTGCACCTCCGGAGGTGACACATCCTGGATTCCGAAAGTGGGAAGTAGATGATGTAGTTGTCAAAGGATGGCTCATAAACTCGCTTGAGCCACGACTGCGAAGCAAGTACATCCGACACCCTATTGCAAGAGACGTGTGGCAAGCACTAGCAACCACCTTCTATGATGGAAGTGATGAGGCACAAGTGTTCGCGCTAAATCGACAGGTTTCACACGTCAAACAAGACGGTAAAACTATAGAAGAATTCTATGATGAACTACATGGTCTGTGGCAAGAAATCGACTTCCGCAGCCCAAATCCTATGGTATGTGCTTGTGACATATAAATGTTTAACAACTTTGTTCAAAAGACCAGGGTATACACATTCCTTGATAGACTTGATGATCACCTTGATAACATTCAAGCACAAGTTCTGCAAATAAGCCCCTTTCCTTCTCTTGAGCAAGTCTATGCTCATGTCAGACGTGAAGCAAATCGCCAAGGCATAATGGTCAAAAGTGGACGAGAGACGATGCAAAACTCGACTGCCATGGCCACACGTGGTTACAGACCTCACGAGGTAAACACTAGTATTAACAAGTTTTCTAATTATCTTTATAAATCAAAACTTAAGTGTAGTCATTGTAGTGGCACGAGACATCTCTGAGAGCAATGTTTTGAAATGGTTGGATATCCCGAGTGGTGGAAAAATCCAAAAAAAGGTGAAAAATGAGGTGAATAGAGGCCGAGCAAGCGTGGCAGCAACTGGGGAAATAAGCCCGAATCCGTTCACTTGACTGAACTAGATGGCAGCAGAGACTCTGGGGAATTAAAACATGCAGCTAGCAGCCTTGCAGCAGTAGCAGCACAAACGGGGCACATCACAACTGAAACTTCATGTACAAGTGAAAGTATAGGTGCTTCGGTACAAGGTGAGAAATAAAATCCATTCTCTAATAAAATTCTTGAGTCAAAATTAAGCAAAGTACTTCAAACTCAGGAAAATTATGTCATTAATTCTCAAGATTGGATTATTGATTCTGGTGCGACATACCATATGACCCATGAACATAGAGACATGATTAACCATATAAGAGCATATAAACCGATATAATAAATGCTAATGGAGGTGTATATCCCATAACTGGGGCTGGAGATATCAAACTCTCACCACAATTGACTCTTAACAACACGTTATTGGTACCATCGCTCTCAACCAAGCTGATTTTTGTGGGACAACTCACTCAAGACTTGAACTGTGTTGCACTTATGTTTCCCTCTCATTGTATTTTTTAGGATCTCCTCACGAAAGAGATAATTGGCCATGGTACTAAGAGGGAGGGACTGTATTACTTAGATGATTTGAAGACTGGAAGAACGTGTCTCGCGAAAAGTGTAGTAGAGGATAGGAAGACTAAAGTAATGGTATGGCATAAAAGGTTAGGGCACCCGTCATTTGGGTATTTGAAAAAACTTTGTCCATCTGTTTTTGGATATAAATGGTAAGGTTTTTTCATGTAAAACATGTGTTGAAGCTAAGAGTCATGGAACTTCTTATTCTGACAATACAAATAAATGTATTGCTCCGTTTGATCTTATTCATACCGATGTGTGGGGGCCTTCTCCTATTATGTCAAAATCGGATTGTAAGTGGTATGTTATTTTTATAGATGATTGTACTTGCATGACATGGCATTACTTATTGAAAAGTAAAGATGAAGTTACATAAACTTTCCAATCGTTCTATAGTATGGTTGAAACTCAATTTGAAAAACGAATCAAAATGGTAAGAAGTGACAATGAGACTGAGTACGTGAACAAAAACTTATAATATTTTTTTTAGTGACAAGGGTATTATACACGAAACCTCATATGTAGGAACCCCACAACAAAATGGTGTTGTAGAATGGAAAAATAGACACCTACTGGAAGTAACTCGGTCACTGTTGTTTGAAAGCAAGGTACTGTCTTATTTTTTGGACAATGCAATCACTTTTGCCACATACCTGATCAACCGAATGCCTACAAAAGCCAATGATTACAAAATCCCTTTGCAAGCTCTCTCATCACATGTAAACATACCATATATTTTGAATCTTTCTCCCCGAATATTTGGGTGTACAATATTTGTTCATATCTTAAAATCTCATCGTACAAAACTAGATACAAATGCTGAAAAATGTGTGTTTGTGGGCTTCTGCCCGTTTAAAAAGGGATATAAATGTTTCAATCAATCTACCCAAAAATTTCATACCTTTATGGACGTAACCTTCTTTGAAAATGAATTTTTTTTTGATAAAAATGGGATTTTGGGTCAGGGGGAGACTGGTGAAAGCGACCAAAATCTATTTTTCCTAAACCCACAAAGTATAGAATCGAACTACAGTACAGAACCAAATCTCATGTTATCTCCTGATAATCTGAGTTCCACTTCTTCGGGTCCTACTACTGCCTCGGGTCTGATGGAACATGAACCTGGGTCATCAACATCTGCTACTACTCCAAAAAGTATGTTAAGTCCGAATGATATAAACGAAGAAGTAATATAGTCTCAACTTGAACAGTCCCAACTGGAGCCAATATCTCTAGAGGACTATGTTGCATGGATACGTCGGTTTAGGTCGCGTATCAGTATCAGACACGTATCGGATACCGATACGCGCTCGATACGGCACCGATACGTATCCGATACGCCAGCTGGCGTATCTGCCTACGTGGCGTATCTAATTTTATATATTATCAAATATCATGATTGTCTGCATTCGTTATATGTCATAACTATTTTCATTAGTATTCTAACATTATTGAAATATACTAAATATATTCCTCAGTCATTTCTTCGTCTGAATATTCTTTATTTTGGTAACTCTTCATTTACAAGTGATTCACACTATAGAATTATAATCAGTTATATAACTAATTTTATATTTTTAATAAAAAAAGGGGAAGCAACTCTGAACTCCCATTTCACCCCCTGGTTAAACGCAACTCCTGATGTAACCATCCCTCCTTTTTATTCCCGAAATTTTTATTTATACCATTTTAAGAAAATAAATTAATAAAATAACCATCGTTTTTGGTCAATTCTAATTCTAGCACGGCCGCACCGGCATTCTGCGGACCCATTTGAGCGGGGCCGCAGAATACCGGAGCGGACCCCCATATGGGGCCGCAGAATGGTTCTGCGGACCCTCTTTTTTTCTTTTTCTTTTCTGTTGTTTTACCGAGGCACCCCAGGGGTCAAAGCTCAAAATTAAAAATTGTTTTTCTAAATTTGGTTTTTAGGGATGCGTGCAGTGAGGTTTGAAACTGAACTAAAAAAAAAAAAAAGGGGGGGTCCGCAGAACCATTCTGCGGCCCCATATGGGGGTCCGCAGAATGCCGGTGCGGCCGTGCTAGAATTAGAATTGACCAAAAACGATGGTTATTTTAGTAATTTATTTTCTTAAAATGGTATAAATAAAAATAACGGTTTTTATTCTCCTGCCGCCTCTCTATTTTGTATAAATCCGCTCCCCATTTCAATTTTCCTATGATCATGTCCATTCCCTGCCGCATCCACATAAAAAAAAAAAAAAACCACGAAAAAGAGATAAAATTAAAGAGAGAGAAAAAGAAAAGAAAAATAGAAAGAAGTAAAGAAATCTTCTCACGACAATTATTTTGATAATTAATATTAATGTTCGATTCGAATTCCAAGTACGTCACCGTGATTCTAATATGTCGTTGCAATTCGATTTGAAATTCCGAACATCTCGTAGGTAACCGGATTTCTCTATAATCTGTGTTTTCGTTTTGTACTGAAAATTATTTATAAGACTCTGTATATTTATTACTTCATGTAATCGGTGGAATTCAAGAAGGATCTTGATTGTCAGAAAATTATAGGATTTCATAAATCAGTTGGTTGAATAATAATCAAATATTTTAGATATTCATATTTTGTCTGTTTTTACTCTTTCAGAATCGACAAGAGTAAGAAGATTATTTCGTACTATCGATATATAAATGATGCCTTTTAGAATATTACTAACTTCCTGATACATACATATATATTTGATCAAAGCATCATACTAATTTAATTATATGTATTTTATATAATATCTTTCTTCTTCCGTTCTCATCAGTGAATCAATATTTCGATCTATATAACTTACTTTATTTATCTTTAATATTAACATTTTGAATTTCACTTACAATTAACCTTCCTGACTTGAAACTAATTCATTTGTTTATATGTCTCCAGTATATACATCGTACTATGTATATATTCACAAATTGAGTCTAATTATGTTATTTATATTAAATGGTAATATTTCACCGAAGACCCCGAAGTTATTTTTATTATAAAGAAGCCTAGTTATAATCTTAATAGGTATAATTTTGTTCAATGATAAATGTGTATAAATATTAATTAGAAATCATGTTTCGTGGTCTAGATCTACATGTCGAAGTAGGGAGAGACGTAGAGACAACAGTGAACTATTCCACAACAACAGCTACGGGTTTCCTGGACATTGTCAAATTGTTACTTACCGTTTTGTGTGCATGTTATTTATTTATTTTTGAAATTGTGCATGTTGAATCAAACGATATCCCTTTGACTTGTTTAGAAGTACAATAGGATTATTCATATCGATCAGGAGACTTGTAAGTAGGATGTGTTGAGCATGATATCGTGTAGTGTTAAATGAAATGAGCATGGAAGGTAACAGATAAGTTAAAGGAAAGGGGCCAACGTGTGTTGAACGTACGTTGGAATGTATACATTGGGTCTGGGTTCGACTAGATCCCTTGTTAACGTGGCGTTAGCTGGATATCTTGTCACGGGTCAAGATCTAGCATAGGGTGGATTCCCTGTCTAGTGCGACAACCAATATCTAGCATAGGGTGGATTCCTCGTCTAGTGAGAAAGTCTCTCGTTGTTGGTTGGATTTTCCAGCGAGTTGGCGGTCTTCCAATGTTGGATGGATTTCCTATTGGATTGGTAAATAAATGGTTTAATGGAAAACTTGAAAGATAATTATGGAAGTGTGTGTGTGTGTGTGCGTGTGTGATTTAAATATGCATTAGAAAGGTTGCATGTGAGATTAGAATTATAATATCATGTTTGTGTTAATTAAGTAAGTTTGACAAACTCCAGGACTGGAACTAAATCTCGTACTGAGAGATTGTTCAATCTCTCACCCGTTTCTACTTTTACGTGGGTTTCAGGAAATGATGAAGCCGGCGAGGAGCACGAATAGGAGAGATGCGGATCAAGAAGTAAACGAGCAGACGGCTCAAGTATCTTTTTAGTTTCTTTTAGTTAAACTTTAATTCTCTTTTTAAAAGTGGATATATTTATCGGTTTGTTCGCCATGTTCGTCTTGATCTCATGTTTAATGTACGTTATGTACTTGAACTATTTGTGGTTTTTAAAAGATCTTGTTTGACTTTAAAATGTTGCATGAGTATTTATTATTGATAATGTATGTGATGTGCACACACCTTACGTGTAAATACGTGGCGGGTTGTCTCGGGGTGTGACAACTAAGTATAAAATTTGACATAAAAAAATTATGTAATAATTAAAACACGCTGTACAGAATAATTGTGTTTTCAGATATCTTTTTCTTAATATAGATTTTTTTATTTAGAAACTGGAAATCACCGATAATTTTTTATTATTTGATGGGAACAAACATTTTTCAGAGTTGTTATAAAGATAACAAAATATAAATTACAAAAATACAAATTTCCCAAACTGTGATTATCATTTATTTTTGAAAAACAACACTATCAAAACTTTAGCAAGAGTAAGTGCTTAAATTTGAGCTTTTTATAAACTTGTACTTGATTGATTGTGTATGTTCCACCTTAAGCTGCCACTAATATCCTATCATACAATTCCCTAACTTGACGACTGGGCTCAAAAGTCGTGCATGCACGTTCTATTTTCCCTGCTTACCAAACATTCAAAGGCCAAAGAACTTATTGTTTGAGTTGGATTGACACATACAAGGCGTTCAATCAGAAGTTTCGAAGGCATTTCACAAATGCTGTATGGTGTCAAATCTGCATTACGTTTAGCACATTGCATTGCACTGAAAAGAAAATGTATTAAAATATTTCAGTCGAATAATCAATGACACCAAGTGAAATTAGTACTTAGAGAATGAGTGTGTCTCAATCGATGGGAAGTTGTGGAAAGAATGGTAGTTGTCCAAATTTATGTTTGTCAATATCTTTGTCTGAATTGAATATTTTGGAGGTGTGTGCATTCATTGTATATCTCTTGAATTCCTTCAATTCTGTCAATGCACCTAATTATATATAGTTCATTATCTATGTGAAAAGAATTGGCAAATACTTATATTTTTCTTTTTAATATAAAATTTGACAAAAAAATATAATATTAAAAATTCATTTTAATAAATCTTCTAATGAGAAATCAGATAAAATCAATTAAAACACGCTGTAAAGAATAGTGGTGTTTTTTTTTGACAAAGAAAACAGGGTCTAGCCCTTTTTTCATTAATCATTTTAAAGTTACAAGGGACATGTAACTAGATATAAAACACAATTCTGCTCAAAACATTTGAGCTTAAAATAAAATAAAATAAAATAGATTTAAAAGAAAATCTGAAATAGAAATAAAAATATAAAGCTAGATAATTATTCATAAGCTCTCCGTTTTCCTTATGCGGCTGTTGTTGAACTATATCTCCATTGTCTTTCCACCTGTTCCGCTAATTGCATCAGATTACATGCTTCTTCTCTGAAAGTTCTGATGCATCTTTCTCTCCAAATAATAAATTGTGTGATTAGCAAGATTGATCTCTATTTCTTACTAAACTTGGATTCTTTCAGACTTTTTATAGTGTCTTCATCTTCATTTGATAATCCTCCCGGTATCTTGACGTTCATCTTGATTTCTATTAATCTGAATAACAACTTGGTTTGTATACACTTATTGAATAAGTGAGATACTGATTCAGCTTGCATCTTGCACATGATACATATTGGATTTGAGAAAGAAATGAAGAAGAATGAATTTTATTGATTTGTTGTGATTTTACAGTCTATACTCAAAGTCTATTATAGGCTGAGAATATTATAGCTGTTAGCTATTTGTCTAAATTACAATATTCTAGATTTGCCTAATCTCAGGAAATCGTGCTAGGAACTAATTTATGATGCTAGCCTAATTTCCTTCCTAAACGGTCAATGATGATTTTCTGAGACCTAAACTCTATTTCTCAACACTCCCCCTCAAGTTGGGTTCGAATAAATTTATAGAACCCAACTTGTACAATATAGTTTGAAACATCCCTTTATCTAATGCTTTGGTGAAAATGTCAGCTAACTGATCCTGACTTCTCACAAATGGAGTTTCGATTTCTCTAGCTTGAACCTTTTCTCGTATGAAATGACAATCCACCTCAATATGTTTAGTTCTTTCATGAAACACTGGATTTGAAGCAATGTGTCTGGCGGCTTGATTATCGCAATACATTTGCATTGGCCCTTCACATGAAATCTTCATATCACATAGCAATTGCTTCAGCCATACTAGCTCGCTTGCTGTTGATGCCATTGCTCTGTATTCTGCCTCCGCACTTGACCTTGCAACTACGTTCTGCTTCTTACTTTTCCATGTCACGAGATTCCCGCCTACAAATGTGCAGTATCCTGTGGTTGATTTTCGATCGAAGTTCCCAGCCCAATCTGCATCAGAGTAAGCGAGAATATTGTTAGTATTATTTTTCTTCATCCATATCCCTTGTCCAGGAGATCCCTTTAGATACCTAATAATTCGGTTCACTGCATCTAGATGAGTGGTTCTTGGTGCATGCATGAATTGGCTTACAGTACCAACTGCAAAAGCAATGTCTGGTCTAGTAATAGTTAAATAAATTAACTTACCAACCAATCTTTGGTACTGTCCTATATCCTTTAAAGGTTCACCACTTTCTGGTTCGAGTTTATTATTGGTATCCATAGGGGTATTAGCAGGTTTTATACCAAGTTTACCTGTCTCCTTTAAAAGGTCAAGGGTATATTTTCTTTGAGAAAGAAACAAATCTTTGTTGGAATGAGCAATTTCAATACCTAGAAAGTACTTGAGTATTCCTAGGTCTTTGATGTCAAATTTTTCTTTTAGGTTTCTTTTCACATTCTCAATTTCTATATTGTTATTTCCGGTGATAATTATATCATCTACATAAACTAGAACAATTGTAGTTGAAGTATTTGTGTGTTTAATGAACATAGATGAGTCAGCAGAACATTTTGTAAAATTGTGAAGTAAAAGAGAGTGGCTAAGTTTAACATACCATGCGCGAGGAGATTGCTTTAAGCCATAAATTGACTTATGTAATTTACATACTAGGGTTTTGTCATATTCATGTTTGTGACTTGGCGGTAAAGTCATGTAAACTTCCTCTTCTAAAGTACCTTGAAGGAATGCATTCTTAACATCCATCTGAAATAAACTCCAACCCAAGTTAACAGCAACTGATAAAAGAACTCTAACAGTGTTCATTTTGGCAACAGTAGCAAAAGTTTCTTGGTAGTCAATACCGTACGTTTGGGTAAAGCCTTTTGCAACAAGTCTAGCTTTATATCTTTCTATAGTACCATCACTGTTGTATTTTATTTTGTAAACCCACTTACATCCTACAGTTTTCTTTCCATTTGGTAAATAAACAATAGACCATGTGTTATTTTTTTCAAGGGTCTCGAGCTCTTCTTTCATTGCTTGGTCCCAAACAAGGTTGTTTTTTGCTTCTTGAAACGTGGCTGGTTTAATTTGTTTATTAATATTTGTCAAAAAAAGCTTTGTGTTGAAAGGATACCTTGTCATAAGAAACATAATCTTGAATTGGGTACCTCACATTGTACGTGACAAAGTCACGTAACCTGGATGATGTTTGTGTTAGCCGATTTGATCTTCGAGGATTTATATTTTCTTGACTTTCTCCCCCTGTGTTTTGCTCCTCTGCCTCATTTATTTGCTCGTCATTTTGATTTTCTCCCCCTGAGTGCAACTCCTCTTCATTTGTACTTGTGTGATCTTCTTGGGTTTTTGTACCTTCAAAAACTGTTAGTTCTGGAAGAGCAATATCATTTCTAGGTTGATGTTCCTCTTCCTTTTTATAAAACGGTACTTTCTCAAAAAAAGATACATTTCTAGATATATACAATTTTTTGTTAAAAGGATCATAATATTTATATCTCTTTTTTTGAAACAAATATCCAACAAATATAGTTTTTACTGTATTTATATCTAATTTATCTTGTTTTTTAATATGTACAAAACATGTACATCCAAATACTCGAAAATGATCTAAGTTCATTTTTCTTTTGTTTAAAATTTCTAATGGACTTTTATTATTCAAATTCGTGCTAGGCAATCTATTAATAAGATATATAGCAGTCAAAATAGCATCCGACCAAAATCTTTTTGGAACATTAGATTGAAAAAGTAAAGATCTAGTAACTTCCAATATGTGACGATTTTTTCTTTCTGACACTCCATTTTGTTCAGGTGTATTTATACATGTAGTTTGATGAAAAATTCCTTTTTGTTTTAGAAATTCTAAAAATTTTGTATTAATATATTCAGTACCATTATCGGACCTAAATATTTTAATTTTGGTACCATATTGATTTTCAACAAGATTTGAAAATTCTTGAAATTTAGAGAAAACTTCATTTTTTGATTTAAGAAGATAAATCCAAGTGGTGCGTGAAAAATCATCAATAAATGTAACAAAATATTTAAAACCATTGTAAGACTCTACAGGTGCAGGTCCCCAAACATCAGAGTATACAAGTTCAAAATTTTTTGAGGTTTTATTGGTAGATAAAGAAAATGGTAGTCTGGTTTGTTTTGAAAAACGACAAATCTCACAGTGATTTGAATCTAAATTTGAAAGAGAAAATAATTTATTTAAAACATTATCAGAGGGATGACCAACCCTCCAATGCCACAATTTATTTTGTTCTACAATATTATTAGCAACAAGAGCTTTATTTGAAAATTTTAAAATATAAAGACCATTTTCTAATCTTCCTTTACCAATCATCATCCCGGTCCTTTTGTCCTGAAATTTCACGGCTTCAGATGAGAAAATAACATCACAATTTAAATCCTTTGTAATTTTACTAACAGACAATAGATTAGAATTAAATGATGGTAAATGTAATACATTTGAAAAAAAATTTCCACATACATTTATTGTTCCTATATTTTTAATCGGTACTTGGTCACCATTTGCAATAGTCACATTTTGTAAGTTTTTATTTTTTTGTACATTATCTAAAATTTTAATATTTCCAGTCATGTGATCAGTTGCACCAGAATCAATAATCCAATTTTCATCTGATTTTTGAACAAAAAGTGATTTAATTTTAGATGCAATACCTGTGTAAATACCTGTTATTCCCAATTTATTAGTTATCTGGGCCACAATCTGATCAAGCTGGGCCTGACTAAGGCTTGGGCCTGCTGCTTGAGAGGATTCGGATTCGGATCCAGAGAGGAGTGCGGACCCGGTTGGCTGCGTCGACCCAGAGAGAAAAGCGGACCCGGTTCTCCTTTCTTCTTCTCTCGATCTGTCTCTTCCTTTGTTGTTTCCGCCGCCCCCTTTTTCTCCTTTTCTCTTCGGCCGGAGGTGCGGGTGGAGAAACCAGCACTGGTCCCTGTCGTGGCCCTCCTTTTTGCAGTTATCGCATCTTACCATATTGTTGTTGGCTCCCCGCACATCCCCATGAGAGATCGGTTTAGGGTTCCGGTGCTGATTTTGGTGGTGTGCAAGAAAGGCTTGGTTTTCGGTGCTTGGTTCACTATTCATACCCTTTCTTCTCGACTCCTCTCTTTGCATTGTGGCTACAATGCTGGAAAGAGAGGGGAGCTCGGTTGCCATGAGAATCTGAGCCCGAATTGGTTCAAAACTGGCGTCTAGCCCCGCCAAATAGGTGTAGATGCGCTCAAATTCTACCCTATCTTGAAGGATTTTTGGATCGCTAGATGGTGGCAAGTAAACAGATAACTCATCCCATTTTTTTTTCAAATTCCCATAGTACTCGGTATTTGACCTATTTTGTTGTTTTATTTGAGCAATTTCTTGCTTGATCTGAAAAATGTGTGCACAGTTTTGTTGGTGCCCAAACATTTCTTTGACTGAATCCCACATCTCTTTGGCGGTATTTGAAAACAAAAAGGTTTCACTTATGTTTGGTTCCATGGAATTAAGGAGCCATGAACAGACAATATCATTATTCATTTGCCACTGTTCTGTTGCTTGAGGGTTAGCATCACCTTCTTTTGGGGGTTCTGGTTTTTTTATCTTGCCATTGATATAGCCTATTTTACCTCTGCCGCTGAGAGTCAGTGATACCGATCTTGCCCATGACAGATAGTTGTTGCCATTGAGTAGAGTGGCCGTGAGCCTCAGGTTTGGATTAGCGTCGCCATTGAGCGGCTGTTGACCACCTGTTGTTGCTTCTGCCATTCTTATTGCGGCTGTGTGTATTGGTGTTGCTTCTGCCATTTTAGGGTTTTGTGATTTTTGTTCTCAGGTTTTTTAGACCTGCTCTGATACCATATTGAATTTGAGAAGAAATGAAAATATGAATTTTATTGATTTGTTGTGTTTTACAGTCTATACTCAAGGCCTAATATAGGCTGAGAATGTTATAGCCGTTGGCTATTTGTCTAAATTACAATATTCTAGATTTTGTCTAATCTCAGAAAATTATGCTAGGTACTAAATTAAGCATAACAGCTAATTTTTGATGCTAGTCTAATTTTCTTTCTAAACGGTCAATGATGATTTTCTGAGATCTAAATTCTATTTCTCAACAATACATCTATTCGTGAGACTCCATCCGCGCTTGTTTAGATTATCCACTGTGAGAATCTTGTTAAATGATACCAACCATGCGAAGACTTTAAATCTTGACGGCACCTTTAATTTCCAATTCTTCTTATCGTATTGTCAATTCTTGGACTGTCCATGAATGCTTAGTAAGCCGATTTGCATGTGAAGTTTTCCGTTGCTGTCCATGAATAGTGGTGTTTTCAAATATCTTTTTCTTAACATAGATTTTTCTATTTGGAAAAAGTAAATCGCAGTTAATATTTTATGATTTGATGTGAACAACGATTTTTCAGATTTGTTATAAGGATGACAAAATATAAATCACAAAAATAATAAAAGAAACAAAAATACATAATTCTAAACTGTGATTATATATATATATATATATATATATATATATTTTTTTTTTTTGACAAACAACACTATAAAAACTTTAGGAGGTGTGTGGATGCATTGCTTTTAAAGATGAGAATTTTGTAACATAGATATAAATTCATCATTTTTTATAACCATAAAATAATAACTCATAATTTTGAAATATAACAATTAAAATGTAACTTAAAACTTTATTATTAGTATTATCCATGCAAATAAAAAATGACGAAATTAATTACAAATTTACCGTTCATCATTGAAGGACAATTTTTTGTAGCAGTCTATATTTAACATCATTTGATGAAACATGGAATGATATTCAAATTGCACGAGAGAGGGACCCAAGAATCAATAACTTGATCAAACATGTGCATGTAGTCGGAAAAAACTTGCACATAACTTTTTAATCATGTATATATAACGTATATATATTGAAACCGTAGTTCAAGTATAGATAATATGAAAAAACAGACTAGAGTTGTGAGATTGCTTAAAATCGTGTTATTTACAACATTATGTTTTGTTACATGGAAAAATGAAGTTCTTTTTTATTAGATATTCTGATTTTTTTTTTTGGTCGATTGACCAAGGAGCCGCAGCGCTGGTATCAATATGACAAAGGGGAGAGTAGTGCTGCTCTGGTCTATAATCAGATGTGATGGAAATCAATCAATGCTATCCTCAAAATTCTTGCCGTATGAAAAAATTGCAAAAAGAGACAGTAGTGCTGCACTTTTTATGGAAATTAAATGGAAGCCATCTGGAATAGAAAATAATAAGGCACCAGAAAATGATAATAAGAAATGAGCTGTCATTTTTCTCAATTCAATTCAAAATGAGCAGTCAATACGCAATACTAATTGATTAGTGAAGGCTCTCTACATTAATTCATAATGGACAAGTCTTCTGTGAAACTTACGGTCACATTTTGAAATCAATTGAATTATTGTTTCCCGTTGATTAGTCAAGACTCTCTAGATTAATTCTGTCCGCATATATTTTTTACCATTGCAATCACTCTATATCAGTTTCCCAATCTTCTTTTTTCTAATAAGATAATTACTACATTCTCTTTCATTCTCTTTCACAATAAATTGTGGACCCTTCAATTATTCTATATATTCAAATATTCTTCAATGCACTAATTTTTTTGGTATATTATAATTTTTAATTATGAGCATATTTACTTTATATTTTTTTCTTATTCTACTTGAAGAGAAAAAAAAAATGCAAATAAATTTAAATTTATAAGTGAATCTCCATGCTTTTGTTGATTGCAATTCAGGCAGGTGTATTTATACTTGATTTTTCCTAAAGAAGAAAAAAAGTCAAAAGAAAAACAATAAATATTATTTTTTACAAGAAAAAAAAGAAAACTGACACAAAATAACAAAAGCTTTGATGGGTACCAGAGCAATTATCCTCTTACCTCTCTGTTTTCTCCATGTTAACAGCTTCAATTTTCAGTGAACAGAGTAGCTATCCTTCACAGTTTAATTTTCTTTTACTCAAATTTAATCATCAAGATCTATCACTTCATAGTTATGTGCCTATTTGATCTAGCAAGTTCTAACTCACATGTTGTGAATCAATAATCACTTATATATTCTAAAATTAAACAAAATTATGTTTCTGAGTTATATCTTCATTTTATAACGGTTCATATTAATCGGAATTTGGCCAAAGATAATTTTTCTTTAAGTTTGTGAGTACTTATATCAAGTTGCACAAAAGTAATGTTTTTTTTTTTATGTTTTTCTTAAGTTTTTTGCTTTTGTTGATTGCAATTCAAGCAGGTGTATTTATACTTGACTTTTGCTAAAGAAGAAAAATGTCAAAATAAAGAGAAATAAATATATTTTTTTAACAAGAAAAAGGAACAACTGACATGAAATAACGAAAGCTTTGATGGATACCTGAATAATTATCCTCTTACGTCTTAACAGCTTCAATGTTCACAGAACAGAGCAGCTATCCTTCACAGTTTAATATTGTTTTACATTTCGTCAAGGAGATTTATCAAAGAGTTAATAGTTATGTGCCTATTTGATCTAGCAAGTTTTAACTTACATGTTGTTAATTAATAACCACTTATTCCACAATTCAACAAAATTATGTTCCAGAGTTATATCTTTATTTTGTAACGGTTCATAAAATTATGCCCTGAAAAATAGATTTAAAAGTAGTGAGAATTGCTTTGTTACATCGAAAGGAAAATTTATTTTTTTAAAAGATATTATGATTTGGGATCGACTAACAGTCCCCCCATTCAGTCCCCTAAACGTCCCCCCACTAACTAACGGTCAAAGTACAACTGTCAGACATCTATTCAACTGTCAGACAAAGGAAAAATAAAATTGAAAGTATTCATACCTACCCAATGAAGTATTCATACATACTTAATGAAGTATTCATCACTAAAATTCAACTGGGGACCATTACTTTTCGGGGCCAGTAACTGTCAGACTGCATTGGGGACCACAACCAAAAAGTCACGTGGATCACACCACCAGTGCTACATTCATTGATTAAATTAATTCACATACAAAATGAAAAGTATGAATACCTAAGATATCAAGTATTCATATATAACTCATCAAGTATTCATACCTAAGATATCAAGTATTTAAAAAAAACTGGACACAATATCTACTCATCTTTTACACGTTTTTCAAGGTGGTTTTTTTTTCTCCGTTCAATCTAACCAATTTTTGGGACGATCTATGAGGAATTTTGCAAATCTAAAACCACGAACGTGTTCTACACAATTTTCTCTTTCAAATGAGATCCATGATGACATACTTTTACACGTTTTTCAAGGTATCAAATATTCATATATGGAAAATATTCTCCCAAAATGGAAAGTATTCATACCTAAGATATCAAATATTCATATATAATTCATCAAGTATTCATACCTAAGATATCAAGTATTTAAAGAAAAAACTGGACTCATCAAATATTCATATATGGAAAGTATTCATACCTAAGATATCAAATATTCATATATAATTCATCAAGTATTCATACTAAGATATCAAGTATTTAAAGAAAAAACTGGACTCATCTTTTACACGTTTTACACGTTTTTCAAGGTGGTTTAATGATTGACAAAGTTAGTTAGAATGGGGGGGACGTTTAGGGAACTGGAGTGCGGGGGACAACATCTTTACTCTTATGATTTTTCGTGTGGATAAGAACAAGAAAGAGAGAAAGAGCAAGGAGCCACAGCCCTGGTGTGGTGTCAATGTGAGAAAGGATGCTTCCCTTCCAAAAAATACTCCTCTAGTCCATATTCATATGCAATGGGAAATGAATCAATACTATAACCAAAATTCTTGCCATATTGAAAAAGCAAGCTGATACCAGTACCTGCGCTACAGTACCCGCACTGTACCTGCACCATAACTACCATAACTACCGTAACTATCTAGGGGACTGCAAAAACTTCAGCACAAATTTTTTTCCTAAAGTTTTAATACATATGCAATGAAGTATTTATACCTATGAAGGGAACAATTTTTACGTAAATAATGTCTCACCAACCAAATCTCTCAAACATACCCGCACCATAAATATCTGTGGGGGGACCACTCAAATTACATGAGGGGCCATACATGTTTTTAGAGGTCAATTTTTTTTCTCCGTTCAATCTCGTCATATTAATATCAAGTACTGCAAGTATTTATATCTCTGCACTGAAGTATTTATACCTCTGTGGTCAACTATTTTTGTTAGAGGAAGGTTGACGCGTGGACGATTGTGTTAGGTTGATGCGGTGATACGGGGTCCCACTACTTCATTAGAGGAAGATTGATGCGGAGACGATTGGGGGACTGAAAAAGAGATGAGCATAACAAATTACGCATCAAAGTATTAATATTTTATTTTTGAAGTGTTAATATCTTATCTTCCAAGTATTTATATCTATGAAAGTTGACGCGGGAACAAGTGCGGGGACTGATAAAAGGGGACCATATAATTAGTGAAGATCATAGAGGAAGAGTGTTGCAGAAATTTTAGAATAATAATTAGTTGGAACCATATAATTAATGAGAACCATAGTACATAATTTTTTTAAATGGGGTGCGGAGATTTTGAAGGTACATGAGTGAGAATACTCAAATAATTATTTATTGAAAAAATGCCAAAAGGAGAGAGTAGTGCTGCACTCTATATGGAATTCAAATGGTGGGGTTGCCAACTGGAATAGAGAATAATATGGCAACTTTAAATTGGAAATAAGAAATGAGTTATCAGTTCACTTTAAAGGAGTAGTCAATAGGCAATAATTGACTGGAAAAGTCTTCCGTAAAACTTACGTTTCCATTTTAAAATCAGTTGAATTATTGTTGCCCGTTGATTAGTCAAGGCTCTCAACATTAATTCTGTTCACATATATTTTCTTGAGTGAGGCTATGGTGCTATGCATAGCACGGATGGCTAGTGTACTAAGGCTCAATATGGTACTTTTTAAAATTCTAACGGTCGATTCGAACCGTTCAATATGATATCCATATGAATATGTACTTGCAAACTAAATTTTATATTTTTTTGAATTTTTTTACTATTTGTTTAGATAGGTAGAAAAATCAGTGTTTTCTGAAAATTCTGGACCATCAAAATTCTACCTATCTAAAAAAATAGTAAAAAAATTCAAAAAAATATAAAATTTAGTTTGCAAGTACATATTCATATGATTATCACATTAAACGGTTCGGATCGACCGTTAGGATTTTAAAAAGTACCATATTGAGCCGTAGTACACTAGCCATCCGTGCTATGCATAGCACCATAGCCTCACTCTATTTTCTTTACAATTGCAATCAATCTACATAAGTCTCCCTATCTCTTATTTTCTAACATAGTCATTACTACATTTCCTTTCATTTCTCATTCACAATAATTCTGGTCCATAATCGGATGTGATGGAAAATCAATCAATCATATCCCTAAAATTCTTGCCGTAAGGAAAAAAAGCCAAAAAGGTGAGAGTAGTGCTGCACTTTTTATGGAAATTAAATGGAGTTGCCATCTGGAATAGAAAATAATATGGCACCTCAAAATGGTAATAAGAGAAGAGCATTCATTTTCCTCTAGCGTAGCCAATACGCAATACTTGACTGGACAAGTCTTCTGTGGAACTTACATCACATTTAAAATCAGTTGAATTATTCCAGCCCACTAATTAGTCAATTCTCTCCATATTAATTCTGCCCACATAAATATTCTTTACAATTGCAATCACTCTACATCAGTTTCCATTTTTCTTCTTTTTTAACAAAGTCATTACTACATTCCCTTTCATTTCTCTTTCACAATAAATTGTGGACCCTTCAATTATTCTTCTATGCACATTTTTTTTCGTATATTATTATTTTACACTATGACCATATTTACTTTATTTTTCTTATTCTACTTAAAAGCAAAAAAATGCAAATAAATTTAAATTTAAAAGTGAATCTCCTTGCTTTTGTTGATTGCAATTCACGCATTGTATTTATACTTGACTTTTCCTAAAGAAGAAAAAATGTCAAATGAAAAAAAAAAAACAATTCACGAGATAGACATGATGTTTAATTATTTGATACAAAATAAGTACTTCTTCCCTTTGCCCCACTTGCAGGTTAATATTACAAGACCAAAGACCTTATTTTCTCCTCTCTCCATCTCCTCTGTTTTTTCTGTTAAGTCTGTCCATCCTCTGCTCAATTTATTTTCTCCTCTAAAACGTGGGGTTGAGGAAAAGTTTGGTGATTTGACCCAAGAAAAGTAGAATAACAGGTGGGGACTGGGGAGTGAAGACGGGGAATGAATCAAATTAATCCAGGTGTTGAGGTGGGGTTGAGGAAAAGTTCGATCGGTTCGGTTGATGTTGTTTTTAGAAATTATAAACCGAACCGAATTACGGAAACCGAATAACACTAAAAATTAAACCGAACCGGACTAATTTAACCAGAACCGAACCATTTAAACTGAACTTTTTCGGTTCGGTTAAAAACCAAATAAACCGAACCATTTGAACATCTCTACCCTCACATGGCTCCACTCACCCATATTCTCGCAATCGCACTCTTAATCTCCTATTACAGTTCTACAATTCTGGGGCTTGGAAAACAAACTTATTTGAAAGATTGTCGCCCATTAAGATGCAGCAAGAATGGACCCATAATCAGGTTCCCATTACAGCTCGACACCATGCACCTCACTGTGGCTATGACACCCTCATTCTCTCTTGCTCAGGCGACAACACGGTGTTAAGCCTCCCCTATTCTGGTGACTACAACGTGACGTCAATAGATTACAAGAACTCAATACTTGCGATAACAAGACACTCGTGGACCCTTAATTGTTCATGGTCTCAAATTGCCGAGCCCAATGTAACCGGCTCTCTCTTCTTAAGTATTCCTTGGATAGATGTCAGTTGGTTTGATTGCTCAGACGTGCTCACCTCTTCCTCAGAAGATCAGTATTTAACTCCTATCTCGTGCCTCGGGTCTGAAGGCCACTTCATCTATGTGGCCTTGGCTGATACACAGATCAATACCGTGCTATATTTTTGACGTATTTTATTATTTTATCTTTGTTTTTTTTGCTACAAATCAAGCAGGATCGAAAGCTATCCCCGCTAATTAATAGCCCTGTCAAAATAGAAAGAATTTTCTATTCAAATTCTTAGAAAGAATTTTCAGAATCAGCAGTCTTTGTAACATATTGTATATATGCAGTTAGCCATAAGTGGTAAAATCAAACTCCATATAAGAAAAACCAAACAGACAACAGAAACAAGCGTAAAATGTAAGGACTAAGGAAAAAATACTTATCAAGAAATGTCGTCGCATCACAATTATTACGTTTGAAAATTCTTCTCAAGGAATAATAGACTGCTAATTCTGAAAATTCTCTCCGAAGACCGAGCGAGTCTTCGCATTTCTCTCTCAGTCTGAGTCTTTGTTGTAACGATTAAAGGCTAACATTGTAACTTTTGCCGATAAGGCCTTCTCGTCTTCACCTTTTCTGCACTCAGGAGATATATGTACATGGTGGGGACCACTAAGGAGTGACCAATTATCAATTTGCTGCCTCTTTCAGCATAAAAAAATGACATAGCAGAGTTTTAGCAGTGTGAGCTCTTCTTTCCCTTTAAACCACAAATATACATGGCGTTAGAATTTTACCACAATTATCTAATTAAATTTGTAACAAGTAATAACTAATGCCTCATGCACCCTCAAATTATTGCACCGAACATTAAGTTTGACAACGACCTCTGTTAGGCTCTCAATTTTTGACTGAATACACCGATAATACATCCATTCATTCTTAAGTTCTAAAATACTTACAAAAATGACACTAATTTTTTTAATTTAATGTTGTATTTTTTCTATATTTTTTTTTTGTAATTTATGCTGCAATTTTAATTGATACTTGTATAATAGTTTTTTTTTGGGAGATTGATCCGTATTTTCATGTTAAGAATAATGTCCAGAAAATAATAATATGTGGCAAACTTTTAAGATAATAAAAATGAGCCAAAACTGATAGTCTCTATCAGGGTTTCAAAAAAAAATGTGCTGAAAATTATAAGAATATGATATATATAAGAAATACCGTGCTCTTTAAAAAATAAATATTTTTGAATAATTTCCAACAATAGATGATGTCATATGAAGGGATTTTTTTTTTTTTGGAAAAATTAAGGTTTTTAGTGAAGATACTGGTTAAATAGTCTCAACTACTGATGATAAGGTATATATGGAAAAAGATAATCCTTAACAAGTTAAGATAATCTCAACTGCTCAATTCTCTGTTCTCTCCATTCTCTATTTCTCGTCTCCCTTTTGGTTCTCTAGGTTGTTCTCCCCTCACATGGCTCCACTCACATATATACTTGCAATCGCACTCTTAATCTCCTATTACACTTCTACAATTCTGGTGCTTGGAAAACAAACTAATTTGAAAGATTGTCGCCCATTAAGATGCAGCAAGCATGAACCCATAGTCAGGTACCCATTCCGCCTCGACTCCCATGCACCTCACTGTGGCTATGACACCCTCATTCTCTCTTGCTCAGGCGACAACACGGTGTTAAGCCTCCCCTATTCTGGTGACTACAACGTGACAGCAATAGATTACAAAAACTCAATGCTTGCAATAACAAGATACTCGTGGACCCTAAATTGTTCTTGGTCTCAAATTGTCCAGCCCAATGTAACCGACTCTCTCTTCTTTAGTCCTTCGTCGGTAGATCTCAGTTGGTTTGATTGCTCAGACATGCTCACCTATTTCTCAGAACATGAGTATTTAGCCGGTCCTATCTTGTGCCTCGGGTCTCAAGACCACTTCATCTATGTGGCCTGGGCTGGAACCAACAATGAAGAGATTCCTTCAACCTGCACCAAGACTATAAACAGCACCTTCTTTACTGGACCCAAAGTACCACTATATCTCACCACTTTGACAAATAATTGGCTCTACGAACCTTCATCGTCTTCTGAATTCCAACACATGATTAGAGACTTCGAGGCAGGACCAGTCATTGCTCTGTATTGGCACCATGAGATGATCAACTGCAGCATGTGTGAAAAGAAATGGTGGCATCGCTGTGAATTCGACATCGAAACAAAAAAATCATTCTGTCGAGGTGACCTTATAAGTTGACCTTCTTTTAATATTAAATTAGTTTATAAAAGGAACTAACATTAACTTGCTCTGGATACTAACATATAAACCTTTTTCTTTTCTTTTTCAGATTCACATATGGTGCTGAAAGCCAGTATGATTCCTCAACAACTTTGCTATCATGCCCATGGATAAGAGTTAATAACATTCTATTTAACTTATGATCCTAATTAATCTTTTCTTTTTTTTCATTAGGTATATCCATAGGCGTAATATCCCTTCTCCTTTTGGGAGTCTTTGCTGTCTTCTACGTACGTCGTCAGTCAAAGCAAAAGAAAACCGTTCGTCAGAAGATCGAAAACTTCCTGAGAAGCTACAGAGTGATGAATTCAACACGGTACACATACAACGACCTAAAAAAGATAACGAATAGGTTCAAGAAAAGAATAGGTGCTGGGGCATTTGGGACTGTCTATAAAGGGGAGTTGCCTAACGGAATTCCAGTAGCCGTTAAGATGCTACATAGATCTGCCTGGGGCGGAGAACAATTTGTAAATGAAGTAGCCACCATTGGAAGAATTCACCATGTACATGTTGTTCGCCTATTGGGGTTTTGCTCTGAAGGAACAAATCAAGCACTTGTTTATGAATTCATGGAGAATGGGTCACTAGATAAGTACATATTCTCCTCAAGATGGAGAAATCGCCAATTTAGCATGGAAGAGATGATTGTAGTTGCTACGGGCATTGCAGAGGGTATTGAATATTTACACCAGGGTTGTGACCAACGCATTCTTCACTTTGATATCAAACCACACAATATTTTGCTTGACCATAATTTGGTTCCTAAGATCTCCGATTTCGGTCTCTCCAAGCTATGTCCCAAGGATCAGAGCTACCTGACCATAAGTGCTGCTAGGGGTACAATGGGTTATCTTGCTCCAGAAATGTACTCTAGAAACTTCGGTGCAGTCTCTTACAAATCAGATGTTTATAGTTTTGGTATGTTGATTTTGGAGATGATAAGTGGAAGAAAGAATATCGACCCATTAAGAGAGGGAGGAGTTCGGAGTGAAGATGTATACTTCCCAGAGTGGATTTTCGAACAAGTAGCTCAAGGAAAAGACTTGTGTCTAGTTCTTGATGTGGGAGGCAATGAAGAAATTGCAAAAAAGCTGGCTATTGTGGCATTATGGTGCATCCAATGGAGCCCGGAAGATCGACCTTCCATGACGAGAATTGTTCAAATGTTAGGGGAGAATTTGCAAAATTTACAATTGCCCCCAAACCCTGTAATGTCTTCTTATTGTGTTTCTACTTCTGGCCAAGATATCTAGATATAGTCATACATGCATGCTTTGTATTGTCTTTTTTCTTTGATCTTCTTTTCTTTTGAAAAGGAGGGTTCTTTGCCCATATTGTTACTTTGTATTTTCTGTAAATAAATAACAGTGTACGAAGTTCTTTTGATGAAACATGAAGTTCTTTGGCCGAGTTACGCGGTGGATGGTGGTGAGTTTTGTGGTGAAAATCGGTAGAATCGATGTATAAAACAATTCAACCGAGTTATTTTTGAATCGGGCCAATTCTCACGATTTTGGTGGAAAATCATTATCCTTTTGCATTTCAATTCAAGGAAGATAATGGTGCTCGAAGAAATTGGAAATGGCTGAGTTAGAAGAATCTTTAAAAAGATATTATATTTTGTATTAGATTTCCACGGCTTCAGTCGCCTTCAGTCACTACTCTTTTCACGGGAAGAGTAACAATATGGGCAGTCCCTACTCTTTCCACGCTCAGGTGGTTGCCTCCTCGCAGTCCCGGACTCCAACAAGCTCCAATGCTTCGACTAAATCTTCTACTCCTCCATCTTCCCGTCCCATATAATATATTTTCAATTCAATTAGATTTCCACGGCTTCAGTCGCCTTCAGTCACTACTCTTTTCACGGCTTCAGTCAAGTTTTCAAAAAAAAAAAAAAAAAAAATTTTTGGAATATACTCGGTGCATTACTTTTTACTATAGTAAATTTGAAGTTTCTAGTGGTTCATGGTGAACCTTCACCATTTTATATCTGAATCCAGTAAATTGTTTTAATTTTGCTGGTGAATTAATATGTAGTAATTAAAAAGTTTTGTTTCTTTTTTAATTCTTTTCTTCTCTTCTCTGTGTCTATTTCTATGTTCATTGGACATCTTCATTTTACTCTTCTTTTTTTAGTTTCCGATTTGTATTTCTTAATTTCTTTTCTTTTTGTTGTTTTTTTCCCTTTTTTTAATCTAGGAATCAACATTAAGCATAGCAGTTTAGTACACCGATTAATTTTTTTTCCAGCACCTTTATTTTGGACAAATTATTGTTTTATCAATTTTCCTAGTTGTTTTAGTACAAAACAAGCTTCTAACAAAAAAAAAAAAAATCCGAGTTTCCTATCTGATTCGGCCGATTTGGCCGATTCGTACCGATTCACCCGATTCCAATTCTATAGTCCACTTACCGGTTCCAATTCGGATGTTGATTTTTAAAGCCTTGGTTATTACTCAATAGTTTGATTGTTGGATGCTTCTTTGCTTTTGTTTCTATTAGATTTGTATACACTTTTTGGTGATTAGGCATATTACTTCTTAGTAATAGACTAATAGTTAATTATTATTGTAATATAGTTCTTCGCTCTGTAATAATTTGATGTTTTTTATTGTTGGGTTGCATTGGTTTTCTTTATGTGTTAATGGAAATTTAACAGATAAACGTAAATGAAAATTCTCTAGAACTATTCCCTAGAGGTCACATCAAGCATTTACTAAATGACTTTGATCATCCAAATTATCTTTTGTAGTCTAAAATAATATGCACATCAACATCAAGGAAAATTCTCAGATTGATAATTATTTGACCTCATTTTCATTGATTCTTCCTCATCATATACATCATCTATATAAACCATTCCTTCAGCTGGTTCATATGCTAACCAATAACAAAAAAATAAGAAGCATGAAATTCTTAAACTTACTAATTGTTCTCTTCCTCTTTTACAATTTTGAAGGTTCCAGCTCTTCTTCATGTGGAGAGCTTGATAACATCACTTATCCTTATCATCTTCCTGGAACATGCAAGTGGAAGGCCTATGAGTTGCAGTGTGATGGCAACGACACCGTCTTATACATTGGGGCCACCACATATCTTGTAAAAGACACTTAGGCTTGTTGATCCAGACTTGGCAGAAGGGCGCTGCCGCTTACAAAAGAAGGATTTTTTTTCTTATGTATATCAAAACCCTAGTAGTTTATTTACTTGGTTCTCCATTCCTGAATATAGTGTTTATAGTCCTTTCATCTTCTTCAATTGTACGGAAGAGTTGGAAGACTCAACGTACAAGCTAATTCATTGTATGGATGAGCCTCGTTCAAGAATTTATGCAGGATTTCGTTATGATGCTGGCTCTACCCCCAAGTCATGTGCGTATGTAGCAAACATAGCAACTGAGGTGAAAATGCGTTGGAACAATACTGATGGTGTTGAACTGATGCGGATTCTGAGACAGGGATTTGTGGTAAGCTGGAACGAGACAGAAGAGTCCTTTTTTTATGGTCCTGAATACAACAAAAAGACGTGCTCTCTTTTGAAGCATTGCTGGGGTTCTGCCAAAAGGTAAACAAAAGTATCTATGATCTATCTGTTCTCCAAAATTGTGTTGCAGTTATTATGGTCAGATATTAAATGGTCCTGGTTTCAAATTAACATGGTTTGGAAAATTGATCCAGTCTGAATTTCTTACCGATTTACACCACTAGGAGATTTTTGCGCTGAAATTTGGTCGAATCAAAGCTTTAGAATCGGATTAGCTGGTCGAGTTTTGTCAAATTTTTCAGTAGATCAATGATTTCAGAGATTTGAGGAGTGAATAGAACAACGATAGAATCATAGAAGGCGATTCTGACTAATTGGGATCCTCATTTGTTTGGGTCTTTTTCTTATTTCTTATTTACTTTTCTGTTGTTTCAGCTAAGGTATAAACCAATCTAATTAACAATATCTATTTTAATTTTCAATATTCCTAAAACAGTGCAAGGGTATATTATATTTATTTTAAGTTTTGGACCGCAAAATTTATGCTCTAGCTTCATTTTTCGTAAAATATAGCTTAAACGAAAAATGTTATGTGTATTAATTTTATAATTACTTTGTTATCAATTATGTAATATTTTATTTTGAGCAAAACTAGGATGTGATGTGCTCACTAAGAGGAGTTGGTGAGCACAACTTCAAAAATCTATCGGATTGGCTTCAAATGACGAATCCAAACCGTTGAAATCCATCTACTAAATAAATTCATTTTCTAAGTCAAGCGGTCAAAATAATGAACCTTTTATAAGTTGTTTTATGTATTCATTTTCATTATTTTTTTACCGCTTGATCTTGTACTAAATGAATTCGAAACTCTCAAAATTTTGTATGTACATGCATCACTCATGAAGTTGTGTTCACCAACCCCTCTTGGTGAGCACATCACACCCTATGTTTGCTCATTTTATTGTTTTTGCAATTTGTAATTAATTCCGTCTGGCTTTTTGATTATTTTTGTATGCTTGTATACTTTTATTACACTAGTTGATTATATGAGTAAAACTCTTTTTTCCTTAAACAAATTATTTGTTGTACTTTTTTCTTATATGTTTAGCACAAAAACAAATCAATTTGTAAAAAATCCGAACCTGATTCCTATTTTATATATAACATGCCGATTCCAAGTTTTTCAAGCATTTACAAACGCCAAATAAATATTAATGTATGATTAAATTAGAGCCTTATCCATTTAATATAAATCTGTCTCCGTCTCGCCAATCAAATTAATTTTAACAATCCTTCTAAAAAAAGTTTCTACCTTCATTGTTTGTTAACATCTATCGACCGCTGTAAAACTTGAGAGACCATTTGAACTGTCACAGTTGAACACTTTTTTTTTTTTTTTGAGATGTCTGACAAAGGACACAGTTGAACACTTACTTGACAATCACCTAAGAAATTACATCAAAAATACAATAAACTAAGAAATTAAATAAATTAGCATATAACCTTCTCTCTTCCAAACTTTTTTTTGGTTGTCAATGCAGTAACTTCATGAGACACAAGAATAGTACTGGCGCCAAGCTCCATTTCATTTTTTCCATTCAGACATCATTTGTGGAATGCTTTCAACAACCACCAGGATTTGCCTATCCTAATCAGCAGGTGGTTTTTGCTTTCATGGTCATATTGGTTGTTCTTTTGGACATTCTTCTCGTTTTATTAGGTAAGCAAACTTTCTAAATGAATCCCCTGATATATCTTCCCCACATATATTGAAGTAATTAAGTTTCTGGCTTCTCTATTTGAAACTGTGTTGTGATTTTAGTCCAGTGTTTGGTAGTTGGTACCATTAAAAGCATTTGACCCAAAATTACATTCAATAAATTTAACATTCTCCTACATGAAAAAACCAGGAAAAATGAATAAGGGGACCAAATACAAAAGGGATCAATTTTAATTACTTTGCTTAAAACAACCAATTAAACAATTAAATGTGGCTGACTTCCATGGGTATTGAAACCAAAATATAGGATAGAGGAAAATAATTTGGAATAAACATGATTCTGTAATTATTTTGAAGTTCAGCCATACTTTCAAAGTTTTTTTTGTATTTAGAAGTATTGTTTTAGACACATAGTTTACAAAATTTTAAAGCCAAGGACTACGGTTTTAATAGGATTTTGTGAGGCTTTCGATTTCATTCATCTCCCTTTTGAGTCCATTTAATTTGCATTATGCATTATCTGATTTTAAACTTTTTTGCAGGACTACGGCTTACATTAGTTCCACTATCAATTTTTGTGTTCCTTCTTCACAAGTACAAGCGAGTTTCTCTATCAATCAACTCTGTTGAAAAGTTTTTGCGAAAACATGAGATGCTTTCTGTTAGACGGTATGATTTCGTAGAGATTGCTATAATGACAAACCACTTCAGAGAAAAGCTTGGACAAGGTGGCTTTGGATCAGTTTATAAAGGTAAACTCTTTAGTGGTTGTCAGGTTGCTGTCAAAATATTGACCAATTCATTGGGTGACGGAGATGATTTCATCAGTGAAGTGGCAACAATCGGTAGGATTCACCATGCAAACATAGTGCGTCTTATTGGGTTTTGTTCAGAGGGCTCAAAGCGGGCACTCGTGTATCCTTATATGCCAAAGGGCTCACTTGACAAGTATATTTTCTCTTCAAGTAACAATTCTATTTCAATAGAGAAAAGAAGAGAAATAGCCCTAGGCATTGCACGAGGTATAGACTACCTTCATCGCGGGTGTCAGATGCAGATATTACACTTCGACATAAAGCCTCACAATATCCTATTGGATCATGACTTGACCCCAAAAATTTCAGACTTTGGACTTGCCAAATTATACTCTAAAGAATACAACTTAGTGACACTCAGCACGGCACGGGGTACAATAGGGTATATAGCTCCTGAGCTAATATCAAGAGCCTTTGGTGTGATATCATACAAGGCAGATGTTTATAGTTTTGGGATGCTACTAATGGAGATGGCGAGCGGAAGAAGAAACGTCGATAATCATGCAGAGAGCTCGAGCCAAGTCTATTATCCGTCATGGATCTACGACCAACTCAAACTTGCAGATGAGACACATAATTATAACTTAAACAATAGTGTTCCACAATTTGGAGAAATAGAAGGAATCCTATATAAGGTTGCCTTGTGGTGCATTCAAATGAGGGCATCTAATCGCCCTTCCATGAGCAGAGTCATAGAGATGTTGCAGATCCATGACGGCTCCCATGCATTAATTAAACACCCTCTAAAACTTTTGATCTATTAAATAAAGTCTCGTTCTCTCTCTCCTGATTCGATTTCATGGAGAGGAAAAACAAATGGGAACCCGAAAATGAAAACAAAAGATAAATGAAAGCAAAACAAGAAAAATAATAGAAATAAAAATTTTGATACACATTTTGATATTGTTAATCTGATTGGAATTTCGACTACGTCACATTAATTATGAACAATTTATGGAATTCGATTTGAATTTATGGATCAATAGTGATTTGAATTTATGGATCGATCACTATCAAGTAACCAGATTTCTCTTTAATATGTTTTCTATTTGTATGGTTAAATTGGATTTTGAATGAGGTACTGGATTACGTTACGTATTTAACTAAATATTGGATCTAAGGTTGTGTTTGATTTGAATTTATGGATCGATCACTATCAAGCAACTAGATTTCTCTTTAATGTGTTTTCAATTTGTATGGTTAAATTGGATTTTGAATGAGGTACTGGATTACGTTACATAATTAACCCGATATTGGATCTAAGGTTGTATTTGATTTGTGAAATGATGAAATTGTATGTTTTGAGAATGTGAGAATCGTCACTGGCAGGTATTCCAATTTTGTGAATAATGTGTGACTTGATTTATAAATAACTTAGATTCAAATGCTATCGTCAATTAAATATGCAAGCATAATTTAATGTGAATTTATATTACTAGTAACATCATATGAAGCAAACCTCACAACTCTAGTCTGCTTTTTCACATTCTCTCTGTACATATATTCGATTATTAATTACATAGCTTGCAAAACATTCACGATTTGGGGTGGCATCAACCAAATTGTAACAAAAAAAATCCCAAAAATTTGCTTGTCAGCCTTCAAAACTTGTGGAAGTTTTAAAATAAGGCCCCTGATAACCATACCAGTAACCAGAATGCACTGGTACCACTGGTACCAGTGTAAGAACTGCATCAAGCTGCTGTACCAGTGTCACAACAGTACCAATAATCCCCCAGAGGCAATAAGGCACTGGTACAGTACGTTTTTGAATCAATACCAAGTGGTATTGTTAGGAGGGCTTTGGTTATTAACCCCAAAACTGAGAACAACCTCATTTGAATAGTCCTTCGATCTATTCTACAGTTCAATAATCACAAGATCTTTTCATTGTCATGATTAAGAATTGGATGAATGCTTAAAAAGGACCATCGTTATACATGCACAATTTTTCTTTACCACAAACACAAGTACAATTATCCACTAATCAACAAATTAATTTAACTAGTAAAAATGGTAGCAACAGACTTCCTACTGTAATAGCTTCACATATAGCATATAGTGTGTATACTCTAATCATGAATAACAGACTAGAGCACTTGCCTATAGATTTTGTACAAACTCTGATATCAGTCACAAAGGATTTAGAGGACGGCCAGATAGTGCTCTTCTGCAACCTCCTATGGAAAGCCCAAAAAGATGTATTCTTCTCGGGAAAGGAGACAACCCCTCAACCCAATAGTCCACGCCAAAACGATGGAAGTACCTGATATATACTGGTACAGATCAAGCAACATGGCAACCAAGTGGCACAGAAACACGTACCGTAGGGAGCAAAAACCGGTACTGGTAGATGCTTCATGGGAGGTAACAAAGAAAACTTGTTCCACAATGGTAATATATAATCAACTTGATAGTTCAATGCACTTGCACAACTGCACATGATCCATTTCAGGAAGTAGTAGAGGCTCTCTGCTTTACATACAAGGCAGGACCCAACCCCAAGAAAACCAGTGCTTTGTCATCTATACAGAGGTGCCTTCTTGGAGAGCAATAGAGACAGTGGTGAGGTGTGTTATGATTCTGCACGACTTGAAGGAGACAGTGCTGGCATGGTACACTACAAGATATGCGCTTAAGAAAACTCACTTATCTAGACACAAACTTTGTGGAAGAGCTAGCATTAGATAGGCAAATGGATACTAGTTTCTTTTTATTTCACAGATAGGGTATTAAGGGATAAATCAAAATTGTAATTAGGGGAGACAGTAGGACTTAGAGAGATGCAAGCAGACAATATCCCCTTTCATTACTTTTTGTGATTGTAATTTGCTTAATATTAATGAAGCAAACATAAGGGTTATTCTAAAAAAAAAAAACCCTGACAACCGCAGCCCCCTATTCAGCCAATCAGAACCCGAAGCGCACCGCCTGTCTCTTCATTAAAACAAAACTTGGGCAACGTGATTCAGCATTTTGGCCCATGAAACGCCATGCCTATTCACCTTGAACCAGTTTTCTTCTTCCTCTGACTCTGATTTTCAGATAATATGACAACGAATAGAAAGGAAAAAGAACAGAACAAGTACCAGAAAAAAACCAAGAGAGCAAGGCCTTCCCATGCATTTATTTATATCAAATCATGACTGTAATTATCACAAAAATTGAGTTGCTCATGCAAGAATTGAGTTTCAAAAAGTGTACCCAATGTTTCTTTGGCCTTCTTTATTGGTTGCTCATGCAAGAATTGAGTTGTTTCACCCATGCTTTACATGCATTTAGCTATATCAACTCATGACTGTAATTATCACAAAAATGAACAAAATCCAAATCAGTGAAAATCCATTGAATAGCAAATGGTAAAGAAATAAGAAGTTACTGGTTTCAAACTGACTTTGCTTTGGAATATATAAGAAAATATAGGGATATACATATTATGCCTTCCTTCGCCAAAACATTTTGGAATTAACAGGTGCCAGTATTACCAGCCAGTAATAACATCCATTTATTTTTAGCTTAGCTTTATTCATTTACTCAGGAAAGTGCTCCACGCTCACTGCTCAGTGGTATTTGGATATTCCAATAATTAAAAACTCTTAAATTGGCTAGCGGCATATATCCAATTATAGCCATCCTGACCCATTAAAAAAAAATATATATATATATATATTTTTAGTGTACGAACGCCAGTGTACCTAATTTTTAGAAAGAAAAAGAAAACAAAGAAAGAAAGAATTACTTGGTTTCCAGCAAGGAGTACAAATCTATGCAAGTATGCAACCTCAAATCCTTAACTTTTTAACAAATAAACTAAAATTGAGAAACTACTGTGCAGACCTGACAGACGTGGCAGACACCTCATTCAGTGGATGATTCAGTGATACTACATGGAGAGGCAGAGGTCGGTTTTGAACTCAGCTAAGTGAGGTTGCCTATCACATCTTGTTACCACATTCATTCGTACCAATATTAGTTTTATTTATCAATATATGTCATGAATTCATCAGCTTAATGCTCTTCGAATTGTAAAACCACTATTGTAATTAGTGATCAGTAATTAGAATCATAACTATCAAAATCAATCCACAGTTTAAGAAGGCACCATATATTTTATCCAAAATAAAATTTTGGGTAAATCCATTAGATGAATTAATTATTGTTTACTTGATTATTAATGAAATGAATTATCATCACAAAATACGAAGACCAATATATTTACTTTGAGATCAACAGAATTTCCTTAACTAGCACATGTATTATTTGAAACTTCAATTACACATAAAAAAGGAGGTCATATTCCAACAAGAGACTCTTCTTTAAAAACAACCAAAAAATTTCTTGGTTTACTCTTTCTTGATTACACGTACATGGAAGCATTTTCAAAAAACAAAGGTCATTTTTGCCAACTAGGCATAATTATTAAACAATATACCCTTTTTGAGAACATGATTATAGTATGAGGAGGTGTTAAATTAGAAACCCTAGAAAGGAAATCCCAACAGGGCCCCAACTTACGTCTAATTCATCTTTCTTCAGTTGACAACACAGCTTATACATCATAGCCATGCAACCATGATAGAACCACATTGATGACAATGCTTATTCATGAAATTTACATTCCAACTAAAATTAAGTACATTTTTTAAGAAACGGCATTGAGTCCTATAAGAAATTTTATAAAATTGTGGATCAAACCCTTCAATCTAAACAATATAACATTACAATTATCAAGTCTAACCAGCCCTCTGTCCTGTAAAATGTACAATTTTTCAAATGAAGCACACTTCTAGTGAGAATGAAATTGAATTGGCAAAAGAAGAAATTCTAACTAAATAATGACCAATTTTGACCAAAACAAGATGCAAATTAGCAGAAATGAAGGAATAGCTGGATCCAATTAACACAATTTCTGAAGATATCGACAATCAGAGATAATGCACATTTCCTTCGGAACAATTACTTGCTAATTTAGGAACAATATGACCTACACGATTACACTTCGACAAAGAACAAAGAGAGATAATGAAGCTTAAATAAGGTAGATCTCGAGTAGCAGGACCTACCTGTAAGTGGAAGTCGGAAGCAAGGTGCATTTTCCACAGAGCAGCCGCAAGGCTTCTTGCTGACGTGGCGTCGGACTGGCGGGGAGGCGGTTCCTCTGTGCTGGAGTCTCTGGTGGAAATGCGGCGGCGAGAGCTGCTCCGTCGACGGCGGCGCGAGCGAGGAGAGGGGTTCATTGTTAGAGGGGTATTATGTGAAGAGATAATGTGGCGCGATTTGTTTGGCATTTGTCGAGAGAAAGAGAGAGAACAGTAGTGATAGAATACTTCTGAAAACCCAGCGTTATCTAGAACAATTAACTGACAATTTGGATCAGGCATGTGTGACCCATATGTCAGTGAGGTTGGTGTGTACATTAATTTGGTGGCGCGATTTGTTTGGCATTTGTGAGAGGGAGAATTAGTGAAACACAGCGTTGTTTAGATTTAATAACTGATAAGTGGGGTCAGATATGTGTGTCCCACATGTCAGTGCTGTTTTGTGTACATTAAATATGGTGGCGAATAATGAATCATATGACCAAAGTTAACTCAAGTTTTCAGTTTAGAGCCGGACCGTCCAATTTTCTTTAACACGAATATTAAAGCGATCCGGTGTATTTTACATTTTTACTTCGAACCAGATTAGTCAGGATTCTAATCGGACGGTGCAGATCTATTATCAAAATTTGAATTACTTTAGGGAAACCGGACACGTAAATAATTGGCAAGAGACGAAAAAAGAAAAAAGGAAGTTCGAGCTGAGAGTCTGGGACCACTTGGTGCGGTGAAAAGAATATTCGTTGGATACTCTCCAATTAGGGGAGTACAGGCTTGGGACGGACGGAATGAAGATGTCTTATTTGAGAGGTTGGATATATATAGATCGGACGGTAGTAAGAAGGCCTACTGTATCCTAACGACTTCCTCTCAATGGTTTCCCTTGATTGTATATAGTTGCCATTTTTCTTTATTTAAAAACACAGCCCATATCACCTGAGCCCAAACAAGCCCAAACAAGCTCTGGGCTTGAACCTAATTGTGCCATTGGTGGTAGTATGAAGTTGGGAAATCTCAAGAGAGCCCTTGAGATGTTTGATGAAATGCTTGAGAGAGGTGTGTCACCTGATGTAGTCTGCTACAATCTTCTTATTAACGGGCTATTCAAGAAAGACAAGTTTGACACATCACGCAATCCATCACAAAATCAGTTATCTGTTGCCTTATTTGTTTTGTTTTTCTCATTGATGCACACAGGGCCTCGCAAACAGGAAAGTTGGTGCAACAAGCATGAACCCAAAAAGTTCATGCACAAATGTCATCTTTACTTTCATACTTGAATCTTGCCGCAAGGTACATAATATACTTTTTATTTGGTACCCTGGTAGGGGTGTTCATCGGTTCGGTTCAGTTAAAACCGAAATAAAATAGAAAAACTGTTAAAATAGGCACCATGACACGATTAGATATCTAAAGCATGGTTTGGAAACTCGGCCGATTCCGAGTCAGCTCGGCCAAGTCAACTCGGACTCGGTCTTGTCCGATCCGAGTTTCACCCGAATCTCGTGACCGTGCGATTTTTTCATCAAAACTAAGATGAACAGTGTTCAACTTGGCCGAGTTAGCCGATTTTCAGGCCGAGTCAGTCCGAGTCAGGCCGATTCCGACTGAGTTTCGCCGTGGACGAGTTTTGTGGTAAAAATCGCTAGAATCGGTGAAATCAGATCAATTCAATCTGGTTTTTGTCCAAATTGAGCCGATTCTCACGATTTGGGTGAACAACGCAAGTTTTATTTGAGATTTTAAGTTCCGTTATGTATTTTTTTTGGAAAAACATAATGGTGGTCTGAGAAATTGGAAGGGCGAATGTATTTGGCTGAGTCGATTTGGGAGGAAGAATCTTCCTACGTTTTATTTTGGATAGACTCGGTGCATAAGTTTCTAATATAGAAAATTTAAAATTTCTATCGGTTCATTGTGAACCTTGACTATTTTTATATCTGGACCCAATGATCTAGTACATAGTTTTGCTGGTGAACTAATATGTAGTCTTTTTTTATTGAGAAAAACTAATATGTAGTCAAGTGTGTGATTGACTCATTTCATAAAAATCTGTTTGACGGTAAATACAATATATTGAATTAAATTAAATAATCTTGTCAAATGTACTAACTAAATAAAATTATTAATATTGAATATTAATACATTGTAAACGTTCCAAGTAAATGTATTTGTTTCTGAAATTCTATTTCGTTTAAATATATAATATTTTCTTTTCCTTTATATTTTACCTAAAATGTGATTCAATTAAGCTACCTGATTAGTTTTGAATGCCCATATTTTATTTTATTAGTGAGTTATGTTAGTGCAAAAAGTGATATTAACATTATTTTTGGACTAATTATTTTTTCACAATTTTTCTTATTTTTTTAAATACAAAACAAGTTTTTTTGAAAATATCTGAGTTTCTGAGTTGACTCGGCCGATTCCGACCAATTCTTCCGATTCCGAGTCAAGCATGAACTATCCGATTCCGATTCCGATTCCAATTTTCAGAACCATGATCTACAAGATCTTTAGATGAAGGAAGTAATATTATTTGAGCAATCAAATATGTTGATATCGGCAACAACATGAAGAGGCAATTTGGTATTACCTTATATGTTGCTGCTGCCTAATTGATAAAGATTATAATTAGATTTGTTGGGTGAATATTAGTTTCTATATCTTGTATTACTTTCTATGTTTGATAAGAAGAGGATGATATATATTAAGGTGTGCTGCTCATGAATGGAGGATATGAGAAAATACTCTGTAATATTTTTCTGAAATTAATAAAACAAAGGGAGAGAAGGGAGCTTCATGGGAGTGATTGTGTTCGTGTTCTTTCTTATACAATTCTAATATTTTTGACATGGTATCAGAGCATGGTTGTCTGGTGGTATAGCTAGAGAAATTGTTGTCCTTCTTGTCTTTAACTTCAATTTCTTGTGCTATATTGCTCTAAGGAGCTATTCATACTCGATAGAACAATGTCTAAATCCGGTGAGACCATCAATCCTATGGATCTGTTGGAGAAACTCACACAACTCACCCAAGCAATAACCCTCCAACAAACTCAAATGGTGGCTATGCAAAATGCTGCCCTTACCAACCCTCAACCAGCGGCACAACCTGTTGCCATAACTGATGGGTCAATTCATCCTAACCCAATTGACGTAAAGATGGACGGCACCAACTATACTTTCTGGTGTCAAGCAGTCGAGATGTATGTCAAGGGAAGGGATCGAATGAAGCATCTCACAGGGGTTCCTGCACCTCCGGAGGTGACACATCCTGGATTCCGAAAGTGGGAAGTAGATGATGTAGTAGTCAAAGGATGGCTCATAAACTCGCTTGAGCCACGACTGCGAAGCAAGTACATCCGACACCCTACCGCAAGAGACGTGTGGCAAGCACTAGCAACCACCTTCTATGATGGAAGTGATAAGGCACAAGTGTTCGCGCTAAATCGACAGGTTTCACACGTCAAACAAGACGGTAAAATTGTAGAAGAATTCTATGATGAATTGCATGGTCTATGGCAAGAAATCGACTTCCGTAGCCCAAATCCTATGGTATGTGCTTGTGTCATAGAAATGTTTAACAACTTTGTTCAAAAGACCAGGGTATACACATTCCTTGATGGACTTGATTATCACCTTGATAACATTCGAGCACAAGTTCTACAAATGAGCCCTTTTCCTTCTCTTGAGCAAGTCTATGCTCATGACAGACGTGAAGCAAATCGCCAAGGCATAATGGTCAAAAGTGGACGAGAGACGGTGCAAAACTCAGCTACCATGGCCACACGTGGTTACAGACCTTGCGAGGTAAACACTAGTATTAACAAGTTTTCTAATTATCTTTATAAATCAAAACTTAAGTGTAGTCATTGTGGCGGCACGAGGCATCTCCGTGAGCAATGTTTTGAACTAATCGGATATCCCGAGTGGTGGAAAAATCCAAAAAAAGATGCAAAATGAGGAGAATAAAGGCCGAGCAAGCATGGCAGCAACTGGGGAAATAAGCCCGAATCCGTTCACTTGACTGAACTAGATGGCAGCAGAGACTCTGGGGAATTAAAACATGCAGCTAGCAGCCTTGCAGCAGTAGCAGCACAAACTGGGCACATCACAACTGAAACTTCAGGTACAAGTGAAAGTATAGGTGCTTCGGTACAAGGTGAGAAATAAAATCCATTCTCTAATAAAATTCTTGAGTCAAAATTAAGCAAAGTACTTCAAACTCAGGAAAATTATGTCATTAATTCTCAAGATTGGATTATTGATTCTGATGCGACAGACCATATGACACATGAGGAAAGAGACATGATTAACTATAAAATAACATAGAAAAATGGTATAATAAATGTTAATGGAGGTGTATATCCCGTAACTGGGGCTGGAGATATCAATATCTCACCATAATTAACTCTTAACAACATGTTATTGGTACCATCGCTCTCAACCAAGCTGATTTCTGTGGGATAACTCACTCAAGACTTGAACTGTGTTGCACTTATGTTTTCCTTTCATTGTATTTTTTAGGATCTCCTCACGAAAGAGATAATTAGTTATGATACTAAGAGGGAGGGACTGTATTACTTAGATGATTTGAAGACTGGAAGAATGTGTCTCACATAAAGTGTAGTAGAGGATAGGAAGAATAAAGTAATGCTATGGCATAAAAAGTTAGGGCACCCGTCATTCGGGTATTTGAAAAAACTTTGTCCATCTGTTTTTGGGTATAAATGGTAAGGTTTTTTCATGTAAAACATGTGTTGAAGCTAAGAGTCATGGAACTTCTTATTCTGACAATACAAATAAATGTATTGCTCCGTTTGATCTTATTCATACCGATGTGTGGGGGCCTTCTCCTATTATGTCAAAATCGGGTTGTAAGTGGTATGTTATCTTTATAGATGATTTTACCCGCATGACATGGCTCTATTTATTGAAAAGTAAAGATGAAGTTACACAAACTTTCCAATTGTTCTATAGTATGGTTGAAACTCAATTTGATAAACGAATCAAAATGGTAAGAAGTGACAATGGGACTGAGTACGTGAACAAAAATCTTAGAAATTTTTTCAATGACAAGGGTATTCTACACGAAACCTCATGTGTAAGGACCCCACAACAAAATGGTGTTGCTGAACGAAAAAATAGACATTTACTAGAATTAACTCGGTCACTGTTGTTTGAAAGCAAGGTACCATCTTATTTTTGGAACAATGCAATCACCTTTGCCACATACCTTATCAACTGAATGCCTACAAAAGCCAATGATTACAAAACCCCTTTAAAAGCTTTCTCATCACATATAAACTTACTGATATGTCTATATTTGATCTATTGTTTCGACCTATTTTCAGACCAGATATCATGTTTTTAACCACTAAATTGCATTGTTTAATTTGAATATCAATAGAATATGGTACTGCTGCTATTTTGTGGTTGATTTGCAGGAAATAGGCGAAAACATGAAGAGTTCTGACCTTCCCCCACGCGACTCGCGTCCCACCTGACGCGGGTCACAGCGCAACCCAGACGCGACCTCAGACGCGACCTCAGACGCGACCCTCTCTGCTCGCATCGCTTCCACATGATGCGGGTCGCGTGACATCTCATGCGGGTCGCGTCGACTTAACTGCGCCAGGTCCAATTGAAGCCCGTTAAGAAGTCTATAAATAGAGGAGGCCCGGCGCAGATCAGGGAATCCAACACTTTTCACAAAAAGAGATCCGATCCGATTTTGAAGAGAGAGCTTGGCGCCTGAGGCGATCTGAAGAGAGGAGAGGCGATCTGGAGCCGATCTGGAGCCACGACTTGGAGAAGAAGATTCCAGAAGCCTCGATCCTCTTCACTCCTCCTTCTCTCACAATGATTTGCATCCTCTCTCTTTCTTTTATTTTGATTTTGCTCATGTCTGAGTAGATTTGTAGTTTCAGGGGTTTGGATTGTAGTCCTAAACTTTGTTTGATTATGCACATGGATTGATTCTGATTGTTATTTCGTGTTTCTTTGATTCTTGTATTATTTGTGATTGCTTGATTGATTCTTGATTGTCTACTGTTGAATGCCTTTGGTATTTCTTCTTGTAATAAGGCTTTCACATTCTTGCAAATTAGGTTAAGTACTTGAGGTAGGTCTGAGATCCGAAAGGTTAGGTCAATAGTAGCCGAGAGGTGAAATTTCCACTTGTTCCACTTGTGGATACCTTTAGTAAACAGAACTGAGAACTTAGGTTTAGATCAAACAGCTTGATTAAATCTAGGAAGGTGAAATTGCATTTCCAAACCAGGTCTGCTAAGCCAACACATGAGAGTTGAGGTTTAGTGACATTAGGTACGGTCAATCTAGCCTTACACGACTTAAACAACCAGTTTCTAACATGTGCAGACTCAGCTCAATGAGCCATGCGGGTCGCGTGAGTTAGCACGCGGGTCGCATCACAAGGGTCGCGTACGAGAGTACGCGAGTCGCGTGAGAGGTCCAGAGCGCTTGAGGTCCACGCGGGTCGCATGCGAGAGCATGCGGGTCGCGTCACAAGGGTCGCATATGAGAGTATGCGGGTCGCGTGGCAGGTCCTGAGCAGCAAAGTTGAAGATGAAATCTGAAACCCTTGAAACGCCCTTTTATACAATAGTACAAAACACAAACATTTAATTGATTTTTCTGTTCATACATTGTTCATTACACTTGTTCATAAAATTGTTCATTTCATTTGTTCATACATTCGTTACAAAACTTAGGAATAGTCAAACACACACAACCTTTACACTTCTAGTACCTAACTAGGAAGAGTAGAAGAATTTAGAAAGTGAGTCGTCCCTGTGGATCGATACCCGACTAAACTTCACGACAGGATTGTGCACTTGCGATCTGAGTCGAAGGTTTACAAGGTTTAAACTCTACAGATCCGTCTGTAGTGAAACTTTGTTCACCACTTTTGGCAAGAACAAGTTTTTGGCGCCGTTGCCGGGGAAGGCAATCATTTTCTGAATTTTTGCTTTTCATAGTTAATCTAGATTTTAATCTGTATCTTTTCTTTTATTTTTTATTTGACTTTCTTTCTTTCCTCTTTTTCAGGAACACTCTGGCTTTCAAACTCAAGGACGATTACCATCTGAGGAGCTCGAGAAACCATGGATCTAATGTACAACATGGCAACAGACCAACATTGGTTTGGCCGCGACAGTTCTCGAGCTGAAGGAGGCAACCGATCCAAATCTGATCAGATCGCAGCTCTATATGCTAAAGCTGCCAAGCTAGAGGAGGCCATAGAGAGGTATTCAATCAAAATGAGCGTGAAGGCAGCCAGTAACCGTCAACCACAACCATGTGTTATGTGTGGGGACAGGAGACACTCTTACGAGTATTGCCCACTGGCAGATTGGGATGAGGAACCGGAGCAGGACGGCTATCTCAGCAACACCAATTGCAATTTCTATGACACTGCACCATTCGATAACTTGAACAATTGCGTATTTCAATCCGATCCACCCGAGCCGTACATTGATCCCGCTGAGAGCGACTTCATGCATGAGCAAGGGAAGATGAACCAGATGATGTGGGAACAGTTGTAGAGCATGTCCACTCAGATGGCTGCTCAACAAACTCAGATGGCTGCTCAAAACAAGTTGTTGGAGCAGTTGAGCCACATCGTCGCCTCACGCCAACCTCTGCCAGCTCAGCCAGAATGCGAAGGACCAGCCCAGCCAACAAACCAGACCGCACTGCACACGGGCCGCATCAAGGACACGCGCCCCGCATCACCACCTGAAGAACATGTGAACACGGGCTGCGTAACTGACACGCGGGCCGCGTTGAAGGAGGCTGACAACCTGGAAGAACCTAATGCGACCCGCACTACACCTGATGCGACCCGCATCAAGGCCCAGACAGAGCAGCTGATTCCTGAGTTCAAGCCTCTGCTAGCTAACTTCAGCTGTGAGTTCCTGCAACCAGAACCTTTCCCAACTAACTTCAGGTATGAGTTCCTGGACCCAGATAGATCTTGTTCTGTGATCATAAGTGCAGATCTTAAACCCGATCGGACTGCTACGCTCTTGGAGAAATTGAATGCTCACAAAAACGCGATCGGGTGCTCGATCAAGAACTTGACAGAAATCTTGCGGATTCTTCTGATGCAAGAGTTTGATCGCATGGTTCGTATACCTCAGAAGTGGGTGCTCCCACCAGTGCCACCTGATCCATTCCTCCACCAACCAGTGAGGTAGCCCAAGCCCGTTCGTTTAGATTAGTTAGACATTAGATTAGTTAGATAAGTTGTTTTCCATTTACAAAATCCCAAAAAGTTAACCATGACGCGACCCGCGTGAGATCTCACGCGACCCGCGTCACCTCGGATAGATGGCATTGAAGAGGCGCGTCGAAACGTTGCGGGGTCCCTTTTTAGCCCGCATCCCCTTCCCTCTCTTCTCAACTCAACCAAATCACTCCTTCTCCTTTTCCTTCTACAGTAGATCCGACCCCCCTTCTCTTCGCCAACTTTGCTCTATCCTGTAGCCCCCTCCTCTCCGTTTGCTCTCTCTCGGCTGCCAGCACCACTAGCAACCTCTCTCCTTATGGCGGACCTCAGGTAAGTTCCTACGCTCTTCTCTTTGTTCATTCGGTCGCTACATTGTCTGTCTTCGTCCAATCTTAGTCTTAGGTGAGTCAGCCATGTCGCCTCCGTCCAAAACCTAACTAGTCCACGCGACCCGCGTTCTGAGCCACGCGACCCGCATCAGAATTCACGCGAGCCGCTTCAAAAACCACGCGACCCGCGTCAGATCACACAGAGCCGAACAATGAATCGAGAGCGTCGCTCCAAACAGGCCCAAGATCGCCGGCAGCTGCGTAGCCGTGCCCAGCCACCACCTGCACGCGCTCCTTCTCCACCAGTCTGAGCGTTATGATTCTGAGGACTCCCACCATCTCTCTGGGGACTACACTGATAGGGCTGACGACCATCAGACCACATCCTTCCGCATCCCTACTCGCCGCATGTTCGAGCACTTCGAGTCTTTGCGCTCAAAGAAGTTCGAAAACACGCGCCGAGTTGACATGACCACCCTCTGCGCATTCGGAGTTAAGGAGGACTTCCTGCTTCTCACTGGTAGGATCGGCTTCACCCCCGCCTTCTGGGCTATCGACCACCCTGCCTACGAGAGACTCACACTTGAGTTTCTCTCCTCTCTCCAGCTCAAGGAGGATAACCAGGGCAACCACTCCCGCCACTACATCAAGTTCCTCCTCCGTGGTCAGCCTCACCGCGTCCCACTCATTCAGCTCCGCGAGTGGTTCGGTTTCCAGCCGGATCCCCAGACCTCATCTCTTGAGTTCCGCATGGGCCTGGACAGGCACCATTTCTGGAGCTTAGTGTCCGGCTCAGTACCAGGGGCTGTTAACAAGACGGACTTCAAGAGCATCAACATTCCTCACCCTTCTCTTCGCTGCATCCAGCGCATCCTTGCTGTCACTATCTTTGCGCGTGGCGACACAGTCTCCCGTGTCAATGTTGAGGATCTCAAGCTTCTGGATCACATGCTCCGGCCAGACGGAGAGATAGAGCGGCCCGACCTGATGCTCCTCATGATCCACCACTGGCTTGATCTTCAGCGCTCCACGAGGACCGGAGGCACCATCCCCATCGGTGCCTATGTCACGCACATTGCTGAGCACTTAGAGATACCGACCATAGGTGATACACTCTGCAGAGGTCCACGCGTCCTGGATGTCGAGGCCTTCCGTTCGGCGAACTTTATCACGATCAAAACACATTGTGGCCGCCGCATTGGTTACCTTTGGCGCATGCCAAACGGCTCCCCTCAGTACAGGCTACCCGTCCAGAGAGGAAAGCGGACCCGGACCCGGACCCAGAGAGAAAAGCGGACCCGGACCCAGAGAGGAAAGCGGACCCGGTTCTCCTTTCTTCTTCTCTCGATCTGTCTCTTCCTTTGTTTCCGCCGCCCCTTTTTCACCTTTTCTCTTCGGCCGGAGGTGTGGATGGAGGAACCAGCACTGGTCCCTATCGTGGCCCTCCTTTTTGCAGTTATCGCACCTTACCAAGCTGCTGTTGGCTCCCCGCACATCCCCCTGTGAGATCAGTTTAGGGTTCCTGTTCTGGTTCCGGTTCTGATTGTGGTGGTGTGCAAGAAAGGCTTGGTTCACTATTCATGCCCTTTCTTCTCGACTCCTCTCTTTGCACTGTGGCTACAATGCTTGAAAGAGAGGGGAGCTCGGGTGCCATAAGAATCTGAGCCCGAATTGGTTCAAAACTGGCGTCTAGCCCCGCCAAATAGGTGTAGATGCGCTCAAATTCTACCCTATCTTGAAGAATTTTTGGATCGCTAGATGGTGGCAAGTAAACAGATAACTCATCCCATTTTTTTTTCAAATTCCCATAGTACTCGGTATTTGACCTATTTTGTTGTTTTATTTGAGCAATTTCTTGCTTGATCTGAAAAATGTGTGCACAGTTTTGTTGGTGCCCAAACATTTCTTTGACTGAATCCCACATTTCTTTGGCGGTATTTGAAAACAGAAAAGTTTCACTTATGTTTGGTTCCATGGAATTAAGGAGCCATGAACAAACAATATCATTATTCATTTGCCACTGTTCTGTTGCTTGAGGGTCAGCCTCACCTACTTTTGGGGTTTCTGATTTTTTTTATCTTACCATTGATATAGCTTATTTTACCTCTGCCGCTGAGAGTCAGTGATACCGATCTTGCCCATGACAGATAGTTGTTGCCATTGAGTAGAGTGGCTGTGAGCCTCAGGTTTGGATTAGCGTCGCCATTGAGCGACTGTTGACCACCTGTTGTTGCTTCTGCCATTCTTATTGCGGCTGTGTGTGTTGGTGTTGCTTCTGCCATTCTAGGGTTTTGTGATTTTTGTTCTCAGGTCTTTTAGACCTGCTCTGATACCATATTGGATTTGAGAAGAAATGAAAATATGAATTTTATTGATTTGTTGTGTTTTACAGTCTATACTCAAGGCCTAATATAGGCTGAGAATGTTATAGCCGTTGGCTATTTGCCTAAATTACAATATTCTAGATTTTGTCTAATCTCAGGAAATTATGCTAGGTACTAAATTAAGCATAACAGCTAATTTTTGATGCTAGCCTAATTTCCTTCCTAAACGGTCAATGATGATTTTCTAAGACCTAAACTCTATTTCTCAACAATACATCTATTCGTGAGGCTCCATCCGCGCTTGTTTAAGTTATCCACAGTAAGAATCTTATTGAACAATATTAACCATGCGAAGACTTTAAATCTTGGTGGCACTTTAAGTTTCCAGATTCTTCTTACCTTATTTTCAATTCTTGGACTATCCATCAATGCTTTGTAAGCCGATTTGCATGTGAAGTTTTCCGTTGCTGTCCATGAATAGTGGTGTTTTCAAATATGTTTTTCTTAACATAGATTTTTCTATCTGGAAAAAGTAAATCGCAGTTAATATTTTATGATTTGATGTGAACAACGATTTTTCAGAGTAGTTATAAGGATGACAAAATGTAAATTCCAAAAATAATAAAAGAAAAAAATACATAATTCTAAACTGTGATTATATATAGGACAGTGCTACGGTGCTATGCATATATATAAGGGGCCCTCCGTGCTACGGCTCACTTTTTGAGTTTTCAAAATCCTAACGGTCGATCCGAACCGTTCAACATGATCTCCATATGAATATGTACTTGCAAACCAAATTTTACATTTTTTAGAATTTTTTTACTATTTATTAAGCCACTTTGAAAATCACTGATCCAATGGTCCAGCAGATTTTACTGTTGTGTACAAATAACTGTTTTTTAAAGTGGCTTAATAAATAGTAAAAAAATTCTAAAAAATGTAAAATTTGGTTTGCAAGTACATATTCATATGGAGATCATGTTGAACGGTTCGGATCGACCGTTAGGATTTTGAAAACTCAAAAAGTGAGCCGTAGCACGGAGGGCCCTTATATATGCATAGCATGCTAGCCAATTCCTATATATATATATATATATAGAGTATGGCTAATGTGCTTCCTCTAGAACTTCGGTCTCGTGCTTCCGGGGGCATATCTTAGTGTTTGATGTTCAAACAACAAATTCAAACCGTTAGATGTTCAATCTATATTAAAATGTACTTATATATATATATATTTTTTTTTTTTGACAAAAAACACTATAAAAACTTTAGGAGGTGTGTGGATGCATTGCTTTTAAAGATGAGAATTTTGTAACATAGATATAAATTCATACATTTTTTGTAACCATAAGATAATAACTCATAATTTTGAAATATAACGATTAAAATGTAACATAAAACTTTATTTTAAGTATCATCCATGGAAATGAATAATGATGAAATTAATTACTTAACTATTCATCGAATGACTTGAACTTTGTAGCAGTCTATATTTAACATCATTTGATGAAACATGGAATGATATTCAAATTGCACGAGAGAGGGACCCAAGAATCAATAACATGATCAAACATGTGCATGTAGTCGGAAAAAACTTGCACATAACTTTTTAATCATGTATAACATATATATATATTGAAACCGTAGTTCAAGTATAGATAATATGAAAAAACAGACTAGAGTTGTGAGATTGCTTAAAATCGTGTTATTTACAACATTATGTTTTGCTACATGGAAAAATGAAGTTATTTTTTATTAGATATTCTGAATTTTTTTTTTGGTCGATAGACCAAGGAGCCGCAGCCGACATTTTTATTAATATCCAAAGTTTAATACAAATTATTAATTATACCCGGAGTTCAAAATTTTCGCTAAAAATACTCAAACCGGCCAGAAAATGGCCGGTTTACGCCCCCCCCTAAACCGGCCATTTTCTGGCTGGTTTACTCTTTTTTTTTTTTAACCCGCAAAAACCCCTATATATACCCATTTTTCTCTCTCCTCTCACAATTCTCTCATCTCTCATCTCTCAACCGAATTCTCTCTTCTTTGAGGTAAATTTTTTTTTTATCTAATTTAATTTTTAATTTATTTATTTTAGGGTTTAGGATTTAGGGTTTAGGTGTTAGAATTTAGAGTATATTGTTGTAATTTAGTGTAAATAGCTAAATTGACCAATATTTAGTGTATTTTGGTCCTTTTTACCAGAATTAGGCTGATTTAGCGTAATTTTACCGAAATTAGCACGGTTGACCAATATTTAGTGTATTTTGGTCATTTTTACCATAATTATGCTAATTAAGCTTAATTTTACCGAAATTAGCACAGTTGACCAATGTTTATGGTATTTTGGCATTTTTACCATAATTAGACTAATTAAGCTTAATTTAGTGTCATTAGCACGGTTGACCAATATTTAGGGTATTTTGTTTTTTTTTACCATAATTAGGCTAATTAAGCGTAATTTTACCAAAATTAGCACAATTGACCAATATTTAGGGTATTTTGGCCCTTTTTACCATAATTAGACTAATTAAGCGTAATTTAGTGTAATTAGCACGGTTGACCAATATTTAGGGTATTTTGGTTTTTTTTACCATAATTAGGCTAATTAAGCGTAATTTTACCGAAATTAGCACAATTGACTAATATTTAGGGTATTTTGGCCCTTTTTACCATAATTAGGCTAATTAAGCGTAATTTAGTGTAATTAGCACAGATGATCAATATTTAGTGTATTTTGGTTACTTTGACCATAATTAGGCTGATTAAGCGTAATTTGACCGAAATTAGTGCAGATGACCAATATTTAGGGTATTTTGGCATTTTTAACCATAATTAGGCTAATTAAGCGTAATTTAGTGTAATTAGCACAGTTGACCAATATTTAGGGTATTGTGGCCCTTTGTACCATAATTAGGCTAATGAAGCGTCATTTGACCGAAATTAGCACGGTTGACCAATATTTAGGTTATTTTGGCCTTTTTTACCATAATTAGGCTAATTAAGCGTAATTTTACCGAAATTAGGTTATTTTAGACATCAGGATGTCTAGAGCACGGCCAGTAGTGGACGAGCCGATCAGTACCAGCAGCACGGAGCACATCAGTCCTCTCCTGTGGATTCCCCACAGCGAGCACCGAGTCTCACTAGCTTCTCGTGAGGTACGTTCATTTTCTTAGATTTTCTTTAAATTTTGTTGGGTTTAAATTTTATTATGCTATCACCATGCGGAATACATTTTTCAACGCAGGACATGGGTCTGTTGGATGTGAAGTTGCGGTGTCCTCACATGCAGTATTACGATATGATGGCCCCGTACCTCATCAGCCTGGGTCTCTACCAGGTTGTGGACATCGTGCGGACAGAGAAAAGCATCATCAATGCTTCTCTCATCGCTGGACTGGTGGAGCGATGGCGTCCCGAGACGCATACGTTTCACATGCCATTCGGAGAGATGACGGTGACTCTCCAGGATGTGAGTGCTCTTTGGGGTTTGCCTATCCATGGCACACCAGTCTGCGGCGTCTCTGACAGCACCAGATTCAGAGGTGATGTCGATGAGTTGTTGGGAGCTGATCCGGACTATATCATTGGGGACCATGGGAGGTCCAAATTTCATTTGCAGATGATGAGGTTACAATAGCACTTCAACACAGGTCTCTCGGCAGATTCCACCGCGCTGGAGATTCAGAGGTAAATTTTATAACTTGTTTCTATTAATCAATTTATAATACGAGGATTATATTAGAATTTTTATATGTTTTGTATTGCAGATATACACGGGGCTACGTGATGGACCTTTTTGGTTCTGTCATGTTTCCTGATTCCAGCGGTGACCATATGCCGATGATGTATCTACCGCTGGTGCGAGACCTTGAGCAGCTGGAGCGATACAACTGGGGTGGAGCTGTCCTGGCGTATCTGTATTCCCACCTGTGCCGTAGTAGTGAGGTAAGTCACTAACTCTTAATTTAGCGTAAATTATTTAATCAATCAATCCATCAAAATACACTGACGTCTAATGTTCTTGAAAATGCAGCCGAGTGTGAAGCAGATGTACGGGCCGGTGCTCCTGCTTCAGCACTGGTCGTGGTCACGGCTACCGGTGGGCCGTTCTATCCCCAATGCGGCGCCGCAATGGGGCGAGCCGGATATATGGAGATGTCCGGCATACGACAAGAAGTGGCACGGTGGCCACAACTACCAGAATCGGACCCACGGTGCTACCGTTGGGATCAGGCCAGTCCGGTCAGAGATCCAGAGTTTGCCATCCGTTCTAGTTGAGTGGACGCCCTACGAGCAGTTCTACTTGGAGCACCTCTTGCCGGTCACGGTGATTGACCAGCAGGAGCAGGCGATGTGGTTCTACCGAGGTCCACTCATACACTTCTGGACAGTGGAGCACCATTACCCAGATCGGGTGCTCCGCCAGTTTGATCGACCGGCATTTATTCCCGCAGACCCATCTTTGCCGATGCACACGCACAGACACCTGCACAGGTAAGTCGTAGTCTATTGTCAAATTTCTCATATTACTTGATGGCTTTGTATTGCAACTAACGTCTTCCTTACAGGATGAACCACCGAGGGCGGGTGGATAAGGACTGGTGCACTCATTTTGATGCATACTGCGGGACAGCCCAGGATCCTCAGTATCTGGACTTCTATCATGAGCCAGATTCGATTCAGCAGACCCAGGGAGATCCCCAGTTGAGGTACGATACTTGGTACATGCAGATCTGCATGGCCAGTGTCTATCTGCGGGGCGATTACGGTGCCCATCTCCGCGACATGATCCAGACTGATGATGGTTACCATCCTAACGGCCGTTCATTCGCTCGCAACGTAAGTCACCTAAAACTACATAGTTTTTCTCTAACTTAATAGTTCATCAATGTTTGATCTGACATGCCAATTTTGTTTCAGCTTTTGGCGGGAATCAAGGAGTGCGCTCATAGGATCTCCACGATGGGCAAGAAGAACTGGCGATATCTTGGGTACCGCATCCTCAAGAAAAATGCAAATGCGGTTGAGGATGCCGGGCACGGTGGGAAGATCATCACGATGCTGTGAGACGCCGGAGAGAACATCAACTGGCGTGAGATAAATTCGACCGAGCCTGACCCAGAGCCGATTATTGGACAGGAGTTCCCACCTTCTCCCGATTTGCATCCAGAGTGGGACTACCATGATTGGGTATTGTTCGGCGTTGGGTGGCAAGCATGGTACGACGAGCATGGACGTCTGGTGCAGCCTTATGTATGTCATACTTCAGTATCTGTCAGGTTTTAATAAATTTCTTCATTCATATCAAATTTAATAATTTATGTGTATGATTGCAGGGTCCGGCAGAGATGCCGCCACAGCCACCACCTGCGGAGACCGATACTTCTTATATGGAGTCCCTCTCGTACAGTCTTCAGGACTACTACGGGATAGCCGATGATGAGTTCAGCTCGGCACCGAGGGTACCCCGATATGGCACATAGATGCCGCATGATGGAGAGGCGAGTGGTAGCGGGTCTCATACTCAGCCTGCCTTTAGGACTGAGTTCCCTGCATCTACCTTTGGTACACCTCCGCCAGTACCGACAGTCCCTACAGGTGATGCCATATGGGATACCGCCGATCAGATACTCAGGTCTGCCGATGACCCCGAGAGAGACCGAGCCTGGCCGCGCTGGCGCCGGGCGAACGCCGGAGTACCGCCTCAGCGATATTCCCCCTCTCCGTTTTAGTTGTATTTTTACTAGTTTTGTACTATTTATATTTGATATGCTATTTATGTTTGGTATATTTGGATTATCCTATATTTTGGTTCTTGTGTATGTGTGCTTTTATGGTACTATTTTTATATTTTACAAATAAAAAAATTATCATCATAATGCTAAACAGAAAATATTACAAAATTAAAATAGTAGCACAACATAAAAAATAAACAGAAAAATATGTTAAACAGCAAAAATAAACTCATCAAGATTAAACCGACATTTTTATTAATATCCAAAGTTGAATAAAAAGTTTGAAAACCATCGTCTGGGGTTTCAAAAGTTTGAGCTTAGTCAGAAAATCATCATCTGGGGTTTCAAAAATTTGAATATGAAAATGTGATCACGCCTTGGTTGTAATTAACCAAAAAAAAGGCTGAAATTTTGTAAAAATAAATAAAATATGAAAATAATGCAATTAAGTCAAAATTCACCCTTTATCTATCATTTTACTTTCGAAACGTATCATGTTATAAATTATTTTGAAAAAAAAATCGATTATAAATCGTAAATTATAGAATAACGTATATCATGTAGTTATAAGAGTATATGTGCTATATTGTTTTATGGCGATATTTTTCTGTGAATTAATACCCGACATTTTTATTAATATCTAGAAGTTGAATAATGCGGGTTAAAAAAAAAAAAAAAAAAGAGTAAACCGGCCATTTTCTGGCCGGTTTGGGTATTTTTAGCGAAAGTTTTGAACTCCGCGTATAATTAATAATTTGTATTAAACTTTGGATATTAATAAAAATGTCGGGAGCCGCAGCCCTGGTGTCAATATGACAAAGGGGAGAGTAGTGCTGCTCTGGTCTATAATCAGATGTGATGGAAATCAATCAATGCTATCCTCAAAATTCTTGCCGTATGAAAAAATTGCAAAAAGAGACAGTAGTGCTGCACTTTTTATGGAAATTAAATGGAAGCCATCTGGAATAGAAAATAATAAGGCACCAGAAAATGATAATAAGAAATGAGCTGTCATTTTTCTCAATTCAATTCAAAATGAGCAGTCAATACGCAATACTTGATTAGTGAAGGCTCTCTACATTAATTCATAATGGACAAGTCTTCTGTGAAACTTACGGTCACATTTTGAAATCAGTTGAATTATTGTTTCCCGTTGATTAGTCAAGACTCTCTAGATTAATTCTGTCCGCATATATTCTTTACAATTGCAATCACTCTACATCAGTTTCTCTACTCTCTTTTTCTAAGAAGGTCACTAATAACTACATTCCCTTTCATTTCTCTTTCACAATAAATTGTGGACCCTTCAATTATTCTATATATTCAAATATTCTTCAATGCACTATTATTTTTGGAATATTATAATTTCATATTTACTTTAACTTTTTCTTGTTCTACTTAAAGAGAAAAAAAATGCAAATAAATATAAATTTATAAGTGAATCTCTATGCTTTTGTTGATTGCAATTCAGGCAGGTTTATTTATACTTGACTTTTCCTAAAGAAGAAAAAATGTCAAAATAAAGAACAATAAATATATTTTTTACAATAAAAAAAAGAAAACTGACACAAAATAACAAAAGCTTTGATGGGTACCAGAGCAATTATCCTCTTACCTCTCTGTTTTCTCCATGTTAACAGCTTCAATTTTCACTGAACAGAGTAGCTATCCTTCACAGTTTAATATTGTTTTACTCAAATTTAGTCAACAAGATTGATCACTTCATATACCTAAGAGTTAATAGTTATGTGCCTATTTGATCTAGCAAGTTTTAACTCACATGTTGTTAATCAATAATCACTTATTCTACAATTCAACAAAATTATGTTTCTGAGTAATATCTTTATTTTGTAACGGTTCATATTTATCGGCATTTGTCCAAACATAATTTTTCTTTAAGTTTGTGAGTACTTATATCAAATTGCACAAAAGTAATATTTTTTTTTTTTATGTTTTTCTTAAGTTTTTTGCTTTTGTTATTGCAATTAAAGCAGGTGTATTTATACTTTTCTTTTCCTAAAGAAGAAAAATGTCAATAAAAAGAACAATAAATATATTTTTTGACAAGAAAAAGGAACAACTGACATGAAATAACGAAAGCTTTGATGGATACCTGAATAATTATCCTCTTACGTCTTAACAGCTTTAATTTTCACTGAACAGAGTAGCTATCCTTCACAGTTTAATATTGTTTTACATTTCGTCAAGGAGATTTATCAAAGAGTTAATAGTTTTGTGCCTATTTGGTCTAGCAAATTTTAACTTACATGTTGTTAATCAATAATCACTTATTCCACAATTCAACAAAATTATGTTCCAGAGTTATATCTTTATTTTGTAACGGTTCATAAAAATTATGCCCTGGAAAATAGATTTAAAAGTAGTGAGAATTGCTTTGTTACATCGAAAGGAAAATTTATTTTTTTAAAAGATATTATGATTTTTTGTGTGGATAAGAACAAGAAAGAGAGAAAGAGCAAGGAGCCACAGCCCTGGTGTGGTGTCAATGTGAGAAAGGATGCTTCCCTTCCAAAAAATAACTCCTCTAGTCCATATTCATATGCAATGGGAAATGAATCAATACTATAACCAAAATTCTTGCCCTATTGAAAAAGCAAGCTGATACCAGTACCCGTGCTACAGTACTCGCATTGTACCCACACCATAACTACCATAACTATCATAACTATCTTGGGGGACCGTAAAAACTTCAGCACAATTTTTTTTCCTAAAGTATTAATACATATGCAATTAAGTATTTATACCTATGAGGGGAACAATTTTTACGTAAATAATGTCTCACCAACCAAATCTCCCAAACATACCCACACCATAAATATCTGTGGGGGGACCACTCAAATTACATGAGGGGCCATACATGTTTTTAGAGGTCAATTTTTTTTCTCCGTTCAATCTCGTCATATTAATATCAAGTACTGCAAGTATTTATATCTCTGCACTGAAGTATTTATACCTCTGTGGTCAACTATTTTTGTTAGAGGAAGGTTGACGCGGGGACGATTGTGTTAGGTTGATGCGGTGATACGGGGTCCCACTACTTCATTAGAGGAAGGTTGATGCGGAGACGATTGGGGGACTGGAAAAGAGATGAGCATAACAAGTTACGCATCAAAGTATTAATATTTTATTTTTGAAGTGTTAATATCTTATCTTCCAAGTATTTATATCTATGAAAGTTGACGCGGGGACAAGTGCGGGGACTGATAAAAAGGGACCATATAATTAGTGAAGATCATAGAGGAAGAGTGTTGCACAAATTTTAGAATAATAATTAGTTGGGACCATATAATTAATGAGAACCATAGTACATAATTTCTCTAAATGGAGTGCGGGGATTTTGAAGGTACATGAGTGAGAATACTCAAATAATTATTCATTGAAAAAATGCTAAAGGGAGAGTGTAGTGCTGCACTCTATATGGAATTCAAATGGTGGGGTTGCCAACTGGAATAGAGAAAAATATGTCACCTTTAAATTGGAAATAAGAAATGAGTTATCAGTTCACTTTAAAGGAGTAGTCAATAGGCAATAATTGACTGGAAAAGTCTTCCGTAAAACTTACGTTTCCATTTTAAAATCAGTTGAATTATTGTTGCCCGTTGATTAGTCAAGGCTCTCAACATTAATTCTGTTCACATATATTTTCTTGAGTGAGGCTATATATGGTGCTATGCATAGCACAGATGGCTAGTGTACTACAACTCAATATGATACTTTTTAAAATCCTAACGGTCGATCCGAACCGTTCAATGTGATATCCATATGAATATGCACTTGCAAACTAAATTTTATATTTTTTTTAATTTTTTTACTATTTGTTTAGATAGGTAGAAAAATCAGTGTTTTCTGAAAATTCTAGACCATCAAAATTCTACCTATCTAAAAAAATAGTAAAAAAATTCGAAAAAATATAAAATTTAGTTTGCAAGTACATATTCATATGATTATCACATTGAACGGTTCGGATCGACCGTTAGAATTTTAAAAAGTACCATATTGAGCCGTAGTACACTAGTCATCCGTGCTATGCATAGCACCATAGCCTCACTCTATTTTCTTTGCAATTGCAATCATTCTACATAAGTCTCCCTATCTCTTCTTTTCTAACATAGTCATTATTACATTCCCTTTCATTTCTCATTCACAATAATTCTGGTCCCTAATCGGATGTAATGCAAAATCAATCTATCCTATCCCCAAAATTAGTGCCGTATGGAAAAAATGCCAAAATGAGGGAGTAGTGCAGCACTTTACATGGACTTCAAATGGTGGGGTTGCCAACTGGAATAGAGAATAATATGGCACCTCAAAATGGTAATAAGAGAAGAGCATTCATTTTCCCCTAGCGTAGCCAATACGCAAAACTTGACTGGACAAGTCTTCCGTGGAGCATACGGTGGCATTTCAAAATCAGTTGGATTATCCATCACACTGATTAGTCAAGTCTCTCCACATTGCAATCACTCTACATCAGATTCCCCATCTCTTCTTTTCTATTAAGGTCATTACTACATTCCCTTTCATTTCTCCTTCACAATAAATTGTGGACCCTTCAATTATTCTTCTATGCACATTTTTTTTCGTATATTATTATTTTACACTATGACCATATTTACTTTATTTTTCTTATTCTATTTGAAGAGAAAAAAATGCAAATAAATTTAAATTTAAAAGTGAATTTCCTTGCTTTTGTTGATTGCAATTCACGCATTGTATTTATACTTGACTTTTCCTAAAGAAGAAAAAATATCAAATGAAAAAAAAAAACAATTCACGAGATAGACATGATGTTTAATTATTTGATACAAAATAAGTACTTCTTCCCTTTGCCCCACTTGCAGGTTAATATTACAAGACCAAAGACCTTATATTCTCCTCTCTCCATCTCCTCTGTTTTTTCTGTTAAGTCTGTCCATCCTCTGCTCAATTTATTTTCTCCTCTAAAACGTGGGGTTGAGGAAAAGTTTGGTGATTTGACCCAAAAAAAGTAGAATAACAGGTGGGGAGTGAAGACGGGGAATGAATCAAATTAATCCAGGTGTTGAGGTGGGATTGAGGAAAAGTTCGATCGGTTCGGTTGATGTTGTTTTTAGAAATTATAAACCGAACCGAATTACGGAAACCGAATAACACTAAAAATTAAACCGAACCGGACTAATTTAACCAAAACTGAACCATTTAAACTGAACTTTATCAGTTCGGCTAAAAACCAAATAAACCGAACCATTTGAACATCCCTACCCTCACATGGCTCCACTCACCCATATTCTCGCAATCGCACTCTTAATCTCCTATTACAGTTCTACAATTCTGGGGCTTGGAAAACAAACTAATTTGAAAGATTGTCGCCCATTCAGATGCAGCAAGAATGGACCCATAATCAGGTTCCCACTACAGCTCGACACCATGCACCTCACTGTGGCTATGAGCCTATGACACCCTCATCCTCTCTTGCTTAGGCGGCAACACGGTGTTAAGCCTCCCCTATTCTGGTGACTACAACGTGACATCAATAGACTATAAAAACTCAATGCTTGCGATAACAAGACACTCGTGGACCCTTAATTATTCATGGTCTCAAATTGCCGAGCCCAATGTAACCGGCTCTCTCTTCTTTATTCATTCTCAGATAGATGTCAGTTGGTTTGATTGCTCAGACGTGCTCACCTCTTTCTCAGAAGATGAGTATTTAGCCGGTCCTATCTTGTGCCTCGGGTTTGAAGGCCACTTCATCAATGTGGCCTGGGCTTATACACAGATCAATACCGTGCTATATTTTTGACGTATTTTATTATTTTATCTTTGTTTTTTTTGCTACAAATCAAGCAGGATCGAAAGCTATCCCCGCTAATTAATAGCCCTGTCAAAATAGAAAGAATTTTCTATTCAAATTCTTAGAAAGAATTTTCAGAATCAGCAGTCTTTGTAACATATTGTATATATGCAGTTAGCCATAAGTGGTAAAATCAAACTCCATATAAGAAAAACCAAACAGACAACAGAAACAAGCGTAAAATGTAAGGACTAAGGAAAAAATACTTATCAATTATATAAGGACTAAGGACTAAGGAAATGTCGTCACATCACAATTATTACGTTTGAAAATTCTTCTCAAGGAATAATAGACTGCTAATTCTGAAAATTCTCTTCGAAGACCGAGTGAGTCTTCGCATTTCACTCTCAGTCTGAGTCTTTGTTGTAACGATTAAAGGCTAACATTGCCGATAAGGCCTTCTCGTCTTCACCTTGTTTGCACCCACGAGATATATGTATATGGTGGGGACCACTAAGGAGTGACTAATTATCAATTTGCAGCCTCAGCATAAAAAATGACATAGCAGAGTTTTAGCACAGTGTGAGCTCCTAAATCTTTCCCTTTAAACCACAAATATACATGGCGTTAGAGTTTTACCACAATTATCTAATTAAATTTGTAATATGTAATAACTAATGCCGCATGCACCCTCAAATTATTGCATCGAACATTAAGTTTGACAAAGACCTCTGGTAGGCTCTCAATTTTTGAATGAATACACCGATAATACACCGATTCATTCTTAAGATTGAAAATAGTCACAAAAATGACGACACTAATTTTTTTAAATTTAATGTTGTATTTTTTCTATATTTTTTTTGTAATTTATGCTGCAATTTTAATTGATACTTGTATAATAGTTTTTTTTTGGGAGATTGATCCGTATTTTCATGTTAAGAATAATGTCCAGAAAATAATAATATTTGGCAAACTTTTAAGATAATAAAAATGAGCCAAAACTGATAGTCTCTATCAGGGTTTCAAAAAAAAATGTGCCGAAAATTATAAGAATATGACATTCAAGAAATACCGTGCTCTCTATAAAATATGATATCTTTGAATAATTTCCAACAAATGTTGATTTCATATGAAGGGATATTTTTTTTTTTTGGAAAAATTAAGGTTTTTAGTGAAGATACTGCTTTGATAGTCGCAACTACTGATGATAAGGTATATATGGAAAAAGATAATCCTTAACAAGTTAAGATAATCTCAACTGCTCAATTCTCTGTTCTCTCCATTCTCTATTTCTCGTCTCCCTTTTGGTTCTCTAGGTTGTTCTCCCCTCACATGGCTCCACTCACATATGAAGTTGGCTATAAGTGGTAAAATCAAACTCTGTATAAGAAAAACAAAACAGACAACTCAAAACAAGCTTAAAGTGTAAGGACTAAGGAGAAATTTCTTATCAAGAATTGTCGTCACATCACAATTAATACGAGTCTTCTTCTAAAGAAATAATAGACTGCTATTTCTGAAAATTCTTTCTGAAGACCGAGTAAGTCTTTACATTTCGCTCTCATTGTGAGTCTCAGTCTGTCTTCGTTATACCGATTAAAGTCTGAGGTTGTAACATTATCATAAAAAAGCCAGCAAAAATAATCCTAATTCCTTAGCCACAGGCCCACAGCCAAACACTTTTATCACAGCTATCAAATAAGTCTGTATTTATTAGTGTACCCTTGAATTATTGCACCGTATATATTAAGTTTAACTAAGACGTCTGTGGCCTGTGGGCTCCCAATTTATGACTGAACACACCCATTCATTTGTCAATTATAACTACTTTTTGTTGGAGAAATGTTGGATACAAATTTACAAAAATGCCACTAATTTTGATTTTTAACTTTCAATGCTGTGTGTGTTTTTTTTTTCTATATAATTATTTTTCTGTTGTACTTTAAGCTGCTACTTTAATTGATATATGCATAATAGTTTTTTTTGGCAGATCGATCCATATATTCATGTTAAGACCAGTATCTATAACATAAAAATAATGGCAAACTTTTAAGTTAATTAAGAAATATGTCCAGAATGCGTCGGTCTTTATCAAATAGAATAACTTTGAATAATTTCCAACAAATGGTGGTCTCATATGAAAGGAATTTATTTTAGAAAATTTAAGTTTTTTTTTTTTTTTTAATGTTTTTAAAGACTGGTTTGGTAGTGATGATTGCCATAAAGCATTTCTTCGGAGTGACCATTAACGGTAGAAGGTAAAATTTTTGGATTTGGTAATCTTAACATTTGATGATAAGGTATATATGGAAAAATAATATTCTTAACAACTTAAGATATATAGTATGTAAATAAAACTATTATTATTGAACGAACACAGATAGAACAATACCTCATCTGACCCGTATTGGATCCTGCTCAATTCTCAGTTCTCTCCATTCTCTATTTCTCGTCTCTCATTTGGTTCTCAACAGGGCAGAGCCAGACTTTCAAACTATAGGGGTCAAATACATATGAGGATCAATCATATAAAATTTTCTTTTAGAGAATGAGAATCAAATATAAAAATTTTCTTAAAAAATTAGAGGTCAATTACACAGTATCATAATATTTTACTCTAAATTATATAAAAACTTATATATAAATATAAAAAAGTTTAAAAAAATGGGGACCCCGATATCTCTTATGTAAATCCGCCTCTAGTTCTCTAGCTAAGTTTTTCTGATCCCCTCACATAGGGGTGTTCATCGGTTTGGTTCGGCTCGAACCGAAATAAAATAAGCAAACCAAAGTTTTGTTCGGTTTTCAAAAATAGAACCGAACCGACCGAATTAAAGTTATCAACCGGTTAAAACCGAACCGAAGTATAATCAATCATAATTCTCCTATATCACAGAAAATTAACAACGAAAGGCTTACTCTTAGAAAACTTTTTAACCATATAATTACAATAAGAACCCATTTGAAACAGGTAAAAAATAGAACCCATTCGAAATTGTTCCAAGTGCAGCAAGGATTCACCAAAGTACAATCCCAACTCTACAACACATTATGTAGATCTGAGAGGCTGCTTCTAAGTGCGTAAAGAGCATCTCCTTTAGAGTTAGAAGAGACTAAGCCTGTCCAATAGATCGCGAGTAGAGTAACAGGAGAAGCAACGAAGGGGAGAACTGATGTCACCATCTAGTGTTAGAGTTTCTGATTTTGGGGAGGAGTCTGTCAACTTGTCAAGGACGAAAGTTAACGTGGGGTTAGCTCGAGAGCGTGAAGACAGAGTCGGGACCGATGAGGCGGTGGAATTATTAGGTGGGGTTGAGGAAAAGTTTGGTGATTTGACCCAAGAAAAGTAGAATACCAGGTGGGGAGTGTAGACGCTGGGGAATGAATCAAATTAATCCAGATGTTCAGGTGGGGTTGAGGAAAAGTTCGGTCGGTTCGGTTGATGTTGTTTTTAGAAATTATAAACCAAACCGAATTATGAAAACCGAATAACACTAAAAACTAAATCGAACCGGACTAATTTAACCAAAAAACTGAACCATTTAAACCAAACTTTTTTCGGTTCGGTTAAAAACCAAATAAACCGAACCATTTGAACACCCCTACCCTCACATGGCTCCACTCACCCATATTCTCGCAATCGCACTCTTAATCTCCTATTACAGTTCTACAATTCTGGGGCTTGGAAAACAAACTTATTTGAAAGATTGTCGCCCATTCTGATGCAGCAAGAAGGGCCCCATAATCAGGTTCCCATTACGGCTCGACACCCATGAACCTCACTGTGGCTATGACACCCTCGTCCTCTCTTGCTCAGGCGGCAACACGGTGTTAAGCCTCCCCTATTCTGGTGACTACAACGTGACGTCAATAGATTACAAAAACTCAATGCTTGCGATAACAAGACACTCGTGGAGCCTTAATTGTTCATGGTCTCAAATTGCCGAGCCCAATGTAACCGACTCTCTCTTCTTTATTCCTTCTTCGATAGATGTCAGTTGGTTTGATTGCTCAGACGTGCTCACCTCTTTCTCAGAAGATGAGTATTTAGCTGGTCCTATCTGGTGCCTCGGGTCTGAAGGCCACTTCATCTATGTGGCCTGGGCTTATACACAGATCAATACCATTCAATATTTTTGACGTATTTCTAATTTTATCTTTGTTTTTTTGCTACAAATCAAGCAGGGTCGAAAGCTATCCCCGCTAATTACTAGCCTTGTCAAAATAGAAAGAATTTTCTATTCAAATTCTTAGAAAGAATTTTCAGAATCAGCAGTGTTTGTAACATATTGTATATATGAAGTTAGCCATAAGTGGTAAAATCAAACTCCATATAAGAAAAACCAAACAGACAACAGAAACAAGCGTAAAATGTAAGGACTAAGGAAAAAATACTTATCAAGAAATGTCGTCGCATCACAATTATTACGTTTGAAAATTCTTCTCAAGGAATAATAGACTGCTAATTCTGAAAATTCTCTCCGAAGACCGAGCGAGTCTTCGCATTTCTCTCTCAGTCTGAGTCTTTGTTGTAACGATTAAAGGCTAACATTGTAACGTTTGCCGATAAGGCCTTCTCGTCTTCACCTTGTTTGCACCCACGAGATATATGTACATGGTGGGGGCCACTAAGGAGTGACTAATTATCAATTTGCTGCCTCTTTCAGCATAAAAAATGACATAGCAGAGTTTTAGCAAGGTGTGAGCTCCTAAATCTTTCCCTTTAAACCACAAATATACATGGCGTTAGAGTTTTACCACAATTATCTAATTAAATTTGTAATAACTAATAACTAATAACTAATGCCGCATGCACCCTCAAATTATTGCACCGAACATTAAGTTTGGCAAAGACCTATGTTAGGCTCTCAATTTTTGACTGAATACACTGATAATACACTGATAATACACCGATTCATTCTTATGTTCGAAAATAGTTACAAAAATGACACTAATTTTTTTTAATTTAATGTTGTACTTTTTCTATAATTTTTTTGGAATTTATGCTGCAATTTTAATTGACATTTGTATAATAGTTTTTTTCTTTTTGGGAGATTGATCTGTATTTTCATGTTAAGAATAATGTCCAGAAATAAAAATATGTGGCAAACTTTCAAGATAATAAAAATAAGCCGAAACCTGATAGCCTCTATCAGGGTTTCTTAAAAAAAAAATGTGCCGAAAATTATAAGAATATGACATATATATATACAAGAAATACCGTGCTCTTTATAAAATATAATGTCTTTGAATAATTTTCAACAAATGATGATTTCATATGAAGGAATATTTTTTTTTTTAGTATATTTAAGGTTTTTAGGGAAGATACTGGTTTAATAATCTCAACTACTGATGATAAGGTATATATGGAAAAAGATAATCCTTAACAAGTTAAGATAATCTCAACTGCTCAATTCTCTGTTCTCTCCATTCTCTATTTCTCGTCTCCCTTTTGGTTCTCTAGGTTGTTCTCCCCTCACATGGCTCCACTGACATATATACTTGCAATCACACTCTTAATCTCCTATTACACTTCTACAATTCTGGTGCTTGGAAAACAAACTAATTTGAAAGATTGTCGCCCATTAAGATGCAGCAAGAATGGACCCATAATCAGGTTCCCATTACGGCTCGACACCCATGCACCTCACTGTGGCTATGACACCCTCGTCCTCTCTTGCTCAGGCGACAACACGGTGTTAAGCCTCCCCTATTCTGGTGACTACAACGTGACATCAATAGATTACAAAAACTCAATGCTTGCGATAACAAGATACTCGTGGACCCTAAATTGTTCTTGGTCTCAAATTGCCCAGCCCAATGTAACCGACTCTCTCTTCTTTAGTCCTTCGTCGGTAGATCTCAGTTGGTTTGATTGCTCAGACATGCTCACCTATTTCTCAGAATATGAGTATTTAGCCGGTCCTATCTCGTGCCTCGGGTCTCAAGACCACTTCATCTATGTGGCCTGGCCTTATACACGGGTTACTGTGCTTCCTTCCACCTGCCAGAAGACTAGAAACGGCACCCTCTTTTTTGGACCCAAAGTACCACGGTATTTCATTAGTTCAACACATGATTGGTTGTACGAACCTTCATCGTCTTCCGAATTCCAACACATGATTAGAGACTTCGAGGCAAGACCAGTCATTGCGCTGTATTGGCATGATGAGTTGATCAACTGCAGCATGTGTGAAAAGAAATGGTGGCATCGCTGTGAATTCGACATCGAAACAAAAAAATCATTCTGTCGAGGTGACCTTATAAGTTGACCTTCATTTAATATTAAATTAGTTTATAAAAAGAACTAAAATTAACTTGCCCTGGATACTAACATATAAACCTTTTTCTTTTCTTTTTCAGATTCACATATGGTGCTGAAAGCCAGTATGATTCCTCAACAACTTTGCTATCATGCTCATGGATAAGAGTTAACAACATTCTATTAAACTTATGATCCTAATATTTTTTTTTTTTTTTCATTAGGTATATCCGTAGGCGCAATATCCCTTCTCCTTTTGGGAGGCTTTGCTGTCTTCTACATACGTCGTCAGTCAAAGAAAAAGAAAACCGTTCGTCAGAAGATCGAAAACTTCCTGAGAAGCTACAGAGTGATGAATTCAACACGGTACACATACGACGACCTAAAAAAGATAACGAATAGGTTCAAGAAAAGAATAGGTGCTGGGGCATTTGGGACAGTCTATAAAGGGGAGTTGCCTAACGGAATTCCAGTAGCCGTTAAGATGCTACATAGATCTGCTTGGGGCGGAGAACAATTTGTAAATGAAGTAGCCACCATTGGAAGAATTCACCATGTACATGTTGTTCGCCTATTGGGGTTTTGCTCTGAAGGAACAAATCAAGCACTTGTTTATGAATTCATGGAGAATGGGTCACTAGATAAGTACATATTATCCTCAAGATGGAGAAATCGCCAATTTAGTATGGAAGAGATGATTGTAGTTGCTACGGGCATTGCAGAGGGTATTGAATATTTACACCAGGGCTGTGACCAGCGCATTCTTCACTTCGATATCAAGCCTCACAATGTTTTGCTTGACCATAATTTGGTTCCTAAGATCTCCGATTTCGGTCTCTCCAAGCTCTGTCCCAAGGATCAGAGCTACTTGACCATAAGTGCTGCTCGGGGTACAATGGGTTATCTTGCTCCAGAAATGTACTCCAGAAACTTCGGAGCAGTCTCTTACAAATCAGATGTTTATAGTTTTGGTATGTTGATTTTGGAGATGATAAGTGGAAGAAAGAATATCGACCCATTAAGAGAGGGAGGAGTTCGGAGTGAAGATGTATACTTCCCAGAGTGGATTTACGAACAAGTAGCTCAAGGAAAAGACTTGTGTCTAGTTCTTGATGTGGGTGGCAATGAAGAAATTGCAAAAAAACTGGCTATTGTGGCATTATGGTGCATCCAATGGAGCCCGGAAGATCGACCTTCCATGACGAGAATTGTTCAAATGTTGGGGGAGAATTTGCAAAATTTGCAATTGCCCCCAAACCCTGTAATGTCTTCTTATTGTGTTGCTACTTCTGGCCAAGATCTCTAGGTATTAGTCATACATGCATGCTTTGTATTATCTTTTTTCTTTTATCTTCTTTTCTTTTGAAAAGGAGGGTTCTTTGCCCATATTGTTACTTGGTATTTTCTGTAAATAAATAACAGTGTACGAAGTTCTTTTGATGAAACATGAAGTTCTTTGGCCTAGTTACGCAGTGGAGAGTTTTGTGGTAAAAATCGATAGAATCAATGTAATAAACAATTCAACCAAGTTATTTTCGAATCGGGCCAATTCTCACGATTTTGGTGGAAAACATTATCCTTTTGCATTTCAATTCAAGGAAGATAATGGTGCTCGAAGAAATTGGAAATGGCTGAGTTAGAAGAATCTTTAACTTATTTTTGGAATATACTCGGTGCATTACTTTTTACTGTAGTAAATTTGAAGTTTCTAGTGGTTCATGGTGAACCTTCACCATTTTATATCTGAATCCAGTAAATTGTTTTATTTTGCTGGTGAATTAATATGTGGTTAAGTGTGAGGTTGACTCATTCACTAATAATCGCACTTTTGAACAAGCTTATAAATCTTGTTCATAACTATCAAGTTTTGTTTCTTTTTTTATTCTTTTCCTCATGTGTCTTCTCTTCTCTGTGTCTATTTCTATGTTCATTGGACATCTTCATTTTACTCTTCTTTTTTTAGTTTTTCGATTTTGTATTTCTTAATTTCTTTCCTTTTTGTTGTTTTTTCCTTTTTTTTTAATCTAGGAACCAACATTAAGCATAGCAGTTTAGTACACCGATTAATTTTTTTTCCAGCACCTTTATTTTGGACAAATTATTTTTTATCAATTATTTCTAACTTCTTTGTACAAAACATGCTTCTGACAAAAAAAAAATTCGAGTTTCCTATCTGATTCGGCCGATTTGGCCTATTCGTACCGATTCACCCGATTCCAATTCTATGGTCAACTTACCCGTTCCGATTCCGATGTTGATTTTCAAAGCCTTGGTTATTACTCAATAGTTTGTTTGTTGGATGCTTCTTTTCTTTTGTTTTTATTAGATTTTTAGACACTTTTTGGTGATTAGGCATATTAGTTCTTAGTAATAGTTCATTATTACTGTAATAGTTCTTCGCTCGGTAATAAATTGATTTTCTTTATGTGTTAATGGAAATTTAGCAGATAAACGTAAAGGAAAATTCTCTAGAACTATTCCCTAGAGGTCACATCAAGATTTTAGTAAATGACTTTGATCATCCAAAATATCTTTTGTAGTCTAAAATAATATGCACATCAGCATCAAGGAAAATTCTCAGATTGATAATTATTTGACCTCATTTTCATTGATTCTTCCTCATCATATACATCATCTATATAGGCCATTCATTCAGCTGGTTCATATGCTAACCAACAACAAAAAAATCAGAAGCATGAAATTCTTAAACTTGCTCATTTTTCTCTTCCTCTTTTACAATTTTGAAGGTTCCAGCTCTTCTTCATGTGGAGAGCTTGGTAACATCACTTATCCTTATCATCTTCCTGGAACATGCAATTGGAAGGCCTATGAGTTGCAGTGTAATGGCCACGACACGGTGTTATCCATTGGGGCCACCACATATCTTGTAAAAGATATGTCGATCGAAAACAAGACACTTAGGCTTGTTGATCCAGACTTGGCAGAAGGGCGCTGCCGCTTACAAAAGAAGGATTTTCTTTCTTATGTATATCAAAACCCTAGTAGTTTATTTACTTGGTTCTCCATTCCTGAATATAGTGTTTATAGTCCTATCATCTTCTTCAATTGTACGGAAGAGTTGGAAGACTCAACGTACAAGCTAATTCATTGTATGGATGAGCCTCGTTCAAGAATTTATGCAGGATTTGGTTATGATGCTGGCTCTACCCCCAAGTCATGTGCGTATGTAGCAATGACAGCAACTGATTATGAGGGGACAATGCCTTGGAACGATATTAATGGTGTTGAACTGATGCGGATTCTGAGACAGGGATTTGTGGTAAGCTGGAACGAGACAGAAGAATCATTTTTTTATGGTCCTGAATACAACAAAAAGACGTGCTCTCTTTTGAAGCATTGCTGGGGTTCTGCCAAAAGGTAAACAAAAGTATCTATGATCTATCTGTTCTCCAAAATTGTGTTGCAGTTATTATGGTCAGATATTAAATGGTCCTGGTTTCAAATTAAACATGGTTTGGAAAATTGGTCCAGTCTGAATTTCTTACCGATTTACACCACTAGGCGATTTTTGCGCTGAAATTTGGTCGAATCAAAGCTTTAGAATCGGATTAGCTGGTCGAGTTTTGTCAAATTTTTCAGTAGATCAATGATTTCAGAGATTTGAGGAGTGAATAGAACAACAATAGAATCATAGAAGGCGATTCTGACTAATTGGGATCCTCATTTGTTTGGGTCTTTTTCTTATTTCTTATTTACTTTTCTGTTGTTTCAGCTAAGGTATAAACCAATCTAATTAACAATATCTATTTTAATTTTCAATATTCCTAAAACAGTGCAAGGGTATATTATATTTATTTTAAGTTTTGGACCGCAAAATTTATGCTCTAGCTTCATTTTTCGTAAAATATAGCTTAAATGAAAAATGTTATGTGTATTAATTTTATAATTACTTTATTATCAATTATGTAATATTTTATTTTGAGCAAAACTAGGGTGTGATGTGCTCACCAAGAGGAGTTCGAGCACAACTTCAAAAGTCTATCGGATTGGCTTCAAATGACGAATCTAAACTGTTGAAATTCATCTACTAAATGAATTCATTTTCTAAGTCAAGTGGTCAAAATAATGAACCTTTTATAGGTTGTTTTATATATGTATTCATTTTCATTATTTTTTTACCACTTGATCTTGTACTAAATGAATTTGAAACTCTCAAAAGTTTGTATGTACATGCATCACTCATGAAGTTGTGTTCACCAACCCCTCTTGGTGAGCACATCACGCCCTAGGTTTGCTCATTTTATTGTTTTTAATTTGCAATTTGTAATTAATTCCGTCAGGCTTATTGATTATTTTTGAAACGATTGTATTTTATTACACTAGTTGATTATATGAGTAAAACTCTTTTTTCCTTAAACAAATTATTTGTTGTACTTTTTTCTTATATGTTTAGCACAAAAACAAATCATTTTGAAAAAAATCCGAGTCACCTGATTCCTAATTTATATATAACATGCCGATTCCAAGTTTTTCAAGCATTTACAAACGCCAAATAAATATTAATGTATGATTAATTAGAGCCTTATCCATTTAATATAAATCTTCTCCATCACACCAATTATATTAATTTTAACAATCTTTCTGAAAGAAGTTTCTACCTTCATTGTTTGTTAACATCTATCGACTGCTGTAAAACTTGAGAGACACCATTTGAACTGTCACAGTTGAACACTTTTTTTTTTTTTTTGAGATATCTGACAGAGGACACAGTTGAACACTTACTTGACAATCACCTAAGAAATTACATCAAAAAATACAATAAACTAAGAAATTAAATAAATTAGCATATAACCTTCTCTCTTCCAAATTTCTTTTTGTTATCAATGCAGTAACTTCAAGTATGTCATGAGACACAATTATTCAAGTATTGGCGTCAAGCTCCATTACTTTTTTTCCATTCAGACATCATTTGTGGAATGCTTTCAACAACCACCAGGATTTGCCTATCCTAATCAGCAGGTGGTTTTTGCTTTCATGGTCATATTGGTTGTTCTTTTGGACATTCTTCTCGTTTTATTAGGTAAGCAAACTTTCTAAATGAATCCCCTGATCTTCCCCACATATATTGAAGTAATTAAGTTTCTGGCTTCTCTATTTGAAACTGTGTTGTGTGATTTTAGTCCAGTGTTTGGTAGTTGGTACCATTAAAAGCATTTGACCCAAAATTACATTCAATAAATTTAACATTCTCCTACATGAAAAAACCAGGAAAAATGAATAAGGGGACCAAAACACATTAATAGTCTGAGTAAGGACCAAAACACATTAATAGTCTGAGTAAGGACCAAATACAAAAGGGATCAATTTTAATTACATTGCAATTAAATTAATTAACAATTAAATGTGGCTGACTTCCATAGGTGAAACCAAAATATAGGAAAATAATTTAGAATAAACATGATTCCGTAATTATTTTGAAGTTCAACCATACTTTCAAAGTTTTTTTATATTTAGAAGTATTGTTTTAGACACATACTTTACAAAATATTAATGCAAAGGACTACGGCTTTAATAGGATTTTGTGAGGCTTTCGATTTCATTCATCTCCCTTTTGAGTCCATTTAATTTGCATTATCCATTATCTGATTTTAAACTTTTTGCAGGAATACGGCTTACATTAGTTCCATGCACAATACTTGTGTTCCTTCTTCACAAGTACAAGCAAGTTTCTCTATCAATAAACTACGTCGAAAAGTTTTTACGAAAACATGAGATGCTTGCTATTAGACGGTATGATTTCATAGAGATCTCTATAATGACAAACCACTTCAAAGAAAAGCTTGGGCAAGGTGGCTTTGGATCAGTTTACAAAGGTAAACTCTTTAGTGGCTGTCAGGTTGCTGTCAAAATATTAACCAATTCATCGAGTGACGGTGATGATTTCATCAGCGAAGTGGCAACGATCGGTAGGATTCACCATGCAAACATAGTGCGTCTTATTGGGTTTTGCTCAGAGGGCTCAAAGCGGGCACTCGTGTATCCTTATATGCCAAAGGGCTCACTTGACAAGTGTATCTTCTCTTCAAGTAACAATTCTTTTTCCATAGAGAAAAAAAGAGAGATAGCCCTAGGCATTGCACGAGGTATAGACTACCTTCATCGTGGGTGTCAGATGCAGATATTGCACTTCGACATAAAGCCTCACAATATCCTATTGGATCATGACTTAACCCCGAAAATTTCTGACTTTGGACTTGCGAAATTATACTCTAGAGAATACAATTTGGTGACACTCAACACAGCACGGGGTACAATAGGATATATAGCTCCTGAGCTAATATCCAGGGCCTTTGGTATGATATCATACAAAGCAGATGTTTATAGTTTTGGGATGCTACTAATGGAGATGGCGAGCGGAAGAAGAAACGTCGATAATCATGCAGAGAGCTCGAACCAAGTCTATTATCCGTCATGGATCTATGACCAACTGATCCTTGCAGATGAGACACATAATTATAACTCGAACAATAGTGTTGCACAATTTGAAGAAACAGAAGGAATCCTATATAAGGTTGCCTTGTGGTGCATTCAAATGAGGGCATCTAATCGCCCTTCCATGAGCAGAGTGATAGAGATGCTGCAGAGTGATGCAGATAGCTTGGAGATGCCGCCGAGACCTTTCACGACAAGTTCGTCAGATGAGGTCCCTGTGAGAAGCTCTCAAATTGATTCATGTAGCATAGAGTTGTCATCTATTTCTGAGGAAATTAGTTTGCTCTGATTAAACCAAAAAAAAAAAGAACATGTGTTGTATCTCAAATTTCTGTGTACCTAATGTAACTGGATTAACGATTGCCGCCTTGAAGCTTTAATTAATATAAGGCAGATTTTTAAAAACTTAAAGAGTACTTTATTACATGTATTTCTTATAAAATTAAATTTTCAAATTTTAGTTAGTTTAATATTGAAGATATCATTACTACAAAAACGCTAATCATACATTATATACGTTTTCTCGAAATTTTCATTAAATATGTGTCCAAAGTAAAGCGCTCTTTCAAAATTTGCTCCAACATTCATACAACGGTTTTTAATAAAAAAAAAATGTGTATAAATGTGTTCCAACATTCATACACTGTTCTTTATTAAAGAACAATGTACAATTGGACCCAATTGTTCATGAAAATGTATAAAGTCTTAGATCTAGGAGATTTGTTGTATTTTTACTTTTTCAGTTAGAATGTTATTCATGTAACTAATAATATGTGATGTAATTGTAAATATAGTGTTTAATTTGAATTCAGATTTAGGGTTTCATTGAATTTTTGTTTTTAAAAAAATATGAATTATACACGGTTTTTTAATTAAAACCGTGTATGATTGGTGTTTTCATACACGGGTTTACTTTAAAAACCATGTATGATGTGTTTTGGTGAAAAAAATCAGTGTTGTTTTTAGAATAAGGTACACGGTTGTAGAACCATGTACAATTTACTGATCATTTCATACACGACATCCGCGGACATGATTGCAAAACCATGTATAACACCATTTTTTAATCGTGTATGAAGAGCTAAGACCGCAGTGCAGAGATGGTTTCAAGTGAAAAAATTAGAGATTTTCAAGCCTTTATACAACCTTCACTTGAAATTAGAAGAATGAAACCAAGTGCCGTTTGATTCATCTATCAATGTACCGTATGAACCCCTGGCCTTTTTCTGATCCGCAGGATCAGATTTGAATGGTTGCGATGTGCTTATCCCTTGATCCGCAGATATGTTAACTGAACTATAAAAGTTTGCATGAGAGTTAGTGATATATTTAACGTAATTAGCCAATCTGTCTTGTCTATTACAGATGTGATCAATTATTAGCCAATATGGGGACAAATGATATGCTTAGCTTCTAAATTATATATATAAGTTTTTAGTGTCCCAAACTATTAATTCTCTTGGAAAATGCTATCTGATCTTCAACAAGTTTCGGAAATTTGTTAACCAAAACCTCATTGATTTATCCTGTATAAATAAAGAATAACTACAAATCTAATCAAGAAATTGTATACGAATTAGGGCAAATACAATATAGAAATTTCATGTTCTAACTATAAAAATTTATTTTCATTATATAGCATGGAATATTTTATCAAGACACCTGCTTAATTTGGTTTTTTAGAAAATAAAAACAAGAACAACAATAATTTGGTTTTTTATCAAGACACCTGCTTACTTTTTTTCTTTCCAATTTCCCCATCAAAATCTCAATATATCTTATTTCCCAATCCTCATCTAAATCTGAAATTCTTTCATATTTCCCCTCTTCTTAGTTTAACTGAAATAATTTTATTTAATTAATCATGAACTCTTAATTAGAAAATTAAAGTGGCCCTTTAACTTTGTTAACTCTGTGATCTCATTCTACACGGTTAATTGTGCCCAGATTCTCTAATTTACCCGTGTAACATGAGGGTACACGTGCGGATACACCTAAATTATGGTCGGTAACCCTAACCAGTCCAATTATATCACACTTCAATGCCTTAACAATGGTTAATTAGTACGGTGGTTAAATACATTTCACATCAAATAGTTGAAAAGGAAAACAGAAAATGTAAATCAGAGGGCCAACAGAAATGACTTCTCAAGCCTATTATCAACCGTGTCTCTCCTACTTTTTTCTTTATTTTCTCATTTGTCAAGGAGCTTATTTTATCGCTTTATTCACCTTAAAAAAAAAAATTAGGCCACTACCTCTACTGATTTTCTCACTGTACAACTTATTGCCACTTGTGCAAGTCTTAAAACAGTCTTGCATTAATTAATTAGGCAACTCCCAAGGCATTACGAGTTAAGACTAAATTATAAAATCACAGAAACATCAACAAAAGGTGTTCTAAATAATAAACTGGGGGGTTTTGCTATGCCCCGAAGTAGCATTATGTTACTCATATCGTTAGTATGTGAACTAACAAGGAAACATAAACAAAGGACGATAGCGCATCAAACTACTTGACCACGCAGATCTTAATAACTGAGGCAATACCGATACGGTGCAGAGCTACAATCGCGTCCCCAGGCTTGCAGAGCTGCTTCTTCACTGCAGCTTTGAGAGCAGCATCTAAGATTACTTCAGTGGACTCAGAGTCAGTTGCCTTAGCAGATCCCTCGGACAGAATGGGTATGAGACCCCTGTAAATGAGGCTGTGCCGTGCTGGGGTCTCATCACTAATAGTCCAGTCGAAAGAATCAGTTGACAGAAGTGGGACCACCACTGACATGATCGGGACCCGGGGGCGATATTTGGCAACTAGACGTGCTGTAGTTCCACCACGTGTGAGCACGACAATTAGCGATGCTTTCGCCTTATTGGCAGTGCGTACTGCTGAGGATGCAAGGCTCTCTAGAGGGCTCATGGGCAGAGGGGCAGACCTGGTAAATTGAGGAAAGGTATCAAAAATATACGTGCAAAGTAGGTGCTTATATAACCAATGAGGCTATGGTACTATGCATAGCACATACCAATATCTCCATTTTTAAAGTCCAAAGAGTTGATCTGAACCATTCAACATGCTCTCCATGTGAAAATGTAGTTGTATATCAAATTTTATATATTTTTTATTTTTTTACTATTTTTTAGATAGGTAGAAAATCACTTGAGCTAAAGATTCTAGACCATTCAAAAGCAGTGACTTTGTACCATCTAAAAAATGTAAATTTAGTCTGCAAATACATTTTATATGGATATCCGTTGAACAGTTCAGATCGACTGTTTAAACTTTGAAAACAAAGATATTTATGCAAAGTACAGACCAATATGTGCTATGCGTAGTACCATAGCCTCACTCTAAATATCCAATAGACAAATTTAGTAGGCAACATACACAGAGAAAAACACCAAGTATCAAACACATACCTTATCATCTCCTTGAAAATTGCATCATAATCAAGAGAAGACTCAGCCTCAATACAAATCCTCGCCATGATTCTCACCGCCAGCTCAGGGTAAGCACCTGCGGCACTCTCTCCACTGAGCATGACACAGTCGGTCCCATCCAGCACTGCATTTGCCACGTCAGTTGCCTCGGCACGGGTCGGCCGAGGTGACTTGATCATTGACTCGAGCATCTGGGTTGCGGTTACAACCGGCTTGCCTACCAGGTTACACTTGTAGATCATCATCTTTTGGGCCAAGAAGATTTTCTCAACTGGAATCTCCATCCCAAGGTCACCTCGGGCAACCATGAAGGCATCCGTTTCGCGAAGAATGTCGTCAAAGTTTATAACTCCTTCTTGGTTTTCAACCTTTGCATACAAAAATTCAAAGAATAATCTGAGCGCAAGGAAAAAAAAAATTAAAGTGTCCTAGAAAGTTAAAATTTTCAGGCAATCTGATAAATAAGAATAATCATATGTACTTCTTTACTTGTACAAAAACAAATAAGTAAAACCTATCGTTTGGTCTCTTTCTTTCCTTAATAAACCGGCGAACCTGATGGGAAGTAGTATGAGCGTCATTTTGAACAGATATGGCAGAAAGCACTCATTTCATAATCCAAATAAAGGTCCAATGAATTATTATGCCCAAATAAACCCCTCCTGTATCTCAAAATACCACAAACAAATAAAGGCGAGTGAGGCCATGGTACTATGCATAGTGCAGATTGGTCCGTACTATGGATCAATACATTCATTTTTTTAAGTTCAAACAGTCGGTCTGAACTATTCAATATGATATCCATATAAAAAATGTGTTTGTAGATCAAATTTTACATTTTTTAGAACTTTTTATACTATTTTTTTAGGTGGATAAAATATTAACTGATCTAAAGATTCTAGACCCTTCAAAAGTAGTGATTTTCTACTATCTAAAAACACAGTAAAAAAATTAAAAAAAATGTAAAATTTAGTCTACAAGTACATTTTCATATGGAGATCACGTTGAACGATTCAGATCGACTGTTTGGACTTTGAAAACAAAGATATTGATCCATAGTACAGACCAACCTGCGCTATGCATAGTACCAAAGCCTCACTCAAAATAAAGGCTGCAAAGACAGAAGTAACAGGGCTTGCATACCTTTGACATCAGCTTGATACGCTTAGCATGGTGGGGCCCAAGCACCCGACGAACATTTACAAGATCAGAACCCTTGCGCACAAACGACAGTGCAATCATATCAATATCATTGGGCACACCCCACCCAAGTATATCCTCTGTGTCCTTCTCAGTGAGCGTCGGCAAATCGACAACTATCCCTGGCAAGTTGACATTCTTTCTTTCCCCCAATGTTGCATTGTTCTCACACCGGCATCTCACCGTCCCGGCCTCCGGGTCGCATGACACAACCGTCAGAGATATGGTGCCTGTTCAGAGTAACGGGAATTAACAGGTAAAATCATAAATGTTTTTAGAACTTTTCTTTTAAAAGTCTTCATTTCTTCTGATTTTGCAATACCTGGACAGGCTTTGGGATAAAGTTTTATCAAAGAAACAAACATCATCAATAAATGTTATGAAGCACATAAACATCTCTGTAACTATTATGTGCAAATACCAGCTCTCGGGTCAGATTAGACACTTTCTGCTTGGGTCATAGTTTAAAACCCAATCAATAGTATAATAAACTCAGACTACATTCCCAATCAGCTTAAGTTTTAGATAAACTGGTTGGTTTTTCTCAAATAGTAGATTTATTGATTAACCCAGTGCATTAGATATTCAAGTCAAAAAAGCACTAAATCAGCAGATGCTACAACTTTATATTCAATTTTTGAGATCCAAGCCGCTCAATGTGATATCCACACTCAACTCTTGAAAATTGGGCATTTTTTACATTTTTAGATTTATTTTCCATCTTCTTGAGATCAGAAAGAATGCAGTGTCATTGGATGATCAAGAATTTTCAAAATCAATGCATTTTTTGCTGTCCAAGAAAAAAAAATAAGTAAAAAGATACTAAAATTGATTTGCCGCGAGATCGTGGTGTGTAGACCATCATATTGAGCTACTTGGATCAGCCAATTGGAACTCAAAAATCAAGTGTTGGAGCTGCAATACCAGCTGTTCAGTGCTATGCATAGCACCAAAAGCCTTAGATACCATACTTAAAAGTATGAGGCTATGGTACTATGCATAGCATAGATTGGTCCGTACTACAAAATGGGTAGACATTTTTAGAATCTTTATACTATTTTTTTAGATAAGTAGAAAATCAATACTTTTGAATGGCTAGAATTTTTAGATCAAGTGACTTTTTATCTATTTAAAAAAATAGTAAAAAAAAATCTAAAAAATGTTAAATTTGATCTACAAGTACATTTTTATATGGAGATCATGGTGAACAGTTCAGATCGATTGGAACTTCAAAGATAAAGATATCGATCCATAGTACAGACCATTATGCACTATGCATAGTACCATAGCCTCACTCTACTTAAAATCTTGTAGTGCTTACCATCAGAGCAGAGGATGACATTGCCAGGTTTGAGGTCAACTGGGAGCTTCTTGTAACTCATAGAAATGGTATTCTCATCTCCCTTGATCGAGTAATCAGTGGTAACAGTAATTTCTTGACCCTTTGTTAGCTTGATCGGTTTGCTGTCTTTCAGAAAGCCGGTACGGATCTCAGGTCCCTGCACCAAAGATGTTACCAACTTCTCATTAGGCATACATTGACATATCTTACTAAACCAGATTAAAAAAAAATTAAGTACCAAAACCTAAGATTTTCACTGGTAAAAATATTTGAGCAGAGTTACAAGAAATGTTGTCAGTAGTTCCTGTGATGGTTGGTTTATACTGCAATACAATCAATGATGAGATAGCGGATTACTTTGGTCCATCTGATTTGATTGGATGGATAGGATGTATTCAATGGACAGATCAGGCTAAAACTTATCCCTGAATAAATGGAGGTGCCGCAACTCATACCACTCATTTTAGATCAGCAGTTCATTTTAGAATAGCAGGCTCATGATAATATAGATTAAGATAGAAGTAAATACTAAAACATTTATGCTAAGATAAATGCTGGTGCTAATTGTAAATATCATAAAAATAGTGACTGCTACACTGATGAAATAAATGAAGGAGAAAAATATTATAATAGGTAGGCTAAATTTAAGAGAAGGATTGTGCATATGACCAACAATAATATAACTAATATATATTATAACATAGGAAACCCACATACAAAATGCCAAAATTATGGTCAAAGCAAGGTACCTGGACCCATTTCTGTCTACTCTGGAAGACCTTTTTCTTAGTTTAAAGAAAAAAATTCTCTCAATTATTGTGGTTCAAAATTATTTCTATCCAAAAGAATGATAAATTGATAAGATAAGATCGACTTTGCCAGATTATCCTGTTATCAAAGAATATTGGTATTCCACCAAAATTTGAGGGTAAATATTGGCAGAACTGGTAGAAAGGTGTGTGAATTAACCAAATTAGTGGAAAGTTTTTTTTAGTAAATTTTGAAAAAGATGGGCACTACATTTCCTTTTTAAAGAACATTTGCCAGTTACTGCATGTCCTTTAAATAATAATAAAAAATAGCAATTCTAAAAAAATTGGGATTATATTAAATCGGTAATTTCAATTTTTAAATTTCCATCTCAGCTAACAAATCTAGCACCAGCATAGAACGTCAGCTAAATTTATCAAAGAAACTACAAAAAAGGGGTAAAAATCGCACAAAAGGACCTTAGTATCAAGCATGACAGCACACATAATCCCAGTATTTTGCATGGCGATTTTGAGATTATCCAAAGTCTCCTGGTGATACTCGTGGCTTCCATGCGAAAAATTGAACCTAGCAACATTCATCCCTGCCTTGAGCAATTTCTCGATCATCTCCACCGACCGAGACGCGGGGCCCAGTGTGCAGACGATTTTCGTCTTTGGTACCTGTTTCTCCTCCGATGGGATGTCATCGAGTATTCCTTGTATGTCGATCGTTGCCATTGGAGTTACCTCTCCAAAACCCTAGCTAAAACCCTAAACAAGAGAACACAGAGAGTGGGATCTGAGAGAAGAGGTGCTTTACAAGAGTAAACTGTTTTCTTCTCTCGAATATATATATATATATTTTTTGCTTTATGCCTTTCTTTCTTTTTGGTGTGTGTGAGCTACTACTGTGCTGCCGCTGTTTGTATGTTTCGGTGGGCGCGTGAGAAAGAGTCCATCTCCTCTGAGGTAACATAATATTTCTGTTTAAATCCACACCGTCCAATAGAATTCGGGTAAATCCGGCCCGAGATGGAATGCACGGATTCCCTTTAATATTCCTGCGAATTCTCATCAGACGGACAGATCTAAACACAAACATTATGTTACCTTAGGTGATTGAATTCTGTGGGAAAAGTAGGTGAAAGTGGAGAACAGGGGACACGTGGACGGTGAGATTGTTTAGAGGTGGGAAATAAAAATAATAAAATTCCGTTGTTTTGGGAATAAGTCGAGAAATGCAAGACGTTTCCTCGGTAACAAGTACTATACAAATATTTGAGGAGTGAATTGCGTATAAATGATAAATGATTTCTAAAACATCAAATTATTCTGAGTTTCTGACTTCAAAATTTTTGAAAGTATTGTCTCGATCTATAGAATTCTAGTCCGTACTAAATTGGCCTTATTTTCAACATTCATTTAAAAATAATAATTTTCATTCATGGCTTAAGGATGTCAATGATATTCTCTGTTAAAAAAATTATGACATTTCACTCATGTTCTCTCATCTTCAATCATCTCCCGACTATTTTTGAAAAATATTTTTAAAATACTAGAAATATTTTAAAAAATATTGAACTGTCAATTGTGCATTAAGAAATAATCAAACATGTATTATGCACAATAAGTATATAGTTTAGGGGTGGTTTGAAAAAATGAGTATAAAAATTCAAAACAACAAATATGCATTATACAATTGGCAAGTGTATATTCAACAAAAGTCAATATGTGCATTTATAATAGTTAAGTGTGTATTTTATGATGTTAAGAAAATAAGTGTAGAACAAGAGTACGAATTTGCTATTACTCTTTTGAAATAATAGGAATCTATTTTTTTTCATTCAACCGTTTAAATTTTTTCATATACAAATCTCGATTAAAATCAACGATTGGATGAGAAAATGCAGATTCTTGTTATTCAAAAAGAATAACAATCGATTTCTTCCAAAGAACAAAACATATGTCCACAATTATCAAAACACATTTGAACTTTGTCGAAAACACATGACACTTATCAACAATTGTATTTAAACAAAATACAAACATACAAGAGTGAGTCTATGGTACTATGCATAGCACGGATTAGTCCGTACTATGGACTCATATTTTCATTTTGAAAATTCTAATGGTCGATCCGAACCGTTCAACATGATTTCCACATGAATATGTACTAGCAGACTAAATTTTATATTTTTTCAAACTTTTTTACTATATTTTAAGATAGGTAGAAAATCACTTGATCTAAAAATTCTGGACCATCTAAAAACAGTGATTTTCTACCTATCTAAAAAAATAGTAAAAAAATTTTAAAAATAAAAAATTTAGCCCACAAGTATATTCTCTTATGAAAATCATGTTGAACGATTCGGATCGACCGATAGAATTTTGAAAACGGAAATATGAATCCGTAGCATAGACCAATCTGTGCTATGCATAGTACCATAGACTCACATATCCAATATTGAGATGTATATTACACAGGAGGTAAATATACATTATTTAATAGTTAAATATATATTTTCAGGTGAGCGAAAAATTCACAAGATATATTTATGAGGGACAGTTATCCCGAGATTTTTATTAATATCCAAAGTTAATTAGAAATTAATATTTATGTCCAGAATTCTGGGTTTTCGCCAAAAATGCCCAAGCCGGCCATTTTATGGCCGGTTTACTCTCCCCGTAAGCCGGCCATAAAATGGCTAGCTTACTCCTTTTTCTTTAGACACTACGAAGAGAAAGATAATGAAATATAACACTGAATATTTGAATTTTTTTGTTTAAATTATTTGATAGATTACTTTTTTTTTTTATATAATTAGCATATTTATACTAAAACACGCTAAATTACTTGAAATTATGTTGAATTATACTATATTAAGTTAAATTACACTAAATTACATTACATTACGCTATTACATATGAATAGGGACGATATCTTCACTGAAAAGGCGAAAAACGACGACGAAACTTCAAATGGTCATAAAACGGCGCTCGAGTGTCCGATTTCAGCAAATGACCACTTTTCGGAAAGCTTGCGAAAATACGCATGCGTCCGTGCTCAAAATTCAGAATTGCCAAAAAACAAAGGGAAGAGCCTCAAAACTTGAGTTGAAGTTTCCGATTAAGATTTTCATTTCTATTATTCAATCTAAGTAGCTCAGTAAATTAGTTACATGATGAACTTGTAGAATACCAATTTTTACTATTTTCGGAATTTTTTTACTATTTTTTATGATTCATTAAAGATGGCACAAAATCAATCTACTTTAGCGTAATTTATCGTATTTCAGCATAATTAGCGAAGTTATTGTAATTTAGCCTAATTTAACGTAATTTAGTGTAATTCAACATAATTTATTGTAATATAGTGTAATTCAACATAATTTCAAGTAATCTAGTGTATTTTAGTATAAATATGCTAATTATAAATCAAAAAAAGTAATCTAACAAATAATTTAAAAAAAAAATTTAATTTTCAGTGTTAGATTTCATTATCTTGCTCTTCATAGTGTCTAAAAAAGAAAAAAAAAAAAAGTAAGCCGGCCATAAAATGGCCGGTTTGGACATTTTTGGCGAAAATCGGAAAATCTGGACATAAATATTAATTTCTAATTAACTTTGGATACTAACAAAAAATCTCGGCAGTTATCAGACCGTTTAAAAAAAACACGAAGTTCGAAGTAAAAGAACGGTTCCATGCAAGAAATCACAACGGCATTATTCCAGGAGATATCCTGTATTCCTATTGTGCGAGACACGTGGTTTAAAAGAAGAAGAAAAAAAAAAGAAAAGGAAATGCAGATAAATCAGTAGGCGGCGTAGGTTGGCAGCGGGGCTCCTGGCAGTATTATAGTAGTAAGTAGGCGCATTTGGTTTTGTTATCAACGGGCACTTAAATATTCGTGCAGATTCTGATCGAACGGCTCGGATTCAAACTCCAAATTTGAGTTACTTTGGGGATCCGAATTCGACAGAAAGAGAACTGACAAATATGTCCTAGGCGAAGATAATCTATAAGTTTGTACTTTAGAATTCTGATTTCATATGGCTCAGGCGATGTGGGCTTGTATAATGTCACTAGGTTTGATTTTGTTACAGTTACAGCCAGTTAGTATAGTAACAATTTGGCGGGAACAAAAATTCGTGATTCGGAAATAATTCGAGTATAATTCAGAATTATTTTTAAGTTTTGCAATTTATATTAATGAAACCGACTTTTTTTTTTTCAAAAAACAATTGGAGAATGAAATCAAATTATAAGACAATTACTGTGGTCATTGACCAAAAGTTAATTTTTCTTCGTACCATACTCACGTGCGTCATCCAAAAATCAAATTATACATACACCTCTACTAACTTTTTTCAAAAATCATGCCTCACCCACGTGGTGACGTCCGCTGCTATGCGAGTAGAGGAGAAATAGAGCCACAACTAACTTTTTTGTGAGGTCCGCTGCCACAACTAATTATTTTAAAATGGCGCCACATCGCGTAAAGGAGAAATGGACCAACGCAGACCGACAAATTTTTTGAATAAAACGTGAATAATTCGTAAAATTCGTTGTTCGGTTCGGAAACATCAAAAAACGTTTAATTCGCAAATTATTCACGAATAAAACACGAATATTGTTACTATGTTTACAGCCCGCCGCACCAAACTTCTTTTCATGTGGTCATATACAGTTTGGCCACATATGATCATCACCGCATATTATTTCCGGTCATAAGTTTTTCATGCACGTGATCGCCAGCTAAATTAAATCAGCAAATTCTTAAATTATATAATTTATTATGAAGTGATTTTTTTTATTTATTAAGTAAATTAAAAAACAAAGTAAATTCGTAATGAAAGCAAACTATTACGGAATGGAATTGATTTTTCGTCATTTCTTTTTTATTTACTCTTATATAAGTTTTTAAGAGAAAGAGTAGATATTTTTTTTTTTCAGTTAATCAATTACAAAATCCTTCTTCAATTAAGCCCCCTTTTTATAGTGTACCACTGTCACAATTTGTGCTCCAAAGGGTGCCCTGTGTCCAAATACTTATACGAGACTTTTTTATGTTTCCAATTTATTCATATTGAAACCTAATTCCTGTTTTTTCTCTGAGCGGCTTAGAAAGAGAAAGCTAAAGATGAAGGTATTAAAATAAGTTGTAATTTTTTTATAATGTACAGAGTTATATTTTTTACCGCTTGATTTATATTAAATAAATTTAAATTTTTTAAAATTTTGCATGTACACGCATCACTCGCCAAGTAGATTGGTTTGAACGATTTGAATTTGTCTCGTTTGAAGTCAATATAATATATTTTTTTTATGAGCACAACATACTCTAACTTTGTTTTAACTAAAATCCCAAACCGTTGGTGTTGTTCGTGAAGGATTAAGCCTCCTTTAGTTTCTTTAGCTGCTTAATTCTGCCGTTCCTTAGCACGGATTAAGATCACCTCATTTAGCCTCCTTTTGCTTTGATTGTAATCCTATATCCGGGCCTTGAGGTACCTCTACTTCTTTCTTTAGCTTTCACCCACAGATTAAGACAACTGAACATCGGTTCCTTAGCGCGAATTAAAATTTAATCCTAGTTGTGTTGTCGAACAACTCTACAGATATTTATACTTGGGTTGCTAATTCCTTGAGGCCATTGGCCCTAGTTGTGTTGTCGAACAACTCTATAGATATCTACACGTTGTTTTCTTTCCGGTTTCTAATCTGACGTGGTTAATTTTATATTAATTGTACCGATGTACGCCCATTTCTAAAAATGAAAAATTGCTTATAAAGAAAACGTTTTCATTTAGACATTAGACATGCTTGCGCAATTTCTAATTCTGATTGGTTAAAGTCTTTGTTGCACTTTTTTTCTTTTTGCTCTCTCTCTTCCCTGTCTCTTTCTTCCTAAACCAACAACGAAAAAACAAAAAAACCTTTCTCATACATTCTCTTCAAGTTCGTCTCTAGCTGTCTCTGGCCTTACTGATGACTTCAATTAATTCGTTTATTATGCTCTACATTTCAAGATTCTGATTGCCTAGTTTTCTGTGAGTCTCGACCATCGATCTCCTCTCGGAGAGTCATTGCTATTTTGAAAGCCCTCACTATTGCGCTGGAGCCATCGATCTTTGATGGGTTGTAGTGGGCCCGTTGTGATTTGGAGTTTTGTTTTAGTTTTGGAAACTGCCATGGAGTGAGAACGAGGGGGTAGACGGCAGTAACGACATTATCTCCATTAAAAACAAGAAGACATTTTGTGGGAAAGAGAACGAGGGGTCAGCAAAGGAAAATTTTTGTAAGTTTTCATTTTGTAGGAAAGACATTTGACTCGGAATTAGAGACTTGAAAAGAAGGCAGCGAGACGAAGAGAACGAGGAGGTCAAAGAAAATGGAAGAGAGAGAACAATATGTTTGAGATGAAGGGGTGGTCCTGTGCAAAATTGTGCGGTTGTTTTTCAGATTTGTTGAGTTATTGACTCCATTAAAAGCAACATTAAAAGCAAGCAAGAGCTGTGAATAAAAAGACAACGAGGGGGTCAGTAAAGGGAAAAAGGAAGATGTGCTGATGTGGACATAAGAAATTAAAATTAATTGCACCGATGCAGCGGATTAGAAATTAATCTCAAGTTAATTTCTAAGCGTCAAGTGTTATTGATTGTTTTCTTTCTCATACAAGAAATTCAGCACCTTTCAATGCACTATTACTTAAAAATAAAGTAAAGCTAATGTGTGCATAACTTTAAGAGAAAAGGTTTCGGTACCCACTCTTTTGTCCCTGCTTTTTACCCACACTTATCGAAAGAGGTTTAAACTGTCATTAACAGTAATTAACTACCGTTGGTCCCCCACTAATTAACGGCACATCCACGTCCACTTTTAAAACCTTCCTTCGCCGCTTATATTTCCTTTTTTTTAATTTCCTTTTGAATTCCAATCTTATTCTTTCCGTCTAACGCAATTTCGTGGCGATATTCTATTTATCTTCGCTCTATCCTTTTTCAGTTCACGATTTCCCTCCGATTACTATCGCGATCTCCTTTTCCTTCCGATTAGGGAAGCTTCAGGCGCATCTTTAATCAAAATGATAATCCAAGTTTTCATCAACTCCGATAGGATTGAAGAGGAAATCGAAATAGAATTTGAGTGAGTTCTTTATTGATCTATTTAAGTTTCGTTCCTTCTATTGATTTGAATTGATAATCGCAATTTCCTTTCTTCTATTGAATTTTTATTTGAATTGCTGCAATATCGGATCTCGCATTATAAGAACTTTGATTTGTATTTCAATTGTTTTATTTTCTGTTCAATAACGGATCTCGCATTATCTGAAGAATGATTTGAATTTTTACTTAGAATTTGATATTTGAAATCAAAATTACATAAATCATTTTGTTAATCTCGTTGATTTGATTTGTCTGATGTAAGAATTTACTAGATTCGATATTTTGTTTTATTGTATTCGATTTCACTTTCGAAAGAAGAACATGACGGAATTTGTATTTTCCGACGAAGATTGACGATATTCATCATTTTCAATTTTGATTGAAGGCCAGTAGTGAAATCTAAATTCAGTGAGTTATTTACTGATTTTAATTTACAGAGTTCATGTAATAGGTTTACAGGTTCTAGTTATTATTTTACAGGATCTATCTGTTAGGTTAAAAGGTTCTATATAGAATTTTTTAGGATCTGTTTCACAGTTTGACAGCATATATCAAATATTTTATATGATCTATGTGTTGTATTTCTTTTCTTTATTTTACTGGATCTGTTTAACATTTTTCCAGGATATATATGTAATAGCTTACAACATATATGCAATAGTTATAAGATCTGTTTAACAGTGTTACTGATTTACATTTCCAGTATTTATCTAATAGGTTTAAATAATATATACAGTGTTTTACAGGATCTATGAAAAATTTACAGGATCTGTTTAACAGTTTTACTGATTTAAATTTTCAGTATTTATCTAAAAAGTTTACAGAATATATACAGTGTTTTACAAGATCTATTAATCAGGTTTAAATGTTATGTACAGTATTTTATAGGATATTTAACAGTTTTACAGGATATATGCAACAGTTTACAGGATCTATGCATTGTTTTTCTTTTATTGCTTTTACATGATATGTTAATAGTTTTACAGGATATATGCATCATTTTACAGGATATATGCAATTGTTTTCACATATCTCGTGTCATCTGAATGTTTGATTTTACAGGATATATGCAATTATTTTAAGGATGTAATATACACAATTACAGTGGTTTTATTACATATTGTTATACTTCAATATATCTTTTGTTATGGTGTCTTACATTTTTTGTTATTATTGTTTACAGGTTTTTACAATGGACTTTGACTTGAATGAAGATATCGGAAGTGATATTTCGATAGCTCATGTTGTTCCAGTTGATCAAGATGCAGAAAATAGAGACATACATGAATGAGATTTTAATGCAGAATCAGAGGTATTGGTAGATATAGTAAGAGATGGATCAAGAGAGTCAGAGATTCATGAATGAGATTTGAACGCAGAACCAGATGTAGTGTTAGATATAGTAGGACAGGGATAAGAAGAATCAGAGGTTTCTAAAAACTCTTTAGTAAGTGCTCCCGTTATTGGTGATGATTTCTTTTCTGTTGAGAAAGCGCACGATTTTTGGAAACTTTATGGGTTTCAAATTGGGTTTGGTGTATGCAAGAGGACAAGTCACAAAAAGAGTGGTAATGTTGTCGCTTGTAGATTTCAATGCACCAAATTCAGAGATTAGCGTGAAAAAGTTGAAGATGGAGAACCTTTTCCAGAGAGACAGAGGCCTTCTGAAAACTCAAACTGTAAGGTGTTTCTAAAAATTAAATATTCTGAGCTGACTGGATCATGGAGAGTAAGCAAGTTGTATTTAGAGCATAACCATTAACTCACTCCAGGTTCATCATTTTTAATCCCGACTTATTGTTATATTCCAAAAAGATATCAGGATATGTTGGAGTATAATGAAGATCAAGGGATGACACTAGCTAATAATATTGAGATTGTATTAAAAAATGCTGGTGGGTATTGGAAGGGTACTTTTACACGAAAGGATGCTCGTAACCATCTAGATAAGTACAAGAGGAGTAAATTGAGGGCTGTTGGTGGACAGATGCTAATCTACTAGCTGATTATTTTGAGAAGAAGCAAATATGTGATTCAAACTTTTGGTATACCTACAAGCATACGAATGATTTGCATTTATGGAATATTTTCTGGTCTGATGGGCGTGGTCGTGCAGCCTACAAGTATTTTCATGATGTAGTTGTTTTGGATGCTACATACCTTACAAATAGGTAATATTTTTACTGATTTAAATTTCCAGTATTTATCTAATAGGTTTACAGGATATATACAGTGTTTTACATGATCTATCAATCAGGTTTAAATGTTATGTACAGTATTTTATAGGATATATTTAAAGTTTTACATGATATATGCAACAGTTTACATGATCTATGCATTGTTTTTCTTTTATTGTTTTTACATGACATGTTTAACAGTTTTACAATATATAAGCATTATTTTACAGGATATATGCAATTGTTTTCATAGATTTCGTGTTATCTGAATGTCTGATTTTACAGGATGTAATATATACAATTACAGTGGTTTTATTATATATTGTTATACTTCAATATATCTTTTGAAGAGCTATTGATATATAGTTCTTATTATTACATGATTGATATGATTTTCTTACAGTGTTAAGTAATCTAATTTACAGGATTGATATGATTATCTTATTTACTTTCAGGTATGATATGGCCCTTGTTCCTTTTGTCGGTGTGAACCATCACTGGCAGACAATAATTTTTGCTTGTGCTCTGCTTGGAAGAGAAACTGAGGAGGAATATAAATAGTGTATGGAGAAGTTTGTAGCTTGTATGAATGGTGTCAAACCTGGTGGTATCCTGACAGATCAGTGCCCAAGTATTGATAAAGGTGTTAGGCATGTTTTGGGAGATGATACGATGCATAGGTATTGTGCTTGGCACATTCTTCATAAACTACCTAGGAAATTTGGTGGTCAGGATGATAAGAATGCTTTAACTTATTTGGTTAAGGCAACCGTATACGAAGCCAAAACCCCATTGCATTTTGAAGAAAGTTGGAGGAAGTTGATGGTGGAGATTGGATACGAAAATGCATCATGGTTTAGAAATATATTCATACAGAGGCGTAAATGGGTGCCAGTTTTTTTGAATGACAGATTTTGGGCTGGCATGAATACCACCCAAAGGGTTGAGAGTATGAATGCTGTCTTTGATAATTATCTCATATCTAAAGCAACACTCGCTGAATTTGTTGTCAATTTTGAATCTGGTTTGAGTAGAATTTGGCAGAGAGAGCATTATCTGGACCATAAGGACAAGAGCACAACACCTGTGTTAATCTCTGATTTAGAATTTGAGAAGCAGTTTTGTAGTTTATACACGAATATCATATTCTATAGGTTTCAACACGAGGTCAGACAGTCTGTGAATTTGACTTGTATTTTTAAACTGCAACTAGATGACTCTACAAAGGTTTATGAGGTTCATGATATATTTGAGGTTCAGTACATGATGTTTGTACTCTTAATACTCAACAATTTTATTAAAAACGACATTTTTCAAATTGATTTTGTAAGACACTTTTTTTGTGATTTTTTCTTAATTTTTGAAGACTTATTAGTTTTCTCCAAAGTCTTAAATTATTTCAATATATTTTGTAACGAGAACAAAATTTATTTTGATTCAATAATAATCACAACATAATACTATACTTATATATTTGTATATATAGCACGTCAAAAATTGAAGAATTTAAATTATATGAGGTAAAAGTAATACTTCCACAATTAATTTATGTGGTTCATTAAAATTTCGTGCAAATAACACAATTTGTGCATGTCATATCCAAGAAATAGAGATGATCTGATGATGTGTCAAAAGGTCCATGGGTTTCGGTTTTCAAATAGCCTGTCTTACACCGTAGAGAATCCAGCTCACTTTACGGTTTGAGATTAAATCTCAGTTGGTTTGGGATTCGGACTAGCTCATAAAACAGTATTATTGGACTTTGAGATTCATTCCAGATCCACTAATCGTAAAAGATTCCCTTTTCAGGAGAGGATGTGAATTCCAAAATTGTACCCTTTAGATCGTCTTTCTTTTGTGGGTTAGGCAGGCTTCTTGCGATAAAAATCTTGTATCAAGATATTTTATGGATTTATTTTTTATTTAAATGACAGTCATATGGCGATTTTATACATGATTTAATCTAGTTAATTATGAGTTATCTGAATTGTCGTCCAATCGCCTACCCGACGCTCTCTTTCTTCTATTTTTGACTTATAGTGGATTAAATATTAATCTCAGAAGGAAGTAGTAGTAACATAAAATTACAGGAAAATCCCAGAGAAATGGGAATGAAGCTTATCCTATGCTAAAGAGTAAGTTAATTAAACAGGCTAAAAAATACTAAAAGTTTTTTTAGATTAAATAAAATTACAGGAAAATCCCAGAGAAATGGGAATGAAGCTTATCCTATGCTAAAGAGTAAGTTAATTAAACAGGCTATGAATGAGAATGTTGTAGGTATGCAAATCGGGAATAAGTCTACGAGCAGGCATTTCTTCGAATACCTTCCGTGCTGTAACAACATCTCCATTTTAATTTGCATAGGCCATCAATGAGAATATTACAAGTGATCACGTTGGGCCTCTCTTCTCAGCCATTTCTTTAAACATCTCTACAGCCATGCCAATGTCACCCTCTTTGCAAAAGCTGTGGATAAGATCGAGTGTGTTGTAAGTAGAATACAAATCTGTTGTGATTCTTTGAAATCACAGGACCTTTTATTCCAAATTCATCTATTCATTTGCTTGGAGATTCGTGCATAAAAATAGTGCTGTTGAGATTCGTGTATTCCAAAAAATAAAGAGGTAGATTTAGAATCACAGCATATTTATTTCCGTTGTAAGTAATCATATCAAGCATACAACTAACCTCTTCTCTTACCATCTTACGACACAGCTCAAGCCCAAGTCTACTGTCCCAGTGCTGCAAATACTTTCAATAAAAATGTTGTAAGTAATCAAACTAGGACGTATGTAATTTATTAGCTTCTGACAATCACCAGATATTAATCGAATGGTGTTTATGTGCTTTAGCTTGCACTTTAGATAAGAAGTAAACACCATCTGTAAACAATTAAGTTCCAACGCTTTTGAATCGATGCCCTTAAAAAGTCTATTTGTGCAAGTATCTCTTAAGAGGATAAGATTGAATTGATTGCAATATGTTTCAAAGTAAATTTTTATCTTTATCAGCTTCCATAGTTTTAATACTAGTTTTTCATCTTTCTTGTTGTTTGCATCTTATAATTAAATTCTACAATTACTGAAATTTTTTTTTTTCTGAATTAAGAAAATGCCTCCATTTCTTATTGAGCATGTTTATTACAGGTCTATATAGAGTAATTTCTGTACAATGCAAGCTTCGACCTAATTGTTTTTAATTACTCTTGTGAAATATGATTGTCGTTTGGTGTTTGTGTGAAATATTAAGATATAGCACCTACTTAAATAGGTAAGTGTTGTTAATTACTCTTGGAGACTAATTAAAATTTTGTTTATGATGCAAGGAAAATGACCTAAAATATAATTGTACCTGACCTTCTATCCAATATATCCTTCTTTTAACAAGTATACATAACTAAGTCTTATTTTTCAACCATTATACATAAATAGTTGATATAAATATTTAACTTAGAATAAATAAATTTATGCACGTATAAAATCCGATTTTTTATTAATCAAAAATAAAAATAAATCACAGATGAGGAAAGGTTTGATGAAATTTCGATATATAGGTAGGACAAGACAATTTATTCTGCCCCACAAACTCATATACTACAGCATCGAAATGATAATTTGACTTCAAGTGCGTGAAAATTCAAAATTCTTCTTATTTGTGAAACGGAATAAATTGTTCCGTCCTACTTATATATCAAATTTCTACCGAACTGTTTCCCATCTGTGATATTTTATTTAATAAAAAGATCGGTGTATAAAAGCCATTGATTAGTGTACATCTATAATTTGGAGATATTTGGAACATGAATACTACCAAATACACATAAATACATTGTAAATGCATTCTAACTAAATTTTATACATAATAATTGATATAAATAACTAACTTAAGAATTATTAATGGAATGCCAAAACCTTTCGCAAAATCACCCTACCCGTCGCTCTCTTTCTTTTATTTTTTACTTTAATGAATTAATTATTAATCTCAGGGTAGTGTTCAACACATCTTCTTTAGAGCTTCTTAGGGAACTAAAAAGTCTTAAACTTGTCAAACATTTGATCATTTGCAAAGCTTAAAATTACTTTCTTAAGTTTCTTTTTGCCCACTTTCTTAAACTTGCTCCAATTTTTAAGCCCCAATTTTACATGACTTAAATAATTGAGTCTCCTTAAGAAAACTAATGACTCACTTTCTTAAATTTATCTTGCCAAACACCTCTTTCTTAATGGAGCTTAAAATTTAAGCCTACCTATTTTGCCGAACACTACCAGAATGAACGAGGCTTACCTATACAGGTAGTGACATCTAACCTATGCTAAAGAGCAAGTTAAACACATCTGGAACTACTATTTCCAACTATGCTGCCTTACTAAAGGGACAGCATTCATTTACGAGAAAAGGTTTTCTTACCCAAAGCTTTGTCCCCACTTTTTACCCAACACTAATTAGATAAGATTTAAACTGTCAATAACAGTAATTGTGGTCCCCACTAATTAACGGATAAAGCCCAGAGAAAAACGTAAAAAGGATAAAGACCAAAGAAAGAGAAAACGGATGGGTCCCTCCTGGTGAAATCGATCAACCAAATCACCGGTTTTCCAGCCAAGGCCACCGCCTCCCCTCCTCCTCCTCTTCATCCACCTACCACCGCCTCATCCGGTCTGGAACGAACGCCTCTCCCTTCCCCTCCCCGTCCCCTTCTCTCCTCACGACCCTTCTGTCCTCTTAACCCTTGATATTTTCCATTCCAAACCCTTGGTCGGATCGTCTCGGATCCCTCTAAAAGACCTAATCGATCCAGATAATTTTCTCTCTTTTGATTCTTCCTGTCTGATCAAGACAATTGAGCTCAGCCGCCCGTCTGGCCGCCCCGAGGGCAAGGTAAGAATCAAGCTTTCTATTTGTGAAAGACCAGCACCACTTCCGGAGCCGAATTATCAATACCCTTCTATTTGAAGAAGGGATCAAAGATGAAGAGGAGAAGATTGCGGGAAAAGTGCAGAGTGATCTCGGCACCAGGGATAGTTACAGCGAGTACCGTGCAGACTACTAAAGAAGTTATCAAGGTTTCATTTTCTGGTTTTATAATTTTAATCCTATCAATGTTGTGCAGCCGTATATAGGTTTCATTTATAGTCAATCGAGTACAGATATTTGTCATTTATAATATTTTAAAATATCCAGCTTGTAATGGTTATGCTGTCATGTAATTGTAGATCTCCAAGTTAAGGTGGCATGTATCTTAAAATATTTGTCATTTATAATGATAAATGTATCTCTGCTATTGTTATGGGGTCTTACATTGTTTATAATTGATGTTTATAGTTGTACTGATAAACTGCATTAGACAGTGTATAACAGTTAATAAAATTTCAGTATTTATCTAGTAAGTTTACAGTATTAATGCATTTTATTACATGATGTATTAGTCAGGTATAAAGGTTATTTATTAGACAGTTTTTACTATGATTTACTTTGGTTACAATATTCACTTTAGTTTACATGATATGTGCCATTTTACATGATACATATAGCAATTATTAATATTTATATATTGATCTATATCATGTAAAATAAGACTTAAATGCTAATTTTACAGAATACATATAACAATTTTACAGGATATGTGCAACAGTTTATAGTATTCACTTTGGTTAATCATAGTTACAGCATCTGTTTAACAGTTATACTCATAAACAACATTTGACAGGATGTATTAGACAGTTTTTACTTGGGTTACAGTATTCACTTTAGTTTACAGGATATGTGCAATTTTACAGGATACATATAACAATTTTACAGCATACATAGTACATTTTTACATGATACATATAACAATTTTGCAGGATACATATACCAATTATTAATATTTATATATGGATCTATATCATGTAAAATAAGCCTTGAATACTGTAAATTTGGAAAATGCAAATTATGTATTAGACAGTTTTTACTATGAGTTACTAGAGTTCCGGTATTTACTTTAGTTTACAGCATATGTGCAATTTTACAGGATACATATAACAATTTTACATGATACATATGACAAGTTTACAGGGTACATATAACAATTATTAATATTTATATATGGATCTATATCATGTAAAATAAGCCTTCAATACTGTTAAATTAGCAGATGCAAATTATGTATTAGACAGTTTTTACTGTGATTCACTTTGGTTACAGTATTATTTTACTGTGCAATTTTACATGATAAATTTCACATGATACATCAACAATTTTGCAGGATACATATAACAATTTTACAGTATGTTGCTTTGATTGTTTGCATCTGCTAATGGTTCATAACTCCAATTTTTAACCTTGCTTATTTATTTATCTTTTTTGCAGGATGATATATCGAAAGAACGTGTGGTTCTAGCAATAAAACTTTTCACTCATCCGAATAATGTGCACCAGAGGGTTATGAAATGAAGAAGCCATGTTTGTATTGATGTATTAGCCATGTTTTTTTATTGAATTTTTCTTTGTGCTTGTGAACAATTATCAGTGGTAACAATTATGGGTGGTAACAGTTATGGGTGGTGACATCTTACAGTTGTTGGTTATAGTTTATGGTTTTGAACAGTTAATTTTGTGATTAATAAAATTTTATTAACTTGTATATGTTATTTCGATACTATTTTACAGTATTGAAGTTTTGCTGTTAACATATGTCAGTTTTATAGTTTGCATCTGCTAATTTTACAGTATGTAAGTCTTATTTTACAGTATGTCAGTTTATTTTGTAATTAATATATGTCAGTTTTATATTTTGCTATTAACATATGTCAGTTTTATAGTTTACATCTGCTAATTTTACAGTATGTAAGCCTTATTTTACATGATATAGATCGATATACAAATATTAATAATTGAAGAAAAAAGAGAAATACAAAAAAAATAAAAATAAAATTTTAATTTTAATATCGAAAAAAAAAATTTAATTTTGATGCAAAAAAATTAATTTTGCACAATTTTAGGTTTGTTTTTGAAACCTTCTAGAAGCCGTCAGTTTTTCAAGTACAGCCGGAAGTACAGTGGCTTTGCAAGTTGCTAACTGTTTGCAACTAACTTGGGGACCACTTTCAAGTTTTGTTGAACTTTTAAACTTCTTATTATACATGATCTGTCGTTGAAGTTACAGTATTGGTTGCAGAATTTTACAGTATTCGCGCAAGTCAAATGACAGTTTTTTTGGGAAAAAACTGGGGATTGAAGCTTGGGAACAATTAGTCGGACCCTTCATTTACAACATTTTAGCTAAAATAATAAAGAAATTCATTAATAGAAAAAGAAAAGAAAAGAAAAAAACTCAGTACATCAAACCTATTTTTCACACTTTCTCTTTCATCTTTTCAACAATATTCCTACTCTTCTCCTCTATGTGCCGCCTTTTCTCCTCCAATTTATCCCCCATCTTTCTCCCGAAATCCAACATCTTTGCGCGTGTGATCCCCTTTTTCTGCTTATTATTATTACTATTATCCTCTTCTCTGGTCCCTATTTCTCTATCTCTTGATGGTACAACAATCTCTTTTGATGTTTTCTCATCACTAAACAGCGGTTGCATCAAATTTAAGTCCTCGTTTGGAACTTCACTCTCCTTTTTGGATTCCTCTTTGATACTCGCCGTTTCAACCTTTTCAATATGAGACGTGTCGATAGGTTTTGAATTGGTAGTTTCAGGACTGACCCAAATAAACGGAGCTGCATTTCTCTCAACCCAATCGTCTTTTTCGGCTATCATAAATGGTATGGATATGCTCCCACAATTTGGTAGCACCACATTTTCTTGCAGTGCAGCCTGTGCAAAATTGTGCAAGGAACAAAATTCAGACAGCAAAATTAAGAGAAAAGGTTAAAAGCTTTTAGTTTGATACTTTCTGGATAATTTTAAAAAGGTAGAACTTATCTACCCCTACAAAACCTAAAAATTTCATATATATACTCTGAAAAAACACAAAATATAATGGAATCACTACAAAACCACCTAAATACCACACAATCTCTTGTAATAAAGTATCGTAAAAAGCTAAATATCCTTATATTACTTCATCATCAAGATCTTTTAATAAAGGGGGAATTTCATGTATACCCCTCAAAAACCTTGAAATTATGTATTTGCCCCTCTAAAATTCATAATATCATATTTACCCTTCTAAATTTCAAAAATTCACAAAATTACCCAATTAATTGCCTATTCTATTAAAACTCATTCTGAATATATAAAAATGCCCCTTTTACCCTTTATTAAAAATATATAGCATGCTCAAGAGAAATGTTCAGTCTTCTAATTGGACACTTGCGCACACCCACAAGACATGCAACCCCCCCCCTCCCCCCAAACACACACACAAATAACACACACAGCTATGTAGTCTTAACAGTACATAGATTATTACCTTAAATCGATTGCTAATAGCTGAGCCGACACGGGAGTTAGTGATTTTACGGTCTCCAATAGAGGTCTCGAGATTCCAATCCATATCAGGCATTGATAGAAACCCAAACCAAATCTGGTCAGAAGGCGGTGGCTTCACATACAACCGCAGTGTCCCTCTAGCTACACTAATTTTCATTTCCAGTGAAAGAGGTACCTTCATGAAAACAATTTCACTATTAAGAAAGTTTATTTAAGCCAAAAAAACACACATGTCTTTCCAATATGTACGATAAAAGACACAGGCAGAGAGAGAGAGAGCTAACCTGAGACACCTGATCAGAAATTGAATGCAAGATGTTTTTCCACCTCAACATGTAACTTGATGACCAACTAGAGCTCGTCTCTAGCTTTTCTTCATATATTATGCAGGAAAAAAAAACATCAAAAAGGACTCTTTGATCTTGATAATAATTTTCCAGAAACAACTTCTATTATTTTAACAGGAACTCAGGCTAGAGCATCTAGTACAGGTGCAATTCCACATGCTCTGCCCCTACATCCAAGAGGCAAAGACAGACACACAAACAGACAGAATGCACCGCCAAAAAAAAAAAAAAAAAAAAACTAGAAAAGATTAGAAGAATTGGAATAAATTAAGAAAACAAAATGGCTTGGTACCAGCTAATATATTGCTTGCAAGTATGACAAGATAAAGGTACTGCGAGTGAGGCTATGGTACTATGCATAGCGAGGATTAGTCCATACTACGGACCAATATTTTTGTTTTTTCGAAGTCCCAATAGTCGATCTCAACCGTTCAACGCGACTTTTATATAAAAATGTACTTGCAGACTACATTTCACATTTTTTTTAGAATTTTTTTACTAATTTTTTAGATAGGTACAAAATTACTACTTTTGATGGTCTATATTTTTTATATCAAGTGATTTTCTATATATCTAAAAAGATAGTAAAAAAAAATTCTACAAATTTAAAATTCGATCTACAAGTATATTTTCATATGGAGATTATTTTGAACAGTTCAAATTGATTGTTTGGACTTTAAAAATGGAGATATTGATCGGTAGTACATACCAATCCGCACTATGCATAGTATCGTAATCTCACTCAAGGTACTGAAAAAAATTTGCTCTAAAAAAACAATAGTTTTACCTAATATTTTACCCTCCTCATTCTTATTCTCCGATGAGCCGTCCAAATCTGCTTTCGCCGGCCCCACCAAATTACCATACTGTTCAATTCCTTCCAGGAGGTCCGAACCAACCTCCATACTACCAGACCCCTCTTGACTTGCTTGCAAAATCTCTTGCTGTAACTCCGGTTCCCGTATCTCAAGTCTTGTTTTAAAATCCAACTTGATACCGCCAGAATACTCGAAATCCACCTCTACACCTGACAACTCTTCTAAATTCGTTGGTAAGACCCGCATCTTTGTGATGTAAGGAGGTACTGTACCGAGATCCAAGCCAGTGCATGTGATTTTGCCAATATAACTAGGTATTCTCATATTAGAGATAGTTTTCTGTACAAATAATATAACGAGAATGAAAAATGTTAGAATGCTACACCTGTATAGTGCGTGCTGGTACATATCATATCAGATATGTAGGCAGGTATGATATTAAGCTAAATATAGACACCACCTTACCAACACAACATGTACAAGATGTACCCGACATTATTGGTACACTATTGGTTTTGCAATGGTATATTTGGTGCTCCCTTGACCCGTTACAATGCACATATCCTGGTAAACAGACCCAAAAGGAACTGTACTGAAATTCTCATACCATACCTGGATGCGAGCTTGAATGGCGGCACCTATCTCCTTGTTCCTATGCACATCAAAAAACAGCCTCAAAAATAATAAATTCAAACAGAGCGTGCCCTCATCATCGCCACATTTCTCTTCCGAAATTGCAGCCCCATCAAATTTCTCCGTAATTTTAGTTTCACCGTCACTTTTGCCTTCTAAACCGGCCTTGGTTGAGGCTTTCCTGGCGAATTTCTTCAAGTATAAACCAACTTTTGAGGGGGGGCCACCTGGTCTACTTTGTTTGTCTATGGTTTCATTCAATAGAATTGAAGGCTTTAGAAAGGAAGGGTAGTTGGCATTTAGTAAAGAGAGGTAATCGTGAAAATCTTTGATTAATTGCTGGTGTGTTATTTGTTTGCTTTTGTAAGAGGAAGCAAGACGAAGAGCTTTGCACCAGGATTCTTTCTCCCAATTTGTCTCAGCGTATATGTAAAATGATTTATTGCCTTTGTATATTTCTGATTGGTCATCTCCTAGTTTAATTGGATACCTCTTATCCCTGGGAAAAAAAAAAAAAGTTCGTCCTTAAAATATGATAGTAGCTTAATTGATGCTTAGATGGCTAATTAAGTAAGATTTGCACAAATTCATGCAGAAATCGTACCCTCCATTACAAAATATTTACACGATAACAGATTCATGGAAGAAATAAAGCCTAACTGCACTAAATTGAGGCTTCACTGCACGATTGAGTATAAATCCAGCCAAATTAAACCTACATTGGGACATTTACAAATAATATATAGTCGACTGCATGAAATTGGGTCAAATTAAGGCTTACTCATAGTACAATAAGTGCTGTTAAGACATTAAATTGTCAATGCTTGGCACTAACCATTTACGTGAATTGAGATCTGTCGAAGAAACAGCCAGAATGGTGCAACCAAGAAGTTCAATTGTTGTTTTAGTACCACTGGTTTCTGATATAATCAACGAGTGATCTTTTATCTCCGCATACTTCCTTACAGGGGCAACCTCAATAATTTTTATTTTGCCGCTTGGAATCTTGGCAACTCCTCCACTACTTGTTTTTGCCATGTCTGTGTCGACTTTTGGAATTTTGTCAGGCTCTAGGACCCATATAAAACCCTGCCAAACAATTAGTATGAAATCAGAAAATATTTGAGGATTTAATTGGTAAAATTCCATCTTTAAAGAGGATTTAATTGGTCTTTTGCATTAACAAGATCAATTACAAATTAAATGGTTTGAAGTGATAATTGAAACAATAACAAAATATTTGGGGGTTTGAACATTCTTTCAGTCTCAAGAATAAAGATAATTCATGTTTAAACGCTGGAATTTGATCATATGAAATGGAAGGTTCTAGGTTTCTCCAAAAATCAAGTAGGTGCTCAGTAGCAGCTTACCAAAAGCAACTATCTGTCATATAATGAAAATCCTGTTAACTTTGCCTAAAATCCATATGATAAAAACTTAACAGAAATTTAAGCTTGCATTGGTGCTAACAGCAGGTTAACCTAGTGCATAGACAGAAAGGAAAGAATCATTATTGGCATGAATGCATCAAAAGAAAAACGAAAAGAGAAAAATTAACAGCAAATTGCTCACCTTCTTGTTACTCGAGAAAGAAATCGGTTCCTCCTCTAGATCGACACTCCCATTCTTCTCTAATACCTCAATTGATCGTTTCTGCCTTCCCAATCGACGAATCAACCATAGAATAACTGAGACCTCAATCGCAAGAAGAGCAAGAAGCCCAGTGAGAAAACCCGCCGAGAAAGCTACAATCATGGCGATCTAAGAGACTACTAGAGGAGGTATGGCAGTGAGGTAAAGACGAATTTATCCGAAATTGAAGCGAGAAGAAATGATTGAGCACAGAACAGAAAAGTTGCGAGTGTTCGACGTACACAAGCAAAGAACTTAAGAAGTAGGTCAATGAAGAAGGTCAATGGATAGTCTCCGTTTTACAAAAGAAATGGAGACGAATTATTATACACTTACCAGTTTTTCAAAATGAGGTCAATTTGGGTCCGATGCCCATCGGACTCAAAGTGAGTTCGATGGGTTTTATGACCGTCCGATCTGCTTCAAGATTCGCGCCTGCAATTTCGCGGCTGCTTTAAAATTCGTGCGCACGAATCTTAAAACTGATCGGACGGTCGTAAAACCCATCGGACCCAACCTGCTCTCTTTCAAAATAACATCCTCTATTTTTTATTTTTTTCCCAAATCGCCTTCTATAAATTCGGAGACCCGACTAACTATAAAAATATTTTGTATTTATCAGTACTGACAACCTGTGTCTCTGTCGGTGGCGTTGATTATAGTACTGTGATATCTATTCGTTAATCGTCTAGATATTGTAATTTCGAATAATTGTCGATTAGGACCACAATATCATGTATGTCATTGTCGGTCGTTCACAGAGGAAAAAATGCCATTAAAAAATAAAATGAATCAAATTGCAATGGATGCCAAATTGCCAATTGATATGTGGGCCCCACTTATAACTGATAGAAATCTGAACGAACCCAAATTAATATTTTTTACTTTAAAGAGACAATTCCTCGTGTTGCCGTGAATATTTTTTATTCAGATATTTACGTCTTATTCGATACTTTGGCACAACCTGGCATTAATAAAACAAACGAATCTACTTCGACAAGGAAAGAATTGACTCCATGATCTTATTCCAAGTAACAGATCCTATGCTCTTATTCGATACTCCATGATATGTAGATAAAAGTCGGCTTGTAATGGTATACAACACATGATATTTTGTTCTTTGTGTTTAGGTTTTGGTACACATTGATACCCAAACAATTGACAGATTTATTTGCTTTTTTTTTTTTTTTTCCTTTTGTTGCTATCATTTGGTTTTTGGTACACAGTTGGATCTGTTACAACCGAAATTTTATTAATATAAAAAATACAAAATTTTCAAATCTACATCCGATTTGTAAAAATTTCAAAATCTGTCTAATCCGAAAAATTATTCTGCTGATCCAGGACCTGGTCCGTAGACTAATTTTCCGGATCTAGAAATCCTATTTTCGGTGAATAATTTACCGAAAATAGGATTTTCAGATTTTTATTTTAATTAAATAGAAGATGTTATAATTTTTTTATTTTTTCTATTGAAGTATTAGAAATATTTTTATATTTGTTTGAAAATAGATGAATACTATATGATTGAATTTATCATTACTATTCCGAATTTTAGTGAGTGATGATGATAAATAAATCTAATTTTAATCTTTTTCAATGAATTATATTTTTTCTTCCAATAAATTTTAAGCGTCTGATTAATGAGTTCACAATATTCTGTATTAGCGAAGCAATTATTAAAATGTCCAAACAATATACCTAGAGGAGGGTTCAAATGCCTCCATTTTTCATGCCTCCACCATGCCTCCATTTTTACAAACTTTAATAACTCAAAATTTAAAACTTAAAAGTCAAAATAAAACCGTTGGATATGATCTACATCATTTTATCTATGTGCTCATAAAAAATTATCACATTTTGATTTTGTTTTTATGTGAATCAATAAGTTGAAAAATCAACGTCTAGAAATTATCCACATTAGTACGTTTTTTTACAAGCTCTTGATGACAACCAAAACAAAATTGAAATGTCATAATTTTTTACACGTGCATAGATAAAATGATTTAGATCATATCCAACGGTTTTATTTTGATTTTTAAGTTTTAAATTTTAAGTTATTGAAGTTTTTAAAAATGAAGGCACGGTGGAAGCATGAAAAATGGAGGCATTTGAACCCTCCTCGTATACCTATTGTATCACTGAAAAGCAACCTAAAAAGTATAAAAAAATTCTGAACAATTGTAAACGGGAAGTTATTGAAAAGGAGAGAGATCGAACACAAGCATGGTCCAGAATAAAGTCATAGGTACAGTGAGAATCATAAGAATCAATAGTTACTTATAGCTGTGTTATTCAGTACCGGTACCGGTCCATTCAAAGTTTCACAAAGTCCAACTTTAATTAAATTCTAACCGTGCCATATTAGGATAAGGAAATTTGTGATTTAGTGGCCCCTTATGGAATTTCAGGTCGCTGCCAGTTCTTAATTTTATCTATATTAATGCAAACTTTAGAGCCGCACATGACACATCACATTGCAAACATATAATTAGAAAGAAATCAAATTTATAAGTAATAGAAAAGTCAAAAGGGATTGTCTGCTAAATTTGTTACTACTTAAACGAGGGAATTTAGATACACGATAGAATGAGATCCTGACCGTTTATTATGATGTGAAACAAATTTTAAAGGAAAATAATTGCTTGATCGGAATTAATTCATAATATAATTTTTTATTTGAGATAGAAAGATGAAGATCTAGTTTCAATTTTTATTTTAATATTCATAAAAAAGTTCTATTTAGATTTCGAATCCATAACTTCCTACACATAGGGTGTTGTTCTTTGTCACTAGATCAAATGTTGATTCTTGTTTAGAATAATATTAATAATATTGTTAAAAGTAATCAAGCTTATCTTCTGATTTTGTTCTAATAATTTGTTCTGACATTTTCAATCGGTCTAGGGCTCCACTACAAGAATATGTTTTAAAAGTTAAAACTATGAATATAATTTTCAAACAATGTGGGTGTTCAAAATACTGACGGTATTAAGGTAACTTCGGAAATTTGTTGGTTCACCAATGAAATATAAAACTAACACCGGAATAACATTTGTTAAACCACGCTAAAACTAATACTGATCAGGATCCACAAAAATAATAATTATTTCCATCGAATATATATAGGAGCGTGCAGATTTCTCAGAACATGTAACATAAGAGCATCTACATCCCTGAAATTATCAGAGTTTCTAATCTGATGTGGCAGTTTCTAGACCAGTTTTAGGAATGTAGACCAGGTTTTTATTTAGCAACTGTGCTCAAGAATTTCTTAATAAGAAATCGTTTATAAACTGTGAGTTGGCAAAATGATTGGCCGGTGTTCGCTTAATTTTTTTCTTTATTTTATTTTATTGGTGATGTGGTATTTTAGAAACTCTTAGATTAGTTTCAGGGATGTGAACTCTTAGAAACTCCATAGCCTATAATTTCTGAAAATTAGTTAATAGTTACTTAGAAACTCTAAGAGTTTTAGAGATGTAGATGCTCTAAGGATTCTTATAGCATAAGTTTTGCAAAGTCCACTATTATATTTTGTCATATTCTCGTTGGAAGTGTGGCATCTAACTATTGTCAAAACAGATAAATCAAAATGTCACCTCATTAATAGTAGAATTCAATAACACTGTTTACCTAACTTACAGACAGAATATTTGGATGATATTTCATTACATAAAAGGTTGCTTCAATTGGACAAATTATGATAGAGTTTGTTTGACATGTACTTGGGGCCTAATTCTATTGAAAACGATTGAATAGAATAAAATGAGGATGTATTAATCATTTTGGTTTTTCCAACATTGTATGATTTGTTGGGTTGGGCTTGGTCTTGGGCTTGATCCAGATAGTGTATTTTTTTACAGAAAAAGGATACAAGTGACAAATGAAAATACCAGGTCAAGTGACATGCATATTTTTTTACTGAACTGTCAGAAAGAGGATCAGTATACGAATAACGAATGAACTAATAAATTTCAGTATCGGTTTTGAACCTAATCGATATCAGTATCATCAGTATGAAGTGGTTTAGGCGTCTGCTAAAAATTTCTTCAATTTGAAACTAAGATGCTCAAGAGGACATAAATCAAGTAAAATTATATCAAAATGAATATTGAAAAAGAGGAACTGCTAATTTGTATGTGAACACTTGATTATATCTACAGTGTATTAGGATTAATGTGTATTAACCAAGCAAGAAGGGCCAATTTACATGTGGAAATTATAAATCTACATGAAGAAAAACTTTAACCAAAAAACAAAACAAAAATATAAGGACAGATAAAACCAATCAGTTATATTGGATTTTATAAGAGATATCATAATGGATTTTAAAAGACAGTAAAAAAAATCAGCTATATTTATTTGCAATCTCTTGCAAAACATTAAACAGCTCGGTCGGCTTTGAGAGCATGACCATGTGATCGGCACCAGCAATCTCCATCACTTCTGTCCCAGGGCTCTGTTCGATCATCCATTTCTGAAATTGTTCGGGCGCAATCCGATCATCTCGGCAAACTATATATACCCGAGGCACCTGCCCGTATTTCTCTTTAGTGATCATCTTTTCATATATCTTGTCATCCTTGAATTGGGTTCCAGGTCTTACCAGCAGTTTGGCCAGCTCCAAATCCTAAATAGGTTGCAAATATTTTGGCTAGCATGATTTTGTGGAAAAAAATATTAATGGATTTGGGGAGATTGGAGTAATTACATGTACCAATTATTATGTAAAAATTGTTGTCTTTTGCATTTCATGATTTTCAACATTTCAATTTTCAAGCTGCAATTAGTTGTATTATAATCAATCACACTCTTCTTATTGACCATTTTAACCAGTTCTTTCATCAATTGAAGCAATAATATATAATTTTACCTTTTGTACATTTTTAGGCATTTTCCTTGTCTTGTAACTCTTTTTATTGGTTTAATAAAAATATCAACAGGCACAGGCAAAGCCTGTTCTCCTAAAATAAACACCAGAATTTTATAACAATGTTACCGAAATGCGAAAACAGTATATTTTGAATGGTGTTTCAGGACTTAAAAATTTACCTCGATCGGGCAATTCTGATAAAGCTTGTTTGACATATACTCGGGACCAAACTCTATCGAAGACAATTGATTTGGGGATTCTTGCTTCTCCTTCATTTTGCAATCCATGTAAATCTCACGGCTGTGAGAAAACTACTTGCAAAACATGAAATGAGGATGTATCAGTATTCCAGTAAGTGGCATGTAAAAACCCAAATAGTGGTAGGAATGCTTGCGAGCTGTTCTAAAAACTATGGCCTTTTCTCTTCTCTTTTCTCTCTTTATTTATTTTATTATTGTTTCTACCCTTCCCTATTTTGGTGACAGATTGCCCGACTTTTTGGTAAATATTTTAACAGAGTAGATTTAACTTCATGCAGCTCATGGACTATAGAATGAAACCAGCACTGCAAATGGTTTGTGCCCTGCACAAAGCCAAAACTACTCTGTTAAAATCTTTATCATGATTTTTGGTGTAGCTTCAGTGATGTTTGAGCTGATGGGTTTGTAGATTATGGACTGCGCTGGAGAATGGATGTTTAGTGCTGCTGGGCTTGTACTTGTCATTTTGTCAATACTGATTAGATGTTTTATGACCATACAATCAGAATCCCCACAAATATTCTGATTAAACGGTGCGGATTTAAGCAGAAATATTCTGTTACCTCAGAGGATCTGGACTCTCCCCCCTTGTATTTGACATCAAGAAAGAAACAGAAGAAATAAACTAGAAGAATAAAGAAGAAAATAACCCGGCCAACATTTTTATCACTAATGAACCGTAAAATAAGAATTTAGGAATTGGTATGGATGCCAATCAATTAATCCGTTCTCAGTACGACTGGTACGGTGGTACCAAATGGTTGACTGGTTGAGGCCTACGTTAGGTTTTGCCAGTAAATAAACCCCTGTTTAATTAGAAACACTAAAATTCCACTAATCAAATAAATTTAGGTAAAAACTAAAAAGCAATGATTTAGACTATGAATTTCCCTCTATTTTAGCTTTTTTGTACTTCAATTTGTGCTGCACATATATGGTAACTTGAAACACAGAGTCACTCATAGAATTATTTGCACGAGCTGAGGACACGGTACCGTTTTTTCACATACCACTTCTGAAATGAACAATTTGGGATTCTCGACGCATGTCATAACCGCTGCTGCAAACACCGCGACCGAGATCTTCTCTGAAAACTTCTCCATTGCAAGAGAGACACTCAAACCGCCGAAGCTATGCTTGACAATAATCACTTTTTCACCGGGGGGTATCGAGACCATCGTACGAGTTAATGGTTCGGTATAGTCAGTGAAGGAATGAAGTTCATCCAGACCTGATGGGTGGGTCCCACAGGCTGCAAGATCAACTGCGGTAACGCGGTGACCGGCTTTTTGGAGTAATGGGGAGATCTTGTACCAGCACCATGCACCATGGCATAGACCATGGACTAAAATGAAGTGTTTTCTTTTAATCTCTTGTGCCATTTGCCTTAGTTGACTCTCTTCGAGCTCTCTCTATGATCTCTTATAAATGGGAACATAGAGAATCTTGTTTAGGTGGTAGTTATTTTTTTATTATTAATTTTTTTCTTGGTTGTTGATTTAGGCTTTTTATCTATGCAGTTAAAAAAGATCAAAAGTCAAACAAAAAGGTGCTTATTCATCAATTTTTTTTAATCATTACATTTTATTGATCTTTTTTAAATATTTATATAGTTGAACCTTCTCATAAATTATAAAAAATGTACTTGTAACTTAATTTAGTAGTTAGAATTTTAATTTATGATTGTGGAGTCAAATTCTAGTCATACATCATATATTTTAAATTTGAGCTTTTCCATTTAGTTCTGCACCTGTGAGTATAGGCAGGGGCGGAGGTATGTAGAGTGAATGATGATCAATTGATATTTTTTTTTTTATTTACAGATAATTTTTTATATAATTCAAAATAAAATGTCACAGATATTATAAAATTGACTTTTATTCTTAGCATGAAAATTTTATATAATTAATTTTATTCATGTTTGACTCTCATAGTTTAAAAGTCTGACTCCGCCCTCATATATAGATATGCTTTGCAATAATCTTATTATGAAGAGGATTTTTTTTATATTAAAATTGTAAATCTAAGTCAAAAATACTACAAAAGAACCCTAGCTTAGCTATAATCAGTTTAGATAAATGCTATAAATTAAATGATAGATGTGTTGCTAGTGGTAACGATATTTTTATTAATATCCAAAATTAAATACAAATTATTAATTATATCCAGTTTAGCTGAGTATTTTTAAAAATGTCAAAACCGGCTATTTTTGGCCGGTTTCAATTTTTTTCCCAACCGGCCAAAAATTGGCCGGTCCCAATTTTAATCCCAACCGGCCAAAAATTGGCCGGTCCCAATTTTAATCCCAACCGCCCAAAAAATGGCCAGCCCAGGTGTTTATAAAACAATGACATGGGTTCCGTTTTTTTTCAAAACCTCATTCTCACAAAATTCACACACTCTCTCCTTACTTTCTCTCTTTCTTCAAATTTTCTCCTCCTCTTTTCACATTTGCAAGTAAGTCTCTTTATTTTTTTTATTTATTTGAAGTGTTGTAAATTGATAAAATTTGTTAGAAATGTACCAAATTTAGTATAATTTAGTTCTCAATTAGTTTTAATTAATGTTAATTAGTTGTCAATTAGTTTTAATTAGTTTAATTAAGTATATTTTAGCATATTTAGTATATTTTAGTTTTAATTAATTTAATTAGCATAATTTAGGGTTTAGGGTTTAGAACGAGAATCTTCAGAGACTCAACTGCTGCAGTGGATGAGCTGATGGAGCAAGTGACAGTTCAATATCGATATTCACAGATGAAAACTTAGTGACCTGTACTCTGGAAAAGATACAGGGACTGATTTGCATTTCTCAGTTCTGTCATCTGAAAATCATTTTTTTTATTTTGTATTTTTATTTTTTTCTTTATTTCTTCTTTACTTTCATATTTTTAGTTTGCTATTTTAGTTTTAATCTCATTACCATGAGCTGTCTTGTATTTTATTTCTCTTTGTTACAAATCTTATGTAACCCTTTACCTTCAATCAAATGAGAACTTGACTCTTATTTTTTCTCAAAAAATTAGCATAATTTAGCATATTTTAGTTTAATTAGCTTAATTTAGTACATTTTAGTTTAATTAGCTTAATTTAGCATATTTTAGCATATTTTAGCATAATTTAACATATTTTAACATAATTTAACATATTTTAGCATCATTTAGCATCATTTAGCATATTAAGAATAATTCAGTATATGTTAGCCTATTTAGCATAATTTACTTTAATTTAGCATAAATAGCATAATTTACTTTAATATAGCATAATTAGCATAATTTAGTATAATTTACTGTAATTTAGCATAATGTAGCATATTTTAGCATAATTTACTTTAATTTAGCATAATTAGCATAGTTTACCATTTTTAGCATAATTTAGCATAATTTAGTATATTTTAGTATAATTAGCTTAACTTAGCATAATTTAGCATAATTTAGCTTATTTGCCTATTTAGCATAATTTAGCATATTTTAGCATAATTTGGTATATTTTAGTATAATTAGCTTAACTTAGCATAATTAATCTAGTAAATTCAAATTATAAGATACTCCATCTATTTTGAAAAAAAATGATTTGACATCATTACGAAATGTAAAATCAATTTTTTTTCAAAAATAGACGGAGTGTCTTATAATTTGAATGTACTAGAAGGACCACGACAATTTATTTATTTACCCAGAAATGACTTTTGAACTGGGATCAATAACTCTGATCCAAAATATTTTTATTTTTTTTACAGTAACACACAAAAAAACAATATTTTAATTTTTTCTTACGGCTGCAAAAAATCAGACCTGAAAAATATTAATCTGAATTATTTGTCGCAGTCATTTTAATAAATTCAATATATAGTATTCCATCTATATTCAAAGAAATATAAAAATATAAAAAATCATAATATTTTCTATTTAATTAAAAATAAAAAAAATCAGAAAATTCTATTTCCGGTAAATAATTTACCGAAAAGTCATATCCTGTAAATAATTTATCGGAAAGAGAAACCTTGGTTCGGGGAAATTATTCTGCAGATTCAGGCTCTGGATTCGCAAAATAATTTCCCGGATTGAGTAGATTCCGAATTATTCGCAAATCAGGTGGAGATTTGAAATTTTGTGTTTTTTTGGATATTAATAAAATTTTTGGTGTTTACAATATTAAAAGCACTGGTGGTGTGTTTCTACTCTTTGTGGGCATGGGTGTTCAAACGGTTAGGTTTGTTCGGTTTTAATCGAATCAGAAAATTTGATTTAAATAGATTGGTTCGGTTAAATAATTCTGGTTTAAATGAATCGGTTCGGCTTAGACTTCTCAAAAGCGACTAAACCGAACCGACCGGTTTATTTTGATTCGACTCTAATTTTATTGATATTATAATGATTTCATTAAACCAAACCGAACCGGACTAAATCGAACTTCAATTGTTGTGTATGACAATGTATTATTTTCGTTAATAATGGTACCAATAGGTTTACTTCGGTTTGAACCGAACAAATCAAAATTTACTTCAGTTTATTCGGTTCGGTTCTAAATCGGTTGATATGTTTAATCAATTTGGTTTGGTTCTATTTTTAAAAATAAAAAAAATTGATTTGATCATTTTACTTTGGTTTCAACTGAACCGACCATTTGAACTTTGGGGGACACAGGACACTGCGCTCTGGTCGTACCTGGGCTTTATCGGATGGAATCCTTATCCTCTGAGGTAACATGATATTTCTGTTTAGATCTAGACCATCCGATCATAATTAGGTCCTTCAATATTCGTGCGGATTTCTGATCGAACGGTAAGGATCTAAACAGAAATATTTTGTTACCTAAGGTGATACGAATTCTTATCGGATGCGGGTCGCAAATCCCTTTGCCCTCGGAATAGTGGACAAGTATCCTCTCTAATATTGTAAAAGATTCCCTTCACTTTACGGTTTGAGATTAACTCCCAGCCACTTTGAGATTCGGGCTAGCGCAGGGGCAGTATTATTGGGCTTTGAGATTCGTGCCAGTTAAAAAGAACGGTCCAGATCCAGTAATTGTAAAAGATTCCCTATTTTACGGTACCGAGGATCTGAATTCCGGAATAGTTGCACGGAGCGCTGCGACGCACAAGTGGTGGCACCTGAAAGTTCAACTCAGAAGTCTTCGTCTCAAATAAAACCCTACTAAGGGTATGATCGGAATGAACTCTGGCCCTTTCATCTAAAGCTTAGAACTTTGTACCGTTCCAATGGGGAAACACCTGAAAGTTAATCTCTTTCTTGTTCTGATCTGCGGATCTGTTCTTCTCTCGAACGGATCCGTTATCCGCCCGATCTCTGATGCGCATCGATCTGCTGCTACTGAGCTGTTCGTTCCCTCACATGATGGATCCTTTGGAAGGTGATTGATTTTTCAATTCCTTGTCTTTCAGTGTTTTATTTGATAGATTGCACTGCATTTGTGGTAGAACACATCACTGGAGTTCGTAGGATTTCATCAATTTGATTGGTAATTTAATCGTGATATAATTTTATTTGAAGTATGAATTTTTAAGTTTAGCATTGAAAAGGTGATTGGCTTTGTCAATTTCTTGTCTTTTCAGTTTTTTGTTTGTTTGTTTTTGTTTTCGTGAAAGAGATAAATTGCACTGCATTTGTGTAGAACACATCATTGGAGTTCGTAGAATTTCATCAATTTGATTAGTAATTTAATCATGATGTAAATTTTATTTGAAGTATGAATTTTTAAGTTTAGCATGTGAAAATGAGATACTGATTACAAAGAATTTTTGTTGTATGTTATGCAAAACTGAACAATGCTCAAAACATGACCAATCAGTGATTCACAGAGTTAATTTGGTAACATAGCATGAATATTCAAGCTCAGTTATGCCTTTAATTCTCAAATTGAATTGTTTAATGATAAAAAAAATACCTGAAAAGGTTCTACATTATCTAGAAACCATTCGCTTAATGTTACAAAATTATGCATCTGACGAAAGGTTCTCAACTTGAATTGTTCAGCTTAGAAGAAACCTACGAGGCTTTGAGAACATTTCAAGTACTAGGAGTAGAAAGGAGCGGTGACAAAACTGGAATTTGTAAAACTGTTTCTCAGAAATTAGGTTTGCCAACTTCTACTACAAAAGACATTTTTCATGCACTGAAGATTAAAGGAATCTTGGGTTGCCCAACAGAGTCGATTGATTATGATGTAAGTCATTAATGATTAATTTTCTGGCACCACTTCTCAGGATAATGAGAAAACAAACAGTAATTTTGGATCTGTAATTTTTTCTGATCATTTTTTAGGGTATCACATCACGGCTTCAAGCTGTGATAAAGGATGCAAGCTCACTGCTAGAATTATACTACTCTCTGGGAGGCTTGCTAAGTGTTAAGGTAATTGTTTGGAATTTATTTATTTGATCTGTAATTTTATATTGCATTTCCTGGTCGCCAAAAGCAAATGTTAATTACTTTTGCTTTCTGAAACCTATCTTATAGAAAAAGTTGTAATACTTTGCTATCATATCTTTATTTTCATGTTATGCTTTCTTATTTCCAGGAGCAAGGGCAAGATGCCATTTTATCTGACGCTGATGCTACATTTCAAGCCATAAAGGTAAACAATTGAACAGCTTTTCCTTTTAAAATGTTAGGCTTATTTGTAATTTACCATCTCATTTCCATTTCCATTTCCATTGTCTGATTTAATGCAATTTACAGGCACTTAGTCAGAGTGACGGGACGTGGCGGTATGATACAAACAGTCCTGGATCGAGCACATTTGCAGCTGGTAGTGTATCTTGTTCTTCATAAATTTACATTATTATTATTTTGTAAAATATAAAAAATGTTATCCTACCTGACTAGTAGAATAGTATTAGGACAGTGCATACTAATTGAGATTTATTCAATAGCAAAAATTAAAATCTGAACCAAACAATTAGAGTAAAAATAAAAAAAACAGAGAAGAGAACATGAAACTACCTAACTGGAATGGTACTTGTTACAGGTATAGCACTGGAAGCTCTAGCATCTGTTGTTTCACTGGCTGGATCTGATATCGATCAGTCAAAGGTATGTGGGTTGTCTATATTTACTTTTTGAGTGAGGCTATGGTAATATGCATATTACGGATTGAACCGTGCTATGGACTCATATTTCTATTTTCAAAGTTCAAACAGTTGATCCGAACCGTTAAACATGATCTCCATATGAAAATGTACTTAAAGACCAAATTTTAGATTTTTTAGATTTTTTTTTAATATTTTTTTGAGAAGTAGAGCAGTGGTTTTCTACCTATCTAAAAGAATAGTAAATTTTTTTTTCTAAAAAATGTAAAATTTGGTCTGCAAGTAAATTTCATATGAATATCATGTTGAACGGTTTAGATCGACTGTTTGGACTTTAAAAATGAAGGTACGAGTCCATAGCGCAGGCTATTGTGTAATATGCATATTACCATAGCCTTACTCTTTACTTTTTGTGTTTTTTGATTAATGCAATATCTGTCATATTCCTGTTTGTTACGTACCTTTCTTTCTTTGCAGATTGCAGTTGTGAAGAAGGACATCAACAAGTTGTTTGACAGGATTAAGCGCTACAGTAATTTCTACAATTTCACAACTTAAATTTAAATTTACTTTGACTGATAATATTCTAACATTCATTCTTGTTTGAATTTTATGTAGATGATGGTACTTTGTACTTTGACGAGAAGAATGTTGACCCCGACCAATATAAGGGTCCACTTGGAACCTCTGCTTCTGTTGTTAGTGGAGTTAGTGCGTTCGCAGCTGTTTCTTCTGAAAAATTAAATGTAAGGATTGCATTCCAATTTTCTTTCACTTTTACTGCTATTAAATGTAAATATCAAGCAATTTTGCATGTTTGTGATGGAAGCTTAAATTGAATTAAATGCTTATATGGTCCTCTTCTTTATCAAGTGTTTCTTAATATTATGCATAGAATAATGTCACGTGTACCCTAACAAAATATGAAATATCATGTTTGCTCCTCCATATTCATCTTCTCTAAATTTTATTTGAATGTGCTTCAAGAGTAGAATATGAGGTTTTTTTGTGAAGTAAAATACCAAGTATTTCTTACTTTTTAAAAACCTGATCTAAATTCTTTGTTTATGTAGATTGGCGGTGAGAAAATATTAGGTTTGGCCAAGTTCTTTCTGAGCATAGGTGTTCCTGGCGTTACTAAGGATTTCTTTTATCAGATCAATTCCTTGGCATCCTTGGAAAACAACAGGTAATCAATTTTGAATTTGTTTGAAGTTTTATCACATGGAAGTATGTCATCAGTTTTGTTTCTGTTGGAAAGTTAAGCGAACAGTGGTGCATTAATGGTGAATTAAATATTTTGATTGTGTTATCTTGGTTTTTTCTATTTCTATATATACTTTGTTTTGTAGCATGTGCAGAGTAAACTTATTTTACGAGTCAATGTACATTGTGCATATTTTTTACAGGGTGTCAGTTCCCTTGATTCTCTCTCTTCCTGCTACAGTTCTTTCTCTTACCTCAAAAGATCAACTTAAGGTAGATCTTTCAAGATGCTTCCCTTGTGATGTTTTAGTGTACTATTTAATATGGTGTTTAATACGAGTCATATTTTCTTGTATAATTTTTTAATTGTTTTTCGACTGTTGTTCAGGTTGAAGTAACAACAGTCTTTGGTTCTCCTGCACCTCCTCTTACTGTGAGTCTGCTGAAAGTGCTAACCCCAGACTCAAAGGAAGTAACTTCCTTCGAAAAGAAGGTAAAGCTGAGTCTCTCTCTCTCTCTCTGTCCATCTATCTTTCTCGTATGTTATATTCATGTTATTCTTCTATAAGATTTAAATATTACTGTAGCTAAAGGACTCACACCAATATCCGTCTAAATGAAATGTTTATGGAAGTTAGAGCAATAAAGAAGCTAATTACTCAACACAAACATAATAAATAAGCGTTTCATCAGGGTTGATACTGGGCATTGAAGTATTTAGCAGTTTGATACTTGATAGAATTGCCACACATATGGAAACCATATTTTGAAGTTATTGAAAAGTCAACAATTGGAGTTCACACTACTTTAGATCTGAGACATTGTAGTTATTTTTTAATTGTACAAGTTCTGGGCTTAAAGTCTACCCTGTACAAGCTATTTTAGGGATTAGTGGGTTTTTTAGTTGCGTGAGGTAAGCTTAGCCGAGAATTTTTGTTTTTTGTTTCTTCTTATTTATATGTTACAACTGGGAAAAAAAAAGAAGTTCCCCTTGTCAGGATTTATTTGGGAGGTAGACGTGATGAATTTGTAAGATGTAGTTTCTGTTATAATTGAGATACTTTCCAGAATGAAAAAACCTTAAAGGAGAACAAAAACAAGAGCAACAAAATGGAAGTAAAGAAAAGGGAAAGAAATAGTTGCTTCATGTGACCTAGTTTTTTCTGATATACATATTTTTTAATTTTTTTACTATTACAGGAACTGGAATATGACCCAGAAAATAGGATCCATTTCTTGGATATCTCTCCACTGAAGATAGATGTTGGCAAGTACTCTTTGATCTTTGAGGTATGATGTCAATAAAACCAGCGCCTCCTTTAAGTGATTTTCTTTTACCGCAATCTTAAATTTTTTTATTTTTTTATTTTGTTTGATAGGTTTCAATGAATGATCCAGAACTTGCGGAGAACTATGCCACAGGAGGCCAGATTAGCGTGACAACATTTTTAACGGGAAATATTAAAATCGACAAGGCCGAAATTGCTATCTCTGATAGTGATGCATCTTCTGAGTCTGTAAAGAAGTAATCTCTTTTGCTGGGAATATTATCTTTTATTTCAGTGAGGCTATGGTACTATGCATAATGCATAATGCATAATGGTCCGTACTATGGATCAATATCTTCCATTTCAAAGCCCAAAAATCGATCAAAATTGTGCAACGATCTACATATAAAAATGTACTTGTAGATCAAAATTTACATATTTTAGAATTTTTTTAGTATTTTTTTTAGATAGGTAGAAAATCACTTGATTTAAAAATTCTAGACCATTCATAAGTAGTTATTTTCTAACTATTTAAAATAATAGTAAAAAATTCTAAAAATCTAAAATTTGGTATGCAAGTACATTTTCATATGGAGATCACGTTGAACGGTTCATATTGAATATTTGGACTTTGTAAACAAAAATATTGATCTGTAGTACGGACGAATATGTGCTATGCATAGTACCATAGCCTCACTCCTTTTTTATTTGTTATATGTACTTTTTGAGTTTTATCTTGTATCTTAGGGGGGGCAATCAGTTGGGGTAAGGTCTGTATCAACCTGTCAGATTTTCTTCCCCGATTGTTGAAAATATGCATACTTGACTGGCTTTATTCTTTTTCTATTTACGTTTTTATATGAAAATATTTGCCTAAGCCAGACATTGGGCCTTATATTTATTCTTCACAATGATTGGATCTATTAACCCACCATAACCAGGGTTAGGATTGCAAAATGATATAAAATGATGTAAAATTAATAGAATGTAGGGCTGGCTCAAGATATTGTTATATGCGAACAAGTACATAAAATCAGTCATATAAAGTTATAAGTACTAATCTTTGTAAAAATTTTCTATTTTCCTTCAGATTGGATCTATCAAAGGATTCCATGGTTTCTCTGTCAGCAAACCATTTACAGAAGATGAGACTTTCTCTCCAGTTAAAAACTCCCCTTGGAAAAAGTTTTAAGCCACATCAGGTTTTTAATTCAGCAATTTATTTCATCCTTTATGTTCAAAACAAATGATATCTTTCCACTTTTAACATATGAAATTGATTATTTTATGTACAGTTGATTGTGAAACTTCAGCATGAATCCAAGGTTGAGCATCTGTTTGTTCCAGGCATGTCTTCAAAACAGTACAAGCTTGTTCTGGTAATCTCTCTTATGACAATTTATTTATGTAACTATTTACAGTACAGTACAAGTAGGAAATGAACCATTCCATTTGTCCTCGGAAAACGATCAGTTAGAAGATGGAACATTTTTCTTACACAGATTACATATATATATATTTTTCAATAAAGGGTAAAATGGGTACTTTATAAATTTAAAACAAGTTTTAATAGAAAAGTCAATAATTGGGTAAATTTGTGAGTTTTTGAAATTTTAGAAGGGTAAATATGATATACTATGAATTTTAGAAGGGGAAATATGTAATTTTCAGGCTTTTGAGGGGTATACATGAAATTCCCTGTATATTCATTAATGATTGACTTTAATTTTGTTTCTCTGCTGATGTTCAATCTGTTGAAGAACTCACACATAAAATAGTGAAATATCGATGCCATGAAATCAGAAAGCAACAGTTAAGAAAAGAAAATTAGAAGTGACTGCCTTATCAATAATGCTTATTAAACAAAAAAAACCTTAAGTACAAACACATAAAAGCATACTGATCTGTGGTAACTTCTGAGAAGTGCCCTTTGTTTGTTGTTTGCAAATGTCAATAGAAAATAAATTTTTTACTTTTATGGTACATTTAAATACACAAATATCAGTAGTTACTGTAATCCCTAGCTTGAAAAGCACCAGAATGTTCGCGCAAAAATTTACATCTTTGCTTATTGTCTACTACTTAATGGATGAAAATAGTACATTTTTAGTTATTTCCTGAAGTCTTACAAGATCACATTTTTATATAAAATTTTGATTTTCAGAACTTTCTCGGACTGGTGGAGAAGTTTTATTACCTGTCTGGGAGATACAACATTGAACTAGCAATCGGTGATGCTGTCATGGTTTGTTTTCTTTTTCTTATTATTTTTTTGTTCTTTTTAGGGTTGTTCATTGGGTCCGGTTTATTTGGTTTTCAACTGAACCGAAAAAGTTTGGATTAAATAGTATCGGTTTTTCAGTTTAAATGGATTGGTTCAGTTGAATTTTTGAATTACTTTGGTTTCTTATATTTGGTTCGGTTTAGAATTTTCAAAACTGAAAAGACCGAACCGACCGAACTCAATATGGGTTCAAATCCATGCTTTATATATATAATGTATGTAATATCAACAACCTATATTTTGGTTTGGATATTTTAGAACATCTACATATTTTATATGAACAATGTATGTAATGTCAACAACTTATATATAATATAAGAGTAGAACTAAGGTGTTCTTAAGCTCACCAAGTCCCTTTGTGAACTTAATTCAAAAACCTATCGGATTGACTTCAAACGACACATCCAAACTGTTGAAATCGTTCTACTTCACGAGTGATGCATTTACATGTCAAATTTATAATTTTTCGAACTAGTTTAGTATAAAGTCAAGCGCTCAAAAAATGATAAAAAATGAACTCATTAAAATTAATTTATAAATCATCTTTTTTTGACCGCTTGACTTCATACTAAATTAGTTCAAAAATTTTAAAAATTGACATGTAAACGCATCACTCATGAAGTAGATCGGTTTCAACGGTTTGGATGTGTCGTTGAAGTTAATCCGATAGGTTTTTGAGTTAAGCTCACAAAGGGGTTTGGTGAGCTTAAGAACACCCTAGTTCTACTCATAATATAATTCATATATATTTATTGAGTAGAACTAGGGTGTTCCTAAGTGCACCAAGCCTCTTTGTGAACTCAACTCTAAACCTATCGAATTAGCTTCAAACGATGAATCTAAACCGTTGAAATCCTTCTACCTTACGAGTGATGCGTCTACATGCAAAAAATTTAAAATTAATTTTGTATAGAGTCAAGTGGTCAAAAGGCGTCCAAAAAATGAATGCATTAAAATTAATTTATAAACCTTCTAATTTTGACCACTTGACTTTATACTAAATTAATTTGAAAGTTTAAAATTTTCACATGTAGATGCATCACTCGTGAAGTAGAAGGATTTCAATGGTTTGGATTCGTCGTTTGAAGCCAATCTAATAGGTTTTAGAGTTGAGTTCACAAAGGGACTTGGTGAACTTAGGAACACCCTAGTTCTACTCATATTTAATTCTATGAATATCAAATGTAGTTGTGTATGTACTGAGTTTTAACCTTTTGATTACATTGGTTATTTTGGTTCGGTTGTTATTCGGTTGCCAAGTTTAATTTGGTTGGTTCGGTTATATTTTTGAGAACCGTATAAAATTTTGATTTGACTATTTTAATTCGGTTTTAACCGAACCAACCCAATAGACACCTCTAATTCTCATCATAAATTCATAACTTTTGGTGGTTTCTTGAACAAAAATTAATGTTTTGGTGTAAATCTAACAGGAAAATTCATTGCTGTGGTCCCTTGGTTCAATTGAGCTCGACCTACCAGAGGCACCAGAGAAGGCACCCAAATCACCTGCTCAGCCCGTTGACCCATTGTCTCGGTTCGGGCCAAAGGAGGAGATATCCCACATCTTTCGTGCACCTGAAAAGAGACCGCCTCAGAAGCTCTCTCTCATCTTTACGGGCCTCACTCTTCTCCCTCTCTTAGCTTTCTTAATCGGGGTATTTGTCATCTCATTTTCCTCCCAATTAAAGAGAAAAAAACAAACATAGGAATGTTAGTGTACCTTTTGGGTTTTGACTGCCTATACCTTTTGTGATTTTAGTATACCCTCCTTAGTGTAGGATGCCTTTCTTTTTCTAAATTTGCTGCTGCTAATTGTTTGTTTATGTATCCTAAATATTTGACTCTCATATGGTTTTAATTGGGTGATTTGTAGGTATTACTTGTTGCCCTTGGAAAATAAATAAATCAAAACTAATTGTTCTTTTTTCTCTTTGCAATGTTAAAAATGACAGCTTCTGCGTATTGGAGTGAATTTCAAGGGCTTCCCGTCTTCAGCTGTGCCAGCTTCGTTCGCCGTGTTATTCCATGGAGGCATCGGAGCTGTTTTGCTGCTCTATGTCCTTTTCTGGCTTAAGGTCTATTTCTTTTTACATGTACTTTTATGTGTGAGGCTATGGTACTATGCATAGCGAATATTGGTCGGTACTATGGATCAATATTTTCGTTTTTAAAGTCGAAATAGTCGATCTGAATCGTTCAACATGATTATCTTATGAAAATGTACTTGTAGATCAAATTTTATATTTTTTAGAACTTTTTAACTATTTTTTTTAGATAGTTGGAAAATCACTTGATCTAAAAATTCTAGATCATTCAAAAGTAGTGGTTTTCTACCTATCTAAAAAAATAGTAAAAAAATTCTAAAAATGTAAAATTTAGTTTGCAAGTACATTTTTATATGAAATCATTTTGAACGGTTTAGATCAACTCAGCTTGTAATGGTATACAATACATGATATTTTGTTCTTCGTGTTTAGGATTTGGTACACATTGAAACCCAAATAATTGACAGATTTATTTGCTATTGTTTTTCTTTTTCTTTTTGTTGCTAACAATTGGTTTTGGTACACAGTTGGATCTGTTTACAACATTGAAGGCACTGGGATTTCTTGGTGTGTTTCTACTCTTTGTGGGACACAGGACACTGTCGTACCTGGCATCTACTTCGGCAAAACAAAAAACTGCGTGAAATATTTTACACCTGCCTAGAATCGAAGGAAACAATTTAAATTTTGCCAGATTTTGAGCAGATTCAAATTTTGGATGTTTAAATTTTGGACAGTTTAGTACAAATTATTTAGTTGACATTATATGAGATATAAGTTAGGTTCAATTTAGTCAATATAATTTACGTTGCTTTTAGTTTGTTGCATAACAGTTGGGTGTTATTTGCAAATAACTGCAAAGAAGTTGGTTCACATTATGACAAATGTGGGGTGGCCTTTGCAATTTTCAAATGTATTATATATACAAATAAGTTATTATTTGAAGCAGCATAATAGAACATCACTCATGAAATATTTAGCCTCTTTTGGAAAAAAAAATATATAAACAGTAGAGAGCATGTCAAAAGAAGTAAATAAAAAAACAACTAGAAAGAAGCAAATTGAGAAAAGCATAATCAATTTAACGAGGAATATGTAGATACTATACCCTTATGTACCATACAACATTACTGTACCAAATATGTACCCTGCTGCTTAATTGAAATCAGCATAGAGCGGATCTACTGCCAAGCCAGGGAGTGCTTAGCTATTTTTAAAATTTTAATCATGTATATTGAAATTTAATTGAACTTTATTTGTGTGTATGTAACTATGTATAAACCCCCCTTTATATATAATATAATAATTTCTCACCTCACTACTTGCTCTTTTAAGCATGCAAACCAGAGAGATATACATGTTTCTATTCAACGAGTCACCCACAAAACCTACAACAGAATAAAATAAAATAAAATAAAATCCAATCCCTGGACTAAAAGATTTTGATGGGTTTTAAATGTTAAGTAACTTCCAAATTGTTTATTGTTGCAAAAAAAGTAACATATTTAATGCAGAATTGAAGAACTTCCTCAAGTTGTTCAACATAATACACATCAAACATCAGTGAAATAGGTGACATTACAAAATTAAAGTATCATGATCAAGTTTAATTCTTTTTGAAATTTTGATCGAGTTTACTGGCTATCCAGATTTTGAAGCAACTAAATAAGTGATCAAGCTCAAATTCAAATTGATGGTGAATTACGTAGAATTTTGACTTAGATTTTGTCTTATTTTCTCACCTTTATATTTAATTAATCCATAAAAAATGTCACTATTGCCCAATTTTGTGTTATAGTACACAGGAAACATGTTTTGAGGTTATTTTACATCATTTGGAGCAAGAATCGGGTCGATCGTAATAGCGCAGCTCATCGGCCTAGGCTCTAGTACGAGCCGTATTCATCAATACGGACCAGAGCTCAGTACGGACCAAGAAACACATCTTTGTAATTTTGGTTCGATTATTTCATTAAGTGAGAAGAAAAGAGTGTGTAGAGACTAAGTAGAAGGGTACTTCGTATATGGTTGTATCTTTCTCTTATCTCTTTGTAAACATGCCGTTCCACATCTAAGTTTAGATTCTTAGAGTTGGCAGTATACCTTGTTACTCATGATGCTTTGATATATATTTTATTTGATCATTGTAGTCTTTTGTTGTTCGATTGCTTTTGCGCTTCATGTTCTATCTTACTTGATTTTGTTTATTAGTCTAGACCGTCATGTGGTGGCCACACATGAGAGATCGTCATCTTTAGACTAATCGAATTGGGACAAGGGAGAATACAAAATACTAGATTAGTGTGTGGAAACCTTAACCGGAGATACGTTGGATCAACAAAAGTACACATGGGGGTCTCGACACATTCGCAGACGAATGTCGCATTATCCTTACCATGGGAACACCCAAAAAGACCAGATGAGGAACCTAGGTAAGTGAAGGCTGAGACCTTTGAGCTAGTCACAGATCTCCTTGCACTAGTCAAGACAAACCTTAACGGATCTCTTGATTAGTAGGGTGGTTATTATGCTTATAATTATTTCAGTTCATTCCCAATGAAGCCATCAAAAGCGAATTGCGCGATGCTGATAATCTAACTGAGGAGAGGTTGGATGAAATTGTTTGCAGCTTTCTCAATGATTTCAAAACAGATAATGTAAAAGGGAATACTTGGCCTACTGACATATCTGCATACACGGTCTCCATTTCTGCCTACACAAGAATACTAGCAAGAAAACATACAGACTTGTGTATCAATTGCGTGAACCCAGGTTATGTGGTAACAGACATAACCTGGAACACTGGACAATGTACTGTTGAAGAAGGTGCAAAGGGCCCAGTGATGCTGGCACTAGCCCTTCTGGCCAGTACTACTATCAAACTGAATTATCATCATTTGAGTGATTGATTGAAATAATGAAAGCTATAAGAACAATTAAGATTGAGGGGTTGAATAATTAAGTGTCATGTAACTTTATTTTATGAAGGAGTTAATAGTATTAGTTATTGCAAAAACAAAAAAAAATTAAAGGATAAAAATGAAAAATTTCAATTTATGGAGAGGAGTGAGGGAGGGGAGGCGCTTAGCCCTCCTTATAAAAAAAAATATGGATAAAACTGAAAATTCTCAATTTTCAATTTTCAATTTCAATTCAATGATTTTTATCTTGCAAAAGTAGCAAAAATGAAAATTCAATGAGATGTGGAGCCTAGATTGCATTTTAAACCGAATCCAATAACAGTCTCAGCCCGACCTGTCAGTAGTTAGATTGTTACTTTTTTATTTATTATTTGATTTAGTGAGTAAGGAAAATTAAATATTGGGATCACTTTGGAAAATGGGATATCTCATTCCAAGTTACAAAGATACATCCTCAATTTTCAATAAATTTTTATTTTCTCCTCACGTGATTCACAACATACCACTTACATAATTCCTTAATAATTTCTTTGAAAATGAGCATTCATAGCCTCGGCATCTAGTGATGCAAGTAGGAGTGTCAATGGCATCTTTTATTCGTTTACCTGATTCGTACCGTATTCAATAAAATAGGTACAGGTATGATTTTATTTTTCGTAAATTTATTGGGTATGGATATGTATACGGATGAAGATTTTTTTTGTTATCTAAACGGGTAAGGGTACGGATAAAGCCTATTCCGTATCCGTTACCCGATCGGATAATTATAAAAAAAAATTATATATATTAATGAGCAATGAATATTCGTTCTCCAACTGCTTTTAGTCTTTTCGAAAAATATATTTTATTATATTTTCTAAACTTGGACAATTAAACATCCTATGTAGTTGTTTTACACAATTAATTAACTATTAAAATATGTAAATAAATTTCAGCAAATCTCAATAAAGTTTAAACCTTTAAAATATGTATATGTGTGTGCAATGAATGTGTTTTATTATTTTATATAGTAAATAATAAAAATAATTATTATATTAGCATTATCCGTTATTTATCTATTACCGTTTCGTTATCTGACAACCATAACGGATAAAGATAGAGTACATATAAGATAATTCATAGCGGATAAAGATAAAGTACGAATAAGAATAATTTGTAATTGATACGGTACAAAAATACTTCTACCCAATTCTTATCGTACCCGTTGACACTCCTAGATGTAGGGGTGCAAACGGATCAGATAATATCCGACCGTATCTGGATCCATATTCAAAAATTTGATACGGATATCCGATATCCGAATATCTGTGCGGATACAGATAAGAATATGGTTTTGAATTTTAATTATCCGTATCCGAATAGTAGATATATATTTATCTATATATCTACGAATATCCGATATCCGATCCGTATTCATACGTATCCGTCTAATATCCAATCCGTATTCATATAAAAAAATAAAAGCAAATACGGATATGATTTTCCCACTATCCGATCCGCCGACATTTTTATTAATATCCAAAGTTTAATACAAATTATTAATTATGCCCAGACTTCCAAACTTTCGCTAAAAATAACCAAACCGGCCAGAAAATGGCCGGTTTACTCCCCCCGTAAGCCGGCCATTTTCTGGCCGGCTTACTCCCCCCTAAACCGGCCAGAAAATGGCCGGTTTAGTCTTTTTTTTTTTTTTTTTTTAGAGACATTATGAAGAGAAAAAATAATAAAATCTAACATTGAAAATTTGAATTTTGTGTTTAAATTATTTGTTAGATTACTTCTTTTGATTTATAATTAGCATATTTATACTAAAATACACTAGATTACTTGAAATTATGTTGAATTATACTATATTACAATAAATTATGTTGAATTACACTAAATTACGTTAAATTACGCTAAATTACAATAACTTCGCTAATTATGCTGAAATACGGTAAATTACGCTAAAATAGACCGATTATGTGCCATCTTTCATGAATCATAAAAAATAGTAAAAAAATTCCGAAAATAGTAAAAACTGGTATTCTACAAGTTCATTATGTAACTAATTTACTGAGCTACTTGGATTGAATAATAGAAATGAAAATCTTAATCGGAAACTTCAACTCAAGTTTTGAGGCTCTTCCCTTTGTTTTTTGACGATTCTGAATTTTGGAATCCGGCATCGCGGGCACGGACGCATGCGCATTTTTGCAAGCTTTCCGAAAAGTGGTCATTTGCTGAAATCGGACACTCGAGCGCTGTTTTATGACCGTTTGAAGTTTCGTCGTCGTTTTTCACCTTTTCAGTGAAGATATCGTCTCTATTCATATGTAATTTACCGTAATTTTACCGTATTTTAGCGTAATGTAATGTAATTTTGTATAATTTAACTTAATATAGTCTAATTCAACATAATTTCAAATAATTTAGCGTATTTTACTATAAATATACTAATTATATATCAAAAGAAGTAATCTAACAAATAATTTAAACAAAAAAATTGAAATTTTCAATGTTAGATTTCATTATTTTTTCTCTTCATAATGTCTCTAAAAAAAAAAAAAAGAAGAAAACTAAACCGGCCATTTTCTGGCCGGTTTGGGTATTTTTAGCGAAAGTTTGAAAGTCTGGGCATAATTAATAATTTGTATTAAACTTTGGATATTAATAAAAATGTCGGTCCGATCCGTATCGGATCCGTTTGCACCCCTACCTAGATGCAAGAGGGAATAAATGTGATCATAAACGATTAGCACCGGAGAGGCGGAAACCAGTCTTTTTTTCTGTTTCAGATTATTTTAATTCAACTCCTGTTACTTGTTACAGACAGATGGGTCCCCCACCGCTCTCTCTCTCTCTCACTCACTAAGCCCCACTGCCTCGCACCTCTCGCTTAAGCTTCTAATCAGTTTTTTGTATTCGATTTCTTTCTAGATTTCTCCCTCTCCTTTCTCTCGGCGCCTCACCGAGTCTCCCCCTCTAGCTAAGTATATTAGGTCTCTCTCTCTCTCTCTCTTTTTTTTGAAAAACCTGGCAGTGGCTGCCTAGGTCTTGGTCTCTCTCTCTCTTTTGAAATTCCTGGCAGAGGCTGATCTCTCTCTCTCTCTCTCTATTAATATTTAAATTGATGAAATTGTAGTTTGAAATTTGTTTTTAATAGGAAACTATGCCCAAATGTTCCCAAATTAAGCTTGTATATTAAGTAGATTATGAAACAAACTGACAAGAGCAACTTGTAGAAATCACACCTAGGTCCCTATAAATATTAAATTTTGTTTCATCAATAATTTGAGTTTTATCTTTTTTGCAACTGAATGAGAGTGAAGAAAGCATCCTAATAAAAAACACATTTGCAGTCAAGTATATTATGCTGTAATTGATAACATAAAACAGTAAGGGACCTAACATCATTTGCAGTCAAAGATTCAACTCAAAAGAAAATATCAACTTTTTTTATTTCTTAGAAAATTTTGGGGTTTAGGGTTTTTAATTAAACATTGTGGTTTAGTTTCTGTTATTTGAGCTGCAATTAATTTATTATTTATTTTCATTATTCTGCTAAATCTGTTTTTTAAAAAACCAGAAAACATCGGTCATTTTGGCCTATTTCAAATTAAATTTCTCTTCAATGCATTTAAATTAAATCTTCAATTTTTCTGTGCTTTTAGTAAAAACCAGCATAAGAGATTTTGCAATTAATTAATCCAATATATGGATGACAAAATATTGAATTTACAAAATGGCACCCTGCACAACTCAATCCACAGTTTTCTGGTTTCAGAAACTGTGTTCATGGTGCCTCCTTGCAGATGCAATTTCTCCCTCTAGGATTATTGTTTTGAGTTGAAATTTGTTCTAAATGGTTCATTGCTATTTTTCTATAAGCAACAGAATTTTGGGGATTAAAATCAATAGTAGCCGCAAACAATCTCTGTTTTAAAATGGCAAGATGACCACAGTTTGGAATTTAGGGTTTATGGGGTTATTGTTTAGGGTTTAGGGTTCAATTGTGAAATTGTGGTATAGGGTTTAGGACTAAACTGTGTTTTAGATTACATTATTCTAAAAATGTGAAATTGTGGTTTGTGAAATAGGTCGATTGAGGTCGAGATGGATCAAGCTCCATTAGGCATTGAAAAGGCCAGGGAAGAGAGGATAAACTCGAACAAGGAGAGGATGAAACAGCTTGGCATCATCAATCTCTCACGTGATATCAACAGTCAGTGTTTCTTCATGTTTTATGTTTAAATAGTTATGAGATGCATATTTCCATTACTTTTCTTTTCTAAATTTGAATTTCTGATCAAAGAATGTTTATTCTTCCTAGCTTGATATTCTAGTGCAATCTCCATATGTCTAGCTTGCTCAAAGGCATCTAGCATACTAATTGGTTTCATAGCTTGAACCAAGTGCTTGATATCCTCATTCAACCCACTAATGAATTCAGCAGTAAATATGGAGGCTCTAATTGAGATCTGGTTTTCACCTTCTCAAATCTTTGCATGTATTCATCAACAGTATGGGTTTGATACAGTTTTTTTAGTTCTTTAAAAGCACTAATGCTAGCTTCACTCTAAGGGATAAAGGTGAGGCGAAAGAGAAGAGAAAGCGAGGTAGAAAGAAGAAAGAAGATGTAGAAGGCAGCGAGGCGAAAGAGGTAAAGGAGGAAGAAAAGAAAGAGAAGGGGATGGAGAGGAAAGGAGAGAGAACTTCTTCGAGAGAGAGAAAGGCTGTGGAGAGGTATTCTGTTATTGGCTCTCCCAGGAGTGGCTCTGGTAAAAAGGGGATTTCTATTGTTCAGGTTTTGTCTTTTTCATTTCATGGGTTGCTTTTTCTCATTTGTTCTGTTTATTACCTGTTATTCAGATTTAGCTCGACATTGATAAATTGTAGATCTTGAATCTTTGCAGTGTATGAACACGTGAATTTATATTCTGTGGCATCATTAATTCAGTTTCAGATTTAAAGCATGTCTTCCAAACTAAACATTTTGGACTAAAAGATATGGCTACTTGGAAATTATTGTCAGTAGTGCAAGGCATTTATCCAGTAATTGTAAAAATAAAATCTCTTTAAGATTTAACATAGAGAAATTGGGTAATTTACTTATTTTGTGTCTTTACTGTCTTATAGGGTTCCGGAACAAAGCTGAAGGATATCCCAAATGGTACGGTGTTGCCCCCTTTTGGAAATACACATTTAGCTTACTTTTTTTTTTTTTATGATAATCCAATTTTTTACTTTTTTCATGAACTTTTGAGTTAATCTGTTTAAATTTCTATTTCATGTTTTACCCTGAGTTGCTGAGTAGGAAATTTATTGTGAACTTGTATCAGTTTCTTTCAAGTTGTCAAAAAGAAGGGCCGACGAGACACTCCATTCTCTTTATGTTTTACTCTTTGGGAGAAGATCTAGTGTAATTCTCACTGTTTCTCATTCACTTATAATTGCACAACTGAATTACTTGAAAAATTATTGCATAATTAAGCCCCAATTGCACATAATTCGGCGTTTGTTGCAAATTTAATGATAGTCTTTACCAGTATGTAGAGAGGCTGTAATAAAATTTAAATACTTTGCATTGAGCATATAACCTTGTATTTTTAATTTGAAGAGGAATTTTCTCTAGGCTTTTCATTTGAAGAGGAATATCTTCCAGTTCTCTGGCTTTGTATGGACCGATGTAAGCTTTTAAATTTACATCATGTATTGTACTGCATATTTTAACTACTTTCTCTCGCATTATAACCAATAGAGATCACAAGAAGGGTGCTTTTGCCTTCTAGTTTCCAAAATGAGGTGTTCTTTTATAGATTAATTGCTGCTGTGGTATTTTCCAGGACAAAACAAAGATGAGGCTAAAGAAGAAGATTGATAAATTTTCCAACGATAAGCTGTGCGAGTTTTGCGAGCTACTGGACATTCCCATAAGCAAAGCATCTAAGAAGGTTTGAAAGACTTGCAGATTTTGTTATTATAACTAACAAATGTTTTTGCCTCTGACGAAATAGTACAATTTTGTTAAATGTAGGAAGAGATAACTGGAAAATTGATTGAATTCTTGGAGTCCCCACATGTTACGAGTGGTGGAGCGAAGGTTCTAATTTTTTTTAACTTCCTCTTACCACCATATTTTCATTTACTTTCTCAGACAATGGTTTTGAGCAAGTATACAACTTTGTAGTGGCAACCTCTCCATGCTATTGACTTGATATACTCTCATTTTTAATAAAATTTTTGCAGAGAAGAAAGAAGAGTAGTGAGAAACAAGCAGCTGAACCGGAGCAAGAGGATGTAGATGAAGAATCTGACTCTGAGGGAGAAGTGGGGCCCGCAGATTCTGAAGAAGAGCCAGCAGAGGACCATATAACAGGAAAAGATAATAAGGAAGACAAAGAGAGTAAGAAAGGCCAAGAAGTGGAAGAGGAGGAAGAAGATAAAGAAGAGACCAAGGGGAAGGAGAAGAAAAAAGAGAAGGTACATACTGTTATATTAATCTCAACAAAAGAAATTATTTCATTAGATACAGTTCCTGGTTTAAGAATAATTGTTACTTTGGTGAGGAATTGGTCACAAGAATAGTGTGAAATTTTATATTTCTTGTAAATACTCTCTTTTGTAGGGGCACAATTTAAAGTAGGCTTGATGGTTAGAAAAGCAGAGGTGAAGCAAATTATAGAAGATGATGGATAGAAAAGCAGAGGTGAAGCAAATTATAGAAGATGTGATAAACAGCTTGTATGAGGAGGATGAACCCAAAGAAAAATAGGGTTTTGCAGTAGACCATAGATTTTGAATATGAATCACTGTTTTTGGATGGTCCAGAATTTTCAGATCAAGTGATTTTCAGTCTATCTTAAAAAATAGTAAAAAAATTCTAAAAAAAAATATAATTATCAGTCTGCAAGTACATATTCATATGGGGGATCATGTTGAACGGTTCGGATCATCTATTAGGATTTTGAAAACGAAAATATTAATATGTAGTACGGACCAATTTGTGTTATGCATAGTACCATAGACTCGCTCAAATATCATGTATATACTTCAAAAATATATACATTATTGACTTTCAGTATGTACTTCGACAAGGAAAGAAAACTGTAATGAACGACCGAACAAGTTAAGTATCAGCAGAGTAACAGATCCTATGGTCAATGTTTTTTTATGAAGTATGATCTTAATTTAGTTGTATTATCCCTAAATTAATCGGGTCTCACTTGTGGAAACGATAGATCTTGTCTTATTTTCTATTATATAATTTAGTGTAAAATAAAATATATAGTGTAAATTTTGACCCCATTCGCAACAACAAAAATTTGTATGATTATTTTTATTATATAGTTTAGAATAAAATGATATATAACTTTACATCATAACACTAGATCTTCCAAGTTATTTCAAGATTTTAATAATAGAGTTAAACTGTGTATGCCATAAACTTGGTTATTTTTACCACCTCTACCAAGATTGTTGTTTTTTAACAATATCTATGAACTGATCTGATTGTGGGAATCATCTGTGATTCTGTGTAATTCTTCACCTTTACATAAGTGAATTGTGAAAATGCAGTCTGTTACATTACACTGCAAGCATCGCAAGTTCATTCTATACTAGCAGAATACATTTTATATAGTCACAATTCGAATAAAAAATTAAGGGTTGCCAAGCTGCATGTTTCTCCAGGGGAAAAAAAGGCACAAAATCACTTGACACAACTTCTAATCAACAAAAAAGGGGTCCTGTCATGTGCTCTTCTTCTCTTCGAAGTATATACTGAAAGTCAATAATGTTAATTGGAAAAAAGCTTCCAAGGGGCCGTGTTTCTTCAAAATTACTGAAATGGTGTTGAGTCGAACAATAGTTGAGACAGCTTCTATCTAGGTCATACAGCAAAAAAGGTATCTGCAATGTGAAGTACTATGGATTTAGCTTCTTTTTCCTGATCAAATTCATTGACACTTCAAATGTGTAAAGCACAACTTTACATACAGATTACATTGTTACATTCTTTTCATTGTTATGATCTTGTTCTCACGTTTTATTATCTCTTCATGATTGTTTAGATCTTTTATTCTTTTTTCTTTTTCTGCAATCTGCCCTTTGAAGCTCATCAACTTCTGGAACACTATTCTTTGTAAAAATGAATTGTTCATCTTAGCATTGAGCAATTCCTCAAAATTAAATACATAAATGAAACATCCTAATTATACTATAATTGGAATTAGACACTTGACAGACAAGGGGCAGACTGACGAGATCTAAACTTTGCAAGAAGAAAAATGTTAAGCTCACAAAAAAAATTGAGTAACTACCTTCAAGCATGAGATGGACCTCCTTAGTCTAACATATCAACCATACTTTCAAAACTTCGACATATTTGAGCGGTTGAGATCAAGTTTCATCTCTGTCTTCTCCTCGAAAAACCTTCAAAAGGGTCCCTCCAACTCTTATCCTCTTGGACAGCTTTGTTCCATCTCTCTTTAAACCTTTTCAACTCAGCGGTTGACTGTCTTCTCACCTATTAACAACTAATTATATTAGCACCTGTGATTAGACAACTTTTTCTTTTGTTTCCTTCTTTGGCATTTTGTGATAAATGAACATAAAAAATTCTTACCATAGTTCTCAAATCCAAGCTTCTTCGAAGTGGCTGCAAGAGCTAAAGAGAAGGAAGATATTACATTCTCAGCTTCCCGAATAAAATTAAAATCCGGCATGCGCCAAGATTAAAATAAAACATATAAATACGATAAGTACCTTATCCGGAGAAGGGCCTCCTAAGGTAGGAATCCCTTGATGAACAACAAATTCTTTATCTATAACACCGACTTTCTTTGTTCTGTCCCCCTGAAAATCATATTAATTGCTCATTCAATAATTCTGCAACATTCATTTCACAGTCATAAATAGAAAAGGAGAAGAATATAGGCAAAAGAAGAAACAAACAATTATATACCAGTAAACAACAATGGCATCTTTCTATTAAGAAGTATATTATTATTTTTACCAAACAATAACAGAAAAAGGCTCAATAGCTTAGTAAAAGCTTGTTAGCACTTTTGAGCAACTTGGTGGAATATTACAAGTCTTGTACAATATTTTCAATATTACATGTCTGGTACGAAATTATCAAGATTTGTTTACATGGAAAGAGCTTAGCAAGAAAATTTTACCTGAGCACAATAACCAAGCTTCATGTCCAAGCCCCAACCATGAATCAAGTCATTCTGCATACAAATATACTATTGATGCTCTAATAGGAAAAAAAGAAATACCAACCCAGAAAGATCTACCAACTTTGTTACTTTCTTATTACCCACAACTTTCAAATAAAATAAATGAATGGATGAATAAGTTCCAGCAATTGAAATTTGTTGATAACTATTTTTTTACTTGGTGTTCCCTTTTTCTATTGTATACCTCTTAAACATGCCATATTATTGTTTATGGTACATCATACCTTCAAGAAAGGATATACTTTTCAACATTTTCACATTCTATATGGCCAGTTTGCAACTTTTTTACTAAGCTGTGATTAGGGCCTGCTAAATAAAATTATGAATTTGCTATTTCAAAAACAATAGTAATTAAAATCGGACCTGGATGAGATGCCAAACACAACGCCATGCAGCTTGAGAGAAAACTGGTGCCATGCCTTCAACCCACCTAAAAGAACGCCAAATAACAGCATAATAAGAGGTCAAGAACAAATTTGAGGTAATTGCACAAAAGAACAGCAAATAACAGCATGAAGAATTACCCAGTGCAAGGAGGTCCTTTACTCTCGGAAGAACAATTCAGACTACCATGCTTAGAATATATTCGTCTGAGATAAGAAAACAAATCAAACATAAAAAACTGCAGCAAGCAATTAAAATATCATAATATAGAGGTCAAGATCCGCAAAAATTCACCTATGAACTCTTTTCCTTTGATTTCGCACTGTTATCCGGTGGTGTATGTCAGTTGATTTGTTTGGGTCAAGTGCCGGCTGTGAAATTTCAAGACCTTCAGATAGCATTATCTCCAAGTACCTGAAACATATTTATCAATAATAATAATATTTTTCAAAAATAAAACAAGAAGCAAGAATCAAGATAGTACCTTTTAGGGTTAAAATTATCGACACCAAGATCCTCATCCCACAAAAATATATGGTCGTACATAGATACTACATCTGGGTGCAAAAATCTTTTTGCAAACCACCTGAGAAAAAAATTTGTATCATAAATTTTTCTGCTAGGATTGAAGAAAATAATTTTTTTAAAAAGAGTTCGCAAAATTATGTACCATTTGGTTTGATTCTGAGCAACTATATGAATAGCCTTGTTATTCCAGCTCAGGTCTACCCACCCATCCACATTTCCATCATAGTGAAAAAGTATAACCGAGCAATTCTCCATCACAAACTAATAGTAAAAAAGCAATTATTAGGATGAATTAATGTCAATAACTGTATGTCTGGTACAGAACTGATACAACTGTTACTGAAAACATGATATTAATGGATAAAAATCTCTAATGGTTGTTATAACAAACCTTATTGACAATACGGTCCACATTTTGCTTTTGGGAGATGCCAACGGCCATGGCCAAAAGAGCATTGCAACTACCACTATTCTGTATTTACAGAAAATACAGGGGTTAGAACGGAAAATACCTACCTCAGAAAGTTGACAAAGAAACAAGAGAGTTTTCGTTAATTCAAGGAGAGAAAGAAAGCGAATAGTTACTTTCGTTGACCTAGATTTTTCCCACAGTGGCCTCAATTCTAGGTTAGATGTTTTTTCGACTATGCCCCGTGGTAGCCCCTCAAGCCCTCTCCTCCATCTCTCCTAAAAGAGAAAGAACGATCAACTCAAACTATCAGCAAATTAAAACCCAACAAAAAAAAAATGTACAATGTATTCTTGTTAAAAAGAAAGGATTTACCTGTGGCTGTCCCTTGAGCTCGCTTGCTCTCAAATCAATCTGAAGCCAAAGAAAAATTCCAGGGCATAGTTAGAAAATTGAATACAAGTGAAAACATAGAAAGAAAAAAGGAAAAATCAAGACCTTGAGATGCTCGTGCTGGATTTTAATGGTGGCGATTAGCACGAAGGCCATGAAAACTGCCACGAAACCAAACGAGGTTCGTGGCTTGATTTTCATAATTACAATGTATTTTGAAGATTTTATTATCTTCACCCTCAATCACTATTTTCTTTTTTCCTTTTCTTTTTCTTTAGTTTTGTTTTTGTTTCTCCCCAAAATAAAACGGAAGGGGAGGAGATGAAAGAGAGAGGAAAGAGGAGAGAGCACCGCGCTTTTGTTTTGTTTAGGCAAAACAAGGACAAAGTAGTAATTTGTAGATGCACCTGTTTCACGAACGACTATAATTATAGTATAGTCGGTGAGTATAATGGGACCGACTTGTCGGTTAAATTTAGCATCGTCTAATTTGTCATGCGTTTTTTATTGAGGTTATGGTGTTCGGTGCGCAAATGTGCAGCAGGTACAGCAAAATCACGTGATTCCTTATGTGGATCCAAACACCGAATAGCAGCTCGGAAGCCCTTAGATCAAGGACACGTGTCAAAATCATTTAGATTCCTCGTCCTTGGTTCTGACACGTGTCAATGTCAAAGAATCTTCAGTATATCTCTGTGGAGACAATACTATAGACAGATTTACAATGGATAGTATTTTCATTGTGTGAAAAACTATCACTCATGTGTTTACACGAGTTTTCATTGTGTGAAAAACTATCACTCATGTATTTACACGAGTAATGTAACATAAAATCACATGCATCGGGTAACGAGCCTTTTCTTTTTCTTTATCCGTATTTTTCGGAAAAGAGTCATGGAAAAATTATACCCAAAATCTAAATACAAATGAGCGAGTCTAAACACAAATGAGCCGTGATTTTTATTTTTACCAAAAAAAAAATATATTTTAATATAAATAACCAGGTTTTTAAAAGATTTTTATTTCTACCCAAAACGCTAGGAATATCAGCGTTCCGAATTAAAAATTCGGACCGCTAGGAATACTAGCGTTCCGAATTAAGAATTCGGAACGCTAGGATTCCTAGCGGTCCGAATTCTTAATTCGGAACGCTAATATTCCTAGCGTTCCGAATTCATAATTCAAAACTACAGTCGCCAACCTTTTCATTTATTATTATATTAAATGGTAATTTTTCACCGATAACCCTAAAGTTATTTTTATTACAAAGAATTATATTATAAAAACTTATCAATAATATAAAATTTCATTTATTATTTTATTAAATGGTAATTTTTCACCGATAACTCTAGAAATTTATTCACCGATAACCCTAAAGTTATTTTTATTACAAAGAATTATATTATAAAAACTTATCAATAATATAAAATTTTATTTATTATTTTATTAAATGATAATTTTTCACCGATAACCCTAGAAATTTATTCACCGATAACCCTAAAGTTATTTTTATTACAAAGAATTATATTATAAAAACTTATCAATAATATAAAATTTCATTTATTATTTTATTAAATGGTAATTTTTCACCGATAACTCTAAAGTTATTTTTATTACAAAGAATGATATTATAAAAACTTATCAATAATATAAAATTTCATTTATTATTTTATTAAATGGTAATTTTTCACCGATAACCCTAAAGTTATTTTTCACCGATAACCCTAGAAATTTATTCACCGATAACCCTAAAGTTATTTTTATTACAAATTATTGATAAGTTTTTATAATATAATTCTTTGTAATAAAAATAACTTTAGGGTTATCGGTGAAAAATTACCATTTAATAAAATAATAAATGAAATTTTATATTATTGATAAGTTTTTATAATATAATTCTTTGTAATAAAAATAACTTTAGGGTTATCGGTGAAAAATTACCATTTAATAAAATAATAAATGAAATTTTATATTATTGATAAGTTTTTATAATATAATTCTTTGTAATAAAAATAACTTTAGGGTTATCGGTGAAAAATTACCATTTAATAAAATAATAAATGAAATTTTATATTATTGATAAGTTTTTATAATATAATTCTTTGTAATAAAAATAACTTTAGGGTTATCGGTGAACAAATTTCTAGGGTTATCGGTGAAAAATTACCATTTAATAAAATAATAAATGAAATTTTATATTATTGATAAGTTTTTATAATATAATTCTTTGTAATAAAAATAACTTTAGGGTTATCGGTGAACAAATTTCTAGGGTTATCGGTGAAAAATTATCATTTAATAAAATAATAAATGAAATTTTATATTATTGATAAGTTTTTATAATATAATTCTTTGTAATAAAAATAACTTTAGGGTTATCGGTGAAAAATTACCATTTAATATAATAATAAATGAAAAGGTTGGCGACTGTAGTTTTGAATTATGAATTCGGAACGCTAGGAATATTAGCGTTCCGAATTAAGAATTCGGACCGCTAGGAATCCTAGCGTTCCGAATTAAGAATTCGGAACGCTAATATTCCTAGCGGTCCGAATTTTTAATTCGGAACGCTGATATTCCTAGCGTTTTGGGTAGAAATAAAAATCTTTTAAAAACCTGGTTATTTATATTAAAATATATTTTTTTTTGGGTAAAAATAAAAATCACGGCAAATGAGTGAGTCCATGGTAATATGCACAGCATGGATTAGTCCGTACTACGGAGCTATATTTTCATTTTGAAAATTCTAATAGTTGATCCGAACCGTTTAACATAATTTTCATATGAATATGTACTTGCAGACTAAATTTTACATTTTTCCAAATTTTTTTACTATATTTTAAGATAGATAGAAAATCACTTGATCTGAAAATTCTAGACCACCCAAAAACAGTAATTTTCTACCTATCTAAAAAAACAGAATTTTTTTTTCTAAAAAATAGAAAATTTAGCCCACAAGTATATTCTCATTTGGAAATCATGTTGAACAGTTCAGATCGACCGTTAGAATTTTGAAAACGAAAATATTGATCCGTAGTACGGACCAATCCGTGCTATGCATAGTACCGTAGACTCACTCATTTTGAAAATTCTAACGGTCAATCCAAACCGTTCAACGTGATCCTCACATGAATATGTACTTGCAGACTAAATTTTATATTTTTCCGAATTTTTTTACTATATTTTAAGATAGATAGAAAATCACTTGATCCGAAAATTCTAGACCATCCAAAAATAGTGATTTTCTACCTATCTAAAAAAACAGTAAAAAAATTCTAAGAAATAGAAAATTTAGCCCACAAGTATATTCTTATATGGAAATCATGTTGAACGGTTCGGATCGACCGTTAGAATTTTGAAAACGAAAATATTGATCCGTAGTACGGACCAATCAGCATGTTATTATAGTTTGTAATATTTCTGGAAAGCGAAAAATAATTGTTCCTTATTAGAATTTGGATTAGAAAAAAATAAAAAAATGTTGTCGTAAATGTATAGCAAAGAATTAAAATATAATATTGCTATTTTGCTAGAAATGATGAGGATTTTTAATTTCTTTTTCCCGGAATGGTTGATTATACATTGGACGGTTCAGATGAATTCTGATTATAATTTTTTTATCTGCTGCTGGAGCATATACATTAGCAATTCTATTACAAATTCAAATTTTAAATGACAATTTTATTTGTAATTACATCTATGTATGGTAGTTTCATAAATAGAACCATTTTTTTAAAATAAAATAACTTTCAAAACGTCGTGTTAGCAAAAAAAAAATATTGATTAATATTCGCTCATCTATTTCGAAAATTAATATCTGACATGTATGAGAATTTCTTTTTCAATTTCAATCAAAATTAATTACACTAGTGCATTGCATTTGAAATTATTTTCGAATTACTTTCAATTATATTTATTCTAATTTCAGTCTACATTTATGAACCGGCTGTTCAATTAAAAATCATGTTTGTAAATAGTTTTTGGAAGGCTTATATTTCATTTTTGACATACTGAGTAGTTGTAATGTAACTATTGTTCTACTCAATGTTGATTTGTAGACCGTTAACTGTATGAGCAGGACATGAATATATACAATGTGTTCTACTCAGTGTTGTAAAAAAACACCCGTTTAGCCGATTAATCGGCCGATTAGTCGTTGGCAGTGATCAAATCGTCAAGGAATTTTCCGATTAATCGGCTAATTTTTTCCGATTATTCCTGATTATTCCTGATTAATTGCTTGACGGTGCCCTGTCCGTCCGACGAATGCATACCATTATTTACAACACTAGTTCTGCTAGTATAGAATGAACTTGCGATGCTTGCACAGTAATGTAAAATAGACTGCATTTTCACAAATCACAAATGATTCCTACAATCATATCAGTTCAAAAAATTGTTAAAAAACAACAATCTTGGTAGAGTTGATAAACATAACCAAGTTTACAGCATACACAGTTTAACTCTATTATAAAAATATGGGTAAATTTCGTCGGAGGTCACTCAACGTATTCTTTGTCACGAATTAGTCACTCAAGTTTGATTTGTTCTCCAGAAACCACTGAACTTTTGATTTGTTCCAATTAAGTAACTTCGTAACTTTTTCCATCCAAAAAATTAACGAAATGACACATAGACTTCCAACTCATCATTTTTGAAAATTATTAAATTCTTTTATTTATTTGGATACCATTCTATTCCCACCCTTTCCCTCTCTTTTTTTTTCTTTTCCTATTCTTCTTTCTCTTCCAGACTTCATTTTCGCTCTTCATACCAATGCATTATAGCTGACATCTATGAAGTGTTTTACCACAAATACTAGCAAAAATGAATCCAATATTTGAGATCTGAGGGCCACCGAAACATAATTCAACCCAAAGAAAATGTTAGAACGCATTTGGGTGTGTCTTAATAGATATTAAAGGGAGTTAGAGAAGGGAGAAGATAAAATTGGGGAGACATGTGTCACTGAACCTTGCTCCAGCGTTTAATTTGAGAAGGTTATTGATGGATAATGTAGGAAATGGGTAAACTGATCAAATTATTGATGGATAATGTAAGAAGAAAACGAAGAAGAGAATGAAAACCAAGAGTCTGGAAGAGAAAGAAGAATAGGAAAAGAAAAAAGGAAGAGGGAAAGGATATGGGAATAGAATGGTGTCCCCAGATCGTACCCAAATAAGTCAAATGATTTAATAATTTTCAAAAATGATTAGTTGGACGTCTACATGTTATTCCGTTAATTTTTTGGATGAAAAAAGTGACGGAGTAACTTTATCAGAACAAATCAAAAATTCGATGGCTTTCTAGAGACAAATCAAACTTGAGTCACCAATTCGTGACAAATAGCAAAGTTGAGTGACCTTTGACAAAATTTACCCTAAAAATATTGAAATAACTTGGAAGATTTAGTGTTATGATGTAAATTAAGCTGTAAATTCTCTATTAAGTGCTATTTAAAATTAAAAAAATTAAAACTTTCAAATTATTAATTTCGTCGGAATTGTCTCTTTTAAGTCAAAATATTAATTTGGGTTCGTTAAGGTTTCTATCAGCTATAAGTGCGGCTCACATACCTAGATTTCAGGATTTCAGGACACGGAATTGACTCTAGCTTCAAGGCTATCTTTTAAATAAGGCGTGCAAAACTGATTCGGACATTCAGTCATTACTATGTGATTCATTTGGTTTTTGAATGAATGCCATTTTTTTCCTCTGTGAACGACCGACATAGATTGCGGTCCTAATTGACAATTATTCGAAATTACAACAGTAAAGCTAGCATAGTCTCAAGCCTATCAAGGGTATTTAGGTATTTCTGTTATGGTTCTGTTCCTTCAAAAGTGCATATTGGATCTTTTAATTAAATCCCTGAAAAGTGCAATTTTTTTTAAATGAATAGATATCTATGACGAATACAAATTTTAAACAAAATATAATATAATAAGAAATAATCAAACAAGCCAGTATATTATGCTGTGTATGCACAGAAAGAAATAACTTCCATTAGAATGTTGGTTTTTTATTTGGTTCAAATGCTTGTACCGTTTTTAAATTTTTTTTTTTTTTGCATATTGTCAGGTGACAGTAAAATCAATGAAATAAGTTAATATGAGTGGGATGACTCTTATCAATGTGCAAGGGTATTAAAGAAGAAAATATATGCAAGGTATTTTGGTCTTTACACACTATAATCAATATTTTACTCATATTAAGCCTTTGTTCTTAATCTTAGTATCAAACGAACAAGTGTTCTTTAGTGAGGATTAAATTTTCAATCTAAATTAATTGTTGATGCGAATTAATGAAATAAGTTAGTATGAGTGGGAAGCTAGACTTATCAATGTGCAAGAGTACTATTAAACAAAAAAAATATATGCAAGGGTATTTAGGTCTTAACACACTATAATCAATATTTTACTCATATTAAGTCTTTGTTCTTAATCTTAGTATCAAACGAACAAGTACTCCTTAGTGAGGATTAAATTTTAATCTTTCATCCTTAAGGAGCCCATGCCGAACACCCTCTAGAGTTATTATACCATCCAATTAAACTAATGATATGGTGGGACCTGTCTATACCTCTTAAAACCTTAGAGGTATTATACCAAAGTCCGGCTAGTATGACATTCGTGTCATATGACCTTAACTCCAAAACTTATTGAATAGACTTCAAACGACGAATCTAAACCGTTCAAACCGATTTACTATATGAGTGATGCGTTTACATGCAAATTTTATATTTTTTTCGAATTATTTTAGTATCAAGTCAAGCGGTAAAACATGTTGAAAAATGAATGATTAAAATTAACTTAAAAACTCTCACATTTGACCACCTGACTTGATACTAAATAAATTCGAAAAATTATAAATTTTGTATGTAAACACAAAACTAATAAAATAGATCGGTTTGAATTCGTCATTTGAAGTCAATTCGATAGATTTTGAAGTTAGTGATATATAAGTTGAAATGACGTTTTTGATACTAGCCATACTCATAATACCATCCAAATTCCAAACTAATTAGAAGAATAAAAGGTACCATTGACAGTTTGAACACATCTCCAGTCATGTGTTTCAAGTACATCTCCATTTTCATCATCAACATGTGCATTTAATACTTTATCAATCCCAACTTTTGAAGCCTGACAAAGTAGCATCTGGGCATGCAATTCCCATTTAGTCGAAATTAAATATAAAATAAAATGTGCAACAACCTTGAACAAATCTGGACAAACCCTCAAATTATGAATCTTTTGTTTTTTTTTTTTTTTGGTAGATGAAAATCCCAAAAATATGAAGTTTCACCTTTTCCTATTTTTCCAAGCTTTCCAAGTCCAACCTGCGCATATCTTCAGATAGACAAAACCCTAAACTTATGAGATAAGAGAATACAAAACGCTAAACCCTAAACCAATAAAAAAAAAATACAAAAATCACATTATCCTTGAATTAATAGACCTGTCACAGTGTCACGTAAGGCAAATAAAAGCGTACCGTTTGAATGATCCGAGGACAAAGGTATTGTTTACCGACCGAAATTAAAAATAAAAGTTTATTTCTCTTTTCCATCTCTCTCTTTTTTCTTTCTTGTCCGCAACGCAACCCACCCCTTCGCGTCCAGGGCTGACGGCAGCAACCGAATGGACAGCGGAGAAGAAGGGAAATCGTATGATTCTAGATATCTATCAAGCATATGTACCCTCTGTCTCTGTTCTCTGTGTATGTATATATGTACTTACTTAGGCGTGGTTGCTTTTGTGCAGATGTCGCAGCCACACGCGTGCACGGATCGAGGTGTTTTCAGCCGTAATGACCTTCAGAGGCTTTTCTGTGCGTCCTGGTGACTGCCGCCCAAATTTCTTTGGCGTCATTTTCCTCCACAGCTGCAACCACGATTTCATCATCTTTGATGCTGAGGCCCTAGACCCTCCACAAATTAATTCAGAGGTAAATTCAATTTAAATTATCTCTGTAAATTTCTGAAAAAACGGAACTACAATTTTAACTTTTTATCATACCAGACAGCACTTGTATCAATATCTCGTCCCTATTCTAAAGTACCCTGCAAAAAAATAGTAAAAATCAAATACAAACACTTTAAAAGAAAAATATTCATGTAATTATCATGCTCTTGTTAATACTCACAGGGCCATCTCACTTTAACCAGCCTGAGGCATAGCATACCAGTAGAGGATGAAATAGTCATATTCACTTGGTTCATCGAACCCCATATTTGTACTATGGATGTAGATAAAGAACAATTGTGGGAAGCTAAATCGGATGACATGAACCAATTTATTTGCCGGACTATCCAGTGCCCATACGGCAACTATCTTGATGTTAGCTTTGCAGTCTACCATGATGCTGTGGAGGCGCACTTGGATATTTATTTTGTTCACTTTGAGAATATTATAGGAGAAGATGCTCTCATAAATGTTCATGGGACAGTGAGTGCATCAAATAGTTTTCTCTCCAACTCTATGGCTAAGAGCTTTCTCTTCCATAAATTGAGTGAAGAGTGTGTCAGTCTCAAACCTGGCGTGTTGGTCCCTCTCCCTCTGTCAAGAAGGATAACAGCAGTTCCACGTCAATCAACTCTGCTTGTTCATGTGAGCATAGATGTAGGTAATGTATTAGTCATTGATGAGACAGTGAAGTTCAACTTCAATCCTAGTTTAGACTCTGCTGAAGGGTTCATTATTCTTCCCAACCACGGGAAGGTGTTAGTGAAGGTCAGTTGGGTCGATTGTCAAACTCTAGATGGAGATGGAAACAACCACCTCTCAATAGAAGAGGATGTTGCGCCTCAGGAAGCCAATTTCATGGACGCTCTTGCTGGAGAAGAGGATCCTAGGCCTCAAGAATGCTTCAGGGATTGTACTCCTCAACAGACTGACGTGCATACCAGGTCTTTCTTTCATTCCCTCTCTCCTCCCCAACAGACTGACGTGGACCAGCAGCAGCAGCTGCCTGTGTCATTGTACAACTTCAGGTCCCTCATGGAGGTGTTTTCTGTGAAATTCCTTGAATTCGATCGACTTGACTTGCACGAGATGTATGGTTGCATATTGATAAGTGTATGTCCCACGTATGTCATCTTCAGCAGGAAAAAGGGGGGTCCCTTAAATATTACTCCTGAGGTTGTTTTTGTTCAATTTATTTTAATTTGATTCTCTCTTTTCTATTCTGTTTGATAAAATTAAGTGGTTTAAATTGTAAATCGTAGTATAAATTAAATCCATTATGATAAATGGTGTTGGTCTCTTAATCTTGAACTGAATTGACCAGCCAATGCTAATGGGTATAGCTAGCTAGTGAAATTGACATTAAAATGCAATTACTTGTTTCATTGCTGCAGGGTTTCGTTAAGCTCAGAGGCCCCAATACAGCCATAGAGCCATTTGATCCTGTACTTGTTTTTCCCAACCTATTCAGATATGAAACTTGGCGCGATCAGTTCATAGATCCGTTCGATAAGCTGTCGTGGGACAATGAGGCGATGTGGGATGATACTAGAGGTGGGAGGTATGACACGTTCTATTCCAAAAGAGTAGAGAGCCAATTCGGCCTGATAGAGGTGAACTATGCTGTTTATTTGTATAGCGTGGAGGCTCGTGTAGATGTTACACTCACAGACTGTCAATTTTCCTCAGCCGTTGTTTATGGGTGTATAACTGTCCAAAATTCAAAGTTTTGTGAGAAGGAGGCTAGAAGCTACCTATTCAATAGTGATAAAACTGAAGGTATCCATATAGATGTTAGTCCTGACAAGGGTAAGGTTGCGAAACTTCCTCTCTCAAGATCTATAACTGTACATCCAATTGATTCAGTTGTCACCATCATTGTGAACATCTGGCAAAGCGGTATCGTTGGCACACAAGATCAGCCGATTGCTAAAAATGTGATTTTCTCATTTAAAAGCTTGAGTGGCCTGCGGATGGTGAAGACTTTTTACGGGGATGCATGTCAAGTTAATGTAGATGTCACGATGGATTGAGACGTCTGATCCCGTCAACAGAGTACGCGCGTATTAGTTTTCATTACAAAAAATTACCTTATCCCGTTTAGTTGACCCTTGTTATATTTTCTTTTTCTTTTTGTAATACTGGATGCATGATGTTCAGATGTTTATCAATATATTACTATGATACTGGTCTTTGATTAGTTTGTTTTTAGTTGTGGCGTTGCTTGCAAAATGATGAACATATTCTCTGAAGCAACAGGAAAATTTATCTAAACCAAACACTATCCTTTGTAGCTAAATTTCACCGCATGAGACAGCAGCTGCTATTATTAGAAATTTGCAATCTTTTTTATTTGAATAATGCTGCTAATTTGCTCATGAGGAAACACGCGCGTACCCAGTGCACGCACAGACTCGATCTGTATAAATATGATATCTACCGGATTAAATTTTCTAATTTTCTAATAGTTCCCTGATGATTGTTGAAAATAATAGGTGATTTAAATTTCTAATTTTCTAATACTTCCCTGATTAAAATTAGTCTGTGAGTTAGATAATTTGAAAATAATTGGTGAATAAAATTATCCTTAGTGAGTGAGAGGTGGTAATAAATTTATGTCTTATATATATAAATAATGACTTCAAAGAGGATTATGAGGATATTTTTCTTTCAAGTGTGCAATTGGATTTCATACAAATAAATGAGAAGATCCGAAGATTATTTCTATCATTATCCGTCAAAATTAGTGAATAACGGACGATTATTAATAATTATTGAATAAGCTAATAACTTAAATAATATAATTAAAAATAGAACAAATAAATAAGTAATAAAATTTCATTGGCATCCAATCTGTAACATTCTAACGTGTGCCAATCCTCTCTAAATTTCAATGCAATAGTTACATTGAATGATATAACTAATACTCAACCAAGAAATTAAGTAACTGATATGATCACAAGTCTTTCGATATCAGTTCCTCCAAATAAATTATATAATCGATTAGAAAAAAAAAAAAAATCAAGTTTGAGTCCTATTACACAGTCGAACCAACACAGAAAACACCAGCCTCAATTAACACATTACCTCCATTTCCCCTTTTTTCTTATCCTCTCCATTTCCGTCTCTAATAATATTTTAGATTCTTTTATAACCGTTCCATCTGTTGTGTTGTGCATAGTCAAAGTAACTTGTGAAGTGGCCTTTGATTGAATTTTATTAATACAACAGTCTAAAAAATATCACACTTATTGTATGATTTGGTGAACTTTAATTAATTGAAACGAAGAAAAACCTATCACTACTTTAATTATTGTTGTTAGCTAGTGTGTGGTATAATATATCCGGGTTTAATTCTTTGCAAGGACGGAGGTTACGTGTAATATTTATTGATCCAATTAATTGTTGTCATTTCTGTTGTTTAATTTTTACCAATGAAATGTTCTTTCTGATGAATTCTTATTTCCATCAATTCTCATCAAATTTAACGCATCTTAATATCTTCCTGATGAAGTGTTCTTTCTATTTATTCTCATCAAATTTGTAGTAGTTAAGTATCTAATTAATTTTGAGCATATGACACAAAAAATGCAAACAGAGCCAATATTTTTTAAGAAATTGTTAGAGAAGTATAATATTTAATGATCCAATTGTTGTCATTTTTGTTTAGTATATTTTGGATAAATTTTAATTAAGCATCGACAACTGAACCTAAATGTACTAATTAATTTTATAAGTTTTCTGTTTTTCCTTTATAATAAACATACTAAACCCCACATATTATATATCAGTAAAAATAATGAAGAATATTCTTCACGCCTGTATACATACATAGGTACGCAATTCATGTTTAATTAGCATTCTAACAATACAACTGAACGTTCCAACAAATTAAAACAGAGGTACAAGTACGTATAAATAAAGGGGAATGGGAATGTGCATCCAATCTAATAGTAATTCCTAAATATATAAATATCAGATTGAGTTTGATAAATGAATCCAGACTGGCAAGGGCCACGTGCATTGCTGATGCTTATTGGGGCAGCACGGCTTAATGGAGTTGTTCGTCAAGTTGTAAGCACAAATATCGCGGGGCCAACTCCTTGCCTCATCGCCTGTCGCATAATCCCACCATTCATCAGTGAAATAAACTGTATCTTCCTTTATTTCTCCATGTATTTCATGTTTTGCAAGCGTAAATGAAGCATTGGTACCCACAAAAATAGCTTGTCCACCCAAGTCCTTTACCTGTTCCCATTTGCTTTCTTCTGATCTATTAATATTATTGCCAACAATGAGTCTAAATAACTTTACTTGATCAGTTTCTGGGAAGAAAATAAAATTATATTTCCTAAGGATTGTGAGAACTCTACCGGCACAATCTTCTGCAAGGTACAGTTTGAACCTACCGTTCTCCTTAAGAAATTGTGGTGAGATCTCGGTGATCACAAAATCATCACCAGCATCATTAAATTCAACCTCGTGTAAAGCTCCAAAATTAGTCAAGCAAAGGAGCTTGCCATTTTGACGGAACATGATGTCTATATACCATTGTTTTTCTTGCAAGAGATTCCATCTACTTTCGCCTGGTCTAGCAACTACCAGTCGTGATCCATAACCAACGAGTGCTGCCACCACAAAGTTGTTAGAAGATACCAAACTAGGATTACAAGAGACAACAACTTTTATGAAGGTGACTTGTCTAAGATAATGATCAAATGTATAATCAAGAAAATGAAAATCTTGTCTGATGGTGCTATAGCGGTAAAAGTACGAGACTATATCACCGCTGATCGAATGGCAGGGGCGCACTGTTGGCAAAGTGGTGATGGATGGAAGCATTATTGACTCACCTGTCAAAGGGTTGAGGAGGGAAGGCTCGCAATGTTGGTCAAGCACCATTAGCCAACCGTATTGCGAGCCAATGAAAAGCTTTTCATGTAGAAATGGTTCGTCAAATTCGAACTCGACTTTATCGGGGATGCTATACAGGGTAAAGCCTGCACTCTTCTTTTTACCGTTGTGGTTGCACGCAGTAAGCAGATATGGTGTGTGTGTTGCATAATTTGCCATGGATCCGAGCCCAAAAACCTCAAGGTGAACGTGCTAGTAGAGACTAGAGTTTAATTTGTTTTGTTGAGACTTGAGAACTAATGTTTTTTTTTTAAGAGAAGAAATGTTGTTGAGAACTAATGTTAACTATATATATATATGGAAGGCATACTCTTAATTAAATATTGGCTTAATTATAGGCCAGCATAAATAACTTTCTCAGCTTATTATATATAGTAACGACTAAAATTGGTCCGTATCGAGATATATATGATAAACTATTTATGTACTTTAATCAGATTATAGTACATAACACCTTATGTTTAGCAATTAATAAATAGTATTTTTTATTTCGACGCAACATAATTTGATCTGATCTACTAAAAAAAGCATTTTCACGCATAAAAGGTCCTCTATTAATTGCACTAGCTATAGCACTTGAATTAATTTCTCTTTTAATAATCTTCCGGAATTGTTGAACGTTTAATTCTGTGCTGGTATATAAGACACAATTTGATTTTAATTTAACTGTCAATTTATAACTTAACTTTTGGAAATATAAATCTCGTTTATATATATGCGCTAGAAGGGTAAAACCGGATCAAGTGAGAAGGTCAATTTACTTTTCTTATTATATATATTTACTTTTTAAAGTTGCATCTTACTAACATACTTAGTCAACAAATTTCCGTTCAAAGAAGGGATCAAAATTTAAATGGGACGAGAAATGGATATTGATTGATTTTAGGATATTTTTGCCATAAAGATTTTAAGACGGATTATTTCTAAAATATTTCACTGAAGTATAAAAATTAGGAATTGAGTAGACAATTTTGTCATGAGTCCACATCCTAGGAAATTTATCAATTTTTTTTTAATTCTGCTTAAAGATAATTGATAGTTAACCCAAAAGTTTTGGAGTAGTTTTACTTAGTTTGTTCGAGGACGAACAAAAGTTTAAATTTGAGGGTGTGATAATACTCAAACATATATCGAAAATCACTATTTTTTTATAAGAAAAATAGCCAAAAACGAATGTGAAGTAGCTATTTTTCTGATTTATTTACCGCAAACGTGTTTTTGAGTCATTTTGGCAGGTTTTGAAAAATGTCATATTTCGACGTTTGTGGGATATCCACCAAAATTGGGCACACATGGAGCATACAACACCTCTCACGAAATGCACAACATGCGAAATGAAAAAATTATGAAGAAATATTGGGTATGTGTTCGTGAAAATTTTAATTTGGATATTTATTCTTCTAAATATTCGATTGTCTTGAAATTTCCCCTTAATTTAGAATAACCTACATTAAATTCAAAATGTGTTATAGTAAAAATGAAAATGACAAAATTACCCTTCCTTCTCTTCATCTCTCTTTTCTTCTCCTCTCTAGCAAGCATATGAGTACTGAAACCAATCAAATGCTTATGAAAAATTAGGTATATGTAGTTTGTTTTTTCTGTTTAGTTTTTTCTTTGAATTCACATATGTTATATGCCATTAGAATTTAGAAAAGAGAGATTGAACTGTAATTCTTCATATTCCTAAAATATAAGAACAATCAAATCCGGGCCTTAGAAATACATTGGAGCGCCCAATCAAATATGGGCTTTATAATTATATTTTGATTTTTTGGGCCTCCGTAGAGATGAAAATATACACTTGTATTGTCTGACTCGGTGTAATTTATACATAAAAAACAACTCTTCATTTCAAATTCGATTTTTAGTCTCAAAGATAGGCAAACAAAAAGTTTATGATATTGCTTAAATTAGACCCGAGATAATATTTCAAAAAGTTAAATTACTTTTTTCTTAAGAGTAAATTATACAGATGATTCTTAAAGTATCACTTATCTTACCATTTTGGTCCTTAAAATTTTAAAAGTGTTTGATTTTTTTTAAGTTTTCAATTTGTAACAAATTAATTGTACCATTATCACCGGTCAAAAAATTAGAAGAAAATCTACATTCACATTCATGTAATAATGATTTTTATGATTAGATACCTGTAAATATTATTTTTAATTAATATCTGATGACATGGATATTGAAACTAGTATCATTTTAATTAATATTTGACATTATAAATAATTATATTATTTTTCATGTCTGCGTCCGCAATAACTTTAATGCTAAAAGTTCCACTATTATAGATGAAAAGTATAATTTTTTTATAAATATTAAAATTTAAAAGAATGAAAATTCAGCACAAAGCAAAAGCTTGAAGGATCAAAATGTTATTTTTAAAATTTTAAAAACCAAAATATTAAAGACCATTATTTGTATAATTTTCTCATTTCCACTAATTTAAAAACTACATCAAGTAGTAGCTAATAATACTTGCATTAGAAATCTCGTCCCATCAATCAATTTTATTTTTTTGACAATATTTGACTATTATTGTTTGCTAATATGATAACTGATAACAATTGTTAAATTAATGATTATGCACTGGTAGAATGAAAATTTCTTTCATACATTCATTCTTTTAATAAAAAAAAATTTCATTTATTTATTACCAAAACCTGATGATATATATAATTACATCATGATGACATGCATGCCGTATACATAGTTGAAATTTGAATTAGGTGTTTCCACAAGGCCGGCGTTGAATAAGGAAAAGCTAAAGTTTGGAATCATCTTATGTGGGTCTATGATTACTATGATAGACTTTATTTATATTTTTTAATAAAAGTCAGCAACGGTGCATAGAAAATCTCTCCATTTGTTTCCCTAAAGCTAACGTAGTTTTCTTTTCCAACGAGAAATCAGATAATTCATTGAAAAAGTATTTATGAAAGGTGAATTTCGTGACTAAGTTTGGTCATATATATGGTGCTTATGACTCACGTGTAGAGAATAAAATTGGTTAATTATGAGGTCCATATTTCCTGTTCGCTAAAAGCGTGTGGATACTTTTTGGTACATTATCACGGATCAGAATCAGATAGCACCTTATAAGATGGTACCACAATAAGTTAAAAATAATTAAATAAAAACTTGGTCAATTTTCTTTGCTTGTCGTTAGAAGGGGAGGCATAATTTTTAACTATTAAGATAATTGTACACACTAAATTGTTATTTTGTATTTGAAAAAGATATGGAGTTTATTTTAAATATATACACACACGATGCCTTCTTTTTAATTCTTAAGTACTATTAAAGTATATCCGGTTTAGATTTGATTTTTTTTTGGCGTTGAATAACGAACACGACCTTTTAATTTCAAGGTTTTCATGCTTGAATTAATACAAGCTAGTAAAATTAGTCGGCTGTTAATAATATGATTATAATTATTATTATTTTGGTGTCGACTTTTACTAAGATTTGTAAAATCCGAATATAAATCCTCAAAATCTAATTTTATATTGATCTGAACCATATCTGTATCCGATTTATTGACAATCCTACATTAATAGGAGTGAAAACGGATCGGATACGGATTGGATAGTAGTAAAACCATTGTATTCATTTTTTTTTTATATCGGATATTAAACTATATGATAAATATATACTATTCAGATACATATAATTAAAATTCAAAATCATATTCGTACTACTATCTGATACCCCGGGCCTACTACATACCATAACACAAAAGAGACCTCTTTCCCAACCTGTAACTCTCCCTCGTACATACACTTTTCCCTAACCTAGCACTATTCCGACCGACCAAAGATTATGATATTAAAAAAGCACAGATGATGTTTTCTTTTCATACTTCTATATCACATGTAAGACATACTTCTTAGAAAAACTACAAAAGGAAATAAAGAAATACTCCAAGAAAAAAGAACAGAAGCTTTTTTTCCTTTAACCCTTATGTATCACACACAAGTAAAACATACGTATTAGAAATAACAAGAGGACATAACAGCAAAAGCAAATAACAACATCAGGAAATAACAAAAACTAATTTATAAAAAAAACAACTCCTGTTTCACACACTTCTGTTTCCTAAGTAAGTTGTTTTTTGTCACAATAAACACACCAAACAAGTGAGAGAATAGGAACTATTTAATCGAACGATCAAGAAAACGAACTCACTTATCAAGATTAAGAACTCCATAAAGCTCTTGTCTCTTACTCATAACGCACTCTTTCCTTTAAACACTAGGGATTACATTACTTTGATTTCAGTTTTATTTAAGTCACAAAACCTTTAATTATTCGACCTTTTTTTATCGTACGTGACTACTGAAAGCATGTCAGCTACGACCCATATCTTTTCTTTCTCAGTGACGCCTGGAGCGGGAACCTAGTTTCCGTGGGGATTAAGGCTAGGGAAGTGGGCGATGCACGAGAAGGCAGTAGTTGGGGAGAGCGGATTGTTCTCAAAGGTTGGTGCCAGAGAAAACTTGCCTCCAACTCGTGGGGGGTGGCCTCATATTTGCGTAGGCGATTAAAAACCGCTTCCACTGGTCATGGGTTGAAGACATGGCGATAAGTAACACTCTGATGTATACCATTTGAGATAAGAGTTTTATACCCAGCGTCGCAACCAAAACTCTTACCCCCTGAGGAGTTTTACTTACTCCAAAGATAGCGGGCGTGAGGCAGAGGTATGTAGTTAGCAAACCTCACGTATAACAACTTGGCTCCAAACTCCCAAACGGGCGGTAGTTCGCTTTCGAGTGAATTGTCGTATGAGCCTCGCCCTCAAGATATTTCGGTTCCCTAGTTTCTAACTTGCCGCTTACTTGTTGTAAGCTGTTGTCTTTTTGTTGTTGTTTGTTGTTGTCGGCCTAACATGGGAGGGGCAACTTTGCCCTAAACATGAGAGAAAAACCGGGAGGAGAAGCATTCAACTTGTTCTGTTGAATACGAGTACTCTAGCCACGGGGCACTAGCCGACTCGAATATGTGAAGAAGGTGAGGAAGTTTCATTTCTATTTAAAAAACTCATTTTGCGGGTTCAACTCACCTCACCTTCTTAGCTATTCTTGCAGCTCTTGAGACCAGCCAAGTAGAACTTTTATCATTAAATTTTTCCTCAACTTTTATCCTTGAATTTTTCCTTCTTAACTTCTATTCTTGCTTCTTCCGGTTTTTCCCTCGTGTTTGGGGCAAAGTTGCCCCTCCTATATATGTTAGGCTGACAACAACAAACAACAACAAAAAACAACAGCTTACGAGTCGAACCGAATTAAGCCAATCGCAAGTCGAATTGAGTCATCCCCTTAACAATTCGTTGTGTTGTGAGTCATGTTTGGACCTCAGTTAAGCCGTCAAACGTGATTTAATTGAACCGGACTAAGATGACACAAGCTGATCTTTAGGCCGGCCTAAAACGTAAAATGTTAACCACCTATCAAGGTAGTTTAATATTTAGTCCACGTTTATGGCTTAAGCTTGTAAATATTAAGTATAATCTAATTTAAATATCTACATATTGTCCATCAAACTTGTTATATAATTCTTAAGTTACAATAAATTTATATGTTTGTCTAAATAAGAAACTCGTCCCTAACTTTAATTTTGTAGAATGGAAGAATTTCACAGAAGCAATATACAAAAATTGTTCAAGAAGAAATGTATATTTGGACCGTCGAAGTTGTTAGAGAAAATGTTATTATTTGTTTTCAACTATCATAAATACATAATTTGATTATTTATAAAATTCAATATATGGATTATATTAAACGGTTCAGCTTAACCATTATTTCAATTTCAAATTTAATTAAATTTTATTTTGATACTAAATATATTTTACTATTTTTGTAATATTTCGCATCAAAATTGATCTAATATATATCATGTCAACGTAATTCAGAATTTTTTTTAAAAGAATTAGCTAATTTGTTAATAAACATTATGTAAATTTCCATCGATCACTACACAAGTATTTAGCTCCAAATGAAATGAATAACGGTAATTAGCAAATAAATTGATAGCATAAAATTTAATCCCCTTCTAAATTATTTTAATATATATAAATTATTAACTAAATGAAATGATAAAATATTGTATAAATCAATTTTGTCAAAAAATTACTAATTAAAAGCCTACGTAAATGTTAAATAAATTAATTTCATCATAAATTACTAATTTTATATTGATCTAAATGTGCTGGAGAATTTCTTGTTATATCCAATATACTCATAAACTTAATTTTCTTTCTTCCATTCCTTTTTATTTAATTTATCTTTTTTTTAATTAGTTTAAAAATTATATTGACAAATATACCCTTTTATGTTAAACCCTTCATTCTCAGAATGCTTGGTGGCCGAGAAGGGGCTTTGCACACAAGGCGTTTGATGAAATGCTCGAAAGAGATACAACATTGGAATGCCAATATTTCTTTTTCCGATGTCCGATCAAAACCAAATGATACTATCTTTGAATGATTCAATATTTTTTTCCTCCATATATTGTCAACACTGTTATGTGAGAGAGGAGAGTTAAATGAAAGGGTATATTTGTAAATTCAATTTTTAAAATAATTAATTTAAATGTTAAATAAATAAAAGGGGACATAGGTGTATTGCGGCCGTACCGTGCTGTGTTTAGGCGTGCTCAGAAGAAGGCCGTGCCGTGCTAATACGTCTAAATTCTAGATATGTCGTGTTGTACTGCATAGTATCAGAGATAAATACAACACGTTTAACGGCACAACACGGTTTGGTACAACGTGCTTGAACGTACCGTGCTGTTTTTTTTTTGTTAGATTTAGCTAATTTATTGCTTTAAATATGCGTGTGCTAAACTGCTAATGTCCAAAAAAGCTAGAAAAAATTCCAGAAAATCAGAAATATATTTAATTATATTATTTTTTATATTTCGGTATTTTTTTTTTTTAATATTTTATAGTATATTTGTTTTGGTATAAAGAAATTGAAAATTCTAAAAATGTCTAAACTTATATAGAATAAATTCAAGTTTCAGTTTTGGTAAATATAATTTTTAGAATGCTATTCACTTTTTCAATTTTTTCCATCAATCTTATGAGCGTGTCGAATGCCAAATGCCAATGAATTTGAAATGCTGTGAACTTTTTAAAAAAATTATTTTTTCATATCCGTGTCTAGACGTGTCATGTCGTGCTGTGTCAGAATTTAGACGTACTGTGTCGTATTCGTGTCTAGACATTTGGATCAAAACATATTAGTCTACAAAATGTCTAAACTTATAATTAAACTTGAATTTATAATTATAAGTTTCAGTTTTGGTAAATGTCTAAACTTATAATTATAAGTTTCGTGTCTAGACATTTAATTATAAGTTTCAGTTTTGGTAAATGTCTAAAATTGCTGATTTCAAGAAAATTTGAACACAACACAACACGGCACATCTAACAAAACATGTCGTATGATACTGTGTCCTTAGCCATGCGTACCGATACATGTGTCCGACACGCCGTACTTTTGCAATACAAAATACACTAGTCTGAATCCATTTTTGTGTTTTGCCGACCCTGAGTGGCTGGAGGCAAACCACGATACTTCAATTGATCTTCAATTGCTTGAAAATTGTCTCCCATTAAGAAGCGTTAAACTAAACTTTTGAATGAATTAAATGCTTTTGAATTGTTTGACCTTTTATATATAGCAATTGACAATCTTTTTCCCGAAATTTTTATTAATATCCAAAATAATTAAACAATTTTAGTCTACACTCTGATGCAGAAGAATTCGAAAAATACTCAAATCGGAAAAAAAAAATTTCGGTTTTATGTCTCTTTACTGGAAACAAAATTTCCGGTTCTTTATTTTTATTATTATTAAAAAAACAGAAAATTCGGGAATAATGTCCCGGTTGTATAGTTTTTTTTTTAAAACAGAAAATGTTATAATTTTTTTTTTATTGAAATATTAGAAATATTTAATATATTTTTTGAAAATAGATGAAATACTATATAATTTGATTTGTTAGAAAGACTCGACAAATAACCCGGATCAACATTTTTCAGGCCGGATTTTTCCCGTCTGTAAGAAAAATTAAAATATATATTTGTGTGTTATTGGAAAAAAATAAAAACGTTTTGAATATGAGTTATTGATCTCAGTTCAAAAGTCACTTATAGGTAAATACAAAAAATATTGTGATCCTTCCATTTAAAAAAAACTAAAACTTTAAGTTATTTAAATATTCTTTGTCAGAGATGTATTCATTATTTAAGTTTTTGTTTTTTCAAAAATAGAAGAATTCAAATATTTTCTATATTTACCTAGAAGTGACTTTTGAACCGGGATCAATAACTCAGATTCAAAACATTTTTATTTTTTTTCCAATAACACACAAAGAAATATTTTAATTTTTCTTACAGCCGCGAAAAATCCGACCTGAAAAATGTTGATCCGGATTATTTGTCGCAGTCTTTCTAATAAATCAAATTATATAGTATTCTATCTATTTTCAAAGAAATATATAAAATATTTCTAATATTTCAATAAAAAAAATAAAAAAATTATAACATTTTATGGGTTTTTTTTTTTTAAAACATACAACCGGGAACATAATTCCCGGATTTTCTGTTTTTTAATAATAAAAAAATAGAACCGGAGATTAAATTTTCAGTTCCAGGCTCTGAAACAAGAAATTTAATCTCTAGTTTTGGAGAGGCTGGGACCGGGAACTTTGTTTCCGGAAAGGAGACTTAAAACGGAAACTTTTTTTCTGGTTTGGGTATTTTTCGAATTCTTCTGGGTGTAAATTGTGAAATTGTTTAATTATTTTGGATATTAATAAAAATTGCGAATATTTTTCTTTTGCTTTTTTTTACCAACCAATGAACCAATTGACATATATGCACAACTGTTCAATAAATTATGTCGGCGTTGGATTTCGCTCTCAATTGTAAAAGTGCATCCACTATAATTGGTTTTTTGTTGACAAAAAGGTGTCTTAAATGAACAGAGAAAACACAAACTTAATTGAGCTATTCAAAATTTCAAATGACCAGAAAAATAAAGTTATATTATTTTTATTTTTTTGGGAAGTTAGTAGTGATACAAAAAATGTAAGCAAGAGAAATTGAATTTTGTCTCGAGTCTTTACAAAATTTTATATAATTTTGCTGTTAATTAATCTGACTCGAGATCTCTTAATTGTAAAATTAAATTATTGAATAGTATTTTAAAAAGAGGATTCAGATAGAGATTAAAAATAAAATAGAGATGTGTTCTGTTTTGATTTCATTTTGATTGATATCAAGAACTAATAAAAAAACCATTAATACGGATAATTTCTAAATGTTAATTTTTAAAACGTTGATTTTTCATCAAAATAATATTAAAATATTGTAACTATTTTCGCGTGTATAGAAAAAATAATAAATCACAGCTAACAATTAAATTTTGTATTAAAATTTAAAAAATAAAGACATATTGAAAATATATTAACCCTCCTTTTATTTAAATAAATAATTTTAGGACAATTTGGTTGCTAGAGAACCTAACACATGCCAACTGGCACACTAATGCGGGCCACTTGTGCTTATTGGTCAACTCCACTGCATATACCTTTCTAAGCATCGCCGAAATTTTTAATGGGTTGGATATCATCTTGAACAAATTAAAAATTGTTTGGTACCGACCTAGGGAATTGGAGGTGGTTCCAACTTCCATGGACATTCGATCAAATTTGATTTGATATTGGATTATAGTTGTTTAAGAATTTTTTTTATAAACCATAATTAAAAAAAAAAATTTAGAAAACCAACATGATTACTTTTGTTTTTACAAAAACCATAAGAACCGAAATAGCATTTCGGTCCGTACTGGTTTCACAAGTTTTCAGCAGAACAAGTGTAGTCGTTGGTGTAATACCCACGGACCGAGATGCCATTTCGGTCCAGAGTTTAGCCAGGACTAAGATGCCATCTCAGTCCGATCCTTTTTTTTAGGGCCAGAGCCTCTGTCGCGGATGGAAAAAATAAAATTAAAGCACCGGGACTGAAAATGTCATTTCAGTCCGGTGTCTTTTTTGGATTTTCTGTGGCCATCTTGCTGAGAACTTGTGAAACCATTACGGACCGAAATGTCATTTCGGTCTGGTAAAAAGAAAATTAGCAGACCGAAATGGTATTTCGGTTCTTATGGTTTTTTGTAAAAACAAAAGTAATCATGTTGGTTTTCTAAAATTATTTTTTTAATTATGGTTAATAAAAAAAATCGTTGTTTAATACACATCAAGATTCACAAAAATAACTTTATGATTCGTTCACGAATCTTTGATACAACATCAGATAGTTCTGCCCGAGTTTGAACTTGATGTCCATCGATCAGAAGCCGTCGCACAAATCTTAATACATATCGAATAGTTTTGCTCGAGTTTGAACTGAATTTAGTCTGATGTCCATCGAGTCCTATTTACTGTTCATGAAATTTAAACGGAAGTTGGTCAAAAAGTAATATGTTAATAACGAATATCGCTCTCATTTAATGATTTAAATAAGTAGTTAAGCAACGAAACCAAAAGGCTTCATTTGTGGTTAGATTGAAGTTACTTGTCCCTCCTCTATGCCGTTAAGCAACGGGAAGATCGAGTTGATGCAAGAAAAAAGGAATAAAGAGTGAAGCTGAAATCCTGAAAAGGCCTTGGAATTAATGTTCTGTTTAAGGTTTCCTCTGTTGACCTACCTTTTGGTCACAGGGGTCATGACTCATGACACATGCTCATGATTACTGTAGACATAAAGGATATTATTTTGTTGGTATATATTGATTAAAAATATAATAAAGACTAAGGATTAATTTCAAAATATTCTATTTACATCGACCTCTAATATAATTGATTGTTTATTCAAAGTATGGCCAACGCCCCACGTGCAGTTTCACAATGCTATTGCCCATTATTAATTCTACGTATGTACTGTCTATACGAATATTGTCAAATTGCTAATTAATATTTATATTGTTAGTTAGTTATTATAAGTATACTGGTTGATAGAGTGGGAAAAATGGCACGGCGGAGCTGGCTCCGTCATGGAACGACACGATTACGGCACAGAACAGCACGGTACGCATGTTAATTACGTGCCGTGACTCGCGTGTACCGTACCGTGACCATTCATCTTTTGAAACTTTGGCACGGCACGACACGTCACGTGAAAGATCTAGTCACAGCACGGAACGGCACGTGGTCACGCGAGTCACGTGAATCTTGAATAAACTAACCTAAATTATGATCAAATGGTCACGCGAGTCACGTTTGGTTATGACACGTTTGGGCACGGCGAGCCTTGCGTGGCGTGACCATTTGTGTGTCGTGACCACCCCTTGACATTTTGGTCACAGCATGTGAAAAATTAACTTAGTCACGGTACGACACGGTATAAGACCAAAGTCACAGCTTGTTAGTTACAATATGGTACGTTTTTTTCCACCTACTAGTTGATGTTTGCCCCTGTTGTTATACACTACTGCAAATACTAAACATTAGCGCCCACATAATGCGATCTTTATACTTCAGCCATGATGCGTTTAAGCTTAATTAGTATTTTTATTTCTATTGTCAGTTCCGTTTTTTTTTCCTCTTTTATCCTTAATACATTGATTGAAATAAATAAAATTAATTAAATGACTAAGTCAAAGAAAATATGATATGTAAAAGCTAATCATGTATATTTATTCACTTATTAATTATGATTAACATATTTTATTTCTAGCAAATGACGCCATTAATTAACTCTCCATATTTATTCACCCCTCTCCATTAGCTCTCCCTTAAATTATTTAATTAATCCACCAATTGATACAAAAAATATGACATGTTAGTGATGGTCACCTCTAATCATTTATATTTTATTCACTTGTGAATTATGATTAACATATTTTATTTTTAGGAAATGACATCATTAATTAACTCTCTCTATTTATTCACTCGTCTCCATTAACTCTCCTTTAAGTTTTTTTTAATTAATCCTCCAGTTGATTTAAAGAAAATATGATATGTAACTATGTAAGAGATGACCACCTCTAATCCTTTATGTTTTATTCACTTGTGAATCATTATTAACATATTTTATTTCTAGCAAATGACGCCGTCAATTAACTCTCCTCACTTATTCACTCATCTCCATTAACTCTTCCTTAAGTTATTTAATTAATCCTTCAATGACTTGATACAAATAAAGTATGACCTATGAGAGATGACCACCTCTAATCCTTTATATTTTATTCACTTGTGAATCATAATTAACATATTTTATTTCTGGCAAATGACACCATCAATTAACTCTTTCCATTTATTAACTCCTCTCCATTAACTCTTCCTTAAGTTATTTAATTAATCCTCCAATTGATACATAGAAAGTATGACCTGTAAGAGATGACCACCTCTAATCCTTTATATTTTATTCAATTGTGAATCATTATTAACATATTTTATTTCTAGCAAATGACACCATTAATTAACTCTCATTGTTTATTCACTCCTCTCCATTAACTCTCCCTTAAGTTATTTAATTAATCCTTCAATTGATACAAATAAAGTATGACCACCTCTAATACTTTATATTTTATTCACTTGTGAATCATAATTAACATATTTTATTTCTAGCAAATGACGCCATCAATTAATTAACTCTTTCCATTTTTTAACTCCTCTCCATTAACTCTCCCTTAAGATATTTAATTAATCCTCTGATTGATACAAAGAATGTATGACCTGTAAGAGATGGCTACCTCTAATTCTATTATTGTATCACAATAGTGATACAATAATTATACATAGACCTTCCGATTTTTAAGATAAAATTGTTCGGTATTTAAAGTTGCATTGTCATGTACTTATACATCAATTATCTAGAGTTTAAATTTGAAATGTTTGATGTTTAAATGTGCATAAATTGATATTTGTATAAGCATAGATTTGAAAAAAAAAAAAAGGATATTTGTGGCATAGTTAGATGTTTAGACTTTTTGGTGTTTACTTGAATTGTCTGGCATTTACTCTTATCTAGTCACATGTTTATATTAATTAGAAACATTTTTGTACATAAATTCAAATAAAAATGCATTTTGAAAATTAAGTAAATTTCCACAATGAATGAAGTTTAATAAAATGAATTTATGGCTTATTGGTGGTGTTGTTTTTTTGTTACTGATACCGTCATTTAATTATTAGGCCAAATTCATAATTAGGGGCATTGGCCCTAATTATATACTTCATTAAATTTGACAGTGTCATTTCCAACCAAGGCTGCTAAGCAGTGGCCCTGGATTATGATCAACACGTATCCTCTGCATTAACTCAAAAGGGAATCTTTTGAGTTAATGCAGAGGAAACGAATTCGGATTATGATACCAGTATGAATAGTGAATTACTGACAGATAATTTAAGGCTATTACTATTTAAAGGACAAATTATTTGTTTCAAACCAATCTGATAAGTTCCCACTTCTCACTTCTCACTTCCCTCTGAATCCTCCAATCGGAAATTTCCAGGAATTGTATTCCTCTGTAATTCAACGCCAGCCAGGAAAGTGGTAGCCTAGTATTTAAATTAAATTAAAAAAAAAAAGATACATATATTTGTTTCGTTAAATTACAAATTAGTCTACTGCACTTACTACTGAAATCATGACAAAATTCATAAGAAATTAGTCTGAACACTTACCCGCTTCATTAATAGAATAAAACATTCAACTTCTTACTGCACTGAGCTCATTAGATCTAGAGAACAAACAACAAAGTGTCAAACATTCAAATCTCAACCACTTTTTTGCATCCTTAACCTTCTCATTGAAACTAGGGGTGGCAATGAGCTCACTCGGTCCGAGCTAGGTCCTAGTTCAGCTTGTTAATTCTGGACCGAGCTACAGCCGAGCGAGCTAGACCTAGGGCATCCGAGCTAAAACCTCAGTTTGAAATCGTGACAAGCCAGCCCGAGCTGGCTCACTAGGTTTGGCTGGATCTTGTTTTAAGAAGAAAATAAATTCTACAAACTTTTTGGACCGAGCTGAACCGAGCTAAACAGTATAAAATACACACAAAATCATACAAATTCACAAATTGATGCCTAGCCGAGCTGGCTAGCAAGCTAGGCCCTAGCTTGAACTCGTTAATTCTGAATCGAGGTAGTGGCGAGCTGGCTCGTTAACAGCTTGGTCCAGTAATGAACGAGCTGTTAGCGAGCGAATCAGGTGCGAGTCACGAGCTACGAGCTTTTTTGCCACCCGTAATTGAAACACATTTAATTATTAACACTGGTATTAATTATTTAAGTATAAACATTGATATAAATTATTTAAATGGATTTAATTTACTTTTGATACCCAATTAATTAATCTATTCTGAATCTTATCAGGTAAACTGAAAAGTAAGTATTTTATGGGAATTTCACTGAATAGATTCCACAGGGCTTTCATCCTCTGAAACAATCTTATTCAGTGGATACATGATTTATTGATTCATGATTGTTTGTTCACAGTGAACGAATGTGACCAAGTCCTCTGCAATTTCTACAAACCTGAAAATTTTGCTATTTGTAATTTGAGGTCACTGTCTTTGAAAGGGAAGTGAAGAAAATCTATTATTTTTTTAGGGTCGTTGTATTAATTACTTATTTGAATAACTAATTTTATTCATGTAAATTATTATTTACTATTTTAATTTGCAAATTTTAAAAGTTTCAATAGGCTTAACATGGTGAGATGATATTTGATAGAGTACAGTCTACAATTAATTTTCAGTCAATATCTAATAAAAAAAAGAATAAATCAAGTTATATATACAAAAATTTTGCACTTTGTTTTTTCTCTGTATGAAAAAAACTAAAAGAATTATATTTTTTTTTGCTCGCATCTTTTTCGACGGAAAATAGGATCAATGGTTCAAATTATATCGTTTGAACTTTAAAGTTTGAAATATTGATGTTAAAAAAAATGTGGAAATTAACTTGTAGTAAAAATATTCGACGTTATTAATTAAAATCTTTCATGAAAAATGATCGACTGAAAAGTTATGAGATAAAAAACCGTTATTAAAAAGAGTAAATAAATAGAGAGCTTCAATTAATTTCTCTATATGACATCTCTTTTCACATGATTTCCTTTCGATTTGAAATTGAGACATATTTAATCCTGTAATAGTAAATAATATATACACATATGAATGACTGATCTAATAAAATAAGTAGAGAATGTCTCTATTTTGTGTACCTCTGTCAATCTGTTGTGCCTTTATTTTTTAAAACGTTAATAATTTATATTTTAAAATTTAAAACTCAAATATAAAAAAAAAACCGTTAGATTTGATCTTTATTATTTTCTCTATGGATGTACAAAAAATTATGACATTTCAACTTTGTGTTGATCAGTATCTAGAGCTTACAAATATACATTAATATGAATAAATTTGAACGTTCATTTTTTTTTCAACTTATTTATCTTTATAAAAACAAAACTGAAAAGTAATAAAAAAATTATGTGCATGTAGAGAAAATAATATAGATCACATCTAGCGGTTTTATTTTAACATATAAATTAAAAAAATTATTATTAGAAATTTAAAAGGTGGAGACCTATAATATATGAAATGTTTTTTGTGAATTCTTCTCTCTTGTGGTATTTGTCTAAATTCTCCTTTTTACTAAATTGTTCAATATTTTACTATATACACACATCACAGAGTTAAGTTTGAGACATTTTGTCGTCACTGCACTTCACGTCACTAAAATTTCAGTTCTAGAGTTTTGAATGATCAACAAAAGAGCGAAAATCAGAAGAAAAAAAATAGTGAAAAAGAACGACGAAGACAAAGGGAAGACAAACTTGAATTAGACAAAACTGGCATCTTATGCAGTATTACCTCAACTAATTATTTCTATCATGAGTGAGGCTATGGTGCTATGCATAGCACCAATGGCTAGTGTACTATGGCTCAATATGGTACTTTTTAAAATTCTAACGGTCGATCCGAACCGTTCAATGTGATATCCATATGAATATGTACTTGCAAACTAAATTTTATATTTTTTTGAATTTTTTTACTATTTTTTAGATAGGTAGAAAAATCAGTGTTTTCTGAAAATTCTGGACCATCAAAATTCTACCTATCTAAAAAAATAGTAAAAACTTTCGAAAAAATATAAAATTTAGTTTGCAAGTACATATTCATATGGTTATCACATTGAACGGTTCGGATCGACCGTTAGGATTTTAAAAAATACCATATTGAGCCGTAGTACACTAGCCATCCGTGCTATGCATAGCACCATAGCCTCACTCTTCTATCATTATTACCACTAGAGAAAGAAAAAGACATACATAAAAGTCTATTCATCCTCGTCGACTTAATTCTCACCAAATACATCCAATTCTTTTCTCTGAATTTCTGGACATGATTTTGGTCCCTCCAAATCAAGTCGTCTCCCATCCCTTTCATGTTTATTTATCAAGTCAATCATTTAAATTTCATCTTATTTCTCGTTTGAACAGCTGACAAATTATTCTTGATTAATTGAGCATTGAGAATTATAGCGGATGCAGGATTTTCACTAAAATAAGACAAAAAAAATATCAAACCGGATTTAAATAGCTAATCAGACAGCGCATGAAAAAGAAAAATACAAATTGTGTACTGTGGACTGTTGTAAAATTATGGATTCAGAGTAGGATATTTATTTTTTAAAATAGAGACAAAAACCTGAAATCCTATACTCTGAAAATTCAGAGTTAGGCAGCTGTCCACTCCTAACATAAGGTGGGTCCACCCTCGAGAATAGAGGACTACCACTCAATAGCAAAATTCAAAATCTCGATTAGACATAACAAATTTACAATTATATATTATATATTTTTTTCACAGGAATCAGGAAATTGCAGCCTCGTGCAATGGAAATAATTTCAGGAGAAGTATCCAGACTCTCTGATGTCTTTTAACATGTTGACTAATTAATGAAGAAATAGAGAATGACAAACCAGGGATTGGATCTGCTGCGATCCGAACATTGAACACAGTAACTCTGAAATTCCTGCCTTTTCAAATCCAGCCGTCCAACTTTTTAGTGCACGTATCTCAAAACAGCTGGTTTTTCTGTGCACGCATTTCGAAACAATTCGACAGCTGGATTTAAAAAAACAGAAATTTCAGAGTACTATAGGATCGCAGCAGATTCTCTTCCACAAACCAGAGGGTTCACACTTCACAACGACTCCTCAACCATCAACCACCTGAGTCAAGGGAATCAACGGCCGAGATTTATCGCACGCACTTTCTTGGACAATCCGTCCCGTCCAAAGGTAATTAATATAAATTAAATTTAAATAATGATAAGAGGACAAAATCCTTTGTATTAATGCACCGTTTGAGATTATCTACGAACCGTCCGAGTCTTATTAATATTCGTGCAGATTCAAATCGAAAGGTTCATATATAAATATAAAATTTGAGGTAACTCTGGGGAGACGAATTGAGAGAAAGCGTGCCAAGACTAGCTACACAGCGTACAAATGGAGACCGATACTTCAAAGGAAGTAGAACCAGTAAAAAAGAGAAAGCGCGACTCTTTCAGCAATTTATTTTTCCTTTGCCTCTTCTCATCTTTATAATTAGTGAGAACTCCTCCGTTGATTGGTTCATTTTTAAATTAGGGTTTGAATTCGGAAGAAGTGAGGCGCAGCTCGAGGTCGAGCTGATCTATGAGGTGTGATGATTTACCTTTTCTTTGCTTAGTTGAGTTTGCTCCTACGGTTTGGATAGAGATTTCTTTCTATCTTTTTCTCAAATGTCTTGCTTGATTTTACTTTCTATCTTTTTTTCAAATAAGTCCTTTTCTTTTTTGAATTATTAGTAATGTTTTGTTATTCAGAGATTTGTTCTTTTCTTTTCTAAAAATTGCAGATCAGTTTCTTGCACCGAATCGGCACAGCACATGTAGTTTATTTTGAATTATGAATTGGTGTTGCTTTGGTAATTTTAGGAAAAAGAAGGATGACCCTCAAAACGAGATAACAGGTTTGTATACCTTCATATTTATACCCTTTTATTTGATTTTGAAATAACAGTTCAAGACTGATTTATTTTGCATTATCTTTGTAGGCTTTTCATCTGAAAAGAACATAAAATTGTTTTCATACAATGAGTTGAGATCAGCAACGGATAATTTCCATCGAGACCATAAAATTGGCCGAGGCGGATTCGGAACTGTTTACAAGGTACTTTGTGTTTTATTCATTTTGTTGCATCATTTTTAACAAACAAGAATTTACATGCAAATCTAATATCAGTAGCTTTACTGTTTTATTGTCAGGGCACTTTAAGGACTGGCCAAGAAGTAGCAGTAAAAGTGCTTTCGGCTGAATCAAGGCAAGGGATTAGAGAATTTCTTACAGAGATAGATGTAATCACTAATGTTAAACATCCTCATCTCGTCGAATTATTAGGTTGTTGTATTCAAGACAACAATCGCATTTTGGTTTATGAGTACTTACAGAACAGTAGTCTCGATCATGCTTTACTAGGTAAAATAATTTCCAATTCATATAATTGTTATTACTCGAACAATAAGTACATTTCATTATTTGGTAGTTTTTAAGATTCCCTTACAAAAAACAGGCATTTACTATTTTTTGCTTTGAATTTATGCCTGTGCTTCACTGTGAATTTTGTCTGGAACATAAATGTGCAAAAAAGAAAGGTCATTTGTGGAAATAACCTTTTGCAACCCACTTTTTCTTTGCATTGAGATCATCCTAAATTTACCTGCGTTGCCAAAAAAAACAACTTACATCAATTTTTTAACAAGCAGGTCCATATAGTGATCCAAGTAAGCTCGACTGGAGCATAAGAAGATTAATTTGCATGGGAGTAGCAAGAGGTTTGGCATTTCTGCATGAAGAGGTGGAACCGCATATAGTGCACAGAGATATAAAGGCCAGTAATATATTACTTGACCAAAATTACAACCCAAAAATTGGAGATTTTGGTCTAGCGAAATTATTCCCAGATAACATCACCCACATAAGCACCCGCGTGGCTGGAACCACGTAAGATCTCACATTTAACTACTTAATATTATTTTAGTCTTGAACTAAAACTAATATAATTTTTTTTGCCCTTATAACAACAGTGGATATTTGGCTCCAGAATATGCATGGCATGGACAATTAACCAAGAAAGCTGACATGTACAGTTTTGGGATAGTTATACTGGAAATTATTAGTGGCAAAAGCAGTTCTCGGGCCCTCTTGTCAGAGGATGGGCAGCTTCTTTTGGAAAGAGTAAGCATCTATAATGAACAAAATTACAAGTAGTAACGTTTCATGTAGAAATGCCAATGTACCATGCTTACCCCTGTAAAATGACAATTTGTATGCATAACCCTAGAAATATTGCTATTCCTATATTTTTCAACAAGGGAAAGCTTCCCAATAGATTCCAACTTGCTTAATATGGGAATATCCTCATTACTTGAAATAGGGGGGGGGGGGGGGGTTGTCGGTTGTTGGTGGAGCAGCAATACTAACCAATTTAGCATAATAAGTGGTCTGAGATTCGTTCAAACTGCCACCAAATTTAGGTGATTTCTATCCCAAAATAGCTCGTTTGATCTCATCCTCTGTCAAATCTCTTTCTAAGTCCCTTTTTATCTTGCCACAAACCGGGCATTATATTATTTTCATTAGCGATACTACCATCACTCCAAATTGAAAATAGTACTGTTTTCCTTTCTACCATTTGCTATTTTTTGAAAATACTAAGTATTAGCATTACCTTTGAAAATCCAATTAATTAGACTTTTCCATTGCCAGTGTCTTTCTTCTTGATTGTATATATAATCAGTTAATCACCCTTTTCCTTGACAGCTTTGCAACTGTTCCACTTATAAAAATTGAGTTCTCTTTCTTCCTGAATACTCCCCAAATTGCCAATCTGGGATAAACACTCGGTTTTTTTTTTTTTTTTAACACTGCTCCGTTAACCAGCTCTATGGCAATAAAATGTACAATACGGAGCATTATTTTGAGATTTTTCCTTCTTGAATTTAGGACCAATGCTAGCTACTATGGAATTGTCAAAATAACCATTGTCAAGTGATCCTCTCTCCTCCACTTTAAATATATAACCATGATGGTTTACATGATTTTCTCAGTTATTCATATCTTAGGGGAGCATGGTGGAGACGTCTTTCATTTCATAGGGTTATCTTTGTGTATTCTGGTGTACTCTAGGGGCACTGATAACATTTTTCCAAACAAAAAAGGCCGCTTTATAAGATACAAGTCCAATTATTAAGATTCCTTCTTTATTCACAGGCATGGCAATTGTACCAAGAAGACCGTCTGAAAGAACTAGTGGACTCCGCTCTTGAAGAATACCCAGAAGAGGAAGTGACAAGGTACATGAAAGTGGCACTTTTTTGCACTCAGGCATCAGCCATGCGGCGACCTGGCATGTTACAAGTGGTTGAAATGCTGTCACGGCCGCTTCGACTAAACGAAAAGGAGCTGACCCCACCTGGCTTCATAAATGATTATAACAGCATCAGAAATAATGCGAAAATGGGTACTGGTACAAGTTCCACAAACTATCCTTTCAAAACCATGTCATCAGTAGAAGATACTGCACCATTTACCTCAAACTCTGTTAGTTATACTGAGGTTATTCCTAGGTAGGTTATTAGCTGGCGTATATAATTTTATGTCGCTGATGTAAGTATACACAATGTAATTGGAGATTGCTTGATATAAATTTTTTGATAGTATCTGGCTAGGAACTACGAGATGGTGAATGTATATGCGAAATGTGCTTTCTTGAAGTACTAGAAGTGTTATCTTTTACTATCCATGTTGCAATGCATGCTTCCATATTTAGCATTTGTAAAGAAGGGTTACAATGCGTTCATTGTAATCTATGTTATTTTTTCTGAGCGCACATAAATTATATTAATTTTTAATTTTGTTTTTATATGAATCAAACAGTTGAAAAAATGACGTTTAGAATTTATTCATATCAATGCATTTTTGTAAGCTCTTGGTACCGATTAAACAAATTCATAATGTCATAATTTTTTATATTTGCATATAGAAAATGATATAGATATGAAAGTTGTATTTTGACGTTTGAATTTAAAATTTAAAACTATTAACGTTTACAAAATAGGCATAATAAATGCATTTGAACCTCTACTTCTATCTTAAGTTCACTGATTTTTTGGCCCATAAACTTGAGGTAGGTGACAAAATCAAAATTAGATATTTATAATCTTATAATGTCTGACTAGCTATTTTAATTAACCAATCCTAAAAAAAGTTTGAAGAGCCGAAAAAGAACACACACTAGCATCGTATAAATTTCATACGCATAAATACATCTAACGTGCAATGTGAAGATATCTAGCATACAATGGTTCATTCCAATCGACATAGAAAACACTTTTATCTTAAACTAGCAATTACATTTCTCTAACCCTACGCTTGGCACCCACAACCAGCACACAAACGAACTCTCAAGATGTAGATGTTTTTTCACTGTCTTTTGCCGGTTCTTTCACCAGTGGTGAACCTTCTTTTGATGGTGCGTCTTTCTTTGCTCCATCTTTTGTGGCATCTGGTGCTGCGGGTGGTGGTGGAGGTGGGTTCATGTGAGGTGGTGGTGAGTGCTTCAACTTGACCAGTATCTGACGCATTCTTGAAAGATCAGTAGGCTTACCGGGTTTCGGGCCCTGCATCACAACTATAGAGGGATTTTTCTCCTTGTCTTTTTTGCCCCTCCTTTTGTCTATGCTGGCTATTTCATGCGGTATCAGCTCAGAAATCGACTTCCAGTACTGTTTGTCGGCATTTGCATGGAACTTCTCTTGGTTTGCAACAAAAATCTAAGAAAAGGGAGAACAGAAAACAGTTGAACAATTGGAGGATCTTTTGAGATCATATCCATGTAATTATATGCATAGTTAACAATTAAGTAGGCTGTTGACTTTGAGATCATATTTTATTAGTCCTAATGATAGCAATCAGACATAGAGAGCTAAAATTTTCACACTAGGTCAACCTTAGCCCAGTTCGAATTGGAAATAAATCTGCTGTTATTCCAATGGAATAACAGGAACCTGTTATTCAGATCCCAACCGTTCAAATTTTTTCACGAGCGAATCTCAATGATGAAGTTTTTTCATGCACGAATCTCAATGAAAATCAATGGTTGGGATCGGAATAGCATGTTCCTGTTATTCCAAAGGAATAACAGCAGATTTGTTTCCATTAGAATTAAGCTTTAAAAATGATAGCAACCAGACTTAGCCAGAAATACAATTTACCAGTTTATTTCAGAAATAAAAAAAGGTACAACACTAATTAACCCAATAATCAACTCCCATTTTCCATTTCCACCAAACAAAATCCATGATTGATAGTAAATAAAGCATTATGACATAGAGATTTTAATTGAGTATACCTTTTCTTTCTCCCTGTTATGCACCTTGTTAGTCTCAACATTGAGTTTTCTTTTCTCGTAAAAGGCGATCTTGTACTCTTCGGCTTCAGCTATTATTTGGTTTCTTAGCTCTTTCTCCTTCTTCTCCTTTTCTTCCAGTACAAGTGCATTTTGTCTAATCCATTATAATCACAGTCATTATTAGTGCTAATTTTAGGTTGTATACAATATAATGGTATATTCAAAATCTGATAAAACCGGTACATGAGACAGACTTCTAATACCCTATTTGTGTATTGTGAGCCAAGAAAGTTTTCAAATTTTCATCACATGTATTTCATATTCATCAAAATCAATCGGCAAACCGCAAAAATTAAGCTATCAATTCAAATTCAAAAAAAGGGTAAAGATTTTAACAGAGCAGTTTTGGCTTCATGCAGCGCAAGAACCATATGCAACTCTTTGTTGATTCTATAGTCTGTGCACTGCATGAAGCCAAAACTACTCTGTTAAAATCTTTATCCCAAAAAAAGGCCTGGTTCCTTCGTACCGACCGAAAAATTTGAGAAACTTATGACTATGTTAAATAACAAACCGGCGCCACTCGCGAAGGGCGGAACCAGTCTCAGGTTGCATCCCGTTAGGAGGCGGCAGTACCGGGCCGGTATCTTCACCATCGGACACAAATACCCCTCCATCGTTCTCTACGTCTTCGTTCAAACCAGGCACGCCGATCGGGTCCGAGAAGGATGAGTCGAACCGCAGATATTCATCATCCTCGCGAGGGAATGAATTGAAAGAATCCATTCTTGCGAGGTTATTAGCTAGTTTTTCCTACTTATTTCGAATTTAGATTTAGATTTTGATTGAGCGAGTTTTGCTGGAGTTCAGTAAGCGACGAGGATAGCAGAGTACAAAAGTGGTGCCAAATGATGTATCCAATTCTCTGTTCCTATATGGATCGAAAATCTGCCATATGGACCCACAAAAATTCTTATTCCTGTAATCATTGTCGCGTGGGGTCCAGTTGTCAGGACTATTAACATGGTTTGAATCAGGGAATATGATAGAGAAAACCGAGACTTACCGAAGGGATAACCAATACATGCTGCTGTGTCGGACGTGTGTCCAAGCGGTGTTCGCTGGGATTATCTGAAAATTGACAAAATTGCCCATGACCAGTGTCTATGGATTCCCTGTGGTTCTGTCCGAAGGTCGATCCAAAAGACGACTCAGTCGAATTATTATGGGCCGAATTATACGAACGAGCAGGCCGGTAAAGCCCATAAAAATCGGTCTTCCCACATGACCCCGAATTAGGGGTGCAAACGGATCGGATACGGATCGGATAGTGGTAAAACCATATCCGTATCCGTTTTTATTTTTCGGATACGGATACGGATCGGATATTAGACGGATACGTACGGATACGGATCGGATATCGGATATCCGTGGATATATACATAAAGATGTTCATAATATATATTAAACTATACAGTATATATCTACTATTCGGATACGGATAATTAATATTCAAAACCATATCCGTATCCGTATCCGCACGGATATTCGGATATCGGATATCCCTATCTAATTTTCGGATACGGTCGGATTTTATCCGATCCGTTTGCACCCCTACCCCGAATGCAACGAGTGTTTCTCTCAGTACCTCGTGCTATTGCTAGAGGTGCTATCGGGTCGGGTAGGGTCCGGATATTATTATATTTGGATCCGTATTCTAAAAGTATTCGGGTCCGAATTTTGATCCATATACTTATTATATTCAAATCGGATCGGGTCCGGATCTGGAGACCTATCTACTCGTAGATATTTCGGGTCCATTCTTTCGGTTTCGGGTAGATAAATACCCATAACTTGTTTGTGAGTTATCGGGTCTAGTTCGGATTCGGAACGGGTCCGGATCCGGAGCGGGTACATGTCGTACCTCACGAGAATTTGAGAAACCCTTTACATTTAAATATAATTATAATTTTCTAAACATCTCACATAATATATCATTATAATATAAATTAAAATCTGCTCTAAAATATTGAAGGTGAGATAATTTTAGAAAGTAAAATATTAGAGATGGTGATTTCATTATATGGTTCCAAAAATTCATGAATAGAATATTAATACCAATTTGTTTCAATCAGCGAAGAGAGCAATAAATTTCAATGATCCATGCAGAAAAAAGATATATGGTAGACAAAGAGATCAAGAAAAAAATTAATTAGCTTTGAAAATTTATAGGCAAAAGGTGAACGTGACATTTGATTTCAATGATCTGTGTGAAAAGAGCAATAAATTTCATTTAAGAATTAAAAAAAAACTACAAATGATTGTCTTTTCATAGTTATTAATATATGTTTTTATATTAAATAATTATAAAGAAATGGTATTATCATTTTATCGGGTATTTATACTGGTATTGGGTCGGGTTCGGTTATGGGTCGGATAATTAAATCAAACCCATATCCTATCCATTACAGTAACGGTTCCGGTTCGGATCCGGATCGGATATTAAATTATTAATTTTGTAACCGTACCCATAATTTGACCAGTTATATTTTTTAAACCATACACTATCCAAATTAATCGGATCCGGGTCAGTTCCAGTTCGAATCCAGTTCGGTTCCGGATCAAATTCGGGTAATTGGGTAAAAGTAGCACCTCTAGCTATTGCATGAAAAAAGAACGGCCTGGATTATAATAACGCAATAGAGAATCCTATTTATTTGTGTTGCAATTGATGTGTGGCCGTGTGGGATTTTTGTGAAGCGGGTCAGGTGAATGGAATTATGGAACTCAACGATCTTATGGGCACAACACACAAACTTTCATTTCTTTTTATTTTATGCCTTCAGGTCTACTGAATTTTTAATTTTTCCTTGCAAAAACATTTTTTTGGCATAGAGAAAAATTAAAGGTCTACCAACTAAATTTGACATGTGTCCTTAATTCATTTTATATATGTTAAGATTGTAAATATAAAGAGTACTTAGTTTTTGTCCATTTGATTATTTTTTTCTTCCGTTTAACTTGTCATAAAATAGTTTATTTTTTGCTATTAGAAATGATGCATTTAACGCTTAGATTATTTCATTGTTATAGGGATTGACTTTATTTAATGCATGAAAGAAATTAATGCAATCCGACAAATTCAATTTTGATCGGTCGGCTCTGATCAACAATGGCAGACTATGGCCATCACTATAATAGCATTAAAATGCACTCTTAAGAGTTCAATACACCAAATACACAAATTGGGTCTCAAAATAAGTTAACAATACTAAACTAACTTCAACATATAAAAAGAAACCCATACCCAAACAAAACTAGTCAGGTATTACAAGGGATGTTTGACAAACTAATTAAGATAATAACAAACTATGTTATGATAATATTCCCTATTTTCTTTATATATGTGCCTAAAATCTTGATCATAGCATTGATAATCTTGCTAGACAAATAACATCCGCACTCATCACCGATTTTAACTGTCTCAAGATACTCATGCTGGAGCAAAACATCTCCTGAAACCTTTCGTCTGGGCCTTTGCGTTTGTAATTGCAACTGTTAGGATCATAAAAAAAAATCATAAGATTGCTAACATGATATTTCATGAGCATGTTCAAACAATTGGTAGCTTCGTCAACTCATCAAACTATTACTGGACTTATCTGATAAGGTAGAAGAGTTCCCAATTCATTCATAAGTCCCAAATAACCACATAATGATAACATATTTAAGAAAAATCAAGTTAGAACCAGACTGCTAGTTTAGAGAAGAAAAAAATATAATAATAATAAAATGAACCAGTGTAAAAGTGTTGTACTGAAATATCGCACTACAATATTATTCAATACATTAATAAAAAAACCCAATAGTTATTCATTTGTACAAAGCAATAAAAAAAATAGAACCAGAATGTACCAGTGTAGAACTAAAATCTGTACTGAAATCAAGCACTACTAATTATTGTTCCTTGTATTGAACCAAAACCTAATTGCCACTTATTTGTACCAAAATATTAGTACATAATCCTATCCCTACATTAATTTTACTAAATGGTAGACTTAAATAGAGTCTTACTAAATTAGAGAGGGAGGGAGGTAGCAATATCGAGATTACCTTATAGAGCAACAAATGAAGCTCTTTTAAATTAGGTGAATGCTTGAGCAAACAAGCTATCAGGTAAAAGTCAGAGCGCATATCCCATCTTCCTCCCACGACAAGTTTCTTCAAGTTGTTGAAATTTCTGCAGTTAGGTATATCCTTCTCCAATTGTATCTTCATTTAAAAAATGAGAAAAGGATGTGATTTTTACATGGAATCACCAACATTGTATTCCAAACATGAAACATATAAAGAAAGGTATACTGGTCGGGCTTGCATCAAGCATTTGTGGGTTTATTTTGGTGTTCAAATAAAAAGCTTGATTTAGTATGAAACCATAACCCTAAATACATAACAATATCATACTTCAAATTCATGGGTACAAATTTTATTGACACAAAAACAAGCCAGGCAACAAGAAATGAGCTTATGTTATGCCAAAAAGAAACAATTCTATAAATGAATATTTTTCTGGAACCCAACAAATAAGGTAAAAGTTTTGTAGTTAATTATTTTATAGGGAGGGAGAAATAAATATACCTTCAACACAGGACTCCCCAAATAAAGCTCTAATTTTGCAGCATTTAAAAGACCACCCAAAAAATTAAGATTCGGCACATCATCACCACCCCTAGTTGGATGTAATTTGATGTCGACATTTACAAGAGACAACATGTTCTTCAATCAAACACCACCCCTTTTGATATTAATCATCATGCACAAAGATACAAGAGTAGGGCAAGAAATTTCCATTTGCTCATATAGATGGCAATTGTACAAAGCCAACTCCTTCAACACTTCAGAGCAAATGCCTGAGAAATACAAATCAGAACCACGTAGTATCAGCGTTTCAAGGGAGGGGCACCCCATGAAAAGCTTTTGTAAAAAATCGTCATGGAGCTCTACTTGAGACAGCTTTAGAATTTTCAGAGAAGGTAAATTTATTGATACCGGCTTAATGATGGTATTCTGTAGGGTGTAGAGAGTCATGGAAAGATGCTGTAGGCTTGCACAGGAGAAAACCAAATCAGGCACATCTAATGAATTACCAGAAATAATCATGATATCGATCAGCTGTGGCATAAGAAGCGCTACACGGTCAAGCCATCCAACAGAGGCATCAGGTTCAAACCTATAAATATAACGCATGCAACAAACTCTATCCAAGTTTGTTGGCGCTCGGTTGTCCAAAAAACCAGTCATGAACCGCTCAAACCTAGCCGCAGCAATTCTCCATTCTTCATCACTGTCTCCACTGCAATCATCACCCTCTTCATCACTGTCTCCACTGCTATTATCACCCATGAATACCAAGAAATCCTCATGTTTGATGTCCAGAATCGGCACATTGGCCCATGTGTTTTTCCATCTTTTGGACAAAACGCACGTTTGCACAGCCTCTTTCGTGCTCAAAAACGAGAGAATATGGGTCAATACCTCATCAGGCAAGCTACCTATCCAGTCAACCTCACCATTTTTCGTGCATGGCCTTGTAGCCCTGGTCTTGTTCATCTTTCTGCTTTCAAAGAAGAATTTTGCGAAGCACCTGTCGTGCAGGATTCCTTCATTACAAATAGGAGTTCCATTTAGTCATGAATTAGAATCCATTGAATAGGAACAAGATCTGAAGTTCTGAACTGAAAGAGAATGGCCTCAGTACCATATTTTGGCTAGTAGAAATAGTATTCCATACTTCATACTTGAGCAATTACCAAGACTGATTTGTAATATACAATACCTAGAAGAGGTGATAATAAATCTACCAATAATAGCACTGACAGTGAATAATTATATAAACCAGCTCAACTTGTTGGTACAAGAAACGAGGGAAGTAGACGAAGAGCATTGGTTGGTGGCGCTGCTATTTATTTTGTTGGGAGGACATGTACTAATGGTAGAGAATATTTGAAAAAGAGGGGTGCTATACTGAGGGCATTATTTGTGATTTGGAAAACTGACAGAAAATTTTCTCTTTAAATACCGATTTTTCCCTTTTGCTCTCTTCCTTATTTGTCATAATTAATACAAAAATCAATAAAGGAAAAATTAACAAAGAAAGTTACTCTGACAAAGAAAAATTGTAATTTTAGGAACAACTGCTTGGTTACTCTCTCTCTCTCTCTCTCTCTGGAAACCAACCTAATACAAGACAAAGGAGACAAGAGAGCTTAGAAGAGCAACATGATATATATTTTGGTAGATGATCTCCAAATGGCAGCATATAAAAATAAACTATAGAATGGCTGAGTTAATTATATGTTTGTGGAAAAGTTACGTAAAAATAATAAAAAATTATACTAGGCTATATTACACAGTTTAATAAGAAAAAAAAAAAAACTTACCTTATAAAAGCATTTTTCTGTTAATTTTTCTTTTATGAATGAACTACCCTTCAATATTCAAAATTCAGAGACCAAAGTAGAAAACACACTGCTTGATTCTCTTGAGAAAAAACTATACCGAGTTGGGAAGAAATATAAATAATAGACATGGAACAGAGATCACTGGATCACAAACATATAGCGTAATCTAAGATCTAAAATCACTCAAATCCATACAAGCATAAGTTCACATAAAGCACAAATTTATTGCGTCACTTTACCAAAATACTCCTTGAATTACTATGTCCTTAGCCCAACAGAAGCTGCAACTATTTAGCCCAAAATACCCCCAGTTCCTTACACTATATTCCTACACACTTTATTTTATTCCCACATATAGGAACTTACATTTAAATCAAATAATCTTGCATTTCCACGGAAAGCTTCGAAAAACTCAAAGCCAGAAGGATCTCGTCACGTAGAACTACACACATGAGTTTTACTCTTTCCATAGAGAAAATATATATCTAATCCTTACAAATGTCTGAGAGAGTTTGTGTATTAAGTCATTGATGGGCATATATATAAATATCTCACACACTATATGTTCAATACAACTACAAGTGTTTGGATGTAACAGAGAGAGAAACATAAAGAGAGGGAAACAAAGATGACAAACGATAATTTGGGTAGGACTTGTTCTTCAAACCAAGATCGATACAAGAAAATAGATGAAATAGTGCTTATCTTTTGGTTCAAGCAATTCATCAAACACCTTAAGGGCATTCAACTATTGTTAGCTATGGATAGTTCATACATGAAATCAACATACAGTCCAATCATCTTATTTTACGAACTTTAGAGATTAGAGATTAAAAAAAATATTTATGAGTTGAATTCAACAATAAGATGGAAAACTTACCACTCTTTTTGTTGATCTCTTGCTTGAAGTCTAAATCTTTAAAATTCGGAATAGATGAAAAAATGAATGTTGTTTTGCTCCACGAATGTAATTCGGTCCCAAATCAAGTACCTCAATTAATAAATTTATCATGATCCTAATAAGATTTGATATTTTGCCACCGATTGAGGAAAGGCTTGATTTTGTTCCAAATTTCTCTCCCATTATTTGATTCATTTCCACTTTTGCGTATAGAACGAAGAGTGATTCGGAATCAAACATGAGATTTCAGATTTGGAGGAGATAAGAGATACAGTATACAGTTTAGAAAAAAAAAACCGGTGCAATCAGATTCCTTAAATATAGAACGATGATGATCCCCACTGCAGAGAGAATTGGCTAAACGGATTGATGGACTACCTCGCATGAGTCGTACCTCCTCAGGTCGATCCGGTAAGTGTACAAAATTTTACAAAATCTGAAGTAATTATCGATTGTATTTATTGAAATACTGATATATTTATTGTAGGAACCGGAGGGCAATATCGGAGCCACACATGACGGTGTTGCACAGGGCAACACAGGACCTAGTATGGTCGGCCAGGTAACTATTCTAAAATGTAACAATTTTGTTGTTGATTGTCGATTCTACATTTATTAAGTACTAAATACTTGTTGCAGGAAATATCCGACTTCAGTTGGTATGAGACATCACAATTTATGACAGAGTTGCTTCAAAACGAGCCAGTTCAGCAAGGTCCTACACAGGAGGGTCAGTACACGACACACCATGGCATTCCCGTCCAAGATTCATCGTTACACATGGGTCACACGGGACCAAGTTAGGTCGACCAGGTATTTCTTCCAAACTCGTAACAAATTAAATCATAAAAAATCGTGGTTGAATGTTTATTACAATACTATAATATTTATTATAGGGACAGAATGAGTTTGTCGGTTTCGATGAGTTTGGACACCAGACATACCCTCAGGCCTCTGCTTACGATGAGCAATACACGGGTCATACAGGACCAAGTCTGGTGTACCAAGTAATTTTTTCAAAATTATAAGTTTTATTTAAATAATCGTCTCTATATGTTTGGTAAAGACTTCGGCGATTGTTGTAGGGTTCGGATGACCATTTCAGGATGCCTGGGCCAGTTGCTACTGGTACATATGACGGTACGGTACCTAGTCAAGTCGTCACACCACGTACACAAGCGGTCGAAAGCATATTTGGCACCCCGTCACACAGTGCCGATGCATACAATAATGTTTACGTGAGGCGTAGAAGAGGACAACGACAACAACAACAACAACAAGAGCCAGAACGCAGATACCCACTCAGAGAGCGCCAAGGGCCGGACAAGTTCACTTTTGACTAGGTATTTCATTTCATGTATGTTGTTTGATGAACGGTTGTTTATGTTAGTTTTTGTGCTTGTATGACCATTTGTTAGTTTATGTTAGCTTTTGTGCTTGTATGATTATTGTAGTTTATGTTAGTTTTTGTGCTTGTATGATTATTGTATTTTTTGTTAGTTTTTGTCTTTGTATGCTTGTAGTTTTTGGGCTTGTATGCTTGTATTCTGGGATCGGACCGTTGGGATATGCTTGTGTCATGCTGAATTCGGCCATGATGTATTCGGTTTGGGGATTTGGTTTTTGGGTTTGGTTTTTGTGCTTTGATTACCTGGTGCTGTCAAAATTACAAAATGCACTCCGCCAAAATTTTGGCCAATTAAAGATTACAAAATGAATTTGAAGTTCGGTCAATTATAAATGGAAACAAATTACAAAATTATGCATAAACAACAAGATACTAATACACGAGTGTTATATCGCTTCATCTCCGCATGTAACTAGAAGAGGTTCCTGCAAAAAAATAGATAACAAAGTATATTACAAAATTCGGACATCTATTCAATAAGACCAATAAAACAAATAAATTTAATTTAAAATATCAACAAACCTGCTGCATATATGTCAGACATAGAACGTCTCGCTTGCTGTCCCATGCCCCGTCCAGAAGAAGCCTCTAAACCAATAAAACAACATTGAATTTTGATATTTCTAACGAGAATACCATCAAAATTAGGGTTTGAAAATAAAATTAACAAACCTGCTGCACGCCTGTCGAACGTAGAACGTCTAGCTTGGTGTCCCACTCTCCTTCCTTCCATTTCGTCTATCGTCATGACTATACGGTTGTGCCTTCTCCTACCCTTTTTTTATTCTGTCTTTGTCCGGAATAATTTTTGGACCGGGTATGGTTGGCCAGTCACATTGGTTGGCATAGCCGTGGAATTGGCCACTCCAAGTTTCAGCGAGTTTGGTCATGGAATACAAATGATGCATGAATAAATTGTGGTTGTATCTCCGGTCCCGACACACGGCGAGAACATGGGCGCACAGTATACCTGTAAGTTGTGGCTTGAGACACACACATTCTGCTATGTTTCCGTCACGTATGTCGACCCTGTACTTGAAGGTCTCCCTTCTATAACTAAAATTTCCGTCTCGTTCTTTGTATACGACTCTCTCATCCCTGACCCTGACCTCGTGTTCACCGTGCTCACCAACTGGCATTGAACGCATTGGTAAGCATTTCCTGATTCTTTTTGTTAATAGTTCTTCAACCCGCGCTGACCAAAGTTGCTGATCAGTTATGCGAGCCACTGCTTTCGCTCGTCTTTGGTTAAACCAAGCGAGACACTTGTAATATGTGTCTTCCACGAGTGCAACGACTGGCACTCGTCGACTATCTTTGAATACAGCGTTCAACGATTCAATCCATTAGTAGTCATAATTCCCCAGCGGGGGCCGCCGTCCATGCTCTGATACACCTTCCATGGTTTAGGGATCTCATTATGGTTGGAATCTTGGTATTTACCGACATTTTCTAGGTATGCAACTGCATTTGGACTTTTCTTCCGCAATAGTTCGAAGAACTCTTCGAACCTCCGTGGCTTCTTTTTGTTCACAAGTATTTTAAATAGTTCGCAGATTTTTTTATTGTGTACCTTTTTCATCAAATTCTCGGCGACGTGCTGCGAACACAATCTGTGAACGCACTCGCCGCCATCCTCGTACCAACCACCGTATCTATCGGTGAATACTTTCTTGATCTCCATGTGCCGGTCAGAAACAACACACATGAACCTATTACCAATTACCTCCCAACGCAACCACCTCATGAACCATCCCCATGTCTCGAATCTCTCTTCCTCGACTAATACGAAAGCCAGAGGAAGCAACTAGTTCTCTACATCATAACCGCACGCCATCAACAGTCTCCCTTGGTACCGGCCAGACAGGAAACATGCATCAATACTAATGATTGGCTTGAGATGAGGCACTGCAGTAATGCATGGACCGTAAGCCCACACAGCTGCCTTGAACAACCTTTTTAGCGGATCATCCATGGGTACGTGCGTAACTCCATATTTTGTTCCAGGAGTTGATCTTTTAATTGCTTCCAACAATGGGGTGAGAAGGTTGTACGAGCCTTCCCAACTACCGAATATTTGTGCGATTGCCAGCTCTCGGCCACGCCACAGCTTGTTATATTTGAGAATAACTCCCCCGTATTTCTGACGAACTAGCCCTTTAATGCTTTTAATATTTTTTGTAACATCTTCCCTAAGATCTTGTCTTATAACATCGGCAATCACTTCTGCAGTTAATTGTGAGTGATCGGTACGAGAAGCATCGGCCTGGCACGTATGTGGTGCTCGAATTGTTTTAATTTCCCACTTAGATGAAAATATGCCGGACTTGGCATACAAACGCCACATACACCTGTTGCTCTTGCATTCCATTATCAGTTGAGTTCTATTGCTACTGGTAGTTTTTACTTCAATATTATTTCTGATGTGAATTACATTTATGACCAACCGTAGAGCCTCTTTTGAAGAGTACTCCTTACCTACACCAAGTGGATCATGGACGTGTTGGGTCCTGCTGAAGTAGGATACATCTGCTTCCTGAAATCCCGAGGTGTCATTGAAACTTCCCACCGGGTGACTCGTACCGCGATCAGATATGGGAAAACGTCGAGCCTGAACACGTGGTGTTTACGATTGTCTCTGCGTATCAGGTGGGACATCCCCTTCTGAATCAGGTTCGGTATCCCAATCGGCATCATCCTCACATGAGTCAGCGTCATCTTCGTCATCACTTTACGGTACGTCATTTGCATCATTACAAGGATCCCGGGCCCTCGGCGGTTCAACCCATGGACTGTCCTGATTATTGTACCCTGTCCGACCCATATCTGGCTGAACAGGCGGTGACAAGTCGTTTACATCGGGATAAGGACTCAGATAAAGGTCGCGCCTCGGTGTTTGCTGTGTCTGATAGGGTTCGAATAGACTGGGATCTGCTTGTGAAACACTGTATTGGGTATGCTGGTAACACACTATCAATGAATAATTGCGATTGCATCGAACCGACAATTAGAACTAACTCAATGTACAAATCGACATAAGAATACTGGGTCCTGGCAAGCATACTTTGGTCATAAATGCCTCGCCACGTCTGATCGCACACAATTTCTAATATCTCATAATAACGCCGAGTTGTTGTACCAACATTAACCCGTGCAAGTGTTTTTAGGTTGTACTCACTCTCAGAATATCCAAGCTGGCGATAAATTTCACCTTTTACATCATTCCAACCTTGCTCACTAGTTGCCATCAATGTGAATCGAGGAGATTCGGTGTACTCCGCTCCTTTACGACCTTGCCGTATTTCACCACCGAAATGAACTCTCACCATTAGCATGATTAATTATTTTGATGATTTAGCCTGCACAATAATGAATAAATTAGATATAATTTATTATTACAACAAACATTACTAATAAGTACTACAACAAACGTTACTAATAAGTACTACTACTTCTTACAACAAACATTACTAATAAGTACTACTACTTAGAACGAGCCTTGAAAGTACATGGAACAAAGTCATCATCGGAATTTGTCGGATCTGGATCAGTCATAGCAGACGAAGTGGTGGCCTTCCCAGTATAAGTACACGGAACAAACTTATCGTTCGATGTTGGAGGCTCTGGATCAACCTTCTTCTTTTTCAAACCAAAGCCGTATGGGTTTTCCACAAAGTCATCGTCTGAAACTTCATACGGACCATGTCGTCTATTCCATTCCTCCAGCTTACATGTCTCACAATTAAGAAAATCACGATATATTTGACACTTGTACTTTTTTCCTTCGTTTTTACCTCGATCACTAATTGACCCTCTACTCGCTACGCCACGATCTCGGTTGCTCTCTTTCTTACCTCGATTGTTACTGTCCATCATTCTCGTCCAAAAAAATGAATTTAAAAAATATTGCCACTAATGAACAATAAATATTAATTAATTGCCCTACACAAAAGTTATTAAAAATCTAAACTAGTAAATTTTTATAATATTTTTTCAAAAACTATATTTAATTAAGCATGAAAATGTGAACTTCTTTATTTATTTATATATTTCAAATTATTTAATATTAACATTACTATTTTTTTTTTAATATTAACATTACTAATTTTTACAAATTAACATTAACATTACTAATATTTTTACAATATTTTTATAAATTAACATTACTAATATTTTACACATTGACATTAAAATTAACATTACTAATATTTTTTACACATTAACATTACTAATATTTTTTACAAATTAACATTACAAATTTACAATATTTTTACAAATTAACATTAACATTACTAATACATGGCATATAATTGAAGACATTATTAATATTACAACATTAGATTAACATTACATTAACCTTACATTAACATTAACATTACAAATTAACATTAACATTACTAATATTATTTTAACTAATGTAAAAAACAATTTTGATATTCATCTAATTAAATCATAAACGTAAATATATGACATATAATTGAAGATTTACCTTGGATATTGACGATTTCTTTATTCTTCTCTGTAGGACAAGGCGTAATTTCTTTTTTAGAGGAGAGTTTTTTTTTTTTTTTTTTAGAGGAGAGAGTTGCAGAGACTCTCTGAGAGCGAGAGTTGCAGAGATTTCAGCGAGAGAGGGGTGCGTTTTATAGACTGTCTGGACGTTAGGGAATACAACGTCCAGATTTTTAATTTTTTTCCGCTGGGACCGGGAATTGCATTCATCATTCTGCCCGTTACGAAGAATAACGTCCAAGGCGCTTTTCCTGTACTGCCGACAGTCCGTCATTGTTGGCAACGGCCTCGATTTTTTTTTTCTACCGTAGGCCGTTATCGTTGGCAATGGCCTGGAATTATTTTATTTTTTTCGCAAGCCGTCATCTTTGGCAACGGCCACACTTTTTTTTTTCTTTTCTCCCTGGACGTCACCGTTCTCAATGGCCAGCTCCTTAGCAGCTGCGATTAGCGATGGAATGTGGTTAATCGGGCCGTTACGGTTGGTAACGTCCCCTGGACGTTACGAACCGTAACGTCTTTGTTAGATATGAAAATCTGACGAATTATTTATTCTATGTCGACATTAATTTAATATTATTTCTATTAATAAAAATTTCGGTGAGAAATGACTATTTTTTAGTTCATTTTCCATAATTGTTAGATCTTATATGTATTATATAAATCTTTATTTTTTTCAAAAATTTGAGAAAAAATAATCTTGCAGGAGAAGTCCGACTAAAAATAAAGGTTCTACTTCTGAATTTTTTTTGAATAAATTTAATAATATCATCTAGAATGGAAAGAAAAGAAAATTTTCCGTCGAATCGTGTTTGGTTGACAAAATTATGTTGGAGGTGAAGGGTACAGGAGGTGAAATGTTTAACTTTGTATCATTATAATCAATAGAATCGGTTTTCCTTTCCAATGTGAGGTGTAACGAATGGAAAGAAATTGATCGGAGATTTATTAAATGTGAAATTGTGAAGTGAGAGGGAATTCCAAAACGTCTCTTATTTTGGGGCAGGTAACATTTATTATATAACCGAGTAGCATTTAAAAGTCTGTCTTCATCTTGTGATCTATTTATTTATTTGAATTGTGATGTACGGGTCCTAAACAAATGCAACCGCAAAATTAATGTATTCCTTAAATACCGAAATAAGCTCATATGAAATTATTTGTTTATTTTATTTTATTTTGCGGCCGGACGGGAACGAATATATCATCTCTGTTTTTTTTTCTGTTCAGTTAATTTAATTAGTGGTGATTATGTCAAACGGAGATGGATTAGTGGGATGGGATAAACCAATCCGGTTTACCTAGATATCAAATTTCCGCCAAATCAAACCCCTTTCACGATATTTTATTTATTTATTTTCGATTAATAAAAATTTCGGTTTGCACATATATTAGTGTACGATTGAAGGAAAATTCAAGTAATGAACATCTTTTAGTTGTCTTACATCAAGCACGGAAAGCAATGTTCAGAAAACATTGTTGAATTGTTTGTATTATTGATTTTACATTTTTACTACATGTCTATAGAATAGTAAGACATTATTATTGATTTTTCAACTAATCCATTTTTCACTGGTGTTAACTCCTTGAATCTCTCTTCCATCTTCCTGCCATCCTGTTTGGCTTCATCATTCATTAGAAAAGGTGTTGCTTAATTCGAAATTATGATAGCTATGATCATAATTAACATGTTAAGCATAAGAATTACATGGTATAGTATTCTCTTGGTATTTAGTGTTAATTGTGATGGGTTTAAAATGAATTCGTCAAAGCAGTCCAATCTATCTATTCTACATGGTCTACTGTTTAAGAGATTTAAGCTTAAAGGAATTTCTCATACCTGTTTACTGTTTACTGTTTAGTCTTCTCTTCAACACTGTCAGAGAATATCAAATGAACTTTTCTGTGTAAAACACATCCAAAATTATATACTATAAAATAGATATCTGTTAATTTTTAAGATAAAATAGTATTTTCAATGAGAAATTAAATTGAGTAGCTTTTATATAAAAAATATTATACCATATTTCTTTTATCTCAAAATCTATACATTTAATATGATTATTTGTCTATTTACTTATAAATTAAGTGTAACTGATAGAAATAATCGTTTCTTCAATTGAAAAGAAAATTATTATCTTCATGTTTGAATTTAGAACAAAAACCAACCGCAAAGGAATATTTAGTTGTGCATAAACCAACCGCATTCGAATCACTAAAATGAAACTTATTTTAGTTAGCAAAAAGAGAGAAAAAAAAAAAGACGATATTGTCTCTGTTGAAAATAAAAGATGATAGGAAAGGATTGATCTCAGCCATCCATCATTGATCAAATTAGATTAGAGTCATAAAAGTAGAATAGGAACTGTACAGTACCAACGGTACATTTATAGCCGTTAGACTTATTTGTATAAATAGAACTTAGAAACTTTGTAATAATAGACAATATACAAGAAAAAGCATTGATAGCATTTTTTCTCCTCAGAATCAAAGTTGTCTCATAATTCTCATAATTCTCAACATGGTATCAGAGCTTCAAGCTCGATTCTGATAACCCAAATATCCAATAACCCAACAAAGCTTCCGATAAACCTTCAATCAAAACAGTAAGCAGTGCAAGAATGGATCAATGGGGGCAGCAATCTCACGAGGCTACCAACCCATCGAAACTTTCTCCACAATTGCTAAATGGTTCGAATTACATGTCATGGGCCAAATCAGTCTCAATTACCCTTAGTGGTAGAGACAAAATCGATTTCATCACAGGAGACAACAAAAAACCAGAACCGGCCAATCCAGAGAGGATAACCGAGGCCGAGAAAGTTCAAATCCGAAAATGGCAAAAAGAAGATCATTATGTAATGTCTCTTCTATATGGATCAATGGAACAACAAGTTCTCGATCTCTTTCTCCAAAATTGCAACACATCAAAGGAACTATGGGATGAAATCCGATCCTTCTATGGACAGCAAAAAAACCATTCTCATGTTTACCGTTTACAACTTGAAATTCAGCAAGAAAAAAAAGGAACAAAAACCCACTTAGAATATCTTGCTTCTTTAAAGAAGAAGTACGATGAACTTGATGTGTACCGGCCATTCACAACCGACCCAAAAGATCTCAAAAAACGAAAAGACGAAGATCGAATTTTCTCGTACCTCGCGGGTCTTGATGCAAGCTATGAGAATATTCGGTCACAAATCATCCGAGCACCCGACCTTCCCTCTTTCTCCGAGGTAGTCAATCAAATCCAACGAGAGGATTTCTTGCGGGAGGCCATGGGGGGTCCTCAAGCCAGCCATGGCGAAAGACACGAGCCCCACGACCACGCCGCCCGAAACCCTAGTTTTCAATCCCACCAAAATCGACCAAATCAAAAGGGGGAGAGATGCTCTCACTGCAAGAAGGACGGCCATAAGGCCGACAGGTGTTTTTTCCTTCACCCGCACCTCAAACCCAAGTGGTGGAAGGACGGAGACTCAAAGAAGGGAAAGGGCGACGGGGAAGAAAGAAGAAAAGAGAAAGAGTTCATGCGTGGAAGTGGGGGATTCATTTCTCAAACCGGATCCGGATCCAGTAATCTATCTGGTCCAACCGAACCGGGTGCAAACCGGGTTAATGAGGGGTTTTTCGCTGGCGGGTCAAGCTCAAACGGGTCAGGAAGAAATGGGTCAAATGGGTCAGCGGATCAACTGCAACAATTGCTCCAGCAGCTCTCTGTGCTGATTTCAAATCAAAATCCAGTTCAAAAATCCTGTGGTATTGTATCTAACTCAAAAAATTCTAATTTATTTAACCAAATAATTATTGATAGTGGTGCAACCGACCACATGTTTGGAAATGAAAAATTTCTTACCAATCTAAAATTGCCAAAAAATGACCAATATGTGGTAGTTGCCAATGGTATGAAAGAAAAAATAAATAGTATAGGTGAAATTATTTTGTGTAATAAAAAAATTAGTGATGTCTTATTTCTAAAATCTTTCCCTATTAACCTACTTTCGGTTAGAAAATTAACTCAAGAATTTAATTGTGAAGCAATCTTCTCTTGTAAAAATGTTGTATTTCAGGACCGGGTAACCGGGGAGAAGATTGGTGAAGGTTTTCTCGAAAATGGGCACTATCTTTTGAATTTACAAGAACTAAATTTTTGTGCTTCGGCAAGCTCAATTAATTATGATAGATGGCACAAAAGACTTGGGCATCCCTCCGACAAAATTTTAAATTGCATCTTAGACTTTCCAAAAAACAATTGTATTAATTGTGATATTTGTAAAATGGCAAAACAAACGAGACTTCCCTTTTCACTTTCTAATAGTAAAAGTGAAGCTTCGTTTGATTTAGTCCATTCCGATGTATGGGGATCGGCCCCAATTAATTCTTATAATGGATTTAAATATTTTGTTATATTTATTGATGATTTCTCAAAAGCTACTTGGTTATATTTACTCAAATCAAAAGATGAAGTTTTTAATTGTTTTCAAGAATTTTTAAATCTCATAGAAAATCAATTTAATGCCAAACTTAAAATATTTAGGTCGGATAATGAAACCGAATTTATAAATAATAATTTTACAACGCTTTTTAAAGAAAAAAAGAATTATACATCAAACCACTTGCATAAATACTCCCGAACAAAACAGAGTGTCGGAAAAGAAAAATAGACATTTGTTGGAAATGACTCGTGCATTATTATTTCAAAATAACGTTCCAAAATTATATTGGTCGGATGCAATTCTTTTTGCTACTTATCTAATTAATAGATTACCAAGTGTTAGATTGAAAAATAAAAGTCCAACCGAAATTCTTTATCAACAAAAAAAGAATCTTGATTATTTGAGAGTTTTTGGTTATGTATGTTTTGTTCATATTAAAAGGAAAGACAAATTTGATTATATGTCAACCAAAGCTATTTTTTTAGGGTATTCATCCTCAAAAAAAGGTTACAAATGTTACGACCCAATAAATAAAAAAATATTCATATCTAGAGATGTAATTTTTTGTGAGAATGAACCATATTTTAAAAAAATAGAAATTACCAAAGGTACACATGAGAATAGAGTAAGGCCAAGTATGTCCTATATATATGATCTAGATTTTATACCAAATATGGATAGTGAAATTGAGCCGAATAATAATGAAGAAGAAATGAATGACAATAATAATGATAATGACAATAATGATAATAATGAGGAAGAAGAAAATACCATGGTACGAAGGTCCATAAGGGTTCATCAACCATCTACCAAACTTAGGGATTTTATAACCTATACGGTACAATACCCCATACAAGACTTTGTATCATATGAAAATATCTCATCTAATTATCGTGCATTTCTTACCACCATTGAAAATGAGATTGAGCCAAACAATTATAAAGAGGCTATAACCAACCCGGTATGGTGCAAGGCCATGAAAGAAGAATTAAAGGCACTTGAAAAAAATAATACTTGAGTAATTGTTCCATTACCAAAAAATAAAAAACCCGTTGGGTGTAAATGGGTGTACAAAACTAAACTTAAAAGTGATGGTTCCCTCGAATGGTATAAAGCTCGATTAGTGGCCAAAGGATATACTCAAACCTATGGTATAGATTACAATGAAACCTTTGCACCGGTTGCAAAAATGAATACCGTTAGGATTTTATTTTCTATTGCGGTAAACAATAATTGGAATTTATACCAAATAGATGTGAAAAATATTTTTCTTCAAAGAACACTTGAAGAAGAGGTGTATATGACACTACCACCGGGCCATGAAATGGAAAATATTTCTAATATAGTTTGTAGGTTAAATAAGTCAATCTACGGATTGAAGCAATCTCCTCGGACATGGTATGGCAAACTAAGCTCATATTTAATTTTATGTAATTTTAAAGTTAGTAGTGCCGATCACTCTCTATTTACCAAAATTGAAGGAAAGAATACAACCATTGTATTAGTATATGTTGATGACCTAATAATTACCAATTTTGAGGAGATAAAAAAAATTAAATCTCAATTAAAAAATAAATTTGACATTAAAGATCTAGGATACTTAAAATATTTTTTAGGAATAGAAATAACTTTTTTAAATAAGGGTCTCTTTATTTCACAACGAAAATATACTTTAGACTTATTAAAAGAAACCGGTAAATTAGGGTATAAACCGGGCTCTACACCAATTGACACCAAATATAAATTAAACACCGAGGATGGAGAACCTTTAGAAGACATAAATCAATTTCAAAGACTCGTAGAAAAATTAATTTACCTTACGATAACCCGTCCGGATATTTCTTTTTCCGTAAGCCAAATTAGTAAGTTTATGCATTCTCCAAGAACACCCCATTTGGAGGCCGTAAATAGAATATTAAGGTATTTAAAAAAGAATCCCGGAAAGGGCATAAAAATGATGAATAATAATTCTAACGAAATATGTGGCTATTCCGATGCAGATTGGGCCGGTAGCTATGATAGAAAATTCACCACCGGTTTTTGTACATTTGTAGGCGGAAATCTAGTCACATGGAAAAGCAAGAAACAAAATGTCGTGGCTCGATCAAGTGCGGAAGCGGAGTATCGGGCTATGGCATCCACCGCAAGCGAATTAATATGGATTAAGCAATTACTTAGAGACATGGGTGTTAAAATTGATCAACCTATGAAGATGTATTGCGATAATAATTCCGCTCGACATATCGCCTCGAATCCGGTATTTCATGAGAGAACGAAGCACATAGAAGTGGATTGCCACTTTGTTAGAGAAAAAGTCCAAGCTAAGGAAATAGAGACACCGTTTGTATGTAGCAAATAACAACTAGCGGATGTTTTTACCAAAGGATTGGACCCGACGCATTTCGAGACTATCACTAGCAAGCTAGGATTGTACGATATATACATTCCTAGCTTGAGGGGGAGTGTTGAAAATAAAAGATGATAGGAAATGATTGATCTCAGCCATCCATCATTGATCAATTTAGATTAGAGTCATAAAAGTAGAATATGAACTGTACAGTACCAACGGTACATTTATAGCCGTTAGACTTGTTTGTATAAATAGAACTTAGAAACTTTGTAACAGTAGACAATATACAAGAAAAGACATTGATAGCATTTTTTCTCATCAGAATCAAAGTTGTCTCATAATTCTCATAATTCTCAACAGTCTCAGACTAAACGAAAGGTGGCCCGTACGAGGAAGAACAAATTAGATCGGTTCGACCAAAGTTTTTCCGTATTATAAAGAAAGAGGAAGGTTAAAGTATCTTTATTTTTTAAAATTTTAATAACTTAAAATATAAATAATCTATATCGATTTTTTTATATATACATTTAAAACATTATGACATTTTAATTTTGTTTTAATTGTTATTAAGTGTTTATAAAATTATATTTATGTGAATAATTTTTGAACGTTAATTTTTCAATTTATTAATTCCTATACTAAATAGTGATAATTTTTCTGTGAATATAGAAAAAAATAATATAGATGACATTAACTTTTATTTTTTATATATAAAAAATAATTTTTCAAAAAAATTAAAAATCAACACACGCAAAATGAAAGAAATTTTAAGTTTTGAATCCTCCTCTTAAATATTTTATTCTCTAAATGTTTAGTATCAAATTAAATAGTCAAACTGTTGAAAAATGAATATAATTAAATTAACTTAAAAACTCTCGTATTTAATAGTTTGACTTGATACTAAATAAATTTGAAAAATTATAAATCTTATATGTAAATACATAATTAATAAAATAGATCGATTTAAACGGTTTGAATTCACCGTTTGAAGTCGATTCGATAAATTTTAAAGTTGTTTCTCAGAGCATCTACATCCCTGGTTGTCTGGTACTATTAGAGTTTATAATATGAAGTGACGGTTTCTAATCTAATTTCAGGAATGTAGGAGAGTCTTATTTAAGAACTATGCAGTAAAGTTTTTATTAAGAAACTGTTTATAAATTTCATGCGGATCAAATGATTGACGCAAATTATTTTTGTTTTTTAATTTGTTACTAACGTGACTTAATAGAAATTTTAAAATTAATTTTAAAAATGTGAGAATTAAATTTTAAAAGATGTGAGAGTTAAAAATTTTAGAGATCTTAATTTCTAAACAAAGTTAATAATTATTCGGAAACTCATTTGCATTCATTTAAGTTGTTGGAACGTAGATGTTCTCAAATCATCTCCTTTCTCTTCTTCATCTTTTATTATAATTTAAAAACAAGGTAAATGTTCTCCTTTTGTCCCCTCCTTTACCCAACTCAGAGCACACCCTAATGGAAGGAGGCGCGTCGGATGCGTCGATCTCATCGCCGTTGCTCCAGGCTGCAACTGCGCCGCCTCAGCTTCCGTCATACAGTCTCCCTCCGAGCTTGTTCATGCCAGAGGACATCCTCTTCTGTATAGATACCGGACCTGAATCACGCACTGAGATGCGGGTTGCGGGTCCCAAAGGCCGGGGAGTGACCCGTTTAGATGCGATCAAGCAAGCGCTGTTACTCTTCACTCATTCTAAGCTCACCATGTGTACTGATCACCGTTTTGCCTTCTCTTCTCTCGGGAAGACCTTTTCTTGGGTATCGATTGAACTCTTGATTTCTGTTTCTATATAAACTTTAGATTTGTAGTTTCTAAGTCAATTGTTTAATTTTGATACTTGAAACTGAAGTTCTACAAAATACAATTGGGAAATGATTTCAGGTCAAAAGGGAGTTCACCAATGATGTAAAATCGGTGACGGAAGTAGTACGGATTCTGACAGTACCAGAAACACCGGTGGAAGGAGCTGACATCACCAAGCTGTTTGAGGTTGCAAATTTCGAGGCGAAGCGGTCGAATGCGCAGGGCAGGCTCTTCAGAGTGGTACGCTGTCTCATGCATTCTCAAAACCCGCTAATTTGAGATGTTATTAGGGGTGCAAACGGTTCGGATATTATCCGTTTGTATCTGGATCCGTATCCAAAAATTAGATACGGATATCTGATATCCGTACGGATACGGATATGGTTTTAAATTTTAATTATCCGTATCCGAGTAGTATATATATACCATATAGTTTAATATATATTATGAAAAAAATTATGTTATTCACCATTATAAAAAGCGGATATCCGTATCCATATCCGTTTAATATCCGATCTGTATCCGAAAAATAAAAGCGGATAGGGATATGGTTTTACCACTATCCGATCTGTATCTGATCTGTTTGCACCCCTAGATGTTATACTGAGGTTTTCAAATTATGAGGCCCTCTTGTGATTTTTAATCATTAAAATTTAGTTTTGGAACATTGTAAGCTTCGGCTCGTGGTTTTTAATCACATAAAATCTATGATAATTATTGAAATTCAGTTTTGGAACATTCCAATCTAAAACCCAGGTCATTTTTTGTCAGTTAAGTTCAATAGTAATCTTCAAATTCAGGTATTGGAATATTCTAAATTGAAATTGATAATTTTGAGTTGAAAATACTCCATCTCATGAAAAACCATTTATATGTTTCCTGCTGCTTTATATAGACAACTAGATCCTCTACTCTTGAAATTTAAAAACTTGCATGGAACCCCTGTGATAGTTTTAATGTCTGAATTCAATTTAAATTTTGAATCATTTAAGCAGTCAAATTAATTTTTTTTTATTTTTTTTCTTTTGCAAAATTGCAAATAGCCCATTGGTTGTGTTGTGCAAACAAACTTCTATTAGGCTTACCATATCAATATCTCAATACCAGGTATTGATCTACTGCCGGTCGTCTACACAGCCTAAGCATCGATGGCCAGTTAACCAGAAAACATTCTCAATGGATGCGGTATACCTGCATGATAAACCCGGACCCGATAACTGCCCCCAGAAGGTCTATGATGCCCTAGTCGATGCAGTTGAGCATGTGTCACAGTATGAAGGTTACGTCTTTGAGAGCGGCCAGGGACTGACACGTGTCCTCTTTCGCCATATGTGTGTCCTGCTTTCACATCCAGCTCAGCGGTGCATGCAGGATGATCTTGATGTGCCAAGGTCGATCGTCAAGCGGGCTCCACCTGTAGGTGGGGAAGGAACCCCGTCAGAAGAGAGCATGATAATATCGAGTTAAAATTGGGACTAGGCTTGGATTCTGTGCTTAATTATTGGTTTGCCTATGTTTGTATATTAAAGTAGTTATAACTTGTGTTCTTCTCTAGCCTTGACTGCCTGTTGATTAGTGAATCTTGATGTTCTACTGTTACCTTGTATCTCCATGGTTTCTTTTTGTAATATTGCCAGTGCAGTGCACCTCTTGCGCAGTAATTTTGTCTTGCATTATGGTCATATTTGATTGTTAAAGTTAACGAGGATTAAATTGCTTACTATACTCATATTTACATCTTGTTTGTTAGTTTCAAGGTTCTAAATAGCGATTATCGCGTCATCGCGGAAAGGCTAAATGAAAAGCTACTGTGAATAGTGTAGCTATAGCGAAAGCTATCTTATATAGCATTTTTTGTTTAAAAAATTATATTTTATATTTCTACTAATTATCAATATTATCTAAAGTCTCATGTATCGGTAAGTAATGCAAAATTGATTAAGGAATTAAAATATTCATATTTAACCAGTACAAAGTCCAAATTGTTATTCAAAATATTCCTAATAATAGCATAAGCTATCTATTTTTTTCTATTTAAAATAACTTAAGCATCATGTCATAAACTATATATCTTTTTCTATTAAAAAAAACATAAACATCATAGCATAAACTATCTATTTTTTTTATTTAAAAGCAAAAGCAATCCGGACCTTGAAAAAAATTGATCCTTAAAAAAAAAAATTTCAATTTGGATCTTTAAATAAAAGCGTATGTAGCATAGCGTGTAGCGCCAATAACGGGCCGCTATTACCGCTATGGCGGTCGTAGCTGAAATAGCGCACTTTTATTTCATAACTTAGCGTTTAAGGTCCGAAAACACTATAGCGCCGCTATTTAGAACACTGGTTAGTTTAAGTCATTGTACAAATTAATCCGTCTAGTGAAGTTGCTGGAAAATTGTCACATAGACAGAATAAGTGTGGAATAAAACTCACCTTTTACTCCATTTTATTCTTATTTTACTACTCATTTGATGGCTTAAGTGTTGAGTATAGTTTTTGACTGCCGAATCAAACTTGTATATCTCAGTAAATACAACATTTATTTCCTGTGGTGAACTAGATTTACTGCAAATACAGTAACTAAACAAGAGTTGTTACTTCAACAGTAAATTAGAGACGTACAGTAAACAAATGTATAATACAACATATGGAATCTATGTTAAATCCAAAACACAAAGCACTTCAATATTCACAAAGTGTGCTTAACTTGTCTATATAGTTTCCTCACAAAAATTGCTTCTATTCTTTACAAAAATGTTTTTTTTTTAATAATTGCTTATGTTTTTCTAATGTTGCTTCTTCACTACAGTTCAACTGTGGCTGCATGTCAAATTTTCAATCTCTTTACCTCTCTTTTTTCAGACATTTCTTCATCCATTGTACAAAATTTCATTCCATGGATATGTAATTTTTTGAAATGCTGGTAAGTCGGAAAAACAAAGAGGTTAATTTTCTGTTCGTTTCTACTCTTCCTATAATGTTAATCCACATTTTCCTCCTTTCAGCACCCAGTAATGAACAAGTACAAAAAAAAAAAAAAAAAAAAAAGGTTGTGTGAGTGAATCAGCTAGTCAATAGTGAAGTCCTTTGTTAACTATCCCTTCATACTTGACATCACTGAGCTCCATCTCTTTCCCTTCCCATCCCCCATTTTCATCCCCAAACAACGCCTCGATCTGCTCCAAGCTTTTCCCTCTCGTCTCTGGCACGTATCGGTACATAAATGCAACCGAAAGAGCTGACAAAACCCCAAAAATAAAGAATGCACCAGCAACAGAAATGGCATCACATATAGACAGAAATGACATTGCAACCACACCACTACTAACCCGGTTTGCAACTGATCCAAGTGCTGCCGCCTGGGCCCGCACTCTCAGAGGATAAATCTCAGATCCCATCACCCAAGATATGGGTCCCATGCCAACTGAAAAAAATGCAACATTTCCACAAACAGTTGCTATGGCTACAGCGATCCCGGCTGGTGTAGAAACCAATCCTTTGTCAAGTAAATAGAGAGAAGTTGCTAAACCAAACAGGCAAACTGTCATACCAATTGTACTGACATACAATAGTGGTTTTCTCCCGACACGATCTATGAGAAGAATTGCAATCAATATAAATATGGTTTTTGCGAACCCAACTGCAACTGTTGCTGCGAGAAGTTTGTTATCGGATTGTATACCAGCTGTTCTGAGTATTGTTGGACTATAATACACAGTCGCATCTATACCCGTTATCTGCTGAAAGCACTGGATCCCCAACCCGGTAATGAGCATCCTTTTAAGCACTGGTGAGGGTTTTAAAATCTCTGACCATACTGTCTTTGTGTTTTCAAACTTGCCAGTTGAAAGCACTGCAGCCACCTCTATCTCGGCCAATCGTTCAGCCGCCTCCTCCTCAGAACCTATTATCTTGATCAAAACCAACCGGGCTTCATCGACCCGATTTTGCATCATGAGCCATCTAGGTGACTCGGGTATGACAAATAATGCGAATCCAATAAAAACTGACGGAAAAATCCCAACAGCTAGCATAACACGCCAACTTATATGAACAGATAAGCCCGAAAATGCATAATTTGAGATATAACCTAATAGGATCCCTACATTTATGAAAATCTCCGGGAAGGAGGAGAGCGAACCGCGTGTTGCAGCTGGAGAAATCTCCGCAATGTACACTGGGGCAATCATGATTCCAAAGCCAATGCCAATACCGGCCAAGAGACGACCCACAATTAGTACCTGTTCAGATTTAAAAATAAAAATACAAAAATACAAAATCAACATATGATCGATGACTCAAATACTCATAAGCAATAATTCAAATAAAAAACAGCTTTTAAAGCAAAAAAAGAAAAAAATACTGTAAAGGAAGGGGCAAAGGTCATGATGACTGCACCGATCTGAAAGATAACAGCGGCAAGAGCAATAGTCCATTTGCGGCCAATGGAATCAGAGGTGCGGCCCGCGGCAAGACTACCGATAAGGGAAATGAAGCTGAGGCAACCGATAAGAACTTCTTGTTGCACTTCGGTTATGTGTAGGTCCTTTTGGATAAAGATAATGCATCCACTCATCACGCCTACATCTGAAAAAAAAGAGAATTTGGAAGATAAATATTGACACAGGCTTTATCTTACTCGGTTGAATTTCGAAAAACAGCAGCTAAACATTGTAAATGCTTAGCTAATCAGGTTCAGTAACTTCTTTTGGTTAATCAATTTTATTATATTTTCTTCTTATTTTTTTTTTGCAATGTTTGTCTTCTATACAATTATCAAAGAAAAGTAAAAAACAATAGTGGTGAACCTTCATTTTTCATTAGGAAATTGCCTTTAAGAAAAGTTGAACAATTTTAAAAATTGTTAGTTAGTGGAATTTCCTTCACAAAAGATGACCATCTTATGCTTAATTATTTCCTTGTATATCTTGACTATAACCAATTTAGTATTCTTTCCAGGGTTGATTTGATCAATTTAGTAGTCAATATAAAGAATTAATGTATCATTTTCTGTTTTCCATCCCCAAAAAGCCTTGTCAGATTTTGAATCTAGCTCAAACTTTTTAAGTCCTATCAAACTCTTTATGATAACTATTCTTACTAATGTGTTCTCAAGTAATAATTCACAGCGATTTATTCATGAAAATTCATATTTCAGCACCAAACAAAATCTCTCGGCCCCCATGAAGAACTTTAACCAATCTGACAATAGGTTGACCAAGCAAAAAGGGGAAAACTATCTTTGACTTTAACCAAGTATCAAAAAACAAAAAAAAAAGTTAATGAAAACACCACCAATTCCATAACTCCTAACGAAGTAGATCAAACAAAGATGTAACGGGGGGGTTTATGAACTAACCATAACCAAGAAGCACGGAATTGAGAGAAGCAAAAACAGCACAAGCAATAACATATCGCCTACTCTCGCTAATTCTATCTGAATCCTTATTCATTCCATTATTGTTTCCTTCTCCAGTGGTTTCTTCTAAGATCTGTGCATCCATTCTGATATACTTTTGTTTGGCACCAAGACGAGGTATTCTACCAAGCCCTCCTTCTCCATTTCCGATCGCCTCCTCCGCCAGTCCCATCCTTCCCACCTCTCTCTCTCTCTCTTTCTCTTTTTCTCTCTCTCTCTCTCTGGATCTCTCTTTCTTTCTTTCTCCCTGCTCTGCTCTCCCTGGGAGTAGTTTGTTTACTATTTCTTAGTTCTCTGTGAAGACTTAGAGAGAGGGAAAGCGTTTTTTATGGGTTGGACTTTAAAAAATGGAGCGAAAAAATAGTATAATAAGGGTAAAGATTTTATCAGAGCCGTTTTGGCTTCATGCAGCACACAGACTATAGAATCAAAACAAAGATGTATATGGTTTGTGCGCTGCATGAAGCTAAACCTGTTTTGTTAAAATCTTTACTCTATAACTACTACCGGAGAGTTTACCCCGACATTTTTATTAATATCCAAAGTTTAATACAAATTATTAATTATACCCAGAGTCGGACCAATTATCGAAATCTACCCAAGCCGGCCATTTTCTGGCCGGCCATGTACCCTCCCTAAGCCGGCCAGAAAATGGCCGGCTTAGTACCTTTTTTTTTTTTTTTTTTTTTTTTTTTTTTTTTTTTAAACCGCATTATTTTTGTTTTAGGTGATTTCTATTAAAGTCAAATATTTCATTTCTAAGTTTCGTATAAAATAATAAAGTACACACAAATTGCAAATAGAGGCCACATATTTTTTACAACATGCATACAAATCACCTATTATTGCTACGTCTAAAAGGTAATCCCCGAAGTAAACCACTTGCGAAAGATGACCTACGAGGTGGCCTAGCAGGTGGCTCTGGTTGCTCAGTAGATGGCTCGGCTTGGGTTCCAGATGGCCCGGCTTGGCTTGTAGATGGGCCGGCCTGGGCTCCAGATGGCCCTGCTTGGCTTGTAGATGCCCTTGTTGTGCGTCTAGTAGTGGACCTCCTCGGTTGGGCAGATGGCTCCCCTTGCACCCCAACCGCCTCTCCTCCCATGGCAACCGCCTCTCCCATTGCTTCGGCATACATATCAGCTGCATCTAAACGGCTCGTAGCTGTGCTACGCCGTGACCCTCCGGACCCACTTCCTGACGCCATTACTCGCTCATTTTCTGCCGCATTTGCTGCGATTCGTGCCTCTGCATTTGCATGTATTACTTAGTAAGTTGGTATAAATTGAAAAGAAAAATAATTTTGGATGAATGTTACACACCTCTTCGTTGCCTATCGGAAGTGGAACGGCGAGGATGATGCCCCTTTCGTCTACCTTCCATTTCATCCATCGTCATTACATGACGGGTGTGTTTTCGCCTCCCCTTCCTAATCCAACCACTACTCGGAAGGATTCTGTCTCCAGGATTAGGAGGCCAGTCTCCCATATTTCCAATTGGATTGAACACATGGTTCCAAGTGCTCACAAGATAGGGTGTTTTATACCAGTCTGCAACAAAGTCGTCCTCTTGCCAGTTTCGGTCACGGCAAACAGCTAAGACATGAGCGCACGGAATAGAAGTTAATTGGATACCTCTGCAAGTGCATTCCATTTGTCTGTCGGGACCGCGCGTCACAATATACATGAACTCCCTGTGAGTGGGTTCCATGTTGCCCATGTCGCTACGGGTGCAAGGAACGTACTCATTTGAGCCTGAAACTTGGTACTGACCTTGGCCCTGCGTGTAACGCACCACCCGCATTTTTCCAGCTTTCTCCCAATGTTTTCTGATCTTCTGCAAAACCCGGTCAGACAGAACCTGTCCATTGTCTTGTAATTCCATTGCTCGCTGACGCCGCTGAACAAACCATCTGTTGCACGTGTAGAACGTATCCTCCACAATGGCACAAACAGGCAATCTACGACTCGTTCGGAAGACATTGTTGAGCGACTCGGAGCCGTTTGTTGTCATGATACCAAACCGGTATCCTCCGTCACAGGTTTGGAAAATTTTCTCATAATTGGACAGCTCCATCACATCATTAGGACGTACTTTGCCCACTCTCTTTAAATATGCATTGCACTTCGGATTTTGCTGCACAAAAACAAATGGGTGTTATTTCATTTTCATAAAATTCTTATAAGATAATTAAACGAAATGTTATAAGTTAGACATACATGAGCAAAATCTTGGAACATCTCTTGTAATCTTCTCGGCTTCTTCCTCTTTGCTCCTTCCCTGAACCTCCATCCGTACCATCTGTCTCCTCCACAGTTCGTGACTAAGTTGTCAGCAACATGCTGCATACAATACCTGTGCACAAAGAGCTCGGGAGGCCATCCGTATTCAGCTGTCAATGCAGCTTTGATCCCCTTGTGCTGGTCCGATATGACACATACAAATTTACACGGGCCGAGCACTTCATTCCTCAACCACTGTAAGAAAAAACCCCAATTCTCCGTATCCTCCTGACGTACAATTGCAAATGCAATAGGCAACAATTGGTTCTCGGCATCGTAGCCGCAAGCTATCAAAAGCCTCCCCTCGTATCGCCCGGACAAGAAGCAGGCATCGATGCTGATCACTGGTCTCAGGTACTGGAACGCCGCAATGCATGGACCAAACGCCCAGGCTACGGCTCTGAACTGGGCAACACCTGGGATGATTAGTCCTGTTTCCTTATCCCGTACCGGGCTGGTCAGAAATTGGTGGATCGAGTTGGGATTGTTGTGGCAAATTGCAAGCAACAGTGGTCTCAGCAAGCTGTATGAAATCTCCCAACTCCCAAATTGCCGGGCTATTGCCAGCTCACGGCCCCTCCACAGTCGGTTGTATTTAGGTGTCACCTTGTCATACACAGACAAAACAATGTCTGCCACCGTCTGGATGCTCATACACGGGTCCTTTTTAATGGCGTTCTCAATGACATCGGCAATGAGTGCTGCCGTCAGACATTCGTGGTCGACCCTCGTACTATCAGTCCTACATGTGTGAGGCCTGTCTTGCTTAGTTATAACCCATGCGTCTCCACATCCCGTCGGCTTTGCCCTAAGCTCGTAACGGCAATTCTTGTCCTTGCACAACAGAGTAACCCGATCCCTGTCACTTCTCTGAGATCTGAACTCCTGATTCTTAATTATATGGTGCTCTCTGACCTTCTTCATTAGGTCTTCTTTGGTTTTAAAATATAGGTTTGCACACAGCTCACCTTTGTACTTAATCCGTTGCCCATAATAACCAATATCTGCTTCTCTAAACTCAGAAACATCATTGAGGTCTGGGAACGGGTGCGTATCAGTCCGGCCACTAAGCGGCCCCCCCTCATAAGTATGCCTTTCAGCTGTTTGAGCCGGCCCGTCTCCATCGCAACCTTCCAAGTGATCTGAATCCCCCCACATTTCTCCCTCAAATTCATCCCCGCTCCCCAGCTCGTCCTCCGGTAAATCATTAATGTCTTCAAAGTCCGGCCATGTTGCATCGTCTACTGGTGCAGGTCTGGGGTAAGGTGATACTGGAGGTAACGGTAAATCAGCCACATTTACGGATCTAGGTGGGGTTGAAACTGAGTGTCTTGGTCTGCCTCGATTGTGTCTAGGCGGGGATGCAACTGAGTGTCTTCGTTGAGGTGCTGGTGGAGTGACGTAGTTGTAGGGTTCTGGGTCAGGTTCGTTGAGGAGTAAGGTGGAGTCACGTCTGTTGGTTTCTGGTTGTGGGGTATAATGTGGTGCCGCTGATCCAGAGCCCGAACTTCCAACCCCGGGCTCTACCGGAACTCTTCTAGCAAATATTTCTATTAGAAAATTCCCTGAGGACCTCAAATAACCAAACATGCCTCTCCACGTACTCTCATCTACCAGTTTCGCAACCATAAATTTTCCGCTGGAGGGATGGCAATATCGGGTTGCCAATTCTAGGTCACACCTTTCTGGGTTGTAACCGGTGTGTGTGTAAACTATGGATTTCAGGTCTAAAAGTGAGGTGTCATCTGAAATCATTACTGAATAAGATGCATCTTTGTTGTAATACACCCCTTGTGCACTATTAAGCATCTTCCCACCATGGTGTAATGAAATAAAGGCCATGGTAAATAAACTACATTTTAGAAAATGGTAAACAATTGTCAGGTTACTAAATAGTAAACAATTAAGTAAATAGTAAACAATTAAGTAAATAGTAAACAATTAAGTAAATAGTAAACAATTAAGTAAATGGTAAACAATTAAGTAAATGGTAAACAATTAAGTAAATGGTAAACAATTAAGTAAATGGTCAACAATTAAGTAAATAGTAAACAATTAAGTAAATAGTAAACAATTAAGTAAATGGTCAACAATTAAGTAAATAGTAAACAATTGGTTAAATGGTAAACTATTAAGTAAATGGTAAACAATTAAGTAAATGGTCAACAATTAAGTAAATAGTAAACAATTAAGTAAATGGTAAACTATTAAGTAAATGGTCAACAATTAAGTAAATAGTAAACAATTGGTTAAATGGTAAACTATTAAGTAAATAGTAAACAATTAAGTAAATAGTAAACAATTAACTAAATAGTAAACAATTAAGTAAATAGTAAACAATTAACTAAATAGTAAACAATTAACTAAATAGTAAACAATTAACTAAATAGTAAACAATTAACTAAATAGAAAACAATTAATTAATCTATAAAATAAAACATAATAATAAAAAAATAAAAAAAAATAAAAAATAAAAAATAAAAATAATAATAAAAATAATAAAAAAAAATAAAAAATTTACCTGAAGGCGACTGCCTCGGGATGTGTGAAGCTCTGAAGGGTTGGGTGCTCTTTTATAGAGTTTTTGGGGTTTTTAAAAAAAAAAAAAAAAAGGTACTAAGCCGGCCATTTTCTGGCCGGCTTAGGGAGGGTACATGGCCGGCCAGAAAATGGCCGGCTTGGGTAGATTTCGATAATTGATCCGACTCTGGGTATAATTAATAATTTGTATTAAACTTTGGATATTAATAAAAATGTCGGGAGTTTACCTGTTGACTATACTTTATATTTGAGTTCCATATGGACCGTTGGATTAGAATCTGCACGAATATTAAAGTGATCCCGGATCTAAACTCAAAATTTGAGTTACTTCAGGAGATCCAGACTCTCGAGATCGGAGCTTCTGTCTTATCATACGGAAATTGTATTTACAAATAAAATAACAAGTGGGAATTTGTCCACCGACATTTTTATTAATATCCAAAGTTAATTACAAATTAATTATTATACCCATGATTCCCGATTTTTACCAAAAATGTAATATAGTGTAATTCAACATAATTTCAAGTAATCTAGTGTATTTTAGTATAAATATGCTAATTATAAATCAAAAGAAGTAATCTAACAAATAATTTAAACAAAAAATTTGAATTTTCAGTGTCAGATTTCATTATCTTGCTCTTCGTAGTCTTAAAAAAAAAAAATTTGGAAATCGTGGGTATAATAATTAATTTGTAATTAACTTTGGATATTAATAAAAATGTCGGTTTGTCCATTAAGTTAAAAAACAGAGACCGGAGGTAAACAATTTTTATTTTGGTAACTCAAAAACTTATTTCAAAAAATAATAGTATATTGTAGTGTTGTAAATAAATGTATTCGCTCGTCAAACGGACTAAGTACTATCAAAGAATTAATTAGAAATTATAGAAAATAATCTGCTATAATCAGCCGATTATTCAGAAATCTGTAATGATTTGATCGCGGCTAACAACTAATCAACCGATTAATCGATCCAAACAACCATTTTTTACAACAATGATATATTGTACAATGTTACATACAATTGTTGCCGAAATTTTTTTAGTTGACACCCCCCAAAAATCAAATTAAATGAATACCACTCCTGGGGCCTGATTTTCAATCCTACCACCCACGCTAACCCAGTTCGCGCACCAAATTGGCTGGTGCGCCAACCCAGTCCGCGCACCTGCCAATTTGGTGCGCGAACTGGGTTAGCGTGGGTGGTAGGATTGAAAATCAGGCCCCAGGGGTGGTATTCATTTAATTTGATTTTTGGGGGGTGTCAACTAAAAAAATTTCGGCAATTGTTGAGAGCCGTGGCATAACTTGACTTGGTAAAAAAAATGTGTTATTATAGTTGTCAACATCTATCTTAAATAAATTTCATATTTTAAAATACACTTGAATATTGCACAATGTGTACGTGAATATTATATAATGTACTTTTTTACTATTAAAAATATGAGGTTGGCTAATATCAAAACGTTTGTTCCGGAGCCGTAGTGCAACTAATCGGTTTTCTGATTTTTAAAGTCCAAACGGTCGATCCAAACCGTTAGATGTGATCTCTATATTAAAATGTTGGAGACCAAATTTTACATTTTTTGAAACTTTTTACTATTTATTAAGTCATTTTAAAATCACTGATTTTAATAAACAGTGAAAAAAATTTGAATCATTGAAAACAACGATTTTAAAACTGACTTAATAAATAGTAAAAAATTTCAAAAAATGTAAAATTTGGTCTCCGAGCACATCTTAATATAGATTGAATGTTGAACGGTTTGGATCGACTATTTGGACTTTGAAAATATAAAAACCGAAGCGTTTGTTCCACGGTCTAGGAACAAACGTTTTGATATTAGCCACTCACTAAAAATATATATTTATCGTTTTAAAATTTTACTCGATGTTCATATCATCCCTAAAATATACTTTTAGCTTATTACGTAACGTATAAAGTGGTATTTAATAATCATATAATACACACCTGTTTATTATTTTTTCTAAGAAGAAGTTGACAACAAAAACAGTGTGGAATTCGGGTACAGATTTTAACACTTATGCAATTAATTTTAATTGCTTTTCGCGTTCAAAATTTAAAAATTATCATACATACCAAAAATTTAATTTTTAAAATAAAGAAGGAAAGAGAAATTAATAATTTAGCTGTAAAAGAGAAGCTCTACTGATAAAAAAAAGACTTTTCAATCAGTGGCGCTGCCACCGATCTTACTACCAATAAAAAAAATCTGATGTATTTTTTCTATTTCTCTCTCTTCTTTTCTATTATTTTCTTTGGATAAAAAATTCTCATTTAATGTGCCTCCCTGGTATCTAACCCACTATCTCCAGTCAAAAATTGATGAAAAATGAATGCATTAAAATTAATAACTCGTATAACTTCATTTTTTTTTTCATGTATAAAGTCATATTTTTACCGCTTGACGTTATACTAAATAAATTCGAAAATTTCAAAATTTTGCATGTACACCCATCACTCGTAAAGTAGATCGGTTTCAACGGTTTGGATTCTCGTCTCGTTTGAAAGTTCATATGATAGATTTTGAAATAGTTATGCTCACCCAATTCTTTGATGAGCACAACACACCTTAACTTTGCTCTAATTATATATTATAAATGCAGTCCAAATATAAACGACGAATAAGATGTTGTTATCATATCACACATTAATGGGATGTGTACTAATTATTAATTAAGGTGAAAATGTCAATTCTTTTCTCTTTCATTCTATTCTGTAGACAAATGTTGAAATATAATTAAATGGACTCAGTCTAATAATTCCACATTAATGGAAATCAAATTAAATAAAACGGAAATTTATAATATATTAATACAACAATACAAACCGAATATTATTGAAAATATGTGGCATGCAACATTACAAAAATATTATCTGTCAATTTTTTTTGTTGGTTATGGATTTTAACAAATTATTGAAGATTGTTGTTATTTTCCAAATGTTCATTTCAACTTCTATCATCTTTAGAAATATAAATTTTTTTAAGAACAATATCAGGTTTACCCTTCAAAATCTATAAAATTACGTATTTCTCCTTTCAAAATCTACAATAACGTATTTATCCTCCTAAATTACGATAATTCACATATTTACTCAATTCATCATCCTCCATAGTAATTCTCAATCCATCACCCTTATAAATTCATAATTCTCATTTTTTTTTCTTTATAAGAATGAATAATTAAACACGATTAACATGAATTTAAAAGGAGAAATTTGTAATTTTGAAAGATATTTCTGAATTCTACCAACTCTTTGATTAAAAAAATTGGGTCAATTGAACCCGTACTAATTATATGGATCCAGACCCATAATAGACAAGATAACTGACGAAAGAAAGTTTTTCTCTGCGCCACACTTGTTGACCACCTGTTTGTGCAATTTCATATATAAAATGAAAGGAGATATTTTAAAATTAAGGTTCCGATCAGAATTATTTCATGTCCGATAAAAAGGATCAAATTAAGTTGGGGCTTAACATGAATGTTGATGAATCTTGCCTTTTTAATTCCTGCAAGGTACATCAAAAAAGAAATAAATGTTATATATATCAAGCCAGAGGCGGATTCAAGTGAAGGGAATGAGGATCAACTGACTTTTATTTTTTTATAATTTTTTTGTATTTAGATATGATTTTATATATAATTTAGAGTAAAATATTATGATATTATAAAATTGACTCTCATTGAAAAATTTATATGATTGACCTCTTATTGTATGTTTGATCCTCATAGTTCGAAAGTCTGGTTCCGTCTTTGTATCAAGCAAGTTGTTTTTGTTTAGATATTAAAATCCAAAATAAAAAAGTAACAAGTTATGAGTGAGTCTATGGTACTATGCAAAACACGATTTGGTTCGTAATACGGATCAATATTTTTGTTTTCAAAATTTTAACGGTCGATCCGAAACGTTCAACATGATCTACACATGAAAATGTACTCAAAGACCAAATTTAACATTTTTTAGAATTATTTTACTATTTTTAAAGATAGGTAGAAAATCACTGTTTTTGGATGGTCCAGAATTTTCAGATCAAGTGATTTTCTACCTATCTTAAAAAATAGTAAAAAATTCTAAAAAATATAAAATCCGGTCTGCAAGTGCATATCAATATGGGAATTATGTTGAACGGTTAGGATCGACCGTTAGAATTTTGAAAACGAATATTTTGATCTGTATTACGAACCAACCCGTGATATGCATAGTACCATAGACTCACTCCGTTCATTATATATCTTTTAGTATTGTATATTTTAGAGGATAAGATGAGAATGTGTAATAATCAGTAAAATCAATCCGTTCATTATATATTGGCACGAATCTTAATGAGACATAGTGCATTATATGAGTCGAACTGACTCGATTCTTATCGGACAATCCAAATTCAAATTAAAAATGTAAGATAATGCAAAGATCCGGAATTCATAAATAGACTAGCAGCTTGCCTTTCAAATGCCACCAAAATGTATTGACAAGACAAATAGCGAGTATTGATCTGGGTCATGAGTCATGACGCGTTTTATTTGCCAGTAGAACACGCCACATAGTTATGACGCATTTTCCGTGTGCGATGCGCTGCGGCTGCTGGAAAAGTAAACTATTTTACGAAATGAATGCTACCAGCTTATCCGCCGCACGGTTGGTTGTAGAGTTTGATCCGTAGAACTTGTTGCTACAAATAAACAGCTGTTCTGAGTCCTCGTTAGGGGTGTCAATGGGTATGATACGGATAGGATTGAAGCATTTTCATACCAATATCCATTAAGAATTGATTTTACTTATACTCTACTCTTATCCATTAAGAATTGACTTTATTTTATTCTACCCTTATCCATTAAAATTATCGGGTAACGAAACGGTAGCGGGTGAATAACGAATAATACTAATATAATAATTAATTTTATTATATTTTACGAATAGAACATCAAAAATGATTCATTTTGCACATATGCAATTACATTACTAATAAAAAAACAAAAAAACAAATATGCAATCAATTCTAACTAAATTGTTTTTTTATAAAACAAGAATATCTCTTCGGACAAATTCATTTATTTAACTAAATAACAAAACATGTAAATAAAAATAATATGATTAACATTTTACTTATAGAAAAAATCATATTAATTATTGCTCAAACATTATCGTATGAAATATCATGCAAATAAATTTTGACATCACTAATATTACTCCAACAATAATATAATTACCATGTACAAAATAGCTTTTACTTGTACCCTTACCCGTTTAGCAAATGAAAAAAAAATTTACTCATATCCATACCCGATTAGCTAACAAAAAAAAAACTTATTCATACCTTCCTTATCGAATACGGTACGAGTAGGGTAAACGGGTAAAAAGATACCATTGACACCTCTAGTCCTCGTCATGCTAAGTTGCCATGTAGCATTCATCATCTCCTTTTCATCCAATTGAAGAAAATTAATATGTTGATTTAATAAGTTATTGGATTATATATGAGCAGTTATCTATTGATCTCAGTCATGCAGTCTGTTTATATCTCGACTAAAAAAGATAACAAATTAACAATTAAAAAAAATTATGATAAAAATATAGTTGCCGAAATTACAAGACTTCTCCAATCAATAAACAACAAAAACAAAGAAAAATAGAAGACAAGCACTTGTAGCATATGGGTGCAATCTATTCTATCTGACAATGCTACAAGTTAATATTTGTATGATCACAAATTTGTGTTGGACTATGAATTTTGCATCGCGCCTGTGTTTCCAACAAAAAGCAAATGTTTTCTCAAAAAAAAAAAAAAAGGAATGTATTGCAGTCTACACATTTTATTCTAGTAGAACGACTAAATAGGCCCATATGTGTGGAGCCTGTTTTAATATCTTGGGCCATGCATTCTTTCTAAATTTTTATTTGCAATTTTTCTTTTCAGTACATTGTTCACATAATTTGTGTTGATCACTGCGTTCTTTTTTGGGCCAATTCAGGTCTACCCATAGGGAGGATTCTCTTAATCCGTCCGATCCGCTTTAAGATCCGTACGTGCTAGATCTGTATGAAACGTGAGAAATAAAGGGAAATACGGCATTTAAAAAATCTAACAACTTTTTTGTTCTTTTTGTTTGTTTTAATTTAGCATGCAATGCGATCAATGAAAAGTGAAAACGGAGCTTGCGATTTTATTCCATTGCTTGATTAGCCAAAAATTGTACAAATTCTCCTACTACTAGAACCTCAAATACAAAGCAACCTAACAGGAACAGCCCTGATGCAACTCAATCCCATTCCAATGCCGATTTCGCAAGCAAATCGACGATTATTTCCGTATTGATTCAGATTCAGGCCAACCCGACCAGCTTCTCGCTAACTTCCCACAGCTTGCGTGCCTTCTCAGCATCACTCGCTTCCTGTGACAGCTGGTTCTCAAACGAGGCTGAATCCTTGTTCCAGCTCCAGTACACACCCGACTTTGTCAGACTCGGATCACTAACAACCTGAATTTTAAAATCACATATTATGAAAAATTTGTCAAACACATTATATCAATTTCAATTAATTTAGATTGTTTGAATTGTTGCATACCTGTGCGAGCCTCTTCCCGGACTCTGCTTCAGACACAAAACCTTTGGTGATGTACTTCTGGAAAGGCGGGAATAGGGCTCTAAATAGTGGAATATGTTCCCGGAATAAGCCGGTGGTGGCAATGCAGCCTGGGTACAATGAGGCAAAGGTTATTCCCGTCTCCTCATGGAACCGGCGGTGGAACTCCTGCATTGTCAGCATGTTGCAAATCTTGCTATCCTTGTATGCTTTCGCACCGTCAAAACTGCCTCCATCGATCATGCTAGAATGGTGTGAATTTAGCCCGGCTGCCAGGCCGCGTAGGTCACCCAAACCGGCCTTTGGTGGTATGTTTCCGGCCAAGGTGTTATCGTTTCCTATAAATGGATGAGTTAGTTAAAAAATTAATTCGGCACGTCTTGTTGATTACTGGTTAGTAGTATATCAGATATTTTTGGCATAATTTATCTTAAACTGTACTAAAATTGCATGAGGCATAATGCAGATGCGCAGTTTCATACCAGTAATAGATCCGACAATGATGAGGCGTTTTGACGGGTAATCCGACTTCTTCAAATCCTCAAGCATCAACCTTGCAAGGAGAAAATGACCCAAATGATTCACCCCAACACTCATCTCGATCCCATCCGCTGTGTAGGTTGGCGTTTTTGCGGTTGGCCGGTAAATAGCCGCATTGCACACCAACACGTCAAGCGCCATCCCCGACCGTCTGAAATTCTCGACAAATTGCCTCACGCTATCGAGTGATGCCAAGTCCAAGTGCATGATGGAGTAGTTCTCCTTTGGAATGCCGGCTGATTTGGCCGCCTTTTCGGTCTTCAAGAAATCACGGCATGCCATGATCACGTGCCATTTGCCAGTCTCGGCTAGAGCCTTGGCAGCGGCAAGTCCTAGGCCAGAGGAGGCGCCGGTTACTACCACGACACCTTTTCTTAGTACCTTTTTGCCATCTAGAGAAGAATTGGTTAGCCCTGGGGCCGCAACTGCAGTTGATTGCGCTTTGATTACGACCGGCATGCATAGCTTCTGCAAAGGATTTATGAATTGTTGGTTAATTCGATGATTTTTTTTTTATGAAATGTAATTTTTGAGTAATTTTGTTCATATTCATGATCATTTGTCCTTGATTTATATACCTTTGAACGGAGGGGAGCGACAAAGTCGGCCTTGGCATGGCCGGCCAGAGAAATGCCAACAAAAGAAGAATCCTTGATGCCTAATTTGGCCTACATTATATCAACTTATATAATTAAGTAAAATTACTTCTTGATAATTTCAAGCACAGTATAAAATGTCAAAAATTGCATAATAGTTCACATTGTGCCAAAGTGCACTTGCATAGTTAGTAATTACTACTAAATAAGCATAAAAATTAAAACTTGATTGAACACATGCATTCAAATTTACCTCCTTGTGTACAGTGAGAGTCGAAGGAAGAAAAGTAGTCTGTAGTGCCATCTCTGTCTTTATAAGAAAATAATACAAAAAGTATCTACTGAAAAGAGCACAAATATTTCAAAATTAGACTATTAAATGAATTTGAGTGGTGGAGAACCAAAGCACTCGAGGGGGTTTATTTATACCAAGTTCCAGGAGCAATGGTGGCCAGGAAATTTGGATAGCTACTGACCCCACCATAGCTACGTAGACGTCTCCTCCGCCAATGAGATTTCAAATTATGGATTTCTCCCTGGCGATATTTCTCCATCTATCCAATTTTGGGGGAACTTTCGTTCTTTCCACTGTTATTTACTAAAGTAACCCAAATTTAGAGATTGTAGTCGGACCGTTCGATCTGCTCTGGCACGAATATTAAAGGGCCCCGTACATTCCACCATTGGCCCGAATTTTGATCGGACGATCCGGATGTAAAAACAAAATTTGGGTTACTTTGGGGATCTGGACACCCCAACAATCCGAGAGCAAATGATGAGAAAATTCAAATAAAAAAAAATGATGAGAAAATTAGAGGGTATATTAACAGAGCAATTTTTCCTTCATGCAGCGCATGAACTATTGAATCAAAACAGTGTTGCATATGATTCGTGCGCTGCATGAAGCCAAAATTACTCGTTAAAATATTTAGCCAAATTAGAGCAGCACTGAAACACCAGACATTCGTTCTCCATTCGTGGGGTACGTGGATTGGATCGAGTTAGCTGTTTGCTGTGTTGATGGTCGAGGGGATGTGGAAAAATAATCATGCGGCATGGGCGCATGGGCGCATGGGCGCGTGGTAAGATCCAACGGCCTGATGTGGGTCCAAATGGAAATAAATCTGTTGTGAGGTGCAGCTCGTGATGCGACGCAATTAGGATAAAAATGCCCATGTGAGCAAATTTGGAACGCACTGTTAAGGTCTCGACACGTGGAGGGATTGTTATGACATGGCCGACACGTCGGATTACAACTAAGCATTACCCAGCGATTGTGGAGTACAACTGTACCCAACTGAACAGCAGCCGTTGGAACGGGTAAAGATTTTAACAGAGTAGTTTTGGCTTAAAACAGCGAACGGACTATAGAATCAAAACAGCACCGGATATGGTTCGTGCGCTGCATGAAGTACAAATTGCTCTGTCAATATCTTACCCGTTGGATCTCATCAAGTCACGAAATTCGAGTAGATTGAAATATTGCCTATTGGAAGTTATTTATTTTCGTGGTCTAAATAATTAGTTGAATAGTTTCCTAAATTTTTGACAGCACAGTTTTTTCTGTTGGGATCCGACACCGAGCAAAATGTAGAATTTAATTTTGAAATTATTCTTTGGACGAGATTTTAACAGAGCAATAAATCAAACCTTAATCAAGAGCTTCCGTAGAGGTTATAATTTTTTACTAATATTAGGTTTTTATTTCACATCAAAAAAAATATTTATTGAAGATTAACAAAATTAATTTATAAAATAAGATAATTTGTATATAAAATTTTGTTTGTAACAAATTTAGGACACAATTAACATGATATAGGTATGCACAAGTTGTGTCATCTTAAGAGTTTATTTCCACATTAAGTTTATTTCCTTTAAAATAAAAAGAAGAAAATATGAAATACAAAAGCTAACCTATCAAAATAAACAACCAGGAAAATGTGATTGTATGGATTGTATTACATTAATTTAAGTGTAAAAATTATTTTTTATGTATTTATAATTATGATTTAATTAGGCATTTTTGTGAATGTATTTATAATTATGATTTAATTAGGCATTTACAACATTAGATTGCATTAGAGGCGGGGGGATGTATATGCAAAGATGTGATAAGTATATTCTATGAATTGAAAAAATTTCTCTGTTTTTTTAAAAAAAAAATACAAAAAAAAACTCATAATTTTCCCCATAAAATAAATTTTATATGACACTTATTCAGCTTTTATGTAAAAAAGAATTGTTATCTATATATATTCCCTTTACATTGCTCAAATGAAAAGAGAGGAGGGTTTAAGACTTTGGGTTGCTAATCTATGTACAAAGCAGCACGGGCCTTTGTCTGGTCCAAAACAATTGATTTCTAGGAATTGCGCTCCTCATGGGTCTTTATTGGGCCGTGTGGCCTGTTTTGTATTTAATTTAAGTTCTCGATGCCAACTTGCCATAAAGAACGAGAAAGAAACTTGGGCCTATTCCTATTATACATTTTTTAATTTTTAATCCTTCAAACCGAGCTGAATGGTATCTTTACAAAATGGACATTCGGAACATCATATTTTAAATTTTATTGCATATGTAACGGATATTTCATATTTGTCTTATAATTCGGCATATTCATTATGTATTTATGTTACTAGATAAATAACATCACACTAATGAGTCCGGCTAGTATGACATCGGTGTCATATGACACTAACTCCAAAATTGATTGAATAGACTTTAAACGACTAATTCAAACCGTTCAAACCGATTTACTTTATGAGTGATGTGTTTACATGCAAATTTTTTATATTTTCGAGTTATTTTAGTATCAAATCAAGCGGTAAAAAATGTTGAAAAATGAATGTATTAAAATTAACTTAAAAACTCACACATTTGACCGCTTGACTTGATACTAAATAAATTCGAAAAATTATAAATTTTGCATGTAAACGCACAACTAATGAAGTAGATCGGTTTGAACGGTTTGGATTCACCGTTTGAAGTCGATTTGATAGGTTTTGGAGTTGGTGTTATATAGGCTGAAATGACACTGATGTTATAGTAGCCAGACTCCACACTAATACCTCAAACGCTATTACAAAATCACGATTTCATATTTTACATCTCGTTTAACAATTTAATTTTTTTTAGTTTAAATTAATCCGTCTGAAAGAGAGAGAAATTAAAAAATAATTTTTTATCTATGACACTGAGCTCTACAAACGAAATAAGTGTAGAATAAGTTAATAATATTTCCGCAAAAATTTTATTTTACGCCTCATGTTTTATATCTCGTTTGATTATTTAAGTGTGTAGTGAGAGATTTACTCCGCAATCAAATATGATAATTATTTGTTAAATTCAGATTAAACAGTGTTAATACATTATTATGTATTAGTTAAATGAAAAATAATTGCTTCTGCTCACATAGACTTGATAGAATATTGTTATATTTATATTCAATGTTATTTAATGAAAACAAGTATGTGCTTTCATGTTTGTGCGTCATATTTTAGCAATAGAGAAAAGTCGGGTAACACCTAAAATGGTCGGATACGACTCTGCTGTTATTCTAATGGAAAAACAGGGTTATGCTTTTCCGATCTCAACCATCAAATTTATTAAGCTTCGTGCATGAAAAAAGTTTCTTTATCGAGATACGCGAATGAAAAATTTTGAATTGTCGGGATCGGAAAAGCAAGACTCTGTTTTTCTATTGGAATAACAGCAGAGTTCATTCCAAAATGGTCCATGCTCACCCTCTAACGGCATTCGAGTCACATATCTCCTCTTCGTTACTAATAATTTTATTGTGATAATTAAAACTCTTGGACGTAACGTAATTAATATGTGAAATGATAGTTTAAAATAGCGATTATCGCGTCATCACGGGAAGGTTAAAAAATGAGCTACCGCGAAAGCTATGCTATACATAGTGTTTTTTTTAATTATATTATATAATTCTACTAATTATCAATATTATTTAAAGTCTAATCAAACAATAAGTAATATCAAATTAATTAAGAAATTATAATATTTAAAATTCAAATTCCTATCCAAATTGATGTGCGGTCAACACCGGTTTTTTCAAACTGAGACCAAAAACAGAATCATTAATTTTATTTTCTCATAGTCATGACTGTTCAATCACCACATTTTGATAACTAAATATTTGATGTTATCCACTGTTGTTACATTTAATCCGATCGGTCCCCTTATGGATTCAAAATCCCAACATGTAACGGGTCACTATCACAAAAATTTCCCTTGCATATATTCTTTTGAGGAAATAATTATATTATAATTTCAAATTGGGTACACACATAATAAATGTAGATGTAAATGTTGACGAAATATTGTTATTATGATATGTTATAGCTTTTATTTTGTACATGAAAAAAAAAATTAAGTTCATATTGTTATAGTCACACTCTAAGAGTATCTACAACGCTGATTGTTTTTCAATTTCTAGTCTGACGTGGATAAATTTATTTTAGTTGTATGAATGTAGGCTGATTTTTAAAAAAATAAATTTTCTTATAAAGCAAACAATTTTTTTTGGACTTGCTGACACTCTCTCTCTTTCCTATTGGCTCTGACCTTTTCGTTGTATAGACTGGCGTTCAAAAGAAATTAAAAGAAAATTTCTGAAATTGTTGGGTTGGAGATTAAAAGAAATCAAACAGTGTTTTACAGCTGTTTTTAATTTTTTACGGATTACTCCGTTGGAGATGCTCTAACAATTAAATAAAAAAACTTAATATTTTATACTTATCAATAATGCATCAGATAATAGTTACAAATCGTCAAATCAACAACCGACCTAATCTATTTATGGGCCTTGCTTGCTCGCAACTCGAACTTATTATCATATCAAGGAAGAAAGAGTCGTGTGTGCAAGAACAATCATTTTCTTTTCCATGTCTTATTATTGGTCAAATATAAATGTCTCATTCTTTTATTCTCAGATGAGTAATGATTATTATTTTATTTTTAGTCCTTATGCGTGTGCGCTCTACCAGCTTCACAGTCGCAATACTGGTGCTGTTCACACTGAAACAGGACAACATTTTCTATTTTTAAAAATTGAGAAAATAATTAATAAAAATAAGCTATAATATATTTTTTTTCTCACGGATGAGATCGAACCAATGATTCTGTCAACGGGACAATTCCACTTATAAAAATTTCGGAGAATTGCACCGTGTCATGCTAAAAAAGAAATCTGAGATCAAATTATTGATTCGATTTGAGTAAAAAGGTGTAAATACCCCTTCTATCTCTTCTCTTTACCTCCACTTCTCCTTAGTGGGACTCAATTGTTAGTTCAGTACCAACATATGCAACATAATGGGACCAAATTAATGGTCCGGTCTCATAACTGTTGGGATGGTACTTGTGGAAATCAACGAGATTAAATTATTGATTCTGTTCTATTAACCAGTGTGGCCGGGATGAAACTAATGATTCGGTTCCATTTATTTATCGAAAAAACAATCAATCTTATTTTCAAAAAAATGTTTTTTTTTAATTTATAAATAAATAAAAAGTTGGAACAAGAAAATAACTCTAGAAAAAAAAAACAGACGATGAAAAAAAAAATCGGAGAATTGCAACGTGTTATGCTAAAAAAAATCTGAGACCAAATTATTGATTCGATTTCAGTAAGAATGTGTAAAAACATCTTCCATCTCTTCTCATTATCTCTACTTCTCCTAAGTGGGACTCAATTGTTAGTTCAGTCCCAACAGATGCAACATAATGGGACCAAATCAATGGTCCGGTCTCATAACTTTTGGGCTGGTACTTGTGGAAATCAACGAGATTAAATTATTGATTCGGTTCTATTATCTGGTGTGGTCAGGATGAAACTAATGATTCGGTTTCATTTATTTATCGAAAAAACAATCAATCTTATTTTCAAAAAATTGTTTTTTTTTAATTTATAAATAAATAAAAAATTGGAACAAGAAGACAAAATAACTCTAGAAAAAAAACAGACGATGAAAAAAAAAATCGGAGAATTGCAACGTGTTATGCTAAAAAAAAATCTGAGACCAAATTATTGATTCGATTTCAGTAAGAATGTGTAAAAACCTCTTCCATCTCTTCTCATTATCTCTACTTCTCCTAAGTGGGACTCAATTGTTAGTCCAGTCCCAACAGATGCAACATAATGGGATCAAATCAATGGTCCGGTCTCATAACTTTTGGGCTGGTACTTGTGGAAATCAATGAGATTAAATTATTAATTCGGTTCTATTAGCCGGTGTGGTCAGGATGATACTAATGATTCGGTTTCATTTATTTATCGAAAAAACAATCAATCTTATTTTCAAAAAAAATGTTTTTTTTAATTTATAAATAAATAAAAAGTTGGAACAAGAAGACAAAATAACTCTAGAAAAAAAAACAGACGATGAAAAAAAAATCAGAGAATTGCAACGTGTTATGCTAAAAAAAAATCTAAGACCAAATTATTGATTCGATTTCAGTAAGAATGTGTAAAAACCTCTTCCATCTCTTCTCATTATCTCTGCTTCTCCTCAGTGGGACTCAATTGTTAGTTCAGACCCAACAGATGCAACATAATGGGATCAAATCAATGGTTCGGTCTCATAACTGTTGGGCTGGTACTTGTGGAAATCAACGAGATTAAATTATTGATTCAGTTCTATTATCTGGTGTGGTCGGGATGATACTAATGATTCGGTTTCATTTATTTATCGAAAAAATAATCAATCTTATTTTCAAAAAATTGGTTTTTTTTAATTTATAAATAAATAAAAAATTGGAACAAGAAGACAAAATAACTCTAGAAAAAAAAAATCAAACGATGAAAGAGTTGGTGAGCCATCTCTAAGCGACATTAATTTAATGAAAAACAGTACAATAATCCAAGTTATTACTTGGGAAATTCAAACATGATAACATGGGACCTCATCTCATGGACTAATTAATTTTTTTAAAACACAAAAGAGAAAACAACATGCGACCGATTAAAGCGACAGGAGATAAGTCCAAAAATGTGCAAGTTTAGTTTCGGCTCTAATCGCTAATAAGACATAATTTGATTAATTCTCCCTTGACCTGTCAGCATTAACAAATGATTAGCAGGATTGGTAATTGCTAATTGCAACGGTCTCTTGTAGCGTAACATCACCGCTTAGTGACATGTATGAGTATGACCTTCATTAACTTTTTGTTTTCCTTTCCATTATTGGGACTGTTGGGGAATACATTTGAATTCATATATATACATATATAGATATTAGTGTCGGATAAGACCATAAAATCAATGGTGGGAATGAAATCCGTAATGAATTATTTTTATGTCTCTTTAAACTGGACACAATTACACAAACATATTGATTGCTAGATATTGTTTTTGCTATTACTTTTATTTTATTTTCATGTTTTCTTATTCTAAATTTTATAGAAAATCACATATAAATATAAAAAATAATTAAATAAAATGGAGGTCAATTGACCCTCAAAATACCCCTGCTCCGCGGTTCTCAACTCGGGAAACCAACACCGTATAACCAATCATGATTAATATTAAATAGAGGTTCGATTCTTATTAATTGTTCCTCAAAAAAAAAAAAAAAAAAAACAGAGAGTGCTAGATAGAAGGAATTTTAGTTGAAGGGTCAGATGATGTAATTTTGGATGTTTCAAGTCTAATTGAAACAGACATACATGCCTTTTCTCAAAATAAATAACTAATAATAATAATAAAAGAAAATCAGTAATGAATTTTAGTGTAGAAGTAGATGTCAAATGTCAAGTTCTCCGTCTATAAATTTAAGAGGAGGGTTCTAATGCCTCATGTTTTTCATACCTCATTATACTTCATATTTTATATTTTCATTTTCAAAGTCTAAATTGTTGATCTGAACCGTTCAACATGATATCCATACTAAAATATGGTTGGGGATGAAATTTTATAATTTTTGGAAATTTTTTACTATTTTTTAAGATGGGCAGAAAATCACTGTTTTAAACGGTCCAAAAACAGTGAATTTGTATCTATCTTAAAAAATAGTAAATTTTTTTCCAAAAATTATAAAATTTCATCCCAAGCATATTTTATTATGGATATCATATTGAGCGATTCAGATCAACAGTTTGGATTTTGAAAACGAAGATATAAAATATGAGGTATGATGAGGTATGAAAAATATGAGGTATTGGAACGCTCCTCTAAATTTAATCATATGATACCTCATTTTCATAAAAACAATTAAAAGCTCACTAAGTAATACTTTTCTGCGCAGCTATGCTTTCCCAACTATATTAAAAGTGTCTAAATTAAAGTTTGCAGGTTCAAAATTTTAATATTCATTTTAAGAAAGAAATTAATGTATTTAAATTTTCATCTCATACTAAAAATAAAAATGGGGTTTGGACTAGATTGGCATGGATTCTAATAGGTTTGTATTTAATCTCAAATGATGAGGTAATGCGGAGGATCCGATAGGCGGCCTCTAGCACACATGTTCGCGCCGAGAGAGATGAATTTTACCGAAAGTCACTAAATTTTGTCATTTTCACAAATAGATCACTCAAGTTGGACGGCTTTTTTTTACGTGTTGCACGGCTTCTATTTGTGATAACAAAATAAACTTTCATTTCAGTATAAGATTGTTTGCTAAGTAATGTTGGACTAAATTTACTTTTTTCTTTCTCATATCATTTGAACTAGAGCAGGATTAAAATAACTAATTGTTTTTGTGTCACAATAATGCATCACATTTTTATTTCTTTTTTAAAGTCCTAACAAACAATTTGAACTGTTCAACATGATCTCCATGCTAAAATGTACTAGGAGATCAATTTTTATATTTGTTTAGAATTTTTTTACTAATTTTTTAAACAGGTACAAAACATTTTTCTATGGTTCAGAATTTTTTTGAAAAACAGTGATTTTTGTATCTATATTAAAGATTGAATGGTTGGTGTCAAATCCGGTCTCATAAAGCAAAGATAGACGGTAACAAAATCTACTGTTCATTCAGAACATATATCAACCGTCTGATCTCAAATGAAAGGTCTAGAAATCACCTGTCCCATCAAACAGCTGCCTACAGTTTCGAGAGGAACCTAATCCATTAGCCTAACCTGGGCAAATGAACAATTCACATCCCCCTAAAGTACCTCAAATTTTAAGTTTAGATAAGACCGTCCAATCTGTATTAGCACGAATATTAAGGTACACCTTGCGCAGGGTGGCAACAACCTGGAGCGCTTTTAGCAATCGAGCAAGCTGGACCGAGTTGGGATTAGAAATACGATCTAAAATCTCAGATCGTAATTGTCACGAGCCAGCTCGTGATCTACACCAAGCTGGCTCACTGAATCTGACTGAATCTTGTTTTAAGAAGAAAAAAAAAAATTTACCAATTATTTGGACAGACCTAGACAGCATAAAATGCACACAAATTCATACCTAGCCGAGCTAGGTCTCAGATCGAACTCGTTTAATCTGGACCGAGCCACTAATGAACTAGCTCGTTAACAACTCAGTTTAGTAATGAGCGAGTCAATACAAGTTACGATCGAGCAACGGTAAATTTAGCTTCTTTTTTTTTTCACCCTTACCTTGCGGTTCAGATAAATAAACTCAAATTTTGAGTTACTTCAGACTACACAGAGAGGTGACAAAACGACAGAAGTCGGGTCATTCAGAGGTGGGGCCCAGTGACCGACCATTCTACTTGTCCGTCGTTTCTGTCACCCACCAGTCACCATTTCTTCGCTCAATTCATGCCATCTCTATCTAGGCCCCACTGCCCCATCTCTTTCTCTCTCTTTTCCCTTTTTTCCGTTTCTCATTCATTCTTCCTCGTCCTCCATTCAGATTTCAGACTTCTCTAAGAAAACTGGAGGCGTCCAGTGCAATGCACGGCGGCTTTAGTCTTCTCGTCTCTTTCGTTACTCAATCTTCCACCCCCTCGTTGTTAGCGACGGACGATAAACCTTGGCGCCTTTGTCAACTGACAAAGTTGATAATAAGTTAAAAATATGAAACTGTGCCCGGGAAAAGGGTGCGTGGATCCAAGGTGTCAGTGGCTGTATGGCCAACTCTCTTTTTTTTAAATGAAAATTCAAATTTATTTGGTAGCTTCTACCAACAATCTCAAAAAAGAAAATTCAAATTTATGAGAAAGAGATTGATTATTTTTTTCTTTGTAAAGATAAATAGAATCGCACCAATAACGAGGTTACACTTAGGACCTGTTCGGATGTCACGGGATTACACGGGAGGGATGTAATGAGAATGGGAATTCACTTTTGAAAAAATGGGAACCCATGAGTACGGGTACGCACCGGAATAATTATGAAAATATGCTAAAATAAGTGTTCGGTTGTACTGTGGGATTAATTGTGGGAAATCTTATTTTTCTTTCTAAGATGTTTGATATTATATCATTTTCTTTATTAATAGATTATCAATAATTCAATTAAATAATAACATAACATTACTTATTAATTATTATTTTAAAATATAAATTAACAAAAAGCAAAATCTAGGTCAATCAATTAGTAAGAAGTAAGAGGACACCAAAGCACCGAGTATTAAATCACTATAACATCAACAGTCGAATTCATTCTGAAGTTACTGGTATTTTACAAGTACCAAAATTCTCAGAACTGGAACCATTTTCCCTCTTATCTGGTACTATATTAGATGAAAATGAATCAATATTAGTTGAAGAGACTGAGGAGAGAGAGGAGAGAGCTAGCGCATCATTTGGGAACAACAAAATTCAGTCCGAGACAATATTTTTTTTCCCACAATTTTACGCTATATGGGTAGAATTTGGGAAGAAATCACGGGCACGAAACGAGAAGAAAATGGCCATTCGAACAAGTAAAGGGGTTATAATCCCGATGGGCTCAAATTTCTTCAATTCTCATGGGTAAAATGAGCGTCCGAACAGGCCCTTAAGCTGCTGATGGAATTATAGTTTTATCACGGGCATTGGTGGAAATAAATCTGCTGTTATTTCAAAGCAAAGGGATAACAGGATCCTGCTATTCCGATCCCAGCTGTTGATCTTTGTTGAGATTCGGACATGAAAAATATTTTTTTTAGATTCGCACATAAAAAAATTTGAACGGTTAAGATAAGAATAACAGGTCCTGTGATCCCTTTGGAATAACATGACATGTTATATCCGACATTTGTACAGTTCCGGCAGCTTTATGACAAATATGTAGTCAGAATAAATTTTGAGACAAATATGTGGTTATGATATATTTTAAGATTAAAAAAAACACTATAACTGTACTTGCAATTCCATCTAATTTCGAAGATTCTGAAAAAAAAACCCTGTATAGCTCAGGTCTTTATTACGTCTAATGTCATGTGGTATACTAGTCCGTACTTGCAACACGAGGGAACGCGTATTCTCTGCATTAACTCAAAAGGGAATTTTTTGGGTTAATAAATCTCAACCGTCTGATTTTAAATGGAGCCAATCCGGCTGTTGCCTATAACATAGGGGTCTTTTCAATATTAGTGCGGATATAGTCCGCACGAATCTTAAAATAGATCAGACGGTTGAGATTCATTAACTCAAAAGATTCCCTTTTGAGTTAATGCAGAGGATACGAATTCCAACACAAGATAGGGTTCGACGCTTTTCTTCTTATTTGTATGGGAGTCCATACCCTCTGAGGTAACATAATATTTTTGTTTAGATTCAGAATGTCAGATCAGAATCCGAGTCCCTTTATTCGTGAAGATTCTGATCAGACAATGCGATCTAAATAGAAATATTATGTTACCTTAGGTGATATGAATTCGTTGTATGGGAGGATTAATGATGAATAATTTGATTTTCAATTGGAAAGTTTTGAAGTTTGATTTCTGAATCTTTAGTCATAATTAACCACTGATAAAAAGAGAATCAGTGAATCACACTGAAAGATCACAATGTTTCCTGATGCATGCACAAGTTCAGCAACAATCCAAATTTTGATCAAAACTATAAACAAATGTTTTTGAATTGTATGGTTGACTTAAATGAAATTCCTTTGTTAATACAAGACAACGACATAATACAATCATTATTGTGAAATTGGGTTTTGTTCGGATTGAATCTAATAATTGTTGTTAAAATAATACAAAATTAGCAAGTTTTATCTCAATTAGTAGTGCACCTCATGAAGTCAAAATAGTTGTGTCAATATTTTTACTAAGAAAGGATAGCAAAGTTATTGTAAAAATGGAGAGGACAGCAAGCTGCAATTTGAAAAAGGTGACCAGTTATGGGTCCTAGAATAGCATAATTATTTAATGCAAGCACAAATGCACAATCTAAGATTTCCCATATAGTGTACCTACAGATTTGTATATACTTGGGTAAGTAAAACCAAAAGAGACCTAAGTGGCCATTGAGAGAGAGACGAAATTTTTATTAATACCACTATTGAAAAATAAATAAATAAATAAATCACAAATTATGGAGAATTCGAAAAATACCAGAGCCTCTAGAATCCAAAAATGAACTGTAATATACTAATATTTAGATTTTTGGGAGGCCTCCAACTCTAAGTCAATATGCGCCCCTCCAAGAATGGGGCCGCAGATTGACTTGGAAGCTCTGGTATTTTTTTAATTCCCCAATTTCAGTGGTGTTTTGGTTTTTATTTTTTTGAAATGGTATTAATAAAAATTTTGGGAGAGAAAGAGAGAGTTTTCTATTTCTTTTTTCTTAATTTAATTACATGATAAATATTATCGGCGGATTTAAGTGGAACAAATGAGGTGCCATGTTCTTCCTTATTGTCCTAGTTATACACACATATATAATATCTTTAACAATTATATAGATATGTTTTACATATATAATCTCCATAGTTGTAATTTGGTACTTAATGTAATTATTGCAATGATATAAAATTTTGATATATATAGTATTGGAATTTTATTTAATAAATTTCTGATGCTGCACTTAAGAGACAATTGTCATATAAATATATCAGAAAGGTTCCACAATATGGATACAAACGTGAAAATGTTTCGAAATCATTTTCTCTTAATTCAAATTTCATGATATAACGGCTATATAAAATCATCACAAAGCTTCTAGAACTTAATGCAACAACCCTTAGCAACTTAAATGCAACAACGGCTATTATTTTTTCTTATTATTAGAAGTGTAAATCAGTAGATCGAATGGAAATATTCACATTTGTGCATTAACATTGTTATTAATAATTAGTCTTAACTCCTAATTGTACTTGCATTAAAATTGTATCAAAATATAAAAAATAATCAAATAATTAGTATTTACAATAGGTGCAATACCATAAATTATAACAAAAGTTCATAGAATTTGCTTGGGTCGTCACTCCTTTGGATTGAACACTATCGTACAAATGATGTTTAAATTAATGTAACCATTAACAAAAATATATTATATAATTAAAGGAGAAGGGTTAGAATATATGCACATGTAAAATGTTACTATATTAATATATTTTCTCTATGCACATGTAACCATTAACATTAACATTTTTTACTATTTCTTTAGATATATGCACATGTAACCATTAACATTTTTTGAGTGAGCCTATGGTGCTATGCATAGCACGGATGGGGTCCGTGCTACGGCTCAAATTTGACTTTTCAAAATTCTAACGGTCGATCCAACCGTTCAATGTGATAACCATATGAATATGTACTTGCAAACTAAATTTTATATTTTTTCGAATTTTTTTACTATTTTTTTAGATAGGTAGAAAAATCAGTGTTTTCTGAAAATTCTGGACCATCAAAATTCTACCTATCTAAAAAAATAATAAAAAAATTCGAAAAAATATAAAATTTAGTTTGCAAGTACATATTCATATGGTTATTACATTGAACGGTTGGATCGACCATTAGGATTTTAAAAAGTCAAATTTTGAGCCGTAGCACGGACCCCATCCGTGCTATGCATAGCACCATAGCCTCACTCACATTTTTTACTATTTCTTTAGATATGTACAAAATTATTATTTTTCAAAAATTATGGACCATCCAAACAGTTAAGCAGTTCAGATTAACTGTTTGAACTTTAAAAACAGAAATAAGAATGTGAGACACAGTTGAGATACAAAAGACACGAAACATTTGAACCTATTCCATATTAATCTATATTTAAAAATTACTTGTTGAAAAACATGTGTGAAATAATTCTTATCTATAATATTATTTAACAAACTAATGAAATTCTTTATAATTAGTACTTTTATCCAACAAATAAAAAAATTTATTCATATCTATCAATTAACAAAGTTATTGACATTCCTTCTTGCATTCCAACTAATGCCACCTCCAAGATTACTGAAAAAGTAAAATTTATAAAAAAAAAATGCGCGCGAGCGAATGTTTGTTTTTTAAGAGAAAAAAACAAAAATACACACGTGCTTTCTCCATTCAATCCTCGTCAGCAAAGCATTCCCTTTCTATGCCTTCACACCTAAGAAATGGATCTCTTTTATTTATATTTCTTATTATATAATTTTTTATTTCTCTAGCAGCCTTTTCAGTTCTCTATATAAATGGCAAGGCTGTCACAATAAAACACTTGGATCTCATCTCACCAATTTTAGTGCACAACACTTACCAGTATCTTATTCATTCAAGATATGCGTTATTCTTCTCATCACTGGCATAGAATTTGTGAATCTGATTTCTATCTTGTTATATTCACGCCTCCAAAGTCATGGGCCCACATTCAGAGCCAAATTACAACAAAAGCTCAGACTTGTCACAGGTATATATATTTAGTGAAATTATGTGATAACATTTTTCTTAATTCAATCCTGTTTTATGTTCATTAATTATCTTTTTTTTTTATATATGTTACAAAAGAATGGAGAGCAAGAGCAAGAGGCAGAGATGCAACAACCCGATGACAAGAAACCGGCGCTAAATTGTCCCCGGTGTCAATCGACAAACACAAAATTTTGCTACTACAACAACTACAGCAGATTACAGCCGCGTCATTTCTGTCGTGAATGCCGGCGCCACTGGACTGCTGGTGGGACCCTCCGAGATGTTCCCTTTGGTGGCGGTCGAAAATACACGAAACGCCGCAAGTTGTCTGAAAATAATTCCTTCAATGCCCCTGGTGTTACTGTTACTAGCATGGCAACTTCTGATCAATCATTTACTGATCATACTGATAACAATGCATTCCCTTTTGTCGATTTAAGATTTTTGCCGCCTCATTTGCCACCTCTCGAGTATGGCATCGGGTCGATTTTTAATGAGATCGAGAGAACCATTGAGCCGGCATTTGTCGGGTCATCGTTTGAGGCTCTAGATCTCTATAACGAGGGTGTGGGTCCCACATGGCAGTTGCCGGCGGATGTTTCACCGGCAGGGTACTGGGATGAGATTAATGATTTCGTCTAATAAATCTTTGGATTTGTGTATTAATTTCAAGCTAAATCAAAATTATGAGTCTCTCTTTTTGCTCATGATTTCAGTTCAAATTTAGAAGTTGGCCAAAACCAGCTTAGTTGAGAACTGATGATTTGGTCTGATATCTGAGGTTACCGTTTTTAATTGGTATTTCAGATGAGATATAAGATTTTAAGTAACTTTTATGGAAGATTTGTTTTTTTTTTCTTGCTTCTATTGTTGTATTTGGTGTTGTTATATTTATTTGATGTGGAGTCATGGTCCATCTGTAACATATAAATTAGTTGTGCTAATAAGACTACGCATTATTTTCTTGCTTCTGTTGTTGTATTTGGGGTTCTAATTTGTTACATTGATTTCATTTTTTCAATAAGACTACATACTTGTGTGGCAACAAATGTATATAAAAATAATGTTAGGGTATAAATTCAAAAAAACAAACAATAATAATTAAAATTAAATTAATAAATTATAGATGTATTATTGGAATTGTGATGTTATTACTTATTATTGTTAAGCGTATGGAATTGATAAGTTATCAAGATAATTATAAATTGTCATTTTTTTAGAAAAGAATAAAAAAAAATTGTCATAAAAGTGACCGATCAATATTTATCATTAGAATTGTTGATTTTAATTGGGTTGATCAAATAAGAAAAGAAGAGAGATCCTTAACTTTTCTGTGGAAAAAGTACCAATTAAGAAGGAATTTTTTCTTTTCTTGCTTTCACTCGGACAAAAGAGAGAGAGAGAGTGATAAATGGATGCCAAGTTTTTAAAAAAAAAGAGAGAGAGAAAGTGATGAGTGAAAAGAATCAAAAGATGCATACTGCAATACGCCAAGAGACCAACTAAAAAAAAAACAGAAATGTATGTAAAAAAATTGACAATTTCAGTTCAACCCTCAAACTTGTAGATATTATGAATTGATACAAAGTATTAAATAATGATAACAAATAGAAATAATTAGAACGTACTTATCAATTAATGAAGATTTCAAGCAAATATGTTGACAACTTGACATCAAATTTTGAGTTTTTCAAATTTAATTTTCAATAAGAAAATTATGCTTTGCATAGTCAACTTGTGTCATTAGAGGAATAATATATTCAACACATGACGTGCGAAATTGTAGTTCTTTCACACAGAATAGTTTCATGTCTAGCAAGGCAAAAACAGCATTAGCATTTAAAAAAAAATTACCAGAGAAAATTGAAAATATTAAAATGTAAAATAAAAATGACCATGACATCTTTAAATGTTGGATCTTAATCCTCTTCAAATATTTATTAACCTCTTTGAAAAAAGAAGAAGATAAACCCTTTAGTCAATATTTTTTTTTGAGAATTTTCATATTACCAGGTCCGCATATTATAGCTACGCAACCAGAAACAATAATATGCGGGAATACATATTTGAATTCAACATCGTTTGTTAACTGGTTGTGCAACTATAATCTACGGATCCGGTAAATATGGAAAATTTCAAAAAAAAGTGGCTAATCAGCTTATTTTTTTTTAAAAGAAGGTAAAAATAAAAAATTCTCAATTCTTGTTCTCAATTGACTGTCTATTCTGGTAATTCGCTTAACCCATGCATAATTCTTTTTGCATAACCCATGCAATCCTAAACAGCGATTACCACAATTTGCATATTCTTTTTTTTTTTTTGCTTGTCCTTTAGTTTCAGTGTTTTTGTGTTTTAGTTAAATAGTCGATTTGGTACCATTAGTCAGGTTTTGTACTGGTACGTACCAATACAGTAGTCCCTTTCTCTTAAATTGCGGTACAGTAATCCTTGCAGAAGAAATTAAAAACCTTTACCCTTTTTGTTTCTGTGTATAAGAAACCCAACCTAACAAAATGTAGATTTACAAAATGAAGCTGTTGTTATGACAGTTGCAAAGAGAAATAATTCACAGCTCACAAAAAAGAGCGTGGATCAGTTCACCAAAACTCATCGACCAAATAATTAACAAATTGAACTCAATATCACCCCAAAGAGAGAAGAGAAACTGACAACTATACAGGAGCACACAACAGCAATGTTGACAATGATACAGTGCTAATGGGGCTGCATCAGTGCCATACATTACCATCACCCATTATATATCAAATTATCAACAAAAAGATGTGTCTATTTTTTTAGATTAACAGAAGAATGGAAAAAAGAAAACTGCACGCCACCTTTACACATGAACTGGGAAGCCAAAATTCTGAAAAACCCTAATCTGGCCACCCCTTGCTGCCGTCACAATCACCAGACCCCACGCCGATTGTCTCAGCACCTCAACTGCACCGTTTGATACTGCACTTGGGGTCAGACAGACTGGACTACACCCAGTTGGTTGCAATTTCTCCTCTGGCCAGGTGGCACTACTGGACCTCTGTTCATTGATTTCAGACAGTGGGGCCGCCTTGTCAGTGACAGGCCAGGTGGCAGCGACTGTAACGTGACGGCAGTGGAAGTTCTCATAAGAATGGGTGATGTTGATCGGAGATGGTTTGGGTTTTGTGGGCTGAGGATTTTCTTCGTATCTCCAGATGTAGACATGGGAGTCCTCACTAGCACATATCACATATTTACCATTGGATGATATTGAGGCGGAGATCTGACTACTCGTGTTACGAAATCCTAAAACCCAAAAATGGAAAGAAAAAAAAAAAATTAGTTTTTGAGAATTCTCTGTTATATTTGTTCTTTGGATTTCTCTTATGATTATCAGGGTGGATTGCGTTTGCCTCATTAATTAGAGGTTAGTTAAGGATACTTTGTACCAATGTATTAAATTGGTTTTCCATTTTTCCTTATAAAGAATTCATTGGCAGTCTCTGTGATTTTTTTTTTAAATAAAAAAGCGGAACAGGGTGAGGAGGGAGCGAGAATACCTTTAAGTTTATGAACCAGTTCTGTACCATTGATTACACGAATTCTTGAATCAGCCGAAGTTATTAACGCTTCTGAGATGCTTCCTGGTACAAACTGTTATAAAATTCGTCAGCATATAAGTGATCAACAAACAAATATATTTAGATACTAGCAAAATCATACTTTGACAACTTGCATAATACCTGGAAGCCAGTAATTTTCTTCTGATTTGACTTCTTCCTCCTTCCATGTAGGTCAACTTGACTTTTGTAATGCAGTTTATTCTCTGATAACAGCAATTAAGTAAAAAAAAGGTCTTAATTGTTTCTGACTAGAACAGGACTAGTCTAGGTTGCTACAGATCAGCATTTTACTGTAATTGCAAACAGCACCCAGCCACAAAAACAAAAAATTCTTAAGTGTAAAATGAAGCTCATTAGGGATAAATGTAAAATTCTTAAGTCAGCATTGCCAATTAACAAAAAATTCTGGGTCTGAGATGCAAGTGTGAGAAACACACTGCATTTATTGCAAACATAGGCAGGCATCATGAAATAATAAAACCATTTATTATGTAATTATAGAAGATTAAATGCACCAGAGTTTATAAATCATACCCGATGTGTCGAACAAATGACAACCACCATTGTGTGATCCAACCAGTGCACCCTTCAAAACCGAACAATTGTGTCACAAAATAATCATATTTTTATTCACTTCCAATATCAAAACCAAGTAAAATTTTAAGTAGTACCTGTCCATCCGGGGTATAGCAAGCAGCAGTAACCATCTCATGAAGGTCATACCAGTCAACTATTTTTCGATCTCGGATGCTCCAAACCCTAACCTTTTCATCAAGTGATCCACTTATAAAATATCTGTCGTCAACTGGATTGAACTGGATGCAAGTCACTGTTCAAATAAGAAATATAAACAATATATAAGAGGAAATAAGTATTAAAAGACAACCAATTAGATAAGGGACAGAGTTGTCCTTGATCATCAAAAGCGTACTACAAAAAAAAGGTACTAAAACAGTACCTATTTTGTATCCAGTATTATTGCATACCAATTATTTGGTCATAGTGGCCCACTAAAGTTAAACTGAGGAAAAGTTGGGTTTAAAAGACTTGCCATAGTCACTATGTGAGAATGTTTTAAGGCAAGAACGGGTAGAGATGTCCCACAGCCTAACAGTCTTGTCCATTGAAGATGAAAGCAAGTACTGTGCATAAAATATAACACATATTAAGTGAAGAAATCAAATATAGTGCATGGAAAAATAAAGGTAACATATGCATTTGGAAATTAATAATAGCAGATATTGGTAAATTATCAGGTCGTGTTGAACCAGTACAGTACTTCCATGTACAACAGTTATGAAATCTTAGTTTGGACATGAGAAAAGGAAATAAATAAGTCAAATGTTGAGAAGAAATAAAGAAAGGAACTTTATCTCATAAAGTTACTAGGTAAAAGTTTTGATGTGGGAAAAGGAAATAAAACAGTCGAATATAAGAAAACTAATAGTACTGCAGAGGGTACAGAAAATAAAATGAGAACCTTTAAGTTGTTAATTTTCTGAATATAGTCCTGTAGGCAATATTCTTAAATATATAAAGTTCATTAGAAATAAAATGAGGAACTTTTAAGTCAGGCCAGAATCACACTATTTCCATTATTCAGGTTGTCCCTTCCAGTGGGTGTGGGGCCTACCTGTTAGTGACCTAAGTTAAGGACCAGCCCAAGGAAAAGAGGATTTGGACTTTGGATTCAAGACAAATCCGAAACTAAAGGTCGAAGGAATTGAAATTCATATTGGCCATGAGGGAAAAAAGAAACAATTCAAAATTAATTTTATTTAATATTTCCTATCTGGGGTACAACAGTCAGGAAAATTGGACGTAAGTTGCAACATTGATTGATAGCTTTCATTTGACTGCAACATGTACATGTGTGACAAAATTTAGTCAATCAAACTATGAAGGATGATTGATCCATATAAAAATTGATAACACATGTTTTAACTGTTAATTTGGTCATATAATATGTGAAGGCTAAGTCTTACACATTGTTTTCTATTCAGTCATGAACTGCGCAATAAGCTCGTGTAGTTGAAGGACATTAACTCTACTTTGCAAAGCAGCAAAATTCAAAGAAAACAAAATAAACAGACAAATTACCCCAGATTTAGACCATGATAAATCAAGCACGTCATCTCCATGTCCATGCAAAGAACAAACTGGTTTCTCTCCCAGCTGGAAAACCCGCTCTGGCATTACCACATGGTGAGAGCTAACCGACTTCCTACTACTCTGAACCTTCCCCCTCCTCTTTTTGTCCCCGGCACGCGGGCTCATATCCACACAGCTCAGACTGAGCCCAGTATCTGGTGACCCGTTACCAATTCCTGCCAGTTCCGGGTTGCTACCCGCATTCTTCTTCTCCAGTTCCACCACCTCCCACACATGGATAACCTTATCCTCACCTGCACTAGCCAGGTACTTTCCATCAAAGCTGAAACAAATGCTCCAAACCGCACCGCTATGGGCCTCTATCTCCTGGGTCATAAATACACCCGTGAACTCCTTGTAGGATTTGCCATATTGTCGGATCCGGATCCGCTCAGGTTCAACCCCACTTGAGCGGGGCCCAACATCCAGACCATCATCAGTAACTGAACTAAGCCTTCTCCCCCCTTTCTCTGCTGAAGTATCCTTAATTTTACCATTCTTGGTTTGCTTATGGTGGTACCCACCTGCCATGCTTTTCAATCCATTAAGCCAACCCTTTTTCTTCTTTGATCTGACCGGCGATTTTGTGTCCTCAGAGTTCGAATTGTAATTAGAGTTGCAGGGGCTGGAAACCAAAACCGGTTCAATGGTTCTAGAAAGTTCTGAATTGGTACCTTGCTGGCGCCGCATGAGCTCTTGTACAATTGGTGAACTGCTGAAACGCATTTCAAATTCTTCGACTGTATACTGTCTCCCAGTGCTGATTTCCTTTACTTTCTCCCAAGTGCCATCCTCTTTTACCTCTTTAATCACAAACTCCGACCCGGTATCCAAATTCCTGATCCGGCATTGCTCTTTAAACTCCTCCAAAGATTCAGATTGTAGGGACATTGGTACCTGAACAGGGTTCCCTTTGACATACCCTTCGGATTTGGATCGGAGGGTTGTAGAGGGTGACTGAAGGTGGTTACGAGGTTCCTCCAAAGAGACTGATCTTTTTGGAGGAGTAGCTGGAGGAGACGATGAGTCGGAGACAGAGGATGTACGTACTGCCGGAGGTGGGGGTGGAGGGAGTTCGGGCCCAAGACCCATGTTCTGGAGGAGTCGGCGACGTCGTTCCTCCACGGAGGAAGGTTCTGAGATCCATACCTCGTACGCAGCAGAGGGAGGCGGTGGAAGTGAGGGTGGAATGGCTGACGAGCGGCGACGACGGTGACTAGGGTTCCGATGGTGGTGATTTTCGGCAGTGGGATCGTCGTTGTCCGATGCGGAGGTGGAGGAGCAGGAGGAGGATAGTATCCGATCCAGAGACTCGTAGAACTGGTCGTCTTCTTCCTCTTCCTCTTGGTGGGTTCTCGTAGCCATTGATTGCAGGCTTGCAGCAATGGAAGAAGAGTTGTTCAGTTCTCACAGTTGCAATGGCATTGCAGAGCAAACAAACGCCGATCAGACTAAGAAGGAAAAATATGCGTTTATTAGTTGACAGCACTACTCGCTTTCTCTTTCAGAGATGTTTTCTGATGCCTTCGTCCCATTTGTAAGAATCCCTTTACACCTGGAATTAATTTCTCCTTTAAGAACATTGTGACTGACAGTGGGATCCACAGTAACTGTAAGACGTACTCCATGTTTTTTTAGAATAAATGAAAAAGGGTGGACCGGAGTGCATATCCTCTGAGATATCTCATATTTTGTGTGACCGACGTTTCGGGTTCCTATTCGGGGATAGCGCGGGGGCCAGTATTAGTTGAGCTTTGACATTCGTGCAGAATGTATTTGAACGGTTGAGATTTTCCAAATTTCACGCAAAATATGAGATATCTCAGAGGATGCGAATGCGTGGAACCAGGGGAGAGAGATTTAGTTAATTAATAACGAATTAATGAAGGGGAGAGGAGTGGGGAGGCTTTACTTGAGCTGCCGGCACGAATAATTACGTGACGGGCGTGTTTGCGCGTTACAAAAGGCGAAACGAGGAGTCCATATCCCTAAAGTAACCCAATTTTTGCTTTTTAATATGGACCGTCCGATCATAAATTTGGGCCAATCCAGGAAGATCGAACGGTCCGGATCAAAAATAAAAATTGAGTTACTTTAGGGGATTGAAGGCGAAACGAGAGGTGTTTAGTTTAGTCTTTACAAAGGAAGAGCAAATGGTCGGTGTACCAAAAACATAAAGAAGGAATGATTTCAAGACAAAAAGGAAAGAAATTATGAGAAGATTGCAAGGCAATGCGAGAACAATAACGGAATGCTGTTCAAGTGGGAACACTAATTGTTGCAAAAGGGACATGATGGAAAAAAAAATGCAAGAATAGTTTTCCATGTTTGTGATATTGTTGACATCTTTTCTAAACTTTTACTTGTTAAAATGATATTATATAGTTATGACCTGTATTATTTAAGAAATGACAATACATTTCATAAACACAATTAAAATTATTCATATCTGATTCTACAATATTTATATCTAGTACAGAAAGTATTTATCGTTTTTATTTTTATTTTTGAATGATAGTAAGAAAATTCAAGTTAAAGATTGTTAAATAAATAAAAGAGTGAGGCTGAGGTACTTTACAAAATACGGAACGGTCCGTGATATGAATTAATATTTTTGTTTATAAAGTTTAAATAGTCGATCCGAACCACTTAACATGATTTTTATATGAAAATTTAATTGAAGACTCAATTTTACATCATTTAAAAAAAATCACTTTTTTTAAATAGGTAAAAAATTCACATCGATGGTTCAAAATCTTTAAATCATGTGATTTTATTGTGTTTGTCATATATATATATTTTTAATTTAACGGATATTCTTTTTGTTATTTGAGTTCTTATTTGTGCACATCACAACCCATGTCTTTGATCATACAATTGTGGCTTCTTTGATTAGATCAATAAAACACTAAATTTATCAGTTAAATAAAAAGAATAATGGGGCTTTGGTAATATGCATATTACAGATCGACACTAGCTATGAATATATATCTCTAATTTTAAAGTCGAAACAATCAGTCTAAATCATTAAACATGTTCTCCGTATGAAATGTATTGGAAATCAAATTTTACAATTTTTTAGAATTTATTTATTTTTTCTTAAATTGATAGAAAATCACTGTTTTGAGAATTTGAGTGTTTTCGGATGATTCAAAATTTTAAATTAAAATGATTTTTACCTATCTAATTTTTTTGTAAAAATAATTAAAAAATATATATATATTTTTTGATTTTCAAATATATTTTCATATAACGATCATATTTAACAGTTCAGATTGATTGTTTAAAATTTAAAAATAAAGATCCATAGTACGGATTGATTAGTAATACGTAAATTATAATAGCCTGACTCTAAAAAGAAATACAAACATATTCACTAAAGAGTAAAGAGGAACCATTATAACATTTTCATTCTAGAAACTCATTAGAAATTATTATTTAGAAATATGTACTCTTAATTTCTAACCCCATTAAGAGCATCTCCATGACTCCATCTCAGAAACTCATTAAAAATTAAAAACAATAGAAAAAGAAAGAAAGAACAATTCTGATAGCGAATGAGATTAATTATTTTGTCCAGCGCAGTTTTAGAAGTCGATTTTTTATTAAGAAAATTTTCAAAATAATTACTAAATAAGAAATTCGCTCACATCTCTAACATTAAATTAGAAATTGCCTCGTAAAATAGAAAAAAAAAATGGGATAATTTCTGATGGAAATGCTCTTAATCCGGAAAAAAATTCTTTCATTTATTTACGGCGCCTGCATGAGGAATTCACTCATTACAACATAAAGCAAGGTACCGTGTTTCTGACTAATCATACAAAATTACTTTTATGTTTCTTACTGTTTGTTGTTCTTTTTTTTTTTTTTGTAAAAGCATGTTCTTTGTTGTTTATCAAGAAAACCTATAAATAATAAAATATTAACATTGGCCGAGTGTCCAGCACGTTCTGCTACTATGGTTAAGTCAAAGCCTTTTTTTTTTTATTGCAAGTGGTGCTGTTTTATTGAAAGAGATAATTTAGTTTTGTATTTATCAAAACTTTTATATTATAATTTTTTTCTATCAAAACTTTGTTTATAAAATAAATCTGCGTCTGAACTCAAAATCTCTCATATTAATTACTCCGTATCTTGATTTAATCAAACTAAGTAGAGCATTTGCATCCCAGCAATTTAAATGAGTTTCTAAATAACTGTTAACTACTTTTTAGAAATTAAGATCTTAAAAGTTTCTAAACTCTACATCCCTGAAATTAATTTTAGAGTATTCATTAAGCCACGTCAGCAATAAATTAAAAAAGAAAAATAATTTGAGCCAGTCATTTGGCTAGTGTGGAGTTTATAAACAGTTTCTTAATTAATAAGAAACTTTCTTGCATAGTTTCTAAATAAAAAACTCTCCCACATCTCTAAAAAAAACTTCCATATCATATTAGAAACTATAATAATATCAGAAATGTAGATGCTCTATAATATATGAATTTTTTTAAAATTACTAGTCTACCCCTTATAAAATCCTTAATTTAAAATTAATCAGATTGATTGTTGCTAACATCTCTATTTAATTTAGAAATTAGTCTTAATTTTATTATCAGTTTTGCTTCTTCTTTTTTGTTTTTTGGATGGTTTGAAATTCGTACGAGTTAATATTAAGATAAAATACTATTAAAATACCTTTTTTTTTTTGTTTTTTGAATGGTTTATTATTAAGATAAAATACTATTAAATAATCTCTTCACTTTTTGTGTGCCAGGAGTTATGATTTGGCACAAAAGGTGGAGACAATATAATTAGGTATGAGACTTACGCTTACTAAATGCATCATTAATTGACGCTAATTACCTCACACGCTACTGACTTTGCTTAAAGAAATATTAAATAAATAAATATACAACCACGACCCACATGGGGGTTGATATTTTGAGGTATAATAATTTTTCATGTACCAACTCGATGGTGATTAGTATAATTAATTAAACTACATAACTTTTTTTATTTCGTAGATCTTGATGAAAGTCAACTAGTAATATTTTGTTTAACAGCATATTGTCAATCCATTTTAAGAACACTCTGGCTTATGGGAAGAGAAGTTTTAATTTGGATTAAATTTCATAACTATTGTGATGATGAAAAATAGATTATATATATAATCTCGATTAGTACCTAACGTAATTTATGTTATTGATACGTTCCATCTCGGAGAGAGTAGGTCGTATGAGGTTTGGACTTTGGCTGAGCTTGTCCTGTCGCGGGGTGACAGGCCGAGATGTGGATCGAGTTTGGAACTCGAGGAGGTTTGGAGATATTCGGACTCTAACCTGTGCGATATCTCTCTTGTTCAAAATTTTGACCGCTGTTTAGTGGGCCTTCTTGCCTTATATAGGCTGTCCATAACCGCTATGCCGCGCGGTTATGGGAGACTGTGCTGTTATGCAAACCATATCAGCAGTTATCCTGCGCAGAGGCGGTGCAACTGTGCAAGCCAGTTTCGAGCTGAGCCTCGTGAGGCTTTATGAGGTTTTTTGTTGGGCCTTGCTTGGATGGATCAATATGAAAAGCGTGTTTCGGGCTGAGTCTCGTGAGGCTTTATGAAGCTTTTTGTTGGGCCTTGCTCGGTTTGTTGAGGGTATTGGGAACATGGCCCTATCAGTTATGAATTTGGTTGGCGTGTTTTACTATGATAGATTTATAGTATAACGACTTGCAGTGCTATGACTACAAAAATATATTGTATAGGCTTCAAACAACATATTTAAACTGTTAAAACCGATCTATCTTACCAGTAATGTGTTTACATATAAAATTTAGAAACTTTTGAATCTATTTAGTATAAAGTCAACCGATCAAAAATGATGAAAAATAAATGTATTAAGTTAATTTATAAATTATCATTTTGGACCGTTTGATTTTATACTAAATGAAATCGAAAATTTATAAATTTTGCATATAAATACATCACTCGTGAAGTAGATCGGTTTCAGTGAATTAGATTCGTTGTTTGAAGCCATTCAGATAAATTTCGAAACAATAACAAGTGACAACTTCTGCTATCAATAATACGCTAGGCACACTCTTTGAGAACGGAGTAGGTCTAATGCCCATCGGACCTTCTTTTGGGTTCAATGAGCTCTAAAACCGTCCGATCCGCTTTTAGATCTGTGCGCACGAAAATTGAAGCAGAAGCACACGAACTTTAAAATGGAGCACGCACATCTTGAATCAAATAGTGATTGAATCCATCGAACCAAAGTAAGTCCGATGGGCATCAGACCTACTCTCAAGTCACACTCTTTATATTATTATTATTGAGAAATGGGAGGTAGCACAGTTAGTTAGGAAAAAAGTTCTAAGATTGTTGGTTATTCAAATGTCGAGAGTTTGATTCCCCTCACGACTTCACAGCTTCTGCGATGATTTTCAAAAAATATATTATTATTATTATTATGATCATTCAGTGACATTAAATAGTTTGACTAGTCAACATTTTATTTTGATTAATCAAGTTGTAGCGGTAAATTAATTGGATGGTGGTCCACCATGTAAACTTTTTTTAGCCAAAAAGGTACACAAGCTATACCAAGATCCATAAATGAAACCCTTGATTAACCTCTTGGCATCTAGATTTGGCAATTTACCATTATATTCCTAATTCCTTATATAAAGAGCCAGAGATTAGACAGTGACAGGCCTTAGGATGTAAAATTTGAATCCTCTGCGTTACCTTACCGTTTCAATTTCAATCAGACCGTCTGATTAACGCACATAACCCTTTAAGGTTCGTGCTAACATGTTACGAATGGACCGGATTCAAACTCAACATTTGAGTTACCTGAGGTGATATGAATTCTTACGATGTATCCGTTTTATTGTATACATCATCTAATATATAAAGGATTTACGGTGCTTGTGGTAAATTCTGAAGGCTGATATGAATTCTTTGATTTGATGAGTTCAAATGAAAAAAAAAAGTTGTGAAAACAGTGCGCAAACAGAGCACTTGCCTCTGTCCTCTAAAGTAACTCAAAGTTTGAGTATGAATCCGGACCGTCCAGAATCTGTATCCGATAAATTCCAATTTAAGTTAAATTGGTCCGGATTTTAATCGAAGTCTGAATTCAAACTCAAATTTTAAGTTACTTTAGGAGATCTGGACTCCTGGATAGGACGAATCCATATCCTCTGAGTTAACATAATATTTGAGATTGAATTTGTACCGTCTAATCAGAATTCGGTCCATTCCGGTCCAAGACGGAATGCACAAACTCTTTTAATATTCATGCCAAAGCAAATCAGACAATCTGAATCCAAACTTAAATATTTTGTTACATTAGATGATACGAATTCGGACATAACAGAGTGAACAATAGACACTTGGCCGAATGCCCCAACTTTCTCTATTCACGGTGTTTTCTTTTTTGAATGAGAGGTTTGGAGTTCAAGCTACCCAACACTCATTTCAAACTCTGTTATTACTGCAAACTCTTTTAATATTCATGCCAAAGCAAATCAGACAATCTGAATCCAAACTTAAATATTTTGTTACATTAGATGATACGAATTCGAACATGACAGAGTGAACAATAGACACCTGGCTGAATGCCTGAACACCAGCTTTCTCTATTCACGGTGTTTTCTTTTTTGAATGAGAGGTTTGGGGTTCAAGCTACCCAACACTCATTTCAAACTTTATTATTACTGCAAAGGATTTTGCTTATCTGGTTTTCAAATCCATAATCTTTTAAATCAGAGAACATGTGTCTTTACCATTAGATCAAAGGCTGATTCTTTGTTATTTGTGTTTTCTTGGTACACTTCCATAGGAACTGATATTTATCTCTTTAGACTGGGTAAAAGGAATTTGTATCCTCTGCATTTAACTCAAAAGATAATTTTTTAAGTTAATGAATTTCGACCATCCGATCTGTCTTAAGATTCGTGCGAATTAGATCCGCACGAATATTGAAAATTCTCCTAAGTTATAGTCAGAAGCCGGATTGGCTCCGTTTAAAATCAAACAGTTCAGATTCATTAACTCAAAAGATTCCTTTTTGAGTTAATGCAGAGGATACGCGTTCGGGTAAAATATGAGAGAGACATCTCTGACAATCAAGAACCCTTTTTTTTTATTAGTAAGTTTGAGAAAAAGAAAATCCACCAATATCAAGAGATTATTTGTATTTTACGTAGGGAGGTACCAGAAAAGTGTATGCTAAAATCCTGTTTGCCGTGCCAGTGAAGGTCCGATGTTAACAATTTTAAATAATACTACTATTCCAAATCATTTGTCGACCGTCTAAGGTTTGGAATTAACTTGTAGCTAACATGTGTCGGCGTTTGTATATATGTGGTACCATCGCATCAAGTGGTACTAGCAAAGCAAAGCACCAAACAAAAGAAAGGGGGCCGTCAATTTGAAAGAAAGCAAAGGTTCCAATAGGGACCATCACCTGTTATATTATTACACTTTGCTTCCTGCTCACAATTTTTATTTTCAGAATTTTTAACCCAAGATTTTTTTTTTTGTTTAAAGGAGCAAGATGTACATGTTGATTTTGAATTGTGAATTTTTGTAAAAAAAAATGGTGGAATTTTACGTATAACCCTCAAAAACTTCAAAATTACGTATTCCTCTCTAAACTTCGAATTACATAATTCTCTCTATAAACATCAAAAACTCACAAATTTATCTATTTTTATTGTCTTTTATATTAAAAATCATTTTAAATTTATAAAATATCCACTTTATCATTTATGAAAAGTATAAAACGCTCATCAGACTTACATTTGAATCTGATGAATTCTTCTACCGTCCGATCCGCTTTAGATAAAGATGCAATTAAAATTCTGTGCTTAAAAGTTGGTTCTCTTTTCAAAATTCTAGAAACCTGCATTTTTAAGTACATTTCAAATGTGCTTAATTTTACTTTTGATGGCTCCTAATTAGAAAGTAATAATGCAAAATTGTAAATTTACTTTATATAGAATTGTCTTACATACAAAATAGAAAACAACTATGACTGTCATAAAACCAGGGTTCTAAATAACGCGCTATAGCGGCGCTATAGTGTTTTCGAACCATAAAAGCTATGACGCTATTCGCACTATAGCGGCGCAATATGACAACTGCGTTGTTTTTTTAGTCATAGTGCCCTATTTAAACCTTTGATCATAACAGTAACATCAATATATAATACAATCACTACCATGAATAGCTTTTTTATCCTATAGTTGTATGATGTACACTATGATGTGTTATTCTCAGTTTAATCTAACGTGACAATACACAAAAGTACTACACAATAAAAGTAACAGTACTTGCATAATTTGTACGGTATCTTATTTAACTTAAATATGTTTCTTTTAATATTTGATTAAAAGTTCATGAATCCACAAATTTTACTAAAAATAATTTTAGCATACATACAATTTTTTTTATAGTAATCCGCTTGATATTTTGAAAAATATTAGATAGGGTGCATATTAAACTTCAATTAATTTAGAATGTGATTAATTGTTCAAAAGTCATAAATGTTCATCTTAATAAAAATTGTTTGATGGAAGACTAAATTTAAAGACATATATAAAATAAAGACAGATCTATTTTAAATAAATTTGAATAATATTTTTCAAATATCATTTATAAATGTACATAAAAATTAGAGTGTTATTGTGTCTGACAAGTTTTGTAATGACATCAAAATTTATTGGTGTTTGGTCACTTATTGTCAATGCATGGTGATGATATTTTTTGAGTTGTATTAGTAAATATTTACTGATATTTTGGTTTAATATCTCAATTTTTAAAGTTCAAACGGCCTATCTAAACAGCTTAACATGATCTACATATTTAAACCTTGTTGAAAATTAAAAATTACATTTTTTAATATTTCTATCATTTTTATGAATAGAGAGTAATTTTAGTTTACATCGATGGTTTTTTCCTATAAAAAGTCAGCAAAAAATCTAAAAAAATATATACAAATTTTGATTTCCAATTTTTTTTTATATGTTAATATTGGACTACTCGAATTGACCCGACATTTTTATTAATATCCAAAGTTTAATACAAATTATTAATTATGTCCAGAATTCGATTCAATATCGAAAAATGCCCAAGCCAGCCAGAAAATGGCCGGCTTAGGTACCAGAGTAAACCGGCCATTTTCTGGCCGGCTTACTCCATTTTTTTTTTTTATTAAGAGAGAGACACTATGAAGATCAAAATATTGAAATCTAATTCTGAAAATTTGAAATTTTTGTTTAAATTATTTGTTATATTACTTCTTTTGATGTATAATTAGCATATTTATACTAAAATACGATAGATTAATTAAAATTATATTGAATAACACTAAATTATGTTAAATTACGCTAAATTACATTAAATTACGCTAAAATATGGTAAATTACGCTAAATTACAAATGAATAGGGACGATATCTTCATTGAAAAGGCGAAAAAACGACGATGAAACTTCAAACGGTCATAAAACGGCGCTCGAGTGTCCGATTTCAGCAAATGACCACTTTTCGGAAAGCTTGCGAAAATGCACATGCGTCCGTGCCTGCTTTGCTAGATTCGAAATTCAGAATCGCCAAAAAACAAAGAGAAGAGCCTCAAAACTTGAGTTGAAGTTTCCGATTAAGATTTTCATTTCTATCATTCAATCCAAGTAGCTCAGTAAATTAGTTACATAATGAACTTGCAGATTACCAATTTTTACTATTTTTGGAATTTTTTACTATTTTTTATGATTCATGAAAGATGAGCAAAATCAGTCTACTATAACGAATTTTGTGTAGTTTTGTGTTTTTTTTACCGTATTTCAGCATAATTAGCGAAGTTATTGTAATTTAACGTAATTTAGTATAATTGAACATAATTTATTGTAATATAGTGTAATTCAACATAATTTCAAGTAATCTAGCGTATTTTAGTATAAATATTATACATCAAAAGAAGTAATATAACAAATAATTTAAACAAAAATTTCAAATTTTCAGAGTTAGGTTTCAATATTTTGATTTTCATAGTGTCTCTCTCTAAAATAAATAAATAAAAAAAATGGAGTAAGCCAGCCAGAAAATGGCCGGTTTACCTAAGCCGGCCATTTTCTGGCCGGCTTGGATATTTTTAGCAAAAGTTTGGGAATGTGGGCATAATTAATAATTTGTATTAAACTTTGGATATTAATATAAATGTCGGCGAATTGACTGTTTACGCTCTGAGAAATTAAAATAAGAAATCTAGGTACTAATACATTTTTACTTTGCAAAACACATTAACATTAACATGACTTCATTTCTTTTCTGTTATATATATATATATATCTTATTTTTTCCGTCCTGTATAATTTCATTTTGGACTTGTCAGCTAATTTCAGCGAGATATAATTTCACAACTTTACAAAATTAAAGATATGATATATGTATAAATTTGAATTTATACATAATTTATATATATAGATGGGCTGTGGTGAGTTACGAAGATCAAAGTGGTATGACCAAGGTCTTGGTACTATCAATTCGTTATTGCGATTTTCAAACTCCAAATAGTCGATCTGAAGTGTTCAACGTGTTCTCCGTATTAAAATGTACTTGGAGACCAAATTTTATATTTTTTGAATTTTTTTTACTATTTTTATGGATTTTTTGAAAATCACTGTTTTTTAGATTTTATTTATTTATTTTCTTCCTTCTATATAATATTAATTTTAATTGAATTTAATATCAGCTTTTGTAAATCGTAGTATTTTCTTCACACAAATATTGCTAGGCTGCAACCCATGTGCACTGCATACTGTTTATAAAAAAAGAATTCAGTACAGGTCTGAGGTGAAGGAGAATATTGACAATTAATTATTCGAGATTATTCTAGGCATTCAATAATTTTCATTGTTTAAAAAATTGGTGCAAATCCATTTATATGAAATAGCTTATAATTTGAAAATTCAACAATTAATTATAATACAATTAATTATAATTCAACACTTTGAGGTAATTTTACACACAACTTTATTCGGAAATAAATCTGCTGTTATTCCAAAGGGATAACATGATCCTGTTATTCCAATTTCAGCCATTGATCTTTATCGAAATTCGGGTACGAAAATTTTTCTTGAGATTCGCACATGAAAAAGTTTGAACGATTGGGATAGACATAACAGGATCCTATGATCCCTTTGGAATAACAACAGATTTATATCCACTTTATTCAAGATCTCAGAAAAAGAAATTTGTAAAAAATGATTTAGTACAGTAGTTTTTGTTGAATATGAAACTTCAGGTTAGATTTTTTATTTGGAGAAATCATATCAAAAAATGAATTCAGAAAAAGGGGAGTTAAAGAACAGACAAGTTCGTTTAGAATAGAATAATTATCATTTAATTTGTACTTTTAAACTGTCCAAAACAAGAGAAATTTTAACTGAGATTAAAAGAAAAGGCCAATAGCCAATCATAGTCAGCCAAAATTTCCTTAACACTTCAAAATTAATTTTAAGTACATAAATAATAAATGAATTAACCTCTCCTCTCTCCCACCCAATTTTTTTATTTTTTTATAGGCTGCAGGTAATTTGGGATATCTCTCATTGTCCTTGCAATAATCATAAATTAATTACTATATTGCTCTAGACCCATTTTGAATCTTCTTGCTGGCTGTCAGTCAGGGCCCACGCCTCATACTGGTCCCACCAGTTCTGTCTAGTGGTGAAAATATAAATTAATTTACTATAAAATCTAAACGGTAAAAAATTGATGAAAATATACATATTAAAATTAACTTATAAATTTTATTTTTTTTACTACTTCATTTTATACTCAATTAATTCGAAAATTTATATATTTAACATGTAAATACTCAACTCGTGAAGTAGATTGAGTTCAACGATTTGAATTCATCATTTAAAGTTATTATGATAGATTTTAGAGTTAAGCTCATTATTTTTTTGATGAGCTTAAGAACATTTCTACTCTTATTAGTATATTACTAATATTGATACTAATGATTGAATGCAAAATTAGATTTTTCATCATCCTTAAATTTAAAAATAAAATAAGTTACTTGGACCCAACAATGTTACGAAGCTTTGTTGGATAAACATGTGATGAAGCCTGTTTTTCCATCTTAATGTAAATAAAGTACAAATTTTAAAATTTTAAAACTACTTACAAAAAATATCAACTCAACCAAGAGGGTTAAATGTTCAATTTTATTCAAAAGTAACCCGAGAAAGGGAATGCTGATATTTTTACATGCCAACAAATCCTTGGATCAAACCAACGCACCAAATGAATTAACCTTTCAACATCACTGGCACCTCAAGCCCTCTACCCTTTCCTTTTATTTATTGCTAATCTACACCAAACACAGAAAAGAAAACAGAACAAGCTCAATCAACCCTCTACAATTTCACCACCCTCAGATGAGGCCAGTACAAGGTCGGCCTCGGGTATTTCCGACCCGATGGTACCGTCCAATGCATTCGGCCTTCCAAGAGCCCTCAATGCCAGGTGGGCCGCCTTCTGTCCGGATATCATCATTGCTCCAAATGTGGGTCCCTGAATTTTAAGCGCCACAATCAGTCAATCTATCACAAAATGAATTTTGTTTGTTCGATGAAATTTAGCACATTTGCTGGTCTCAAATTATCTTTTATCATGCAATGTATTGTCTATCTAATAATGTAAGTTGCATGGCTAATTTACAAACTAAATAACCCGTCATTTTTTTTTGGTCATAACTGTTGTGGAAGCTCATAACGATCAGATTTACTTGCCCGCTTATTTAAATGTAAAAATAAGATTGTTCCTACATAAGTACATATACATGTTCAGCAAAAATTAAAAAAAAGAAAAGAAAAAAGTAACAAAATTAATACCATTCTGGGAGCACCGTCAATCTCGGCGACTTCCATACCAGTAACGATCATTCCTGGTACAACCTCCCTGGTCAACCTAACAATAGCATCCTCAGCTGTGTTCATGTCAAGCGCCTTCATCCCTGGTACGCTGTCAATCATACCAATGTCCTTCAACCGCTTCACACCAGTGGCACCGAATGGGCCGTCATGACCGCAAGAGCTAACAACCACCTTGGACTCCATCACATTCGGGTCCATGCACGACTGTGTGTTGTGGTTCATGGAGACCAGAGCCCAATTTGTTACCACACCCGCCACACGGTTTTCCTTCACTATCAAATCCTCGACTGCCGTTGCGTTGAACAGCTTCACATTGGGCCGGGCAAGCAACCTAGAATGATGGGCTATTGTTAGTTCTATTTCTTCCATCTTTTTGGGTCTTTTATTTTCATTTTAGACTTTAAGTATGTGTCTATCCAAATGCAAGTGTTAAATTGGTTGTCGTCAAACATGATAACAGCATATTTTCATTAATTGAGGCAGAAAATTATGATAGTTTTCTAAAAATTGAAACATTTCCAGTGCAACTATTGTTCAATTCGTATTGAGCAAACACTAAAAAAATTGATAGTCCCCTGTTCTCTCTCTGCTTTATATATTTATTTATGTTACTAAACGTGGCTAAAAATTAATCATGTGAAGTTATTGGAGCAATATATATGTTGCCAATATAACCTGCTCATGATGGTAGAAGTGAAGAGAGCAGCATGTTTGATGACGACGTAGTTGTCTTGCTCGTCATATGGCACGCCGATCTCATCAAGAAATACATGTGCTGGCTTGCGCACCACCATAGCCGAGAACAGTTGACCGCCAAGCCAGGCCCCACCTCCAGGGGAAACCGACTGCTCGATTATCGCAATATTGATCGACGGGTCCTTTGACAACTCGTAGGCACATGACAAGCCAGCAGAACCGGCTCCGACGATGACCACATCGGTGTCTGCATATGTGATCATGTCAGTCATGTAGCGCCGCGTCATTTCACGGGACACGATTGACTCCTTGATCGGGTCAAATTTGAAGGAGCTGAGGTTGTATTTTGGGGTGGAGAGAGAGGCAGAGACTGAGGTTCTCTGCACATATGCACGGAATGGGGATACAAGGCGGTGGTTTTGGATAGGCTTGGTTGAATTGGAGAGGAGGGAGGAAGTAGTCATGGCTGCCATGATTTTGGGTTTCTTTGAAGGACTTTATTTAAGATAAATTTAGAGATTTAAGGGATGAATTGGAAGGGGAAAGAGTGTATGGGTATAAGAAGAGTTCTGAGAAGAAATATCTCAAGCAAGGAGCAAGTGGAGGCAGGAGGAGGATAGCAAGTGTGAGGTGGTGAGGTGTGTGGAGGTTCTGGAGATTTCTTTGGATTTTTTTTTTAAAAACGTAATTAAAATAATTAATTTTAAAAAAACAACTCGATTATCTCGTTTTTTAGAAAAACTATAAAAACCGATCTGGCAATTATGTATGAACGTTTTTTTTTCTATACCGAATTGCTAATTCGGTATAGGCCTTTTTCACAATTTTCGCTGCTTTTTCTGTAACTTTGTGTGTAACTCCTTGTAAACCGAATTGCCAATTCAGTTTAGAGGCATTTTTAGTCTATACCGAATTGGCAATTTGGTCTAGAGGCCCTTTTTTTTTTTTTAAGAGACACTAAGAAGAGCAAAATAAAGAAATCTAACACTGAAAATTTGAATTTTTTAATTTAAATTATTTGATAGATTATTTTTTTTGATATATAATCAACATATTTATACTAAATTACATTAAATTACTTGAAATTATGTTGAATTACACTATATTAAGTTAAATTATACTAAATTACATTACATTACGCAAATATGGTAAATTACGCTAAATTACATATGAATAGGGACGATATCTTCACTGAAAAGGCGAAAAACGACGGCGAAACTTCAAACGGTCATAAAACGGCGCTCGAGTGTCCGATTTCAGCAAATGACCACTTTTCGGAAAGCTTGCGAAAATACGCATGCATTAGTAACCACTATGTCATTTTCTGAAATTCAAAATTGCCAAAAAACAAAGGGAAGAGCCTCAAAACTTGAGTTGAAGTTTCCGATTAAGATTTTCATTTCTATTATTCAATCTAAGTAGCTCAGTAAATTAGTTACATAATGAACTTGTAGAATACCAATTTTTACTATTTTTGGAATTTTTTACTATTTTTTATGATTCATGAAAGATGACACAAAATCAGTCTACTTCAGCGTAATTTACCGTATTTCAGCATAATTAGCGAAATTATTGTAATTTAGCGTAATTTAGTGTAATTCAACATAATTATTGTAATATAGTGTAATTCAACAAAATTTCAAGTAATTTAGTGTATTTTAGTATAAATATGCTAATTATAAATCAAAAGAATTAATCTAACAAATAATTTAAATAAAAAATTCAAATTTTCAGTGTTAGATTTCTTTATTTTGCTCTTTTTAGTGTCTCTAAAAAAAAAAAAAAAAAGCCTCTATACCGAATTGGCAATTCGGTCTGGGCTAAAATACTTCTAAACCGAATTGGCAATTCGGTGTACAAGAAGTTACACACAAAGTTACAAGGAAAGCAGCGGAAATTGTGAAAAAGGCCTATAATGAATTGGCAATTCGGTATAGAGAAAAAAAAAACTTTCATACCGAATTGCCAGTTCAGTTTTTATGATTTTTCTAAAAAATGAGGTAATCAATTTGTTTTTTAAAATTAATTATTTTAATTACGTTTTTAAAAAAAAAATCCGATTTCTTAGTGTGAAAAGATATATTTTTTTTTTTTTGTGGATATCTATTTTATCTTTTATATAATATAATTTTGGATGGAGGTGTTACTGGAGCGCTTTGTCCCGATATTTTTTTCTGTCTTCGTTTCTCTCTTGAAGGCTCTTCAATTCTTCTCTCCTTGAGCTGTCCGCCCCATCTCCTCTCCTCTCCTCTCCTCTCCTTCAATCCGGACCTCCCCTCCTCTACCAGCGAGCTCTCTACGGTTTCCACGAAGCTTCCGATCAGCGATACCCTTCCAACCTTTCCGATCTCCAACGCCGCCTCCGCCGCTTTGTCGACCTCATCTGCCATCGAGCACTTCGTTCGTTCTCTTCAAGCTGAGCTCTTCTCTCGGCGCGCTCTCTTCCCTCCCTGTTGTCTGACACATCTCCGCAGATCCCAACCTCCGCCTCCGCTCCACTGGCGCCTCCGAGCTCGCCTTCACTCACCTCCGCCACAGCCGGTACCCTCTTTCTCTCTCTATACTAAAAAAAGGTTCCAACTTAGGTTCTGATAGTTCTTAGGATTTGTACTCCTAATATGCCAGATTTTTTGATGACATAAACACAATTAGGTTGCTTATCAATAATTTAATTAAGGAATTTGCTTGGAGAAGTCCTTGAATCACTCTATTTTCAGGAGCTGCAATCCTTAGCAACAACTTGAAACAACTTTGTCACAGGTCACAAGCAAGTGATTGCAAGGCAGAATATTATTTAATCTTCTAATTTCAGTCTTTAGAGTAAAAAACTATGCATCAATGCTCTTTGTCTACAATAAGTTTAAGAATTGTTCATATTTTTGGGCAAGCAGAATTCGGAGTTTGAGAAAGAATAAGCAACAGTGTCAGTGCATTTAACAACCAGTAATAACTCAGTTTTAATAATATTCATAAGCAACAGTTTCGGTGTGTTTAAGTAAAAATTTTAATGGGTAATTAGCATTCTTTGTTGCGGGCTCCCTTCGTTGGGATATCGCTCTCTCTCCGGACCTCTCTTTTCCCTTGCACTAAGAAAAGAAAACAAAGGGGTTATTCTCTCTCTCAAAAATGCAAACACTACGCTAACCTATACTCCTTCTCTTCTTCCAATTCCAGTCTTTATTCCGGCAACCAGCTCGAGCTCCTCCCTCATGGCCACCGCCAACTACAATCACAATAGCAAGTCTCTAAACCCTACCAAAACCCTCGGCCTCTCTTTTGCGGAGGCTTCTTTCTCTATGAGGAGGAAGATTCGGAAGCCCATCTGTGTTGAGGCATCATTCTCCACACAAAGACAAGGCATCTGGTCTATCAGGTTTCAAATTATCAATCATCTCCCCTCCCTCTTTTTTTTTTTGGATTAATTTCCAATAATTATCTTCTCTTCCAATTTCGAATTCCGTCCTCTTCTAAATTCATTACTCATTTTGGGTTCCTCTCCGCATTTCCTTCTCTAATTAGTACTTTCAGTTCCAAAGAAATCTCAAATCTCAAGTTTCATCTGCATGCTGTTTTTTCCCTTCCTCATCTGTTGAACTTATTTTCCATCAATTGGGGCTCAACTTTCGACAGTGCAATTGCAAAATCCTGTGTGATTTTTCTAATTTGTTGCAATATATGACCTGACAATTCTTTTTGCATTGGATGGGTTTATTTGATGCTTGACCTTGATTTTAGAGGGGTTTGTGACAGTTCAGTTATTCTATTAGGGCTTTGACCTAAGCCTTAAATTGTGCACGAATTCATTTCTGTGAACAATTGAAGGTCCAAACATGAATTTCTAAAAGTACTACTTTAGATAGGTTTTTAATGTGAGTATTAAAAAGAGCATTTGTGGGTTCATGTAGATTTGACGGGAACTCAGAATTTATTGCTTAGGTGGTGATAGCTAATGGCTTCAAGGCTGCTTACGCAATAGAAGACGGAGCTGAAGGACCATGAGGCTGCCAGGGAATTTATTTAACCTGTGTTTTGAACATCATTTCAATGAGACCTCATTTCTTTGTCAACTAAGATGGTTTGGTATATAAAAATTATACATACTCCTGCAATCTATCAAGGAGTTATCTATGTTTCTGTAAGTACTAAGCATCTGATAGGCACCCTGAAGACATGCTACTAAATACTAATATATCATGTTACATTTTTCCCTTTTATCTTTCAAATGACTGAAGTGCCCTTCTGTGGTCTTCATCTTTATTGAGATGGGTTAATAAAAATCTGAGAACTGGCATGTCGCATTCAATTATAGTGAAATCATATTATCAAGAAAAACTGCTACTTCCCCATCTTCTCAGTTTCACCTTCGTAGCACAACACAGTTATAAGAATTGTGTAGGCTCACAAGTTGATTATTTGCAAATCTTTTTATTCTCAAAGTGAAGTCCTGGGTTCTAATTCCAGCAATAGAACAGAAAATAAAGAAAGAGAGAAAGAAAAGGATAAAAGGGGGCAGAGAAAGAGAAGAGAAGAAGGAAGAGGAGCAGGGAGAGGTATGGTGGCGGTCGGCTTCTCCTTCACTGGAAATTTGGTGAGGTACGGTGGCGGTCGACTTCTCCTTGCGCTGGAAATTTCTAACTTCGGTAACCTTATTTTGGGTTTAGACTGATTAATACTCAGCAAGGATTTGTTGGTGTTTGCTGATATGATTTGTGTTGCTTCACTGTTATGGTGCTATGATTAATTCCTACCAAAACCCCAAACTCTCAAATGAAGCAACACAAATCATATCAACAGAATTTGTTGCCGAGCTGGTGACAGCTAATGGCTTGAAGGCTGCTTATGCAATAGAAGATGGAGCTGAAGGACCATGAGGCTGGCAGGTAATGTTTTTAACCTGTGTTTTCAATCGAGTTAAAACTCCACTAAAACAATTAATAAAAATGATGACAAACAGTTTATTTTGATGTATACATTTTAATTTATTATTTTTTCCACTACATTACTTAATTTTATCATATTGTTCTTCCACAACATTGTAATCAGCTGACACAGAGAAGTTCGTAGGTGTCGTTCGCTCTAAAAAATTCGCTCTCACACTCTCTTTTCTCCATCTCGCGCGACAGAATTCTGCCGCGATTTCCACTATCCTTAACGCTCTCAGTTCTCTCCATACCAAGATTTTCGACTACTGCCAGCTCCAAGTAAGATTTCGAACTGCTTTCACTTACTTTTTTCTGCTTCTATAGATTTTTTTTTTCCTACTAATGCTGCTCAGAAATACTTGATTTTAGGTTATAGAAAGGTGGATGAGGAAGATCTCGAAGCAATAGCAGCGAAGGAGTATAAAGGTTCTTAGGTACGAGACCTTAGTGGCCGCCACTCAAAAACTTCAGCCTGAAGAATAAGCTCGGCAAAGGTGGATTCGGTCCAGTATTCATGGTAACTTAATTAATTCATCTACAATTAGATCGCATGAAAACAATTTGAGACTGTTTTAAATTGAAATTTTTGTTGAATTTAGGGGCAATTGCTGGATGGAAGGGAGGTGGCGGTGAAGAAGTTCGGGCCGCATCGAAGCTATTTTCATGTTTCTCTTGCAAAGACTGCGTGTTTGGGTAATAATCAAGCACCAAATTGCATTGAGGATAGTTATAACTTTTTTTGCAATTACTCAATTTCTGGATTTTGCACGCACAAAAAAATTTATCTTCTTCCTATAGTAAGATATGGAACAAATTCTTTTAAGTTCGGCCTTTGTTCTCTTGGATCAAACCACTGTGTTTATATACACTTGAGAGTAGGTCCGATGGGCATATATACACTTGAGAGTAGGTCTGATGGGTTTAATCACCGTTGATTTGCTTTAAGATTCGTGCGAAACGCTTTAGTCCGATGGGCATCGGACCTACTCTGGTTCGATGAGTTTAATCACTGTCGATTTGCTTTAAGATTCGTGTGAAATGCTTTAAACTTTGTGTCTGTTTCAATTTCGTGCGCTCAAATCTTAAATTAGATCAGACGGTCATCATGCTCGTTGAACCTAAAAGTAGGTCCGATGGGCATCGGACCTACTCCGTTCTCGTTTATATATATATTAATTCTTGATGGAGGGTTCGTTGTTCTATATTTGGGTTCACTGCTCTATCATTGGATTAACTCTTCATGGTAGAAGAAAATCCATAATGAAGGGATCAAACCATTGGGTTCACTGTTCATGCAGTCATGCAATTTCTGTAAATAAAAATGAAAATGAATTCCTTCCATCACTCGGAACAGACCGTCTGCTTTTTTAAACTGCACCTCAGCTACCTGAGGGGACATAGACTCGAGCAAATAACTACTTACAAGTGTTGTTAGGCTATGAAATGGGGCCAAGACTTTTAAGCTATGAGGTCAAACACACATTAGAGTCAATTATATAAAACTTTAATGTGAGTATGAGTATTAATTTTACTGTAATCATAACATTTTACTCTAAACCATCTAAACCATATAGAACTAATGTACAAATACATAAATTTTGAAAATAAATATGAGTCAATAGACCTTCATTTTATCTCCTTAGCAAAGGAGAATTGTGGATGGTAGATCAAAACTGTCCGATTTGCATCAAGATTCATACAATCAAGTGTGCATGAATCTTGATGCGAATTAAACAGTTACTACCGCATATTGGACTGAATTCCGATTCAATGCCCATCGGATCAGACTGCCCCCACTCCTAACAAAGGATGCAAAGATGATGGAGCCGGGCTGAATGACCATACTTGGTTCCCTTTGGATCCAGCAAAAGAGAACAAGGCATGCAAAAGGTAAGTGTCTATTTCACCCCAATCAACAAACAGAGATGCAATAGTACTGTAGCTGCTGGTCCACCTCTTTTGTTTGTTTGGTATGGAATTTGTCCCAAAAATTCATTACAAAATCACTATAGTAACTCCCCTTTATTGAATGAACAGTATCCTCATTTTTGCTGGTTGGTCATTTGAAAGTATTCTCTTTTAACTTTTTCTGATATACTTTTTGTCTTTCATTGATTTATTTAAGTTAGCGAAAATGCCCACAAGCATTAATATCTTATTCATATCGTAACTAGCCATTTTTCATTAAATACAATACACTATGATTTTCGCTAACTTTTCAGTTCTTTTGTCCTTATTTTTTTTAAATAAAAATAAAGTCAAATAAACTTTAAATATTTATTTAAAATCTATATTTATATTTTGAACATGTAACCTTTCACGTTAAATACATTATCTTTATTACTAGAGATTTGTATTACATTACAATGACAAAAAAGTGCTTTCATTTATATTTTGCATTTACATGAAGTGATTGAAAAAAAAATATTAATTGGAAAGCTAGAGTAGGAGACAAATTCAGCCAAGCGGAAAAAATTGTTATATAACAATGGTGGCTGTGTTAGCAAAATTTTCTATTTTTTCGAACTATAAATTAGACTTTGCGCTAACATCCAAGTTGGTGTTGCTAGAAATTAAACTTTCGCACGAAAACATAATATAAAATAAAAAATTGATTTTCGGATCCTCATAACATATTTTTATGAACTACCATATCAGTAATGTATTAATCTAGTAATTTATCATTAATATTATTTTATAAAATTTTACATACTTGTAATTCTTTTAACAAAATGGGTAAGGGATAAAAAACAAAAGACTTGAAGTGAATCCCAATGACCAAACCCGCTATGGGGATAGAAGATAGTCTTATCCATCTTCTCTCCAACCATATCAATGTTAATTTCATTGTCACCGATGTTGTTTTATATCAGCATATGGTAATTTACCTCAAATTTTAATATTTTAATTATTTGTAAGAATTGATTTCTATTCCCGTTCAAACAAAATTTTCCATTTAACCCTTTGCTAACTTAGGTTTAGGATGTTGTCAACTATAAGAATAACAAAGCTGTGGATTACAATCAGATTAGATGGAAAGTAATGGAGAAGTTGGTAGAGATTTACAACTCAGAGATTGAGGGGAAAAAGTTTGGTTATGATAGTGGCCAGAGTCTTTTCATAGCGGAGCCCCTATCTCGGGATAGTTTTAATTTAAATGTGGTATTAGAGAAGGCGTTAAACGAACCAAGTTATTTAAATGCTAAAATTTCTCCGAAATATACTGCCATGAATCTTGAAGGATTCAATGCCTTCCACACCTAAGATGCTCTCAGAGTCCTCAATATATTTGCACAAACCTTAATTAAATGATATTGATTTTTTCTAATATCTTATAAGAGTCACAAATTTAGTGGTTTTCATCAAATTATATATTTTCATGATTAAACTTTAGTTGAGGAAAAAAGAATGTCAACTTCTTAAATATATAGTATATTTCTCACAAATTTAGTGGTTTTCATCTACCGGTTCACACAAAGTAAATGGGTGCATGCATTTGATGATTTCTACTTACCGATTCACACTATTTTTGTCACATATGTTGTGAACATCTGTTTGAATGAGAGAGAAAAAGATATGCATGACAGAAGGAATAAGGTAGTGTTTGGTTGTGGACTAAAGCTAAGGAGGTCTAAATTGGTTATTTCAACTTAGATCGGTCTAAATTAATCATGTTTGATTGATGTCTAAATTTAAACTTGACTTAAGCTATTCTTTGTTTGATAGGAGTTTGGTGGCTTAAGACATAACTTTTCTTTTATTTGGCGGGAGGAGAAAAAAATGAAGGGATCCATATTATAGAACAGTGATGATAAAAATGGAAGGGTGAATTTCCAAATCTTCGCTATAACTCTAATTTACACCTTCAGAAAGTTAAGGCACCTCAATAGGTGGTTTAGTTTAGGCACGTTTAGGCCAGCTTAATTTTAGGCTAACGCTTAGTTAGGCCAGCCTATTTAATACTTATTTGGTGGAATAACTGAGACTTAAAGCTCTTATTCCACTGTTTAGTCTACAATCAATCATGGAGTAACACAATTATAGGTGTTTTGTTGAAGTATGCTCATAACAATAATAAAAAAGTTAGCTATTTCAAAAAAATAATAAAAAAATCCATGATAAGGAGACATCGATATCAATAGTATTTTTTTTTATGTTCACAACGATGGTAAATTCTGACCAACATTCAAAATTTGACAATATATTTCTAATGACTTTTTCAACACCTAAAATCTGACCAACATTCAAATTTGTTTTACTCAATCATATAATCAAACCAGCTTCTATGCAAAATAGGTCATGTCTCTTAATTCCGTATCATTTTCAATCACAAGCATTAATTAATCTTTTGAGCTAATTACGCTGTGTTATAATGTACGATTGCGCTTTTATTATTATAGAACTATCTGAAAAACAATCAATGACATCACCGTTATTTTAATGAAAACTAGTAATTTGTTGTGAATCATTTTAATGACTTGTTTTTCATCAAACCTAGATCTAATATGCGATTAAGAGTAGTCGTGCTTATAGTCAAATATTTACAATATCTGGATGTATTTACATATTTGATAAGAATTAATATTCGTGAGTTAAAAAAAAAAAACGAAGCATTCATTCTACAATATAGAGAGTACAGATGTAAAAAAAAACATTCCACACTCTACAAATTTGGGGAAAAAAATATTACATCAACCTTTTGATATAAACATTGATCTATTGAAAAAATAGATTCTATAGTTCTATACATAACAAAGTCACAAAATAAATTATATTTTAATTAATTCAAGTTGTTTAATCATTCAAGTAAATAATTGTCATTTTTTCCTCTTAAGAATTTACAATTCTAGGCAACAAAAATAGGTCATACATAAATAATTGTCATTTGTTATACAAATATTCATATTTTGAGAATTATAAAATGAAATGATAGAAAATATGAAAACTAACAAAAAATATATTCAATATTAAATTCATTTTACTATCTCATTTGGGGGTCGGTCTGCTAGGGCTAGGGTATCGCCAGGAAGGGAAAAATAGAGAGGAGGGGTGGATTTTAATTGGGTGTGGGCTCTGCTTGGAAGAGAAAGAAAGAGAGAGGAGTGTGGGGGTGGGGGGCGCATATATGAGTGAGAGAGAGGAAAATAAAGGGGAGATCGAGGGGTGAGGATGGTGTGGCCGTCCGTGTAGCAAGGATCTGTGTGTGGCTCTGTTCAATTAATTTACAAAATTTTATTTTGTTAATCTTGTTTTAGGATTTTTTTAGATTTGAAATCCTCAATTAAATATTTTTTATATTCTATTTTGCTTTGTAAATTTCCATTGCAAATTAAATTTAAGGTTTTATATCGTTGCAAATTTAATTATTTATTTAAATTTAAAATTTTAATTTGTCATAATTTATGATTTATGGTTAATTAAGAAATTTTAAACTTTCAGATATAGCACTTGTTATCATATTCCAAGACCAAAATATGGCAACAAAAAAGACATTATCGGAGATACATTGTTATGTAGCTTTTGCTGATCCACTTTCGTAATCCCACCAGATCCTACCTTAAGCTACATAATGCGTGATATTTGATTTGCAGCTAAGTCTACATAGTGTATAGGTGCAACTGCATATAAAAGAAGAGAGTTATTAACCATTTATGTATCTTCAAGTACCACAATATGCATGTATAATGTTAAAAATAAACAATTTTTCTACAAAGATCTATGCAATTTTAATTTACCAACCAAGATTATAGTAGTGCTACTCTGACAATCAATAAGAAATTGTAATTTCTTGGATGAACCACTACTGTATCCAAAACAGTACCTATTAACAAGTGAATAATAAGTAAACTAAATAACAATAGTATAATGCTATAATAAATAACATAAGAATTTTAATTTTGCTATAACTTAACTGAATATTGATATTCTCTAATATCTTATAAGAGCACAATAATAAATTAGACTTTTTCATTATTAAACTTTGGTTGAGAGAAGAACAATGTGAATTTCATAAATATATATTATATTTCTAACAAATTTTGTAGTTTTCACCAAATTATGTTTTTTTTTTTCATGATTAAACTTTAGTTGAGAAAAAAAGAAAGAATGGGACTTCTTAAATATATAGTATGTTTCATACAAATTTGGTGTTTTTGACTTACTGGTTCACACAAAGTAAATGTGTGCATGTGTTTTGATGATTTTCACTTACCGGTTCACACTATTTTTGTCACCTATGTTGTGAACACATTTATGAATGAGAGTGAAGAGAAAGATATGCATGACAAAAGGAATAATACAATAGTGATCGTGAGTTACAAAAAATAAGAAAACGAAGCATTCATTCTACAATATAGAGAGTACAAATGTAAAAAATATTCATTCCACACTCTAGAAATTTGGGAAAAAAAATACATCAACTTTTTGATATATACATTGATTTATTGAAAAAATAGGCTTCTATACATAACAAAATCACAAAATAAGTTATATTTTAATTAATTCAAGTTGTTCAATTATTCAAGTAAATACCAGATAATAAAAAAAACATTTTTTTCCTCTTAAGAATTTACAATTCTAGGCAACAAAAATAGGTCATACATAAATAATTATCATTTGTTATACAAATGTTCATAGTTTGAGAATTCTAAAATGAAATGATACAAAAATATGAAAACTAACATAAAATATATTCAATACTAATTCGAATTAGAGGAACATTCTAAAAATAAAATAAATTCAATCAGATATTTACAGAAGAAGATTGTAAATCTTATAGGGATGTAGTTAAATACTTTATCTCTTAAAAAAGTCTAATTTAACAAAAATTATTTATAAATTTATTGTCATAAACCCTGAACTCTAGACTTTAAACCCTAAATTCTAAAAGGAACTGGGCCGCAATGAATGATAACAAATTCATCCTTGCAAGATTAAAAAAAAATTAAATCGTCTTTCACTTGCCAATGGAAGAAAAGGATAAAAGAAAAAAAAGAATTATTATTTAACATTTTTGGTACATAAAATTGTTGTTCTTTGTAGTTGTCAGAGAAGAGAAGGCGTAATTACACTGGTGAGTGGAAATTTATCTATTGAGCTTCAGTTTTAATTAGTTCTGTCTTTTTTTTATATTTTTGGGGCTCAATTCTACTTTGTAAGATTATCTAGATCAATTTATTTGATCTTGCTATTATAGTCCTAGTGCACATAGCCACAAAAAAATTCAGAGTTATCTTCATAGGTAAGTTGTAATTCTATTCTATTATCCTAGCAATCTCTTATTCTATTATCTGGTATAAGGGTTAAACTGTAATATTGTCTGAGATAACATTGTTATAAGGCATGACACCAGAACTAGTATAAGGCATGACATTTGATTTGCAGCCAAGTCTGCATAGTGTATAGACTAAAAAAATATCATTAACTAAATAACAATAGTATAACAAAGAAAAAAGAATGTGTCATAAGAATTTTGATTTTTGCTCTAACTTAACTGAATAGTATTGATATTCTCTAATATCTTATAAGGGCACAATAATAAATTAGACTTTTTCATTATTAAACTTTGGTTGAGAGAAGAATAATCTGAACTTCATAAATAGATATTATGTTTCTCACAAATTTTGTATTTTTCAACAAATTAGATCTTTTTCATGATTAAACTTTAGTTGAGAAAAAAAAGAAAGAATGGGACTTTTTAAATATATAGTATGTTTCTTACAAATTTGGTGTTTTTGACTTACTGGTTCACACAAAGTATATGTGTGCATGCGTTTGATGAGAGTGAGAAGATAGATGCATGACAAACGGATTTTTTCTCTCTTAAGAATTTACAATTCTAGGCAACAGAAATAAGTCATACATAAATAATTATCATTTGTTATACAAATATTCATATTTTGAGAATTCTTAATGAAATTATAGAAAATATGAAAACTAACATAAAATATATTCAATACTAAACTCATTTTCCTCTAATTCGAATTAAAGGAACATTCTAAAAATTAATAAAACAAATTCAACCATATATTTACAGAAATACTTTATCTCTTAAACTTATTTTTGTTTTCACGAAATGCTGTAACCATTCCACTGCGGAATATCCGAAAAAGGCAAAAATAAAAGGGTAAAAAGTTAGTTGCATAATAGCCCAATAAATATACATTATTTTCCTTTTATTTTTGTCTTGATGTTATGTTTTAAGGGGTCTCATCTAGAGATTAAAACCTGGTTAATTGCCCAGCATGAAAAATGATTATCCATATCAACTGTTAATGCTAATAGTAGTATGGCCATTTGAGTGTGCAACAAAGAGCGACGGGTCATAATAAGAAGCATGAAACCCGAATACCACAAGGGCCGAGCTCAGTTTTTGGAACCAGACGAGAGGAGATTGCTTGAGACCACAAGGTGATTTTGAAAGAAAGAAAAAATGATCGGGTCGAGAAGCATCAACAAAGCCGAGAGGTTAGCTCATGTACACAGTTTTGGCTAGATTGTCATGCAAAAAATATATTTTTAACATCTGAACTGGGCCCACAAGTGCAAGAAATTAAACCACTTGAATAGTTGTTGGATAAACGACCGGGCTAAACGTGTCAAGATCAATGCCTTCATGTTGATGATAGCCTTTAGCAATACCCATTTATAACCAACAAGGTATTGATAGGGAGGAGGTGCTAACAAGGTCCAAGGGATGCCAATATGCCATTGCTTGATGCCATTTCGGATAGGCATTTACTTGATTGAAAGTTGTAGGTTCGGCATCAAGAGAAGCAAGGTAGGCGACATGATTTGGAAATTGGCGCACCCGACGTGTCGAGTTACCATGTGATGAACAGAGGTGATAAGACGGCTGCTGTGGGTTTTCAGTTTGTGTGTGTGTGTGTGTGGGGGGGGGGGGGGGGGGGGTGGTGGTAAATGTAGATAGTGTATTGCAAAAGTACGGCGTGTCGAGCACACGTGTCGGTAAGCACAGCTATGAACACGGCAAGTCTTGTTAGACTGCTGTGTTCTTAGCCGTGTTGTGCCCTAATTTTTCTAAAATCGGCATGTCTAGACATGGGTACGACACATTTTAGAATTTTTTTTTTCCATTTCGTTACTCCTTAGAAATGTTCTCTCAAATTATACCAAAACAAAAATACCACAAAAAATAAATAAATAATGTAATTAAATTTATTTCCGATTTTTTGAATAACTTTACTGATTTTTGGACATTAGCACCTTTTTTTTTTTTTTCTAAAGTAACCATTTATCCAGATCTTAAAAGAAAGAAAGATTGACACAGTACGTTCAAGTACCGGCATGACACGTCAAATCACAACGTACCAAATCGTGCCCTGCCGTACGACACGACACGCCTATAAATTTTGACATATTAGCACGGCATGGTCTCGTTCCGGACACGCCAAAATACGGTACGCCAAAACACGGCACGGTACGGCTGCAATACCCTAAATGTGGAGTTTGGGGCTGTGAAGAGGAATGTGGAGAAGAGCTGGGCTGGGATGTGGGAGAATCAGATGTGAGAGGAATTGAAGTGGGCTGTTGAAGGCCTGGAGGGTGCAGTAGTGACAGTAGTTGGGCTTGATAAGTTTTAAGCTCAATTTTTAGTAAGAATACAAAATAATAAAATCACAGTGATCAAGTGATGTCATTGTTTATTTTCCAGATAGTTCTATGATAATAAAATAACCGTCGATGCTCGCTGTCTAGCTTAAGAAATGAATGAATTAATTATTAATGTAGTAGGGGTGGCAATGAGCTACGAGCGAGTCACGAGCGAGCTGACTTTAGAGGTACGAACTGAAATTTCAGTTTGAAATTGGACCGAGCTAGCTCGTGAGCTGACGAGCTGGCTCGCTGGGTCTGGCTGAATCTTGTTTTAAGAAGAAAATAAATTCTACAAACTTTTTGGATCGAGCTGGACCGAGCTGGACAGTATGCACACAAATTCACAAATTGATGCCTAGCCGAGCTAGCTCGTGAGCTGGCAAGCAAGCTAGGCCCAAGCTTGAACTCGATAATTCTGGATCGAGCTATTAGCAAGCGAGTTAGATGCGAGTCATGATCGAGCCACAAGTGAGAATAAGAAGTTTGCTTCCCTAGACAAGTTATAAAAGAAAAAAAGGACATGATTCTTGTCACTTATCACTACATACATTATATATACATTGTATAACACATGACTGATTTTGCATAGAAGCTGGTTTGATTATATGATTGAGTAATAAATGAAAATTGAATGCTGGGCAGATTTTAGGGGCTGAAAAAGTCATTAGAATTATATTGTCAAATTTGAAGTGTTTATACAACTAATAAATCTCAACCTTATTCTTTTATCATCACTGCGTACATAAAAAAAAAAATACTATTGATATCGATGTCTCCTTATTATCACGCATTTTTTTTTTCCTTTTTCTTTTTACTATCATTAAAACAGACTTAAACAAAACACCTCCTACAGTTGTACTAGGATCCGTTTGTCATGCATCTCTCTTCTCACTCTCATTAATAGAGGTGTTCATAGGTGACAAAAATAGTATGAGTCGGTAAGTGAAAATCATCAAATGCATGCACGCATTTATTTTTGTGTGAATCGGTAGGTGAAAACCACTCCATTTGTGAGAAACATACTATATATATTTTTTTTCCTCAACTAGTATTTAATCATGAAAAAGTTTAATTTTGTGATAACCACCAAATTTGTGAAAAACATAATATATATTTAAGAAATTCACATTTTTTTTTTCTCAAATAAAGTTTAATAATGAAAACATCTACTTTATTATTGTGCCCTTATAAGATATTAGAGAAAATCAATATTATTCGGTTAACTTCAGGTAAGAAGTTGAACCTTGCAAAAATGAAAGAGAAGTTCATGGCTCAAGATGGGTATCATAATATGTATTGGACGCGAAAAATTATATTGTTTTTGATATTTGATAAATATTAAAATTGTACCGGATACATATGTAAGTAGAATAGGCATGTTATTTATATTTTATAAGAAAAATATATAAGTTTATATTTTTTTGAAGAATATACTTGAAATTTCTTTAAAAATATATAAGATACGGACTCATGATCACGCATAATCATCTTCTACAGTCACGGGTCGGGATAAAACATGTTGCTGACAACTTCACCTTCTATGTTTGCTTTTTGTGTTGTCTGTCAGATAAAAATTATTAGCCAGTTAACCCATTGCAGGTCAAATTAAAAGAATTTATAAAAAAAAATTAAAAGAATTTAAAAATAAAAATAAAAATATAATCTAAATTGTTGTATTTTGATTGAACCCACTTACGAAACTGTCTTACGGGACAATTTTGTGCCATTATTTTTTTATTTTATTTACGATAGATGCAGACTCCTAACACACGAGGCACATTTGGGCTGTCTTTTCAGAAACGAGCACAAAACATTTATATGTTGAAGAATTTGAAATCAAATGGGAGCAAGAAGCAATTAATATCTTCATTGTTGTCAATTTGGTCATAATTAAGACATGACGTAGATTTAGAATCTAAAATTAGTATAAACATAGTTAAATTATACAATTGTTTAGTAATAGTAATTTTCATTAGCCTTATTTTTATTTTTGTAATAAGAACTGACTTTGGACAAGAAGAAAAAAGCAAAGATTGAGGCCGGAGAACAAAATTTAGAATTTCCATTTTGATTTATTTTTATATATATGAAGAGTACATAACAAAGATAGAGGGAGAATCAAATTTAGATTTTCCATTTTGATTATTAGTTGTTATATATATGAAGAGTTTCAAGGGGGGTGGGTGGATCATGAGATCTTTGTCTTTCCAAGATGTGCTCAAATCATCAACCAAACCTTACACTAATTTACCAACAGTTAATTTATAATCTATTGGCACGCTATTTCAATCTGTTTGCTTTCTTATGGTTGTAGATGAGGTGTCTTTAGACTTTATAAAACAAAAAATATTAGTGTGAGTGATACGTTCTAACTTCGGAGAGATTAAGTTGCAGTCTGTCTAAGTACGTCTTAACTTGAGAGAGACTAGTACGTGCGGGTTAGGTGTGTATTTAATACGTGTCTAGGTGAAACTGTGTGCATATCAGGCAGGTACGTAACTCTATCATTTATGTATTGTATCTTCTTGAATCGTGGACTCCGAACTCAGTAAACTCAGGAGTATTTATAGGTCTATAGGTCGGTTATAATCTCGTACGGACGTCCTAAATGGGCTTGTCACGCAGGCCGGTAAGTCGGTTGTGACTACGTACGGATGTCTCGAATGTACTAGCCGAGTGGGCTTGTAAGTTGGTTGTGACTCCGTACGGCAGTAAGTAAGACGCATATTATAGGATCTACTCTCTCTTTTTAATCCTTCTCTTTACTCTTAGTTGTGCCTTATTTATTGTATTTTATTTATTTTTCTCTTTTTTATTTATTATTTTATAGAGGGCCTTATTCTTAGATTTTTTTTTATCATAATTACTGTTTTAATCACTTTTTCGATTGATCTTTTGATATATTAATTTTAACCTTCTTTATTTATTATTTTATTACTATATAGAATTTTTTTGATATCTTATGCGGTCCTGTAGTTAGTTCATTTTGGAATGCTTTTTATGAGGATTTTTTTAATAATTCTTAATTTGACTAATTATATATTACATTATTATTTATATTAGTATTGATTTTATAACTCTTTTCTTTATTAATTTATTACTACATTTTACTATTTTTATACGTATGCCATCTTGTACTCTTTACACTTAGAGCTTTTTATTTATATGATATTAAACCTTTCAGAAGGTCCAATAAAAAACTAGTTTAAATACTACTTATAACTGATAGGATATCTGTTATATGTATACTACTTAGAATTGAGATCCTATCATTTATAACTATAAGACTTAAACTTATAACTTATAGGATATCTGTTATATTGAATAGCTGTATTATAGCATACCATATACTAGCCTCGACACTTGGTATTACAGACCCTGCCTCGACACTTGGTATTCCATTTCAACCCATACACTGTCAATCCCATACATGTAATATACTCCACCTACACACTACTCATCATCGATCCAAAACCAGGTACCACCAGCTACCACGTAGTACCGAACGGGCTAGCCGAGTAAGCTTGTTAAAAAGCCTTGCTATTTGGACATGGTACTTTAGTCTATAATGGTTAATTTCATAATTCGAGGGCTATTAATTATTGCAATAATTAGCCTTTAATATCTGTTTCTATTTTATCCTCCTCCTTGCACTTATTAATTATTAATTTGTTTTATAATCTTAGATGACATTTTAGGAAAATTTTACATAGTGTTTTTCTTTTTCAAAAAATAGAACAAAATATCCTTTTTAAAAAATTCTTAACAAAATATCTTTGTAGGCCCCACTTTTTTTCTCTCTCCCTCCAACCCCTCCTTATTTACTCCCCTTTATTTTTTTGTTTAGTAAAATAAACAAATGTGATCTCATTGACGTTTTGAATCATTCTTACCTTTTATGTGTGTATAAATGATTTAAAATAAAAAAATTAGTGTGAAATTTTATTTGCTAAAATTAGAAAGCATAATTTAGCGTATATGTAGAATCTTTCTAACATAAGGGTCATTTTAAAAATTATTGTAATACATGATATTAACTTATTTTATAAAATCATTTTAACTAAATTTTTTTTAACATACGCGTTCTATCTCGTTTATTCGGTATAAATTTTCTTATTTCTAATTTTCACAATTATAAGAATTGAACAATTTAGTGAGGCACTTATGCTTCAATAAAAATATACTACTTATATGATATAACTATCGGAAAGTTATGCACGTGTTAGATTGTTTCAGAAATTAAGTTATGTATTCGATATAGTTATGTTTTATTTAAGAAGTTACAATTATACAATAAAATTAATTGTGCCAAACTAATAATAGAAACATTAATATATATTTGTTTTTTTTTTCTAACTACTCTTGAAAAATGTAGGACAATACAAGATTGTAAATATAATCATCGGATACCATGTACTTTTATCTAAATTTTCTATAAAATAATATTAAGCTGGATCACTTATTTGATAACACTTTTTAACTCTATTATATAAAACAAGTGATAATTAAGCTGGACTCTATCATTTATATATATTTTTAAGATAATTTATATGAAAATTGAGTATCATATATGTATGATTAGCAGTGTATTCATCATATGAACTGCATCTATCATTGTATGTAAAAAAAAAATTATATGTTAGTTAAAAAGATTTTATAAAAATAAGTTAATACCATGTATTATAATAATTTATAAAAGGACTCATATGTTGGAAATATTCTAATATGCGTTATTATGCTTTCTAATTTTAGCAAATAAAATTTCACACTAAATTTTTTTATTCTAAATCATTTATACACATAAAAGATGAAAATGAATGAGATCATAATTGTATATTTTACTTAAATAAAAAATAAAGGGGAGTAAATAGAGAGGAGTGGGAGGGAGGGGAAGAGAGAAAAAAAAATGGGGCCTACAAAGACATTTTGTTAAGAATTTTTGAAAGAGAGTATACTAGTTGAGCAATTTCTTGATTTGGCTGTACTCTCATATCGATGAGTATATTCATTTGTTGTGTGCCCGCCATAGATCAACTAATAGCTTGTTTTGTTTATCTGAATATTTGCATTTAATTCTTGGGATTTGTTTTCTGCTTGAGCTCAACTAGTATACTATACTTCTCTTATCAGGGAGTTTCTTTTTGTGTTCCTTCACATTTCACAAATTTGGTAAAGGTGCACATCTAGCCTAGATTCCAGGCGTAATATTTTCTTATTAATTTGATTTACAACACATCTGTAGCATTCTGTTTTTGCAAATATATAATTCTAGAGAAAGGCTTGGGTCCGATGCCCATCGGACTCAAATTTGGGTCCGATGGGTTTCGAGACCGTCCGATCCACTTTAAGATTCGTGCACACGAATTTTGAAACAGACGCGAAAGTTGCGGGCGCGAATCCGAAAGCAGATCGGACGGTGAGTGAACCCGTCGAACTCACTTTGGGTCCGATGCCCATCGGACCCAAATGGGCATCGGACCCAAATTTCTCCCATAATTCTATGCGTCAGCTGCTGTTTCAAAAACTTTTCTCGAGATAAATTCTATTTTGACTATAATATGCACATAAATATTGCAGAAAACGAAAAAGAGTAATTAATTATCTGCCCTTCTACGTATAAAGATATCTCATAGTCTTTTTTTTTCTCCTAAATAATAACATTTGTACATATATAGATTCATCTAATATATTTGTCTCTTAAAGTTGTTTATTTGTATATATCTTATTCCAAATGTATATATAGAGCAAAGCTAGGGTGTGTTGTGCTCACCTGAGCACACTTCTAAAAGGCTATCGGATTGACTTCCAACGACGAATCTAAACCGTTGAAATCCATTTACTTCGTGAGTGATGCATGTACATATAAAAAATTTAAAATTTCGAATTCATTTAACACATGATCAAGCGGTCAAAAAATATATTTACAAGTACATGTCATTTCCTTTAAGAGTGAGCAAGTTAAAGTAGGTCCTATAAATAGAAAAAAATTCTGGACAGTAAAAACAGTAAAAACATGTGATCAGCAACCAAATTCTGGACAGTAAAAACAGTAAAAATGCTGATCCGGGTGAACAATAAAACAGTGCAACCAAATTCTTAACCATGTGATCAGCAATTTTCAAAGTGGCTTAATAAATAGTAAAAATATTTCAAAAAATGTAAAATTTGGTCTCCAAGCAGATTTTAATATAGAGATCACATCTAACGGTTTGGATCGACTGTTTGGACTTTGAAAATCCGAAAACGACTTGGTTGCACGAGGACCTTGGTGCAAACATTTTGATATTAGCCACTATATATATATATATATATAGATATAGGATTTGGCTAATATGCTACGCGTAGCATAGGGCCTCTCCGTGCTACGGCTCACTTTTTGATTTTTCAAAATCCTAACGGTCGATCCGAACCGTTGAACATGATCTCCATATTAATATATACTTGCAAACCAAATTTTACATTTTTTAGAATTTTTTTACTATTTATTAAGCCACTTTGAAAATCGCTGATCCAATGGTCCAGCAGATTTTACTGTTGTGTACAAATTAGTGTTTTTTCAAAGTGGCTTAATAAATAGTAAAACAATTCTAAAAAAATGTAAAATTTGGTTTACAAGTACATATTAATATGGAGATCATGTTCAACGGTTCGGATCGACCGTTAGGATTTTGAAAACTCAAAAAGTGAGCCGTAGCACGGAGTGCTCTATGCTACGCGTAGCACGCTAGCCATGTCCTATATATATATATATATATATATATATATATATAGATATATGAAATTTTCTCAAAGTATATAAACCCTATGTTTTAAATCTCTTATTGACAAAATGTTGTTGTATAAAGATTTAATAAATTTTAAAAGGAATATTGATTCAAGATTTATCTTTTTTTTTGGTTGAAATGTTTATCAAAATAAATGTTTGATTTCTCTAGGTTAAATATATGTTGAACAATTAGCAAAATTTAAAAGAAAAGTTTAAAATATTTGACTATAAACACAACTAGTTTCAATCACAAATTAATTAGATCGAGATTTGAACTAAAACAAGTCATCAAAATGATTCACAGCAAATTACTAGTTTTAGCTCGATATTTAGTAAGAATAAATATAATAAAATCACGGTCGATGCTCCTTTAGGGGTGAAAACAAATCATATATATGGTTGATTTATATGATTGAGTAAAATAAATTTTGAATGTTGGTCAGATTTTAGGGGGTGGAAAAGTCATTAGAATTATATATTGTAAAATTTTATAAGTGTCTAATTAACTGTCTATACAATTTATAAATCTCAACCTCATTCCTTTACCATCATTGTGAACATAAAAAAATCATTATTCATAGTGATGTCTCCTATCACGCATTATTTTTTTACTATTATTATAACATACTTCAACAAAAACATGTATTAGCCCGTTTGTCATGCATCTTTCATCTCACTCTCATTCCGAAGTTGTTTAGAACATAGATGACAAAAATAGTGTGAACCGGTAAGTGAAAATCATCAAATACATGCTGACATTTAATTTGTGTGAAGCGGTAGGTGAAAACTAACAAATTTGTGAGTAACCTACTATATATATTCTTATATTATTGTTTTTCTTAGTTAAAAGATTAATCATGAAATGTCTAATTTATTATTTTGCCCTTATAAGATATTAGAGGAAACTAATATTATTCAATTAAAATTCACACATTCATTAAACATATCAAACAATTAATGGTGTCATTGTTGATAAAATCAACCTGGTTATGCCGAGTTTTGATCCTGATGTTTTTTAATATATTTCTGGTCTAGCATTCTAAGTATAGTGGTTTCAGAAGCAATTATTCACACAGTCAAGTACAAACTTGAATAAAATAAATTAAAAAAAGAAATGAAATCCAGTAAATCATCCTTTGGTTTAAATTTTATGATTTCTTCCGTGTAACAAGTTATTGACAAATGTGTTGAGTATAATACTGACCCGTTACACAAGGAGTAATGAAAAAATGTCACAGAGTATCCTTTAGTCTTTTTCAAGTGGAAAATCCATTTTTGCAAAAAAAAATCAAGACACACTTTCTCTTTTCCTCTCATATTTTATGATATTTTCTACAGATAAAAATTCTCTCCAGTCACACCACCACCCAAGTCCACAATATTTTCTTGGTCAACATGCAAAAAAGATTGTCGCACAAGTAGGCATCCCTTGTAAAAGTTTCATAAGAAGGATAGCATCTTAAATTGATTAGTAGATAATGAATTTGATAAATACTACCTTCAAACATTTCAAAAGTTTCTGATTTGCTTTAGGGAATTTTCATAATAAATTGCGCAAGATTTGACTTTACTTATCAAGCCCCTGCCCTTCTCTGTTTTTGTTCAACTGATATGGAAGGCCAACCAATTTCTGAATTTTATTCGGTCCCTATCAAGCATTTAAATGAAGTGATTTGGATTTGATTGGGTATATATCCAGCTTTCTGATTTGATTGAATATCAAAAGGAAAGGAATTTTGGAAGGAACTAGAATATAGGAATTAATTGATTCCATTTTTGGATAGCTGGTTGTGTGCCTTACAAATATAGGAATTAATTGATTCTTGAATTGGGGTCTTCCAATTTAGATGACATAAAAAATCAGTCAAATATTGGCCTAAAAATTAGGCTAATGGCATAAAAAAACAACTTAAATTAAATTTTCTACTCAGTAGCCCTCACTTAACATCGCACAGAAAAATTAAACAAGAACATAAACACACACATTAGCTTGATCATACTATTAAAACATATACATCGACAAATTAAACAAACCCTTCAGAAAATTTAAAAAGAAGTCATGCTGATGGCAGGTCGTTGAGAGCTCTCAGAGTTGTTCTTGGCCTTTGAGTAGAGCAAATAATGCAACTGAGATAGTATGGCTGTGAAGGAAATAAAGGAAGCAGCTGCAGCAAATACACCTTTTCTTAATGTTTTGCATGATGGTATACTGTCCTGGTAAAAGTACTTAGTGTGATGCGAATTCCTTACTGATGCAGCTAGCAAGCAGATCTCAGCTATCACAAAAGTTATCCTGATTTATGTAAATCACATGAGATTTATATTAGTAACTCTTTTGGAAATTTAGAAAAAAAGTTATATCTTGGAGCTAAATCTGTATATACTCATCAATGCAGTACATTAGTATGTACAGGTACTGGCTTGTATAATCTAAGTAATAGCCAGATATCAAGTCTGATAATTCTATCGATTTGGGATGAGCTCAATGTAATATGATCCTTGTAATTGCACAATTAAGACAAATTGAGACGGAATTGATTGAACTCTTTTAAGTTTCAACCGAACAATAAAAAAAGAACAAATATGTATTGGTGTGTACATGTTCCGAATAACATTCACCAGCAGAGAAACATAAATATGAACATTTTTTCTTTAGAGTGAGGCTATGGTACTTTACAAAGCGCGGATCGATCGGCGATCAATATCTCCATTTTATAAATTCAAACTGTTGATCTGAATCGCTCAACATGATCACCATATGAAAATGTACTTGAAGATCACATTTTATATTTTTCAGAATTTTTGTACCATTTTTTTTATAGGTAGAAACTACTTTCGAATGGTCTACAATTTTTAAATCAGGTGATTTTCTAATTATTTAAAAAGTAGTAAAGAAAAATCTAACAAATATAAATGGCCTCTAAGCATATTTTCATATGGAGATTGTCTTCCACAGTTCAGATCAACTGTTTGAACTTTGGAAACGAAGATATTGATCCATACTTCCATAACACGACCGACCTCTGCTTTGCAAAGTACCATAGCCTCACTTTTTTTTGTGTTTATTTAACAAATAATTAAAAATAAAAGAACATTATTTTGGCGCATTCATTCCAACTACTAATGCTTATCAACACAGAAGAGATCAGTTGACATTTACAGAACTGAGATAGTGTGGATCTAGTTAGCATTGACTCAAGAAGAATGGAAAACAGTTATTTACCAGCAAGCAATGAAGCATATGCCAGACCAAGTCCGATTTTTACCGGGAGGAAGTGGCGGGCCACAACAGAAACACCGGCTTGAGACCATGATAATGGCCTGGCTGAGCAGTAAAAACACAAGCGCAACAATACCATAACTTGTTGAGACATCGGCACTGTAAAAACAGTACGAGTCCCCATTGTTCTGGTTTATTTCCACAGTCGCCTGAAATATCAACTAGAACAATTATTAAATGCAACAGAGTAAAATATTAATTATATAAATATTTGGTATCACTTTTAAAGATGCTACATCAACCTCTATTATGGAAGCACCGCTAGAAGAAAAAAACCCGGCATAATTTGCGGGCCGTCTCATTTTATTTTTACTAACTTTTTTAATGATTAAATTTCAGAATTTAAGACATAAATTTCCAACATCTTTTCTGAAATTTTGAAGTCTCAGTATTTCCCCCTCTTTCACCTTCTCTTTTTATAAATAAATGTTGAAGGTCAAGCTACCCAACTATTTAATTCTCCGTTTGAGTTTCGAACCTGCGACTTCTTACACGGAAGGCATTGAAAATCATCTTGGTACAGTTATAGAAATTAATTTCAACTTGTAATCCCATGAAAATCATCTTTGTATTCCACCAATTGAGATAGTAATTAAGTCATTTGACTTTTACACTGTAATTGCAGCATTACAAGTATGAGCAAGGAAAATTTGAATGAAAGATTAGAAAGAGAAGGAATTATCTGACCTTACTGCGCCGTTGCTCAGCCACAATAGCAAGAATAAAGGCCAAGAAATCAAAGAGAGCAACACCAATTACAACAAACTTAGAAGCCATGATATGGAGATTAGATCAACTATATCTCTTCTCTGAATAAAACACCAACCATAAACCAAGTCACAAATGAGAAAGAGCGAGAGTTGGTCAAAAGGCAAGGAGGAAAGGACTACGGCACTAAGCCAACGTGAAAGAGACTACTATCCAATTACATACAATGATAGAAATGAGAAATATTATATGAGGAATCAAACTATCGTGCTGAACATTTGCTCATGATCAATACTTATTTTAGAGTATTTAAGTAGGACACGAGGAATCAGGTACCAGCTGGTACTAATGATATGTAAGAGAAAAAGAAGAATAAAATTTCATAAAATAATTTCTTTTGCAAAAGTTCAGACAAAAATATTCTTGTCTTTGTATTTTTCAACAAAATATTTTTATGGGGATGTTGACCCACATTCGTCACAAGAAAATTCTCAAACCCAAACCTTGATTTATAAAATTAATCAAACATTAATTTCATGAATTAATTCGATCATGAACTCAACCAAAGTTTGAAGTTAATCCATTGATAAACGATCATGAACTCATGAATTATTTTTCTAAAAAGAAACATTCCAATATACAAAATCCATAAACAAGTCAAATTCCCGAAATTAATTATACATTGGTTTCATGAATTACACCATCCAAAATATATCCAAGTTTTAAGAAAGAGATTGTCTGGGGTACACAAAAATGGAGATTCGAATCTGCGCAACATTTATTTTTAGTGAAATGGCAATTTGGGTACCTCTTTAATAAAATGACGATTTGCAATACTAGGCACTTCCAGTTGGGAAATTTTATAAAATGCCCTACTTTCAAAAACTTTCAACAAAATAATCATCTTCTAAAATTATTAATAAAATGTCTTTGTGGGTCCCAATTTTATTCTCCCTCACCCCTCTTCCTTTCCCTTCTTTCTTCTTTCTCATTTTTTTTTTTGTCTTTCTCCTTTCTACTTATCTAGCACTTGAGTATTTATGGATTAGCTTTCAGAATACCGAAAGATAATTAAATTGAATTATTTTGTCTAATAAGAGAGGTGACAATGCTTCAAATAATTTGTGATGCTAGAGACTACTAACCCTTTTAAAAATTAAATGTTGTATGACGACAATACTTTTATATTTTCTTTTATGTTTGTTGATATTATTTTGTAACTTGTTATATTGTTGAAATATATTTTGAAAGCTAAAATTAGTAGAGAACAATTTTTGGGTGAGTGTAGAGTCTAGCATCTTGCACATTCATAACCAAGACACGAACCAATTATCTATGGACACAAGTAAATAAAATTGATTGTATTTCCCGTTGCATAACGGGTGGCAACTCCAAATAAAATTCAAATCATAGTTAAAAGGTTTACTCAAGCGTTGCTTTCGTAGAACGGTAGCTACACCTGCATTCCTAATAACTTTGAATTTTTTTTCCCCAAAACGCCGATAACTCTGTAATTTTAATATTTAAAATGGTAAACAAAAGAGATCTGGTATTTTTCCCTCTAAAATTCATATTATCACATTTAATCTTCTGAAATTTAAAAACTCACAAATTTATTCATTCTATTGCCTTTAAAACTCAGTTTAAATTTATAAAGTACCCTAATTACTGTCACACCCCAAACCAGAATTTCCGGATTAGGGCGTGATCAGTCCTCGCCTCGTGTCAATTAATCGAGATGACACGCAAGGCTAAACAAATAATATAATCAAGCAACAGCGGAAGCAAATATAAAATGATCAAGCAAAAGTCATAAATATCAAATAAACATAACATAATACATACATCAGATCATCCATACAAATCCCCACCAGGATCAAATATACAGTCTAATCAAAGGATACATAATCTATCGAGTCCAATGTGTATAACAAAAACATTGGACCCGCAAAAGCCTAAACAAAAGTCCCTAAACTAATCATGCGGCGTGACCATCAGGGACAGCTCCTGACATCTCATGCTGCGGACCGTCCGGCTCGGTACCTGCCCACATCCATAAAAAGGAGGGGATGAGCGAATGATCGCCCAGTATGTGACCCAGTATTATCCCTTCAGGGATCCTCTTAAGTCAAAGCACATTTTAATGTTTGAAATCTACGTAAAGTCGGTAATTATTCACTTTTAATGCATATGCTGCAGAAATTAAAACCTATCATAGTACTACAAAAGAAAAATATACATATAATAGATGACATGATGTGATTTTCCTATTATGCCAAAATGATGAAATTTCCCAAAATAAAATAAGAGGGTGAATATTATACTCAACCGAAGTCCAGTACAATAGGTACCGTGTGTACAAATTTATATAGTAGTAGTACGGATAATTTTGTCACCCCGTGCCGTGCCCAATTCAATCAAATTGAATTTATATCTCAAAGGTGACATAACACAAGGACTGCGATCAGGGGAGCAAAGATACCCGATGCCTAACAGCATCGAGCTTTGCCCCAAAGACTTCAACCCGCAGGCTGGTGCACGCTAGCCGATGGTTATATCCAAAAATTCGTGTATTTCCTTACTCTAGACGATTCTTCATCCAAACATATCCAATAGGAGAAAACTACAAGCAAGTCGTAAGAATGAGTTAATCCGTTTCCTCATGAGCAGAGACGGAACTCCACCATCCGGCCGAATCAATGGACAAGGGCTCGTGAGCGGCCCATAACAACAATAAAAATAAAATCTGCCACCGCAACCTCGGCAGCCGTACTAGGCAAGTAGCTCCTAATGTAGGGGGGATACCTCCCGAATCGTCTCCGGACTCGAGATCGGTCCGCACAAATGTAAAATGATCGAAAATGATATAATACCAATCTCATGCATATAATAATAATCCTAATAAGACCTCTAAGGGATCAAGTAATCCCTCAGCCCAATGACCCACGAACCGTCACGCATCCCATGCCTACGTGACGGAAAGCAGTCATTCGGTCTTCTATCTCACGCTCACCAATGCACATGCTTAAACTACGATAATATGTTGTCCTCTACGAGAAGAGGACAACTAATATCCTAATATATTATTAATTAAGTTACGATACTCCTAAGAAAGCATTAAATTTTCAATTTAGAAGGGGTTATGCAAATCCTAAATTACAGTTCAGAAATGATTAAACATGCTCTAATGCAACTATAAAATTTAAGGTGCGGATGACAGGTCAAGTGGTCGACTGGTAAGAGTACGCCACGAAAAGATAATTCAGATATCCCACACCTGATGGCTGTAGGGGTAGAACGCGCTAATAGTCTCCGGGATCCACGTAATCCTCGCCTGCTCCTGTACAAGCGTCAGCGGGATCGTACCACAGGTCGGAATCTACGTAGGTTAGCTGATCTGTAATTTAGACGTAACTTAATTAGAGTCTAAACTAAGTACTCGTAACCCTTAGTACCCCGTTTGATTATTTTCACTAAGTGTTCGTACTTAATTAGTTAATTAACTAGAGTTCGAATCTAATTATTAATTTGACTTACTTAAATCATTCGTTATATTTTAATTTGAAGATAAACTGTTTAACTAAATAAGTCGTAACTTTTGACTTAAGGTTATTACATATTTTTACGATAAAAATACGTAAGGTGTAATCTAGTAATTTAATTTGCTATTATTAATTCTCTATTTAATTACTTGTAAATTAACGTATTTTTCCTAACTAATTAAGCTACAATTAATTTATAAAATTCTAATTACTAAATTTTGAAACATATAATTACTTAACTAATTATTTTTAAAAATCTAAACACTTAATTTATTAATTTACTAAAAATCCTAATTAATCTAAATGTGTTGAATTATTTTAATTGAAGTTTACATAATCATCCGATTTTATTCGGTTACATTATTAAAACCTAAATTTTTAAAAGCCGTCATGTTATTCCGTCAATCCGAGGCAACAATTATTCCTTCCTATTTAAAAATCTGCCAAGCCCAATAGATAAAGGCCCAAGCCTCCTTGAATTTATTAATAAATTCATATTAAGGCCCAACAGAAAATTAAAAAGTCCAAATCCAATTTTTCAATTTAATATACATATAAGGCCGGCCTAATATCCAATTAATGTCATTTTTGCAATTTAGCCCTTGAAATAAAATATTTCACACAAGGACCTAACGTTTCCCAATTCAGCCCTCAATATTTAAATTTTCACAAATTGGTCCCTATCAGTTCAAGTCTGGTAAACAGAGCCGCATAGTACCAGTATCTACACTGGGCTGGCACCACTGGTACCAGCACCTCCTCAGTCAAGCAACACCCAATCCATAATCACAGTAACCGCACCGAACCAGTACAGAACAGAATCGCAAAAGCCACAGCAAAACTGGTCACAAGGCAAGGCAAGGCAAATCAGCCATACTCACAGATCAGATCACAGCCCCAAAATTCAAGCAATAAAACATCACACATACCAGATAGAACAGGGAAGGCAAAGGGGCAGCACACAAGTGCTGTATACCAGAAGAAAGAAAAAAGGCACAACAGCAAACGGCAAACCAGCACCGAAAAGCAAAAGGGGTTGGTGCCAGAAAAATTAGCCCAGCCGCAAGAAAAGAAAGGCAGCACCAAACTGGTACAACACAGAACCAAAAGAACCACCAAGCACCCAACTCCCAAGTCGATCGAGTCGAGAAAAATTAGCAATCTCACCCTCAATCGATCAACACCCCGAATTCATCACATAAATTCATCGGCACGCCGAGAAAATCAACAACTCGTGCGAGCCGACCGATAAGTCAAAATATACGATAATATCTCCCCAAGCACACAATCCACAAAATAAAGTAAGGCTTGAATGTTTACCCGAAAAGGAGCAAAACCACAACAGAGGCGATATTTGGCCGGCACCAAGGTCATCGGTTTCACCTCGCCTCACAGCCGTCACAAAGGAAATCCGAGAACACCGAAAGGAAAGCACCTCAAGCACCGAGAGTCACCAAGAGGCAGTCACAAGCACAAGAACACAGCCCAACCCTTATCGGGTTAAGGTAATCACAATAAATCAGAGGAAAAAGGCGAAAATAGAGAGATAGAGGCAAAAATCTCAGCTCATGAGAAAATAGAGAGAAAGGGAGAGAGCAAAACCCGTTCAATTGAGAGCATAGCCTTCTAATAGGCGAATCAGACGGGTCTGACGGGACAGCAACGGGTCTCAGAGTAGGTGTCTGACAGGGGTCGACAAAGTCGCCCAAAGTACCGAAGTACTGGCACGAAACGACAGCGGCATTCAAGGAGGAGAGAGAGCGGGCATGGCTTCTCACCGAAGTAAAAGAAAGGGAAAAGCTCGGGGTTCCTCTCTTCTCCAGGAGGAAGAAATGGAGAGAGCGAGAGCGACGGAGGGGAGCCCGCATTTCAGCGGAATGAAGGTCGGGTGGGCCTAGGGTTTCAGCGAACCAAGAGGGGAAGGGGCACCCCTCTTTCTGCCTTGTGCGAAGGGAGAAGAGGAAACAACAGAGGGAGTAGGAAATGGGGGCCAGTTGTCAAAGAAAGAAATATAGAGGGGAGGGCTTTAAGATCCGCGCAGAAATCAAAATCGGAGGGTTGAGATAATTCAAACAATCAATATGGTTAACCCGAAATCTCCCGTGATCAATTAAATTAACGATTCGAAATTGACGAACTAAATTCGCGTTTGAAATATAATACGAAATTCTCGGATATCATCGATATCTCTACATTTCGGTTCGTTAAATTAGTAATTTCTTAAGACAGTAATTTGTTTGAATAATCATGTATATCTATACGACAGTTCTTAAATAAATTTTATCGTTATGTTATTATTGTTTTAAATTTCTGTTTAACCTAATTAATAAATTTATTTAAACAATTGATTAATTATTTAACCTAACTAATTAATTTAAGTTTTAATTAGTCGCAAATCTCAATTATTAGGCTAATTAACTAAATTAGTTTTACGGATTATAACAATTACCATTTATATATAAAAATTATGTAGCATGTTTAAGAAGAATGGTTGTCTTCTAATTGGTCAATTTTCAAGAGCAAATGATTTATATCTCTATTCTGACACATACACAAACGTATACCTAAATGTCACCGTATATGTGTCAAAAGTATAGAAATGAACTATTTGCTCTGAAACTGACCAACTAGAAGACTGACATTTTTTTAAAACAAACTACATAATTTTTTTTAATAAAGAATAAAATGGGTACTTTATAAATTTATAATGAGTTTTAATAGAAAAGACACAATAAAATTAGTAAATTTGTGAGTTCTTAAATTTTAGAAGGGTAAATATGATATTATGAATTTTAAAGAGGAAATACGTTATTTGATGTTTTTGTGGGGTATACATAAGATTCCCCCTGAAAACAACGACAGATTTTAGAATAAAATGCAGCCATTGATTGAGTAAAATAAATTACTTATAGGAAATAAATCAGAATGTCACTTGCCACCATAATCACAAGATTTGCGAATTATTCGCGACTAATTCGTTTTTTTGGTGACGCCGAATCAAACGCCGAATTATTCGGTTGACCGAACTTTGATCAAATTATTCGCGAATTTTACGAATTTTTTCCGAATTTTTCCCATAATTTTTTTTTCTTTTTTTGGCTCCCTTGTAGGACTGAGATCTCTGATCCGGATAATTCCGAATCATTTCCGAATCATACCTGAATTGTTTCCGAATCACGAATTTTTAACCTCGCCGAACCGAACCCGAATAATTCATTTGTCATTATGCTTGCCACTGCATATCATTATACATAGTATAACACAGCGTACTGAGCTCAGAACATTAATTAATGCTTGTGATTGAAAATGATATGGAATTACGAGGACTCATGGCTAATTTTGCATAGAAGTTGGTTTGATTACATGATTGAGTAAAACAAATTTTGAATTTTGGACAGATTTTTAGGGGTTGAATTTGATTAAATTATATTGTCAAATTTGATAAGTGTGAACTATACAATTTATAAATCTCAACCACATAACCACATTCCTTTACCATCATTGTGAACATAAAAAGAAATATTTTATTGATACATGATGTCTCCTTAGCACGCATTATTTTTTATTTTGTTTACTATTATTAATTTATTATGAACATATTTCAACAAAACACGTCCTACCGTACTAGTCCATTTTTCATGCATCTTTCACCTCACTACATTCATAAAAGGTGTTTAGAACATAGATGACAAAAACAGTGTGAACTAGTAATTGAAACCCATCAAATGCATGCTCACATTTATTTTGTGTGAACCAGTGGGTGAAAACCAACAAATGCTCACATTTATATATTTAAGAAGTTCACATTCTTTTTTTTCTTAGCTAAAGATTAATCATGCAAAAGTCTAATTTATTATTGTATCCTTATAAGATATTAGAGAAAACTAATATTATTATTAAAATTCAGTTAATGTCAACTTTTGATAACATCAAGTCAAATTTGACAGGGTCAGACTGAAGTTTCTCCATAACCATTTTGGTTTTGCATAATATCTCATATTTTCTTTTTACTGATAGTTTAGTTTTTTACTCATAGTTTAGTTTTTTACTGATAATTTTTTTTACTAATAGCTAAGTTGTCACCTCCCTAAGGTTGTAAACGGAGTAAATTCAGAGCAAATAATGTTAATATCGGATACAAAAAATATCTGTCTTTCAATAATTCCGAATTATTCCGAATAATATCTCATATTATTTTTCCATAAAATTTCTCTATAACCATTTTGGTTTTGCATAATTTCTCATATTTTTTTTTTTACTGATAGTTTAGTTTTTCAATTACAAAATAATATATAAAAAATGAGAGAGTGTGTACAATCTCGAGAGGAAGGTATTTTAGGTGCTTTACTTGCCGACAACATTCAAAAAAGGAAATATAAAAATAGATATTTTAGTTTGTGTCATTGTTGGTAATACTCACACACAGACACCTCTATGATTTCTGACTCGGAACCTTTCTTTACTGTCAACATAAAATTTAATGCCAAAAAAAATTAAATAAATAAAAAATGAAGATTACCATTGAAATTAAAAATGCATTCTGTATCATTAGATAACTAGTTAAATAAATGCATAGTGAAAGTGAGCCCACTAATAAAACATGGATTATAGGTTTCGTGAAAAAAAAAAAGAAATTTAAAAGAATAGCAAAGTTAAGAGTCAAAAGTATCGTTGCTTGTTGTAAGAGAGCTCTCTGATCCAAACGATCCGAAACTCCACCGCTCTCTGATCCAAATGATCCGAAACTCCATCTCGTTATGCTGAGTTTTGATCCTTATGTTCTTTATTATATTTTAACCATATATTATGTATATGAAAGATGATAATTTGATAAAATAATATATTATGTGATATGAAGTTTCAACGGTGTGAATTTAATGATCCTTAATATATAATCAAACAAGAGTGAGCCTATGGTGCTATGCATAGCACGGATGGGGTCCGTGCTACGGCTCAAAATTTGACTTTTCAAAATTCTAACGGTCGATCCAACCGTTCAATGTGATAACCATATGAATATATACTTGCAAACTAAATTTTATATTTTTTCGAATTTTTTTACTATTTTTTTAGATAGGTAGAATTTTGATGGTCCAGAATTTTCAGAAAACACTGATTTTTCTACCTATCTAAAAAAATAGTATAAAAATTCGAAAAAATATAAAATTTAGTTTGCAAGTACATATTCATATGGTTATCACATTGAACGGTTGGATCGACCGTTAGAATTTTGAAAAGTCAAATTTTGAGCCGTAGCACGGACCCCATCCGTGCTATGCATAGCACCATAGGCTCACTCATCAAACAATATTTATATTATATGTCTAATAACAAACATTGAACTCAGAGAGTAATTTGAAGTTCCATTAGATTATCTATATATTTGTTCAGTAACATACTACAATACATATAATGTACATTTAAATTTAAAAAAAAATATTGTTAAAATTGTCAAAATAACAACTATTAGGTGATCTCACATTTAACATTTCATTTTAACATTTTTTTTCTTGAGCACAACATTGTCACAGAGTTTCCGTTCCCTGTTATGCACTTTTTCTGATTATTTTTTTTTGTCAGAATGGTTTCTTGTAGAATATATATTAGTAAACTATCAAAGTTTATAACCACAAATAAATATACCGCAATCAAGCAATTACAGAAAAAATTATATAAACATTGTGTCCTCATCATAATAACAAATAACTTGCAGTTGAATTTGCAAACAGCTCCACTGAACATTATCTTGCTTATTTTTAGTAAATTTGTAAGAAAAAAAATTCTCTATTCGTTGAGTTCGATTTAACCAAAATAAAGAGTATGTAATCGTTGTTATACTTATAAAAATGGAGAGACTTTGTCAGTCTGGATTGTTAAATTAAAAAAAAATAACAATAATAAATTTACACGTAGTTAATTTGGTCGCTTTATATCACCACTCCGGTGATATTCCTTGACCATCAACATCCTACTAAATTCTTTGGTGTTTAGATACCAAACTTTTATTTTATAGCATTAAAAAATAATAAAATTAAACTCATACTAATTTCATCAAATATTGTTTTATATCACCTCGGCTGAATTATTCAGTGGGTTGGTAACTTGGTATATTGAATAATTCAGTGTTTGGGTGGAAAATGATATTGGGAATTGAAAAGTGGGTTGGTCCTAGGGCTGCAAACGAATCAAACCGAATCGAACTTAATCCAGTTCGAGTTTGAGTTCGAACCAATTTCGAACCGAACTAGTTCGAAATTGAAGCAGGGTTTCGAACTGAAAAGAAGAGTTCGAGTTTGATTCGGTGCAATTCGAACCAGTTTCGAACCGAACTGGTTCGAAATTGAAGCAGGATTTAGAACTAAAAAGAAAAGTTTCGAACCGAGTCAGACTCAGTTCGAGTTTGATTCGAACCAATTTCGAACCAAACTGGATTTGATTCGTTTCAGAACTGAGTTGGTTTGATTCGTTTCGAACCATTTTTTTTTCGAATCGAACTCAATCGAATTACGAGCTATGAGCCTTTTGTGCACCTCAGTTGGTCCATTTTTCAAAAGAAAAAAAAAACGCCAAGAGTGGTTTGGATGGAAAATAACATTGAGAATTGAATAGTTGTTTGGTCCAATAAAAGGGTTGTCACCTCCCTAAGATTGTAAACGGAGTAAATTCAGTGCAAATAATGTTAATATCGGCCGAAATTTTTATTTATAACATTTTCTGAAAATAAATTAATAAAATAACCATTGTTTCTGGTCAATTCTAAATCTAACACGGCCGCAGAATGCCGGAGCGGACCCATATGGGGGGGACCGCAGAATGCCAGAGCGGACCCTCATATGGGTCCGCAGAATGCCGGAGCGGCCCCTTTATTTTTTATTTTAGAAATACAAAATTGTAATTTGTTTAGGGTTATTTATTTAGTTTCGAATGTTGTTTAAATTGATTTTGGTCGTATCGTATTTTAGATATGTCGTTGGTTTGAAATATTTTAGATATTTTAGATATGTAGTTTCTTTGAAATTCTTTTGTGTACTCTGAGATAATGAAATCAACAAAATAAATAAATAAATAACAACAAAATCAAACAAACAAGAAACTAATCAACTAAATAAATAAGTATCTGACAAAACATCTACCAATACTACAAATAAGAATCTAACAAAACATCTAACAGTACAACAAATCAAAATCTAAGGCTCTGGACTAAACACCGTCCTCGCCTTCTTCTTCCTAAACCCCCGACCCCGCCTGCAGAGTGGCGTCTCGTCAGTATCTGCGGAGGATGCTAAGTCGTCTGCCTGGACATCCGTAGACTGAACCGGCTCCTGGCGAACCTCCTCAATCTCGGATGTCTGCTGGACCCCAGGACCAAAAACTGTGGTCTATCCAGACTCAGCCTGCGTGAATAAAAACGCCTGTCTGGCAATGGGGTCATCGTGGAGGGAAGGGTGAGGTACCTGCGGTGAGGACTGGCCAGGGAACGGCGGGATGGGCTCTGTCTGAACATACCCTGGCTGATAGGCAGGAGGTGCAGTCTGAGTGGGACTGTAACCCGGGGAATACAGTCCATCTCCCTCTGTGCCATAATCAGCGGAGATATAAAAGCCCAGGTCATCCTCGTGTCCATCCTGTAGTAACTTACAAATTAGATAATGTATTGAATAAGAAAAAAATCACAGTTATGTATTTTAATTTAAATTATACCTCGGTAGGCATCCTAGCCTGGGATCCCATGGCGTCCTGTGCGGCTCGGCGCATCAACTCGGCACCTCGGTCGAACGCCTGACCGACCGTCTCAGCATCATGGACGCCTGCAAACACGTCCTCATCACCAGTGTAGGGGACATAAACATCGGGCTCGTCAGATATGTCGTCGACCGCATCAACACCGCCCAAGCCAGCGCACCTCAGTAGAGAGTCGAGACGCGCCCTGTACCCACACTGGCACACCGCGGGTACGTTGTGCTTGAGGATGACCTTCCCGAGCCTCTTCCATCCCCTGGTGACGGCCATCGTAGCCCCTATGACGCAACTCTTGACAAGATATAATGCCTGAAAATTGAAAAAATTATGAAGAAGTTGTACAATTGTAAATATTAATAGTTTTGAATTTGAAATTTCAAATCAAAAATACCGTGGCTGCGAGAGGTGCGCCGGCGGGGATAATACCGTGGATCCGTCCTCTACGATCCCTCGGCTTCGGTACCCGCTCGTGCGGGTTGTCGGCGATGTATCCCTCAATGAATATGGTGTACGCGCCGTGATCCTGATACCAATCTCTGTAAGGTCTGTACGAATTACAACAAATGTTAGATATTCCAATCAAAAAGCCATAGTTGAAGTTTTGAATTAATAAAATTTCTTACACTGGCGCGACATCCATCTGACGGTCGGGCTCGGCCAATGGGGGATCTGCCTGTCCTGTCTCGAACACGTAATCGGCACGAGTAATCCCCCAGTCCTTGCCTGCAGTGGTCTCCCTGGGATGGTGCAGAGCTCGCCAGACATCCTCACTGATCGGTGCCGGGGGCGGAGCAAGCTGGCGCATCCCGAACTGTCTCATGACCCGTCCGGGGTAATGGTGCTCGATGATCTATATATTTTAATACGTTAGACTGTTTTTATTAAATTAAGTTGCTTGTGTAAATAACTAGCATAAAGAAATTACGGTACCTGAAAACATATGAGCGGCACCTGTGCACGCCAGAAACGCTCCTGCTGACGACATCGCTCCGGCAATATCTCAAGAAATGACCGATGTGCGCCATCCACCTCGACCTGGAAGTATAGATTTAATATCATATATCAATTCGAACTGGAAAAAATTTAAATTAAAATAAAAATAAAAGTAAACTTACATAATCTCTGTAGGGCTCCCAAGTGACAAACTCGGCATCATCTCTGAGATGCTCGATCTCCTGTCTCCAGAAAGTGATGCCGAGAGACGCGCCATGCCCTGCACCCACCCAAATCTTGGGATAGCAGTACTTGGCGGCAAATGCAGGGCAGTTGTCCGGCTCGGGCTTGCCCCACTGCGGCACATCTGTCTTGCTGGCCAGGACTGGACGGCCAACGATCAGATGTGCGTAGGACCAATGCTGTAGTAACATGCACGGTCCTAAAAAGGTCTTGTTCTTCTTCAGGCAGGCTGTGTTAAGACCCCTTTACAAGAAAACAAAGTCATTGTTACTACACTACGATGTATACTATTTGAAAATATTTATAAGAAGGTGTTTCTTACCTATATAGGCATGCTAGCGTGGCACCTCCCCAGTTGAACCTGCCCGCAGTGGACAGGTCGCGCAGAAGCTCGAGGTAACACAGCCGCACCTGATCTCCATGCGAATCCGAAAACAACCGACAGGTGATCATCTCCAAAATATAGGCGCGTAGATATCGGTCAATAACCACCTGTTATAGATTTAAATTAGAACATTACTTACAAGAAAATAAATATAATACTATTTAAATTAAATCTTGTACAAGCAAATACCTGATCTGGTCTCTCCGGAAAGACCTGGAATCTCGCCCGCAGCTTTGCCAAGCTGATGCAGCTGGGCGAGACCACAGTCTTCTCACCTCTCTTCTTCTCTTTCTGGAGATCCTCGTGCGGGATACCCAATAGCTCCAAGCACAATGCACGAAAATCTCCGTACTCGACGCCCGTGACCGGCTCCCCAATAATGGTTGTTCGCAGCGAAAGCGCAACGCAAGTTTCGGTACGCTTGAGAGCGTACCTTTTAAAACCACGTTTACACTCCACGAGTAAGGGATGCAAGTGCACAACCCCTATCGTGTAGTATATTCGGGTATCGATCCACAGGGACGGTTAATTGCGAGGTTAGATTCTATCAAACTCAATCAAAAACTAGAAGTGAAAAAGGTTTGGTTTTGTGTTTAAGTTCCTAAAGGGTCAAGTCAAACAATTCAAACAGTTCAAGTAGATGTAATAAAATGCTAGAAGAAATGTAAATTGTGTTTTGATTATGGATAAAAGGCGTTTCCAGGGTTTCAGACTTCATCTCTGATCTGCCTCTAGTGGTACGGCCCGTACCAAGTTGGTACGGCTAGGCCGTACCTCACTTGGTAAGGCAAGGCCGTACCACCCTGGTAAGACCCGTACTGGCTTCCCAGAACAGAGCTTACCAGTTCGAGTGAATGCATTTCCTTGCTGGTACCTTGTGCTAAACTCTTTAGAAAGGTTCAATTGACCATACCTAAGGTTCCTAACCCTCAACCGTCGTTTGTTGGATCAAGATCTAGGTTGGAAAGCAATTGATTGCCTTTTAGGGATTTCTACACCTCAACTCTCGTGTGTTGGTACAGATCTACCCTAGCTGGTTGATTGGAGGTCTAAGGCACCCTCTAATCTGTCGATTAGAGGAGAATTCAACCTCTCGGCTTCAATTCGAACTATTCTACCCTAAGCATTTGATTTGGATGAGAGATTGAGATGATCACATGACCTTGATAGGTTCGATCTAAACCTAGAGGCACATCATACAACAATCACAGCAAGCAAAGCAAAAGATATCAAAGTAAATCACAATCAATCAAACTAAAGAGTTCATACAAGATACAAGTCAAAGAAAGTCAAAACAAATCAAGAATCAATCTCTAACCCTAGAAACTAAAAGAACTACTCACAGCACATAATCAGATCTAAAAATACAATAAGAGGGATAGAGATAGCCATGGATCGAAGGGATCGAGAGGAGGAAGCTAGATCCGTCGAGTTTCGCCTCTTCCTCTTCCTTCCTTCTTGCTCTCAGCTCCTTAGCTTTCTTTCTCTCTCTTACTGTGCTCTCAAATGGATCTGGAATGGAATCCCCCCGAAATTGGAGAGTTCCCCGCTTTAAATAGCCTCTGCCAAAATTTGAATCTGTCAGATCGCCTTTATGTACGGCCCGTACCAAATTGGTACGGCCTGGCCGTACCAGGCGTGAAGAGCTGAAAATCGGCTAAGTCTGGTAAGACCCGTACCAAGCCTGGTAAGGGTCGTACCTCATCATCTGAATCGCCGTTTCTTCGTGTGTTTTGCTCCAAACCTGCAGAAAACAAACAAACACTCAGCAGTACCAAATTCTAAAGATATATCGATGAAATGCACATGATTCTGGTGAATTATGGCACGAATCTGGTACTAAAACAGGCCTAAAATAGACTAAATATGCGAGGTATCAAATTCCCCCAAGCTGAACCTTTGCTTGTCCTCAAGCAAAAAGTTTCAAACTCGGGTAAAAGTGCTGGACAACTAAATCTAAATGCAGATAAAAGTCTAAATGTGAAAACCTACGTGAATTTGCTATAGTCAAGAATTCCTAGAATCGATTCGGTTGTAATTCAAATATCCCTTTATAAACCTTGATTCACTCCACCAATTGGTCAATTGAACTTCTTATTTTGAGATGCTTCTAACAATGGAAAGACTAATTACCTAGGTTTGATCGAAACAATTTCATTCTTTTTCCGAATCAGTGCTTTTATTCAAAGTGATTCTTCTTTTCATTTGCCCTCCCCCAAGCTTGAATCAAGCTTAAGGGTAAGAAAGTTGCGAACGAAGTGTGTTGGTATGAGCAAAATTTTCTTTCTTTATTTCTAATTGGGAGACGAGCTCAAAGGCGCCCATTCGAGGCTTATTGCCAGTACTCTTATGTTCTCCATCTTTTTCATTTCTCTTTTCTTTTTCTTCTTTTTTTTTTTTTTATTCTTTTTCTTTTCTTTTTGGTTTGCTCATACCATGAATACACACATCTATTGGTATTCATTCATACCAATGGATATTCCAAACTTTCTTAATTTGAAAATCCCAATTCCTAAAGGCACAGTTCAGTTTTTTTTTCGAATAATCTCGTTCGATTCAATTCTAAGTTTGTTTCATCGTTTCCATTATTAAAAACATCTCAACCTAAGTAGTTCAATAACCAATCATGGGTTAGTTCCAATTCACTCAGGTCTATCCTAATCACAACTAAATTGTTTCAAAGTTATTCTCAATTCTAGCAATTCACGCAAATCTTCACCTAACAATGCACGAGAATACGAAAAAAAAATGCCAGAAAAATAACGATAAAGTAAATATGACCTAAATGCAAATGCAATCCCCCCAAGCTTAGCCTGAGCATTGTCCTCAATGCTTCAAGACTATAAGATAAAAGAGATAAAAGAAGCTCGGGGAAAAGAGAGCGAACCTGATCAGTCCTCAGGGTGGTCGTACCAGAGCCAGTCGCTAAATCGCTGCTCTATCCCAGTCACCCGTCGCGTGAGATCCTGGAGGATGGCGCCCTGCTCACGAATGGCAGCACCCTGCTCATAGAGTGCAACACCCTGCTCCTGACGCATGCCATACATCAGATGGTAGACATCCTGGATGGTGGGCTCATCGACTGGAGGGGGATACTCGGGTCTACTGTAGGAGGTCGAGGGTCCGGCTGCGTAGGAGGAGATGGTGTGATGGTGCTCCGGCCGGTGTTCGGTTGGGGTCCTTGTGCTCGGGTGTGGATGGAAGAAGAGAATGGAGAAGGAGTGGAGAGGGAGAGAAAGAGGGAGAGAAGAGGGAGGAGAGAGAAAGTGAGGGAGGTGCGGCGGAGAGAGAGAAGGGGAAGGATAGGGGGGGCGGGGTCGGGTTTAAAAAGGAAAATGCGGCAGTTATGGCGTCGGTTCGCTTCCCTGACCTAGGTACGGCCTGGCCGTACCAAATTGGTACGGGCCGTACCAACCTTTCAATTTTCAGGCCGTACCAATGTGGTATGGCCTAGCCGTACCAACCTCAGAAATTCTCGTTTCTCGTTCTCGTGACTTCTCAAGCCGCTCGTGATGCAATGAAGAAGAATGAATGCATGTCTAACTGTTCCTAAGATGCAAAACAGATAAAAATGGCTTGGGCTGCCTCCCAAGGAGCGCTCGTTTTAGGTCTCGAGCTTGACCTTCTCTCTTCAGGCTTTGGTTGGAGATGGATCGGAGAGATCCAAGTTCACTCGCATGTCTTGGGGATGATCAGCAATGTAGTGCTTGAGACGCTGACCATTGACTTTGAAAGTCCGCCCCTCCTTGTTTTCCAACTCCACTGCGCCAAATGGGAACACTGCCCTCACTCGGAATGGACCGGACCACCTGGACTTCAGCTTCCCTGGAAAGAGCCTAAGTCGAGAATTGAACAAGAGGACCAGGTCTCCCTCATGGAACTCACGAGACATGATGCGCTTGTCGTGAACCTGTTTGGTCCTTTCCTTGTAAATTCTCGCGTTCTCGTAGGCATTGAGACGCATCTCCTCTAACTCATGCAAGTCAAGGATGCGTTTCTCTCCAGCTGAGAGCAAGTCCATGTTGATGGCCCGTGTGGCCCAGTATGCCTTGTGCTCAATTTCCACGGGCAAGTGGCAGGACTTTCCGTACACCAGTTTGAAAGGGCTCATCCCAATCGGAGTTTTGAAGGCTGTACGGTAGGCCCAAAGTGCGTCACTCAGCTTGAGCGACCAATCCTTTCTCGTTCGAGCCACGGTCTTTTCCAGGATAGACTTGATCTCCCTGTTGGAAATCTCGGCTTGACCGTTGGCTTGAGGATGGTAGGAAGTGGTCACTTTGTGAGTGACTCCATGGCGACTCAGGAGATTGTCGAACTGGCGGTTGATGAAGTGCTTGCCACCATCACTGATGACGGCTCTTGGAACTCCAAAGCGAGGGAAGATGATGTCAGTGAACAGTCTTTTCACTGCATTGGAGTCCGCATTCTTGCACGCCACTGCCTCCACCCACTTGGAGACGTAGTCAACAGCCACCAGGATGTACTCGTTCCCACAAGAGGGTGGAAACGGTCCCATGAAGTCAATGCCCCAGACATCAAAGATGTCTACCTCTAGAATAGAGTGGAGAGGCATTTCATTCCTCTTGGAGATGTTCCCGGTGCGCTGACACCTGTCACAAGCTGCAACGAAGGTCCTAGCATCTCTGAAAAGTGAAGGCCAGAAGAAGCCAGATTGCAGGACCTTTGAAGCAGTCTTGGAGGATGAAGCGTGTCCTCCGTAGGCTGAGGAGTGGCAGTGCTCAAGAATGGAGCGCGTCTCATCGTATGGCACACATCGTCGGTAGATGCCATCAACGCCAATCTTGAAGAGGTAGGGGTCGTCCCAGAAGTAGAACTTGGCGTCCGATCGCAGCTTCTTCTTCTGCTGGTATGACATGGTAGGAGGAAGTACTCCCGAGGCGAGAAAGTTCGCAATGTCTGCATACCAGGGCGCTGACTTGGTGTTCACTCGGTCAGTTGCATGGAACGTCCGATCTTGCACCGCATGAGTCGCGTGCATCGGTGTACCAACCGAGTGGATCTCCTCCATGGCAGAAATCGAATGGAATTGGTCATCAGGGAACGAGTCATCAATTGGCAGGCTACCAGAGCCCTCATCTTCCCAGCGAAGCCGGGACAGATGGTCAGCCACGGTGTTTTCGACTCCTTTCTTGTCCCTGATTTCGATGTCAAACTCCTGCAGGAGGAGAATCCACCTAATCAAGCGAGGTTTAGCATCCTGCTTGCTCAACAGATATTTGAGTGCGGCGTGGTCAGTGTAGATCACTATCTTCGAACCAACCAGATAGGATCTAAACTTGTCGAGAGCGAACACAACAGCCAAAAGCTCCTTTTCGGTTGTTGTGTAGTTCATCTGGGCAGGGTCTAGCACCTTGCTAGCGTAGTAGATAGCACATGGCTTGTTCTCCTTGCGCTGCCCAAGAACCGCTCCCACAGCGTAATCACTCGCATCGCACATCAATTCGAATGGCAAGGTCCAGTCTGGAGGTTGCAGGATGGGTGCTGAGACAAGGGCTTCTTTCAATCGGCAAAACGAATCGACACACTCCTGCGTGAAGATGAAATCAGAGTCCTTGATGAGCAGGTTGGTCAATGGTTTCGCGATTTTCGAGAAGTCCTTGATGAATCGGCGGTAGAAGCCAGCGTGTCCCAGAAAGCTTCGCACAGCTTTGACATTTGTTGGGATCTCCAGCTTCTCGATCACCTCCACCTTGGCTTTGTCAACCTCAATTCCTTTGGAGGTCACCACATGTCCAAGGACAACTCCCTCTTGGACCATGAAGTGACATTTCTCCCAGTTCAGGATCAGGTTGACCTCTTCACACTTCTCCAAGATTTTGCAGAGGTTGGCTAGACATGAGTCAAAGCTGGTTCCATAGACAGAGAAGTCGTCCATGAAAACTTCAACCTCTTTCTCGATGAAATCGGAGAAGATAGCCATCATGGCTCTTTGGAAGGTGGCAGGTGCATTGCAGAGACCGAATGGCATCCTACGGTATGCGAATGTACCGTAGGGACATGTGAAGGTGGTCTTGTCTTGGTCGTTCGGGTGAATGGGGATCTGAAAGAATCCTGAATACCCGTCAAGGTAGCAAAAATGAGAATGAGTCGCAAGCCTTTCAAGGAGCTGGTCGACAAACGGCAGTGGGAAGTGATCCTTGCGCGTGGCAGCGTTGAGCTTCCTGTAGTCAATACACATGCGGTACCCAGACACCACACGAGTAGGGACTAGCTCATCCTTCTCATTTCTCACCACTGTCGTGCCTCCCTTCTTGGGCACCACGTGAACGGGACTCACCCACTTGCTGTCAGAGATGGGATAGATGATGCCTGCATCCAGGAGTTTGAGAATTTCCTTTTTCACCACCTCTTTCAGGTTGGGGTTGAGTCGCCGCTGGTGCTCTACAGACGGCTTGTGATCATCCTCGAGAAGAATCCGGTGTGAGCAGATGGCTGGGCTGATCCCTTTCAAGTCCTTGATCGAGTACCCGATCGCACCCTTGTGAAATCTCAGCTTCTCCAGAAGTTTGGTGGTTTGATCGGGGTTCAGACTCGCATTGACGATCACAGGACATGACTTTTCTAGATCGAGGAACTCGTATCGGAGATTGGTCGGAAGAGGTTTGAGTTCAGGAGTCGGACGCTCAGGCTGATCATTGACATGAGTCGCATCTGGGTGAGCTGACTCGTGTGTCGTCGAGATGTCGGCCTTGGCAGGCTCCGCTCCACTCCTCGTCTCAGAGTGTGATGTACGGTCCTCCAGATCCTCAGGAATCGCATCCGCTGCACAGATTGACTCGCTCGCTTCGCTTAGAAATTGAGAGAGGAATTCAGCGTCTTGGCGCAGCGAGTTGTTGACTTGTTTAAGAAAATAGCCCTTGGCCAGATCAGCCAAGTACTCCTCTGTCCTGTCAACCCGGAAACATGTCTCGGATCATGACGGATATCTCATGGCGCGATCGATTTGGAACTTCACCTTCTCTCCTCCAAAGTTCAAAGTCAGGATGCCTTGCTTCACGTCAATTATCGCGCCAGCTGTACTCAGAAAAGGTCGCCCCAAGATGATTGGGACTTCCTTATCTTCTTCCATCTCCATGACGACGAAATCGACGGGCACGAAGAACTTCCCGACTCGAACTGGCAGATCCTCTACCACACCAAGTGGAAGTCGGACTGAAGAATCTGCCAACTGCAATGTCATCCTTGTGGGCTTGAGCTCCCCCACTCCTATGCGATCATAGATGGTGCGTGGCATGAGACTCACACTCGCTCCTAGATCACACAGGGCTTTCTTGATTGTCGCATTCCCAATGGTGCATGGAATGGAGAACTTTCCAGGATCGTCCAATTTGGGGGGTAGCTCGCTTTTCAAAATTGCGCTGCACTGCTCTGTCAGCTTGACTGTCGCGTGCCCCTCTAAGCTTCTCTTGTTGGAAAGGATGTCCTTCAGAAACTTGGCATAGGTGGGCATTTGGGTCAAAGCGTCGGTGAAAGGGATGGTGATCTGCAGCTGCTTGATGACGTTTGCGAAGTTGGCGAATTGCTCGTTCAGTCTCGTCTCAGCTAATCTCTGGGGGAATGGAACAGGTGGCCGGTATGGAGGTGGTTTCTCGGCACCTTTCTTCTTCTGACTACCTGACGCTTCGGATGGAGGTTGTGCAGGTCTTGCCGAGCTGGTGCAGTCTGCACTCGCTTGAGGTCGGATGACCTCAGCTCGTTCTGGATTAACCTCCTTCAGTGGAATTGACTCAGGGGTCGGAGTCGCGTCAGGTGTCGCGTCGAGAATCGGATCAACTGTGCCCTCACTTGGCATTGGTGGCTCGTCGTATTGGGTCCCGCTTCTCAGAGTGATAGCCTTAGCCTCTTCTCTTGGATTTGGTTCGGGTTGAGCTGGAAGCTTCCCGGGTCGAGAGTGGCTCGAGGTGACTATCTGGCTCAGCTGCTCCAGCAACTTGTTTTGAGCAGCCATTTGATTTTGTTGAGCAGCCATCTGAGTGGACATGCTCTGCATATGTTCCCACATCATCTGATTCATCTTGCCCTGCTCGTGAGTGAAGTCGTCCACTCCGGTAGGCGCAATTGACTTTGAGGGGCCAGATGGGGCTGCTCGGTTGCCTTGATTGGGAAAGGAAGCGTTCTGGTAGAAGTTCCTGTTGCCATTGTTGTTGCTGTTGCTGCTGCTCGAAGCTTGGGCTCTCCAATCGTTGTTGTTCGGAGGGGGGTAATTTCCAGTGTTGTTCGCCCGATTGTTCCAGTTGTTGTTGTTGTACTGCGGCTTCTGGAAGCTGTTGTTGTTGAAGGGCGGTCTGAACGAAGAGTTGTTGAAAGGCGCAGGGTTGTTCTGGTTTGACCTCCAGTGCTGCTGCTCAACCGGGTCCTTGGAGTAGGACCGGCTGAAGGGAGGTCTCGGGAAGAAGGAAGGCTCGTTGTTGAGAGAGTTGACCTGCTCACTCTCCTCGTCTTGTTGCACCAGCGGGCATTGCTCGTATGCGTGCCTCTCGTCTCCGCACATGACGCATACTTGAGGTTGCTGTTCGACTGCCTTGACACTGAGCTTGTCCATCACCCGCTGCATGGCGTCCATCTTGGCGGTGAGAGCCGTGATGTGATCGAGCTCGTACTTGCCACCTCCTTGGCTACCTCCTTGGCCTCCTCGCTGGCGTGACGTGTCGCGGCCGGACCACTGCTGGTTTTGCGCCATGCTGTCGATCAAGTTCATAGCCTCTAAAGGCTCCTTTGTCATCAGCGCGCCTCCCGCAACAGCGTCCACGTAAGCACGTGTGCTCTCGTTCAGGCCGTCGTAAAACGTTTGAATTAAAAGCCAGTCGGGTATACCATGGTGTGGACAAGAGTACTGAATTTCTCTAAACCTTTCCCAAGCTTCGTTCAGGGGTTCATCAAAAATCTGCCTAAAACTGGTCAGGTCATGTCTTACCTTGGCTGTCCTCTTGTGAGGGAAAAATCTGGTCAGAAACATTTTGGACAATTCTTTCCAAGTTCTCACAGAGTCCCTAGGCAAAGATCCTAACCATTTCTTGGCCTTATCCCTAAGAGTGAATGGAAATAAAGCAAGCTTGGTGTAATCAGCATTCTCACCGTTGGTTTTGATGGTCGTGATGCACTCGAGGAAGGTCTGGAGGTGAGCGTGTGGGTCCTCGTGGTCGAGTCCGTGGAAGGTGTTCTGCTGCACCATGTTGACAACCCCCGGATTGAAGTTCGGTTGCTGTCCTGGAATGTGTGGCAGCCGGATTGCACCTCGCACGTCTCCAGCTCTCGGCACGTTGAATTCTCGCAGCGTTCGAGGCATGAAGACATCCTCATCATCGTCTGTCAGTCGGCCTTCTTCTTCTTGCCTTTCTCTTTCCCTGGTCTCTGCCTCCATTCTGAGTCGGGCTTCGTCTTCTGCTCCAGCCATCTCTTCAGGTTCAGGCTCCTTGGTACGGGTCGGACCAGATTGGTGCGGCCTGGCCGTGCCTGAATCGGTACGGGTCGGACCAGATTGGTGCGGGCTGGCCGTACCAGAGGGTGGCTGAGCAGTCTCGGCTGAGTCTGGAGGAGTTTGATCGAACAGGGGGCCCTTGCTTCTCAGATTATACTTCAACCTGTATTTCCCTGCAGGGGGGGGTTCAAAAGCCAGTTTTTAGTGATTTTGAATAAGAAAAAGCAAGAAAGATACAAGATAAAGTCTAGATTAACTAAGTAAGGTAAAATCTAACTAGGCAATTGGTTACCGTCCCCGGCAACGGCGCCAAAAACTTGTTCGCAGCGAAAGCGCAACGCAAGTTTCGGTACGCTTGAGAGCGTACCTTTTAAAACCACGTTTACACTCCACGAGTAAGGGATGCAAGTGCACAACCCCTATCGTGTAGTATATTCGGGTATCGATCCACAGGGACGGTTAATTGCGAGGTTAGATTCTATCAAACTCATTCAAAAACTAGAAGTGAAAAAGGTTTGGTTTTGTGTTTAAGTTCCTAAAGGGTCAAGTCAAACAATTCAAACAGTTCAAGTAGATGTAATAAAATGCTAGAAGAAATGTAAATTGTGTTTTGATTATGGATAAAAGGCGTTTCCAGGGTTTCAGACTTCATCTCTGATCTGCCTCTAGTGGTACGGCCCGTACCAAGTTGGTACGGCTAGGCCGTACCTCACTTGGTAAGGCAAGGCCGTACCACCCTGGTAAGACCCGTACTGGCTTCCCAGAACAGAGCTTACCAGTTCGAGTGAATGCATTTCCTTGCTGGTACCTTGTGCTAAACTCTTTAGAAAGGTTCAATTGACCATACCTAAGGTTCCTAACCCTCAACCGTCGTTTGTTGGATCAAGATCTAGGTTGGAAAGCAATTGATTGCCTTTTAGGGATTTCTACACCTCAACTCTCGTGTGTTGGTACAGATCTACCCTAGCTGGTTGATTGGAGGTCTAAGGCACCCTCTAATCTGTCGATTAGAGGAGAATTCAACCTCTCGGCTTCAATTCGAACTATTCTACCCTAAGCATTTGATTTGGATGAGAGATTGAGATGATCACATGACCTTGATAGGTTCGATCTAAACCTAGAGGCACATCATACAACAATCACAGCAAGCAAAGCAAAAGATATCAAAGTAAATCACAATCAATCAAACTAAAGAGTTCATACAAGATACAAGTCAAAGAAAGTCAAAACAAATCAAGAATCAATCTCTAACCCTAGAAACTAAAAGAACTACTCACAGCACATAATCAGATCTAAAAATACAATAAGAGGGATAGAGATAGCCATGGATCGAAGGGATCGAGAGGAGGAAGCTAGATCCGTCGAGTTTCGCCTCTTCCTCTTCCTTCCTTCTTGCTCTCAGCTCCTTAGCTTTCTTTCTCTCTCTTACTGTGCTCTCAAATGGATCTGGAATGGAATCCCCCCGAAATTGGAGAGTTCCCCGCTTTAAATAGCCTCTGCCAAAATTTGAATCTGTCAGATCGCCTTTATGTACGGCCCGTACCAAATTGGTACGGCCTGGCCGTACCAGGCGTGAAGAGCTGAAAATCGGCTAAGTCTGGTAAGACCCGTACCAAGCCTGGTAAGGGTCGTACCTCATCATCTGAATCGCTGTTTCTTCGTGTGTTTTGCTCCAAACCTCCAGAAAACAAACAAACACTCAGCAGTACCAAATTCTAAAGATATATCGATGAAATGCACATGATCCTGGTGAATTAGGGCACGAATCTGGTACTAAAACAGGCCTAAAATAGACTAAATATGCGAGGTATCAGTGACTGTCATCTCAGCATGGGGGAGATGAAAGCTGTGCGTCTTGGGACGCCATCGCTCAACGAGGCCAGAAGATAAACCCTCGTCAACATTCTCCTCGGCCATCTGGGATATCTGGTACAATCACATCGAGCGTAAAATCCCCCCGTACGCCGGCTGGTACCGTAGATGCTGGCGGTTGTGACGAACCGTAACCGCATCCAAACCCTGCATTTAATTAAATAATCAGATCAAGTTCATTCATTAAAAATTCGGAATGACAAATTTATAAATATGACAAATTTACTTACCCAGTGGCAGCCTCTAAAATTCGATGCTCCGCATTCGGATACCACAAGAAGTCGCTGACCATGTCGGTGCGACTCCGGATACCCGGAACATCCGCCAATGCTGTCTCGATGTACTGAGACATCTCGTATGGCGTGGCTGTAGGAGCATGCTGTGTACCCCTACTGGAGGATGGTCTATTGGTACTCATGCTGTATTGGATAATTTTTGGTCAAATATGAGAGTTTGGTCAAAGTCCGGTTTAAAAATGGGTACAATTCTAATTAAATTTGGGCACAATCGAATTAAATTTGGGTACAATTCTAATTAAATTTGGGTACAATTCTAATTAAATTTGGGTACAATCGAATTAAATTTGGGTACAATTCTAATTAAATTTGGGCACAATCGAATTAAATTTGGGCACAATCTAATTAAATTTGGGTACAATTCTAATTAAATTTGGGTACAATCGAATTAAATTTGGGTACAATTCTAATTAAATTTGGGTACAATTCTAATTAAATTTGGGTACAATCGAATTAAATTTGGGCACAATTCTAATTAAATTTGGGTACAATCGAATTAAATTTGGGTACAATTCTAATTCTAAATCCTAAATTAATATCTAATTCTAAATGCTAAATCTAAACCCTAAACCCTAAATCCTAATCCTAAACCCTAAGCCTACACCTAATTACTACTCTACACTAAAAATTAAAACTAGAGAAGAAGAAGAAAACTTACCCGAGGTCGAAGGGATTGAAACTTCAAATGAGATGTAATGAAATCGGAACCCAGCAGCCCCTTATATAGGCTGGGGACCGCTCCGGCATTCTGCGGCCCCAGGGGCCGCTTCGGCATTCTGCGGACCCATATGAGGGTCCGCTCCGGCATTCTGCGGCCGTGTTAGATTTAGAATTGACCAAAAACGATGGTTATTTTATTAATTTATTTTTTAAAAATGTTATAAATAAAAATTTCGGAAATATCGGATACAAAAAATATCTGTCTTTCAATAAGCGGATACACGAATACAAATAGTAAATAGATGTTAAAATTTAAAACTAAATATGCTTTAACAGATACGAATACAGAGTAGATAATCTATGAATACAGATTCGAGAAGATACATAACGAATATTATCGGATAATTAAGCCATAAGAAAATTCATCTCTTTAAATAAACTTTCTCATATTTTTAAATTTTAATAATTGCAAAATATATGATATAATTTGTAAAAAGAATTATAACGATAGTTCATAGTGGGATTAAAAAAAAAAGTGACTATATTGGCCAAAAAAAATGGCTATCTTTTTCTTGAAAGACAATATGCAGGATGGATTACTGAAGTGCCAGTTTTGTTTGTATACCGTGAATTTATCTTCGTCTCTTATTCAATAGTGAGAATAAAGAAATGGACTATATATAATCTACAAAAATTTGAATCAGATCAAAGCAACAAAATTTATTACAAAATTTATAAACGGGATTATGGACTATGAGGACGGTTCAAATGGATTTTGTGCTCCAATATGCTTCACATTATTTATCTTCGTTTTCAAAGTCTGAACAGTCAATCTGAACAGCTCAACATGATATTCATAATAAAATATGCTTGGAGATCAAATTTTATATTTTTTAGAATTTTTTTACTATTTGTTCAGATAGGTACAAAATCATTATTTTAAGAAGATTCTGGACCATCTAAAAAAGTGATATTGTACCTATGTAAAAAAATAGTAAAAAAATTCTAAAAAATATAAAATTTTGTCTCCAAGTATATTTTATTATGAAGATCATGTTGAGCGATTTGGATCGACCGTTCGGACTTTGAAAACGGAAATAAATGATGTGAAGCATATTGAAGCACAAAATTGTGGTGCATTTAAACCCTCCTCATTGACTATGCCGTTTTTACAAAAGTTAAATGAATCTACAAAGATAAAATTTGCAATTTTACAAAACTTGACCTAACATTTTAACTGGTTGAATCAGATCAAAGCAGCAAATTTTTTTGTGTTTGTGTCTGCTATTGTTTATTGTCTTGTTACTGAAAGAGAATTCTTTTCTTGTCCGGTTCTGACAATGTGATTAAAAAATAAAGCTTCACTGTGAGACTATCAATTTTATTTAGTTTTAAGTAGGAGTGTAAATTTTGAATCTCGATAAATTTTTACGTGTCATGACGTGTTGTGATTAAAATCATTGAGAATAATCATAGCATGTTAAGTCACACTGTGATCAAATGTCACACAACTAATTATGCTTGCTCACATTTGTTACTATTGATTACATTTTCCAGTGTAGTCACATTTGATCATGTTTAACTATTTTTTTCAAACTTGAAGTTATTTAATATAGAAAAATTCAAAATAAAATGTCAAAAAATGTAGAAAATTGTAAAATAAAGATATAATGTTGTAAAAAAAAACTTAAAAAATAAATTTATTATTTGGAATTTGAATTGTTGTTTGGGCGAAGAAAATGAATTAGAAAAAAATAATGCATCCCAAGCAAAAACAACTCCTCTTGCGACTGTTTGGATTATGGTGGCATGCGAAAACATGTCAATTTTTTTATCTGTAATTTTTAAAGAATAAATTTTAATTTACGACATTAATTTTAAAAAATTGGAAACAGAACACAGAACACAGTAGCTATGAACCACATGAGTCCAGTACTCCAGTGAGATGGCACGAGAAAAAAGATGTGAAACAAAAGATGAAGTCCTATTAGAACGCTGTCATTAACCATAGTGACAAGATACACGGATAATTTGTTTTTCTGGTGTCGGCGAACCGAACGGTGAATTATTTGATTGACCGAACTTTTACCGAATTATTCGTGAACTTTTTTTTTTTTGCTCCCTTGTGGGACTAAGATCTCCGATCCGGACTCAATGTATAATTCTGAATTATTTCCGATTTATACTGAAATATTTCCAAATAATTAATTTGTCACTATGTCATTAACAGCAACCATATTTCGAAACTTTTCAGAAACTATATCATAAATTTATACTATTTTTTTTAATGCCACAAATAAAAAAATAGGGAAAATATGCGATAGTGAGTCAATAATCCTTTTCGTTTTCGCCTTTCTTCGTGATTTCTTATCATCACGTGCGATAGTGAGTCAATAAGCCACACGGTTGACTGCATGTGTACCCGTCTCAAAATATCTACACCCAGTATCCGTTGTTAAGGGCCTGTTTGGCTGCAAACCAAAAGTTACTGTTCACGTGGGAAAAAAAAAATTCACTCAGACTGAATTTTTTTTTTCCCACGTGAACAGTAAATTTCAGTTTATAAATTTCCTATTCCTATTCCTATTCCCATTCCCACTGTGCAGCCAAACAGGCCCTAAATGTTTAAATTTGAAGAACCTGTGGCGGTACGGCGGTACCTGTAGCTATTCATCTTATGGACCATAAAACACAAGTCGAGTAGAAATCAGCTGGATCTATTTCATATTTGATTATAATTTTTTTTGTCAAAATAAAACGAGCAAACCCATTGTAGAATTGAACAAATAAGATGACATATCTACCAACAACTAAAAATCAACCGTTTTTATTATAAAGTGCATAGCCGAGGCATTACTTGTAAGTGGGTTGGTCCGGGGCGGAGTCAAATTGAAATAGAAATTAATCATATAAATTTTTCATATTGTAAATGGAAATTAATTTTACACTAATAATATTTTACTATAAATTATATAAAAACATGATATAAGTAATTTAATGAGAAAATTTTTAGTGTACTCATCAAAATGTCTTAATATCCAATATACTCATAAAAATTTAGCATTTTTTCTTCTATCCCCTTTATTCATTAAATCTATTATTTTTGTTATTTTAAAAGTAAAAATGACAAATATGCCCTTCCTTTCAAATGGAGATTAAGTGAGACATTATTGAATGGAGATCAAGTGAAAAAATAAGTAGATTAAAAAACAAATTAAAAAGCAACTCTCTACAGATCATTGCAATTTAATCTTTGACAGTTTGAAGTGTACCAGTACTCTTATTACATTGTTACGGACTGTACCATTTACCAGAAAACTGGTACCAACTGGTACCTGTCACCAATTAACATCACATAGGAAAGAAGGTTTACACAGATCAAGGCGAGGCACGAGGTCGAGCCAGTCGGCACTAATTTAAGCAATTCAACCATTCAAGATTATTCAATCAAGCAAGCTTTAAATTCCATCACGACAATAACAAATTTAATGAATAAAAGGGTTTAGAAAAAAGATTGTTAAATTTTTATGGGTATATTGGATATTAAGATGTTTTGATGGAGAAATTGGATATTTTAAAAGGTTTGATGAGTACACTAGATATTTTCTCTAATTTAATATAGGGAATGACTTAACGATTTTTTATTTTAATAAATTGGATAATTTTAAAACATAAAATTTTAAATAAAATTTAATATTATAGACATGATCTATATTATCTGTATATTATGTATATGAAAGATAATTGTTACCTTCCTAATACTTGAAAGAGTACAATATTATCCTTTGTGTAATTTTGAGGCAAAATTCTGTAATATTACAGGCCAATATCATAATTACCCCTGCAAAATGAGAAATGTCTTATACAACCCTAGAGGACTTGGAGATTTGTCCGATTTAATCTGGGCCAGGCTCAAGTTCACAGAAGCTTGTTTTATGGGCCCAATTGAGAGAGCCTTCGTAGCAGCACATATGAATTCTCTCGCTATTGCAAAGTTGACAGATTAATCCCGGGTCCCGCGGTTCGAAGCAACTCTTATCACCAAAGGTAACAAAATATTTTTGTTTAGATCCGGACCGTCCAATCAGAATCCGAACGAATATTAAAGGGACCCCGTGCATTCCGCCTCGAACCGGATTGGTCTAGATTCTGATCGAACGGTCATGATCTAGACAGAATTATCTGTTACATCAGAGGATATGATTCAGTTCGGAGTTTGTTTTCCTACTCCGACCATTCTCTCTCTATTTTTGCCAAGTTACCGACCAAAACCTGGGTAACGGTTTTAACAGAGCGGTTTTAGCTTCATGCATGCATGCAGTGCACGAATCATATGCGCGTTACGCTGTATGAAGGCAAAATTGCTCTGTTAAAATCTTTACCCCAAAACCCTTCACAATTCCCCAAAATCCCTTCTCTCTTCGCACCAAGCTCCCCTCAGAGAGTTAGAAAGTGAAGTCACAGTAAAAACAAAAAGAAAAAAAAGGAAACGAAAAGGAGAATCCCAGTTCCACCACTCAGCACCACCTCCTTCAATCCGACCCGAACAATTCCCCGAGCGAACATCTCCATTGATGGCCACGGCTTCAGGAAATGAACTTTTTGACGATTTACCGCCTTCACCACCACCTTTGCCATGGGTTTCTGAATTTACTGAAGAATCCGGATACGAGAACCTTAGCCCAGTGCCCCCTCTACAAACCCAGATGAGGACGAACCCACCTGATCAAGAGATGGAGACGGTCCCACCTTCAGGTGACGAGCCAGCACTGAAGAAGTCTCGTACCCTTACCATGCGTGCGGAGACCCCGCTTGTAAGTGAAGCAGTTGAGGCAGGTCCACCACTAAGAGAGATGGCCCCTCCTGTTAGTGATACAAGGGATTCAGAGATAAGAACTAAGGGTACTCCTTCAGGTGGGCAGGGCATGCCCCTAATTTTATTTTATTTTCTATAAACTGATAGGTACTGGTAAGAGATAAAGAAGAGATTTAAATCTTTTTGTATTGATTTCACTGTATAGCTTTACAAATGAAAATGCTCTCTGTTTATAAGCTATAGAGGTGCTCTCGAACTATGATTAATCTAACTTGACTCTAGTAACTGTGCCATTGTTAGGCGTTATTCTTCTGACATCAGATTCTTCTAAATTGTCCTATTAGCTAGTAATCGAGGATGTCTCCAGTGCTACCATAGTACGCAAGCATCAGTGCTATTGGTTTTTCATATCCTCTATGCTAGCCATCCTTTCACTACAACAAAACCGGTCTTCAGCGACCGGTTCTTTCGCCGGTCGCTGAAGATCCCCTCCAAAAGAAAAAATAATAAAAATAAAATGTTATCGGTGACGACCCCTTCAGCGACCAGCGCTCACATACTTCAGCGACCGATTTGTCCCGGTCGTTGAAGGGTGTCCGAAAAAAACCCGCCCGCGCCAAGGTTTTCCTTCTCTCTCTCTCTCTCTCCTCCCGCGTTTTAGGTTAGCCAAAAAATAAAATAAACCGCGCGCCCGATCCCTGTCGCCCGCCGCCCGGTCCTGTCTGTGACCCCCGCCGTTGGAAACCCCGCCTCTCTGACCCCGAACCCCCGCCGCCCGAAGCCCCGCCTCTCTGACCCGACCCCGACCCCGACCTCGCTGTTGGAAGACTCCGCCTCTCTGACCCCTTTTTGTAAGCATTAATTGGTAAATGGTCTTAATCTTTTGATTCTTTCCCTTTTTGTCGTTGTGCTGCCCTGTAGTGGTGTGAGGGTTGAGCCTCTTTCTGATATTAGTTGTATGCTTGATCGATGTGCTTGATAAATTGTCGTCGATTTCTTGTGTGTAATTTTTGCTTGTAAATGTCGGGTTGAATCCTTATTTTCATTGCCACTCGGACTGTACTGCCCTTGGTGCGGTTTGGCAATTTGCTTGTGAATTTGGTATGTTGATGTGAACCATTTTCATCCCTAAATTTCTGACTTTGGAATTCGAGACACGATTCGGACCTTGACTTGTTAAACTTGTTTGAAATCCCTTAAATTGTGAAAATGGTCGAATCTGAAATTTTGTGTTATTGTCCATTGATGCAATGACTTTGAATGTCTGAAATTGATTAGTGCGGTTGCGTCCAATTTTAACTGGCCTTGCATCTTATATTTCTGTTACGGCTTGAGTGCCTTGCATCGGTTGAAACTTGTGCTAATTTAAGGTTTGCTTATGGAATCTTGAATGGTTTGAATCTGACTAGATAACCTCTTATCTTAACTTTTGTACATGGTTGATCAATTCCTCTTGTGATGATTGTTGAACCTCATGATGTACTGGTACCAATTGGTACCAGTCTTACCCTCTGTTTGAATTTTGTTTTGCTTTTGCTGATATATATTGGTGAGATTATAGGAATTTAGAAATGAATGCATCAGGTCAAGACTTCATAGTGTTTCTTTACCATGTTTCATTTTATCAAAATAATAGATAATAAACTGAAAGGGCCTTAATTTGAGCTTAGTCTAAGCTTTGAGCATATAAAAAAGTCATTTGATATAGATAAATTTAGAATAAAATAGCATATTGAAAATTATGAGATTGAGCAAACAAACAACAGATAAGGACCTTGTATTGTATAGTCATATATTTTCTTGGTTAAGACTAGCAATTAATGACATATTTGCATATTTGCATCATTTTATAATTTGAACTCTTCTGCTGTGAGTTCTATTTAATATTGTGACTTATATTGAGGCAAAAAAGATCAAAAAGTGCAAATGCATATTATTCAACTTTTCTGTTTTTCTTTTTCATTTCCAGATAATTATATGCTACAATTGTTTTTTTTTTTAAGGCAAGGCAAGGCAAGGGAAGGGAAGCGTCCCCTCTCTCTCTCTCTCTGGTACGTACGTTTAAATTCATAGTTTATGTAGATGCCGCTTGTATGGCTGTATACAAGTCCTGTTGTATGAATGATGCAACACTTGATTTGATTTTGTGTTTCTTCCATGACTTGCTTTAGAGGGTCCGTTGTCAATTGATGATATCTGGAGGGTCTAAAGTATAGATCTGAATTTGTTTGTTTGTGCCAAAATTAGAATGTCCTTGTGCCAATTGTGGGTGTGCTAATTGCAGGTATGCCGAGCAGAAAGGGTAAGGAGAAGGAGGCATCATCTAGTGGATCCAAGCACCCTCCGCGCGGCCGAAATGCATACATTCAGCCGCCGCGAAGGCCGGAGGACAGACCAGTGATTCGTCGAGTTGGTTATAGGTACGTTCATTTTTTGTGCGTTTCTGAGTATGTAACAATATCCATTTGTAGTTGTTTCAAAACTAATTTTATTTGCAGATCTTTTGTTGGAGATGCGTTGGAAGCGACAAAAAATGTCAACAAAATAATCTCTCAATGCGCACGTTTTCACTATCCTTCGAAAACTAGATCACCCACTATTCCCATGTGCACGAAATTTGATGACTATCCTGACGATGTACAAAAAAAGGTCAAGGCCGAGTTTTTGGTGAGTAAAATCTCCTTTTTAAAATTGACAACCTACTGTTTCTCCTTTTAGCTAACCAGTGACTTTTTAATGATACATGCAGATGCACTTTCAGTTTCCCTCATGTGAAGACATGGATTCAGCATGGAAGACATTCGCCAGCATAGCTAACAAAGCTCTCCAAAACCTACTTCACAAGTGCAGAGACGAAGCAAAAACTAGGTATGGAGATAGCATTCTGGAGTGGAAGGATCGAGGGGTGCCAAGCACGTATGATTGGATAACAGCGGGTAACTGGCCCAAATTGTGTGACTATTGGTGCACCGAAGAGTTTGCTAGGCGGAGCGAGCAAAATCAACAAAATAGGGCCTCATCTAGAGAGAGTTCTTTTGCAACCACGGGCTCAGTGAACATGCTGGTTCACAAACAAAGATTCGTAAGATATTTTATTTCATCAAAACAATTAATTTCAATTTCAATTTACTCGAACTAACTTTGATAATTTTATTTGTGTTGAAATGTTTATTCATAATAGGAGAATGAAAACCAGCGCGAGCCTAGGTGGTCTGACGAGCTGTTCACGTCGACGCATACCAGCAAGAAGACGGGGCAATTCATTTCCGCGAGGGCGAAAAAGGCACAGGTAATAGAACATAACAATCTTATATTAATATTCATTCTTTGTTGTACTTACCTTATTTTTGTTTTATTTTATAAATTTTGCAGGAAGACTACGATCGGGATATGAGTGCAAAATATGGGCCTGATCGAGCTCTTTGGCCCGCTTTTGACGCAGACGTCTGGTACGCCAACACAGACAATAATGCTCACGGCGATAATTATGGTCTCGGTGCTCTAGGTAAAATACACATATTTAAAATTGTATATTTGTATTTAAATTCTATAACGTAATATTAATTATCTTCGATTTAATATTTCAGGCAAGACGAAATCGATGTATCGTCCAGGTGGGTCGCAGACGTCTTCTTCGCAATCGCAATCGCAAGCGCAATCATATTCTTCGGTGCCGCCTCCTCTTAGGCAAGAAGACATAAATGCGATTTCAAGTCAGTTGTTCGACATGCTTCAACCACAGCTCAACCAATTCATGGAGGAGATGAGGCGTAGCGTGGGACGTTCTTCGTCTCATCAGGTACGAAATTCAATTTTTGGGTATGTTTCAATCCAATAAGAACACTAAGTATGACAAATCAATTAACGGAACAGTAAACTCCTAAAAATTGTAAACCCTAAACAGTAAATCCTAAAAATTTTAGTTATATTCTCACAGGGAGGTTCTAGCTCGCACCGTCCCGATACGCAGGATGACAGTGGAGATGATTTAGGAGATGACTAGTTTTAGGATGTTTTGATTTGTATGTCGTACTTTAGATATTTTATTTTTATGTCGTACTTTAGATATTTGATATTGAGATATTTGATATTGGATGTTTATGTAGTACTTTACATATTTCTTGTTTATGTCGTTTTGTGAACTACGTCGTACGTACCAATTGAAATTATTTTTGAATTCCTTTTAAATTGTTTAGTGCTTGGTACGTTTCGTACCAGTATTTTATATTGTTGAATTGCTTGCATGTGAATTGTTTGTGAATTGTATATTTGTCGAGAACGACGTGGTGAATTTTATATTTGCTTGTGAATTTTGTTTAAATTGCTTGGTGCTTGGTATGTCGTACCAATTGGGAAAAAGAAAAATAACAAAAAAAATATAAAAAAAAAACACTTTTCTGTGACCAATTCTGGACCATCAGAGACCGGCCAAGCGGTCTCTAATGGTCTTCCGCCATGTTAGCATACAACATCAACGACAGATTTCATCGGTTGCTATAGGATTATCTGCGACCGGTGACGTCAGCGGGGTTGTCACGACCCCACCGTCGGGCCGGGAATCGCGACAAGAGAGGCACCCTCGCATCCATCCTTCGTCCCGTCAACCTACGTCGCAACTGAAAGAAACAGAAACAACACGGAGTCAGCTACAAAGCCAAGTAACCAGTTATTTAACGACAGAGCTTCTCTATAATTGACTTAATTACACAACCATTCAAACAGACTGAATTAATCCACACAAATTCAAATCAAATTATGCCTGCATATTTAACGACGATAGCATCTGGGTCTAGGTTATCAGTAAAACAAGTCACACAGTATTTGGAATGTCTCTCACAGACCATTCCCACATTCACAGTACACACAATCTCATCAGTTCACAATCAAATTCGAACTTCAGACCCGCTATCCCGTTAAATATGCCTCATAATCTAATATCCAATTCAAATATCCAATTCAACCAAACAAAACGAAAACACAGATTATAGAGAAGTCCGGTTACCTGATAGCGATCAATCCAGAAATCCAAATCGAGTTACAACGGTTGCTCAGAATCAACCCGGCGTAGTCGGAATTCCAATCGGATATCAAATCAAATATTCATTAATATTATAATATTTCCTTTATTTTTCTTTGGATTTTCTCTTTTCTTTTTCGTTTTCGGTTTTCACTTTTGCTTCCTCTCCATGAATAAAAAACGAGAGAGAAATCCTTTTAAGAGTTACGGGTCCAAATTTGGGGGTTTGCATGAGAGCCACGCGGCAAAATGCCACGTTGGCATATACTTTTTTTTTTTTCTAATCAAATAAAGAGAGATAATAAAGAGAAATTTAACGGTGGTAAAAATTCAACATGTCAAAACATACATAGGCCGCGTGGCCTTAGTGCCACGTTGGCATCTTATCTCTTTTTTTTTATTTTGTCATTTTACATAAGAAACCTTCAAAGTTATAAAATTATATATTGATCCAAAATAAATTAAAAATAATATTAAAATTACCGGGTGTTTCAGGGGTGGTCATCAGCGACAGAGCAATTGCGTCCGAGTCTTCTGCTACCGATTTAGGTCATCTGCGACCGATTTAGACCATCTGAGACCGGCTTCAATACTTTCTGCAACCGATTCGGCCGGTCGTAGAAAGGTATGGCTGCTGTAGTCTTTACTGGTCTAATATTTTCCTTCTCATGTTAGTGACTTAATTAATCCTTGAGTTCTTACTGTTATTTAATTAATATGTATGGTAATTATGGTTTTATATAAGTAATCCTTGAGTTCTCATGTCAGTGACTTAATTAAGTCTTTTGTATTAGCTCAATGACCAAGCAACAACAAGGTCTTGATTTTTCATTTTTTTCGTTGTGCATTGTGCAACAACTTTCCTTGATTATTTTTTGACGAAATTTTCAACAATCCGATTTGGTCTCATTTTCAAAATGGTAAAGATAAATTTCTGAAAGGAAAAAGTAAGTATGAAGAATATAATTAACAAAAGTATTATTTGTTTACATTAGAATTATTTCAAGCCCAATCAAATCAAGTAGCACACATAAGTTGATCCAAATGACTTAATCGGCTTAAACGGTCTTTAACCCGCAAAGAAAAGATCGGTCCAAAGGAAAAAGATATATTGACAGAGCTGATTTGATATCTTACAGCTTACGAACAATAAAATCAAAATAAAAAATATTGACCGGTGTATCATGAAGTCAAACGTACCCAGCTCTGTTAATATCTTTACCCTTCCATGCTGCCTAAGATAGGTCCAACCAATATTTCGATTTCATTTATTCATTTATAGTGCTTTGATTATAGTGTTTAGAAAATTCCGTATTATTTCACAATCTAAATAGAATACAAGAATATATGAATATCGGAAGAGATCGATCATTGAGTTCTTATAGTTTCTTTGGAGTTACTTAGCTTACAACCATTGTTATAGTCAGATCACCAGTTTGATAGGTTCGCTGAGTAGAACTAGGTGTTCTTAAGCTTATCGAGTTCTTGACGAACTTAACTTCAAAATCTATTTAATTAGTTTCAAACAATGAATTCAAACTGTTAAAACGATAATACTTCGCGAGACATACATTTACATATAAAGTTAAGTGGTAAGAAAAAAGACTTATAAGTTAATTTTCATATGTGAGTGAGGCTATGGTACTATGCATAGCACGAATTGGTCTGTACGACGAATCAATATCTCTATTTTCAAAATCCAAAGAGTTGATATGAACCGTTCAACATGATCTTCATATAAAATGTACTTGTATTGTGCTCGTGCGTTGTAACGGGGACATATTATAAGAGAACAAAAAAAAATCACATACAAAATGAAATGTTTCATAAAAAAATAGACCAACGAAAAGAATAATTATTCAACAATAGAAAAAAATAGACCAACATATTGTCATACAAATTGAAGCTCATTTTTTAATGACATACCTATGAGTTTTCTTTTTACTGGTACATATCTTTTTAATTTGTCATGTTGCTTAACGGAGAAACAAGAAAAAAAATGATCAAAATAAGTTGTATTATTTATTGTTGTCGTATTATGGTTCTCGTTGTTGTTTATCAAAATAAGTTGTATTTATTCTATATGTATTTGTGTACTTAAAATAAATAGCTAATATAATCATGTTTACTTAAATGAGATCATTAAATGATAAACAACATTCCTTAAATGATATAAAAAAAATAAAAATAAATGAAGAAATGACCACACAATTATCAATCAATATAAAAAAAACCTTAAATGACATTTTAAAATGGAAAGAAATTAGGGTCTGACAATCAAATAAGGGGTTTAGGAAAGTTTTCTAAAAAAAATGGGGAAAGAGGAGGAAGCGTAGATTCTGTGAGATGGAGAGCGCTAGAGATGCGTCGACGAGTACATGTGGCGAGTACATATCTATATAAATTTAGACTTCTACACGTAAAAAACATCAAAAAGATATATAAAAAAAAAAAAAAAACTATTTGATCAGCGGGTTGATATTTAATCTGAAATTTCATCTTCTAATCACAGCTGTTGGTGGATCAATATCTATGATTAATAAGAGAGATTTATTTTCCAACAAATATGTTAGAATTTTTTGTTATTTAGTAAAATTAATTTGGTATTGTGGAGAGGATGACGAGAGAGGGATACAACGCCTGTTGGTGTATGAATATATGCCGAACCGAAGCGTGCGTAGATGACAGCTCGGGCTAATTAATGCTACCCTTTCTTGGCCGATGCGGCTGCGTGTAGCCTTGGATGCAGCCAAGGGCCTATCTGTGAATAAATTTTATTATTTAACTAAATAATAAAACATGCAAATAAAAAATAATATGTTTAATATTTTTTATAGTAAAACTAAATAACAAAAGTCCATCACTAATTATGCTCAAACTATATTATATGAAATATTTCGCAAATAAATTTCTCCATCACTAATTATTACTTAAACATTATTATAAAATTTTATTTTATACAATTACCCTAACGGGTACGAAATAGACTTTACCCATACCCTTATCCGTTTAGCTAACGAAAAAAATATTTACCCATATCCATACCCGATAAGCTAAAAAAAAAACCTTACCCACACCCGCGTTATCAAATACGGTACGAGTAGGATAAACAGTTATAAGGGTATCATTCACACCCCTATATTTGAGATTAGCATCACAGATTCACAAAATCCTCCTAAAAAAAGGCTAGATCGAGGATGCAAATAGCACCATTCGTGTTTTTCTAAAATTTACTCCATGATTTATTATAATTATATAAAACATTTCGTGGAGGAAAACATTTTTTTCTTGAATATTTAATTAATTAATTAATTTGTTTATACCAAATCTGTTAATTTAAATTATATCTGGCAATCGAACACCTAAGAGCATTATAAGTTAAAAAAATCAAATCAAAGAATTAGGAATATTCTCGTATGATTGTACGGATATAATAGTTTATTTAAGACTTGTAGGAAGAGTTAGTTCGTTTTTAAATTTTTAAATCAGATTATCCAAATTACTTTGATTGTATATTTGTACCGATAGAATTTATTAAAACAAGATTAGATTTGATTTGATCCGTTAAATCTAAAATAAATGGTTTAGACTGTATATGAGACTAAATCCGTACAGCCGAATCCAAACAAATATAGCCTAAAAGAAAGCCTCTTTCGGCCCACAGAAGTTGAAGTTCTAGGCCCATTAATAAACCAGTCATTGCTCCGGTAAAAGAACAAGCACTCAGGCCCTAAAGTAACTCAAATTTTCAGTTTGGATCCTGACCGTCCGATCAGAATCCGGCCAATCCGGCCTAATGCAGGGTCCCCTTTAATATTCGGCCAAGAGCAAATCGAACGGTCCGGATCTAACCTCAAAATTTGAGTCACGAGAGGGGATCTGAATTCACACTCAAGGGAGGAAAGAGAGAGAGAGAGAGAGGGGGGCAGACTCGTCGAGTGGAGAAATCACGATTGATTTTGTTTCGAGTAATGAAAAATCGGAAGGTAAAATTTAGCGCTCTTACTGCAGCTATTTTGCTGGTAGCCTGTTACTTTTGCTGGTAGGCTGTGGAAGCTGACTGAAGAATGGATATTGACGGAGATTTTGCTGATTGGGATTTTACTGGAGCAGAAATAGCTGGTAATCAATTCATAACTTCTTTATTTATATAATATGATCTGCTAAATTATTTGAAGGTTGGAAGACCTATACCTATACCTATAAACAATTTCATTTAAAATCAAATACAATATTAGAAAATTATAAGAGAAAGGTGATTTTGTGTTGGAACTGGCGAGAAGTACTGTGAGGCTAGTATACCTATCTCAGGCTTGTATTTACTCGTACTGAATACGGCACCTATGGTTTAAATTGTGCCTAAATCTTACATGTTAAATACTAGGAACCATAAATGGTAAATGGTTGCTTCTCAAATTCAGGCCAGAACTTGCGTATATTTCCATCGTGACCCATAATCTGTATTAGTTTGACTAGCTTTTTTTTTTTCTTTCTTTTATTTGTTTTTTGCTTTATTTTTTCTTTGTTTGGGCTTAAATACATTCTTGAAGCTACTGTGAGGCCAAATTTGTTAAATTTTAGGAGTAAAAATCAGGTCACAGTAGCTACTTATTGAAGAAGTGAGGGATTTTTGAGGATTCATACTGCTTTATGTTATTTAGTTAAATTGCAGTTAACTAATGCCATACTGCTCTAGTGAGGTTTATAGAAGTTTGTACTGGCCAAAATTTTGATTTATTTATTGAGTTGCAATTGTTAATTTTGATGATGGTCTAGAAAAGAGTGCTTTATTATTAAGTTCTGACATCTAGGGGTGTCAATGGGTACAAAACATGTCAGGTAGAAGTATTTTCATACCCTTATCCATTAAGTTAACGAAGAAAAAATGTATCCTTACCCGTATCCGATAAGCTAACGAAAAAAGAAAAAAAAAAACTTACCCATACCTGTCTTATCGAATACGGTATGGGTCGAGTAAACAGATGAAAGGGTGCCATTGAATAGATATATATGGGCAATGAATAAAACTATATCATATCATGTATCATCCTTATATAAATATATATCTATATATATTTTTTATTTTTGATAATTACTGTATATGATAACGGGTATGAAATAATCTTTACCCGTACCCTTACCCGTTATGTTAACGAAAAAAACCTTACCCGTACCCGTCTTATCGAATATGATACGGGTTGGGTAAAAGGATAAAAAGGGTACCATTGACACCCCTACTGGCATCGAAATTTTACCATTTTACTTTTTGCCATTTAAATTTTTAACATATATGTTGCTGGTGGGTGGTGGCACCCTTTATTACAATACTATTTTTTTTTAGTTTACACTAATGATTTCCTTTCCTTCCCTTAAGCGCGCGAACCACCAAGGAAGTCTAGTATATGGCGGTGCTCTGTTTGCACATTTTGCAACGATAAGAACTCCATGTCATGCAAAATTTGTGGGGTCTCTTGGGGTTCTTTTATCAGTTACAGCCGTCCTGCTGAAATAGAAGGTAAACACTTTTTATATTACACAATGACTACAAAAAAAAAAAATATCCCTTTTTTGTTTCTCACTGTTTGATTTTTTTTTTTTCAACTAAGTTGACAGCAGGCCTAGAATATGTGAAGCATCAAAAATGGCCAAGTCTTTATTTACATTGGAACCTCAAAGGCTGCCGAAATCAGCTATCAGTTATGAACTTCCTCAGTCGAAGCAGTCTATCCATATAGGTATCTTGCTAATGATATGAAGAAAATAAATTATCCATTTTTAATTAATAGAAGCCTTTTAAAAGATATTGTTGTATAATTCAGTTGCATTTAAAGTGAATTTAGTTTAATCACATGTTTTTCTTAGCATATTTCTGTAGTGTGGAACTGGAACTCGTATGTCTGCAAATCAGTTGAGTTATCTTGTATGAATATTTAATGTTTAGGGATTTTTAAAGTAGTCAAATTTTTATTTTCTATTCTTAAATGTAACAAATAAATGGGAATGACCATGCTTTTTTCTTTTTATCATTTCATACAGTGCCTTTCAAGTTTGATACACCTTCACCAGATGATGTAGTATCAACAGGCTTGAAATCTACTAGAACCATCCCGAAAGGTATCACATGCCTACAATTTATGATTTTTAAACATTTGAAGCTTAGCATTTTAACCTTTTATTTGTTTTTTCTTCTAGCAGTTGATACATTTCTTATGACTAAATCTCCATCTGACACTAAGGGAAAAGAGAAAAAAGCAAAACATTTATTTGAAAATACAAGCGGCAGTTGCTCTACTGGAATTGAAGAAGAGGCGCAGAGCTTATCTGAAAATCTACAAAATTTGAAATTCGAAAAAGATCCTGGACCAATTAAAACCAAAAAACCTCGTCAAAAACCACAATATAAGCCTGAGAAATGGATGCTTACAGGTCAAGAGCTGGGTTTGCACAACCAGTTAAATCTTGCTATTGTAAGTTCTCTTTGAACTAAATGTCCTCAACAAAGACTTCAATTTGCATGCAAATAATTGACCTTTATGTTGCAAAGATCACCTCATATCAGCGTACTTTAAAAATACCTAACATTTCTAATATGTTCACCCCCATTTATGCACATTTGTAAGACTCTTTGCACATAACAGCCCACCCCTTAGTTGAAAGAGATGGAAATTGATATCAGAGCAACAGTTGTATGGTGGTGTTCATTCAACTGAAAGAAAAAGAAAACTTTTATTCTCTCTGTGCTTTCATTGAAGCGATGCAAAAAGTTTGATGGCAATTTGGTTCTATTTCAATTTAATTTACCTTATATTCACAATGGGTTGTCATTTGCAGATAACCATGAGAATATGCAGACCTGAATGTAAACAATAATGCATTTATTTATCCATTAGAATGCTAAAAGAAACCAAGAAAGAAACTAAAAATCTGTATAAACCGCATAAATTGCATGTTGAACAGGTTGGTCATGTTGATTCTGGCAAATCCACATTATGCGGCAGATTGCTACATTTACTTGGTCAAATCTCCAATAATCAAATGCGCAAGTATGAGAAAGAAGCTAAAGATAAGGTCACTCTAGTTTCTTTACTATTAGAGCACTACTTTGTAATTTCATAGGAAGCAAAAAATGGCTCGAAAAAGTAATTCTACTTTGTAATTATTAGGCCATTTATTTTAGAAAAACAGTTCTCGTATTATCAGGTTTTGTTTGACCATTTGATTATAGTATGCTCTTATAATGTAGGGACTTTTCCGCAATTTTCTTGTATGGGAAGGATTCTTGATGTTCCATGACTTAGTATATCTAAACTACTGTTCCATTGCAGCGAAAGGGATCTTTTGCATATGCTTGGGCCATGGATGAGAGCTCTGATGAGAGGGAGAGAGGCGTGACCATGACGGTTTCGGTAAAGTATTTTGACTCAAAAAATTACCATGTGGTTTTACTGGACTCACCTGGACATAAGGATTTTGTGCCCAACTTGATTTCTGGTGCTGCACAAGCAGATGCTGCAATTCTAGTAATTGACGCCTCCATAGGTAAGGTCGTCAGTTTCTACAAGAGTTGTTTTTTATCAAAAATATTTTTGTCAGTTTTCCATGGCAATTCTTGCGTTTGTGAAGTAATACAGTAATACTTATGAATGACATTATATCACAAAAGTAGTGGACGGTTTTGCCCCTAGTAAGTTTTCCCTAGCCCAAATTGAGATGCTGAGTCCCAAATCAGATTGAATTGGTTATGAAGTAATTTGATGGGTTTAATATGAATTATTCAGGGCAGATGTAGTTGTTGCATTCTTGATTAAGTCATGGTTGAAGTTTAATTATTCAAAGCCAATGTAGTTGTTACAACAAATAAACATTGGATATACATTTCTTTATTTTTTTCTGGTTGTTGGTGATTGACACGTTCAAATCCTCTATCTCGACATATAGGTGCCTTTGAAGCTGGTATGGTTGGTATGACCGGTACGGGTCAGACAAAGGAGCATGCACAAATTATTAGAAGCTTTGGTTTAGAGCATATAATTGTGGCCATTAACAAATTAGACTCTGTGGAGTATTCTAAGGAAATATTTGATTTGATTAAATTTCAACTTGGTCCATTTCTTCGTTCTTGTGGATTCAAGGAGTCGGGCCTTCAGTGGATCCCACTAAGCGCAATGGATAATCAAAATTTGATCGCACCTGCATCTGATGCTCGGTTGTCTTCTTGGTAGTCCGATTTTAACTTCTCATTTCATACAATCTAAATTAAACTCTCATTTACATACTTATTTTATGTTATTATTTTTACAAATGTTCTCATCTCTTTAGCTCACTTGCAGTTTTTCGGTTTAAATCATAAGCTTCATTTTTTTTTTTCCCTTTTGTACTGTTTTGTTGTTTGGTTGCATGACTGAGGCTTGATATCTCAAGTCTTATCCAAAAGAAATCCCGTAATACTGGTACATGCTATTTAAATTGATTAGCTCATGTACAAATGTACCTAGGTACAATGGAGGTTGTCTTTTAGATGCCATCGACTCCATACCACCTCCGAGTCGAGATATTTGTAAGCCATTAATTCTACCTATATGTGACATCATTTCATCTCGAACTCTTGGACAATTGGCAGTTTCCGGCAAGTTGGAGGCCGGTGCCATTCGTGTTGGCTCTAAGGTATATTTTCTTATTGTTAATATCCTATTTACTATACCATGTCATGTATTGTGTGATGGCTGGTATTTGCAAATTATAAAAGATTTTTTTAGAATCAAACATTCATTACTATCAATAGAAAAAGAGTTGCATCAAACAACTAGACGTTATTACATCAGTAATAAAATTTGGAGTATGATAGTGTTCCTCATTCAAGTTGCTCAAACAAAGATGAATCAGATAATGTGCCACCGAGTTTTCTAAGCACCTAATGTGCCTAAATTGGATGGATTTGAAACATGTAGATATTGCCTTATTGAGCTTCCGAGTGAGCTGTTTGAACCGCTCAAATCTCTTGAACACATAAAGGCAATCAGATTTCGATTATGTTGGATTTACGTTCCCTCTATTTAAAAATATGTAGTAGGATGTGATGTAACACAGTGATTTGATAGTTAATGAGAAGCCTACGGGCAATTTGGCAAAAAAAAAAAAAAGTTTGTGTGGAGAGGGGGGGGGGGGGCAATCAGATATTAAAAAACTGTTCAATCTGAGGTAAAGAAGTTTGGTCGCATTTCCATATTATAAACAAGGACTGTATCCAATTTGCCGAAAAAATTCTGTTTTCGTGCTGGTTATTTCTGATCTCTCTCTCTCACACAGGTTATAGTTATGCCTTCGAGCACTACAGGAACAGTAAGGACCATAGAAAAAAATGGTGCCAATTGTAATGTGGCAAGAGCTGGGGACAATGTTTGTGTTGGTTTGCAAAATATAGAAGCTGATCAACTTGCATCTGGTGGGACCCTCTGCAACATAGATTTCCCTGTACGAGTTGCTTCTATTCTGGAATTGAAGATTTTAGTTCTGGAAATAAGCACCCCAATTTTAGTTGGTTCTCAGGTCAGTTTTATAGAATGTAGTCTTTAATAATATTACAAGAGTGATTAGGTTATGGTAATATACATTTTACACAGCGGCCTGCGCTATGAACTCATATCTTCGTCTTTGAAGTCCAAACTGTCAATCTGAACTGTTCAACATGATCTTCGTATGAAAATGTACTTGCAAGCCAAATTTTACATTTTTTAGAATTTTTTACTATTTTTTTAGATAGGCAGAAAATCACTTGATTTTAAAATTCTGGACCATCCAAAAGGTGTTATTTTCTATCTATCTAAAATAATAGTAAAAAATTTCTAAAAAATTTAAAATTTGGTTTGCAAGTATATTTTCATATGAAGATCGTATTTAACGGTCGGATCAACTGGTTGAACTTTAAAATAGAGATATGGATCCATAGCACTGGTCGATCCGTAATATGCATATTACCATAGCCTCACTCAATATTACAAGACACTGATTTGATGCTTGGTGATTTAATTTTTAGGTTGAGTTTTATATACACCATGCAAAGGCCTCTGCACAGGTGGAAAAAATAATTTCGCTGATAGATCAGAAAACAGGAGAAGTCTTTAAGAAGGCACCGCGTATGCTTTTAGGCAAACAAAGTGCTATAATAACTGTATGTCATTATATCGTCCTTCTGTTTAATTGAATTACAAGTGTTTATAAGATTTCAAATTCAAGTGTTTTTCTTTATATTAGAACTATGAATTCATGGTTTGGTGTCAGTGCTGATAGGTGCCACCAACAATAAAGTAAATGTAAGCTCTTTTTTATTTTCTGGGTTTTTTTAGGTAAAGCTGGACAGAGAAGTGTGTGTCGAAGAATTCACAACATGTCGAGCACTTGGTAGGGTTTTCTTAAGATCGTCAGAGAGTACAATTGCAGTTGGAATTGTAAACCGAATTATAGAGCAGTTGTAGTCTGTTCAATGTTTTTTAGTTTGCATATCTCCTTCAACCCCTGTGAACAGAGGAAGAGTAAGATTTTTTCCTCCTTTTTTAGGAATTTATAGGATGTCAGTAAAAATGTAGATGTATATGTCCGTTTTGCTAATGCTCATGTTTGTCGTTTTTATGTTTGTTTTTAGTTTAAAGTTTAGTACCTCCAAGAGCATTTAGCTTAGTGCTAATTAAGTTAAAAATAACTATACGTATTAAGAAAAAAGGGATGATACCTAACAGCATTAAACCTCATCAACCAGCTGCCGTAGCTAAATGATGTACAGCATCCTTGTTTGGTAAAACACGGGTAAATAATTTAACAGAGTAGTTTTGGCTTCATGCAGTGCAAGGACTATAAAATCAAAAGAGCGCTACATATGATTTGTGTGTTGCATTAAGCCAAATCTGTTCTGTTAAAATCTTTACCCGTAAACACCTCCAAAATATTTTTAAAAAAAAAGTAATATCATAGTTAAACAAAGGTTTATAGAGCCACTATAAACACAGTCGACAATTACAAGTTTACATGTAGGCCTTGTTATTATTTTATAAGAAAAATGGGGCTGAGAAACCCTTCCAACTAAACAAGACATAAAACCACTTCATCCAGCGCAAGATGCATCCCAAAGGCGTCTCTCCGGTTTACTACTAATTGCTTAACAAGTTAATCCCAAAGCCCAAGATGCAACATCAATTTTATTGCTTACACGTCTCTAATTGCAATCACTAATTAATTTGCTAATTTTTCAATATCAATCATTATTATATACGAGCTACTAATGACAAGCTATCAATTGAAACTATTTATGCACCAAATCAGAGTGTAACACATGACATAAGCAGGCTGAAGAATTTTATGGATAACAACAAATTAAAATGAAAAAAAATATGCGACTTATATCTGAGCTCTTGTATTTTTTTCCTTTATTGGTTTTTTGCTTGGGGTTTGTGCTGTTTCTGGTATTAATCTGATCAGAACAGATCAGTTTTTTTGCTGCTGTTTTTTCTGGTATTAATAAGAAAGAGCAGATATTTTTGGAGTGGCTGTCTTTGTGCAGTACTTGGTTGTCTTTGTGGCAATTGATTTGATTTTGCGAGTCAGGTTATACAACCCACTCTGATACCATGTTGATTTTTTTAGAGTAATTTGCGGATAGATGATGAATTGAGGTTTTTATTCAATCTGATATATGAGATATACAGTGAAGCTTGTTATAGCTTGTTTATAAAAGTAGCCTAGCTAATTAGGGGTGATCAAATCGATAAGAGAAGAAGAAAATAAGCAGGCCAAAGAAGTTCAGTAAGTAAAATTCATGTTTTTTTTTATAATTTATTGTTTTGCTCGCAAAAATATTTTGTGGGTCGTAAAATTTCATATTTGTCTGCAAATTATTTATGCTCTTTCATAAAAACTAAATATTTCATATTTAAGAATTTTATGGGTGATGTGGATGACATCTTAATTTCTTATTTTATTAAAAATGGTAATGGTAAAATCAAATTCTCCGTAAGAACTTAATAAGACCAGCTCTTCCATATTAAATGCATTAAATATTTCCATTTTATACAGTTTAAAACAAAATAAGCAAGTATTAAATAAGGGTAAGTATGGTTTTAATCAAACAAAAGTTTCTCTTTGCACTTAAAAATGCAATTTGAGCGCTTAGGATAGCGCTAGCCTTATGTATATGCCTTTTGCAACATATCTAATATCATTTAGTAAATATTTTTATAAATCTGTTTGAGGATGCTGCTCCAAGCTACATACTAATCTGCTTGATTATTTACTAAGGTTCTAAATAGCGATTATCAAGTCATTGCGGAAAGGTTAAATAAAAGCTATCGCGACTAGCGTAGCTATAGCGAAAGCTATCCTACATAGTGTTTTTTGTTTAAAAAATTATATTTTATATTTCTACTAATTATTAACATTATCTAAAGTCTCATATAGTGATAATTAAACACAAAATTAATTAAGGAATTATAATATTCATATTGAACCAGTACAAAATCTAAATTGTTATTCAAAATATCCCTAAAATATCATAAACTATCTATCTTTTTCCATTCAAAATAACTTATGTATTTTTTTCTATTAAAAAAAACTTAAGTATCATGGCATAAACTATTTATCTTTTTTCTATTTAAAAGCAAAAGCAATTCGGACCTTGAAAAAAATTGATCCTTAAAAAAAATTTCAATTTGAATCTTTAAATAAAAGTCTATGTAGCATAGCGTGTAGCGCAAGTAGCGGATCGTTATTACTGCTATAGTGGTCGTAGCTGAAATACGCGTACTTTTATCTCATAACTTAGTATTTAAGATCCGAAAATGCTATAGCACCGCTATTGCATTGCTATAGCGTGCTATTAAGAACACTGTTATTTACTGAAATGTCTCAATTGCTTGAAAGAAATTTCAATATGTGCGCACCATATAAGTTTTAGGTATCATATAAGTGTTGAACTTTGTGCAATTTGTTCTCCTTGTTCGGTAAAACACGGGTAAATATTTTAACACAGCAGTTTTGACTCCATGCAGTGTACGGACTATAAAATCAAAACAGCACTATACTATGTTGCACAGATACGCCAGTTTAGGCGCCATATCGGTATCGGACACGATACCGATATGCGTCCGATACGGCACAGATACGTATCCGATATGCCAGCTGACGTATCCACCTACGTGGCGTATCCTTACTCGGCCGATACGGTCGCCGATACTCCGTTGAAACAGCTAGATACGGCTAGATACGTGTGGATACGCCTGTGAACTGTGCCCGCACCCGTGAGCCGCGCGTGAACCAGCGAAATGGCCTTTTTTTTCTGCCCCGCACGTGAATCGCACTGGGGCTTCTCTATTGAGGGTCAAAACCTTTGACCACTACACCAAAGTTTCATTTGTGATATATTCTAGTAATTATAGTATTTAATATACTCTTATGTTATGCCTTTAATTTTTTATACAAATTTGATTTAAGTTATGATTATCTAAATACAATATATAAAATAATAAAAAATAATATATATAATAAACGTATCGTATCCTAGATTTTTAAAAATTGTCGTATCGCCGTATCTGTATCGTATCCGATACAATACCCGTACCCGTATCCATGCAACATAGGCGCTACATATGATTTGTGTGCTGCATGAAGCCAAAACTCCTCTGTTAAAATCTTTACCCCGAAACACCTCCAAAATGTTAAAAAAAATAAAAAGGTAATATCAGAGTTAAACAAAGGTTTATAGAGCCTATAAACAGAGTCGATAATTACATGTAGGCCTTTTTATTATTTATAAGAAAAAAAGGGGCTCAATTGATAAGATCTCTCTATTGGGTTGAGTTGAGAAATCCTTCCAACGAAACAAGACCTAAAACCACTTCATCCGGCCGTTATTTTAGCCCAAGATGCTTTAATCCCAAAGGCGTCTCTCCGGTTTACTACTAATTGCTTAACGATTATAGTCCCAAAGCGGAACTGTAAAATGAATATGAAGCGCTAATATATGTGCTGTAGCGCATTCCTAGCACGACCTTACTTGAACAGGATCTGTTCTATAGGATCGTACTACTGTCTCCTTGAGAGTAAAGTAGACAGGCACCAAAGTCTGGTTGATGAATCACGACCACTGGATCAGAGCGTGATTAACGGTCCTGATCTCTCTGAGAGATCCGGTGGCTGTAGAGGATCGTTCCCAGCCGGCTTTGGTCTGCTGGGATGGTCCAGTGGTTGTCTGACAGACTCCAAATCCTTTCTTTTTTGGTCCAGCTTCACATGCCATTCTTAGGTTTAGCTTTTGGTATCTTTTCCAGTTCGCAACTACGAATGTCCTGCCATTTTTTTCACAGTGCAAACGCACTGTTTGATGAAATGCCTGACAGATGTCAGATGTCCATGTCTTTCATGGCTTGTGCCCTTCAATCTAATGATATACTTATACTTAATTAAGTAATTTAAATTTGGAAAGCAGCCTATTCATTCTAGTTGTCACTTATCTAACCCGAATATTAGTTATACTCGGAATCTTAAATAGTCTCATCATATGAAAAAGAGAAGGGTTCCAATGCCTCCATTTTTCATGCCTCCACCATGCCTCCATTTTTAAAACTTTAATAACTCAAAATTTAAAACTTAAAAGTCAAAATAAAACCGTTGGATATGATCTACATCATTTTATCTATGTGCTCATAAAAAATTATCACATTTTGATTTTGTTTTTATGTGAATCAATAAGTTGAAAAATCAACGTTTAAAAATTATCCACATTAGTACGTTTTTTACAAGCTCTTGATGACAACCAAAACAAAATTAAAATGTCATAATTTTTTACACGTGCATAGATAAAATGATATAGATCATATCCAACGGTTTTATTTTGACTTTTAAGTTTTAAATTTTGAGTTATTAAAGTTTTAAAAAATGGAGGCATGGTGGAGGCATGAAAAATTGAGGCATTTGAACCCTCCTCTATGAAAAATATTATCCACATAGTTTTTTATCTGGGCTTATGCATACAAGTGAATCCTCCTGGACATTGGAAATACTAGTGGTTTGACACTGCCCGGGGGGGGGCTGTCCGAACCCGGTCCGCCCGTGCCCAGGGTACCCGTACTCGAGCGCGGGTATACTCGGGTAAACGGATACACGGGTACGGGTCTTAAATGGGCAGGTCTTCTATTTTTGGAGAAAACCCGGATGTACCCATACCCGTCGTACCCGAACCCGAATACCCGTGTACCCGAACCCGCCCCGGGTGTACCCGCACTCGTTTACCCGAACCCGTGCACCCGTGTACCCGCCCGGGTTTACCCGAACTCTTTTTTTTCAAATTTTTTTCCCTCCGGTTCTACAGTAACCGGTTCAAATTCTACTTTTTTTTTTTTTTTTTTTTTTGAAATTCGGCAATGGCAGGCTGGCAGCAGAGGGTAGTGCCTTGATTTTTTTTTTTTTTCTTTTGAAATTCGGCAAAGGCAGAGGGCCAGAGGCTTCATGCCTTTTTTTTTTCTTTTATTTACTTTAATTTAGATTTAACTTAGATTTGGATTCAATTTAGATTTAGATTTATATTCAATTTAGATTTAATTTAATTTATATTGAATTTAGATTTACATTTAAATAGGTTTATAATTTCGGATTTATTTTTAATAGGTTAAAAAAATATGTTAGATTTGTTTTTTTTTTATATGTGAAGTAATTTACATTTATTTTTTTGAATAGGTTTGATTTTATTTTTGAAATTCGGATTTATTTTGAATATGTTAGATAAATAGATTTGAATATGTTAGATTTTATTTTTTAAATTCTTGTTAATTTTTAAATATGTTAGATAAGTAAGTTAGATAAATAAGTTTGATTTTTTAGATAAATATGTTGGATTTATATTTTATTTTTGAATATGTTGGATTTGGTAGACTTATTTGTTTGAATAAGTTAAATTTGTTAGAGTTATTGTTGTAAAATAGATTTTTAAAATAAGTTATATTTATTTTGAATTAAACTTAGAATTTTAAAATTTGAATTAGACTTATTTTTTTTAAAATAGATTTTTTAAATTTGAATTAGACTTACTTTTTTTAAATTTTAAAATTTGAATTAGACTTATTTTTTTCAAATATATTTTTTAATTTTGAATTAGACTTATTTTTTAACCTATTAAACTTAAATTTGAATTAGACTTATTTAACCTATTAAAAATAAATGAAACTTCAAACGGTCATAAAACGGCGCTCGAGTGTCCGATTTCAGCAAATGACCACTTTTCGGAAAGCTTGTGAAAATGCGCATGCGTCCGTTCCAGAGTTAGTGAAAGCTTGTCAAACTTGAGTTGAAGTTTCCGATTAAGATTTTCATTTTTATCATTCAATCCAAGTAGCTCAGTAAATTAGTTACATAATGAACTTGCAGATTACTAATTTTTACTATTTTTGGAATTTTTTTACTATTTTTATGATTCATGAAAGATTAGCAAAATCAGTCTACTATAGCGTAATTTTGTGTAGTTTAGTGTTTTTTTTACCGTATTTCAGCATAATTAGCGAAGTTATTGTAATTTAACGTAATTTAGTATAATTGAACATAATTTATTGTAATATAGTGCAATTCAACATAATTTCAAGTAATCTAGCGTATTTTAGTATAAATATGCTAATTATACATTAAAAGAAGTAGTATAACTTAAACAAAAATTTCAAATTTTCAGAGTTAGGTTTCAATATTTTGTTCTTCATAGTCTCTCTCTTAAAAAAAAATAAAAAAAATGGAGTAAGCCGGCCAGAAAATGGCCGGTTTACCTAAGCCGTCCATTTTCTGGCCGGCTTGGGTATTTTTAGCGAAAGTTTGGAAATCTGGGCATAATTAATAATTTGTATTAAACTTTGGATATTAATAAAAATGTCGGATTAGAATGAGAGTTTGAAAATAAAAAAAAATTACTCGTGTAAAGAAATAAATAATTAGACTTGTACTTAGCCGAATAAATATACAAATTTTCGCACAAATAATTTTTATATATAAGTTACAAATTTTATTTATTTAGGAATTATAAAGATGTGACTTGATAATTTTATGTATATATATATATACAATATTTGATATTGAACTATTCAGATTTTAAAAGTCGAATTATAAACACGTGACGTAATAATATTCGTACGACAATGTAAAAAAAATAAGAAAAAAAAACAGAAATTTTTGGCAGAAACAGAAAAAAAAAAACCCGTCTACCCGTGCCGGTTGTACCCGTTGTACCAGTGCCCGTTGTGCCCGCTACCCGTCCCGGGTTTTGCCCTGCCCGGCCCGGGTTTTGCAAATGCCTAGGAAATACTCAACTAAAATTATAATCTTGTCTTTGCTAAAGTTGGAATAAGCTGAGAATTATTTAAATAACTAGAAAAAAGATTAAATAATTATAGTAATGCTTTGCCCATAATCCTCTGCTAATCCTAGGGGAACATTTTCATTCTATACCTCTATTTGAACTTAATCGTTCTCCTTTCCCCTGTACACTGAGAACAACCTGACAATTGAAATTCTCTGTGTCAAAACACAAAATAGGGTTACATTTAGGCCTTTTATTATTTTATAAGAAGAGGTGTTTGATGAAATGCTTACAAATAGAGGTACGTAGCACTTAACAGCCCAAACCAGCAAAAATCATTTTCAAGAAAGAAAAAAAAAAGTTATTTTCCAACTTTTTAGGAATTTTTTAAATGAAATCTAAATGACAAAGTCAAATCAGCAAGAAATAATTGATGAGATTGTTGACAACAACCCTACCTTGAATTCTCCTGCTTTGATTAATATATTGTAGTTTAGTCGACTGTCAAGCTCTACTAAGATATTGTATGCAATTGTTCGGTAAAATACGAGTAAATATTTTAACAGAGCAGTTTTGCCTTCATGCAATGCACAAACTATCACATCAAAACTACTCTGTTGCTTGAAGCCAAAACTGCTCTGTTAAAATCTTTACCCCTAAACACGTCAAAAATATTTTGAAAAAAAAAAAGTAATATCAGAGTTAAACAAAGGTTTATAGAGCCGATATAAACACAGACCGGATAATTACATGTAGGCCTTTTTATATTGTATAAGAAAAAAAAAAAAAGGGGGCTCAATTGATAAGATCTCTTCATTGGGTCGGGCTGAGAAAAAAGGGCTCAATTGACATTTAAAACCACTTCATCCAGCGGTCCAGCCCAAGATGCTTTAACCCCAAAGGCATCTCTCCGGTTTACTACTAATTGCTTAACGAGTAGTCCCAAAGCGGAACTGTAAAATGAAGATGAAGCGCTTATATATGTTTTGTAGCACAATCCAAGCACGACCTTACTTGAACAGGATCTGTTCTATAGGATCGTACTACTGTCTCCTTGAGAGTAAAGTAGACAGGCACCAAAGTCTGGTTGATGAACCACGACCACTGGATCAGAGCGTGATTAATGGCCCTGATCTCTCTGAGAGATCCGGTGGCTGTAGAGGATCGTTCCCAGCCGGCCTTGGTCTGCTGGGATGGTCCAGTGGTTGTCTGACAGACTCCATTTCTTTTTTGTTTTTTTGGGAATGGAGAGTTGTCCTAGTTCGACGAAATGACTCATGGAGAGAGCAGCAAATTTCTTTTCAATTTAAACCCAGCTTCAGAAAGATTTATATCAAAATCAAATGTATGCATTGCTCAACTAACAAAATATTTTTCATTACTATTTGTGGTCATCAGATAAGAGTTTAATACTAAGATGATATGTCCTAGTTCGACGAAATGACTCATGGAGAGAGCAGCAAATTTCTTTTCAATTTAAACCCAGCTTCACAAAGATTTATATCAAAATCAAATGTATGCATTGCTTAACTAACAAAATATTTTTCATTACTATTTGTGGTCATCATATAAGAGTTTAATACTAAGATGATGAACCCATTCTTACTTGGGTTTAGCTTTTGGTATCTTTTCCTGCTCGCAACTGTGCATATTCTACCAATTTTTTCACACTGCAAACGAACTGTTTGATGAAATGCCTGACAGAAGTCAGATGTCCCTGTGTGCCATGGCTTGAGGCCTTCAATCTGTTTGATGAAATGCAAACGAACTCTTTGATGAAATGCCTGACAGAACTCAGATGCCCCCGTCTGTCATGGCTTGCGGCCTTCGATCGAATGATAAAATAGGGTTACATTTAGGCCTTTTTATTATTTTATAAGAAGAGATGTTTGATGAAATGCTTACAAATAGAGGTAGCACTCAACAGCCCAGCAAAAAATCATTTTCAAGAAAGAAAAAGAAAAGTTATTTTCCAACTTTTTTGGAATATTAATGAAATGAAATCTAAATGACAAATCAAATTAGCAGGAAATAATTGATTAGATTGTTGACAACAACCCTACCTTGGATTCTCTTGCTTTGATTAATATATTGTGGTTTAGTCGACTGTCAAGCTCCCGATTTTTTTATTAATAGGAAATATAAAAAGAAAATATCAGAGTTAGGTTTTCGTGAAATTTCGGAAAATAAGAAGAACGTTATGGTTTATAACGTTCAGGTATTGCAGTTGGACATTATAAACCATAACGTCCAGTTAATCTGATCGCTAATGATCATAAAAAATAAAAAACCACTATAGCTAAACGTTATGAATCATAACGTCCAGCTACAGTGTGTTTAATTACAGTGTGAAAATAATAATTGTTTAATAATTTTCAGAAATAGAATGAATGATTAATAATTTAAATATATTAGAAAGAAAATTAAATAAAATAGATAAAATCTCTTATAATTTTTTTTTTTACGATCATTAGTAATTAAATTAATTGGACGTTATGGTTTATAACGTCCAGAGTACTGTAGTTGTAGTTTGACGTTATAAACCATAATGTTTTTCTTATATTTCAAAATTTCATAAAATCTTACCCCATTATCAATATTTTATTTTTGTTTTGTGTATTATAAAAAAATCGGGTCAAGCTCTGCTAAGATATTGTATGCAATTGTACGGACAAAATGGTAGTTGCACTGTTGCAGGGGTCGTAGCAATTGCAGAACAGTGCAATTAATTTTGTACAATGAGATGAAAATGATTGGTGGTTAGTGGTTAGTGGTTAATGTATGGACATTATTTGATGAAAATTACGTACTGAGATTTTTCAAATGGCACATTTATTACCAATTAGGTATGTTACATATTTGTGTTATGATTAAATCCAGATAGATTCGGTCATTTGTTATCGGTTGATTTAACTTATGTGCATGAGCGGAACTAGAAAATTGAGATTAAGAATGTTAGAAAATCAAATATAGTGTAATTTTATTTTATAAAGAAGGTTGTAATGCATATAAAATTTATAAAATTTAATGAAGACATTTACAAATTTTGGATTTATAGAGAGGTTTGAGGCCATTTTTTTTTTTTTTTCCTTTTTTTATCTTTATTAACAAGATCGGTATAGCTTATATTTACAAACTATATTTTCACTGATAAAAAAATCATATTTTTCTACAAGTAAAATATATTGAGGGTGCATAGTTTTATTTTGTCTCACTTAAGAAAAAAAAAAATTGCCATTTAATTGCAAATTTTTGTGTGGAAGCGACAATGAGCTTAGTACAATTATTACTGGAAGCAAAAAGGAAAATGCACCGTATCTTGCTATTAGGTAAGATACTGATTTATAATGATATCTCAGTGACATATATAATTTAGGTATAATATACATATCAGAGATTTTATTTTCTTGGAAATTATCTCTAATGGCTTTCCTTATTTGGTGGTTGCTGTGTCACACTAGAGAATTTGTTAAATGCGCCAAAGTATTATTTGAAAACGCCATTATCCCTCTCTACTTTCTTTCTTGATTGTTCCACTTCCACAATACCCATTTTAGTCTCGCCGACACGGCGACACGCAAATACATTCACAGAAAAAAATGTTTCCCAATAACTAATATAGAAAGGTTTAACAATATAAAGTTACTGTGATTATTTTTTAACATAGAACGCAAAATAATAGAGAAGAAAAGATTGTGAAACTACACATTAATTGAAGGAGTCTGCATTACCTCAGACTTTGAGTTTGGAATCTGACCGTCCAATTAGAATTTAGATCAATCTGGCATGTACCTGTAATGCACATAACCACTTTAATATTCGTACCAATACGAATCGGATAGTTCGGATTCATTCTGCAAAAACTTCAAATTTGAGTTACTGCAAACAAACGATATAAAATCAAATTAAAGGGACTTGATAACCATATCCTTGAGGTAAATATATCTGTTTAGATTGAGAAGGGCTCAAATGCCTCATTGCTTTATGTTCCAAATGCACCCCAACATTTTTATTTTTAATTTTAAAGTCGAAACAAAAGATTTGAACCGCTTAACATGATATCCACATTAAAATGTGCTTAGAGATCAAATTTTATATTTCTTGAAATTTATTTACTATTTTTTAAGATAGGTACAAATCACTGTTTTTCGGAAAATTGTGTACTATTTAAAAACAATAATTTTGTACATATCTTAAAAATAGTAAAAAAGTTTCTAAAAAATATAAAATTTGGTTTCCAATCATATTTTAACGTGGATATCACATTAATCTGTTCTTTGAATTTTGAAATTGAAGATAAAACTGTTGGGGTACGATAGGGGCATTTGAGCCCTCCCCGTTTAGATTTGGATCGTTCTAGTTGAGTCAATTGTGATGTCAACACCTTGATCTTTTCCGCTAGCATGTCAAATTTGCATTCCGGACCAATCCGACTCAAAGTGGAATGCACAAGGTCCATTTAATATTTGTACGGATTTTGATCTGACGGTCCGGATCTAAAGAGAAATATTTTGTTACCTTATGTGATATGAATTCCATTTTTCCCGCTTCCCCTACGTACAAAAAGAAAAATCTGGAGCAAATTAATTAGGCCCAAAAATGAAAAAGTAAATATATTACATCGGAAGTTTCAAATTCGGGTGGTGTTAGTGACTACGGATTTGAGATAAGAAAGTTTGAAGGGTAGAATGGGAACTCGGGGTAAAATATTTAAATGACAGAGTGTCAATTTCAGCCGATTCAAATTCAAGGTACATTTGATTAAAAATATTCGACGAGCGTGCCGACCGTCTGATTAATGGATCCGTTTATCAAAACCGCTTATCTTATCTAGCCCCGTTAAATTTCAGATCCATAAATTAACTCAAATTTGAGTTTAAATCGGGATCATTCTTACTAAAAAAAAATTCTTAAAGCAATTTCGTAAATTTTTAAATTAATAAGAATTAACTCGGATTTTAATCGGACAATCCGAATTTCAAATTCAAATTTTAAGTTATTATAAAAGATCTACGCTCCTAAATAGATTACAAACTTGATTTAAATAACAAATTCCACCTTGTTACTTGTATCCGGTCTTATATTACAAACTTTTTTCTCTATCAATTAAAATTTAGCAGCTTTATTCTTTATATTTTTATTTTTTAGAAGTACTTAAATATTTAGTTCTCCTCATTATATAAAATTACACTACAGTAACTTATTTCAATTTTAATTTTCTAATATTACCTCTGCTTATTTGTAATTAACATAAGTCAGTCATAGGATCCAAATGAGTCAGGATCCTCTGAGGTAATGCACAGTTTGAATTTCAATCCGAACTGTCTCACCCAAGGTTATAAAATGCGGTTTCCATGCGGTATGCGGAAGGCCACCGCATACCGCATATACGGTATTCGGCCGCATATGCGGATTTTTATGCGGATTTACATATGCGGATTTTAAAAAAATAATCAAATAAAATATAGCATAATACGCAGTTAGTCTGTTAATTAAATGAATAAAAGTTTATAATGCAAATATGCAATTAAAAATTTATGGTGCATAAAAACAATGATCATTAATTAATTATTAATGCATGAAATAATGTTATAATAAATTGGTACTGTACAAAGTTATACAAATGATCATTAATTAATTATTAATGCATGAACAACGAGGCTATACAAATTCCATTTGATTTCCGATGCTCATCTTTAATTGGCCCAAGCACATGTGCAGTCCCCAAGTCCCAACATTTGGTTTGACTTTCCGATGGTCATGCTGCCCAACAGCCCAAGCGCCCAACTGGCCCAAGCGCTCGTCCGGTTTATAATCTTCTCTTATAGTCCCACATTACTTGTGAAATAAAAAATCACTGCTCTTCTGCCTATAAATACAGCTGGAGGTTAGCACGAGAACTCACTCAACTGGACTCCCGTCCGGATGGGTATTTTGGTTTGGGTTTCGGTTATTACCGGATATCCAAACCGTTTTTATTTTTTAGATCCGAATGAATTTGGATTTTTTTAATAATAATAAAATATTTAAATGGACTGCATAATCTTATATGCAGACTACACAGCAATATGCGGTTGCATATGCGGCCGCATATGCGGAACCGCATATTAGGATCGCATTTTAATTTTCTATGCGGTTGCCAACTGCATACGCATAGAACCGCATTTTACTACACTGGTCTCACCAATAAGACCTAATCAAGTAATGCGCATGGCTTCATTAAAATCCGTGCTAGTATATAATGAACGGGCAGGATTCAAACTCAAAATTGAGGCACCTTAGGTGATATGAATTCGGATCCAACCCCCCTTCACTATATTATACACCTGATCGAGCTAGTACTGAATTCAGATCCAGTGAAGTAACTTAATTTTTGGGTTTTAGATTGGGACCGTCCGATTCAAATCTGTGACAATCTATTTCGAAGTGGAACGCACACATCCCGAGCGACATATTCGAATCCCAAGGCGATTCCGAGTGACGGATTCGAATTGGACGGTCCCGATCCAAAACCCAAAAATTGAGTTACTTTAGGGGATCCGGACCCGCTAGCACCTATCCTCTAACATATCTCAACTTTTGCGTGACCGACGTGTAGGGTGCCAGTATTATTTATGCTTTGAGATTCGTGCAGAACGTATTTGAACGGTTGGTATTTTCCAAAAAAAAAAAACACTTAAAAGTTTGAGATATCTAGAGGATGAGAATTCCACATGATCCACCTGTGCCAAGCCTTTAAATACAGAGGTTAAAGATCAAAACAAGCAGAGAGCGCGAGAAAGGAATTCAATTTGAAATGGTAGGTCCAAGAAAGGCATATTATTGTACCTCTGTACCGCTTACCACATGGTCTGTCTCTAGCATTGTATCGGCACAAACTCACAATAAGGATTCCATAAGGTGCAGGGATACATTTGCTACAATAATTGTTATTACAGCACAAATATAGCATCCTATTTAAGGGCATGTTCGGATGCACTCCCATTTTTACTGTTAACGTTAGAAAAAAAAAAAATTATTCAGATTGAATTTTTTTTTTCCCACGTGAGCAGTAAAAATCAGTTCAAAATTTTTCTGTTCCTGTGCCCATTTCTCTGCCCATGTGTCCACGGAACAGGCCCTAAAATCATTTGATTTGTTTTTGTATGTTAGGTCTCACCAGACATGTTTAGGAGAATGATTGAAAATTTGTGCCTATTTGAATCAAACAGTTCCCACCATGTGTGATATTTGCGTCATATATAATAACAACTATGACAGCAAAATAAAGATTCTTTGTCATATTAAATTAATACTCTGTAAAGAATGTTAAGTCTTCAAATTTATTAGTCATGTTACGTCATTGAATTTCATTAAATCTTGAACGGTACACAATAAGAAAAAAAAAATTCTTATGATAATAAGGAAAAACCTGTCATTAAGAAGGGTGTTCCAAAAATAATGAAAGCAATTGCTTTCTGTTTCGAAATAATTTTTTCTTATAAAAAAGGAGAAAGTCAGACACTAGATTAAATTTGGAATGCACTTCTATATATCTCAATTATTAGCACAATCATTTGAACTTTTCTTTTTCTCAACTAACAGGTGGTGTGTATTGGAGAAATTCTCTGATTAGTATATCTATTAAATTCAATAGTTTTTTTTTATTGCTAGGGTGAAATTAAAAGCGACTATTTTTGTTATTTCCGTTTTTTTCTTTTTCCGTCGAAGGATCAATTTAGGGACATTGATTACATACAACATATTAAATTCACCGTATGACGAACTTTTTATAAACCATAATTAGAAAAAATATTTTTACCAAACCAACATGATTACTTTTATTTTTACAAAAACCATAAGAACTGAATTGCCATTTCGGTCCGGTAGTTTTTTTTTTTTGGGACCGAAATGACAATTCGGTCCCTGTTGGTTTCACAGTTTGCCGTGTAGCATTTGGTGTAATACCCTGGGACCGAAATGCCATTTCGGTCCCAACCTTTTTTTTTTTTTTAGTTTGGTTGAATTTCTCACTTGTGTATCATATGTCATATCGGATGTAGGTCAAATTGAATTTGAAACTGAAAGACAATTAAATATATTTTTTTAGCCGGATCACTTTTTTTATCTCCCATAGAGAATATTAGATGAAATTTGATTTACTCTATTTCATTTTCAATTTTTTTTGGCACAACCTAGTGAGTAAGAATTACACATCTTTGTTAATGTAAATGTTTTCTTAACTAAATTTACAATAATGCTATTTATTAAGCAAACTCTAAAAAAAAAAAAAAATTGGGACCGAAATGCCATTTCGGTCCGGAGTCTTTTTCGGATTTTCTGTGGCCGCCTTTCTGAAAATTTGTGAAACCAATACGAACCGAAATGCCATTTCGGTCCAAAAAAAAAAACTTAGCGGACCAAATTGACAATTCGGTTCTTATGGTTTTTGTAAAAAAAAAAATAATCATGTTGGTTTGGTAAAAATCTTTTTTTTTTTAATTATGGTTTTAAAAAAAAAATCCAGTATGACAGCAGAGAGCAAAAGCTATCTCATAACATTAATGCTTTTTTAGTGCAATTTCCAAAAATTTTATATATCCACTTAAAAATCACACGCTCATGTACATATACAGTCTTTGATCAGAAAATACAGAGTAGGATTAAAATGCTACATTATTTTTATGTCTCAATCATGGCCATATTTTTAAAAGTCTAAATTGTCGATTCAAATTACTCACTCAACATGATCTTTATATTAAATGTGCTTGGAAATCAAATTTTATATTTTTTCAAATAAGTGGAAAATAATTGTTTTAGAAGATTATGGACCATTTAAAAATAATAATTTTGCACTTATTTAAAAAGTTAGTAAAAAAAATATAAAAAATATAAAAATTGGTCTTCAAGCACATTTTAATTTGGATATCATATTGAGAATTCGGATCGACTGTTTGGACTTTGAAAATGAAGATAAGAATGTGAGGCATGATTAGAGCATGAAAACAATGAGCATTTTAATCCTAATAATAATAATAATAATAATAAAGCATTATTTTATGAATAGAAGTTCGAAATGATGAAAAATCAATAACTACATTGCTTCTGTAATTCTTAACAGGATTTGAGATATTGATATGACACGTGTCAATCGAACCCAAAATGGCAAAGGATTGGTCTGATTTTTTCTTCGATCTTTTAATCTTTTTGGATCCTTGCTTTTGAGAGGTGAAAACGAAACTTTCAAAATTCAAACTATCAAACAGCGCGCTAGAATTTTATGATCAAATTCACTCGATACGCTAATATTAATTTTCTTCGTAACACGTGATAACTTTTAATGTTAATGTTTATATTTGATTGAAAACTAAATCGAAAAATAAGAGATTAGTTCTTAGGTTTTTTAAGTCCACATCTTCACCAAACAAAAATATTTAATTAAACCAATCTTACTTGAAACAATTAATTAAGACACCTTAACTTTAAGTCTTCATTAAATAGGTCCGATAGTAAGATAACTTGATAAAAAGAAAGCGGGTCCCACGAGTAGGTTGCTCGCCACACCATGACCCCATCGACCCATCTCCTCAATGACCCGCCTCGTTTTGGTGGTCCCGCTCTTTTTTAAAATCAAATATTGGTTGATTGCACAACAAGGACAGTCAACACACAACGCATAGTTTCAAAGCAACATTGTATCTTGATCTGTTTCTGCTAAAAAAATTGCCAAATATTTCCAAAATTCATAATTCCCTCGCATTAATTGAGAATGTGAGCACTACGCTTTAGAAAGCGCCTTTACTACATACGGTGCCTCACAAGAAAATTCTACATTCATTGGTTGCACGCCAATTTACAATTAAATTTGGCGGGTCTTCGTTGGTACCAAAAAGGTAAAGGGGGAATTGGGGATGATCCGATGAGCATCAGATCAAATTCGGTCTTATGTCTGATCGAAACTGTTCGATTTACATCAATATTCGTGCAAACAACTTTAAAATTGTGCGGATCAAATGTATATGAATCTTACGTGGAGGGAGCTCTTTTTGGAGCAATTTTTATAGAGCATGGTTCAAATGGCTTGTGTTTTCATGTCTCAATCGTGTCTCACATTATTATCTTTGTTTTTAAAGTCCAAGCAGTTGATCCGAACCGTTCAACGTGATCTTCATATTAAAATATGCTTGGAGATCAAATTTTATATTATTTTAGCTCTTGTATTTTATCTAAAATCGGGATATACATCTCGTATAAACCTAATCCGTTTAATCAAATGAGGGCATGACCCTTATTTTTTCTCAAAAAAAAATTTATATTATTTTTGAAATTGTTTCTAATTTTTTAGATAGGTACAAATCATTATTTTTGGATGGTCCAAAATCTTCTGAAAAACAATAATTTTGCATCTATCTAAAAAATAATAAATTTTTTTTCTAAGAATATGTAAAGTTTGGTTTTCTTTTTGAGACAGAGATCGTGTTAAACGGTTCGGATTAACTATTCGAACTATGAAAACACAACTAATAAGAGCCACGATTGAGGTATGAAAGACACAAGAAATTTATAGCCCACTCATTTCTATATCTATATAGATTGAAATTTGAGTTCATGACCAGCGGCGGAACTAGAAAATCCCGATAGGAGGGACTAAAAATTAAAATACACAAATTGTGGCTAGTTGGAATTGAACCCAACTCTCCCCAGTAACTATATAAGCTCTTACCACTAGACTATAGACAAACATGTGATAATTTACGAGAAAGGTTAGACTATATAAAAATGTTCCAAAAAAAATTAAATTAAATTAAATTTCAGTATATATAACTAAAATTTTAAAATTACAGGAGTGACTTAGCCACCACTTTTGATCTGCCCCTGTTCATGACAAGCTTGAGCTCAAGGATTTACATGTATTAAGATTTGGGGGCATCTCACAAATAGGTAGTCTGTTTATTCTCTCTTAACTAATTGGAGAAATGTGGGGGCTGAGTGGGCCCACCTTGACAGTATATCCCAAAGTTTGATTGGGACGAACTAACCACATGATTGGGCCCCATTTAACTCACCATTATCTTTTATTAAACAAATTTAATATTCTACAGTGATGTATTATAGGACTATCCTCAATTATGAAACATGGTACCTAAGCAATCAAAATCTAGTCTAAGTGTACTTGATCTCCATACAATTTTACAATTAAATTTTCTTTTTCAGAAATTGTTGGTAAATATGGTTTTATATAATAAACTATTATATGATCAGTAAAGAAATTTAAGTATATGTCCATATGATCTAAATACATAATCTCCAAGGATCTTGGATGTTCATAACTCGCCACACCAAGTGGAGATTTGTCCGAGTAACAGAAGATCTTTCTTAGAATTCTTCTTTTTTAAGTCTTTTTACAATGTAGCTAACAGCTCTTCAATGCAAATTCATTTGTTTGCACGTGAGAAACCACATGGATTAGACTCGTTCTGGTTCCCTGGAGCAAAGTTTAATTGAATAAGTCTGAGAACTTATCATCAACCCATATGGGTTGAGATAAATACAGACCTATTTTCATTTTACACGCAACACACAATTAACAAGGACAAAATGAAAAAAAATATATATATAATTGATGTGTTACGTGAAGTTAAAATAGTTATGTTAATATCTTTACCCCAAATTCTACAGTGTTGGAAAATAATTCTTTTTTTTTTTTTTGGAAAAGAATTCTCAACTCTGATATTTACATGCTAATATTTGTACATTATATAACAACTCATTATCCGATAATGTTTGCATTTCGAAAATAAATGGTATAAGAAAAAGGATTTATTATCTCAGTGTGGTGTTCATGTTTATCTATTGATGGAAACAGATAAAAATAAAATAATAAATGCACAGTTTGTAGGCTCTATGTCAGAAAAAAAAGAAGGAAAAATAGATTTAATACTCTGGTCTAAGTTCCGAAATCCGAACCAGGGAACCAGCTCACCATGTGGTGGTAGTTGATTAATATATCCAATTATTAAAAAGTAAAAAAAACCGAGTAAAAATCGGTGCAATAGAGATCGAAATAACTAAGAACTCCGGTACATTGAATTGGGTTATGTGTGGATATGCGGTAAAATATTATAAATTTATAATAGTATATATTTACCGAAAATTTATCTTTATTATTTAAAAAAAGTTAAACCAAATAATTATTATTTGATCAGAATTTCATTTTTAACATGACCGCAGTTTGAAATTACGGATAGAAATTGAGTGTCCGTAATTTGAGCATTTCATTTCTTTTTTTTTGCACAAAACTTCAAATTGGGTGTCCACTGTTGAATTAATTAACGTTTCTCAATTGAGCAAATATTTCTTTACAATCATTTAATAGAAGTACTTGCTTATTATTTTCTCAAAATTCTAATATTTTACCGATCTCCTTTTTTTCTTTCTATTATTAACGAGAACAAGTGTAAAGTTCATATTTTGGTCATTTAGATTTGTTAAAATCAAAATTAAGTAAAATTAGAATGGTGATAATCCTTAATGTTAACATAAAAAATTGCAATTACAATGGCGAGTTGTGTCAAAGAAGCTATAGGCTTACATTTTGTCTTTAGTCATTATTTTAATGATAGTTAGTAAAAGAAATTAAGAAAAATATGGTAATTAATAATATACATTAAAATTGGACATATTTATGGAGGTTGGCTAATATACGTTAGTTGGCACAGAGCACTTCGTTATACCAAGTGAGTTTTTTTTTCAAAGTTTAAATAGTCGATCTGAAGTGCTCAACAAGTTCTCAAAATTAAAATGTGCTTCGAGACCAGATTTCATATTTTTTGGAAAGTTTTTACTTTTTTTTAATTCTTTAAAATCACTGTTTTCAGTTTTTTTTATCATATTAAAACAGTTATTTTAAAAAATCCGAAAAAATACTAATTTTTTTTCATAAAATATAAAATCTAGTCTGAAAGCACATTTTAATATGAATAATACGTTGAGCACTTCAATTCAACTATTTGAACTTTGAAATCATAAAAACCCACTTGATATAACAAAGTGCTCCGTATCAACATTAGTATATTAACCAACCTTCATAAATATGTCCAATTTTACATCGGTAGTTTCTTACATCTGTTAACAAAACCAATCATTTTGACAGTGATTCAAATTTACGTCTGTTAGTTTCGCACACTGGTCGTTGGTGTTTGTCAAAACCAATCATGTGATTATTATAGTGCATCATCTGGGTGTAAATTGGAGCAGCTTAACGTAACTCTTGGGAAAGATGTGAGAGAATATACAAGGTTGGTACTCGGTAGTAAGCAGAAGAGCTATCTTAAATAATGTATTCGATTATTTTATATTTCTGAAATTATTATCATTTTTTGAACCAAACCCTCCTCTCTCTTTTGAGAGAAAGCTCCATTTCTTCTTGCCTCCTCTCTCACCTCACGGCTCACGCCTCTCCTCAAATTGAAATCCTAAGTTGGCACAGCTGCTGAAGACCAGCATTGTCGTTTAGCTTCTAGATCCTTCCTTCGCTCTCCATTTTTGGCGGCGCGCTTTTCTTTTGAAAAGGAGTTATCGGGAGGAGGAGAAATGATTGGTGCTATTGTAGAGATCGGCTGTTTGTTTGCCAATTGGTGTGATCTAAGATGAGGGAAATACAGAGAGGGTTTGCAAAGAGACCTTATTTCTATCGGACGAAAACGAAGGAGGACCTCCGAATCCGAATTTGAATCTGATTTGTTGATTTCATGGCTGCCAACACCAAACGCGCTTACAAGCTCCGTATCCTTTTTTTCAACTTCTGCATTTTCTTATCTCGTTGGGAAGGTGCCGGGGCATTAATTTGCTTGTAGTTCGAGCAATTTCTTTTCATGGTTTGTTTTTAAAAGTTTGCATTTTAACTGCTTGATTTGGGTTCTATGGCATTTTGGTGTAGGCTCAGTGGATTAAACGGAGTAGCTTGTCTAAAGAACAAATGAAATTTGGGTTCTTTATCTAGTGGGTTATTCTATTAGTTTAAATTAGCTGATAAGTTACTAATCTGGAAGAAAAAAAAATATATACTGGTTGGTTTGATGAATTGTAGGGTTATGTCACATTGATTATGCTAGAATACACTTGAATGGCTTGACATCTACTGTACTCTTTTGTAGTTTTCTTCATAAGTATAAAGAAATGGTGTTTATGTTACTTTTTTAGAAACTGTTTTGAAATTCTTGACTTACATGCAAACTCAGAGGAGTTTGTTGCGCACTCTTCAAATGTGAATTGCCTCAAAATCGGTAGGAAAACATCTAGGGTTCTTGTCACTGGTGGCGAGGATCACAAAGTCAATTTGTGGTCCATTGGCAAGCCCAATTCGATACTGGTGTGTACTTAAATTACCAGAAACTTCTATATTTGTAAATATTTTGACTTTGAATGACAAGCTTTTACTTCTTTCCCTGTTATTTTGCAGAGTTTAGCTGGACACACTAGTGCTATTGAATCAGTGAGTTTTGACAGCTCAGAAGTCTTTGTTGCTGCTGGTGCAGCTAGTGGTACAATCAAACTATGGGACTTAGAGGAGGCCAAGAGTACGCATTTAATTTCAAAATACCTAGTTTTTCCATTTTGGTATTGCAAAATATGCACCCGATATTTATTACATTTGCAGACACCAACACATTTTTCATATATGCAACAAGGACCAATATTTTTTGTGCATTTCTGAAATAACATCCAACTGTTAAGAGCAAGGTCGTGTTAATTATAAAGTGACTTGATTTACCCTGACTTGTCTATGTTTCTTGACACCTGAGCCGATACAAATATTAACAGTTTCCAAAATCCAAAAACATATCTGCTTTGATACAGATACACAATCGATAATTGACGGATATAAATTCGGGGTCGGATGTAGAACGGATAATTGACGGATATGAATATTGATACTATCATTCTACTAACAACGGTGCCATCATAACAAAAATAAGCTTTTTGGAATAATAACATAAAAGGTACAAAATTACAAAATTGATGACACACCTGCATATATTATTTGATATTCATAATATATAACCAGCATGCAAAATATGATATTCTTTCAACAAAAAAATAAAAGAAAAAACTAGGATTTGTGATTGACCGATATAAATTTGGATAATTTGGATAACTGCATCTCTTTAAAGGACTATAATTCATTCCTATCCACAATTTGTCTTACCAAATAATTATCCGTGTCCGTATCTGCACGGATAGATATTTTGATAAAATCATATTAATAATTGTGCGGATATGATGTGGATTTTACAAATAATATCTGTTCCATTTACATCTCTACTCTTGGTTCCCTTCTAGTTTAACCTGGACCAAGGGAAAATCTTATATGAGAAACGGAGTCCTAGTTGCCCATATAAGAGAGGATGCTTTTTTTTTTCCGCGATCTTTTATACAATTGCAACTGTTATTTTTCACCATCTCAAAGAAATTGGACATTGGTTCTGTCTGCAAATGCTGCAAAATTCTGGGTGAATTTGCAAAATGTCCATTTTTATTTTTGTGAAACATTTTGTGCTTGAAGTTTACAGCCTCCTTTGTTTTTTTTTTCAGTTGTGCGAACCTTAACTGGTCACCGGTCGAACTGTATATCAGTTGATTTCCACCCATTTGGTGAATTCTTCGCATCTGGTTCTTTGGATACTAATCTGAAAATATGGGATATAAGAAGAAAAGGTTGCATTCACACATATAAAGGCCATACCAGAGGGGTAAATGCAATTCGGTTTACTCCAGACGGTCGATGGGTTGTTTCGGGTGGTGAAGATAATACCATAAAGGTATTTTTTTTTTTGCATTTCATGTTTCAAAGAAAGAAACAAAAATCTATTATGTATGAGCATTTTGCTGATATAACCTTTGTATTTTTACATAAATAATTTCTATTGACAGCTGTGGGATCTGACAGCTGGGAAATTGTTGCACGAATTCAAGAGCCATGAGGGACAGGTTCAATGCATAGATTTTCATCCTCATGAATTTCTCCTGGCAACAGGTTCAATATCATTTCTAATGATATTTACTATAATTAAACTTTGTATTGCTGTTAGACTATGCTAACTGAAGTTCTTTGACAAATACAGGTTCTGCCGATAAAACCGTTAAATTCTGGGATCTTGAATCTTTTGAGTTGATAGGAACTAGTGGACCTGAGGTATGTTATTCTATAATAAATAAACCCCACTTGATGTGCACAGAAATGTCAATTAAACTTTGCTCATAAGCCCTTAATATTTTTCTATTTTAGACAACTGGGGTCCGTGCCATGACCTTTAATCCTGACGGCAGAACTTTGCTTTGTGGGTTGCATGAGAATTTGAAGGTATGATTTTTACATCCTATAAGGATCTAAGATAACTTGAAAAAGTTCCTTCTCTATCAGATCAAGCAATTATATCTGCTGGTTTGTTAACAAGTTAATTGAAATCAACTTATAAAAGCTTTTGAATATCTTTTAGCTGAAACAGTTGATTTGTAAAACTTGAAGATGCTTCAAATGCTTTTAGCAAGTTGTGAAGCATGAAGGCAAAAAGTAAATATTAGATGATTGAATTAAATTACGTTCCTACCATTGAAGATTACTGGGAACATTAAAACAGCTAATCTCAATAAAAAGGAGAAATAACACTGGCATGGCACATTAGTTTTTATTTTTGTATCTTATCTATTAAGCTGCATTAAAAACATACTTCTAATTAATTAATTATTTACTTTTTGCAAGACTTACTCATGGGAGCCAATCAGATGCCATGATTCAGTTGATGTCGGCTGGTCAAGGCTGTCAGATCTAAACATCCATGAAGGAAAGCTTCTTGGCTGTTCCTTTAATCAAAGTTGTGTTGGTGTTTGGGTAGTCGATCTCTCGGTAGGTCAACATTTTGTTACATATTTTAGAAAGTACATTTAAATTATTTTTAATTCTAGAATATTCACGAGATATGATTGCTTTTCTTTATACTGAATGTTTCTCTATGTCATTAGTGTTCTTCTGAGAAATCCTTAGCCAGTAGTTGTACATTTGAAAATATTTGTTGAAACTCTTGTAATAGAAATACTCCCCTGTAATACATCGAATAATACCTCAAAGGTAGTAAATTTTCTGTGAGTTTTTTTTTTTTTTTCTTTTCAAAAATTGCAGGATCTCAAAAGAAAGAACAAGCTCTCTTTACTACATAAATCTGTTTCTATAAGCTTACCCTGCCCTACAAGTGACAAAATTAGCCTGTTCTGCTATTGACAACACTTACTGTGTTTTTATTTTATTATTTAATAGCGCGTGGAGCCCTATGTAACCGGAATTAGTGCAAAGCTGAATGGCCTAACAGAACCCAGACCAACTTCAACTGTAGCTCAGAGTGAAACCTCAATAAAGAGTAGCATGGCCTGCTTGTCAGTAGCACAAAATTCAGAGACCAGTGTGAAATCAACCACTGTAGGCAGAATTCCAATTGCACAAAGTAACGATTCAACAACCAAGGAGGCCAAGCTTGTACCTTGTATGTTTCTTATACATGTATTTATTCAATTTTTCGATGGTGGATTGCAGCTGGGTGCCTTAATTTGTATTTTAATTTTCAAATTTTGTGTTTTGTGATTTTTAAATCAAAACCAAGGGCACTTTATTCGTGGGGTTCTGATGATATTAAATTCTTTTGTCAATCTTGTGATCTTTTTACATAGAGTTAAAAAAAATCAAATCCTACTGATAAAGTTCATTGATTATTGATTTCTGATTCTCATTTTGTCTTTTATATTTGTCCTTTTCAATCGATCAAGCGGTTTCAGCAGCTCCACCAAGCACTCCTCAAAGAACTGGAGTTTCCAGTGCCAAAATAAACACACCGACTGCATCATCTGGCACTCTAAAGAGAAACTCATCAAGAAGCCATGGCACGGGTAATTTTCAAGCACCACCTGTTATTGTCCCAAGAGCCACCACAAGAAGTGAGATGGGACCTGATTCCAGAACTGAATCTGCTGATGTGGCACCAGTTATTGTCCCCAGGAGCAACACAAGAGCAGGGCCCACTCCCAACTCTAAAAAAGAGGCATTTGATGTGCCGGTTCAGATCTTTGTACCACCACCAAGCTCGAGAAATGAAGGGAGAACATCTCCACTTGTGCGAAACAGTAAGTTGTCAGAACCACTAGAGGGTGCAAGTCAGAATTTTCTTCCAACAAGAAATGGTTCTAGTCATGCGAGTGTTTCTAGAGATGATTATTCGGACATCAGGCATTTTGGCGGGGGAAGGGTGGGGCCTAGTCCCATGGCAGAGTCAGCTCCAAGTCAACGGTTTGACAGTTGTATGTTACCACTTTGATTATATACATTACTTATTCATATCTCTAAAATTTTGATTTTATATTAGTTGTTTTCCATTTTCCTTTAATTAATTTTGAGTTGTATATCAAAATTTTTGTTTTCCCCATGGCTTTAATCCATGTCAGAATTTTCTCACTAAATATTGGCAATATGCAGATAATATGAGGGCAGCTAAGCCGAGGGAATCCTGCTACGTGGAAGTCTCGAGAGGAGGTATATTTTTATTTATGTTGAACTTGCTCACTGTAATCTTTGTTTCAAGTTTTAATATTTGGATCTTCTCTTCATAGGAAGAACGAGATCATTAGTTGCAGGTTGGGAAAACCGTGAGCCATCCCCTCCTAATGACCCCCCTTCACCGAGCGGGACATATTCTTCTGTAACTTTTCATTATTGTCCTATTTATTTTTTATCTGTTGATCAATTGAGTTGAAAGACTTTTTTTTATTTGTTTAAGAGGCCTTGTACAAAAGCTCTTGATGTCCAACTTTTTTAGTATAGTATTTTCCATGTTTAAATGAACTTGCAAATTTACAATATTTTCAGGAGTAGGGTTAAAATTGCCCCATTGTTTTCGTGCCCTGATCATGCCTCACATCCTTATATCCGTTTTCAAAGTCCAAACAGTTGATCTGAAGCTCAATATGATCTCCATATCAAAATGTACTTGGAGACCAAATTTAAAAATTTTTTGGAATTTTTTTACTATTTTTCAGATGGGTACAAATCACTATTTTTGGCTGGTGAAAAACAGTGATTTTGTACCTATCTAAAAAAATAATAAAAGATTTCCAAAAAATATAAAATTTGGTCTCCAAGCACATTTTGATATGGAGATCTTGTTGAGCGGTTCGGACCGACTGTTTGGACTTCGAAAACGGAGATAAGGATGCAAGGAATGATCGGGGCACGAAAACAATGGGGCATTTGACCCTACTCTATATTCAGTTGATCTTTAATCATTATTACTTAAATATACATTAAAATTTTGTTGCAAATTTTCAGATAGCAAATGCCCCATCTACTGACAAGTTGGACCCACAAAGTGATGACGATGGTGTTTCTGAGTTAATGGATCAACATGGCATGTTTTTAAGCTCAGCAAGGTCTCGATTAACCAAAATGCAGGTAGTTCACCAACATGGAAAATTCTTAATTTTGTTCATTGGATTGCTATCTGACTCGTAGAAAACTAAATTAAATATTTGATATCATTTATTTATTTATTAGGTAGTTCACCAGCATTGGGCCAGGAATGATGTGAAGGGTGTTATTTCTGCTTTGGAAAAGATTTCTGATCATGCTGTATGTACTGTTTTTACTTCTGATATTCCGTGATAAAAGCCTCTTTTAATCATGCTAACAACTGTTTCTGTGCTTGTTATCTAAACTATAGGTTTCTGCTGATGTGGTGAGCGTGCTCACTGAGAAAGCGGAGACTATTACTTTGGATTTGTGCACTTGTCTCCTCCCTCTTCTCGCAGTCCTTTTGGAAAGTCAAACAGAAAGGTATTGTTACGGGATTGTTGTACATAAAATTTAACCTTGTGATGATGCTGTTTTAGCATCGAACCATAAATTTGATAGTATTCTTTAGCTTATAGTTCTATTATGATATATTGATATTGTAATGAACTTTTTGGTTTTTAAGCCTATAAAATTTTCTTTGGTGATACACACCAAGGATTTGTGGTAATGAGTTTAGTTCTGTGAATTTGATTTACTTCAGGCATTTGAGTATTTCCTTGGAGCTGTTGATAAAACTTGTCAGAACATTTGGGTCAATGATACACTCTACAGTAGCAGCAGGGCCATCGTCAGTTGGTGTAGACCTCCAAATGGAACAAAGGTTTGTTCTTTGTATCATTATTGATATTTATTATAATTATGACTGCTACTACTGCTGTTGTTGGTGTTTGGAGTATTCATGCATGGCTGAATATGAGAAATATTATTACAATGTGTGCGAAGTATGAAATTTCCTCTTTTAAGGTCCCTCCTTTCTCACTGATTGTATGGTTTGTAGTTATCTAAGAGCAATTTTAAACATTTTCTATGGTGTAGACAGGATATTTAGTTTAGTTTTCATGGAAATTCCTTCCTTTTTTATTTTGGTATTTGTTTGTTGATTTTTTATTTTTCCAGGGTTGAGCGGTGCAACTTGTGTTTTATCGAACTGGAAAAGGTCAAAAATAGACTCTCTTCCCTTATAAGGTCAGTAAGGAGATTAGTCTCTTATAATCTACTTGGTACCTATGCATTTGGTATGTGTCACTTTGCGTTGATTGATATATTTCTATTGAATTGTATAGAAGGAGAGGAACCGTTGGAAAGACAGCACAGGAGCTGAGCCTGGCTCTTCAAGAAGTTCTTTAAGTTCACTGACAACTACACTGATCTCTATATCTATACAATAGTTAACTGCAACATGGTTATTACCTTTGTGGCACCACCGGTGTGGCCTTTCATGTTCTTCCCTCATTTGTTCTTAATGGACACATGCTAACCCGATTGGAGTGTGTTGTATGCAAGTGCCTTGTTGCCCGAGTGGTAAATTTTGTGAAAAATATGGTAATCGATCTGCTATGCAAAATTTGGTTTGGGCATCTGATTTGTGATTCAACCCATGCTTAGTGTAGTAGAGATAGATCTGTTAAAGGTGTTTGTTTTTGTAGGTTAGTTCTTCTTATGGATTATACTCAACGAATTAATACTTTTTTAAAGTGTTAAAGATATTGTGGTTTCGATCCAGGACCATTATAGTGATAAGATTGCTACTGTTTTTCTGACTTTTGTCCGACTCTTGAGGGACGGATCTACTGCTAATGGTATGGTTGCTTAGTCACTCTTATGATTTAATTTTTTTTAATTATGTATATTGAATTTTTTTTAAAGTTTTTATATGATTCAGTCTCCCTCATGAAATGCTAAAAGTTTTTTTAGATTTTCACTTTGTGGTCGTAGACATTTGAGTTCAAATTCAACTTACAACATATGCATTTTACGTTTTAGTCTCTCCAATTTATATTTTCTAATTCTGCACTTGTCTAGAGGTGAGTACTAAAGAAAGATTAAATAAAAAATAGTAACAAAAATTGTCAATCAGCTACATAATTTACCGATGTAAAAATTAAACTGTTTTTGACAGAAATAGTAACAAAAATAAGATTATGGCGGCCGAGATAATTAGGAACACTTGACTATTCGTTACGTAAGAAATACTATCAAGCTGATTTGACAGGCTTGGAAAAGGTTTTGTAGTGCGTAGATGGAAAGTTTTTCACGATTTGTATTTTAGTTTACGATAGAACGTTAATTAGAAATTTATCGCCCGAGTAGAAGCAAATTTAATAAAACACCAAAAAAAAAAAAGGTCGGGACGTCTGAAAACTTAGATGCAATACAAATGAATCGTTATATATAAAGTGTTACATATATCGACTGTTTTGCTTGTGGAGAAAATTAGATATTAGAGCATCTGCATCTCTAAAACTATTAGAGTTTCTAATATGACGTGGCAGTTGCTAAACTAGTTTTAGGGATGCAGATGGATTTCTTATTTAGCAACTTTGCTCAATAATTTCTTATTAAGAAATCGTTTATAAACTCTGATGTGGCAAAACGATTGGCCATTAGTTTAATTTACTGTTAATGTGGCTTATCAATTTTAATTTACTGATGATGTGGCTTATTAGAAACTCTAAAATTAGTTTCAGAGATGTGAACATCTAGAAACTCTAGAGTCTATAATTTCTTAAAAGCAGTTAACAGTTATTTAGAAACTCTAAGAGTATCAGGGATGTAGATGCTCTTAAATCGCAATGATACTTCAAGAATTTTTTTCATGTTATATTTGATTGTTTTTTTTCCCATTGTTTCTTTTATTGTTATTTATTATTTGAATCTCTATTTTTTTTCATTTGTCTTTTATTTTCATTTAAATATATATTTTTTTAATTTTGTGTGAATGTCAAACAAAAACATCCCTTCATATTCTATTCAATCTTATAATGTCTCCGTTGTAACGTACGGGCACGATACTAGTAAAGTGTTATATATATCGACAATGATTTTGTACGATTGACATGACAGTTAATATAACACTATATATAAAAACGATTCATTAAGAAAATCAAAGTCATTTTTCTACTTATTACTACAGTTCTAATTTTGATATTTATTATTTTATTATTTTAAAAACATATGACGAGTCATTAGATTATTTTTCATGTATAAATTAAACACATTGTATATTAAACCAATACATTTGAAAACATGATTTTCTTAATCAAGTTGGAATAATTAAATGCAAGTTTATTTAACAAATTTTCAATATAAAATTTAAGGGAATATTTTTTCATTTTAACAAGTCAGTTTTCAACTTAGTAATAAAAAAATTGTATTAGTGCTTGGAGGCATTCTACCCACGTTGTAGAACTAGAAACACGATGGCTCTTGATGGTCAACTTCTATCACCAAATATTTCTCCTCTGATCTCCCTGTCTTGTCTCCTTCCCTGTTCATCTTTCTTTCTTAGTTCTTACCACATATCCCACAGTTCTATCCCTCTCTTTTTCTTGCTGTTTCTGTTGAAATGACAGGAATGGAGTTGATTATTGGAGGGAAGTTTGTAGGTACCGTTATTGACAAGGTGGTTAGTTTGGGCCAATATCATCGCTGTGTCTACCTATCTATATAGAGAACATCAGCAAGGGTAAACATGATAGCGATACTGATGCCTACGACTTGAGGGAAGGTATGCTAACTGTTACTGATAGCTTGTTTTGTACAATCACGGATACAATTTTTGGGTTATTAACTACATTTCCATCAGTCATGGACATGGTAATCAATTTGGTTTTCTAAATGTTATAGCATGCGAGTTTACGACCGAATGATTTTATAGGATTGCATTTTAAAAGTTTTACTGATGCGCACCACGGCACAAGAACACAATTCACACTGTATTTGGCTAATTAACTTGTGGTCTCTGAAAATGATCAGAGCTAGCCAATCATTTTTGCAAAAAAATTATACAAATTTAATGACTCTTTTTGTCAGATTGTTTTCCAATATTTGCTTTGCTTTTTGCTGGACCATGTTCATGTAAGTTTTTAGAGTTACTTATATTATTGTCGAGAAAAAGTGAACTTTGATCTTTTAATCTAGCCTCACCTGATTCTGAAATTGTAGGTTCGTTTCAGAAAAGTTTGAACAGATATTCACAAATTATGCAAAATCAAATCCTAATGCGCTAACGCCACAAGAATTGGAGGACATGCTTCAAGTAAACCAAGATCCTGGTGACACTAAGGAACAGCAAGTAATTTTGCCTCTTGAAGAAAATCTTGGGTTTTGTTATTTGTGCAAAGAGAATGGTAGCCTATCTTATTGTTAACTAAAAAAAAAAATTAGTCTTGGAAATATCTTTGCACCTGGATGCTAAAATTCCTTTCTAAAATTCCAACATGTGGTAAAAATAGATCCGATGCTCCGCTCTGTTGATGCAAGGGGCTCTTTGAGTTCATGTCATATTAAAATAAAACGGTTCGAATCTCATTCTACTGGTCAAGTACCTGACTAGATCTGAATTCACTTTTAATAGTAGCAAGATGTGTTTGAAAGGCCAAAACACATTTCAGTCTAGTGACAAAAGTCTAGAGGGGCTATACATGCAAAGGTGCATAGTTTAGAGGGGAAGGTACTTATTGTCAAAATTAAAAGTAAGGAAGGAGGAAACCATATATAATCACAAGTATTGCAAATGAAGCTTAAAACTTAAAAGAGTGTGTGCGCCTTAGCTAGATCCAAATATGCACAATATTATTCATTGATACACCTGAGGTACATGAGAAAAATTAGCTAGCATGACTTCGCTGCTCAAATCATTAATTAAGATTTTACATCAAACTTCAGAAGTAAAAGTTCAAAATTGATCATAATAGATTACAACATTCAAGCTAAATCATGACACTTATGCATTATATCTTAATTATATTAGTTATTATTAACAATCGACCCGTGGGCAATTGGTGATCCTGGTGTAGAACTTCCTCCTGCTCCTGGATTAAAAAAAAACAAGGTAAAATGTTAAAACTTTGATTATAGGATATATATAATTTAGCCGCAACATCTAATTAGTTTGTCAAAAAAGAAGAAAACAAAAAGGAAAACAAAATTGATAACTAAATCTGGAGTAGGTAGAGCAATTGAGAGTTGTAAACTGTTCTCTGATTCTATAGAGAGAGCATGTGTTGCATTTTACTTGCAAGACCTTCCAAATTTTAGAAAAAAATATAGTGTAATTATCACAGTGACAACTTAATGATTCAGGAAAGATTCGGCGGGGTAAAATTTTTGTAATTTGGAAATAATTCGGGTATAATTCTGAATTATATATTGAGAGGAAAAAAATCACAAAAAATTTGTGAAAAATTCACGAATAATTCGTAAAATTTAGGAAAAATTCGTAAATTAGCAATTAATTCGGAATAAGTTGGGAAAACCGATAATACATGAATTGCTTCAGCGACGGTTTAAATTCTAATTATTTGTAAATATTTGCAAATCTTGTCACTATGGCTGTTTACACAAAACTAACTATTACGAGTAAAGATGTGACATACCTACTCTGCCTGCTTGCACAAAACTAACTATTACTGTAAGAAGCACAATTATTAAGGCAACAATCACATTTTGAAGATCCTTCATCTCTTAATCCTCTAATTGCTCTGATAAATTTAGATTTTTATCCTGTTTTTGTAGAGAGCTAGTTAGCCTGTCTTGCATTAGAATACTGGCAGAAATTTGCTTTTGTTTAGTCAGACAAAGTTTGAACAGATTGACTGTTCCTCTAAACAGTTGCAATTTTTTTTTTAAGTAGGTAGGTACAAGTGTAAAACCTCAAGAAAAATTGGCCTAGAGCCAATAAATTAAATAAAATAACGTTTCAAAAATGCGATCTTTAGGTTGACTTGTTATTATGAAGTCAACTCAAGTAGGGGTGTCAATGCTACCATTTTATTCGTTTATCCTATCCATATCGTATTCGATAAGATTGATAAAAGTAAGAATAAAGAATTTTTTGTTAATATAAAAAGTAAGGGTACAAATAAAAACCATTTCGTATCTGGTAATTATTAAAAATGAATAACTACGAAATTACATATATAAATGTCCCAAGGGAAGTTGGTGGCAGCCAAAACCATTACAATTTTTTTCTGGCCATCATCGCCAGTACCAGTAGAGCTATTGTTTCACTCCGTCAATTTGCACAAGAAGTTCCGATTTTACCCTTCTAAACGATTCATGCTCACCCGATGCTCTGAAAGAAAAAAAGCAATTACGATCTGATTAATGTACCTATGATATCATTTTGCATATACATTTGCATACATAATATAAAAAATTGGCATTGTTATCTTCTGACGCCTCTTTTCAGTAATATTTCAAAATTACTTTCTCCTGGTAGATTAGTAAAGTTCAACTGTATGATACATTTTAGGGGGCATTTCATGTATACCCCTCAAAAGCATCTAAATTACATATAATTCCCCTCTAAAATTCATAATATCATATTTATCCTTCAAAATTTCAGAAATTTATCTAATTTATTGTTTTTTCTATTTAAACTCATTATAGATTTATAAAGAGTTGGGCTACGGTGCTTCGCGAAGTAAAGCGAGTGTTTTACTTCACACTCATATTTTGCGATTTCAAAGTTTAAAATGTCGATCCGAACCGTTCAAATTGATCTCCATATTAAAATTGTGCTTGGAGACCAAATTTTACATTTTTTGGAATTTTTTTACTATTTCTTTAGAAATTTTTGAAAATTGTTGTTTTTGATGGTCCAGGATTTTTTGAAAAACAGCGATTTTCAAAATTAAAAAAAAAAAATTTTTTTTTTTCCAAAAAATGTAAAATTTGGTCTCCAAGCACAATTTAATATGAAGATCAACTTGAACGGTTCGGATCAACGTCTGGAAGTTTCAAATTGAATTATAGACGTGAAGTAAAACACTCATTTTACTTCGTGAAGTACCGTAGCCCAACTCGATTTATAAAATACCCCTTTACCCTTTATTAAAAAACTAAAATATGTAATATATATCAGAAACATGTTAAGTTTTTAAAGGGTTGGTTTTCGAGGGCAAATAGTTTGTTTTCTGGATAAAATTACATAATTTAGAAGGCAAATGCATACTTTGACAGTCTGATAAAGTCGATAAAATTACAAATATGACCCCAGCTAAAAAAATATAAATAATATACCCACGGAAATTGCAGAGGGAATCGATCTCACCAATGAAAATGGTACTGGGTGCATAAGCCCGGACAACTATCCTCTCCATTACTGTAAAAGATTCCCTTCACTTTATGGTTTGAGATTAACTCTCAGCCGCTTTTAGATTCGGGCTAGCGCAGGGGCAGTATTATTGGGCTTTGAGATCGTGCCAAGTTAAAAAGAACGGTCCAGATCCAGTAATTATAAAAGATTCCCTATTACGGTGGCACTTTTTGGAATATCTAATTATCCATATTTTTTAAAAACATGCGTTCTACATATTACAAAACCTATAGGAACAAATAAATGAGTTTATAGAGTATGAGGAGGCCCCAATGTTATAATATAAAGATTTAATATAGAGTATGAATATACTGTGGGAAGAATCCTAAAAGAGAGAATCAACACATATTAAATATAAAGAATGAATAAAAACTATAAGAAATAAAACACAAAACACCAAAATATAGGTGAAAATGAGGTGACATTAAATTGAGGGGCAGCCCCTCACTTATCACCACATTTTACATTATTTAGATTTTTTTTTTTTACTATTTTTTAGATAAGTGGAAAATCACTACTTTCAATGGTCTAGAATCTTTAGATCAAGTGATTTTGTACCTATTTAAAAAAAAAGTAGAAAAATTATAAAAAGTGTAAAATTTGGTCTCTAAGTACATTTTCATATGGATCCATTGTACGGACCAAAGTGCGCTATCTATGTTACATGGATATGGGTACATATATCGTATCGGATACGATACAGATACGGCGATACAGTAATTTTTAAAAATCAAGGATACGATACATCTATTATATATAATTTTATAATATTTTAATTATATTATTTTTTTTGAAATCTTGTCAGCTGTGACAAGTAGTTGTATTAAAATATATTATTAATTCGTATTATATAAATTAAATATTAAAATACAAAACTATAGCTAAGTATACAATATATAGAATAGATACTGATTTCTAAGAGCATCTACATCTTTGGTATTATGAGAGTTTCTAATATGATGTGGCAGTTTCTAATCCAGTTTCCGAGATGTGGGAGAGTTTCTTATTTAGAAACTATGCATGAAAATTTCTTATTAAGAAACTGTTTATAAACTCCACGCTGGCCAAATGATTGGCTTAAATTATTTCTCCTTTTTAATTTATTGCTGACGTGGCTTAATAGAAACTCTAAGATTAATTTCAGGAATGTGAGAGTTAAAAACTTTAGAGACCTCAATTTCTAAAAAGTGGTTAACAGTTATTTAGAAACTCATTTGAGTTGCTGGGATGTAGATTCTCTAACAGGTACGAAGCCCATATTGGAGTATCCGAGTGACATAGGCGCTATGCATAGTACCATAACCTAACTCTTATCTATTGATCCAACTTCTGCTTATATTCATGGTTTGGAAACTCGGCCGAGTCCAACTCAACTCGGTATTAGTCAGGTCCGATCTGAATTTCACTCGAGTCTTGCGTTCATGTGATTTTTTCATCAAAACTCGGTTGAACAGTTTGACACGGCCGAATTATCCGATTTTCAAGCCGAGTCAGTCCGAATTCTTCTCTAATTCTTTTGCGTTCTATGTTAAAAAATGATCACAGTAACTTTATATTGTTAAACCTTTCTATATTAGTTATTGGGAAGCATTTTTTTTCTGTGAATGTATTTGCGTGTCGCCGTGTCGGCGAGACTAAAATGGATACTGTGGAAGTTGAACAATCAAGAAAGAAAGTAGAGAGGGATAATGGCGTTTTCAAATAATGCTTTGGCGCATTTAACAAATTCTCTAGTGTGACGCAGCAACAACCAAATAAGGAAAGCCATTAGGGATTATTTCCAAGAAAATAAAATCTCTGATATGTATATTATACCTAAATTATATATTTCACTGAGATATCATTATAAATTTGTATCTTTACCTTATAGCAAGATAAGGTGCATTTTCATTGTCGGTTCTACAAAAATAGAAAATCATAAATAGAAGTACACACAACACGTCACTACAACAAAACAGGTCTTCAGCGACCGGCATTAGCGACTGGTTTAGTCGCCGGTCGCTGAAGACCCCCCTCTTAGGCAATAAGAAAAAAAAAGTAAATTGTGACCGAGTCTTCTGCGACCGATTTGGCCGGTCGCAGAAGGGTCCCACTGCTGTAGTGCGTAATACCTATTATTAGTATAAATCCATCATATTTGCAATTAAATGACAATTTTTTTTAAGTGAGACAAAATAAAACAATGCACCCTCAATATATTTTACTTGTAAAAAAATATTTTTTTTATCAGTGAAAATATAATTTTGTAAATATAAGCTATATATACCGATCTTGTTAAGAAAGATAAAAAGAAGGAAAAAAAATAGCCCCAAACCTCTATATAAATACAAAATTTGTAAATGTGCCCATTAAATTTTGTAAATTTTATATGCATTACAACCTCCTTTATAAAATAAAATTACATTACATTATATTTGATTTTCTAGCATTCTTAATTTTAATTTTCTAGTTCCGCTCCTGCCCGGTAGTTAAATCAACCGATAACGAATAGGTAATAAATGTGCCATTTGAATTATCTCAGTACGTAATTTTCATCAAATAATTTGGCCATACATTAACCACTAACCACCAATCATTTCATCTGATTGTACATAATAGATTGCACCGTTCTGCAATTGCTACGACCCCTGCAAGTTGCAACTACCATTTTGTCCGTACAATTGTATACAATATCTTAGCAGAGCTTGACAGTCGACTAAACCACAATATACTAATCAAAGCAAGTGAATCCAAGGTTGGGTTGTTGTCAACAATCTAATCAATTATTTCTTGCTGATTTGACTTTGTCATTTAGATTTCATTTCAAAAATTCCTAAAAAGTTGGAAAATAACTTCTCTTTTTCTTTCTTGAAAATGATTTTTTGTTGGGCTGTAAAGTGCTACCTCTATTTGTATGCATTTCATCAAACACCTCTTCTTATAAAATAATAAAAAAGCCTAAATGTAACCCTATTTTTATTTTGACTTTTGACACAGAGAATTTCAATTGTAAAGTTGTATACTAATATTGGATAATTTCAATTGTCAGGTTGTATCCAGATAACCCAGATAAAAACTATGTGGATAATATTTTTCATACGATGAGACTGTTTAAGATACTGAGTATACTAATATTCGGGTTAGATCAGTGACAATTAGAATGAATAGGACGATAGTACTGTTTTCCAAATTTAAATTACTTAATTAGTATATCATTCGATCGAAGGCCGCAAGCCATGACAGATAGGGACATCCGATTTCTGTCAGGCATTTCATCAAACAGTTCGTTTGCAGTGTGAAAAAATTGGTAGGATGGATGCATAGTTGCGAACAGGAAAAGATACCAAAAGCTAACCTAAGAATGGGTTCATCATCCTAGCTTTAAACTCTTATCTGATGAGAAATATCTTGTTAGTTAAGCAACGCGTAGCCTTGATTTTAGAATAAATCTTGTGAAGCTGGGTTTAAATTGAAAAGAAATTTCCCGCTCTCTACATGAGAATTTCGAACAGATCCAGGACAACAAATCCACCCTTGTCATTTGTCCCTTCCAGGTCCCAAGTCCCAAAGTCCATTCCAAAAAAAGGTTTGGGAGTCTGTCAGACAACCACTGGACCATCCCAGCAGACCAAGGCCAGCTGGGAACGATCCTCTACAGCCACCGGATCTCTCTGTCAGAGGGATCAGGGCCGTTAATCACGCTCTGATCCAGTGGTCGTGGTTCATCAACCAGACTTTGGTGCCTGTCTACTTTACTCTCAAGGAGACAGTAGTACGATCCTATAGAACAGATCCTGTTCAAGTAAGGTCGTGCTTCAATGGTGCTACGGCACATATATTAGCGCTTCATCTTCATTTTACAATTCCGCTTTGGGACTATACTCGTTAATAAATTAGTAGTAAACCGGAGAGACGCCTTTGGGATTAAAGCATCTTGGGCTAAAATAATGGGCCGAATAAAGTGGTTTTAGGTCATATTTCGTTGGAGGGATTTCTCAGCCCAACCCAATAGAGAGATCTTATCAATTGAGCCCCTTTTTTTTCTTATAAAATAATAAAAATGCCTAATTATCGAGACTCTGTTTATAGTGGCTCTATCTGGTAAAGTGGCAAGTATGTCAAATGAATAAATTAATTTGTAAGATAATTTTTGAAGATTGGGATCAACAAATTGATTATATTATTGGGGTTAATAAATTTGAACAGAAGCATTGGGTTCAAGCATGTTTGTCATCCAAATTATATTCTTGGGGTTAATAAATTTATTTCTTGATTAACGGAGGCCTTTATTTCTTTTGTAAAAAGGAGACATGGATAAGGTAACTTTTATTTTATTTTCTTTTATTTTAGCTAAAGATTATCTATGCAATTTTTTTTATTAATTTTAACACCATTATTAATCATTATTATACATTATACAGATGATATAATTCATTTCTTAATATTGACAATGCCAGGCTTTATCTAGTATCAATATAAACTTTGAGAAAACTGAGTTGATATATACTAGTAATATTCATTAAGAAAAATAAACAGATTTATCTACTATATTTGACCGTAAAGTAGCAAAAGTTCTCCTAGGTAACAAAAATTTGACAAATTCAAAATGGGATTTTTTTTATTGATAAAATTCAGAAAATGTTTTCAGAACTAAACTGGTGTTTTACTGTCAATAGAGGGATGAATAACATTATTCAATTGAAATAACATATATTAATATTTCTTGATCATTTTCAATTTAAAAAATTATAAAAAATTATATTTAGAATTTCCAATAATAGGGGGGAGAATGAGGAAGGGAGTAATTGAGTTTGTTTTACCTAAGGTAACATAATATTTATGTTTGAATTTGGATTGGCCAATCAGAATCCACACGACTATTAAAATGGCTTCGTGCGTCCCACAATTGGGCCGGACTGGTCCGGATTCCTATTGGACGACCTTGATCCAAACAAAAATATTATGTTACCTCAGAGGATATGGATCCGGAGTAAATAGGAAGGAGGGAGGAGTAAATTGGAGTCCATAGAGACAATTTTTCAATAATTTTAGAAGAGGAATATTTTATTCATGATTTTTGAAAGAAGGACAATATATAAAACTACTTGTTGTTAATCAATTTGATCCTTTTAGTTCAAATTGAAGTTTGATGTTGCAAATGAAGAATATGGAAAGGTTCTCTCAACTTGAAGTAACAGGATGCAAAAGGACACCCCCTGATAGTCACTATCAGGTTTTAAAAAAAAAAAAGTGGAAAACTGTTAAAAAAAAGGTTTATAGTAAGAATATTAAATTTTAATTGGAAATTATATTTTTCATCTTTATACTAGTAATGCAGTGAGAATGATCATTCTATTTGAATCAACTACCATTTTTCATTTATTTTGTCTAAACTAAAAACATCAGAGCATCAACAAAATCCATTTCATGCCAGAAAACATATTTTTCTTAGCCCTTTTTTATTTTGCAATTAACAATCCTAAATTTAGCAAGATCATCAGTTCTTTAAAGGTCTGAAAAGAAAAATAGAGGCCTGAAGAAAAGAAATTATGCACATAAGTCCAAGTAAGCTGTAATTTTGCAACGTTCAACAGGTGTACTTCTGAAATTAGGAAGTTCAAAAAGAAGTAACTTGAACAGCCAACAGAGTTTTAGTTACATTGATCAACTTTAGTCATTAAAAGATGCTTTGCTAGAAAATGAGTCTGAGAAGAGCAAAATCACAAGGGATGGACAAAGTTGCAAGTAGATCCCTATGAATATTTATTTTACAAATCAGGGTTTCCTTGTGCAAAGTTAGCATCACAATGCCATTTTCAAATATGAAGCTTCAAGAATCAAATTAAAGACATGGATATGCTGTCAAAGCAAAGAACAATACTTCTCTGTAAAATACAACATAAGAAACATGGACTTGAGAATTCTTCTATGTAAATTTACTTATCTGTAAAGTTAGACATAAACAACTGCAAGGTGCAACAAAAACAAGTCAAAAGCACACTAAAATTTCATATCTATTAATTTAACATCCACAGTGATCATTCCTGACAAAAGATTTCCTTACATTAACCCTTAAGTTATACATCATAAGAGAACTAATACAGACACAATGAGAGTATATCTATATACTTGAAAGCTAAGAAACAACTTCAGACCCTAAGAATAAAAGAAAGGGAAAGTAATGCCGTAAGAAACGGCCAACAGGACCAAGTTCCCTTTACACCAATCTTAAAATGAGTTGATGTCATATATAGTTTAAAGTAGGCATAAACCAAGTAATGTTGCTTTCCAGATTGAAAGGGGTTTTGATAAATATTGTTTCACCATTCTCTATGTCATACATATTGATCAACTTAACGTGGTCTATATACAGTATGTCGTTGTATACAAAGTAGATGCAGTTCCCTTTGAACCCAGCAAAATCACTCGCTCTGAGACTGAAACCACGACCAGTACCAAATGGAAAATCAAAGAACAATATTCTGTCTCCAATGCTACTAAGCTTGACCCAACAAGGATTCTCTTTTCCATTGTCAAATTCGAGAAGGTGAATAAAAAATTTATAATTCGTCCACTCATCATCGTCCCACTTATAACCAACGGCCAAAATATCTCCACAAGACTCGACGAGGTAAGGACCCAAGGACATATCTTCATATATGGGTGGTGGTATGACATAGAGCTCTTTACGGCTACTAATATCCCAAATTTTTGTAACCCCATTTTGATTCTTACGATCTGTACAAACCCTGAAAAGCAAACCCTTCAAATAGTAACAGTGATATTCAAACTCGTATCCAGGTCCAATGATGTTCCACCTGTCATCACCGGGTTTACAACGAACCGACATTTTAGTCATAGAGGCATGTATATAATCGTCAATTTGAAAACTTGGAGGATTACTGTGTGAAACCACATATGGATTACAATCATGTATAACAGGGAGAGGAAGCTCTCTATTGTTAAGGGGATTCATAAGAGACAAGCTATCGTAATTACCAAATTGGCTAGTGAGAATGTAACCACCGGCAGTTTTAAAGGGCCTCCTGTCAGAGGAGCAGGGAACACGGATGGTGTATACTTTGTTGAAAGCCATGGAGTAGAACTCGAGATCGGGCCCATCGCTTTCCCTGAAGATCCAAGGAAATTGTGGGGGCAGGTCGGCCACAAAGGAAGAGAGATGCCAAGGCTTGCAAACTGCTCGGGATCGGATAAAATCGGAGATGTCGGGAAGATTTTTCAGGATGAGAGGGAAAAGTTCTGGCAGAAGGTCTGCCCAGTTCCTTTCTATTTTAATTGTCTCCTCCATCTTCTTCATCATACTATGGCACCTTGAGGTGGAAGCCAAAGGGTTGAGAGAGGTATTTTTTGCTTTTGCTAGTGTTTTGCGAAAGAGGGATAGGCGACGATATTAGACGAAGGGGAATTTTATGTGGAAAATTTTAGATATATGCTCATCGTAACATCTTTAATTAGATATTTTTCCATTAAAACTTTAAATTAATTATTTATCCATCTAAATATAACTATATATTATTAGATGTCTTGACTGTAATATGTCATGATGCGGGAGCTGTTTTTGCATATTTGATAATTGATAGTAACTCAGATTTTACTATTATTTTTATTCTTTTATGTATCTTAATGCCGAAAAATACTATTGTAAAGTGTTAGTCATGCTATGCTTTTGTGAACTTGAAATTGATTGGAAGGATCTATTTTCTTATTTTGTTATTAACGAATGTAATGCACTAATTGATTGTGTTTTTGTAACACTTAGCTGCTATTTAGTTTTTTTTTTTGTTTTGTTTTGTTTTGTTATACATCTTTTTCATATATTGCACAATTTTGTCATTTCAACTTTTTCTTGTAAGATGTTATTTTGCTTAAATATTATGAGGTTAATAACGTTATTTGAGCTCTGATTCTCATGTCTGATAATAACTACACTATTAATTTATCCTGTACCAAATCATTTCATGTGAAATTAGCTCTTAGTTTTGTTTTTTTAATCTAACAATCAAATTTAGCTGTTAGTAATTTATCCTGTACCAAATCATCCGGGTTAAGATCAGTGACAACTAGATTGAATAAGACAATAGTGCTCTTTCCCAAATTTATATTACTTATTAAGTAAAAGTACGTATATCGTTAGATTAAAGGCCGCAAGCCATGACAGACAGGGACATCCGACTTCTGTCAGGCATTTCATCAAACAGTTCGTTTGCAGTGTGAAAAATATGGTAGGATATTCAAAGTAGTTGCGAACAGGAAAAGATACCAAAAGCTAAACATAAGAATGGGTTTGTTGGAAATTAACTTCCAACAGGGTTCATCATCTTAGTATTAAACTCTTATCTGATGACCACAAATAGTAATGAAAAACATTTGTTAGTTAAGCAGTGCATACCATTGATTTTGGAATAAATGTTTGCGAAGCTGGGTTAAATTGAAAAAACAATTGCCGCTCTGCGCACCAAAAAAACAAAAAAGAAAAGGGGAAGAGAGTTTGATCAAAAGTTGGGCTAGATCTCGGTAATTTAGTCATTTTACATATTTTATTTATGTTGAAATAAATTCTAAATTTGCTTAGGACTTTAGAGAATTTGATTTGGGTTTATTTGGAATTGATTTGGGTTCATTTGGAATTGAAATGAAGAAGTTATAGCTAAAAAAGACTTATTTGTGAATATTTTATGTTTCCAGGGCCTTGTTCATAAAATATCAAGGACTGGTGCTTGCAAATTTGGGCTTTTAATGGGATTTAATAAAGAAAATTGGCAGTCAGGGGCTTGTTTAAAGAAATTTTAAGGCGCTGAGGACCTGTGTGTAAATATTTAGGGGTTTGTCTGTAAATTCAAGTTGTCAGTAGAGCCAATGGTAAAAACGGCCTCTATTAAGTTGTAATTGGGCTTTGAGATTTGCACTGGGCCGCCACGATTGGTGCTGGACCTTTGATGTCTATTCCAGAGCTTTGAGATTTTGAGTTTGGGCTTCAAAATTTGGATATTGGGTTTTAAGATTGGTGCATGTGATGATTAGGCTTTAATTCATTTCTTTTTATCTTGACAGGCGGCTACATGTCAGGAGCCGTTGGGCTCTTGATCCGACGTACCCGTTTAAACACTGCATCAAGTTACGGATAAGCTTTTATTTGTGCGCATCTAGACGTCTTTTTGCTTTGAGGTTCGTGCTAGCATGATGAAATCAAATTTGGGCTTTCTGCCGAGTGGGCCCGCTTCCTCCGATGAGACTCCGACCATGACTGGACCAGAAGAGGGCACAGCTAGAGTCGCTTCGGCATGGGGAGTCTACTGCACCCCTTGTCGGCCTCATGCGATCACCGGAGACAGTTGTATTCCGGTACCGGTCGCACATAGTGACTTCCTTGAAATTCGAGCGATTTCCTTCACGGTTTTGGATGATTTCATCACTGTTGTTCTAGGAATTGCATAGGGATATTGATTTAAGCATCAATTTAAGCTTTGAAGAAGGTTTAGAGTGATTCACTGTTTGTGCGGATGATGAGTCAAATTGAGACTATTACTTTTAAATATTTATAAACCCTAAAAAGCTGTTTTGCGAAGAAGCAAATGAGCGGAAAAAAACTGTGTTGTTATCGCCTTCCATAAGCCAGCGACAATGAGCTCTTTGCGACCAGCTTGTCTCAATTACTGTTGATAAGTAATAAGCCCTCTCACAACACTTTTGTGATCTCAATAGAAAATCTGGAGCAAATAAAATATTGATTCAAACCTCTTTAAGTCTATTTTAATATGGAGAATGAAATTGTGTGAAATAAAGAAGCCTACGGGCATGCATTATTGCCAAAAAAACAAAAGGGAAAAGATGGAGAAAGTTTCAAGTCCCATAATTATACTTTCCTACATTATATATGCATGTCATTCATTTAGATAATAAGGTTTATAGCAGAAGAAGCCACGTAATCATGATTATTATCACCTCTTCTCATAAAATATGTACTGTCACGACTTCAGGTTTCGGGGTGTGACATGCATGTTATCATTTGTAGAAGAATGAATGCAAGGAAAAACATAAAAGAGGTACTTATAATATATATTTCAATTGTTTTCAGTTACCAAATTTTATAATGTCGGTTATATGAAAGTATCACAAAATATAAAAAAATTATAATTTTTTTAATCACATTTATAATTTTTGATCCCATTAATTTAAATTATTAATTAAATGAAATGATAAATAATTGGATAAACAATTTTGTCATAAATTTTTGTATAAATTATGTCCTCATGTTTACAGACTACGTTCATTAATTGGTAGACATGTTCAAAACAATATAATCTGGATATGAGATATATATATCATCCTTTTGATTTGTATGTCTTATTCTAAAGGCTCATTTTTCTCAATTTAATATTTTTTTTATAGCTTTTGAGTTTTGACAAATCAATAGTAGTCACAGCCGATAAATATACTACTACCCATAAAACAGCAGCATCAGAAATCACGCTTTAAAATTCATTGTACCTTCAAAAAAGAAAATCAAGAAAGCTCTTCCAGGGGTTTAGTGTCTCTATCCCATCTATAGAACAGTAAACATATAAACCCTTACGACTGCTGATCCCTTGAAACCAAAACCACCAATGGATATGCACATAACAGATTTGGTTGAGGCGATCGAAATAAGCAAAGGGGATGCCGAAGCCGTGGCGGCCGAGTACAACAATGACTTCGCACCTGGGAGCCAGAACCATGATGTTGCCTTGGGTCTTGCAATGGAGGACCTCAAAGAAGCGCATGCTCAATTTGATTCGCTGTGGAATACTCAACCATTGAGAATGGAAGCCGGTATAACCATGAATGAATTCTTAGCAAGGTTAAATTACTGGAAAGCAGCCAATTTAAGATGCAGTGAAAATCGCCAAGACATGATGCGCATATATCTTGAAGTCTTCCGATCCATATATGGGTTTGAGGAACATGATTCGGCTTTGGGCAATGCCATGCGAACACTCGAGCGCGCGCACTGGTACTTCAATGAGACATGTAAAGATGCAATGGGTCCCCTCGAGAGGCTGATAGCAGGACTGCAAGTGGGCTTCAATGCCAATGCAGTACAACCCCCAGTACAACCCCCTGCAGCTGAGCCAGTTATGGATAACGTTTTAGAGGAGCACAACATGGCTGCAATACCTGAGCCTGAAGAGATGGTGGAGGGTAACAGTAACACATCTGCATCTGAGGAGACAGTGGAGGACAACTAGCATCAGCTTGCCCTTGATCCAAACAAGAAAGATTAAAGTCTGGTGGGGTGCAAGAAAGTTAAGAAAAAACTGGTTCTTTCTTACATTTCTTGATTGTTCTTTGTTCTTTTTTTCTTGGGTTCTGTTGTTATGTGGTTTAAGCAATGGTGTGACATACTGAGATGAGTATTTTTGGAATATGTTCGTGGAGTTGATAATATACAGAGAATAGATTTGTGAGCGTTAAAAGGTTCTTGAAATCTTGTCATTTTCTTGGTTCTTTAATTTCAACTGTGGAATTAATGGGCTTTGGAGAGTGTCTCTGATCTAGCTTGCTGCTTGCAAGAAAGAAAAAAAATGCAGTTTAATTATTTAATACTTTCATTTCTTTCTTTTTCTTATTCCCATTTTGTAGTAGAGTTCCTACAATAACATTCTCATGTTATTTTTAGAATGAAATAATGCTATTTTAGTGTTCTTGAGCGTTCAAAAGTAAAACAAGTGTTTCAAAACTGACAAACCAAATATTGCTGAAAATTACCAGCGCAGTGCTACTTAGTAGGTGAAACCCTGACTGGAGCTTTATTTTTGTCCTAGAAACTAGTGTGAATTGCATTATAATGGTTGGTCAAAGCTGAAACTAGTGTGATGTCTCTTTCTTTTCTCTCTGTTTCTTAAGGTTAAGAATCTATACTCTATAGTGCTCTCTCTCTCTTGTTTCATTGACATTTAATATTTCTCTTGTACATGTTGTTCCTGGTGCTTGTAGTTGTGGGAATTGTTGACAATATTGAAATACTGATTTCTCATCTCTTAACAATAATACTATTCAATACCAGCCCTGTATTCGGTTCTGGCATAGTTTAAGGTACAGTGGGTATATTTGCAAAATTTACCTATGTTGGTAAATTTATATTGTCAGTAGGACTAAATTGCATAATTGTAAAATATTAAATGATGAGAAGTAATAGAAGTAAAGGAAGTAAACAAATAATTGAACTGGGCTTGAACTTATTTTTCAAAGTAAAGCACGGACTTGAAATTTGTACTGTTAGACAAATAATTAAAATCAGATCGATATGAAATAAAAATAACATAAGTCAATCAAGATAAAGAAGATAAATTTAAAGGTACTTGAATTTATTTAAAAGAAATTCTAAATGAAGTAATATGATTAAAGACAAGAATGGGAATTAAAAATATAAATGTCATAATTAATAGAATGAACAGTGCCATGCATGCCATACTACGTGCTCCGTTATACAGTAGAGAACAACTTATTCACATATAGAAAAAACTGAAAATTAGGATTGAACATTTGAACTCCCTCCTTGTGCCAATCTGTTTACAGTGCTTGATTCAACGCCTTGGGTCTTAGAGCCTCATCACAAAAAACAAACCTGTTTCATTCTTTCCGACATGCCGCCTTCATCTCCTCTGCATTGTCCCTGACTCTACTCCCAGTCTCCCAGCCTTTTTCCATCAAGCGCCGAATTTCCCTCTCGAGCTAGCTCCTCCCCTCGATCTCAAATGCATTTAGGTATCGTGTTGCTCAGCGAAGACCATCCATGATCATTGGCACACACACATCTCATTGTCAGTTCGAAGAATCCACAAAACCGGCACCCATCTCATTGGCATCATGCTCCCTGGATCCATTATAGGCAAACTGACACGATAACAGGCCTCACTAGCTGGTAAAACTTCTACCCGGCCTGTTACCAGGGCTTCCATTGCCTTTGGCTCGAGATCAGCGCTGGAATTTAAGATTATGCTCTCGCTCGGTCTCAGTATATCGCGAGGCATGGTGAACAACAAACCACATGAAAGAGCTGAGATTGGAGCTCATAATTAAGGAGATGAAGGAAGTACGTGGTCGTAGATCAGGTGGGAATTAAGTTGCATGAGGAGAAAGGTGACGGAGAAGGACTGAAGGAGTTGTACGTGCGTTGCATTGCAATTAAGAGGCAAGTTGTCTTTTCTACTGTGGTTGCTTGAGTGGTGGGGTCAGGATATAAAACTTCGAGATTCGTGTCAGAATTGAAACAGACAACTCAGATCTCATTCTCATTTTAAGAGACACAACCAGGTATTGTACTTGAATGATATGAAAGGAGACCGCCATTTCTCTCACCTTTTCAGGGACCTATATGTATACTCTCATCATTTTGGCACAGAATTTTATTATGTAAATGTTCAAATAAATTTTAATTTTATTATTTTCTAAAACAGTAAAAATGGAAGCAATAAACTTCCTTAGTTAACAAACAGAGTAGAACTAGGGTGTTCCTAAGTTCACCAAGCCCCTTTGTGAACTCAACTCTAAAACCTATTGGATTGGCTTCAAACGACGAATTCAAACCGTTGAAATCCTTCTACCTTATGGGTGATGCGTCTACATGTGAAAATTTTAAACTTTCGAATTAATTTAGTATAAAGTCAAGTGATCAAAATTAGAAGGTTTATAAATTAATTTTAATGCATTCATTTTGTGGACGCCTTTTGACCACTTGACTCTATGCAAAACTAATTTAAAATTTTAAAATTTTCACATGTAAATGCATCACTCGTAAGATAGAAGGATTTTCAACGGTTTGGATTCATCGTTTGAAGTCAATCTGATATGTTTTAGAGTTGAGTTCACAAAGGGGTTTGGTGAACTTAGGAACACCCTAGTTCTACTCAACAAAACATAAATTATTTTATAAAATCATTCAATCAAATTAACCTAAACTATTATAAAAAATTCAGTATTTCTGTTTAAATTAAACTATATAAAATAGACTAGAATTGTTCATGGGATTTGCTTCAAATTTTTTTTATCTAATACAGTATAATTAAATTAAGTTATGTAATACTCATTTCTATACAACAATCTTAATTAAGTCAAGTAAATTATATCTTTTGCAAATTAAATCATTGTATAATATGATATGGTGTAAAAATAAAATCATTACAAATAATTAACTATGCACATATATATATGATTTCAAAATTTATTCAATATATATTGGACTCATTCTGGTTTGCTTGTATAGATGAGATGAACATTAATTTAGAAAATATTTAAATCCAACTTGATATATGTGTATATATAATGAGGGGTACTATGAACCGACCTTGGTGCCTAAATTATGCGATCCAACAGTAAAACAATAAATAAATTATTTTCCTTCCGTGCTTCATTAATAAATAAATCTGATATGTGAGTTGCTGGATTTTCTGGCTTTTGAATGTTTAAAGAAAAAAAAAAGTAAAATGGAATTGGGCTGGTTATTTTGGAGCCGGTTCAGAAGTTAATTCTTAAAATCTTTTTTGTTTTTCTCTCTTTTGTTCTAGTTTTTTTCTTAATATATAGTGAGTCATATAACAGTACGTACTATGCATAGCGCGGTTTGGTTCGTGTTATGAATCAATATCTTAATTTCCAAATTTTAAATAGTCAATTTTTCATGATCTCGATCTATATGAAAATTTAATTGAATTTTTTATCTCTATATGAAAATCTACATGATCTCTATATGAAAATTTTCATATATATTAATTTAACTTCCATAGTGATCATTCTTGACACAAAATTTCCTTAAATTAACCCTTAAGTTCTACATCATAAGAGAACTAATACAGACACAATGAGAGTATATCTATATACTTGAAAACAACTTCAGACCCTAAGAATAAAAGAAAGGGAAAGTAATGCACCATAAGAAACGGCCAATTGGACCAAGTTCCCTTTACACCAATCTTAAAATGAGTTGATGTCATATATAGTTTAAAGTAGGCATAAACCAAGTAATGTTGCTTTCCCGATTGAAAGGGGTTTTGATAAATACTGTTTTACCATTCTCTATGTCATACATATTGATCAACTCAACGCGATCTATATACGGTATGCCGTTGTATACAAAGTAGATGCAGTTCCCTTTGAACCCAGCAAAATCACTCGCTCTGAGACCGAAACCACGACCAGTACTAAGTGGAAAATCAAAGAACAATATTCTGTCTCCAATGCTACTAAGCTTGACCCAACAAGGATTCTCTTTTCCATTGTCAAATTTGAGAAGGTGAATAAAAAATTTATAATTCGTCCACCTAGCGTCCCGCTTATAACCAATGGCCAAAATATCTCCACAAGACTCGACGAGGTAAGGACCCAAGGACATATCTTCATATATGGGTGGTGGTATGACATAGAGCTCTTTACGGTCACTAATATCCCAAATTTTTGTAACCCCATTTTGATTCTTACGATCTGTACAAACCCTAAAAATCAAACCCTTCAAATAGTAACAGTGGTATTGAAACTCGTATCCAGGTCCAATGATGTCCCACCTGTCATCACCGGGTTTACAACGAACCGACATTTTAGTCATAGAGGCATGTATATAATCGTCAATTTGAAAACTTGGAGGATTACTGTGTGAAACCACATATGGATTACAATCATGTATAACAGGGAGAGGAAGCTCTCTATTGTTAAGGGGATTCATAAGAGACAAGCTATCGTAATTACCAAATTGGCCAGTGAGAATGTAACCACCGACAGTTTTAAAGGGCCTCCTGCCAGAGGAGCAGGGAGCACGGATGGTGTATACTTTGTTGAAAGCCATGGAGTAGAACTCGAGATCGGGCCCATCGCTTTCCCTGAAGATCCAAGGAAATTGTGGGGGCAGGTCGGCCACAAAGGAAGAGAGATGCCAAGGCTTGCAAACTGCTCGGGATCGGACAAAATCGGAGATGTCGGGAAGATTTTTCAGGATGAGAGGGAAAAGTTCTGGCAAAAGGTCTGCCCAATTCCTTTCTATTTTAATTGCCTCCTCCTTCCTCTTCTTCATCATACTATGGCACCTTGAGGTGGAAGTCAAAGGATTGAGAGAGATATGTTTTGATTTTGCTAGGGTTTTGCAAAAGTGGGATAAGCAACGATATTAGACGAAGGAGAATTTTATGTGGAAAATTTTAGATATATGCTCATCGTAACATCTTTAATTAGATATTTTTTAGATCAAAATTTTAAATTAATTATTTATCCATCTAAATATAACTATATATTATTAGATGGCTTGACTATAATATGTCATGATGCGGGAGCTGTTTTTGCATATTTGATAATTGATAGTAACTCAGATTTTACTATTCTTTTTCTTCTTTTATGTATCTTGCATGCCAAAAAATTATTGTAAAATGTTAGTCATGCTATTCTTTTTTCAACTTGAAATTGATTGGAAGGATCTATTTTCTTATTTTGTAATTAACGAATGTAATGCACTAGGACTTATAACATTGATTGTGTTTTAGTAAACTTAGCTGCTATTTTTTTGTTTTGTTTTGTTATACATCTTTTTCATATATTGCACAATTTTGTCATTTCAACTTTTTCTTGTAAGATGTTATTTTGCTTAAATACTATGATAATAACGTTATTTGAGCTCTGATTCTCATGTCCGATAATAACTACACTATTAATTTATCCTGTACCAAATCATTTCATGTGAAATTAGCTCTTAGTTTTGTTTTTTTATCTAACAATCAAACAATTGCTGCTCTGCGCACCAAAAAAAACAAAAAAGAAAAGGGGAAGAGAGTTTGATCAAAAGTTGGGCTTGATCTCATGAAAGGGGTAATTTAGTCATTTCACATTTTTATTTATGTTGAAATAAATTCTAAATTTGCTTAGGACTTTAGAGAATTTGATTTGGTTTATTTGGAATTGATTTGGGTTCATTTGGAATTGAAATGAAGAAGTTATAGCTAAAAAGGATTGATTTGCTAATATTTTATGTTTTCAGGGCCTTGTTCATAAAATATCAAGGACGGGTGCTTGTTATTTGGGCTTTTAATGGGATTTAATAAAGAAAATTGGCAGTCAGGGGCTTGTTTAAAGAAATTTTAAGGCGCTGAGAACCTATGTGTAAATATTTAGGGATTCTGCTGTAAATTCAAGTTGTCAGGAGGACCCAATGGTAAAAACGGCCTCTGTTAAATTGCAATTGGGCTTTGAGATTAGCACCGGGCCGCCAGGATTGGTGGTGGACCTTTGATGTCTATTCCAGAGCTTTGAGATTTGTGAGTTTGGGCTTCAAAATTTGGATTTTTTTCTTGACAGGCGGACCCCACTTGTCAGGAGCCGTTGGGCTCTTGATCCGACGTACCCGTTTAAACACTGCATCAAGTTACGGATAAGCTTTTATTTGTGCGCATCTAGACGTCTTTTTGCTTTGAGGTTCGTGCTAGCATGATGAAATCAAATTTGGGCTTTCTGCCGAGTGGGCCCGCTTCCTCCGATGAGACTCCGACCATGACTGGACGAGAGGAGGGCACAGCTAGAGTCCCTTCGGCATGGGGAGTCTACTGCACCCCATGTCGGCCTCATGCGATCACCCGAGACAGTTGTATTCCGGTACCGGTCGCACATAGTGACTTCCTTGAAATTCGAGCGATTTCCTTCACGGTTTTGGATGATTTCTTCACTGTTGTTCTAGGAATTGCATAGGGATATTGATTTAAGCATCAATTTAAGCTTTGAAGAAGGTTTAGAGTGATTCACTGTTTGTGCGGATGATGAGTCAAATTGAGACTATTACTTTTAAATATTTATAAACCCTAAAAAGCTGTTTTGCGAAGAAGCGAATGAGCGGAAAAAAGCTGTGTTATTATCCCCGTCCATAAGCCAGCGACAACGAGCTCTTTGCGATCACCTTGTCTCAATTACTGTTGATAAGTAATAAGCCCTCTCACAACACTTTTGTGATCTCAATAGAAAATCTGGAGAAAATAAAATATTGATTCAAACCTCTTTAAGTCTATTTTAATATGGAGAATGAAATTGTGTGAAATAAAGAAGCCTACGGGCATGCATTATTGCCAAAAAAACAAAAGGGAAAAGATGGAGAAAGTTTCAAGTCCCATAATTATACTTTCTTACATTATATATGCATGTCATTCATTTAGATAATAAGGTTTATAGCAGAAGAAGCCACGTATCATGATTATTATCACCTCTTCTCATAAAATATGTACTGTCACGACTTCAGGTTTCGGGGTGTGACATGTTATCATTTGTAGAAGAATGAATGCAAGGAAAAACATAGAGGTACTTAAAATATATATTTCAAATGTTTTCAGTTACCAAATTTTATAATGTCGGTTATATGAAAATATCACAAAATATAAAAAAAATATAATTTTTTAATCACATTTATAATTTTTGATCCCATTAATTTAAATTATTAATTAAATGAAATGATAAATAATTGTATAAACAATTTTGTCATAAATTATGTATAAATTATGTCCTCATGTTTTACAGACTACGTTCATTAATTGGTAGACATGTTCAAAACAATATAATCTGGATATGAGATATATATATCATCCTTTTGATTTGTATGTCTTATTCTGAAGGCTCATTTTTCTCAATTTAATATTATTTTTTTTATAGCTTTTGAGTTTTGACAAATCAATAGTAGACTAGTAGTCACAGCCGATAAATATACTACTACCCATAAATCAGCAGCATCAGAAATCACGCTTTAAAATTCATTGTACCTTCAAAAAAGAAAATCAAGAAAGCTCTTCCAGGGGTTTTGTGTCTCTATCCCATCTATAGAACAGTAAACATATAAACCCTTACGACTGCTGATCCCTTGAAACCAAAACCACCAATGGATAAGCACATAACAGATTTGGTTGAGGCGATCGAAATAAGCAAAGGGGATGCCAAAGCCGTGGAGGCCGAGTACAACAATGGCTTCGCACCTGGGAGCGAGAACCACGATGTTGCCTTGGGTCTTGCAATGGAGGACCTCAAAGAAGCGCATGCTCAATTTGATTCGCTGTGGAATACTCAACCATTGAGAATGGAAGCCGGTATAACCATGAATGAATTCTTAGCAAGGTTAAATTACTGGAAAGCAGCCAATTTAAGATGCAGTGAAAATCGCCAAGACATGATGCGCATATATCTTGAAGTCTTCCGATCCATATATGGGTTTGAGGAACATGATTCGGCTTTGGGCAATGCCATGCGAAAACTCGATCGCGCGCACTGGTACTTCGATGAGACATGTAAAGATGCAATGGGTCCCCTCGAGAGGCTGATAGCAGGACTGCAAGTGGGCTTCAATGCCAATGCAGTACAACCCCCAGTACAACCCCCTGCAGCTGAGCCAGTTATGGATAACGTTTTAGAGGAGCACAACATGGCTGCAATACCTGAGCCTGAAGAGATGGTGGAGGGTAACAGTAACACATCTGCATCTGAGGAGACAGTGGAGGACAACTAGCATCAGCTTGCCCTTGATCCAAACAAGAAAGATTAAAGTCTGGTGGTGCAAGAAAGTTCAGAAAAAACTGGTTCTGTTCTTACATTTCTTGATTGTTCTTTGTTCTTTTTTCTTTTATCTTGGGTTCTGTTGTTATGTGGTTTAAGCAATGGTGTGACATACTGAGATGAGTATTTTTGGAATATGTTCGTGGAGTTGATAATATACAGAGAATAGATTTGTGAGCGTTAAAAGGTACTTGAAATCTTGTCATTTTCTTGTTTTTTTTCAACTGTGGAATTAATGGGCTTTGGAGAGTGTCTCTGATCTAGCTTGCTGCTTGCAAGAAAGAAATAAAATGCAGTTTAATTATTTAATACTTTCATTTCTTTTTTTTCTTATTCCCATTTTGTAGTAGAGTTCCTACAATAACATTCAGGCCCGGCCCTGGCCCAGGGTACCCAGGGCGATGGCCCCGGGCCCAAAAATTCAGAGGGCCCAAAAAAAATTTACTTTGTATATGAATAAAAAGTTGGGCCATCGTTTCTTTCATTGGTGTGTTTGTTTTATCTGGGCTATTAATTTTTAATCTGGGCCATCAAATCAACAACAAAAAATAAAATTACTTTCCATTGGAAGCTGATGCAAACTATCTCCGCGGAAACCCTTTTTTCCTTTCTCTGTTTTCACTTTTCCATTCCTTTCTTTTATTTTCTCTTTATTTGTTATCTTTGATTTATTTCTTATTTTTTTCTTTCCACACGCAAGAGAGAAGACCAATTAGGAAAATGAAGAGGTCAAGCATCCAGTATGGACCACGTGGCCTTAGTGCCACGTTGGTGATTTTTTTTTGTTAATTTTGTATTTTATATAATTAACCTAATATTTTCAAACTTTGGAAATTAGTCCAAGTATCTAATAAGAATGTTATAGTTATTACTAAATGTTTAATCCTGTATTGTATCTATTAATTTGTATGACTTTCAAATATTCGAATATTTTAGAATTTCAAATTAACAACATATATTTCGACAAAGAAATGAAAAATTATTGTTTGAAACTTGAAAATGCTTTGACACATGGTGAGAACTGTGATATTGATGCACAACGTTTATTTGCAGAATTACAAATATTGCAGGTAATGCTACCAAATATTGAGAGGTATTGGTTTTATGTCCCCCCTATTTTGTACGATATGACATATCAATAAAAAAAAATTGTTTACATAAAGAGTTCAAAATTTTCTTCTGCCCCGGACCCCAAAATTCTCAGAACCGGCCCTGATAACATTCTCATGTTATTTTTAGAATGAAATAATGCTATTTTGATCTTGCTGATAAAAGAATTATACATTGTTGCTAATATAGAGATCATCATGCAATGTTAATTGGGTGCAAAAAGAAATTGAAATGGCAACTTTGATGTGTGTTGTCTGCATGTGATCATGATTGTATGACTTATTTTTTCCAAGATTTAGAAACTCTGTACAAACACTACCTGAGAATGAATGTGACGCTTATTAACCAATTTACTACGGATGGCACTCAGAATAATAATTCATACAGTTCCAATCTTAGCTCACAGTTATTTTTGGAATTTGTTAGCTTGGTCATTTCTAGATATTGTAGGCTACTGAAAAGCGGATCTCACAATAAATTTTTGATTTCAATTTTAATTGCTCTTGGATGAATTTATTATTTTTAATTGCTCTTAACGTCTATTAGTTTGTTGAGGTATTAAATTGGATAAAAAGATGCTTCAAATATTTCCAACAAGCAATAGTTAAAGATTAGAGTTAGTTTTAAATAGTTCCAACAAGCAATAGTTAAATATTAGAGTAATTGGTTGAAAAAAAAAGAACACATTACATTACTTTATTCATAAAATCTCAAATGTTTATAGATGCCTATGATCATTCAAAATATACATTCTAGAATGGTTACATTATAAAAATTAGGTTTAAATACTTCAAATTTCAAAAGCTGACAAAAAGTAAATCTGATTTTAAAACCAACAAAATTGAATTCAGTCCCAACTGAAGAAAGAAAAGACAACGCATCATCTAATTGTGCAGAATTCATAATCTGAATAATCAACGAAATAATAACAAACTACAACATTAGATGAAAGCTGCACTTACCAAAAATGAAAGGTACTTTTGTAAAATATTTATATCATATTGAATGATTATATTGCATAGTGTTGCTCAGTTAAAAATTAAAGATAAATACTAATTATAATTGTGCCATGCTTTTTAATATTTTTGTACGATAAAACTTTATATTACCGTAAAATAAATTAATTTGTGTGAGAATATTATCTTAAACCTAAGAAAGAAAATATCATTTTTGAGAACATGTCATGAATGAAATTTACATGTCTATTTCTTTGGACTGATATTTAGACTATCTTTTAATGTTTTAATGGATAGACAATTTTATCCCTAAATTAGTTTCTCTATGTAGATGTTATTTATTTATTTTTCAATTAACAAGCTTTAAAAAATTAATTTTATTGTTTATCACAATACCTAATAATTTTAGTATATTTTTCTCACTAAAAAAATTAGTGTATTTTTTTAATATCTTGGTTTTGTACAAAGCTAAAACATATTCAAACTTTTTTTCTATGTAAATGCTACTCACAAAAAATAAAACACCATCAAGTTCGATCTCCTTTTGCCTGTTTTTTTTTTTCCGCTTGGGTTGCGTACGCAAAAGAGTTGTTAAAAACAAAGGGCCAAGCGTCAAGCGATCAATGAATCATTTATTATTTTTTGTGATCCGAATTTACACAAAAATATTCCGCTACCTTACGTGATATGAAAATCTACATGATCTCTATATGAAAATTTTCATATATATATATATATATATTAATTTAACTTCCACAGTGATCATTCTTGACACAAAATTTCCATACATTAACCCTTAAGTTCTACATCATAAGAGAACTAATACAGACTCAATAAGAGTATATCTATATACTTGAAAGCTAAGAAACAACTTCAGACCCTAAGAATAATAGAAAGGGAAAGTAATGCCATAAGAAACGCCCAACAGGACCAAGTTCCCTTTTCACCAATCTTAAAATGAGTTGATGTCATATATAGTTTAAAGTAGGCATAAACCAAGTAATGTTGCTTTCCCGATTGAAAGGGGTTTTGATAAATACTGTTTTACCATTCTCTATGTCATACATATTGATCAACTTAACGCGATCTATATACGGTATGCCGTTGTATACAAAGTAGATGCAGTTCCCTTTGAACCCAGCAAAATCACTCGCTCTGAGACCGAAACCACGACCAGTACTAAGTGGAAAATCAAAGAACAATATTCTGTCTCCAATGCTGCTAAGCTTGACCCAACAAGGATTCCCTTTTCCATTGTCAAATTTGAGAAGGTGAATAAAAAATTTATAATTCGTCCACCTAGCGTCCCGCTTATAACCAATGGCCAAAATATCTCCACAAGACTCGACGAGGTAAGGACCCAAGGACATATCTTCATATATGGGTGGTGGTATGACATAGAGATCTTTACCCAGTTCGAGAGGAGCAGGGAACACGGATGGTGTATACTTTGTTGAAAGCCATGGAGTAGAACTCGAGATCGGGCCCATCGCTTTCCCTGAAGATCCAAGGAAATTGTGGGGGCAGGTCGGCCACAAAGGAAGAGAGATGCCAAGGCTTGCAAACTGCTCGGGATCGGATAAAATCGGAGATGTCGGGAAAATTTTTCAGGATGAGAGGGAAAAGTTCTGGCAGAAGGTTTGCCCAATTCCTTTCTATTTTAATTGCCTCCTCCTTCCTCTTCTTCATCATACTATGGCACCTTGAGGTGGAAGTCAAAGGATTGAGAGAGATATGTTTTGCTTTTGCTAGGGTTTTGCAAAAGTGGGATAGGCGACGATATTAGACGAAGGAGAATTTTGTGTAGAAAAATTTAGATATATGCTCATCTCATAGCATCTTTAATTAGATATTTTTCTATTAAAATTTTAAATTCATTATTTCTCCATCTAAATATAGCTATATATTATTAGATGGCTTTACTGTAGTATGTCATGATGCGGGAGCTGTTTTTGCATATTTGATAATTGATAGTAACTCAGATTTTACTACTCTTTGCCTTGTTTTATGCATCTTACATGCCAAAAAACTACTGTAAAATGTTAGTCATGCTATGCTTTTGTTAACTTGAAATTGATTGGAAGGGTCTATTTTCTTATTTTGTTATTAACGAATGTAATGCACTAAGACTTCTAACATATATTGCACAATTGTAAAGTGTTAGTCATGCTATGTTTTTTTTTTTTGTTATACATCTTTTTCATATATTGCACAATTTTGTCATTTCAGCCTTTTCCTGTAAGATGTTATTTTGCTTAAATACTATGAGGTTAATAACGTTATTTGAGCTGTGATTCTCATGTCTGATAATAACTACACTAGTAATTTATCCTGTACTAAATCATTTCATGTGAAATTAGCTGTTAGCTTTGTTTTTTTTATCTAACAATCAAAATATTCAATTACCTAGCAAATAATTCAGAAAAAAAAAAACCGCATGTTACAGTAGGGCTGCCAAAAAAGCTCGTAGTTCGTGATTCGATTGACTTCGATTCGAATTTTTTTTTTCAATTAACTCGTTTGATTGAAGTTCGTTCTGAAACAAATCAAACTAGTTCGGTTCGAATCTTATTCAAACTCAAACTGGATATAGTTTGCTCGAAATTGGTTCGCGAACTATTTTGGTTCGAATCTCAAATTAACATGTACCGTTCAAATTAGAGCAACGCCAGTGGCTCAGTGCAAAATCAAGGTTTCATTTCAAATAGGTACAAATAGGTACCTGATATATATATGATCAGATAAGATCCAATGCAATGATTTTTTTTTTTTATGATGGTTGACGGCGAAATGCCGCCAACAGATATATTAATACTAAAAAAAGATTATTTACAAAACCAAATTATAAAAACATCAAAATCCCTAAAAATACAAAGCTATTCAACTCGCAAAAATAGCCAATCCAATGCAATGCTTAGTTTAAGCTATCCAATTTAAAGAAAATAACTAAGGGCGGTAGGCTGCCAAAAAAGCTCGTAGTTCGTGATTCGATTGACTTCGATTCGAATTTTTTTTTTCAATTAACTCGTTTGATTGAAGTTCGTTCTGAAACAAATCAAACTAGTTCGGTTCGAATCTTATTCAAACTCAAACTGGATATAGTTTGCTCGAAATTGGTTCGCGAACTATTTTGGTTCGAATCTCAAATTAACATGTACCGTTCAAATTAGAGCAACGCCAGTGGCTCAGTGCAAAATCAAGGTTACATTTCAAATAGGTACAAATAGGTACCTGATATATATATGATCAGATAAGATCCAATGCAATGTTTTTTTTTTTTTTTATGATGGTTGACGGCAATATGCCGCCAACAGATATATTAATACTAAAAAAGATTATTTACAAAACCAAATTATAAAAGCATCAAAATCCCTAAAAATACAAAGCTATTCAACTCGCAAAAATAGCCAATCCAATGCAATGCTTAGTTTAAGCTATCCAATTTAAAGAAAATAACTAAGGGCGGTAGGCTGCCAAAAAAGCTCGTAGTTCGTGATTCGATTGACTTCGATTCGGAAAAAAAATCGCAATTAGCTCGTTCGATTGAAATTGTTTTGAAACAAATCAAACTAGTTCGGTTTGAATCTTATTCAAACTCAAACTCAAACTAGAATAAGTTTGATTTGATTCGTTTGCAACCCTAAGTTACAGAGATATGCAGTCAAAAAATATTTCAGCAAAAAAATGAAAAAGTCATGAACCAAAATCCGATGGTAGAGGAGTTTCAGAAATGTACCAAAACATGGACCATAAAATGAGGTAAATAAGGTCTATGGCTGAGGCCTGGTATCAAAGCATAAAAGGCCCTGATACCGGCTTGAAACTTGGTCTTGGCCTTGACGCGGATAAGAGTTTTGGCGCGAGAGAGAATCACGGCTCTAGCCATAGATCAGTGACAACTAGAATGAATAGGACAATAGTGCTGTTTTCCAAATTTAAATTACTAATTTGGTATAAGTATATCATTAGATTGAAGGCCGCAAGCCATGACAGACAGGGACACTGACTTCTGTCAGGCATTTCATCAAACAGTTGTTTGCGGTGTGAAAAAATTGGGAGGATATGCATTGCTGCAAACAGGAAAAAAAACCAAACGCTAAGCCTAAAAATGGGTTCATCATCTTAGCATTAAACTCTTATCCGATGACCACAAATGGTAATGAAAAATATTTTGTTAGTTAAGCAATGCATACTCTTGATTTTGGAATAAATTTTTGTGAAGATGGGTTTAAATTGAAAAGAAATTTGCCGCACTCTCTATGCGTCTTTTCGTCGAACAGATCCAGGACAACACATCCGCCCCCGTCATTTGTCCCTCCCAACTCCTCTCCATTAAAAAAAAAACAAAAAAGGAGTCTGTCAGACAACCACTGGACCATCCCAGCAAACCAAGGCCGGCTGAGAACGATCCTCTACAGCCACCGGATCTCTCTAGGAGAGGGATCAGGGCCGTTAATCACGCTCTGATCCAGTGGTCGTGGTTCATCAACCAGACTTTGGTGCCTGTCTTCTTTACTCTCAAGGAGACAGTAGTACGATCCTATAGAACAGATCCTGTTCAAGTAAGGTCGTACTTTGATGGTGCTACGGCAAATATATTAGCGCTTCATCTTCATTTTACAATTCCGCTTTGGGACTAACTCGAGAAGCAATTAGTAGTAAACCGGAGAGACGCCTTTGGGAATAAAGCTTCTTGGGCTGGACCGCTGGATGAAATGGTTTTAAATGTCAATTGAGCCCCTTTTTTCTCAGCCCGACCCAATGTAGAGATCTTATCAATTGAACCCCTTTTTTTCTTATAAAATAATAAAAAGGCCTACATGTAATTATCAAGACTCTGTTTATAATGGCTCTATAAACCTTTGTTTAACTCTGATATTACTTTTTTTTTTTTTGAGGTGTTTGCGGGTCAAGATTTTAACAGATCAATTTAGGCTTCATGCAGCACACAAGCCCTGTTTTGATTTTATAGTCCGGACAAAGCCTAAACTGCTCTCTTAAAATATTTAGCCGTGTTTTACCCAAACTGCTCTGCTGATGAGGCATCAGTTTAACGCTTTTGCTTAACACATGTAGTTATTTTTAACTTAATTAGAGCTAACCTAAATACTCTTGGAGGTACTAAACCTTTCAATTCTCTTGCAGTACCGCAACTGAAATACTGATATAAAAACGATAAACACGAGCATCAGCAAAACGAACATCACAATGTCTAGTATTTAGAAACAATAAAGACAAGTATTCCGAACTAGCAAAAATATAAACCACCAGCTATCATATGCAAATAAACATCACAATATGTTTGCAAGAAACTAGAGATAAAAGTCTATATATTTTCTTCTTCAACAAGTTTGAAAATAGTCGGCCAGCGCTTTAAGCAATTTTATTTTAACCCTACTTTTCAGGCTTTTACGAAAAATTATCATATTGAAGATACGGGTATAGAACAGTAACATATAAATGTACAAGCATAGCAAGCTCTAAGTCGTCTCTGATCTCTATATAGGAGGAGCTTGTCTCCTCTGATTGTAACACACTCAAAAATCAATGAAAAAATAGATTAAATTTCAAGTCTTGTTTATCTTGTTTAGATCACGAACTAACCCCACAAGCCATTTACCATGGAAAAAAACGAACACAATAATTAAAAGCCAACTAGTATTTTTACAAATTAAACCACTAATCATTTCCTCTTCTAAGCATTTAAAAAGCACCTCGAAGACAAACAAAATTGCATCAACTAACCCTCACAAAAGCCACCCAGAAAACCAACATGGGCCTGATAATTTTTTTTTTTTTGCTTTCTGGACCCGGAGAAAGTTAAATTCAAGAAAAAGCTAGGGGCAAATTAGCAATAAAAAAAGATGAAACAACCACTCGCTTCTGTACAGTTTTACCGCTACCGAAACCTAAACTTGATATCACAAAATTGAAGGATCTCAATGCAAAAGAGCATTGCTGGATTGGGTCAGCTCCTTGCGCAGCTTATGAGAGAACGATCTGCAAGCGTCCATACTGAGATCAACGGCTGCAGCTAAGGCCACGAAAGCAGCCGCATCTTCAGCGCATCCGACGTGATTAACACCAACCTCTACAGTAGGCTTGGAACACCTCCCTTCACCTTCCACCGTTGTGGACATAACGAAGCCCCGATAACCCGCAAACGGCCACAGACCATACCCGAAATCCCCACTCCCTCTAGGGCTGCACCCGGGAGAGCTACCTCTAGACCCGTTTTTGTTCATTGGAACCGTACCCGTCAAGTCAATAGCAAATTTCCCACCTTTGGCTGAGCTCAAAGAGGTGTCAACCAATGAGACACTAGAGTTCATGGAATTATCGGGTAGGAGATCGAAGCGGAAACCAAGCCCGTCAGTTGAGCCGGTTGACCCGACTTTCTCGCGCCAAGCCTCAAGACGGCCCCAAGGTTTCCAGGTCCCGTCACCAGGTTGGAGTATGAGCCACGCACCCGGGTTGGATCGGCTAACCGAGTCTGACCCGGGAGAGGCCACGAAGGGGGTGACCATGGAAGCCATGGCAACTGGAGAGCCCGAGAGGTCATGTACAGTCACTGACCAGCCCTTGCGCTCCTTAGCGGATCTCTCACGATCAGACCCGAAGTTTGGGAGCCAATTGCGGGCACTGTTGCCTGGATCCGATTGCATGGACCTGGACCTCAAGTGGAGATCACTGTTATTGCGGCAACTGAACTTGCATGTAAACATAGGCTGCTTCATTGAACCGTGGACTTGGAGCACTTGAGGACTGCATTCCGGTTCACCAGCGAACTCAAATACAAAGCGTGGGTCCGGTTCAGCCCGAACCGTTAGATTTAACTCAATCGCTGCACCGTTAGTCTTCTTCTTCCCCACCGATACCCAGCCACTGTGGAAAACAATGGCTTTCCCCTCGGCTCCTTTCAGATCCACAGGTAATGTAACCTTGCCGAGTAGCCTTCTACCAGAGTACACTGCGACCTTGACCTGCGCAGTGCGATTGGACCCAAAGAGCGACGATTTGCAAGAGATCTTCTCCTCTAGGTCAGCCTTGGAGAGGTGAAACACAGCAGCAGGGGTGGAGGTAGAGGCAGGTGCGGGTGTGCTGTCAGAGTCAAGTGGGGCCGGTGCTGTCTGGTACGGGAGTTTGTTAAAACGGATCTTGCAATAGCACGGGGTGGAAGAAGGGTGCACTCCGGCACCGGCACCGGTGGAGCGAGTTGATACGGGAAGCTTGAGAGATAGATTTCCGACTAGAACCCGAACGAACTGGCACGGGTCCATTGGAGAGAGATTTCCGTAGTGTGGGTTTCAGACCTTCTCTTGCTTTCGCTTTGAAATTCACTTCATAACAATTAAAGATGATAACAATTAAAGATGCCAGTTGCTGCCAGTCTGGAAATGTATAGCTGGAGTACAGCCTTCCATTTGATTTGATGTGTCCCTTTGAAATATGAACCTGGTCTAATGTCTAAAGATATGAACCATCATAATGCCATTGTATTTAGCAGTGTTATAAAATGCGGTTCTATGCGGCGCATATGCGTATGCAGCCCGCTGCTGCATGAAAAATGTCTATGCGGACCGCATATGCAGTCTAGGTTAAAAATGGGTTTCAAAACATTCAAAACCCATTACCGGACATAAAAATATGATGAAAACGGGTTAAAAAAATACCCGGAACCCATTATTTGAGTCTCACATATGTTGCGCCTCAATGGCTTCTTTTATAGGTGCTCCAGCTCTTTGGTTTAATTGTTTTGAAATTGTGGGACTAAATGAGGGAGTAAAAACCGGATTGGTGCTGGATTCTGTTGGGCGCTGGGCTTCTGCTGGGCTGCTGCTTAACTGCTTGAGCTGCGTTGAGTTGTTGGGCTGCTTGAATGCAGCTGGGCTTTTGTATGAAATTCAACTCATACTACGAATTGAATATCTGTATGAAATTGTGCTGGATTCTGAATGCAGCTGGGCTTCTTTAAGTAGCTCATTTCCTATATATGAAAATCTCCGTATGTCTTCTGGGTTGCTTAAAATTATTAAACTCAAAAAATGGAGTTTCATTTCTTATATAACTAAAATTATAAATTTTATGAATGAGTTGTCATATGAATTGCATATACTACTAAAATCCGCATATATAAGTCCGCATTAAAATCTGCATATGCGGTATGCAGTGACCTTCTGCATGCATGAACAAAACCGCATTTTACAACACTGGTATTTAGATTGACCTGCTGTACCTGTATGGCTGTATATTAGCACGAGTTGGAACAAAGATTTAATGCTACGACGGTCCTAAGTGGGATTATAGAAGGTGAGTGTTGGATAGAAAAATTCATTACAAAAACAAGAAAATAAACGCTTAACATAATGGTGTGGAAGCGTGCAAACTGCGACAAGACCTGGTGAGCTGGATCAGCTGCTGCTTTACAGGATCCGCTGCTGTGCCAACCCCAACCCAACCAATCCAAACAGGGTCCAGTCCAGGGATTTTTTTAAAAACCATAATTAAAATAATTAAATTTAAATAAACAACATGATTGCGTCCAGATTTACAAAAACCATCAAAACCGAAATGTCAATTCAGTCCGAGCGCATTTTTTTCCTCCGGACCGAATTGGCAATTCGGTCTGGTTGTTTTTCACTGAGTTATAGAAAGAACGCCACATAAAATCAAAAAACAGGCCAGACCGAATTAGCAATTCGGTCCAGGCTTTTTTTTTTTTTTTATAGAGACGAGCAAAATAAAACAAAATATTGTAACATTAATAATAATATAGTATTATCATATTGAATTGTTTTTAATAGTATTATAATATAAATATTGATATCAATTATTATTATCAAGATCATCATCCTTATTACTTTTATCATTATTATTAATACGATCGTCATCCTTACTGTTACTATTATTTCTATTTTTTTTAGTGCCTTAAAATATTAACAAATAGTTGTAGTAGTATTATTATCATTAAAAATAATAATGGTAGTAGTAGTATTATATTTTGATTAATAATATGATAATATCGATTTATTGTTGTAGTTAATATACATTTTTAACTACCAATTTGGTGTAGAAACACTGAAAATTTGAATTTTTTTGTTTAAATTATTTGATAAATTACTTCTTTTGACATATAATTAGCATATTTATACTAAAATATGCTAAATTACTTGAAATTATGTTGAATTACACTATATTAAGTTAAATTACACTAAATTACATATGAATAGGGACGATATCTTCACTGAAAAGGCGAAAAACGACGGCGAAACTTCAAACGGTCATAAAACAGCGCTCGAGTGTCCGATTTCAGCAAATGACCACTTTTCGGAAAGCTTGCGAAAAGACGCATGCGTCCGTGCTAGCAATGCTAGATTCCAAAATTCAGAATCGCCAAAAAACTAAGGGAAGAGCCTCAAAACTTGAGTTGAAGTTTCCGATTAAGATTTTCATTTATATTATTCAATCCAAGTAGCTCAGTAAATTAGTTGCATAATGAACTTGTAGAATACCAATTTTTACTATTTTTAGAATTTTTTTACTATTTTTTATGATTCATGAAAGATGGCACAGAATCGGTCTACTTTAGCGTAATTTACCGTATTTCAACATAATTAGCGAAGTTATTGTAATTTAGCGTAATTTAGTGTAATTCAACATAATTTATCGTAATATAGTGTAATTCAACATAATTTCAAGTAATTTAGTGTGTTTTAGTATAAATATTCTAATTATAAATCAAAAGAAGTAATCTAACAAATAATTTAAATTTTCAGTGTTAGATTTCTTTATTTTTGCTCTAATTTATTAGTGTCTCTATAAAAAAAAAAAAAAAAAAAAACCTGGACCGAATTGGCAATTCGGTCCAGGCTAAAAAAAGCCTCCACACGAAAGGCAACACAGTTTTATTGTGAAATTGAGCGAAATTGAGCTGGACCGAAATGCCAATTCGGTCCGGAGGAAAAAAATGCGCTCGGACCGAATTGGCATTTCGGTTTTGATGGTTTTTGTAAATCTGGGCGCAATCATGTTGTTTATTTAAATTTAATTATTTTAATTATGGTTTTTAAAAAAAATCCCCAGTCCAGCTCCAGCCCAAGAATAAATTAATCCGTATTCATTGATTTCCTACTTGCGGCCGAATGGTGGGATCGGATATACTGGAACTATTTTCATATATTATTGACCCGCTACATCATTGAGAGTTCCCTTATCGACACAAAGAATTGTTAGCTATCTCGTGGTGGATGCTCATCTGGAACCCGTACTGGAGGAGAAAAAAATAATTAATTTAAAGTAATAATACTTTATAACAGTAAGCAATATGATAATAAGAAGGGAATGAGGAGTCCGGCTAGTATAACATTGGTGTTATTTCGGCCTATATAACACCAACTCCAAAATCTATCGTATCGACTTCAAACGGTTAATCCAACCGTTCAAACCCTTCTACTTTATGAGTAGTGCGTTTACATGCAAAAAAAAAATATTTTTTGAATTTTTTTAGTCAAATCAAGCGGTCAAATGTGTGAGTTTTTAAGTTAATTTTAATGCATTCATTTTTCAAGATTTTTGACCGCTTGATTTGGTACTAAAATAACTAGAAAATATTTTTTTTTTACATGTAAACGCACAACTCATAGAGTAGAAGGGTTTGAACGGTTGGATTAACCGTTTGAAGTCGATACGATAGATTTTGGAGTTGGTGTTATATAGGCCGAAATGACACCAATGTTATACTAGCCGGACTCGGGAATGAGCCAAACTATGCACGGATGGACATTAGTTTATTAACCACCTCATCTAGTTAGTTTATTCAATGGTTTGATAACTAGCTAAAGTTCATTTATAAATTTATATTATATGTACTTAGGTTGCTAGCAAACAAACTAAAATAATCCTAATAAGACCGGTAATTATCATTTATTACCAACGTGAACCCCATGAATTAAATATTGCACCCAGTTTCTGCACACCTGATCTTTGTATTTTCTTTATACACTTGTCAAGAAAGACGAGACCAATCAACTAGACTTGCAAGAAACAGATACCGGGTCTGTCAACTCACCTGATCCGGATTCAAAACCCGTTATCTTCTTCCAAAACCCTGACACAAAAGACGTTACCATACACGATAAATTAAAACTTCTTCTTGTAATTTTGTATGATTAAAAGTTTCTTTGCTTTTGTTTTGTTTAGTTTAGTTTATAAAAGAGGTACTTACTGTGTCGAGTTCTACCTTTCCTCGAAAGAGAATTTTTTTATTTCAGCTGATTTTTTATTCTTGTAGTTCCAATGCTTGATTTTGCTTTTCAGTTCAAATTCTCTCGAATGAGATGTCACTCCTCAGTAGATTCTTCTATAAAAGGCCGCCTGATGGTTTGCTCGAGTTCACCGATCGTGTCGATATTAAGCATTTGAAAAATATTCTTAATTTTTTTTTTGCACAGCTGATATGGCCCCTTCTCTCTACTTAAACAATAACAAACTTAACGGGTCGATATGGCCCGAATTTGGAAATCTGAAACTGCTTCATGTTTTAGATATGAGTCATAATGGGTTAACAGGTCACATACCCGACTCTATAGCAGACACGGAGAACTTGGAGGTTTTGGACCTTTCTTTGAATAACTTTAACGGGTCCATACCCGCTTCACTAAGCAAGCTAACATTTTTGTCTAAGTTTAGTGTGGCACATAGCCACTTAGAGGGAATAGTGCCGACTGATATTGGTCAAGTTATGAAGGAAATCCGGGTTTATGTAAGTCAACTTCCGGTAACTGCATGCAACTGGGATTCTTGCAGCAGAGCACAAACATAAGTTGTATGAGTAAGAACTTATGAGCGTACTTCAAATTGGATGTAGATGTATAAATTCGGACTTGAAATTGAGACTCGATATTGAACAGGTTGCTTGGCTTGATGAAGATGGAGTAGATGAGTAGTTTTGTTAATTTTAATTATTTAGATGTTGTGGTATTGTTAATGAATAATGAAAAATGCAGTTTTGGATTTTGACAAAATGAGGGTCTGTTTTGCAAATATATTTCTTTTTTTTCTTATATAATTGAGGTTATATGGTGGATTTTGTTTAGTAATATGACAGTTTACAAGTTTCTGTATTTTTTTTTTAAATTGTATTTTTTTTGCCTTTTTTACTTTCAAGGTTTTTGGACCCAGAAAGAAATGAAGAAATAAATTAATGGGAAAAAACATAAGCCTCCACCAATTTTTTTCCCTCGTTATATCAAAATTAACAACCTGCTCCAAAAGAATTAATTTGTAGGAGAATTTCAGATGTACCACTCAAAAATTACGAAATTACATATTTACCATTAAAAAAATTTAATAACTCACCTATTTAACCAATTAATTGAATAATGATATCAATTAGGTTTAATTAATCTCAATTGGGTCGATGGCACAACATCTAATGGCCAGTCTACCTATATAAGTTTAGAAACATACCGAGGGAAATACAATTATACAAAGTGAATTAATAATTAGCATCAACGGTCAATATTGATTTTTTATTATAATAACTGATACATTTACATACAAAATTTATAAATTATTAAAATAATTTTTATTATAAAATCAAGTGATAAACACAAATTTATAAGCTATTTAATTGTATTTATTTTTCATCAATTATTTTGATCGTTTGACTTTATACTAAATTAATTCTAAAATTTATACTAAATATTTTTATCAATTAGCAAAAGCCATTCTATATGTGATATTTAATATTATTTTTTGAGGAAAGTGGTGTTTAATATTATAAATAATCAATTCATTAAAGAGTTTTGTGCAGGTCATAAATGATAGAATTTATCAATTATCTATTTAACAATTATCAAATACATACTAAAACTAATGATTCTTCCAAATATTATATACAACTCCGTAATATATATTTCATCAATTAAGTAATAATGTGCTTTTTACTGATTTCCTCGGCCATTCAACAAAACATGCATGTAACCAAGTAATGACGATCGAGGAGACGGGCTTGGGATGCGAGAAGCACGTCTCACTAAAAAAATAAATAGACGAGGAGGAAATAAATCTGCTGTTATTTCTTGAGAATAACAGGAATATGTTATTCCGATTCCAACTGCTAGCTTTTGTTGAGATTCGCACATGAAAACTTTTAAACAGTTGCAATCGGAATAACAGCTTCTGTTATTTCCAAGAAATAACTGCAGATTTATTTCCAACTTTGAAAGGGACTTTTAACAAATTGACCGTCTTCTTTAATAAAATACAGTAGTCAGTAACAATTACCTGGAAAAGGAAGAGTAGAGTAGTGAATTTCAGATTCCAAGCACTAGTCCTACGTACCTTATTCTGTTCACATTCTCAGTCAGAATTCATGTTTTATGCAGTAACTTAAATTTACTGCAGAATGAATTCGATTATTCGAATCATCGATCCGTATTGAGACAAATATTAAAGAAATTTCATGTATTACAGGTGTAGACCGGATTCGTCATGATTTTTGTCGGCCGGTCAAGATTCTAAACCTTAAGATCTGAATTAATTTAGATGATATATGGACTCTTTATGCTCGGTTTGGATTTTTGTAATAGTGGTCTAACTTTTCAAATTTTAATATTTCATCTCAAATTCACGACCACTTCAGTTTGTGACACTAAATTAGACTAAAGATTAATTCTTCAATTCGTATAATTTTGAACCGAACTATTATATTATATGAATAAAATAATTCGATTTTTTCAATCAAAATGGTTTGATTATATTCAGTTGAGAATTAAGGTTAGACAAACCAGTCTCTTCCATTGAGCATGATTAAAATTGCGGCTTTAATTTTTTAGTGATGAAAGACGCAGCTAGTAGTTCAAATTCTATTTTTTATTTCCTATCGAACTCAAACGTGCGTTTGCATGGTCGACGTTTGGTTCTGATTTCTTTTCCCATAAAGAATTATCAATGGGGACCACATTCCCGTATCTTTCTCTTCCAAAAAGGAATATCAGTTGACTGTTGGAACTTGGAAGTTTTACAAAATAAAGTATAGCTTGGTTAAGAATTACAAGATAATAGGTAGAGTGGGAAAAATGGCACAGCGAAGCCGGCTCCGTTACGAAATGATACGATTACGGTACGGAACGGCACGGTATGCGTGTCAGTTATGTGCCGTGACTCGCGTGTTCCGTGTCGTGACTATTTGCATGCCGTGCTCATATTTTGAAACTTTGGCACGGCAAGTGAAAAATTTAGTCACGGCACGGCACGACACGTAATCACGCAAGTCACGTGTAATTAAGACAATCAGATATTGATTTAATGGTGAATATTGAATAAACTAACTTAAATTATGATTAAATGGTTACACGAGTCACACGAGTCACGTATGATCACGGCTCGTTTAGGCACGGCGTGACTCATATAATGTGACTATTCATGTGCCGGGACTACCCCTTGACATTTTGATCACGGCACAGTACGACAAGTAAAAAATTAACTTAGTCACGACACGGCACGTTTTTTCCACTCTAATAACAGATTTCCCAGAGTGGCCACAATACTCTGGCCTGGGACACATATCTGTGCCAGAAGTTCTCACAAAATAAACGAGCAATAAGCTGATAGACCAAAGCTATAGAATTTGCTAAATGCCAAAAGTACTCTTAAGTTTACTAATTAATACTAAGCCACTTAACAAAGGACTAAGAGTAACTACAAAAACAAAATTTTGCTACTGGTGTTTCTGTATCTTCACTTCCAATTACTTTTCTTCTCTTCTAAATCAAGCTCCATCTCAAATCACCGAGAACGGAGTAGGTCCGTTGCCCATCGGACCTACTTTTAGGTTCAACGAGCATGATGACCATCCGATCTAATTTAAGATATGTGCGCATAAAAATTGAAACAGACACGCACGAACTTTAAAGAGTTTCGCACGAATCTTAAAAAAAATTAACGGTGATTAAACCCGTTGAACCGAAGTAGGTCCGGTGCCCATCGGACCTACTCTCTTTCTTTACTTGTATCAGCCACATACATCTTTCTTTACTTTTATCAGCCACGTACATCTTTATATTAATATTTTATTTTTAAGGCCCAAATAGAAGTCGGCCCAAGTGACCATCTAAACAATTGTCCCACTTTGTCAGAATCTCCTTCTACCTCCGTTCTGTTCGCTGCTTCCTTTCCGAAACAATTTTCTAAACAATGACTTCGACTCCAGCTGCGAAATCTGAGTTGTGAGTTTTTTACAGGGGTAGGCAACGAATCTTATCTGGGATAGGCAACGGTCCTTATCGGGATTAGACAACGAATCAGTCATATATACTTGTATACTTAGTACAGTTTTTCAAAATCCACAAATAGGCAACTAGTTATCTCCATTTCATTTGAAACCAAAGAAACTATTACATGCCTTGCAATAACAGAACCCAACTACTAAAGGCCCAATTGGAATTTTAAGGCCTCAGCAAACTTTTGCATCCTTGCCAAGGATTCCTTGGCCTATTCCAAAGACCACAACATATCTTCTTCTTAAGATACCGTAGCCACACTCTTCTTTCCGTTGACTCAACAATAGTTGGTGTTGGGTCAAGTCAGTCAACACACGGCATAAACTCTATTTAAGGAACTAGCTAGTATTGTATATGGAAAGAAACTCAACTAAGGAAAGGAGACTATGGATTCACTCTTTACAAAACTAGAAGAGGCCTCTCAAGCTGGAGATGTGAATTCATTAAAAGAGCTACTCAAGAAAGATAAGCACTTGCTTGAGAAGGTAATTGGGATTACATTAGTGAGAGATAACCCCCTACATATTGCAGCAACGCTTGGTCATGCTGATTTTGTTCGTGAGGTTATCTATCACAAACCCGAGCTTGCCAAGGAGCTCAACGGCCAGGGCTTATCACCTCTGCATTTGGCTGCTGCACACGGTCATGTCACTGTAGTTAAGGAGTTGTTGAAGGTAATATGATCAGTTGATTTTTGTTGTTTCTGACTTTCTGTTATATGTTTTTTTTTTTTTGCTATTTGGGTAAATATATTGACAGAACTAGCTTAGCTTCATGCAGCGCACTAATCATTTATTTTTTTATTTTCTCTATTAATTGTGTGCTGCATGAACTCAAAATAGCACTGTCAATATCTTTAACCCTCACTTTTTAATAGAAAATTAACGTTTTAGGAACAACCGGCGCCAGGTTAAAAATATATGGCTATTGATGGTAATTAGTACTTTGCATATATGCAAATATATATATATATATATAGAGTAAGGCTACCGTGCTTTGCGAAGCAAACAGCCTCTTTTGCTTCGGATTGCTGGCTGTTGGATCTGCTTCAATAATCGTGCAGATCATCAGATGGACTTTGCAATTTTTCGGAACTGGACTCTCCAGTTGGAGAAAAATCAGACAGCCCCCCCAGTCCTCTCCCTCTCCCTCTCCCTCTCTCTCTCGCGAAAACCCTAAACCCGCCCTCTCCTCTCCAGCGACGCTCTCCTCAGTCCGACCCCTCTCTCGCAAAATCACCCAGCACCGCCCCCCCCCCCCCAGTCCGACCCCTCTCCTCTCATCTCCCTCTCCAGCGACGCTCTCCCCAGTCCCGACCCCTCTCCTCTCCCTCTCCAGAGATCCAGCGATTCAGCGATGGCTCTCTCCAGCAGCCTCTTTCTCGGGTAAATATTCAAAGCACCCTTTCCCTTTTCTGATTTTTGCTGGTTTTGTACCGACTTTTGTAAATTGAGTTAAGAAATAGGATCTGTCATTTTGGTGAAATGCATGGACAATCTTGTGAAGTCTAAGAATAACACGATACAAGAGCCATGTGATCAAAAGATTAGAAAAGAGAAATTGAGTCGGACAGATAAATGTAGATGATGCATGTGTTGTATGCACGTATTGCTGAACAAGTTAATTGCAACATGCATGTGTGCATTTTTTTGCAACAGATAAATTGACTGTTGAATGCATTTTTTTGCATCGCAAACAAGTTAATTGCAACATGTGTGCATTTCTACAGTTAGTAATTAATTAGCTACAAGTAATTACTATATATATTTTCCTTACGTACCATGTAATTAATAATTTAATATAGTTTGTGATTTATTATTAGTTTCCTTTTGTGTTGCTAGACAGCCTCAAGCAAGTTATTATTAAATTAAGACAATATATAACGATAGTAAATTTGTGTAAAATTTTCCTTATTTTATCTCTATATGTCATATCATTTTTGTTTAAATTTATTATCATTGTCAACAGATATGCCAGATGTAATTAGTGTGATACCTAATCGCAAGTTCACAGCACACACGGCACGCAGCTGGGACTTTCTTCGGCTTGACGATAATTCCCAGTCTAGCACACTACTTCAGAAGGGAAATTATGGAGAAGATGTAATTATCGGTGCCAGCAACTGCAGCAATAAAATCATTGGTGCGCGTTGGTATGACAGCGATCTGTCTGCCAGTGACCTCAAAGGGGAATACCGGTCACCTAGAGACTATGCAGGACATGGGACCCACACTGCCTCCACAGCTGCAGGCAAGGGTTTCTTCTTAAATTTCAAGATGCACCATGTATATATATTTTCCAATTGATCCTAATGTTTGGGTACATTCTAATATTCCTAGTCAAGATAATACTCGGTCTTTGATTAATTTGCTACGACATCATCAGCATCGTCGCTATTATATACTTTGTAGGCTATTTGATTAACTCAGGTGAAGCTTTATTTGATCCCGAGATATATCATGATATAGTCAACTAAATTTTTTGAAGGTCTGCTGGTGATTACCAACCAACAATTTCATTATTAAACAAAATAAAATTTCCTTCTAAGTGGCTAGATTTCCATTCCATGTTACAGGTAATGTAGTGTCAAAGACGAGCTTCCACGGTTTGGCCGCTGGATCTGTCAGGGGAGGAGCGCCTCGTGCCAGGCTTGCTATATACAAGGCGTGCTGGGGCCAAAATGTCTGGTGCAGCTGTGGAGCGCCTCGTGCCAGACTTGCTGTTTATGGATTATGGATATTTGAAATTAAATATTGATGAGTAATGTGATGTTCTTATTTTGGACAAGTTTGTATCTGTTTTTCATTTATTCCAAGTAGTATATTGTTGTTTATTCTGTGTTTGTTTCTCATTGATGCACTGCTTTTCTTTTCTGATTTTTTTTTTTTTGCATGAATATGTTTGCTTCATGTAATTTTCAAAGTAATAAAAAGGTGTTCATGGATATACTTGTTTGAGAGCATTAGTTTCATGATATAAGCATACTTGAAGCTCTGCTTGTACCAGTGCCATGTTTTTGTTTCCTAATTTTACAAGTTGTGATGTTTTAATGTCTTTTTCTTCTTTATACCTATGTTTTTGCTGTTGTTTATTGAGTCAAAAAGATATGAAAATCACACATATAGGTGTTTATCCTAATGCTCAATTCTTGATAATGATCTTTTCATGAACTGGGTCCTTTCCTGATAATGATCTTGTAGCAATTTTTATTAACAGATCAATTATAACTGTTTTTTTTTTTAGCTTTGGAGTATCAATTTTTATCAACAGAGTACATGTAGCAATTTTCATCAATAGATAATTGTAGCAATTTTCATAAAGTGGGTCCTTTCTTGATAACATTCTATTTTTGTAACTGTATTGCTTTTGTAGCTTTCAAGTATACTATAATTAAGGTATCCAAAAAAACATTACCGTCTCCAAAGTACACATCAAAATATTACAAAACAAGAGACTATATTCAAGTAAAATACTCTCTAAATTTACAAGGTCAACATTTCAGGATTGATGTCAAATAGAACAAGTCATTATACTAGGCACTTTATTAACACAACAAATCAAATTTTACAAAATTCAGCTGATGAAAAACAATGAAATAAAAAAATGAAGAAATTTAGCAACTTTTCGTTCTCTTTTAGAATGACACCAACTCGAGACTAATCTCCACATGACCTGCACATTGAAAAACAAACCATAAATCTTTGATTTCATCACAATTAGAGGCTGACCCTTGAGTTGTCACGTGACCTACATGATGAGTAACTTTCATTAGCACTTGAAAAGTTTCAAATAAAACCCAATATTTACATAGAATTGGAATTAGCAACTGAAAATAAAAAATTTCATCGTGATTGTTACCAAATGAAAATGAAAAATTATTGACATGAGAAGAAGGTTTGAATTCATAACTTGCTCCTAATTTTGACCTGACAATGCTAGAACCCATCTTTAGCATGCAGACCTTGACCCTTCTTTGGAATTTAGATATTGAAATTTTCAAACTTACACAAAAAGCACCCAGTCTTCACCCATATCACATGAGATCCCTAACTGGTACTGATTGGTACCAGTGGCACAAGGTCTATAAAGATCGGTACAAGGTGCCTACAAGCGCATTTCCAATTAATCAGAAGATTTAGCACAAGGTATGTGAATAAATACAACAGTAAGCAAGGATATTGTGCTGTATAAAATTAATACTACTGATTTAAATTAGAGAAGGTCTGAGGGGAGAGCCATCGCTGAATCGCTGGAGAGAGCCATCGCTGAATCGCTGGATCGCTGGAGAGGGAGAGGAGAGGGGTCGGGACTGGGGAGAGCGTCGCTGGAGAGGGAGATGAGAGGAGAGGGGTCGGACTGGGGGGGGCGGTGCTGGGTGATTTTGCGAGAGAGGGGTCGGACTGAGGAGAGCGTCGCTGGAGAGGAGAGGGCGGGTTTAGGGTTTTCGCGAGAGAGAGAGGGAGAGGGAGAGGGAGAGGACTGGGGGGGCTGTCTGATTTTTCTCCAACTGGAGAGTCCAGTTCCGAAAAATTGCAAAGTCCATCTGATGATCTGCACGACTATTAAAGCATATCCAACAGCCAGCAATCCGAAGCAAAAGAGGCTGTTTGCTTCGCAAAGCACGGTAGCCTTACTCATATATATATATATATATGCAGAAGATACAAATTCAAATGAGAACACCACTACTATATAGTATATATATATATCATTTTGTTGTCAGCAAATTAATTAACCATCAAGATCTTACGGTTTGCAAAATATATACATACATATATATATATATATATATATATATGCTTGTAATTTAATGTTTATATTTCTCTGCAGGCTGACTTGGACCTTTGTTTAATAAGGGAGAAACAGGAAGGGCTATTGCCACTTCATATTGCTGTTAAAAAAAGAAGGACAGTAATTATCAAAGAGTTAGTGGAAGCCTGCGAGGAAGCAGTGCATGTGCTTACAAATGGTGGAGAAACTATACTTCATTTGGCTGTCAAATATAATTCTTTCGACACAGTTGAGTTCTTGATCGACCGGGTGCACGACCTTAATGCAAAGGATGACAGAGGAAATACTATTTTGCATCACGCTGTGGCAAGCAAGCAATTATCAGTATGCCATATATAGCTTTCTTTCTGATAAAAAAAGTGGGTGAATATATTCATCCTTGATTCCTTTCTAAGCATGTACTTAACAAATTGCACCTTTGCATCTCAGGTAATCAAATTTTTGTTGAGTAAAGCAGCCATCGATGTGAACACCACGAACTTGAAGTTCTTAACTCCACTCGATGTTTTATTGGAATCACGGCAGCAGAGGGGAGATCTCGTCCTTGGCGAGATGATACGAGCAGCTGGGGGAAAGACTGCAGCTGAAGTGTTGTCTGAATCAGAACATGTCGTCAGGGACTCTAATTTAAGTGACAGTTCAAACACAATAGTGCGACAACCCCGCATCAAAAATGACATAGAAGAAGCAATTTTAGAGTTGCCAAAGGTGAAAAAGAAAACAAAGTACGATCCGCAAATTCTATTGTTGGTGTCAACATTAGTGGCAACTCTTACCTTCACAGCAGCAATATTAAATCCACCAGGAGGATTTTCTAATACTGGTAAACCTCTCCTCGCTGATTATTTAATTTCTTTCCGGAATCTTACCATGTTGGCATTTTTTTCATCCGTTAGTGTTATGATGCTTTTCTTATGTGTGGTCCCCCGGAAGAAAAAAATTGTGATGGAGTTCTTGGTGCTGGTGATCTGGCTTACTGCCTACTTAATGGTTGGGGCCTTTCTGGAGGGCATAAAGGTACTCTATGGTAATGATAATAAACATCAACAGTTACCGAGAAACTTGATCAAGGCATGCAACGTTCTCTACACACTCGGTTTCTCTTGGGTATTAGGTCGGTTTCTGATTTTCTTGCTGAAGAAAAGTGGGATCCTGGAGCCAGTTCGACAGCGTTTTTCTTTGCTAAAGAGACGATACTTTTTGAAGTGGCAACAATTTAGTAATGGATCAAATTGTTTTAAGTGGTTCAAGAGGGTAATTTGCGTTGTATTGATCCTTCTTGTTCTGGGGTTCTATGCCATACTATTGCTTGTAATAAACGGGACTGCTGTTATTTCTTAACAATATTAATCTTTTTTTTAAAAGGCAAAAAATAGCCCATTCCATTGTTGAAATTGATTAAATACAATATTTGTTTATCCAGCAAGCTGGACTAACATCAGGAGAGGTAACTCCTTGATGTTTGAATCCATAACATGAACCAAAAACTGATTAACAGTTCATACCATAGAAGGAAAAATCGGCCGTTCCGGATTGAGATCGGACGGTACCCGATCTGATTTCAGGCCGAGTTACGCGGTTAGTGTAGATTTCGTCAAATTTCGACCGTTCCGGCCTGATTCAAGTCAAATTTCAGTCGTTCCAGACCGAAATAGACCGATTCCACCGAAACGTAAATTAAACAAACTCCAAAACTTTTTTGAGCTCTGTGTGTGAATCAAACCCATGCCCTCTTGCTAAGCAACCAAAGTCAACTACTACCACACCATACAAACTTTGTTGTTAAAAGACACAACTCATTTATATATATGAGAATTTTAATTTGTACAAGCTTTTAGTAAAAAAGTCCGATTTTCTGATCTGATTCGGCCAATTCTGATCGATTTTTCAGATCCGGATCGGGATCAGACGGTGCCGATCCCGATCCCGATACCGATTTTTCCTTCTATGGTTCATACATCAACCACAATCTAACAGTAGCTAAACTCCAAAAGTAGTTAAGATTTGCTAAAACTAAGCCACTAATTAAAGGGCTAAGGCTAACTATAGATATATAACAAAATTGGTATTCAGTCTTCATATGATAGCTATGGCAGCTCAGCTGTTGCCTCTCCAGTTTCTTCTACAGCCTGATACACCACGACTGGCATAGGCATGAATTGGTTGAGAGGAATAGCATCCTCCACAATTGGAAGCCAGTCCCCCATTGCATCTTTGATCTTTTTGCTCATGTTACCTGCCCAATAATTACAAAGAGATTTGATTAGTGAGATTAAAGTTCTAGTAGTTTTGTGTTGACAGTGATTAAAACAAAAGTCATTTATGTACTTCCACAAACTCCAGCTAATAACACTTAGTACAATTAGGAAGCTAATTTTATCAACTGAGTGAAGAGAAAGAGCAAAATGAATAAAATCATCCCAAGTTTGCCAGAGATGCATCACATCTTGACTTTTTTCTAACCAAAACCAAACTTGTTGGGCTATTGTACAATGGATAAATAGATGGTCAACAAATTCAGAACTGGGGCAAAGTTGGCATTTTGTATCTCCAATCCATCATTTTTTAATCATATTATCTTTGGTTAAAATGGTGTTATGAGAGACCAACCACATGAAAATTCTGATTTTAGGTGGCACTGGTAAGTTCCACCACAGCATTGAGTGTTTAGTTTGTATTCCTCCAAAATTTAGTATACTGTAAATAGAATGTGTGGAAAACTTCCCTGAGGATTCTCATTTCCAATCGATTTTGTCATGTGACAATGTGAAAGAGGTTGAGCTAAGTATGTGAAGAATTTTTGTCCATTCAATGTAATCTACCCCTACCAGTGAAACCCTAAATTGGACTGATTGCCCCTGAGAATTGATAACATCAGCTAATAAGATGTTTTTGTTAGTACAAAATAGGGAATAATATCTAATAGCCAAGGAACAATTCTGGTACCATTGATATAGCCAAAACCTAACTTGAGAATTCACTCATGGTTCATATGACTAACTTTCATTAAAGCAGACCAAAAAGATGAAGGAGATATTGAGTGATGAGCAACATATTTATGGATAACAATCAATTTCCACAGACCAGTATATGCATTATTCTTTAATTTCCACCACCACTTGAGCAAAAGAGAGATGTTCATTTGTCTAAGGTCTAAAATACCTAAACCTCCAAAGTTTTTTGCTAGACTAGAGGTGTACCAATCCATTAGGATATATTTCTTTTTTTTAGAATTACCTTGCCAAAGGAATCATCTCCTAATTTTGTCTAATTGTTTAATTACTGTGAGTGGGATCCTATATACTGAGAGAGAGTACAAGGGAATAGATGTGAGCACTGAGTTTAACAGAGTTAATCTACCACCTATTGATAACATATTATCTTTCCAAAGTTGTAGTCTACTTTCGACTTTTTCTACTAAGAAAGCCCAATCAGCAACTTGAAGTTTTTTGAAATGTAAGGGTAGCCCTAAATATTTCATAGGAAAGTCTCCCCATTGGCATCTAAAGATCTGATTAAGTGCTAAAGTCTTATCTACATTTAAGCCATACATTTCAGTCTTATCATAGTTTATCTTAATACCAGAAATTGATTCAAAAGCTAACATTGCCCACTATGCAGCTTCCACATTGTCTTCTTGGGCTTCCAAGAATAAAATGGTGTCATCTGCATAGTGGCAATTAGTAATAGCCCTATCTTCTAGACATTGTGGACCTAAACCTCTAATTACATTAGCTATTCTTCCCTTGGTAAAAATTTTACTAAGTGTGTCAGCAGCTAGTATATAAGAAAGGGGACAATGGGTCCTCTTGTCTTACACCTCTTTTACAATAGAAGTATTCAGTGAGTTCACCATTGACTGTAAGACAAGTCTGGGAACTATATAACCACTGAGTTATCCATTGGATCCATTTGGTTCCAAAATTCCTACTTTGCAAGACTTCTATCAAATAATCTCAGTGAATCTTATCATATGCTTTCTCAAAATCTATCTTAATCACTACTCCTGATTGTTTAGTAGAATGACAAGAATGTAAAATTTCTTGACTAAGAATCATATTATCTAAAATATACTTATTCTGGCTACTGTCTATTAATCTATCCATAACCAATTCTAGTCTAATGGTAAGAAGTTTAGAAAGTATTTTGAAACTACAATTAACTAGACCTATAGGTTTGTATTTTTTAATAAGAGTGGCATCCTTTTCTTTAGGGATCAGGCATATACAAGATTTGTTGATCCTATGTAGGTTTAATTGGTTTTCATAAAAGAAATGGGTTAGGAGCATCAAATTAGACTTAACTAGTGTCCAAAAGAATTGGTAAAAGTTGAATGTGAATCCATCTGGACTAGGTGCTCCATTTGGAGCAGAAGCAAACACAGCTTGTTTAAGTTCGATTTCTGTGAAAGGTCTTTCTAATTTCCATTGTTCTAAATTTGTTAACTTATCATCTATATCCCAAAAAGTAGATTCTAAAGAGCCAAACTTATATCCCGTAGTGCCTAATAAGTCTTTATATAGTATGTTACTATATGTTTTTTAATATCTACCATGTTATTGAGATAGAACCATTAACCTCTAAACTATGAATTTGGTTTTTCTTAGACCTATGAGTAGCTATATTTTGAAAATACTTAGTGTTAGCATCCCCTCCTTCCAGCCAGAGTTGTTTAGATCGTAATTTCCAGTAACCCTCTTCTTCTTGTAACAATGCTTCTAATCTATTTGTATGAAAAATCCAGGATTCTTCCTCTATAGGTGTAAAATCTCTATCCTCTTTTATTCTTTGTAGGGCATGTAAGATAGTTTGAATCTTTGTTTTTTCTTGTTTCCTTTGTCCATAAAATTTTTTTGTCCAACATTTTGTTTTTTTCCGAAGTTATTTCAATTTGGTAGCCTAGCTTTTAGCTATGCCAGGAGGTGTGAGAGGGGTTTCATTCCACCATTTATTAATTAGTTGAACAAAATCTTCTTGTTCAGTTCAAAGAGGATCAAATCTGAATATATGGGGAGTTTGCTGTTGGAATTTATTAGATTGAACAAGAAGGGGACAGTGATCTGAGCTAGTGCTACTCAGATCTGTTATGTGACTAGAAGGGTATCTTAGATCCCAAGCAGATGCAGTAAACACTCTATCTAAAAGTGCAAACCTAGTGCCATTAGACCATGTGTACTTTCTAGTATTAAGTTTAAGTTCTATCATTAACAAAATTATTGAAAGCTCTACTAAGATTCATATCAAAATTAAGACCAAAATTTTCCTCTTTTTTCCTAATAGCATTAAAGTCTCCACATAGAAACCAGATATCTAAATTAGAATCTCTAATAGCACTTAATTCATTCCAAAAATCTTGTTTAAATTGTCTAAGAACAGGTCCATAAACTACAATAACTTGCCATTTTACATTATCAGACTTATTTTCTATAACTACATTTAAGCAGAACCTATGTAAAGAATGTGTTACAATGTTAGCCTTATTACTATCACTACCAAACAATATGCCTCCTGACCTTCCTATTGAAGATAACCAGATCCATTGTCTAATCTGCTTGATAATCCTTTTAAACATCTATTTGTAAAATTTTCTTTTTTAGTTTCTTAGATTGCCACTAAGTCTACCTTGTTATCTAAGATTAGATCTTTAAGTAATTGCCTAGTTTTGCTAGAGTTTTCCAATTAAGTATATTCATATGGAACTATCAGCAAACCCAAATTATGTTGTCTATTTATGGAATCTACTTTATCATCTACATTGAGTTGATCAACACTAAGAGTTATAGTTTGTTGGGAGGTTCTAGCAGAGCTAAGTCTTTGATCACTCTCTCAAAATTACTCTTATCCATTTGTTTTATACTAGAGATGATAGTCTTACTATCTTCTATAAAATTTCCTAGTCTTATCTGATAAACTTGAAATAGACTAACTATTTGTTCTACTATAAGTCTAGAATAAGGAAATCTAGAAATTAAAGGCATACCAGATGAGCTGCTGCTACCTTCATCATGTTTCCTCTTATGGACTTTACTCATCACAGAACCCTGATCTTCTTGAGCCTGCACTCTCAGGCTCCTTCTAGGTCATTTCTGCTGGTTGGTTTCTAGCACATCATGTGTGTGTGAGCTCACCTTTGCAGAGTCTAGCATAGGTGTATCAGAGTCAGTAAGTAAGGTAGATGGCTTTGTCAGAAGAAGAACCTAGCTCCTTCCTGGCACTCCTGAGCCTTGGCCCTATCCCCACCTTCCTACTGGAGCTTGGCAAAGGAGTAGCTTGTTTCCTATAACTTTTGATAGAGGAAACTTGTGCCTTTTTCTTCATCACTACAGGTTTTGGTGTCGATGTCTTCCTCCCCCATGCTGTGTTGCATGGATACGGGTATCGTATCGGATACAATACGATAATTTTCAAAAATCTAGAATACGATACTCCTATTATATATATTATTTTTTATTATTTTAATTATATTATTAATTCAACACTTGTATTATATAAATTAAATATCAAAATGCAACACTATAACAAAATATAGATTAAATATAATAAATACTCTCTTATAACAACAAATGTAAAGTGGTATAGTGGTAGAGGGCTATGGGTGTTAAGCCACAGAACCCCTCTTTGAATCTCCGCAGCGGCTAAATTTTTTTTTTTGACGCGGTGCACGGTGGACCACCTCATGTACCTTGGTGCGGTGTACTGTGGACCAAACCTATCCAGGCGTATCCAGACGAATCCAAGCGTATCCAGATGAGTCAGAGCGTATCAGAGACCGTATTAAAGGATTAAGGATGCGCCAGCTGGCGTATCGGATACGTATCGGGCGTATCGGTATATGATACGTGTCCGATACGGGTACGAAGCCCAATCCAAAGTATCCGAATAACATAGCCCCCATGTATATTTCTTTTTTGGAGTTGGTTTAACAAATCTACTAGGGTCATATACCCATTTCTCTGTCTTTTGGTTAGAGAGAGGTGTAGTGGGAGCAAGCTGGGTATTTTTAACTTTATCCAGAATAGTTTCATCTTCCTCACTATCAAAATCAACATCTGGATCATAGAAATAGGAGTCCTCTTTAGATGCCAGAGATATGTTGTCTTAGAAGTTAAAGCCACAGTCATCACAGGGAGAAATGCTAATAGTGACTGGTAAAGGCATTGCTGGAAAGCCTGGTATGTCAGGGAGTTTCAAATCAGATCCAGCTGTGTCACTAGGATCTGTCATTCTACTGTTCTGGTAGTGTCTCTCCCAAGCTGCCAGATCTTCACTAAGTATACCATTGGTACTAGTTCTACTGATACACTATTGACTGGTACAAGAGCCAGTTCCATGCTTGAACCAAATTCAGTATCAGGATCGGGAGAAGCAACATCTGGTGGAACCATTGCCCTATTCGTTTGTCTTAGTACCAGGTTATTTCCTGAGATTGCAAACCCTCATTCTTCATGTGTATTGTGTACACCATTTCCTTGATTCTCAACATGGTTATAGGACTGCCCAAATTCAGTTCCATTGGGGTAAGGGCGGCCCCTTTTGCGCCCAGCTCAAGCGTTGAGGCTTTCTATTTTTTCATTTTCTATTTCAAATTCTAAATCATACATACGTCTCTTCCCAACTGAGTTTTTGTAAGGAACCAAGTGTTTGGCTGGGATAAGCTTTCTATCACATACCTCCAGTTTAACTCTAACAAACCTATCACAGCCACTATCATTACCAGCATCAATTTCAATTACATAAGCACCCCAATGATTGAAAATCTTTTCATATTCTCCCAAATCATTCATGAACAACAGAAAACTGTAAATTCTTACTCAAATGGTCTCCAGGGGTGCTCCTTCATGAAATTGTCTCTCCCATGCGACAATCAGAAACTTAACATCGTCTAATCAGAGAAACCCGTTCGATGCCATCGATTCCAGCCAAGTCGCAGTAGGGGCTTGAATGAGATATTTGTAGTCATCAAACACCGATGCAAGCCACCAATGATTGGGATGAGAGAATGTACTTTGAAGTTTTTGTTCGACTCGTTCCAGACCCCAGGCCGCAATATCATCTAACACGAAACTCTTAAGAAGAACGTCCTCAACCGCCATTGATCGCGGTGTTGCTTCCAGTTGGATAATCGGGGTACGGTATGCCATTGTCGCACTTAGATTCGGTCGGGAATAGCTACCTGGTTCAGACCTTAACAATATTAATACATATACATAATATCCTTTTATTAAATATATTAAAATTTTCTTAATTACAACGCAAATTACCCTTTTGAACCACTTAAAACAATCATAACATAATATTTAATGAATGAGGAGGGTTCAAATGCCTTCATTTTTCATGCCTCCATCATGCCTCCATTTTTAAAACTTAAAAGTCAAAATTTAAAACTTAAAAGTCAAAATTATCCACATTAATAACTTTAATAACTCAAAATTTAAAACTTAAAAGTCAAAATAAAACCGTTGGATATGATCTACATCATTTTATCTATGTACTCATAAAAAATTATCACATTTTGATTTTATTTTTATGTGAATCAATAAGTTGAAAAATCAACGTCTAGAAATTATCCACATTAGTACGTTTTTTTACAAGCTCTTGATGACAACCAAACAAAATTGAAATGTCATAATTTTTTACACGTGCATAGATAAAATGATTTAGATCATATCCAACTGTTTTATTTTGATTTTTAACTTTTAAATTTTGAGTTATTAAAGTTTTTAAAAATGGAGGCATGGTGGAGGCATGAAAAATGGAGGCATTTGAACCCTCCTCTTAATGAATTTGTATATTTCTCCCTTAAAGAAGAGAAAATAATATTTATAGCTATTATTGAAAAACTCGTACGTACCTCGCTCAATTTTTTATCAGAATCTAACTTATGTTTGACTTGTTCAATTAAAATGAGCCATAATATGTTTATTTTCAGATACAAATGTAGTTTTAATTTTTTAATTTTATTTATAAAATAAACTAAATATTGATAGCAAATATAGATAAAGTTTTAATTAATAATTTAATTTGCGTAGAACTTGAACTCAATTCATGTTATTAATCTTGACAACTCAACTTATAATTAAATTAAGCTAGAGTTAGAGTTAATATTCCGAATTATCAAAATTTGACAACATTATGTCTAGAATCAAACACATGCCTTCACATTCACGATTGAATGTAACCATTCAAAGGGGAAAAAGATTTTCCAAGCATGAGATGAATGAACCAAATCTAGAAAACCCATCTTTTGCACGCATTCGCTCAAGTCCACCCCTCTCATCTGTTTTTTTGTAAGATATATATATATATAGGACATGGCTACCGTGCTACGCGTAGCATAGAGCACTCCGTGCTACGGCTCACTTTTTGATTTTTCAAAATCCTAACGGTCGATCCGAACCGTTCAACATGATCTCCATATTAATATGTACTTGCAAACCAAATTTTACATTTTTTAGAATTTTTTTACTATTTATTAAGCCACTTTGAAAAAACACTAATTTGTACACAACAGTAAAATCTGTTGGACCATTGGATCAGCGATTTTCAAAGTGGCTTAATAAATAGTAAAAAAATTCTAAAAAATGTAAAATTTGGTTTGCAAGTACATATTAATATGGAGATCATGTTGAACGGTTCGGATCGACCGTTAGGATTTTGAAAACTCAAAAAATGAGCCGTAGCACGGTAGAGGCTCTATGCTACGCGTAGCATATTAGCCAAATCCTATATATATATATATATATATATATAGAGTAAGGCTACCGTGCTTTGCGAAGCAAACAGCCTCTTTTGCTTCGGATTGCTGGCTGTTGGATCTGCTTCAATAATCGTGCAGATCATCAGATGGACTTTGCAATTTTTCGGAACTGGACTCTCCAGTTGGAGAAAAATCAGACAGCCCCCCCAGTCCTCTCCCTCTCCCTCTCCCTCTCTCTCTCGCGAAAACCCTAAACCCGCCCTCTCCTCTCCAGCGACGCTCTCCTCAGTCCGACCCCTCTCTCGCAAAATCACCCAGCACCGCCCCCCCCCCCCCAGTCCGACCCCTCTCCTCTCATCTCCCTCTCCAGCGACGCTCTCCCCAGTCCCGACCCCTCTCCTCTCCCTCTCCAGAGATCCAGCGATTCAGCGATGGCTCTCTCCAGCAGCCTCTTTCTCGGGTAAATATTCAAAGCACCCTTTCCCTTTTCTGATTTTTGCTGGTTTTGTACCGACTTTTGTAAATTGAGTTAAGAAATAGGATCTGTCATTTTGGTGAAATGCATGGACAATCTTGTGAAGTCTAAGAATAACACGATACAAGAGCCATGTGATCAAAAGATTAGAAAAGAGAAATTGAGTCGGACAGATAAATGTAGATGATGCATGTGTTGTATGCACGTATTGCTGAACAAGTTAATTGCAACATGCATGTGTGCATTTTTTTGCAACAGATAAATTGACTGTTGAATGCATTTTTTTGCATCGCAAACAAGTTAATTGCAACATGCATGTGTGCATTTCTACAGTTAATTAGTAATTAGCTACAAGTAATTACTATATTTATTTTCCTTACGCACCATGTAATATAGTTTGTGATTTATTATTAGTTTCCTTTTGTGTTGCTAGACAGCCTCAAGCAAGCTATTATTAAATTAAGACAATATATAGCGATAGTAAATTTGTGTTTTTCCTTATTTTATCTCTATATATATGTCATATTATTTTTGTGTAAATTTATTATCATTGTCAACAGATATGCCAGATGTAATTAGTGTGACACCTAATCGCAAGTTCGCAGCACACACGGCACGCAGCTGGGACTTTCTTCGGCTTGACGATAATTCCCAGTCTAGTACACTACTTCAGAAGGGAAATTATGGAGAAGATATAATTATCGGTGCCAGCAACTGCAGCAATAAAATCATTGGTGCGCGTTGGTATGACAGCGATCTGTCTGCCAGTGACCTCAAAGGGGAATACCGGTCACCTAGAGACTATGCAGGACATGGGACCCACACTGCCTCCACAGCTGCAGGCAAGGGTTTCTTCTTAAATTTCAAGATGCACCATGTATATATATTTTCCAATTGATCCTAATGTTTGGGTACATTCTAATATTCCTAGTCAAGATAATACTCGGTCTTTGATTAATTTGCTACGACATCATCAGCATCGTCGCTATTATATACTTTGTAGGCTATTTGATTAACTCAGGTGAAGCTTTATTTGATCCCGAGATATATCATGATATAGTCAACTAAATTTTTTGAAGGTCTGCTGGTGATTACCAACCAACAATTTCATTATTAAACAAAATAAAATTTCCTTCTAAGTGGCTAGATTTCCATTCCATGTTACAGGTAATGTAGTGTCAAAGACGAGCTTCCACGGTTTGGCCGCTGGATCTGTCAGGGGAGGAGCGCCTCGTGCCAGGCTTGCTATATACAAGGCGTGCTGGGGCCAAAATGTCTGGTGCAGCTGTGGAGCGCCTCGTGCCAGACTTGCTGTTTATGGATTATGGATATTTGAAATTAAATATTGATGAGTAATGTGATGTTCTTATTTTGGACAAGTTTGTATCTGTTTTTCATTTATTCCAAGTAGTATATTGTTGTTTATTCTGTGTTTGTTTCTCATTGATGCACTGCTTTTCTTTTCTGATTTTTTTTTTTTTGCATGAATATGTTTGCTTCATGTAATTTTCAAAGTAATAAAAAGGTGTTCATGGATATACTTGTTTGAGAGCATTAGTTTCATGATATAAGCATACTTGAAGCTCTGCTTGTACCAGTGCCATGTTTTTGTTTCCTAATTTTACAAGTTGTGATGTTTTAATGTCTTTTTCTTCTTTATACCTATGTTTTTGCTGTTGTTTATTGAGTCAAAAAGATATGAAAATCACACATATAGGTGTTTATCCTAATGCTCAATTCTTGATAATGATCTTTTCATGAACTGGGTCCTTTCCTGATAATGATCTTGTAGCAATTTTTATTAACAGATCAATTATAACTGTTTTTTTTTTAGCTTTCGAGTATCAATTTTTATCAACAGAGTACATGTAGCAATTTTCATCAATAGATAATTGTAGCAATTTTCATAAAGTGGGTCCTTTCTTGATAACATTCTATTTTTGTAACTGTATTGCTTTTGTAGCTTTCAAGTATACTATAATTAAGGTATCCAAAAAAACATTACCGTCTCCAAAGTACACATCAAAATATTACAAAACAAGAGACTATATTCAAGTAAAATACTCTCTAAATTTACAAGGTCAACATTTCAGGATTGATGTCAAATAGAACAAGTCATTATACTAGGCACTTTATTAACACAACAAATCAAATTTTACAAAATTCAGCTGATGAAAAACAATGAAATAAAAAAATGAAGAAATTTAGCAACTTTTCGTTCTCTTTTAGAATGACACCAACTCGAGACTAATCTCCACATGACCTGCACATTGAAAAACAAACCATAAATCTTTGATTTCATCACAATTAGACGCGGACCCTTGAGTTGTCAAGTGACCTGCACAAGTAACTTGCATTAGCACTTGAAAAGTTGCAAATGAAACCCTATATTTACATAGAATTGGAATTAGCAAATGAAAATAAAAAATTTCATCGTGATTGTTACCAAATGAAAATGAAAAATTATTGACATGAGAAGAAGGTTTGAATTCATAACTTGGTCCCAATTTTGACCTGACAATGCTAGAACTCATCTTTGGCATGCAGACCTTGACCCTTTGGAATTTAGATATTGAAATTTTCAAACTTACACAAAAAGCACTCAGTCTTCACCCATATCACATGAGATCCCTAACTGGTACTGATTGGTACCAGTGGCACAAGGTCTATAAAGATCGGTACAAGGTGCCTACAAGCGCATTTCCAATTAATCAGAAGATTTAGCACAAGGTATGTGAATAAATACAACAGTAAGCAAGGATATTGTGCTGTATAAAATTAATACTACTGATTTAAATTAGAGAAGGTCTGAGGGGAGAGCCATCGCTGAATCGCTGGAGAGAGCCATCGCTGAATCGCTGGATCTCTGGAGAGGGAGAGGAGAGGGGTCGGGACTGGGGAGAGCGTCGCTGGAGAGGGAGATGAGAGGAGAGGGGTCGGACTGGGGGGGGCGGTGCTGGGTGATTTTGCGAGAGAGGGGTCGGACTGAGGAGAGCGTCGCTGGAGAGGAGAGGGCAGGTTTAGGGTTTTCGCGAGAGAGAGAGGGAGAGGGAGAGGGAGAGGACTGGGGGGGCTGTCTGATTTTTCTCCAACTGGAGAGTCCAGTTCCGAAAAATTGCAAAGTCCATCTGATGATCTGCACGATTATTGAAGCAGATCCAACAGCCAGCAATCCGAAGCAAAAGAGGCTGTTTGCTTCGCAAAGCACGGTAGCCTTACTCTATATATATATATATATATATATAGGCTATGGTGAGTTGTGAAGTAAAACATCGTTTTACTTCACGCCATATTTTCATTTTGAAAATTCAAACAACCGATCCGAACCGTTCAACTTTTTCTAAATATTGAAATGTGCTTGGAGACTAAATTTTACATTTTTTTGAATTTTTTTACTATTTATTAAGCCACTTTGAAATCACTGATCCACTGTGAACAGTAAAAAATAGTAAAATTTTCTGGACCACCGGATCAGCGATTTTCAAAATGACTTAATAAATAGTAAAAAAAATTCCAAAAAATTTAAAATTTAGTCTCCAAGCACATTTCAATATAGAGAACATGTTGAGCGGTTCGGATCGGTTGTTTGAATTTTCACAATGAAAATATGACCGTGAAGTAAAAATGACATCTTACTTCACAACTCACCATAGCCCAGCTCTATATATATATATATATATATATATATATATATATATATAGAGTAGAACTAGGGTGCTCTCGAGTTCACCAAGCCCTTGGTGAACTCAAGTCCAAAACTCATCGGATCGGCTTCAAACGACGAATCCGACCGTTGAAACCCGTCTACCTTACGAGTGATGCGTCTACATGCAAAAAATTTAAATTTTGAAATTAATTTTGCATAGAGTCAAGTGGTCAAAATTAGAAGGTTAATAAATTAATTTTAATGCATTCATTTTTTGACGTTTTTTGACCACTTGACTCTATGCAAAATTAATTTCAAAATTTAAAATTTTTGCATGTAGACGCATCACTCTAAGGTAGACGGGTTTCAACGGTCGGATTCGTCGTTTGAAGCCGATCCGATGAGTTTTGGACTTGAGTTCACCAAGGGCTTGGTGAACTCGAGAGCACCCTAGTTCTACTCTATATATATACACATATATATAGAGATGGGCTATGGTGCATTGTAATGCATAGGCATTCTTGTGCATTAGACTATAAACCGTTAGATTCAAAGTCCAAACAGTCGATCCAAATCATTCAACTTGATCTCCATATTAAAATGTGCTTGGAGACCAAATTTTACATTTTTTGGAATTTTTTTGCTATTATTTCAGAATTTTTGAAAATCATTATTTTTCAAAAATTTCTGGACCATTCAAAAACAGTGAATTTCAAGAATTCTAAAATAATAGCAAAAAAATTCCAAAAAATGTAAAATTTGGTCTTCAAGCACACTTTAATATGGAGATCAAGTTGAATGGTTTTGATCGACTGTTTGGACTTTGAATCCAACGGTTTAGAGTCCAATGCACAAGAATGCCTATGCATTGCAATGCACCATAGCCCAGCTCTATATATATATATAGATAGATAGAGATGGGCTACGGTGCTTTGCAAATTAAAACACCCTCTTTAATTTGGGCCACTTTTTCAATTTGCAAAACCCAAACAACCGATCCAAACGTTCAACATGTTCTAAATATTGAAATGTGATTCGAGACCAAATTTTACAATTTTTGGAAATTTTTTACTATTTATTAAGCTACTTTGAATATCGCTGATCCGGTGGTCCAGAAAATTTTACTGTTTTTTTACTGTTCACCATCGGATCAGCGATTTTCAAAGTGGCTTAATAAATAGTAAAAAAATTCCAAAAAATGTAAAATTTGGTCTCCAAGCACATTTCTATATTTAGAACATGTTGAACGGTTCGATCGGTTGTTTGAGTTTTGCAAATTGAAAAAGTGGCCCGAATTAAAGAGGGCTGTTTAATTTGCAAAGCACCGTAGCCTTACTCTATATATATATATATATGAGGAGGGATCAAGTTACAACAAATTTGAGTTACAACAACCATTTTTTTCATTTTCAAAGTCCAAATCGTCGATCCAAACTGTTCAACATGATTATCTAAATAAAATGTGCTTGCAGATCAAATTTTACATTTTTTTGAATTTTTTTACTATTTATTAAGATGAGTACAAAATTCAATGGTCTGAATATGACTAATTTTTGTAAAATACTTAATAAATAGTAAAAAAAAATCAAAAAAAATGTAAAATTTGATCTGCAAGCACATTTTATTTAGATAATCATGTTGAACGGTTTGGATCAATGATTTGGACTTTGAAAATGAAAAAAATGGTTGTAACTTTGTTGTAACTTGATCCCTCCTCATATATATATATATATATATATAGAGCTGGGCTATGGTGAGTTGTGAAGTAAGATGTCATTTTTACTTCACGCTCATATTTTTATTTTGAAAATTCAAACAACCGATCCGAACCGCTCAACATGTTCTCTATATTGAAATGTGCTTGGAGACTAAATTTTACATTTTTTGGAATTTTTTTACTATTTATTAAGCCACTTTGAAAATCGCTGATCCGGTGGCCCAGAAAATTTTACTGTTTTTTACTGTTCACAGTGGATCAGCGATTTCAAAGTGGCTTAATAAATAGTAAAAAAATTTCAAAAAATGTAAAATTTAGTCTCCAAGCACATTTCAATATTTAGAAAATGTTGAACGGTTCGGATTGGTTGTTTGAATTTTCAAAATGAAAATATGGCGTGAAGTAAAACAACGTTTTACTTCACAACTCACCATAGCCTATCTCTCTCTCTCTCTCTATATATATATATATTTTTTTTTTTTTTTGAGGCATGTGTTCAGTCAAAACTATTGAACGAATTTGTGTTTGACAGAAAACAAAGGAATTACAAAGAAATTTCCTAATGAATATTATTATCACACAACAATAATACCCTGAATTTATATATATGAATTATAGTATATTCTTATATATAAAAGAGTATCTACTATCGTAATACAATTTCTATATTATGTTTAATATAAAATATTTTTTTTTCAAAATAGATGCTCTAGAGAGAAAGTAGAAAAGTTCCAACTAGAGAAAGATACTTCTGAGAAAAGTATTTCAAACTGAGAATATCAGAATCTCAAAAATATTACAAATTCTAATTCACATCTTGACATCTCTCTCAAATCAGGTTAACTAACGTATGACATAAAAATCGTTGGTGTTTAATCGATCGTTGTTGATCAGATGTTCTGTAGCAGTGAAAATAAATATCTTATTCGTATGATGTCTATTGGATAGAAAGTCCTTTAATCATAATAAATTTCATTTGACCTAATAAAACAAACATGCCTTCAATTGACAGCAGCAGTTGGTGCATTGACTGGTGACTAGCTAGTGGTGTTACATTCATTCATGTTGTTTTCATCTTAGAGAAGAATAATCTTACATTCATAGAGAGTGAAGTTAATTTTAAGCCTCTGTGAAAAGTATCTCAATATGTTTGATTCATTCGTCAAAAAATTGGATCCTTATGATTCGCTCTGAATTGTCTAAAACATCATGAATGTTGCTTTCAAATATTAAATTATTGTCGATGTCATCGAATGTGACCATGACGCGTCACAAACCCTCAACATCAAAATCATGACATTCTTTATTGTGCACCTTAAAATCAAATAACAAACCCTCAAACATTAGAAATATCAAAATATCCGGTGATATCATCACAATTGTCCAAAACACCGCTTCGATAAGATTGCCCAATTCTATTACCCGAGACACCAAATCACCAAATTATCGAAAATTGGTACTACCTGAAAATAAAAAATCCTGACCAAAATGCATGTAGACCAGATCTTCGATCAAGGACGATAGGAATAACGAATTTAGATTTTTTTTTTTTTTTTTTGTCAGAGAGGCATTGCCTATAAATAGAGAACTATTGTATTAGGTCAATTTGATGAGTCTGTTGTGAATTTCGTGAAATTTGTTTCTCTAAACTCGGCTTCGCCCGTTTTTTTTTTGAGTAAAAAGGCTGAAACCCAGTTTCATTTAGACGAAACTAAGTCCAAGTTACAAAATCGTTGTAAGAAGAGCCAACTGACCAAAGCTCTATGCCCAAGCCCAACGTCCATGTTAACCAGCTTTCAATAAAATTTGTTTGATTTCCTTGTTTGATTCGTGTTTTACTGCTTGATTAATCTAATTAAGATTAAGAGCACGACAAGATCATCCATTACTTGTTCAAAATGCAGTATATGCCACGGCCTCAGTTCAAGCTCAGGGAATTTTTTCTTGTAGACACCACCGATTCATATGCTATAATTTTAGTGAGAAATTTGCCTTGAAGCCTCTTTGTGTAATTGTTTGCAAAAGAACCATACTTCATTTGGATATAAAAATTAAGCTACCTTTGAAATTAAAAATTTGCAAAAAGCACCATATACTCTATCTTAGGTGCACTTTAGTAAGTTTAGCAAAAGTTTTGAATTATTTTAGTACGTAACAAATTACAAACAATCTATGATTGTCTACCACAGTATCACATGACAGTCATGACTGTCATGCAAACAATCAGACAGTACATGCCCCCTGTACCAACACATGGAAACTCAAGCTTAGTAATTTGTTTTTTTTTCATACAATACCATACAATTGGTACAACAATTTTTGATAAATAAGTTGGTAAGACTTCCACTTTGGGTCAACAACCGGTGCACAACTAACTTGGTACTGGTACCAATCAGATCAGTATACCAGTCTTGAATACACATTTTTTTCAAAAACTTTAAAATAAACTGGAGTGTATCACCCCAAGGTATCCAGGTCAATTTTCATATTTTAATCCTTGCTTAGATACAAAAACCCTGGTAGCGTACCTAAATGGCCAATTATTCTCCCTCAATTCCCTCCTATTCCATTCATCAATTATCTCTTCACATCAAAGGAAAAAAAAACGAGAGAGAGAAAGAGAGAGCGTGTATAAAACCATGATAATATTTTGAGAAGTTTTATATTGGATAGTTCTTATGTAATGAGTTAATGGTTTCTATTGCTAGTTCAGACTACAGTACATGTAGCTAGGTATATAATATACTTGAATATCTATCTTGACAAAAATATTTATTATAGACCTAGATTATGATTATATTAATGACTATTATACCTTTGATGGAGTAAATAGTAAATACAGAAAGCACCGACATAACTAATATGACTTGTCAGTTTCTTTCCTTCTGGTGTAGATGCAAATGAAATGACCCACCTATAGATCAATCATATAATTTTTCTGGAGGAATTGCTTTCTTCTACTACACATATATTGATTAAAACAATAATGCATAACCCAAATACGAAGATACTATACACAAACCTTAATCCTAAGAAGAGCTTACTTGCAATAGATAGAATATACTTCAGTATTAACTTGATATGTAATTTTGTACAAGATTTTCACACACCTTTTTCTACAGGCGCGCTCATATGTCATAAGTTTGACAGTGGCAAATCGCCGTGGGCCAGAAACTCGTGCACCATTCCATTCACCTCTATCAGACTGCCTCCTCTTTCTTTTCTCAGACCTTTCTCTCTCATCTTTAATCTAGTGCTAATAGAATCACCAAATTCTTGACCATTGGCAAAAATATTTGAGAAGATAGCATGTCCACCGTTATCTCGTGCATCCAATTCCATGACCTTTTTTGCTGCGCAATTTGCAAACTCTATGTTCCCATGCATCTTACAAGCAGAGAGCAATGCACCCCATATTGCCACGTCAGGCTTCATGGGCATTTTGGTAATTAACTCCTCGGCCTCTGTTAAAAACCCTGCTCGACCTAATGCATCAACCATGCAACCATAGTGTTGGATCTCTGGTTCAATGCCATAGTGCTGAGACATCAGATAGAAGTAATTTTTTGCTTCATTAACCCTACCAGAATGACCACATGCCATTAAGATACCGACAAATGTGACATTGTCTGGTTTTAATCCTGAATTTTGTAGCATGGAAAACAAATCAGTTGCTTCATGGTAACGGCCGTGAATAGCCAATCCCAAAATCATAGCATTCCATGTTGACAAAGCTTTCATAGGAGTTTCATCAAATACCTCAAGAGCTTGCTCCAATTCTCCACATTTACAATACATGTTGATCATTGCCGTGTCCATGAGGGGTTTAATTTCGATGTTGTTTTCCTCTAAATATGAATGGACCCAGATCCCTTGATCAATTGCTCCCAGGTTAGCACAAGCCCCTAATAGGCTAACCAATATATTAACATTAGGCTCCATTCCTTTACTTTGCATCAATGAAAACAGATCCAATGCTTCTTGGTCTCTGCCATTCCTCACATATCCACTAATCATAGTGCTCCAAGTTGCCACACTCCTCTCACGCATTTCATCGAACAGAGCTCTTGCCTCATTGACCTGACCCCATCTTGCCAAACCCGTAATCATCGAATTGTATGAAACAACATCAAAATCCACACATTCATCAAACAGAACAGATGCTTAACCACCTGTAGCATACAGCGCCATCATGGCATTACGCACGTAGATATATCACCAGCCAACCCAAGCTTCACCACCATGCCATGAAGCTCTCTGGCACTGCGCACCCAGCCCAACCGAGAGTAGCCCAAGAATACAGATGGGAAGGTTAGCCTATCAGGCATTGTCCCACCATAAAGCATTTCAACAAACAGTTCAAGTGCAAGGTCCGGAGTAGAGGATTTAGAGAATGCCCTTATTAAGATATTGTACATGAAGGTGTTGGGGTTGGGAAAGGGAGAGGTCGCCGGAGGGGGAGGTAGTGGTAAAGGAGAGGAGGCGGCTGGTGGCCATGAGATCTCGGGCGAGGCCGGTGCGAATGAGGTGGGAGTGGAGTTGACGGAGGTGCACCATGGAGGTGCATTTGGTTTCTAGAAGGATGAGAGATGGATGGTCGGAGATGAATTTGGATATGGATGTAGTATTCGTGCAAATTTGGAGCTTTTTTTCTCGTGTTCTCTCAGTCTGTGGCACATCTTCGCTAAGAGAAAATGTATTTGAGGATGTGCATGTAAATGAGAATCAACGTGATAATGTTTCATTTAAATTTACTGGGCTTGACATGGGCCTTGAATGGGCCATCCAGTTTTTTCATACAGGCAAAATCGCCGGTTGTAACTTGTTATCAGTTTTTTTCATACAGGATTAAGAATAAAAAAAAAACAGATACTCAGACTTCTACTGGATTATGAATAAAAAAAAAAGTCCAAATAGCACATAATTCATACCTGAAGCAAAATAGTAAAAGGAAGTAAACTTATTTTAAAGAAATATTGCAACAATTAGCTGCAACAACAATAGGAGTTTTCAAAACAACAAGGGCGTTAAACTTGATTTTAGCAAAAACTTAGCATTTTCAGAGAGCATTCAACAAGGTGTGTAGTAGTAGAAAACCATGGGTACTAAACTACGAATTATCAAACAAGTATATATCTCTTGCAGGGGAGGATTAAAATTAATCGGCTCTTTTGGGCCTATTCTAAACAAAAGAAAATAAAACAAACTAAAACCCAAAAGTGGACACTTTAAGGCCCAACAATATAGCCCTCCAACACATTAAAATGCTACACGGAATACCACAGATCACATATACAGTGAATCAAGAATTCTCTTCACAGGGAGTAGAACTGGGTGTTCTTAAGCTCACCAAGCCCTTTGTGAGCTTAATTCAAAAATCTATTGAATTAGCTTCAGACGATGCATCCAAACTATTGAAATCAATCTACTTCACGAGTAATGTGTTTACATGTCAAATTTATAAATTTTCGAACTAATTTAGTATAAAATCAAACCATAAAAAAAAAATAGTTTATAAGTAATTTTGTAATCTAGCACCTTCAGCACATGTGAACATAGAACAACAAATTCATATTTTTAACAGCTACAGGACAATTGCTAAATTTTGTTCGTACTTTTTTGGTAGCATTTTTGATAGAATTACTAAACACGATAGTAATTGAAATATGTATTCCATAAATAAAGAAAAATTTCCCAAATGGTAGCATTTTTATTGCATTGCATAAGTTGATGAACCGATCGAGAAATCAGCTTCAAGCTCAGAGTAGCGCTTGAAGAAGCGAGAAAATATCCCTCTCATGGTGCAGAGTGCAGACCTGACTTGATTAGTACAAGACACCAATTCCTTCTATTTTCATACAATCCCTTCAAACCTTAATTGGACACTAAATTTTGTCATGTTCCAAGAAATTCATTATCAGTTTCACACTCAAAACAACATCTTTTCAATTCAATTTCAAAGCCATGGTATGCCTGAAAGACAGTACTAAGGTTTTTTTAACAGTACTCTGGTACAACATCAGAATAAATTGAAGGTCTTTCAAATCCATCTTCAAAGAGTTTGTCAAGCTCTATTCCGACGTCTTCTATTTTATACTTCATCCACTTGGAATACTCTACCTAAGTCCTGCATATGTTATAAATTATATAACCAATAATGCATTAGCAGGGTTGTGATATCAATTTAATAAAAAAAATATATACACCAGCAATATATATACTCAGTTACTTGAACTAACTATAATAATAAGGTTCTTGAAGAACTTTTAGATAATCTTCTACTAACATAATTTTCCAAATTTGGTTTAATGATGAATGTGCAAAATTCCAAATCAACAAGATAAGTTCTTTAAAATTTAGTTTGATACCCAATGTGTTCTTTGAATGATGCGTAAGCAGCAGTAAGAAGTCCGGTAACAGAACAGCGAACATCTTTATATAGCTCTAGTCATTTACTTGCCATAGGCGCTGCTCACGACACTGCTTCATAAAATGCTTATTGAAAGTGTTGAACCTGCCAGAAATATATATACTTTGAAGAACTTGGATTACTTGAATGTCCGGAGGGCGATCGCACTTGTAAACTCTCCAACACCTTAGCCCAGGCAACACTTTCGTATTGCCTTGCATTAAGTGCTGCAAGTTGTCTTTGTTCCTCAATCCAACTATCTCCCAGCAATTGTTTTGCTGCATCATTTCTATAAAATATATACAGAATAATACACCAAGAAAAGGAGGATATTAAATATATAAAATGCATATGTGATTGGAATTCAGGTACTTCATTGCTTATTGAAATTCATAAAATGATTTTACTCACTTGCACACTGAAGTGACCATGTAGTAGATATTGTTCATCATAAAAAAATGCGATTGGCCTCGATATGTGTATTCTCCTGATTTATTTTCCATGTTAATTTGAAGAGATTGCAATATCCTCAAAATTGAGGGTCCTAAGTAGAAACCTTCCTCCTGATCTCAAGGACCATAATCAACCATTTTGATTGTATTTGAAGAAGTTGCCCACCATAATCAACCATTTTGATTGTATTCGAGAGTTAATTAATATTTTTCTTGATTTTTATTTATGTGGACCAACTAAATCAGTTGATCTTTTATGTTCACAAAAAAAGTGAGAAATATTAATGTGATATACTGTTCTAGAATATAGAAATTGTCACCTAAACCACATTGCCCCTTACTTTTCATTAGAATATACTCAAATTGTCCCTAATTTCTTCAAATTGGGCATAATAGTGATTAAAAATGACAATTTCTGTATTTTTTATGGTATTAAATAAGATAAGGTGGAATATAGGTAATGATATTTTTATTTAGTTAATTTTAGGTGTGAATGACATTTCATTAATTAATGGTATATCAGACAAATGAAGTAATATTCAAGGGGCCAACTAAGGACTTGAATGGATTTTTTGAAGCGTTTGATCAATTGCAGTCCATCAAAAGTTCAGAAACAAACGAAAGTGCAATTAAGGATATAGACCGTTTGATTGGTGATGCAACAGAAAAGGCCAAAATTGAATTCAACATGATGTTGATTGATCACAACTTTTATTTTATTATTATTTTTTTCTTAAAATTACCATAAAATTTGTATAAGATAAAATTGTAATCATATGAGAAATTATATTCAATTTCATGTCTTTTAGGTGAATATAATTTCTCATATAATTATAATTTTATCTTATACAAATTTTATGGTAATTTTAAGAAGAAAAAAAAATAATAATAAAATAAAACCTGTGATCAATCAATATTATGTTGAATTCAATCTTGGCCTTTTCTGTTGCATCACTAATCAAATGGTCTACATCCTTAATTGTACTTTCGTTTGTTACCGAACTCTTGATGGACTACTATCGATCAAACGCTTTTAAAAATCCATTCAAGTCCTCAGTTGGCCCCTTGAATATTACTTCATTTGCTTGATATAACATGGATTAATAAAATACCATTCACACCTAAAATTAACTAAATAAAAATGTTATTAACCTATATTTCACCTTATCTTATTTAACACCACAAAAAATACAGAAACTGTCATTTTTAATCACTATTATGCCCAATTTGGAGAAATTAGGGACAATTCAAGTATATTCTGATAAAAAGTAAAAGCAATGTGGTTTATGTGATAATTTTTAATGTTCTAGAACAATATATCACATTAATATTTCTCACTTTTTTTATGAACATAAAAGGCTAAATGATTCAGTTGGTCACATAAATAATAATCAAGAAAAATACTAATTACCTCTCGAATACAATCAAAATGGTTGATTATGGTGGGTAACGTCTCCAATGCATGCCTGCAAGTACATCGTTATGTCTTCTCTTGATATCAGACGTTCTTTCCTGTTATTTAACATTTTTTTAGAAATTTACATAACATTCAATAAATTTGGAACAAGAACATAATATATTGATTGTTACTGTCCATATCTATAACCAGTAAATCTGTATTGTAAAATTTCATCAGCTAATTAAAGCTTCTCATTCCAGCAAGAAATAAATAGTGAAATACTTACAAAATTGAATAAAAAGTAAAAAAGAAATAAAAAGGAGATTTTTGCTCTCGAATTTCTTTTACCTGGATAGGACGAATGACATCAGCAACGGTAGAGCATTGCTCTTCGAAGCTAGTGACTACCGTATTCAGTTTCTCAGTTGCAATCTGTATTTTCTCTTGTGAATTTTTCAATCGATTCGCTTTCTCAGTTGCAATTTGTATTTTCTCTTTTAATTCTTCTAAGGAATCCATTTTTTTTTTTTTTAATAAAGAGACGAAGAAACAAGAAAGACGTGAAGAAATGAAACCAATAGATGAAGAAAGAAGCAAGTTCAATAAAGAGACGAAGAAACAAGAAAGACGTGAAGAAACAAGCAATAGATGAAGAATGAAACCAATAGAGTTTTCGGTGGGTTTTCAAAGAATGGATCTGCTGAAATTTCAGTATCCCTGAAATTCCTGTTTCTCCAAATCCAGCCGTCCAGCTTTTTACAAACACGAATCTCAAAGCAAATGTTTTTCCTGGGCACGAATCTTATAAAATTTGGATGGCTGGATTCGGAAAAGCAGCAATTTCAGGGTTAATTTCAGCAGATTTGTATCCGGATTTTCGATGGGTTTTCGATTGTCGTTTTCCCTCTAAAAAAATAATTAATACAGAATATTTCAGTTTAGATCTGAACCGTCCGATCAGAATCTGCCCGAAAAAATGGAAGGTCCTTTGTAGACGGAAGTAGTAAGGATGCAGCTATCCATTATTCAACCGTCCGATCTAAATCCAACATTCCAAATAAGACAGCTTTATTCCGTCCATCCGAATACTGTACTTCCCTAATTGGAGAGTATCCGAAGGATATATATTCTTCCACCGCACTAAGTGGGAGTGCGAATTCTCTGAGATATCTCATATTTTGCGTGACCGACGTGTCCGGTGCCTATTCGGGGATAGCGCAGGGGCAGTATATTTTGAGCTTTGAGATTGGTGCAGAATGTATTTGAACGGTTGTGATTTTTCAAGAAGTCGCGCAAAATATAAGATATCTCTCAGAGGATGCGAATTCCTAAGTGGTTCCAGAAAGTAGGCACTTATCGCGAGGGTACTCCGTCGCGAAAAGTACCGTCGCGAAAAGAAAAAGTGACTTTTCGCGACGGAGTACCGTCATAACTGTGCTTTTTCTTTTCGCGACGGTACTTTTCGCGACGGAGTACCCTCGCGATAAGTGCCTACTTTCTTGTTGTGGATATTTATCTTAGCATAAAATTAAATCATTTATCTTAGCGTCTTTTTTTTATATCTGATATGGTTCTATGACCGTGTGCAATGTATCAACCTTTTCATACACGATACGTGCGGACATAGTTGCGGAACTATGCGATATTTGCTTTTTTAACCATGTATAGATCTTCTTTTATGTAGCAGTGAATATTGACAACACTAGTATGTCTCTCCAAAAAAAAAATCTTGAACAATATATATAATTTTAAATAAAAAAAATGAAATTGTAAAATTATCATTTTTGTTTTATTTCCTAAATTATAAGTTTGGCCAACTTTATTCTATTTTTACTTTATTCCTAAAAAAAACGCGTTTTCATGTATTTTCTAATAAAAAAGAACGAAAAAGGCGAAAAAATAATGTTGCCAACGGTTATATTTTTAGAAGAGCCAAATATGTTGCGTTAGCATAATCTTTTTTTAACTTGAGAGCTAATTATATAATTTAAGAGGATTGAAACCAATCGGAGAACTCTAAACAGTAATTAAGCTTGTTCCTTTTAATTTCCAGTTCTTTCTATCTAAAATTCTAAATGGATGAGCAAACATTGATGGCAATTAATGCTTATCCAAACTTTCAAGATTATCATGTATTGTTGATCTCTCCGGCTTTAATTTCATCATCCAAAAAAGCAGTTTCAAAGAAAATTGAGGAGGTCAACATAGATCCGGAAAATAGATGGCCGTTCCTGCCAACTGAGTTGCTCAACTTAATCATGACACGTCTCAGTTCCATGGCAGACTTGTCGAGCTTTCGTGCTGTCTGTCCAACATGGCGCTCTTTAGCCTCTCTTTGCCCAGAAAATTTGGCTTACCAATCGCCCCTACTCTTGCTTGCATCTCCTAAGAAAGACATATTTGGGTTGTACGATTTTACCCGTAAACGTCTCTACAACATGCGTCTCTCCATACGAACTCAACAAGAGCCAGACGAGCCATATAAGATCGACTATTAAAGAGAAAGAGAAAGATGTAATTGGAGAGTAGATGAACTAAATTGTTCTGTATTTCATTATTTCTTTTATTACAGAATACATTGGAGTATATATAGACATCTAAGTACAATGTATCTAGACATCTAAGTACAATAGTGTTACAACTATAATTCCAACAGAATGCTATAACCGAATGATATAACAAACTATCTCTAGCTCTAACAGAATGAGATAACAGAATGTATCTAAGTAGCTGCTGTACTGGAGGATTCCAGTTTACTTCTATTAGCCCCCCCGCAAGCTAATGGGGAAGGAAGAACCGTTAGCTTGGAAGTCAACATGGAGAACCGAGGGGCTGCGAGTGGCTTCGTAAAGATGTCAGCCAGCTGATCCCGAGTAGAAATGAACCGGATATGCAATAAGTTGTTAACCACTCTATCACGTACGAAGTGAAAATCAATTTCGACGTGTTTCGTTCGAGCATGGAACATTGGATTAGAAGCCAAGTACGTAGCACCAATGTTATCACACCACAAGGTAGGGCAAAGAGGTAAAGAAACATGTAATTCGGCAAGAATGTATTGGATCCAAATAAGCTCGGCGCTAGCAACCGCAAGTGAACGATATTCGGACTCGGTGCTTGACCTAGACACCGTGGATTGTTTCTTTGACCCCCATGAGATGATATTGTGGCCGAAATAGATGCAAAATCCGGAGGTAGATTTCCTATCATCGGGAGACCCGGCCCAATCCGAGTCGCTATACGCATTGAGAGAGAGAGAAGAGCATGGTCGGATGGTGATGCCATGAGTAATAGAGCCTTGGAGATAGCGAAGAATTAGCTTTACCGCAGCCCAATGCGTAGTTGTAGGAGAATGCATGTATTGCGAGACCTTGTTAACTGCAAAAGATATGTCGGGTCGAGTTAATGTTGCATATTGGAGAGCACCCACAAGTGATCGATAGAGACGAGGATCATTAAACGGATCTCCATCAAATTGGGAAAGAGAGGTGTTGGATGCCATAGGAGAAGGGGTAGGGTTGGAGTGGTGCATGTTTGCCCGAGTAAGAAGATCACGAATGTACTTGGATTGAGAGAGGTGGAGACCTTGTGTTGTGCGGGTGACTTCAATGCCAAGAAAGAAATGTAAAGGGCCAAGATCCTTGAGTGCAAAAGAAGATTGAAGCGAGTGGATGAGGGAGTGAATAGAAGCAAGAGAACTCCCGGTGACGATGATATCGTCTACATATACTAAAACAATGAGAGTAGCACCATGGGAGAAGGATGTGAAAAGAGAAGGATCATAATGAGAGGAAGTAAAGCCAAGGGAAAGTAAAGAGTTACTCAATGTTTGAAACCAAGCCCGAGGTGATTGCTTGAGGCCATAGATAGCCTTGGATAAACGGCACACGTGATTAGGGCGAGAAGAATCAACAAAACCCGGTGGTTGTTGCATGAAAACGGTTTCCTTGAGTTCACCATGGAGAAATGCATTTTGGACATCCAATTGGCGAATGTCCCATCCATAAGAGATGGCTATCAAGAGCACCAATCGAATGGTTGTAGGTCGAACAACCGGGCTATAGGTTTCGAAAAAATCGACACCTTCCTCTTGATGGTAGCCTTTGGCGACTAATCGGGCTTTGTAGCGTTCAAGCGAACCATCCGCTCGTCTTTTGATTTTAAACACCCATTTACAGCCCACTATATTCTGGTCCGAGGAAGGGGGAACAAGATCCCAAGTGCTATTGGAAAGAAGAGCCTTGTACTCCTTTGTCATAGCCTCGACCCAATGATCGTGATCTTTGGCTTGATGATATGTTTTGGGTTCGGTGTGAAGGTAGGAATCAGCCAAAAGGGCTACATGATCACGGAAAACCCGAGGTTTGCGCGTGTTGTCACGAGTTCGAGTAGTCATGTGGTGACTGGAAGTGCCAAGGTGCAAAAAAGAGGCCGAACCAGCAGGTTGTGTGGTTCTCGGACTCAACAGAGGCTCAGGAAATCCAGTGGCGCGCTTTGGAGAATTTAAACAAGGAGCTGGATCAGCTACAACAGGGGTAGCACCCGCAGGTGGAGTAAGAAAAGTCGCTGGAGAGGCTAAAGAGGGATCGGGTACAGCTGGAGAAGCACCCGAAACAAAAGAAGGGCCAATCGGTGAATGCGCTGGAGAAGGAGGGAGTGCACTGGAAGGATCCGAAATTTGATTTGGGCCAATGAGAGACGCCCCAGAATTTGAATTTGGTGGCGGCTGAGAAGCAGGATGCATTGTGGCGGCTGTAGAGGTAGGCAAAAATGTAACTTGTTGCAGAGGGGCATCAGGTAGTAGCGCCAACCAGCTAGAGAAGCTGGAATCAGATAATTCTGTAGCAGAAACAGAAGATTTAAATGGAAAGGTTAATTCATCAAAAATCACATGTCTCGAAATGTATAACCGATTGGATTCGAGATGAAGACACTTGTAGCCTTTTTGAGAGTGTGCATAGCCAAGAAAGACACACGGGAGGGAGCGAGGTTGAAGCTTAGTGGCATTGTATGGTCGGGTATAAGGGAAGCAAAGGCATCCCAAAACCCGCAAGAAGGTATAATCCGGGTTCTTGTGAAATAAAGAATAGAAAGGAGAAGAGAGATTATTGGATGAAGGTAGTCGATTAATCAAAAAGACTACACTTGAAAAGACATCATCCCAATAGAGAGAAGGGATAGCCGCATGAGCCATAGTAGATAAAGCTAACTCAATTATATGTCGGTGTTTTCGTTCCGACATGCCATTTTGCTCGGGTGTGTGAGGACAAGTTGTTTGATGAGAGATAGAGGGAAAAGACCGTGCAATCGGTTTATACTCCTACCCCCATCCGTACGAAGTGTCTTGATTGAAGCACTTAAAAGGTTCTCAACTTGAGCCTTAAAAAGAGTGAATACATGCAATACCTCATCCTTTGAGTGTAAGAAATAAATCCAAATAAATCGAGAAAAATCATCGATAAAAACCACATAATATCTAAACCCGTTATTGGATAGTAAGGGAGCGGGACCCCAAACATCGGAGTGAATGAGCTCCAAAGGAGAAGAAGTACAAGTAGAAGAGGGTAAAAATGGTAACTTGTGACTCTTGCCCAAACAACAATCATGGCACAAGGTCATTTTATTCGAATTACAAGGTAAAGCATATGATTTTAAAATCTTGAGAGTAGTAGAACTCGAGGGATGACCCAAGCGTGCATGCCAAAGATCCATAGAGACTCTTTCACCAATGTAGGCTTGAGGAGAAGAAGGAAGAAGGGGAATGGTGTAAAGACCATTTAGTAGTCTAGCATGAAGAAGGGAAAGAGAAAGATGTAATTGGAGAGTAGATGAACTAAATTGTTCTGTATTTCATTATTTCTTTTATTACAGAATACATTGGAGTATATATAGACATCTAAGTACAATGTATCTAGACATCTAAGTACAATAGTGTTACAACTATAATTCCAACAGAATGCTATAACCGAATGATATAACAAACTATCTCTAGCTCTAACAGAATGAGATAACAGAATGTATCTAAGTAGCTGCTGTACTGGAGGATTCCAGTTTACTTCTATTAACTATACCACGTGTTTGTCCTATTCACATGGCTTCCTTGTCATTGCTAATATGCCAGGATTCACAGAGATTATGCTTTATAGTATATTTACCGGTGAGCGCATAATGTTACCGGCTGTCAAACAGGCAAAAGGTGATCTTCGATTTATCTTTTCCTCATCTCCTGCCTCTCCTGGTTGCTTGGTTGTGATGTTCAGACGTTTTTCATTCTCCTTCTACTTCTGCTGTATTGGTGACATCGAGTGGAAGTGCCATTGCCTTTACCTTTCCATATTAGACACAATCGATGATATGATCTTTTTTGATGGGAAACTTTATGCACTAACTTTTCGAAGGGAATTTATTTCTATTCGATTTGGCTGTTGTCTTGAGCAGATTCTCGTAGAAAAAGAGGAGGTGCTTGCTAACATGAGTACTGACGAGTATTCGATGCAGTTGCGTCTCGCTCAATCTTGTTCTGAGCTACTGCTGGTTCGGAAATGGCGAACTTATTTTTTTTATCTCAAATACATCGATAAGTTTAGTATTTATCGCTGGGACTTTGGTGCTGGCGCTTGGACACAAGTTTCTAGCCTTGGTGGAAGGGATCTTTTCTTTACTGAAAATTTCATGGCATCAGTTCCTCCCACATGCAGTATACAAGCAAATTGCATCTATAGTTTTCCACCCTGTTACCGTTACTACAATAAAGTGAAAACTATAACCTGGTCAGAGGGTTCCATGGAAGACGGAACCTTTCGGACTGTGTGCCCTGAACCACCTAGCAAAGAGTTGACTTCTGCTATCACATGGATCCCACGCACCAAGCATGTCCTAGTTTCAGTTTTGAAATTTCAATTTTCTTCCTACCAAGGAAATTTATGTCATGCGATGAATTGAATTAGATACATAGAACGTTTATATTAAATCATCAAAGTATTTTTTTATTCCTTCAGTTAGCTGACAAAAAAACATGAATTTAATACTTTATACTTGCTACATAAAGTTTTTATACTTTAAACTTTACACTAGATTAATTTCAACGGTTTAAATTCATTGTTTGAAGCACTGTTGTAAAATGCGGTTCATGCGGCCGCATATGCGTATGCGGTTGGCAACCGCATGAAAAATCAATATGCGGTTCCAATATGCGGTTCCGCATATGCGGCCGCATATTCGACCGCATATTACCGCATACTGCATACCGCATACCGCATACCGCATACCGCATACCGCATACCGCATACCGCATATACCGCATATTGACCGCATATCACCGCATATTGACCGCATATTGACCGCATATCACTGCATATCACCGCATATCACCGCATATCACTGCATACTTGTTTATATATATATCAATTCTCATTTTAAAACCCGCATATATAAGTCCGCATGAAAATCCGCATATGCGGCCGCATACCGTATATGCGGTATGCGGTGGCTTTCCGCATACCGCATAGAAACCGCATTTTACAACACTGGTTTGAAGTGGAAACTTGGTGAGCTTAAATTCATCGATTGGTTTCAATGATTTTGTATATAAGCACATTTATTCAATTTCATACATACAACATAAATATCAAGATAATGTTACACACATTATTCAATTTCATAAAAATATGTAGATATTCTAAAATATACAAACGAAAATTGAAGGAAGGAAACAATGATTGAACCAAATAAAATATAAATTATACTTGAACGTAACCATTATAGTGCGGTCGGTTCGGTTTATTCAGTTTTGAAAAGTCTAAACCGAACCGATCCATTAGAACCGAAACAATTTACAAATTTAACCAAATCAATCCATTTAAACCAAAAAAATTTCATTCGGATGAAAATCAAACAAACCGAACAGTTTGAACACCCCTAGCGGCGGTATTGATAAACAAAGTAACGTTCATCGAGTCCAAAGGTCTTGTGCGGCGTTCTGTGTTAGTGCATGTGATGTTTATTTTATTTCAGTTTGTTATATTTCGATAATACTTAAATCATCAATAATTTCGATAATACTTAAATCTTGTCATTTGAACGTACTACATCAAGGTCGTAAAATATTTTGAAAATAGTTCATTTTGTGATTGTAATAGTAATAATTACAAAAATAGATGATTATTATAATGTCGTCATTTTATATCATCATTATTAGAATAATTCAATTAGCTTTTTGATTTTGTTATTTTGATAAATGACAACCAGACACTATTTTGATGATCGATGATGTAAACATATATATATTGATTGTAGTAGGCAACAATATTAAATTTATATTAATTACAACAACATCATTACTATTTTGTTAGTAATATATTATGTATCTCAATATTAATTATTCTCTCGATTCTTTAAGACACAAATAATATTATTTTTGCCTGTTACAAAAAACAAAACAAAAAACTGTTTTAGTTATTTTATTTCTTCAACCTTTAAGGCTTTAAAATCTGAAGTCATGTAATTAAACATAATCTTCACAGATAATTTATTAATAAAATTAATAAATATAATTGCATGTTTTTTTTGTCAATGTACTGTAAGAAACCGTAACATTGCTAATTTCATCTGGGGAGAGGCCCATCTGAACTGTTCTCTTTTCCATTGGGCTTTATTCGTCTTTGGGCCCCCACTTGATTAATTTCACCCGAGTTAGCTCCAGTTGGGCCTTGGTTATTTTCCGAGCCCGCTTTTCTCTTCTGCTTCTGTTGGGCCCGGTCTGACCCACTCTCCATCATCTCGGTTTGGGATACCTCCATTTCTTTCTCTATTTGAACCGTTGATTTGTCCTTTTCTCCAGTACTGCATGCACAAGTCCGGATCCATTAAAGTAACTCAATTTTTTAGTTTAGATCCAGATCGTCCGATTCGAATCCGGACCAATACGATGAATCCATATCCTCGACGGTACCGTAAAAGATTCCCTTTTACAGTTAGCTATTTACAGTTTGAGATTAACTCTCAGCCGGTTTGAGATTCGGGCTGACTGAGGGGGCATTATTATTGGGCTTTCAGATTCGTGCTAAGTTAAAAAGAACGGTCCAGATCAAGTAATTGCAAAAGATTCCCTTTTACGGTACCGTCGGTGATATGAATTCCCAATACGGTCTGAGGTGGAGCACATGGAGGCCCTCCCGATTCGAATCGGACGGTCAGGATCTAAACTCAAAAATTGAGTTACTTTAGAAGATCCGAACTCCTGTCACGTGGCCTCTTTCTAATTATTTTACTGAAACTGTGAATTCGTATTAATGCTGGGTAGGGCTGCAAACGAACCGAATCGAACCGAACTTACCTCCAGTTTGAGTTTGGTTTGAATTAATTTCGAACTAGGTTTGGTTTGAATTAATTTCGAACGAACTCAATTTCGAATCGAACTCAATTCCGAATCGAATTTTTTACGAACTCAATTTCGAACTTCTTCGAACTTTGTTACGATTTACGAATATCCAGAATTTTCCAAATAGCCAACAAAGTTTTCAAATATCCAAAGTATCAATGTACAATTTAAATATCAATAGAAGTAGAAAACAATCAACAATGTCTTAAAATTATTACAAATCCAAATATTATTCTAAATAAAAAATTAAAGTTCATTACAACTAGGCACTAGCTACTAAAAAACTCTTCTAAAAAATCCTCACAGGTATCCAAAGCTTCAGCCATATATTTCGCTTCATTAAACTAACTACTGAACATCTACAAATTACTTTATAGATGCAGTAGCAAGGTTTTCAACATTCCACACTATTTTTGCATCATTAGCCTGGATTACCCGAAAACTCAGAATCCTACCATGAAAAACAAAATTTCTAGTATCAACATGAACCAGATATCATTATCAGCACATACCTACCTGACAATTCAAAATTTCTAGTTGGACTGGGCTTTTTGTTTCAAGAAATAACTTTCAAAATGAGGGCAGCCTTATATTTTCATCAGCGAACATAAGTTATTAACGGAAATTAGCGATTCACGTTTGAGTTAATTTCGAACTAAATTTGGTTTGCGAACCTATTTCGAACGAACTAGGTCCAGTTTGAGTTTGGTTTGAATTAATTTCGAACTAAGTTTGGTTTGAATTAATTTCGAACGAACTCAATTTCGAATCGAACTTTTTTCGAACTTTTTCGAATCAAACTCGAATCGAATTACGAACTACGAATTTTTTGTGCAGCCCTAATGCTGGGACATCTCGGGGGTTTGACTTGGGGGACAATTAGGTGCTCCTTATGAAATATTGCTTTGTTAATTTTAAAAATCATTTACTTTTGTCTGTGTCTATTGAATTAAAATTACATGAATAAAAACATGAAATTTACTAAATTTCTATTGTGATAATTAAATTCAATTATATATTACAAGAGGAGGGTTCAAATGTATTCATTTTTTGTGCCTCCACTATGTTTTTATTTTTAAAATGTTAATAACTCAATATTTAAATCATAAACGTCAAAATAAAACCGTTAGATGTGATCTATATTATTTTCTCTATGTGCTCATAAAAAATATCACATTTTGGTTTTATTTTTATGTGAATCAATAAGTTAAAAAATCAACATCTAGAAATTATCCACATTAGTACGTTTTTACAAGCTCTTGATGACAACCAAAATAAAGTTGAAATATCATAATCTTTTACACATACATAGATAAAATTATGTAGATCATATCTAACAGTTTTATTTTGACTTTTAAGTTTTAAATTTTGAGTTATTAAAGTTTTTAAAAATGAAGACATGATGGAGGCACACAAAATGAATACATTTGATCCCTCCTCATATTACAATTGTAGAAACGGAGATGCTCTGAGATGAATATTAATTAAAAAAACCGTAGCACGATTTCTTTAGAAATATTTAATAAAAAATATGGTAACCTTCTCCTTTATTTATAAATTAATATTCAAATTACTAAAATACAAAAAGTTGCATTATTTCCATGACTAGCTAACTTGCTAGATTATAATTACGATACGATAATGATGTATTTATTTTTGGTCTTTTTTTACTGTTTTTTTTGTTCTTACAATACAACATTCGTGGCCAGGTAGATAAATTATTATTTATTTATTTTAATGTGATTGTCATGTCTGCATGCATTTATTAATTCTAATTTGCTTGTTCAACACGTTATTACAAGTCATGTTCGTTATTATTTAATTAATACCTGAGACTTGTCGTTAGCTGTCCCTAATCAGTGCTCGATTGCTCTCTCACTTCGTTGAATTTTTTAAAGAAATGTTTTATGAAAATCTCAATGTGAAATGCAAATTTCGATTAAAAATCACCTCATTTAATTTGCGTTGAAACTTTTGAAACACTACTGAGGATCTGAATCACAATTATAACAAGTTTGTCTTTGAATTTTGGAGGTAGTAAATAGTAAGAACTGCAGAGCAGGTTCGATGTCCATCAGACCTTATTTAGATTTGATGAGCTTTAGAACTGTCCGATTCGTTTTAAGATATGTGCACTCCGCTTTAATATTTATGTGTTCTCGCATTAATTTTTTTGCGCGTGAATCTTAGAGCGGATCGGATGGTCTTGGAGTCCATCGGACCTACTCTGTTCTCTATAGTAAGACATTACGTATGTAATTAAGAGGAGGGATCGCTTAATAATATTATTATAATAATTTTGACAATAATTTTCAAATCAATTCAATTGATGTTTGAAATAAAAAAAAAGTATATAGACATATTATCGAACATATGAATATTCCAACAAGAGGAGGGATCTAGTTACCACAATTTTGAGTTACAACAAAGTTATCACAACTATTTTCTACATTTTCAAATTTCAAATCATCGATCCAAACCGTTCAACATGATCTCCACAATAAAATGTGCTTCCAGATCAAATTTTACATTTTTTTGAATTTGTTTACTATTTATTAAGTATTTTACAAAAACTAGTCAAATTCAGACCATTGAATTTTGTACCCATCTTAATAAATAGTAAAAAAATTCAAAAAAACATAAATTTTGATATGGAAGCACATTTTATTGTGGAGATCATGTTGAACGGTTTGGATCGACGATTTAGAATTTGAAAATGTAGAAAATGATTGTGGTAACTTTGTTGTAACTCAAAATTGTGGTAACTAGATCCCTCCAAAAGTGCAAGTCACAATAATGAATGTTAATTAATACATGCAATCAATTTCATTATTTTTAACAAACATAATATATTCATCATGTTGATCATGTCTCCAATACCAGATTGAAATTTAAACTTTATTTTTTAAAATTTGAAGATTATTATAATAAATTCTTGTCAATTAACTCTGTATAGGGACTGATACACTAATAGAAAATGAGTCAATTTACTCTTTTTTATTTTCAAAAATATTGATAGTGATATTTTTTTTTTATTAGAATACAACAAGTATATTTCTTTGACCTCGTATATTAATTTTTAATAATTTTTAGATTAATCCTTATATTTTCTTTTTTGAAATAATAAAAGTCAATAATTTTTTGAAGTACGAGAATCAGTCTTTGATCTAGTGACAAAAACACGCAGGTTCCATGTCTTTGATGTAGTAGGCTAGATCTTCACCTTTCCACCCTGTATGTAAAAAGGGTGCTTTTTGTCGGATTGATATGAATGTCTTGATTCAAATTTAAACGGTAAGGTATTGCAGAGGATTCGGACTCGGGCACCATTATTAGTCATATTCCATGAATGTTGTTCTCGAGTCAAATTTTGAATTTAAAGTTGAAACTCTATTTGGCCGCCAGTGATTTAATTAAAGTGCGACAATTTGTACACCAAACGGACAGATATTCCGGGTCAATTTTTATAAATTTAATAATAGAAAGTTCGATTCTGTGAACTTAGTTTAATGCGGTATTTGAATTTGATATCAAAATGCTCTAACTTGATATCCATATTAAAATATGCTTAGAAATCAAATTATATGTTTTCCTGAATTTTTTTTCCTTTTTGAATAGGTATAAAATCATAGTTTCTAGACTATTGAAAACAACGATTTTATACATATTTAAAAAATATAAAATTTGATCTCCGAACATATTTTAATATGAATATCATATTAAGCGGTTTAGATAAAAAGTTTGAATTTTGAAAAGAGAGATATATAATACAAGACACGATGGGTCATGAAAAAAACGAGACAAAAAAAAAGTTGCAAATACAGCATTTGATTTGTTAAACTCAAAGAAAAAATATTCTGGGGCTAATACAAATTACAATTTTAGGGGCCAATTGGGAAATATATATAGAATGAGAACGGAGTAGGTCCGATGCCCATCGGATCTACTTTTAGGTTCAACGAGCATTATGACTGTCTGATCTAATTTAAGATTTGTGCGCACGAAAATTGAAACAGACACGCACAAAGTTTAAAGCATTCTGCACGAATCTTAAAACAAATCGACGGTGATTAAACTCATCGAACCAGAGATAGGTCCGATGCCCATCGGACCTACTCTCAAGTGATCTAGAATAGAAGGGATGTAACATGTAAGCGGAGGATAGTCCAAAATCAAACTAAGGGAGCGTACTTTGTTGACATGTCTCTCCATATTTCAAAGCTAAGTTGCAAGTTGCAACCCTTTTTGACCAAATTAAATACATTATTAAATCGCTCTCTCATGTGAGCACGTGTCATAATATAAAAACAACAGGCAAAAAATCAAAGGTATACATTTGGAATCTTGTATCAGAATATTTTTGTCTCGTGGTTCAGTGTACCAGTCGATGCTAATAGGTTTATAACCATACGTCTTTAAATATCTTTCTTTTATCCGAAACAATTGAATTATACTTGTAGTTAATGCATGTTCTAATCTCTCTAGCGTAACCGTCGGTTAGAAATCCCCGTAACGGACTGCATCTGTCCCGTTAAAAGCAACTGGAGAAAATAATTCACCACCGGACATATCCAGTTGACCAGTTACCTCATTCTATATATAATCTCTCCCCTCAGGGAAACCGCTCTCTCCATCAGTTCCTCTCTCCAAGTCGAAATTTCAGCTTCTACCTTCCATTATCACAAAATAATTAATCTTTCGCCTCTCTCTGTCTGTTGTTTGTGCATGGCAGTAAGCCTCCTGAATTCATACAATGTTTCCGACTTGTGCATCGGCAAGCCGGCGCTGAGATCGCTGACTCCGACTGCCACCGTTGCCGAGGCTCTCTCCCTTCTCAAACGAGGTGGCGGCGCCGTGGCCTTGTGGGGCCCGCCTGAGACGAACCCTACCATTGTAGGCCGAGTTTGCATGGTCGATGTGCTCTGTTATCTCTGTGCCGAAGAGAACCTCTCTTCTCCTTCCTCTGCTCTGTCCGCACCTGTCTCTGCTCTGCTCTCAGAAGGATCCGCTGGTCTTGTTCGTAGAGTCGAACCCAAAACTAGGTATTCTTTTGTTTTTTCTTTTCCCTTTTAAGTTGAAATCGAGTTTTAATAATAACGCGTTGCCAGCTTAAGTTTGAAAGATTATCATGAGGACCCGCCACACAAAGTGTTCCAGTAAAAGAAGCCACAAAGAATATGGATCTTTCTTTTTCCGTTTTTTTTTTTTTTTTTTGGTGTCACTCGGGATTTCGGAAGGGCGTGGGCCTTTTTTGTCCTTGAAATTATCTTTGAACACGTGGCGAATGTGTCGTTCAGGTGTAGCTTCTCGTGTCCAGGATATCTGTCCCTACTAATTAATTTATTGACAGGTAAATAATTATTCTTTAAGTTGTCTGAGGCTGTTGATCATTTACTAAATGCCATCATGACATTAGCTGTCAAAATACGACTTTGTAATAATAATCTATAGCATTTCAAAATTATTAGGTAACAAAACATTAAAGTTATAATATATAATTTTGTTCAACTATCATGCAGATTAGAGAAATCGGAAGTATTGTCTAGCAGCACTTATAGATTAATATGCAACTTTGTTAAGATAGTTTATAATATCTAAATTTTGATGTAGAACACTCTTTAGCAATTCTATTAACACCATAATGTAAAGCATTATTGAACTAATCAGAAACATTGGAAAGCATTAGTAAAGTAATATATTGCATTGTTAGCTAAATCTCTAATCTATTGAATATGGATATGGATTTTAAAATGTGAATGACTCGTGATGGGCAGACATTTTAAATGCAAATTTAGTCCAGTTGGGGATTTGGGGTTCTCTACCATTTGATTTAATCTTTTGAAAATTTAGTTCCATGTTTGTTTGTTTCATTTTTTACGCCTGTTTTGTTACATATTTTGATGTTTTCTGTTTGTTTATTTTCTTTTTTACTGTACTATATCTGTGAGAGTTTCCTAATTGGGCGCATTAGTTTCTTTCCTCGCTTTAGCAAAAGGTATGGTTATTTAAATTAGTTATCAAAGAGTGAGGCTATGGTAATATGCATATTACGGATCAATCCGTGCTATGGATCTATATCTGTGTTCTTAAAGTTCAAATAGTCGATCCGAACCGTTAAACATGATCTTTGTATCAAACTATACTTTGTTGACCAAATTTTATATTTTTTAGAAAATCACTGCTTTTAGATGGTCCACAAGTTTCAAATCAAGTCATTTTCTACCAATCTAAAAAAAATAGTAAAAAAATTCTAAAAAAATATAAAATTTGGTCTGCAAGTATATTTCCACATGAAGATCATTGTTGAATGCTTCAGATCGACTGTTTGAACTTTAAACTAGAGATACGTGTCCATAATGCGGGTCGTTGTGTAAAACTAATTATTTGATCTTCTGAGTGTCCCGTGTTTTAGTGCAGCTCGGGGCATTAAATGGTTCTGAAGCCAAGACAAAGGGCCATTTAGGTAAAATTGAATAGTTTGCTTCATTTTTACCCGAGCTACCTTTTTCAAAAACAATACAGAAGTTAAAACAATCCTCCAATGTGATCATTTTAATAAAATTAGTCACTAATCCTAACAGCCGCAATCTTACCATGAGAATTTTTGTTGTCACTGGTTGGAACTGATAACATCTAAAAATTCATCATTAGTTCAAAGTAAAAGAAATTCAACAACTTTCCACCAAGCTAATTAAATTGATATGGATTTCATTTCGCTAATCAACCTTCTTATGTACTTCTACAGTGTACTTGATGCTCTAGACAAACTCCTTGAAGGAGCACAGTACTTGGTTGTGCCGATCTGCAAGCGCTCAACCCCTCTTGGCCGCAAGAAGCACAGCTTTACTTTTGACTTCTGCTGGTTGACGCCAGAGGACTTTGTCAGATTCTTCCTGAACAACATTGCTTTTCTCTCGCCGACTCCTACTCTCCCCATCTCCTCTCTTGGTATCATCCGCCCTGCAGAATACACCATCCACCACAGTACCCCTGCTATTTTGGCCGTGCCGCTCTTGCGTGCTGCTGTGGCGGCCCAGTCATCAGTGGCTGTTTTGTCTGATGATGCGCGCCTTGTTGGTGAAATCTCGCCATACACTCTTTCCCTCTCCGACGAGTCTGCTGCTGCTGCTATTGCCGCCCTGCCTGCTGGAGACCTCATTTCCTTCTTAGATTGTCTGACCTCCCATCCTACATCAACTATGCGCGCAATCAAGTCACAGTTGAAATCTCAAAACCTTCTCGGCATGTTGGAATTGCTCGAACCAGATGTATCATCCTCTAATTCATCAATTGTCTCGGCTAGTTCATCCGGTTCAGAGTCCTCCGGGTGTGAGTCATCAGATGAGGAACCCACTATTCGTAGGATCAGGAGGAATGGGAGCTATACAGCAAGGATGGGGAGTAAAAGGGAAGATGCCATTGTGTGCCATGAATGGAGCTCGCTTGTGGCAGTGATGGTGCAGGCATTGGCGCACCGGGTTGGATACATTTGGGTCGTGGATGAGGAGTATGGGCTTGTCGGCATTGTTGAATTTCTGGATATTCTTAATGTTTTTCGGGAACAGTTTAGAGAACAACTGTAGGTGCAATACTAGAGGGGCCTATTTAGTGGTTGTGAACCATGTCTTTTGCCGTTGGAAATTTGTTTGTTTATGCTCAATTTAACAATCTGTTAACTCGGGTTTTCATTTTTGTGAGGGGGTATCTGTTTAAATGTGTCGCGGTTGCGGTTAAATTCAGAATTTTGCGAATGATGTGAGAATTGATGTAATAATTTTGGTAGAGAAGTTTAATTTATTTAATTTTGATTATCGAATTTAAATTTTATGAATAAGAGTTCATTTTTAATTATCTAAAAAATAGTCAAAATATTGGCTCTATTTTATATATTACAAACTACAACAAAATAATATCAGCTTCTCTATAACATTAAAAAAAAAGAAAATATATATGGCCAACGATTATTCTAATTTGTTGTCTCGTTTTGAGGTATTATGATCAGAAGGTTAGCCATTAAATCTGAGACTTATTGCTTGTTGGTCTTTTTAACGGGAATAGTTTCCATTATTTATTAGTATTCTCTTGTAAAAATACTAATTTTACAACTTCGGTCTTAAAAAGAATTCTTTATTTTACATAAGGAAAAAAAAGTTACAGAAAAGACTTTGCATTAGCAAAACAAAACAGAAATTTCTATAGTGTACACTTCAAACAAGGTAATAAGAACAAAACATTACAAGTATGAGTGAGGCCACAACAATTAGCAAAACCTTGCACATAATCACATCAACATATAAAAATAATTACTTAATAAAAATTATAGAAGCTCAGTGGGCATCAATAGTTCAATACAACACAAGTTGCACTAGAGAAGCCACAACAATTTATATAATAATCTACCAAAAGAGGACGAAAAAATGCAAAATTACATCCACGCCCAGTAAGGTTCAAAATTAGCCATAACAACCACAAAATATTACATTTTAGACGATATTAATTACAACTAGTCATGCATGAAAGCTCCCCTAAGTTATCAAGCCTATCCGAACATTAAACAAGATGAAAGACATAATTTAAACAATAATTTCACCAATGATCTTAACATGGGCAAGCAATTTGTTGATTAGCTGATCAACAAATCTATTATCATTTCCAAATCCTACAATTCTAACAGTTTTAAGGAACTCCCGCTGGACTAATGCATCTCTCGGTCCCTCGTCTAAAGTGCCCCGTGCCTTCAGTAGTAAAAAAAAAAACAAGTTATATATATTTCATTGATCATAGATCCTTTTACAAGGGCTTAATTGAGGAGGCTAATATGATTAGCACCGTGTATTACACATGTATTACACGGCCTTTACTATATTGTTAACTTCTTGATCTAAGTTCATTTCATGTAAATCTATTGACTGTAAATACTCGAAGCTTGTCATTTTTATCCAATAAATTAGGAACTTTCTACCATCTCATTAGTTGACTTTATGGTTGTCACCTCTTTCAATTGAGACATTGAAAAATAATTTAGTAGTAGCAACATCGATCGATCAAGAGAGAGAGAGATTACATGCTTGTTTTCTAAGGTGAGCTCCTGTAGTTTAGGTGAGTGATGGAGGAAAAATGGTGCAAGATCAAAGACATAGAAACTCCAACTCACAAGTTCCACACGCTTTAAGTTGTTGAAGACTGGGCAATTTGAGAATTCCTTCTTCTGTACCTATTTTCACAAAGTAAAATTAAAACTATGTTCAAGAGAAAAAACAAAAAGGAAAATCACAAAGCTAATTATAAATGAGAACTTTGGATGCTTATTATAGCCATGGGATGTGTTTACTCCAAGAACTACAAACAAATATCATGGACACTTAAAGATTCTAAATTGTATCCAAATTATAATTGAAAACAAAAATCATTTTGTATCTATGGCACACATCATCAAGAACCAATCAATTTAACATGATGCTTTTTAAATTTTATTGTAGCATGTGAAGTCAGGCAAGTTATTTAATAAATGCAGTCATGCGAGTTAGTTTAATATATATCCTAATAAACAATTGGGGTATGTACCGGGCTTGGGTAGACATTGTAGTGCATATAACAAGAGCAGGGTGTTGGGTTTTCATTAATTCAGAAAGTACCTAAAATAAGGCCAACAAAGAGTATATGCAAAACTTCAAATATATTGCAAACAGAAAGTACCTGTCCCTCGAGGCAACGGAATTCAAGTTGTAAGCTTTCGACATTTGAAAGGTTGTGAATAAGCTTGGGTCCCCTAATAACATATTTTTCCTGATCATACCAACCAAGAAGAAAGATGGAGGCATAAACTAGCGACGGCATATTTAGCAACATAATTTCCCCCATATCCGTGACACTAATATCCAAATACAGGAGATTAGGCGTGGAAATCTGTAATTTCATTCCGTCATTCACACTATAAATTTCCAACTTCTTCAAAGAGTTGGAACATATCTCAATGATGCCGATATAACAACCTTCTAGCTGTAATTTTTCAAGCACAGGACACCCCAACAAAAGCTTCTTGAAAGAGTCATCGCTCATTGTAACCCCACAAAGATTAAGGGTTTTGAGGCAAGGAAGGTTTATTGAGTTGGGTTCTATAGCTACGGAATTCGATGCTCTTTTATAGAGACACAGCTGGAGATATATTAGTGATGCACAACTGAAAATGAGATCAGTGTTTAAATTCAAATTTTCACGCAAACCCAGTTTGACTGAGCACTCCCGAGGCTCCAACTTCATCACATCACCAATATAATTGGTAACAGCTTGACTGTGAGGCCAATAAACCTGAGAATCCAACCAGAGTCGAAATCTGTTAACACAGGTTGTCTCTCGTTTCTCCAACACACTTTTCACAAGTAGTTCGAATTTGTTCACAAATTCTATAGCCATTTCATCATTAATATCTACCAACCCAAACTCTTCAATGTCAAATTTCAGATCCGGCACAGAAGCCCATGTTTTTATCCATCTTTTGCACAAGATGCATGTCTGCACGGCCTCTCTTGTAGTAAGAAAAGATAGGATATGCGTGCGAACATCATGAGGCAAGCTACTCATCCTATCAATGCCAAAATTCTTCTCTCTACCACGTCTATTGATATTCGTCATCTTTCACCTTCACAAAGCAACAGACTTTAATGAGTTGCACAGCGTTAATCACTTCTCAAATTTCAAGAATTAAGATTGACATATCTTAATTAAAAAAAAAGCTACAGATCTCAAGTGTTACAAGTACAACAGTGATCCAGCTTCCCAAGGAAACAACCACAATCATACACATGATTTAAGACAATAACCCATATAAAAAAAAAGAGTATCCGTGATATATTTTTGTTTAAGAAAATATCCCAAGTAAAATAGAATTATTTTTCAGAAAATCTTTTGCATATATACTTAGTTTGATTCTTGTACTTTGAGATGAAATTTTTTATTTGAACTCTCATACTTAAAATATTATACATGTCATTGAATTTATAACTATACGATTTTCTATTAGTATATTAATGACTGCTATTAATATTCTACATCCATCGTTGTTGGTAGTACCTTATTTAGAACTATCTTTTAGAAAAATACTGTTATCATTTTTCAATTTGTAGCCTTTTCTTTTCTTCTATTAGTTGCTTTTCACACCAAGTTCAATAATCCACCCAATTTATAATGTTTAGTTGTAAAACATCAGTTCAGTGTATGAAAATCTTTATTGTGCATATGCATTATGCAACTTAAAAAATTGTATTTCTAAAATTCTAAAATTTTGACCATACCCCAGATCTTAGATAGCATCATGAACAAATCTCCAATTTCATCAAAATTCACATAACAGCTACGAGTATGAAGTATGAACCAGTAAAACCAGCACAGAAAGAAAAAGGGGAAAAAAAAATACCGAGACATTTTAAATAGAGATAATCAGAGCACAACCTCCAGATCCAGTAACGAACCAAGCAAGAAAGCATGCATTCAAGCTTTAGGTCAGCCATTAATGGCTATTTTACCCAAAATCAAACAAAACTTATTAGAGAAAAAAGACTTATACCAGTATGAAGAGGAATCGAGCAAAGGAGGGTCTCGATCTAGCACTTATCCCTCAGCCCTGCCTCGGTCCGGCGACTGCACCATTCACCATTCAATTTAATTTTGCTTTTGCGACAAAGTTTAAGAAAAATGGAGAGAAGCGGAGTGCGATTATAGGGTTTATGCTTTAAGATTCGTTCCACATTAAAACGGATGATGCAGATGTCATTCTAGACTGGAGGGTACCGCACTGGATCTGAATCTGAGTTCGAGCAAGAGGTGAGATTTGAGAGAGGGGGGAGATGGATCGGTCTGGGCCAAACAAATGGGCCTTTGTCAATGGATTAAGAGTTCAAATTTTAAATTTTCGTTTTGATAATTGTTAGGAATTAATTAGATGTTAACAATTATTAAGAGAATCTGGTATTAAATATGGCCATTTAGGTAGTATCTTGATATGAGTTAGAACAATCTTTTATTGAGGAGGAATTACATAAAGTTGTCTTTGAGTATGAGCCTAATGGAGCCTTAGGACTTGATAGATTTACTTTTGGGACCTTATTAAACAAGAGTTGTTGATGATGTGCCATAATTTTGTTAGAAATGAACTTAATCTACATCATATCAACAAATCAGTTATCTATTTGATTCACAAAGAACAAGGGGCTACCCATATCAAGCAATATAGGCCTATCAGCTTTGTGAATTGCAGCTTTAAAATTATCTCTAAAATGTTGACATACAGATTAGAGCCACTGAATCATCCGTGTATCGGTGGCATTGCTTATAATTGGCTGCTTCATTGTCTTTCTGTTAATCAGAAAAATGAGATATGCAGGTAAATTTTGTTCTTTATACAATTGAACAGTACTTGTCAACATGTTCATTTGCATGAAAACTTAGCGAAACACTTTAATTTATATCTTCTTTAATGATTTAGAAACCGAGATTTCTCAAGAAGAAAGAATGCTCACAACTAACAATGAAACACTGGATCTATGGAGCAGACAAACAAATTCAGATTTTCCACTCTTTGATTTCAATCAAAAAGCTAATGCGACAGGTAAATTCTCATTAGACAATAAACTCGGCGAAGGTGGATTTGGACCCGTCTATAAGGTGCTTCCTGTTACCTTCCATCTCCATACTGCTTTCCTTTTTTATCTTTCTTATGTATGCTAATTATTATTTTTTTAAGAGAAAGAAAAGCCATAAGTATAACGTGGCCATTAATTAAAGTAAAGGAGGACAGTAAAAGAACCTAACAAAATATAAAATGCATGAAAATACTATATGATGAGATTAAAAAGAAGAATTAGGTTTCATGGTGATTCAAAGTTCTTTTTCTAGGGGGTGCTACAAGATGGACTTGAGATAGCTGTCAAGAGGCTTTCTTCATATTCAGGTCAAGGCGCGGTCTAGTTGAATTCAAAAATGAAATCCAGCTTATCGTAAAGTTGCAACACATAAACTTAGTCCGGCTGGTCGGGTGGTGCATATCCAAGGAGAGGAGAAAATTTTGATTTATGAGTTCATGCCCAATAAGAGCTTAGACTATTTCATTTTCGGTACGTCTCTAGAAACCTTTTTTTTTTTTGAATAGAAATGGGGGTCTTGCCCACATTTGTATTGATTTAAAAGGTTCGGTTACATGAGAAAAGTAACTACCTAACTAGGTTAATAACAGAAAAGCAAGCTCAGACACTTGAGCTATTACATGAAAAGGTTGAAGCTAACAGTATTTGAAATGCCAGAAAAGTAAGAACTAAATTGGAAAAAGAACAGTTGAAAAATGCCACAGAGGGCTGAAGCTGCAGGTGATGCTGTTACGCTACCTGTAGCCCTTCATCTTCATACACACCAACTGGTCCGCAACCTCCTGTGCCAGCTGATGTATCTCTTTATTTGAGTCCCTGAAAATCCTTGCCCTGCGCTCTCTCCACAGTATAAACTGCGTGACTAGGAGTATCTCTCTTGATCTTATGTTTTGGCCAGCATCTACAATATCATCTGTATGTCTTACCAGTACCCTATTTGGATCCAAAGTGAGTTCGGTTGCAGCAGCAACTGCTTCATATAGCGCTTTAGAGAAAGAACATCTGTCGAACTTGTGTTTGACCGTCTCTGCTTGCCTTTTGCAGAGAACACACCAGTTGGGCATAATCCATCCTCTTTTTATTAAGTTATCCAGTGTTAGTATTCTATTCAATCTCATAAGCCAACCAAAAACCTTCATTCGTGGGGGTACCTTCAATTTCCAAATTTTGGAGTTGTTTGACCCGACTGTGGGCCCCCTGGTCAGCAGTTGGTAAGCACTTCGAACAGTGAAACTTCCCTTGCTGTCCCATCTCCATTGGAGTTCATCTTGTATCGAGTCGGTTAACGTGTGCCTTGACATGATTTGTTGAACCTCTGTCAACTCCTCTTGCACATCAATCGATAAGTTTTGTCTGAGATAGGCACGGAGGGATTGATCCGCCTTTGCTTGTTTGAGGGTAATATCGGTATTTGTGGCGTATGTATAGAGAATAGGGAACCGATGTTTCATTGCACCCTCCCCCCAGTTTTGTTCCCAGAAGCCTATATGAACACCATTTCCAGGTGTAAATATGACCGATGCATTGAAGAATTGAATGAGATTATTATCGTTGAGTGATACCCCTATTGCTGCTGTCCCTGTTGTTGCCGTATACCTATACATTTCCTTCCATATTCTGCCTTCCGGCCTTGCCCAGTACCAATGCCATTTTAATAGCATTGCTTGATTGAATACTGACAGATCTTTAACACCCAGGCCACCATCCTCCTTAGGTTTGCATACTGTCTCCCATGCCACCAAGCTGATCTTTCTTTTTTCTTGGGTTACTCCATGCCATAGAAATTTTCTACGAATCTTGTCGATGTCTCTTAGTACCCATTTTGGCATTTTGAATACCGTAAAAAAATAGGTCGGTAGAGATGATAAGACCGCATTTAGCAACACAGTTCGTCCGGCTATTGTGAGATACTTGGCTGTCCAACATGCAAGTTTTTTATTCATTTGCTCTATTAACGGTATGTAGGCTGATTTAGGTAGTTTCTGATTAGACAGAGGAAGGCCCAAGTAGCTGAACGGGAACGTACCGATTTTGCAGCCTAGTATATCCGCCAATGCTTGCTGCTGTTCGGTTGGTACTTCTGAAATAGTAGTTCTGACTTGTGAAGATTTACCGACAACCCCGAGATATGTTCAAAAGCCAGAACCATTACCTTCAGTGCCTGAAGTTGTTGTGTTTCAGGTTTGACGAACATGAGCGCGTCGTCCGCATAGAACAAACCGGGCTTCATTCCATTGTAAGGCAGTCGTATTGCTCCACTGGTGACTAGTCTATCCATCCATCTCCCAAGGAAATCTATCGCGATTATGAACAGTAATGGCGATAGCGGGTCCCCTTGGCGCACTCCGCGTTTGAGAGTTATTTTTTTACCAAGCAATCCGTTTATGAAGATTTGTGATGAGCCATGCAAAATCGCAGTCTGTACTGTAGCAACAAAATTGACAGGGAACCCCAATTGATTTAAGATCTGTAGCAAGAAGTCCCAACTTAGTGTATCAAATGCTTTTTTGATATCCGCCTTGAACACTGCCATTGGAATTTTTGCTTTGCGAGAGTGGTGCAGAATTTGTTGTGCGTATACAAAACCTTCGGTGATTTGTCTCCCTTTAACAAATCCAGATTGCTTCTCATCCACCAATTCATGAACTCTCTCCTTCATTCTATTTGCCATAACTTTTGAGTAAATTTTCTGTATGCCGTGCAGCAAACTTATTGGTCTGAAATCGTTGGGTGTCAGAGGCGCTTCCTTTTTTGGTATGAGAATGATATGTGATGTGTTAAGTGGTGCTAATGACTCCTGCTGCTGAAACATCGCCGTAAAACATTGATGTGGTCGGGTAGCATTTCTTGTAAAAAGGCCTTATAGAATTCCCCCGTGAAGTCGTCCGGCCCCGGGCTCTTACCGTTCGGCCACTGTTGGACTGCTGCCGTGACCTCGTCCAATGTTATTGACCTTCCAAATTCACTCAAATCATGTCTGATCGGGTAGAGGCTGTTCCAATTTATGTTCGGTGTCGGGGATGAATCTTTACCAATGAGATCGCAAAAAAAGTTGAAGAAGGCTGCTGCCTTGTGTCGTTGGTCAGTGTGTTGTTGGCCGTTGAATTCAATTGTTGAAATTGTATTTTTCCTCTTTGCATTTGAGGCCAAGGCATGAAAGAAGTGAGTATTTCTGTCACCATATGTTTCCCACTTTGCCTTCGCCCTCTGCCGCCATCGCTGTTCCTCAACAGTTGACAGTTCTGTGATTCGCTTTTTCATGATGCATGTAATGAATTTTTCCAGAGGTGTGAGTGGCCGACTCTCACTGGCCCTATCCCGCCATGTAATGTAGTCAGTGCACACCTTGAGTTGTCGCATCATCAATCCATATTCTTGCTTAGTCCAAGCCTTGATTTGTTTTTGCAGATTCCCCAATTTCTCCTGAAATTGCAGCGGTGTTGCTGCTGTCCCCTGTGGGGCCCAATATTCTTTGATAATTTTGATAAATCTAGATGACTTGAGCCAATAGTTTTCAAACCGAAACAGCCTTGATTTGGCGAACCCCTTTTTTGTCGTGTACATAACCGGACAGTGATCTGAAGATGTATTGGGCAGCGCAGTCTGGTGGGCATTTACGTACTTTGCACTCCATTCGTCGGATACCAAGAACCGATCTAGCCGTGCCAAGTGCGACTGTGCTCATTCACTCGACCAAGTGAACCGCCGTCCGTTAAGCGGTAAGTTTATGAGTCCCAAATCCTGAATCAAGCTTGCGAATCTGAAGGTGTGTCGCCATTCGTTTGTGTTATCTATTCGATCTTCCAACAAAATCGTGAGGTTAAAATCGCCACACAGGAGCCACGGGCTATCGTCGGTCGGTTTTGCTTGTCTCAATTCCTCATAAAACTCATTTCTACCTCGGTTTGTTGAGGGTCCGTAGACTCCTGTTACTGTGAACACTGCATTATTGTCTTCTTGGTTCTTAAGCCTCAGTGTCAAGCAATAATTCCCCTTTACTACTTGAAGTTGTTGAAACTTTCTACTCGGCCATGCCATCAGTAGCCCTCCCCTTGTTCCTATTGCATCCAGTGTTACGAACTCGTCCATTCTTTTTCCACAAATTTCATTTTTGCGCTGATTATCAATAGCCATCATCTTAGTTTCCTGCACACAAATAAGGTCTGGCTTGTGTGTCTTAAAAGTCTGTCAGACGGCCAACTTTTTTTTTTGTTCATTTAGACCCCTCACGTTCCATGTTATAAGCTTGAAAGTTGTGCAATTCATTGTAAACTTGAAACATCAAAAACTCCATTTCTAATAAGGATTGACACACCACCTAAATTCCTTACAATTCGAGTTACTCCTCCCTTGCTGCTAACCATGCTACTACTTCCCTCTTCCCAAATTAAATTTCTAATCATTGTAAAAATTAAAACTTCCTAAAACAAGATACTCAGCATTGCTGTCCTGATATGGGGCCTAGTACCTATTGCCCCTGAGCAACCTTCAAACTCCTGGCACTACGCCTGCACTGCTTCTGGCCGAACATCCCCAGGTCCCATGACCACCAGTTTCTTGATGTTTTCCAGGAGTGCGTCTTCTAACTTGATTCCAGCATTGGCTACCACTGCCTCGGCCTGATATCCAGTTAGCGGGTTTAAGTCTTCCTAGTATGAGGCCTGGACCTTGATCTCCACCCGAGGTTTCTTCTTGATCGGCACTTGGCTCCCTCCTTTGGTATTGCCGTCCTTAATTTACTGCGCTCTCTGTAGGATTGTAACATATTTCCCTCCGTGTTTCTTTTGCAATATTGTGCTTTTTCGGACTCCTGACTCCAAGGGCAGTGGTGCTTCAAAAGGCAGTGGTGTTTCAAAGCCCGGTGGGAGATCTGGGTCTTCGGTTGGTGGTATTGCTGAAGTTGGATTTGGGCTTTGAGTTATCTCCTCAATAACGGGCCCCGCAGTTGGTGCTGGCCGGATGGGGGAAGAAATGGTTTTCGGGCCCAGTAGTTGGCGCTGGCCGGGTGACTGCAGTGAGCTAAGTTCTAGGAACGGGCCCAGAAAGCCATTTAATTGTGTTGGGCTCGGGGCTGTTGGTGTTGTTGAGCCCAGTAACGCTGCTGTTGCGTCGAGAATGGTTGCTGTAGCGCACATTCCTCCAGAAAGTTTCGAGCATGTGACTTGCTGTATAGGGCAATTAATGCCTTCTGCGCCTTCAGACTGTTCACATAATGCCAAAGTATTAAAAAGGAGGCAGAGGTTTAGGTCATCGGCCTCAATTGGGAAAAATAGCAGATGTCTTTTGTTGACCCCTTTCTTCACCACCCCAATCATAGTTTTCTCCAGTGGGATGTGGTGGGATGATCTCCAGTGTCATCTCCATTTGCCTGCCCCGTTGGACCCCTCTTCCTCCGGTCTGGCCCTGGTGTGTAAATCCCGAGCTGTTGGAATCGACTGCGCTGCTCCTTGCTTGCTGTGTCGGACGCTGAGGTGCGGTAGAGATTATGCGCCGGCCGTGGCTAGGCCCCCCAAAAGGATCAGCGTCATCATTGATGTTGGTTACGTCTCGCGGAATGTCGGCCGTGCCGTCGTGCATCCAGCCCTCAAGAACAACATGAACGATTGTTGTGTTTGGCTCCTCCGATAGGTCTATGGTTTGCGGGATGTTGATAGGGTGAAAACAGCCAACAAGAATCCTGATCTCCTAGTGATTCCCATTGGTAGAAAAATTCTCCACACGAAGAAGATGTCCAAAACCGGAGACCACAATGTCTAGGTCGTGGATATTCCAGTTATGGAGTGGAAGGCCGTATAGCCTCAGCCGGGCTTTGTGGGTGATCGGATCGTATACAACACCCATGCCCGGAGACCATTCTACGAGTTGCAGCTGAACGTCCGGTCCCAAGGTGAAAGCACAAACTGCCACCGCGTGGTCCCGGAGATTAGCATTCGGAAAGCGAACTATGAAATCACCATAGTTTTGATTTACGCGTGAGACATGGAAATCTCGTGGCTGCAAGTTGAAGTAGTTGGCTAGTTTGACGGTCAGGCGATGGGCCAGGTAGCGAGTTATCTGATGAGGTCCTGCCAACACCATGGCCGACCTTTCCAAGAAGGAATTAACCGTGCGCAAGGGGCCTCTTGGTGGCAGAAAGACTCTCATGGATTCCATCCTGCCCGCATCCAGGTCATCCGGATCCATGAGGTCCATCGTTTCCCAATTGATAGTGTTTGCCATTGAGCTGAATGGATGTGTCTGTATGGATTTGAGTGGCTTGTTCTTGTCTGTTGCATCATGCTGAGTCTGTGGCTCGGGATTTATAGGCCGGTGAGGTGGTCTATTTTTGCTTGCATTGATGGAGGTTGTTTTGCAATGCTTAGAGGCGTGCCCTGTTTTCTTGCAAATGAAACATTTAATTTGTCTGAGGCAATCCTTTTTCTTATGGCCTCGGAGGAAACAGTGAAGGCATCTCCCTTGTTTTAGGAGCCATGTGCGTTGTTGTAGAAGAAAGCTGCCTGCATCCTCCTTCAGACCAGTAGATTTCGGTGTGACTTTTCTTGGGTTGAGCTTTTCCTCTGCCTCTGTCTTGAGTCTGGCAGCATCATTATGGTTTGGCTTCATCCCATTAATACGGCTACTGCATTGGTTGTATTTGTGTCCACCTCTGTTGCAATGAAGGCATTTAATGGGTCTCTTACATTGTTGCTTTTTGTGCCCCTGAAGGAAGCAGTTAAAGCACCTCCCTTGCTGCCAAAGCCATGCGTGGTCCTTGTTGATGTTACTTCCTGACGTGAAGCTCTTATCTTGATGTATAGGTTTGGGTTTCTTTCGTGTGACCAGCGTCCAGCCTTCATCTTTAGGAGAGGTGCTGCCAGTAGCCTGGCTGGGCAGGGTAGGCTCTTTGGGTTGAGTGTAATCTCCATTAATACGGTGGTTGAGGTGTGGGTGGTGAATTGATGGGGCTGTGAGAGTGGGAACGTGGTGGGTGCCATGTGGAGTGGAGTTTGTAGGCAGTGGTGTAGTAGTCGGTGTTGTGGTAACGGGCCGGTGTTTTTTGACTACCTCGGCAAAGGAAGCCTGTCAGATGGAAGCCGCCGTTTCTTCCTGTCGTCTTCCTATCGCTCGCTGAATCGCCCTCCTGTGCTCCTGTCGCGCTTCCCGAGACATGTTTTTCCCGTCGACTAATTTCTATTTAAAAATCTACGTCTCTAGAAACCTATATATTATGAAACGGTTTTTGTAATATTTTATTTATTTTTTCTATATGTTTCTATATACTCCAAGTACTAGTTCTATTTTACAAATTAAACTCATTTCTTTATAGAAAAGTTTTGGTTTTTTTTTTTCTTAGAACTTGCTGAGTCATCTGTAAGTTGTTAGTTAGCAAACTAATTTTTAATCATGTAGTAATCTGAATTGGAAGGCCTCTCAGATCACAAGATTTCTCTTTCTTCCATTCTAAGAACATATTCACCCAATAGTTGCTTTATTATAAAAGTAAACAGTTCAATATTTGACTCCTTATATTTTAAAATTTTAATCAAAAACTAAAAATTCAAGACCAAGGAAATTTTGAGTTTTTGAAATCTATAACAAAGATTAATCCAACTCCTTTGTGCATATATTTGTTGCATCACAGATAAAACAAGAGGAGAACTTCTAAATTGGGAAAGGCGTTTTGAGATAATTGAAGGCATTGCTGAAGGACTCTTATATCTCCACAAACACTCGAGGCTAAGAATTGTTCACAGAGATATGAAAGCAAGCAACATTCTCTTGGACTCTGAAATGAATCCGAAGATATGAGATTTCGGATTGGCTAGGATTTTTAGTGCAAAAGAGCTCCAAGCAAATACCAACAGGGTAGTTGGGACTTAGTGAGTATAGCGCCATATACAAAATAAATGTTTGATAAATTTTATTTTATTGTAAACAAAGAGCACAATTCAAGTCGAAAACAAAATTAATTCAAAATAATGATGGTCTATAACACCGTGTTGTTGTTTCTTCTTTTTTTTTATCAGCGGTTACATGGCTCCAGAGTATGCATCCGAGGGTCTTTTCTCAATCAAATCAGATGTATTTAGTTTCGGTGTGCTGCTTCTCGAGATTAAAAGCGGCAAAAGGAATATGGGTTTTCACCAATACGGAGACTTTCTCAACCTTCTTGGATATGTAATGAAACATATATATAGGAGGTATTGGATGACACTCTTTTTTTATGGCATCGGATGACACCGTGCATTTTTAAAGTTTTCAAAGTCCAAACAGTCGATCCAAACCGTTCAATATGATGGATATATTAAAATGTGCTTGCAGATCAAATTTTATATTTTTTTTGAAGTTTTTTACTATTTATTAAGTATTTTACAAAATCGTTGTTTTCAGACCATTGAATTTTTGTACCCATCTTAATAAATAGTAAAAAAATTCATAAAAAATGTAAAATTTGATCTGCAAGCACATTTTAATATATCCATCATATTGAACGGTTTGGATCGACTGTTTGGACTTTGAAAATGTAGGGTGTCATCCGATGTCACCAAAAAAGGGTGTCATCCGATCCCTCCTCATATATATATATATAGGAGTTGGCTACGGTGCTACATGTAGCATAGAGAGCCTCTGTGCAACGGCTCAATATTTGAGTTTTCAAAATCCTAATGGTCGATCCAAACCGTTCAACATGATCTCCATATGAATATGTACTTGCAAACCAAATTTTATATTTTTTAGAACTTTTTTACTATTTTTTTAGATAGGTAGAAAATCACTTGATCTGAATGGTACAGAATTTGCAGATCAAGTGATTTTCTACCTATCTAAAAAAATAGTAAAAAAATTCTAAAAAATGAAAAATTTGGTTTGCAAGTACATATTCATATGGAGATCATGTTGAACTGTTCGGATCAACCGTTATAATTTTGAAAACTCAAATATTTAGCCGTAGCACGGAGGCCCTCTATGCTATGCATAGCATATTAGCAATTTCCTATATATATATATATATATATATATAGAGTATGGCTAAATTGCTGCCGGCAGCATTCTGGCCAGGTGCTGCCGGGGGCAATTCGGTCATTTCCGGTGTTCAAACAACAAATTTTTTTATACAGATATGTTCTAAATATTAAAATCTACTTGGAGACCAAATTTTACATTTTTTGGAATTTTTTAGCTATTTATTAGGCCACTTTGAAATTGGCTGATCCGGGTGAACAGTGCACCAAAATTCTGGATCATGTGATCTGGAATTTTCAAAGTGGCTTAATAAATAGTAAAAAAATTCCAAAAAATGTAAAATTTGGTCTCCAAGTAGATTTTAATATTTAGAACACGTTGAACGGTTCGGATTTGTTGTTTGAACATCGGAAATGACCGAAATGGCCCCGGCAGCACCTCGCCGAAGTGCTGCCGGCAGCAACTTAGCCATACTCTATATATATATATATATATATATATATATATATATATATATATATATATATATATATACACACACACAAACTCTTAATTAATTATACAATCATATGTTAAAAGGTAATTCCGTGTCTAAACTCAATTTAATGTTGGTACTATATATATGGTACCAAATAGCTGTCGGTATTGATATATTCTTCTAGGCTTTACGATTAAAAATTATCCAGTCCGGATATTAAGATAGACTAGATCCATAACATCAATTATTTAATAGATTAAAATTTGTATAAAAATCACTTTTTATGGAGATTAAAAGATTGAATGCTAGCTCCACAGTCTATTGCACGCAAAGTGAGATACTTTGATAGTGTTTAAGTTTAGGAATAAATAAAGACAGGCTCTTGGATTTTTGTATGTTCCCCACATGAGGATAGGAAAGTAATTATTCTTCCGACATTTTTATTAATATCCAGAGTTTAATACAAATTATTATTTATACCAGAATCAGACCCAATATCGAAAAATGTCCAAACCGACCAGAAAATGGCCGGCTTACTCCTCCCCTAAGCCGGCCATTTTCTGACCGGCTTAGTCTTTTTTTTTTTTATAAGAGACATTATGAAGAGAAAAAATAATGAAATCTAACACTGAAAAATTTGAATTTTTTTGTTTAAATTATTTGTTAGATTACTTCTTTTGATATATAATTAGTATATTTATACTAAAATACGCTAAATTACTTGAAATTATGTTGAATTACACTATATTAAGTTAAATTACACTACATTACATTACATTACGCTAAAATACGGTAAATTACGCTAAATTACATATGAATATGGACGATATCTTCACTGAAAAGGCGAAAAACGACGACGAAACTTCAAACGGTCATAAAACGGCGCTTGAGTGTCCGATTTCAGCAAATGACCACTTTTCGGAAAGCTTGCGAAAATACGCATGCGTCCGTGCTTGCAATGCTGGATTCCAAAATTCAGAATCGTCAAAAAACAAAGGGAAGAGCCTCAAAACTTGAGTTGAAGTTTCCGATTAAGATTTTCATTTCTATTATTCAATCCAAGTAGCTCAGTAAATTAGTTACATAATGAACTTGTAGAATACCAGTTTTTACTATTTTCAGAATTTTTTTACTATTTTTTATGATTCATGAAAGATGGCACAGAATCGGTCTATTTTAGCGTAATTTACCGTATTTCAGCATAATTAGCGAAGTTATTGTAATTTAGCGTAATTTAACGTAATTTAGTGTAATTCAACATAATTTCAAGTAATCTAGTGTATTTTAGTATAAATATGCTAATTATAAATCAAAAGAAGTAATCTAACAAATAATTTAAACAAAAAAATTCAAATTTTCAGTGTTAGATTTCATTATTTTTTCTCTTCATAATGTCTCTTATAAAAATAAAAAAAAAAAAAAAAAAAAAAAACGACTAAGCCGGCCAGAAAATGGCCGGCTTAGGGGGGAGTAAGCCGGCCATTTTCTGGCCGGCTTGGGCATTTTTCGATATTGAATCCGATTCTGAGTATAAATAATAATTTGTATTAAACTTTGGATATTAATAAAAATGTCGGATTATTCTTTGATAGTGAGATACTTTGATAGAGTTTTAGTTTAGGTAACAGCTGGAAAGTAATTATTCTCTTGTCCTCGTAAACTTTTGGTAGGAAATTTCATATTCATTGCCTGGCCTTGTGTCTATTTTGTTTTTTTATCACTACTACAAAAATGCTAATTATACATGCCACATCGTACATGGCTCCCAGCAATTTCCAATTAAAAAGTGTGTAAAGGATGAAGACGAGCGTGCAAGAATGAGCTCTAACAACCGTACACGATGAATTAAGACAGAAGCGGTGTACGATAAGTCCAAATAAAGACCTTCAAATATACTTTTCTTTTATACACAACCGTATATGATTAAAAATAATTGTACACGGTTATCGTTAACTGAACCGTGTATATAAGTCATAAGTGGTTAACTTTTAGCCAAAGAGAAACATCAATTGTAAAGTGAGATACTTTGGATAGTGTCTAAGTTTAGGAAAAAATAAAGACCGATTCTTGGATTTTTGTGTGTTCCTCTCATCACATGAGGATATAGGACAGCTTGAAAACAATTATTCTCTCGTTCCTGTAACCTTTTTTGCGTTGGAGATTTTGGTAGTATGTCTGATTGTCTTCGCTTAGACTGGCCTCCAAATGTACTTTTATTTTATTTTCAGCAGTTTCTTATTCTATAGTTCTAAAAAAAAATGTTAAACTTAATTAATAAAAAAATGTATTATGCAAAGAAATATCATACATATTCTTGTGATTCATCCAAATAAATAAATATCTATGACATGCACGCATATACATTACGCGCGTACTGTTGAAACAGTGATTTTTTTTTTTAAATCAAGGGGCTGTGGTTAGTGTATGAAAAAGACCAGACGGTCCAGAACCAGACTGGACCACCCGCGGATCCAAACCGAACTAATACGGACCGAGGCTAGGAACGGGCCTAACACGGTTTTTGATCGGTTTTTTCCACTAGATACGGACAAACCCGGCCTGTTCTTTACCCGTGGACCGTGGCAACCTGGACCGGACCGTTGCAATCCGGACCAAACCTTATTATTTCATATTATTTGAAACCTTAAAACCAAATTACTTTAAAAAAAAACCGAATTACTTAAAAAAATGAATTATTTTGATATTTAAAACCGAATTATTTTCAAACAATAGATTTAAAAAAAATTGGAATGATATAATTCGTTTTTTTTAAATCTATTGTTTTAAAATAATTCAGTTTTAAAGATCAAAATAATTTGTTTTTTAAAATAATTCCGTTATTTATTTTTTTAAAGTAATTCGATTTTTTTTTGTTTTTTAAAGAATTGATAAAAAAAAATAATTGGACCGGACCATCCCGAATCCGTCGGACCGGACCAACTCGTGTGAGTCTGGATCATAGTCCTTGGCACGGATTTGAGCCATCGCCTACAAATTTGACCCATCTAACCTGGACCGTGCGGACCCGTGGACCGGAGGATTTGGACTTGACCGGCCCGTTTACATAACACTAGTTGTGGACTTGTAGTTAAGCCACCCATTTATTAATAATATCTACAACTTTTTGGATGTTTTAGCCGTTAGCAGCAAACTTTGTACTTTTTTTTTTTTGAGAAAAAATGTGAGTCCAGCCCACATTTAATTTCATTAATAGTTAATAGGCTACAAGAGTTTTGTATGCATTGGAAAGTAAATGAAAGTGCTCAAACAGCTGAGCATAGTACGGTAATCAGAGAATTGAAAAGGAAATACGATCGCTCAAATAGTTGAGCATTAATCAAAAGCATTAAGCAAAAAATTAAAAAACCAGAAGACCTACTAAAACAAAGTCAGCAGGTGAATGTGCCCGGGAATATGACTCCCTTTTGTGGCAGCTCTAGTTTTGACAAAGTCCTCCCTGTGACTGGATTCCGTACTGGTACTCGGCACTTATCTCGGTACCAGGCGTTGATTGTGCCAGGTTCCATTGTCCTGCATCCCGTTGTTCGCTTGTGTCCCCAGTACCAGTATTTGCGCCAGCATGGGGGGGCCGGTATGCTGTTGTACCAGTATGGGCCTCCGAACCCAAATCGGTACATTGGGGATGATTGGAAACCCGTACCAGTAACCTCCCCTAAGGTGACGGTTCAGGTCCGCCACTCCCCGTAGGCTTTCTCCCTGTTTCAGTAACTTCCCTGGAGCGTCCCTCTCTACCCCGGGTTTTGTCTCCCATAGCCGTAGAAGTCCAATTGGTCGATTGTTTCGTGCAGGAGGTCGTCGGTAGTCTTTTCCTTGTCCGTAAAACTGCGTGCGCAGCGCTCCCTCCAAATAACAAACTACATAATTAACAGTGCCGATTTCTGCACTTTCTCCATGGGGCCGGTCACTGCCCTGTTGAATACCTCTATTGTCGGGCGTGCCGGCCAATGTCGGGACGGTTTAGCGGTCCTTAGTTTGGCGTACAGTGTCCGCATGTATTAACAAACTTTGTACTTTTAACACTGGAACAAGTAAAACTAGCTGGTTTTAGTACCTTTTACTATTTTTGAATCTTGAACCTCGGTTAACTTGCCTTTTCCTAGAACATATGTGCCCAATTCCTATATATGATCACTGGTGTGCACCAGCACCATACTAAAATTATGGCTTATCAATTTAGACGATGCATTGTTTCCTTTAGGCGACATTAGTCCAACAAAGAAATATATTAAGTAAAATTAGAGAAAATGAAGACCAATTAGGCCCAATTATGGCAAAATAGGGTAGGTTAAACAATGTTTATGTGAGCAATTAACTGCAAAATTCTCTGTCTTTGTTATCGGTTCATATGCTAATTAAAGTTGTTCTTGTACTGACAGTTTAATTAAGTTGCCAATCAGTTGGATAATCATTTCAGAATCTGATCAATTTCACTTCAAGTTCAGGTCAGTAGTCAACTTGTCATGTCCCCATTAAATTTCTTTTTCTTTTTTTCACAGAAAGGTAATAATCTTACTATTAAAATGGTTCATACTAGGCTTTAATGTACTTTTAACCTTTAACCATTAAGTAATCTCATTTAATCACTAAATTCAAATTTGTAAAATATGTGGATTGAATTTTTGAGTTAATTTTATTGAATTTCTGATATGTTATGTGAATCATTTGTATAGCATGTTAGTTCAACTTTCCAAAATGGGATATTTACAATCTCTTAATTTTTGTAAAGTTCTTTTGCTGTAACATAGTTTTTTATTACCTTATCTATAAAGTTTCCTTGTTATGAACTTCATATTTTTTTGGCACAAAAAAAAAACACTTTGTTGCTTGCATATATATATTTTTTTTTTTTTTCATTTTTTGGTATTATTGTGGTTTTCATTGAAGAATCATTGTTAATGTTTCTTGGGAGTGTTTATTTTGAAATTATGCAAGGACAAGCAAACAGAAACTGAATTGTCATATTTGAAAATGTGGGATTAGTAATTAGTGTTTGACAATTGCTGCTATGGATTAAATCAATATGATCAGATCGTTGTTTAATAATCTGTTTAAATTCAATAATATAAAAACCTCCAACTGCCACACATGTTCAATTAAAATGGTTCCTTGCATACTATAAAGAAGTATAAATAACAAGCGAGATATTCAAAATTTTATGAACTGGGCAAAAGATAACGTTCCTTTTTAGACAGATTTACCCCTGAAAAAAAGTTGTGAATTGTGTAAACGGTTCAAGAGCTATATGAAAATATAATCATAACATTTTGTTACACAGATTTAATGGCTTTGCACGTCCAGCTTTTCTTTATTCAAAGATTTTCAAAATATAATAATACTTTCTATAAAAGATTCTTACGGTCAAGTAAATTTTAGATGTAATTATATAATTTTCTTAATACTCCAAAAATTAATATAATAAAAAAATACACAAATAAATAAGAAAAGAAAATAGAATCAGATTATAAAAACTTTAAAGATTTAACATAAATAAAAAAATCTTAAAAATACAAACATATGATTGTCCCGCTTCAATTAAACCGTGGTTGAATTTCGGGTATCTTTCAGATTAATTGGCGTTAAAAACATTTTGTGAAAAAAAAAAAATGGGAGTCGTGCAAATATAAATGTCTCCGGCCCAAAATACAAATCTTGAATGTCGACGGCCCAAAACTCATTTTTCCTTCGTAATACTTCCGATGCTGATCTATTGAAAATTTGATGATGTAACATAAAATAAAAAGAGTGAGGCCATGGTGCTATGCATAGCACGGATGGCTAGTGTACTACGGCTCAATATGGTACTTTTTAAAATTCTAACGGTCAATCCGAACCGTTCAATGTGATAACCATATGAATATGTACTTGCAAACTAAATTTTATATTTCTTCGAATTTTTTTACTATATTTTTAGATAGGTAGAATTTTGATGGTCCAGAATTTTCAGAAAACACTGATTTTTCTACCTATCTAAAAAAATAGTAAAAAATTCAAAAAAATATAAAATTTAGTTTGCAAGTACATATTCATATGGATATTACATTGAACGGTTCGGATCGACCGTTAGGATTTTAGAAAGTACCATATTGAGCCGTAGTACACTAGCCATTGGTGCTATGCATAGCACCATAGCCTCACTCAAATAAAAATATATTAAAAAATACAAAAATATTATTGTCCCGCTTCAATTGAAAAACCATGGTCAAAATTCGGGCATCTTTTATTGGAAGAAACATCACTCAAAGCGACTCATTTCAGATTAATTTTGAGAAGGAAAATTGGGAGTCTGTGCAAATATAAATGTCTACGGCCCAAAATATAAATCTTGAACGGATCAAAACTGGAAAAAGAGTAATTATATATACTTCAGAAAGCAGTTGTAGAGTTGGAAAAATAGCACGGAACGCGTGTCGATTACGTGCTGTGATTTACGTGTTCTGTGTTGTGAGCATTTACGTGTCGTGATTATTTTTTTTAATTTAGCATGACACATCACGCGAAAGATCTAGTCACAGTATAATACGTATGTGGTCACGCGAGTTATGTGTAATTAGAACTGTTAGATTTTTTAATTAAATAGTGAATTTTAAATAAAATAATTTAAATTATGAAAAAAATAGTTTAACATAATTGGCGACACGGGATGATATATTTGAGCACGACATAACTCACGTGGCATTACTATTTATATGTCGTGACCATCTTTCAACATTTTAATCACGGCACGATACATGAAAAATTAATTTGATCGGCACAATACAAAATTAAAGCTACGACGTATTAATCACAGCACGCTATGAAACATTTTTTCCAACTCGTTGAAAGGGGAAAGCCTTTATTTACAAGTTGATGTTTGGAGACCAATGCAATTTTATCTTCGGTTAAGATACAATCTAATCATTTAATGGGGAGCCATGGATGTGCTGACATCACACAAACTGCATCTAGAAAAAAAAAATGTCAAAACTAGCTACTAATAATCATTCTGTTACTATCAGAGTATCTCTCTCCTAACAGAGCCTATCGCCAACGATGACTAATGAGGCTGATTAGGACGATAACAATAAAAAAAAAACAAAAAGGGATTACGACTGATGCTGCACGAGGGAGGGACGTGTATGCGACAAGCCGACAAGGCTTTCATGATCTTATCTCATATCTGATATTTCCAATCAATCCAAAACAAATTTATTGTTTACCGTGCATAGCTGCAACGGCTGTGGGCCCCTCCTCCCACCATCAGCTTTTGGAGGTCCCCACCCATGCGTTGGAGTTAGCTCAGGTAGTGGTACTCTCTGCAATAACTGAAATTTTAGTTTAAGATCTGGACCGTCCGATTGAGATCCCCACTAATATTAAAGGACATAAATTCTGATCGTACGGTTTATGAATTAACACAAACGGTACGTTAATGCAGAGGAAAAAGTTTCGTTGTTTCAAGTATCGTCGCTCGCACGTGATTACAACGTGCTGGTTTCTCATTCATCCACTCATATAGTTTCCTACGTATCGTCTAAGTGACAATAACTAAATGGGACCGCCTAGCTCTCCCCCGTGATCAATCCCCCATTTGATCCCCCGAGTTTGGATAAGGCTTAAAATAGAGGGGGACCACAACTGCCTCCGCTAAAAACAAAAGAAAACGCGTTAAAAACATAGAAAACGCGTTATTAACGGGCGGGGGACCACATAACCGAAAACGAAAACGCGTTATTAGCTGGGGGGACCGCATAACAGTCATCCATTTTATAAATTGGCGGTAAAGTATTCATCTATGACGCAACAAGTATTCATCCAGCTATGCGCAGGTATTCACGTTTGCAATATAAGCATATTGGGATTCATTACAACATTACGCGTTTTCTTTTGAAACGGACAGGGGGAGGGACCACATGCAAGTAGCGAAACCGGAAATACATAAACAAGTAATAACACGATTATAATGCAAAAGGTGAATACTTACCACGAGAAGGATGAATATAACATATCAAACTATATCACATCAACAATATTAACATCAATTCATATCTGTTACAAAAACTGTTTCATATCACATCAGTGAGTAACCTAAATTGCAAATTTAAACTCATTCCTCTCATCAGTAAGTATCCTACATGCAAGCAGAACACGCTCAGCACTGATCATTTCCTACAAAAATTAAACACAAAAAAATGTCAGTTAGTAAATGAAATTTTAATAAAATAAATTAAAAGTATACATTCCAATTGCAACAAGTATTCATCCAGTAAGTGTGAAGTATATATCCCAGTAATAAGAGAAATTACAAAAACGAAAAAGAGTATACATCCCAAGTGTAACAAGTATTCATCCATTAAATCTAAAGTATACATTCCAACAATACCCAAGTTATACATTCCAGTAATACCCAGTACTATTTATAAAGTAAAAATCCAAGTGAAACAAAGCATTCATCCATGAACTGTAAAGTATATATCCAGTAATACTCAGTATTTATCCCATGGGTAACAAGTATTCATCCATTAATCCTAAAGTATACATCCCAACAATACCCATGTTATCCATCCCAGTAATACCCACAGTATTCATCCATTAATCCTAAAGTATACATCCCAACAATACCCATGTTATACATCCCAGTAATACCCAGTAATATTTACCAATTAAAAACAAGTAATATTAAACTATTATAGTATACATTCCAAGTGAAATAAGTATTCATCCATTATCTGTAAAGTATATATCCAGTAATACTCAATAAAACCCAGTAAAACAAGAGAATCAAGTATTTATCCAGTAATATTCAAATTACAGAAAGCTAACAAATTTATATAATATTAACCTGAGTGAAATCGAGCGGGACCTTGCGCGTCAAACAGTCAATACACCGCAGTACAAATATTGCACAATCCTGCGAAGATTGCTGAGGAGTTTCCATCCAGGATAGCTGTACGTCCATCCACGACTCTTTTCCTATATTTTGTATAAAAACAAGAAAATTTATAAAGGTTTTCATACCTAATACAAGCTTACTGAAAAAAAAAAAATAACACATAAACACCTTAAAAACATGAATATAAAGTAAGATACAAGTGCTTACCAAGCCTCCAGGAGAGAAAGTACTTCACCCAGTGCAAATAGTTGATGTGTGGCTCAAGATAGTATTGGTTCGATGAAGGGTTAAGGGAGTTGTACATCTGGATCTTTTGATTCTTCAAATCAAAAGCAGCTAATATCCAATGCTTTCGACCAACTAATGGTACGAACAACCATCTGCACTTCTCGAATTGGGGTGAAAATAATTCCCTCTGTCGACGGTACACAATATCCAATTGATTGAATGGTGCCATTTCCTACAATATTACAATAAATAAAATCAACAAACCAATATTTAATTATTTCAAAAATTTATAAAAATATACTTTTTATATTTTTAAAAACTCACAATACAATCATTCGTCAAGTAGAACCACTCTTCATCAACTGGAGTCTCCAGTTGCATTATGAAGAGTGCTATATCAACAGCCTGCACAAATATTAATTCATGTCAAGATTAGTACTTATCCAAGAATCCAGTTAATACACAAAGAATTCATCTATTGATACCAAAGTATTCATCTATTGATGGAAAAGTATTCATTCATGAATACCAAAGTATTCACCTATAAACACCAATAATTGAATACTTTGGTATCAATACTTTGGTATTCATTCATTGATTAATACACAAGTATTCATCAAAGTATTCATCCATGGAGACTAAAGTATTTATGCAGTTAATACACATTTGATACACAAGTATTGATCTATTGATACCAAGTATTCATTCATGAAAACAAAAGTATTCTTCAATATAATTGACAGCCAGCACAAAGTAAAATTTTTCATACCTCAGAGCCAACTTGGTTATTGGAAAACAGAAGGTCTCGGAATTGATCAATTGTCATAAATAATCCAGACTGGGTGTTTTTAAAGGGATAGTCCTCATCACCAATTTCAAACTGAAAGTATTTCTTCACCCATGAATCCAACACATTACTCACTTCAACGCTAACCAAATCCCGATTGTCATAAGACCATTTCTTGTTTGGCAGCGGGACTTTCCCGGTACAACTCTCAAATGTGGGATCCACGAAAATACTGTCAGAAAAAAAATCCCAATCTGGATAATTTAATTTAAAAGGAACGTCATCAAATTCATTATATTCTTCTCCGTACTTGGCAAGGATACACGGAATCCAATCACCGGGTGGTACAGCAACTTTCGCAACATCATGGACAAAAGGTTCTCCGAGAAAAGATGGTTTCGGTTCATTAGCCCCTCTTTTAGGCATGGTTCTACGGATTGGAACCCTCTTCTTCCTTCTACCAGCTATTTTCTTCTTAGGTTTCGGTTTCTGTTGCTCTGGCTCTTGGGAGCTAATTTCAACCACGTTGGTTTCAGTTTCAGGGAGTGGTTTTCGGCCTCTTTTCTTGCATTGTCCCCTTTCATAAACAAACTTAGCTCCCAAGACCTTAGGTCTGGATTTTAAATCGCTTTTGTCGACGTCCAATTTCTCTTTCTCTTTCTCTTTATCATCAGTTGGAATTTGGACTTCCGGTGACAAACCGAGGCTAAACGAGGGACCATCCATATCACCAAGATTACATACTGCTTCTTTCTCTTCAGCTACTTCAACTTTCATTCCTACAATTTCTACAAATATGCATACTGTTACATTCAAAATATAAAACTGGATAACAAAGTATGAACTGCAAAAAAATATGACAAAACTAAAATATTAATACCTTCTTTCTCTATTCCTTGTTTCTCATCAGCTTCTTGCCCTCCTTCTGATTTTTCTTTTTCTTTATGGTGAGCAATAACATCTTGTATAATTTTATCAATCTTTGGATCTTGGGATTCATCTTCCTGTGTAGTAAACCCATGAGTATCTTCTTCAGAAAGTACGTTCTCCTCCACAGCTTGAGGTTGTTTTGTTTCATTCTTTGATTTCTTCACAGGTGCATCTCGACCAACCGATGGTGTTGGTGTCACAGTTTCGCCAAATAAAACTTTCTTCTTCAGAGGACTGGCAGGAGTCTCCTTGATTTCAGCAGCCTGGCATAACAGCTTCAAAGAGCTCCTAGTGTTAACAACACTCTTCTTTTGCCCAGCTACAAAAAAAAAAAAAAAAAAAAGGTATAAATCCCAGTTGTAACAAGTATTCACCCAGTAACTGTAAAGTATACATCTTAGCAATATAGAATTCCAAAAAGGAAAAAGAAGTAACAAATATTTAGCAATTATAGTATACATACAAAGTCAAACAAGTATTCACCATTCATATCAAAGTATTCATCCAGTAATACTAAAGTATTTAACACAAAAGAAATAGATGAAAATACTAAAAGTTTAATAGATGAATACTCACAAGGTACATTATCTTGTACATTGGCAGACTTGCTTAACAGCTTCAAAGAGCTCCTAGTGTTAACACCAACCTTCTTTTGTCCAGCTACAAAAAACAAAAGTATACATTCAAGTTGTAACAAGTATTCATCCAAGAACAATCAAGTATTCACCATAAAAATTAATAGATGCAAAAAATCTTACCATCAGGAGAAAATTTAGCATCTCCAGAAACAGCACCTTCAGAAGGTACTTTACCTTCCAGCTTAGCATCAACGGCTATGGAAATACCAATTATTAAAAAGATAATTCACAAAATTTTTAAAACAAAACGATTCAGTTTTCTTAAATTTGAATGTAAATATTCAAATGAACAAAAATTTATAAATCTTACACTTTGGTTTCTTCTTCTGCTCATGACCAGAAGTTCCCTTCTCTGTTCCCTCAATAGCTTTGGCAGCTGTCCCACGAAAATAACAAAAGAAAAAAAAAATTAAAGTCAATTATTGGTACAAAGTCAGGTGCTAATCACTAAAAATATCAAGTTTCATATGTATGTATTCATACAGAGAAGTTAAATACAAAATAAAATACTTTAAATTAAATTATATAAAACATACGTGATCGAAATAATCGCTTCGATATGTAATACTGTCTTTCCGAATGAGAAGCCTGCGCCAAAAGCTTCTGTTCAGACGCTGGTGACAAAAGCAGAATACCACTAGAATCTTGTATATATTTAAGATCCTCAAACCGATGCTTGGCTGCCCTTTGAACCAGCTCACTGGAGACATTGAAGTTGAAAAGGCAGTAAACAGGTGCCATTTCGGTTATCAACTTCAGAAGATGACTGTGTTTGGGTTTTCGCAATTGCACGTTGTTTGACAGCACAGAGAACTGGTCACTTGCAACAAAACCCTTCTCCTTATTGAGTAACTCAGCAGGTTCCCATTTCAGCTCAGAGGTATCAATATCACCCACCAGGACATTGTCAAGCACTTTGTTCAATGAGGATCTCCTCCAGCAGACATTCAATTTGTGATCCAGAAATCTTGGAATGTGGCCAGTGAATTTCCTATTGTTCGGAATCTTCACGTGCTCAAAAAACCAGCCCTAAAAAAAATAAAGAAACAAAAAAACAATCTTACTAAGTATTGATGCAAAATATAAGAAATATTCATCCAAAACAATAAAATTATTCACCCCAATTGTAATAAGTGTTTATCCCAAATGTTGACAGTATTCATTTATCCGACTTAAAATATAAGAACTATTCATCCAAAATGCAGAAGTATTCACTCCCAGGGTAAGAAGTATTTATCCCAAATGTACAAAGTATTCATCCCAATTGTAAGAAGTATTTATCACTTGAAAGTATTTAAAATTTTTTTATTAAAACTTACAATCAATGCAAGTGCACAACCAGGGAGTGTTCCTGACTCTTTCTTCCCTGTCTTCCCCTTTGTACCCTCCTCTTCTTCTTCTGCCATACTTGTGCTTCGGTTGTCCCTTTGCAACCGACACCAAGCGGCATTATTTGGAATGTTCTCCATAAGAACACGGTGCACTGCCTCTGCCCAATTGTAATCTTTCAAACTGTCGATCTCAGAAGCATAGTGGAACATATGCTGTGGAACTTTTCCGCAAGATTGCGGGAATAGTACCATTGTGAACAGGTACATTACCAGCAGACCCACTACATCATCTGCCGAGGCATTCTTCTTAAGGGATTCTTTGATTGCCGTCTCAAGCATGGCTACAGATATCCTTCCGTTTCGCTTCAAATGTCGCTGCCTGAGGGGAGGATCACTAACCCTCCCCTTCTTCATCTGCACCACCTCTCCACCAACGCCAAGGCCCATCACCAACCCGACTTCTTGAGGAGTAAATTCCAGTTTTTTCCCCTTAAAAACAAATGCACCTTCCTTGTCTTCCCAATGCAAGAGAATGCTATGCAAAACAGGGTTGTTTGCATGCGTTTTGTGTGGAAATGCAAACAAATGAAGGAAGGGAGTATTGGCTAGACGGGCTTTGTGAACAGGCTTCAAATTGGGCAACACATTGCTGTGGAAGAATAGCATAGCTGCATCAATATTACATCTGTTCTTTATGCATGAATCAGATGTCCTTGGTTTTCCAATACGTTGACCTACAAGGAAAAAATTACGTAGAGTTGTAAAATATTGATTTGAATTAAGTAGGGTATTCACTAATGGATGTAAAGTATGCATCCAGTAACTGTAAAGTAACATTAAGCTATTAGAGTATTCATCCCAAGCGACATAAGTATTCATCCATCAACTATAGAGTATTGATCCATTAAGTGTAAAGTATTCATCTGAATTGCGTAGGATATTCACTACTGGACAACAAGTACAGATCTATTACAAAATACAAATGTATAAGTACACATTTATGAAATTACCTTTCTTGCGACCTGGTTGGGCTCCCCTACGCCGTTTTGCTGATGGGACATCTTTCACCTCTTCTTCTGAAGATGATTCTTCTTCTTTATATTGTTCTGAAAAATTATATTCATCCATCAAATGTAAAGTATTCATCCCTTAATTGTAAAGTGTTCATCTGAATTGAGTAGGATATTCACTACTGGACAACAAGTACAGATCTATTACAAAATACAAATGTATAAGTACACATTTATGAAATTACCTTTCTTGTGACCTGGTTGGGCTCCCCTACGCCGTTTTGCTGGTGGGACATCTTTCACCTCTTCTTCTGAAGATGATTCTTCTTCTTCTTTATATTCTTCTGAAGAATTATCTACACATTTTGAAGAATTATTTGAAAAATTATATTGCTGTATAAGTTGATCACAACAATAATCTACTAAAGAAGATCTAAAATTAATAAAGAAAAAATAATTTTCAGCTCATTTGTTAAGTTTCAAGACTAAATTCTAAATATTAACAAAACAACTTATTATTTACTAACATAGATAGTATTCATCCAACTTAGCTATTTGTATTCACCTCCAGACAACAACCAAACTTTGGAACAGCAGACATATAATTTATAGAAGTAAATTCATGAAAATACCTTCCTTGTGACCTCGTCGGGCTCTCGTATGCAGTTGTACTACTGGTGCACCTTCTTCTTGAGAACTTTCTTCGATATCTTCCGAACTTTCATGCAGCTCTGCTGATTTGATTGGAGATTGAGGTTTCTTTGGAGATTGAAGTTGTTCTGTTAAAAAATACAAGCAAAATAATATGTTATTAAAAAAGTTAGTAACATATATAGTATTAATTTCTTTCATGTATGTATTCACTCATCAAACAAGCAATATTCATCAAACCTTCAGAGATCTTCTCAAGATCTTCATCCAACTGTGTTGCTTGGATTGAAGATTGACTTGGCGATTCATGTTGTTCTGTTAAAAAATAAAAGCAATAATAAAAGTTAGTAACATATAGAGTACTTATTTTGTTAACATGTATGTATTCACTCATCAATCAACAAATATTCATCACACCTTTAGAGATATTCACAGAATCATCATCCAACTGTGCTGGTGGGATTAGAGATCCACTTGGCGATTCATGTTGTTCTGTTAAAAAATAAAAAAAATAATAATATGTTATTCAAAAAGTTACTGACATATAGAGTATTAGTTTCTTAACATGTATGTATTCACTCATCAAAACAAAAAATAATCATCAAACCTTCAGAGATCTTCTCAAGATAATCATCCACCTGTGCTGGTTGGACTGGAGATTGAGTTGACAATTCATGTTGTTCTGTTAAAAAATAAAAGCAATAATAATATGTTATTCAAAAATTTAGTAACATATAAAGTATTAATTTCTTAACATGTTGGTATTCACTCATCAATAAAAGAATATTCATCACACCTTGAGAGATCTTCACAGAATCATCAACCACCTGTGCTGGTTGGACTGGAGATTGAGTTGACAATTCATGTTGTTCTGTTAAAAAATAAAAGCAATAATAATATGTTATTCAAAAATTTAGTAACATATAAAGTATTAATTTATTAACATGTTGGTATTCACTCATCAATGAAAGAATATTCATCACACCTTGAGAGATCTTCACAGAATCATCATCCAACTGTGCTGGTGGGATTGGAGATTGAGCTTTCTTTGGCGATTCATCTTGTCCTGCTAAACAATAAACAGTTAGTAACATATATTGTTAAAAATAAAAACAATAAACAGTTAGATACATCAAAAGTGATATTTAGCTATTAATATCAAACTATATAACATCAAAAGTATACATTCCAGCTACAACAAAGTATTCATCCAGTAAATAAACTATATGCATCCATTACTATCATTGGATCCAAGCATAATCAAAATTCATCTCTAATATAACATCTAATATAACAGTGTGTTCATCTAACAAAGAAGTATTCATCTCTAATAAGTACTGAATAGTGCATTTAAACTATTCATCTAACAAAGAAGTGTTCAGATAACAGTGTGTTCATCTAACAAAGAAGTGTTCATCTAACAGATGAGCAACAGTGTGCTCATCTGTATGTATTCACTCATCAAACAAAACTATTCATCTCTAGCAACAGTGTGCTCATCTGTGATCTAACATTAAACTAAACTACTAAATAACAGAAATAGTGTGTTCAAACTAAACTAAACTAAACTAAACTAAATAACAGTAAAATTAAACTAAACTAAACTAAATAACAGCAACATAACAAAGAACAGAGGTAGTGTTCATCTGCCATTTCATACCGATTACCAGTAACAAAAATCGTCACAACAACATAGCAAGATAAATGAAGCAAACCGGTACCAGTACGCATTACTTAATTAAAATACTGAATACTTCGGTTAAGTTGGATGAATACCTCGAGAATCAGCGATTGTTACATTTCCTTCTTCATTTCCACTGATTTGCGGTGCAGATGCCTCAGGCAGCACCGATTCTTCACTTTGAGGCAGAACAACTTCTTCACTTTGAGGCAGCACCGCTTCTTCGCTTTGAGGCAGCACCGCCTGTTCATTTCCACCGATTTGCTCCATTTCCACAGATAAAGAATGTCGCCGGAGGGGAGAAAGATTCGCTATCAGATGAACTCTCTCTCTCAATCACCGAGTGTGCGATCACTGATCGTGAAGTGGATGAACTCTCTCTCTCAATCGCCGAGTGTGCGATTGCGAATCCGTAAGGTCGGTGAACTCACTCTCTTTCTTTTTCAAAATCGATGCTAAAACCCTATCGTCGGCGGAATGTTCGATTGCGAGAGTACGATGGACTGAAGTGTGCGATTTCGTCAAGAGGAGTGAATATTTTGTCACGTAGTGAATTTTAATTTTTCATTTTAATTTTCATTTACAAGATCAGTGAAATATATCATATGGAACGGGTTCATCAAAATGAAAAGACGTTAATGGAAAGAGGCTATGAAACGAAGTGGCGCAACTCTTATATATATATTTCAAATCCATGTGGTGGGACCATTTAATTTGAACACCATCTCCATTTCACTGGAGGGATGCTTGATTTTATAATAATTTCATATTTTATTGTGTTTATTATATTCACTCAATATCAATAATATATTGACTCAATATTCATATAATATTCACTATGCATGTCGCCGCATAAAGTATATAAGGTGGGACCATATAAGGTGGGACCATTTCAACGACCCAACATCTCCATTTCACTGAAGGGATGCTTGATATTAAATTAAATTAACACTGTTATGTATTTTATTGTACTAGATGAAAAAGTAATTTTATTGTGTAATATTAAATAATTTTTCATAATGTGAAATATTTTCATTGAACCTATCATGGATTAACACTAATTTTATTCTGTAAAAATGTGTAAACTTTTTATTCATATAATAACAATGACATAATCCGGGCTATGTGAACAGTTTAATGTTCCAAGTCAATACTTGTTTGTCCTTGGATGAATACTTCGATGAACACTGTTCACTTCAACATTTATTTGTGCACCAAAAATTCTTTAAATGTAATAAAAGTATATATTCATCTCTTCACATAAAACAACAAGTAAAAAAAAAACAACAAAAATTTCGAATTATATTGAGCACGAATTGCTAATTGTAATACATCTGAACCGTACAATATAATATCTCACAAAGAAACAAGCAACCTTTCAATGTAATAGTATTGTATTCATCTATGTAATTTCAAGTATTTACTATCAACACTGAAGTATTCATCAATGAAATACTAATGTTTCTATGCAAAAATAAAAATTAAAAAATGATAATCTGTACAAAGTTATGTTTCTATATTTATAAACAAAAAGAATTAGTTCTCCTTTTTCTTCATATTCTTTTGCTTGTCCAACAACTTCTTTATGGCAACATCCATTTTGCTCTTGTAAGCAATTTTTTTTGGTCGTCCCCTCCGATTTGATTTTTTAGGTGGTAGTAGAGGTTTAGAAGGTGGACAATTAACTAATGAAGTCCCATCAATTTGTTCTGCAACTGTCGTAGATTTCTGAAAACCATCAAGCAATGTCTCACCTGCAAAGAAGTATTCATCCATTAAAATGAAAGTATTCATCCCACAATGCAATATAAAGATTCACAATCACTGGTATTAGTACATGAATTATTATTGTAAAATTGTATTCATCCTTTCATCACAAGTATTTACACTATCAGAATGATGTACTAATCTGTGTAGAAATTAATATAAATGTATACCTCCTGCCGCCGAAACATCTTGTTGCTTTCCTTTTCCTGTGGTAGACTTTTTTTTCTTTCTTACTATAGGTGTCATTCCAGAAACTCCAGAAGTATCAATAACATTCACATTCGGTTGGCCACCAACTAAACCTGATTTCACAAAACTCGAAAGTATCAATACGTATTCACCACTAATGCAATAAGTATTGACTTCCAATGTCAGATATTCACTACTAAACCTGAAGTGAAAGAAATAAGATATTGAAACAGAAAGAAAATGACTATTATTGACAAACCTGCTATGTTTTTTCTCAACTCATGTAAACCATTCAACACCATAGTATGATACTCATCATTCACACTTCCAATGTTCAGCAGATCTTGAATTATTGGATTTGTTGACATGGTCAACTCATACAGCCTACAAACACACAAAGGAAAACAGATACAACTTAGAGTGAAGTATTCAACCTTATAATTGTAAGTATTCAACCATAGCATAAATAAATAAACAAATTAGAGACTTTTACCTGTTTCGTTCAGGTAAAGTTGGATGAGATGAATCAATTATGGTCAAATTCTGTCGATCGATATCTTTTCTCCACCGATCGACAATATACTTTTCATCAATAGAAAAGACCTTTTCATGCTTTAGGACCTGAATTGAGTGTGAACACAAAACACCCATTACCTCAAAAAGTCTACAAATACAAAACACCTCCTTTAAGGCCCTCTTATACACAACCTGAAAATTTTTCCCCCAACAATCTGCAACAACATAAAGTGCCTCTCCATCTTGTTCTGCAATTAAATTGCACGATAAATTCATACACAATGTGAACTGCTCTTGACATTTGAGAAAAATTTCATTTGTATAACTTTGTTGAAATTGATATTCCATGGGCAATTCAGAATTACACTTATGAGCTCGATACTTCGAATCATGGTCAGCCTTATGCTCTCTCTCCCAAATGTTTCTTAGAGATTCATCAAAACATTCGACAAAACCTTTAAGGCTTTCTCTCCTTGTGAGGTAGCTATCCAAGAAAGAATTCATACTTTCTACACGCTGTGTAGTATTCATTCCAGCCCAGAATTGGGAATTTAGATAGACTGGCACCCACTTCTCTCTCAATTGAAATATATCTCTAAACCAAGCATCATCTTGCTTCCCAATTTTATCCATCAACTGCACCCATCTTTCCTCAAAATCTTCCTTGCACTGGGAATAATACACAACCTCCTTCACCTGAGCTGATAAGGCACTTTTCTTATCCTTTCTTCCCAATTTACTGGGTAGCTTGTGTAATATATGCCAAGAGCAGTACCTATGAGTGGTTTCTGATCCAAACACATGCTTAATCCCTAATTCAATGCTTCCACATTGATCTGTGAGTATGCCACCAGGTTTCACTCCATTCATACATTCCAAAAATCTAGACATAAAATATTTGTTAGTACAAAATAATTGTCCTAAGAAAATATTACATAAAGTATTTATCCCTTAGTACATAGTATTGACTTGTACGGCTCAAAGTATTCATCCACTAACAATGGAAGACCTCAAAAAATAACCTTACTGTGTATTCCAAACTTCATACAATTCCTACAGTATAATGTACTCACCAGTACCACATAAAGTATTCATCCACTAACAAATGCAAAAACTCAAAAAAAGGCAACCTCAATGTGTATTCAAAACTTCATACAATTCATACAGTATAATATATTCACCAGTACCACATAAAGTATTCCTTCATTATAATGTATTTACATGTATGGCATAGAGTATTCATCCACTAACAATTAAAGAACTAACAGAAAACCTTGCTATGTACTCAAAACTTCATACAGTACATTGAGTATAATATATTGACATATACCATATAAAGTATTCATCCAACCAGGTCTTAAGTATTCATTCATACTTATCCAAGTAAATTAGTATTCAAACATTCAAAACAACAATCAAATAGTACCTGGAAAGACACCATATGTAATCTCTTTCAGTTTCCCTTCCTAGCAAAGCACAAGCTAAAATGACGGAATGACCATGGTGATTAACACCAACCCACAATACAAGTGGCATATCGTACCTGACAAATTTTAAACAAAAATAGCAAGTATTCATCACAACCATACAAAATACTACATTACAGTCAAATAATATAATAATTAGCAGATGATTACTTATTTGTGAGGTAATTAACATACGAAATGTAAGAAGTATTAATCCCAAATACAGAAAGTATTCATTACTAATGTAGAAAGTATTTATCACAAATATTGACAGTATTCATTCACGATCCAAGTATTCATCCACAGAAATTCACTTTTAATGTAAGAAGTATTCACCCAAATAAAAAGAAATATTCATCCCACAGTATTTAACACATTTATCAGGTTGTCAGATTAATATGAAAATTTCAAATTGCAGTAATAAAATAGCAGATGATTACTTACTTATTTGTGAGGTAAGTTGCATCCATAACAATAACATCGTGGAAATATTTGTATGCTGCACGACTTCGACCATCAGCCCAGAACACACTCCACAATCGACCTTCGTTTGTGTAATCGTGAGCATAAAAAAAATCTCGATCAATCTTCGATTTGTTTCGAAAGAACTCAAATATCAATGAGGCATCATCACCTTCAAAAGCCCTTAACTTCATCCGCTTGTACTTCTCAATATGATTTCTTGCATCTTTTTTAGTAAAAGGGCACCTTATATAACCTCCAGCACTTTTGATTACTAACTTAATATTAACTGCAACACCCAAACCTTGATCATCATTAAAATCCAGCATATTCTGATATTTCATAGGGATGTATCGGAATCCAGATATCAGAAATGAAGAATTGGGTTGCAAAATGTGGTTGTGACACCCAACATATTCTACTACTACCCATCCACCAGTCAAACTAGAAGGTTTCAATTTTAAACAAGCACGACAACCCGTGCCTACAAAACCCCTCTTCCTTTTTGGGATACGACCTTCGTTTGACACCACTCTTTTTGGATATTTGGTGCACATAAACACATAATGAGTGCTTATGTTACCAATCTTGTGATTTGACCTTTTGCATATGCTAAATCCACATTGAAATCCATACAATTGATAGTATGAATGTGCATCGTCTATGGAATCAAACTCATCCCCAACTGCTGGTTCTCTCACACGATGATCATCATCATCATCATCATCATCATCAGCATCATCACCATCACCAGCAGCATCAGCTTCTACTTCAGTATTTCCTGGTTGATCTTCCCCACTTTCAATGTCAACAGCCTCCTTATTGAGGTCAAAATCAAATATACTCTCCTTGCTGCCTACACTATCAACCACTCTCTCATTTTCACGATGAACCTCTTCAAAATGTTGATAAAGGTTCACCTCATCAACTTCTAAGTTACTATTCTCCATCCACATCTCATCTCCGCAGATTTCATTGAGATCAAAACTCATCCTGAAAAAACAACTACTTAGTGTAAATACAAGTATTCACCCCAAATGTAAGAAGTATTTATCCAAAATGCAGATAGTATTCATCCAAAAAATTGAATGTATTCATCATACGACCCAATTATTCATCCTATAAAAACCATGTAAGAAGTATTCATCCCAAATACCAAAAGTATTTATCCCAAATGTGGACAGTATTGATTTACGACCCAAGAATTCATGCAACAGTATTTAACATCAATTCACAAATAATGTAAGCAATATTGATCTCCAATACAAGAAGTATTCATCCAATATGTAGAAAGTATTCATTAACAACTAATGTAAGAAGTATTCATCCAACATGTAGAAGTATTCACACCAAAATGTAAGAAGTATTAATCCCAAATGCATAAAGTATTCATTCCAAATGTAGAAAGTATTTATCACAAATATTGACAGTATTCATTCACGATCCAAGTATTAACATCAATTCACATTTAATGTAAGAAGTATTCACCCAAATAAAAGTAATATTCATCGCACAGTATTTAACACATTTATAAGATTGTCAGATTCATATGAAATTTTCAAATTGCAGTAATAAAATAGCGATTTCAGATGTCACCAACAGAAATCACAACATGAAGATCAGAGATCAAAAATAAAATCAGATCGCATCAACATTTCATTACCTGATCAGAGAATAGCCGGAGCAAGGAAGTTCGTCGGAGCGTCGGAGCAAGGAAGATCGTCGGAGAGTCCCAGCGGGTGAGATCGTAGGAGCGTCCGATCGGGGAAGATCGTCGGAGCGTCGGAGCGTCGGAGCGTCCAATTAGGGTCCGCCTAGCTCTCCCCCGTGAAAGCGGCGCGCGTCGGAGAATCCCAGCTGCGATCGCTTGAGAAAAGAGAGAGAAAAGCGGCGCGCGTCGGAGAATCACAGCTGCGATCGCTTGAGAAAAGAGAGAGAAAGCGGCGCGCGGGGAGAGAAAGGAAACAAAATTCAAAAAAGGAAAGGTAATTAAACGGGTAAGTGGGTTAACCGGTAAACAGTTAACTATAATTAACTGATTCATTAACGGCCACGGGGGATGAAACGGGGGATGGGAAGCCGGGGGATATTAGAATTACCCTAACTAAATTTAGAAATAATTAATGAATTATTCATTATAAGTACCATACAGAATAAATTACAAATAAACTAATTTTAGTGATATTATTCAAATTATAGATAATTATTCTTAAAACTTATGATCGAGGGACTATTTTTGGATTTTTATTTTTCAAAGAAAGAAATCTTTCAATAATTCATAATTTTTGGTTTTCTTTTTAAAGGTTTAAATTTTTTATCTATATTATATTCGAATTTACATATTTTAGATCTGACCGGATTATTCTCAATTCTCAGACATTTCACTTTAAAACTTATACTCATCTTACAAAGGAAACTTAACAAATTATATGATATGATTTAAAGTCAAATTTTCAGTAGAAAGGTTGATTAAAACGAATGAAACACAACACAAAAAAAGAAAGATGATAGTTATTTTTGTAAAGCATCATCTTATAAAGGAACCTTAACAAAAATATTAAGCAACCAAATCAATATTTTCGTGAAACTTAAATGCTAAAATGCCATCTTATCTAAATATTAATTAATTAATTAATGAATTAATTATTGACTTTGACTACTCTCAAAATAAAATAATTCATTAATTAATAGACTTTGTCTTGGCAATGAAATAAATTAACACACCCACAACATATCAGAACAATAGAATTATATATCATGTCTTTATAATTTTAAATCAACTGTGAATTATTGTGCTTTCGAAAGACATAACAAAAAATTCTAAAGATAATTTTTATCAATCAAATTTATATTAAAATATTTTTCAAAATTATCATAAATCATTTTTTATATAATTAATGATTGAAAACTCATTCGAACTTGTAAGTTAATCAAGCGTTAACAATAATCTCAATTTTAAATTTAATTTTGCAATTATGATATATACTATGTTTATATTTATAACTGAAACGTTATGGAAATCATGCAAGTTTTACCATCCAATTAATGATTTGAAATGCAACAATTTATATTTTTTACCATTTGATGAAATATTAATGACACAAATATTATCAGGATTGAACTGTTAATTTATTTTCAAACATCATAACCTATGTTACTCCGATACTCCATCTACAATCCCATACCAGTATCGGGTGCGTATCGGATACGTGTCCGATACGCCAGCTGGCGTATTGGCATATCGGCTTACGTGACGTATCCTTAACCTCACGATACGGTCGTCGATACGCGTTGATACGTATGGATCGAACCCAGGAAACGCCTGCGCCTGTGAACCTCTGACGCACCCGTGAACCATGAACCGCGAACGCATCCATAAGCCGCGCATACACCTGCGTAAATATGTTTTTCTTTTCTGCCTTCTATGTGAATCGAACATGGAAACTCCATTTAAGCATTAAAACCTTTAACCACTACACTAGAGGATCATATGTAAAAGAAGAACTATGATATTTAGTTTATACTTAGGTTAAGCTTTTAATTTTTTGTTCAAATTTAATTTAAGTTATGACTATGTAAATACAATATATATATAAAATAATAAAAAATAATATATATAATAGGCGTATCATGTTCTAAATTTTTAAAAATTAACGTATCACTGTATCCGTATCGTATCTGATACGATATCCGTACCCGTGTCCATGCAACATAGATCCTAACAAAGAAAAGAAACATTTTACATAGCTGTTGTGTATTCTTCTTTAACCAAATAACCAATATACTTGAACAAATATTATGGCTGTATGAACATTTTAAAGTTTTAAAAACAAAACGAAACGAAACAAGCTATTAACAAATAACAATACACCAGTAAGCTATGACGTGTCAGTTATGTACACGCGATTTACTGGCAGCAAAACCAGTGGGCTAAATACTACGTGGATCATCGTCAAAAGAGATAAGATCATCGCTTACCAGCTCGATCGGCGACCTTTTATAACACTACTAACTCGAGTTAAATTCACGAGTAAAGTATTGGCCTCGTGGGGCCCATATGGGTGGGACATCCTTATCCACCTCTATTCTATGTAAACTATTCCACTCGTCTGGATTATTTCTTCGGTCTAGAATCATGTGGAATAGGTCTCGATAATATTTTAAAGTGTACATTTTACTGCCATAATTACTCGTCGGTAATTATATCTATTAGTATTTTCTTAATAGATCTGAGCTGATGTTCAAATTATGGAATATATTTACGTAAAAAAAATATATTGTACATGATTCAGCAAAATGTAATTAAAGTATTGTAGGGGATGGGGTGGTCTCTTTGTTTGCCCTTAGGGGTGTCAATGGGTACGATATGGGTCGGGTGGAGACATTTTCATACCCATAACCATTAAAATTGATTTTACTCATACCCTACCCATACCCATTAAAAATTAACTTTATCCTACCCTACCCCTACCCTACTCTTACCCTTACCCGTTAATATTATCGGGTAACGAAACAGTAGCGGATGAATAACGGATATTACTAATATAATAATTAGTTTAGTATATTTTACAAATTAAATATAAAAAACTCATTCATTTCACACATATATAATTACATTTCTAATAAAAAATAAAAATGAATGTGCAATCAATTTCAACTAAATTGTTTTTTATAAAGGAAGAAAATTCAAAAACACGAATGCATATTTATGTGGGTTGGAAATTGAATTTAACATATATTTAGATTTTATAATTACCCTATAGGGTAACGGGTACGAAATAGTCATTACCCATATTCTTACCCATTTGGTTAACGAAAAAAATTATTATCCATACCCATATCTAATAAACTAACGAAAAAAAAAACCTTACCCATACCCGCCTTATCGAATACGATACGGGTCGGGTAAACAGCTAAAAAGGTACCATTGACACCCCTACTTGCCCTTGTCGACTTGTCGTTATCTTTAATCCCTTAATTAAGTATTACTCTGCCAGAACTCTATAAATAACAGCATTCGTTCTCATCAAAACCCATTCCATCTCGTTTCATTTCCTTCTTTTCTCTAACAATCGCTACAAAGATTCAAAAACGATCCATTGATTGACAATTTACAAGAAAAACAAAGAGCAAGCAGTTCAAAAATGTTGGGTATATTCCACAAGCAATTGGCGCACCCGCCGCAGGAGTTGAACAGTCCGGAGGCGGTTAACATACCGACCGGAAAGCAGGGACCCATCGTCAGACGCCAGCCGAAGAACCCCGATGAAATCTTACGCGACTTCCACTCTGCGTACCCCGACGACTCGTTTGCTGCCACTTTTGGTTGTGGAGCTGCTCTCGCATGTGTCGGGCCCCAGGGCCGCCACCTCTGCAAGCACGAAAGGTACGCGCCTAACAAATAGTATACAAGCACGAAGAAATACAGAATTCCAAGATTTTATAATAACAAAATCCAGTAATTAAAAGTAAAAACTTATTGAATCTTCCGGTGAATAAATAAGTTATACAAAATCAGCAGGTATTCTAATTATTGGTGGAATACCGATGAAATATTATGGGAACTAAAGGTAAAAAAAAAAGAACTAAAGTCTCGATTTCTACAAATGCAGATTGTTTTGTGGGTTCGAGAACATATACTGTATGTTTATCGGCCGACTGGATAATCTAAGCGGCTTGATCAGACAGTATGGCCTAAGTGGTAAAGCCACCGATGAAGCCATGTTGGTTATCGAGGCGTACCGCACTCTACGAGACCGTGGACCCTACCCGGCAGACCAGGTTGTCAAGGACCTGTCTGGTTCCTTCGCATTTGTCGTGTTCGACTCGAGCCCTAACGATCCTTCTGTCTTCGCTGCATTGGTACCTTAATTTCCTGTCAAAATACACTTTTATGTAATTCTAAATGACATATGGGTAGAACTAGGGTGTTCTTAAGTTCACCAAGCTCCTTGGTGAACTCAAGTCTAAAACCCATCGGATCGGCTTCAAACGACGAATCAGAACCGTTGAAACCCGCCTACCTTACCTTACGAGTGATGCGTATACATGTAAAAATTTTATACTTTCAAATTAATTTAGGATAAAGTCAAGCAGTCAAAATTAGAAGGTTAATAAATTAATTTTAATGCATTCATTTTTTTGACGTTTTTGACCACTTGACTCTATGCAAAATTAATTTTCAAATTTAAAATTTTTGCATGTAGACGTATCACTCGTAAGATGGACGGGTTTCAACGGTTCAGATTCGTCGTTTGAAGCCGATCCGATGGGTTTTAGACTTGAGTTCACCAAGGGCTTGGTGAACTTAAAGAACACCCTAGTTCTACCCATGACATATTGATGTACTCTTTTGCACAATTTAATGTAGTGATTTTTGTATTTTGTGTTGAACAGAGCGCCGATGGTGAGATACCCTTATTTTGGGGTATTGGTGGAGACGGGTCGGTGGTGATCTGTGATGATAGAGATATTGCTAAGGCCGGATGTGGCAAGTCGTATGCCCCTTTCCCACCTGGTACGTGTAGTATTCTATTCATTCAGTACCACTTTGCGGATTGTTTATAATTTCTTTTATTTATTACCTGATTTGTATGCTGAGAAAAATAGAGTTTACTTTTATGGATCTAAATTTAGAATTATCCAATATATATCCTGAAAGGCCCAAAATGAATTATCTTAGCTGTGATAAATAAGGCCCAGTCCAGTTATGCAAACTGCAGCTTAAACGATTTGAACATATTTTCAAAAGAGAGTTTCATGTTTCATCATCCTTTGTTTTAATTTGCAAATTTCAGGTTGTATGTTTCATAGTGAGGGAGGTTTGAAGAGCTTTGAGCATCCAATGAACAGGTTGAAGCCGATGCCACGAGTCGATAGTGAAGGTATGATGTGCGGGGCCAACTTCAAGGTCGATACCTTCACTAAGATTAACTCGATGCCCCGAGTCGGCAGCGCCACCAACTGGGCCTCCTCTTGGAACCTCTAATCTTTTCCCCCTTTTTTTTTTTTTTTTATCTCTCTGTTTTTAGTTGAGTTGTGTGGTGACTTGGTTTACTGGTTCTGTTTGTATAACAACTGCTTCTAGGTGAAATATTGTGCAATAATTAGAGGGGGTGTGTGTTTTTGTATGTTTATTAACATTTGCTTCTTTGTAATTAAGCCTATGTATTGACTTGTTTGTCTTTTCTTAAGTAGTGTCAATTGTCAACAAGACTTTTCCGTCGTTTTTCTATATTAAAGCAGTACAACACGACAGTGAATCCGGAATGAAAATTATTGAAATTACCTTAAAAAGGAGTAAATTTTGAATTAAAAAAGTAGAACAATGTGAAAAGTTGCTTTATTTTTTGTAAGGATAGTCCCTTTATTTGGTGTGTTCATCTCTGCTGCATAGCACACGTGCTGCATGGCATAGTAACAAGACTCGCGTTTTATTCGCGAATAATTCGTGTATTAAATGTTTTTTTGACGTTACCGAGCCAAACTCAAATAAAACGCAAAAAAAACATATAATACGTTTTATTTGTGAATAAAACGCGTATAAAACACGAATTACGAATTATTCGAGAAAAAAATGCGAAAAAAAATTTAATTTTTTTTAATTTTTTTTAATTTTTTTAATTTTTTACTTTTTTGTTGTACCGAATCATTCTCAAATTATATCCGAATCATGAATTTTTGATCGCGCCGAATCGAACCCGAACTATTGGTTTGTCACATGGTGCATGAACGGTTTAGATTTACAAAGGAGATTTTTTATTCAGATTTTGACAAGAGCACGATTCTTAAAAAAAATAGATATATATATATATGATGTTGTGCTTCAGTAAAACCATTTCAATTTAAAGATGGAACAAGGAATTCTGGTCATTTCAACTTTTTTAACATTAATGAGAATAAAATTAAATTTTCAATAGATCTATCGATTCATAATTGGTAGGTTCTAAGAATGAATGGATTTCCAAATTTCATCAAGTTCAATATTTTCATTATTTTAAATAATATAGGAAGGGTCAGAGATTTAAATCCTTCGGGGTGGACATTCAAAATCTTAATTCAAGTGTCGAACCTTTTAAATCTCTATACTGTTATAAATTGAAGATAAAGAAAAATAAACAAGATATTAATTAAGAATGTATAAAGATCTCTTTATTCGTATATTTTTTATGTGTATAATACAAATTTACAAAACCTCTATTTATAGGCTAGAAAATGTAAATGACAAGCCAACTAAATTAATTTATATTAATAATTGTGGGGAGGTGAAACAAACTTCTTTAAGGAGAATTTTTCAATTTTGAAGTAATTAATTAAGAGTTGCAAATGGACATTCATAACTTAATTTATTCGTAACAATTTATCTTTGATGTCCATTACATTAGAATATGCTTCATTAAAACCTTACGAGAAAAAACTCGGTGAGATAAAAATCTAGTGAAGGAAAAAAAGTACATTAGTTTTCTTAAAACACGATTACAACATTACCAGGAAAACTCTGTACGAAAAACCATGGTTAAGAAAAATGTAATGCGTATTAACTTCCCCTCATGACAGCATTAATTAAGATCTTTAAGTCGACGAACTCCAATATTACGGACCAGCTTTTCGAATATTGCAGTAGGAAGCGCCTTGGTGAATAAATCTGCTAGATTCTCACTTGAACGGATTTGCTGAACATTAATAACATTATACTTCTGAAGATCATGGGTGAAAAAGAATTTTGGTGAAATATATTTTGTTTTATTTCTTTTAATGTATTATTCATTTAATTGAGCAATACATGCATTATTATCTTCATATAAGATCGTCGGGATCATTTTTTCTGAAGACAAGCCACATGTCTGACGAATGTGTTGAATCACATATCTTAACCAAATATATTCTCGGCTTGCTTCGTGTATTGCTAAAATTTCTGCATTATTTTTTCTTTTCCTATAAATAAAAATTTTGGTAGAATAATTAGTACGGTGGGACAAAAATTTCAGATGAAGAATAATTTTATAATTATTTTGAATATTAAGTATATTTTTATAATTTTATGAGAAAAACTAGAAATAGAAGCATATTTTGGGGAAAAAAAATTCAGGAGTATACGTAGGCAAAATTTTGTAATTTTTTGAAGCTTAAGTATATTTTAATGTATATATATATTTTTTTAAATATAGAAATAAAACATTTGCCGTCTGATTGTAAATAAACGTAGGCCTTTTTTTTGTTATTTTTCTTATAAAATTCGGAATAAACAAAAACGTAAAAAAGATCAAATAATTCGGATGATGAACATAAAAAAATCGGGAAGTAATTATTAGAGGTCACTGGTTGGAGGTCATAGGCTTGAATGTTACTCGTTCAATCCAAAGTACAACAAAATATATAAATATATACCAGAACTTTTATTTAGGATAAAATATAAATATTAATAATTATATAATTTTGCTTCACATAGAAAATCACAGTAATAAGTCAACAATTGGATGGATAGAAAGAGGGGGGAGGGGGTCCGGATCCCCTAAAGTAACCCAACTTTTGGGTTTTCGATCGGGACCGTCCGATTCGATTCTGTCGCTCGAGATCGTCTCGGGATTCGAATCCGTCGTCGGGAGCTGGAAGAGAGAAGAAGAGAAGGATCGAAATTTCGAGAGAGAGGAGAAAGAAGAGGAGCGCTCTGACCATAGGACCCTAATGTCGGTGGTAAATGGTTTCTATTAGGAGATAAATTCACCTCGGTACTGACCGGAAGGTTAGGGTTTTAGTAGGATAAAACTCTTCCTTCTCACAACTTCCTCTTCGCCATTGTTGGAAGACGCATAATGTTCGAGAGAGAAGAGTACTATAGCAAGAGAGAACACCTGTCGACTTGAGACAGCGACACGGAGCAGAGACAGAGGAGTTTTCAGCGGAGTCATTTTAACCGTCAGATAGAAATCAGACGGAGAGAAGAGAGGATGGTACTGTTGCAGTACTGTAGCTCCGCTAATACTAAAGATAATTTTTATCAATCAAATTTATATTAAAATATTATTCAAAATTATCATAAATCATTTTTTATATAATTAATGATTGAAAACTCATTCGAACTTGTAAGTTAATCAAGCGTTAACAATAATCTCAATTTTAAATTTAATTTTGCAATTATGATATATACTATGCTTAAATTTATAACTGAAATGTTATGGAAATCATGCAAGTTTTACCATCCAATTAATGATTTGAAATGCAACAAATTATATTTTTTATCATTTGATGAAATATTAAATGACACAAATATATATTATCAGGATTGAACTGTTAATTTATTTTCAAACATCCTAACCTATGTTACTCCGATACTCCATCTACAGTCCCGTACCATTATCGGGTGTGTATCGGATACGGATACGCACTCGATACGGACCTGATACGTGTCTGATACACTAACTGGCGTATTGGCGTATCGGCTTACGTGGCGTATCCTTAACCTCACGATACGGTCGACGATATGCATTGAAACGCACCGATACGCATGGATACGTATGGTTTGAACCCAGGAAACGTCTGCGCTTGTGAACCTCTGACGCACCCGTGAACCGCGCTCGTGAGCCATGAATTGTGGACGCATCCATAAGCCGCGCATACACCTGCGCAAATATGTTTTTCTTTTGTGCCTTCTATGTGAATGGAACATGGAAACTCCACTTGAGTATTAAAACCTTTAACCACTACACTAGAGGGTCATATGTAAAAGAAAGAATTATGGTATTTAGTTTATATATAATAGGTTAAGCCTTTAATTTTTTGTTCAAATTTGATTTAAGTTATGACTATGTAAATACAATATATATAAAATAATAAAAAATATATATATATAATAGGCGTATCATGTTCTAAATTTTTAAAAATTAATGTATCGATCGCTATATCCGTATCGTATCTGATACGATATCCGTACCCGTGTTCATGCAACATAGATCCTAACAAAGAAAAGAAACATTTTACATAGCTGTTGTGTATTCTTCTTTAACCAAATAACCAATATACTTGAACAAATATTATGGCTGTATGAACATTTTAAAGTTTAAAAAACAAAACGAAACGAAACAAGCAATTAACAAATAACAATACACCAGTAAGCTATGACGTGTCAGTTATGTACACGCGATTTACTGGCAGCAAAACCAGTGGGCTCCATACTACGTGGATAATCGTCAAAAGAGATAAGATCATCGCTTACCAGCTCGGCGACCTTTTATAACACTACTAACTCGAGTTAAATTCACGAGTTAAGTATTGGCCTCATGGGGCCCATATGGGTGGGACATCCTTATCCACCTCTATTCTATGTAAACTATTCCACTCGTCTGGATTTATTCTTCGGTCTAGAATCATGTGGAATAGGTCTCGATAATAGAATTTATAATACTTTAAAGTACATTTTACTGCCATAATTACTCGTCGGTAATTATATCTATTAGTATTTTCTTAATAGATCTGAGCTGATGTTCAAATTATGGAATATATTTACGTAAAAAAAATATATTGTACATGATTCAGCAAAATGTAATTAAAGTATTGTAGGGGATGAGGTGGTCTCTTTGCTTGCCCTTGTCGACTTGTCGTTATCTTTAATCCCTTAATTAATTATAACTCTACCAGAACTCTATAAATAACAGCATTCGTTCTCATCAAAACCCATTCCATCTCGTTTCATTTCCTTCTTTTCTCTAACAATCGCTACAAAGATTCAAAAACGATCCATTGATTGACAATTTACAAGAAAAACAAAGAGCAAGCAGTTCAAAAATGTTGGGTATATTCCACAAGCAATTGGCGCACCCGCCGCAGGAGTTGAACAGTCCGGAGGCAGTTAACATACCTTCCGGCAAGCAGGGACCCACTGTCAGACGCCAGCCGAAGAACCCCGATGAAATCTTACGCGACTTCCACTCTGCGTACCCCGATGACTCGTTTGCTGCCACTTTTGGCTGTGGAGCTGCTCTCGCATGTGTCGGGCCCCAGGGCCGCCACCTCTGCAAGCACGAAAGGTAACAAAATTCTAAGATAAAAGTGAAACTTGTTGAATATACTCTGTTGTAGGAAATTAAAATGCTCATCTTAATTTATTCTGAGAAATTAAACATTATACAAAATCAGTAGGTGTTCTAATTGGTGGAATACTGATGAAAAATTATATAAACTTATGGTAAAAGTAAGAAAACTGAAGTTTTGATTTGAACAAATTAATGCAGATTGTTTTGTGGGTTTGAGAACATATACTGTATGTTTATCGGGAGATTGGATAATCTGAGCAGCTTGATCAGACAGTATGGTCTAAGTGGTAAAGCCACCAATGAAGCCATGTTGGTTATAGAGGCGTACCGCACGCTACGAGACCGTGGACCTTACCCGGCAGACCAGGTTGTCAAGGACCTCTCTGGCTCCTTCGCATTTGTCGTGTTCGACTCAAGCTCTAACGATCCTTCAGTCTTCGCTGCATTGGTACCTTAATTTCCTGTCAAAATACACTTTTAAGTAATTGTAAATGACATACTGATGTACTCTTTTGCACAATTTAATGGAGTGATTTTTGTACTTTTGTGTTGAACAGAGCTCCGATGGAGAGATACCATTATTTTGGGGGATTGGGGGAGACGGGTCGGTGGTGGTCTGTGATGATAGAGATATTGCTAAGGCTGGCTGTGGCAAGTCTTATGCACCTTTCCCACCCGGTACGTGTACTATTTATTCGGTACCACTTTGTGGATTTTTATAATTTCTTTTATTTATTACCTGATTTGTATGCTGAGAAAAATAGAGTTTACTTTTATGGATCTAAATTTAGAATTATCCAATATATATCCTGAAAGGCCCAAAATGAATTATCTGAGCTGATAAATAAGGCCCAGTCCAGTTACGAAAACTTCAGCTTAAACGATTTGAAGAAATTTTCTAAAGAGAGTTTCATGTTTCATCATCCTTTGTTTTAATTTGCAAATTTCAGGTTGCATGTTTCATAGTGAGGGAGGTTTGAAGAGCTTTGAGCATCCGATGAACAGGTTGAAGCCCATGCCACGAGTCGACAGTGAAGGTATGATGTGTGGGGCCAACTTCAAGGTCGATACCTTCACTAAGATTAACTCGATGCCACGTGTCGGCAGCGCCACCAACTGGGCCTCCTCTTGGAACCTTTAATCTTTTCCCCTTTTTTTTTTTTTTTATCTCTCTGTTTTTAGTCAAGTTGTGGTGTGACTTGGGTTTACTGGTTCTGTTGTATAACAACTGCTTCTAGGTGAAATATTGTGCAATAATTAGAGGGAGTGTGTGTTTTTGTATGTTTATTAACATTTGCTTCTTTGTAATTAAGCCTATGTATTGACTTGTTTGTCTTTTCTTAAGCAGTGTCTTTTCTTAATGAAAATTATAAAAAAAAAGTAAAACAATGTCAATCATCCTTGCAACACGGTTTAAATGTTGAAATGTTTTATATGGAGTTTGTTTGCTTTTCTAAGTTAGTTTAATAAAAAATGAAACATCTACTAAGCGGGAAACAACAAGTGCATATATATTTATCTCAAAATTTAAATACATAGCTGAAAGTACAAAGGAGGCAGGCTTAGTTCAAGGCCGAATTAAAAAAAATTCAAATAGATTACATAAAATACTCTGTCTTTGTTTATATAAAAAAATTTATGTCGGCAGCGCCACCAACTGGGCCTCCTCTTGGAACCAATAACCTTTTCCCTTCGTTAAGTTTTGTGGTGACTTGATTTTACTGGTCCTGTTGTAAGTTGTAACAACAGCTTCTAGGTGAAATATTGTGCAATAATTAGAAGGGGAAATTTTTTATTGATAGTAATTCATAGAAATGAAGAGAGACAAACAGTAAGAGTATAATAATATTTATATTGGTAGTAAGATCGGTAGCAATTCTACCGATTTTAACTCTCTTTTTTAAACTGATGTATAGATGGAGAGAATTCTTATATTTTATTTTTAGTAAAATATGAAAAGTTTTTCAAAAAATAGATGGAATGTTTTGATATATCTAAATTTTAAGGTACTTTATCTATTTTTGTAAAAAATATATATATTTTCTAGAAAAAATTAAAAGGGAAAAAAAACTAGTTTAGATCGGTAAAATTCCTACCGATCCAAACTTTTATATTTTTAAGATCGGTAGAATTGCTACCGATCTTACTACTAATATAAATATTATTGTACTCTTACTGTTTGTCTCTATTCTTTTCTATAAATTACTACCAATAAAAAAATTCCATTAGAAGGGGTGTGTGTTTTTCTATGTTTTTTAACATTTGCTTCTTTGTAATTAAGCCTATGTATTGACTTGTTTGTCTTTTCTTAAGTAGTGTCAATTGTCAACAAGACTTTTCCGTCGTTTTTCTATATTAAAGCAGTACAACACGACAGTGAATCCGGAATGAAAATTATTGAAATTACATTAAAAAAAGTAAATTTTGAATTAAAAAAGTAGAACAATGTGTAAAGTTGCTTTATTTTTTTTTGTAAGGATAGTTCCTTTCTTTGCTGTGTTCATCACTGCTGCATAGCACAGGTTCTGCATGGCATAGTAATAAGACTCGCGTTTTATTCGCGAATAATTCGCGTATTAAACGTTTTTTTTTATATTACCAAACTGAACTCTCAAAAAACGTATAATATGTTTTATTCGCGAATAAAACGCGTATAAAACACGAATTACGAATTATTCGTGAATAAAAAGTGAAAAAAAAAATTAATTTTTTTTCTTTTTGTTTTCTTGTTGTACCGAATCATTCTCAAATTATATATCCGAATTACAAATTTTTGACCTTGCCGAACCGAACCCGAACTATTGGTTTGTCACTATGCTGCATGGTGCATGAACGGTTTAGATTTACAAAGGAGATTTTTTATGCAGATTTTGACAAGAGCACGATTAATAAAAAAAAAATAGATATATATGATTGGATGTTGTGCTTCAGTAAAACCATTTCAATTTAAAGATGGAATAAGGAATTCTGGTCATTTCAACTTTTTTAACATTAATGAGAATAAAATTAAATTTTCAATAGATCTATCGGTTCATTGGTAGGTTCTAAGAATGAATGGATTTCCAAATTTCATCAAGTTCAATTTTTTCATTATTTTAAATAATATAGGAAGGGTCAGAGATTTAAACAAGATATTAATTAAGAATGTATATATAATGATGGTTATCTCTTTATTCATATATTTTTTATGTGTGTAATACAAGCTTACAAAACCTCCTATATAAAATGTAAATGACAAGCTATCTAAATTAATTTATATTAATAATTGTGGGGAGGTGAAACAAACTTCTTTAAGGAGAAGCTTTGAATTTTGAAGTAATTAATTAAGAGTTACAAATGGACATTCATAACTTAATTTATTCATAACAATATAACACTTCACCTTTGATGTCCATTACATAAAAATATGCTTCATTAAAACCTTACGAGAAAAAATTCTGTGGGATAAAAATCTAGTGAAGAAAAAAAAAAGTACATTAGTTTTCTTAAAACACAATTACAACATTACCAGGAAAACTCAGTAGGAAAAACCATGGTTAAGAAAAATATAATGCGTATTAATTTCCCTCATGACAACATTAATCAAGATATTTAAGTCGACGAACTCCAATATTACGGACCAGTTTTTTGAATATTGCAGTAGGAAGTGCCTTGGTGAATAAATCTGCTAGATTCTCACTTGAACGAATTTGTTGAACATTAATAACATTATTCTTCTGAAGATCATGGGTGAAAAAGAATTTTGGTGAAATATATTTTGTTTTATTTCTTTTAATGTATCATTCCTTTAATTGAGCAATACATGCATTATTATCTTCATATAAGATCGTCAGGATTATTTTTTCTGAAGACAAGCCACATGTCTGACGAATGTGTTGAATCACATATCTTAACCAAACATATTCTCGGCTTGCTTCGTGTATTGCTAAAATTTCTGCATTATTTTTTCTTTTCCTATAAATAAAAATTTCGGTAGAATAATTAGTACGGTGGGACAAAAATTTCAGATGGAGAATAATTTTATAATTATTTTGAATATTAAGTATATTTTTATAATTTTATGAGAAAAATATAGAAATAGAAGCATATTTTGGGGAAAAAAAATTCAGGAGTATACGTAGGCAAAATTTTGTAATTTATTGAAGCTTAAGTATATTTATATATATATATATATATATATTTTTTTTTTTTTTAAATATAGAAATAAAACATTTGCCCGTCTGTTTGTAAATAAACGTAGGCCTTTTTTTGTTATTTTTCTTATAAAATTCGGAATAAACATAAACGTAAAAAAGATCAAATAATTCGGATGATGAACATAAAAAAATCGGGAAGTAATTATTAGAGGTCACTGATTGGAGGTCATAGGCTTCAATGTTACTCGTTCAATCCAAAGTACAACAAAATATATAAATATATACCAGAACTTTTATTTAGGATAAAATATAAATATTAATAATTATATAATTTTGCTTCACATAGAAAATCACAGTAATAAGTCAACAATTGGATGGATAGAAAGAGGGGGGAGGGGGTCCGGATCCCCTAAAGTAACCTAAATTTGGGTTTTCGATCGGGACCGTCCGATTCGATTCTGTCGCTCGAGATCGTCTCGGGATTCGAATCCGTCGTCGGGAGCTGGAAGAGAGAAGAAGAGAAGGATCGAAATTTTGAGAGAGAGGAGAAAGAAGAGGAGCGCTCTGATCATAGGACCCTAATGTCGGTGGTATATGGTTTCTATTAGAAGATAAATTCACCTCGGTACTGACCGGAAGGTTAGGGTTTTAGTAGGATAAAACTCTTCCTTCTCACAACTTCCTCTTCGCCATTGTTGGAAGAAGCAGAATGTTCGAGAGAGGAGAGTACTATAGCGAGAGAGAACACCTGTCGACTTGAGACAGCGACACGGAGAAGAGAAAGGAGGAGTTTTCAGCAAAATCATTTTAACTGTCAGATAGAAATCAGACGGAGAGAAGAGGAGATGGTACTGTTGCAGTACTGTAGCTCCGCGACGCGGATTATATATATATATATAATAGATATCTCTTTATTCGGTCTTGGTTTCCACAAAATTAGAGGTGTTTATAAATTGTCATTCTTTCTGATTATTCTTACTCAGTAAAATTTTACTATTCTTACGATTCTTAAAAAGAAAAATGCATATGATTGGATGTTGTGCTGCAGTCAAACCATTTCAATTTAAAGATGGAATCATAGAAGGAAAAATTGACTGTTCCGGACTGGAATGAGACTATATTGATCTGATTTCTAGCTGAGTTCAACAGTAGGCGATTTTTTCGTCGAATTTTGGAGAAAAGGTTTGATTCCAGTTAAATTCGACTGAATCGGTCCGATTCTAGTCAAATTTCAGACCAAACGGCTGTTTTCCTGAAAATTATAGAAGTCCGTCCAATCTCCATTCGCTGCCCCTTTTTTTTTTTTTAATTATTTTCCTCTTGTGGCTTCTCTCCATTTCATTATTCATCACCTCCATTTTACTCTTTATTTTCTAATTTGTTTTTTTTTTCTTTTCTCTTTTTAGAGGTCGATATTAAGACTAGCAAGTAATTTTTATTTTCCAACACCTTCATTTTTAACAAATTAATATTTTACCAAATTTTTTCTATTTTTTTAGTGCAAAACAAGTTTCTGGCAAAAAATGCCGAGTTTCTGATCTGATTCACCTGATTTCGATTCCACGGTCAAGTGACCAATCTCGATTCTAATTTCGATTTTTCCTTCTATGGATGGAACAAGAAATTATGGTCATTTCAACTTTTTTAACATTAATGAGGAAAAAAATAATTTTCAATAGATATATCGATCGGTTCTAAGAATGAATGGATTTCCAAATTTCATCGATCCTAAGTTCAATTTTTTCAATATTTTTTAAAAATATAGGAAGGATCAGATATTTATATCAAATCCCTTGATTTTCTTTTCAACTGAAAATAAGTAGGGGCGGAAATTTCTTATTCCGATATTTCTAATAAATTTTGAAATACGTTATATATTTTTCTGTAGGTTTAATTAAAATTTTGCATGTATTAAATTCAAAATTTTCGGCAAATTTTTTAATCAAGGTCAAGACTCGTGTATCTATAATTTTACAAATTCAGCCAGCTTGCGAATATACCTAAATATAAAATTTTGTCAAAAATTAATACAAACAATATTCTACGTCCATCATATCTGATATTCTTTGCTGTTTAATTAGATTTATGGGGCGAAAGTTTGAAACATAATTTTCTGATGAAAAATCCATAACAATGAGAAAAATCATCACTTACCAAGCAGTCTTTCTATTACAATCAAGGAGATAAATATTATAACCACCCTAAACTCATCTAATTTTCTGACTGAGAATTACATCTTAAGTTGCTGCCAACTACAAGATATGAATTGTTCTGCTACGGCTGCTACTGAGCCGAGTTATAAGTGAGTTGAGGACAACTCGGACTCAACTTGTGAACTCGGATTCTGAGGAAATTTAAAATGAAGAATAATTGATTATATTGTTCTGATCTCTTACAATGCATATTAGACCTCTTTATAATTAAGGAGAGGTCATGTAGCCATTGCCTAGTTGCCTAAATTACAATTTCTAGCTGTTGCCTAGTTGCCTAAATTACAATTTCTAGCTGTTGCCTAGTTGCCTAAATTACAATTTCTGAATATACAGAAAATACTAAAATCTTGCTAGGTACTATATTTAGCTTAACAGCTATTGTATGATGCTAGCTTGATTTTGTTCCTTAAAATGCCAATGATGATTTTCTGAGGCAAATCCTCTATTTCTCAACACTCCCCCTCAAGTTAGGATTGTAAATGTCGATCAATCCTAACTTGCTTTTAATTTTATAGAATGGTCCTGGTTCTAGCCCTTTTGTGAAGATATCAGCAAGTTAGTCTTGACTCTTTACGTATGGTGTTTCGATTTCTTTTGTTTGAATTTTTTCTCGCACAAAATGACAATCGACTTCAATATGCTTGGTTCTTTCGTGAAAAACTGGATTAGATGCAATATGTCTAGCCGCTTGATTATCACAAAACATTTTTATAGGTTCATGATTTGTAATATTCAAATCGGTTAACACTTGTCTAACCCAAGTTAGTTCACTAGCGGTTGATGCCATAGCTCGATATTCTGCTTCAGCACTTGATCTTGCTACAACATTTTGCTTCTTGCTCTTCCATGTGACTAGATTCCCACCTACAAATGTGCAGAAGCCAGTAGTTGATTTTCTATCGAAGCTTCCTGCCCAATCTGCATCGGAATAGCCACACACTTCGTTAGAATTATTATTTTTCATCCATATTCCCTTTCCTGGTGATCCTTTTAAGTATCTTAAAATTCTATTAATTGCTTCTAAATGAGGTGTCCTTGGAGAATGCATGAATTTACTAATTTGACTAACTGCAAATGAGATATCAGGTCTTGTTACTGTTAAATATATCAATTTGCCTACAAGTCTTTGAAATTGATTTATATCTTTTAATGGTTCTCCATCTTCAGTATTTAATTTTCACTTATATTCAATAAGTGTTGAGGCAGGTTTTGATCCTATCTTACCTGTTTCTTTAAGAAGATCTAGTGCATATTTTCTTTGAGAGATAAATAAGCCCTTGGTTGAATTAGCTACTTTAATTCCTAAAAAATATTTCAATATTCCTAAATCTTTAATATCAAAATTTTTCTTCAATTGACATTTGACCATGTTAATCTCCTTTTGATTATTTCCTGTAACAATTATATCATCTACATAAACTAATACAATAATAATATTGTCATTATTATGTTTGGTGAAGAGAGAATTATCAGCACTACTAATTTTAAAACCACATGATTTAAGAAAAAAACTGAGTTTTCCATACCATGCCCTTGGAGATTGCTTCAGACCATATATGGATTTTTTTAACCTACAAACAAGATTATAATCTTTCTCTCTCGTATGACCAGGTGGTAGGTTCATATAAACTTCTTCTTCAAGTGTTCCTTGAAGAAAAGCATTCTTAACGTCCATTTGGTAAATGTTCCAACCATTATTTGTTGCTACTGAGAATAAAATTCTAACAGTATTCATTTTTGCAACTGGAGCAAAAGTTTCATGATAGTCAATACCATAGGTTTGTGTATACCCTTTGGCCACCAATCTAGCTTTATATCTTTCTATGGTACCATCACTATTATATTTAATTTTGTACACCCATTTGCATCCAACTGGTTTTTTATCTTTTGGTAGAGGCATAATAACCCAAGTGTTATTTTTTTCTAATGCCCTAAGTTCTTCTTTCATGGCTTCGCACCATACCGTTTGGCTTACGGCTTCTTGAAAAAATTTTGGTTCTTCTTCTTTAGAGAGAGAAGTCAAGAAGGCTTTATAGGTGATCAGAGTCAAAATAATGATGATTTACGTAGGGTTTTGGCTTAGGTTTTATATATTTTCTCACGCTTATGTTTAATTATTTAGAGAAAAAGGCTACTGTCACCATTCTTTATGTTTTATTGCAGAAAACAGGTTTTGGGACTATTTTACATCAAATGGAGCAAGAATCGGATCAGCGACGCTCATCGACTAAGTCCCTGTTACGGCCAGTATTGACCAATACGGACCAGGCCTAGCACAGACCAGAAGATAGCGCTGGAAGCATTAAACCCTAACTGCCAAGGTCCTAATACGGACCGTATCACCTGATACGGCCCGTATCCGAAGGCATCTCTTGGGGAATAACTGCCGACAACTGTTTCCAAATCAGTTTCTTAGCCCCTACTCAACCTCTACACGTCCCTCCACTCCTATATAAGGCCCCTGGGCAGAAGGAATAATCATCTTTGTAATTAGGGTTAGATTTGATTAAAGTGAGAAGAGAGGAGTGCTTGTAACAATGCCGTTCCGCGGCTAAGTTCATTTTCTTAGGGCTAGGCAGTAAACCTTGTTACTCTTGATGTTTTGATATATATATTTCTGTTGATTATGGTTTCTTGTTGTTGTGCTAAAATGTTTTTGTGATTTACTATCTCTTCATCTAATTTCAATGATCTAGTTTGAGTCCGTTAGGGTAGTGACAGTACTTTAATGGTAAGAGAAACTATTTGTATGAATTAGCCTCGTTGAGATCTATTATGTTTATGTGAAGAAAACCTTAGCGGGGAAACCATAAACCAGACCAACAAAACGCGTACCAAATTCTATCACATGCGTAAAGAAATTCGCAGTGATCTATGTAGTAATTTGGGGTATTTGAGAGATCAGACATTTGCGTAAGGTAAATCGCAGTGTCCTATGTAGAATTTCGGTAAAAGATCTGTCATTCTTGCGTAACATAAATCGCAGTGACCTATGTGGTGTCTTTCATTAAAACAACAACAGGAAATCAGACGCAACAGGAATATATTATCAAGGCGGATTGAGTGGCAATAGTGTGCCGAAACCCTAGGAATTCTCATCTCTATCTTTATTTTAATTACTTTTAATTGCTTCCTAATTTGCATTGATCAAAACAACATCTCTAAATTTTTAGATTTCGTCTAGCCTCTCGAAAGATTGTGATTCGATCGCTCAAAGCATTGAACCAATATTACCTGTGGATCGACCTCGAATATACTACTCGATAGGATTGTGCGCTTGCAGTCCGAACCGATAGCATTTCCGAGTTTATAAATATTAAAAGAAACATTGCTCTCTTTTGAGTGATCAATAGGTTGTCGAAATTTTGTCATAAGAGATAAAATCTTGAATAGGATATGTTACCTTATATGTCACAAAATCTCGAAGTCTTGTCGATGGTTGGATGTTCCTTGATGACCTTCTTACAACCCTTTCTTCCTCATTCTCATTATTATCATTGTTAATGTTATTCTCTTCAATTTCTTCTTCTTGCTCATTTATTTCATTTTCATTTCTATTTTCACCTTCAGTTACGACTATCAAGTTATGGATATGGTTGTTTGGTAGTACTGTACTATCTTGACTATTGGCACCGGACTCACTAATCTCTTCTTTTGGAAAGTAAGTTTCATTTTCATTAAAAACTACATCTCTTGAGATATACAATTTTTTATTTATTGGATCATAACATTTATATCCTTTTTTGTGTGTTGAGTAGCCTAAAAATATACCTTTAGTTGATGTAGAATCAAATTTATCCTTTCTTTTTTTGTAAATATAACAAACACAACCAAAAACTCTTAAGTGGTCAATATTAATTTTTCTTTGGTAAAGAATTTCTAATGGACTTTTATTTTTTAACCTAACACTAGGAAGTCTATTAATTAAATATGTGGATGTGAGTATTGCGTCCGACCAATATTGTCTTGGGACATTCATTTGAAATAAAAGTGCTCTTGTCATTTCTAATATATGTCTATTTTTTCTTTCTGACACTCCATTTTGCTCGGGTGTATTTATGCAAGTTGTTTGATGTATAATACCTCTATTTTTTTAAAAATGTGTGAAATTATTATTTACGAATTCGGTGCCATTATCAGATCTAAATATTTTAATTTTTGTATTAAATTGGTTTTCTATTAAACTGACAAATTCTTGAAAACATAGAAAAACTTCACTTTTTGATTTAAGTAAATATAACCAAGTAGCACGAGAAAAGTCATCAATAAATATAACAAAATACCTAAAATCATTATAAGATTTAGTAGGGGCCGGTCCCCATACATCAGAATGTATTAATTCAAAAGGAACTTCACTTTGACTAGTTGATAACGGAAAAGGAAGCCTAGTTTGTTTAGCTAATTTGCATACATCACAATTAACACAATTATTTAAAGGAAAATTTAAATAAAAATTCAAAATTCTATCAGACGGATGTCCAAGTCTCTTGTGCCATAAATTGTTTTTGCTATTCTCCCTCGTCACACAAAAATTAAGTTTTTGATAATTCAAAAAATATAGTCCATTGTCATAGAATCCCTCACCAATCGTCATCTTGGTTGTTTGGTCCTGAAATTTGACATTCGTTTTTGAAAAAAGTACATCACAATTAAATTCTTTTGTAAGTTTACTTACTGAAATTAAATTTGTTGTAAAAGATTTTATATATAGCACATTTTTAATATTTTTTGAGAAGAGATTAATGGTTCCTATACCGGTGATACGTACCTTAGTTCCATTAGCAACTAAAATATATTGGTCATGGTTCAACATTTCTAAGGTCTCGAATAAATCTCTATTACATATCATATGGTCAGTAGCACCAGTGTCGATAATTAATTGATTATTTGGAGAAAATTTAACTGAATTTAAAGCAATACCACATGAATTGTTGTTCTGTTTGACAAGCATCACAGAGAGCTGCTCCATCAATTGCCGCATTGAATCCCCACCAGAAGAGGAGTTCGGTTCACCTGGACCGCGTGTTTCTGTTGCGCCAGAAGAGGAGGGAGCTCCATACGCCTGAACCGCGTACCCTTTCATTTCGCTCTCCCCCTTTCTTCTTTCTTCATCCCGATCGCCACCAGCCCGATCGCCACCTCCCCCTTTCCACTTCTTCGGCCGAAGATGGGGGTTAAGGAACCAGCATCTCTCCCTTGTATGCCCGATTTTCTTGCAATTATCACACTTCTCATTGCTGTTAGGGTTGTGATGCTTGCCCCTTTGCGAGTTAGGGTTTTGGTGCTTGGTGAAGGCACCGAACGCTTGGCTCTCTGGTTGGTCGCCGGATTGGGGGTTGGTGTTCATGGCACTTATCCTTGATTCTTCTTGTTCTAGGGTTGCCACAATGGATTCCAGAGGAGGAAGGTTGGTGCCGAGAAGAATTTGGGTTCGGACTTGTTCATAGCTCGGGTCAAGGTTAGCCAAAAACTAAAAGGTGCGATCTTGGTTTTTTCTTTCTCTGATTTTGTCTGGATCTGTGGTATCTGGTTGGTGGATGTCTAATTCATCCCACTTTGCTTTCAATGCCCCAAAGTATTGTGTGATTGATCTCTGGTTTTGTTGAATTTGAGTGGTATCGTGTTTGATTTGGAAAATATGAGCGAAATTGTTTTGTTTACCATACATTTTTCGGATTTCGCTCCACAACTTTGCTGAGGTTTCGGCACCAATCATGAAAAGTTCGCTGATTTGGGGCTCCATGGAGTTTAGGAGCCATGACATTATCAGGTTGTCATGAATCTCCCATTCTTCCGAGTTACTTCCTGGTTTTTTCTTGTCGCCAGTGACGTACCCGTATTTGCCTTTGCCTTTGAGAGAAATTATTGCCCCTTTGGACCATAACTGGTAATTTTTACCATTGAGTAGCATGGGAGTAAGCTTCAGGGAGGTATTGGCATCAATCATGGCTGATACCTCTTTGGGTGCTTCTGTCATGGTTGCTCTGGTATGGTTATTGGTGTGTTGTTGCGGAATTGTGTTCTGTACCGATTACTGGTACAAAGTTTGAGGCTCTGATACCATGAGGAAATTTGAAATGAAGAATAATAGATTATATTGTTCTGATCTCTTACAATGCATATTAGACCTCTTTATAATTAAGGAGAGGTCATGTAGCCGTTGCCTAGTTGCCTAAATTACAATTTCTAGCTGTTGCCTAGTTGCCTAAATTACAATTTCTGAATATACAGAAAATACTAAAATCTTGCTAGGTACTATATTTAGCTTAACAGCTATTGTATGATGCTAGCTTGATTTTGTTCCTTAAAATGCCAATGATGATTTTCTGAGGCAAATCCTCTATTTCTCAACAGATTCAACTCGTGAGTCAACCGAGATAGTCAACTCAATAAGTTCCAACTCGAATTGTTGTTGGGTTGAGCCCGAACTATTCCGAACAAGTTATGAGCCGTGGGCATTTTGTGCAGCCTTATGTTATGCTATGCTCTCATCTAAAAAACTAAAAAAAAAAAAGGTTAACACTCTCTCATAAATATAGAATGAAGTTTGCATCCACACCCAAAAAAACAAGCAGGTTAGCAAATATGAATTGCTAATTAATTAAGTCTATTCAATTAAAGAAAAAGGATTAACAGATCAATAAAACATAAAGAGATATTTGACAATATGTACACTTCAAATCCTAACTACATATCCTAATTCTCTTCTTCAATTGGCAAAGTGGCAAATCCTAGGTACCATACATACTGGCTGTTGCTCTGTTTTCTTTCTCCTTTCTTCTCCTCTGTTTTGTTTATCTTCTCCTCAGTCCAAACTTCTATTTCCTTTGTCTTCTCTATATTCTCTGTTTTGCATATCTTCTCCCTCTTCTCCTCCCTCCGATTTATCTTCTCTCCGATCTCCGGTCCTGATAACATCTCTCTCAAGCCACAGAAAGAACTCGACTGATCAAACTTTTTCTCAACGGCCGCCATTAGAAGCGCCTCTTTGATCTTCACAGACAATCTTTCCATATCTACTGAACTCAATCTATGATTTAACATTGACTGAGGAAGTAACATGTATATATGATCTGACTCGAGCTCGAAATCAGCCTCCAATGGCAAGATGTACTCGCCGACATAGAATTTGTTGGTGTCAAAGATGATGCAATCGGGTTCATCCTCTATCGCATGGTTCGCTGTCAAGCCTGGAGAGAACTCTCGAAGAGTGCCATCTAACATGACAACCTTAGATGCCTTCTCAGTTGGCATCGAAGCCGCTCTATAGGAGAAGCGCCTCATGGCTTGTGTTTGTGCTGGGGATGATTTTGGTTGTTGGCTGTAAATTAATAAATATATAGATGATAGATCTCTTAATTTTGGTGTTGATTGTTTCAAAATTAAAAAAGTATGTAGAGCTAAAAATAAATGGTTCCTGGTCTAAATATATAGGCAAAGGATATATATTTTAAGTAATGGAGAACTAAGTGGTGGGATATTATTGGCAAGTTAGATGAACGGTTATGATTTGAGCCGATATTTTTATTAAAACCCCCAAAAAAAAACAAATTATCAAATCTGCTCCCATACCCCAAACTTATTTTTATTTCTACCCTAACCGCCCGTGGGCTGGGCGGTCTACTATGCATATCTGACCGCCCAACCACCAGTTTCCATAGCTGACCGCTCAGCAGCTGGGCGGTCCGTTAGTGTTTTTTTTTTAGAGAGACAATATAAATATCAAGATGCTGAATTCTTAACGCTAAAAATTCGATTTTTTTTTGTAAATATTAGTTAGATTACTTCTTTTAAGCATATTTATACTAAAATACGCTAAATTACTTGGAATTATGTTAAATTACGTTGAGTTACACTATATTAAGTTAAATTACACTAAATTACATTACATTACGCTAAAATACGATAAATTACGCTAAAATACATATGAATAGGGACGATATCTTCACTAAAAAGGCGAAAAACGACAGCGAAACTTCAAACGGTCATAAAATGACGCTCGAGTGTCCGATTTCAGCAAATGACCACTTTTCGGAAAGCTTGCGAAAAGACGCATGCGTCCGTGCCCGCGATGCTAGATTCCAAAATTCAGAATCGCCAAAAAACAAAGGGAAGAGCCTCAAAACTTGAGTTGAAGTTTCCGATTAAGATTTTCATTTCTATTATTCAATCCAAGTAGCTCAGTAAATTAGTTACATAATGAAATTGTAGAATACCAATTTTTACTATTTTCGGAATTTTTTTACTATTTTTTATGATTCGTGAAAGATGGCACAGAATCGGTCTATTTTAGCGTAATTTTGTGTAGTTTAGCATAATTTACTGTATTTCAGCATAATTAGCGAAGTTATTGTTATTTAGTGTAATTTAAAGTAATTTAGTGTAACTCAACGTAATTTAACATAATTTCAAGTAATTTAGAATACCTTTCCTATGTTCCTATGTTCAAGTAATTTACACTAAATTTAACATAAATTACTCCGAAATACACTAAATTGTAAATTACTTGAACATAGGAACATAGGAAAGGTATTTTAAATTACTTGAAATTACTCGAGCGCCGTTTTATGACCGTTTGAAGTTTCGTCGTCGTTTTTCGCCTTTTTAGTGAAGATATATCGTCCATATTCATATGTAATTTACCGTATTTTAGCGTAATGTAATGTAATTTAGTGTAATTTAACTTAATATAGTGTAACTCAACGTAATTTAACATAATTCCAAGTAATTTAGCGTATTTTAGTATAAATATGCTTAAAAGAAGTAATCTAACTAATATTTACAAAAAAAAATCGAATTTTTAGCGTTAAGAATTCAGCATCTTGATATTCATATTGTCTCTCTAAAAAAAAAAAAAAAAAAAAACACTAGCGGACCGCCCAGCTGCTGGGCGGTCAGCTATGGAAACTGGACCGCCCAGCCACTGGGCGGTCAGATATGCATAGTGGACCGCCCAGCTGCTGGGCGGTCAGGTGGGAAAAGTGGACCGCCCAGCCCACGGGCGGTTAGGGTAGAAATAAAAATAAGTTTGGGGTGGGAGCAGATTTGATAATTTGTTTTTTTTTGGGGGTTTTAATAAAAATATCGGTGATTTGAGAGAAATTAATTTGCTAGATTATTTGTAACATGTATTATGAGAACTACAGGGACTTGAGAGCAAACAATAACAAAAAAAATATACAGATGATAGATCTCTTAATTTTGGTGTTGATGGGTTCAAAATAAAAAATAAAAAATATGTAGAGCTAAAAAAATAAATGGTTCCTGGACTAAATATATAGGCAAAGGATATATATTTGTAACATATATTATGAGAACTACAGGGACATGAGAGCAAACAATAACAAAAAATATACTCAGATCTACCTGCTGATTTCTTTTATTTTCTTGCCCTTTCTAATATTAATAGAATATCTTGGCAATTTTAAACCATGAAAGTTTCTTTACAATATTTATTTGTTTCGTATGCAAACTGATTTGGAATTTTGTTAAAATGAATCAAGCCTTGCGTGAAGATTTGAAATTGAAATAGAATACTGCAATAAAATAAAGAAAAACGCGCTTTTTAAGAATCATTAAAACTATGACTAGATTATAACGAAATGATCCAATTAATGTTAAATACTTCTTTTATTCTTGTTAATAGTCGGCATCAAAATAATAAAAGAAGAAGTAAACAAGTCTAATGCACTGTTTTTTTCAGCGAGGAAAAATTTAAATGCTCATTGCTCTTTGCATGCCACCATAAATGTGCCTTGTTTTTGTCATGTGAACAGAAAGGATTCAAATCAGCTGAAATCCGAGATACATGAACAGTATCTCTGGAATTTCTGAAATTCTGAATCCAGCCGTTCAACTTTTTCTGTGCACGCATCTCGAAACAGCTGGTTTTTCGTTGAACGTATCTCGAAACAGTTCAACGGCTGAATTCAGGATTTCAGAGATTTCAGCGGTACTGTTCATGGATTTCAGCAGATTTGGATCCGAACAGAAAACCATAAAATTTTGCAGTTTATGTTATAAAATAAAATAAACTAAAATGACGGAGAAAAATTGTAAATTTGTCTGGATAAATATTATTTGATTTACTGGAAAATAAAGGAGATGCTAAAAAAAAATTGTCCATTTTTGCTTCATATTGTTTTCTCTAAAATTTGCCAGAAAACACAATAAATATGAATAGTACTATAAATGCATTTCTCACATTGATACCTTTTTCCACACATAAAAAGGGTCCTTAATTCTTTTCCAAACTGATCGAAGCTGCATTCCGGATTTATTACAAAAATTAAATAAATAAAAAAGTTTTATATATAACGATAAATGCAAACCATCATCTATAATTAGCTCATTTTTAATCATTATTATTGTATAATTGTTCACCTATTTTCATCAAGCTTCCATATTTAGTATACAATTCACACTTTATAGAACTTTAATCTGTGCATTTTTTGATATATTGTAAAAAAATTACAACTAAAAATTTGATAGTTGTTTACCAATAGTTGATACATAGTAATTATATGTTAATGATTGATACTTCCCAAAGGTTTAAATAGCGTTTATCGCGTCATTGCGGAACGGCTGAAAAAAACGGCGCTATGGCCATATAGCGCGAAATAGCGCGCTATATGATCATAGCGTCATAGCTTTTTTGGTCCGAAAACGCTATAGCGCGCTATTTAGAACATTAATACTTCCCCAAATTTGGAGCAATGATCATGTTTCCCTTTACTGCCACATGGTGTGCTCTCATTGATGCATGAGATCCCCAAATTTTGTTATTTAACATCTTTACAATATAAACTATTTAACCTTTTTTTTTATTAAGTTTCATATTTTTCAAGACCGCTGTTTTAAACTGCGGCACAGGCAGTTTATTTAATTTCGCATTGAGTGCATTAATTTCAAACTGCTAGTATTATAATTTTGAAACTGCGGTTCTGATAAATAGGAAACTTTTAAAAAATGAGATTAAATGGTTTATTTTTTTAAGATAGTAAATAAGAAAAATTCGGATGAGATCGGAATGAGCTTTTAGAGTTTGGACTTCTACTTGTGTGTGTTATAAGAACAAAGTAGGTCTAATGAGCTACATGACCGTCCGATACGCTTTAAGTTATGTGTGCACGAAAATTGAGCGAGTGCATACAAATATGAATACGGAGCGCATGGATCTTAAAGCAGATCAGACGGTCCTGAAACCCATCAAACCAAAAGTAGATTCGATAAGCATTGGATCTACTCCGGTGGGCGCTTTTTGGTGTTCCGCTCTCGTGGAAGACATGGCAGTCGTGTGTTATATTTAAATATCTTGATTTTTAAATTTAAATCAAATTTAAATGACAAGCCATATTGTTATTCACCATTAAAATTAGATAAATATTATGAACTTTGATATTTTTTAATATTATTTTAATAAATATCCGATCCGATCCGTATCCGTATTCGGCTGATATCCGATCCGTATATGTATCCAAAAAATTAAAAGAGATATGGATATGATTTTATCACTATCCGCTCCGTATTCGCTGCGTTTTCACCTCTAGGAAATTTAGTGCAAAACTAGCTATTATAGATAAAATTAGATCCAAAACATTAAAATGTAATCTATTTGAATTTTTTTTTTTATATTCGGCCTTGAACTAAGCCTGCTTCCTTTTGTACTTTCAGCTATGTATTTAAATTTTGAGATAAATATATATGCACTTGTTCCCCGCAGAGTAGATGTTTTATTTTTTTATTAAACTGGCTTATAAAATTATTAGCAAATAAACTCCCCAAAACATTTCAACGGTTAAACCATGTTGCAAAGGTGCCAAATATACGTAGTTATGGTATATTATATACCTAAGAAAATTCGGAACGAAAATTCAAACAAGTCAATAAATAAGCTTAAAACTAAGAAACATACAAAAATACACAGCCCCTCTAATTATTGCACAATATTTCACCTAGAAACAAGTTGTTACAACAGAACCAGTAAAGCCAGGTCCCACACAACTTAAAACGAAAAACAGAGATATAAAAAAAAAATAAAAATAAAACGAAGGGGAAAAGTTTAGAGGTTCCAAGAGGAGGCCCAGTTAGCGGCGCTACCGACACGTGGCATCGAGTTAATCTTAGTGAAGGTATCGACCTTGAAGTTGGCCCCGCACATTATACCTTCACTGTCGACCCGTGGCATCGGCTTCAACCTGTTCATCGGATGCTCAAAGCTCTTCAAACCACCCTCACCATGAAACATGCAGCCTGAATTTTCAAATTAAAACAATGGATGATGAAACATAAAACAAAGCTATTCCTTGAAATCTCTGCAAATTAGGGGTGTAAACAGTCGGATCCGGATCGGATACTCATCAAACCGTATCCAAAGGAGTTACATATTTCTTGTGTGTATCATGTTGTTGGTTTTGTTTTCTTCGCTGTTATAATTTTTCTAATACGGATATGGATCAGATAATAAACAGATACGGATACGGATTAGATATTGGATAGATACGAAATGGATATGAATACAGTTCGGATAATTAAAAATAAATTACTAATGCATATTCTAGTAAAGAATAACATCTAAATATAATTTTTCATTTATAAATTAGATCTAATATTTTTCATAATAAATTTGTTGTTTACAAAACATATATCATATTATCAAAACATTAGTTACTAATCATGTCATAGTGTTATATTGTTCATCAGAATATATATATATATATGTATATACAGTTTAATAAATCATTGGTATGTATATGCAATTCAATAAATCAATTTAAGAACATAGAGTATATTTGTTGTGGTTTATGAGTGTAAACGGTCGGATACGAATAGGTACGGATAATTAAAAATCTTACCGTATCCTTGTCCGTTATAATTTTCAGATACGGATACAGATACGGATCGGATAATTTAAGTACGGATCGGATAATTTAAGTAATTTTTCGGATTCAAAACCGGACGAAATCGGATAATATCCGATCCGTTTACACCCCTACTGCAAATCGTTTATGTTGGTGTGCATAACTGGACTGGGCCTTATTTATCAGCTAAGATAATTCATTTTGGGCCTTTCAGGATATATATTGTATAATTCTAAATTTAGATCCATAAAAGTAAACTCCATTTTTCTCAGCATACAAATCAGGTAATAAATAAAAGAAATTATAACAATCCACAAAGTGGTACCGAATGAATAGTACACGTACCGGGTGGGAAAGGTGCATAAGACTTGCCACAGCCAGCCTTAGCAATATCTCTATCATCACAGATCACCACCGACCCGTCTCCCCCAATCCCCCAAAATAATGGTATCTCTCCATCGGAGCTCTGTTCAACACAAAGTACAAAAATCACTCCATTAAATTGTGCAAAAGAGTACATCAATATGTCATTTACAATTACTTAAAAGTGTATTTTGACAGGAAATTAAGGTACCAATGCAGCGAAGACAGAAGGATCGTTAGAGCTCGAGTCGAACACGACAAATGCGAAGGAACCAGAGAGGTCCTTGACAACCTGGTCTGCCGGGTAAGGTCCACGGTCTCGTAGCGTGCGGTACGCCTCTATAACCAACATGGCTTCATTGGTGGCTTTACCACTTAGTCCATACTGTCTGATCAAGCTGCTTAGATTATCCAGCCTTCCCATAAACATGCAGTATATGTTCTCGAACCCACAAAACAATCTGCATTTTGTATAATGGTTAATTTCTCAGAATAAATTTAAGATGAACATTTTTCCTACGACAGAGTGTATTAATTCCTATTTATCTACAAAAGAAGATTGAACAAATTTTACTTTCACTGGATTTTATTACCATATAAACTTAGATTTTTGTCTTTCTTATTGCTTGTATACTATATATTTTATTGTATACGGTACCTTTCGTGCTTGCAGAGGTGGCGACCCTGCGGCCCGACACATGCGAGAGCAGCTCCACAACCAAAGGTGGTTGTGAACGAGTCGTCGGGGTACGCTGAGTGGAAGTCGCGTAAGATTTCATCGGGGTTCTTCGGCTGGCGTCTGACAGTGGGTCCCTGCTTGCCAGAAGGTATGTTAACCGCCTCCGGACTGTTCAACTCCTGCGGCGGGTTCGCCAATTGCTTGTGGAATATACCCAACATTTTTTAACTGCTTGCTCTTTGTTTTTCTTGTAAATTGTCAATGTATTTCTTTTCGAATCTTATTAGCGATTGTTAGAGAAAAGAAGGAAATGAAACGAGATGGAATGCGTTTTGATGAGAACGAAGGCCGTTATTTATAGAGTTCTGATGAGTAATAATTAATTAAGGGATTAAAGATAACGACAAGAGCAAGCAAAGAGACCAACTCATCCCCTAGAATACTTAATTTCATAAATTCTATGATCGAGACCTATTCCATATGATTCTAGACCAAAGAATTGCAGACGAGTGGAATACTTTACATAGAATAGAGGTGGATAAGGATGCCCCACCCATATGGGTCCCACGAGGCGAGTTAGTATTTAGTAGTGTTACAAACAAAAGGTCGCCGAGCTGGTAAGCGATCTTATCTCCTTTGACGAAGATCCACGTAGTATAGCGGTATAGCCCACTGGTTGTACGTACCAGTAAATCAACCGGACATAACTGACACGTCATTGCTAATTACTGACATTTTTTTTCAACAAAAATGGATAAGTAGAGTCTAGTTAGCATGACATCGGTGTTATATGACACAAATTCTAAAATTTATTGAATAAATTTTAAACGACAAATTTAAATCCTTCAAACCAATTTATTGTACGAGTGTGTTTATGTAAAATTTATCTTTTTTTTCGAGTTATTTCAGTATCAAGTTAAACAGTAAAAAATGTTAAAAAATTAAATACAATAAAATTAACTTAAAAACTCTTACATTTGACCGCTTAACTTGATACTAAATAAATTAAAAAAACTATAAATTTGTTTTTAAATGCACAACTAATAAAGTAAATCTGTTTGAACAGTTTGAATTCGTCATTTGAAAATCGATTCGATAGATTTTAGAGTTGACGGTATATAGGTTGAAATGACACTAATATCATACTAACCAGACTCATCGTTAAGTATTTATATTTGATAGTCGTTTTATCTTGATTTTGGTTTATTTGATTAAAACACAAAAGTTACGTAAAAAGTTTTTTTTGTTATACAGCTTAAAATTATATGTGAAAGGATGCTTGAAAATAAATTTAACTGTTTCAATCCTGTTATTTTAAAAATTAAGTCAAAAAAATTATAGTTAAAAATATGGACGTGTTGTTTCCGAGAAATGTTGTGTATCAAGTTTCATAATTTTTTTGTCATTTGATATTTTATAAAAAGTTATATATTGTTTAATCTCAAGTCATTCATTGAATGATAAAACTTGCATGAAATTCCATAGCTTTTCATGTACAAAATATAAATATAGTATAGATCATATTTTAAATGCTAAATTTAAATTTGAGATTATTGTTAACAATTGATTAACTTCAAGTTCGAATGAGTTTTCTATCAATCTTTAATTATATAATGAAAAATTTATGGTCATTTTTAATAATATTTTAATATAAGTTTGATTGATAAAAAATAACTTCAGTATTTATTTATTAAGACTTTCCAATGCACGATAATTCACCGTTTATTTAGAATTATACAAACATGATATATAATTTAAGAACAAAATTTTACATTAATGATTTTTAGGTATGATTTATTTTTGACATCGCATAGGGACACGAGAAAAAGTTCTAGAGAAGTATATGATATAATAATACGAAAGAATTTGTTATAAGAAATAATTTGTTCTCTAATCATTAATATGATGAGGATGGTTCAAATGTCTTTATTTTTTGTGTCTCCATTATGTCTCTATTTTTAAAAAAAATTATAACTCAAATTTTGAAACTTAAAAATCAAAATAAAACCGTTGGATATGATCTACATCATTTTATCTATCTACGTGTAAAAAAATATTACATTTCAACGTTATTTTGGTTGTCATCAAGAGCTTGTAAAAATGTACTAATATGGATACATTGATATTTCAACTTATTGATTCACATTAAAAACAAAATCAAAATGTTATTTTTCATGAGGTCATAGAGAAAATAACATAGATCACATTTAACGATTTTATTTTGACGTTTATGTTTTAAATTTTGAGCTATTAACGTTTTAAAATATGGAGGCACAATGGAGACACAAAAAATGGAGGCATTAGGACCCTCCTCTAATGTGATGCGCTTAATCAATTTTTTTATATTTCCTTTATAAGATGACGCTTAATTAAGAAAAAAACTCACAACTTTCATGATTTTCATAATTTTTAAATTATTATTCTTTCAAACCTTTCTACTGAAAATTTCACTTTAAAGTATATGATATATTAATACATGACACAATACAAACCATTTTCTGCATGAACTTAATTAGTACCCATTTTTCATTTAAAATTTGTTGCTCATTCTTGTGGGATGTTCTTTTGTTCAATTTATTTAAACTTAGTAGCCATTTTTCATTTAAAACATTGTGAAATGTTCGAGATCAGAGAATAATATAGCAATAGCTAAAAATCCATGATTCAAATATAATATAAATTTAAATGGAGAATAATTTGTTTTATACAATGAACATAAATAAGTATATTCAAACTTATAAATGTTTGAAAAGAAAATAGAATTTTATGAATTATTCAAAATATCTTGTTCCTTTCAAAACTAAAATTCAAAAATAGTTCCTCATAAAATTTACAAATAACTTATAAATGATTTAAAATTGTTAGATTTTTCTTCAGTTTATTTAATTTATATTTTGAGGTACTAACAATGAATAATTCACTAATTATTTATAAATTTTGTTATTAAATTTTTTAGACATAATTTTGTTATTAAAATTGAATGTTAGACCATGCGTAGGAAACAAAATGAGTGGATAAATAAGAAACCAGCACGTTGTAATCACATGCGAGCGGCGAGATTTAAAACCACTACCTCAGCTAACTCCAGAATTCGTATCACCTAAGGTAACAGAATATTTCTGTTTGGATCTGGACCGTTTAATCATCAACCACACGACTATTAAAGCGGTCCCGCGTGTTCCTCCTCAGATTGGATTGGTCCGGATTCCGATTGGACGGCAGTGATCCTAACAAAAATATTCTGTTACCTCAGAGAATATGGATTCGCTAACTCCACAGATGGGTGGGGACGAAAAGCTGAGAGTGGGGCCCACAGCCGTTGCTGCATGCACGGGAAACAATAAATTTTGTTTGGATTTTTTTTTTTTTTTTTTTTTGGGCAACTTGGAAGCCCGTAGGCAGATATATTGATTCAGAGATTGGCTATTACACGAGTATAGTAGGACACATAGTAACCAGATTCGCGTTTAATTCGCGAATTAAACGGTTTTGAGTCTTCCACGTATCAATCAGCGTTTTATACGGTAAATTCACGAATTATTCGCGAATTTTACGAATTAATCGCGATTTATTCGGAAAATCTCGCTGCGTTTGTTCCAGTCTTCCAGAGCTACTTTTTCCCATTTGATCAATTACCCTTTACTTTATCAAATATTACAAACTTTGCCACTAGTTATTGCCTTTTTCAAATTCCCATGTGCGTTGGGATCATCTGTGGCATATTGATATATGAAGATCCTTTGAAGATTGACTTTTTTGGTTTTTTTTTTTTTTTTTACTCCATTGTTGTACCGAATCATTTCCGAATTATATCTGAATTATACCCGAATTACAAATTTTTGACCTTGCCGAACCGAACCCGAACTATTAATTTGTCACTATGGTAGGACATAGCCCAGCCACATTCAAAACAAAATACAATCACAGTAAGTCTATACACTACCCTGACTGAGTTCTAAACAAACAAATATCTAACCAACAGAAGAGGGTAGGTGTATGCTTGGAAACTCCATCTTTCGCTCGTGCCCTTACGTGCTAAAAGGTCAGCCATCTCATTGTGGCATCTACTGATATGGTGACACGAGAAACCTTTGAATTTTTTAAAAAGTTTCCAAACCTCTAGCACTTCCTTGAAGGCTCGCCAATCTACATGTAGAGGGAGCTTCCAGGCAGTGGTAGCCTCTGACAAGGTCTGACAATCGGTGAAAAATTGGCATGAAGAGATACCTGACTCAAATTTTGTTTGGATTGATAACAGATAAGAAACTAAGAAAGCCTTGCTGCAGACACGTCATTCCCTCCTTTCTCTTTTATTTTTTGTGATAGCCGCTGTTACGAGATTCTCTGAGATAGTAACAGGATGAATTGATTAGTAGCTAGTTCTATAATTTTTCTAGATATAGTATGTATGATAACTCTTTTTAAGTTGAGGATAGGAGCTCTGATGTCATGTCAGCACCTCTACCGCTCCACATTGGCATGCTTTTTTATTAGCTTAAAAAACTTAATAACTGGTGAGGTGCTTGACTAATCAAGTGTCACAGAGTACCAAACATGTATAAACCATCAATTTGAAAATCTGTAGGGTTTAAATGTCTCGTGTTTTATATTTATATTTTTGTATTCAGAGTCCATACAGTCGATCTAAACTACTTAACATGGTCTATGTATGAAAATGTGTATGGAAATCAAATTTTATATTTTTGTGAAAACTTTTTGCTATTTATTTTTATATATTTAGGTAGGTATAAAACTATTGTTTTTTAATGGTCCAAAATCTTATGTAAAGCAATGATTTTGTATCTATAAAAAAAAATAGTATTCTTTTCGAAAATTATAAAATTTAGACTCATAGATATTTTAATACGAAAATAATATTGAGCAGTGATTGTTTGAACATTAATGAAAAAATATGAGACACAACCGAGACTAAAAAACATTAGGTATTTGAATCTTACTGTAATGGCTTTTCTCTTTCGACCCAACTGCTTTCTGCAGTACATATAACTTTTTTTCAGTTTTGATCCATTCAAGATTTGTATTTTGGGCAGCACACATTTATGTAAAGGGAGAGCCTAGCTATCTTCCGGGATCCATCATCCGTTTCATCCCCCAGTCAATAACTACTTGAGTAACTCTAACTACTTGGGGGGACCACTTACTATTTGGAGACAGCCTAATATTTGAAAGATTTTACAACTAGTGCGCGCAAGTATTCATCTATAATACATCAAGTATTCATCCTTAAGATATCAAGTATTTAAAAAAAAAAAACTAGATACATCCCTCACCCATCTTTTACACGTTTTTAGAGATGATTTTTTTTTCTCCGTTCAATCTAACCAATATTTCTGACGATCTGTGAGAAATTTTGCAAATCTAAAACCACGAACGTCTTCTGCACAATTTTATCCTTCAAATGAGATCCACGATGACATACTTTCGAGTTGTCCGTTGCACAAGTATTCATACCTCGTCGCAAGTATTCATACCTCATCGAGCAAGTATTCAACCTCATCGAGCAAGTATTCATACATCGTCGTGTAAGTGTAAATAGTTAATTTATCAAGAGTATTACAAGCAAAAATAATCTATCAAATTTTACAGATTATATAATTGAAATGTTACAAAAATAATATTTAAAAGAAACAAAACATATTTCATTGAAGTATTTATATATCTATGTTGAAGTATTCATCCATAAGATATCGAGTACTCATACATATACGTTAAAGTATTTATACCTAAGATATCAAGTATTCTTTCATACACGTTGAAGTATTCATTCCTAAAACATCAAGTATTCATTCATACACCTCTATTTTTTTCAAAATTTGTTTTTCTGTCATTTCTTAGTACTTAGTACGCACTGGCCTAATTCACCATTAATGAAGCTTTGTTCTTTGCAAATAACTCGTTACTGCATGAGGAAGATGAACATGGACACGAAAGTGATTAATTGCATCCACAGAGACAAAATTAGTTGAACTCGATCCATTTAGCACTCATTTTGAAATGGTCGACGGTGATGGATCTGATCCGGCGAAGGCGTGCTTGATTGGGATGGAGTGACGGAATATCTCCGGCAGAACGCTCTAGGAGGCGGAGGTGGGAGAGGGAGCTTATCGTATTTACCATTTCGAGGTGGGAGAGGGTGGGAAGTGGGAGAGGGAGGGAGCTGCCACGTGTCCAAAAAGCTCCTTCTTTTTGCTCTTCTTCGGCGAAAATTTGAGGCTGCCTCTAGGTATCAACGCCACATTCCGCGGGGTGTCGTTGCCGGGCAGAGGCATGTAGGTAACGGAAGCGATGCTGCAGCGTTGTGGCGGAGCATGCGGCCGAGGAGCGAGAGAGACTGTCTGTCTCTTCATGATCCGTCGATAAATCTAGGGTTTTGGAGTTCGACAAGCAGAAATAGAAAACAGATGATCGGGAGAAAAGACGTTGAAGGTTAGGTTAAAAGTGAAAATTATATTTTATTCTTTCTATATGTGGCATACCAAACGACAAAGGTGAGTCAAAAGTAAAAGTCGTTATTAAGACAGTTAGAATGGATTAAATGAAGTCGGGGACATTTTGGGGGACTGAACTAGGGGGGAAATTATAATTACCCTCATGTAAAATGCATGAAAATTTTGCGAACAAAATTAATTTGAAAAGGGAAATTCATGTAAACTTCATAATATCATATTTGCCCTTCTATATTTCAAAAATTCACAAGTTCCTCAATTTATTGCCTTTATTTTAAATTTCATTTTAAATATAACGGATCAATTTTATTCTTATTAAAAATAAAAATATATATAACAGGTTTAAGAGAAATGTCAGTTTTTTAATTTGTTGGTTTCTGAGAACAAATGGTTCATTTAAATTTTCATATGAAGATCATGTTGAAAATGTACTTGCATACTATATTTTATTTTTTTTTTATTTTTACTATCTTTTTAGATAGAAAGAAAATCACTACATTGAATGGCCTAGAATATTTAGATAAAGTGAGTTTTTACTTATTTAATAAAATAGCAAAAAAATTCAAAAAATTGTAAAATTTGAGTTACGAGTACATTTTCATAAGAATGTTGAACGGTTCATATCAATTATTTAGATTTGAAAATGAAGATATTGATCCATAGTATGAAGTATGAACTAATATGCGCTTATATGCATAGTACCGTAGCCTCACACATTTAAAAAAAAAGATACTTACAAAAAAGGAATATCATTATGAATGCAGTTCTCTGTAAACCATGGATCAAATGCCGAAACATCCTTTCCCTTTTCTGTTTTGCCATATATGACTACCTATACCGAAACATTCTTATAGATGTACTTTCAAACCAGATGCATCAAATTTTATATTTTTTAGATTTTTTTTACTAAATTTTTAGATAGATACCAAAACATTATTTTTGAATTGTCCGTAATCTTCAACGCTATGGATGAGTGAGGCTATCACTACTAGAATATGAGTTTTCTGCAAGGGCAGCACTTGGTTTTAGTAAGGGTAGGAAAGCCCATGCAAAAGAAACGGCATTTCTGGATTCATAAAGCTTGTTGCAAGGGTATCCCATGCAAATTGTATCGCATGCAAATGTTTGATGTGCACGCATGCAAATGTTTGATGTGCACGCTTGCAAATACATTTTGAAGGTCAGATAATATATTTAATTGGAGGCCCATGCAACAACTCAACCACAAACCCTTGCAAATACTTAACCGAAGGTCAGATATTATATTTAATTGGAGGTCCTTGCAATAACTCAACCCCATGTCCTTGCAATTACATTATGAAGGTCCGATATTATATTTAATTGGAGGCCCATGCAACAACTCAACTCCATACCCTTGCAAATACTTAACTACATGTTAGATATTATATTTAATTGGAGGTCCTTGCAACAACTCAACTCCATACCCTTGCAAATACATTATGAAGGTCCGATATTATATTTAATTGGAGGCCCATGCAACAACTCAACTCCATACCCTTGCAAATACTTAACTACATGTTAGATATTATATTTAATTGGAGGTCCTTGCAACAACTCAACCCCATGCCCTTGCAAATACTCTGGACTGTCGAATCTAAACAATTGCATGGGCTTACGCTTGCAATTGTTTAGTTCCTGGAGACAGTAGCATTTCTGTTTATTTTATATCTCCTTAGAATATTTAAAATGATATTTTATTATAAATCACAACAACATGATTAATATCAGTACATAAGAATTAAATACTTTGGTAACTTAAATCTTGGTATTTAGAAGTGGAATTGTAAAAACATTGTGACACAAACATTGATTCACCCATTAAAACTCAAAATGATTGTGACACAAAATAATTGAGAAACCCAAAAAATAATTGTACAAACATATATTGTGACAACACATATATACAACTATTGATTCACCAATTAAAACTCTTGATCGGAATCATCATAGGCATTGAAACCAAATTCATCGACACCTTGCTCCATGTCCAACTCTTCGTCATCTTCCTCAATTGGGTTGTCATCTACTAGCTCGTACTCGTCTTCTTGTGGGGCCATACCATCCCAATCAAACTCTCTACACATTCCAACATGTCATAATATTAGATTTTGAAAGTGGTTAGAATAGGTGATTTTGAAATCATCAAAATAAAAAATTTAAAAGATTGTACCCTAGAAATTTATTTTTGATCTCTGGACAATTGAGAATAACGTATGTATGTGCAGCTTTAAGTTCCTTGTCATCTAGAGTCCTTCGATTTGGCCGTGTGAAGAAACGGCCGGCCGTATCAAATATCGATAGACGTCCCCGCGGAGGGTTACTTGTTCCAACGTCTTGTGGGTTTGTGTTAGACTTCTCTGCAAAAAAATGTGTGCAAAATGTACCAATTTCTCTAACAATTGTAGCCTCGACAATTGAACCTTCAACACGTGCCTTGTTCGTGACTCTCATTCTCTGTTCTTTGTTACGTCTGTAATATAAATATTGAGTTATGGATGATTATTATGTAGATAGATCAAAAAATACACACCATTCACATCGGGCACAAAGAGATTAAATAAAAACACACATTTCACATGGATACATCCATCGAGGCCCTACCGGTCCACCCAATCTATCCTCGTGACAAACATGGACCACAAGATGCTCCATAGAATTGAAAAAACCCGGCGGAAAAATCTTCTCCATTTTGCACATTGTGACCACAATATCTTTTTCTAATTGGTCGATACGGGATGGATCAAGCTCTTTGGCACAAATCTCTCTAAAGAAGCTCGAAATCTCGCACAAAACATCCCATACGTAATCAGGGACAAAGTCTCAAAATGCGATAGGAAGAAGTCGCTCCATGAACACATGAAAATCATGGCTTTTTAGCCCAGTTAGGGTGTTTGTTGTGAGGTTTACACACCTTGACCAACTCGATGCGTAGCCATCGGGGAACTTGACATTCTCCTTGAGCCATATTAAAATCTGCCTCTTTTGTTGTCGAGAGACTGTGAAGGGAGCTTTTGGTTTTCGCAGCTTTTGTGGATTATCCGGATCCGGGATTAGGTTCTGATTGGCACGATTGCAAAGGAGAGCCAAATCTTTACGTGCTTTTTCATTATCCTTGTTTTTTGTCCCCATACCTAAAAGCGTGTAAATCAGATTTTCTGCGAAATTCTTCTCCAAATGCATCATGTCAATATTATGTTGCAAAAGATTGTCCTTCCAATAGGGCAAACTCCAAAAAATACTCTTCTTTTGCCAATGGTGGGTCTGACCATAACCGGGAAACTGGTCGAGGTCATTTTTTTTACCCCATTTCATCCCCTCTAGTTTACTCACCATCGCGAGCCGTTCCTCTCCCATTACTCTTCGTGGCGGCCGATCAAAATCGACCTTACCCTTTAGGAAATTTTTTTTATCGCGACGAAATGGATGATCTAGAGGCAATAAGCATCTATGACAGCCGAACCATGTAGCTTTCCCTCCATGCTTTAATTGGAATGCCTTTGTGGCACCCATGCAATGAAAACATGCCAATCGGCCTTTAGTACCCCACCCACATAGCATCTCGTATGCGGGGTAATCGCTTACCGACCAAAAAAGTGTCGCATGCATCGTGAAATTGCGTTGTTTAGACTCATCCCATGTAAGTTCTCCAACCATCCACAATTTCTTCAATTCGTCAATTAACGGTTCAAGAAGAATGTCAATGTCCCGACCCGGATGCTTAGGTCCCGGAATGACAAGCGCGAGGAACATGCTTTCTTCTTTCATTATCATCCCGGGTGGTAGGTTATACGGAAAAACAAAAACCGGCCAACATGAATACGGAGACGCATTTGAGTTGAATGGCATGAACCCATCCGTCGTTATCCCCATCCAAACATTTCTCACCTCGGCGGCAAAAGCCGGATATTTCCGTGCGAAGTGCTTCCAAGCCTCGCCATCGGCCGGGTGCACCATAATCCCGGGCTTATCCCGAAAACCTTCCTTATGCCATCTCATTTTGACCGCATTTGATAGGGTCATGTACATCTTTTGCAATCTTGGAGTAATGGGTAGATAACGAAGTATTTTTTGGGAAATAGGTTTTGCATTCTTATTAGGCCCCGACGGCTTATATCTCGGTGTACCGCATTCATCACATTGCGTCTTGTCCTTGTTCGCATCGTTGTAATAAAGCATACAAAAATTGGGGCATACGTCTATTTTCTTATGTTCCATGCCCAATCCATCGATCAATCGCTTGGCTTGATAGAAATTTTCCGGCATTTTCTCACTAGGGGGAAGCATGCTTTTGATAAGACCCATCATCCCATCAAAAGGACTTACCGATTGACGGCGGAGTCCGATATCCAATAGATCGGGGATCTCGAAGCCCTAGTAGAGAGGAGATCGGCGTCGGTGACTCAGGTAGGCGACGGCGACTGAGATCGGATCGGGTTGATGCTGGGCGTACAGGGATGGCGACGGTCGGAGTTCTCAGTTCATGGGTAGAGCGAGAGTGTGAGAGAGGGATTTCAAAAAAAACGCTAAGTGTAAACGAAAAGGGTTGCGTCTCTTGAAATTCACATCCTCGATCGGTACCGTAATAGGGAATTTATTACAATTACTTGATCTTGTCCGTTCGATTTAATTTTGCACGAATCCTAAAGCGTCTGGGAGTTCATCCCAAACATAAAGTGAAGGGGATATTTTACGGTACCGGGGAGGATATTTACCCGCAGTTACTTCGGAGACCTACCCGACATCTTCTGCCTTAGGTAACGTAATATGTGTGGTTAGATCGGAGCGGTTTGATCACACTCAAGCGCGGATATTGAAGCAACATATGCATCGTGCAGGGTCAGATTAAAAAGCAATAAAGGTGATACTTCAGAGTATAATACTCAGTGCCAGCACCAAAATTAATGAGTACATCAGGACCATCTATCAACGATCAGACGACTTGGCTTCTGCATTTGTTATTATTTACATACAGGTTTTATACATAAACAATTATGAAAAAATCCCAAAAATATTTATAATTTTTTTTAAACTCTGATCTCGCAAACTAATTCTTAATAACATAAATTTTATGGCCTTTCATCATTTTTTGCCCCTAGAAATCAATGAAATATATTTGGACCGTTCATTTTGATTTGATAATCCAACGGTCGAACAACGATGAAACGACTCAAAATTTATTTTGAAATGATCAAGAGTTGACATTAAACATAACAAGCCAAAAATCCAATAAGTTCGGTTATGTCTTGGTTTCGATCCACCGCAAACTATTTGTAGCCATTTGATGCTTCAATATTTGGTCAATTAGATGGAGGGGTAAATATAAATTTTACGTGATGAAAATTTTCCCCAAGGCTATAAATGTAATGTGCTTCGGTTTCAACGGTTCCGATCGACCCCCACATCGTTTATTTCGTTACATCTTCATTGCCTCACCCAACAAGAGTTTGTGGTTCATATTCAAACATGTATGATGTGATCTATATATACAACACATATAAACAAAATGCAATATAATTTAATGTCTCCAAAAATTATTTAATATAGCAATAAACTACAATATTACCATTTACCCACATGAATCATTAATATTATTTCATCATTTTTTATTCCATTTTTTTATTTATAATCTTTACATCTCACTAATTACATAAAATACTAACCATGTAATACAAATATCATTCAAGGAATCGAATATTATATCCAATATTTTATTTAATACTAATCGAACTTTTAAAATAATATTATATTACATTTAACATTTAAATTAATATTATATTGTATTTTATTTAATCTAATATCATATTATATTTAATCTAATATTTTATTTATTACTAATCTAACATTTAAATTAACATTATATTACATTTAACATTTAAATTAATATTATATTGTATTATACTTACTCTAATATTTTTTAATATATTATTTTATTTAATACTAATCTAATATTTAAAATATTATTATATTACATTTAACATTTAACATTTAAATTAATATTATATTGTATTATATTTAATCTAATATTATATTATATTTAATCTAATATTTTATTTAATACTAATCTAATATTTCAATTAATATTATATTACTTTTCACATTTAAATTAATATTTAATATAATATAATATTATATTTAATCTAATATTATATTTATTTAATCTAATATTATATTATATTTAATCTAATATTTTATTTATTACTAATCTAACATTTAAAATAATATTATATTACATTTAACATTTAAATTAATATTATATTGTATTATATTTACTCTAATATTTTTCAATATATTATTTTATTTAATACTAATCTAATATTTAAAATAATATTATATTACATTTAACATTTAAATTAATATTATATTGTATAATTGTATTATATTTAATCTAATATTATATTTACTACTAATCTTAACCAGTTTCATACATTGGGATCGGTATAACAGGTTCCTCAAATTGAACAAGAATAACAGCAGGTTTATTTTCTTCTACATGAATTTTGGGCGAAGATTCAAACAGATCAAGTTCAGCTATTGGCAGCGCACGACCTGTGTACTTGTAGCTGGACCTCTGATTGGGCGAAGCCATAACCGCTCTGTTTATAATTGAACTTAGGCGCTTCTGCGAAATTTCATTTTCCCCCCACTTCTGTTTCACCATTTTGGGCGCCCGCCCATTCTCCTCTCTGAGATACTAGAGATTGTGAGATCCGAAATTTAACAATCTCAACCGTTCAAACAAAATCTGCAAGAATCTCAAAACTCAACTAAATCAGTTAGATCAGGACACGAGGGTCAAGCAAATAATGAGGTATCTCAGAAGTTAAGTACTACATTCACATCTAGAGTTGAAAGCAACTTTATCAAATCAGTTTTACAGAGATTTCACACAAAACGATCACCACTATCTTCCTCTCTGACCACAACATTTTCGCCTGACTCTCTCTTGTGCCCCCATTATCTCTGTGCAATACTCGGAGAAACCCATTAGGTACATCATCTCCTTACTCAATACCTTCCTCTTTCCTCTTGATTTGAGAATGTCGGAATTTAAGTAAGCACCAAAATAATTAAGTGCTAATTTGGGCATATTTGTTTGAAATTAGGTACCCACTTGTCATATCTCTGTGGGATCCTGCTAGTACAGTAACTAGGTAACTGATTTTTCCCTTTTACCCATTTGTTGCAAATTCTAAAGTTTGATGCTGTACATTAGACAAAAAATTTAAACCCATTAGAAATTAATTGAGATTGCTCAAGGTTTGTGTATTTCGATCTACAACCCATTTTATTACTAACTAGCTAGGTAACCATTTGTTGCAATTGTATACCCATTTTTTTGAAATTGGGTACCCACTTCCACATTTACCAATTTGTTGCTTTAACTAGGTACATCTGATCATATCGCTTCAAATATTTTCCACTTTTACTTCTTTTTTTCTTAAATGATAACTTTTTCCCATTTGTAGAAGGGATAAAACATAGTGATAAGTGTGTTCTGCATTTTGAGCATGCCTTATATATATTTGTTTGTTGCTATTTGAGATAAAAACCAACTTTAGTTCATTAAATTTTTAGCTGATATATTAATGAATGTACACCAACTACATTTTAATGTGGCAGTCTATATATTTTGGCATGCGCTTAAAAGGTATTTGTAATTCAGATCAGAACTCTAGTAACAAATTTTAGACCTGAAGCTAAAAGGTATTACTACTATATATTTGTTGTAAGGGTTAAGGGTTGCTATCTGTTTATACTAATTATAATACTTATAAGGGTTAAGATCTAGAGTTGTAAGACTGAAGACCTAAAAGTGGTTTAATAAAAAATTCCTCCTTTAGTTGTTCCCTTGTTATATAACATCATATTTGTTCCCTTGTTAGCAAAAGACAAATGGCTCCCCGCAACAAGTATCGAGACACAAGAGCAAAAGCAACCAAATACACCAAGAGGAAGCGTAGTACAGATCCAACAATAGCTGTTGGTGACAGTTTGATTGCTACACCCGAAGGTGAAATTACACCAACTGAACCTCCAAAAAAAAAGGGGCGAGGCCCGGGAAAGATAAGGCCAGTGAAGGATGCTCCTGAAGAACGACCGGAGGTATGGCGAGTTGGCGAACGCGAGTTCAGTTGCGCAACCAACCCAAAGTTGATAACATCGACAATCACTAGGCTAGCCCTTAGCCTCATGCCTGCACCCTTAAGATCTTTTCACGCGTTCGATGACCAATCAAAGAAAAACCTGGAGAGGGAGTTTCTGGTAACATTTATTCAATTTCAATTTTAATTATCGGAATTCGTTGTCTCTGTTGTGGTTTTTAACCCAATCTTAGATTGAACGTATATCCTTCCGATACTCACCAAATTGGTAGCTTACTTTACTACTACTTTAGAAAGAGCATTAGTAAAATCATCAAGTTAAAGAAACTGTGTTTTAAAGAGCTTACTTTACTTTAGAAAGAGCTTACTTTACTACTTCCGATACTCACCAAATTAGACAGAGCATTAGTAGAATAGCAAGAAACTGTGTTTTAAAGAAAGGGTTAAACAGTCATTTTTTTTTATTATTAAACTATATTTTTTAGTGAATAAGTTACTAATGGGGATATTCCTAACATAATTAAGTTTAGATGGGGATATAGCTAATTTAGAAATGTTGATGGGGAAATATCAAATTAATGAAGTTTTGAAGGGCATATATCTAAATTTTGATTTACGCCATCAGTAGTAGTATTTTCCAAGTTAGAAATAAAAATTACTCTTTAAAATATTCCTTCTTTTTTAGTATACAATTTTTTTTCCATTAGTTTAACATTTGATGGATCTATAACCATGAGCAATAGAATCTATAAGCCCTCAGCCTTTGCCAGAAAGCTCACCATGTTGGTAATTTGCTAAATGGATCAAGTATAGGGGTCAAACTGCAAAAGTTCTAGGGGCAGTTATATAATTTATACAACACATTGCATACTACCCAGAACCAATCTTGAATAAACTCAATTCACTCAATAGAACAACAAAAAACCAGCCACAAATTAGCACCTCAGCTCAATTTGAAAAGTGACATAACTTGACTGTCCTAAACAGTGCCAAATTAAGGTACTGCAATACCCTTTAGCAAATCTTCGAGATTCATGTTTTACCAAAACCTACATGTGCAAATGGTAGGGTTTTAAACCTAATATATATATGGTACAGTTATAGTTGGATGTTAACTCCAAAATTTTCTTGGATGTAGGAGAGATATAGATATGCAAAGGATGAAGATCCTGACCGTTGTCGTACAGTACTCGATGCCATAGCAGGCAAAAGGTACTGTGAGGAGCTGGCTAAAGCAAGGCATAATTGCATAAAATTATATGGTTGGGACATTATGGCATGGAAGGCCAATGTGCCGCATTGGTGTGTGGCCCCGGTACATTGGCGAGGTCTTTGCGATATCTTCTTCTCAGATGAGTGGCAACTGGTCAGCAAACAAAACCAAGTAAACCGCACTGCCTCTGGAAATTCTGTATCCCACTACGCTGGATCAGCTAGTGCTCACCAACATTTTACGAAACTGGTAAACTTCCGAATACTTATGTTCCAATATTATCACTATTTCCAAATTCAGCATAATATCTAACCTTTAATTGTCATTCTTGCTTTTCATCTGGAGACAACTTTGAACAAGGGGAAAAAGCCAACCATGGAGGACCTTTACATCCATATGCATTGTGCAAGAGAAAATGGCGTATCACCAGTGGTGGCCCAAATAAATGCTGCCGATGAGAGTTTGACCGGAATTAATGAACAAAGCGATGGTAATGGAGGCGTGAATCCAACAGCTAACGAGACAAGTGGGCAGGTTCAAGAGTATGATATCAACTCCTTGCAATTTACAACCGCGAGAAAAGAGCAAGTTTATGTAAGTTGAATTTTACTAGTTGACATTTTTTTTTTAAAGTAGTGTTGTTACCACCAAGTACCAAGTACCAATATAAATGTAAATGTACCAAACCCACAGTTATCAAATCAACTGTTACTAAAGTAGGCCACTGCAATATGCTTATGAAATAATGCCATCTCAATTTCAACTTTATTACATTTCCCACAGAATATAAGATATGTTACCAGTTACATCACTTAGATTTGAACTTTATTACATCTAATGGCTGGCAGTGCTGCCTCTCCCCTTTTTCCTTATTCCTCATCTTTTTCATATTCTCATCTTTTGCATATGCATCCAACAGAGGAAGGTTAAGGCAATGAGGGCTGATGAGGCTTATGCTGAATTGGATGACAACACTTTATTTCTGACAGCCATTGGCAGACCAAACCGTGGCCGCATCTTAGGCTTTGGAAGCATGCTTGAAAAAAAGGTGCAATCATCAACCACCCGAGAAAGGCAGAGCCATGTAGCATCCTCTGTATCTGGGTTGACAAATAGTGGTGTGCAGGAGATCTTCTCTAGGGCAGAAGTAGATGCGATCCTGCAAGACCGTGACCGCCGTATCGCCGAGGAGCGCGAAGAGAGGATGAGAGATCAAGCACAAAATCAATTACTATTCTCCCAATTATTCAAAATGCATGGCCTACAAGAGCCTCCTTCACATGTAAGTCTGAGCAAATTCGGGATTATTTTAGGGTTTTAAAATTAAAGGGTTGTTGTGTTCACATATACCCACAGTGTACACACCTGAGATGAATGCTATGCTTTCCTGACAACAACCTATACTAACATTTGTGCCTTGTCATTTTCAACTTAGGCACCAGCTAGCACTCATGAACTACCACAAGATGGTATACTAGGGAATACGGGTTATTCACAGGTAACATTTTAAGCTAAAAATTAAAGGGACGTTGTTGTGTTCACATATACCCACAGTGTACACACCTGAGATGAATGCTATGCTTTCCTGACAACAACCTATACTAACATTTGTGCCTTGTCATTTTCAACTTAGGCACCAGCTAGCACTCATGAACTACCACAAGATGGTATACTAGGGAATACGGGTTATTCACAGGTAACATTTTAAGCTAAAATTCTAAGTGATCAGCACTGTGACAAGTCTGACAGGAAATAGATGTTCGACACTAATATATGCAACATTACTGTGGTAACAAGAACATGTTCTAACATTACAATTTGGTATACATAGGATGTTGATGGTTCTTCACATCCAAATCAGGATGGGTCTTTCCAAGCACTGCTGAGTTCTCACAATGGACAAGAAATTGCAGGGAATGATGCCGCAATGACCGATTGGTGGGGCAATCAACCTTCAGGTTGAACCAGGGAGGACTAGGTGGTTGTCAATATTTAGGTAATATTGTGGGTATATTTTGTTAATTTATGGGGTTGTTTATTTTGTGAATGCTTGATAGGTGGTTACATTTTGGTATATTTAGAAGTTCAGTCTTTTATTGGGTATACTCTAGATGACAAAATATGTAAATCTTTGTTGGTCAATGCTTATTAGTACAATGTAAGATGATTATCCTTTGTTGGTCAATGCTTATTAGTTGCTTTATACTTATTTTTCAATGAGTTTTATGTATACCTTTATGAATGGAAATCTGGGAATTGTAAAACAGCACTGGGCTGGTACCAGATTGGTACCAGCAGGGAGGATTTATAATTGGAGCATGTTGATTTGCAGTCATTTCCTGTTATTATATCCATTGGTACTTCCACGCAAATAGTATGAACTGCAGTGCATGCAAAAAATGTCAATCATATCCTTGCAAATTGTCAGGTGGGACCCACTTTCCCTTGCCTTGCTAATAGTCAGGTGGGACCCACGTTCCCTTGCCTTGCTAATAGTCAGGCGGGACCCGCGTTCCCTTGCCTTGCTAATAGTCAGGCGGGACCCGCGTTCCCTTGCCTTGCTAATAGTCAGGCGGGACCCACGTTCCCTTGCCTGGCTAATAGTCAGGCGGGACCCAGTTGTGTTAGCCTTGCAAATAGGCGGGTGGGGCCCACGCGTGTTAGCCTTGCTAATAGTCAGGTCGGACCCACGTTACCTGGCCTTGCAAATAGTCCAGGTGGGACCCACGTTCCCTCCCTTGCAAATAATCAGATGGGTCCCACGCTGTCTACCCTTGCAAACACTACAAACGGGGCCAACTCTGAAAGTATTTGCATGCGCGGTTATTGCAAGCGTAAGCGCATGCAACAAGTTAGAAAAAAGTATTAGCATGCGCGTCCTTGCCAATACTTAGTATTAGTGTCGAAGGCTATAGCAAGGATACATTTGCAAGCGTAAGCGCATGCTAATGCCCTTTTTGGGCTTGCTGCAAGGGTAAGCCCATGCAGTAAGCCATTTTTCTGCCCTTGCAGAAAACTCATATTCTAGTAGTGTATATATGGTACATTTAATCCATAATACGGACCAAATCAATGCTATGCATAGTACTGTAGCCTCACTCATCCATAAACACTACAAATATACATAAACATACCAGTGTTCCTAAAAATATGTTTGGTTAGAAAAACAAATTAATAATTTTATTACAAAATATTTTACTACTACAAATAAAAAAAAATTCGCTTTGATTTATTAGTTTCTTTATTATTGGGTTAGAAGAGCATTGAAAATCTAACTTTGATTGAAAATATAGTAAAAAACTTTTATTTCATATTATTCATTAGCTTCTTATAGTATAGATTTTTCAGCATACATAATTAATAATTAATGAGAGGTTAAAATAATGAGCTAACGAAATAAAATTTCGGAACATCTGGTTGTCATTTGAATCCCATCAAAACTTTTCCAAATCAATTTCTATACATAATGAAATATTTTTGGCAATTATGAAATAATACAATAATAGTTTGATTTCAAATTTATGTCCGCATTTGATACAACTTAATTTTGACCCCAAAAAATAAAGAATCGTATGCTTTTTTTCAATATGGATATTTCCTTCCGTTGGATTGGTGGGGGAGGTGCATCAAGATTCGGTTAAGATTTCAACTAACAATCTGGAAACTTCTTTTCCGACAAATCATAAGCCTTAATATTCGCTTTAGATTGAGACGTCCAATCAAATCGATCTAAACCCCCAAATGGCCAAATCCTTCCGATATCTTTTTTGTAAATTGAAAAATGGATCACTAATCCTTTTTCTCCAAAATGGTCAAATCCCTCTGATATATTTTTTTTAAATTTAAAAATTTATCACGAATCCTTCTTCTCCAAATTTTCCAAGATTTCCAAATCTTTTTTATTGGCGGCCATTAATTTCTACTGGTATTTATTTATTAATCATTGTTATATTTTAAATCATTTTTAATTATTGAGTTGATTTTAAAGATTTTAATTTTGGTTTTCTCCAATATTTAACATATACGAAAGTGTCCCAACAAAAAAAAATACAATTGCCGCCGTTAATTACTTGAAGCTAGTGACAGAGATAAACTAAAATAAATTATAAGAAGTGTAGTGCAAAGTATTGGTAATTGTATTTAAAGGAGGCATGCGACATGTTAAACTTGTGTAGTACTCGACATATATCACTTATTAAAAATGAGTATTGCATGTTTTTTGTGTGAGAAGTCACGTATTAAAAAAATGAATGAGAGATTTTTTGTCAATGTTAAATAATTAGGTTGTTTGACTTCCAACTTTTTTTAAAAACAAAACTCAAAAATAAAGAATATGGATGGCTCGAATACAAAAATAAATTACTTGCACGAAATATGTTTTTAAGCAATTTTATCTTTTTTTTAGCATTCATCTCGTGCCTTCACAATTAAAGATGATAAATACATATTTTATACATAAGAATTACCTGCCATAACCATCGCAAAAAAAAAAAAAATAAATAAAAAGAAGCATCGCATGAGTTTTTTTTTAGAAAAAAAATAAGATCACACCTCGAAAATTCATTAATAAGTGATATTAGAGGTGTCAATTTCACATAAAAATAAAGAAAACAAAAAAACTAAAGGGAAGTTTCAAAGATCAAAGAAAAATAAGAAACAGTTTTGGTCCTTTGTTTCTAATTTAGTTAATTAATATAACTATACCATGCAGTCAACCGATCCATAAAATTTTGTTCATCTCAAACTGAATTGGGATCAATAATATTGTTTTCTGTGAACATCTCTTTCCACTGAAATTTTTATTCATCTCCTCCATTAAATAAAAAATTACACCAATATCCTCAATTTTTTTTTATGGATGTTTGGACTTAAAAACAACAAATTTAATTACAACTCAACAACCAAAAACATAAAATTATGGATAAAAGTACAAACAATGAAACAACTAATACAGTCACAGTGCCAGTGCTAAACAATTACAATTCCAAACACCTCTACCATTCTAAATTAAAGCCAATCTGAATTTAAATTTAAGACGAAAAAATAAGCCATATATACTCAATTAAGATAATAAATTAATACTGATGCGTTATCAGCTGGTCCAGCACTAGTACTGTACAATTACCAATACCGATACAAGTGCATGTATCTGTATCAGTTATAATACATTGAAATTGCTTAAGCAGCTGTAAGTTCACTTGTACATTTTAAAATTAAAAGAACACAGTCATTGTTGCTTTATTGCTTATTTCAAAAAGGAAAAAAAAAAAAAAATAAGGTCAATGTACTATGATCATTGATTTTTCTTGGAAAGTTCCTCTCAGTTTAATACTTAACACAATCTTGCAATATTATCTTTCTCCCCTTTACACAATATTTCCCATCTACATCTTCCTTAATCTACTCTATATATGATCTCTTTCTTTTTTTTCTCTCTCTCTTTTCCCTGGTGACTACCAAAGGGAGATTTTTCGAGCATCGAGTTTGTCTCTCAGAGAAACGTTTCTTACTTAGCAACTTGATGACTCCTTTACGATTCTCTTCCAAATGGAGATTTTCGAAATAAGCATAGCGGTAATTACGATCAGCATTACGCGGCAGCCTTGATCTCCGATCTTTCCCTTTCCTTCCACTTGCCATACCAGTTAACTTGGGAATCTAAAGCAGAAAACAAGATGTATATTTATGTAGTCAATAGCAATATATGAGGGTTGATTCTGCATAACTTAAAAGTATAGGCTTATCACAATCTAGACTTATATCTTGTTGAGCATAGTTAAGGTTAGAAGTAACAAAAAGATTATTTTCATCAATGAATCTTTCACTCATTCATATGGTAGCACATATAATGAAATTCTTAACATATAGATTCCAAAATAAATAAAAAATGTTATGCACCTCATGAACTAGCTTCAGTGATCTCAGAGCAGGACAATTATTGAGCATCATGGTGACAGCTTCAAGATTGTGCTCGTGAAAACAAAGGATCAATTCCAAGTGCTCCAAATTAAGAAACTCCGGCACATCTTTTCCTAATTCCAACAAGAAACAAATTGGGTGCTTCTCATCCTATAGAAATAAAAAACTTGTCAAGTATATCCAAGTAAAGCATCAAGCTACAATTGTACCGTAAGTTACCAAGTAAGCATATAAAGCTGTCATACTAGTATCATATTCATGTCTGACATATCATAACACACAACTTTAAATGTGAATATGTGCAAGAAAATAATAATTAAGAAAGGTTAAGTTAATTACCTTGCTCTCCTTTAAATGCAGAGTTAGCTCTTTTACATGTGAGATACTATTCAGTAGCACAGCCACAACATTGACATCTCTCTTACGAAGCCATTTAAGGTTAATCACAGCTTTTCTCAACAAAGGGACCTCTACATGGACGTGACACGGACTTAGAAGGTCTTGAATTTCCAAATAAATTGACTCCAATGAAGGAAAATATAAGCTCAAATAATCTATTTTTATTATATGAATAGAGCTAATAATCAGTTTAAGTTTTCTGATTGTCTGGGAGGAAAGCCTAACCACAGGCGTGCAGTATATATGAAGGTGTAAATCTTCCAAAGAACACAATTTAGAGAGGTGTTGATTGAATTTGGTCGGGTCAATCCTGACAAATCTAATAGAAAGGCTTGTAAGACAGGTTAAAGTGATTTCCGAAGGAAAATTAAATTCATCACACATTAAAGGATTAGGGTTGTTAACAAACGACAAGCTTCTGAGAGAATTAATGGTGAAGACAACATCAAGGAGAGATGAACATCCACATCTTGAAAGCGGGAAAACTTTGATGGTGAGGTGGCGCAAGTCGAGAAAGCGGGCCTTGACAAGCAAGGAAGAAAGAAATGAGGGTTCAAGGTGACAGAGGCAGACTTCTAGGCGCAAGCTGAGGAGGGAGTAGAAGGGATTGCGGTCGACAAGCGCATGAGTGGCCATGGAAATGAAGTTATCATATTTCGGATCAGGAAGTTTTCGGTAGATGAGCTCAAGGGAAGGAGAGATCTTCCAACGGTGGCGAAAGCAGCGGGAGAGGATGGAGGTGCGAGCGGCGATGTGAGTGGGGAGGAGCGAGAGGATTGTGAGGAGCAAATCGTCAGGGAGATCGGAGAGTCGGTCGATTTTCATGATTTTCTTGTTTGATTTTGAGTTCGCCATGGCATGGCCGAGCGGGAAAGGAACGTGTTTGCTTATGCTTAGATTAAGTAGAGGTATATATAGGTTAAAAGGAAAAATCGAAATGATTATTATTATTAATTTTTACCTCTTAATTTGCAGACTTATTTAGAAATTTTACTAAAAATAACATTATATAAATAGAATACATGCACACAATGTGTTAACAAATATAAATATACAAACAAGTTTCAATTTACAAAATGCAATTACTATTACTAATATACAACCATAAATACAAATTCTAATTCAGCTCTAATTGCTATTACAATTCTACCATTGTTTGTTGACATTTTGTGTTTTTTTTCCATAAATTTTTAAAAATTAAATCACAGCATTTAACCTTAGTGATAACTTTGAAAATGTTTTCCATATGTCGTATTCTGGCATCTCCCATTTAAATTTCCTTCCTTCGTTAGACTTTCTTGTTAAATGTCAACAAACAATGTTCCTAATTAGGATAGAGGCGAAGTAGTGGAAACTATTTATAAACTTTCTTATTATAAATGATCTCTATGATAGTAAAAACTATATATGGTTGTTTTTTTTGTGAGAAATTATAGATGAATGATTCTCTCTGTTGGGCCAGATTATATGACTGATTTTAGACCTCTTAGTATCTACCAAATATCATACATTCATTATAGCCCATAGGACAAGAAGAATAATCAGATCTTTGCTCTGTGAATTTGGCCCAAAGTAATTGGTGTCAGGCATTGCATTGGATCTGAATTCAAGCAAACATATTTTTTTAATGTATATAACCGTGTAGATTACTCACAGTTACATCAAAATTAATTATGTGTCTATTAGAAACAATGTTATTAAATACGGTTTTTATGCGGTATGCGGAGTGCCACCGCATACCGTATATGCAGGTTTTTATGCAGACTTATATATGCAGATTTAAAGATTTATAATCCTCAAATTATAAGAATTAAGCATAGAAAGTAATTACATTCAAAGTTAAAAAGGTCACCTTAATGTATAGAGTCAACCGTTTACAATGTTATAAAGGCCACCTTTTTAAAAAGTTTTGGGAGGTTTTATTTTAATCTTTGATGCACAAACAAAACCCAGCCAGCCCACAAACAAAAAGAAGAAAAAGAGAAATGCAGCGCATAATTCTCTCTCTGTTCGCGTGGAACCACGTGATTCCCTTGGTCCCACAAGAAAAAAGCGAAGAAATGCGTCTCCGTCTGGTTTATAACCTATTTTTTTATAGTCCCACATCTCCTGAAAACAAAAAAGACATCTCTCTACTGCCTATAAAAGCAGCTGGGATTAACTTGAGATATCACTCAACTGCAATAGAGAATGCGGATGAGAATGCTGATTGAATTTCGGTTATTACTGGATATTTGATCCGTTTCTATTAATAAAATATTTTAAGTGGACTACGGTTTTGGTTAATACTGAAACCGGATATCAGATCTGTTTCTATTGATAAAATATTATAAGTGGGCTGCGGTTTTGGTTAATGCTGAAACCCTAAATCTGCATATTAGATCCGCATACTCGAATTTTATGCGGCCGAGCACCACAAAAGCATTTGCGCCGCATGGAACCGCATTTTATTACACTGATTAGAAATAGATCTTTCAAGCAACTGGAGTTAGGGGTGTTCAAAAAGCTCGGTTTGTTTGGTGTTCAATCGAATCAAAATATTTTAGTTTAAATAGATCGGTTTTTCAGTTTAAATGTATCGGTTTGATTGAATTTACAAATATTTCGATTTAAATGAATCGGTTCGATTTACGTTTCAAACCGACTAAACTAAACTAATCGAATTAAATGGTTTAAGTATGGTTTATATTTTGTTTGGTTCAATTGTCGCTTCATTTCTTCTATTTTTGTTTGGATATTTTAAAACATCTACATATTTTATATGAAATTGAATAATGTGTGTAATTTAATCTTTATATTTATTTCTATAAAATTACTAATATATTGCTATATGTATTGAGTTTTGCTTTTTTTTAAATTCGATCTTTCTTATTCGGTTTAACCAAACAAACTAAAATGTAATTTGGTTGGCCACTGTAATTCGGTTAGTTCGGTTGGAATTTGAAATACTAAGAAAAGTTTAATTTATCTATTTTATTCGGTTTCAATGAAATTGACTGTTTGAATACTCCTAAATGGAGTATCTCCTAATTAAGGTACCTGATGGTATAAAAATCTCACATTTCTGACCAAAATTAGTTCCATGCTTGTTTGAAATATAGGAATAGTCTACTTTGAGGTTTGTTGTTAGATTAAAACGGAAGATTTAGATCTCATTCTATGCGGGTCCGTATTGCAATATGAATTTAAGCAATTGACGACTATAAAACGGTACGGAACACGGTTAGTATGGCTGATGTTTCTTTTCTTCGAGAGCAAACATAGCCTTCCGTTAGCGCCTTGTTGTTCCATTTTTTTATATTTTAGAAATAAAAAAAACAATTTGTCGAAAAATATATTGATTATTTTTTGTTTTAAAAAATAACAAGGATTGATCAAAGTTTTAGTTCAGGTATTGATTGTCTATATTAATGGGGGTTATGGGGTTACCCAAACTCTAAACCCTAAACCCTAAATCCGCACCAACATATGGAAGTGAGTCAGTGACTGAATATTAGGTTCCGTTCAACTAGTTTTGAAATCTTATTATGGGCGAATGATTGAATATTTAGTTCGGTCCACTTAGTTTTTTAAATTATGTGTAATTTGTGGTGGGGTAATGTGAATAAAGAAAAAGAAAAGACAATCAAGATGTTTGCTGAATAATTATTTTATTATTTTCTAAAAAATTTGTGTCTGGTCAAAAGAAGATGGACACGGGACACGGGACATGCTTGTGTTCAGTTCTTAGAAGGGTTAATTTCTCATGTACCCTTCAAGAGTTCTTTAATTTCTTATTTACCCCTCTACTCTTTATTATATTCAATATGTTCTTCAACTCTTTTTATATCTTTCTATTTACCCATAAAGTTAATTACTCTTATTTAAATAGTATTAAGATCTATCTTTTCCCATTATACCCTTACTCTTATTTATAAAGTTTTATGTTTTAACCAACAGCTTGGTAAAAATCAACAAAATTATCTAAGCATCATTTAGATAAGTACTTCATAAACTGATAATATAAAACGGTACCAGCAACAATATAATGCTAATAGAACTATTCAATATAGCAACCAAAAACCTCATGCACCCAAAATCAAACTATCTTAAGCAACTCCTGAACAAATGTTCTGAAAACAAACTTTATGAAATTAATTATGTTCTTGACAAGGTAACACAAAAACAGACAAAATTTGACATAAAGCGTAAAATATATATGTATTTTTTTTAGAAGGTTAGTTAGTCAATCTATATAGAATATGAAAGACAACCAGTAGAATATGACATACTTAGGGAACATGAAAGACAACCAGTACACGATGAAAGACAACTTGGGGAACATGAAAGACAAACAGTAATAGATGAAAGACAACTATAACAAGATTAAAGACAACTGGTAGAAAATGAAAAACAATCAGTAGAACAAGAAAGACAACTAGAACAACATGAAAGACAGCTAGTTAAACATGAAAGACAATTAGTATAAGATTAAAGAGAACTAATAAACATGAAAGACAACCAGTAAAATATGAAAGACAACTATTATAACATGAAAGACAACTAGTAGAACAGGAAAGACAACTAAAAAAAGATGAAAAACAACTAGTAGTTAATGAAAGCCAATCAGTAGAACATGAAAGACAACCACTATAAGATGAAAGACAACGAGTAAGACTTGAAACACAAGCAATAGAACATGAAAGACAACTAGATGATGATGAAAAGACAACCAGTACAAGATGACACAACAACTGGTAGATGAAAGACAACCAGTAGAATATGAAATACTAGTATAAGATGAAAGACAATTAGTAGAACCTGAAAGACAATTAAAAGAACATGAAAGATAACATGTAGTAGATGAAAAATAACTAGTACAACATGAAAGACAATATGTTGTACATAAAAGACAACCAGCAGAACATGAAAAACAATTAGAAGAAGATGAAAGACAACTACTATAACATGAAAGACAATCAGTGGAACATGAAAGAAAATTAGAAGAAGATGAAAGACAACCAGTAGAACATGAAATAAAACCAGTAGAAAATGAAAGACAATCAGTAGAGCATGAAAGACAACTAATAGAACTTGAAAGACAACTAGAAGAAGGTGAATGACAATTTGTAGTAGATGAAAAACAACTAGTAGAAAATGATAAACAACCAGTACAAGATGGAATACAACAAGAAGAACATAAAAGACAACAAGTAGAAGATGAAAGACAACCAGAAGAAGATGAAAAACAACCAGTAAAAAATGAAAGACAATAAGTAAAACATGAAAGACAACCAGTAGAATGTGAAAGACAATATGTACAATATAAAAGACAACTAGTAGGACATGAAAGACAATAAGTAGAACATGAAAGACAACTAGTAAAACTTGAAAAACAACTAGAAGAAGATGGAAGACATCCAATAGAACATGAAAGAAAACCAATACATAATGAAAGACAACTAATATAAGATGAAAGACAACCAGTAGAACATGAAATAAAAACCAGTAGAACATGAAAGAAAACCAGTAGAATATGAAATATAACTAGAAGAAGATGAAAGACAATCAATAGAACATGAAAGACAACCAGTATAACATGAAAGAGATAGTACTAGATGAAAGATAACCAGTAAAACATGAAAGACAAAAAGTAGACCATAAAAGATAATTTGAAGAAGATGAAAGACAACTAGTAGAACATGAAAGACCAGTACAAGATGAAAGACAACTAGTGCAAGATGAAACACAACCAGTAATAGCTAAAAGACAACTAGTAGAACGTGAAATACAACTAGTACAAGATGAATTGAAAGACAACTAGTAGAACATGAAAGAGAACTAGTAGAACATGAAAGACAACCAGAAGAAGATGAAAGACAACCAGTAGTAGATGAAAGACATACAATGGTAGATGAAAGACAATCAGTGGAACCTGAAAGACAACCAGTGAAACATGAAAAACAAGCAATGCACGATGAAAAACAACTAGAAGATGATGAAATACAACTGGAAGATGATGAAATACAACTAGCAGTAGATCAAAGACAACCAGTAAAATATGAAAGACTACTAGTAGAAGATGAAGTACAACCAGAAGAAGATAAAATACAACCAATAGAACATGAAAGACAACTAGTAGATAATGAAAGACAACTACAAGAAGTTGAAAGACAACCAGTACAAGATGAAAGACAACCAGTAGAACATGAAAGACAACTAAAAAAATCTTATACATGCTGTCTCGATTAGTATTGATCCAGATTCTAATCTGACAGTCCGAATGACATAAATGTCTGACTCACTATCAAAAACTATACATTTAGATCCGAACAGTCAGATTTGAATCGAACCGTCAGATTAAGGGGCCTCGTGCGCTACACCTCGGGCCAGATTGGCCTGGATTCAAATCAGACAGTCTTGATCTAAACTAAAAACTTGGATTACTTTAGGGGATCCGAATTAACCCATCTCAACTCTCATCTTGCATCATTTAATTTGCCTTCCCAATAAACTGAGTCCCTCTAAAACTATTACTACTTTTTTGTTTGCTTACAAGTGTTTCGATATTGAACCACTAAAAACCATAATTGTGCTACCATTAAACACATCAAATATTATTGCAGAAAAGATGGTAGTTCAGACTATTTATTTCACGTTTTACATAACACGATCCTATACCAATCAAACAGGAGAATTTCTGCCATTGATGAAACTTAATAATAATTCATTAAGAATCCACATAAGTTCGGCTGATGATGATTTTGTTGAAAGGACTAAAATAGACTCTAGGTATCTGCTCCATACTAACGTGAGGCTATTAAATTACAACACATCAAAACACACCTACTGTCGTACCTTGCATGCTCCACGTACAAGTAATGACAAAAGATCTAGACATATATAATAGTTTCTTTATACCCTTAAAAAATATTAAATATGATAATTTTATATGAAACAAGAAATGTTTCTTTCCTACTGAAACATCAATTTCTAATTTCTTTTAAACTACCCAAACTATTATATATCTTCTAACAGGTCGATCATCTGTCGTCATACATAAGTGATTTGGGTGTGAAAAGGAATTGTGAACCAACATAACAAAAAATATAGAGTGCGCATATGGTGCTATGCATAGCACGGATGGCTAGTGTACTACGGCTCAATATGGTACTTTTTAAAATCCTAACGGTCGATCCAACCGTTCAATGTGATAACAATATGAATATGTACTTTCAAACTAAATTTTATATTTTTTCGAATTTTTGTACTATTTTTTTAGATAGGTAGAATTTTGATGGTCCAGAATTTTCAGAAAACACTGATTTTTCTACCTATCTAAAAAAATAGTAAAAAAATTCGAAAAAATATAAAATTTAGTTTGTAAGTATATTCATATGGTTATCACATTGAACGGTTGGATCGACCGTTAGGATTTTAAAAAGTACCATATTGAGCCGTAGTACACTAGCCATCCGTGCTATGCATAGCACCATAGGCTCACTCAAAAATATATATAATTTTAGAGTGAGGGTATGGTATTATGCACAACACATTTTGGTTATACTACAAATTTATATCTTTATTTTCAAAATCTAAATAGTTAATCCGAAGTACCGTTCATTATGATATACTATATAAAAATATACTTCGAGATCAAATTTTAAAATTTTGAAAATATTTTTTATTACTTTTTAAGATATGTAGAATATCACTACTTCGAATGATCTAGAATCTTTAGATCAATCAATTTTGTATCTATTTAAAAAAAAGTAAAAAAAATGTAAAACTTGGCGGCCAAGCACATTTTGATATAAAAATCGTGTTGAGCAAAACAGGTCAACTATTTAAACTTTAAAAATAAAAATATTCATCCGTACTACAAACCAAAGTGCATTGTACATAGTAACATGGCCTCACTCATATATCTTTATGGATTACATGTTATTTTCTTTTAATGTTTTTTTTTTCATAAATGGAAGGCATGATTGTTCTCTGTGAAGCATTGTTATTATAGATTTCCCAGGGATGCAAATGAAATCACTTGAACACCAGAAGTATTAATTTGTTCTTGAGTGAGGCTATGGTGCTATGCATAGCACGGATGGGGTCCGTGCTACGGCTCAATATGGTACTTTTTAAAATTCTAACGGTCGATCCAACCGTTCAATGTGATAACCATATGAATATGTACTTGCAAACTAAATTTTATATTTTTTCGAATTTTTTTACTATTTTTTTAGATAGGTAGAATTTTGATGGTCCAGAATTTTCAGAAAACACTGATTTTTCTACCTATCTAAAAAAATAATAAAAAAATTCGAAAAAATATAAAATTTAGTTTGCAAGTACATATTCATATTGTTATCACATTGAACGGTTGGATCGACCGTTAGAATTTTAAAAAGTACCATATTGAGCCGTAGCACGGACCCCATCCGTGCTATGCATAGCACCATAGCCTCACTCTTGTTCTTTACTGCAAGCTCCAACAAATATCAGGCTGCATTTATAGACAAACATTCAAAGTTGGACCCACCGGTTTCCTTGAATTTGGGTGATATAATGACAAGTCTACAGCTGGTCTTGTTAGGTCCTAGGCATCCGTTTCCTACATCATCAGAAAAAATACAATAAAGGGAAAGAAGGTCCCAACTTCTAGGTAGCTCTAGACCAAGATGCAAAAACCATTAATTCTCTCCTGACAGTTGAGTACTTGAGTATGATATTTATCCGAAATTTTTATTAATAGAAAATACAATAAAAAAATATCGACATTGAACAACAAATTTACGGAAATTCGAGATCTAACAAAGACGTTATGGACCATAACGTTCAGGGCACTGTAACTGGACGTTATGGTCCATAACGTCCAGTTAAAACAATCACTAATGATCTCTAATTAACGAAAACACTGTAGCTGGACGTTGTGAACAATAACGTCCAGCTACAGTGTTTTTTTCAAAAAATCGCTAACTGAAGCATACCAGGAAGCAGCAACAAAAAAAAAAAAAAACACTGTAGCTGGACGTTGTGAACAATAACGTCCAGCTACAGTATTTTTGTTAATTAGAGATCATTAGTGATCGTTTTAACGGGACGTTATGGACCATAACGTCCAGCTACAGTGCCCTGGACGTTATGGTCCATAACGTCTTTGTTAGATCTCGAATTTCCGCGAATTCGTTGTTCAATGTCGATATTTTTTTATTGTATTTTCTATTAATAAAAATTTCGGTGATATTTATACCATGAGAAGAGTTCCAATAATCTATTCTTTTTATACTTCATCATATTTCACATATTATATTTTTTGTTTTCAAAATTCAAACTATCGATCCGAACAATTCAACGTGATATCCATATTAAAATATGCTTAGAAATAAAAATTTTGAATTTTTCTATTTTTTAAGATGAGTAGAAAATCATTATTTTTGACCGGTTTAGAAACAGTGATTTTGTAATGATAAACAAATTTCAAAAATTATAAATTTCATCTCCAAACATATTTAAGTATGAATATCATGTTGAGCGGTTCGGATCAACAGTTTGAACTTTGGAAATAAAGATATGAAACATGAGGTATGATGAGGTGTGAAAAACATGAGATATTGGAACCCTCCTCTTATATAATATCAATCCAGTGAATTCCCAAAAAAAAAAAAACCCTTTATTATTTATATATAGAGAATCCTGTGTATGTTGATAAGATATATCAGAAAAAACCAACATCCAAATAAGCAGGTGGGACATTTAAATTTATGAAATTACGGTTGATAACGCAAGGATATATACAACGTCACAGCATTGCCTTCAAATTTGCCAGGCATCTATGTGAATAATTATGTTATTTTTATTTTATTTTTTACTATAGAGTCGTTCCCCATCTTTTCTCATTTTGTCATAATATTGCAGAATGATGTTAACTTTTTTTTTTTGATGATTTTAATTATTTTTTTTAAACTGTATGAAGATTTTGTTTTATTTTTTATTATATGGATGGAAGTTATACCAACAGTACAGCTTTTTTCACAAAGGATGTTTTTCTAATACTACTATTTGTTGAGAAAATAGTCCAAATTGGAAAGCTGAAAAAATTATAGTATTGTTACTGTCTCTTCCATGTCAAATGTACAAAATAAGATCTCATATCATTTTTTATCGAATCTTTTTATTTAATTACCAGAGAAAAAAAAAAGCTGGTAGCAAAATAAGTAAACAAGGGATAAGATTACAATATTTTCTCAATGCAACAGTGCTATGGTTTCTTTCATTTTCATCTATTTTCTAATAATGCCATAAATAATTCGAAAATTAAAGGAATTAAGATTTCTTCAGAGAAATATAATAAAATAAAATGGTAGGCTTTAAGACGAATTAAACTGCTCTAGCAAAAATTATAAACATCAATGCTTCCATCGTTTGCAAATTTTTAATTTAACCGCAATCACAACACATTAAAACAGACCCCTCACAAAAAAGAAAGCCCGACTTACCAAATTTCCAACTGCATAAGACCCTCTAAATAGGCACCTCTAGTACTTCTCTAAACTGTTCCCGAAAAACATTAAGAATATCTAGAAATTCGACAATGCCGACAAGCCCATACTCCTCGTCCACGACCCAAATGTACCCGACCCGGTGCGCCAATGCCTGCACCATCACTGCCACAAGTGAGCTCCATTCATGGCACACAATGGCATCTTCCCTTTTCCTCCCCATCCTTGCTGTATAGCTCCCGTTCCTCCTGATCCTACGAATAGTGGGTTCCTCATCTGATGACTCACACCCGGACGACTCTGAGCCAGATGAACTAGCCGAGACAATCGATGAATTAGAGGATGGTATATCTGGTTCGAGCAATTCCAACATGCCGAGAAGGTTTTGAGATTTCAATTGTGACTTGATTGCACGCATAGTTGATGTAGGATGGGAGGTCTGACAATCTAAGAAGGAAATGAGGTCTCCAGCAGGCAGAGTGGCAATAGCAGCAGCAGCAGACTCGTCGGAGAGGGAAAGAGTGTATGGCGAGATTTCACCAACAAGGCGCCCGTCGTCAGACAAAACTGCCACTGACGACTGGGTCGCCACAGCAGCATGCAAGAGCGGCATGGCCAAAATAGCAGGGGTACTGTGGTGGATGGTGTATTCAGCAGGGCGGATGATACCAAGAGAGGAGATGGGGAGAGTAGGAGTCGGCGAGAGAAAAGCAATGTTGTTTAGAAAGAATCTGACAAAGTCCTCTGGCGTCAACCAGCAGAAGTCAAAAGTAAAGCTGTTTTTCTTGCGACCAAGAGGGGTTGAACGCTTGCAGATCGGCACAACCAAGTACTGTGCTCCTTCAAGGAGTATGTCTAGGGCAGCAAGTACACTGTAGAAGGACATAAGATGGTTGATTAGTGAAATGAAATCCATATCAATTTTATCAGTTCCAACCAGTGACAACAAAATTCTTATGGAAAGATTGGGGCTGTTAGGATAAGTGACTAATTTTATTAAAATTATCAAATGGGAGGATTGTTTTATCTTCTGTATTGTTTTTGAGAAAGGTACCTCGAGTAAAAATGAAGCAAACTATTCAATTTTAACTAAATGGCCATTTGACTTTGCTTCAGAACCATTAAATGCCCCGAGCTGAACTAAAACACCGGACACTCAGAAGATCAAGTAATAGTTTTGCAATTTCCTTTTTTTTGTGATAACTAATTTAAACAACCATACCTTTTGCTAAAGCGAGGAAATAAAAATTGCGCACAGTAAGGAAATTCTCACAGACATAATATAGTAAAAAGAAAGTACATGTGCGCAACCATACCTGGCCAATGTTTTTCTTCTCAATGGCCAGTCTTTTCAACTTGCCCTGCTACAATGCAAGGCAATAAATAGGAAATTGCCATTTGGATAAGATCGTGTCATATGATCTTAAATTGAATTTTACTTTCTCAATGCTCTCTGCTCTTTTATGGAACAATTAAGATGATGATCCAATCCAATCAATAATTAACTAAGCTTAAACAGTTTTGTTCAAAATATGACACATTTTAAAATGTCTCCCCATCACAAGTCATGACACATTTTAAAATCCATATCGATATTAAATAGAGATTTAGCTAACAATGCAATAGATTAGTTTAACAATGTTGTATACTAACTTTCCAATGCTTCTGATTAGTTCAACAATGTTGACAAATAGTTATTGCTGATGATTAATTCCACAAAGTTACAAATAATGCTCTAAATTATGCTGTTACAAAAATTGCTAATGCTAAAGAGTGTTCTACATTAAAAAATAAGATATTATAAAGTATAAACTATCTTGTCAAAGTTGCACATTAATCTGCAGGTTAGTTGAACAAACTTATATATTGACAGCTAACTGGCCCTGATGGCAATTTATAAGTGGTATATTGACAGCTAATGCCATGATGGCAGTTTAGTAAATTAATCTAACTGCAGCAAACACGACAAGGTCTTAAATCAACTGGCCCAGGTAACTTATATATAATTAATTAATTACCTGCTTCAAAACTCAAAAGGCAATGAATTATCATTAACTGACCCTGCCAATGAATTAATTAGTAAATACAGATATAATGGACACGAAAAGCTACACCTGAACTACACACGAGATCCAATGAAAAAGGGTAATATATTCGGTGGCATATTCCATCTGGCACTTGTAGAAGTAGAAACAATCTTCGCCACTTGTTTAGAAAAACCACAAAAAAACACGGAAAAAGAAAGATCCGGATTCTTTGTGGCATCTTTTACTGGAAGACTTTGTGTGGCATGTCGTCATGGTAATCGGGTAAAGATTTTAACAGAGCAGTTTTGGCTTCATGCAGCGCACAAACCACATGCAGCAACGTTTAAATTCTATAGTCAGTGCGCTGCATGAAGCTAAAACTGCTCTGTTAAAATCTTTACCCCTGGCAACGCGTTATTATTAAACTCGATTTGAACTTAAAAGGGGGCAAAAAAAAAATACCTAGTTTTGGGTTCGACTCTTCGAACAAGACCATCCGATCCTTCTGAGAGCAGAGCAGAGATCGGTGCGGACAGAGCAGAGGAAGGAGAAGCGAGGTTCTCTTCGGCGCAGAGATAACAGAGCACATCGACCATGCAAAGTCGGCCTACAATGGTAGGGTTCGTCTCAGGTGGGCCCCACAAGGCCACGGCGCCGCCACCTCGTTTCAGAACGGAGAGGGCCTCGGCAACGGTTGCAGTCGGAGACAGCGATCTCAGCGCCGGCTTGCCGATGCACAAGTCGGAAACATTGTATGAATTCAGGAGGGTTATTGCCATGCACAAACAACCGACAGATAGGAGAGAGAAAGGAGAAGAGGGGAGGTTTTCGACTTGGAGAGAGGAACTGATGGAGTTCTTGATTTATTGAGGGGAGGGATTATATAGAAAGAGGAAACTGGACGTGGGGTAAAGATTTTTAACAGAGCAATGTTAGCTGCTTGCAGCGCAAAAAACACATGCACCTCTGGTTAGATTCTATAGTATGTGCCCTGCATGAAGCTAAAACTATTCTGTTAAACTGATTACCCCTGGACGTGTCGGTGATTGATTATTTTTCTCCAGTTGATTTTAACGGGACAGATGCAGTCTATTACCTGGATTTCTATTTTCTAACCATGATATGATATTACCTGGATTTCTATTTTCTAACCATGAATATTTTTGGCCATCTTAAAATGCATATCGGCTATTATAATTATAGTGTACACACACAAATTGCAATATGTATATTTTGGCTGTTGTAAATTATAAACTTTAAATATAAACATATTATAAATATATTTTTTATATTTAAATTATAAATATATTATTTATTGTTTAAATAGATTATGTACTAAATAATAATACAATTTAAGAACTGTTCACTCATTCGAAGATGAATTATCAATTAAGTTGTGTCAAGTTTTATATGCAATCTTTATAAATTAAAGAAATATTTACAATTTACTTTCTAATTTTTATAACCATTTTGTCAATTATTATACTTGTTAAATAGAATCAATATAGACTATTCCTTGACATTAATTTATACAATACTATCAACAACATCTGAATGACTCCAACTACAAAAATAAATAAATATGTCGGAATTAAATTTATTAGGTTAGACAAATTTATCTCTTTTTTTTTAAACCTGATAGTGGCTATCAGTATGATTACAACTGCTTAATTGATTACAAACAAAATTTATCAATAAATTAGGTTATAAGTGGAGATTTAGATAGGAGGTCAGTGAGCCTGGGTAGGGGTGGACCCAGTAAGGTTCAAAGGGGAGAGATGTAACTGTCTCTCGTGGATTTTGAAATTTTATAGAGATCTACACTCTGATCGGAAACAATGGAGCATGAGAAATGAGTTCATTTTGTTAGAAAAGAGATGAATAGAAATGATTTTAATTTGAAATTTTCTGATCGGAAGCCATTTTCAAGTTAGAAGAATTCATTCTCAAGAGGATAAAAACCATCCATCATATTTATTGAATTTACAAAAATTGCCATTCTTAGGGTTTCACAGAAGAAAGAAAAATGAATGTTAAATTGAAAAAAAAAAATTATTGAAGAACGATAGAAGTTTAGAGAAAGCAACTCAGTATCTTGTCGGAGCTCCTGACGTGAAGAAGAGAGATCAATTTCACCTGTGCAGTTGACGAAGGGAGAGAAGAACGGAGAGGGTAGATAGGTCTTCTCACCAGCGAACAATCAATTCTCGCCAAATACCTACGTTTTGGCGGAGATTTCCTGACGCGATTTGGGGGTCGAAAAGTCGCGTGGATTGAACTCTTCTCTCGCTTCTCCTTCGCTTCTGATCACGCGTGCGACATGGAATTCTAAATCTATTTCGCATTTGTCGCTCCCTTCCCCTTTCCGATCAGAGGGCTAATAGATTCAGATCAACTTTGCCCTTCCCCCTCCCTCTTCTCTGAATTTTTTTTCTTTGCTCCTTCTGAAATTCTGATTTGTAATTAAGTTAATTTAGAGTTAAAAACAAGATAAATTTGGTAATTAGCATTAGAAGTCATAGCAGTAAAAATTATAAGTTAGGATATTATTTTTCATCTAGTACCCGATTAGCTAATTGTTTTGAACCCGATTCATTATTTTTTTGCCTCCTAACAAAACTTCTAGATTCACCCCTGTTGCCCAAACCTCCCTATAGTTATAAAAAAAAAAAGTGCAATATATTATATATGCATCTAATTTGATTATATTAATAGAATTTGTTTTGTGCATGTTCTAGCAATTTTTTTTTTGGCCCACTAATATTTTCTCTATGATACGTATAAGAATCAGGTGACTTATTTATTATAGTAAAGTCGTAATTATGAAATTCAACGTGTGTGAAATTAGCCTACAAATTTGTATTAAAAAAATGTACAAATTGAAAAAACAAATAAAAAATTAACGATTTTTCAATCACTTTTCAATTAAATTGGATTTCATTACACTCCTCTGTATATATTTCTGGTGTCATAAATTAGCAAAAGTTGTGAAACTAGAAAATATTTTATCTATTTAACGGACTAATCCGTCTTATGTCGCATCTCGTTTGTATAATTTGATTAAATTGATAGCTTCGGTTAATTATCTTTCTAAGCAAAATCAAATGGAAACCATGCAAACCAAAAATATGCATGTTTTAGGTTCAAACTACAGAAAGTATATTTTCAATTCAGTCCAACCTTGGATGAAAATAAATAGAGCTTAATTAAAGTATATGGTTTCATATAATGATGTATATTTAATTGAATGAGTATTCTCGCATGGCAATCTTAAAAGGGACATCCAAGTAGGGATACAAATATACTGGTGAAGCCAGATGTATATTTTCTTTTATTTTAAATCTTGACAGCGGCTGTCAAGTAGCTAGTTAGAGATTTCATAGTAAAAGATTGCACGTATCAGACGCAAGAGTAAAACTTTGGTAAAAGTTAACTTAAAATCTATCGGAATAATTTTAAATGACGAATTTAAATTGTTAAAATTGATATATTTCACAAGTGATGTATTTACATGTCAAATTTACAATTTTTTTAATTTATGAAGTATGAAATCAAACAACAACAAAAGAAGGATTATAAGATAATTTTTATGCATTCATTATTCATCATTTTTTTATTGTTTGACTTTATACTAATTTAATTCTACAATTTATAAATTTGACATGTAAACGCATCACTCGTGAAGTAGATCGGTATAATTTGAATTCTTTGTTTGAAATCAATGTGATAGGTTTCAGAGTTAAATTCATGAAAGGATTTAAGAAGCTTCCTCAATACATATTGAATTGTCTTCAAACTATGAATCTAAGCATTTGAAACCAATCAACTTCACAAGTGATCCGTTTAGATGGTAATTTTATAATTTTATAATTAATTAGTATGAACTTAAGCGGTAAAAAAAAATTTATAAGTTAATTTTAACGCGTTTATTTTTCATTATTTTTTTACCACTTGACTTTATATTAAACTAATTTCAAAATGAGGAGGGTTCAAATGCCTCCATTTTTCATGCCTCCACCATGCCTCCATTTTTAAAAACTTTAATAACTCAAAATTTAAAACTAAAAAGTCAAAATAAAACCGTTGGATATGATCTACATCATTTTATCTATGCACGTGTAAAAATTATGACATTTCAATTTTGTTTTGGTTGTCATCAAGAGCTCGTAAAAAACGTACTAATGTGGATAATTTCTAGACGTTGATTTTTCAACTTATTGATTCACATAAAAACAAAATCAAAATGTGATAATTTTTTATGAGCACATAGATAAAATGATGTAGATCATATCCAACGGATTTATTTTGACTTTTAAGTTTTAAATTTTGAGTTATTAAAGTTTTTAAAAATAGAGGCATGGTGGAAGCACAAAAAATGGAGGCATTTGAACCCTCCTCTTTAAAAATTTATAAATTTTGAATGTAAACTCATCCCCCGTGAAGTAATTCAATTTCAATTTTCAATAATTTCAATTCATCATTTGAAACCAATCTAATAATTTTGAAAGTAAACTTGTCAAGAACTTGTAAAATTTAAGAACACCATAGTTCTTCTTCTATACCAAAATGTTTTTTTTTTTTCTTTCTAAATTCAATTGTAAGATATCATACTTGTGATAGCTCTAAGAAATATATGTAGCTTACCCAATCTTAATATAATATAATAAATTAAGGAAAATGTAATATATCTTGTTCTTACCAACTCAAATAAAAAAAAAATCAAATTTATTCGGTCTCATTTAAAACATGACAAATTAACTTGATTCAATGTAGATGTGCTAAAACCAAGTCGGTAAAACAAATTATACTGACGAAATTTCCCCGTCCCTGTGGAAATTCGCATCCTCTGAGATATCTCATATATTTGGCGTGACTTATTGGAAAATCTCAACCGTTCAAATACGTTCTGCACGAATCTCAAAGCAGACACGTCGGTCACGCCAAATATGAGATAACTTAGAGGATACGCAGCGGTGCGTTTTCCGCATGTCTTATTTTTACACATATTTTATATTTGGGGAAATTTCATGTATACCCCTCAAAATATTAGAAATTATGTATTAGCCCCTCTGAATTCATAATATCATTTGTCCTTCTAAACTTCAAAAACTCACAAATTTATATATTTTATCGTGTTTTCTATTAAAACTCAGTTTAAATTTATGAAGTACCAATTTATTCTTTATTAAAAAAATAAAAACTAGTAGCATGTTTCAGGAAAATGTCAGTCTTCTAATTGGTTGGTTTCTGAGGACCAATGAGTCATTTTTCTATTTCTGATGCTTACACAAGTATAATTTAGGTTACTGTGTAAGCGTCAGAATTAGAGAAATAACTAATTTGTCCTCATAAACCGTTCAATTAAAACACAAATATTTTTCTAAAACCTGCTATATATTTTTTTTATATTTTGAATGAAGGGTAAAGTGGACACTTCATAAATTTAAAATGAGTTTTAATAGAAAAGATAATAAATGAGTAAATTTGTTAGTGTTTGAAGTTTAAAAGAATAAAATATGATATTAGGAATTTTAAAGGTTAAATACGTAATTTTCACATTTTTTAGGGGTATACTTGAAATTCCCCATTTATATTTACATGGTTTTCATGTCACCGAGAGCATCTTCCTACATGGCATGTACTTTTTATATATGATATGATATGATATATCCCACGTGATCTGGCACAAGAGAGCGATCTGTTAATAAAATCAATTTGGTCAAATTCAAGGGGTTGCACTTGCAGCTAGAGTGGGAAAAATGGCACGCCGGAGCCGGCTCCGTCACGGAACGGCACGGCTACGGCACGGAACGGCACGGCACGCGTACCATTCGCGTGCCGTGACTCGCGTGTCCCGTGCCGTGACCATTCGCGTGCCGTGTCCATCTTTTGAAACTTTGGCACGGCACGGCACGGCACGTGAAAAATTTAGTCACGGCACGGCACGGCACGTAGTCACGCGAGTCACGTGTAATTAGGACCATTAGATATTGATTTAATGGTAAATCTTGAATAAACTAACCTAAATTATAATTAAATGGTCACGTGAGTCACGCGAGTCACGTATGGTCACGGCACGTTTAGGCACGGCGTGACTCACGTGGCGTGACCATTCGCGTGCCGTGACCACCCATTGACATTTTGGTCACGGCACGGCACGGCACGTGAAAAATTAACTTGGTCACGGCACGGCACGGCACGAGACCAAAGTCACGGCGTGTTAGTCACGGCACGGCACGGCACGGCACGTTTTTCCCTCTCTACTTGCAGCCTTGCAGCCTTGCTGCTTTCCAATTTGGAGAGGACAGTCAACGAAATACGCATGTGGTTTAGCTGGATTTTGGACTAATCCATGTAAACATGCCTTTCAAAATTGGATATATTTTCCCAATAGGTCCCTAGAATTGTAATTTGTATTGGCCCCATAATTTATTTGCTTTAAGTGTAACAAACTAGAGTGAAAAATACTAGTTGTGTCATGTCGTGCCGTAGCTAATGCGTTGTTACTTTGATTTTGTGTCGTGTTGTGCTGTGATCAAGTCAATTTTTCCCAGCAGATGTATAATTTCTAAACGTTTCAACTTAATGATTCACATAAAAAAAAATTGAAATGTGATAACTTTTTATGAGCACATATATAAAATAACATAGATCACATTTATCGGTTTTATTTTGATATTTATGATTTAAATTTTGAGTTATTAAAGTTTTTAAAAATTAAGACATGATGGGGACACAAAAAATAGAGGCATTTGAACTCTCCTCTTTATTTAAACAATACCGTTTTGTTGTTTTGAATTGCAGATTTAGAAATGATGAAAACAATTTACATACATGGTGGAGACCAAATTTTAAACTACAGATGTCAATATCTATATATATATAGAGAGAGAGAGTAAAACTAGAGTGTGATGTGCTCACCAAAAGAGATTGGTGAGCACAACTCCAAAAATATATCAGATCGGCTTCAAACTACGAATCTAAAACTTTATCCACAGATCTGCTACTCTCTTATCTTTTATTTTTTCCTTTATGCACTACATTTATGAGTGAGGTGGATTCCACATTTCCACATGTGTAAATACAATTACATCATGGCACTATTTCACTTCTTTAACAGCAACTTCTAGATTTTCCTAGATCATGACAGATTAGAAAACAAAAGTTATCCAACCACGAGTTTATAAAAAGCAAAAAGGGCACGGAACTTAGATTTTTCAACAATTTGGTAGGTTTATCCAATTATTTGGTCAGATCTGATTTGGACTTTTTGTTTGTATGTTTCAAATGAACGGTCAGGATTCGATAAAAGCATTCAATGATCCCTTGCAATAAAAGTGGGGCTGGGTCTCCCTCCCAGTACCTGACTGAACTTGACTGAAACGGACGGCCTAGATTTACTCTCAATCTATATGTTTAAGTTGGCATGAATCGCACAAATAATATTGCCCCTGCGCCATCTCGAATAGTCACTGACTGAGAGTAAATCTGGGCCGTCCGTTTCAGTCAGGTACCTGGATCCGCCTGGGAGTGATGAACCGAAATTTTTATTTATAACATTTTAAAAAAATAAATTAACCAAATAACCATCGGTTTTTGACAATTCTATTTCTAACACGGCTGCAGAACACCGGAGCGGACCCATATGAGGGAGGCCGCAGAATGCCGGAGCGGACCCCCATATGGGGCCGCACTATGCCGTAGCGGACCCGGGTCCGCAGAATGCCGGAGCGGCCCCTGTTCTTTATATCCCGAAAATGACAGCGAAATTTCATTCCACACTCTCACACCTTCTCTCTCCTGAGTTAGCTCTCTGATCTGTAAGTTTTTTCTCTCTTCTTTTAAATTTTTTATTTTTATTTCAGTAGATTAATAATTTAATTAGAATAATTAATTTAGCAATAATTAAATTAGAATAATTAATTTAGTTAATTTTTAATTGTAGATTTCTTCTGTATTGGATTGAAAAAATGGCTCTTATGGTATCCATCTACACTGGTGGGGATGTTTTAACAGGTCCTAATGGGGTTTACTATAGTATTGGACCTGTTACTGTGATCCCAGTATTGCCGGGTACTGATTATTTGAGACTTAAATCAAGTATATGTCAGAATTTGGGGTTGGATCAGGGTCAGTATGACCTTAAAATTGATGCCAAAATTAGCATGCCGACTAGTTCATCACAAACCTGGTTCCAACTATTTCCAATTCAAAATGAGGGAGTCTGGCAGGTATTGTACAACCAAATCATGAGTTTTTCTGGGGGTGCATACAAGATAATTGACCTATATGTGGAGGTTACCAGAGCCCGGCGTTCGAACCCAGTTATGAGGTTAATCCAGGGTCGTAGTCGGGGTAACTCATCCGGCTCTAGTCCGTCCCCTGTCCAAATTGACCAACCGTCCAGTAGTCGGGCCCCAGTTCAGAGGGACCGACCCTCCCGTCGGGTCCCATCCCAGACTGACCAGCCTTCATCTAGTCGGACCGCTCATTGGGGTCAAACTTGTGATCCGGATGAAACCGATGAAGAAGTGGATCCGGAAATACTAGAGGCAGAGGAAAATTGGGGTCCTGTTGATCCTGATGGTATGAGCGATCAGTCTGACCAGGAAGATACCGGGCCTGTGCTCGGAAAACCAAGGACTTTCAAGATGGATCGCGGGTTTCGGATAATGGATCGCGGGTTTCAGCACCCGATTCATGCTTTCAACGACACATCAGGGTTTATGGAAGCCAATTCGGGTTTGTTTGGAAGTAGGGCAGAGTATGAGAATGAATTGTCCGAGGGACAAACATATGACTCAAAAGAGGCAATGAAGAGCGCAATTGCCAGGTTTCACATCCTATGCAACAAAGAGATAATGAATACGCACAGTGACCGCACAAGAATTAGGTTCAAGTGCAAGGACAGTTACTGTGGGTGGTACATACTCGCAAGGGCCACCGGTTATGGAACACAATGGCGTGTCTCCAAGTGCCCAACACAACATTCATGCCACGCGAATGCGACAAGAACAGATCACGCCCAGTTGTCAGCTACTATGGTTGCCGAGTGTATATCCGCTCACATGAGGAACGATGTCGACTTGAGTATTCAGGTTGTCCGAATTGCTGTTGCTGAAAGGTACAACGGTCAGATACCGGCGTACAACAAACTATGGCGTGGCCGTGAGTTGGCAATAGCCCGTCAATTTGGCAGTTGGGAGGGGTCATACTCTCTTGTAGTTCCATTGTTGGAGGCAATCAAAAGAAGCAACCCAGGTACTACATTGTTCCTTCATTTTTTACGTCATTTCATTATCAATCAAAAATTCAAAATTGAACTTATTTTTTTAAATTTATTGACAGAAACATTGTTTGAGGTGACCTCATATCCCACTGGTGAACCTGGACCATGGAGGTATTTTCATAGGGCGGCTTGGGCATTTGGACCGTGCATAGCTGCTTTTCAACATATCAGACCGGTCATCACCGTTGATGCATGTTTCCTGTCAGGCCGGTATAAAGGTAACTAATTTGATTGTTTTCACTTTATTTATTTTAGTTGATTTCGGCTCTTAAAGGTAATTAATTTGATTGTTTTACCACATGCAAGCTGTTGATTGCAACCGAGTACGATGCTGAAAACCAGCTCCTCCCGTTGGCTTTTTCACTGGTAGAATCAGAGAGTTATGACGATTGTGCATGGTTCATGAAATGGTTGCGCCGTAATGTAATCCGCTCCAGATTCATGTGTGTCATCACTGATAGGGGAAAGGGTATCAAGAATGTGTTCAGACAAGATGATATGGGGTGGAACGAGGAGGATGAGGATCAATGTGTTCACCGTCTTTGTGCTACTCACATAGCCGAGAACATGAAGAAGAACGGTTGCAGTGATAAGGCAATCCGTTTTTTTAGAATATGTGTGGCTAAGAGGAAGATGAGGAGATACGAGCAAGGAATGCAAGCAATGGGGCAGGCATGTGACATTGCCCTCAATTGGTTGGACGGTATGGGTAAATATGTGGATCAAGATGAGAACGAGTGCCCCAAACCATGGAAGATATTCCAAGCACTGGACGGTGGTTACCGTTGGGGCATCATGACTACAAACGGGTCCGAGTCGCTTAATAATGTCTTCAGGTCCTCTCGTAAGCTACCGGTTGCAGCAATAATTGAAGACACATTTTACAAATGCATGACATGGTTTGCGCAAAGGAGGGCCAAAGCGGAATGGGAAGTCAGTCAAGGTCAACAATTCTCGTGTCGTGTGCATCAGGTACTTTTATTTGTAGTTCTTTCTTCATAATTTTTAATGAACTTTGTTAAAAAAAATCTGACTTCTTCATTATTTTTTAATTTTTCGTAGCTGATCAACAAACGGTTCGAGAGGTCCGATAAAATGAAGACGCTGGGGGGCTTTGGAAACAACAACGAGTTCGAGGTAACCTCCACACAGGAGAGAGTTCACGCTTTTATACCTGACGATTCTGGTCGGTTTACCAAGGCCAATTACAAATACACGGTGATAATCGGGGATGATCACACAGTAACTTGCACGTGCCAGAAGCCTCAATTGGAGAGAATACCGTGCTCTCATGTTCTGTTCGTGTGTCGTCTTCGAGGTATCGACCCTGGCGTCTTTGTAAGTCACTACTATCACATCCATACACTGATCAACACATGGAGCGCTCAATGGCATGTCTATGGAAATCAATCGAAATGGCCTCAACACGATGGCCCGGTCCTTGTTCCAGAGAAAAAAAATATTTCTTTGGGCAGAAGACAGCACGACAGAATTCCGATGTGGATGGACGTTCTACATAATAGGAGAAGAGGACACCAAGCCGGCCGAGATACACAAGAAAGACAAAACAGAGCTGCTCGAGCTGCACGAGATTGAGAGTTAATGTTGATTTTTTAATTGTACTCGTAAAAATATTGTTTATTTTCGGTTAATTAGACGTATTTGGAATTTCTGATAACATTAGCATTGTTCTATTGTATGCTTCTTTATATGGCTCCTTGTTCTATTGTAATGTTTCTTTTGATCAAACAAACGACGAACAACAATTTCAGATTAAACGACATTTCAAACATAAGTAATTACACACAACTTCCAGTACAAACTTGATAAAAATTTCCAAAACAAAATCATAATCAACTTCAGAATCAGATCAAAAAAAAAAAATATATGGGCCGCTCCGGCATTCTGCGGACCCGGGTCCGCTCCGGCATACTGCGGCCCCATATGGGGGTCCGCTCCGGCATTCTGCGGCCGCCCTCATATGGGTCCGCTCCGGTGTTCTGCGGCCGTGTTAGAATTAGAATTGTCAGAAAACGATGGTTATTTGGTTAATTTATTTTTTTAAAATGTTATAAATAAAAATTTCGGAGTGCTGAACGAACCCATTATTGCCCATGAGGATGGTGTCGTTTGAATTCAGAACCAGTCCAATACTTAACCGTGTAGAATGAAATCTGAGTCGTTTGTTTTAATCTGGCACGAATCTGAAAAGCGAACACCTATTTTTCAAAGAGAAACATAGTTACAGAATTAAGAGTAGAACTAGGGTTTCCTAAATTCACCAATCATTTTTGTAAACTCAACTCTAAAATCTATCGAATTGGCTTCAAACGACAAATTCAAACCGTTGAAATTATTCTACCTTACGAGTGATGTGTATATATGCATCCAAAAAATGAATGCATTAAAATTAATTTATAAATTTTCTAATTTTGACCACTTAATTTTATATTAAATTAATTCAAAATTTTAAAATTTTCACATATAAATGCATCACTCATAAGGTAGAAGAATTTCAATAGTTTGTATTCGTTGTTTGAAGCTAATTTAATAAATATTAGAGTTGAGTTTGAGAAACACCTAGTTCTACTCCAGAATTGATTTTGATTCGGTCGGTAGCGTATTCTACACGATCAGGTACTTCAGGGATTCTCACTTGATGGGGTTTCAGGGATTATAGGAGCTCTGTTGTTCTCCGTAGTCCTTTGTTTACGGAGACAGCAATCACGTGGCTTGATGCCTTGATCGGACATGAGAAGACAAAAGGCAACATATAGAGCTCTGGCGACCTATTCTACCACAGTACCACTTCGCATCATGTCTAATATAATCAATAAAGTCGATAAACAGGTGCGCCTCTCAAACATGACTATCAATTATCAAACAAGAGTAAATTACCAAACTTTAAAAAGAAAAGAAAAAAAATCAACACAAGCGCTCGTGTGACATTGAAAAAGAAAACTTTCATTGTTGGCAGATATTTTTATTAATACCCCAAAAAAAAACAAATTATCAAATCTGCCCTCACCCCAAACTTATTTTTAAATCTACCCCAACCGCCCAGCCACTGGGCGGTCCAGTTTCCACAGCTGACCGCCCAGCTGCTGGGCGGTTCGCTGTGAATTTTTTTTTAATTTTTTTTTTATGTTTTAATTTGTTTTAAATATGGTACATTTATTTGTTTGAATGTTTTATATTAAATTGTTGTAATGATTTATATGATATATATTTATTATTTGTTGACGATTATATTTTTATAATTGACGATTATTTTTATATGTTATGTAATTGTCTAGTTTTTAATATAATTGATTAGTTTTATATTTAGTTTGTTAATGTTTAAATGTTTTTAAATGGTAAGTCTAAATGGTAATCTAAATGGTAAGTCTAAACAACAAAAGTAGGTAATCTAAATGGTAAGTCTAAACATGAAACATAACAGTCCAAACATGAAATATAATAATCCAAACATAAAATACTAGAAATCTATCAAACTAAAAAAACATAAAAACCCTAACGACGATGACGAGGGCGAGGTCCGGAGAGCTCCAACCTAGCAGGTGCACGGCGGTCCCTCTGCGACGGCGGACGCCTCTGGTGAACCTCATCCACCTGCATGTCATCGTGTACGGCCTCGCGCGCCCATGGGTCCTCCCCCAGGTGTAATGCATGCTCCTCATGGATCCCCGCCTGTGTACGCAACACCCACGGATCAGCCTCCCATGTAGAAGGATACGTGGCCGGAGGCAATGTGCCAAATATAGCAGAGGCAAAGCCATCTGCAATCTGCACCCCACTCCCACTGGCCTCGCCGTCGTGCTGTCTGGTCTCCATATATCGCGGTCTGTGGGAGCTAGCTGGCTCCCATCAGCCCTCATCTCCAGTGAGGTCATCCAATGAGAAAACAGCGGCGACAGCTTCATCCTGCATGTAAAAAATGTTAATTTTGCTACATAGAAGTAACGAGTAAATTAATTAAATAATAAACTTTTGCTACCTCGGTTTGCTGCACTGGAACTCCATGCTCGTTGTAGTACGCGTTCCACGCGTTGTTGTTCAACACCCATTGGTGGATCGCCCAACCGGAGGCATCATCTGCAGAAATGAAGATAAATTAATAAGAATGATCTTTTAGAGAGACACTTAATAATGATAATTTGTATGACATATTATTACCTGCAGGAGGTGGCGGCATCTCATCAGCGTAGATAGGGGCTCTAGGCTGCTTGGATCTGGTGGTGGGGCCTTTATCTCGCGCCAATTGATGTCCTCCCCAACGTCGTGCAACATACCGACGAGGCGCCCGTTCCAGCCAGAGTCCTCCACGATCGATGCACTGTGTTGGAGCATTTGACATCCTATCGCTCTCCAACTCTTTCTCGCCATGCACACCAAGCTGTGTGCCACTCCTCTAATACCGGTCAAAATCTGCACACAATGTATTTTCATTATTATTATTAGAAGATGAATAAATAACTACAATTTTTTAAGCATGTCAGTTTCATTTAAATATACCGAACGAGCATGGATCGGGCCGAAAGGCAAGTAAGTCCTAGATCCGTCACCCGTGAGTCTCCGTCGAAGAGCATCACCATAGTCCCCTTGTAGATAAACCGACGGCATGCCCCATCTCTGGTACCAGACTAAATATCGCAATCTCCAAGGCCCGACCGGCATAGGGGCATCAATAGCTGAAGGCGGGGTCCATAAGTGATCCTCCGGTGATGCAGCACGCTGGTAATGCTCCCAGAAACGCGTGCTCCAGTCGACTTTGGGCTTGTTGTGTTTAGTGCTGCAATATAAATTAATTAGTAACGTGTATGGCTGAACAAGTAATAAAATAGACAAACAATAAGGCAGTGGGTAGTTACCTGTGCAGCTGGGTGGTCTGCTGCTCGCCCAACTCTGGAAAATCCGGGACATAGGCATCCAAGCCAAACTGACGGGGCACTCGATCAGGATAGTGATACTCAACTATCCAGAAACATACGCACGGCCCCCGATAAAACGAGAGATATCTCTGCTCAAATGTCAGCCGGCACAGAAGGTTCCTATTGTAGAACACCCGATAGGGGTACCAGGTGACGCTATTCTCGTGAAGCATTTGGAGCTGACCTCGGACATACGAAATCCCCACGGTCCTCCCATTGCCCGTGTTCTCGTATGTGTAGGGAGGACTCAATATAGCACCGTATGCCGGACGTCTCTCGGGGTCATCTCCCGTCCATAACCCCTCCTGAGCTGGAGGAACAGGCCGACATACCGGTAGATGCGACCAGGACCACTGCTGGAGTAGAAGAAGTGGCCCGGCAATCTACTTGTTCTTCACCTAAATTTTGGACATGTGGTGCAATTCTGGTAAATATTGAACTCTAATATTTGTAATAAAAAAATTAAAATATTTGTACAAACTTACCAGATAAACATGACACAAGCCCCGATATAAGTGGGCGAGCACGGTTCCACACCAGTTCCACCTCGACGGCCGCTCAATGTCTCTCAGCAGAGAAATGAACATAATCGGAACTGCGTCTCCGCTGGAATCGACAAACATGACACTGCCACATAAATCCATGGCAAACGCCATCATATACCTGCAATATAAATTAGTCAACATAAATAACTACAATTATTGTTGACTCCATAACATATTTTAATTTTCAACTGTTTGTGATAACCTCAAAACGGCCTGCTCGTCAGCGATATCGCGGGTGATCCTACGCCAGTGGAAGAATCTGCAGAGCACCGCAAGACTAATGCAATACCCAGAATACCGGTACTCCTCATCCTCTCCTCTCTTCTTCTTCTTCTTCTTCTTCTTCTGCAAGTCCATCGGAGTGGCCCCCAGCAGCTCGGTATCATCCCCGTCATGGCCGGATCGTCTGAGACACCACCGATGGGGTCGCCATCTATCCGTAGACCCCATAAGGCGCTGACGTCACCTAGTGTGACTGTCATCTCCCCAACCGGAAGGTGAAATGTATGCGTCTCTGGTCGCCATCTCTCCACTAGACCGCAAACGAGAGCCTGGTCAATATTACTGTGAGTCATGGTGGCCAACTGATACAAGCCGAGATGCATGATGCACCGCTCCATCAACGGATGAGCGACGTATGGTATCTCGGGGGTGCGATGCCTCACTGTAATCATCGTATCGTCCTGCATTTTACAGTGATTTTAAATTAAACGACTGATTATCTGTAATATTAAATAATGCTATTTAAATTAGGAATACAAAACCAACGTACCTCCATAGATGCAAGTGAGACACGGTGACTGACATGTGGGGTCCACAGAAGAGGACTAAATGTGTCAGGATGGTGAGGGGGATAATCTCCAAAGGGAGCCTCTGCACCGGATGGCTCTGCACCGGATGCCGCTGCACCGGATGCCTCTGCACCGTGATCATGTGAACTCTCCCCCGTCTCCAGAGGGGCATCCCATGCACGTCCCCGTCTAGTTCTGACCATACTACATTTCAATAAACAGAAGATTCTACCTTATAAATCCTGATTTATAAACCCTAACTTATAAACTCCAATTTTGTCAACCCTAAACCCTAATTTAACAATTCAACCCTAACTTATAAACTCCAATTTTGTCAACCCTAAATCCTAATTTACAAACCCTAATTTTGGAAACCCTAATTTTTAACAATTAAATCGCGACGGGAAAATCAACAACCCGCACACGATAATTAACAATTCAACCCTAATTTATAAACTCCAGTTTTGTCAACCCTAAATCCTAATTTACAAACCCTAATTTTGGAAACCCTAATTTTTAACAATTAAATCGCGACGGAAAAATCAACAACCCGCACACGATAATTAACAATTCAACTCTAATTTATAAACTCCAGTTTTGTCAACCCTAAATCCTAATTTACAAACTCTAATTTTGGAAACCCTAATTTTGAACAATTCAATCGTGTCGGGAAAATCAACAACCCGCACAAGATAATTAACAATTCAATTTCTACCAATCGTTCCAATGCCAATACAAGATACAAAATATAAATTAAAAAAGTTATTTAGAGACTTACCCGAAAATAATCGGATTGTCGCCGAGATGGCCGAAAATTAGAGTTTGGGTGAGAGAGGGCAAGAGAGAGAGAGGAAGAGGGAGAGGAAGAGAGAGAGTGGCAGATTGGAAGAGAGAGAGGAAGAGAGGGAGAGAGAGACTTCGGTAGTGAGAGAGAGCAAGGTGGTCGGTTTCGGGCGGCGGGGCGGCGGGGAGGCAGAGAAGAAAAGAGAGAGAAGAGAGAGAGAAGGGTCGGGCCGCCCATATAAAAAAAAAATCAATAGCGGACCGCCCAGCAGCTGGGCGGTCAGCTATGCACAGTGGACCGCCCAACTGCTGGGCGGTCAGCTGTGGAAACTGGACCGCCCAGTGGCTGGGCGGTTGGGGTAGATTTAAAAATAAGTTTGGAGTGAGGGCAGATTTGATAATTTGTTTTTTTTTTTGGGTATTAATAAAAATACCGGCATTGTTTGCATGTCACCGACATCACAAGTTCCACCTGAGAGTAGGTCCGATGGGCATCGGACCTACTCTGGTTTTAAAGAGGAAATGTCATTTCGGTCCGAACTTTTTTTTTTTTAGGGCTTGCTGTCGGGTTGGAAAAAAATAAATTGAGCAGGACCGAAATGACATTTCGGTCCGGTCTCCTTTTTGGATTTTCTGTGGCGGCTGATCTGAAAACTTGTGAAACCAGTACGGACCAAAATGTCATTTCGGTCCGGAATAAAAAAAAATGACGGACCAAAATACCATGTCGGTTCTTATAATTTTTGTAAAAAAAAATAATCATATTGGTTTCGTAAAAATATTTTTTTTAATTATGATTTATAAAAAAAATTCTGAAAAAAATTCTGAAAATGGTGGGGTTCAGGGATGATAAAGGTTCTGTACTTCTGTTGCTGTTGCTGACCGTAGTCCTTTGTTCACGGAGACTGGAGACAGCAATCACGTGGCTTGATCAGAATCGGACATAAAGACAACAAAAAGGCAACAATATACAACAGATCTAGGAAGCTCTTTTACCACTTCGCTTCATGTCTAATACAGTAATATACACGTGGGATCTCATCTACCTCAGTCATAAATGTAGTGCACACAGACTAAGCGCCTGTTCGGCCAACTCCTGTTGTCGTGGAAAAAAAAAATTAACTCGGAGTGAATTCTCCACGTGCACAGTAAAATTTGGTTCAAAAATTTTCTGATTCTACGCTCATGCCCATTTTTGAGTTGGCGCCAAACATGTCCTAAAGAGATAGAGAGCAGCAGATCTCAGAAGCTACGGTCGAAAATTCACTTAATTTTTAATATAGAGATCACATCCAAACGGTTTGAATCGACCGTTTAAACTTTGAAAATAAAAAAACCAATTAGTTACACTGCAGCTCTGAAACAAACGTTTTAATATTAACCAACCCCCTCTCAATATATATATTTAAAGAAAACCACTTGGCTTCATGTCTAATATTATGAATAAACATGTGCGCCTCTCAAACAAGAGCAAATTAGCACCCAAAAAAAAAAAAAGAATCACACAAGCGCATGTGTGCCAGATCATTGTTTGCAATTGCATGTCACCGACATTTATGTACCGTATGATTAAATCTCATCATAATTTGTTAATTCATGTTGAGGGATCCGTTTTGTTCTATCTCCGTTAAGCAAATAAGGATTACAAAATTCAACGAAGCTAGAGAACACTGATTACTGATTAGTGACAGCTAAGAGCATCTACATTCCAATAACTCAAATGAGTTTCTAAATAAGTGTAAACTTCTTTTTTAGACATTAAGATCTTTAAAATTTCTAACTCTCACATCTCTGAAATTAATTTTAGAGTTTCTATTAAACTATGGCAGCAACAAATTAAAAAACAAAAAAAATTTAAGCCAATCATTTGATCAGCATGGAGTTTATAAACAGTTTCTTAATAAGAAACTTTACTGCATAGTTTCTAAATAAGAAACTCTCCAACATCCCTGAAACTAGATTAGAAACTGCCACGTATTAGAAACTCTAATAGTACCAGGGATGTAGATGCTCTAAGACAGTCTCTGATATTAAATAATAACAAGATATTATAATGTACTGTACAAGCAAATTAAAGGATTGTAGATATCACAATCACCATTAAAATTAATATGTTGTACTGTCCAATTTTTGTCTCAACAGGATGGCAATGTAAAACCACAATAAACAAATACATCATTATCTTATTGTAATAATGATTTAGTAAGTTAATGATATTTTTTTATTTTAGTAATTTGAATAATAATTTATAAATAAAGATAATAATACTGTAATTTGATGCACCAGAAGGAACTTTAGAAATCTCCAAATAAATGATATCAATGTTATGATTTCTACAATTATAAAATTTAAATTGTTTATTTATCACATTAGCATTTTAGCATTTTCTTCACATTAATTAATTTCAAAAAGTTTCAATTCCTACAATTTCAATTTTGCTGACATGATAAAAAAAATTAATTGTCACTTACAAAAATTGCTAATTTAACAAGCAACCCACATCCGTGCAATTAAAATTACAAATGATACATCAGCGTTTGTAAATTATTTAACAATGATCTGGCATGGCCATCCAAGCTCCCAACTCCCGAATTCAGATCCTCCCCGGTACCGTAATAGGGAATCTTTTAGAATTAGTGAATCTACACCGTTCTTTTTAACTTCGCACGAATCTCAAAGTCCAATAATACTGTCTCCTGTGATAGCGCAAATCTCAAATCTTGTAGGAGTTAATCTCAAACCGTAAAGTGAGGGAAAACTTTTACGGTACCTAAGAGGATACTTTTCATCAACTCCCACACTATCACACATGCGCTTGTATGATTTCTTTATTTTTAATTTTTTTAATGTTGGTAATCTGCTATTGTTTGCGAGGCGCACAGAAGAGGTTTATTGTTGTTGCCTTTTATTTTTTTAGTTAATCTATCTTAGTCGTCTGATTTTAAACGGAGCCAATTCGGTTTTAGTCTATAATGTAGGACTCTTTAATATTAGTATGAATCTAATCTGCATGGATCTTAAAGCGGATTGTACGATTCATTATTTTTTGAGTTAATGCAGAGAATACAAAAGTCCAAATCAGATCTGACCAAATAATTGGATAAACCTACCAAATTGTTGAAAATCTAGGCTCCCTTTCCTTTTTTGCTTTTCTAATTTGTCATGATTTAGAAAAAAACAAAAAAAAAGTTGCTGTTTAAAAGTTAAATAGTGCATTAATTAGTGCCATGGTGTAATTGTATTGATACACGAGGGATCTATCTCAATCATAAATGTAGGCATAAAGAGATAGAGAGAGTAGCAGATCTGTGAGGCTAATAACAACATAGAAAATCATATTTTCCACACGTAACTACGTAAGAGTTACTCAGAACCTACGGTCGAAAATTCACTTAATTTTTCGTTTGAGAAAAGGTTTGGTTTTTTTATTTTAAGTCCGGCTACGGCTAGTTACATTGGTGTCATATGACGCTAATTTTAAAATTTATTAAATATACTTCAAATGACTAATTCAAGCCGTTAAAACCGATTTACATTATGAGTAGGAGTGCTCAACTAGTTGGTTCAGGTCAAACCAAACTTTTTTTGCTGAATCGCGGTTTGAACTGAATTTTGAAAACCCAACCGAACCGACCGAATTAAAATTCCAAACCGATTAAACCAATTTAAACTTCGGTTTGTTCGGTTGAACCGAATACAAACATTTCAAGTTACAAATAAACATTTCAAAACCGGTTGGTTCGGTTAAAACCGATTTGGATAACATTTTTGATAACCACACAAGCCGGTTTTTGATAAACCGATCCATTATAAACCACACAAAATAAACCGATCTATTATAAACCGATTCATTTTTTATTAACCGGTTGGTTCGGTTCAAACCGATTTGGAGATCCCAAAACCGAACCGAACCATTTAAACCAAACTTCTTCAAAAACTAAACCGAACCGAACCATTTAAACTGAACAACCGATCCAATTAAACCAAAATTTGCCGGTTCAGTTTAAAACCGAATAAACCGATCCATTTGAACACCCCTAATTATGAGTGATGCGTTTACATACAAAAAAAAATATTTTTTTCAAGATATTTTAGTATCAAATCAAGAGGTCAAAAATATTGAAAAATTAATATATTAAAATTAATTGAAAAACTCTCACATTTGACCGCTTGACTTGATACTAAATAAATTGGAAAAATTATAAATTTTGCATGTGAACGCACAACTAATGAAGTAGATCGGTTTGAACGGTTTGAATTTACCGTTTGAAATCGACTCGATAGATTTTAAAGTTGATATTATAGACTGAAATGACAATGTTATACTAGCCGGACTCCTTGATTTTATTGTACAAGTCCTAGCATATGTCGTTGTCACAGAATTAGGGGTGGCAACGAGCTGGCTCGATCTGAGTTAGTTCCTACCTCAGCTTGTTAATTCTGGACCGAGCTACAGCCGAGTGAGCTGGACCTAGGGCATCCGAGTTAAAATCTCAGCCTGAAATCGTGACAAACCAGCCCGAGCTAGCTCGCGAGCTGACGAGCTAGCTCGCTGGGTCTGAATGGATCTTGTTTTAAGAAGAAAATAAATTCTACAAACTTTTTGGATCGAGCTGAACCGAGTTAGACAGTATAAAATGCACACAAATTCATACAAATTCACAAATTGATGCCTAGCCGAGCTAGCTCGCGAGCTGGTGAGCAAGCTAGGCCCCAGCTAGTGGCGAGTTGGCTCGTTAATTCTAGACCGAGCTAGTGGCGAGTTGGCTCGTTACTCGGTCTAGTAACGAGTAAGCTATTAGCAAGCAAGTCAAGTGCGAGTCACGATCGAACCACGAGCTACGAGCTTTTTTGCCATCCCTACACAGAACAGATAATATATAGCAAAATAAAATGCGGCTTCTGTTGAACCGCAATTGCTGCTCTCAAAACCATCATAACAAACGGGTTAAAGATAACAGTGTTTTCTTTGTGTGTAATGTCACAAGTCTGAAATCCAGCTGAAGAATTTACTATGAATAGTTAAATATAGAATATAATGAGATTTGTATAAGACTTTTGATTAATTGTAACATAAGAAATCCAACTCTTTTAAGAAATATATATATATATATATAATGCATTAATAGTCAAAAACTAGGTTTTTTTTATCTAGTAGTAAAGTTAATGTCTTGGAATCTCTAGTGAATACTTAAGTTAAGAAATTTACTGTTCATTATTATTAGATTTATTATTTGCTTTCGCCACAGAAAATCTGATAAGAGGGAACTAACAAAACTTCTGTTCTTTCACAACTTAGTAATTAAAAGAAAATTTGGAACTGAAGCACGTGGAGTGTTCATTCAAACAGAGACCGGACATGGTGGTTATAGAAGAAGACCATTAATGAAATACAGGTATCTCAAGTTAGGATAGGATCCAGGTCCACCACACCACATGGTTGGTACTTGGTACCAGCAATACTGGTAGGTCAAACACCACATCAAAGAAATGTCCATGTACCGTACCAAAAGATAGCGTACGTAAGTATAGTACATGATCTGTCGATCGACATGAGATCCTCAATCTAATTTTCTACAATTAATTGTTTCTGTTTCACATGCAGCCGCTGACTACCTGATACTGGTAGTGATAGTGATAATCGTGTTATTCTTTTAGGGCCCGTTCGGCAGCCTGTTAGGAATAGGAATCAAAAATTTTGCACTACTTTTTACTGTTCACCGTGGGAAAAAAAAATTCACTCAAGAGGTAATTTTTTTTTCCCACGGCAACAGTGTCGTTGCCGAACTGGGCCTTATGTTTGTGACGTGGGATGGGACCCACACGTCAGCATTTACAAATAGATCTGCACTTAGAGTGGGAAAAATGGCACTGCGGAGCTAGCTCCGTCATGGAACGGTACGGTTATGGTATGCGTGTTGGTTACGTAAATTTAGCACGGCACTTCACGTGAAAGGTTTAGTTACGGCACAACACGTGGTCACGTGTAATTAGTACCGTTAGATCTCGATCAAATGATGAATCTTGAATAAATTAATCTAAATTATGAAAAAAAATAGTTAAACGTGACCAAACAGTCATGTTTGGTCACGGCGTGACTCACATGGCGTGACCATTTGCGTACTGTGACCATCACTCGACATTTTAATCATAACACGACACGGCACTAAAAAATTAACTTGATCACGGCACGTTTTTTTATTCTATCTGCACCGGAATTATTCTCAGTTTCTCACCATTTTTAGGTTGTCTGTTAGCTTCTTTCCAGTGCTCTATATAAATGGTGATAGATATGAATAACCGTATTATGGAAACAGCTGTTGGAAACAACCCAATATGGATTCTTTGACAGTACCTGATACCTGTTTGCTGAATGCTGATTTAAGAGATCTCTCCTCTTTTACTTTCTCTTTTCTTTTGTTTCTTTGTTTGTTTGTTTCTGATGATAAAAGAACTTTCCTATGTACAGCTGGTACTATGCTCATTTGGGCCACTTCCATCTTATTTTCATTAATTAAGTCATTTCAAAAATCAAATCATTGGTGTTGTATCCAATCAATTTAAAACTGACCTTTCAATTATACTCTCAATTACACCTGAATCTGATATGCACATCTTAACACAAGTCATAAAAGTTTTTATATAATTTAACTCCGCTCATAAAACACTTAATGTGTGTTTGTAGCCTACTGGTTAAAATTCCATTCTGTAATTGTAGAGATTTGAATTCAAATTCCAAAATTCCACATTATGCATTTTACTTTATACAAAATGACGTCTTTCTCTACTGTTTTCTCACTTTAAGAAAAAAAATATATCATGTATAATTAATTGTGTATGTTAGTCTAGTAAGGCATTTGATGCTAAAATGTGATAAAAATAAAATGATTTATGCTTTATTAATAGATCTATGCAGTCTAATTAAATCACGATTTCGTCCCCGCCATTTTAGCTCTAATTAAAATAGCATGTGGGCATGTGATCTGATCTGAAACGCCTCATTTTTAATTGGAGGGCTCAGATTTAATAATAATAATAACACCACTATAACATACTATTCAACTGTAATGATTGTTTTCAATGTCACATTTGACTTAACCTGCACATGTTCACCAATAGAGAATTTCACTGGACATATACATAAAAGGTAACTTTTTTTTTTTTTGTTCTTGTTTGCTAAGGCTACTATATATTATCTGGCACTGAGAAGATAATTTGTGATAATTTGGAAATCACACTACCTGGGAAGGTTATTCTGGTACAGGAGAGAGAGATCTTTTTCAAAAACCGGTCAGCAATGATGCAAACATTTTTGTTCTACGCTTTTTTTACTAGTGTGCACTTTCAGCCCCCTTTATTATTCTTCACTTCTCATTTAAAAAGGAATATATTTTATATTTGTGTGTTCTCTATAAAAATATTATTTTTTGTTGTACACATGTTTAGAGTTCAAGAAATGTGTTTATTTGCGTCAAAATTTCGAACAAGACAAAATCTTTTCATAAAATTATCTTATTTTAAAAATCAATAAATTATTTTCCGAAGCAAGTCGAGAAAATAATTGTAATTTAGTTAACATCAAACGATGTAGAAGATATTATTTTGAATGTTGTTCCATTAATAATAGATAGATAATTTAACAGGTGTTATTGCCTTTCTCACTGGATTGAGTACTTTACCGAAAGGAAATAACTAGGGGTGTAAACGGAGCGAATACGGAGCGGATAATGTCAATACCAAATCCGTATCCGCTTCTCAATGAGCGGATACGGATACGAATACGGATAGTAAACAGATGTCAAAGTTTAAAATCAAATCCGCCTTAAACAGATACGGATACGGAACGAATAATTTACGAATACGGATTCGAATACGAATATAGAACAAAATAAACAAAATAAAGAAGTAGTAACAAAAGATAGTGTGGTGTAGTGGTTTGTATCTTGATTGCTTAGAATTTTACCTCACATGACATGGGTTCAAATCCCCTTGAAGGCAAAATAATTTAAAACCTCACATGATACGGATAGTAAACGGATATCAAAATTTAAAACCATATTCGTATCCATATCCGCATTTTCTGTGGGTAATTGATAATTATCCGTATCCGTATCCGCGATATCCGTATCCGTTTACACCCCTAGAAATAACACCTGTTAAATTAGTGCTACATTAATAATTATTTTGAATGTAGTTCCATTAATAATTAGTGCTCCATTGTGCTCTTACTTGCTCCTCTCGAAAGGAAAGCCATACGCTTTTGAGAGCATCACATTATTTCTACGGTGCCACCTTTTGTCCCCTTCCATATTCAGACCGACTGATCCAGAAAGATCTCAGAAAAGTCAAAAGTTAATTTAAACTGTGAAATTTTCTCTGTGCTGTGGAATTTTCAGTGCTAAAGTCAACATGTGGTGTCAGCTGTCAGCTGAATGTGAGCTGAATTTTCAGTGGTGTCACCATGTCAGCTGTGGTGTTTTCTCTCTTGTATGCCCCCACAAGTCCATATCCTCGACGGTACCGTAAAAGATTCCCTTTTACAATTAGCTATTTACGGTTGAGATTAACTCTCAGCCGGTTTGGGATTCGGGCTGACTGAGGGGGCAGTATTATTGCGCTTTGAGATTCGTGCCAATTTAAAAAGAACGGTCTAGATCAAGCAATTGTAAAAGATTCCCTTTTACGGTACCGTCGGTGATATGAATTCTGCCCGACAATGAACGTGATCATGATTATAATGTAAAATGACATTTTTTTTTTTTACTTTTTTTCACAAGAGATTAATCCTCCTAATTTGGAAAGTGAATACTTCCAAAATTTTAAAGTGAAAAAAATTCAAAGGTTAGTCTTTTGGGCTTTTGAATTTTGATCAGGACCAATCTATTTGAAATTGCACCCATAGGTCCAATTAAATGATTAAGAACACATCTGCCCTTTTACACTTGCAATTTCGGTCGATTTCAACATCAGTTGTCACGGTCAAAATTTGCCCTCAACATGTAAAGGCATATGTAACTCAAACATTGTTTTGAGTCAACATTCAGCATATATTCAGATCAAGTAGAAAGTAACATAATTTCAACATATATTAAGGATGTAGAAATGCATTTACAGGTACGAAAAAGGTTGGCTACCAAAACCGAAACTGAAATTATACTAATATAAACCAAGTAGCCTTTCCCCCTCCAACACCTAATAAATTCACTACAAAAAATTCATCCTCCATGTAAACTTCATGAGATTATAAAACTTAGACCTAAAATTATCTTACTCGTCATCCTCTGGATCAAAATCCCTTATCTTCACATCAGCATTTTCCCCGTACTGTATGCAACTGTCTATTGTTGACAGTATGTATTGTATGCTGTAAAAAAAAAAAATCAAATATGAAATAAAATGATCACTGCATCTGTAAACGTAGAAATCAAGGACCCCATATTGTGAATCCAAGAAGCTCGAGAAGCAATTCATAATTGCATTGAAGCATTGAGTGAGGCATATTATAATCCAAAAAGCTCGAGAACCAATTTGGACTCGGAAGAATCGGATCGGAAACTCGGATTTTTTTGACAGAAGCTTGTTTTGCAGCCAAAATATAGGAAAAAATTGGTAAAAAAAATAATTTGTAAGAAAACTACGTAGACAAAAGATTATATTCAAATAATCCACTAATTATATAATATAATATAAGCATTAGAAATAGAACACACCTTTTATGCAATCTAGCTATAATTTATGCATAGAAAAACAAGATTACATTGACAGCATAAATTTAGTGCATGATTATCTTGACAAGATATGTGTTAAGTTTTTTTCTAGTTCATTTGCATAATTTGATTTTTCTTTTTATTTGAAATCATAGATTAACAACTGCCACGAAAAAAGCGTAAAATAACCGAAGGACTCGGGCTGACTCGGCTTAATCGAATAACTCGGCCGAGTCAAACACTGTTCAACCGAGTTTTGATGAAAAAATCGCATGGGCGCGAGACTAAGGTGAAACTCGGATCGGACCCGACCGATACGAGTTGACTCGGCCAAGTTTCCAAACCATGTATAATACTATGCATAGCGCGGATTAGTCCGTACTATGGATCGGTATTTTCATTTCAAAGTTCAAATAGTCGATGATCTCCATATGAAGATGTACATGCAGAATAAATTTTACATTTTTTATATTATTTTTACTATTTTTTTAGATAGGTAGAAAATCAATATTTTCGAATGGTCCAGAATTTTTAGATCAAATGATTTACTACCTATATAAAAAAAATAGTAAAAAGTTGTAAAAAATGTAAAATTTGATCTACAAGTACATTTTTCATATGGATATCATGTTGAACTGTTCAAATCTACTGTTTGGACTTTGAAGCGGAGATATTGATTCATAGTACGGACCAATCCGTGCTATGATAGTACCATAGCCTCCTCTAGACAAAAAGTAAATGAAAACATAATGACAAAACGTAAATGAACACATAATGACAGTGAATAATCAAATTACCTGCTCTCCTTCCTTAAGTCAAGTGGTATAAAATTCACCATACTGTATTCCTCAACCTGAAGAAGACATTTGAAACAAGTTTACAATCAGATATGCTTTCATTTTAACCAATGATTTGAAGATCCCAACAAAATTTCAGATTATGAAATTGTTAGTTATTTGTAATTGTTAGTTATGAAATTGTACCACTTCAGCCAAAGCTTTGTTCAATTTGGCAAACTTAGGAGCCATATGTTGATTCAACTCCGATACAAGAAACCTCGCATCCGGATTGAGATATCTACAAAGAAAATGCATAGTTTAATGCTTCAAAAATCGACACTATATGGCAAAATAGAAAGGAAAAAAAAACATATAAAGATAGAATTTATCTTACTCTTCAACTTCCTTTTTGTTAGACGCGAGGTCCATTTTCGAAAGGATGTTTACATGCGGCAGTTCAAGCTGAACCATGGCTGAAAGACATGCCATGCAACCACTTATGTACTTTGACACATCAGTCACAAACTGCAAAAACATACACATACATATAAACTAATATGCACAAATATAGCCTCCCACCCTCTCTATCTGACAAAAATGCACGAACCTGTGAATCGAGTAGATACACTGCACAGACAGAGAAATTCCTGCGTTGAAGATGGCTAACAAAGTTCTTCAGAAACGGTATATGTGTGAATAGCTCGATCTGACCTGATAAACAAAAAAAAAATCAGTTAAGAAACACAATTTCAAATACAATTACCAGGTTTTCTTAATCTAAAATTATATATAGAATTCATAACCATAGCTAAAATAAAAACATATACCAGGGCAATCAAAGACGAGATAGTCGTCGTCCAAATAATTTTGAAGCTCTTCTTCCAACCAATCATCCAAGTTTTCTTCTAGGTGTCTTTACATTTGTTAAGGAACCAAGACAAAGCCACATAATAAACTTAACAGCTGCAAGAGATTAAAGTAAAATAAGAGAGATATCGGGAAAAAAAAATATAATCTCGTGTATTAGGATACTCCATGCAATAGATAAGGCCGCCATTTGGTCCCAATCCAAGCTCTTCCATGGCATCATCCAAACATATCAGTTCTCTTATATCTGCACCAAATTAGAATATTATATACATTTTTCTGGACCTTTTATGCATGTGCAGCCTCAAATAAGTATATTATATACATTTATCCTGGTACCTTCTATGAATTCTGCCATGATTTCCTAATTGTTTACAGTTATCACTGTATGATATATCTTTTTTCTTTTTTATTTGTTCTAATTTTTTTTTCTAGGGGTGGGGGGGGATTAGTAACTTAAATCAAGCATCAATTAAAGCATATTATCTTTCCAGAACCTCAACTAAGCAGCAAATTTTGCATGAGCTGAAGGGAAAACATGGCAGTATTCATAGAAGGTACCAGGAAAATTGCTCTGCCAGTAAATTATTGAGAGCTGGTACATAACATCACAGCAACTTTATTTTATAATGAAAGGAAACTAGGGTTCTATATGTTGGTACAATCCAGTGACTGACATATGTTTATTTTATAATGAAAGACCGTGCTGAATCAAGAGAGTACCCATAGAGACAGGGTAGTTGAAGTTTTCAGCAGCTGGGTCAAGATTGACTATATCAATTCTTCTCCGAGTAGTCACGCAGTGATCGTATAAACTCGAGCAATATGTTGACTGAAACAAAAAATTTACATCAGAAGATAAAAAAAACAAAGAAAGCACTGAGAGGGTTATTAGTTGTTGCAAAAGAAAGTCACCAAAGATGTTATAATTTTGCACTTTAGCAACTGGAAGGCTTAAACCATTGCATCCTAGGGTTTGTGTGAATATATACAGATTATAATTTCAAATAAGTACCTTATTTTCTGGTTTCCAATTATACACAAAAGCACTTCAAGGAAAGGCCTAAATCAAATTTTGAGAGTACATATACAAACAATCATACAACAAGTTTAGGCATCAAAATTGTTCATCTTTGAACAAAAGAGACCCTTGGTAGATTGTGCAAGGCACAAATACTAACAACTAAATTTTGGGTAAAGATTTTAACAGAGCAGTTTTGGCTTCATGTAGCGCACTAACCATATACAGTGTTGTTTTGATTCTATAGTTTGTGCGCTGCATGAAGTCAAAACTGCTCTGTTAAAATCTTTACCCTAAATTTTAGAGAAAGCAAAGGCAAAAGAAAACAAAGCATAAGACAAAATTAAAACCTTGCCACTCCCTGCCGGGCCAATGACGAGTTGTGCGTATCCCATCGCTAAGCAGTTGAGAGAAACTAGGTTTCGATCTTAGAGGAAGAAGAAAAACGAATGCTGTAAGTTTTGGAATTAATGGAAAAGGGAGGGGGTGGAATGGAATCAAAGGAAGCTCAAAAAGGCGGCGGCGGCGTAGGCGGTGCACCAGACAACGGCCGCTAAGAGAAAGCCCAATATGCTGGAGTACGCCATGGAAGCTTCTCGAATTTTATACGAAGAAAAACTATAGCGGAAGAAAGAAAGAAAGAAAACTGGGGTTTATGATTTATCAGAGAAATCGATTTGATTAGTCAAAGATCAAACATGGGAGCGCAAGGGTTTTCAATACTTCTAACGAAAGGCATGACCGCATGATCCCAGACAGCAAGGCCCGATTGAAAACTCGATTCAAGAAATAATTTTTGGGCCGCTTTAATTTTGGGCCTCCAAGAAAGTATTTATACTTTCTTTAAAGAGTGAGCCTATGATGCTATGCATAGCACGGATGGCTAGTGTACTACGGCTCAATATGGTGCTTTTTAAAATCCTAACGGTCGATCCAACCGTTCAATGTGATAACCATATGAATATGTACTTGCAAACTAAATTTTATATTTTTTCGAATTTTTTTACTATTTTTTTAGATAGGTAGAATTTTGATGGTCCAGAATTTTCAGAAAACACTGATTTTTCTACCTATCTAAAAAAATAGTAAAAAAATTCGAAAAAATATAAAATTTAGTTTGCAAGTACATATTCATATGGTTATCACATCGAACGGTTGGATCGACCGTTAGGATTTTAAAAAGTACCATATTGAGCCGTAGCACACTAGCCATCCGTGCTATGCATAGCACCATAGCCTCACTCTTCTTTTTAAAACTGTTGACCCTTAATAAGGCCCTAACTAGTAAATTGATAATATGCAATATTAAAATGCATAAAACTAATTACTCTTATATTTGTTACCTATTATAAGCAATTTTTATATAGTAATCAATAAGAAGAATTTCAGATGTTGATAACTCCTTTTCAATGTTCATACACGCTATTGAAAAGTTGGAATTTATTTTGAATAATATAGCCTTAAAAAAGTGTTTAAATTTCCGATATAAAACTAATTACTCTTATAATTATTACGACTTATGGACAAAATATCTTTAATTTAACAACACAGTTCATGACATTTATAAATAACTAGTAATTAGTAATTTTCTACCAGTAGCAGAAAGGTGAAAAAACATTAAAGAGCAAACCAGAATTTTCATACCCTGGATTACAATAATTAACTAGAAAAACAACCAAAAACATACATGTGATTCACAGTAAGCTCATTAATTCCAACTTGAACCACATCACAAATATTAGTCACAAATTAAAGTTCCACACAAAATGTTACCACATTCTAATCAGCGTTACAGAATGATAATAATAATAATAATAAACCATTAACAGCTCCAGACTTAAATTCAACACTGGCTATGCATTAGATGCACGATTTTTCTTCACGAAAACATCAGTAAGGACAGTCTTTGATTCCAGAGAAGCCTTGAGAAGCTTCAATCCCTAATTTCCATTGACAAGGTCAAAAGAAATATATATAGAAGAATGTGCTTTACTAGATCATGATCAGTTGCGGAAGAGTATTAATTTACATATATAGAGAAGAAGTCATAGCACAAATTAGCTAATCAGGATTTGGGCAGCCTAATCCAGAAAATTGGTCATATGAGTACTAAACATATATATATAAAAGAAAAAAGGAACTCCACATGCATACACGTACACAATCTAATATCTTACTTACCTCTTCAAAGCCAATAGTGACCGTTATCTCCTGAATTGATCCCAAATCTTGGATCTCAAATTTGTTCAAAAGAGCGATATATACTTGATAAAGTTGACATGGGTACCATGGTAAGATCATCCATCACATAGTAAGTCACCTCTCCCTCGACATACCCTTTTCCATCACTACTAACTTCTACCACACTACCGGCATCAAACTTACGATCCTCAAATCGTGTTGGCGACCTCATTGATATGCCACAACCGAGACAAGTTATCCCTTTTACGAGACTTACATAACGGTTGCAAAATGTAACGCTATGTATTTTGAGGTACGGTCTAATTGTTAAAATTTTGAGCAAACTTAAATACAACTTAGGGTTTGAATTTTGAGGACAAAATTTTTTTTGAAGGGGGGAAGAGTGTAACGCCATGTATTTTGAGGTACGGTTTAATTGTTAAATTTCATTTTAAGAACAATATCTCTTGATTTTCATAGTCATAATTTTCTCTTATTTATATTTATTAACAATCAATATATCTGTTCATGATCGTCTCTTTATATACAACTCTTATTTCTTTATCTTTATTTTTTTTCTCTCGTATATCTTCATTCTCTAATATTATATTTGTATAATATATTTATATCATATTCATCATTTACAAATCTAGGTAATAGTTATTTTCATCTACTTTAAAAATCTATACTCTCTTATTCAAACATTTTTTTTTCTATTAATTGGCACGAGTAATACAATGATTCAATTTTCATTGCATACTTTTAAAATTGTTTCCTAAAGTTTATAATTGGACAATTACTTTATTTTGTAATCCTGCAACTTACCAGAAGTTATTATTACATACATTTAATTCAACTTCATTCTTATATCTGCATTAACTCATCAGACTAGTTATGTTATCAATTAGCGGTTTTAACATATAATAACTGCACTACAGATCTCAGTGTGTAATAAAGATAGTAAGTAAATACATATTATTGTATATTCTCAGTAAGTAAAATAAATTATGGTTAACTAGTCTTATTACGTTCAGTTATATATTGTCTTATTCTACATATTATATATGTTTCAAATTTAATAACTTCTATCTTAAAACTATAAAATTATATGGTTAACTTTTAATTTTATTATACAGTATAATTAATCGAGTTAATTTGGTTCGGATCCGCACCCCACCATATTTAATTCTTAAGAGGTGTATTTCATTTGACTTTGGAAGGATCTCAACCATTCAAGTATGTTCTGCACGGATCTCAAAGCATACCCCCTCCCTTGTATTCCCTTTTTCCTCTCTGACTTACGCAGCCCTCTCTCTCTCTCTCTTGATTTTCACCGATCACTCTCCCTCTCTTCTTCTCTCTTGCGACAAAGGCAAACCTCTCTCTCTCTCTTGATTTTTCTGTCACCGATCAACTCTCTCCCCTCTACCCCCTTCCTTTGGCCGAACCCCACCCCTGCTCTCTCTCTCTCTACCCCGCCCTCTCCCTTGGCCGCTGCCGCTGACCCGAAGAAACCCAGCGCCGCTGACCCGAAGAACCCCGGCCGAAACCCCTGACCTCTCTCTCTATTCCGCCCTCCCCCTCTCCCTTCACTTGGCCGGCCGAAACCAATTAACCCATTAACCCTAACCCTAACCCTAACCCGAAACCCATTAACCATTAACCCTAGACCCGAAATCCTATGAACCAAAACCTAAACCCAATAACCCAATACCCAAACCGAACCTCTTTACTCTTAAAATCGATCTAATCAGTACAATAATCAAGGAGCGAACCGCGAGATTCTAGGAGACGCTGAGAATACGCGAGATCCCGACACACGCTCAAACGAAGTCACATAAAATACAGGTGCGGGTTTCCTGGTCTTTTTACAAATAATAAGAAATGCGTGGATTAAGGTAGGTAATCCTTTTTCCCAATCTGGTAGATGAACTGCATGTTGAGAATGTCGAATTCTCTTTTGTTTTGTGTAGAATTGCATGTTAGGAACTTTTTGGATGCATTGATTTGAACTGACAGGATAGTGTGAATGTGAACAAGGAAAGCTTTTAATGAACTGTTTTAAATTGGGGCCGTCCCTGTGTGGCGGTTCAGCATGTGTTTTCGAAAATCGGATCGTCCGTGTGTGGCGATCCGCCGGTTGGGTCCCCGCAACGACCCTTCCAGATTCGTCCTCGTGTGGCGACTCTTTGGGCTATCCTGCATGGGCATGGGTTCTCAGAGAGAAAGGCCGGATTATCCGTGTGTGGTGATCCGGAGTAAGAACAGAACAGAACAGCTCGTCCTCGTGTGACGACTCTCTAAGTTTTCATGTACGGGCATGGATTCCCAAGGGAGAAAGGCCGGATTGTCCGTGTGTGGCGAACCCGGAGTGTGTGAGAATTTTAAAGAGAAACAGGAACAGAACTGAGAATGTTTTGAAAGGATTGCATGTCCGAATTGATAGGAAAATTGGGGGAAATTTTGAAACCTTTACTTTCATGTTATTAGGGTATTTAATGCATTCATTTGTAAAAGCACCGGGCTGGAACTAAATCCCGCACTGAGAGATAGTTCGATTCTCTCACCCGTTTTGTTTCCACTTTTATGTGGGTTCCAGGAACTGAAGCTGAGGACCTAGAGGAAGGACGCGAGTGAGAAAACTAGCGGGAGTTATTTACTTAGCCACTATTTATTTAGTTTCTGTTGTATGAACAAAATACTGTACAGACGTGGCAGTGACTGTTTGAATTGCCATGTCTGACGTGTTTTTCCCTTTCTATTTGTGTGTGGAACTCATTTATTTACAATAAAGTGGCTTGTTTGGATTTATTATTGATAATGTATGTGATGTGCTAAATCGCCTTGCGCGTAAATGCGCGGCGGGTTGTCCGGGGGTGTGACACAAAACTTGCCAAGAGAATTGGGACAAATGTAGAACAAGCTATCTTCTGTATCCTGATAGGTTGATGGATGTAGGAAAAAAATGTTGTTGTAATTTGATGTAGTTGCAAGAGGGGGGTTGACAAGGGAAGATTGCTTCCCGTAAGAGAGGATGTAGGTCCCATTGATCTTACTCAAACTATCGTAGACTTCTCCAATGGAACCTACAATGGCATCCTTTGTAAGGAGACTGAATATCAAGTCCACCAAATCTCTTCTCGCTCCGCCTAACAACACCTTGTCAGATTTTTTTATCTATAATAAGCTTTAGCTTCAACTTGTTATTATTAGCCTTCTCCATCTCCTATTATATATTTTTCTCCTTCTATTTTGGGATGGTTAGTTTGTAACAAGGACTTTGCATATAATTAAGATGTACGTATATTTATCATAAACTTACAAGCAGGTAATAATTAATGCTTACGCTATGTGATATTTAAGTATTCCAATGCGACCTAGCTAGCTAGCTCACACTTCTCCATACAGAAATTAATTTGAACAAATCGGAAACAGGAGCTTACAGCTGACGCTGTAAAGCACAATTAATAAGCACCATTGGTTTTGTGCTCTAATCATGCTCCACATTCTTATTTTCATTTTCAAAGTCCGAATAGTCGATCCGAACCGTTCACCATGATCTTTATATTAAAAAGTACTTGGAGATCAAATTTTATATTTTTTTAAATTTTTTTACTAATTTTTTAGATAGGTACAAAATCACTGTTTTCAGAAGATTCTGGACCATCCAAAACAGTGATTTTGTACCTATCTAAAAAAATAGTAAATTTTTTTTAAAAAAATATAAAATTTTGTCTCCAAGCACATTTTAATATGAAGATCATATTGAGCGGTTCGGATTGATTGTTCGAACTTTGAAAACGGAGAAAAAAAAGTGGAGCTCCAATAGCATGATTGGAGCACAAAACCAATGGTGCATTTTAACCCTACTCATATATATATATAAAAGAAAAAAAGAAACTCCACATGCATACACGTACCATGGTAAGATCATCCATCACATAGTAAGTCACCTCTCCCTCAACATACCCTTTTCCGTCACTACTAACTTCTACCACACTACCGGCATCAAACTTACGATCCTCAAATCGTGTTGGCGACCTCATTGATATGCCACAACCGAGACAAGTTGTCCCTTTTACAAGACTTACATACCGGCAGCAAGATTTGTCAAGAGACTTGTATCCTGATAGGTTGATGGAGGTAGGAAAAAATTGTTGTTGTAATTTGATGTAGTTGCAAGAGGGGGGTTGAGAAGGGAAGGTAGCTTCCCGTGAGAGAGGATGTAGGTCCCATTGATCTTACTCAAACTATCGTAAACTTCTCCAATGGAACCTACAATGGCATCCTTTGTAAGGAGCTTGGTAAAGGCACCAAGAGGGAGCGCTAGGAGACTGAATATCAAGTCCACCAAATCTCTTCTCGCTTCGCCGAACAACACCTTGTCAGATTTTTTATCTATAATAAGCTTTAGCTTCAACTTGTTATTATTAACCTTCTCCATCTCCTAATTATATATGTTTCTCCTTCTATTTTGGGATGGTTAGTTTGTAACAAGGACTTTGCATATAAGATGTACGTATATTTATCATAAACTTACAAGCAGGTAATAATTAATGCTTACGCTATGAGAAGGGTTCAAATGCCTCTATTTTTGTGCTTGCACCATGCCTTCATTTCTAAAAACTTTAATAAATCAAAATTTAAAACTTTAAAGTCAAAATAAAACCGTTGGATATGATCTACATCATTTTATCTATGCACGTGTAAAAAATTATGGCATTTCAATTTTGTTTTGGTTGCCATCAAGAGCTTGTAAAAAACGTACTAATTTGGATAATTTCTCGACGTTGATTTTTCTACTTATTGATTCACATAAAAATAAAATCGAAATTTGATAATTGTGTATGAGCACATAGAGAAAATAACATAGATCATATCTAACGGTTTTATTTTGACTTTTTAAGTTTTAAATTTTGAATTATTAAAGTTTTAAAAAAGAAGACGTGGTGGAAGCATTTGAACCCTCCTCTTTGGCAATATAAGAGCTCTATTAATTTCTTTCAGAATTGATAATGGATGTGATGACATGAGGGATAATTTATGTTTGTGGAAGTTTATCAAATTGGTTATTATTTTCTTGCATGACTTGATTAGTCTAAAAAAAACATTCAATCTTAACATTATGAGTGAAGGGGGCGGATTATAAATTAATTACCTGCGTTGTAGACCGTGCAACGCCTCATCCCAATAATTTGTTGCAAGTCCCACGACTGTTCTCCCTCCATATCCCCAAATCCATCGGGTCCGGATCCCCTAAAGTTACCCAATCTTTGGGTTTTGGATTGAGACTGTCCGATTCGAATTCGTCGTTTGAGATCGTCTCGGAATTCGAATTCATCGTCAGAATGTGTGCGCTCACTTCGCGGATAGATTTTTACGGATTCTAATCGGACGATCTCGATCCATAACCCAAGAATTGGGTTACATCACTGGATCCGAATTGAAATCCATCCTACAAAAAGTAGAAACACACGCAGTAGATAACGGTCACTATTGGCTTTGAAGAGGTAAGTAAGATATTAGATTGTGTACTGTCCTTACTGATGTTTTCCTGAAGAAAAATAGTGCATCTACTGCATAGCCAGTGTTGAATTTAAGCCTGGAGCTGTTAATGGTTTATTATTATTATTAGTAACGCTGATTAGAATGTGGTAACATTTTGTGTGGAACTTTAATTTGAGACTAATATTTGTGATGTGGTTCAAGTTGGAATGAGCTTCCTGCTCCTAAACTCTATGTTTTCCTTTTTATTTTCTCTGTTTTTCTTTTAGGTTTTGTAAAACTTTAAAGTTTCATGGCAATGAAACGGACTTAGGCTTTTTAAAAAAAAAATAAGACCAACAGCGTGATAATTCAATGCACATTTCTACTGTAACTCCATTTATTTGTGCCATATAAGAAATGAAAGCAGAGTAGATAATAGTCCCGAGAATAGAATAAATGAAACAAATTGGAATGAACAACATTATGACTATTAAAAATAAAATACAAATGGTAAGGTTTTATGAAAAAATAATTATAGACATATAACACAAACTAAACAACGTAACTAGCTATCTACCAAAAGGATGAGAAGCATAAGGCTGAAAAGGATCCGGATGCACATGGTCACAAGATTAAGGAGGAAATTGCAGCCACCGCCACTAATTATATCTATCCATAGGAACAGTGTGCACAGTGTAATTAATTGATTTTGATGTCCATTTTTCACATCCTTTTGGTAGATAGCTAGATACGTTGTTTAATTTGTGTTATATGTCTATAATTATTTATTTATAAAAGCTTACTATTGTATTATATTTTTTAATCAGTCATGTTGTTCATTCCAATTTGTTTCGTTTATTCTATTCCCGGAACTATTCTCTACTCTGCTTTCATTTCTTATATGGCACAATTAAATGGAGTTACAGTAGAAATGTGCATTGAATTATCACGCTGTTGGTCTTAATTTTTTTTTAAAAAGGCCTAAGCCTGTTTCTTTGCCATGAAACTTTAAAGTTTTACAAAACCTAAAAAGAAAATCAGAGAAAAGAAAAAGGAAAACATAGGTTGTTCGGCAATAAGGGATTAAGCCTCCTTAAAGCTTAATCCGTTTCTTTCAGCTTTCTTAGTCGCTTAATCCTGCCGAATACTGATTTTTTAGCGCAGATTAAGAACACCTCTTTTAGCCTCCTTTTGCCCGAATCTTAATCTCCTGCTCGAACTTTAAGGCACCTCTATCCCTTCCTTTAGCTTCTTTAGCTTTCACTACATATTATGACAACCGAACATCGGTTCCTTAGCGCTCCTTAAGCTTTTAATCTTTCACTCTTAATTCTTTGTTGCCGAACGACCCCATAGGGTTTAGGAGCAGGACTAGACGCAACCTGCAGACCAGTTATATACACGCAAGCACAAAAAAAGATATGTGCATACATGCACCAAAGGGATATAGAACAATAACAGTATCATATAACCTAATAGTAAGCCACATGTAGGGCTGGGATATATCAAAACTCAAAAGTAATGAGATGTAAACTAGGCCATTCAAAAATTCTCGAGATCCAGTCCAGCATCTGGACATCTGAGTACGTTTGGATCAGAGTTAGAATAGTTAGAATAGTGAAATTTTAGAATAGTAAATGAGAGTAGAGAAAAAATAGTGATTTTCAGATTGGTGTGAAAATGGTGCTATTTGGATTAGTAAAAATGTTGTTTGGATTGTATATGTGGAACAGTGAATAGTTGTAACCAATAAAGAATAGTGTTAACAAGGTGTTAATTAAGAGAAAAGATAGGTAAGTGGGATCTCACATGAATTGTAACGCTTTGCAAATTGAGTAATTATTATTTATAATTACAAGATATTCCATAATATAATAAAATCTATATGTTTATTTTTGTTATTTTGGTAACATATATTATTTATACACTACTAGTATGTCATTGGAAAAATAAATAAATTCTGAATAATATCATTTATTTTAGAAGTAGAATGAAATAATAAAATTACCATTTCTATTTTATTCCTAAAGCTTGAATTTGTCCAATCAATAATTTTCTATATTTACTTTAATTTGTAAATTATGAAGAAAAATTAATGAGACGCGTCTCCATACTTCCCAAATCACATCCCTGTACGCACACCCCGCTTTCCCTTTTATTTTCTTTTAAAACCCGAACCCTAAATTACCCTCCTTTTTTTATCCTGCCGCCTCCTCTGTATTGTCTCAAAACCATTCCACCTCTCTATAGTTTAATTTAAAATAAATTAAACAATGGAACAATGCTAAAATAAAAAGATCTTTCAATCATTGCCAGACCATAGTTCTCTTCTCATTTCTTTGAAGCCACCAACGAAGTCCCCGAAATCCTCCTCTTTTGTTTTGAAAATTCTTCATTAAGGTACTTCAAAATTTCTGTTATTTTGTTTACATAAGTTGAATAGATTAGGAGGTGACAATTAGATCTTAATGGTTAGAATCAATTTCGTTCTTTAATTAAAATATGAAAACTTAGATTTTTGGTAAGATTTTCTTTATAGTTGTATTATAATCTGAAAAATTTAAAAGTTATTAGTAAACATTCTTTAATTATATTTAAGTATATAAAATCTAGAAGTTTTTCTCATTAATAAAGTATTTTCTTTAGTTAATACTAAATATCCGATTACTATGTATACTATTATAGTTAATTTTGTATTCTATAACTCTAATCATATATTTGTCTGAACTCAAGTCATGACAATTTTAGTAAACATAATTTGTAAAGAAAATATATTCTGCAATTTGTTCCTACACACATGTCTTAGATGTTGGGTCTCAAGTTTGTGAAAACTAATTTTAAAATGATTTCGTTTATGATAAATTTATATTATCATATTGGGATTTCAAATTTACTTTATAAATAACCTAATTAGATTTTAGGAGTTAGGATTGGTAACAAGTTAGTATAAGAATTAGTATAAACGAAGTTTAGGAAATGAGAACAAGAGAACATAAACATTTCTAATTAGAGGCATGTTCATTTATTAGGTGCGACAGTTAAAGATTTAAGTGACGTAAGGAACAATCAAGAATTCACTCAGATATCAGGTGCGGGTTTTTTAGACTTTATAAAACTATCTTACTTGTCTATTGTCATTCAACTGTTTATTTATCATGGCATTAGTTGGAATTATGCATGTTGTTTTTCGAACCATTCGTATGACTTGAGTAGCACATAAATAAATTGCATGAAAGGATATGATTCATACCTTGACCAATGGACTTGAATGAATATGATGTGTTGAGCATGGCATGAATTGTGATTGAATAAAAATGCATGACATGAATGAACAAGGAAACTGAACAGGGGCCGATATGCTTGCATATTGGGATGTATACATTGGGTCTAGTGTTCGACTGGACCCCTCGTTAACGTGACTGTAGGCGAAAGCGATCCTGTCACGGGTCTAACCCTAGCGTCTGGCGGGAGTTCCGCGGTTAGGACGACAGCCTCCCAACGTCTGGCGGGAGTTCCGCGGTTGGGTTGGCGGTTTCTTTCGGCGTCAAGCGGGAGTTCCGTGGTCGAAGAAACAAGGAAATTAAGCGGTTTCTTCCGGCGTCGGGCGGGAGTTCCGCGGTCGGAGAAACAAGGAAAAAAAAGGAAAGAAAATGAAAGAACAATTAAGTAGATATAATAGTAGTAGATGCATTGCATTAGGGAATACATATGCATTTTATTTCTTATCATATTTGTGAGAATAATGTAAATGTTTTATAAACTCTGGGCTGGAACTAAATCCCGCACTGAGAGAAGGTTCGATCTCTCACCCGTTCCACTTTTACGTGGGTTCCAGGTAACGAAGAGGAAGGATTCGAGCAAGGATAAAAGTGAGACTAAGCGGGAAGATATAAGATTGATAAAATGCCACATGTTGTTTAGTTTTGCTTCCATGATTCAATAATTGATATATTGAGCTGGCATGGCAGTGTTTGTGTTACCATATTGGTCATGATCGTTTGTTTAAACTATTTTTTCTTATGAAATAAATGTGACTTTATTTATATTGTTATTGATAATGTATGTGATGTGTATACGCTTTACGTGACAATACATGGCGGATTGTCTCGGGGTGTGACATGAATTGTCATGACGTGGAGATAGCGGAAAGTGATATCAAATTTGTCATTTCGGAATAGTGTTGGCGGAAATCTAAAAAGGAAACATTTTTTTCTCTCATTTCACATTTCCGAATAGTAGCTATTCCAACATTTATAAGGAATAGAGAATAGCAGCTATTCTAGCTATTCTGAATAACAAAAATATTGTTTGGATGCACATTGCTATTCCGAATAGCTTCTATTCTAAAATAGCCTCTATTCTTGCTATTCTTGTGTCATCCAAACATAGCCCTTCTGGCTGAGCCACCTGCAGGGCACATCATCCATGTTCTTGGGCATCCAATCATTGACAGATTTGCCTGTCCAATAAACCACAATAGAGACAATAGTTAGTATAACATTTTGGCAAGAATGAACAATGAAATTTCTAAAGCATAAGTCATTCATTTGTTTCCAAATACTCCAAATAACAACACTAACTACTATGAGGAAAGTTGTTCTATTTGTTTTGTTCAAGGTGAGGGCATATTGAATAACATCATCCATAGATTGCCACTGGTGCCTCACCTCTTGACATTTATCCACGTAAAATCAAATAGTTTGAGCAAAATAACATTGGAAAATAAATGATCATTATCCTCCTTATGTGAGAAGAATTGACAAGTTAAGTCACCCTACTACTATTTTTCCTGCAATTTAGTTCTAGTGAGAATTTTATTTTTGATTGTCAGCCACATAAAAGCTCTAATTTTAGAGAACAGCTTGGGTCCGATGGATTTCGGGAACGTCCGATCCACTTTAAGATTCATGCACACGAATTTTAAAGCAGACACGAAAGTTGCGGTTGCGAATCTTAAAGCAGATCGGATGGTCATCAAACCCATCAAACTCATTTTGAGTCCGATGGGCATCGGACCCAAATTGACCTCCTAATTTTAACATGTTGTACCCCATGAAAGTTAAAAATATGTACATGGATCTAATAAACTTCCTGTTGGAACTAAGATTAGTTTTCCGTCTTTTAAGTTAATAATAATAGAGTTGGAACTGACCTAATAGCAAACTATATATGCTGATTCTTTTGGGAGAATCGTCATGATTTACCTTACCTGACGGTGATGTTTTGTAAACTACGGCTCAATAGAGGTCGGTTTTGTTGACGGGAACACAGCGAGCAAAGATTATATATTATTAAAAGATAAAGAATACACAGCCAGCATATATTACACATATATTATCTATCTTTTATTTATATACAATAATTATCGAAAAGATAGAACTGTGAAACAACGAGCATATAATAGATGAGGAGGGATCCGATTACCACACTTTTGAGTTACCACAAAGTTACTACAACTATTTTTTACATTTTCAAAGTCCAAATTGTCGATCCAAACCGTTCAACATGATCTCCACAATAAAATGTGCTTGCAGATCAAATTTTACATTTTTTTGAATTTTTTTACTATTTATTAAGGTGGGTACAAAATTCAATGGTCTGAATTTAACTAGTTTTTGTAAAATACTTAATAAATAGTAAAAAAATGTAAAATTTGATCTGCAAGCACATTTTATTGCGGAGATCATGTTGAACGGTTTGGATCGACAATTTGGACTTTGAAAATGAAAAAAATAATTGTGATAACTTTGTGGTAACTCAAAAGTGTTATAATCGGATCCCTCCTTATAATAGATATATATATTCTCTTAATTAATTTGCTGGGTACTGTCTCCAAGAAAACATGAAATCAAACAGTATTGCCTGTTCATTAGGCCAGTTATTTACGCAGGCCTTCTAATTAAGATTCCATCAATGATATCAAAACTTGATATCAAACACAGTTGTACATTAGTGATTAATACTTTTTTACGAGTCTCAGATTGAATGGTGAAAAAGTTTGAAGAGCACCCAGAATTTTTATACCTGGATTACAATAATTAACTAGAGAAACTACTTAAAACTTACATGTGATAAAAGAGATAAAAGAGCTGAGGGATAAATTAAATATAATAAAGAGTGTAAGGATAAATAGAAAATTAAAAGAATTTTGAAGGGTAAATTATTTACCCAAAGAAGATTGTAGCGGAGAATAATGTATACACCATTAAAGACGGATCCCACCAATCTATTGTTGCCACTGTAGGGGGCTCTGTTTAAACTTTTAAACTACTGGGATTAGAGTGGAAAAAACACACCGTGCCGTGCCGTGCTACAACGTGACTTTGGTCTCGTGCCGTGCTGTGTCGTGATCAAGTTAATTTTTCACGTTTCGTGCCGTATTGTGACCAAAATATCAAGGGGTGGTCACATCACGCGAATGGTCACGCCACGTGAGTCACGCCGTGCCTAAATGTGCTGTGACCATACATGACTTGCGTGACCATTTAATCATAATTTAGGTTAGTTTATTCAAGATTCACCATTAAATCAATATCTAATGGTTCTAATTACACGTGACTCGCATGACTACGTGTCATGCAGTGCAGTGACTAAATTCTTCATGTGCCGTGCCAAAGTTTTAAAAAATGAGCACGGCACGCAAATAGTCACAGCACGGAACACGCGAGTCATGATACATAACTGACACGCGTGTTACGCCGTTCCAAACTGTAACCATGCGGTTCAACGACGGAGCTGGCTCCGGGTATCATTTTTCCCACTCTAACTGGGACTATCTATCACCATTGAGTCATTGACGCCTGGCGGGGTCCATCGAGCACAGGATATGACTTCTAGACTTGGTCTATACTATTATTTGGACCATGACTTGTGAACTCAGTTTGTAATCATTAATGCAACTTTGATAAATTGAGTGCAATTGCCACCTGTTGTTAGATATTGGCGATTTCCATATATCGAAGCAATTATAATGTTTTGGAAAGCAGTGTACTAATAAATTGAATGAACTTGACAGCCCCTGTCAAGAGTTAAAAAAAAAAAAAAATTTGAATGATTGATGTAATTTATTTAAAAAATGTGGAATAAGTATATTTACAACAAACTTGTTTAACAGTTAAGACAACCTGTATAAATATTTATCAAAATCAAAGAAGAAAATTATCTACATTTATCGCTGATATGATTGCATTTAATTTGTCATCTTTTCAAGCGATTTCAGAATTGTAATCTTATTGGTGGTGTTTGGTTGAAACCAATGTTCTAAATAGCGCGCTATAGCGTTTTCGGACCAAAAAAGTTCTGACGCTATGGCCATATAGCGCTATTTCGCGCTATAGCAGCGCTATATGACCATAGCATCATTTTTTCAGCCGTTCCGCTATAACGCGATAAACGTTATTTAAACCTTTGGTTGAGACCTAAAAGTTTGAAAGTTTAAATTAATTATTTTAACTTAGACCCGTCTAAGTTATTTATGTTTGATTGTGGTTTAAAGTTAAATTATAGTTTAATTTATTTCTTGTTTAGTTGGAGTGTGTGACTTAATTTATGACTTAAATTGATATTGTTAATAATATAACATGTATATATTATGAAAATGCAAATATTCATCTACGCATATGTGCTAATAAACTACATAGGGTAGAAAAGTCAGAATCCTTACGGGCAGATCATGACTGAATTAACTATATAGGTGAATAATGTCTATTTGGAATGACTCGTACACTGCATGAATTAAAAACTAGTTTGTTAAAATCTTTATCGAAAAATACAAGGAATAAGTAACCGACCCAAATACCAAAGAATAATGTATACACCACTAAAGCGGGACCCCACCAACCTATTGTTTCCACCGTGGGTCCGTGGGGCGCTGTTTAAATTTCTAAGAGAAAAGGTTTTTTTTAGCTTTGTCTCCGCTTTTTATCCAGCACTGATCGGATCAGATTTAAATTGTCATTAACTTCTTATTTAACAATTTTTGTCCCGCATAATTGCCACAACCTTCTCCTTCTTTTATAAATTCCGATCTCATCATCTCGTATCCAATCCTGATCTTCTTCCTTCCCCTCGTCCTCTTCGACCCCATCTCCACCTCCACCTCCCGCTCTTTCTCCGACGAACTCGTCTCCTCCATCCCGTATATCTTCTCTCTCCGCATACGGTGCAGACTTTGGTGAGGTTACCACTACAACTTCAACTCCTCCTTTGGCGCGTACCTCCTCCATACTAGAACGCTTGAAATCAATTAACCTATACCGCTTCAGATATGGCAAAATTCAAACTGAAGTAGTCAAGACAGAGTCGACTGCCACTACTAGAACTGGTATGCGTCTGATTAACTCCTAGATCTGGCGAAATTCAATCTGAAGTAGTCAATTAACCTATACCACTTCAGATCTAGTGAAATTCAGTCAGCACGATTTGGAGAGGCAGAAATCGCTTAGAGCATTGTTTCGACCATGCTTGCCAGGTGTTCGACAAAATTCTTCTTAGAGCATTGTGGCAATTTTGTTGCTTATACTGTACTGGTATGATGTGTTTTAAAATACAGGCTTATTGCACGTTGTCGTCTTTGTTCTGGGCATTTGTTCGGGTTCTCAATTCGCAGGATTGCTTGTGAAATTGAGAGCACACAAATCGGATTTGAATAATATAAAGAATGAGGCGAAGAGAACTACAAGCAGTAATTCGAAGAAGGTTACAAGAGAGTGTTGTTTCAAGCAATTCTCTTTTTCGTCTATTTGACTAATTTGTAAAATATACAATTATTGAATTTTACGATTTTCTCTGTTTTAGAAATTATGCAGGTTCAAGACAATTGAAATTGCAATATAGATTGGTTGAACCGAAGAAATCATCAAGACATTTATCAAGAATTTTAAATTATAGAATTATAAACTTGGTAAAGTGTTTTTGATGTTGTTTTATAGGGACAAACGTTGGTAACGTTTGCCAAACGTTATAACGATTTGGATGTGTGAAAAAGCACTGGAAAATCAATTGATCAAAGGCTGAAGGAACTACAAACGTTTGCAACGTTGTAACGTTTTAAATAAATTCAAAACATCAAAATGGCTATTTTGATCGATTGATTTCCATAAGACAATCGTTGGTAACGATTGACAAACGTTGGTAACGTTTGTAATGAGCTGCACAGAAAAAGAAACACAAATTCAAATCTTAAACTAAACGTTGTAACGTTTTAGAGCAGAAAGATCTTTCTAGAGCTGCCACTATAAATAGGGCTTTAGGGTTATTTTCAAAACGACTTTTTAGCCGCCCCTAACTTTCAAAAATCAATTTTCTGTGAGCTTGAGTTCCTCCATTATTGTGAGAGCTTAAAACTTCGATATCCCTCAAATAACCTCAAATCAACTTCACTAATTTCGATTTAGATTAGGATAGAGTGAGCTTTTGAGTGTTTTTCTTGAGATTTCAAACTTAGAGACTTCGTTCTCTACTCAAGTTGGCCGTGTGACTTCCCGTTGGTTGTAAGGGTTCACCGGTTCACAAGTTGTAACATTTCTTGTTGGGTAATAGAAAGACGCACCGAGAAGCTGTTACGATGCCCCGGGACGTAGGCATTTTAAGCCGAACTCCGTTATCATCCCGCGTGTTAATTTCTCTAAACTCATCTACTTTATTTTAATTGCAATTATTTTCAGTTTTTAAGTATTAGCGGTGTCTTAATAATAACAGAGAGGAGTTGCTTGAGTCGGAGATGGCTGATTCTCTTGCGGTGAGCACAATATATTTTCAAATCATATACAAAATCATCAAAATATTTCTCTTTTTTCATTTTCACCTGTATGGAACCAAAGTACTACTCACTTTAGTCACAGTACGTTGAGAAGGTAGACCTTTTCTAATTGTTGCAGATTTCAATCGATAAACCAGGTTTTTCAATGTAACTTAAATTTATCTTGCTTCCATGTTAGAGGGTTAATGGGTTACAGTTCAGTCGCTTTTAAAACCCCAGAAAACAACTTTAGGTGTTTCTGGAGATTTAAAGAAGAGTCCGGCTAATATGACATTGGTGTCATTCCAAATTCAATAACACCACATCGTATACCGTTAGATCTGCTTTAATATTCGTGCAAAACACTAGTGTCTTTAATATTCGTGCAAAACACGAATATTAAAACAGATCTAACGATATACGATGTGGTGTTATTGAATTTGGAATGACACCAATGTCATATTAGCCGGACTCTTTAAAGAACTAATACCAGCACTCAATAATTTGATAAGTACGACTTTTGCTTTGCACATACTCTAGAGCTTCTTTGCTAAAAAAAGGTCAAAAAACTTTTGTTGAATTGAAAAAAAAATATTAGGCGGGTTAGATATAACAGTTACTAAATTTATATCTGATATCACAAGCAGGGTTAATGTGTCGGGTTGGACAATATAATAGCCTGCACCATCTGAGCTAATGAGTGCCAATTTCTTTACAATTAAAACTTTTCCCAACAACTCTGTGACGTACTGTGATTGTCTAGAAATTTTGTTTGGTAATTACATTGTTGAACAGATGTATTTAGTTGTTGAACAGATGTATTTGGTTGTTGAACATATATATTTGGTTGTTGAACAGATGTATTTGGTTGTGAATTTTATAGTATTAAAGTTTTATAGTTTATATATGTTAGTTTTATATTTTTCAGGTGTCAATTTTACAGTATTGAAGTTTTATAGTTTGCTTCTGTTAGTTTTATAGTTTACATCTGCGAGTTTTACATTATTGAAGCGTTATTTTACATAATATAGATGCATATATAAATATTAATAATTGAAGAAAAATATGATGAAAAAAATAACAAAAAATAAAAAAATAAAAAATTAATTTCGTGCAAAAAAATAAATTTTGCATAATTTAGATGTTATTTGGAAATAACTACAAATTTGAGTCGGTTTTAAAATCGTTTAAAAGTTGTCACTCTGAAAGTACAGCCAGTTAAAGTACAGGAAAACCAGTTGAAGTACAAGAAGTACAAGTAATTTGGTAGTTGTGGATGTTGCAAACGGTTAGCAACAAACTTGGTTGTTAGAATTTTGAATTACGTATTATATATGATTTGTTATTAAAGATACAGTATTGAGTATAGAATTTTACAGTATTCACGCAAGTTAAATAATAGTTAGTTTGAGTAAAAAATAGATACAACTCGGTGGGTACAATTAGTCGCTTCCAAGTTTTAAACTACTGGCCACTGGGCCTATCTATCACCATTGCCATGGCGGGTCCATCTCGCACAGGATTTGACTTCTTGACTTGGTCTATACTATTATTTGGACCATGACTTGTGAACTTAATTTTGTAATCATTAATGTAACAACTTTGATAAATTGAGTGCAATTGCCACCTGTTAGGTACTAGCGATTTCCATATATCGAAGCAATTAGAATGTTTTGGAAAGCAGTGTACTAATAAATTGAATGATTAATGTAATTTATTTAAAAAATGTGGAATAAGTATATGAGTAGGGTTAAAATGCACTATTGGTTTTGTGCTCTAATTATACTTCATATCTTTTTCTCCGTTTTTAAAGTCTGAACAATTGATTTGAACCGCTCAATATGATCTTCATATTAAAATGTGCTTGGAGATCAAATTTTATATTTTTTAGAATTTTTTTACTAATTTTTTAGATAGGTACAAAATCACTGTTTTCAGAAGATTATGGACCATCCAAAACAGTGATTTTGTACCTATCTAAAAAAATAGTAAACAAATTTCAAAAAATATAGAATTTTGTCTCCAAACACATTTTAATATGAAGATCATATTGAGCGGTTCAGATTGATTGTTCGAACTTTGAAAACAAAGAAAAAGACATGGAGCATGATTTGAGCACAAAACCGATGGTGCAGTTTAACTCTACTCTAAGTATATTTACAACAAACTTGTTTAACAGTCAAGACAACAAGTATAAATATTTATCAAAATCAAATAACTTTAAATTATAGATAAAAATTTCAGTGATCTACATATATCGCTGATATGATTGCAATTAATTTTTCAAGTGATTTCAGAATTTTAATTTTATTGGTGATGTTTGATTGAGACCTAAAAATTTGAAGGTTTAAATTAATTATTCTAACTTAGGCTGGCTAAGTTATTCATACCTGGTTGTGGTTTAAAGTTAAATCATAGTTTAATTTATTTCTTGTTTGGTTGGAGTATGTGGCTTAATTCATGACTTAAATTGATACTGTTAATAGTATATCAGGCCGAAATTTTTATTAATATCCAAAAAAATATTAAATTTCAAAATCTACATCCTGTGCAGAGGAATTTCGAAATCTGTCCAAACCGGAGATTAAATTCCCGGTTTCAAACAAACTTTCCGCAAAAAGAATTTTCGGTTCTAGGTAGTCCGAAACCGGAGATTAAATTTCCGGTTCTAATTTTTTTTTTAATTAAACAGAAAGCGGTTTTGATTTTCGAATTCAATCGGTTTTGGTTTTTTGCGGCACTGATTCCAAAACCGCAAAGTTTTGATTTTGGAATTCAATCGGTTTTGGTTTAATTAAAAAAAAAAGCTTAGCACCGGAGATTTAATCTCCGGCTATTCTGTTTAAGAATAAAGATTTTGGTACCCGCAGTTGAGTACCCGCATTATACCCGCACTTGATTCCTTTCCCAACTAACTTTGTCAATCATTAAATCACCTTGAAAAACGTGTAAAAGATGAGTCCAGTTTTTTTCGGTAAATACTTGATGAATTATATATCTTAAGTATAAATACTTGATATATTAGGTATGAATACTTTCTATTTTGTATGAATACTTTTCATATTTGAATATTTGATACTTTGAAAAACGTGTAAAAGTATGTCATCATGGATCTCATTTGAAAGAGAAAAAAAAAATAGAAAACGTTCGTGGTTTTAGATTTGCAAAATTTCTCATAGATCGTCCCAAAAATTGGTTAGATTGAACGAAGAAAAAAAAAACCACCTTGAAAAACGTGTAAAAGATGAGTAGGTATTGTGTCCAGTTTTTTTTTAAATACTTGATATCTTAGGTATGAATACTTGATGAATTATATATGAATACTTGATAATTTAGGTATAAATACTTTCCATTTTGTACGTGAATACTTGAAAAACGTGTAAAAGATGAGTCCAGTTTTTTTCTTTAAATACTTGATATCTTAAGTATAAATACTTGATGAATTATATATGAATACTTGATAATTTAGGTATAAATACTTTCCATTTTGTATGTGAATACTTGAAAACCGTGTAAAAGATGAGTCCAGTTTTTTTCTTTAAATACTTGATATATTAGGTATAAATACTTGATATATTAGGTATAAATACTTGATATATTAGATATGAATATTTTCTATTTTGTATGAATACTTTTCATATTTGAATATTTGATACTTTGAAAAACGTGTAAAAGTATGTCATCATGGATCTCATTTGAAAGAGAAAAAAAAATAGAACACGTTCGTGGTTTTAGATTTGCAAAATTCCTTATAGATCGTCCCAAAAATTGGTTAGATTGAACGGAGAAAAAAAAAACCATCTTGAAAAACGTGTAAAAGTAATGGTCCCCAGTTTTGATAGTGTAATGGTCCCCAATTCATATATCATATATGTAGTTCATTGTATAGATATAAATACTTGTCTTGTATAGGTATAAATACTTCACAATGTTACTATTAATACTTGTAAAATAAAATTACAGTTTTGACAGTTTAGGTCCCCAAAACAGTTATGACAGTTTAGGTGCGGTTCCCAAAAACAGTTATGATAGTTTATGTGCGGGTATAATGCGGGTACTCAACTGCGGGTACTCATATCAGCTTCCTTTGTTTAATTAAAAAAAAAACTTAGAACCGGAGATTTAATTTCCGGTTCTTAGAACCGGGAATTTTTTTTGCAGAAAGTTTGTATGAAACCGGAAATTTAATCTCCGGTTTGGACAGATTTCGAAATCTAGCACACCAAGGTGTAGATTTGTAAATTATTTATTAATTTTGGATATTAATAAAAATTTCGGTATATCAGGTATATATATTATGCAAATGCAAATATTCATCTAGGTAGATATGCTAATAAACTACATAGGGTAGACAAATCTGAATCCTTACATACAGATCATGACTAAACTACCCCTGGAATGGACAAAGTTAAACAGGTATACAATACCAACAAGCTTGATACCAACAATACCAACAATACAAAACAAAATGTACCAACAAGCTTGATACAATGGCTGTACCAACAAGCTAAGTATAGATAATGGCTGTACCAATAAGCTTGATACAATACCAACAATACAAAACAATATGTACCGGCATGACCGGTACAATTTCAAATTTTGGGTATATATCAATTTCACAAGATTTGCATTTTTTTTGTCTTGAAGCAGCCAAATGAAGGTAACAATAATAATCTGGGCTGAATTTCTAGAATGAATTAAATTCTGGTAATTAGATAATTTGAAATAAAATTTTCTCATTAATTCTATTTGAATCAATCTCAGCATTGAATCAATTAACATCAAAAGTTAGGCTTAATTTCTTGCATAAAATGTAATAAATGTGTTTTATAACAAAAAAAACTTACTTCTAATTATGAAACAAACGGTCCTTGAAACTAATTTTTTTTATACGAAAAAATAACGAAGCTCACTTCTGCCAGAGGGAGTTCGCAAGGTGAAGCCATAGTCGTGTACTAAACGTTAAACTATCTTGATAGATGGCTTAACTTTTTACGTTTTAGGTCAATTTAAAGATCAGCTTATGTTATCTTAGTCCGACTTAATTAAATTAGGTTTGACGACTTAATTGAGGCCTGAACTCTTTAATCCATGGTTTATGCCTCAAACTTTTTTTTTAAAGAAAGATGATAGTCAAACTTTCAAATTTCATATCCTTGTAATTATAACAAAAGATTTTCTCCATTCGGATTTTGAACAATGACTTCTCACATCAGAAACCACGTACCTTTGTCACTAGAGACTAGTTCTTTAAATTGCACTAAACTTATTACCTACGATATTAATCTAGATGTTATCGCTGTCAAATTAGTTGATTGTTGATAAGATATTAAAAACACAAATAGGTATTAAATGTCTTTCATACTAACTTTCATACTAACTTTTTCTAATATGAAAGACTTTTATCCATCATTATGACTTTTTACTAACTTTTTACGTCATTTTGCCGAAGTATCTTAAAAATCACTTCTCCTACTCTTGAACTATCTTAAAAATAGTAAAAAAAAAATTTAAAATTATAAAATTTCATCAACAATTTGAATTTTGAAAACGAAATATAAAATATGAGACATAATGAAGTATGAAAGACACGAGGTATTGAAACCCTTCTCTTAACTTATTCCAAAAATTTATTGTCAGTATAATTATTTTTTAATATTTTCTCTCTTATTTAACTTAAAACCCTTTTAATGTTAAACTTCCGCGTAAGAAAAATACATGGCAACTTAGACTAACAAATTTAGACCTCTTAACGAACCATCACCTCACCAAACATTTCCGGAGTTACCTGAACAGTGGAAACAATTCGAATTCACGTCACCTTAGGTAACTCAAATTTTATATTTAAATCTGGATCGTCCGATCTGCTTTAGCACGAATATTAAGGAGACTTCATCGGCGTGGATTTAAACACAAAATGTGAGTTACTCAGAGATAATCCGGTCTCAAACAATTCAACAAACAAAGGTAAAAGCATTAAATGACGGAACATGCGCAATCCATTTTGTCTTGGGATCCCCGTGGACGTATCACCTAAGGTAACAGAATATGTCTGTTTGGATCCAGACCGTCCAAATAGAATCTACACAAATATTAAAGGGACCTTGTGCGTTTCACCTCGGGCCAGATTGGCCCGAATTACGATCGAACGGTCCAAATATAAAGAAAAAATATTCTGTTACCTCAGAGGATATGGATTCGACTAACTAATCCTTTCTTTCTACGCAAAAGAACACACGAAAAGAAAGAGATAAGACTTACCAGAGCAATTAGGAGAGAGAGAGAGGGGGGGACAGGGAGTAATTAGTATTTACTAACTAGGGTTTCGGAGGATCGAGAAGCTAGGGTTTTGGGGATTCCTCTAGAAGCATTGATAGAGAGCTAAATTTGGGGGACATTTATTGGATTTGACCCGGGGTGGATGAGAGTTTTCGCTTCTCATACAAATTTCGCGGGAGATGTTTCTCGTTTCCATGAGGAAATCGTTCAAGGATTCTCTCAAGTTGCTCGAAGCTGACATTCAGCACGCCAATACGCTGTAAGTTGGATTTCACTACCATTTTTTGGTATTTTTTTTTACCAGCTATTGTGTACTTAGCTGCTTCTCTGGTCGAATTCACTCCTACAATTGTATGACTAGCTGAATTCTCTAATTTTGATCTTGATTGCTGCTCTGAGGGAATCATTGGAGGGTTTGTGAGTGAATTTCTCACAAGATTTATCAATCAATGGAGAAGTTGATTACTATTCTCTGATGTGTGATGCAGTGCCTCAGATTTTTCAAGAGAGTATGATGGTGCATGTCTTCAGATGCGGCTGTCTTATAGCCCCGCTGCACATTTCTTCCTGTTCCTGGTTCAGTGGACTGACTGTAGCCTTGCCGGTGTTCTTGGCCTCTTGAGAATACTCATCTACAAGGTACATCAGTTCTCTGTTTTTCTCTTTCCTTTTTTCTGTTCTTTTCTTTTTTTGAAGTCTCTATTATAGCGAACTGGTCAAATAGCACATTAGAGGTGTGTGGAATAGCGATTATCATTATTTATATGAATCATTGTCATCACTTTTATCGTGTGATTTTGATAGCATTTTCATCAGTTTTGGTATTTATTTTATATAATTTTGGTTGGTACCAGCTTGGTTGCCCGTCTATTCCAATGTTATTTATATTTTTCCATTTCGCGGCGAATGCATAATTGAAGATTTTGGTGCACAATTATGCTTAAAGGAAGATTTTGGTGGCGCAATTGTGCTTGAAAGAAACTCTTTTTATGATTGTTCAACATGAATTGCTTATAACTTGCGGGGTGATCATGAACTAGTAATCCGACTAGAATGTTGAAAATAAATGCAATGAATCATTCCATAATGTACCTAACTAACTATCTATATTTCGTAATTACAGGTTATATTGGCAATTTTATGCATATACATAATTATCTTATGCAGGTTTATGTGGATGGGACAACCACTATGTCAACCCATGAAAGAAAAGCTAGCATAAGAGAGTTTTATGGTAAATGTGAACCTTATTTCAGATTATTTTTTTTATTTTATCTCATGACTTTTTGGAAGTGACAACAGTTACTATTGCAGCTGTTATATTTCCCTCTTTGTTACAACTACAAAAGGGGATTAGTGATGTAGATGATAAGAGGCAAAAGGTGATTTGCATGGAAAGGTACAAAAGGAGAGACGATGAAGAGAGAAGAGCATTCTCTGAAATTGATGTCGAGAGGGAGGACGAATGTGGGATTTGCATGGAGTTAAATAGCAAAGTTGTGCTGCCAAACTGCAGTCATTCTATGTGCCTCAAATGCTACCGTGATTGGTACTTATCTTTTCTTTTTCTTTTTTTGTTTTGTTTTATAATCATTGATTGAGTTGGATGCTTACAAGTTTGACCACCTGAAAAATCAAGCAAGTCTACTTCATAGAGTGAGGCTATGGTACTATGCATAGCACATATTGGTCCGTACTATGAATCAATATCTCCGTTTTCAGAAGTCCAAACATTCGATTGGAACCGTTCAACATGATCTCCATATGAACATGTACTTGTAGATCAAATTTTACATTTTTTAGAATCTTTGTACTATTTTCTTAGATAGGTAGAATAGCACTTGATTTAAAAATTCTAGACCATTCAAAAGTAGTGCTTTTCTACCTATCTAAAATAATAGTAAAAGTTTTTAAAAAATGTAAAATTTAGTCTGCAGGTACATTTTCATATGAAGATCATGTTGAAAGGTTTAGATCGATTCTTTTAATTTTGAAAAAAAAAAAAGATATTTATCCATATTACGGACCAATCTGTGCTATGCATAGTACCCATAGCCTCACTCTTCTACTATATATAAAAAAAACATTTGCCAATAAAGAATGATTTTCTATTGCTTACAAACTACTAGAGAAAAAAAAGTACAAAGAGTAAAGGACAGCGGTCTTGGATTGATAGAATTCCACTGGAATTGTAGGAGAGCAAGGTCTCAGTCGTGCCCATTTTGCCGGGACAGCTTAAAGAGAGTAAACTCAGCCGATCTATGGATGTTTACCGACGGTAGAGATATAGTTGACATGGGAACCATAACAAGAGATAACCTAAGGCGCCTCTTCATTTACATAGATAAGCTTCCCCTTGTCATACCGGATTCAGTGCTGGAGGCCTACGATTCCCATGTAAAGTGACATACATACATACTACCAGCTGTATGTATTTCCATTTGAAAAGAAAAGTGATAGTAAACAAATAGTTGCAAATAACACCTGTCATTTCTTACGTTTGAAAACTGTATGTTCCCAATTTCCAGGTGCTTAAGATGACACCATGCTTTTAGACCAGCATGTACTATATCTTGGTTGCTGATGAACCATAAAAATGTTGACGTTTTGTTTAAGTGTGAGAAATGTTGGTGTTATCGGTGTTATCTCCAAATACAGTTTGTGCAAAACAAGAGAGAATTTAAAATAAAATAAAATGCTGTATAAATTCTTTCAGCTAATTAATTATTGCCCCTGCCTGTTGATTATTTTGCAGAGTATATTCTTCTTCTTTGAAAGATGCTGCTGTTGCTGTTGCTGATACAAGAGATGATTCTTTTGGAAGCAATTCTAAATTAAAAATGGTGAGGATTCAGGATGTGAGGGTTGATGCCGGTCTCAGGCTTTTGTAAATAATATGTAATGCTCATGTGGATGGTATGTATATTTATATAGGTGGTTAGATGGTCATGTTAAGGCGACACATTGGTAACCCTTTCCTGATCGTACCAAGCTTTTTCATGGCCCAGGTACTAGGTATATGTATATTTAATCTAGCTAATGTGGTGCCTGCTGTGGTGAATAGAAAGATTAGACTAAATGCGTTTTACATACATTTCAGATGCTCCACTTAAACAAGTTGGATAAACGGACGAGAAGTGACTAGTTCACCTCGGATATGTCGTTACAGTTTGATGAGTGTTAAGATTGTCAAGCTGGGAAACTTAGCAAATAGCAACAAACAATATTAGGAGAAAAGGAGGCTTATATGTCAATAAAACTCGACAGTTTATGTTAACGTCAAGATCATATTAGACCATCAAAACGCTACTAAAGTAATCAAATTTTTTCGAACTTTCTAATGAACTAAAACTACTATTTTGCAACCTGAGACATGCATCTAATACTTGTGCATGCTTTCACAATTTTAGCGAAGTACTATATTTCCCCAACTAAATGTTATGTTAAAAAAATACACAATGATACAACAATAGTATCAGGGCAGACACCTCCGAAGGAAGCCAGAAAAGAAATGTAGCCTTCACTAATAAACGTTTTCTCCAGTATAGGTCATCTTTAATTATTAACCTGCATGAGAAAGGAAAATTAAAAAAATCACCTAAAAGAGCAAGTATGGGGCATATTACAAGAGCTAGTAAAGAAGTGGAAGAAATTCCACTGCAGTATTAATGAGGCTCTTATCAAGTGCATAGCTGTATTCTTGTGGAATACAATAAAAAATCACAAAAAAACCTTCTGCAAGACGAAAATTGTTATTTCATGGGTAGTATGGAATGCCCGAGCGGAGACAGCTAAAGAAGCCAGCCAAAATTCAATACAAAACTAAATAGTTGTTACAGGGGTTAAATCTCTGACACTTTCAATTTAACATTTTGTTCCACAAATTCCTTTTTAAATGACATGTGCCTCATCATTGTCCCCTTCAGTGAGAACTTTCCTTGAATTGATTGAGTAAAATTCTAGAACCCTGAACCTCTAACTACAACCTTAGATATTGGCAATATAATTACCTTGTCATGAATTTTAATATTCCAGGAAACACCTTGTTGGGATAAATTGGGATCGATGGCGTAGGTGGCATGCTGGGATTGGTTTCTCAATAGAGGTAGTCTAGTTGGTACCAAGTCATCATCACTATCATAGTAGCTGCCAGGATCTGGACCCAGAGCCCTTAGTACCATTGCCAGCAAAATCGACACCGCCTGTACAAAAGACCAGTTTTAGTTTGCCGTGGCAAGATTTTGACAAGCTCATGGATAGCAAGCATCTTTGAAAATTGACACCAATCGGCCTCAAAGTGCAAAAATGACAGTCAGCTCAGGATCCAGTTAGCACCTCAATTAAGTTATGGAAAATGCATCTGGAACTGTACCATGTAAGCCAGACTTCATACCAGGAATGTCCGTGCAAGGAAATATAGGATAGGACGAACATGTACTAATATTGATTGGGTAAAAAGAGCATGAGATGAGCATCCGATTTTACAGAATTCTGCTTACTTGTGCAGCCACAACAGATAGGGAAACCCATTCGCACATTTCAGCATTGGATCTCACAAAACTCTTCAGTTCATCAAATTTTCCAGTTGGGTCCTCTGGAAAATCCTGAAATTTCAGAAAACGAACAAGAATGTGAGAAAACAACAAAATAAAAATTATCTAAAAATGAATCTGATTAACGGGAACATGGTTACCTCTTCCCAGCTTCCATTCAAAAATATATCAGCAACAACAGCAGCCTCCAGTATGAGAATAAAAAAAACAAGAACGGTGTACTAATCTTATTAAGGAAAATTATTTATGTATGCTTGTTTGAAGAACACACTAAAAGCACTCAAAACAAAGGGGCAACTTGAAAATGTAATACAACACATCCTAATACTCACATTATATATTTGAGTAAGAAAACTGGATAATTTTGGCATTTTTGCAGTAACAGAGAAATATATATTTAAAATTATCGTAGCTGAAAGTGAAAGATAAACAAATTAAAGATTTAAATGTATAAAACAAGGATACGCAAGAGAGGCAGTGACCATTCACGGTCTCTGCAGCTATATGCCCAGAGCATGTTATGAAGCAGAAGAACACTCCAAGGCCAAGAAATGTGAATATAAACCTGAAAAAACCATTTAATCTCCATTAAATCAATAAATACAATTTTCTGTATACCCCTGTAAGATACCAGTAAATAAATGTCATATGCCTGCAAAACAAGAAAATTCATTAGTGCCCCAGTAAAACATAGGAAACGGGATGCAAATCCTCACAGCACAAGCATATTTTTTAGCATTTTCACTTCCTCGTCTTCTCCAAAAAGATACCCTAACCAACCCTCATTTGTTTACTTAGTAGGTGAATTTTTTTTTTTTTTTTTTTGTGGGGAGTTGCTTTAGGTCCTTTTCAGAAACTAAGCAAGGAAGAAGAGGTCTATGTGCTATGATGGAACTGATTGATTAGAAATAATCTATCTGATTTAGCAAAATCCGAGCTTGAGGCAAGCTATTTATGTTTGCATTGCTTAACAATGAACTCATATCGGCCACTGGCAAATTGTGCTAGTTTATAGATCAATAGGAAAGCGACAATAAAACAAATAAAAAATTGAACACAAATCAGTCTTTGCATACAAGAGAGCCAATTAGAAGGCCAGGTTTATATATATATATTATTTTATTTTGTTGGTTCTTTAGAAAAATGCACCTTACAAAATTTCAGTGGTATATGAAGAATACTAAACTGTGATAAATAATATACTGTTAGTACCATCTAAGACCAAATTGCAACAATATTTGTGAATGGGAGAGAAACAATTGACGGGTAATGATTTTAACAGATCAGTTTTGGCTTCATGCAGCGCACGGAGTATAGAATTTAAACATCGCTGCATATGATTAGTGCGCTGCATGAAGCTAAAACTCCTCTGTTAACATCTTTACCCCAAATGACGCCCCAACTTAACTTGTTGCTATATAGAGAACACAACGAAATTATTACACTAGTTGAGGAAGAGCTTCTCTTATTGGTAAATTTGTGAATTAACAACGAAATTACAAAATTACTGGTTTGAGCACTAAATTCAGCCCAAAAAATACAAGGAAAAAAAAAAAAGTTCATCCATAGAGTGTAATAAAAGGCGTACCATGGAGGATTGGAATCAGAAGTACCGATCTGTTTGAACCAAACACGAATCATCCAGAGAGAAAAGAGAATCATGCCCATCCCAGCTAAACCAATCACCGAATTCACCAGTTTGAGCACCGACTGGAGGCCGCTCCTCACCATCCTCCCCATCATTCTCTCCTGGAAAATCTTATTTCAGATTAGGAGACGGTTGAATTAGAGAGGTATTTGGGCTTGATTTGTGAACCTATTGATTCTTGAGAGAGAAATAAGAAAGAGATGTGCTATCTTTCTAGTTTATTTTTCTTCTCGGATAAATCTTCATTACATACGTAATTCTACGTTTATTTACGAAACAACAGGTGGCGCTTTTACCTGCAATGTTTAATCGAAGACAACTGGTATAGGTAAATAGTAGTAGTTTTTTTGCGTGAAATACGCTTGCAGTTCAGCATATGTTAGAACACCGCAAGCTTATGTGCCTCCGGTTTCAGTAATAAATAAAGAACTCATTTCGATCTAAACAGACAATTGGGATGAATATTAACAAAGTAGTTTTGACTTCATGCAAAGCACTACTATAGAATTAAAATAGCGTTGCATAGGGTTTTTGCGCTGCATGAAGCTAAATCTACTCTGTTAACATATTTACAGAGCAGTTCATTAGTGGTTAGATGGGTTTTATCTGTACGGAACTTACCGCGTACAATCAATAAATTCCTCGGTAACCTAATTCTTCGTCTATATTTCTAAAAGGGACCAAGTGCCACTTCAAGTGGAAGTCTTTAATTCCAACAATACCAATATTTTGGTTTGGATTTATTCTCTTTTCAGTTTTTTGGAGAATAGATTATATCCGATTAGGATCCGTATCCTCGCAGGTACCTGACTTAACACAATTGAAACGGACGGCCCAGATTTACTCTCAGCCTGTGCCTACTCCGGATGGCGCAGAGGGCCAGTATAATTTACGCTTTGAGATTCGTGCTAAGTTAAAAAGAACAATTTTGGATCGTCCAATTCAATTGTTCTCAGTCAGGTAACCTGAGGGGATGTGAATTCATCCGATTACATCTGGTGCAGATATATGTATATCTCTTGAAAATCTTGAAATTACTTAATTTTTTTTAATTTATAATACCATGTTATCTCTTTAAAATTTGTAAAATTCGCATATTTGCCTAATTTATTACATTTTTTAATTAAATTTCACTTTTAAATTTATGAAGTTTCTATTTAACTCTTTATTAAAAATAAAAATATGTTTAGTCTTCTAATTGGTCGGTTTCCAATGACAAATGATTCATTTCTCTACTTGTGACGCATACACGGTGACATTTAAAGATATGCATGTGCGCACGTCTCAAGTAAGAAAATGAATGATATACACGGTGACATTTAATGTGTGTAATTTCAATGATTTTAAGGGACATGCATGAAATTTCTCCATTTATTATTGTTGTGAAGAAACACTGGATATGTAAATATATATATATATATATAAAGGCAAAACTAAGGTGTTCTTAAGCTCACTAAGTTTCTTGGTGAGTTTAATGTCAAAATGTATAGAATTGGTTTCAAACGACGAATTTCAACTGTTAAAACCGATCTACTTTGCGAGTGAAGCGTTTACATACAAAATTTATATATTTTCGAATTAATTTAGTATAAAGTCAAGTAGTAAAAAAAAGAAGCGTATAAGTTAATTTTAATACGTTCATTTTTCATTAATTTTTGACAGCTTAACTTTACACTACGTTAATTAAAAAAATATAAATTTTGTAGGTAAACGTATTATTTGTGAAGTATATCGGTTTCAACAGTTTAAATTTGTTGTTTGAATTTAATCTAATAATTTTGAAAGTTAAATTCACCAAAAATTCAGTAAGCTTAGGATCACCCAAGTTCTACCCTTAAAAAAAATGTAGATACTCTATGAACAATTGAAGATAGAAACATCATTTCAAAGGAAATTTTTTATCGGTAGTAATTAATAGAAAATAAGAGAGAGAAACAGAAAGAGTACAATAGTATTTATGTTGGTAGTAAGATCGGTAGCATTTCTACTGATCTTAAAAATAAAAAAGTTTGGATCGGTAGGAATTCTACCGATCCAAACCAATTTTTTTTCCTTTTAATTTTTTCTAGTAATTTAAAAAAAAATAGATAAAGTATCTTAAAATTTAGATATATCAAAAACATTTTATTTTTTTTAAAAACTTTTCATATTTTACTGGAAATCAAATATAAGAATTCTATCCATCTATATATCAGATTAAAAAAAAATTAAAATCAGTAAAATTACTACCAATCTTACTATCAATATAAATACTACTGTACTCTTTCTGTTTCTCTCTCTCATTTTCTATTAATTACTACCGATAAAAAATTTCCCATTTCAAGAGGCTGCGGCTTTTATGCTGTTATTGTTACAATTTGGTCAATTCAATGTTTTGATGAGGGGCATCTTTTTTTCTTTTAGCATAGTAATGAGTGCGTCATAATTGAGGGCAACAATTATAAATAAGCAATGATCGTAATTGCTTACGGCAATCATGCATCATCCAAATATGGCACCAACTTGATCCGAGAGATGGATTTTTTAATCCGAGAGGTTGCACGTGAATTTTAGTGGATTGGTTCAATTTTTCATCATCATTAACGGCCTGTTCGGTCAAATACCGTGTGCGTGGAAAAAAAAATTCACTCAGATTTTGCGAATTTCAGCCCACGCGCACAGTGTTTCGGCCATTCAAAACTTTATAGACGGCCGAACAGGTCCTAATTGTAGATTTACCTGGCATCATGGGACAGTAATGCGAATTTTTTTTCACCGACTTATTGATAAATTTACTCTTTCAAATTTTGTTGTTCGTTTTAGTCCGTTTCTTTTTTTTTTCTCGAGTTAGGGAAAATAGAGCAGGATTCGAATGCCTCTGTTTTTTTTTCATTATAATTTCACTTTTTAATTTTTTAATAAAAAAAAGTTAAACTTAAATATTAAAATAAAATTATTAGATATGATAAATATTATTTTCTCTATATAAACATAAAAAATTAACTTTCGATTTTGTTTTTTAAATGAATTAATAAGTTGAAAAATCAACCTCCATAAATTATATACGTTAGTGTATTTTTTCAAATTCTTGATAACAATCAAAACAAAATTAAAATGTCATAATCTCTTATATATATAAAGAAAATGACATATATCATATTTAATAGTTTATTTGACATTTAAGCTGTAAATTTTAATTTACTAAAATTTATAAAATTGAGGCACAAAAAATTAAAACATTTAAACCCACCTCTAGAAAATAAGTCTAATATTTACATATCTTGTGGGGATAAAAATAATTTAGGGAGAAAGTTCTTAGAGGTCAGTTGAAATAAAATTATTTTAATTATCCTCAAATTATCTTAATCTTAAACACCACCTTAAAAAATAAGATTTATCATCTTACTTTTTACTTCTTATCCACTGTAATTTAGGCTGTATGTATATTTTGAAGTTCCTTTGAAAAATTGATAGATGATGAATAATATTTACAGAACAAAAAATTTAATGTGTTACTGAGATGAACCAACCCAATAAGATTCACTATGCTATAAGAGCTTTGGCTGCATTTTATTTATAAGAGGAGGGTTCAAATGCCTTCATTTGTTTTTCCTACGTGCTCATAAAAAAATTATCACGTTTCGGTTTTGTTTTTATGCGAATCAATAAGTTGAAAAATGAATATCTATAAATTATCCACATCAGTACATTTTTACGAGCTATTGATAACAAACACAACAAAGTTGAAATATCATAATTTTTTACACTTACATAGATAAAATGACGTAGATTATATCTAACGGTTTTATTTTGATTTTTAAGTTTTAAATTTTGAGTTATTAAAGTTTTAAATAATAGAGACATGATGGAGGCACAAAATGAAGACATTTGAACCCTCCTCTATTTATAATTTGTTATCATCATTTATATTGACATTTTAACCATTCAATATTCAAAATACGCCAAATGACAGAAGAAAATATTTTCATCTTTACAATCTATGAATCTATAGTGCCACCAACTTTTGTAATCTTTATATGAGTATGATTAGTATGAGTTCTAATAAGCATTATTTTAAATATCTTTAATTTGGTTTCTTACACCAAATATAAATATTAATTTATGCTTAATTTATGTCAATTAGTACGAGTTTAAGATATATATTGTTGGCATTTCATCAACGAATTTAAACTATTGAAACTTATATACTTCATGAGTGATGCGTTTACATACAAAATTAATAAATTTTCAAATCAATTTAATTTAAAGTAAATCTGTCAAAATTTACAAATTATATTGTTATCATGCCTAGTTTGTGTGTTGCAATGATTTAGAACTGTTTTCATATATATTTTTTTCCGATGGTAAAAAAGGGTGATAAAATTTAAAATAATAAATAGAGTATAAGTCCTCTTATAAAATTTATTTAATCTTAGAACTCTTGTAGATAATTTTTTTTGCTTTTGTTATTCTTGGATTTAATCTTAGAACTCTTAATTAAATGATTATTGAATTATTGACATAGCCTTGAAATTTATTTATAATTGGACTTGTTTTGCTCGAACAGATGAGACGAACATTTGAAAATTGATTTAGCTTATTATATAATTTGAAACCGAGCATGTAACCATTAAAAAAAAATGAATCCTGCTATGTTGATTTTTTTTATGATTAATCAATTTTACAATATCAATATACAACGGCGTTAAATAAATTTTATTATTTGTGTAATTATCATACCACATTTTGTGCTATAATACAAGTAAAAATTTATTACTATATAACTTCTTTCTTTATCATTTATCATCCTATTAATATATATTAATATAAGTTACATGAAATGAAATGCTACATATATAATCTATGTTGTTGATATTTCCAGTTTAAAGAAAAGAAATTTTTAATCAATTACATATAGATTTTGATGTCAATCAAACAGTAAAAAGATAATTATGAAGTAGATGCAAGGAGAAACTTGAATTCTCAACCACAAAATATTGACTTTTTTTCCCTTTCATCTCCTTTCTACATCTCTACCAACTTCTTTACACAGTGATCAAATTGGTCATGATGGAGACCGTATAGGGGTGGCAACGAGCTGGCTCGGTCCGAGCTAGATTCTAGCTCAGCTTATTAATCCTGAATCGAGCTATAACCGAGCGAACTGGATCTAGGGTATTCGAGCTAAGACCTCAGCTTGAAATCGTGACAAGTCAGCCCGAGCTAGCTTGCGAGCTGATGAGCTGGCTCGCTGGGTCTGGCTGGATCTTGTTTTAAGAAGAAAATAAATTCTACGAACTTTTTGGATCGAGCTGAACCGAGCTGGACCGAGCTAGACAGTATAAAATGCACACAAATTCATACAAAATTCACAAATTGATGCCTAGCCGAGCTAGCTCGCGAGCTGGCGAGCAAGCTAAGCCCCAACTTGAACTCGTTAATTATGCACCAAGCTAGTGGCGAGCTGGCTCGTTAATAACTCGGTCCAGTAACGAGCGAGCTATTAGTGAGCGAGTCAGGTGCGAGTCACGATCGAGCCACGAGCTACGAGCTTTTTTGCCACCCCTAAGACCGTATCTTGCTTCCTAACATTTATTTTTTTTCATGCATTTTTAATGCCTACCAAGCTCTATAACATTGGTGTCCAACTTCAAAATTTATTGGATAAATTTCAAACGACTAATTCAATTCGTTCAAACTGATTTACTTTATGAGTGATGCATGTTCATGCAAACATTTTATTTTTTCGAGTTATTTTAGAATCAATTCAAGCGGTAAAAAATGTTGAAAAATGAATGCATTAAAATTAACTTAAAAATTCTCACATTTGACAGCTTAACTTGATACTAAATAAATTTAAAAAATTATAAATTTTGTATATAAACAGACAGCTAATGAAGTTCATCTGTTTGAAAAGATTTGAATTTACCGTTTGAAATTCATTCGATAGGTTTGTGTACTAGCCATACTCATTTTAATGCCTACCAAGCTTTTAAACTATACCTTGCTTTCAGCATGGCTATATATATGCGTTTTTTACTTCATTGTTTATTTGTGCTGGGTTCTACAGCTGTAAAGCATACTCGGGCCCACGCCGCAGTGAAATATTATTCGGTGCAAATATAAAGGCTCGCATGGATGATCCTAAATTATTTTGCGGTCCATGGTGTCCCTGTTGGACCGGTGGCATATTTGTCAAGAGAATTTTGTATAAAGTTTTATTCAAAGTCGGCTAAAATTGTCCGATTTATATAAAAATTTACACAAACAATTTAGATTTGTTACGAGTCTGTTTAAATTTATTAAGTTTTAAATTAGTTCACACGAATTTCAACACAAATCACACAGATTTAGTCCAATTTTTAATAAAATTTGTCCAAAACCCTTGGACATCGAAACCCAATTCCAAAGGAGAATAAAAAAAATATGCGACTGGAAGAGAGGCAATTTTTATTTTAGGAATTTTTCGTTAAAAATCTCCTTAATCAGGTATGACAATTTTCACAATTTTACTTGGTTTAACATTAGCATTGACTGTATTTTCCTAAAAAAGTTTAACTTGTTCATTGATTTAGTACTGGACCCCCAACTAATTTGATCTGTTTTATTAAAATATTTAAGGCCCAGTACATATAACCCAGTCGAATTACTGTTAATTCTCTGTACTTCCTCATTTAGGGCCTATTCGGCTGCCACTGTGTCCGTGGAAAAAAAAAAATTCACTCAGAGTGAATTTTTGTTTTCCGACGCACACAGTGTTTCAGCCATTCAAATTGGATCCGAATCCAAGCCCATTCCTCTTCCTGCCTGGCAGTCGAACAGGCCCTTAGTCCATTTCCCTCAACATCATAATCCGGACGAATACGATCCTAGGTGGAGAATTTGTATTCTCTGCATTAACTCAAAAAAGAATCTTTTGAGTTAATGTATCTGGACCGTCCGATTCGCTTTAAGATTTGTGCAGACTAGATCTATACTAATATTAAAGGCCTCCTGAATTATAAGCCGTGACCGGATTGGCTCTGTTTAAAATCAGACGACCGAGATGTGTTAACTCAAAAGATGCTCTTTTGAGTTAATGCAAACGATGCAGACTCCAAGGTGGAATGTGTAATTAGGACCGTCACGTCACGCGAAAGATCTGATCACGACACAACATGGCACGTGGTCACACGAGTCACGTGTAATTATGACCGTTAGATCTTGATTGAATGGTGAATTTTGAATAAATTAACTTAAATTATGAAAAAAATAGTTAAACGTGATCAAATGTGACCAGTCACGTGTTGTCACACCGTGACTAGCGTGCTGTGATCATCCATCGAAATTTGGTCACGATATATATAAATCTGACTTGCAGCACGACACATGACCTAACTTACAGTGTAATTAGTTACGACACGACACGTATTTAGATTCATGGTGGAGTGACTCTGTTATAATTTTTATTTACATTTATGCTAGTATAGCATGGTACCTAAATAATGCAGGGTTCGTTGTAATTTGTGTACATCATGTTGATTTGATTGTAAAAATTTAAACATTAAACACAAGTTTTTGATCATAACTAAAAAAATCTACCGTAAATTTAAATGAGATGCGCGCTAAATGCGCGCGGCATATTACAAAATCTACCGTAAATTTGTTTAGCATGTATGTCAATCTTGCTGACAGTCAGCTAGCTATATATGTGTTTCGAATTTAATATGTTCGAATAATAATTATAGTGTTTGGTATAGTCAGATTATGTGCGAATAATAATTATGTGCTAATTTGGGATGGCACAGGAGAGATGCATCCCAAATGTAATTTTTATAATGTATTAATTCAAGGACTATGCTCTAATGGTTCATAGATAAACTTCAAAATTTTGGGTCAAAAAAAATGTATTCATCTCATGGTTCATAGATAAACTTCAAAATTACGTATTTCCTCCTTCAAAGGATCGATCCGAACCATTCAACATGGTCTCCATATGAATATGTACTTGTAAACTAAATTTTACATTTTTTTTAAAAAAATTTTACTATTTTTTTAAGATTGATAAAAAATCACTGTTTTTGGATGGTCCAGAATTTTCAGATCAAGTGATTTTCTACCAATCTAAAAAATATAAAAATATTCTAAAAAATGTAGAATTTTGGATGGTCCAGAATTTTTTTGGAGACCATGTTGAACGCTTCACATCAACCGTTAGAGATTTCAAACCGAAAATTTGAGTCCATAGTGCACACCAATATGCGCTATGCATAGTACCATAGCCCCACTCATATCTACTGTATACCTCGAAAAAATTCAGAGCTTATTATTGTTTCAGTCAGACAATCATCACTCCACAACTAGAAATAGATACAACAATAGAAAGAAAAAAAATTACTCTCAGTCAAGAACTGCACAAATGGAGACCAGTGTACATAGCAATGTAGAATTAGAAGATGAGAATAATTTCTTTCAGAATTGTAAAGTAGGCAGTCATTTAAAATTGAATAAAAATTTATAATACATAAGGTGATAGTACAGTAACTGCAGACCTAAAATCAGTAACCTATGATGTAAATATTTCTTCAGATACTACATTTTTCGACCAAAAATGAATTAAGGATTCAATTGTCAATCTTCTGGTTGCACTAAGCATAGATATGAAAAACCGACTCATAATAGCCGTTATTGTTTCTGAAGCAACAGAAATTCAACAAAATATGCTACTTTTTCCCCTATTTGTAAAGATAAATTGAAACAGAATCAAAGTTGCTATGGCCATGGCACCTAGCAAACCATTAATTGCTTGTTTTCTTAATGCATGCTTAAATTACAGTCTTTGGAAGAATATATTGTCAAACAATTTGTCAAACTGTTATGTACTATGAACAATCTCAGGACTAAATCTCTTTTTATTGCATCTTTTTATAAATGAATAGTATCAGAATCTTGTGTGCTACTGAATAAGAAAACAGGTATGATCCATTTGGTGCCAATGATATTTTTTTGGGGATTTTAAGTAGCTAATTCTTAAGGAAAGATAAATAGCATCCAAAAATTTATATTTAGGATGATACCTCCTTGGCTAAGTCCAGCAATGAAAATGTTTTTAGGGTTTAGAACAAAACCAATAGCAGTTCATAGCACAATTTTTAGTCATGACTATTGCATCGTCCAAATTGATTTGATGAATTTTGCAAAGACATTTCATCAAACACCTTACGAGCCACCAATCCACAATCCATCATAACAATACGTATCCACTGGTATCAAGCCCATTTCTGTTAGGTTCTTCGGTGTAGATAATAGTAAAAATATAAGGGTTCTATTCGTAAATTTTACATATTGTTGTCAGTTTTCATCATTTAGATCTATATCAAATATAATAACTGTAAAGGGCCTATTTGCATGTTTCTTGAAATTTTGTAACTTGGACCCGGCCGGCCGTTTTCAAATTGCATTAGCAAACTAATTAATGCTGGGATTATTATAATAAAACACTATATTCTTAATAATATGAATAATATTCATGTATGTACGTAGCTAGTATTCTATAAAATCAAACATGTACACTACATTTTAAACTATTAATGATCATTCATCAGACAACAATAAGAAATTAACAAAATTATTGTGAAATAATATAAAATATAAACAAGTTGAACAAAACAATAATAGCATAATTTATTTTTAAAATACCAGAGAGTTAACAAAATTCAGCGAACAAAAGAACAACATAATTTATTACATTAACAAACAGTACATGAATGGAGAGTCAGTTATATATCACACACAAACAACAATATTATTAACATTTTCTATTTGACAAACATACACAATATTAATAACATTTTCTATTTGACAAACATACATCATACATTGACCCCTTAGCAGTATCAGTATGCCAGTACACAAACTATCTAAATTGATCTACACACCAACTAAAACATAATTAGACAATTAAGTTCATTTAAACCGGCGGCACAGGAAATAATGTCTCATCATATGAAAAACAATTCATAATTTCCCACGTATTGAACCCCACCTAAAATTGATGGCACTAAGGCGGGTGTTTGTCGAAATATCGTAACAGACGAGAGTATTCACGGCTTGGTCGACAAAGTAGACTCTATTAATTTGGACTGAATACGGCGTTAAGAGCCGGAGATCGACATTTGTCTCTGTCAACTAAGAACTCTGTCTCTCATTTCTTTCTTGAAAATCTTCGCAGAGACAAACTCTGTCTCTCATTTCGTACTCTCTCTCTATTCTCTCTATTCTCTCTTTCTCCGTTCCCAGCCCCACTCCGGCGATCTGTTCGATGTCCATTTCAGCGACCCATCCGCCGTCCGCAGCTTCTCTCGAACTCTAACCCTAACGTACTCTTCTCGTGAGTGTTGTTGATCGAGAATGGACGTGAAAGACCATACGGATCTCCTAAAGTAATTCAATTTTTTGTTTAGATTTGGACCGCCCAATATTCAAATCGAGCCGTCAGATAACTTTATGTATGAAGTAATTTTGATCAGCTTTTCTTGTTGCAGATGAAGGCTGCTATGGAGCAGGCTTTGCATCCTTTAATAACTGTGGCAATTCAACTTCTCTTTTTTTCCTTTTTTATGTATGAGTTTTAACCAGTTAATTTACAATGACTTGATCACCTTAAGTTCCACTCGAACTTTGATGTTGCCTATCAGCATATTGGGATATTAGTATGAAATTTAAGTTCTCCTCCTCACTTCTCAGTTATTTGTACTGTGCACCTTATATTAGAGTTTTTTAAAATAGAAGGAAAGTAAAATGGAGGACTTGGCCTTGGGTGGTAGAGATCAAGCTTCACTTCAAATGAGTGCGTTCATAGAGATTTTCAACTGCAAATAATCCATTATTTTGCTCTTATTTCTCTGTCTTATATTTAGTAGGGCATGGCTGCTTTTAAGGCGGTGCCTATTTGGGGATAACATTAGCATTAGCGCAGGTGGGGAAGTATTATTTAAGCTTTAATTTGAGATTCTGTTAAAATTTTGAAACAACAATAATATTTTCAAAGTCAATTGCAATTACAATTATTGATATTCTCCAATATCTAATAAAAGACAATTAAATAAATTATACTCCATATTATGAATATGTGTTTATGATATTAAGCAAGAAATTTTCTATATTTTGCAATTTCATCGATATATAACATGAAAGAAATGGATATTTTAAAAGCAATAAATTATTTTCACACAAAATTCATTTTGCATCATACAAACTGCATTACTTTAATTGAACGTCCCATGACATGGAGATCAAATTTAATTGTTTTGCCGAAATAAATTATTTTCATACAAAATTCATTTTGCATCACACAAACTGCATTACTTTAATTGAACGTCCCAACACATGGAGATCAAAATTAATTGTTTTGCCAAAATAAATTATTTTCATACAAAATTCATTTTGCACACACAAACTGTATGCAAACCAGAGTTGAGGCTTTCTGGTTGTATGAGTTTGGACTTATTTCCTTTCTCTACTACATATAAACTTGACTTCTTTTCCAGTGGTTCTGGAAGAAGAACAAGAGTGCTCTGGTTGAAGCACTTGAGAAGGTTAAAAATGGTGAGCTCCTATACCCCTTTTGTTCCATTTTCTGTGCTACTTCAAATCCCCTCTCCCCGCCTTACAAAAAAAAAAAGAAACTCTCTTAACTAATATTATGTCTTGAACTTGTTGCATCCTTTGTCAGTGTACCGCTTATATATATATCCACAATTTTACCCTGATTATTCATGACAATTGCAGAGTTGATGATTCTTGGTTTCATCTCCTTGCTCATCTTTTTCCAGAACTACATTGCTGGAATATGCATCTCAAAATCAGCTGGTAACATCATGTTGCCATGCAATCCCGGAGAAAAAGGTAATGGAACGAATAGTAGACGGCTTTTGTGGGCCGAAACCATGGATTTCAGCTCAAACCGTAGAAGCCTTGCTGGAAACAAAACATCTAATTGCTCTGCTGTGAGTCTGCAGACTATTACTTCATGCTTCTTATTCTAGGTGATTTTGGCGGTTGGAACCAAGTTGCAAGCGATAATCGCATCAATGGCTCTTGAGATACAGCAAAGGCATGCAGTTATCCAAGGAATGTCACTTGTGAAATTAAATAAAAAGTTGATATGAATCTCGTATCCACTTTCTGTTATTTGAGAGGATATAGACTAAGTTAGGAAGTAGAAAGAATTAACAATAGTCTGACTGGGCCTAAAATTTTGAGATTGATAGTTTGAAGCCCGTAATTTCATAGAACAGATCAAATTAGTTGGATAACTGCATGTAGCTATCGTTTACTATCCATATTCGTATTTGTATCCGTTCACTAAAAAGTGGATATGAATCTCGTATTAGCATTATCCGCTCTGAATTTGCTCCGTTTACACTCCTAGTTGTGTACCAATTGGATCAATAGTATGGTATAATTAACAATTATTAATTCTATTAGCTATTAATGTTAAAAGTTTATTGTAATATTTGGAGTATTGAGGAAAAGTTGAGTTAAATAGGTTCCATTGTTTCAAACTTTCAATTGAAGGTTTTACAATAGATTTTGAGTGCAAACGTGATATAAAATTGTTTGAAAGGCTTGGAAACAGTATGGCCTCATTTCTCCGAAATTTTTATTTTTAACATTTTAATAAAATTCATTAATAAATTAACCATCGTTTTTGGTCAATTCCAAATTTAACACGGCCGCAGAATGCCGGAGCGGACCCATATGGGGGGTACCGCAGAATGCCGGAGCGGACCCCCATATGGGTCCGCACAATGCCGAAGCGGCCCCAGGGGCCGCATAATGCCAGAGCGGTCCCTTTATTTTTTATTTTAGAAATACGAAATTGCATATATGTTAAGTGTTATTTAGTTTCGAATGTAGTTTAGATATGTGGTTTGAAATATTTTAGTCATTCGTATTTTTAGTTCGAATGTAGTTCGAATGTATTTTTTATTTAATTGGTCGTATCGTATTTTTAGTCGTTCGTTTGAAATATTTTAGATATTTTAGATATCTGGTTTCTTTTAAATTCTTTTGTGTACTCTGAGATAATAAAATCAACAAAATAAATAAATAACAACAAAATCAAACAAACAAGAAACTAATCAACGAAATAAATAAGTATCTGACAAAACATCTACCAATACTCCAAATAAGAATCTACCAATCTAACAAAACATCTAACAATCTACGGCTCTGGACTAAACACTGTCCTCGCCTTCTTCTTCCTAAACCCCCGACCCCGCCTGCATAGTGGCGTCTCGTCTGTATCTCCGGAGGATGCTGAGCTGGATGCCTGGACATCCGTAGACTGAACCGGCTCATGGGGAACCTCCTCAATCTCGGATGTCTGCTGGACCCCAGGACCAAAAACTGTGGTCTGTCCAGACTCAGCCTGCGTGAATAAAAACGCCTGTCTGGCAATAGGGTCATCGAGGAGGGAAGGGTGAGGTACCTGCTGTGAGGACTGGCCAGGGAACAACGGGATGGGCTCTGTCTGAACATACCCTGGCTCATAGGCAGGAGGTACTGTCTGAGTGGGAGTGTAACCTGGGGAATACAGTCCATCTCCCTCTGTGCCATAATCAGCGGAGATATCAAAGCCCAGGTCCTCCTCGTGTCCACCCTGTAGTAACTTACAAATTAGATAATGTATTGAATAAGAAAAAAATCACAGTTATGTATTTTAATTTAAATTATACCTCGGTAGGCATCCTAGCCTGGGATCCCATGGCGTCCTGTGCAGCCTGGCGCATCAACTCGGCACCTCGGTCGAACGCCTGACCGACCGTCTCAGCATCATGGACGCCTGCAAATACGTCCTCATCACCAGTGTAGGGGACATAGACATCGGGCTCGTCAGATATGTCGTCGACCGCATCAACACCGCCCAAGCCAGCGCACCTCAGTAGAGAGTCGAGGCGCGCCCTGTACCCATACAGGCACACTGCGGGTACGTTGTGCTTGAGGATGACCTTCCCGAGCCTCTTCCATCCCCTGGTGACGGCCATCGTAGCCCCTATGACGCAACTCTTGACAAGATATAATGCCTGAAAATATGAAAAAATTATGAAGAAGTTGTACAATTGTAAATATTAATATTTTTGAATTTGAAACTTCAAATTAAAAATACCGTGGCTGCGAGAGGTGCGCCGGCGGGGATAATACCGTGGATCCGTCCTCTACGATCCCTCGGCTTCGGTACCTGCTCGTGCGGGTTGTCGGCGATGTAGCCCTCAATGAAGATGGTGTACGCGCCGTGATCCTGATACCAATCTCTATAAGGTCTGTACGAATTACAACAAATGTTAGATATTCCAATCAAAAAGCCATAGTTGAAGTAGTGAATTAATAAAATTTCTTACACTGGCGCGACATCCATCTGACGGTCGGGATCGGCCAATGGGGGATCTGCCTGTCCTGCCTCGAACACGTAATCGGCACGAGCAATCCCCCAGTCCTTGCCTGCAGTGGTCTCCCTGGCATGGTGCAGAGCTCGCCAGACATCCTCGCTGATCGGTGCCGGGGGCGGAGCAAGCTGGCGCATCCCGAACTGTCTCATGACCCGTCCGGGGTAATGGTGCTCGATGATCTATATATATTAATACGTTAGACTGTTTTTATTAAATTAAGTTGATTGTGTAAATAACTAGCATAAATAAATTACGGTACCTGAAAACATATGAGCGGCACCTCTGCACGCCAAAAACGCTCCTGCTGACGACATCGCTCCGGCAATATCTCAAGATATGAGCGATGTGCGCCATCCACCTCGACCTGGAAGTATAGATTTAATATCATATATCAATTCGAACTGGAAAAAATTTAAATAAAAATAAAAGTAAACTTACATAATCTCTGTAGGGCTCCCAAGTGACAAACTCGGCATCATCTCTGAGGTGCTCGAGCTCCTGTCTCCAAAATGTGATGCCGAGAGACGCGCCATGCCCTGCACCTACCCAAATCTTGGGATAGCAGTACTTGGCGGCAAATGCAGGGCAGTTGTCCGGCTCGGGCTTGCCCCACTGCGGCACATCTGTCTTGCTAGCCAGGACTGGACGGCCAACAATCAGATGTGCATAGGACCAGTGCTGTAGTAACATGCACGGTCCTATGAAGGTCTTGTTCTTCTTCAGGCAGGCTGTGTTAAGACCCCTTTACAAGAAAACAAAGTCAGCTTTACTACACTACGATGTATACTATTTGAAAATATTTATAAGAAGGTGTTTCTTACCTATATAGGCATGCCAGCGTGGCACCTCCCCAGTTGAACCTGCCCGCAGTGGACAGGTCGCGCAGAAGCTCGAGGTAACACAGCCGCACCTGATCTCTATGCGAATTCGGAAACAACCGACAGGTGATCATCTCCAAAATATAGGCGCGCAGATATCGGTCAATAACCACCTGTTATAGATTTAAATTAGAACAATACTTACAAGAAAATATGATTGAATCTCGTACAAGCAAATACCTGATCTGGTCGATCCGGAAAGACCTGAAATCTCGCCCGCAGCTTTACCAAGCTGATGCAGCTGGGCGAGACCACAGTCTTCTCACCTCTCTTCTTCGCTTTCTGGAGATCCTCGTGCGGGATACCCTGTTGTCCCTTAGGCACCACTAATTTCGAAAATAAATAAATGATTGCAAATAAAATAAGGTAGATGAGTTTAGAGAAATTTGACACAAAGAGTGATAACGGAGTTCGGCTTAAAATGCCTACGTCTCCGGGGCGTCGCAACCTCTTCTCGGTGCGCCTTTCTATTACCCAATGAAGAAAGGTTACAACTTGTGAACCGGTGAGCCCTTACAACCAACGGGAAGTCACACGGCCAACTAGAGTAGAGAACGAAGTCTCTAAGTTTAAAATCTCAAGAGAAACACTCAAAAACTCACTCTAACCTAATCTAACTCAAGATTAGTGAAGTGGATTTGAGGTTGTTTGAGGGATATTGAAGTTTTTGTTCTCACAACAATGGAGGAACTTGAGCTCACAGAAAATTGCTTTTGAAATGATTAGGGTCGGCTCACACAGTTGGGAGGAGAACCCTAAGGTTCTATTTATAGTGGCAGCTTTCAAATGAGCTATCTGCCATAAATCGTCCCAACGTTTTGTAAAACGTAGAAAACGTTTTAGTACAAAAATTCAAATTTCTGTGAGATTTCCTAAAACGTCTCAGACGTTTAACAAACGTTCCAAAACGTTTTCCTCTGGAAATTTATCGATCAAAACGCTATTTTGAAGTCTGAAAAATGAATTAAAACGTCCAGACGTTTTGACAAACGTCCAAAACGTTTTAGAGCATTTTTCAGCCTAATTTTAAGTCTGAGAAGCGAATTAAAACGTCCAGACGTTTTGACAAACGTCTGAAACGTTTTAGAGCATTTTTCAGCTTTTAATCGATCAATTTCTAGATCTTTTATACGAGATAAAACGTCTGAAACGTTTTGATAACCGTTCCAACATTTTGTCCCTGTGAATCAACATCAAAGCTACTTTACTAAATATAAATTTTACAATTTAGATTCTTGATACATAACTTGATGAATCTTCAGTTCAAGCACTTTATATATTGCAATTCCAATCGTCTTGAACCTGCATTCTTTCTAAAATAGAGAAAATCGTAAAATTCAATCATTGTATGTTTTGCAAATTAGTCAAATAGACTAAAAGAGAATTGCTTGAAACAACATACCCAATAGCTCTAAGCACAATGCACGAAAATCTCCGTACTCGACGCCCGTGACCGGCTCCCCAATAATAGTCATACCCCACAGGCAACTGACGTCCTGTAGGGTGACTGTCATCTCAGCATGGGGGAGATGAAAGCTGTGCGTCTCCGGACGCCATCGCTCAACGAGGCCAGAAGATAAGCCCTCGTCAGCATTCTCCTCGGCCATCTGGGATATCTGGTACAATCCCATCGAGCGTAAAACCCCCCCGTACGCCGACTGGTACCGTAGATGCTGGCGGTTGTGACGAACCGTAACCGCATCCAAACCCTGCATTTAAGTAAATAATCATATCAAGTTCATTCATCAAAAATTCGAGATGACAAATTTACTTACCCCAGTGGCAGCCTCTAATATCCGATGCTCCGCATTCGGGTACCACAAGAAGTCGCTGACCCTGTCGGTGCGACTCCGGATACCCGGAACATCCGCCAACGCTGTCTCGATGTACTGAGACATCTCGTATGGCGTGGCTGTAGGAGCATGCTGTGTACCCCTACTGGAGGATGGTATATCTCTACTGGTACTCATGCTGTATTGGATAATATTTGGTCAAATATGAGAGTTTGGTAAAAGTCCGGTTTAACTTTGGGTACAATTCTAATTAAATTTGGGTACAATTCTAATTAAATTTGGTTACAATCGAATTAAATTTGGGTACAATCTAATTAAATTTGGGTACAATCTAATTAAATTTAGGTACAATTCTAATTAAATTTGGTTACAATCGAATTAAATTTGGGTACAATCTAATTAAATTTGGGTACAATTCTAATTAAATTTAGGTACAATTCTAATTAAATTTGGGTACAATCTAATTAAATTTGGGTACAATTCTAATTAAATTTGGGTACAATCGAATTAAATTTATGTACAATTCTATTTAAATTTGGGTACAATCGAATTAAATTTTGGTACAATTCTAATTCTAAATCCTAAATCTAAACTCTAAACCTAAATCCTAATCCTAAACCCTAAACCTACACCTAATTACTACTCTACACTAAAAATTAAAACAAGAGAAGAAGAAGAAAACTTACCCGAGGTCGAAGGGATTCAAACTTCAAAAGAGATGTAATGAAATCGGAATTCTGCGGCCCTATATATAGGCCGGGGACCGCTCCGGCATTATGCGGCCCCAGGGGCCGCTTCGGCATTGTGCGGACCCATATGGGGGTCCGCTTCGGCATTCTGCGGTACCCCCCTTATGGGTCCGCTCCGGCATTCTGCGGCCGTGTTAAATTTGGAATTGACCGAAAACGATGGTTAATTTATTAATGAATTTTATTAAAATGTTAAAAATAAAAATTTCGGCATTTCTTACCATTGGTACCAATTCGTATTAGTGCTTTCTTGTGATCCTGAGATGATCCACTTCAAACAATAATATAGCATCTTACATAAAGGTGAAGCTAGTGTCTACCCGATTTTTTTTTTTTTGGATTAGACTTTGTTTTAGCTTGCCTACCCCTAAAAAATTGGGTTGCTTAGAGAGGAAGTCATTTTCTTTTGATTATTATAGTGTTCTTCTTGATTTTTTCCATTTTTTTGTTTTCCTAGCTCTAGAACCGGCCTTGTGCGAGTTGGAGAAGAGGGAGACGGATCTGACTAAGGGTCGGCCTTAGAGTGGGAAAAATGGCACGCCGGAGCCGGCTCCGTCACGGAACGGCACGGCACGCATGTCGGTTACGTGCCGTGACTCGCGTGTTCCGTGCCGTGACTACTCGCGTGGCGTGACCAATAGTTGGCAAAGAAGACACGGCACGGCACGGCACGGAAATTGTCTTGGTCACGGCACGGAACACGGAACGGCACGGCACGGGACACGCGAGTCACGGCACGGTAGACACGTCAGTCACGATTCGACATTAATTTATGTTAAATTCTAAATTCTGGACAAAAAAATATGTTTTTAGCATCAATAATTTCTTTCAACATTAATTCTTCATTTTAAATTTTAAAGAATCGTTTCATATTTTTTTTTTAAATGTTAAATGCGATCAAACGTGACTAACGTAACCGGTCACGACACATTTGGTTACGGCACTTTTGGTCACGGCACGTTTGGTCACGGCACTTTTGGTCACGGCACGACTTAGTCACGGCACGCGAGTCACGCCGTGACTCGCGTGTCGTGACCATTCGCGTGCCGTGACCACCCCTCGTAATTTTTGTCACGGCACGTGAAAAATTAACTTGGTCACGGCATGACACGGCACGTGACCAAACTCACGGCGTGTTAGGCACGGCACGGCAAGTTTTTCCCACTCTAGTCGGCCTCACAACCATCTCTTTGGCTCATGTCTTGAATTCGGGTAGGGATGTTTCGTGTGGACTGTGTACAAATTTGAACAAGGTTCACACGGTCTAGGTTTATATAAAATGAAGGGATCTCTTGAAAATTTAAATGACATGGTGCCTCGTCCTTTCTCTCACTGACCAGCAGGTCCCACTGGTCGGTTTCCCCTTGACTGTTCCCAAATTGCACGTACCCAAAATTGTATCCGTATCTTGTGAAATCTTGTGAAATCCATATAAAATCAATCGTTCGGAGATTTTTCGTGTTTCTTTGTATCGAAATTCTCGGTTTAACGCGTAGAATATTATCATGGATTTTATTTTCAAGAAATCCAAATTCTATTTTGTGAATTTCAAGAAATTAGATTTTAAGGCATTGATGTTGTAATTTTTGTTATGTTGAGTTTTTTCTTTTGTAACTATATATATGTTTGTCTACCCCTGACAAAATTTCTGATTTCGCCGCTGATCTTACACCCACTTCAAACCCTCCATATGCACAAGAGGAGGGATACACTTACAACAAATTTGAGTTACAACAAAGTTACAACATTCATTTTTTTCATTTTCAAAGTCCAAATCGTCGATCCAAACCGTTCAACATGATCTCCACAATAAAATGTGCTTGCAGATCAAATTTTACATTTTTTTGAATTTTTTTACTATTTATTAAGTAGTTTACAAAAAATAGCCATACTTAGACCATTGAATTTTGTACCCATCTTAATAAATAGTAAAAAAATTCAAAAAAATATAAAATTTGATCTGCAAGTACATTTTATTTAGATAATCATGTTGAACGGTTTGGATCGACGATTTGGACTTTGAAAATGAAAAAAATGAATGTTGTAACTTTGTTGTAACTCAAATTTGTTGTAAGTTTATCCCTCCTCTATACACAAACAATAATATAATACCTACAATAATATAGTACATACAAGAAGCAAAGCAACGCGTAGCGCGGCCTTTCTATAAAGGATGGAAGTTCATTTTTTGTAAACATGCTGGAATCTTTGGAAACAAAGAAATAAATGGGTGTTTGAAGGAAAGAAGCTAAATCATCGCAGCTGCGGAGTTTGCATTGTTGGAAATAAATCTGTTGCAATCCGAAACCAGTGAACAGTAACTTAGAAATTCTCAATTCAAATCCAACCATTGAATTTTTTTTCTGAAAACGCATATCAAAACAATTGGTTTTTCCGTGTACGTATCTCAAAACAGTTCGATGGCTGGATTCAAATTGTAAGAATTTTAGAATTACTGTTCGGATCCTGGATTGTTAGATACTGACAATTTCTTTTCAAATTAGCGTAGCTCATAATGTATTATGATGTGTTGCTTGTAATTTTCTACTTCTTTTCTTCCACTAGACAGCCACTCTCTAGTTTTTCCAAAAACAAAAAAAAAATGCACTGGCCTAACCAAGAGGCTATCAACGGAGCCAAATTCTATTCGGTACCTATTTGAAATGGAGGGTCAGTTGTAATCTGCTATTCTGCTTTGATTTCGAAAAGATTTGAATGGTTCAGAATTTTAACAGATCCATTCAAAGTTTGAGATATCTCAGAACTCAGATGATGCGAATAAGGTTTGTAGTGGGTGTGAGATATATATTATATTATTCTTTGTGCATATGAAGGGTTTTGTAGTGGCCTAGTGGGTATGAGATATTTCCTTCCCACCTCGAGATGTCTAACCGAGAAGTTTCCGGGATCGTCGTCTACAATTATATATCTGAAATTTTCTTTCAAAAATATTTGGTTCAAATAATTTTGTTTCCATTGTTAGAAAAAGTACAATCAATTTATTTACTGGTACTACAGTGAAGTAAAAAAGTTCTTATATAACCTGAACAATATGTTAAACACTCAACTTAATATCATTATTATTTGTGACTTTTAAATTTAATGTTGAACCTAAAATAATATAAAATATGGAGTAGAACTAGGGTGTTCTTAAGCTCACCGAGTCCCTTTGTGAGCTTAATTCAAAAACCTATTAAATTGGCTTCAAACGATGCATCGATCTACTTCACGAGTGATGCATTTACATGTCAAATTTATTAATTTTCGAACTAATTTAGTATAAAGTCAAGCGGTAAAAAAAAGATGGTTTATAAGTTAATTTTAATGTGTTCATTTTATCATTTTTTGACCACTTGACTTATAATAAATTAGTTCAAAAATTTAAAAACTTGACATGTAAACTCATCACTCGTGAAGTAGATCGGTATCAACGGTTTGGATGCGTCGCTTGAAACCAATTCGATGAGTTTTTGAGTTAAGCTCACAAAGAGACTTGGTGAGCTTAAAAACATCCTAGTTCTACTCTAAAATATGAATATATACATATCAAACATGATAAATTTAGTAAAATATTATAAAATTTGTAATTTTTGTATTCTACAATATTTATATACGTAGATCTTATTGAGTACTTTGGACAGTTCGAACATAATATATAAAAAGAAATTAAATTTGACTTGTTAATGTGTGAGCTGATATGCTAACGTTAAATTTGACTTGAATGAGTAACTTACGGTAGAATAAAATAACATTATAAATTAAACTCTTTTTATCTCGTATCAAGGTTATACATGATAAATTAAACTCTTTTTTTATCTTCTTCTTTAAAATTACATCTTTTTTGTTTAATTAATTGTCTGAGCCAAAAGTCTACAAGTTCGAATAGATCAAGGATTGCAGAGTAGGATATCCCATAAAATAAAAAAAATGAAGGGTCCTCTGTTCCATTTAAAAAAGTGCTTCTACCAGCCCCATGACAAAAGTCGCTCAAGTTTCCAAAAAAAAAAAAAACTTTTTCTTGGAAAATCCACTGCATCAATTACTGACAGTGTGGCGAGTCATTGACCCTTTTTCTTTGCCTTTACCAAGTACTTGTATAGTTGTATTCATATCCTGCAGAGATATCACTACAGATTGTAACACTGTGAATGCCACATAGTATCTGTCAATCTACAATAATGCCATGTAGACCTGAGAGTGAGTTTCAAGTCAAGCTGTAGTGCGCTCTGTTCACCTCTCTCTCTCTTTCCCCAGCTAAATTCAATCAAGCAACCTCTGTTACAGCAGTCATACCTTCAATCTATCTACCAATCGCTGTTTCCGACTCTCTCTCTCTCTCTCTCTGATCTCTTGCCGTAGGGTACGCGTTTGTGTTTTCCAAATCTCTGTTTCTCATCTCAGCCCTCTCTCTCGATCTCTTGTCATCTGATGCACGGTATCTGTTTTCTAAATCTCTAACTCTTGATCTCTTGTTATCTTCGTTTCTGGCCTATTCATTCCCTTTATTTTATTATTGAAAGAAGCTGCCTTTTGCTATCTTCATTTCTAAATCCAACAATTTGGTACGTGTTTACAGCAAAAAAAAAAAAAATTGCTAGTTGTTCCTTGTCATTCCCAAGAAACACAAAACACACACAAAAAAAAAATACCGGCTTTGATTTGAGAAAGGTGACCCAGGAGAAGAAGGAACTTCGAGATGGCTCTTTCAACCATTGCAAGCCTAGCGGGTTCCGCTGTTTCGAACCTTGTCAGCACCGCGGGGTCCTCTGTTGTTGAGAACCTTGTCAGCACGGGTTATTCGTACTTGCATGGCCATATGCTCGCAGATGATAGCGAAGCCGAGCTAAAGAAGCTACAGACAGCTCTTCCCAAGATCACAGCTGTCATGGCCATTGCTGAAGCACTCAAGATGAAGCACCCAAGTGCCGGTTCATGGGTTGACGAATTTAGGCAGGCTGTTGAAGCATCCGAAGACGTGCTCGATGAGTTGGAGTACAAAAAACTGGAGGATATGGTGAAAAACCGAGATGAGGCGGAAGACTCCGCTTCTAGCTCAAAGAAGAGAAAACTGTGTACTACCAATGATTCTTTGGAGAGGTTGAAGAAGGCTATAACAATGTTAAATCGGGCTACTGACGGTGTGGAAGATCTCCTCCAACTTGCCAATTTTTATAGTCTTTCGGAATCAGGGCAAGAAGTCGGTAAAGTTTTGAAGGGGCAAACTACTTCCTTTTTAGCTGAAAATGAGGTGTTTGGCCGGGAAGTTGAGAAGAAAACGATAATTGATTGGCTGAAGCGACCAACTGATGCTCGCCTCTCTTCTTTTGGTATTGTCGGGGTGGGTGGACAAGGGAAGACCACCCTTGCGCAATTTGCATATCAAGAGATGTTGAAGGAAAAACAATTTGACAAAACAATTTGGGTTTGTGTTTCAACCAACTTCAGTGTTGAAGATGTAACGAGAAAAATGCTCAGCGAAACTAATTGTGGTAAACCATTAAATGCGCTTCAAGAGAGCTTGAAGGATATGGTACTTTCAAAGAAAGTCCTTCTTGTTCTAGATGATGTATGGGACGATAAGAGGAGGATCGATTGGGAGCAACTGATTGCCCCTTTGAAGTTTGTACAACAAGGGAGTAAAATCATATTAACAACTAGAATGAAATCTGTGGCAGAATTGCTTGCTAGTGTGATAAATACGGAGCATAAATCTCTAGCATTAGAAGGCTTAGGAGAGCAAGAGTTGCGATCGCTCTTCTATAGCTTTGCATTTCGTGGTTTAAACCCTGACAATCATCGAAAATTACAATTAGTTGCAGATCAAATACTAAAATTGCTTCGAAGTAGTCCATTAGCAGCAAAGGTAATCGGAAGCTTACTGAATTTCCGTATGGACCACAAGTATTGGAGAAATTGTTTGAATCACAGGTCTCTTTTTAACTTGGAGCAAGCAGAGAATGTGATGGATGTTCTGAAGTTGAGTTACTACCATTTACCAGCAGATTTGCAGGTATGCTTTAGGTTTTGTAGCATATTTCCTCAAGATCATCAGTTTAATAAAGATGATTTGATCAAAATGTGGATCACCTCTGGATTTATCCGGCAACAATCAAGCCAAGGAAAAAACCTAGAAGATATTGGAGAAGATTACTTCAATCTCCTTTTGAGGAAATCATTCTTTGAATATCCTAAATTAGGGGAAGAGGAAAGATATGTTATGCATGGTTTGATGCATGTCTTAGAGAAATGTGAAAGGTATGTTATGCATGATTTGATGCATGACTTGGCCCGTAATGTTTCCACTGGGGAATGTTGTAGAATAGAGCCTAATGATAAATCTATTGCCATACATAGCACTGTACGACATGTGTCTGTACATGGAAGTGAAATTGACAGGGTCTCTTATCTTGGGAATTTACGTAGTTTGGTTATTATTACTGAAAAGGATTCAGATTTTGTTTTACCGAGTAACTTAATCAAGAAACCTTTACGTTTATTGAAAATATATGGATACGGTAGCTTTGAATTGCCCGAAGAGATGAGTTGTTTAGTACACCTTCGCTACCTATCCATTGACACTAGATCCATTAAGTACTCATTCCTCGCTTCAGTTTACAAACTTTATCATTTGCAAGTACTGGAGTTTCCAACAAGTTGTGATAATTCATCTCATTCGGGAATTGAAACAACTGGAATGACAAATCTACTTATGTTGCGTTACCTAAGGCTTCCCAAGGAGATAATGCAAACTATTCATGGAGTCCACAAGCTGAAGTCTCTACGGGAGTTAACCTTTTTTGTTGGACAAGAGAGTGGTCAACATATAAATGAATTGGAAAAACTAAACAGTATTCAAAACCTTTCCATTGAGAACATTGACAATATAGAGAATCCCAATGAAGCTAAGAGTGCCAACCTATTAGAGAAGACTAATCTCATATCGCTCTCTCTGAAATGGACCTCAGAGAGCAATTTTGATAACCCCGAGCAAATTATTAATTACCTCCAACCCCATCCAAATGTCATGAAATTGACAGTTGAGAATTATAAAGGCCAAAGATCTCCTAGCTGGATGAATGATTCTTCCCCTTTAAACTTGTCATCTCTAAAATTTTCTAATTGTCCTGTTTGGAAAAACCAATTGTTTTCATGGCAAATGCCATATCTGGAAAGTATTGATATATGTAATTGTGTAAACTTGGACAAGTTACCTAATATGCCCCTTTCTCTAATTGAATTTAGAGTTCATAATGTAAGTCTGACACTCTGACTGCTCTTCCGGATTTTCACCAAACTTCTGGTAATAACACTCCTCAACCATTATCCCTGAAATCATCACTAAGAGTAGTGAAGATAGAAAGCTGCCCCAACTTAATGTCCTTGAATGGATTTTTGCAGCAAGACAACCTAGATTTGCAATCTATTGAGGTATTAACCATCAGCGGCTGTGAGAAACTGGTATTGGTACCGGTAGGTACATTTGGGAAATTATTGTCATTAAGACACTTGCGCATAAAAGATTGCCAAAATCTAACCGAATGTCCCAGTCTACCACTTTCTCTGGATGATTTTTGGATAGAGAATGTTGGAGTTAGTGCTCTTCCAGGATATTACCAAAGTTCTGCCTCAAGGGGCGGGCCATCAACATCGTCACCACTAAGAAATGTGGTCATAACAAACTGCCCAAAATTAACAGCATTGAATGGTTTTCTGCAGACAGACAACATAAACTTTCAGTCATTTCGGTATATAGATATCAAGGATTGCATGAATCTTGTAGATATTCCAATAGGTGCTTTTGGCAAATTTGTGTCGCTAATGTCCTTATCTATTCTCAATTGCCCAATGCTAAAGGCAGTTGATAACCAGAGCACCCTCCTGCCCCCGTCACTCAAAATTCTTATCATAATGAACTGCGGTGAACTTGATGTGCCACTGCTGGAGTCAGCATCACGTCTCACTACTCTTACTTATCTTTCCATTTATAACTGTGCAAACATTTCTCGTATTCCCTCCTCAGAAAATGCTTTTGGATCACTTAGTTGTTGGAAAATCAGTGGATGTCACAAGCTCGTCGAACATTCATCTAGGGAACAAGCACTTGGTGTAAACCAAGGAAGCAACTTGGCGTCATTAAAGCTCTCTGTTCTTGGAATCGATCACCTCTCTCTCCTTTTTATTGAACCACTGAGAAGCCTCAAATTTGTAAGCAAACTGACAGTCACTGATTGCTCAAGTGTAGAGGAATTGCCGGAGCAATGGCTGCAACAAAACAACAGTACCCTCAAGAAGTTGACCATCAGGTGTGCAAACTCTCTGAAGTCATTGCCTGCAACAATGGCGAGGCTCACTGTGCTTGAAGAGCTAGAAATCTCCCAAGCTCATTCGCTGGAGCATCTCCCAGAGTTACCTGCTTCATTAAGGTCGTTGACTATAATGCTAAGTAGATCTCTGAAGTCATTGCCTGCTACACTGGCGAGGCTCACTATGCTTGAAAAGCTACATATTCATCATGCTGATTGGCTGAAGCATCTCCCGGAGTTACCTGCTTCTCTAAGGGATCTCTATATTTGGGATGCAAGCTCTTTGAAGTCATTGGCTGCTAATACACTGACGAGGCTCACTGCTCTTGAAAGGCTAGAAATCCAAGAAGCTAATCTGGAAGAGCTTCCGGAGTTACCTGCTTCTCTAAGGGAGTTGATTATCAACAATGCAAGCTCTCTGAAGTCATTGCCTGCTACAATGGCGAGGCTAACTGCCCTTAGGAGGCTAGAAATCTGGAATGCTGATTTGCTGGAGGAACTCCCGAAGTTACCTGCTTCTCTAAAAATGAAGAAAATTAAAGGCCGTGGTGGCCGTTGGCTGTGAAAGAAATCAGATACGTGCAGTAGGATAGTGGTTCATTATTTCACAACTTTGTATTCACAAGGTCCGTTCTTTTCAATTTCTTAAAATTAATAAAACGCTCTTGCAATAAATTGGAATCTGTTATTCATCAGATAATAATATTGTCACTTCCATCTCTTGTCTTCTCAAACTTCAACTAATGTACGTAGTTTTTTTTTTCCTTTTGATTTTGGCCTACAGAAAGAATGAAGAGGAAAGAGGGTTATATGCCATATATGCACTTCAAACAAGTGGCCTTCCATGCAGGTATACTGTACACATCCCTCCTTATTTACAAGCTATCTGTTCTACTTTACTTCTTTTATTTTTATTTTGAGATGCTAACATATTTTATCATATTTTTTAACTCCGCCTATGTTTGAATGATATAACTGTTCCCAAGCCCGGATAAAAGAAGAAGGGTCAACAAAAAAAATTTAGAGGTGCTGATTAGATGAATAGCAATTCAAATTAAAAAAAAAAAAGACACCAAAAATGTTTCCAAAAAAAGAACTGAAATAGTTAAAACAACATAACAGAAAATTTCACATAGGACCTGCTGATTAGATAAATAACAAATTTTTTTATATAAAAAGCAAATTAAAAGTTATGGTTTCAAAGGACGTGCGCAAAATTCGCAAAGCATCCAAACTGCATTTCTAACAATAAGTTCCACTCTATGAGGGACTAGTTTTCCTAAATTCCATGTTAAAGTGTCTGATGTTGTTAGCCGAAGTTATTTATAGCAGTTCTTTCTGTTTGCTATTTTTTTATCCTTTTCATTTTCTTTAAGTGGTGCAGGTGGGCAGTACCTGCTTTGCTTTTAATTAGTACCACTAATTTATCTTTCACCTTTGGTACCAGTTGAGGCAGCTTTTTTGGGTTCTCTGGGTGATCTGTTGTCTTTACTTGGATAAGAAAATATGTTGTCCCAGTTTAGTCCTGAACTAACTGCATCTGTAACCATACTGGCACATATGTAGCAAAAAAATTTAATGAGAGGGGGCTAGATGTCAATTCCCTCACCAGATAATTTTTTCACTGAAAATGGGGACTATACTAAACTGCAATTTCAGATGTGTTTAGCAGATAATTATGGATGCAGGCATATAGATCGACATAGTGATAGTGCAATTTCTTAACAAGCATGCCAGTGAAAAGCTTGTTGTTAATTTGTTTAAATTATTAGAAAATTTATCACTTAGTCTTCGATACACTAGTTGAGATTTTTACCTCTCTTGTTAAATGAATATAATAATACCAAATATTATGTACACTAGTCCCTTGGTGAGTTGTTTTAGTGTAAGATTCCCTTTACTAATTATTTACCAAACTTGCATATTAATTGGAACAGTTGATTACCAGGTGATAGAATTGCAGTGATAGTGCTATTTGGGTTGGCCAGCGCTAGAACTGCAGTTGGAAAAATTTAGGGCTACATTTTCCTACCAAGTTCAAAGGAAGGAAATGCAAAAATGCCCCAGAGGAGTTGCAGTGCACTTTTAGTCCAGCTGAGGACATCAATGAGGTTAGACTATCAAATGAAAAAAAAAGTGTTATTAGTAATATATCTAATTCATTAGCTACAGCTCTATTTGCCAAGAGATCCTTGTCAACAAGTATAATTAACAGTATTGGCTAGGTGCTCTTGAGGATCAAGCAGCAATCAAGTCTAATTGGATATGTATAGTTATGGCATCATGACATTTTGGACAAAATCTGATCATGAGAAAATCCAATTAGTGTGCAAATTTAAGTGTTTACACAAAAACTTAACACATTGAGAACGAATGTAAATAGGAGCTATATACACATTAAAAAATCATTTGACAGTTTTGAGTTGTCTTACCGTACATGGTCTATTACAACTTACAAGAGGCAAAAAATTGAGAACGAATGTGAAAGATATTTATGGAACTTTAAGGGGTAAGCATGCAAAATTTTCGTTGCTGAATAGTTAACAAGAATGACCTAATCATCGTTGACAATTTTATCTATAAAATAAAAAAAGGACATGATTCTTGCTACTTGCCAATCTCTTGAATGAAAAAGGCTTGATATAGATAGAATCTGGCATTCATTATCTACTGAGGCACTGGATTTTCATTAATTTGTTTCATTTTCAGATTAATATTCTAATTAGAGATTATGGAAGGAAATGTGGGAGCCTGGAGGCCAGTGATAGTTCTGTTTGGGTCGTCCACCGTGCAGTACAGCTTCGGCCATGGCGGCCCACTCTCGCCGGTTTTCATTTTCTTCTTTGTTTCTTTAATTTGGTTCTCTTATCTCATTTTGTTAAAAAAAATGTTCACTGTGACTTGTCAAATAGATGAAGTCTTGTTTTGTGGATGTGTGTTGTGGTTTTGAATGAAGGCTGATGTACAGGAAATGGAACTCCAGGCAGAGTCTTAAGCTTCAAGGATTAACAGCTTCATGTAATAACTACTGGACAAAATTGCTATTTTTTGCAAATTCTTTAATTCAATCCCGACTTTATGCTATGTGATTTTCTACTAAAATCAGAATTCACCTGTACAGCCTTCTCTAGCAGAAGTTTATTTTGGTGGCAATGATTTGTGCAAACCGCATCCTACGGCCTGAGTCTGTATGTGCCTCTGTCGGAGTACAAGGACAACATGTGACAAATCGGGCTTTACATCAGAGTACTTCTCACTTGATTTTTTCTATTAATTTTCAATTTTTCATTTTCTTTTGAAGCAAATTTTGTTGCTTAGTTTTAAGAGATAGAGACGGTCGTGCTGTTTTTGAACTAGGTGTCTGTTACCTGTCATTGGTTGCAGTATCTTGGTTATTGTACCAGCCAGGGGCTAGTATCGGTATTAGTTGGAAACTTAAAATACAACCATGCTGGTTATTATTTCAATCATGGTTTGTGGTTTGCAGAATTTTATGTTGAATATTGATTCAATAGTTGAGTTAGTAGATACCATAATTAGCATGTTCTATAATTAGCGTAGAGTCTATAGTTAAGTCATGTAATAGCATTTTTTCTGCATAATGTACAGCAGGGGAAGTGTCGGAAAAGTAGATGTTATATCTAGATTAAACTGTATTTTTAGAAAGTAGTGGGTGGTTATTGTTAGGTAGTACTTTAAGTAGGTATGAACTTCTGTAATTTTGTTGTATGAGAAAATACAATTGAGCATTTTGAAAAATCAGTTTTCTGTTTACCAGTATTTTCTGTCAACAGTTTCTCTATACCAGTTCGTACCAGAAAAGGATGCAGCATACAGCCAAGTTTCCAACATTTTAGCCCGAACTGAGACTGGACCGTATTTCCAAAATTAGGAATTGCGTATAGTAAAATTAGAATATATTCCAGCTTAATTGCACATGGAAACAGTATTTTTCTGATACAGAACAAACAGTATTTTTCCTTTTACCTGAATTTGCATGCCTTATGTGGATTGTACTAATACTGCTGTTCCTTCACATGCAGGGTTTATCTGAGATGACACGTGTAGTTCTCCTAATTAGCTGCCCTCCAGTCAGTGAGAAAATGCTTGTTGAATCAGCAAGGTGATTTATCAAGCTAACCTATTATGCATCACCCTTTCAGTTTTATTTCTTATATCACCACATATGTGCAAAGTTATTTATTTGAATTTTATCCCCCTGAATTAGGACATATGAAGCATGTACAGTACACTATAGAAATGTGCATTGAACTGAGCCGCACAGACACAAGCTTCAAAGTTACCAACTTGTTTAGAGCAATACAAAAGCGTTGAGACTGGGATGATACATGCTTTATGTAAGCTGATCACATACATTTTCACTAGTGAATAAAAATAATAAACAGGTTGGCTTGTTTGCATGTTGATAATTTTTAAAAATTAATTGATGCAGAAACGGATTACATTGTCAGATAGTGGTGGCAGAGATGTTGAAGGTGATAAGTCAACCTTCTCTGTATTTGGGTGAAAAAATGTCATATATCCTATCCGACCTTTCACGCAATAGTTGATATCGTTAGTTGTCTACTTCCTTCAACAACCCCCCACCCCCCAAAAAAAAAAAAATTTAGAAATATATTGAATACTTTGTCTGGAAGGAGATTTGGAAAAAAAATTATTTTAAAATTCTAGGAAGTTTCCTACTCTTTTATGTTTTCTACAAAAATTATCGTATGGTATTACAGGAATAAGAGACATTTACGAAAAGACCCTTCTATTATGGGTATATTAATTGCATCAGGTCCCATCATCTTTTCCTTCCTGAGCAAAATACAATCTTGTGTTAGAACAATCTAAAATGTACTGCAACTGTTCCAAATCTGGGTAAAAAGATTGTAGGGTGAAAATCAAAACAAGCACACTGGAAGACAACTAACAATAAAGTGATCAATCTAATGGAAAAATTTCCAAAATCTAAGAAGTAACACTTATTGCTTCATTGTAACCCTTATTGAATTTGATGGAATTGATGGGGAGATGGGAACATAACGTGTGAAATTGATGAAAGAGACAGGGAAGGACTCAGGATATCTAACTCTCTCATTAAAATTTGATATATTCAGTACTAAACATAACACAAAGTGATTATATTTTATTTTTTTGTAATACTCTTATTTCACCGAATAGTTCAAAATGGTTCAGATTTGTTTTGAATGGGTGCTTGTCAAGATCAGTTTGAAAACTGGCACTCATTTGATGATGAGGTTCAATATACATTGCAATTTAATACAATTTAGCAACAAGCTTTTTAATAATGTTTAGTACAGTACGCTTAGACTGTTTGGAAGTTGAGGAATAATATCTGTTTCAATGGGTCTCCTATCCCTTCTATCAGAAACACAATTTTCACCATTAATTTATGGTTGGATCATTGGACAGGAAATATGAAAAAGGAGGTGACAAAGCAGCTGCAATTGTCATCAAAACTTAAAAAGTGGAGACCTGGAGATATGGATATGATTCCATTACAGTGTACTGCGCCCACTAATTGCACTGACCTTGGATGAGAGGCAAGATTGACTGGTACAGATGGTACCAGTGGAGGGGATGACAGTAACATGATTTCCACTTTTTAGTAACTCTGTGTTCTGTGATAAGAACTGATTCTATGTTTTATTTAACTGCATTGTTGAGCAGATGTTTAGATTTTGGTTTCTTTTTATAAGCTTTGAGATGTAATAAAATGCTATGTGAGATGATAGACTAAAATATGGTACATGTGTACCAGTAGGCAGTTTTTTTTTTTTGGGTTTGGGTTAAGGTTTTGAGTTTGGGATCCCTCACCAATGATGCAAAGCAGTATGTACTGAAACCCTGCTACTTCCCACTAATGGATCAGTTAGTAGAGTTCAGTAGCTAGTTTATAAAGAAGGGAGTGTGTGTGACTGAAGCAATTGAGGGATCCCCATGGGTTTTTCTAGGTTCAGGGCTTAATTTCGATTTTTTCAGTAGTTCCTCACCATGTACTGGTTACTGGTAATTAATACAACGGGCTGGATAGCAGCCTTTGTTTTCAAAAAAATAATAATAATAAGGAATTGCAACTTTCTTTTCGTATTTTGGTTTTTGTAAAACAAACTATAATCTTATGCTAGCTGGTTTTGTACTTGATGTGTTAAGTTAATTAATCACTATATTTTAGTTTGGATGGGTTATGGATCTAATGTCATGTACAATTATTTATGCTCCCTATATGTGGATCGCTTAGGAGTAGACCCCAATTCGCATCCTTCATTTGTGAAGCCGTTCTCAGATTCCTTATTTCAATTTCTGTTTTTTTCAATTGAAATTAATTTAAAAAAATGCTGGATTAAGCAATGCAGAGCGATTACTTAGTTGCTTCCTCATACCTCTCTTTCAGAAATTTTCAAAAATAATCTTAACTTCGTATTGGATAAATTGAAAAACATGACCTTGCATCAAATCGTGTTTGGTTGACAAAATTACAGCGGAAATGAGGGATACAAAATGGGAATGGTTTAACTTTGCATGATTTTAGTTAGTAGAATCGATTTTCCTCTCAATTTGAGTGTAACGGATAGAAAGAATTTTTATTATAAATATTTTCAGAGAAAAAGATACAAATGTCCAGCTCTATATCTTACCTATATAACTATCATTCAATTTTTTTTTGTCACCGACCTACAACAACAAGCACCGAATAATTTATTAACTAGGTTATTTTTTTTTATATTTTTTTTTCTACAAAATCAAGAGATGAAAAATTAGGCCGTAAAACTTTTATAGTAAAGAATTTTTGGGGCCTATACATTCTTTATTCTTTTGGCTTCTAGATCTTGAACTTTAAAAAAAATACATTTTTATTTGTCTTCGCATATGAATAAAGAATAAAATCAGTTGTGGAACTTCTCCATACAATTCTTACATAACTCATCTCTTTAGATAATTTTCGTCATCACACGGTTCAGATTTTTTTTCTTGGATATCACTAAAATTCTGCGGTGTTGTGCGTTTCGTAAAGAAGATTAAGATACGGAGAAAATACAGAGAGATATAATTGAATTGAATTTTGTATTAATCGGAAACAAAAGTGCAACTTGCGATGCCCGCCGCCGAAATTTTTATTAATACCACTATAAAAAAAAAACCACAAATTATGGAGAATTCGAAAAATATCAAGGTCTCAACGTCAATCTGCGGCCATTTTTGGAGGGCCGCAGATTGACGTTGCGCCCCCCCAAAAACTCAAAAATGCACTGTAATATACTGATATTTAGGTTTTGAGGGGCCGCAACGTCAAATTGCGGCCCCCCAATAATGAGGCCGTAGATTGACGTTGAGGCCCTGATATTGTCGAAATCTCCAATTTCAATAGTGTTTTGATTTTTTTATTCTTTGAAATGGTATTAATAAATTTTTTTGGCGATGCCTGACTTTGTTATAACTATGCATGATCTGTTGCTAGGCCGTATGCAAGACGAAAGGTTTTTATGATAGTAGAGCAGTAAATTATTGAATTGGATTTAAATAGTTAACTGGATTTAAATTCATTAAAGAATCAAATATTAGATAAAACATAATAAAAAATAATAAAATAATATTATTTTATATAATAAAAAAACAAAAAAATAGTATCCTTTTATATATTAAAAAACAAAAAATAACAAAACTAGATACTAAAGAATTGACCTTTGGTCTAGTGACAAAGGTACATGGTCTCTATGTGGAAGGTCATGGGTTCGAAATTCAGATGGAATAAATCATTTGTTGTATTAACAAGAGTATTAAATAGTTGAGTAGCTTGATCTCCAACTTTACTCAAAAAAAAATAATAATAATGAATACTAGATAGTTAAGTTGATAAAACGAGCTCTTCTCCACACCATTAAACAAAATAATTTTGATAGTTTGGAATCTTTGCATATTTTTTTCATTGCTCACACCATTAAACAAATCTCTCTCAATAAAGTAACCAACAAATCATCTATTGATCTCCATCTTAATCTAAAGTTCTAAACTCTAATTTGTAATTTCATAAGACCAGAAAATAAAAAAAAGATAGGATTTTAACTTATTAGCGGTCAGTAGACTGGAGGAGACGAGGAGGCAAGCAACTGCAGTGGTCAGTGGCGGAGGAGCGGAGAGCCTCTATGCATCGCAGTTTTTCTTTAAACAAAGCAGAGTCACCTCCAGAAATTCGTGATGGTATATTTATGCATGCTTTGTAATGAAGTATATATCAATTTTACTTTAATAAATTTGACCTCTTTTATTACATTATTTATTTTCTTTTTGTTTAAATTATGTAATTGTGTTTTAAGATTGTAAAGAGTATAATAGTCAAATATACTAAAAATATTTAATTAACCTTTTATAATTTTATTTAACTAAAAATAAGTAAAACGAAAAAAAAAAATTCTCATTAATCGTTCAATTAAAAAGAAAATTAATTTGTAATCTTTCTTTTTATTTCATTTAATGTCCATTCCGTAAATGTATGGAATAATGAAAAAAGAAAAAAAGACTTATATTCTACACAATGTTAATCATGTTAGACAAGTTTAGAACAGTAAAATTAAACCAATTTTAACATGTAAAAAAATCACTCTTCCTCAATTCCACCCTAACTATTAAACAGTAAATAAAGAAGAACCAAAATGCAAATAAATTTTAATGCATATTTTCATCGCAATTTAATTTTTTTCACTTTTTCTCCGTTCTATTCAATTCCAAGTGGTTCCATCACAATTCCATTAAACAAGCGAACCTCCGCTCTCTATTCTTTGTCAGGTGTGAGTCGGCTCTCCTGCCAAGCGCTCTGCTCAGCCGCGCTCCGTCCTCTCCGTCAACCCAAGCACAAGCTCTGCACCGCAGAGCATATCAAATTTGCAAGGTACCAAAATAACGATTTTAATTCGTGTATATTATTTGCCCAATACTGTCGGTCCTTTTTCAAACAATTGAGATTGATGTTCTTTGCAATTTATAAATGTAAGTACCATTTGGAGTCTGACCAATGGACCATATGAGTGATAACTGGTAAATATTGATTTTTATTTTGCAAATTTTTTTTTTTTTTTGCAAAATTGTTAATCTGTGATGTAGTTGTGTACCAATTGGACCAATAGTATGGTATAATTAACAACTATTTTGTATTAGCTATTAATGTTAAAAGTTTATTGTAATATTTGGAGTATTGAGGAAAAGTTGAGTTAAATAGGTTCCATTGTTTCAATTGAAGGTTTCCAGTAGATTTTGAGTGTAAATGTGATATAAAATTGTTTGGAAGGCTTGGAAACAGTATGGGCTCATTTCTTACCATTGGTACCAATTGGTATCAGTGTTTTCTTGAGCTTAAATACAAAAAAATGAGGAAAATTGTGGATCTTTGAGAAACTCTCAGATATTGGATATTTGTGAATTTTGAAAGAGTAAGAATCTTAGCAAGAGAACTGTTATCACTTTGAGAAAAATTACAGAAGTTGGATATTTAATGAAAATTAGGGAAAAGTGAGAAACTCGTAAAGAAAAAATTAGGGCAAATTATGTGCACCATTTTGTTTATTAAGCGAAGTAATGTGCGACTATTTATGACATCATTGTTTAGGTCAAGACATGCTGCAAATTATTAGGCCTGGTACATATAGCCCAGTCGGACAATTGTTAATTCTTTGTACTTCCTAACTTAGTCCATATCCTCTCAAGTAACATAATATTTCTTTTTAGTTCCGGACCGTCCAATTCAAATCCGGACCAATTCGGTCCGAAATTGAATGTCCTGTCCTCAGTGTTGTTAAATGCAGCTGCATGGACCGCATATGCGTATGCAGATGGAAACTGCATGAAAATTTTCATGCAGTCTCATATATGCGGTGTTGCATATACAACCACATAATGCGGTCCGCATTATACCATGCAGTCCATACAAATGTTTATTTTAATTAATTAAAAAAAATCAAAGTTCTGATCAAACATTTATTAGTGAAAAAAGGATCGGATATGCAGTAAAACCCGGACCCAATTCTTTATATTCATCCGGACACAAGTCCAATAAAGTGAAGCTTCCCATAGTCCATGCAGCTTCTTTTATAGGCTTTCAAAAAGTTTCTTTCTTTTATTTTTAAGAGTTGGAACTAAAGAAGTGTTATTATACATGTTACTCCAGACGAACGCTCTGGGTGAAATTCACGTGAATTTAGTGTTTACATTATTTTATTACTAATTTGGGCCGAAGAATTTCAGCAGCTGAATTTATGGCCAATTATTGGCTATTGGCTATATATGTTTAAGTGAAGTTTCTCATGTACTACATATACATGTAGTATAAAATACACGCATATGAATATATATCTGAATTCTCATTTTAAAATTCTTATATATAAGTCTGCATGAAAATCCGCATATGCGGTATGCAGTGGCCTTCCGCATGCATGAACAAAACCGCATTTAACAACATTGCCAGTCTCCTTTAATAATCGTGCAGACTCTGATTGGACGGTCCGGATCTAAACATAAATCTTTTACTACCTCTGGCTCTCCTTCGTCTCTGGAGTCGCCTCTCCTGTCAAGCGCTCCGTCCTCTTCTTCGACGCTTGTGACTACGGTTTCTATATATCGAATCGGCTCATACGGAAGACTCACTTTGATTGATCCCTGTTATGTTATTTGGGATTTGCTTTTGAACTGTTTTGCGATGTGTGGATCTTATGCTTTGCTATTTCGTAGACTATTAACAGACTTTTATTAGTTGTTTTGATGACTTTAGTTAGTTTCTGTTGGAGAACGTTTCATTTAAAAACCAGGCAACATACATGGGCCTGGCTTAGGGACTTGTAAGTTAAAAAGTTTCGAAACGGCCCAATGCTTTTTAAAAAAAAAAAAATGAAGGCTTTGTAGTGGGTATGAGATATTTCCTTCTCACCTCTCGATATCTAACCAAGAAGTTTTGGAGATCGTCGTCTAGAATTGTATATCTGAATTTTTCTTTTAAAAATATTTGGTTCAAATGATTTTGTTCTCATTGTTAGAGAAAGTACAATCGATTATTTACTTACTGGTAATACAGTGAAGTAAAAATGTTCTTATATAGCCTGAACAATATGTTAAACACTCAACTTAATATAATTATTATTTGTGACTTTTAAATTTAATGTTGAACCTAAAATTATATAAAATATGAATATATGCATATCAAACATGATAAATTTATAAAAAAAAATTAGTAAAAAATAGTAAATTTTTGTATTCTACAATATTTGTATATGTAGATCTTATTGAGTACTTTGGACCGTTCGAACATAATAAAAAGAAATAAAATTTAACTTGTTAACTTGTTAACGTTAGTACATTAGCATAACTCTTGAATGAGTAATTTAGAATAAAATAACATTATAAATTAAACTCTTTTGATCTTGTATCAAGGTTGTACATGATAAATTAAAAAGTGCTTCTACCAGCCGACATTTTTATTAATATCCAAAGTTAATTAGAAATTAATATTTATGTCCAAAATTCCCGAGTTTCGCCAAAAATGCCCAAACCGGCCATAAAATGGCCGGTTTCATCTCCCAAAAACCGGCCATTTTATGACTGGTTTCTTTTTTTTTTTTTTTTAGACACTATGAAGAGCAAGATAATGAAATCTAACACTGAAAATTTGAATTTTTTTGTTTAAATTATTTGTTAGATTACTTCTTTTGATATATAATTAGCATATTTATACTAAAATACGCTAAATTACTTGAATTTATGTTGAATTATACAATATTAAGTTAAATTACACTAAATTACATTACATTACGCTAAGATACGGTAAATTACGCTAAATTACATATGAATAGGGACGATATCTTCACTGAAAAGGAGAAAAACAACGACGAAACTTCAAACGGCCATTAAAAGCCGCTTGAGTGTCCGATTTCAGCAAATGACCACTTTTCGAAAAGCTTGTGAAAAGACGCATGCGAACGTACTAGCTACGCCGGATTTCAAAATTCAGAATTGCCAAAAAACTAAGGGAAAAGCCTCAAAACTTGAGTTGAAGTCTCCGATTAAGATTTTTATTTATATTATTCAATCTAAGTAGCTCAATAAATTAGTTACATAATGAACTTGTAGAATACCAACTTTTACTATTTTCCGAATTCTTTTACTATTTTTTATGATTCATGAAAGATGACACAAAATCGGTTTACTTTAGCGTAATTTTGCGTAGTTTAGCGTAATTTACCGTATTTCAGCATAATTAGCGAAGTTATTGTAATTTAGTGTAATTCAACATAATTTATTGTAATATAGTGTAATTCAACAATAATTTCAAGTAATCCAGTGTATTTTAGTATAAATATGCTAATTATAAATCAAAAGAAGTAATCTAACAAATAATTTTAAAAAAAATTCAAATTTTCAGTGTTAGAGTTCATTATTTTGCTCTTCATAGTGTCTCTAAAAAAATAAAAATAAAAATAAAAAGAGAAAACCAGCCATTTTTTGACCAGTTTGGATATTTTTGGCGAAAGTCGGAAATTCTGGACATGAATATCAGTTTCTAATTAACTTTGGATATTAATAAAAATGTCGGTGAAAAAAGTCGCTCACGTTTCCAAAAAACTGTTTCTTGGAAAATCCAATACAGCAATTACTAACAGTGTGGCGAGTCATTGACCCTTCCACTTTGCCTTTACCAAAATACCAAGTACTTGTATAGTTGTATTCATATCCTGCAGGGATATCACTACAGATTGTAACTCGGTGAATGCAACATAGTATCTGTCCATCTACAATAATGCTGTGGTCCTGTGAATTGAGAGTTTCAAGTCAAGCTCTAGTGCGCTCTGTTCACCTCTCTCTCTTGTATAGTTGTATTCATAGTGACAAGATTTGCGTTTTATTCTTGTTTAATTCGCGAATAAAACGTTTTTATGAGGTTTCCGCACCGAACAGTGAACTATTCGGTTGACCGAATCTTTGACCGAATAAAACGCGAATTTTACGAATTATTCGCATTTTTAACGATTTATTCACGATATTTAAACAAATTTTTTTTTTGGCCACTGTGCCCAGTGCCCAAGAAGCTAGCTAGGCCACGAGTCTCTTTAATGACTCACTGACCCCGTCCAAGCTGTATCTAACCCTCAGCACCTCACTTCTTTTATAGAAGCCTTAGCGCTCCCAGCGCTTTTTTTCTTGCATGTGGGACTAGGCAGGCAGCAGAATGGAAAAGCAGTAGAAACTAGAAACCGGACACAAGGTTTTTGATTGGAAGAGGTCAACAGTCAACACTTCTTTTTAAGGCTTTTGTATATTGATGGGCCTAATCTCATATTATATATTATAAAAGGAAGTCCAAATTCTTAAATTTTTCTGTCCACACAAGTCTCATATGGTTTAAATTCCAAATAAAACAATTTGTTAATTGATTAAGAAAATGAGTAATCCATATATATTCAACGGTTGCTATTTTATTATAGTGATGTGGAGCATCTCATCAAATATTTAAAAAAAAAAAAAATTGTGGGACTAAGATTTCTGATCTGAACTCAATGTATAATTCCGAATTATTTCCGAATCACGAATTTTTAACCTCGCCGAACCGAACCCGAATTATTCATTTCCACTATGGTTGTATTTATATCCTGCAGGGATATTAGTACAGCTTGCAACTCTGTGAATGCCACATAATATCGGTCCATCTACAATAATGTTGTGGTCCTGTGAACTGAGACTTTTAACTTTTACAATAATGCTGTGGTCCTGTGAACTGAGACTTTTAACTTTTAAGTCAAGCTCTAGTGCGCTCTGTTCACCTCTCTCTCTCTTTCCCCAGCAAAATTTATTTCCTTTGCAACTACCTTCGATCTATCTACCAATCTCTGTTTCCGACTCTCTCTCTCTCTCTCTGATCTCTTGCCGTAGGGTACGCGTTTGCGTTTTCCAAATTAATCTCTGTTTCTCATCTCAGCCCTCTCTCTCGATCTCTTGTCATCTGATGCACGGTATCTGTTTCCTGAATCTCTAACTCTTGATCTCTTGTTATCTTCGTTTCTGGCCTATTCATTCCCTTTATTTTATTATTGAAAGAAGCTGCCTTTTGCTATCTTCATTTCGAAATCCAACAATTTGGTACGTGTAAAAAAAAAAAAAAAAATTGCTAGTTGTTCCTTGTCATTCCCAAGAAACACAAAACACACAAAAAAAAAATACCGGCTTTGATTTGAGGAAGGTGTCCCAGGAGAAGAAGGAACTTCGAGATGGCTCTTTCAACCATTGCAAGCCTAGCGGGTTCCGCTGTTTCGAACCTTGTCAGCACCGCGGGGTCCTCTGTTGTTGAGAACCTTGTCAGCACGGGTTATTCGTACTTGCATAACCATCACTACCAGAATTTTCGTTTGTAGCATGGGTCTGAAAATGGCTTGTTGCATGCACATACGCATGCAACAAGCCCCAAAAACGCTTGTTGCATGCGCCAACGCATGTTAATACTACCCATGGTTATACCCCCGTTGTAAATACTCAGTATTTCCATGGACACGCATGTAAATACCTTTTCCCGGCCTTTTGCATGCGCTTCCGCATGGAAAAACTACGCATGTAAAAACTTTCAGGGTTGGCGCCTGGCTAGAGTATTTGCAAGGATAGAAACGTGGGACCCATCTTGTTATTTGCAAGGATAGAAACGTGGGACCCATCTAAGTATTTGCAAGGATAGGACTGTGGGTCCCATCTAAGTATTTGCAAGGATATCCTTTGAGTATTTGCAAGGATAGAAGTATGGGTCCCATCTTGGTATTTACAAGGCTAGCTTGTGAGTATTTGCAAGGTTAGGAGCGTGGACCCCACGTGAGTATTTCCAAGGATAATTCATGTGGGTCCCACTTGTTTTTTGCATGGATAGAGGCCGTGGACCCCACCTGGTTTTTACATGGGCAGCGAAAGTGGGCCCTACATGATTAATTGCATGGCCAGGTACGTGGGTCCCACCTATGTAATTGCCAGGATTTTTTACGTGCTTATTTGGTTGGATGTTGCGATGTAAATAATAGATCCGAAATTGAAAAAATAATTACCGTACCATCCAGTACCAATAGTATACCACCCCGGTACGATGCCAATTCCCACCCATTAAACATTTGTATTTGAAATTAAATAAGCATTAGTAACAACACATTGCAATTTAAGGAAAAACCTTGTAATATGCATTAACAAACATTGTCATCAAGCATGCATTGTACCAAAAACAGACAAGCATAACAACCACATTAATGTAATACACTTGTGCCTGTACCCATCTATAAAATTATCCAAGTACATTGTTAACAAGAAAATAAATCTGCTAAGGTTTCCCTACATAACCATATGTGAAAATAATCAATGTCGCATCAAATACATAACCTCACATGACCCACCAAAAGAGTATAAAGGGCACACTCCTGAGCTGGTGAATCTGAAAATAAAACAAAAGGCACCATAAAATAGAAAATATATAGTTTGAAAATGTAATAGTTTTTTTACCTGATCTTTTATGACCCATGTAGGAAAGCCCTCAATTCCAACAAGAGCACAGTCAAGAGACATTGTTCTTCCTTTGCCAGCTCCATTGTAATGATGAATCTATTTTTATGCTAATATATCCAAAGCATATCAGTATTTTTATGCTAATATCAATACTTGATACCTAGATTGTGCTGTTAGGTCATGCATATCAGTACTGTATCGAAAACAATGATTAATCTATTTTTATGCTAAGGTTCCAATACCACTATACCGGTGAGATGATATTCGCTTCCTGAGAATTCTAACAATGGAAATGAATCAATGTGATATTAGAAAATTACCTGACGTTCAAGGAGGTGGGTGCTGTGGCAGCTTTTTGAGAAATCTTGACGGTTGTAGCAGCTGGAAACACGAAAGAAACAAAAAGAAAAATTCTTCTTTATGTAGGAATATATTACTTGATATAATTATTGTTGCTATTGTTACTATTGTCAGTATCATTATTACATTATGGAAGAATAATTCCATTGGCTTCAATCACACATCTCACCCCCCAAACTATTGTGCAATCAGCGTCAATGTATCATATATTATTTGCAAAATTGAGCCTCTATTGAGGTAATTTGGGCTCGGTTACATCTTCATTCTATAAGGACACCCCATTGCCAATTTACTATGTGTAACCAGACTTCTTCCCATTGCCGTACAGCTAGTATGGTAGGGATAAGCTGGCATCAGTTACTTGTTAAATTAGCCAGAAGGATTGGTATGGTTGTTTCTCTGTTGACATCATGTTGAAGCACTTGTTCTATAAAAAAAATTACTCCAGAACAAGTCACTTTAATACTGTACCAGAATATAAGCTACCAGTGAAGCACTGGCATTTGGTGCCTGCATTGGCCATTTCTGTAGTATGTACCATTACTCTGTGTCAGTGTGAGCTTTGGAGCATCATCACTGTTAATTAGCTTTGCATCAGCAACAGTAAGTCATATTTTTGCCAGAAAAACTTCAAAAAAGTTAGGACTTATGTTCCATTTAAAAAAAGCAATTAGGTTTTACATCGCCTGTCAATAAAAATGTCTTGTTGCTTCAATGAAGAATACTTGCCACAGTGGAAAGAGATATTTCAACCATAGCGACGCATTATACCCAAAAAATACAACAGAAAACTAAAATGCAGTTATGATATTCAAGGTCTATGTATATTTTGCTCCAAAAATATTGTCCTAACAATAGTGACACAAGCACTTGTTAAAAGAGAGATTGACACAGGCACTTATAAAAGAGAGATTGACCAAAATTATACGAATGCCATAATCTACAAAGATTCAAAGAGAGATTGATCTCCACGTTCAATTCAAAATTGGTTTCCAGTAATGAATAAGAATTGCATTAAATAATAAATTATCAAAACAAAAAGAGAATCAAAGAGATTTAGCCTCGGCCCCGGAACTCTAGCTCTGAACACTAGCACGGCGCTGGAACCCTAGCTCGGCGGACAACTTCCAATCGACGTTGCCGTTGTCGTTGCTCAGTTGCTATTGCTCAGCTTTGCACGGTAGCAAAGGTGTTAAGCCGGACCTCTCTATCCCAGTCAGCAATGCTTCAAAGGAGAAAAGGGGGGACATGATAGGGACGATAGCCTAGAAGCCCTTCCTTTCGATTTTGAGGCGCAGTTCTAGGTCGGAAAGGGAAGAAGTTGGGAGGGCGGTAAGAAGAAGAAAGAAAAAAACTAAGGCGGCTGTGGAGAGAGAGTTAGGGTTTTACGGCAATAAAGGGAATTGAAATTTTCGTTGTTTTCACTGCACGCCTCAGTTGGGACTCAGAGAAAAGGAAAGAGGGGGAAATACTTCTCAAAAAATTTCGTTGCGCGCCTATGTTTGACAAAAATATTGTTAATGTTGACAGAGCGGTTTAATCTTCATGCAGTTTATTCTTTATATTAGAAGCTTTTCTGATTCTATAGAACCGGCGCTTCTTGTAGTCAAGTCTGATCTGTTAAATGAATCTCCTCTAATTGACTCTGTGAGAGAAAAATGAGAAGGAAATGAAATAAATTTCATTTCAAAACTTTATTTAGCAAAAATGAATGGCAGAATTGTGACGTTAAATTTAGCAAAAAATTTAAATTGCAAATGAAATTAATGAAATTAACGCGATAATGAATGGAAGAACATGTTTATGAATTACTAAAAGATTTGTACCAAAAAAACTATATACCATAGCATGCTTGTTGCATAAATAACTCACATCCTTCAAGCATCAACATAGAACATGAACTCTCGTAGTGTGAGTTAATGAAGATCCACAAGTATACGTTGTCTGATGGTCGATCGGAACCGTTCAAATTGAAGAATATCACATTCATTTCATTGTAGTGAAGTTTGATAAAATTTTATGTTCATCTACCTATCCATCAAGCCGACGGAATATACAAACATCGTAGGGCCACAGACACTTCACGTCGGATCGAAACTTCTACATATCGAAACTTCAGTTTTTTTTTGTTGGTTGCGTTCAATGTTTTCTCCTGATCATTTAAAAACTAATTTGAAATTATTTCACTGCAGATCGACCGTTGATTGCTCATTCAAAAATGAACGGTCCGTAATTTTTGGCTCAATTTTAAGGGACAAATATTGATAAAATTATATGAAATTAACAATTATAAGCAATATTTGGTCACAGCGCATGTATAAATGTAGAAAATATTTTTTTAGAAATTTATTTATATTATTTGTTGTACAAAAATCACTAATTTTATCATCTGTTGATATGAGCCGTCTGATGGGTGATGAAGAGTCATGATTACCAATGGATGTCTCCATTACAGAGGCTGTGGGCATGAGGTCAATTTCACTGAGGTGACACAATATTTCTGTTTAGATCCGCCTTAGATGAAATCATCTGGATTCTTTAGTAATCGTGCTAATTTTGATCATACGGCCCCGATCTAAACATAAATATTATGTTACCTCAGGTGTATGATCATACTCGCTGGGACTGTGTTTTTCTTCCAAAACCAAATCAAGAGATGTATGATCCAAAATCCTTGTATCTTTCTTCTCTGGATCTTGCCAAAACCCCTAAATTTTCGTTTGCCTCCTTAGTTTCCCTCCTGAAATTTCACTAATATTCCTCTCCCGCTCTCCTCAAATCATTCGGCGTTGTCTAGACGCGAAGCCAAAACCCAAAACAAAACGAAAATTTCACGCGCTCCGTCTGTCGTTCCTAGGTTTTTCTCTCTCCGCTCTCTCTCGATTTCTTTTCCGCCGCTCCAACTAGGGCTTTGACCGTCCAACTAGCGCGCACCGCCACCGTTGCGGCTGTTGTGGTCATCGTCAGGCCAATCTCTCACTTCTTCGTCTCCAACGGTGGCCTTCATCAGTTATGTATTTCTCCTCTTATTTTTTAAACAAATAATTAAATTTTTAATTGAGTAAAAAAAATTTGGGTTGGAGAATTGAGGTAACAAGAAGAATCAAAGGGACAACTCCTTTTCACAAGAAGAATCAAATTGGGTTGGACTGATGTATAGATATGTATTACAGGACAAAGGGACATTGTTATAATAAGTATAGTAATGTTATACTGTTACTTCTGATGCATTGTTGTATTGATATCCAAGGCTTTCAATTAATGAAAGGAAACATGTAGAATGATAGTATTTACTGGTACGATCGATGACTCGGTATCAAATTAATATCATTTTGTCTTAATATGGAAAAAATCAGCATATAAGGGCACAAGTGTCATTTTAATTTAAATGAAATCATCTCTTGTATTAGTTACTGCAATTCGTGACCCGGTGAGACACATGTGCTAGTGCAACAACAATTTGTGCTAGCTGTTGTGCTTGAAAGTATATTGGGGCCTATTCTTGATAAGCTAGTTGTTGTGCTTGAAAGTATTTACTCATTTTTAATCATTTGTATATTTAAGCTAGCTGTTGGGCGATCACCAAACCACTCTCTCTCGACCACTTTCGGTGTTGCTGTAGATCGGAGAAACAGGTACGAAGATTAACTTTAAAAATAAACCCTTAAACTGGGTTGCTAAATTAGGTTGATTAAACTAGGTTTTTAACTAGTTTAATATATAGAATTGCTTTGTAAATGTGTTGCACAGAAGGTATTTGTGGAAATGCCTAAATGTTTTGTTCATGTTGTTTGTCAGTCACTTACTGTACCAGTATAGGTACCACTATTTCCACTTTAGTCACTTACTTAAAACTACCATACCACAGTATATTATTTGGTTTGAGCATATTCGTACAAGCTGAAATTTACATGGTGAATTATGTAGGATTTTAGTATGTGCCTTCTTTTATATGTTAGAATTGAGACAGGAACTCCAGTAATTGGGGTAATTGGGGAAGCTGTAGGTCTTGAAGCAGCAAGGGTGTATGAGTAAAGTTGCTGATTTTGTGTTTTACCCCCTTGCTGGCAAAGAAAACAGTGGAGAAAAAGAGTTTTGTTAGTGATATCAGTATTCAGAAATGATAAGAATCATACTGGCACATACATAAAGCTCCCACTATGCACTGAATACTTGAAGTCAGTAATAAAACTCTTTTAACACCCCTACTGTCACAAAAATAGTAAAAAATACCCTTCTGCTGAGAACTGGAAAATCAGAGGGCATAAACTCTGATTATGTCAAATAAACATGACAGACATGTAGAGGACTTCATTCCATGCAGTTTAGCCCCAAGTTTTGATTAAATTGGATTTTTCTACTATTTTTGGTGAATTTTCAAAGTTCAGTTTTTCAAACTTTGATATTTTCCCTTTTTTTTTTCTCTTTTCTGCTGCTGGTACATAGGAAACATGGTATTGCACCCCTTACCAGCACCCTGTAGGAAATTCATGAGACCACCAAATAAATTACACACATAATCCAGAGCATAAGAAACATTTCCATGTAAAGAAATCAAATTTCCATGTAGTCAATTGATCACAACAAAATAGTGAGCCGTGTTTTAGCTATGGTATGTAGTTGAGCCGTGTTTTAGCTCTACTAGTCTTGTACCCTAACTTTGTGGGCTGTTGCAATTTTCACATAGCTCAAATAGTGATAATTTAATTGAAAACTAATAGTTGTTGTTATTAACAAAAAAATTGGATGTGTTAACTACGGTATAATTTAGTGATCTCCAAATGAAGTTTTACCAACTTGCAATGCCATGCTTCATGACCATGTAACTTAACAAATGAATAGTTTTTTGGGGTATTTTACCAAACAGTTCATGTGCAAAATATGCATAGGACAAACAGTGCACTGGACAATTTTTTTTAACTATTTATTTTTTTCATCTTAGGTTTAGTGACAAGGATGAGTATGTTGAGGTTACACTTGACCTTCATGATGACAATGTGGTCATCCATGGAGTGGAACATGCTCTTCCCTCTCCCCCCACATCTCTTTCTCGAGCCGCACAATGAATTCTCCTTGCCGCTGCTGCCGCTGACATCGTGTCTCTCCTGCACCAGGTGGGTCTCAATCTCTATTTTTCCTTCTCTGAAGAGTCACTTATGCCGATTTAGGGTTCATTGATTTTCTGATGATTGAGAAATTGTATAATGTAGTTTATATGTTTGATAACCTTTACAAGAAGCTTTACAAGAAGCTTGCTCATGTTTTCTGCTAATTTAGGGTTCATTGATATCTCCATTCCATTATTAAGCACGTTGGGTGTCTAATCCGCCAACGGTTATGACTAAAAGATGAAATTTCGGATTAAATATCAGCCCTTCAATCAAATAATATGTCTTCTTTTAATTAAATGCTTTCGTATTATATGTAAAAAAGTCTAAATTTAGTTAAAAATATACTTGCTACACGGATTGCCACACATACAGCACCACGTGTCCTTTTTTTCTCTGATCTGAGTTCTCTGAACATGAGCTATTTAGGTTTTGGGCAATGAAGTCTAGCTTGTGGGGTCAACGATTCTGAGGACTGTATAGTTGTGTGTGTGTGTGTGTGTGTGTGTGTTTGCCCTTTTGAATATTTATTTGTTGCTGGAGGGTTTGCCATAAAAATAAGCAAGCTTCTTGCATTTTATCATCAAATAACAAATAAAATAAAATAAGGGACTTAGTTGTAAAGTAGCAATGGTTGCTGATAAATGAAATATGAATCTAGGTCTCTGGATAGATGACTTTCATGAGATGTAGATTTATACAAAATCATGTGCACTAATCATTGTTACAAATCAATAGGTGCATTAATGGTCATATTTAAATTTGCATGGGACTTGATTCATATTTCGAAGAATGGAGCAAGCAGCATGGGAATTGAGGGATAGGGCTGCTGGTTGGAACCATGGAACTGGGACGGATCGCTAGGGGAAAATACTGGTACAGAACGTCGGCTGAAACGGTACATTTCTGGTAGGAAAGATGGGACTGGAACTTTTCTGGTAAGGCTGGTACTGTCTGCAGGCTGGAAGCCTGGAACAATATGTTTCTGGTAGGAAAGAGGGTACTGGTACGAATATTTTATGTTAAAGACTGGTACATACAGTATGGTTCTTTCTAAGGCTGCTTTCTTCCACAAACAGTATCTCGCCATATACGCGAAACAAATGCTACCAGCGATCCATGATTATGAGACCAAAAACTGGTCATTACATTTTCCTTATATGGCAATTTTACTTGTCTATTTTTCAGCCTTTTTTTTAGTGCCAAGGCAGCAATAAGCCATTTTATTTCAAAAAAAATAGCAAAATTGTACATCAGTTTCACCTGCTACCATTTGCCAGATTTTATTTTGTTATCTTTTCTTTTGAAAAAAGAAAAAAAATATATACATTACTATTCACATGATGGGTTCAAGGTGATTATCATTTTCTTATTTTTCTCATTTCTGTTTCTTTTTTCTCGTTTTGATTTTTTAATCTCTTTTTTATAATAGTATGTTGCATATATTGTAAGTTGAAATGTTTTGTCCTCGTACATTTTGCATCTAGGTCGTCTAGCAACATACAAGTTATTTTTGTTTTTTATTTTATTTTTGTTGTCTAGCAATATATAATTTCAAATTTAGTATATATTTTTCACTTGTGTTGTAAATAATTTTGAAAAAAATAATGTGTATGTATTGACATGCTAAGAAAGTTATTGAATTAAAGTAGTCATTTGTTGTTGTTTTTTTTACTGTTATTTATTAATTGCCTCTTTATTCAATCTTAATGTTAAATCTTATAATGTGTCCCCGTTGCAACGCACGGGCATGATACTAGTATATATTTTATGCCGATTTAGGGTTCAAGCATAATGTAATAACCTTTACAAGAAGCTTTCTCATGTCTGGAGTAGTATATATGTTTGATATATATTGGATGATTAGTTTGTTGTTTAATTTTTTAGTGCTCAGTTATTTTATAATTGAGTATATAATTGTTGTTTTCTCATGTTTGGAGTAGTATATATGTTGATATATATTGGATGATTATTTTGCTCTTTAATTTTTTAGTGCTCAGCTCTTTTATAATTGAGAATATAGTTCTGCAGATAGTTAGAAAATATGTTGTTGGACAAATTTTGTATGCATAGGTGTTGCATGTGAATTATTGTTGCTTTATAACACCATTTATTTGGGATAAGTTCATTATGAGAAGCATTGTATAAGATTGGAAAGTAGAACAACTTAGGTATACCAATTACTTCAGAAATCTCGAATGCAAAATAATGCGGTATTTCATATACATAAGATAACCATTTTGAAATAAGATTGGAAAATCTCGAATGCAAAATAACCATTTTTAATATACTGTTGTAATTCTTATTGTTGTGATATACAACTACTAATTCTCAACAATCCAGATTATTACCATGGGCATGTGGGCCGAGTTTTAACATGGACCTCTAGCATAAAATATTATAAAAAGGTTTAACAAAACAATTGCATGCGCAGCCCATGCTAATAGTCCATCTCAACTCTCCAGACTATTAGCATGGGTATGGTGGCTGGGTTTTAACATGGACATCTGGCATAAAATAATAAAAAAAGGGTCAACAAAAACAATTGCATGCGCAGCCCATGCTAATAGTCGATCTGAACTCTCCAGACTATTAGCATGGGTATGGTGGCAGGGTTTTAGCATGGACCTCTAGCATTAAATAATATAAAAAAGGATCCATAAAACAATTGCATGCGACAGCCCATGCTACTAATATGTCTCACAACTTTATACCTATTTCCATGGGCATAGGATCAACTATTTGCATGTACCTTTAATAAAATATACTATCTGAGTGGATTGGCAGAGGCGGGCTCTTCCAAAATTTTTTACATGGGTACATGGGAGACAGTTGCATGGATAAGCAGCAAGCAGTTACATGGGTAATGTTTTGCATGAGCCACCCCATGAAAAAGGTATATGAAATTAGAAATGTCAATTCTTTTCCATGGGCCCTTAGCACCCATAGAACAAACCAGTGCTACCCATGCTACAAACGAAAATTCTGGTAGTGCATATGCTTGCAGATGATAGTGAAGCCGAGCTAAAGAAGCTACAGACAGCTGTTCCCAAGATCACAGCTGTCATGGCTATTGCTGAAGCACTCAAGATGAAGCACCCAAGTGCCGGTTCATGGGTTGACCAATTTAGGCAGGCTGTTGAAGCATCCGAAGACGTGCTCGATGAGTTGGAGTACAAAAAACTGGAGGATATGGTGAAAAACCAAGATGAGGCGGAAGACTCCGCTTCTAGCTCAAAGAAGAGAAAATTGTGTTTAACCAAAGATTCTTTGGAGAGGTTGAAGGAGGCTATAACTGTTGAAGTAGAGCATGTACGGTCCGTGTGGTAAGTACACGGACCGTGTACATGGCCGCCAGAACAGTTATGGAAGGTGGCAGCTGGCTGTCATATTTGGTATCAAAGGTGGCAGCTGGAATCTTTTGGTAATTTATGATTTATTTCTTAGTTATATTGTTTCTTATTTTAGAAGATTGTAATATATGAAAAAAAGAGAAAGAAAGAAAAAGGAAAGTAGGATTTAGGAAACTCAAGGGAGGTTCCCTCTATAAGACCTCTCCTCCTTCTCCTGTAAGATGAATCTTTCTTGTGTAAGAAATAAAAAAGAGTGTGTGTGAGTGTGGAGGACGTAGGTACCAAGTTGGTACTGAACCTCGTTAAATTCTGTGTTTCTTTCTCTATCTCTGATTGCTTATACGGGCCGTGTACAATAATACACGGACCGTGTATACTTCCGCTATTCAAATTCTTACATGGTATCAGAGCTACGGAGTTGATTGGTTGTACTGGTTGCTGATGGCTATGCCGAAGGTGATCTAGATACTCCATCTGTTCCACTCTGGTTAAGAAATCTCAATCATGTCAGAGGAAGAAACGAATACCAAGTCTCTACTAGAGAAGTTAACAAAACTTATCATAATTCAACAATCTCAGATGTCCCAACTAGTGTCTCTCCAATCATCTACACGACAACCAACCGCTGCAGTGCCCACTCATGATGCTCCTTCATCGCCGATCTCTGTGAAATTAGATGGTACCAACTACTCGATATGGTCCCAAGTGGTAAGTGTATACCTCAAGGGCCGCGACAAGATGAGGCACATTACCAACGAGCCACCACCTCCGACGGCTAGTGATGCGATTAACTTTCCAAAGTGGAGTATAGAAGATTCGGTTGTCAAAGGGTGGTTGCTCAACTCGCTTGATACGAAGCTCATGCCAAATTTCATTAGATATGAAACCGCGAGTGAGATGTGGAAGGCTATTGCTATTACGTTCTATGATGGCAATGATGAAGCTTTGGTGTTTGACCTCAACAGAAAAGTGTCTCGGCTGAAACAATCAGGTAAATCCATTGAAGAATATTATAATACTTTACAGGGTCTGTGGCGAGAAATTGACTTCAGGCGTCCCAACCCCATGACTAGCGCAACCGACATTGAGAAGTTCAAAGAGTACCTTGAGAAGACTAGGGTGTATACCTTTCTAGATGGTCTAGACGATCGTCTCGACAATGTGAGAGCAAGTGTACTACAAGTGGTACCGCTTCCATCTGTGGAGCAAGCATATGGCATGGTTAGACGAGAAGCCATGCGACAGGTAGTCATGCTCAAAGGAGAAGAAGGTGCGTTTTCCAATTCAATGGTTATGCTATCAAAAGGGTTCTCTAATTCTGGTAATCAGGAAAGGATGAAACAAAAGTGTTTTAATTGTGGGAGAATGGGACACACCAAAGATAAATGTTTTGAGATAGTTGGATATCCCGATTGGTTCAAAGGAAAGAAAGGGAAACCACAGGGAAGAAGTCAAGTCTATGTTACAACTAGGCAACAACAGACTGAAGCAGATACGGATCAGACATCTGGAAGTAAGGCAGGCTCGGATGACCAGACTGCTCAGCCCGAGAAGTACACGGTCCGTGCACAGCTCTGCACGGCCCGTGCAGAAACTGGAGATGGCAGGAACGCTTCTGGTATTAATTCTCAGACAGGTAACAAAAGTAATCAAGGTATGTCTCTGCTAACCCATAACAATCTAAATAGTTGGGTGATCGATTCTGGTGCTACAGATCACATGACTTTTTGTGACAAAGATATTATGGAACTTGGAAAATCACAAATTGATAAAATTGTTAATGCCAACGGAATTGAGTACCCAGTAAAAGGGGCTGGAAATGTAGAATTGTCTCAAGCCTTAGTGCTTAATAACACCCTCTTGGTTCCATCCCTTACTACACGTTTAATATCCGTTGGTCAGCTAACCGAAGAATTAAACTGCGTGGTTCTAATGTTTCCTAATTTTTGCATTGTCCAGGATATCCTCACGAAGGAGATCATTGGGCGTGGTTCTAAGCAAGGTCGTCTGTATCACTTAGAAGACCTAAGGGTTGGAAGGACTAACTTAGCTAATGGATCTGCAAAATCGGAAGGTCTCATTTGGACATGGCATAGACGGTTAGGACATCCTTCTTTTGGGTATATGAAGAAGATTTTACCCGATTTGTTTTTTGGTTTTGATTTGTCCAAGTTTCAGTGTGAAACATGTATCAAAGCAAAGAGTCATCGTGTTCCTTATAACATTAATTTACATCAATGCGAAAAACCTTTTGAACTTGTTCATTCTGATGTTTGGGGTCCTTCCCCGGTTGAATCTGTGCATGGCTATAAGTATTTTGTCTTGTTTGTTGATGATTGTACCCGTATGACATGGACATATTTGTTAAAAGGGAAAGATGAGGTGAAAATGGTGTTTAGGAGTTTTTATGAAATGGTACAAAATCAATTTGAGACTCGAATTAAGTTTTTTAGAAGTGATAATGGGGGAGAATTTGTGAATAGTAACCTAAAGGAGTTCTTTACAGAAAAGGGGATTATTCATGAAACAACATGTGTAGGAACACCTCAACAAAATGGTATAGCTGAACGAAAGAATAGACATGTCCTTGAAACATCTAGAGCTCTCTTAATTGAAAATGAAGTACCACAAATTTTTTGGGATTGTGCAGTCACCATGGCAGTGTATGTCATCAATAGGCTTCCGTCACAGATAAATCAATTTCAAACCCCATTGAGTAAACTTGCAAGTTTTGTACCTATACCATCAGTCCTAAAATTAACACCAAAAACATTTGGGTGTATTGCCTATGTTCATGTTCCAAAACAACAAAGGTCAAAACTGGAACCATGTGCCATTAAGTGTGTATCACTAGGTGTTGGAATGAACCAAAAAGGATATAGATGTTATAACCCTGTAACTAAGAAATGGTATGTTACCATGGATGTAACTTTCCTCGAAAATGAGTCATTCTATCAATACACCAAACATCCCTCTCAGGGGGAGAAGGAGAATGAAAATGAGAGGGATGATTGGTATCGGTCAGAAACAGGACACGGTTCGGATACCGGGATGCACAGTCCGGGTACAGAAGTGCACGATCCGGGTTGTCTGGGTTCGGAAGTGCACAGTCCGGGTTCGGCAGTGCACGGTCCGGGTACTGATATGCACGGACCGGGTGAGGAGGAACCTGAATCAGTGATACAGGAAGACTTAGAACCACACTCCCAAGATGCTCCGGAGGATACTCCTGAGGTAAGTGTTTCTGAACAGAGATATATTTTACCACCTAGATGTAATAGAGGAGTTGCACCAAAACGGTATGTTCCTGAAGATGGTACAAGTGAACCAATTAGGTACCCAATTGCAAACTATGTTACCTTGAGTAGGTTACCAGAATCATTAAAGCAATTTGGAGAAAAGAACCTGAATATACCTATACCAGGAAATGTTGGTGAGGCTTTGCAAGATCCAAAGTGGGTTGCAGCTATGGATGCCGAAATGAAGGCACTGCATAAAAATAAAACCTGGTTTCTTACTGAACTACCAAAAGGAAAAAAACCGGTAGGTTGTAGATGGGTATTTACAATCAAATATGGTCCGGATGGTACTGTTGAAAGGTATAAAGCAAGACTGGTAGCAAAAGGGTATACTCAGGCATATGGAATAGATTATCAGGAAACTTTTTCACCTGTAGCCAAACTAAACACAGTACGAGTTTTGTTATCTCTTGCAGCTAATCTAGATTGGCCATTGCATCAATTCGATGTCAAGAATGCTTTTCTACATGGGAGTTTGGAAGAAGAAGTATACATGGAAATTCCACCTGGGTATGAGAAATCTGGCTCGAAACAACTGGTATGTAAGCTAGATAAAGCATTGTACGGATTGAAGCAATCACCTCGAGCATGGTTTGGCCGATTCAGCAATGCCATGAGAAGTTATGGGTTTGCCCAAGGAGAGTCTGACCACACGTTGTTTTATAAACGAAGGCATAACAAGGTAACTGTTTTGATTATTTATGTAGATGATATGATCATTACAGGAGATGATGCAGAGGAAATAGGAACTCTTGAAGAAAAGTTGTCAAAGGAGTTCGAAATGAAAAATCTCGGAGGTTTGAAGTACTTTCTTGGAATTGAGGTAGCTCGATCAAAGCAAGGTATTGTTTTATCTCAGAGAAAATATATCTTAGATTTACTAGCAGAAGTTGGGATGCTAGATTGCAAGCCAGTGGACACACCGGTAATTCTGAATGCTAAGCTTGTCGAAAGTACAGATCAAGTTCCAGCAAATAGAGAGAGATACCAGCGGTTGGTTGGGAAGCTTATTTATCTCTCTCACACAAGACCTGATATTGCTTATGCAGTAAGTTTGGTGAGTCAGTTCATGCACAATCCAAGTGAAGAACATATGGAAGCAGTAATGAGGATAATCAAGTACTTAAAAGGAACTCCAGGAAAAGGTATTTATTTTGGAAAAAACGGTCACCTAAGGGTCATTGGCTATACTGATGCAGATTGGGCTGGGAGCCTCACAGACCGAAAATCAACTTCAGGATACTTTGCCTTTGTTGGAGGAAACCTAGTAACTTGGAGAAGCAAAAAACAAAGTGTGGTGGCGCTTTCAAGTGCAGAGGCTGAATTGATTGGAGTAACCAAAGGAGTGTGCGAGTTACTCTGGATAAAGAAGGTATTGAGGGAGCTTGGTTTTACACCAGAAGAAGCCATGGTACTTCGTGTGGATAATAAGGCGGCAATTGATATGTCTCATAATCCGGTCCAGCATGATAGAACCAAACACGTAAGTGTGAACAGACATTTCTTAAAGAATAACATTGACTCAAAAGAGATTGAGTTGGAATTTGTTAGATCCGAAAATCAACTTGCCGATATCTTGACCAAAGGTGTAACCAGCAACACCTTCAATGAAGCAGTGAGCAAGTTAGGCATGACTGATCTGTACATGCCAACTTGAGGGGGAGTGTTGAAGTAGAGCATGTACGGTCCGTGTGGTAAGTACACGGACCGTGTACATGGCCGCCAGAACAGTTATGGAAGGTGGCAGCTGGCTGTCATATTTGGTATCAAAGGTGGCAGCTGGAATCTTTTGGTAATTTATGATTTATTTTCTTAGTTATATTGTTTCTTATTTTAGAAGATTGTAATATATGAAAAAAAGAGAAAGAAAGAAAAAGGAAAGTAGGATTTAGGAAACTCAAGGGAGGTTCCCTCTATAAGACCTCTCCTCCTTCTCCTGTAAGATGAATCTTTCTTGTGTAAGAAATAAAAAAGAGTGTGTGTGAGTGTGGAGGACGTAGGTACCAAGTTGGTACTGAACCTCGTTAAATTCTGTGTTTCTTTCTCTGTCTCTGATTGCTTATACGGGCCGTGTACAATAATACACGGACCGTACACTTCCGCTGTTCAAATTCTTACAATAACAATGTTAAATCGGGCTACTGACGGTGTGGAAGATCTCCTCCAACTTGCCAATTTTTATAATCTTTCGGAATCAGGGCAAGAAGTCGGTAAAGTTTTGAGGGGGCAATCTACTTCCTTTTCAACTGAAAATGAGGTGTTTGGCCGGGAAGTTGAGAAGAACGAGATAATTGATTGGCTGAAGCGACCAACTGATGCTCGCCTCTCTTCTTTTAGTATTGTCGGGGTGGGTGGACAAGGGAAGACCACCCTTGCGCAATTTGCATATCAAGAGATGTTGAAGGAAAAACAATTTGACAAAACAATTTGGGTTTGTGTTTCAACCAACTTCAGTGTTGAAGATGTAACGAGAAAAATGCTCAGCGAAACTAATTGTGGTAAACCATTAAATGCGCTTCAGGAGAGCTTGAAGGATATGGTACTTTCAAAGAAAGTCCTTCTCGTTCTAGATGATGTATGGGATGATAAGAGGAGGTGTGATTGGGAGCAACTGATTGCCCCTTTGAAGTTTGTACAACAAGGGAGTAAAATCATATTAACAACTAGAATGAAATCTGTGGCAAAATTGCTTGCTAATGTGATAAATACAGAGCATAAATCTTTAGCATTAAAAGGCTTAGGAGAGCAAGAGTTGCGATTGCTCTTCTATAGCTATGCATTTCGTGGTTTTAACCCTGACAATCATCGAAATTTACAAATAGTTGCAGATCAAATACTAAAATTGCTTCGAAGTAGTCCATTAGCAGCAAAAGTAATCGGAAGCTTACTGAATTCCCGTATGGACCACCAGTATTGGAGAAAATTTTTGAATCACGGGTCTCTTTTTAACTTAGAGCAAGCAGAGGATGTGATGGATGTTTTGAAGTTGAGTTACTACCATTTACCAGCAGATTTGCAGGTATGCTTTAGGTTTTGTAGCATATTTCCTCAAGATCATCAGTTTAATAAAGATGATTTGATCAAAATGTGGATCGCCTCTGGATTTATCCGGCAACAATCAAGCCAAGGAAAAAACCCAGAAGATATTGGAGAAGATTACTTCAATCTCCTTTTGAGGAAATCATTCTTTGAATATACTATATCACGTGAAGGTGAAAGGTATGTTATGCATGATTTGATGCATGACTTGGCCCGTAATGTTTCCATTGGGGAATGTTGTAGAATAGAGCCTAATGATAAATCTATTACCATACACAGCACGGTACGACATGTGTCTGTACATGGAAGTGAAATTGACAGGGTCTCTAATCTTGGGAATTTACGTAGCTTGGTTATTATTACTGAAAAGGATTCAGAATTTGTTTTACCGAGTAATTTAATCAAAAAACCTTTACGTTTATTGAAAATAAATGGATACGGTAGCTTTGAATTGCCCGAAGAGATGAGTTGTTTAGTACACCTTCGCTACCTATCCATTGACACTGAATCCGTCAAGTACTCATTCCTCGCTTCAGTTTACAAACTTTATCATTTGCAAGTACTAGAGTTTCCAACAAGTTGTGATAATTCATCCTATTCGGGAATTGAAACAACTGGAATGACCAATCTACTTATGTTGCGTTACCTAAGGCTTCCCAAGGAGATAATGCAAACTATTCATGGAGTCCACAAGCTGACGTCTCTACGGGAGTTAACCTTTTTTGTTGGACAAGAGAGTGGTCGACATATAAATGAATTGGAAAAACTAAACAGTATTCAACACCTTTCCATTGAGAACATTGACAATATAGAGGATCCCAATGAAGCTAAGAGTGCCCACCTATTAGAGAAGACTAATCTCATATCGCTCTCCCTGAAATGGACCTCAGAGAGCAATTTTGATAAACCCCAGCAAATTATTAATTACCTCCAACCCCATCCAAATCTCATGAAATTGACAGTTGAGAATTACAAAGGCCGAGGATCTCCTAGCTGGATGAAGGATTCGCCTCCTTTAAACTTGTCATCTCTAAAATTTTCTAATTGTCCTGTTTGGAAAAACCAATTGTTTTCATGGCAAATGCCATATCTGGAAAGTATTGATATATGTAATTGTCTAAGCTTGGACAAGTTACCTAATATGCCCCTTTCTCTAAGAAAATTTAGAATTCATAATGTAAGTCTGACTGCTCTTCCGGATTTTCACCAAACTTCTGGTAATAACACTCCTCAACCATTATCCCTGAAATCATCACTAAGAGTAGTGAAGATAGAAAGCTGCCCCAACTTAATGTCCTTGAATGGATTTTTGCAGCAAGACAACCTAGATTTGCAATCTATTGCGGTATTAACCATCAAAGGCTGTGAGAAACTGGTATTGGTACCGGAAGATACATTTGGGAAATTATTGTCATTAAGCCACTTGTCCATAAAAGATTGCCAAAATCTAACCGAATGTCCCATTCTACCACTTTCTCTGGAAGATTTTTGGATAGAGAATGTTGGAGTTAGTGCTCTTCCAGGATATTACCGAAGTTCTGACTCAAGGGGCGGGCCATCAACATCGTCATCACTATGTTATGTGAGGATAAAAAACTGCCCAAAATTAGCAGCATTGAATGGTTTTCTGCAGACAGACAACATAAACTTTCAGTCATTTCGGTATATAGATATCGATGATTGCATGAATCTTGTAGATATTCCAATAGGTGCTTTTGGCAAATTTGTGTCGCTAATGTCCTTATCTATTGACAATTGCCCAATGCTAAAGGCAGTTGATAACCAGAGCAACCTCCTGCCCCCGTCACTCAAAGATCTTTCCATAATGAACTGCGGTGAACTTGATGTGCCACTGCTGGAGTCAGCATCACGTCTCGCTACTCTTACTGATCTTTGCATTTATAACTGTGCACACATTTCTCGTATTCCCTCCTCTGAAAATGCTTTTGGATCACTTAGTAGTTGGGAAATCATGGGATGTGACAAGCTCGTCGAACATTCATCTAGGGAACAAGCACTTGGTGTTAACCAAGGAAGCAACTTGGCGTCATTAAAGCTCTCTGTTCTTGGAATCGATCACCTCTCTCTCCTTTTTATTGAACCACTGAGAAGCCTCAAATTTGTAAGCGGACTTATAGTCAATGATTGTTCAAGTAGTATAGAGGAATTGCCGGAGCAATGGCTGCAGCAAAACAACAGTACCCTCAAGAAGTTGATAATCCGGTTTGCAAACTCTCTGAAGTCATTGCCTGCAACAATGGCGAGGCTCACTGTGCTTGAAAAGCTAGAAATCTTCCAAGCTGATTCGCTGGAGCATCTCCCAGAGTTACCTGCTTCATTAAGGTCGTTGACTATAAGTCCAAGTAGAGCTCTGAAGTCATTTCCTGCTACACTGGCGAGGCTCACTATGCTTGAAAAGCTACATATTCATCATGCTGATGGGCTGAAGGATCTCCCGGAGTTACCTGCTTCTCTAAGGGATCTCTGTATTGAGGATGCAAGCTCTTTGAAGTCATTGGCTGCTAGTACACTGACGAGGCACACTGCTCTTGAAAGGCTAGAAATCGAAGAAGCTAATCTGGAAGAGCTCCCGGAGTTACCTGCTTCTCTAAGGGAGTTGATTATCTACGATGCAAGCTCTCTGAAGTCATTACCTGCTACAATGGCGAGGCTAACAGCCCTTAGGAGGCTAGAAATCCTGAAAGCTGATTTGCTGGAGGAACTCCCGATGTTACCTGCTTCTCTAAAAATGAAGAAAATTGAAGGCCGTGGTGGCCGTTGGCTGTGAAAGAAATCAGATACGTGCAGTAGGATAGTGGTTCATTATTTCACAACTTTGTATTCACAAGGTACGTTCTTTTCAATTTCTTAAAATTAATAAAAGGCTCTTGCAATAAATTGGAATCTGTTATTCATCAGATAATAATATTGTCACTTCCATCTCTTGTCTTCTCAAACTTCAACTAATGTACGTAGTTTTTTTTTTCTTTTTCTTTTTTCCTTTTGATTTTTGCCTACAGAAATAATGCAGAGAAAAGAGGATTATATGCCATATATGCACTTCAAACAAGTGGCCTTCCATGCAGGTATACTGTATACATCCCTCGTTATTTCCAGGCTATCTGTTCTACTTTTTTTTTTTTTTTTAATTTGAGATGCTAACATATACTAGTACAAAAAACCCTTTCACCGACCCTCAATCACCGACTGTTTTAATATGTAACAGTCGGTGTAGAGACTGCTGGTAAAATCGTAAATAAGAACAATCTCAACACCGACTGTTCTCTTACAAAAAACCGTCAGTAAACCAACACCGACTGTTTTTTTTTAAAAACAGTCGGTGTTGCTCATACCCTACACCGACTGTTTTTAAAAAAAACAGTCGGTGTTGAGCAATCACCAACACCGACTGTTTTTTTAAAAAAACAGTCGGTGTTGCTCATACCTACACCGACTGTTTTTTACAAAAAACAGTCGGTGTTGAGCAATTACCAACACCGACTGTTTTTTTAAAAAACAGTCGGTGCTGCTCATACCTACACCGACTGTTTTTTAGAAAAACAGTCGGTGTTGAGCAGACGGTCAGCGTTTTATTGCGCGCGTTCCTTTCTTTCGATCAGCCGCCAAGTCCCTTCTAAATTTCAATTCCCCGAAATTTCAATTTGTGTAAACCCTCTTACCCTCTCTCTCCAATCCAGAAAATTTCATAACCGGTCTCTCTCTGCCTCCGCTCTTCCTCTTCCTCTTTGAGACAAACCCTAAGAACCGCCCCGCTCCGCCTATCCTCAGCCCCGCTCGCTCAGCCCCGCTCATTCCCGCTTCCTCCCTCCTGCCTCTCTTCATTCCTCAGCCTTTCCAAGGTAAATCGCACTAAACGAACAACTTTCTCCTCTTCTCCTACCAAGTCTGCTCCGACTACAGTGTTATCTCCCTCAGTGGACCCACCACGAGATCGGTTGGCCCCGCAGTGTACTTTTACAGTTTTAGTACCAATATCGGCGCATTTTACTCATTCTCCGTCTCCGCGCGAAAAGGTACCATCTCGATACTTTATTTCCAGTTGTTTGGATTTTGTTTTCTTCATAGAATTTTGTCAATTTTGGATGCTCCGTACTGTGTACAGTTAGGTCATGGATTACTCGTGGATAGATAAAGAGGATGTCAGTGTAGCAGTTATTGTTAAAATTAAGCTGTCAGTGCTTGCTGTTAGAAAGCTAATTTTAATATTTATATATATAGTCCGATTCAATTTCTGGTGCCTAGCGATTTTGGTGAATCTGGTGCCTAGCGATTTTTCATAATTTGCTGCCCTACTGGTACCGTTACCAGGAAAACTAGGGACTAAGATGCATAAATTTCTCAAAGGAGTTACTAATAGATTGTGGTAATTGGAGCACCAGGCAGCACCAACGTATCAGCATGATAGAGTTCGTACCAGTACTCCATTGAACACAATTTTCCTTTCTTTTTGGCTATTTCGGTTGTTCTATTTCATAGTTCATCTTTTAATTTTGGCTCAACTGTATTGAGCATTATTTACATTAGGTACAATACAGTTTTCAATCAAAATAATAACTATGATTTTTTTACCTTTTTCACTTCTTTTCCTTGGCCTAGGTACCATGACAGCCAAATCAAGACAAAGAAAGAATGGGAAAGAAAAAACAATTAAGTTGTATCGATACTGAACTGGTATGCATTCACCTCTCAGTAAATATAACTTAGTGGTACGATAGTCAATTTACAGTATAGGAAAGGTTTTTATGTAAAATGGAGCACTTGTAAGTAAAATTTCCATGTGGCGCATATTTTCCTGTTTAATTTTGTATTTAGTTGGTTGAATTGAAGAATGGGGAGACTTACAATGGCCATTTGATAAATTGTGACACTTGTATGAACACTCACCTCCGAGAGGTCATTTGCACTTGAAAGGTTCTATCTCTTTTCTTTATATCTATTTTTTTTTACTATTCTGATATCAGAAAATGCAATTGTGCCTTGTGATTTGACAATAGTGACATGATTAAACATACTTGACGCTCCCTCCAATCGCTATCCCCGATGTCTCTTCCGATCATCAATCACGTCTGCCTTTGAAGAATCGGTACAAAAAAGAAAGATCAAATCTGAAGACTCAATCAGTCATAAACAACTAGAAGAAAGGAAGAATTGGCGTAAATCAGACGGTGAGTCTCTTCCGATTCATGCCTTTAATCACCCAAAACCAAAACGAATCCAGTCGGTTTGGAAAATTGCAATGGAAGGCAATCATCTATCTTTCTGTCTTTGTTTCTTTTTAATGCAATGGAAGGCAATCATCTATCTTTGTTGATATTTTCAGCGGTGTTTTTTTTTTTATAAAAAAAAGTTGGGCGATATATAATTATATGAGCCAGATTCTGATCATTGTGTTAATTTTCATCTTTTGATTGTAAACTTAATTCTCGATTCCTTTGGTTGCAGGTTGAAGATTGCCCTTGGTGAATAAAACATTGATAAGATGAATGGGCGTTACAGTAGGCGCCTGATCGGAATTTTACTGGTGCATAATTCTAGTTTTAATAAAATAAACTTATACGTTGCATTTCATTTATAATCTGGAATTAAGCTGTCTTTTTTTTTTTTAAACATAAATAGGCAAATCAAGGAAGCTGAAGGAGCTTATGCTCAAAAGCGATAATAGAACCTGTGCTGATTGTAGCGGATCTGACCCGAAATGGGCAAAGTGTCTTTCAAAAAATTGCCATAGGATGCTTCTTTATGCTTTTGTTTTTGCCACTGAGAAAGTAAGATCATTAAGGATATTTTGTGCAATTTTTTCTTTTCATTTTTTTTTCTAAATAATGTGACGGAGGGCACTAGAAGCTATAGGAGTTATCTCAAGGATACAAGAGGGAACTTTACAACGTTTTATTCTGTTCTAGTTCAATTTTTTATCTACAAAGCTTGATTGTTTGCTTTTTTCTGACAATTCTTTATTTTCTTTCTTCTTAATTAGATGCTGATATTAGGCTAGCTAGGAGAATTCGACGAGATACAGTGGAAAGAGGCAGAGATGTCAACTCAGTTCTTGAACAGGTACTTAAATCAAGTAATGATAATGATATCCTGTTGAAACAGTACCTGAAAATGTCCAATAATACAACCATTATTTATAGAAGGGCGATTGCTTGACAATTTTTTAATTTTGACTCTTTCAAAAATAAAGTTTAAATTTAAAATCCAACATTATAACATGATGTATATTTATCCAGATATCATTTCAATAAAATTGATTGTTAGGCTATCTATACAAACGAGTTCCATAAAGGATATCTGTACCTTGACAGTAGTATCGATGACAACTGCATACTGGTATGTGCCAGTCATTCTTTGTTCATTATAGTACATCCTTTTTTGTCCATGTTTGGAGGTTCTCCTTGGCTTGTTTGATGTTGAATTGCATTATATAGCCTTACTTTAAGGTGTTTTTTCCAACTTGCATTAAAATAATTTTGTTGAGTCTGGGGTTCAGATCAAGTTCTTCTTTCTCTATTTTGTATATATATAGATTTTATGTTATAGAGCACTACCAATTATGGAGCATGGTCTTGGTCATTTGCCTTTCACTGAGAAGCAGGTTGTTACACCAACAGGTACATAGCAAACATTTCCTACTTTTGTGTATAGAGTCTGAGAAGGTTGGATATATAGAACATCCACAATTGATGTTATTCTAATCACTCTTCAAAAACTCTGTTGTTATATATTTTCAGGGTCTGTGTACACAGGGGTTGACTTTTGTAAGAAGCTCTGTGGCGTGTCCATAGTGCGAAGGTGAGATCGTCATTCTTTCTGTGTACCTTTCACTCATTTGAATTTGCACTTTGGTCCATGTGTACTTTCTGCTAATCTCTCTCTAATAATAGGATTTTTATTGTTTTGTTATTTATTGATGTAGAATTGTTTTTTCTATTTAATCTGCAGCGGTGAAAGTATGGAGAATGCTCTGCGTGCATGTTGCAAAGGGATAAAAATTGGTAAAATTCTCATTCACCGCGAGGGTGACAATGGTCAACAGGTAGTAAAATAGTCTTATCATTATTATTACTTTTTGGTTATTTTTAGTTTTCTAGCTGAATGTTGTTTTTCTGAAGTAATACATCTCTGTGTCATATCTGAAATACTTATTCTGTTTCATAACTCAGCTAATATATGAAAAACTTCCAAAGGACATTGCTGAGAGGCGTGTTCTGCTTCTCGACCCTGTTCTTGGGACAGGTTAGTCCTTTACTCTTTGATTTCGAGATTTGCAATTTCGTCCTTGCACCTTTCTGGTTATTTCGATCTGGTAGGCTCTTTCATCCTGTGTATAATGAAACTTGTGAATAATAATAATAGTAGAAAGAACCAACCTAAGATTAAATTGACATTTGTGCCTGGTTATTTCGATTTTGGTGTGTTCACTGTACATCAAGTGAATTGACATTTGTGCCTTGTTGTATCAGGAACAGTGAAATGAGAGAAAGTCTTTCAGATCGAAGGATAGCGCCACATGTCCTTGCGGAGAAGATTTGGTATGATGCAGAGCAATGGATGGCTCATTGTTGAGTATAGAAATCTTATTACTATGTCAAATTGTTGTTTTTCCCTTTTAATTAGTTTTGTAACTGATTGCTCTCTGTAGAGACGAAAAGATGTAAATGACGTTTATTTATCTATTAATATATTCACCTTGAAAAAAGTTTATAATTTTGTATAATTATAAATGGTATAGGAATTATATAATTATACAGGTGCAAAAAAAAAAAAAAAAAAAAAAAAAAAAAAAAATTTCGGTGCTGGGCACCAACACCGACGGTTTTTTGGAAAAAACAGTCGGTGTTGGGTGCCTACACCGACTGTTTTTTTGAAAAAACCGTCGGTGTTGGTACCCTACACCGACTGTTTTTTTGAAAAAACCGTCGGTGTTGGTACCCTACACCGACTGTTTTTTAAAGAAAACAGTCGGTGTTGGTACCTACACCGACTGTTATTCACCCGTCAGTAAAGATTTATCTATACCGTCGCCGCCATCACCGACGCCTCAATAACAGTCGGTAAAAGTGTTTTTTAACAGTCGGTGAAGGGGTTTTTTGTACTAGTTTTTATCATATTTTTTTAACTCCGACTAAGTTGGAATGATATAACTGGTCCCAAGCCCGGATAACAGAAGAAGGGCCAAAATTTTTTTGGAAGTGCTGATTAGATGAATAGCAATTCAAATTAAAAAAAGACACCAAAAATGTTTTAAAAAAAGAACCGAAACAGTTAAAACTACACAACAGAAAACTTCACAAAGGACGTGCTGATTAGATGAATAACAAGTTTTTTTATATAAAAAGCAAATTAAAAGTTATGGTTTCAAAGGACATGCACAAAATTCACAAAGCGTCCAAACTGCATTTCTAACAAGTTCCACTCTATAGGGACTAGTTTGCCTAAATTCCCTGTTGAAGTGTCTGATGTTGTTAGCTGTTCGTGTTTTTCTATAGCTTAATTATGAACCCTAATACACCTAATTTGATTGCAAGCATACAATCTTGCCAAGTAGTATTTCGGGTGTCGAATCCACAGGGACAACTCGTAAAGTACTGGTTCTCACCAATTCATTAAGCTAGACAGACAAAGTTTGAGTTGGTTTCTAATACTAATTAAATCAAAGGAAGCAAATAATAAAAGTCTTGGGTCTGATTCAAGAGTTGGAGTTCCAGGGGCTTCGGCATTCCTATCCACTAGGGTCTCAATCTACTCGATTCGTGTTCCTAAAGCATACGTGTGTGTTTCTAAAGTGATAATAGCTTGCACTTCACGGTTAAGTACCTCGTGGGCTAATATCGTACTTTTAGGTTACCTCAGACTTCTCGGTTAACTACTTCGTCCTAATAACCTATTCTTTACTCTTTTTGTTCGGGGAGTTAACACAAGTGATTTTTAGTCATTGAATAAATCTCTAAATCCATGTATTGGAGGAGTAAGGTTAAACCACACAATCCATGCATAAATCAAGTATTAAAAGAGTAAATCACTAATAGTCAATAAAAACTACAAATCGAGTAAGATAGAGAGCACCTAGTTTTGAGTTTACATGCCATCGCCCCTAGAGAGGAGATTAGCCTCTCATAAGGGCGAGAATAGTTACAAATGGGAGAAATAGTTTGTTACCAAAGTCTAGAGAAAGAAAAATAGAGTAGAGAATGCAAATCCAAACACAAATCTCTTCTCCCTTGAGTTTCTCCTTCTCCAAATCGCCCTAGATCTGAAAACCTAGCTCTTGAGGTCGTTCCCAGCTGAAAAAGAAGTGAGAAATGTGAACTACCCCCTTTGGGGAAGGAGGTTCGGGCTTTAAGAATGGGTCTGGACCTGTAGCAGCCCAAAATTCGGAAACTGTGAAGAATTTGCGGGTCGCAATAATGGTGCAGAATCGTGGCAGTGAGCTGTCTAGGTTCCGATCGTGTCCGGACTTGCTCCAAATTCTTCCCATTTACTTCTAGAACCTGAAAATACATGAAAGCATAGCAGTATCTCGAACTTGGTGCAATATCTAAACTAAATGGCTTTAAACCAATAAAAAGGGGATAGATTTAGAGACCAAATCCTACCAAAAAGATATATGAAATTTAGGCTTATCATTAGCCAAAGTTATTTATAGCAGTTCTTTCCGTTTGCTATTTTTTTATCCTTTTCATTTTCTTTAAGTGGTGCAGGTGGGCAGTACCGGCTTTGCTTTTAATTTATCTTTCACCTTTGGTACCAGTTGAGTCAGCTTTGGTGGGTTCTCTGGGTGATCTGTTGTCTTTACTTGGATAAGGAAATATGTTGTCCCAGTTTAGTCCTGAACTAACTGCATCTGTAACCATAATGGCACAGTACTTGTACAGATGTAGCAAGAGTTTTTAATGAGAGGGGGCTAGATGTCAATTCCCCCACCTGATAAATTTTCACAGAAAATGGGCACTATACTAAACTGCAATATCAGATGTGTTTAGCGGATAATTATGGATGCAGGCATATAGATCGACTTAGTTTTGTGTGATGAAATGTAAACTGATTGCACTACCCTAGTTTATTGGTGGATGGGTTTCAACCCTGGTTTTTCCACATTGTAGGATATGTTCATGGGGCTCATTTCCATGACATCAGGTCAGCTGGGCTAATATGTTGGGATAAAATTAATATTTCATATGATTGAGGAAATCAATTGGTTGTTAAACCATACTTTCATCTGGGTTGTGTCATAGTATTTGTTACTTGGTTGCACCAATTTCTTAAGTTAAGTCATGTAATAGCATTTTTTCTGCATAATGCACAGCAGGGGTAGTGTCGGAAAAGTAGATGTTATATTTAGATTAAACTGTATTTTTAGAAAGTAGTGGGTGGTTATTGTTAGGTAGTACATTAAGTAGGTATGAATTTCTGTAATTTTGTTGTATGAGAAAATACAATTGAGCATTTTGAAAAATCAGTTTTCTGTTTACCAGCAGTTTTCTGTTTACCAGAATTTTCTGTCAACAGTTTTTCTATACTTTTTTTTTGAGGAAAAACAGTTTCGCTATACCAGTTCGTACCAGAAAAGGATGCAGCATACAGCCAAGTTTCCAACATTTTAGCCCGAACTAAGACATGACCGTATTTCAAAAATTGGGAATTGCATGTAGTAAAATTAGAATAAATTCCAGCTTAATTGCACATGGAAACAGTATTTTTCTGATACAGAACAAACAGTATTTTTCCTTTTACCTGAATTTGCATGCCTTATGTGGATTGTACTAATAAATCTAGTTCCTTCTCATGCAGGGTTTATCTGAGATGACACGTGTAGTTCTCCTAATTAGCTGCCCTCCAGTCAGTAGAAAATGCTTGTTGAATCAGCAAGGTGATTTATCAAGCTAACCTATTATGCATCACCCTTTCAGTTTTATTTCTTATATCACCACATATGTGCAAAGTTATGTATTTGAATTTTATCCCCCTGAATTAGGACATATGAAGCATGTACAGTACACTATAGAATGTGCATTGAACGGAGCCGCACAGACACAAGCTTCAAAGTTACCAACTTGTTTAGAGCAATACAAAAGCGTTGAGACTGGGATGATACATGCTTTATGTAAGCTGATCACATACATTCTCACTAGTGAATAGAAATAATAAACAGGTTGGCTTGTTTGCATGTTGATCTCATACATTCTCACCTTTTTAACAAGAGAACCCTTTTCATTTTCAGCGCACGGCCTTCTCCAGATCCAGACCCGTTAACAAGGTGACTTAAGGATAATTTTTAAGGATATAAGTTTGTAATTTAATTGATTTTAATTTTCAGGGAAGTTATATGGTAAAATAAGGTGACTTAAGGATAATTTTTATATGCATTGATTTCATTTGTCTACAATAACTAGTTCCTTTTTTATGCAGATGCTATGCCCAATAGCATCTCCCTGATACTCCAGGACACTATTATGAAAGGTGCGACCATATTCTGTTTACCATTCCCTTTTTTTCCTTTATAGTTCTGTCTTTTGTATGTATTGGAAGCTGAACCAAAGCAATTTAAGGACCAAATCAATTTAAAGCAATTTAAGATCCGGGTTGTCATTCAGATTTTTTACTTGGAATTAGGAATCTTAAAATACTCATGTAAAAATGGTCCTGATGTAAACAGAAAAGAATTGGGAATTAATTGAGACTAGAGAAGATGGTGGATAACTATGTATTTAGAATACTCAGTCAATGTACCGTCAACACTCACCAACATTATACATTAAAATACTCAGTCAATGTACCGTCACCACTCACCAAACCAAATTATGCAGTATGCTTCCCTCTACATTCTTCTTGTCCTATAATTAGATAAGAAAATATTAATTAGTTTATTTTTTTATTATTATGATATTTAACTATAATGCAGCATTGCAGCGAGAGACGTCGACTCGAGCCATATTGTAAGACTAATAAAATTCAAAGACTAATTAGGTACAAATACAATTTCAGGTGCTAATAAGCTATGTATTTGAGTGCTCAATTCTTCCTTGATGTAAATTTCTACTTTCATGCTCATCCATTCTTTTTATTTGCTTGCAAGTAGGTTTTTGGCAATGAACGGCACGGTCACCTCGCTCTCTTAATAATTCGGAGGCAATTCTGCTGCCAAGTTCTCAGGCTTAGTGTTGAAATTGGTATAGTTGACATAGGAGAATTACTGCAAAATTCTATGGTAATCAATCTTTCAGCATGATCTGTAAAACATAAAGGAAGCAAAATTAGAATAAATCTTAGTCTTTTTAATACCAAATCAAAATCTTGTTCGTGTAAATGTATAAAGATGTGATAATTAATATATAAAAATGTTGTTTGCTCAGTTGTTGATGAATTGAGAATTCAAGATCTCTGATAGTCTCATTTTTCAAGTTTCATTGACCCAAAATGTATGTTTTGAGAAGTTGCATTTTCAGAATTTTCACAAGTATTTACAGAACTTTATTTCCATTTTGAATGAAAGGGTAATCCTTGCGATCAACAGAGCAAATTTCAAGTTTCTTGTACCTTTCAAGGATGCGATTTTTAAAAATATGTTGTTTTCGACTTAATACAGCATGGGTTCAAAATGGAGCAAGAGTAGTATAACAAGGAAGAGATTAATTGGAGCTACATCAAATCTAGTGATAACCAAGATGTGTTGGACTTGATTAAGAAGGTAAATAAACTTCTGAATTAATTAATTTTTGTTGAGGGTTTGGCCTGGTTTCAAGAAGCAAGTAAAATAAAGTAAATGGACTGTCAAATTTAGGAGGCTAATCCTTGAAATTAATGTTTATACTTTTTCATTATTATTTGTATTTAACATCATGTTACCAGAGCAACACATGAGACATTTGCTTCTAACTTATACAACAAATTCAAAGCACACAAAAGGTTTTCAAAACCAAAGCCTTCACGCACTGCCTTTACAATTGAATTTGTAAAATAGGTTTGCAAACTTTGGCATCACTTATTTAAAATGGAAAAGACATGTCATGACACTTACTAACTCCTATTTTTGATACATTGAATTTCAGGATAATAAGATAGAGGTGTGATCTAGCTTCAAATTTGATATATAAGGTTGATTGATGGAGTATCAACCCGCCCTTCTAGTGGGGGCAAAATCTACATTTTAGGCATAAATAAGTATTTAGAAGTTTTATCATATGAACATTTTTGGGATAAAATAGTTTGTAAATTTTTGTTAATGGGTGGTGGGTATATTTAGAAGTTCATTTTAGAAAATGTTGTTTTAATGGTCTTTTGGCACAATGGGTGCTTGATTATACTTTGTTGATCGATGCTTATTACGTTATTTCTCTTTATATTTTAATGTGTTAATGTTAATCTAGTTTAATGGGAGTGGGAAATATAAAAGTATCGGGTTGGTACAGGATTGATACAGGAGGATTGTAGAAATAGGGATGTTGATATGATGTCATTTATGGTTATTATTTCCATGGGTATATATCCATGCAAATATTAACACATGGAAATACTCAGTGGGTCCCAGGTTCGCTACCCCTTAGAAAAAACTCGGTGGGCCCCACCTTAACCAGCCTTGGAAATAGATGGAGTCCTATAGAATTTAATTTACTAGAGACTACGACAAATAACTCGGATCAATATTTTTCAGGCATGATTTTTTGTGACTGTAAAAAAAATTAAAATATTTCTTGGTGTGTTACCAAAAAAATAAAAATGTTTTGGATCTGAGTTATTGGTCCGGTGCAAAAATCAATTCTGGGTAAATAAAAAAAATATCGTGGTTCTTCTAGTACATTCAAATTCTAAGATACTCAATCTATTTCACTAAAAGTGATTTTAAAAAATATTAAAATATTAAAAATATAAAATAACTTCTAAGAAAATAGATGGAGTACTTTAGAATTTGAATTTACTAGAATAAAATATCCAATTTATTTATCGAACTATCAGCAAAACATATATTGTACTATGGCTAACAAGTTTTGGTAAAAAAAATTGTGTATTCAACAATTTTGCTGAAGCAACACGAGGCTTCTTTCTAATGTCTCTATTTTTTGTATTTTGATCATGTCTTCAATTTTTAATTTTATAATAATAAAAATTATAAAACTTATACTTGCAAATAAAACTGTCAGATACAATCTATATTTCAACCTACACATAAAAATTTAACACTTTTCAATTTTGTTTATATATGAATTAATAAGTTGAAAATTTAACTTTCAAAAATTGTCTACATCAATATATTCTTACAAGTTCTCAATAACAATCAAAACAAAGTTGAAATATCATAATTTATTACTTGTGCAATAGAGAAAAATGATATAGATCATTTTATTTTGATATTTAAAATTTAAAAATTTAAAAATAAACACATAATAAAAATACAAAAAATAAAGATATTTGAAAACAAGAGGGAACCAAAACTTGATTCAGCACTGACTGCAATTTCCTAAAAAAGTTTATTTGTTCCTTGATTTAGCACTGCCTAGACACCTCACTAATTTATTCTCAAAATTTATAGGCCTGGTACATATAGCCCAGTCGGACTATTGTTAATTCTTTCGACTTTCTAACTTAGTCCATATCCTCTCAAGTAACAGAATATTTCAGTTTAGATCCGGACCGTCCAATCCAAATACGGCCCAATTCGGTCCCTTTTAATATCGTGCGGACTCTGATCAACGGTTTCTATATATCGAATCTGCAAGGTACCAAAATAACGATTTTAATTCGTGTATATTATTTGCCCAATGCTGTCGGTCCTCTTTTAAACAATTGAGATTGACGTTCTTTGTTAATTTATAAATGTAAATTCTGGTCCTGATGCCAAGGCATAGGAGACTAGAAATGATAATTTTTCTTTTTGAAATATGTACCATTTGGAGTCTTGACTAATGGAGTAATGGACCATATGAGTGATAACTGATAAATATTGATTTTTATTTTGCAACATCTTTTTTTGTGTGGCAAAATTGTTAATCTGCGACTTAGTTGTGCAACTGTAGGGGTGTAAACGAATCTGGATTATCTAGTCCGAATTTGTATTAAAGTTTACTGAATAAGAATAAAAGTCCCGAATAGAGATTGAGAGGCAAAAACGGAGCCGGCATTTTTATTAATACCCTAAAAAAAACAAATTATCAAATTTGTCATCACCTCAAAATTATTTTTAAAACTACCCTAACCGTCCAGCCACTGGGCGGTCCAGTTTCCATAGCTGACCGCCTACTTGCTGGGCAGTTCACTACCCATAGCTGACCGCCCAGCAGCTGGGCGGTCCGCTATAAAACCCCTATAAAAGGGGTTTTTATCTCTCCTGAGAAGCACAGTATCATTCTAACAATTCCAGAAAAGAAAGAGAGGCGATTTTGAGACGATTTTGAGCGATTTTGAGGCTAGTAGAGGTATGGACAGTAACAAACGAGGTAAGAAAGCGAGCAACCGAGGTCGTGGCGTAGCGAGAGGAGGGTCTATTAGTGATCGAGGTAAAAACGAGAGAAAAACGTACAAGTGTCAAGTATGTCATGATTTTCTTAATTGTGAGACATGTAAGATGGAGGAATGGAGTAGACGACATGGTCGGTATGATATTTCAGACGATGACTTTGTGGAAAACCCCTACGGTTTTGCTTTGAAAAAGAAGAAGGTTGATCCAGAGCCTCCAGCATCGGACGATAAGTTTGTTCCATGTACTTATACTGGTAAGGCCACCACTTCGTCTGCTGTGATTGATCCAGATCCAGCAAATTCCGATGATGACTTTGTTCCATGCACTTCAAGACTCGTTGTAAGAAGTAGATTTATTAAGAATTTATGTTGTAAACTTATTAAGAATTTATGTTGTAGACTTATTAAGAATTTATGTCGTAGACTTTATTTCATCAATTTTGTGTTTGTTTATACTAAAATAACAAAACTGAAGCATACAAAATAATCGAAGCAAATAAAAAATTAAATAGTTCACAAACTAACAACTAGAATAGTTCACAACATACATCTAAAACAGTTCATAACATAATTTAACAAAACTTAGTAATCGACGACGACGACCGAACAAACTCAGCCGACGTCTGGGTCTGGGTGCAGCTGGTTGTGCGGCACCACAGGATGTCTCTGCATGGCTACTACCGGTTCCTGGGCTTTCATGAGTGCAGTGGCTACTACCGGTTGCCTCAGCAACAACTCTAGCATTTTTTCTTTCATTGGCTTCATTAATGGCATCTGCATTGCATTCCAATTGAAATAAAATCAAAATAAAATATAAGTAAATAAATAAAATCAACCGTACCTGCTCACTGCCTGTCAGTTGTTGAACAGCGGGCCTGATGTCCCATTCGCCTACCTTCCATCTCGTCCATGGTCATTACAGCACGCTTGTGGGGTCTTCTTCCTTTTCTGATCCACCCGCTTGTGGGCATGATTCTATCACCAACATAGGCCGGCCACTAATACTGGTTGGGATAAGGATGGAAAAATGCACCCCAAGTACTCGCAAGATAATCGGTACGGTACATGTGTGCGACATAATCATCCTCAGAGAAGTTTCTCTCTCGGCACACCGCCATAACATGTGAACAAGGTAGGTGGGCCAATTGGATTTCTTGGCAAGTGCAGGTTACAGTATTGTCATGTCCAAAGATAACAACAACTTGAACATCCTTCTCACAAACTCCATAGTCCCATCCGGTCTACGACCGGTTGGAGCAAACTCATTTGGACAGTGCACTTCGAATTCCAATTGGTTCTCCCCGTACGGGACAACTTTCATAACTACACCTTTCTCCCTATGTTTCCTTAGATTCCCCTCCACCCTTGTTGAAAACGTTTGATTCATGGACAGTAATTCGAGGGCTTTAACACGCCGTGCAACAAACCATGCATTTAACTTGTAGAAGGTGTCCTCTACAATTGCTGCCATGGACAACATCCGGCTCTGCTTGAAAACAACATTCAAAGACTCAGACCCATTTATGGTCATAATTCCCCATTGGAAACCTCTATCACGGGCTTGCAATATCTTGTCATATACGGGTGGCTCAGCAAGATCTTTGGAATTATTTTTTTCCACCTTGAGTAAATACGCATTTGCTTGTGGACAGTACTGAAAAAGAAAACAATTTTAGATGAGAAAATTTTAAGTAAATAATTCAGAAAATATAAGTCAACAAATAAAAATATACATACCTTGGCAAAATCTCTGAACATCTCTTCCATCTTTCTCGGCTTCTTCCTCCTGCAACCAATTTTGAATGTATCTGCAACCCATTTTTCAGATCTGCAGTTCTTGTGTAGGTTGTCTACAACATGTTGCGCACACAGCCTGTGCACACAATCGCCGTTTGCTGTCGACCACCCGAAATCTGGGTGATCAAAAACATATTTGATTCCTTTGTGCTGGTCTGATATGACACAAAAGAACCGGTCGCCAACCACTTCTCTTCGTAAGAAACTCATGAAAAATCCCCAGTTTTCCCCATCCTCCTTCTCAACAATTGCAAAGGCCAAAGGCAACAACTGGTTTTCAGCATCATATGCACATGCAATCAGCAGTCTCCCCTCGTTACGGCCAGATAGGAAGCATATATCTACACTGATGACCGATCTAATGTATGGCACAGCTTGAATACATGGATCGAACGCCCATGCTATGGCCTTGAATTGCAACGCGTTGTCGACATCCTCTACGCTCAGATTCCAACATTCATACTTAGTGCCAGGATTTGTACTTGCTATGGCCTGGAGCAATGGTGCAAGCAAGTTGTATGAATCATGCCATCTATTGAACATTCAGCAGATCGCAAGTTCACGCCCTCTCCACAACCTGTTGTATTTTGGGATGACATGTTTATAAACGCGTCTGACATGTCTAGCGACCTCCTTAAGGCTCATCGATGGGTCATCCTTAATGTCCTTTTCAATTACATCGGCAATAAGTGAAGCCGTAAGCTGTGCATGGTCTATCATTGATGACGCAGACTTGCATGTGTGAGGTGGTTCACACTTCTTAATAATCCATGCCTCGCCCTTACCCACAGGGGTTGCATAAAGACGGAAGTGGCAATGCGCTTCGTCTGCACAAACAATTACTAACCTTTTTCGATCCCTTTTTTGAGTTCTACACTCCCAGTTGCCGTGAACATGGACCTCATTTATTTTCTTCACAAGTTCATCTAAGTTGGTGTAAACCTACTGCGGAGCAAGCTCTTGATTGTATCTGACACACGGCCCAAAAAATATTATGTCTGCCTCTTCAAAAGCAGTGGTATCGTTGAATGTGGTGCACGGATGCCTATATGTCAGACCTTTAATTGGAAATCTGTCTTCCTTAGGTAAATAATCTCCATCACCTTCTGACATGTGATCAGAATCCCAATTCCCATCCCATTCGTCACCCGTTTCCAAATCCCTTTGTGGTATGGCATCGATTTCAGCATCAAGGTCAGGGTCTCTCCGGGTAACAACGGGTGCCACTATAGGTATTGATGGTGGTACAGATGAAAATCTGGGTTGGATTGGGGTTTCAGGAGGAGGTGGTGGTGGTGGTAGATCAGTGGTAAAATCAGGTACATAATTCTCATAAACGGGTGATACGTGCGGTTCATAACTCGAGTGGCGAGGGTTGTCATACCTTGAGAGGCGGGGGTTGTCATAACTATAGTGGCGGGGGTTGTCATAACTCGAGTGGCGGGGGTCATACCCCGAGTGCTCATGACCCGAGTTGTCATAACCCGAGTTGTTATAACTCGAGCTGTCATAACTCGAGTGACGCGGGTTGTCATAACCCGAGTGATCATAACCTTTATTTTCCCTAGATGTTCCAACCCCGGGTTCACGCGGAACTCTCCTGAAATATAAGTCCATTACCATGGTACCCTGTGACTCAAAAGTGTTGTAAACACTCCTCCATAACGACTCATCTGTTATTGGATACCTGGTATAGTAAGGTCTACCACCACTTACTGTGTTAATCCGAGTAGCTAAATCTATATCATACCGGTTGGGGTTCACACTGATCTTTTCATACACTATTCCCTTCAGTTCAACAAATGAGGTATTTTCATTTACCTCGAAGCCGTAGGCTGCTTCCTTAGTGTACTGTGCTCCCTCTGCATCCCGGGTAAACTTCCCGCCCACATACAGTGCAATCAACATATTTCTATTTGATAATTACTGTTCAAAATCGCCTCTCTTTCTTTCTCTTTCGGTTCTGAATTTGTTAGAATGAATATTGTGCTGCTCAGGCGAGAGAAAAACCCCTTTTATAGGGGTTTTATAGCGGACCGCCCAGCTGCTGGGCGGTCAGCTATGGGTAGTGAACCGCCCAGCCAATAGGCAGTCAGCTATGGAAACTGGACCGCCCAGTGGCTGGGCGGTTAGGGTAGTTTTAAAATTAATTTTGGGATGAGGGCAGATTTAATAATTTGTTTTTTTTAGGGTATTAATAAAAATGCCGGAAAACGGAGCGGGCGTTTGTGGATACCCGGATCCACCGATACTTCAATTTTCTCCAAGCCTCAAATCCGCTAATCTTTCTCCACTCTCTCCTGTTCGAAACGGTTATATATTCTCTGTTTCCGTTTCTTTACCAATTGTGGGACTTGACTTCATATCGGAATAAAGTTTTTTGGTATGTGGGCCCTGCCTGGTCGTCTTATTTTTTATTTATTTCACGAGTAACTTAGTAGAACTCCTTAAGTATTCCAATAAGCACCATGAATTAGAAGAGATTTTGCACAATTGACTAGATACTAATTCAAGTGATTTGCACAATTATGTTGATTATTTCTGCAAAACAAGAGATAAACAAGAGATAATGCCAATTGACTTGATCATGCCCATTTATGTACCAGTATAAATATATTACTTAGTCCTTAGTGATGCTACTACATGAGGATGAAAACTATTAATACTACCAAGGGATTAAATACTAATAATTAATGAAACGTGCGAGAAGCATTAATTGTACCTGACAAGTGGCTAGTAAGGAGCCAGTACCCTTCACATACCGGTAGTAGCTTTTTGTAAAGCAACAACATCTGCTTGACTCCGGATAAACTATATCTGGAAGACAATAGCATTTTTGCAAGCAAATTAAACGCAATCGACAGCCTATTGTGCAAAAGCAATGTAAAATAAGGAAAAAGGGATACCCATAGCATTCCCCATCTCTCTATCAAACTTTCGGGGACAATAAATTTGGCTGTATCACAGCTGCTCTCTGAACCTCCTTCGGTCTCTTCTTTATCCCTGTATGGAAGTATTCATCAAATGAAAAAATTTCTGACCTTCGGCAAAAAACACAATAGAGAGATTTGCAAGCCATATAACCCTTAAATTTGCAAGCCATATAACCCATTGTGTACTGGTACCGGTGCGGTACCAGTACACAAAAGGAACAAGCCACAAAACAGAAACCCACAAACTCACCGTACCAGTACTGGTACGGTGCCAGAAAAACAGCAGCAACAGAGACAAGGGAGCCAAAGAATTCACGGTACAGGGCACACAAAGGCACCAGAAATAAAGCAAGTCGGGACGTACCAGTAACCAGCACAAAGGAAAAACCAGAAACAGCAAATCGGAAAAAGGCACACCCCCATCCAGTACACAGAGAGGCAACCGCACAGCCCCAATGTCACCGTCTCACCGAGAAAATCAACAACTCGCGTGAGACAATTTAATCTTCCCCAAATCGCAACATCATCTCACAAAAATCAAAATAAAGGGTGTTTGAATATTTACCCGAGAGAGAAAGAGAATTGCAACGAAGGTCAAAGCTCGCCTCGCGGCCGCCAAAATCAGCAACACCACAGAAAGGGGCTCCGCTAGGTACCCGAAACACCAAGCAAAGCTCCAAAAGTAACAGATCGCAAAACACAAGCACACAAACCGAAAACCCTAGGGTTTCGGTAAACACCAAGACAGAGGCAAACGGAAAAAGGAGAGAAAGAGAGTTTGTTCTCAACACATGAGCGGAGTAAAAACGAGAGAGAGTGAGAGCGGAGGAAAAAGAGAGAGATGAGGGGAGAGAAGAAACGCGGGAGTGCGGTCAGCTGTCTTTTTTTTTGGGGCTAAACCTAACGCGCGGGAGTCGGAAGATTGGCGGGGTTTTTTTAGGGGTACCCTTCAGCGACCGGACCAAATTGGCCGCTGAAAGGTGTTTGTGCCGGTCGCAGAAGTAGTCGTCGCCAAAACCATTTATTTTTAATTTTTTTTGGGAGAAAAAACTTTCAGCGACCGGTGACTTCACTGGTCGCTAATACCGGTCGCTGATACTATAGTTTACTGTAGTGATCTGAATCAAAAAAAAGAAAAAATCAGAAACTTTTGTTATGGTTGAATTTTTGTTTGAATTGATAAAGGTCCATCCCAACCAAGATTTTTGTTTGAATTGGTTACGAATTTACATAATCTAATGAAGCATCTGATCTTTAGCGTATGCTTTCGTGATTAATTTTTTTTTTCCGCTTCTAGGACGGGACTATCTACACCGTCCTGAGTTTTTTTTTTATTGGTGGTGGACGAGAACGAATTTACCGTTCCTGATTTCTTTTCTGATTAGTTAATTTGATTATCGGTAGAGGGAGTTGATTAGTGGGACGTGTTAAAATGTTCCGTTCCGTGGGACCGGATAAACGATCCCGTTTTAACTAGATTTCAAATTTCCGACAAAATGATCCGTTTGGCGATATTTTATTTATTTATTTATTTTTTATTAATAAAAAAATCGGTTTCAAATTGGAATTCAAGCTTTGGAAACTGGGAAGAATTCAAAGTTTCAAACACTTGGTTTTGTCCGGATGGTCCGGATTGTCCGTTAGTCCCACAAGACAAAGGAAGAAAAAACAAGTAATTAATTGTACCAGCCCGCGATGACTCGGATTAACAATACAGCAATTAATTGTACCAGCCCGGGAGTCAATTCTCATTGACGCTTCCACTTTGAAGAATTCACCAATACAGCAATTAATTGTATGACTACAGCTTGTAACTCGGTGAATGCCACATAGTATTTGTCCATCTACAATAATGCTCTCTGTTCACCTCTCTCTCTCTCTCTCTTTCCCCAGCTAAATTCATCTCTTTGCAAGTACCTTCAATCTATCTACCAATCTTTGTTTCCGACTCTCTCTCTCTCTCATCTCTTGCTCTAAGGTACGCGCTTGCTTTTTCCGAATCTCTGTTTCTCATCTCAGCCCTCTCTCGGTCTCTTGTCATCTGATGCACGGTATCTGTTTCCAGAATCTCTAACTCTTGATCTCTTGATCTCTTGTTATCTTCGTTTCTGGCCTATTCATTCCCTTTATTTTATTATTGAAAGAAGCTGCCTTTTGCTATCTTCATTTCTAAATCCAACAATTTGTACGTGTTTAGAGCAAAAAAAAAAAAAAAAAATTGCTAGTTGTTCCATGTCATTCCCAAGAAACACAAAACACACGCACACAAAAAAAATATACTGGCTTTGATTTGAGGAAGGTGACCCAAGAGAAGAAGGAACTTCGAGATGGCTCTTTCAACCATTGCAAGCCTAGCGGGTTCCGCTGTTTGGAACCTTGTCAGCACTGCGGGGTCCTCTGTTGTTGAGAACCTTGTCAACACGGGTTATTCGTACTTGCATAGCCATATGCTTGCAGATGATAGCGAAGCCGAGCTAAAGAAGCTACAGACAGCTCTTCCCAAGATCACAGCTGTCATGGCTATTGCTGAAGCACTCAAGATGAAGCACCCAAGTGCCAGTTCATGGGTTGACCAATTTAGGCAGGCTGTTGAAGCATCCGAAGACGTGCTCGATGAGTTGGAGTACAAAAAACTGGAGGATATGGTGAAAAACCGAGATGAGGCGGAGGACTCTGCTTCTAGCTCAAAGAAGAGAAAACTGTGTACTACCAATGATTCTTTGGAGAGGTTGAAGAAGGCTATAACAATGTTAAATCGGGCTACTGACGGTGTGGAAGATCTCCTCCAACTTGCCAATTTTTATAGTCTTTCGGAATCAGGGCAAGAAGTCGGTAAAGTTTTGAAGGGGCAAACTACTTCCTTTTTAGCTGAAAACGAGGTGTTTGGCAGAGAAGTTGAGAAGAACACGATAATTGATTGGCTGAAGCGACCAACTGATGCTCCCCTCTCTTCTTTTAGTATTGTCGGGGTGGGTGGACAAGGGAAGACCACCCTTGCGCAATTTGCATATCAAGAGATGTTGAAGGAAAAACAATTTGACAAAACAATTTGGGTTTGTGTTTCAACCAACTTCAGTGTTGAAGATGTAACGAGAAAAATGCTCAGCGAAACTAATTGTGGTAAACCATTAAATGCGCTTCAGGAGAGCTTGAAGCATATGGTACTTTCAAAGAAAGTCCTTCTCGTTCTAGATGATGTATGGGACGATAAGAGGAGGTGCGATTGGGAGCAACTGATTGCCCCTTTGAAGTTTGTACAACAAGGGAGTAAAATCATATTAACAACTAGAATGAAATCTGTGGCAGAATTGCTTGCTAATGTGATAAATACGGAGCATAAATCTCTAGCATTGGAAGGCTTAGGAGAGCAAGAGTTGCGATTGCTCTTCTATGGCTATGCATTTCGTGGTTTTAACCCTGACAATCATCGAAAATTACAGATAGTTGCAGATCAAATACTAAAATTGCTTCGAAGTAGTCCATTAGCAGCAAAGGTAATCGGAAGCTTACTGAATTCCCGTATGGACCACCAGTATTGGAGAAAATTTTTGAATCATGGGTCTCTTTTTAACTTAGAGCAAGCAGAGGATGTGATGGATGTTTTGAAGTTGAGTTACTACCATTTACCAGCAGATTTGCAGGTATGCTTTAGGTTTTGTAGCATATTTCCTCAAGATCATCAGTTTAATAAAGATGATTTGATCAAAATGTGGATCGCCTCTGGATTTATCCGGCAACAATCAAGCCAAGGAAAAAACCCAGAAGATATTGGAGAAGATTACTTCAATCTCCTTTTGAGGAAATCATTCTTTGAATATACTAGATCAGGTGAAGGTAAAAGGTATGTTATGCATGATTTGATGCATGACTTGGCCCGTAATGTTTCCACTGGGGAATGTTGTAGAATAGAGCCTAATGATAAATCTATTACCATACACAGCACTGTACGACATGTGTCGGTACATGGAAGTGAAATTGACAGGGTCTCTTATCTTGGGAATTTACGTAGTTTGGTTATTATTATTGAAAAGGATTCAGATTTTGTTTTACCGAGAAATTTAATCAAAAAACCTTTACGTTTATTGAAAATAAATGGGTACGGTAGCTTTGAATTGCCCGAAGAGATGAGTTGTTTAGTACACCTTCGCTACCTATCCATTGACACTGAATCCGTTAAGTACTCGTTCCTTGCTTCAGTTTACAAACTTTATCATTTGCAAGTACTAGAGTTTCCAACAAGTTGTGATAATTCATCCTATTCGGGAATTGAAACAACAGGAATGACCAATCTACTTATGTTGCGGTACCTAAGGCTTCCCAGGGAGATAATGCAAACTATTCATGGAGTCCACAAGCTGACGTCTCTACGGGAGTTAACCTTTTTTGTTGGACAAGAGAGTGGTCAACATATAAATGAATTGGAAAAACTAAACAGCATTCAACACCTTTCCATTGAGAACATTGACAATATAGAGGATCCCGATGAAGCTAAGAGTGCCAACCTATTAGAGAAGACTAATCTCATATCGCTCTCCCTGAAATGGACCTCCGAGAGCAATTTTGATAACCCCGAGCAAATTATTAATTACCTCCAACCCCATCCAAATCTCATGAAATTGACAGTTGAGAATTATAAAGGCCAAAGATCTCCTAGCTGGATGAAGAATTCGTCCCCTTTAAACTTGTCATCTCTAAAATTTTCTAATTGTCCTGTTTGGAAAAACCAATTGTTTTCATGGCAAATGCCATATCTGGAAAGTATTGATATATGTAATTGTCTAAGCTTGGACAAGTTACCTAATATACCCCTTTCTCTAAGAAAATTTAGAATTCATAAGGTAAGTCTGACTGCTCTTCCGGATTTTCACCAAACTTCTGGTAATAACACTCCTCCACCACTATCCCTGAAATCATCACTAAGAAAAGTGGTGATAGAAAGCTGCCCCAACTTGATGTCCTTGAATGGATTTTTGCAGCAAAACGACCTAGATTTGCAATCTATTGTGAAATTAGCTATCAGCGACTGTGAGAAACTGGTATTGGTACCGGAAGATACATTTGGGAAATTATTGTCATTAAGCTACTTGTCCATAAAAGATTGCCAAAATCTAACCGAATGTCCCAGTTTACCACTTTCTCTGAATTCTTTTGAGATAGAGAATGTTGGAGTTAGTGCTCTTCCAGGATATTACCAAAGTTCTGCCTCAAGGGGCGGGCCATCAACATCGTCATCACTAAGTTATGTGGCCATAAAAAACTGCCCAAAATTAATAGCATTGAATGGTTTTCTGCAGCCAGACAACATAAACTTTCAGTCATTTTGGTATATGGATATCAAGGATTGCATGAATCTTGAAGATATTCCAATAGGTGCTTTTGGGAAATTTGTGTCGCTAATGTACTTATCTATCCTCAATTGCCCAATGCTAAAGGCAGTTGATAACCAGACCAACCTCCTGCCCCCGTCACTCAAAAATCTTTTCATAAAGAAGTGCGGTGAACTTGATGTGCCACTGCTGGAGTCAGCATCACGTCTCACTACTCTTACTGATCTTTGCATTTATAACTGTGTAAACATTTCTCGTATTCCCTCCTCAGAAAATGCTTTTGGATCACTTAGTTGTTGGAATATCGGTGGATGTGACAAGCTCGTTGAACATTCATCTAGGGAACAAGCACTTGGTGTTAACCATGGAAGCAACTTGGCGTCATTAAAGCTCTCTGTTCTTGGAATCGATCACCTCTCTCTCCTTTTTATTGAACCACTGAGAAGCCTCAAATTTGTAAGGGAACTGATAGTCAATGATTGTTCAAGTATAGAGGAATTGCCGGAGCAATGGCTGCAGCAAAACAACAGTACCCTCAAGAAGTTGATCATCTGGTCTGCAAACTCTCTGAAGTCATTGCCTGCAACAATGGCGAGGCTCACTGTGCTTGAAGAGCTAAAAATCTTCAATGCTCATTCGCTAGAGCATCTCCCAGAGTTACCTGCTTCATTAAGGTCGTTGACTATATGGCCAAGTAGAACTCTGAAGTCATTGCCTGCTACACTGGCGAGGCTCACTATGCTTGAAAAGCTACATATTGATCATGCTGATTGGCTGAAGCATCTCCCGGAGTTACCTGCTTCTCTAAGGGATATCTATATTGGGAATGCAAGCTCTTTGAAGTCAGTGGCTGCTACACTGATGAGTCTCACTGCTCTTGAAAGGCTACAAATCGAACAAGCTAATCTGGAAGAGCTTCCGGAGTTACCTGCTTCCCTAAGGAAGTTGATTATCAACGATGCAAGCTCTCTGAAGTCATTACCTGCTACAATGGCGAGGGTAACTGCCCTTAGGAAGCTAGAAATCCGGAAAGCTGATTTGCTGGAGGAACTCCCAAAGTTACCTGCTTCTCTAAAAATGAAGAAAATTGAAGGCCGTGGTGGCCATTGGCTGTGAAAGAAATCAGATACGTGCAGTAGGATAGTGGTTCATTATTTCACAACTTTGTATTCACAAGGTACGTTCTTTTCAATTTCTTAAAATTAATAAAAGGCTCTTGCAATAAATTGGAATCTGTTATTCATCAGATAATAATATTGTCACTTCCATCTCTCGTCTTCTCAAACATCAACTAATGTACGTAGTTTTTTTTTTCTTTTTGATTTTTGCCTACAGAAAGAATGCAGAAGAAAGAGGATTATATGCACTTCAAACAAGTGGCCTTCCATGCAGGTATACTGTGTACATCCCTCCTTATTTACAAGCTATCTGTTCTACTTTACTTCTTTTATTTTTAATTTGAGATGCTAACATATTTTATCAAATTTTTTAAGTCCGCCTATGTTTGAATGATATAACTGGTCCCAAGCCCGGATAAAAGAAGAAGGGTCAACAAAAAAAATTTAGAGGTGCTGATTAGATGAATAGCAATTCAAATTAAAAAAAAAAGACACCAACAATGTTTCCAAAAAAAGAACTGAAATAGTTAAAACAACATAACAGGAAACTTCACAAAGGACGTGCTGATTAGATAGATAACAAATTTTTTTATATAAAAAGCAAATTAAAAGTTATGGTTTCAAAGGACGTGCGCAAAATTCGCAAAGCATCCAAACTGCATTTCTAACAATAAGTTCCACTCTATCAGGGACTAGTTTTCCTAAATTCCATCTTAAAGTGTCTGATGTTGTTAGCCGAAGTTATTTATAGCAGTTCTTTCTGTTTGCTATTTTTTTATCCTTCTCATTTTCTTTAAGTGGTGCAGGTGGGCAGTACCTGCTTTGCTTTTAATTAGTACCACTAATTTATCTTTCACCTTTGGTACCAGTTGAGGCAGCTTTTTTGGGTTCTCTGGGTGATCTGTTGTCTTTTCTTGGATAAGAAAATATGTGGTCCCAGTTTAGTCCTGAACTAACTGCATCTGTAACCATACTGGCAAATATGTAGCAAAAAAATTTAATGAGAAGGGGCTAGATGTCAATTCCCTCACCAGATAATTTTTTCACTGAAAATGGGGACTATACTAAACTGCAATTTCAGATGTGTTTAGCAGATAACTATGGATGCAGGCATATAGATCGACATATTATTTGTTACTTGGTTGCACCAATTTCTTAACAAGCATGCCAGTGAAAAGCTTGTTGTTAATTTGTTTAAATTATTAGAAAATTTATCACTTAGTCTTCGATACACTAGTTGAGATTTTTACCTCTCTTGTTACATGAATATAATAATACCAAATATTATGTACACTAGTCCTGCTGAGTTGTTTTAGTGCAAGATTCCCTTTACTAATTATTTATCAAAACTTGCATATTAATTGGAACAGTTGATTACCAGGTGATAGAATTGCAGTGATAGTGCTATTTGGGTTGGCCAGCGCTAGAACTGCAGTTGGAAAAATTTAGGGCTACATTTTCCCACCAAGTTCAAAGGAAGGAAATGCAAAAATGCCCCAGAGGAGTTGCTATGCACTTTTAGTCCAGCTGAGGACATCAATGAGGTTAGACTATCAAATGAAAAAAAAAGTGTTATTAGTAATATATCTAATTCATTAGCTACAGCTCTATTTGCCAAGAGATCCTTGTCAACAAGTATAATTAACAGTATTGGCTAGGTGCTCTTGAGGATCAAGCAGCAATCAAGTCTAATTGGATATGTATAGTTATGGCATCATGACATTTTGGACAAAATCTGATCATGAGAAAATCCAATTAGTGTGCAAATTTAAGTGTTTACACAAAAACTTAACACATTGAGAACGAATGCAAATAGGAGCTATATACACATTAAAAAATCATTTGACAGTTTTGAGCTGTCTTACCATACATGGTCTATTACAACTTACAAGTGGCAAAAAATTGAGAACGAATGTGAAAGATATTTATGGAACTTTAAGGGGTAAGCATGCAAAATTTTCGTTGCTGAATAGTTAACAAGAATGACCAAATCAGCGTTGACAATTTCATCTATAAAATTAAAAAAGGACATGATTCTTGCTACTTGCCAATCTCTTGAATGAAAAAGGCTTGATATAGATTGAACCTGGCATTCTTATCTACTGAGGCACTGGATTTTCATTAATTTGTTTCATTTTCAGATTAATATTCTAATTAGAGATTATGGAAGGAAATGTGGGAGCCTGGAGGCCAGTGATAGTTCTGTTTGGGTCGTCCACCGTGCAGTACAGCTTTGGTCATGGCGGCCCACTCTCGCCAGTTTTCATTTTCTTCTTTGTTTCTTTAATTTGGTTCTCTTATCTCATTTTGTTAAAAAAATGTCACTGTGACTTGTCAAATAGATGAAGTCTTGTTTTGTGGATGTGTGTTGTGGTTTTGAATGAAGGCTGATGTACAGCCTTCTCCAGGCAGAGTCTTAAGCTTCAGGGATTAACAGCTTCATGTAATAACTACTGGACAAAATTGCTATTTTTTGCAAATTCTTTAATTCAATCCCGACTTTATGGTATGTGATTTTCTACTAAAATCAGAATTCACCTGTACAGCCTTCTCTAGTAGAAGTTTATTTTGGTGGCAATGATCTGTGCAAACTGCATCCTACGGCCTGATTCTGTATGTGCCTCTGTCGGAGTACAAGGACAACATGTGACAAATCGGGCTTTACACCAGAGTACTTCTCACTTGATTTTTTCTATTAATTTTCAATTTGTCATTTTCTTTTGAAGCAAATTTTGTTGCTTAGTTTTAAGAGATAGAGACGGTCATGCTGTTCTTGAACTAGGTGTCTGTTACCTGTCATTGGTTGCAGTATCTTGGTTATTGTACCAGCCAGAGGCTAGTATCGGTATTAGTTGGAAACTTAAAATACAACCATGCCGGTTATTGTTTCAATCATGGTTTGTGGTTTGCAGAATTTTATGCTGAATATTGATTCAATAGTTGAGTTAGTAGATACCATAATTAGCATGTTCTATAATTAGCGTAGAGTCTATAGTTAAGTCATGTAATAGCATTTTTTCTGCATAATGCACAGCAGGGGCAGTGTCGGAAAAGTAGATGTTATATCTAGATTAAACTGTATTTTTAGAAAGTAGTGGGTGGTTATTGTTAGGTAGTACTTTAAGTAGGTATGAACTTCTGTAATTTTGTTGTATGAGAAAATACAATTGAGCATTTTGAAAAATCTGTTTTCTGTTTACCAGTATTTTCTGTCAACAGTTTCTCTATACCAGTTCGTACCAGAAAAGGATGCAGCATACAGCCAAGTTTCCAACATTTTAGCCCGAACTAAGACTGGACCGTATTTCCAAAATTCGGAATTGCGTATAGTAAAATTAGAATATATTCCAGCTTAATTGCACATGGAAACAGTATTTTTCTGATACAGAACAAACAGTATTTTTCCTTTTACCTGAATTTGCATGCCTTATGTGGATTGTACTAATACTTCTGTTCCTTCACATACAGGGTTTATCTGAGATGACACGTGTAATTCTCCTAATTAGCTGCCCTCCAGTCAGTGAGAAAATGCTTGTTGAATCAGCAAGGTGATTTATCAAGCTAACCTATTATGCATCACCCTTTCAGTTTTATTTCTTATATCACCACATATGTGCAAAGTTATTTATTTGAATTTTATCCCCCTGAATTAGGACATATGAAGCATGTACAGTACACTATAGAAATGTGCATTGAACTGAGCCGCACAGACACAAGCTTCAAAGTTACCAACTTGTTTAGAGCAATACAAAAGCGTTGAGACTGGGATAATACATGCTTTATGTAAGCTGATCACATACATTTTGAATAAAAATAATAAACAGGTTGGCTTGTTTGCATGTTGATAATTTTTAAAAATTAATTGATGCAGAAATGGATTACACTTGTCAGATAGTGGCGGCAGAGATATTGAAGGTGATAAGTCAACCTTCTCTGTATTTGGGTGAAAAAATGTCATATATCCTATCCGACCTTTCATGCAATAGTCGATATTGTTAGTTGTCTACTTCCTTCAACAACACCCCACCCAAAAAAAAAAAATTTAGAAATATATCGAATACTTTGTCTGGAAGGAGATTTGGAAAAAAAAATATTTTACAATTCTAGTAAGTTTCCTACTCTTTTATGTTTTCTACAAAAAGTATCGTATGATATTACAGGAATAAGATACATTTACGAAAAAGACCCTTCTATTATGGGTATATTAATTGCATCAGGTCCCATCATCTTTTCCTTCCTGAGCAAAATACAATCTTGTGTTAGAACAATCTAAAAATGTACTGCAATTGTTCCAACCAAACCTGGGTAAAAAAATTGTAGGGTTAAAATCCAAACAAGCACACTGGAAGACAACTAACAATAAAGTCATCAATCTAATGGAAAAATTTCCAAAATCTAAGCAGTAACACTTATTGCTTCATTGTCACCCTTATTGAATTTGATGGAATTGAGGGGGAGATGGGAACATAACGTGTGAAATTGATGAAAGAGACAGGGAAGGACTCAGGATATCTAATTCTCTCATTAAAATTTAATATATTCAGTACTAAACATAACACAAAGTGATTATATTTTAGTTTTTCGTAATACTCTTATTTCACCGAATAGTTCAAAATGGTTCAGATTTGTTTGAATGGGTGCTTGTCAAGATCAGTTTGAAAACTGGCACTCATATGATGATGAGGTTCAATATACATTGCAATTTAATTAATACTATTCAGCGACATGCTTTATTAATAATGTTTAGTGCAGTATGTTAGACTGTTTGGAAGTTGAGGAATAATATCTGTTTCAATGGATCTCCTAACCCTTCTATCAGAAACACAATGTTCACCATTAATTTCATGGTTGGATCTTTGGACAGGAAATATGAAAAAAGGAGGTGACAAAGCAGCTGCAAAGTCATCAAAACTTAAAAAGTGGAGACCTGGAGATATGGATATGATTCCATTACAGTGTATTGCCCCCACTTAATGCACTGACCTTGGATGAGAGGCAAGATTAACTGGTACAGATGGTACCAATGGAGGGGATGACAGTAACATGAGATAGTCTCTTTAGTAACTATGTGTTCTGTGATAAGAACTGATTTCTATGTTTTATTTTTAACTGCATTGTTGAGCAGATGCTTGGATTTTGGTTTCTTTTTAAAAGCTTTGAGATGTAATAAAATGCTGTGAGATGATAGACTAAAATATGGTACATGTGTACCAGTAGGCAGTTTTCTTTTTTGGGTTTGGGCTAAGGTTTTGAGTTTGGGATCCCTCACCAATGATGCAAAACAGTATGTACTGAAACCCTGCTACTTCCCACTAATGGATCAGTTAGTAGAGTTCAGTAGCTAGTTTATGAAGAAGGGAGTGTGTGTGACTGAGGCAATTGAGGGATCCCCAAGGGTTTTTCTAGGTTCAGGGCTTAATTTCGATTTTTTCAGTAGTTCCTCACCATGTACTGGTTACTGGTAATTAATACAACGGGCTGTATAGCAGCCTTTGTTTTCAAAAAAAATAATAATAATAATAAGGAATTGTAACTTTCTTTTCGTATTTTGGTTTTTGTAAAACAAACTATAATCTTATGCTAGCTGGTTTTGTACTTGATGTGTTAAGTTAATTAATCACTATATTTTAGTTTGGATGGGTTATGGATCTAATGTCATGTACAATTATTTATGCTCCCTATATGTGGATCGCTTTGGAGTAGACCCCAATTCGCATCCTTCATTTGTGAAGCCGTTCTCAGATTCCTTATATCAATTTCTGTTTTTTTCAATTGAAATTTATTAAAAAAACTGCTGGATTAAGCAATGCAGAGCGATTACTTAGTTGCTTCCTCATACCTCTCTTTCAGAAATTTTCAAAAATAATCTTAACTTCGTATTGGAGGTTAACTTTGCATGATTTTAGTTAGTAGAATCGATTTTCCTCTCAATTTGAGTGTAACGAATGGAAACACATTTTATTATAAATATTTTCAGAGAAAAAGACACAAATATCCAACTCTATATCTTACTTATATAATTATCATTTAATTTTTTTTGTCACAGACCTACAACAAGCACCGAATAATTTATTGACCAGGTTAAATTTTTCTTATATTTTTTTCTACAAAATCAAGAGATGAGAAATTATGCTGTAAAACTTCTATAGTAAAGAAATTTTGGAGCATGTACGTTCATTCGGCTTCTAGATCTTGAACTTTAAAAAAATACATTTTTATTTGTCTTCGCATATGAATAAACAATAAAATAAGTAGTGCAACTTCTCCATAGAGTTCTTACATAACTCATCTCTTTAACGTGTAGAATATTATCATGGATTTTATTTTCAAGAAATCCAAATTCTATTTTTGTGAATTTCAAGAAATTAAGTTTTAAGGCATTGATGTTGTAATTTTTGTTATGTTGAATTTTTTTTTGTAACTATATATGTTTGTTTACCTCTGACAAAATTTCTGATTTCGCCACTGATCTTACACCCACTTCAAACCCTCCATATGCACAAACAATAATATAATACCTACAATAATGCACTTACCTAGTTACCTACAATAATTAATATAGTATGTCAAGAAGCACAGCAACGCGTACCGGCCTGTCTACACAGGATCGATGGAAGTTCATTTTTTGTAAACATGCTGGAATCTTTGGAAACAGAGAAACAAATGGGGTGTAAGGAAAGAAGGTAAATCCTCGCAGCCTAGCAGAGCATGCTGTACAGGAGGGAGTGCTGTGGAGTTTGCATTGTTAGAAATAAATCTACTGCAATTCAAATTCAGACTTTCATTTTTTTTCAAAAACGTATTTCAAAACAGCTAGTTTTTTCGTGTACATATCTCAAAATAGTTCGACAGCTGGATTCAGATTGCAAGAATTTTAGAATTACTATTCATTAGTTTCTGATTACATCATATTCGGATCCTGCATTGTTAGATACTGACAACTTTTTTTTCAAATTAGCGTAGCTCATGATGTATTAGGATGTGTTGCCTGAAATTTCTACTTATTTTCTTTCGCTAGACAGCCTGTCTAGTTTTAAAAAAAAAAAAATGCACTTGCCTAAGGCTATCAACGGAGCCAATTTCTATTCGGTATCTATTTGAAATGGAGGGATCAGTTGTAATCTGCTTTGAGATTCGTGCATAATGATTTGAATGGTTCAGATTTTTGACAGATCCATTCAAAGTTTGAGATATCTCAGAACTCAGATGATGCGAATAAGGTTTGTAGTGGGTGTGAGATATATATTATATTATTCTTTGTGCATATGAAGGGTTTGTAGTGGCCTAGTGGGTATGAGATATTTCCTTCCCACCTCGACATGTCTAACCGAGAAGTTTCCGGAATCGTCGTCTAGAATTATATATCTGAAATTTTCTTTCAAAAATATTTGGTTCAAATAATTTTGTTTCCATGGTTAGAAAAAAGCACAATCTATTTATTTACTGGTACTACAGTGAAGTAAAAAAGTTCTTATATAATTTGAACAATATGTTAAACACTCAACTTAATATCATTATTATTTGTGACTTTTAAATTTAATGTTGAACCTAAAATAATATAAAATATGGAGTAGAACTAGGGTGTTCTTAAGCTCACCGAGTCCCCTTGTGAGCTTAATTCAAAACTATTAAATTGGCTTTAAATGATGCAGCCAAACCGTTAAAACCAATCTACATCACGAGTGATGCATTTACATGTCAAATTTATAAATTTTCGAATTAATTTAGTATAAAGTCGAGCGGTAAAAAATAATAATTTATAAGTAATTTTAATGTGTTCATTTTTCAACATTTTTTGACCACTTGACTTATAATAAATTAGTTCAAAAAATTTTAAAATTGACATGTAAACTCATCACTTGTGAAGTAGATCAGTATCAACAGTTTGGATGCGTTGTTTGAAACCAATCCGATGGGTTTTTGAGTTAAGCTCCCAAAGAGGCTTGGTGAGCTTAAAAACACCCTAGTTCTATTCTAAAATATGAATATATGCATATCAAACATGATAGATTTAGTAAAATATTATAAAATTTGTAATTTTTGTATTCTACAATATTTATATACGTATATCTTATTGAGTACTTTAATGTGTTAGCTGATATGCTAACATTAAATTTGACTTGAATGAGTAACTTACGGTAGAATAAAATAATATTATAAATTAAACTCTTTTGATCTTGTATCAATGTTGTACATGATATATTAAACTCTTTTTTTATCTTCTTCTTTAAAATTTCATTTTTTTGTTTAATTAATTGTCTGAGCCAAAAGTCTACAAGTTCGAATAGATCAAGGATTGCAGAGTAGGATATCCCATAAAATTAAATAAAAAATGAAGGGTCCTCTGTTCCATTTAAAAAAGTGCTTCTACGGTTCTACCAGCCCCATGACAAAAGTCGCTCAAGTTTCAAAAAAAAAAAAAAAACTTTTTCTTGAAAAATCTAATACATGGCAGTGCGGCGAGTCATTGACGCTTCCACTTTGCCTTTACCAATACAGCAATTGATTGTATGACTACAGCTTGTAACTCGGTGAATGCCACATAGTATCTGTCCATCTACAATAATGCTGTGGACTTGAGAGTTTCAAGTCAAGCTCTAGAGCGCTCTGTTCACCTCCCTCTCTCTCTCTTTCCCCAGCTAAATTCATCTCTTTGCAACTACCTTCAATCTATCTACCAATCTTTGTTTCCGACTCTCTCTCTCTCTCTGATCTCTGTTTTCATCTCAGCCCTCTCTCTCTCTCGATCTCTTGTCATCTGATGCACGGTATCTGTTTCCTGAATCTCTAACTCTTGATCTCTTGCTATCTTCGTTTCTGGCCTATTCATTCCCTTTATTTTATTATTGAAAGAAGCTGCCTATTGCTATCTTCGTTTCTAAATCCAACAATTTGGTACGTGTTTACAGAAAAAAAAAAAACAAACAAACAAAATTGCTAGTTGTTCCTTGTCATTCCCAAGAAACACAAAACACAAAAAAAAAAAAAAAATACCGGCTTTGATTTGAGGAAGGTGACCCAGGAGAAGAAGGAACTTCGAGATGGCTCTTTCAACCATTGCAAGCCTAGCGGGTTCCGCTGTTTCGAACCTTGTCAGCACCGCGGGGTCCTCTGTTGTTGAGAACCTTGTCAGCACGTGTTATTCGTACTTGCATGGCCATATGCTCGCAGATGATAGCGAAGCCGAGCTAAAGAAGCTACAGACAGCTCTTCCCAAGATCACAGCTGTCATGGCCATTGCTGAAGCACTCAAGATGAAGCACCCAAGTGCCGGTTTATGGGTTGACCAATTTAGGCAGGCTGTTGAAGCATCCGAAGACGTGCTTGATGAGTTGGAGTACAAAAAACTGGAGGATATGGTGAAAAACCGAGATGAGGCGGAAGACTCAGCTTCTAGCTCAAAGAAGAGAAAACTGTGTACTACCAATGATCCTTTGGAGAGGTTGAAGGAGGCTATAACAATGTTAAATCGGGCTACTGACGGTGTGGAAGATCTCCTCCAACTTGCCAATTTTAATAGTCTTTCGGAATCAGGGCAAGAAGTCGGTAAAGTTTTCAGGGGGCAATCTACTTCCTTTTTAGCCGAAAATGAGGTGTTTGGCCGGGAAGTTGAGAAGAACGAGATAATTGATTGGCTGAAGCGACCAACTGATGCTCACCTCTCTTCTTTTAGTATTGTCGGGGTGGGTGGACAAGGGAAGACCACCCTTGCGCAATTTGCATACCAAGAGATGTTGAAGGAAAAACAATTTGACAAAACAATTTGGGTTTGTGTTTCAACCAACTTCAGTGTTGAAGATGTAACGAGAAAGATGCTCAGTGAAAGTAATTGTGGTAAACCATTAAATGCGCTTCAGGAGAGCTTGAAGGATATGGTACTTTCAAAGAAAGTCCTTCTCGTTCTAGATGATGTATGGGACGATAAGAGGAGGTGCGATTGGGAGCAACTGATTGCCCCTTTGAAGTTTGTACAACAAGGGAGTAAAATCATATTAACAACTAGAATGAAATCTGTGGCAGAAATGCTTGCTAATGTGATAAATACGGAGCACAAATCTCTAGCATTAAAAGGCTTAGGAGAGCAAGAGTTGCGATTGCTCTTCTATAGCTATGCATTTCGTGGTTTTAACCCTGACAATTATCGAAAATTACAAATAGTTGCAGATCAAATACTAAAATTGCTTCGAAGTAGTCCATTAGCAGCAAAAGTAATCGGAAGCTTACTGAATTCCCGTATGGACCACCAGTATTGGAGAAAATTTTTGAATCACGGGTCTCTTTTTAACTTACAGCAAGCAGAGGATGTAATGGATGTTTTGAAGTTGAGTTACTACCATTTACCAGCAGATTTGCAGGTATGCTTTAGGTTTTGTAGCATATTTCCTCAAGATCATCAGTTTAATAAAGATGATTTGATCAAAATGTGGATCGCCTCTGGATTTATCCGGCAACAATCAAGCCAAGGAAAAAACCCAGAAGATATTGGAGAAGATTACTTCAATCTCCTTTTGAGGAAATCATTCTTTGAATATTCTAAATCAAAGAAAGATGAAAGGTATGTTATGCATGATTTGATGCATGACTTGGCCCGTAATGTTTCCACTGGGGAATGTTGTAGAATAGAGCCTAATGATAAATCTATTACCATACATAGCACTGTACGACATGTGTCTGTACATGGAAGTGAAATTGACAGGGTCTCTAATCTTGGGAATTTACGTAGCTTGGTTATTATTACTGAAAAGGAGTCGGTTTTTGTTTTACCGATTAATTTAATAAGAAATCCTTTACGTTTATTGAAAATAAATGGATATGGTAGCTTTGAATTGCCCGAAGAGATGAGTTGTTTGGTACACCTTCGCTACCTATCCATTGACACTGAATCCGTTAATTACTCATTCCTCGCTTCAGTTTTCAAACTTTATCATTTGCAAGTATTAGAGTTTCCAACAAGTTGTGATAATTCATCCTATTCGGGAATTGAAACAACTGGAATGACCAATCTACTTATGTTGCGTTACCTAAGGCTTCCCAAGGAGATAATGCAAACTATTCATGGAGTCCACAAGCTGACGTCTCTACGGGAGTTAACCTTTTTTGTTGGACAAGAGAGTGGTCAACATATAAATGAATTGGAAAAACTAAACAGTATTCAACACCTTTCCATTGAGAACATTGACAATATAGAGGATCCCAGTGAAGCTAAGAGTGCCAACCTATTAGAGAAGACTAATCTCATATCGCTCTCCCTGAAATGGACCTCAGAGAGCAATTTTGATAACCCCGAGCAAATTATTAATTACCTCCAACCCCATCCAAATCTCATGAAATTGACAGTTGAGAATTATAAAGGCCAAAGATCTCCTAGCTGGATGAATGATTCGTCCCCTTTAAACTTGTCATCTCTAAAATTTTCTAATTGTCCTGTTTGGAAAAACCAATTGTTTTCATGGCAAATGCCATATCTGGAAAGTATTGATATATGTAATTGTCTAAACTTGGACAAGTTACCTAATATGCCCCTTTCTCTAATTGAATTTAGAATTCATAATGTAAGTCTGACTGCTCTTCCGGATTTTCACCAAACTTCTGGTAATAACACTCCTCAACCATTATCCCTGAAATCATCACTAAGAGTAGTGGAGATAGAAAGCTGCCCCAACTTAATGTCCTTGAATGGATTTTTGCAGCAAGACAACCTAGATTTGCAATCCATTGTGACATTGACCATCAGCGGCTGTGAGAAACTGGTATTGGTACCGGAAGATACATTTGGGAAATTATTGTCATTAAGCTACTTGTCCATAAAAGATTGCCAAAATCTAACCGAATGTCCCAGTCTACCACTTTCTCTGAATTCTTTTTCGATAGAGAATGTTGGAGTTAGTGCTCTTCCAGGATATTACCAAAGTTCTGCCTCAAGTGGCGGGCCATCAACATCGTCACCACTAAGAAATGTGGACATAACAAACTGCCCAAAATTAACAGCATTGAATGGTTTTCTGCAGCCAGACAACATAAACTTTCAGTCATTTCGGTATATATATATCAATGATTGCATGAATCTTGTAGATATTCCAATAGGTGCTTTTGGGAAATTTGTGTCGCTAATGTACTTATTTATTCTCGAATGCCCAATGCTAAAGGCAGTTGATAACCAGAGCAACCTCCTGCCCCTGTCACTCCAAAATCTTATCATAAGAAACTGCGGTGAACTTGATGTGCCACTGCTGGAGTCAGCATCACGTCTCACTACTCTTACTTATCTTTCGATTTATAACTGTGCAAACATTTCTCGTATTCCCTCCTCAGAAAATGCTTTTGGATCACTTAGTTGTTGGGATATCAGTGGATGTGACAAGCTCGTCGAACATTCATCTAGGGAACAAGCACTTGGTGTTAACCATGGAAGCAACTTGGCGTCATTAAAGCTCTCTAATCTTGAAATCGATCACCTCTCTCTCCTTTTTATTGAACCACTGAGAAGCCTCAAATTTGTAAGCAAACTGACAGTCAATGATTGTTCAAGTATAGAGGAATTGCCGGAGCAATGGCTGCAGCAAAACAACAGTACCCTCAAGAAGTTGAACATCTGGTTTGCAAACTCTCTGAAGTCATTGCCTGCAACAATGGCGAGGCTCACTGTGCTTGAAGAGCTAGAAATCTTCGAAGCTGATTCGCTGGAGCATCTCCCAGAGTTACCTGCTTCATTAAGGTCATTGACTATAAGGCAAAGTAGATCTCTGAAGTCATTGCCTGCTACACTGGCGAGGCTCACTATGCTTGAAAAGCTACATATTCATCATGCTGATTGGCTGAAGCATCTCCCGGAGTTACCTGCTTCTCTAAGGGATATCTATATTGGGAATGCAAGCTCTTTGAAGTCATTGGCTGCTAATACACTGACGAGGCTCACTGCTCTTGAAAGGCTAGAAATCGAACAAGCTAATCTGGAAGAGCTTCCGGAGTTACCTGCTTCTCTAAGGGAGTTGATTATCAACGATGCAAGCTCTCTGAAGTCATTACCTGCTACAATGGCGAGGCTAACTGCCCTTAGGAGGCTAGAAATCCTGAAAGCTGATTTGCTGGAGGAACTCCCGAAGTTACCTGCTTCTCTAAAAATGAAGAAAATTGAAGGCTGTGGTGGCCGTTGGCTGTGAAAGAAATCAGATACGTGCAGTAGGATAGTGGTTCATTATTTCACAACTTTGTTTTCACAAGGTACGTTCTTTTCAATTTCTTAAAATTAATAAAAGGCTCTTGCAATAAATTGGAATCTGTTATTCATCAGATAATAATATTGTCACTTCCATCTCTTGTCTTCTCAAACTTCAACTAATGTACGTAGTTTTTTTTTTTTCTTTTTCTTTTTTCCTTTTGATTTTTGCCTACAGAAATAATGCAGAGAAAAGAGGATTATATGCCATATATGCACTTCAAACAAGTGGCCTTCCATGCAGGTATACTGTATACATCCCTCCTTATTTCCAAGCTATCTGTTCTACATTTTTTTATTTTTAATTTGAGATGCTAACATATTTTATCATATTTTTTAACTCCGCCTATGTTTGAATGATATAACTGGTCCCAAGTCCGGATAAAAGAAGAAGGGCCAACAAAAAAAATTTAGAAGTGCTGATTAGATGAATAGCAATTCAAATTAAAAAAAGGACACCAAAAATGTTTCCAAAAAAGAACCGAAACAGTTATAACTACACAACAGAAAACTTCACAAAGGACATGCTGATTAGATGAATAACAAGTTTTTTTATATAAAAAGCAAATTAAAAGTTATGGTTTCAAAGGACGTGCCCAAAATTCGCAAAGCATCCAAACTGCATTTCTAACAATAAGTTCCACTCTATCAGGGACTAGTTTGCCTAAATTCCATGTTAAAGTGTCTGATGTTGTTAGCCGAAGTTATTTATAGCAGTTCTTTCCGTTTGCTATTTTTTTATCCTTTTCATTTTCTTTAAGTGGTGCAGGTGGGCAGTACCGGCTTTGCTTTTAATTAGTACCACTAATTTATCTTTCACCTTTGGTACCAGTTGAGTCAGCTTTTTTGGGTTCTCTGGGTGATCTGTTGTCTTTACTTGGATAAGAAAATATGTTGTCCCAGTTTAGTCCTGAACTAACTGCATCTGTAACCATAATGGCACAGTACTTGTACAGATGTAGCAAGAGTTTTTAATGAGAGGGGGCTAGATGTCAATTCCCTCACCTGATAAATGTTCACAGAAAATGGGCACTATACTAAACTGCAATTTCAGATGTGTTTAGCGGATAATTATGGATGCAGGCATATAGATCGACTTAGTTTTGTCTGATGAAATGTAAACTGATTGCACTGCCCTAGTTTATTGGTGGATGGGTTTCAACCCTGGTTTTTCCACATTGTAGGATATGTTCATGGGGCTCATTTCCATGACATCAGGTCAGCTGCGCTAATATGTTGGGATAAAATTAATATTTCAAATCAATTGGTTGTTAAACCATACTTTCATCTGGGTTGTGTCATAGTATTTGTTACTTGGTTGCACTAATTTCTTAAGTCATGTAATAGCATTTTTTCTGCATAATGCACAGCAGGGGCAGTGTCGGAAAAGTAGATGTTATATTTAGATTAAACTGTATTTTTTTGAAAGTTGTGGGTGGTTATTGTTAGGTAGTACATTAAGTAGGTATGAACTTCTGTAATTTTGTTGTATGAGAAAATACAATTGAGCATTTTGAGAAATCAGTTTTCTGTTTACCAACAGTTTTCTGTTTACCAGTATTTTCTGTCAACAGTTTCTCTGTACTTTTTTTTTTGAGGAAAAACAGTTTCTCTATACCAGTTTGTACCAGAAAAGGATGCAGCATACAGCCAAGTTTCCAACATTTTAGCCCGATCTAAGACATGACCGTATTTCCAAAATTAGGAATTGCATGTAGTAAAATTAAAATAAATTCCAGCTTAATTGCACATGGAAACAATATTTTTCTGATACAGAAAAAACAGTATTTTTCCTTTTACCTGAATTTGCATGCCTTATGTGGATTGTACTAATAAATCTAGTTCCTTCACATGCAGGGTTTATCTGAGATGACACGTGTAGTTCTCCTAATTAGCTGCCCTCCAGTCAGTGAGAAAATGCTTGTTGAATCAGCAAGGTGATTTATCAAGCTAACCTATTATGCATCACCCTTTCAGTTTTATTTCTTATATCACCACATATGTGCAAAGTTATTTTATTTTAATTCTTATATCACCATCAACCTATTATGCATCACCCTTTCAGTTTTATTTGCATGTTGATAATTTTTAAAAATTAATTGATGCAGAAACGGATTACACTTGTCGGATAGTGGCGGCAGAGATATTGAAGGTGATAAGTCAACCTTCTCTGTATTTGGGTGAAAAAATGTCATATATCCTATCCGACCTTTCACACAATATTGTTAGTTGTCTACTTCCTTCAACAACCCCCCACCCCAAAAAAACATATTTCTTAGAAATATATAGAATACTTTGTCTCGAAGGAGATTTGGAAAAATAATTATTTTAAAATTCTAGGAAGTTTCCTACTCTTTTTACGTTTTCTACAAAAAGCATCCTATGGTATTACAGGAATAAAAGAGAAATTTACGAAAAGACCCTTCTATTATGGGTATATTAATTGCATCAGATCCCATCATCTTTTCCTTCCTGAGCAAAATACAATCTTGTGTTAGAACAATCTAAAATGTACTGCAACTGTTCCAAATCTGGGTAAAAAGATTGTAGGGTGAAAATCCAAACAAGCACACTGGAAGACAACTAACAATAAAGTCATCAATCTAATGGAAAAATTTCCAAAATCTAAGCAGTAACACTTATTGCTTCATTGTAACCCTTATTGAATTTGATGGAATTGAGGGGGAGATGGGAACATAACGTGTGAAATTGATGAGAGAGACAGGGAAGGACTCAGGATATCTAATTCTCTCATTAAAATTTAATATATTCAGTACTAAACATAACACAAAGTGATTATATTTTATTTTTTCGTAATACTCTTATTTCACCGAATAGTTCAAAATGGTTCAGATTTGTTTGAATGGGTGCTTGTCAAGATCAGTTTGAAAACTGGCACTCATTTGATGATGAGGTTCAATATACATTGCAATTTAATTAATACTATTCAGCAACATGCTTTTTTAATAATGTTTAGTGCAGTATGTTAGACTGTTTGGAAGTTGAGGAATAATATCTGTTTCAATGGATCTCCTATCCCTTCTATCAGAAACACAATGTTCACCATTAATTCATGGTTGGATCTTTGGACAGGAAATATGAAAAAGGAGGTGACAAAGCAGCTGCAGTTATATAATTAGCGTAGCGTCTATAGTTAAGTCATGTAATAGCATTTTTTCTGCATAATGCACAGCAGGGGCAGTGTCGGAAAAGTAGATGTTATATCTAGATTAAACTGTATTTTTAGAAAGTAGTGGGTGGTTATTGTTAGGTAGTACTTTAAGTAGGTATGAACTTCTGTAATTTTGTTGTATGAGAAAATACAATTGAGCATTTTGAAAAATCAGTTTTCTGTTTACCAGTATTTTCTGTCAACAGTTTCTCTATACCAGTTCGTACCAGAAAAGGATGCAGCATACAGCCAAGTTTCCAACATTTTAGCCCGAACTGAGACTGGACCGTATTTCCAAAATTAGGAATTGCGTATAGTAAAATTAGAATATATTCCAGCTTAATTGCACATGGAAACAGTATTTTTCTGATACAGAACAAACAGTATTTTTCCTTTTACCTGAATTTGCATGCCTTATGTGGATTGTACTAATACTTCTGTTCCTTCACATGCAGGGTTTATCTGAGATGACACGTGTAGTTCTCCTAATTAGCTGCCCTCCAGTCAGTGAGAAAATGCTTGTTGAATCAGCAAGGTGATTTATCAAGCTAACCTATTATGCATCACCCTTTCAGTTTTATTTCTTATATCACCACATATGTGCAAAGTTATTTATTTGAATTTTATCCCCCTGAATTAGGACATATGAAGCATGTACAGTACACTATAGAAATGTGCATTGAACTGAGCCGCACAGACACAAGCTTCAAAGTTACCAACTTGTTTAGAGCAATACAAAAGCGTTGAGACTGGGATGATACATGCTTTATGTAAGCTGATCACATACATTTTGAATAAAAATAATAAACAGGTTGGCTTGTTTGCATGTTGATAATTTTTAAAAATTAATTGATGCAGAAATGGATTACACTTGTCAGATAGTGGCGGCAGAGATATTGAAGGTGATAAGTCAACCTTCTCTGTATTTGGGTGAAAAAATGTCATATATCCTATCCGACCTTTCATGCAATAGTCGATATTGTTAGTTGTCTACTTCCTTCAACAACACCCCACCCAAAAAAAAAAAATTTAGAAATATATCGAATACTTTGTCTGGAAGGAGATTTGGAAAAAAAATTATTTTACAATTCTAGGAAGTTTCCTACTCTTTTATGTTTTCTACAAAAAGTATCGTATGATATTACAGGAATAAGATACATTTACGAAAAAGACCCTTCTATTATGGGTATATTAATTGCATCAGGTCCCATCATCTTTTCCTTCCTGAGCAAAATACAATCTTGTGTTAGAACAATCTAAAAATGTACTGCAATTGTTCCAACCAAACCCGGGTAAAAAAATTGTAGGTTAAAATCCAAACAAGCACACTGGAAGACAACTAACAATAAAGTCATCAATCTAATGGAAAAATTTCCAAAATCTAAGCAGTAACACTTATTGCTTCATTGTAACCCTTATTGAATTTGATGGAATTGAAGGGGGAGATGGGAACATAACGTGTGAAATTGATGAAAGAGACAGGGAAGGGCTCAGGATATCTAATTCTCTCATTACAATTTAATATCGTACTAAACTTAACACAAAGTGATTATATTTTATTTTTTCGTAATACTCTTATTTCACCAAATGGTTCAAAATGGTTCAGATTTGGTTTTGAATGGGTGCTTGTCAAGATCAGTTTGAAAACTGGCACTCATTTGATGATGAGGTTCAATATACATTGCAACATGCTTTTTTATTAAGGTTTAGTGCAGTATGTTGGATTGTTTGGAAATTGAGGAATAATATCTGTTTCAATGGATCTCCTATCCCTTCTATCAGAAACACAATGTTCACCATTAATTCATGGTTGGATCTTTGGACAGGAAATATGAAAAAGGAGGTGACAAAGCAGCTGCAAAGTCATCAAAACTTAAAAAGTGGAGACCTGGAGATATGGATATGATTCCATTACAGTGTATTGCCCCCACTTAATGCACTGACCTTGGATGAGAGGCAAGATTGACTGGTACAGATGGTACCAATGGAGGGGATGACAGTAACATGAGATAGTCTCTTTAGTAACTATGTGTTCTGTGATAAGAACTGATTTCTATGTTTTATTTAACTGCATTGTTGAGCAGATGTTTGGATTTTGGTTTCTTTTTAAAATCTTTGAGATGTAATAAAATGCTATGTGAGATGATAGACTAAAATATGGTACATGTGTACCAGTAGGCAGTTTTCTTTTTTGGGTTTGGGTTAAGGTTTTGAGTTTGGGATCCCTCACCAATGATGCAAAACAGTATGTACTGAAACCCTGCTACTTCCCACTAATGGATCAGTTAGTAGAGTTCAGTAGCTAGTTTATGAAGAAGGGAGTGTGTGTGACTGAGGCAATTGAGGGATCCCCATGGGTTTTTCTAGGTTCAGGGCTTAATTTCGATTTTTTCAGTAGTTCCTCACCATGTACTGGTTACTGGTAATTAATACAACGGGCTGGATAGCAGCCTTTGTTTTCAAAAAAATAATAATAATAAGGAATTGCAACTTTCTTTTCGTATCTTGATTTTTGTAAAACAAACTATAATCTTATGCTAGCTGGTTTTGTACTTGATGTGTTAAGTTAATTAATCACTATATTTTAGTTTGGATGGGTTATGGATCTAATGTCATGTACAATTATTTATGCTCCCTATATGTGGATCGCTTAGGAGTAGACCCCAATTCGCATCCTTCATTTGTGAAGCCGTTCTCAGATTCCTTATTTCAATTTCTGTTTTTTTCAATTGAAATTAATTAAAAAAAATGCTGGATTAAGCAATGCAGAGCGATTACTTAGTTGCTTCCTCATACCTCTCTTTCAGAAATTTTCAAAAATAATCTTAACTTCGTATTGGATAAATTGAAAAACAGGAACATGCATCAAATCATATTTGGTTGACAAAATTACAACGGAAATGAGGGGTACAAGATGAGAATAATTTAACTTTGTATGATTTTAGTTTGTAGAATTGATTTTCTTCTCAAATTAACGGATAGAAAAAAAAAATATACCAAAAAAAATCACCTATAAGAAAAAAAAGATAAACAAAATATTGATAAACTAATATACTACGATTTCGTGGGAATTCCATATTCACCACAAACGCAATATATAGTTGAGTCCACGGATTGGGTGGACTCAACTTGTCGCTGAGTCCACCAAAAGTGTTGAAATCGAGTAGAAACCTATACATTTAATACTTTTGGTGGACTCAATGACAGGTTGAGTCCACCCATTTCATGGACTCATGGGCTGATCTAAGGCTTAGCTAAAGGTGGCTAAGCCACTCCTATGATTTCAAAATTTTAATTATACGTGTAGAAATTTAATTGAATTTTATTTCTCTAAACTTTTTATATAGTTTAGTCACCATCCACTACAGCAGAAAGAGGCATCAGCGACCAAATTTTTGGTCGCTGATAATATAGGCGCCGGCCGCTGATACTCATTTCGGTCGCTGAAAGTCAAATTTGGTCGCTGAAAGACCGGTCGCTGTAAGCCTTGTCGCTGATACTGTTCTGATGACGTCACCGGTCGCTGATAATACGTCACCCGGTCGCTGATAATCTTTTGCGACCAAATTTTTTTGGTCGCTGTTGTTTTTTCCTGACGTCAAGAAAAAAGTATCTGCGACCAAAACAACGGTCGCTGATAGTTAAAACCGGTCGCAGAAAGTCTTCTGTCAGGTTTTTAAATTTTTTTTATTATTTAAATTTGCACCATTTAATAATAACATGCAAGTTTATCAGCCACAATAAGAAACTGTTAATCATTATTCGCCACAATAAGAGGGTTTAAGTTTCTTACATTGAAAATCTAAGCAGAACAGATATATACCACTGATTAATAAAAACAGATTAAAACACGCTAATCCACTAATTTAACTGAGAAGGCATGCACTGTGCACACGATGTGTATTAAACTTCCTACGCTCTTCAGCAGTTCATCTTATATCTTATCAGCACACTTTATTCAACTTTATGTCTCTGAGTGCTGCAACAAAAACATAATAATTTTGAAATATTAGATTTAGACTAGAAAACCAGTAACTTAAGGCAAGAATTTGCTGAATATTAATTTGCCGAAACTTGCCTGGCATAAACAAGGCAAATACGCACAAAATTGTAAATCGGACGGTAGATAGGTATGAAACAATAACAAAAACAAAGGCAAAAGCTTGCTTTATCCTAATTGGTACAGAAGAGGCTCAACCCAGGCAACAGGGGCAATGGTACCAGCATGTTAATTATTGAATCCTAAAACCAATCCAATCCTCAGGGTTGATACACAGATGAAAAAACAAAGAAGAAGAAATATATACCTTATTGGTACCTCCTAATGGAGTATTTGAGGCCCTTTTACGACTTCCATTAGAGCCAACTCCTCCAGTGGGGCCCATAACACAAGCATTCCTATAAGAACGTGTGGCAACAGCTTGTGAACCCTCTGTACTGGCAACTAGAAAGGTAGTACAAGGAGTACAGTGCTGAGAATTTGGTACTCAATAAGATGATTATTGTTTTTTTTCCCCGTGCTTTCCATGTAAATACGGTGTTCATTTGCCTAATTCTGATTATAGAACATTGTGGAAATATTTGTGCATGCTTTCCATGTACAAATGATTATTGATCTGCCTAATTCTGATTTCAGAACATTGCAATCTTATTTCTAACTTTTCCCATTTATCTGCAACCCCCTTTGCGCCCCCGCCCACCCCCACACACACACGCACACACACAATAAAACAAAAACAAACAGATAGAGTATAGAAGACAACATAAAATTGATTGCTAAAATTTAAAACATGGGCAATATAGAAAAGCATAAAAGCGATACCCTTTTGTCCAAATTGTAGACACCCTGATTGCCTCTCATCTCAAAAGGGAATTAGCAATCTCTGGAAAATAAGAACAATCAAAGGTTATCTTTCTATACTGGTTGAAACATTTTGAGTTATACAAGTCAAATATGAGGAATTCATGCTAGTTCTCTAAAAGTGAAGTACAATAAATGTATATAATCTCTTAAGATGGATTATTTTATTCACTATGTAGCCATACCTTTGGACATGGTTCAAAAAATCGGCCGATTCCGAGTCAAATCGGCCGATTCAACTCGGAATCGGACGGGACCGAGCCGAGTTTTACCTGATTCTGGCACCTGTGCAAGTTTCTCAGCAAAAATCTGATGAACAGTGCCGAATCGGCCGAGTTTCCGATTTTTCCCGCCGAGTCAGCCGAGTTTTGTCCAATTCTCACTAACCTGTGCGAGTTTTGTCCGATTCTCGTAGGCTGAGTTGTGCTGAGGAGAAGAGAAGAGGTCGGCCGGCTGAGGAGAAGAGAAGAGGAGAGAGCGGGGCATGGCTTCTCGCCGAAGCAAAAAGAAGAGGGAAAAATCCCTTCTCCTCTCTTCTCCGTGAAGGAGTAATGGAGAGCACAAGAAGGATCGGTGGGGTGTGCTAGTAAGCGGAAGAGAAACAGAGAAAGGGAGCTCGGCTCCTCTGCGTGGAAAGGAGAAAGAGATGGAACGGAAGAGGAAAAGAGAAAAAAGGAAGAGAAATGGGCTGTGGGGTCCGCTGTCAGTGGAACAAAAGAGAAGAGGGAATGGAGGGGAATGTGATGGACCCGAAAATTCCATTCAATTGTGTTAATTCAGCACATGAATTCAAATCACAGCTTTGAGATCCGTGCTAGCTGTGATCCGACGGAATAAGAAAGGATTTTGAAAGAAATCAATATATTTGAGTGTGGACCCGAACCCTTCAATTAAATTTGGTTAATTTCATTTCTTCTTCAAGACTTTGAGATTTGTACGGCTGGTATTTGATTGGTTAATATACTTCCTAAATTATGTGAGTGTAATATTGTCTTAATTAACATAATTTTTTTACAAATTATTTTTATCAATTTTTTCCTATTTTTTGGCTACAAAACAAGGCTTCTGCCAAAAATAACCGAGTTACCGATCCGATTCTTCCGATTCCGGCCGATTCATCCGATTCTGACTCGGCGGTCAAAAATCCGATTCCGATTCCGAGTTTTTGAACCATGCCTTTGGATTAGTTTGTTCAAAAATAAATCAGAAAACTATGTATATAATCTCTAAAAGTGAAGTACAATAAATGTATATAATCTCTTAAAAATTTAATGACATTCTAGTGTTAGAAAATGTTGTCTAGCTGTCGGATTTTAGCACAAACCCAACCCAAAAATCGAACAAAAATCGAGTAAAAATTCGGATTTTAGCACAGGGTACCACTGGTACCGTTTAACAGTAAACAAACCGTGCAAACGACAACAGGAAAAACAGGGAAAAGTCGGTACCAGTACAGATTTGAACTGGTACCAGTGCTGCTGGTTTTCACAGGTACGCTGGAAGGCATGGATTTGGACTGGTACACGAACACAAGAACTAAATACAATGCATTACCATTAACTCCTTTAGAACAACGGACTCTAGCAACGGTCTGGTCGGGTCTGACCCACCAGAGAACCCTTGAGTTGAGTAGAGCGTCTCGAGAGAGAGAGTACAAGGTCGAGTAGGTTACAGTCGGTGCAGTTGTGAGAGGCGGCGGAGGCGGCGCAGAGGTGACCGATGGAGAGGAGGTACCGCACAGCGATGTCGGATAAAGCACGGAGCGTGGAGGGTCGGGCGGAGGTGTACCCTACGGAGCGGCAGATTTGCGCGACGGATACGGTGGAGATGGTGGCGTAGAAATCAGGGCTCGCTGGAGATTCCATTCATGGCGAGTTGATTTTGGGTTCTGAGAAGGGTTTCGGGCGGAAAGGGTTTGATTTTGGGGAAGGGTTTTGATCGAGGCGGAGAGCGTTTTGATTTTGGCGGAGGAGTGGCGCGCGTTTTATTTTTCAGCAACCGCGTTTTTTTCAGCGATAAAAAAAAAAAAAAAAAACTTTCAGCGACCGGTGTTGTTGCCGGTCTCTGATACCGGTCGCTGATACAGTTGGTCGCCAGAATTTGAGTGAAAATCTTTATTTTTGGAGAGAAATTGAGAATCAGCGACCGGCGTCACCACCGGTCGCTGAAGCTCTGTTTTGCTGTAGTGATCAATAAATGACAAATGTTTAGTTGTAGCCTAGTGGTTAAAGCTCTATTTTGTGGTTAAGAAATCTTGGGTTCAAATTTCACTCACCACAATTGTACATTTTAATTTTCAGCCATCTCTATCAAAATTTTCTAGCTCCGCCCGCATGGACTCAACTACAGATTGCATCTGTGGTGAATATGAAATTCTACAAGATTCGTGATTTTTTTGTTTATCTTTTTTTTTTTTTTGAATGGTATATATAAAAATTTCGATTAGTTTGGATGGGTTATGGATCTTAGGAGTAGAACCCAATTCGCATCCTTCATTTGTGAAAGCCGTTCTCAGATTCCTTATTTCAATTTCTGTTTTTTACAATTGAAATTAAATAAAAAAATGCTGGATTAAGCAATGCAGAGCGATTACTTAGTTGCTTCCTCATACCTCTCTTTCAGAAATTTTCAAAAATAATCTTAACTTCGTATTGGATAAATTGAAAAACATGACCTTGCATCAAATCGTGTTTGGTTGACAAAATTACAGCGGAAATGAGGGATACAAAATGGGAATGGTTTAACTTTGCATGATTTTAGTTAGTAGAATCGATTTTCCTCTCAATTTGAGTGTAACAGATGGAAAGAAATTTTATTATAAATATTTTCAGAGAAAAAGACACAAATGTCCAGCTCTATATCTTACCTATATAATTATCATTCAATTTTTTTTGTCACAGACCTACAACAAGCACCGAATAATTTATTGACCAAGTTAGGTTTTTTTTATATTTTTTTTCTACAAATCAAGAGATGAGAAATTATGCCGTAAAACTTTTATAGTAAAGAATTTTTGGGGCCTATACATTCTTTCGGCTTCTAAATCTTGAACTTTAAAAAAAAACATTTTTATTTGTCTTCGCATATGAATAAACAATAAAATCAGTAGTGCAACTTCTCCATAGAGTTCTTACATAACTCATCTCTTTAGATAATTTTCGTCATCGCACGGTTCAGATTTTTTTCTTGGATATCACTAAAATTCTGCGGTGTTGTGCGTTTCGTAAAGAAGATTAAGATACGGAGAAAATACAGAGAGATATAATTGAATTGAATTTTGTATTAATCGGAAACAAAAGTGCAACTTGCCATGCCCGCCGAAATTTTTATTAATACCACTGTAAAAAAAAACCCACAAATTATGAAAAATTCGAATAATATCAGGGCCTCAACGTCAATCTGCGGCTATTGTTTGAGGGCCGCAGATTGACGTTGAGGCCCCCCGGAAAACCCAAAAATGCACTGTAATATACTGATATTTAGGTTTTGAGGGGCCGCAACGTCAAATTGCGGCCCCCCAATAATGAGGCCGCAGATTGACGTTGAGGCCCTAGTATTTTTCGAATTCTCCAATTTCAATGGTGTTTTGATTTTTTTTTCTTTGAAATGGTATTAATAAAATTTTTGGCGATGCCTGACTTTGTTATAACCAATATAATAAAATGCGCTTCATGCGGCCGCATATGCATATGCAGTCCACTTCCGCATGAAATTAGTCTATGCGGACCGCATATTAAATATTTTATTTATTAAAATATTCGAATTCATTTGAATCCAAATAATATTATTAATTGAAGCAAATCTCGGTAATAACCGAAATCCAATTCAAATTCGGACCCAGGCGGATACCAAATGAGTAGTTGGGTGTAGTTCACAGCTTCTTTTATAGAGTAGGGAGCATTGATTTTTTTTTGTTCGGATGTTGTGGGACTAAAACATTGGAATTCTTTCCGGACCGCAGCTTTGCTTTTTCTTTTCTGTTCTCTGTACAAAGTACAAACACGGTGCACACTGCACAGTGAACCTTAATTCGCTGGACCATATATTTCTGTTGGGCGCCTACATCTCTATATTTCTGTTGGGCTTGGGCCAAAGAATTTATTATTTTATTATCAAAGATTCAAAAATTATTGGGCCTTTATATAAAAAATGTTGAATATAGTACTTGGGCCAACGGTTAAGGTGGAATTTAGGAATTTAGGGATGCTCATATGAATATATGCCGTTTAAGATTTGTACTATTATAATTTACTCATTATTTAATCACTAAATTGCAAATGAATACTTGTAAATTGCAAATGAATATTTGTAATAGTATAATTTATTTAATAACTTCCGCATATATAAATCCGCATAAAAATCCGCATATGCGGCCGTATACCGTATATGCGGTATGCGGTGGTCTTCCGCATACCGCATGAAAACCGCATTTTATAACCTTGGTTATAACTATGCATGATCTGTTGCCTGGGCCGTATGCAAGACGAAAGGTTTTTATGATAGTAGAGCAGTAAATTATTGAATTGGATTTAAATAGTTAACTGGATTTAAATTCATTAAAGAATCAAATATTAGATAAAACATAATAAAAAATAATAAAATAATATTATTTTATATAATAAAAAAACAAAAAAATAGTATCCTTTTATATATTAAAAAACAAAAAATAACAAAACTAGATACTAAAGAATTGACCTTTGGTCTAGTGACAAAGGTACATGGTCTCTATGTGGAAGGTCATAGGTTGGAAACTCATATGGAATAAATCATTTGTTATAATAACAAGAGTATTAAATAGTTGAGTAGCTTGATCTCCAACTTTACTCAAAAAAAAATAATAATAATGAATACTAGATAGTTAAGTTGATAAAACGAGCTCTTCTCCACACCATTAAACAAAATAATTTTGATAGTTTGGAATCTTTACATAATTCTTTCATTATTCACACCATTAAACAAATATTTCTCAATAAAGTAACCAACAAATCATCTATTGATCTCCATCTTAATCTAAAGTTCTAAACCGTAATTTGTAATTTCAAAAGTTAGGATTTTAACTTATTAGCGGTCAGTAGACTGGAGGAGACGAGGAGGCAAGCAACTGCAGTGGTCAGTGGCGGAGGAGCGGAGAGCCTCTATGCATCGCAGTTTTTCTTTAAACAAAGCATAGTCACCTCTCTTTGTCACTGAGAGCAGCGTTTTTTTTTTGACATAATTGTGTTATGTTTCACCGAGGAGCGATAGATCACTAATTCGGCCTATGTTTCTAATTGATTTTATTTTTCTTTTCTTATTTGCTTTCTATTTTTTGGGCTACAATTTTGAATTGCACACATAAATCACTTTGAATGTCCATTAGCGCACAAATCTCTCTCTAAATTTTGGGCTGTCGCTAATGACTTTCTGCTGCGCACAAAAAAAAAATTGCAAATTGTAGATTGTGTAGACTGTTGCAAAATTATGGGTTCAAAGTAGAGCATTTATTTTTGAGTGAGTCTATAGTACTATGCATAGCACGGATTAGTCTGTACTACGGAGCCATATTTTCATTTTGAAAATTCTAATGGTCGATCCGAACCGTTCAACGTGATCCCAAATGAATTAGGTCTTGCCAAATTAATTTTTAATTTTTTTCGAATTTTTTTACATATTTTAATATAGGTAGAAAATCACTTGATCTGAAAATTCTGGACCATCCAAAAACAGTGATTTTCTGCCTATCTAAAAAATAATAAAATTTTTCTAAAAAATAGAAAATTTAGCCCACAAGTATATTCTCATATGGAAATCATGTTCAACGGTTCGGATCGACCGTTAGAATTTTGAAAACGAAAAATATTAATTCATAGTATGGACCATCCGTGCTATGCATAGTACCATAGACTCACTCTTTATTTTTTATTTTAAAGTGAATTCGTTGCAGATCGCATCCAACAACCTTGAGCCACAGGTAATATAGAACAGGAAATAACAATCACATATCAGTGCAACTGTACATTTCAAACGAAAAAAAAAATACAACAAAATTTTTTTATATATAAAATGCAGCAAATACAAAAATCACGTATTACATATAATATTCAAACTCTTCTGAAATTCGTGATGGTATATTTATGCATGCTTTGTAATGAAGTATATATCAATTTTATTTTAATAAATTTGACCTTTTTTATTACATTATTTATTTTCTTTTTGTTTAAATTATGTAATTGTGTTTTAAGATTGTAAAGAGTATAATAGTCAAATATACTAAAAATATTTGATTAACTTCGTGCGTATCTGTTTCAATTTCATGCACACAAATCTTAAATTAGATCGGATGGTCATCATGCTCGTTGAACCTAAAAGTAGGTCCGATGGGCATCGGACCTACTCCGTTCTTATATAAGAGAGCAATTTAGATCCGAATATAAGAGAGCAATTAAAAGCCCTCTTCTTTTATTGGCGAACAAACTACTGCCACCTATGATTATTCCAATTTATGTTTCTATTTTGCAAATCATCTTTGTAACGACCACTCCGAGATCATGAGTTATCACTAATTGTCTTCTACATTGATATCTTGAAATTTAAATCCACGCAATGAAATCATAATGCGCATATAGAATTTTTATTTTTCAATTTGGCATTTCTTATCCATGCAGTATTTATTCTTATAATAAGGTACTAGTATCGTGCCATTGCGTTGCAACGGATGTATATTGTAAGAATAAAAAAAATCTAATACAAAATAATATATTTTATAAAATACTATTTAGACAAAATGACAAATAATATTTCTAAATGACATATTAAAGAATATTTACACGTAAATAATATTCCTTACATGACATATTTCATTAAATGACATATATGTTTTTTTTATCATTTTAACATATTTTTCATGCAAAAATCTCATACAAAATGACATATGAAATGACAAGTAATATTCCTTAAAAAATATAAAAAATGAAAAGAAATCAAGACATGATGAATCAATTATTAATTAATCTAAAATTTTTCTTAAATGACATTTAAAAAATGAAAAGAAATCAGAACCAATAAGAAAGATGATACAATTTGCATGTGGCGAGTACGTGTCTAAATAAATTTAGACTTTTATGCGTAGAAAAACATAAAAAAGATGCATAGAATCAAAGAAGGTAGACTATTTGATTGAAGGACTGATATTTAATTCGAAATTTCATCTTGTAATCACAACTGTTAGCGAATCAAGACATCTACACGCTTAATATAAGAATGGAGATATATTAATATATATATTTTTTTATGATGGCACGGGCATTCATGTGAGTATAAATTTGATTGATATGTGATGTCGTGAGTAATTATATTTATTTCCACGTTATTTGTATTGTTAACAATTGCATCCGAATTAGCTTTAATGCTAACAAATGATACTACAATATTGGAAAATCTTATTTTCCAACAGATTCTAAACGTAGGATAAATTTGGTACACATTAAAAACATTAAGGATCAGAATGATACTTTTGAAACTTTAAGGATCAAAATGATAAATAAAAGGTGATATTTTAAAGTAAAAAAATATACTCATGGTAAACGGATTATAATTTATAGATCATCTGTGTAATCTACTTGAAAAAAAAAAATATTTGTGATGTGCAAATAGAATTCTGAATTTGCATTGCATGACAACATCCATGTGATTATACGAGTATTGTTTTTTTCCTTGTCTAATTTATTTAAGGCTTCTTCGTATTAATATTTATCTGGGAAATAAATCTGTTGCGATCCTCTGGGATCGCATGCGATTCCAATCCCAACCGTTCACATGTTTTGAGATTTGTGCACAAAAACTGACTTCTCAAAAGAATCTTGAATTTATCGTTTGAATGATTGGGATTAGAATCACAGAACTCTGCGATCCCTTAGAATCGCAACAAATTGGCTTCCATTTATCTGAGCAGAGAATCCTATGGAGCAATTTATATGAATTAAAAAATATTATGGGAAAAGAGCAGGTCAAAGTGATTTTTATTCTCAAACTTTCAGGCTGTGATCATTATGCATTAAAGTTTTTTTTTAGAAAGGAGGGGTTAATTGTCGAAATTAAATGTTCATAAAACTAATTTTCATAATATAAAAAGTTTAAGAAGTTGTGGTGGTATTTTCTCAAAATAACTTTTAAATGGACTAAAATTCTGTGTATTTTTTGGCAAAGATGATGCAAATTTCACAAAAACGTTTATGATTTCACATTTTTTTTTTTCAAATAGCAGACCTGGAAAACTTCCATGATTGCGGTCTCAAATTAAAAAAATTATATTCAAACTTGAGAAAAATATTTTACAAGTTACATTCATGTCTATTAGATGAACAGTGCTCGCTAAGTGAGGTATTAATGAAAAAATGCGTGAAATGGGGAAATGTACAATTTGCCCTTCTTTTTCAAACCAACAAACAAAATACCATTCCTCATAAATTATTAACAAAATGCTCTTGTGGGCCCCATTTCCCCCCTTCTTTCTCCTCCCTCTCACTTCTCCTTGTTTACTCCTACAACTTTATATTTGAAATGGAGGATACATTTAATACTATATGAAAATTTTGTGAACTTTATATTTGAAATGAAGGATACATTAATACTATATTTTTAGCATATGATTTCCTTTAAATTAATTTTACATAATATAAGCACTTCAATACTGTGTTCATGTTTGAAGGTTAGAAACTTGAGGTTGCAAAATTAGAATTTTTTTTAATAAATTTGTAGTCATTTTAAGTATCACAATAAAGGAGTATAGCTTATATATATTTGCAAATTTCAAAATTAGAAAATTATTTGAAAATTTAACTTCAATTAAATTAATAGCTTATATATATGTTTGCAAATTTCAAAATTTCAAAATTATTTGAAAATGACTTCAATTAAATTAATTTAAAAATATGTTTGACTGATACAAATATGTGAATCAGTAAGTAAATAATGTGAACCAGCAAGAAAAAAAATGAATCACTATTTCGAAAGGTTTATTTAGAGTGCACAAGATCTGTTATAATAGAATTGTACAAGATGAAACACGAATGTTGAACCTAACTTTTTGTCATTTTATGCAGATTGTTGATATAATCACTTTAATATTTTTTTTATTCAGAGTAACAATAATTATGAAGTGTTCAAATATCTTTAATCTTTATGCCTTTATTTTTTTATTTTTTTATTATTTCCTCTGTTTGAACTAATAATGAGAAGTAGAAATTAGTGGTACTATAATGGATTATCATATTTTTGGCTTAATTTAGAAGAATATAATTTGTACTAGCAATTATTAGTAGTACAAAAATGCCCCAACCAACAAAACTTTGAGAAACAGTAAAACTTTTTACCAGTAACTAACCAGTACCCATCATGATTTTATATTTTTTTTTAATAATGATGTCATAGTCACATGTTAATTAATATAAGTTGACCTATGTCTCATATTAGAAAGTTTAAGAAAAGCAAGCCAAAAAAATTAATTCAAACTATAGATCAAGAAAGGAGACAAAAATATATGCACTTCTAAATTCACAAAATTTCCATATAGTATTAAATGCATCCTCCATTTCAAATATAAAATTGTAGAAGTAAACAAGGAGAAGTGAGAGGGAGGGGAAAGGAGGGGAAAATGGGATCCACAAGGGCATTTTGTTAATAATTTATGATGAGGGGTATTTTGTTTGTTAGTTTGAAGGGATAATTTCTCACCTACCCTCCAAGAGTTCTTCAATTTCTTATTTACCCTTGAACTCTTAAATATATCTAATTTGTCCCTCAACTCTTCAAATTCTTTCTTTTTTATCCATAAAGTTAATTATCTATTATTAAAATTTAGTGTTTCCCATTTTAACCTTGTGTGGGCCTTCTGATTAAAGTACATATGTCCCTTAACGAATCATTTATGTTATTTATAAATCTACACCGTTTAAATAAGTGAACGCTTCAGATTTGATGGGAAATAAATCTCATCTGCTTCTCATCAGACGGAACATCTTCTTTTCTCAATTCAATCTCTTTTGCGTCATTCGCTTAATTAAATGGAAAATTTGAGTTTAATTTATCATTTGCTTCTATTCTCAGGTCAATGATGCGATATCTCATTCAATTAAAGTCAAGCAAAAATACAGTAGGACCCCAACTCCGCTAAATTGGATGTAGCTAACTGATATTATAATAATACAAAAACACTAATTTACAGAGAACCATTTTGTACAGAGGCAACAAACCAAACAATGAGACTTCATCTCACTGGAAGCAATTACTGCATAAAGAGAAACAAAAATCAATTTATCTATTTAGAGTAATATAAACTTTTTTTTTTAAATTCAAACTTTGATCAAGTTATAAATTCCCAGAGATTGTGAGTTTACAAAGGAGATCAAATTTGAATTTGTTCTCGCACAAGTCAGGTACTGACTGATATGTACCATATTAAATGATTAGAAAATTCAAAAACATTCCAGCAAGTCAGAAAACATCAACTTTTGCTCTTTTACCCCTATAAACCAAAAAATTACAAAAATCAAATCCTTTGAATTCAGATCAAATCCTATGAAGCATATCACAAACAACAAAACAACAAAACACTTAGCATCAAACTATCAATTCATACGAAAGAAAATAATGAAAAGCTAGAACTCTTCTTGTAGAAGCTTAAATAAGCTTGTTGTGCATGCCATCTTCTTAGATCCAGATTTTATCTTTTTCTTTCCCCTACAAAACAGTTATATAAACATTAATACACTTTCTTTTTACAAATAATAAAGATTAATGCAATTGATATAATAAAATATCTTAATGCATCATGCAGCATCAAATGATAAAAAACTTCATCAATAATTATGAAAACCTTGTTCTAGTTGACCCTTGTGTTGTTTGGCCTTCTTGACAGATTTCTTCATTAACATTATGTGAAACAATATTTTTACATGTATTCTTATGATGACCTAACAAGCCGCATCGTGAACATTTATTTGATTTCTTCTTCTTTTCATCAAATGCGTTTTATCCTGCTCTTTCTTGGTCTACTCGGTGGCCTTTTAATGATTGGTGGGAGCATCTTATAATCTAAATCACATTCAACCCATTCATCTCGACTAGGTATTTCAGTAATCGGGATGACATATGTTGCTTTAAAATAAGATACGATAAAGTAATGGTCAACATGATCTTCCCACTTTGCATTTTGAATAGAAGCAATGAATGTGGCTACATGTACACATGGAACACCCTTCACTTGTCATGCCTGACAAGGGGATGTCTTTTCATCTAAATTCATGCACCATACTTTTCCAGCGCATTCCACCTCTGCACATGAATCGTTACTCCTGTGCACCTCGTATGCACCCAGCCCCTAAACCAAGAAACATATTTTAGTACATGATAAAAATTGTTGAAAGAAAAAAGAATAAGACTAAGAGCTTGTCATCGTGAATATTACCCGAGAAATAGTTTTTATGTATTCATCCACCTTAGGAACTAATGGGCCTTTCCAACTCCTTGCAATTCTTCTTCTTTCATGAAATCTCACCATGATTTTTCTTCGTATTGAGTTCAGCAAATCCAAAACTAGCTTGTGCCTTGCTTCATATACCCAAGCATTAAATGTCTCAGATATGTTATTTGTGAGATAATCACACTTTGCTGCTGTCCCAAATTGACTTCTGCTCCATAATTTGCTATGCTGGTCCTCCAAATATGCTATGGCAGAAGGACATGATTTAGAAATTTCATCAATAATGCTTTGAAATTGTCTTGAGGAGTATGTTCGAGCAGCAGCCTAATGTCCAAACTCGAAAAGATCCCCTCCAAAATGCTTCTTAAAATTACTAAATGTCTCATGCATTCCCTATGTTCAGCAAATGGATACACACTATGGACAGCTGCTATTAACTCTTTTTCCATATCTGATGAGATAACAAAACCCTATGGCATCCCTATTGCTTGGTGTGATGATCTTAAGAACCACTTCCAAGATTGCTTGCTCTCATTTTCTAAAACAACAAAAGCAACTGGAAACATCCAATTGTTTCCATCAAATGCGGTGGCAACAACAAGAACACCCTTCAATTTTCTCTTTAGGTGGCATGCATCAAGACCAACATATGGTCTACAACCATTTAGAAATCTAGCTATGCATGGCTTAAGTGCAATAAAAAAACGTTGAAAATGTCGACTCTCACCTACAGATTCCATTCTTTTCACACTTTTTCCATTAATCGCCACTAGTTCAGTTTCAATATCTACAAAACTATTGGAATTTGCTCTCATGAGTACCTCTTTGAATGCCTCTATTTGTATAAAAGAATCATCCCATTTATCATATATCTCCTCCATTGCTAGTTTTTTTCCATGCCAAACCCTAAAATATGGTAAATGAATTCCAAATCTTTTTTCAAGTTTTCTTTTCAAAACCTTGGGTGGTGTGTCTCCTTCACTCCTTAAGTCATTTACAATTCTATCAGTTATCCACCCTCTTGTTGCATGTTTGTTTCCACACTTATTAACACCGCTGCATGTATGACTTGGCTGTAAAGTCTTTATCATGAAAGTTACACCATCATCTGCTACTGATGCATGGATCCTCCAGCTACACTCTTTCTTTGCACACTTTGCTGTAACCCGTTTGGTATCACTCTTCTCCAAAGCATACTCAAAATCTTGTATTATAGCATAATGATTGAGAGCTCGTCTAAATGCTATTGCGTGAGGATACTGAGCACCAATTTCTATGACAGGTTTCTCTTTGTCATACGAGTAAAACTCTCCTTCATAATCAATCTATTTCTTTGTCATCATCGCTACTGTCAAGGTGTTCTTCATCACTAGTACTATACAAACTATGGTAAGTCTCCTCACTATGACAATAATCATATCCTTCTTCATAACTGAGAACAGCCCCATCTTCCTCATCTTCTTTGTCATTCTGAGTCATAAACGACATTCTCTGTAGTTACATAAATCACCACTTCTTTCTTCTCTACATACATTTGAAGCATCATTTGGTAACTAGTATCATCCTTTAGTTGAATAAATGACTGAGAATTTGAGTTCTTGTCCACAAAGCACAATGAGGGTATGATATTCTCTTTCCAATGATATATTCTATTGATTTCTTTCATTAGTTCACAAAATTGATAGCTTACTGGATCTAGATAAAGTGTACTTTGTCTACCAAGGCAATACTTTTGCTTGGTCCCCTTGTTGATAGCTTTAAAATATCCATCATATTTCACTTTTAGCTTGTAGCCACTGAGAAATTTATCCATGATGTACACATATTTGAAATTATTAGTTTGTAGGATACAACAAGTACATCAATTTGCTTCTATCATTTTACTGATAAATGAGGTAATGAAAGGAACAAAACAAAATTTTCTAAGGATGATACCTTGAATAAACATCAACCGATCGCTTCCCCCGTCTTCTAGGCTCTAATTTATGATAGTTAGCATGTGTTCCATGCAAAGTGTTCTCAAGTTCATTGCTTGTCACATGATTATCTCAATTTGGTCTTGCAAGAGAGGGATCTGTCGTGTGAGAGAGAAATTCAGGCAGAGGATGGATTACATACGAGGCGAAAGGATCATCGTCGTCTCTTTCCATGGTAAAAGGTGATATACACTGTTGCAAAATAAAAAGATCTGAAATTAAAAATTTGGGCAAACTAGAAAAAGATCTTGGTGTCACTGGTTACAACCTCAGCATAAATTATATTATTTTACAAATTGGTTGCATATTAAACATCTATCATCTAAAATTGTATATACAATCTGCAAATTCCAATTGTCATTTCAATTCAAATTTTCCCCAATACTGATTTCCCTTTTTTACCAACCCATGAATTCTGATTTTTTTCTATCTCCTACTCAACGCTGCCCTCTTGTAGACATCCTAAATTGAATTAAATAAAGTTCTAGTAAATTCTTGAAACGAATCAAGAAAGCTGCCTTACGTGGGTAATAATGACTCGCTGAACATGAAGAAAGATAGCCCTTAGGAAATCGGTGAGTTTGGGCCAATCGGACAACTACCCAAGCTTCCTAAACGTTAGATCACTTGCTACCTCCGTCTCTTTCCATTTTAACTCTCCATTTGCAGCCCCAAACGGCAGTGGGCTGTGCTGACCTCAACGAGAGCACGGAGAAGAAAAACAAGGTCGGAGAAGTAAAACAAGGGAGTACGTGGGAGAAAAAGGAGACGGATCAACTTCTGCTTAAGGAAAGGATATTTTTGTCATTTTTAATTTTAACTATGGTTAATTTCATAATTGTTAAATAATGAATAAAAAAGAAAGAATTTGAAGAGTTGAGGGACAAATTAGATATATTTAAGAGTTCAAGGGTAAATAAGAAATTGAAAAACTCTTGGAGGAGTAGGTGAGAAATTATCTCTAGTTTGAAAAAGAAGAGCAAATTGTACATTTTTTCTGCGTGAAATTTTTTTTTTTCTTACGGATTAAAATATATTTAATTTTCTCCTCTATTATTCTAAAACTTGCGTGAATATAAAGAAAAAAAATGCATAATAGAAGTCTAGGTAACAAAATATTTGAGTTTAGATCGGACCGTCCGATCATAATTCAGATCAATTCAGTCCAAAGTTAAACGCATAAGATTCCTTTAATATTCGTACATAGCGAATCGGACGGTCCGGATTCAAACTCAAAATTTGAGTTGCTCCAGGGGTTTTACTGAACGAGAAATATGGGCTATATTTTGCGATATCGTAAAAAGAAGGGTTCAATCTGAAAAATTCCAAGATGAAAACCCTACCAAATTAGGGTTTACCCGCCGTTTGTCTCTTCTCCGTCGCATTTCTCGTTACATCAAATTTCAGAATCCCTACATTAAAGAAAAGAGAAAATTCAACAATTTGTGTTCCATGGCCGGGAAGAAGAGAAAGGACATGCAATCACAGCAGCCGCAGAGGCAGCAGCACCGCCTCGCCTTAGACACCGACGCAGACTCCGTTGTTTCTTCTAAGAAACGCGCTCGTGCACCCAAGCACCACCAATCCGAAGACAAGGTTAGCGCCTCTATTCGATTATATTTTAATTGGTCATAGTTTGAGTTACTATTCTCTTAACTTGCCGCAGCTAGACACAATGTATTTATAAACAAACAGGAACAGATTTCTAGCTGGCTGCTGTAATTACTGGTAAAGTGGTATTATATAAAAAAAAAAAAATTCAAAACTGGTATAAGTGGTTTGACATTTTCATTGCTAGTGTTAGTTCATAATATTTATCATCTCTATATCTCATTTTAATTTTATATTATCTCAATTAATTAAAAATCTATATTTCATATCCATTTAATCAAGACTCAATTAGTTTCAATTTTGCCAGAATAAATCCTTAGTCATCTCTTAACTTGCCGCAGCTAGACACAATGTATTTATAAACGAACAGGAACAAATTCCTAGCTGGGCTGCTGTACTTACTGGTATAGTGGTATTACAACAACCAAGCCTTTAGTCCCAAACAAGTTGGGGTAGGCTAGAAATGAAACCCAATCATAGTCACAAAGAAAAAAAAAATATTCAAAACCAGTATACTGGTATAGTGGTATTATATAAGAAAAAAAAATTCAAAACCAGTATAAGTGGTTTGACATATCCATTGCTAGTGTCAGTTCATAATATTTATCATCTCTATATCTCATTTTAATTTTATTTGCTTTTCAGACAATATCTTCAGATCTTAGCTCGAAGATCATAAAAGAAGCGCTGAAGCAACAAAAAGAAATCCTGGAAGAAGAAAATAGATCATTGCCTGATCATCGTTTGAGGGCCTCATTTTCTGACGTGTCGGCCCCACCTTCTGGTCAAGAAGAGAATGATGATGAAGAAGAAGATATAGATGCATTTGATGGGTTTTCTGATACTCTAAGCCAGTATGATGGTGGCGAGGTGTGCTCCCTTTTTTAACCATTATTTATTATTTAGTATTTTTTTGTTAGGAAATTGATATCATCTGTTTTGATGTTATGCTTTTCTCATGCAATATTACCCCTTGCTCCAATGTATTCACTTACAGGTTTTGTTGGTCATGATTTGTAGCAAATTTATTAGGCCTCCTTTTTGTAGTTATTTGCCAAGCCCTGAAATGATTTATAAGTGACTAGGACCCCAAAAGTATAGTGATAAAAACAAGATACTGTTATTGGAACTTTCTCTTTCCCCTGTTAATTTTTTGTTTTATCTTGTAATAATAGAGTTTACACTCTTTCTTCCTTGCAAATTTTTTGTTATAGTTGGAAATTGATGAGGAGGATGAGAAGGTTTTGGCCACATTTATGCCGAAAGAGACAGGCCCGCAACTTACGTTGGCCGATATCATAATTCAAAGAATCAAAGAGAAAGACGCTGAGGTTGTCTCAGGTAAAAATTTATCAGAGATTTCTATTGTTCCTTAAAAGATTATTTCCGTTTCTTTTTAGTAATTTCCTTTGATAAACCTATCATTATCCTTTACTTTCAGATGCTCAACTCCGTCCAAAGTTGGATAATAGTATTATCGACCTTTACAAGGGGTATGTTACTCTCTCGCTCTTTCTCTGCACAATGGTACAGTACCAACAATGTTTCACCAGTTTTGTCTCAGAGATCTTAAACTGATCCGAAAATGAGCATATTCTTGTCCCATAAATGTTAAACCATACAAAATTTATATACCAACTATTTTTTTTTTCAGGGTTGGACAATTCTTAAACCGGTACACAAACGGCAAGATTCCAAAAGCTTTTAAGCACATTCCGGCCTTGGAGCTTTGGGAAGAGGTTCTTTATTTGACAGAGCCTCAAAATTGGTCGGCTAATGCCATGTACCAGGCGACGAGAATATTTTCGTCTAATATGAATGCAAAAAAGGTTCAGATTTTCTACCAAAACGTGCTGTTACCGCGTGCCAGAGATGACATCAGAAAAAACAGGAGGCTTCATTTTGCTTTGTACCAGTCACTGAAAAAGTCTCTCTACAAGCCAGCGGCTTTCAACAAGGGGATCCTTTTTCCACTCTGTGAGGTATTTATTTACCAGCTTATGCTAAGATATGTAAATATTGTGTCAGTTTATAGCATTTTTTTTTTGAAAAATAAAATAGGTTTTCTTTTGTTCTATGTTATATTCATAAGAATAGTATTTTGCTAATCATTGTCTTTAATTTTAGACATGCTGCCACTAGGATGTACTGATATTTTATCAGTAAAGTTATTGCTTGGTCTTATGAAAAGTTAGTATTTGTATAGTTGACACCCATTAGATCGAACGTTGCATTTTAATCTGAAAATAATTCAAAGTTTGCAACCATGAAGAAGTTAGTTAATCATGTTAAACCCTAAACCCTAATCCAAAATTAATGAAATTTGTTTTGACATACAGTCAGGGACTTGTAGTCTTCGCGAAGCTGTTATTATCGGTAGTATCATACAAAAGGTGTCTATTCCTCCTCTCCATTCAAGGTATGTATTTTTTTGTTATTTTAGCGGAAGTTTAAATACAACATCCATGTTTAACATTAATGAATTCTATAATGTTTTGATGTTATGTGATCTAATAACAGTGCCGCATTGATGAAACTAGCACAGATGGATTATTGTGGCACAACAAGGTAAATTTCGGACATTCCTTTGAGAATTTATGGTCATTTATGTCTATTTGTTTTTAACTTGTCTGCTATTTGGCCTTGGTGATTTTGTTCTTCATTCCTTTTTTTTCACTTACCATTGCAGTTATTTTATAAAACTATTTTTGGACAAGAAGTATGCATTACCTTACCGGGTTCTGGATGCAGTACTTGATCATTTCATGAGTTTTCTTAACAAAGGAACTATCATGCCTGTCATATGGCATCAATCTCTTCTTTCTTTTGTCCAAAGGTTTGTAGGTTCTCTTTTAACCCAAATTAATTTGTAAATTATGGATAGCAAATTGTACTGGTTAGGTTGAGATGACCTGTTTCAAGGTCCAATCAGGCCAGTTTGTCTCATTAGAGCAAAAAAAAAAAGAAAAAAAAAGGAAAATCATTCCTTGACCTCATATTTTGTGGTTGATTTGGTCAAAGGATTACCAATGCCAAAAACAAATCAACACAGTACTTTTTGTTGTTAGCCTAGGTAAAGTTAAGTAGGCTGCTACAATTATATCTGTGATTTAGTAGCAATAAGATAACATCATTGCATATTCAAGTATGGTATATTAATATTCAAGTATTGTGGAACCAATGGACAGGTACAAAAACGAGCTGCAGAGGAAAGACAAGGATAATCTTGAGCGATTGATGCAACATCAGAAGCATTATTTGGTAGACTCCATTTTCTTACTTTTACCTTTAAACCTTTGTATATTTTTCAATTTAGAAAATTATTTTCTATGTGGTCTTGTGTTAAACATATCCTTGTTCTCATCTGTTGTAGGTTACTCCAGAAATAAAGAGGGAGCTAAAAAGTAGTCGCAATCGTGGTGAAAGGGAGGATGATGTCATGTCAATCTATATCCTTTTAATGTGTCATTATTACATCTGACATGCCATAATCTTTAATATTACCAGTTAGTTTTTGTTCACAGCTTCATATCATAGATAGCGAAGCTACAAAATTTACATCTCTACCAATACAAATAATGAAACAATCATTCTTCTTCTTCTTCAAAGCCTTTATTCCCAAACAAGTTGAGGTAGGCTAAAAATAAAACCCAACCGGAATCAGCAACATACAGGACTTTCCAGGAGGTCACCCATCCTAGAACTACTACCCAATTCTTGAGGGTTTCAATTCCATAAAGAGGCTGTTTTTGTTTAACCACTGGTTTGCTAAGCTTATCACGAACCCCCTCCTCCTCCTTCTTGGCTTGGGACAGGCTGTGTAGGAACTACACAAGCGGAGTTAATGAAACAATCATTCATCTTTAGAAAAATTGGAAGTAGGAAAACACCACCTTGATTTATATTGGACTAGTGGTTATGTTTGTAACTTTGTATTATAATGTATAATGTTATTCCTTGACGTGCAATTTACCTTCTATGTCGGTGGTAAATAAACCAATAGAAGAAGATAGATGGGATGTCCCGGAAGTTCCTATGGAAGAGGACTGATGATGGTTTGTTTTTTTTTAAAGATCAGTTTTCCTTTGTTTTCACTGTTATTCACGAGTTAGATAGTTCCAAGTTCTAACCCTTTTATAAATTTAATACAGCAGGTATCAGTCACTCTTACTGTATTGCAGTGTGATGATGCTACTCCATACAGTAAAAAGAAAGTTTTGAGTGCACCTTTTTTCCTTGTTATATTGTTCATTAGCACTTTAGGATGATTGTTGTAATGAAATCGCCTTTACCATGTCTATTATCTATTTTTTTTGTAACGTTTTACCATTTTGATATTATAAAAGAAGCATTCTTATAATTATTTTTAGCCATGTAAGTTCGTATGGGAAAAATTGCAGCAAACAATTGTTAGTAGATCGAGAGGGCTTGCTACAAGGTGGCGATAAGCGATTCTTTAGTCCTTTTTTTTCCCTTGAGAGATTATATTCATTTTATGAGTAAACTAGGGTGTTCTTAAGCTCACCAAGCTTCTTGCAGAGTTTAACTTCAAAATCTGTTGGACTAGTTTCAAATGACAAATTCAAATTGTTGGATGCATTTAAATGCAAAATTTAATTTTTAAATTAATTTAGTATAAAGTAAAGTGGTAAAAAAAAGATTTAAAGTTAATTTTAATACATTTATTTTCATCATTTTTATTGCTTGACTTTATATTAATTGAATTTAATATCTTTTCACATGTAACTGCATTTCATTTGAAAAGTTGATCAATTTCATCAATTTGAATTTGTCATTTGAAACTAATTTGATATGTTTTGGAGTTCAGTTCACCGAGTAGATTGGTGAGCTTAAGAATACCCTAGTATTTCTACTATTTTGACAGATGCAACTTAAGGAATAATTAACAATTAATAACAATTGTAGCTCTATCCCCATCATATATGTAGTAAAATAACAGTAAAACAGTGGTTTTATAAGGTGACAGCTTACAAAAAACTGAAAAAGATAAGATAAAACAATTTGAACTGAAAAGTTATGGGGAGAACTCTAAAAAGCACTGCCCAAAAAGAATAATATTTGTCAGCATTCGTACACTCTAGTCAGAGCATGACAGTACCAGTAAAAACTCTACTGGTAACTTGTACCCTTCTCAAAATTTGGTGTAAATCGAAAATATTGGAAATTCACCAAGATCAAAACAAAACAAAAATGGCACCTTTGTGCTCTATCTTAGGAAAAAAAAATTGTCGAAAGGATAGAAAGGGAAGAACAAAGAGCAACTTAAGCTGAAGTGCAGGGTAACTCTTCTTTAGTTTTGGTAGGCTGGTTCTCTGGCGAATTAGGTTTGGTCACAGGTGGTCGAGGTGGAGGTGGAGGTGGCAGTGGCCTACTGGGTTTGACTTCCTTAACCTGTTCCGGAGGGATTTCAAACTGCGATATTCGAAAGAAAAAAATAAGGAAAATAAAAGTTGAAATGCTGCATAGTGATTGATATTGTATGAACAAAGGTGCCTGGTACAGCACCAAAGCAAAGCTGATAGGGTATATCAACTGATAGTTGGTTTTGCAGGGGAAAATATCAATAAAATAAACCTAACTAAATGGAGACAGCTTAGAAATGCTGTGATGAAAGAACAGTTATCTAACTGATAGATACTGTATGTTTCATTTTTTACATACAGATATATACTGCACTATACTGCTAACTCATACATTGGTCGGCAAACCTTTTAAACAAATTATTTAATGACAGGAAAAAATAAAGAAATACAAGAAAAGTACTTTTAGTATGGCAAAAAATAAACAGAGATATATATGCTCATTTTTCTGCTATTTCTGATGATAAGATTTTCTTGTTCATTTAGTTCAGAATCAGACTCAATATGCATGTGCAAAATAGTAATAATAATTAAAAAAAAAACAGATTCTTAGATAAATTAGCCTCATAACAGATTCTTAGTAATAAGCAGGATGGATATTATCCTTCGAACTTGTGCTGATCTGTGCTAAAATAGATTAAAAAAAAACATCTTAGCTATCATTAAACTACGCACAAAAGGGGTATTTTTTTTTCCCTTAGAACCGAGCTGGTGCTGGCATAATCTTTTTGATTCACTCCATCATCATTTCTTGAAAATAAGTAGCTAAAGGCCACCAGTTTCGATTTGATAACAAAAAGTCACAGCAGTTCTTTCTTTTCTTTTCTTTTTCTTCTTCCCATGTTTTCTGACAGTTCATTGAAGACTTACTATACTGGCACCCCCTACCGCTCCAAATCCAAACAAGCAAGAAAACAAAGAAATAGAAATATTTATCTAACCTTAAATCCACATCCAGAGATACAGGCATTGAAACACTCCTGCATATCAAGAAAAATTTAATTTTCAAACCGCATGACACTAATATTGAAAAATAGTCCAAGAGTAAGGATAAAAGCGTAAATTATTACCATTGAATAGCTGTTATCGCCCGGAGACCTGTCAATATACGCACTCCATTGCTGGTCTTTGAAGACTGGGTCTTTGTAGCATATCTCCTCACATTCACCTATGCCTGGCAATGATGAATAATTGATAGACTTAGTAACATATTTAAGCCAGTATGAATGAGCTGGTATAAGTAAAATTTATGTTATGGTATGAACTCAGTACCAACTATTCCAAATCTTGCTAATTTTCTTCCATGGTCTTTCAAAATTAAAATTTCTCTAATTCCTTTACATGTTTATTCCCAATCTAAGGTAATGCAGCACTTACTCAATGTTTATTCCCAATCTAAGGTAATGCAGCACTTATTCCATGTTTATTCCCAATCCACAGGTATCAGATTATACATATATTCAAAACTGCCTTCTGAAAAATACAAATCAGAACAAAAAATTAACAAAATGTCACTTACACTCATCCCAAGTATCTCCATCAGCATCGCAACCCTTCTTGCAGAAAACCCTCCCTGTAATCAAATACTAACCAAAATAAGCACCAAAATACAAAACATCTACGATAGATAAACACAAAAGGGGAGGAAGTAAGACGAACATGGAATCTGTACAAGAGTGGCGTATTTCTTAGTGCAACAACTGCCGCATGGAGGCGTCCAGTCCTTGGGAAACATCGGGGAATTTTTTCGAACTTTTGATATATCGATGAATAAGTTGATCGATCTCTCGCGCTTCTGCTGGTTGGAGGAAAAGGTTGAATTTTGTCTGCTAGTTGAATTTGGGTTCAATTTTGTAAGCGGTTATGGGTCCCTGTATTGGGTCGGGTCGTTGGTGGAGCATTGGATTGGATTTCCTTGTATTGGGTCGGATTCCTGTACTGGGTCGAGTCCATTTTGTCTTGCATTCTTTTTTTTTCATAGAGAAAGTGGAATCGAGATCCGGTGCTTGCTTTTCTCCTGCTTTTCCCCTGCTTGCCTTTCTATCTCTCTCCTCGTCCTCTCTCTCCCACGTGACTCTCTCTCTCTTCTCTTTTTTTTAGAGAGATACAGAGAGAAAGAGACGAGCAGGGAGCTGCTTTTCTATCAAGAAAAGCAGCGGATGCTCACTCGACAAAGTGACATAGTCCCGACTCCCGAGGGACAAGTATCCTCTCCATTACTGTAAAAGATTCCCTTCACTTTACGGTTTGAGATTAACTCTCAGCCGCTTTGAGATTCGGGCTGACAGAGGAGGCAGTATTATTGGGCTTTGAGATTCGTGCCAAGTTAAAAAAACGGTCCAGATCAAGTAATTGTAAAAGGTTCTCTATTACGGTACCGGAGAGGATCTGAATTCGACTCCCGAGTGGGTATCCTCTAAGATATCTCATATTTTGCTTGACCGACGTGTCCGGTGCCTATCCGGGTGCAGAACATCTCCTCCGACCTCTCCTCCGGCCATCTCCTCCTTGACTTGTGCTCTCCTCCATCGCAGCAACATCTCTCCTCTGTCGCACTCAGCGCCTCCAGTCTCACACACGGTATCTATTTCCGCCCTCTCCAACCCTCATGCACACAGAACTGCTGGTATGCCTTCAATTCATGTAATTTTACTTTCCTAGTAGAATATGAAGTGTGATTTGTGAAGATGTAATATAATGAAAGACTGGTTACGTTTGTCACGTTTAGTTACGTTCAACTACTTTTTTCATAATTTAGGTTAGTTTATTCAAGATTCACCATTTAATCAAGATCTAACGGTTCTAATTACACGTGACTCACGTGGCCACGTGTCGTGACGTGTCGTGCCGTGCTAAATTTTCAAAAGATGGCCACAGCACACGAATTATCACGGCACGCGACACGCGAATTACAGCACGTAACAGTCACACGTGCAGTACCATTCTGTGCCGTAACTGTACTGTTCCGTGATAGAGCCGGCTCCGCCGTGCCATTTTCCCCACACTACGTGTCCATAACAATTCAAAAGCAATTGCCATAAACGGGCCTCAAATTAAAGAGCCCATTAAGTGCTGTCAGCACAATAATTCTAAGGAGGCCTAGGATTGCCAACCAACACCATCCATCTATCCTGGGCCTTTTTAAACAATCCCCACATTATATCATACCCATGCAATCCCCATCCGAAATCAAAAAAGGCAGTTATACAAACTGAAACACCCACGCTAGAAAACAAATCACCCCTCACTGCTTGAGAGTAGGTCCGATGGGCATCGGACCTACTCTGTTCGATGGGTTTAATCACCGTCTATTTACTTTAAAATTCGTGCAGAGTGCTTTAAAATTCGTGTGTATCTGTTTCAATTTTCGTGCGCACAAATTTTAAATTAGATCGGACGGTCATCATGGTCGTTGAACCTAAAAGTAGGTCCAATGGGCATCGGACCTACTCCGTTCTCATCTCTCACACAAAGCTTTGACATGGAGTTATCTGATGATGAATATTCCTAAAATCGAAAACCAACTTGATGAATATAATTAATATTTATGAAATTAGAATGCATAATTGCATGTGCTATTTTGACCCGATATTATGATTTTTTTTTAAAACATCATCAAATAATTAAAAAATCAAAAACCAACTTGATTACAATTTTTTTTAGAAAAATCATAGCCACCGAAGATCAAATTTGGTATGGAATTTTGAAAACCGAAGATGAAGTTCGGTATTGAGTTTGAATCCGGTTTGATCTATTTTTCTCATACGATGCCACAAAAAATCCGTTTTGGTATGATATGTAACATATGTTGATTAAAAAAAAGGAAGCTGATATGAGTACCCGCAATTGAGTACCTGCACCTAAACTGCCATAACTGTTTGTGGAGACCGCAACCGTTCCAAAATTGTAATTTTGTTCACAAGTATTAATAGTAACATTGTGAAGTATTTATATCTATACAAGACAAGTATTTATATCTATACAATGAACTACATATATGATATATGAATTTTCCTTAAATAACCGTACCCGCACCCTTTTTGGAAAAATTCTCGCGTCGTACCCGCATTAGGGGACCACACAACCATTCCAAAACTGTAATTTTGTTTTACAAGTATTAATAGTAACACTGTGAAGTATTTATATCTATACAAGACAAGTATTTATATCTATACAATGAACTATATATATGATATATGATATTTCTTAAATAACCGTACCCGCACCTTTTTTTGAAAAATTCTCGCTTTGTACCCTCATTTGGGGACCACTCAAACGGCATGTGGGGACTACTAAAATTGTCAACAAATGTTGACTTAGCTTATATGCGGGTAATATTTATATCTCTATTCTTGTGGTATTTATACTTACGAAATAAAATATTTATAACTATAAGGGTGTGGTATTTATACTTATGAACTAAAGTATTTATATCTATATTATGTTGGATGAATAAGAATCTTAAAAAAGTATTGGAGTTGAAATGTTGGAGACCTTTAACCAAGAGACATCATGTCATGGATCACATGGACACTCTTTTTTTTATATGTTGGATCTAATACAACTAGTTTGTATGAAATTTTGGTCCAAACTAGATCATAACCAAGAGTTTTGGCAACATGAGCCCAACTTTACGAAAATTGGGCCAAACCTTGATCACATGGTTACTAAGTGGTAAGGACATAACTTTTATACAAACATTGTATTGGATCTTGAGAAGTATATGTTATATGGATTACATGGGATTGCATGTGTACAAAAGGCAATATGTATATATGTTGCACTAATTGTAATCTATTAGTATTCTCTATGGTTTTATATGAATTCATATATAATAATCGGCCCAACGGAAGTTTATTATATATTTTTCAAATAAATAATTTAAACCATATAACGTTATTTTTAATAATTGGTTGTTATTAATTTTTTTTAACTTTAAATTGTAACTGCCACTTTATTAAAATGAATTTTGTATCTGAACAGATCAAGTATTTATATCTGAACACATCAAGTATTTATATCTGAACACATCAAGTATTTATATCTGAACTACCAAGTATTTATATCTGAACACATCAAGTATTTATATCTGAACTACCAAGTATTTATATCTGAACACATCAAGTATTTATTTCTGAACACATCAAGTATTTATATCTAAACTACCAAGTATTTATATCTGAACACATCAAGTATTTATATCTGAACTACCAAGTATTTATATCTGAACACATAATAGACAATTACATCATCTTCGCAAATCAAATTATCACAAACATCTCAAAATCCAGCAACACTGAAACACGATTGTGTATATGAAATAGAAACGAAACGATATATCATTATTAATTCACCAGAACAAAAACAAAATCGAAAAGAAACAATATTAATCTAGCTGATCACATTTCAAAATCACCGATTAAACTTGTGAGAACCACACGAAATCGCTTCCAGTTTCGAAATCGCCTCAAAAATTGCCTCCAAATCGACCTAAAATCGCCTCCAAATCGACCTAAAATCGCCTCCAAATCGCTGAAGCCTTCGAAAAAGAAAAAAACAGAGAGAAAGGAACATTTGAAATTCAAAATGGAAGGTCCGATAACATTGTTAGTTAGATCGGTAGTTGTGGGGACCGCAACCTTACAGTTATGGAAGTGCGGGTACTGTAGCGCGGGTACTAAAATAATTATTCTAAAAAAAATGAATGTCAAGTTCAGTTTAAAAAATTAAAAATTAAAACCGAACTTCAAGTTCAATTTCAACCAAACAAAAAAAAAAAAATCCGAGCTTCAAGTTCGGTATGAGAAAAAAGAAATCAAACTTCAATTTCGGTTTGCCTTTTGACTTTTTTGAATTAAAACAGGTAGATATGTGTAACCATTTGTGTAGCAATTAAAACTGAACTTCAATTTCAGTATGAGAATTTGATACCGAACTTCAACTTCGGTAAATAAGGTTTCTCTAAAAAATTTTGTAATCAAATTGGTTTCCGATTTCTTATTTATTTTTTTGGTGATGGTTTTAAAAAAAAAAATCCGATATTATAGTAGTTAAATTGTGGTTAATTTGTTTTCTAGATGTAGAACTGTATTTTTATATATTTTACATTTATTGGGTACTAAAAACACAAATTCATGCTTTTCGGGGTAAATAAATCAGTAATAATTTGCAATATTCAACTAAACATTCAAAAGAGCATTTTATTTCCTTTACGAAATATTGTTGAATATCACCTGATCTTTTCATTTTCTTTTATACAGTCAATAAAAAATCTTGCAACTTAACACCGTAGGAGGTCAATTTGGGTCCGATGCCCATCGGACTCAAAGTGAGTTCGATGACCGTCCGATCTACTTTAAGATTTGCGTCCGCAACCCATCGGACCCAACTTTAAAGCAGATCGGACGGTCATCGAACCCATCAAACCCAACCTGCTCTACCGTAGAAGATCTTATTATTCACATAATTTAATCAATAGACAAGCATGACCGTACATAGCAGCTCATATTATTTGTTATTTCTTTTGTTTTGTTTTTAAAGGAGAGTTTGGAGACGTGAAGGTTGGTTTCCAAAATACAAGAGGCAAATGAATGAAGAATAATAGAAGAATTAATCGTCACCAAAACAGAATTGCACAGTTGGCAGAATACATGCATTGTGCGTGACAACCATGCCTATCGTTTGGTGAAGGTCCCTGTAGAAGCCAACTTTTTTCTCCCATGAAAAAAAGAAAAAAAAAAAAACATATATAAATTCACTCTATACATTTTTAAGAGGAGGGTTAAATACATTAACTAGCATTAACTCAATTTTTTTTAAATAATAAAGACCGTTAGGCATTGGTTTATTTATATTATTTTCTAACATACATATACAAAATTATGCAATTTCAATTATATTTTTGACATCACCTACTTGTAAGAATCGACTGTTGTGAGAGTCTGCATCGTCTACATCTTTTGAGTTAATGCATTTCGGACGTCTGATTTTAAACAGAGTCAATTCGGCTCTGCCTATAAAGCATGGGATCTTTCAATATTAGTGCAGATCTAGTCCGCACGGATCTCAAACAGATCGAACGATACATTAACTCAAAAGATTTTTTTTTTAAGTTAATGCAGAGGATACGAATTCCTGTTGTGTGATTTTTTCATTAAAATAATATTTTTTTGGTAAAGTTGGAGATCATTTCCTTTTAATTTATTGTTGTTAGAATTTTAAGGCACACATGTCCATAAAATTAGCCTCTTAATATTATACTAGTATCGTGCCCGTGCGTTGCAACGGGATATATTATAAGAGAAAAATATTCTCATACAAAATGATATATTTTCATAAAAAATAGACCAATAAAAAAATAATTATTCAACAATAAAAGAATAGACCAATGTATTCTCATACAAATAAGAGATGCAAAAGATGCATGTAGATATCTGAAGAGGAGAAATAAGGAAACGAAGAAAAAATTCGCTAAAAGCCAGATAATTGTTATCAAATATCCTTTCCTACTAATTATAGAAAACTCATAGCCATACTTCTTTCCGGGAAGCGCCAACAATCCATCTAATGAGTTTAAGAGTAGCTTTATCTTCAGGTGGCAATGAAAACCTATGGACAATTTCTTCCCCTATGCCCTATTCCCCCTTTGCATGTTTTTATTATAATAAGGATCATAAAAATGGAGACAGAAAAGAGAGGAATCTCTATATGCATTTATAAGTAATCTAAGGGCTCAAAATAGAAAATTATACTTCAACTGTTTCTATTAACATCAGACTGTTATATAATGCCAAAATGAATTGTCATATAAGTGTATTGTGGCTCACCAAACAAAACCTCCGTGTGGAAACATGCTGGTATCTTACATATACCATTAATTTAATTGGATCTCATATGCCTTCTGCGCATCATCTGCCATAAATTTCAAAGGAACGGGTTAGGATGCATGCATGCATGCATACATTCCAGCTTACTGTCTATTGGTAGTCACAGTTTAGTTTACACATCTTGAAGTAATTTTAATGCCACACTGTTAACCGCACTTCCTTCCCATTATGTCACCTAACCAGCAGAAAAGCTGGCCAGAGAATGTCCCACAGAAGGCCACACTGTTAACCGCCGCAGCAATATTGACAGGTAATGAACCAGGGTCGGTAGTAAATTCGACCTAACAGCTTAGTTACCAGTGAGATGCAAAACAGGTCATATGCATCAGTGAAAAATCCCATACCAGCAATCACAAGTGCTGTGAATGATGGTACAGCTGTGTTTTTGCAACATCCAGTGCATTCAAAACCTGAAGCAGCTCCTTCCCCATTGCTGGTACAAATTAAGGTTACTTGTTGGTACAGAAAAGATGAATGGTTAGTGTACCTGTGTAGAAGCTTCTATTTTTTTTATTATGACCAAGTGTAGGAGTTATACCAGTAATATGCTTGTTTGCCGTCATACCGAAGCCTATACTTTTCCTTAGTGTTGTTTGAAGAACCGCACTCATGTCGTCTCCTGTCAAGAAATTCATTCCAAACTCCATAACCTGACATCAAAATAAGGCATCAAAACAAATACTTTTGGGCTTCTTCCCTTGCCAAGAAATTCATTTACCTGGTGGTCACCATCTGATGATTCACTAAGGACCCGCATGTCAGTGAGCATAGGTGGGCTTCTTCCCTTGTAAAGTTTCTTAACAGTTGCTTTGCTTTGCATGCGTGACAATCCTTGTTAGCTGCAACACAGGCATGCGGTGAACCACCTTTAGCCGTGCCGTTTCCATGGCCAAAGAGGCTTGCATTGGTTACAAATGCGCCATTTCTAATAAGTAAACAAAATTTGAGGCAAAATTCAAGAATGAAAGCTATACAGATAATAAAAATAAGCTACCAGATGCTCTTAATTTTACTAAAAGGTGCGCCATTTCTAATCAGTAAATAAAATCTAAGGCAAAATTCAAGATTTCAAGCTATAAAGATAATAAAAATAAGCTACCAGATGCTCTTAATTTTACTAAAAGGTGCATAATGCTGGAGCCTTCACACCTCTCTTTGGGGCCTGAGAAGTTAAAAAGGCTTATGAGACAAATCCATTGCAAAAATAAATAAATCGAGATCTCAGACGGATGAAGGTGGAACCAGCATATGTCAAAAATGCTGCAAACAAAAATGAATAAAAAACAAAAATTAGAACATTAAACTTCTCAATTCTAAATGACATTCATGAACACTATAAAGTAATGTACACACACTTCAGATCTTGTACAAGCACAGTACCAGTCTGGATACCATACCAGGTAGCATAGGGCATGTACTGGAGTATATAGAATATCAGCATACACTTTGAATTTTAATCCTTGTTGATAATGTGTATGTTTTAGAGAGAGAGAGAGAGAGATAAAAGGAGGGAAGAAGATGACAATTTGTAGTTTTTACCAGGCTGAGTGGCGAGCTCCCAAATTTCTTGTACAGAAGTAGGTGAGTGCTCTTCAGGTACATTAATTACAATAACAACAAAACAACTATACAAGAAAGGCATCCCAGGACACCAAGCTTTTGTAGTGTCTCTTTCAGTATAAAGTGTGCTAACACCGAACTGTATTGTACACAAACAATTTCACACAAAATTCAAGTATATTCTAACACAGGATTCATACAATTAAATTTACAAATAATTGGAATAAGAAAGTTTATGTTCATACTGAATACCAATACTCTGAAGACTGAAGACACTAATTTAGAACCCCTTTAGACATAATTACTGCAAACAACAGAAGAAGATAAATGAATATAACATTTTAATGTAGATCTTTTACCTGACTGTGATACTTAAAGCACCAAGTGGGGTCGCAAGTTTTCGTGTTTGACTCAGATCTTTTACCTGACTAATGACTCAGATCTCATTCTACTCAGTCAGGGGTAGCATTGGATCTGAATTCAGGCAGCCATTCAATCTGTTAGAAGTTATTGGATCATGACCCGCCTTAAATAAGTAAATATTTGTCGATTGGCATTAAAAAAAACAAATTAAATGTATGGCATAACATACCTTATATTTCAAAAATAGTTTGAACGTTAGCAGTATAAGTGCCCAGATTGACAATAGAGATTTTACCAATTTCAACATCTAATTTTGGAACAATAAGAATAGATAATTTGACACATCCAAACTTGAAAATTGGATGCTGACATTCACAACCTGAGCGTCTATGTTATTTACAAAATTCTAAAGACTTTGGATCCTCTAAGAGATCAAAATCAAAAACAAATTGCAAGATCTTATGCAATTTCACAAATAAGGTTTTAGTAAGCTTTTGTGAGAGAGACCTTAGAGACACAGACAACCAAAACCCTAACCTAGACGACTGGGAGGCGGGGACAAAAGCGTCTTTTGCCTCCTCCAATTCTCGTTCTGGAGCGATCTTGAGAGGAAAAGGAGACGCCGACTGAGATCGTCTCTCTCACTTGAAAAGTCATGGCCTCCGCAGCAGGACATCAAAGAACAGGCAATCTTGACAGGGGATATGTTAAATGGAAGGTCTTAAGAGAGCAATTAGCACGTGAAGGATGGGGAAAGAGAAGCTTATTTGCCAAGCCCATGAACCTTCTTTTATTCCCTCTATTTCTTCCTCGGATCTTAAGAAGCAGATTCTTATTGATGAAAAAAGCTCCGATTTGCTTCCGATCAGGCAAAAAGTGAGCGGGGGTTTTGATGCAGTGGGAAGGAGGAGAAAAGGAGCGTCGGAAGGGATTGGAAGGTCAGAGAAAAAATAGGCGTCGATGTGTGGCCGTATGTGTGGCGAGTAGGTTGTTAACTAAATTGAGACCTCTACACATAAAAAAAATGTATTTAATTAAAAGAAGACAGATTATTTGATTGGAGGGCTGATATTCAATCCGAAAATTCATCTTTCAATCGTAGCCATTAGCGGATCAGGACACCAACGTGCTTAATAATGGAATGGAGATTTATGAATTGAGACAATCAAACATAAATTTCTTAACGTATCAAATCCAAATTGTGTCGTCGAACAATCCATTACGATTAAATATATTATAGTTCTAGACGGGTTAGCAAACTATAAATCTTCCAATTTCATCAAATTTACACGAATTTTACAAGGCAGAAGATTCAGAAAATCCTGGATCATGCATGGCGTGGCACATGTGCATTGCACGTGGACGCTAAAGTACGCTTGACATTCGCAATGGACTGTGGTGCCAGATGTGAGATACTTTAATGTGCTCACATGGCGAAATAAATTAAAAAGCGATACTTCATACTTGTGCTCTTTTTAAAGTAATAACTGCTGTGCCTGTGAAGCTGTTTAATAATTATCTGGTAGGCATTAATTACACTGTTTCTTTTGTCCCTCAACTTTTATTATACTTTCCTTGTATTTGTTTCTACAACTTTATATTGGGATTTAATTATAACAAGCTGATTATTCTCGAAATGAATCTCGGAATAAAAGCACACTGCGCGTTATTAATGAGGCACATATTGATAGAGCAGAGAGGAATAATTTTATAATCTCCTCTCACATGGGTAAAGATTTTAACAGAGCAGTTTTGGCTTAAAACAGCGCACGGACTGTAGAATCAAAACAGCACTGCATATGGTTAGTGCCCTGCATGAAGTAAAAAGTACTCTGTCAACAGATGTTTTCTTTTCTTTCCTGCTCGCTTCGTTTGTAACTTTGTATGTATTAATATAAGTTGCGACTTTAGGAAGCTCACAAGCAGAAGCAGTCAGAGCAGTCAGAGAATTTTTTTAAGTAAACCATACGAAGCTCCACACTGCCCTGATCACAGAAAACCAACACAAAGGTGGCATTGACGAAGTTCCTCTTCTCCTGGCTCCTGGAGACCGAATTCGTATCACCTAAGGTAACAGAATATTTCTGTTTGGATCTGGACCGTCCAATCATAATCCGCACGACTATTAAAGCGTCCCCGTGCGTTCCGCGTCGGGCCGGATTGGCCCGGATTCTGATCGGACGGACGTCATCCAAACATAAATATTCTGTTACCTCAGAGGATATGGATTCCGACCGAATTCGTATCACATTCTTGGAGACCGGGATCACTAGACGAGATCACGGCCGTCGGATTTGTATTGGAGATGGTTTCAATGAGATGGCATAAATCTCGAGGAGAAAACAAGGTTTGACTGGGGAAGAGACATCTCAGCACATCACTACCTCCAGCGCACAGGACACCTCCAATACAAAATTCATGCTCCCTCCCTCTCTCGAGTCCGGATCCCCTAAAGTAACCCAATTTTTGAGTTTAGACGTGTACGGTGCCTATTCGGTGGTAGCGCAGGGGGCCAGTATTATTTGTGGGGTCCAGGATCTTTAAGATTCGTGTTAGAGCATCTTGAACGGTTTGGATCAAAACTCAAAAATTGAGTTAATGCACTGGATCTGAATTCCCCTCTCTCTCTCTCTCTCTGTACTGTATGTGTCAGTCCAGCTAGAGATAGTATGGAGGTGTCAACCTATAACCGTCTCTTACCTTCCCTCTTCTAGTCTAGCTCTCTCGACTTCTAAAAATAGCTTTCTTCGTAAGCGCGTTTCAAATCTCCCCCTTTCTTGGCCAATGTGGTATTTTGTTCGGTGAAGTGCCATTAAACTAACACTTTTCTTCACCTTCCTCTACCTTCCTCATCTTTCTCTTTGTTTCGATTTGGGATGAAATAGAGAGATAGAGTGAGGTATACGCTCAGAAAAAAATGGCGGAAGAAGGAGAGCTCCGTTCTTTAGCTCTTACTCCGACTTGGTCGGTGGCCACGGTGTTAACGATCTTAGTCGCGGTTTGTTTGGTCGTTGAGCGATCAATCCACCGCTTGAGCTATGTAAGTATATAAACATTCCTCTACACATCTATTTCCATGTGATTCGAATTTTTTTGGGGGAAAACTGAGGATTTTGGAATTGTTGATGACATTCTTTGTTGTTGCTGTTGAATTGGAATCTTTAAAATGCATTACACTAAACAGGCCATTGAGTCACAAATTTTGCATAATAACTGTGAATTTTCTCCCATTTTCAAAAATTATGATGCAACATGTAGATGACTAGAAGCGGTTAATTAGAGAAAGGTTAAATTTAAGGTGGAATTTTGGCGCTCCTTGCAAAATTGGATGTTTTTGCATATTTCTTTCTAATATGGTAATAGACCATGAGTTTTATATTACTCTCCCAATAGGATTATGCTGCATTGTTTAAGCCAACATTGATGATTTAACTTTTCGCTGATTACTCTTCAGTGGTTGAAGAAAACCCGCCGCAATCCACTTTATGAAGCTGTAGAAAAGATGAAAGAAGGTACATTTTTTCTTCCGATCAAAATCACCTCTAACTGTGGATCTTATTATGAGTACAGGGAATCAGTTTTCTGAGACGTTTCTACTGTTAATTTCATACCTGACAACACCAAATATACCCTCTGAAGAACCGAAGCCCTGCGAAACAGATGTGCAACCATTTTAGTCAAATAAGTCCATAATTTATTGAGATTTTGAGATTTTTAGGATTTTTTTCCATCTCCTATCACTCCTTTTTCATTTTTAGAAAATAATGTGATATCTGGAGGTACTGGCTCCATATGATGACATGAAATTGCTCATTTTTGTATTCATTAATCACCTCTCGGCTCCCTATTTTGCACAGAGATGATGCTGCTGGGGTTCATTTCATTGCTTCTTGTTGCCTCCTCAAGAACAATTGCAAGTTTTTGCATCGATTCAAAGTACTATGACAGCACATTCTCGCCATGCACGCATGATCAGGTGGAGGCGAGCGCGAGCGCTGAGGATGACCCGGGGAAGGAGCGTGTCCGTAAATTGTTGGCATTTTTTCTCAATCACCCTTTGAGAAGATCTCTCAAGGGACAACATCATCACTCTCCTTGTCCAAAGGTATCTATTTCTTGAGGTGTAATCACCTAATGAGTTTGCTCGGCATGTTTTCTAGTTTGGTCTTGAGCTAATAAGTTTATCTTTTGCCGGGCAGGGTTATGAGTCATTTGTGTCATATGAAGGTCTTGAACAGCTTCATCGGTTTATATTCGTCATGGCCATCACTCATGTCTCCTACAGTTGCTTAACAATGCTGCTCGCTATTGTCAAGGTTTATAATTTTTATATTATTTTCCCCGCTTTGACACTAACATCATAATATATATATATATAGAGAGAGAGAGAGAGTTGGGCTATGGTGCATTGCAATGTATTGGCCCTCTTGTACATTAGACTATAAATCATTAGTTTTGACTTCAAAACAACCGATCCAAACCGTTCAATTTAATATCCATATTAAAATGTATTTGGAGATCAAATTTTACATTTTTTGGAAATTGTTTGCTATTTTTTTCGAATATTTGAAAATCACTGTTTTTCTATGGTCCAGAAATTTCTGAAAAACAATGATTTTCAAAAATTCTAAAAAAATAGTAAAAAATTTCCAAAAAATATAAAATTTGGTCTCCAAGTACATGTTGATATGGAGAACATGTTGAGCCCTTTAGATCGACTATTTGAACTTCAAATCCAATAGTTTGCAGTTCAATATACAAAAGGGCATATACATTGCAATGCACCATAGCCCAACTCTCTCTCTCTCTCTCTCTATATATATTTTTTTATTAATCATCACTGAGTTGACCCCCTTGAAAAGGGAATAGGGTGGAATAGAGGTTTTATTCCCGCCAAACAAGAAAAGAATTAAGTGGAATTGTGGAAATTGGAAAAGTGGAATTGGGTTTGAACCTTTTGCAGTCAAAATCCCTGCTTTTTACACTTTGGTCCCTCCTCTATTCCTCTGTGAGACAATTCTCTATTCCATGGGGATGGTGTGAATTGGCTAATTTACCAACACTCTTCCACTATTCTACTCTTCCACCATCAACCGAACATAACTGGAATAGTATGAAATAGAAGTCTATTCCAAATTCCACTTTTCCTCTATTCTTTCACTATTTCGTATGTTACCAAATGGGCCTAATAGAATTGTAATGCTTCTCGATAAAAAATGGATTATTAATTTTAATTTTTTTATTCCAATTCCTCTTGTTACTACTAGGTGCATACATGGAGGAAATGGGAAGAGGAAGCCCATAGAGCTCACTATGACACATTAGCTGGTACGAAGTTCTCTCCTCTTATTTTTTCTTTTTTAACTAGTAAAATCATGTTCCTTCTTTTAAAAAAAAAAATGTTCTTTTAAAACAGAGGTAACAAGAGCACTGACGTTTAGAAGGCAGTCAACATTTGTCAAGATGCATCATTCCTCGAGCTCGTGGAAAAGCAATGAATTTGTTGTGTGGGTGGTATGCTGTTTATTTTCTATTCACTTATTTTGGTACGAGGGGGGTTCGAATGCCTCATTTTTTTTTTGCCTCCATCATGTCTCCATTTTTAAAATTGTAATAACTCAAAATTTAAATGTTAAAATAAAACGTTAGATATAATCTACATCATTTTATCTATGCACACGTAAAAGATTATGACATTTCAACTTTGTTTTGAGCTTGCAAAAATACACTCGTGTGGATAATTTATGGACATTGATTTTTCAACTTATTAATTCACATAAAAACAAAACCAAAACGTGATAACTTTTTACGTGCATATAAAAAAAATAACATAGATCACATCTAACGGTTTTATTTTGACGTATAAAGTTTAGAATTTTTGTTTTTAGGAAATTAAAAAATGGAGACGTTTGAACATTCCTCTTTGGTTATTAGCTTTTTAGTTAAATTAGTATTGCAGAGATACATTGATTGGATGTTTTTTGTTGTGATCCAGACTTGTTTTTTTCGTCAATTTGGTAACTCTGTAGTTCGAGGAGATTATCTCACCCTTCGAAGTGGCTTTATCCAGGTAAATTTATATTGCTGATCCTTTAATAGTTATCTTGCCTCCTCATCAGAACCTTTAGGTTATTAGGAACAGTATCAATCCAACTGCATTTTGATTAAATGATTCTTTAAGCAAATTAGCAAGAACTTAATTTTTTTTTTTTGCCTTGATTGAAGTTGTAATCCAGCACAGAACCCCAAATGAACTCAAAATAAAGGAAACAAATACACAAAGCAAGATGTATAATAAAATATAGATCTGAACCTAAATTTTTCCTGACATATCATACACTTGTGCTTTTGTTCTTATATGTAGGTTCTTCTCTATAACTGTTCAATTTTTTACATACTCTATGCCAATCGGGTGTAGAACTTGTGTTATCTGACAATTTCTTTTAATTTTCTGGATTTTGGCAGAATCATAATCTCTTGGATACGTATGATTTTCACAAGTACATGATACGCTCCCTGGAAGAAGAGTTCAAGAAGATTGTTGGTGTGAGGTAATTTGACATTATTATTTTTCTTTTCCATTTGGATTTGGCATTTTGAATTTACAGACTTCTCCAAAAGCTTAAGCTTTCATAAAACATTCTTTTTGCTGGTTTTTACAAGTCTAAAACTCTACGCATCACAAGAATAATGCAATCATAGTTAATGCTTCTAGTTGCTGATTAAAATATAATGCTTGATCTAAACCGATGACTAGTTTATATCCTTTGTTATATATATATATATATGCAAATTTAGCAATTCAAGACCTAATCCACCTTTCTGTATCTTTTGCAGTGGACCATTGTGGGGCTTTGTTATTGCTTTCATGTTGTTCAACATAAATGGTTCGCAAATTTTAACATTTTCATTGAGTACTGTGATCAGTGAGTGGTTCTTACTTAAAACAAAATATTGCCGTGCAGAAATTCACCTAAATCCTCTAATGTTTCAGGAAGCAACCTCTACTTTTGGATTGCAATAATTCCCATCTCGGTGAGTACTTTACTTTTTTGTTTTTCTAACTATGCCTAACCTGTCAAACAACTACTGTATTGATGCTTCTATATTTTACCATATATGTATAGCTTGTTCTTATAGTGGGTGCAAAATTACAACATGTAATAGCCACTCTATCAATAGAGAGTGCCGGGCTTGCTGGATTGGAGGGTCGGCTACGGCCAAGGGATAGCCTCTTTTGGTTTAAGAAACCAGAGCTGCTTCTTGAGTTGATCCATTTTGTTCTTTTCCAGGTAAACATAAAATTTCTTTTCTGGATAGTCACTTTGAATTTTCTTTGATTATTTTTTAATATAATTTTTAGTTAAGTTGGCCAAAAGGATTGACTCCGTTGGTTATTTTTGTTCTTGCAGAATGCCTTTGAGCTGGCTTCTTTTTTCTGGTTCTGGGTACTGTCCCTCTCTCTCTCTCTCAACATTTGAGCATCAAAACTTTTACAACATAGGTAATCAAGTGTGTGTGTTTAAATATCATTTTTTACTGCAGTGGCAATTTGGATATGATTCATGCTTCATCAGAAATCATTTGGCTGTCTATTGCCGCCTAATTCTGGGGTATAGTACATTTTTGCACATCATATTCTAAACTCTTGATTTGTTTTCTGTGAACTCTCAGAAATCACCGACTAATTTGGAATGTTCTTACCAGGTTTGCTGGGCAATTCCTTTGCAGTTATAGTACACTACCGCTTTATGCACTTGTCACGCAGGTAATTAATTTATAGTTTCAAATTTCATAGGTTCTGTTAGCAATATATGTTGTACTATTCTTGGTTTTCTTTTTTTGTCCTCTGCCAGTAGACGACGTCTAATACTCAACTAAGCCTCACCCAAAGCTACAGGAAGTAACATGTGAAAAGAATAAGATATGATAATTCGGAATATTGTGGTGCATGAACCACGCCAACACTGTATCGGTCTCCCTATTTTGCTAATAGAAACCCACATAAGTTGACCAAAACAAACTCAACAAAACATAATTATCAAAGAGGGTAAGAAAAGTGAAAAAAGAATTTCAATAACCAAATAGTAGTAAATAAAATGTTGGATAATAATGTTTGAGTGAAGCTACGGTACTATGCATAGCATAGATTGGTCCATACTACGGATCAATATTTTCGTTTATAAAGTCCAAATAGTAGATCTGAACCGTTCAACGCGGTCTCCATATGAAAATGTACTTGTAGACCGAATTTCACATTTTTTAGATTTTTTTTACTATATTTTTAGATAGGTAGAAAATCACTACTTTTGAATGGTCTAGAAGTTTTAAATCAAGTGATTTTCTACCTATATAAAAAGTTAGTAAAAAAATTCTAAAAAATATAACATTTGATCAACTAGTACATTTTTATATGGACTTTGAAATTGGAGATATTGATCCATAGTACAGACCATTATGCGCTATGCATAGTACCATAGCCGCACTCTGTTTGTTTTACACTAATAAATGACAATTTTAAAATAAAACCAGATGGGGTCCAACTACAAAGCTGCCCTAATCCCAGAAAGGATTCGACAAACGATGCACGGGTGGGGCAAGGCTGCCAGAAAAAGACGAAAGCACCGGCGAGGCCTCGATGAGTCTACTATTCGCACCGAGACAAGCACTGTGTGCTCCTTGGATGAAGGTGACCAAGAGCTATTTGATGAGGGGACCAACAATCGGCCACGATTTGTTGAAATCGAGTTGCAAGAATCGAAACCTAAAAATAGATTTTCAACTGCATCAAGTGCCCGCACAGGTTGGTAGCACTTGATATTTTACTGTAACTGCAACTAATACCTAACTTGAGTTGTTGTTTGCATTTAGTGACCAACCATTAACATTTGCAATTAACACCAAATTCTTTTGGGGTTGTTTGCATCCTCCTCTCATTTTTTTTTTTTGGGATTAGAGCGGTTTTGTGTTGCACTTCATTTGGTTTTCATTCAATTTGTCATTAAAAATTACTGGTACAGTATTTATCCTTGTGAGTTTAGCTAAGTCCCTGACTTAATGAGCCAACCAAATTGCATGCTAACTTGGCTTGACTTTATTCAACTGGGTTTAGAAATACTCAAGCCAATTAGAATTATGATGGAAAATATCAACATTTTATGGAACTCCCCTGGTTTACTGTAAATATCCCCATAACAAAAATAAGCAAATAAGAGAGTGCTAGTTGCAAATTGAAATGTTAGGTGCCAATTCAAAATATGGAAATGTCGAAACTAATTTGCAAAAGATCCTGTGTGTGGTGTGAATTTGTTCTACAATTTGTCATGATGCAAATTGGGAAGAAACTAATTTATAACAAGGGGTGCCAGATTTTGAATCATGGATAGCTCTCATACTAACGCCGACCAATGGTTTAATAAAAGCTTGCGTTCAAAAGAAGCCTTAAATTTATTATTTTGGGTTTTTTATACAGTTAACAGCACTAATGGATCTGGCGTACCTCTCCTTCAGTCATCATCCTCTTTGCCGACTTCACCATCTGTTAGTAATCACGAAGCGAATGGGATCTCAAGGTCAAATTCAATGCCTTCATGGGAAAGGAATGATTATTGATGAAAAATTTGGTGCCTATGTTTATACTTAGTATAGGGAATTATTTGCAGCAGACACAGCTATAGCTAGATAAAATTTTCTGATGAGTTAGGATAAGCAGCAGGGAATACTGTGGCTTTGGAGGAAAAGTTGTGAGTCCGTATCCTCTGAGATATCTCAAATTTTCAGTATAAGTGTGCTTTGAGATTCGTGCTGAAAAGATTTGAACGATCTGGATTTTTCACAGGTCAACTCAAAGTTTGAGATATCTCAGGGGATGCGAATTCAAAAGTTGTGTGTGCTTGGTTCTCCATGCTTGGCATTGTTTCCTTGTATTATCTCTTTAGACTTCTACATGAGTGAGTACTGAATTATTAGAACCATGTGCAGGTAGTACAATGAGAAATCTTTTTTAGGGGAATGTGTTTAATTTCAGGTATATGTAAATACACAGAACAGTATTATTTTCAACTTAACACTTGCACTGACAGTGTCAACATATGTTCTATTTCTATAATTATAATACCTGTTATGTCATGTATTTAATTAATTTGTCCTTTTTAATAACATAAAAAGGGCAAATGCGCACGATTAGCCTGCTTATGTTATTTAATGGTGGGTTTTTTTTTTTTTTTTTTGGATTTTTTGGAACAGTGAAGAACAAGTAGTTGACCAAAAACACATAAATGAATTCATAATATGTAAACCTACGCATAGGATCTCTGGGGAATTATAAACATGATTTACCCATATCAATATATCATTGTGTATAAAAATAAAGCAAAAAGAATAACAAACCCATAGTACAGTAGTACACTGTGCTATGGGTCCAAAACTCAATTAAAATTTATCAATAAAAAATATTATTATTATTATTGTTGTAATTGCCTACCATAAATCTTGGACTATGTACACATATTTCTTTTAATCTCGAGCTTGATGAAAAACAAATTAAAAATCATGGTGAAAGTCTTTTGAAACATGAGCAAAGCCCCCTGCAAACTTGATTAAAGATCATATTGATTTATCTTTTTTTTTTAATTATAATGATATTAATTATATTCGTTATTATAATTATCAAATAATTTTGTTTTGAATTGAAACAGTCCCATTAATATAATACAAGGAGTGCTAATACCAATGAGTTGATTTATGAACTGTAAAAGAAATCACCTGTATGCTAGAATGAGTTATCCACCTGCAATGTTGCCTGTTACCTGTTTGACGAAATGCTTCACTGAAATTCTTCTCCATAACCAAATTAACCAAGGAATTTAACACTCGTGTCTAATTCTATTATACTTACTCATCAAAGATATTTGTCAAAATTGACTCCGTTGATCTAAGGCAATGCATTAATTATATATGCATAAAATAAAGTATTGGCTGCTTATGGAGCAACAAAAATCAGTGCTTATGTAACTCATGGCATTTTAATGACTAAATTTAATTTTATCGATCAGTGCTTAGTGCTCATGTAACTCATGGCTTATTTAACAAAATTCACTTTATTGAATCTAAAACTGCATTGCCATGGTTTAGATTAGAAGGAAGATAAAACTGCATTTAAATTTTCATGCTAAAACAAGGGTTGAAATTTGAATGGAAGTTATATCACAAGTTTTAACTCATCTTCTTCAAGTAGGTTTATAACAAGCATGAGAAATTGCATGACATATCTAACATCTAAGTAAAAGAAGTGTGACTTAATTGTGCCCATCTTTGGTTGTATATAAGTAACCATTGTTTTTTTCTTTTGAGGAAACTATCTGAGAGATACAAATATAATTTTTTAACCAATTATTTGTTTATTTGATTCCAAATTACCGACATAGGAAATTATCAAACTGATAACATATATGATTATGATATTGGAGACAACTATATTTGAGCCTGTCCCCCTCTGCTGTGAAATCAAGCTTGTGAAGAAGTTTGTTTGTTCTCCCATATGAGCATGCTTTTCCTGAGCTCCTTTAAGTATATACAAATGTGTGTGCCAGAACGAGATATCAAGGAGTCGGCAGCAAAACACCTATCAATCACAATTCTGATCTTCCCTTGTGGAGATGGTACTAATTATATGATTTCATCTCCTTTAGAGGAGTACGTGTTCAACATGCCATGATACGGTGGCAATTAATTACCTGTGCCTCACAAAGTCAGTCTTTATTTGGTTGTTATTTCAAAATAAGATTCTTACAAAGGCAGTGTTGAATAAAAAAGTTAGCAAGCATCTCTTCCTAAAATGTCCTTATTTGTCTCAAATTTGGTTTTGAATGGGTGCTTTTCAATATATGTATCCCTCTTGGCAATCACTGCCTGATATTCAGAGTTGGAAAAACATGCCTGTCTAGGGGTGTTCAAACGGTTCGGTTTGTTCGGTTTTTAACCGAACCGGATAATTTCGGTTTAAATAGATCGGTTCGGTTGAAATTTTGAATTATTTCGGTTTAAATGGATCGGTTCGGTTTAGACTTTTCAAAACCGACTAAACCAAACCGACCGGTTTATATTGGTTTGACTCTAATTTTATTGGTATTATAATGATTTCATTAAACTAAACCGAACCCAACCGAACCCAACCGAACCGAACTTCAATTATTGTGTATGACAATGTGTTCTTTTCATTAATAATGGTACCAATATATTTACTTCTGTTTGAACCGAACAAACCGAAATTTACTTTGGTTTGTTCGGTTCGGTTCGGTTCTATATTTGAAAACCGAAGAAAAGTTTGGTTTGGTCATTTTACTTCGGTTTCAACTGAACCGACCGTTTGAACACCCCTAGCCGTGTCGTGCCGTAGCTAACACGCTGTGATTTTGGTCCGTGTCATGCTATGATTAACTCAATTTTTTCACGTGTCGTGACCAAAATATTCAGGGGTGATCACGGCACGCGAATAGTCATGCCACGTAAGTCACGTCGTGCTCAAACGTGCCGTGTCCAAACATGATTGGCCACGTTTAACTATTTTTTTCATAATTTATATTAGTTTATTCAAAATTCACCAATTTGATCAAGAATTCAAGATCTAACTGTTCTAATTAAACGTGACCACGTGCCGTGGCCAGATCTTTCGCGTGACGTACGGTGCCGTGTCAAATTTTCAAAAGATGATCACGACACGCGAATAGTCACAGCACAGAACACACGAGTTACGACATGTAACCGACACGTGTACCGTGCTGTTTCATAACGGAGCCTGCTCCGCCTTACCATTTTTTAATTCTAGATTCACCACATTTATACGAGTCGCAAAGTCTCTTCAGTCGGCCAACCAATTCCGTACTCGGACTGGATCTGTTACTTCTCCAGCCTGTTGCCACCACGATCTGACGTGTGGATGAATTTCGAATCCAGTTAGAGCGCTGAAAGTGAAGGAAGATATTACCCGGAGAGTGCCTTAGCATTAAATTCTAAAACCTTACACTGTAAATGCCACGTGTTGGGCTGTTGGCGGACATCAAATCACCGAATAGTGGGACCCATAAAATTCTAATACCGCATTTAATGCTGAACTGTGCGCAGCTAACAGTACCTTTTAAAAGCGAGCGAGTTTTGCGCCCAACCAAATATCTCCTATTTGGGAAACGCGGCTATAGTTGCAACTTGCAAACGAGATAAGAGAGATAGATACGAAGGGATCTCAAATTCGAAACCCTAACCCGATATCGTTTCTCCTTGGAAGCGAGATTTGATTGATCGGCGATGGGTGATTTCAAAACGCAGGTGAATGGCAGAACGCAGGATCTGAAGGCGCTATTCAAGAAGGCGATCAAGGCGGTGGGGCCCCCTTGTAAGAAAGGCGCAAAGGTTGTGGGGTCCGGCTGTAAGAAGGGCTGGGCAAAGGTCCGTCACCACTTGATCAAGAAATGATGATAGCCAATAGCCAATGGATGGATGGTTGCCATGTCAGCAGCCCTCTTTCTCCCTCTCTTTATCTGCTTCAATGAATTATCTAAGATGTGCTCGAGATGCTTGAATTTTTCCGTCTAATCAAAAGATGCTTGGATTTCTATATTTTAATTTTGTTACTATCAAGCTAATTTGACATGTATTTGAAGATTGTGTGGTTGATTACCCATTGTATGTAATCTGCTTGGCTTTCTCTCCTCTCTCATTTTTGTCTGATTTTCTTCGAGCTTTGCCTGATTTTTCTTGGGATTTTCTATGACGCTCTAAAACTAACCAACTATGTTATGAGTCCAGAGCGTAAGTGACTAAATGGTCAACTATAGATTCGTTTCGCTGTGATTTGATAGATATGCCGTAGAAAATCTGTATGTACCAGAGAGAGAGAGAGAGCTTGTGGGGCCTGCTTTCCTCGTGCGAAAATGAAAATGAGGCTGTAGATCTTTCGTCGCCTTGGCAGTGTATATTTCCGTGTTAAAGCTTGAAAATTGTGATTTCCTATCCGCTACACACATAGTGACAAACGAAAAATTCGTGATTCGGATATAATTCGGAAATGATTCGGTACAACAAGAAAGCAAAAAAAAAAAAACCCAAAAAACCCTCCAAAAATAAAAAAACAAAAAATTTCTTGTTTTTTTCGCGAATAATTTGTGATTCGCGTTTTATTCAGAATTCGGTTCGGAAACGTAAAAAAAACAAATAAAACACAAATTATTCGCGAATCATACCCGTATATTGTTACTATGGCTACACATGGTACGGTGAAAGTTTTAGAGAAGAGGAAAACAATGAGCATTTGCGAAAACTACCGAGTAGAAATGCTTGTTGATTTGTTAATTTTACAGTGGTGAGGTTTATTACATTATTACAGTGTACCTACTAACAAATGTCATTATACAATCAACATAAATAATTGTACGAGGTTATGATGATATACAATTATACATATTACATATTGGTTTGTGTTATGAATTTATATGTCTATTTTTAAAGTATAAATCCGTACATGTTCAATTTATAGACTAGATACATACATACGTACATACATACACGTGTATGTTAGATTTTAGGAAGTAACAAACTACAAACATTACGAGATTAAAAAAAAGTAAGAGCATATACATTCCAGCAACTCAAATGAGTTTCTAAATAATTGTTAACTTCTTTTTAGAAATTAAGGTCTCTAAAATTTCTAATTCTCACATTCCTAAAATTAATTTTAGAGTTTCTATCAAGTCATGTCAAAAACAAATTAAAAAGCAGAAATAATTTGAGTCAATCATTTGATCAGCATGGAGTTATAAACAGTTTCTTAATAAGAAACTTTACTGCATAGTTTGTAAATAAGAAACTCTCCCACATCCTTGAAACTAAATTAGAAACTGTCACGTCAGATTAGAAACTCTAATAGTACTAGGGATGTAGATGCTCTAATCTCCATCAGTTTTATCGTCATATTAAATGTTCAATCAAATAAGATTTATTAACGAAATTTCTTTTCCTCTATTCCATCTCTCCTTTATTCTCTATATTCAAGTAAGGTGTTAGTCATGATTTAATAATGTGGCATCAAGATTCTGGCTGATATGCCATCATTGCTCTTATGTGTGAGATATCAAAAATTTGAAATCTAGTGTGTAATCTTTCTCAGTGCACTTTTGCATTTGTTATCTATACTTTTATACATAGTATAAACTTTAGCATACCTTTATTACATTGATATTAGCTTTTGTTATATTTGGGTAACATATTGTTCTTCTGTCCCCAAAAAAAGGTAATCTGGTCCAGCAACAAAGTAAATGAGAATATATTCTTTGACAACAACATGAGAAATAAAGCTCTCTCTGGTCTCTGCTTATATAATTGGACTTTAGTTTGTTAATCATATCTGAATTCATATTTGTCAAAAGTGTGTTTAGCCGCGGTCATATGAATTTAATATAATATTTCATGAATATGATTCCTAAGGGACAAAAAAAGGAAGCACTTTCTAAAAGAGAATTAGAGAGTTGGTGATAAATTTTATTTAATTCCCTGAATTTTGGAGGCAAGTAAAACATAAATTTGAGGCGAAGTGTTGATGACAAAGATCCCCTTAAAATTAATTTTTCTTTTTAGCTGGTTGGTTCTTACAAAGGAGAAACCTTAAAACAAGAAATTTTGATCAAAAGAAGCTGTGGGTTGTATCTGAAAGTGTGTTCTATGATGAAATTAGGACTACTGATCATATATTTATTCAATGTTCATATTTATTAAGTGATTTGACAATGACTTGCTTCTCATAATCAGTACAATATGTCTTCTAAGTTTTAACTCATTTGGAGATTTTTCACAAGCTATTACATGCGATCTATAGAAAAGGAAGGATTTGAGATAATTTTTTGTGCCATTTTATGGGTAATTTAAAAATTAAATAGAAAGAAACAAGGTGTGCTGTGATAATATTTATCTCACTAAAGTCCTGGCTTTCTGGTTTAGACATTTCTTAGAGTTGTGGTAATAATTTTTTCAGTTTTCTAATGGTTCCATAATCAAGGTTAGTATAATAGGCACTGAAGGTATCAAAAAGAGACGATGATTAGATTGATAAATGTAGTTTCTCATTTTCCTTATTATTAGACAATGATTTGTTCTTTTCATTCAAGTTGTGATAATGGGTGGATTTTCTAATGTTTTTTTATGAAATTGGTGATACAAAATATTACAATATTTATATTTTAAGAACAAAGATAAGTTTGTGATTGCTTGTTAAAAGGAGTTGAGATAAACGAAAATTGAACTAGTGTTAAAATCTGAAAAGCTTGGCAATTAAAAGCCAACACAGCATGCAGCTATAATACAACCTTTGGTTAATAATATTTCAACACAGAGACATACTAGAAATATGCTGCTTTGGTCGGCTGATACAATACTACTACAAAATGAGGATGCTGCTACCACCTAAGCACCTATTTTCTCGTAACCTAGTTGCTGAACCAAAAAAAGGGTAATTAGGGTCCCTGTGTTAATCTCTGCATCTCGCCTGGCCCACCACTCCCATCTAGGGTTTCCATTAGAAGAGGAGGCGCGTATTGTGCATTCCCTTGGTGTTCCTCGGCATCTTGGCAGAATGAGAGAATGATTGTGTCAATGGACATCTCAACTACCCCAAAGAAAAGGGTTGCGACAATGTAGCCCAGGACCCAACACACCTACAGTACAAAATTTGAATTCGAATTAAGAATCTTGGATTTTAATGTAGGAACTTAAATTTGTAAATTTCAATTTTTGTAGGTACTTTCTGAAATTTCCAAAAGTTTTGAGATTAAGAGAATTTTGATGTTCTACGCTGGATGGCACGTACCTTCATAGCATATTCTGGAACCCAATTATTTATATCAATACCAAGTGATACCTAATCAGTATGTTTTTATACTGAAAAAAAATTCAGAACTGGCTGATACCTCCGTCTGCTGGTCATTAAGGCAGCAAATGCTTGCGTCTTTGTTTTATGTTAAACAACCACGCAATTGTTGATTTATAATAAAATGAGAGCTTACCAGAACTGGGAAAAGAGGAGATGAAATCTTGTTGTGAGCTGACTTGTATTTGTACGTGTCTAGCATCAGAAAGGCAAACAAGGCACAAAAAAGGCTCACACACAGCTTCCCGAGAAACAGAATAACATCTCCAATTACATTCACTTTCCCAATACGCAATATATTGTTCATTATCAGACCCGTAGCAATTGAAGAAGCCTTGCAAAAGCTTTTTCCAGTAATTGCTATCTGCAAAAACCAGATCAATGGCAAGTTATGATATAAAGAAAGATGATGAAGCCTCATAAGATTGCCTGACATACGATTTTTTTCCATGTTTGAAGTAACAAATAAGATGCGCATATTTTTTGCCCTGTGGCCAAAATCACCATGGTAAATCTAACATGTGCACATTGGTTTTTAAATTAGCATAGCGCAAAGAGTGAGGCAATGATACTATGCATAGCTCATAACGGTCCGTACTATGGATCAATATCTCCATTTTCAAAGTCCAAACAATCGATCTGAACCGTTCAACATGATTTTCATATAAAAAACTACCTACAGACTAAATTTATATTTTTTAGAATTTTTTTACTAATTTTTTAGATAGGTCATAGGTACACTTGATATTAATATTCTAGACCATTCAAAAGTAGTGATTTTCTACCTATCTAAAAAAAATAGTAAAGAAATTATAAAAAATGTGAAATTTAGTCTGTAAATACATTTTCATATGGAGATCATGTTGAACGGTTCAGATCGACTATTTGGACTTTGAAAACGAAAATATTGATCCGTAGTACGGACCAATCGGCGCTATGCATAGTATCAAGTTTTAGAAAGGGTTATGCACACATACCATAATATAAGCATTCCGATTTACGGATCTGAGGGTCCAGTCAATGCCGCTCAAGCAACAGTGAGATGAGGAAGAAACCATTCTTCCCATGAAGTTTTCAGAAGTTGCATCGACATATTTCAACCTTCGCCGTAGCGAGTCGAGTATGAAACGGATCGACTCTACGACTGACACCACAAGGGAGCCTACAGCAACTGAGCCCAGGCTGTATCGTGTCAACCGCTTTAAAGAAGCAAATACAGGAAGGAACGGGATCTCTGGCTGTTTTTATATTTGAATAAAACAATCACATCGTCAGTTTAAATTACTTAGTTGTTCATATTTTGCTAAATGGTAGCTTCATGCTCTAAATTGAAGTCTAAATTGTGAACAACTTGCATCGGTCACTACTGGTACCAGAGTTCCCACCTTGTAGTTCCATAAATACAAATGCTTTTATTTAGAACCAATCAACAACAACAACAAAAAAAGCAGTTATAGGTAAAATAAAACCGAATAATACCAGTACATCAATTCCTGGTACTATATTTTCTCTCAGTTAATTTGCCTGCTTAGCAACAAAATAATTTAAAATTTTCAGAAAAACATCCAGACTTACTGAAATTTCACCACGGGCCCAGTAGTAAGAGGCGACCGACCCAGCAATAACAGTGGAGGAGCACGCAAGAATAAATTGAGTTGCCCAATAACACCCAAAAAGGTGAAATAGAATTGAAATACCGATATGTGGGGTATAATGCACACTGTATCCACAGCAGTTGTCACAGGTCACTTTGTTCAACTTGAGATCATAAGTGCAGCAATTGGCATTGCAGTCATTTCTCAGTACCTGGCCTGAGCTGAAGAGATGCAGGGTGGCCGAGAACCAGAACAAGTAGAATATAGCGAGAATAAAATACGGCAGGATTGGGAATATTATTAGTGCTTGTACTTCTCCTATTACCTTTGCTGCCACCTGAAGTTTTCCGAATTATAAATTTATTATTGACTTATTGAAGTTCTCCAAAAATCTATTGAAATATTAGATTTCCGAATGAGAGCTGTTTTCGCTCGCTCTCTCAGTCCCCATCTTACTTGCAAAGTTTCTTAAATTTTAAAATGTTGGTAAATAGTAAAAAATTATCAACAAAATATGTATAGAGAAATGCAATCATGCCTTAAGGACAGATGTTGCAATGAGTATACGCCGGGCAATGGCAAGGGAGGTGAGAAATGCAATAATCATTACTATAGTCATCAGAATAGTAACTGCTCGGAGGTGACTTATCTCCTGTAGTAAGTTCAAAAAAAAATTGCATTTCAAACAAGAGAAGATATAGTTACAAATGGACAAGATAACAATAAAAAGATTTAGTTTACCCTTCCTGTAATATTAACATATGGATCGCTCTCTCCGATTACAACCGTTAAAGGATCGTTCCCAATCCACCCAGCTACAAATAGTCAAAAAGAAAAATAAATAATTGAACAAACAATGCAATATAACGGGTAAAGTATAGCAAAAAGAAATAATTTTTGGGGAATAGTAATCTGACCTTTTATATAGTAAAACATTGTAACAGATATGATAAGGACGTTAAAGAGAACAACAGTAACCCATGTCATCCCCGCTACAATGTATCGAATCATCAATAGCCAAATAACTGACAGGAAAAGTGGCAACATCCATCCACAGACAATCAATACAGGCCACGATTTCCCTATATCTGCTACATATCTCTGTAAACAAATTCAAAATTTATGTTATATCTGAGAAATTTTGAACATGTTTGTGGATCAAGTGATACATGTCGATAATTAAAATCTCTAAACTTACATAACAAGGTAAGAATCAGCACATAAAAAATAAATAAGCTAGTTAGTGCTAATTAACAAACCTTAAGCACTGCTGAAGGAGAGTTAATGGCCTTGTGAATAGTTTTGTCTATTAATATATTCTCATCTATGGCAACACCACCCATTTGTTGCCAATGCTTCAGAGAAGAGTTTGATGCACGAGCAATATACTGACAGCTCCAAAAAACTACGACAAATGACATGACAACGTGTAAGAACAAAGTTTGGTGGTATCAAAATTAAGGGAGACTTTTAATACTGACCTACGAAACCTCAATCTAGCTATGCATTTCCCTGCAAGACAGGACATATCTCATATAGCCTTAGAAAGCAGATAGAAATACCATCTGTGGTTTTGCTATCCCAATAAAATCAAAGAAAAAAAAAGCAACTTATGCCTCTTCAGCCATCAATCTAGAAAATGTGGTAGCATGGGGCATCAAGAATAGTTTCTATTGCTAGAATGTTAAATATAAGTTCTCGTTTTTCCTAAAAACGAGTTTCCAACTAACTGAAGAGAATAAACACGACACTGATCATTAGTAGGGGAGGATGTATGAGGTTTTGCAGAGCTGCACGTGGAAGTGCTGATAAAGAAGAAAACGACGCAATAATTTAATATTAAATAGTGAAATACCGTTTACACTTGGAAAAATGACAGGGTAGCAAGGGCCCTGCAACTGGAGAGAGCTGTTTCGCATTTCCGGAGTGAGAAACTCAAAATAATCATAGTCCCTATCAATCCAATCATCAGTAGAGAGGTGGATATCCCCCTCCGGGTAATCGCACACGAAATTGACCCCGTCTTCGGCTGGTAAGGGGCATTCCATCAAACAGATTGTCTTTGCATCAGCCAGGTTGAACTGACTATCCTTGGTACCACTCTGGTACACTTGATTTGGGTTCATATAATATTTCACCTCTAACTCGCGCAAGTCACGACTGCCATGCCGGTCCCCACAGATGTTTCCTTTGTAGTCAAGGCCGTACTTAAGTCTACATGCATGAAAAATTGAATTGATTCATGCAAAATCATACCATTAATAGAGAAATAAATTCATGAATGATTTGTAAAGAAAGTATGGAAATTTGTACGAGAAAGATTGATTTTCACCAGCAAGAAGCTGAAAACAATTTTTCGAATGTCATACCCAGTCTAGTCTAATCTCTAAACTTACAAAGCAGGCACCTTTAATTTTCTATGTTGTGAAAGGAAAGCGGGGTAAATGTAGGTACCTCAAAGGGTTGCCTTGGTTGAAGCCGAAGCTGGAGTTGACAATCATGGCAACCCAGAAGGCGATAAAGATGAAGAGAAACACCAGATCCTTGCACTTCCTGTTGTGGCGTATGATCCCGCCGTCCATTTGCGAATCTCCGTCCATCCCAGCCGTCGGAAACTTCCCTATTATCGCCCCCAATGGTCCCCCCATTCTTACACTCCTTCACTGGTTTAGCTTAGCTTAGCTTAGCTGTGCTTCCCTTTTTTTTTGCTAAGAACGATGGATTATGAAAAGAGGGAGGGAGATTGCGAGAGAAAGTGAGGAGAGGGGGACACGGCGAGAGTGAGACGAGTGCGAAAGTGTGAAAGCAGGGGTTTCGTTTGGTGTAAAAAGTAGGAAAAGGGAAAGCAACTACGGTGTGCTGTTCCCCCGGGGGAATTTGTCTCTTTCTGCTCTGCGTATATATATATTTTGATTTGTTTTTGCTTTTTGGGGTTAATGGTTTAAGGCATCCAATGTTATTCTAATCTAAATCTTACTTTCAAAATTTTAAACAAGCAATGAGAGTAACTAACGTGATCCTACCAAATTTAAATTTGTAGTATAATAGTTTACAAAAGGTACTAAATTACATTCATGATTTTGTATTATTTTATCTATATTAATTATTTATAGTGAAGTAAACTATATATATGGAGTATATTAATATTAGTATTCATTCGAAGTTTTAATAGTGCATCATGTTTTTTTTTTAAGTATGAACAATTAATTTTAATTGTTCAATATGATTTTTTTTGGCTTTTAAAAAATCCTATTTGATATTGTCTATTTTTACTATTGAAGGCCTTTTTAAATTTTTTTGAAAAAAGTAGTAAAATAATATATTTGGATACTGTTCGAACATGAAAGACAAAATTCATTATATATAATACAAATTCATACAATTACTACTGATAAAATGATGATTATGATAATGGAAAAAATAATAGTATAATGATAATGATAATAAGAGTACGGCTAATGTAATAACATTATAATTTCAGTCTAAGTTATAACGAGTTATTTTTTGCAATTTCAAAGTTCAAACAGTTGATCTGAACTACTCAACATGATCTCCATATTAAAATGGGTTTGAAGACCAAATTTTATATTTTTTTGGAATTTTTTACTATTTTTTTAGACAGGTACAAAATCACTGTTTTCAGATAATCCTGGACTATTCAAAACAGTGATTTTGTATAGTAAAAAAATTTCAAAAAAAATATAAAATTTGTTCTCCAAGCCCATTTTAATATGGAGATCATGTTGAGCAGTTCGCCATCGACTATTTGGATTTTATTTAAAAATCATAAAAATCGACTCGTTATAACTTAAGCTGAAATTATAACATTATAACATTAGCCGGACTCATGATAATAATATAAAATATAATTGCTGCCATGCATGCTATATCAATTTTAGAATGCTGATGGCATATTCCAGTAATATACCGCAATTTTAATTAATATTTGAGGAATGTTTCAACTGGAATAGTGTAATATACCGCAATTCCGCTATTTCAACTGTGGAATAGTCTTTTTCTTTTTTTGATGACAACTTTGCCCTTGCTGGAGCAGTCAAGGATTAAAATTAGCGGAGGTACAAGTTAAGAAAGCGTGTGGGACCTCCGTGTGCACAACCAGTGGGATTGATCTTCTATTACTCACTCTATACATCCAATCCAGTTTCCTATTTCTTTGAACATGACATGTGAGTATGTGACCGCTCTCAAATAAAACAGAGTGACGGTGGGGTCTGTGCGGTTGTACTACAGGATAGTTGCATAGGGACTCGCCACAGGAGACATGCATTCCAGAAATAGCGGCTTTGCTTATTTTAATCGTTTCATTACCGAAATCACTTGTCCTTACTCCTCAACTACGAATTCGTATCCTCTGCATTAACTCAAATTTTGAGTTAAGATCTGAACCGTCCTATTGAGATCCGCACTAATATTAAAGTGCACGTGCATTATAGGAGTGGACAGGATTGGTCCGAATTCTGATCGTACGGTTCATAAATTAACTCAAACGGTGCGTTAATGCAGAGGATACGTATTCCTCAACTACTTGCTCGATGCTTTAAACCGGAAATTCTAAAATAAAGTTGGAATATAATTAATTGGACCGAATTGATCATTTCGAGGAGGTATGTTTTTTGGTTTTTTAGTTATATTGGATGAACATGGCAACATGCATTTTTGTAATCTTTTGTAATATCAAGAATGACATGATAATATGTATTAAATAATAGAAATGAAAATATATTTCTTGCATCATAAATACTTCATTTTTTTTATTTTTGAGTAATGTCATGCAGGGATGCACAAAAAAGCTCGTAGCTCGTAATTCGATTGAGTCAATTAAAAAAAAAAATCGGTTCGAAAAGAATCAAACCAGCTCAGTTCTGAAATTGGTTTGAATCGAACTTGAACTGAGTCTGATTCGGTTCGAAACTCTTCTTTTTAGTTCTAATCTCTGCTTCAATTTTGAACCAGTTCAGTTCGAAAATAGTTCGAATTGCACCGAATCAAACTCAAACTCTTCTTTTCAGTTCGAAACCTTGCTTCAATTTCGAACCAATTTGATCCGATATTAGTTCGAACTCGAACTCGAACTGGGTTAAGTTTGATTCGGTTTGATTCGTTTGCAGCCCTAATTGTTATGTATGAATATTTTTATGGTCACAAGCATAAATACTTTTTGAAAATAGGAGACGCAGATTAAGGTGTATAATTATCATTTCTCAAAATAATAATTCAGTCAAATTAAGGCAACAAAATGATTAGATGTTAACGTTTGTTCTGATTAACAAGTTATGAGATAATGAAGATTTGCTTCGGTATATATATATTATATGAGAAAGCGACGTGGATTATATTTTATGATGTAGTATGCTAAACTTTCTTATTTCGTTGTCGACCTGTGAGCCAAACAAACCAAATAAGAAATTTGTTTTAAAAATATTCTAGTCAACCATTAACTCTTCCTTCAATATCTCATTTTAGGGTCTGTTCGGCTGTCACTGTGTCCGTGGAAAAAAAAAATTCACTCAAAGTGAATTTTTTTTTTCCACGGATACAGTGTTTGAGTCATTCAAATTGAACCCAAACCCAAGCTCATTCCCGTTCCCGCCTGACAGCCGAACAGGCCCATTGAAACAAAGTGAGCATCCTTACGGTATCTGACGGTGTAGAATACTCGATCAAAATTAATTTGGTGACAATTTGGAATATAGGGGTTTGTTTCAAAATTTGTTCCAGATCAAAGCAAATAACCTAGATCATATACGGTCAGGTATTACACTGGATATGAATTCATTGAAACATCACATCCTAAGCATTGGCATTGGCGAATTGAGCAGGGGCGAACCTAGAGTGTTCCGGGTGGGGGGGGGCAGCTGCCCTCCTGAATTTTGAGTTTTAGTGGAGATTTATCGATTCCGAACGACTTTGTCTCCCTTCGAAATTTTTTTTGCCCCCCTTTAGACGTTTAATTTGTAATTCGAGTTAGGGTTAAAATTGAAATAAATATGTTGAATTTTGATTGGTAATTAGAATTATAAGTCAGAGCATCAGAAATTACAAGTCAAAGTATTGGAAAGTATAAGTTAAAGCATTGTTTTTTATCGAGTACCCAATTGGTTAATGGATTTAAACCCGATTCAATATTTTTCTGCCTCCTGATGAAAATCCTGGATCCGCCTCTGGAATTGAGTGTTAATGGCTGAGGTCAATTTATTCATTTTAAAAAAAAATATGCTTAAATTATGGCTGAGGTCATTTTATATTTGTTATATATCCTGGTAATTAATTTACATGCCTTCATTTGTTCCGAATCTCAATGAAATTAAACCATCCCTCTTCAAGGATCGATCCATATATAAAATATTTTATTCTACGTAGGACGTACGGATGCTGACTCATATACTTACATGATATAATTATAGCGTGATATCATACATAAATTTTGATTGAATTCTTATTGAGATTATAATTAATGATGTCGTGTCAGACACGATACAACAATAAACTGTAATAGTATTTATACTGTGTGTGGCTTTCGTCTCTCAAGTTTGAAGTCTTCTTATTGAACATGTCCTAAGCATAAGCAGAGGAGAAGACCATATATAAATACGATTTTACAAAGCAGAAGACTAGAAGAGGATCTCAGTATGACGATTTCATCTGCAACAGTGACAATAAATTAATAATAAAAAAAGCCGATTAGGTAGAGTCGCAGTCTCGCAGAGATGCAAAGAACAGGACACTAAGACAAAGATTGGGATGGGCTTCTGTTACATGGGCTTTATTGGGTCATAATACCCTTCATTTACCTCCAAAATATGTTTGGGCCGTTTCAGCTGCAAAATAATTAATATTTTTATTTTCAAAATTTTAACGGTCGATCCAACCGATTGACATGATTCCTATATGAAGGTGCACTTGCAGACTGAATTTTATATTTTTTAGAATTTTTTTGACTATTTTTATGATAGATAGAAAATCACTTGATCTGAAAATTATGGACCATCCAAAAAGAATGATTTTTTTACTTATCTTTGAAAATAGGAAAAAAAAAATATAAAATTTGATTTGCAAGTACATATTCATATAAAAATCATGTTGAACGGTTCAGATCGACCGTTAAAATTTTGAAAACAAAAATATTAATCCGTATTACGGACCAAATCGTGCTATGCATATTACCATAGACTCACTCCTTTATTTTTCTAATATTATTGGTTATGAGAAGAATATTAATGTTGCAAGTTTTAGATACTATCTATATACAATAAACACACATTTTTATTTATATTTTAAAATTTAGAACTCTGGATGAATGTTGAATTGAAGCAAATATAATTTCATAATGCAACGTTTTCATAATAGGAATAGAGATTTTAAATAAAAATTATCTATGTATTTCTGACATGCAATGCAACAATACAAAAATATAAAAATTCTCTATAATATATATAACTAGAGAGTGGCTAAGGTCAAAGTGGTATGACCAAGGCCTTAGTGCTACCAATTAGTTTTTGCAATTTTAAAGTTCAAATAGTCGATTCAAACCGTTAGATGTTCAATCTATATTAAAATCTGCTTGGAGACCAAATTTTACATTTTTTGGAATTTTTTTACTATTTTTTAAGCCACTTTGAAAATGGCAGATCCGGGTGAACAGTAAAAACAGTGCAACCAAATTCTGGACCATGTGATCAGCAATTTTCAAAGTGGCTTAAAAAATAGTAAAAAAATTTCAAAAAATGTAAAATTTGGTCTCCAAGCAGATTTTAATATAGAGATCACATCTAACGGTTTAGATCGACCGTTTGGACTTTGAAAATCCAAAAATGACTTGGTAGCACCAAAGGCCTTGGTCATACCACTTTGATCTTAGCCACTCTCTATATAACTAACACAAAATTATATAAAAAAGGAAGAACATCCAAGAAATAATGTAAAAAAGAAACGTATAAGAACTTTAACTAAATGTTACTCTAATAAACATGTAATACACAAAATACATAGCGCAAACTTTTTTAATCCAATACCTGCAAGTAGGAGTACAAACGGATCATATCCGCTTTTATTTTTCGAATACATATACGGATAAAATATTACACAGATACAGATCAAATATTGCACGGATATGGATATGAATACGAATCGGATATTAAACTGACACAAATTCAAATATCCATCTTTTTATAAAAGTGAATAACATAAATTTTTTTATAATATATATTAAATTATATAATATATATCTACTATTTAGATACAGATACTTAAAATTTAGAATCATATTATTATTCGTATCCGCACGGATATTCGAATATCGGATATCCGTATCTAATTTTTAAATACGGATTCGGATACGGTCGGATAGTTTGCACCCCTACCTGCAAGGGGGTAAATATCCTCTCCGGTACCGTAAAAGATTCCCTTCACTTTACAGTTTGAAATTAACTCCCAGCCGCTTTGGGATTCAGGCTGACGGAGGGGCAGTATTATTGGGCTTTGAGATTCGTGCCAAGTTAAAAAGAACGGTCCAGATTAAGTAATTGTAAAAGATTCCCTATTACGGTACCGGGGGTGATGTGAATTCACCTGCAAGGTTGCACTTCCAAAACGACTCGATTAGTCGAATCATAAAACGGAGCCGATCTCCGTTTAATCCGAACTTCAAATAATTCGACCCGGCTCGGTTGCCACCAACCTCTCTGACAAGTGGGACCCAAATTCAGTGGCAATTTCGTTTTGTGCGGTTTGTTAAATTTCTCGTCGTCTTGACGCCTCGGATCGTCCGATCCGCACGAGAACAAACACAACAACAATGGTGAAGACGGTGGTCGCCGATGAAACCCAGCTCAAATCCATAGAGGATAGTCTCTTTCAATCTACCTCCGCTCCTCTCTCTGTTCAAGTATACCCCCTTTCTCTCTCTCTTTAATTCCTTTCTGTTTAAGCAACAAGACTTAAACCTTGCAAATTTCCAGTGACAGCAAAGAGGGAATGGAATAAAAATTGGGCTAATAATGCAAGAACATGCTTTATGCCAGCCTAAAGGACTTAGAATTTTTGAAATAATACTGGAATTAGAGACTTAAGGTTAAGGTTGATTGTTATTTCTCTTCAATTATAATTCAACAGGTGGGGCTTGTGATAGGCAAACTAAGTGCCTCTTCAGATAGAGGACAGGTGTATGCTCTGATCCCTACACCGCCGACAGATGGCGGTGATCCAGCATGCTCCCTCAGATCTGACGGTGGAGGTGGCGCGAGAGATGAGAAGAAGAAAAGTGGGTCCAAGAAATCATCCAATGAAGTGCCGCAATCCATAGAGGTTGATGGTGATTGGGTTGCCGAGCACGCTCGTCAGGTATTTTTTGTGTATTTTTTAGTTGCAATATAAACAACAAGATAGGCTTAGATTATCATACTCTGTATATATATATTTAGGTCTCAAAAATGCTTCTTGGTGGCATGGATGTGGTGGGAATATACATTTGGGCTTCTGAGGCGTCATTCAAGGCTACTTCTACTGCCATCTTTTGTCAGGTTTTGAACTAATTATTTTCTGACAAATTTTTTATTTTTTATTTTTGTCTACAATTCAATTTCAGAGAGGTAAAAATTGAGTCATAATCCTAATTTTTGAAAACTTTTAAAAGGTTATAAGGGGGGTTGCTCAAGCTGCGCCTTGGTCTGATACTCAATTTGACGAGAGGCTACTTATTCATATTTCTTATGCCCCACGAAGGTAATTCAAGGCGTTTTCTCTATGTTGTTTTGTCAGCTGTAATTCATTAAGGTAATTCAAAAAGTATCCTTTTTACTTTTTGAAATGTTTTAGTTTATTTTTAAAAAAATTTGGCAGGTGGGCTTGTCGGATTTGTAACTGGAATTCAGGTAGTTTACGCCCATGTGACTTAAAACTTAGCAAAGTAGTGACTTCTCTTAAGGAGTTCAGGTGCATGTACAATTTTGAAGTAAGGTAATGCACCTCAAACGAACCTCTTGCATGCTTTAATTTTAATCCTTCAATTTTTTATCTTGCTTATTTATTCTTCTACTTTGGTTTACTTAGGTTACCTATTGATCAGGCGAGCTTGCCCAATCACAAGTCATTCAAGAATGTTGTTACCAAAGGAATAACTCATCTTTGGAACAAGTTACAAACTGCAAAAGCTCTCTTAGATGGAAATATGGTAACAGTTTTGGAACTATTTTTTGAAAATTGTTTATCGGGACTTCTTAATCTTTTTTTATACTTGGTTTATAGGTGGAAGACAGTTTGAACCTTACCACCGAGGGCCCGCATAATATTGAATTGCTTCTCCCATTTGAGATAGAATCTACCTCTGAAGGTAGGTTCCACAAACTATAAAATGTAGTTATCAAAATAACACATTTCAATAAAATGTGGTTTAATCACCTCAATGTTTCATATAAAGAAAGCAGCTTGGAGGATGTAGCTGGGTTAGTGCTTTTTAGTGGATCTGTCTGTGCCTCTGCGTACTTGGGCCCACGAGAATCTGTTGCCCAAGCTATTTCTGACCTAAAGGTTGGTTATCTACTTCAAAAAAAAAAAAAAATCAACAAGGTTATCCTTTGCTTGTATTTGGAATATTGTCTTCATTTTTTTTTTGTTTTAATTGGCTCCTATTTATTGGGTATGTAAGGGAGACATAATCGCCAGTTTAAGGAGTAGACTCGACCTGATGCTTGATGAGGCTGAGGGAGAAGATGCGCAATCTGAGAAATCGATTGGCCAACTGAATTTCCATGAATTAAAGTAAATTTAATTCTCATAAGTTGTTTATCTATTTTATAAAGGACAACTAATACAGGCCACAAATAATTACCCACTCATGAAGAAAACAAAAATTTCTTGAAAAAAAAAATCAGAAAGAAAGGAAAGGTTAACAAGAATCTTTCTAATACTTAAAAGTTCAATGTGCTATTGGTATTATTTTTATATTACATTTCAAATACAGGAAAGATTTTCGGGTCTCATTTCCTAGAAGAGTTTTGGTCCCTTGGGTTGCCGGCATACATATCTGTGATTATTTGCAACCATCAGAGACCCTTGAGGTTTGTTTTCATTCTACAATGCATATTTTTAAACATGCTATAATATTTATGTGGGTGTTTTGGTGCATGATCATATATGATGATATCAGACCTATATAATACTACCTGGTTTTAATTTCCGAATTAATCCTTGGAAACCCTCAATTAAGCACTGCTGACAATCAAATGGAGACCTCCATTAAGCCATTCACTGGACACAAGATTTTAGAAGAAGACACTTCTCTCTAACAAACTTCTGCTATGAATATATTTCTTGTTTACTCTAGTTAATAGCTTAGGGTTAGATATGAGTGTTTCTATATAAACAGAGAATGTAATTACAATCAGTGCAATACAACAAATGAATCGTTAATTCAAATCTTTCTCTCTCTATCTCTACTATCTTTCAGGACACAAAGGATCGGTGCAAGGAGATGATGTCAATGGAAGACACAATTGACACATCATCGATATTAGAAATCGAATCTCAATCTGAACCCACAACAGTAGAAAAATCATTCTGGCAAGTTGTGACTGGCACAGATTTACCAGTTCAGAATAATTGTTTGAAGAAAAAAAACAGCTCATCATCATCAAAAGGGAGCAATCTCTATTTTATAGTGGCTATTTTTGTACTTTTACTGGCTGTTTTCGCCGGACTTGGGTTAACTTTCTTTGCTTCGCGCAAGTGATATTAGAATTTATTTTAACGTTTATTTTTCAAAGCTGTATAATTTATAAATTCGTAGATTTCAGTAGCTCCTACTTGTTTCCCTTTTCTTGGTTTAATTTCTCTTTTTTGGATTTTTTATATTTCTTTTGGCATTGTAAGTTTTAGGCCAATGCAAATGAGCTATTTAAGAAAGTATTGCCACCTGTGGCTTGCTTTTGATTATTTATTTGCTAATTGCAGGTGTAGCAGTATTCACAAAAAAAATAAATGAAAAATTCAATAGACTCTGAAAGGTATGTAATTAGATACATTTTCAACACTTAGGTTGCCAACCACCATTATGCATGTTCAATTTTGTTCTAGTACAATTTTAAGTATAATAAAATTATATAAAGTCTGATTTTTTTTGTACAAACCTGATAGTTATACATTATAAAAAAAAATAAAGGACGACACAATGCATTCTAGTTGGTGGGCACCCATAAAAAAATAATATTGTTTGTAAAATTAAGACTTGGTCAGCTTAATTGCTACCAGTAAAATTATCTAAGCAGTAATTTGTCAAATTGGGTCATCTAGAATACCAAATTTAAATCTTACAAATAAAATAAACAGGTCCAAATATAATATGTGTCCCGTGTGTAAGCAAGATAGTTTCAAAACAGATATTTAACAAAAGTATTAATTTTTTTTTTGTCTTCAAAACACCAACGGTTGTCCTCGAGAGTATTTGATCATATTTTTTTTTTCTTAAAAGAGATTTTGAAAGAAACACATTTGTTTCTTGCAAGCCTAAATTATTGCTATTGGGAAGATAGAGAAGATATGTTTAGTTTGGCTTAATATTAATTAAAAGGCGCATTATCACTTTTGATGATTATGTTGTCTTTATTTTTAAATTTCAATGACTTCAAATTTAAAACTCATTATCAAAATAAATAAAACCGTTAGATATAATCTCTATCATTTTAATTTGTATGTTCAAAATTATACCACAATTTTTGATATTTTTTCATTAATATCAAGAGTTTGCAAAAATATACTGATGTAAATAATTTATGGGCATTGGTTTTTTAACTTATTGATTCAATTGAATACTTATTATTTTCTTAGAAGATATTAAATAAAACATGAATATTCTTTGAAATGCCAAAAATAATAATTCACATTAATTTTCACTAATATTCAACTAATATTTAGTATTTTTTTCATTAAAATATTTATTATATTTACTTTAAAACCAACCTTGAATAATCTTAGTATTTATATTATTTGGACTCAATGTAAGTAGTAATTGGAGATGCTTATCAGCGCTATTATTTTAAAATAAACATTTGCGTGAAGTTATCAATCAAAGTTGGAAGGTAAGATAGAAGATAGCATTCTTTTAAGACAAATTATATAACAAATGCTTGTAGGCGACTTCAAAGTCTTTTGTACCAAATTGACACTACTATATAATAATGGAATTAGATATATATAGGTAAATCTCTTGATTCTTTTTTTCTAATTCAACAAAATACTTGATCAATTCTCTCTAATACTAATATAATGAAACATCAACCTCCATCCTTCTAACTTTTAATTGTTCTTCTCTCATTCTAAAATCAACTTCTCAAGAAGAATATAACAAATAGTAATTCAATTAATTGCCAAAATGCCTCCAAGAAGAACCACTCACACCGACTTCACCGACCATGCATCAACTAGCCTCACCGAGATAACAAGCGGATCATACAGGTTGACAGCTGGGTTCTCCCAAGTCAAGGGAATCGGCATCGGTAATTTCTTCATGTCCCCGAAATTCACCATTGGAGGACTTGAATGGTACATCAAGTGTTACCCCGAAGGATACTATGCGAAGGATAAAGGCAAGTATGTATCACTATATCTTTCTTATGCGAGTGAAACCGAAGTAGGCGTGATTTTTGAATTCTGTTTGTTGGATCAATTGGGGAATGCTGTAACTTCTTTACGCAGCAGGAATACTCACACTTTTCGAATGCATGGTAAGTACAAAGGATGGTCCAAGTTCATGAAAAGAGACGACTTCGAGAAGTATATAAGTGATGATCATTTTGAAATTATTTGTGGTGTCATGATCATAAGTCCCAAAAGCCTTGCAGAACCAAACAATTGCTTAATTGTAGTGCCGCCATCGGATTTACCAGACCAGCTCGGCCAACTGTTGAGGAGTAAAGAAAGCGCCGACATAACTTTTGTGGTTGGAGGAGAGATTTTTTACGCGCACAAACTCGTGCTAGCTCTGAGGTCACCGGTCTTTAAAGCAGAATTGTTTGGCTCGATGAAGGAAAATCATGCTGAGAAAATAGTGATCAAAGACATGGAACCGATTGTCTTCAAGGCTCTACTTCATTTTATATATACCGATTCACTGCCAGAAGAGAAAGAACTTAGCAGCGATGTGGAAGGCCTCGATGCACAAAAAATATTAACTATAATGATGCAGCACTTGCTTGTAGCGGCTGACCGGTACGCATTAGAGAGATTGAAATTGATGTGCCAAGAAGAGTTGAGTAAAAACATTAGTGCAGCCACAGTGGCAACGACTCTTGCTTTGGCTGAGCAACACAACTGTCCTCAACTGAAAGCTACATGTCTCGAATTCGCGACAACACAAGATAACTATTTTCGGATGGCTTCAACCGATGGGTACAAGCATCTTGTTCTGAGTTGCCCCTCAATTCTCAAGGAGATTGAAGAGAAGCATGGTGCAACCACATTTGTCGAGGATTTCGCTGAGCAAGCTGACGATGACATTAGTCATGATCACATGTTCAGTCTACTAAAACTCTTTCGATGCAATAGGTCCAAAAAATGATGCAATGATGAAACTGCAGGTATGTTATGAAAGTTGTACATATATTTCATAATTTGTATCAAGGAATAGTTTTCTCTTCAACTAATTTGTTGATTTCTTAGTTTGAATGTGTTACAACTTGCAAGTTTGGAACAAAGGATTAATTCTTTGTGGATATTGTACATTGTGGTAGAAAGATGCTTTCATTAATATAATTAATGCTTATTTGCGTGTGCGATTTCATTAATATAATTAGGGTGAATTTCACGTATACCCTTCAAAATTCTTGAAATTACATATTTCTCCTTTTAATAGAAAGGAAAATAAATTGGGTAAATGTGAGTTTTTTTTAAAAGAAATAATAAGAAAATTTGAGAATTTTGAAGGGTATACATGAAATTCATCCATATAAGTAATGAGGAAATAGAGGAGGGTTCCAATGCCTCATGTTTTTCATGCCTCATCTACATCATATGTTATATCTTCGTTTTCAAAGTTCAAATTTTCGATCCGAACCGTTCAACATGATATTCATACTAAAATATGCTTGGGGATGAAATTTTATATTTTTTGGAAATTTTTTATTATTTTTTAAGATGGGTACAAAATTACTGTTTTTGGACCGTTTAAAAAACAATGATTTTCTACCCATCTTAAAAAATAGTAAAAAATTTCCAAAAATTATAAAATTTCATCTCCAACCATATTTTAGTATGGATATCATGGTGAACGGTTCGGATGGACAATTTAGACTTTGAAAACGAAGATATAGAACATGAGGTATGATGAGGCATGAAAGGCACGAGGCATTGGAACCCTCCACGAGGAAATATATGCATAGATATAACATATATGCGATTCAAGAACAGCTACTCCATGACTTAGGTGGACAAATGATATCAAAGTGTGAGATGGTATTTTTTTAATTAAGCTCCCTGAACTTCATAAATTGTTTGATACTAAAAGAAGGATAATCAAAACCACGATGTAATAAACGCAAAAATTTTGTAGTTAATTTTTTGTTTTGTTTTGTAATATGTATAGCAGTAGTGGCAAAAAAGTATCAACAAATAAGCAACAACTTTTTTTTTTTACATAGCGGCGCTGGCACTGATAGTCATTTGAATATAAATTAATCATATATAATTACACAAGTATTAATATAAAAGAAAAAAAACTTAAGAAAGCCCAACTACCCCAACCCCTGACTATTTCCAAATATCGTAGCAATCAGTACTAAAACATGATAAATAACAGTATATAACTAAACCTTTTAGCTAATATTGCATTGTAACATAGCATCAATTGGGCTGTGCAAGTCAAGTTCCAACCTGAACCTGAAGGCACAAATGCTATTGCAATGCTTGTTAATACCTGTACGGCTGTACCTATCATGTTGGTACCGGCCATTATGTGCCAGCACCTGATGCCGATGGTATTATAAATTTGTAGTTAATTTGTAGTCCTTGATTTTTCTTTTTGTACTATTTAGTCTATTGGGGCTTCTATTTACCAAATTCAAATCCAAATCATAAAAAAAGAGTGATAGATACTAGTTATAAACTTTGCGTATTGTATTGTATGATATCTGCAAAGATCACTTGTACCATCTCATTTGTAATTTTTTTTCAATAGGTACCAAGCTAGCCTTCCTTTTAACTTAGTCTTGTAGCAAGGTAGGTGATAAAGGAATTGTAATTTTGCACATCTTTTATATGAATTTGTGAAAATATTGAGCCGGTAGATATTGTATTGCTTTTAAATTTCTTTGGGTATGTATGAAATTGTGGAAAGCTATTGTGATCTGCCAATATAATTCAGTTCTGAACTTCTTTTTTTGTAGTAGACTTTGCCAGTACAGAGGCATTCCAAGTTTGCTAAACACAGATCATGATGTAAGTTATAGCAGCAAAGGGTTGATCAGATATGATGAATGGAATGCAGATTTACATGGTTGTTGACTTGTTGCGAAGAGCCTTCTTTATGTATGCTAATTCAGATTTTTCTTTATTTTGTTTCGTCTTTCAATTGATTCCTCTATACAGAAAAGTGTACATCTTATTTTGTTTTCTTATCTTTCTTTTACATAATTTGGAATTGAAATCAACAAATTAGATACTGTCTTTTATTTCTGTTTTTTTTTATTAATTTGTTTTCTTTTTAATGATTTTCTCTAACTCTATTTAAGCTTGTTTGATTCGATAAAAAGGTTGTAAATTATGTAAAAGAGATATATGTGTGTACCTATAGATGTGTGAACTTTTATTACCCTTAAAATTTGATTTTTAAAAATAGTCAACTGCAGGGTTTGACTTTTTCATTTTATTTTCAGATTGAGATTAATCTAGTTATTCCTCCTAATCAGCTTATCTAAAAACTCTGTAAAATTCAAAATATGTACATTTGAACATCCTTTACAAGCTGTAGAAGTTTCAAAGGGAGACTCAAAACCAGCTCTGATTTATGATTTTTCTTGTGTTTCTTCCATTTTTACCCTTGGCAGATGTGTTTAACATTTTTATTTGATTTTTCTACCTAAACTGTGTGTCTCTATTATAGAACTCAGATTAAATTTATGAAGAAAGTTAGAAACAAAGAATGAATTTTTCAGGATGCTAAGATTGCAATGTTAAAATTAATTTTTACCATACTGGTAATTTGAAAGCTTTTGAACTGTAAAACAAGTTCCAATTTCTTTGAAGGTTCAGTCCGCCATCAGTGTTAATTAAATACTCAATTTTTCAGAAATATGTACCATATTAAAGTCAGTTAATTTCTTCAAGGTCAGAGCCTTTTTATTTTTATTTTATGCATTTTCACATTCCTTTTTCCAAAATGCAGCAGTTGTTTGTGTTCATGCATTGCAATTTTATTATCAGAGTGATATGATATTTCTTTATGCACTTGTGACTTCAGAAGTGATTAGCCAAAAACATGTATTGGTTCTTGTAAATTGGATGAGGATTCATTTCACTTGATAAAAAGGCAAACAAAAGTATTTCACCTAGCTCTTTTATTTGAGAAAGATTATTCCAATTCCTGGATTGTGTCCCCATTTGCCTATATATGTGATTCGGCAATGATGAAATACTCTCACTTTGCAAATATAAATCTTCTACTTGCAAAAATTGTTATTAGGAGTACTTAATATTATGCAACCAGTTATGAAAACTAGAACTTGAAGTATAAATTATCGTGCGTAAGCCGTAACCAACATAGGGAGAATTAGCACTAAGGCTGGTACCAGCACTCAAAAGGGCAGAAAGACAATAGAACCTTCTAGTATCCAGTATCAAAAGTAAGATGCATCGGTATTCACAGCTTTTTGTGCATTTTACAAAATTCACATGAAAACTAATATATCATGAAGGCAGTTAGGATCAATCTAACATCAAATAATCAGGGGGGGGGGAAGCAAAAAAAGAGAGAAATCCAGGCTCAAAAGAGATAACAGCTGTTCAGACTTGGATCTTTTTTTCCCCAGTATTGCACTTCAAACTGTTCAAGCTGAAAATTTTGTGAATGAAACAATAAAATATTCTGCACAAACTCAAACTTAATCCAAGTTTCCAGCTCAGAATTAGATGTACCATTTCATATTGATAAAAAAACTCAAAATAGCCAAAACAAATGAAATAGAAAGCACAACATGATTTCACCACGACTAAAATGGTACTGAATACAGGTACAGGAATCCTTGGCTACAACAAATCAATCACACCCACTACGTGTCCGTACTGATACAGTTCCAGATTTTTCTGGTTGTACCAGCATGTAACTGTTGGGATTGGCACTGGTACAAAACCAGTGAATGAAAAGCAGCGAAAACAGGCCAGGTGCTTTGATCCTTTTTGAGTATAAGAAACTGTACCTATTAAATCTTATAGAACCATTCATCTGCTCTAGGAGCTAAAAGCTTGTGAAAGCAGAATAGATGAAATCCAAGAAGCCGGTTCCCTTGAGAAGTCCTTTTCCAGTCAAAAGCTCAAAATCTATTAAAAGTAGAAAGCCAATTATGGCTGCTTTTCCATTGATTAGTTCGTTTGTTCTGTTAAATCCAAATCCTTCAGAATCCTCGACGACCACCATGCGAACCTAAGACCAATAAATTTAATTTAAGCTGTCAATATTGTTTTTCCTATCATATTCATTTAATTTCCAGTCTAAATACGATTGCCTCTATATGGCTCTCACATTTGAATTTCCACAAGACCTTCAAACTAGACCAATGTTCCTATTCAACCTTATAAATTTGGAAATATAAAAACTGTAGTTTAGTTAAGAAGAACATTTTTTCTAAGTGGAACAGTACATTGGATCAAAAGGAGCATTACACCTGAAAAGAACACAAATGGACAAATGTTGTGTTACAATTTGGAAATTATAAGAGAGAGAGAGAGAGAGGGGTGGTGGGACCTCTTCGATATTGACATCCTCAGCAGTGACCCCAGGCTGGGCACGCCCACTAAAGAGAATCTCAGCAGACACGCCAGTTGCCGGCACACTCCCTTTCATACTAATATAGATGTTCTCCATGTCTGTTTTGACCGGATACACAAATAATTTCCTCAGAGCCGGTGTCAGCATTCTTAAAACAGGGTTCTTCGGATACCATTCCTTTATCTCTCCTGTTCGCAGATCGAATGTGCTATCTGTTGTGGGGCAAACTACGCAACCATCCTAAAAATATAATTGGATTTTGAATCTGTTATATTTCTTCTTTTCAGAATTTTACTGTTGTTCTTGAGAAGTTGTCAGAAAAACCTGAGTGAGCTTGGCATTGAGAAGGCCTTCACTATAAGCCCCCTCAGCTGGAGAGCGGTTCTCAATTGCATAAACCTGGTCTTTGTACCACAGAAGCAACACTGTCTCTCCATCCTGCACAATGACCCGCCTCTCACCCCTTGGGAGAGCAGCCAATGGGACCACCGGGATCCAGTTCTCCCCTCCAGTTTCCCCACTGACAGGAGGCCCCGCCTCTTCGTCCACCTTGGACACTTCAGCTGCTTTACAGGAGAGGTTCCTGAAGGGCCCTTGAGAGACGTGGCGGTACACCCGGTCTAGGTAAACCCGGTTTGTGTGCCGTGGCCTGGGTGCAGATGGAAAGAGTAGGCATTTTGACGGAGTGGTGGTGGCCATTGAAGAAGGAGAGAAGGAGAGAGAAGGAGAGGGGAAGGGGATGGTGATGGTCTCAGAGGGGAATTGAGGGGAGAAGGCATAGCCACAATATGGAGATAATAACAGAAGGAAAAAAAATTGAGGGAAAAAAGATTGACACAATTTATAGATAGCCTACCGTCCATTTGAAATGTTGAATCGTTTAACGGGGAAAAGGTTGGAAGCGTGGAGGCATTAGATTCGCTAAAACGGAAGCTGATCCTGCGTTGAGATTCGTGCTATGGAGGAGCGTCCAATTTCGCTAACGGAGTCCTTCCGTTAACACTCCATCCTCCTCTTTCGTCGTTTCCTTCTCTTTCTCTCGCTCCCTCCTCCTCCCACTCGAGGTCAATATGGGTCCGATGTCCATCGGACTCAAAGTGAGTTCGATAGGTTCGATGACCGTCGATCTGCTTCAAAATTCACACCCGCAACTTTTGCAGCTGCTTTAATTCGTGCGCACGAATCTTAAAGCAAATCGGACGGTCATCGAACCCATCGGACCCAATCTATTCTCCTCCCACTCCCAATCGCCTCCTGTTATCTTCTTCATGTCAAAGCTATGTAAATTATATAGGAGAAAGAAAAAGAGAGTTTGTTGCGTGGTCCTGGAGCAGGCTGTAGTGTCGTGCACTACTTTCAATGAGGTATCAATACATATCCGCCAGAGTGAGACGCAGTGAGAAAGCAGAATTCGTATTGTCTGCATTAACTCAGAATGAATACGGACCGTCCGATTCGGGTTGGAGCTCCATGAAGGAACAATATAGTCCCACGCCGGCTGTTAACAGATCCTACAAGAGTTGACTCATCATTTCAAAAGTTGATTTATTTACTGCAGAAAAAAAGCTCCACTTGAATAAAGACTATGCATAGGCGGATTCGTCCGTACTATGAATTAATATATTTGTTTCCAAAGTTCAAACAGTTGATCAATTAATTCTAAAAAATATAAAATTTAGTGCAAGTACATTTTCATAGGGAGATCATGTTGAATGGTTTAAATCGACTATTTAACATTAAAAAAGAAGATATTAATCTATAGTACGGATCAATATGTGTTATGCATAGTACAATTGTTATCACCTTGCATTGCTTACATGAGAGAATTTGATTAGCAAAAAAAAAAATCAGTATACGGTTCACAATCCTCGGCATCCATGGGCTTGCAGTAATGTTTTGGATTTCAATTTTTTTGTTAGAAAAATAAGATAAATTAACAAATCATAAATGCAGGTTTAACAATGGCTAGAGATTCTGAAAATGTTGGAACATAATACAACACTGTTATAGTTGGATGTTCAACAGAAGTGAAATTGAGAAGCCAAAAGGCATAACAGGAAATTAAATGATTTATATATACTGTTCACATATAATGTCTATTTAAAATGATAACATTTCACATATATTTCATCATACATCAAATTATTTAGAATTTCAATGACAAAAAAAAATAATGAATCTTAATGCATCATCAAACAATATTGACGAAGGAACCAGGCCCAATATGGCTGTTAATAGTGAAAACTGGGCTTGAACAGGCCCGAAATTCATCCATCATAACGGGCCTGCAATTAATTTTCCAAACCAATGCCTGTTGTCTGTTGACGAAGGCAAGCTCAGCTTCTGTAGATTGGCTGGGCTGCTGTGCAAACGTTGAATCGAGGCTAAAAATCACAGGAACCAGTCGAGATGTCTGCGCATTTGGTCCTTCAATCCGAGCCGTCAAAAATAGAAAAGGTTTGGAGGATTGAACAGCCACTATGTTCTGGCCGAAATTTTTAATTTTAACATTTTAAAGAATTAAATTAATAAAATAACCACCGTTTTTGGTCAATTCCATATTTAACACGGCCGCAGAACACCGGAGCGGACCCATTTGGGGGAGGCCGCAGAATGCCGGAGCGGACCCCCATATGGGGCCGCAGAATACCGGAGCGGACCCGGGTCCGCACTATGCCGGAGCGGACCCTGGTCTTTTTTTTTTTTTTCTGATTCTGAATTTGATTATGGTTTTGTTTTGGAAATTTTTATAAAAAATGTAACGTTTGTGAAGTTGTGTATAATTACTTATATTTGAAATGTCGTTTAATCTGAAATTGTTGTTCGTCGTTTGTTTGATCAAAAGAAACATTAAAATAGAACAAGGGGCCATATAAAAAGCATACAATAAAACATGCGAATGTTATCGGAAATTACAAATACGTCTAATTAACCGAAAATAAACAATAGTTTTACAAGTACAATTAGAATAACAACATTAACTCTCAATCTCGTGCAGCCCGAGCAGCTCTGTTTTGTCTTTCTTGCGTATCTCGGCCGGCTTGGTGTCCTCTTCTCCTATTATGCAGAACATCCATCCACATCGGAATTCTGTCGTGCTGTCTTCTGCCCACAGCAATATTTTTTTTCTCTGGAACAAGGACCGGGCCATCGTGTGGAGGCCATTCCGACTGATTTCCATAAACATGCCATTGTGCGCTCCATGTGTTGATCAGTGTAGGGATGTGATAATAGTGACTTACAAATACGCCAGGGTCGATGCCTCGGAGACGACACACGGACAGAACATGAGAGCACGGTATTCTCTCCAATTGAGGCTTCTGGCACGTGCAAGTTACCGTGTGATCATCCCCGATTATCACCGTGTATTTGTAATTGGCCTTGGTAAACCGACCAGAATCGTCAGGTATGAAAGCGTGAACTCTCTCCTGTGTGGCGGTTACCTCGAACTCGTTGTTGTTTCCAAAGCCCCCCAGCGTCTTCATTTTATCGGACCTCTCGAACCGTTTGTTGATCACCTACGAAAAATTAAAAAATAATGAAGAAGTCAGATATTTTTTTTAACAAACTTCATTAAAAATTATGAAGAAATAACTACAAATAAAAGTACCTTATGCACACGACACGAGAATTGCTGACCTTGACTGACTTCCCATTCCGCTTTGGCCCTCCTTTGCGCAAACCATGTCATACATTTGTAAAATGTGTCTTCAATTATTGCTGCAACCGGTAGCCTACGAGAGGACTTGAAGACCTTATTAAGCGACTCAGACCCGTTTGTAGTCATGATGCCCCAACGGTAACCACCGTCCAGTGCTTGGAATATCTTCCATGGTTTGGGGCACTCGTTCTCATCTTGATCTAAATATTTACCCACCCCGTCCAGCCAATTGAGGGCAATGTCACATGCCTGCCCCATTGCTTGCATTCCTTGCTCGTACCTCCTCATCTTCCTCTTAGCCACACATATTCTAAAAAAACGGATTGCCTTATCACTGCAACTGTTCTTCTTCATGTTCTCGGCTATGTGAGTAGCACAAAGACGGTGAACACATTGATCCTCATCCTCCTCGTTCCACCCCATATCATCTTGTCTGAACACCTTCTTGATACCCTTTCCCCTATCAGTGATGACACACATGAATCTGGAGCGGATTACATTGATCCTCAACCATTTCATGAACCACGCACAATCGTCATAACTCTCTGATTCTACCAGAGAAAAAGCCAACGGGAGGAGCTGATTTTCAGCATCGTACCCGGTTGCAATCAACAGCTTGCCTATGGTTAAAACCCATTTTGTAAGAGCCGAAATCAACTAAAATAAATAAAGTGAAAACAACCAAATTAGTTACCTTTATACCGGCCTGACAGGAAACATGCATCAACTGTGATGACCGGTCTGATATGTTGAAAAGCAGCTATGCACGGTCCAAATGCCCAAGCCGCCCTATGAAAATACCTCCATGGTCCAGGTTCACCAGTGGGATATGAGGTCACCTCAAACAATGTTTCTGTCAATAAATTTAAAAAAATAAGTTCAATTTTTGATTGATAATGAAATAACGTAAAAATTGAATGAACAATGTAGTACCTGGGTTGCTTCTTTTCATTGCCTCCAACAATGGAACTACAAGAGCGTATGACCCCTCCCAACTGCCAAATTGACGGGCTATTGCCAACTCACGGCCACGCCATAGTTTGTTGTACGCCGGTATCTGACCGTTGTACTTTTCAGCAACAGCAATTCGGACAGCCTGAATACTCAAGTCGACATCGTTCCTCATGTGAGCGGATATACACTCGGCAACCATAGCAGCTGACAACTGGGCGTGATCTGTTCTTGTCGCATCCGCATGGCATGAATGTTGTGTTGGGCATTTGGAGTTGGCTTCCATAAATCGGGTGCTGAACCCCGCGATCCATTATCTGAAACCCGCTATCCATCTTGAATTTCCTTGATAGTCCGAGCACAGGCCCGGTATCTTCCTGGTCAGAATAATCGCTCATACCCTCAGGATCAACATGACCCCAATTTTCCTCTGCCTCTAGTATTTCCGGATCCACTTCTTCATCAGATTCATCCGGATTACAATTTTGACCCCAATGAGCGGTCCGACTAGATGAAGGGTGGTCAGTCTGGGATGGGGCCCGACGGGAGGGTCGGTCCCTCTGAACTGGGGCCCGACTACTGGACGGTTGGTCAATTTGGACAGGGGATGGACTAGAGCCGGATGAGTTACCCCGACTACGACCCCGGATTAACCTCTGAACTGGGTTCGAACGCCGGGCTCTGGTAACCTCCACATATAGGTCAATTATCTTGTATGCACCCCCAGAAAAACTCATGGTTTGGTTATACAATACCTGCCAGACTCCCTCATTCTGAATTGGAAATAGTTGGAACCAGGTTTGTGCCGAACTAGTCGGCATGCTAATTTTGGCATCAATTTTAAGGTCATACTGACCCTGATCCAACCCCAAATTCCCACATATACTTGATTTAAGTCCCAAATAATCCGTACCTGGCAATACCGGGATCACAGTAACGGGTCCAATACTGTAGTAAACCCCATTAGGACCTGTTAATACATCCCCACCAGTGTAGATGGATACCATAAGAGCCATTTTTCCAATTCAATACAGAAGAAACCTACAATTAAAAATTAACTAAATTAATTATTCTAATTAATTATTCTAATTTAATTATTGCTAAATTAATTATTCTAATTAAATTATTAATCTACTGAAATAAAAATAAAAAATTTAAAAGAAGAGAGAAAAAACTTACAGATCAGAGCTAACTCAGGAGAGAGAAGGTGTGAGAGTGTGGAATGAAATGTTGCTGTCATTTTCGGGATATGAAGACTAGGGTCCGCTCCGGCATAGTGCGGACCCGGGTCCGCTCCGGTATTCTGCGGCCCCATATGGGGGTCCGCTCCGGTGTTCTGCGGCCGTGTTAAATATGGAATTGACCAAAAACGGTGGTTATTTTATTAATTAATTTATTTAAAATGTTAAAAATAAAAATTTCGGATGTTCTGGACTATCGTGATAATCGATAAAATCACTATTAAACTCAATAAAACTAAAATAGTATGTATACTCTCAATAGGCTAGATAGGTATGGTGTAATTTAATAATCATTTGATCAGAATTCAGATCCTCCCTGGTACCGTAATAGGAAATCTTTTACAATTAGTGGATCTGGAACGTTCTTTTTAACTTGGCACGAATCTCAAAGCCCAATAATACTGCCCCTGCGATAGTCCGAATCTCAAAGCAGTTGGGAGTAAATCTCAAGCCGTAAAGTGAGGGGAATCTTTTACGGTACCTGGGAGGATACTTGTCCATTTGATCATTAGTCGTGTTGATAAACTTAACTATTAATTTTTTAATTCTTTGATTAATGACGAGTTGGTTTTCAAATTGTTAAAAGTTTATACACAATATATCTAAATTGTTATTGTTTTAATTTTAGTTAGTACTTTATTGTCCGTCACGATTGTCAATTATTTTTTTGTTGCCAATATAACCTACGCCAAAATTTATATTGTTATTTGACCACAAAATTTCCCAAAAAAGTGTAAGAGACGTTAGTTTTTTCATGGACAGAAAAGTAGTCTTCAAACGTAGTTTGAACAGTCGCTATAGGGGTATTTGAAAAGTCAGTAAAGGAGTTTTTTGTACTAGTGTGTTACCAACCCCACCTCGATTTGGATTGAGATTGACGTGAAGGGTGTAATTGATGAGAGTGTACTCAAGAAGAATGGTAGGTTTGGAGAAGTCAGTTGAGTGGCCTCAGTTATGCCATCTTAATTTATTTTCTTGTATAGTTTTATTTTAATTCCTCCAAAAACTGTGGAGAAAAATTGTTTATGAAACAAGAATCTTGAAGTTTATGACAATCAATAAGATGTGAACATATGGAAAATAAAACTACCTAGTCCACTTTAATGGTTGTTTTTTGTTTATAGTAAAAGTTCTGATATTTGTTTTTTAAAATTATGTCTGAGATGTTGTTCTTTTTATTAGATAATTTTGTATGGATTATATTTGTTACGGAGAATTTTCTATCGAGAATATATGCATTGTTTTGCTGATAAACTTCATTAAAACAATAAAATTATATATTACAAAAAAGGAAAAAGGATTAAAGATCGCTAACTCAACCGCATAACACTATATGCATCACTACAAATTAAAATAAGAATGAACAACATATATAACATGGTCGACCAACATATCTAATACTAGTTATCATTTTGGCGTACTTTTATTTTTATTTTTCTTTTTTCTGAGTCTTAATAGACTCATCTGGTACGATATTTTCCTATATTTTTTTTTTGAGGAAAAATAGAGGTCTAGTCCATATTTGATTGATAATTGCGATTACAATTTTGCTATATAAATCAGTTAAAATTTGTCTCAATTAAAGCATGTACTAGGAACTATCTAATTTTGTATTTCTTAACGTCCTAAGTGATTAATGTTAGCTGGTTATTACATGGAAGTTTGCTTTTTGCAAAGGCTGAAGGTGGAAAGATAATTGAGGAAATGGCCACCATAGATGTGCCATATCTGTGGAGCTGGTGGAAGCAAACCAAGATGACAGTCAACCACCAGAGATGTCTCACGCGTAGGTGTGTTCATCGGTTCGGTTCGGTTAAAACCGAAATAATTTAAATATTATTTGATGATGCATTAAGATTCATTATTTTTTTTATCATTGAAATTCTAAATAATTTGATGTATGATGAAATATATGTGAACAGTTTATATAAATCATGCTTATAATTAATGTTAGATTTCAAATTTAAAAAGTACTTTTAAAGAATGTTATCATCTTTAATAAACGTGACTAGTGAGTGCATCTAATTATATTGTCATCTTTATTGAAATTAACACAAATTTGACGCATTGTCGATCCCAAAATCTGATCAAGCTTATGAATAAATAATAATTTGAATAAATTTTTGAAAAGAAGTGTGACACATAATTGAGCAAAACTTCTGCAGCTTGAAAATATATATTGTCATAATTGGAAAAAAAATTGTTTTTGTCAATTTATGTACATATATATAATATATGCAGAGATGATTTGTGCTTCTAGAGTCATATATAATGATAGGTTTTGTGTTATTTTCTCCTATCTTGATTGTTCTATAATGTGCTTCAGTTGGGAGGTTTTCTCTAACTTTTTATGCATTTACACATTGTCTATTTAATTTAATTTTTTATTTTATGAATAAAAAATGCATGTAAGTGAGTTCCTAAATTAAAAAAGCTGTATCACTACGAGAATAATTAATATAGCTTGCTCTCTAAACTACTTTTGTTCATTTTTAATCTCCTCATTTTTGTCTTTTCTGTCTTTACACATTAGTTTATATTATATTCTGATTTTAATCTGGTCATGCCCTCAAATAAAAAATATATATATATAATTCAATACCTATAAAAGCAATATTTGCCGAATAATGTTCCTATGAAATTAGAAAGACACGTTAATTCTAGAGGTCAATAATTCGAAGGGTTGTACAAAAAACTCGTGGCTCGGGAGCCGCTCGAACTCAGCTCAGAAACAAACTCGCTAATAACTCGTTTGTTAAAAACTCGAATTATTCTGGCTCAAGTTGAGTAACTCGTTTAACTCACGAGTTGAGTTCGAGTTGGACTCAGCTCGCTCATTACAACTTGGACTCGATTGAGTACGAGTTTGTACTTTTGTATATTTTTTATGTATGTACACAACTATGTTTGTACTTGTGAAATAGTGATTACATGGGCAAACAAAACTTAAATGATAACACAAAAGATAGCATCTAACGGTCTTTCAACTCTAAGTTCCTTTAAAACTCAAAGTGGTAGACTTTTCAATTCGAGTCAACTCGACTAGCTCGCTATTTTTCTGAATTGAATACAAGTTACCCTTGAGTCAAGCTAACTCAGCTCGGACCGACCACACATTAATCAACCTCTTTGGGCCCCTCGTGAAAACGGTATATGGCGCTCGTTCCATATCCAATCTCTTCCACGACGATGTAATCTCGTTTTGAGCCACATATATATATAGATCATCAAACACGACGGCATTGAAAGAAGAGAACCAAAGAATTTTCCAAGGAAACTAAACCACATAATTTTTGTAATAAGCAGTAGTAGTTATAATGCTTAATTTTAATGGCATAATAATCAAATGTAAAAAGAGATGATCATATAACCATCCGGCAAATTCGCCTAGCTTGTACATGTTTTTCTTTGTTTAATGAAATTTTAGTAGGCACTTTGCCTGCTATTTCACAAATAAATTTATTACTAATAAAATCATCTCGATCTGTTGGATGAGCCAAATGTCACATATATTTTTGCTAAAAATATACACAAGATTGTATTATTACTTGCCTCATGCATAGATCATGGCGACTAGCTAGTCAAGAGATGATAACCTTAGCATCAAAACCGATTTTTTTTTATTAATAGAAAAATAAATAAAAGAATAGCGAAAGAATTTTCCAAGGAAACCAAACCACTTAATTTTTGTAATGGGAGATGATTAGTAAACGCTTATTTTTTATCCTACAGGATCTTTTACTAATCAAAGCTTCAAGAAACGTGTAGCTTTCATCTGCAATTGTCATTAATCAAAGTACAACAGTCCATTCATCACTTGAACAAATTTATGCGGTTGTCGGACAATCAAGAGGAGGTTTCACTGTGGAAAATTCAGCAATTGAAGTCTCCCGTCAAAAAAGGCATGAGCCAATCAAGAGGGGTTTCACTATGGAAAATTCAGCAATTGTAGAACATTGCACTGGATTAATTATTTGTAACCATACTTTGGATGACAACTTTCTTAGAGCTATATGTATCACGAATTGTTGTGTCATAGTACTGTCTTAGTACCTCAAAGAGTTGACGTATCCTTGTGTCTCAGTACCTTGCATATTTAATCTCAGGATATCATCGCACCAACAACACCTAGCTACTTGTATAAGTAGGTGCAACTGGCAGACTTAACTCAACCATTGAGAGCTTCTCACATTAACTAAAGATGCACTATTCCTCACTCAATTTCCTCCTCCTCCTCTTATTCATTCAAGCCTTCTTGGCAAATTGTTGTATTCAGCATGAGAGAGATGCACTTCTTGAATTCAAAGCTGGTGTCAATGATACGAGCAGTCGTTTGGCTTCATGGAGTGGCGAACAATGCTGCAACTGGGCAGGGATCCGTTGCAACAATCAAACAGGTCATGTTGTCAAACTAAACCTTCGAAATACCAACCCATATCTATACAATATCTATACATTTGAAGATAATTACAATGATTGGATCTACCATAGTTTGGTAGGCAAGATCAGCCCATCTTTGATATTTCTTAGTGATCTGAAATACTTGGATCTCAGCTTTAATAATTTTAATGGGAGTAAATTTCCAGAATTTATTGGCTCATTTAGAAACTTAAAGTATCTCAACTTGTCTAATACGGGCTTATCAGGAATGATACCTCCTCAACTTGGAAACCTTTCTAGATTAATGTACTTTGATCTTAGCAATTATGGCGACCCATTTTCTAGTTTTATGTTGAAGACCGGTACATGGTGGTTACCTAATCTGAGGAATCTAAAGCATATGGAAATGTCAGGAGTTGATTTTAAAGATTCACATGATTGGGTGGAAACTTTGAACAAACTATCATTACTTGAAGTGTTAGTTTTGGCCGAAAACAATCTAACCCATATTCCACAATCAATCCCTTTTGTGAACTTCACCTCCCTCACAGAGCTTCATCTTTCTGAGCAAAACTTCAATACCACCATACCCAATTGGGTGGGAAATCTAACTTCTCTAAACAAACTTACCCTCGGTTATAATTCACTTGTTGGCATGGTACCACCACTACATAGTCTAACAAAATTAACAAACTTAGGTTTATATGGAGAAAATATAGAAGGAGATATTAGGGAGTTATTCTTAGGCAAGCTGTCAAATTACACATTGGGGAATCTGGAGTATTTAGATCTTTCATCAACTAACTTATCTGGAACTTTGACAGGGTGGATAACGGACATGACAAGTGTAACTCATCTTGACCTTGACAATAATAACCTAAGTGGTACAATACCAATTGATATTGGAAATTTAACAAATCTTGTCCATCTTGACCTTAGCTATAATAACCTAAGTGGTACAATACCAATTGATATTGGAAATTTAACAAATCTTGTCCATCTTGATCTTCGTTCTAACTCCCTCACAGGACTACTATCAGAAACTCATCTAACTAGTTTGTTAAAACTAAAAGATTTATACCTCGGATATAACACCATAACTATTTTAGTTGACAATGATTGGACCCCTTCTTTTCAATTGAACCGTATCGATTTGAGTTTTTGCAAACTAGGACCAAAATTTCCCTCATGGCTTCGGAGACAAGTAGAAATTAAGGATCTATATTTGGGAGACAATGAAATTGGTGACAGTATACCTGATTGGTTATGGGGATTATCTTCACTTAACAGCCAGCTTGATGATAGTATACCCGATTGGGTCTGGAATTGTCAACAAACTTACTTAGAGGGAAGTTACCAGCCAGCTTGATACACATGACCAAACTCATGTATATGGATTTGAGTAATAATCGGCTTGAGGGAAAAATACCATTTCTTCCTACAAGTTTGAAGTTCCTATTTCTTTCCAATAACTCCTTGTCGGGACAACTGCGTAAAAACCGCAAGTCACCATATAAGAATAAACCGATCATCTCGAACAATAACACTGTTGAAATTGTAGAGTTGTTTCCTTGCGGATTAACTAGTTTGTATTATCTTGATCTCTCGAGTAATAGTTTATCAGGGCATCTTCCTCCTTGCTGGTCTAACATAAGTTTCAAAGTAAATCTTGCAAATAATAGGCTCTCTGGAGTTGTGCCCAGCTCTATGAATTGTTCAGTCACACTAACAGAGGTTCAGCTTGCAAACAACAGTTTAACTGGAGAGTTTCCATTTGATTTGCAATTTTGCAGTGGATTACAACTGCTTGATCTTGGAGAAAATAATTTTCACGGGACAATACCAGATTGGGTAGGAGAAAGCTTTCAGCAGTTGCAAATTCTAAGGTTGCAGTCCAATTTTTTTTCTGCTATTATCCCATCCAAATTGACACAACTCAATAATCTACGATTCTTAGATCTTTCCAATAACTACCTTTCTGGACCGCTGCCAAGAGGTTTGGATAATTTTACTTCCATGAGTGAATTGTTCTCGTTGGAAAATTATTATTATGATGCGAGTGTAAATGCAATTACCAAAGGGTTGATCCTAGAGTATGATTCTCGAGACCTTCCATTTTGGAAGAGTATGGATTTGTCAAACAATAATCTAACCGGTGAAATACCTCAGGAGATAGTTGTTCTTGCTGGTTTATTGAATCTAAACTTGTCCCACAATCACTTAATAGGAAACATTCCGCTTGAAATCGGAAATATGTCATCTCTAGAGTCACTCGACTTTCACAAGAATAACCTATCAGGGACTATACCACAAAGCATATCCACTTTATACTCTTTGGAAGTGCTCAATTTTTCTTACAATAATCTATCTGGGAGCATTCCAAATGGGCATCAGTTGCAGACGCTTAATGACCCATCAATCTACGGTGGCAATCCATACCTGTGTGGACCCCCACTAGAGACGAGTTGTGCTAGCGGTGTGAGACTTCCTCAGAGTAATGGTAACAACGATTCCAATTCAACAATAACCGATGATAGGGACAAGTGGTTGTATTTGTTCATCGAGTTTGGGTTTGTGGCAGGATTTCTAGTGGTGTTTTTCATCCTACTATTCAAAGTAAAGTGGAGGTATACTTATTTCCAAATGGTCGATAGTGTGCTTGAGAGGGTATATGTTATGGGTGTTATAATATGGAAGACGAAAGATTGGGTCGTAGCCCATTTTGGTTGTTTGTGGCGGAATTCATCTCCAAACCGCCACTGTACTCTTCAACTGATTAAAACTCAAACCGTGAGTTGAAGAGTCTCATCTCTGAAGCTGCTCTGTTCTCTGTTAATAAAGAAGGCTCCTCTTCAAGTTCTTTTCTAGAATTTTTTCTCTTGTTTAATTCACCCAAATATACTTGATAATCTTTTAAATTAGTGTATGAAATTGTGAGAGAGTGTGAGAGAGAGTGTTATTGGCTTGATAATCTCCTTATATTGTAAAACTCTTTGTTATAGTGATTTTGTGCCGTGCTCCCGTGGTTTTTTCCCGAAAGGGTTTCCACGTAAAATTTTGTGTCTTTTTTTTTTATTTTAAGTGCTTGATTGTTTGTTGTTGTTTGGTTTCTTGTGTGTCTTTCATATTTCTCCATTGGGTCGGGCACCGGTGTATGCTCGAAAGGTGTTCGACGAAATTACTCATTGAACACTTATGCAACCGTCCCCAACATTTGGTATCAGAGCACGTTATGCGTTGGCATATGAGTGATTGAAGCTTGAGTGTGTTTAAATTTGAACTTGTATTCGTGATCATACATATGTGGTGTAGAATGGAGGGCTATGGAATTTGAGAAATTGAATGATAGCAATTAGACTATTTGAAAAATATTTATAGATAATTGGTGAGGGAAAATGTTTGACGGCTATAATACAGTGTATTGCTAAAATTGAGAGGGTGAATGCACATAATTTCCAATTGTCCTGCATTTATTATTTCTAGCGCATCTTAGGTATAGTCAATAATACATAAATTTTGTATAGAATCCGGAGAACAAATAGTAAATATTCATCTTAGTAATTAAAGCATTAAACAATCAGGCTTCTCAACATATAATATGGTAATAATACTTGACAAGAGGTCCTTGATAAAATATATCTAGATTCTTCGTATGAGATTAAATTCGATCTATGCATTTATATCTTTTTTCAAGACCCATAAAATCAGCTGGAATTTTAAATTTGATAAAATATGCTCTAGTTCTATATTTTATTATTTATTTCTCAATAAAATATATTACGCATACATGCATACTTTAAATTGTGTTCTTTTATCATCAGTATAATATTTTTTTAGTACGTAATTTAAAATCAAATCGATCAGGCTTAGTATTTTATTTTTGTATGCTTGAATTGCTTAACATTACGGAATTATATGAGTGAAACTTTTTAAATTAATTTTTTATATTTTTATAAAAAAAACTTTTTGTTGCTAGAAATATGAGTTTCCAATCTAATTCAGCCCATTTCAACTGTAACATCCGTTTCAGATTTCGAGATTCTCACTTCACGAACATCATGTTGATCCTGATTTTGATTATGAGGTTCAGAATCATGAAATTTACTGCACAAGAGAAAATGTAACTAGAAGCTCTAATTTTGTTATGGCTTTTATAGTTGCTTGCCCTTTTTAAAGGATGAATGATGGACTTATTATTAATGGTTAATACTTTTTAGTTATACAATTAAAAAATACAAATCGTTGTATAAATTCAAAAGAATTTCAAAGTCCATTTTTTTTTTTTGACAAATATCTCCTTCCGAAATTTTCATTAAATATCCTCAATTAAAATTACACAAATGCCCTCATTTTTTATTTTTAAAAATACCCCAACCGCCAGGATTCCTGACGGTTCACTTCCTAGAGGACCGCCAGGATTAAAATTGAGGAGTAATTGAGGAGTAAAATTGTTCATCAATTAATTTTTTAATAATTAATATCAACCTCACAATATAAAATCCTAACTAAATGACAAAACAAAATAGAAGAAACACTGTATTAGTTCAATTGAAAATATGAGGAGCATCCTTCTTTCGGACGGGTGTATATGAATGCTTCAACAATTGTACACGGTTTTACTGTATGATCCGTGTGTGATAAAAGAAATACAATTTTTTTCACGTCATCGATTCGTGCATTACTGTTATAATACATCTCCATCTATTTTTTCTAAGTCATTTCTCTCATTTCTAAAGCACATGTGGATGTACATGTATTTCTCTGAGACATATCTCCTAAACAAGCGAGGCTAGGGCTAGGGATAAGACAAGAGAGATGATACCTTCACCGAGAAGGTGATCTCTGATGAAGAAACTTCAAACGGACGTATCTCGGCGCTTGAGTGTCCGATTTCAGCGTATGACTACTTTTTGGAAAACTTGTGAGGAGAAGATATTGATTTTGAACCATAGCGTTAAGCGTGATAACGACACAGTCACAATTGCAAAAAAATAAAGAGAAGAGCCTCAAAACTTGAGCTGAAGTTTCTGATTAATTCTTTCTAATTTTCGATTTTGTACTCCTTTACGAAGTTATCTATTTTGTACTCCTTTATAAATTCTGAGATCTAGGGTTTTTTTGTTGTATTTTCATTTTTTTTAGTTAGAATGTTATTCATGTAACTAATAATATGTGATATTTTTTCCTAGACATTTTTCATGTAAATGTATGAAGTCTCAGATTTAGAGTTTTTTTGTTATATTTTCATTTTTTTTAGTTCAAATGTTATTCATGTAAATGTTTTCATTTTGAAATTTAGTTTAGCGCTTTTGATATTCAGATCTAGGATATGCTATACAAAAAAAAGACCAGATCTAGGATATGCTATACAAAAAAAAAAACAAAGATTTAGTTTATTGTTTTATCAAAAAATTAGTTTAGTGTTTTCATTTTGAGATTTAAAAAAAAAACAAAGGATGTTCTCTACAAAAGTGAACCGTCAGGATTCCTAGCCGTTGAGGCATTTTTAAAAGAAAAATCGAGGGCATTTGAGTATTTTTTTTTAGTTGAGGATATTAATAAAATTTCGGTTTCTACTGCAAGTAGAAGTAGAACTACAGTGTTGAGTACTGCAAGTAGAAGTAGAACTACAGTGTTTTAAAACTCAAATAAGCTTTTTGGTAAACTTAACTCTAAAATCTATTAAATTTGGCTACAAATAACGAATCCAAATTATTGAAACCAATCTACTTCACGAATGATGTGTTAAAGTCAAGCCGTCAAGAAAAAATCTATATTGTTAATTTTAATGCGTTAATTTTTCATTATTTTTTTACCGCTTGACTTTATACTAAATTAATTCGAAAATTTATAAAATTTGTATATAAACGTATTACTCGTGAAATAGATAGATTTTAATGGTTTGAATAATTTGTCATTTGAAGCCAGAACATTAGGTTTTGTTGTTAAGCTCACCAAAGATTTGATGAGCTTAAGAACACCCTATTTTTACTCTTCTACTACATCAATTTATTACTCAAAACAAGATAGTATTCCACTAGTTGGTTGGCCTTAATTGTACAAATACATTTCTCTAATCATCATTAATTTATTACTCTCCATTACATAAATAATTTGATCAAGAAAACATCCGAATTCAACCCAAATTTCGCTCCCGAAAAGGGCATTAATGCTATATATTAACCATGATTTGCTCATTATGCCATGCTACAACCTTCTGATAGGATAGGTCACCTCCAAATATGTCGAGAGAGCTACCGACTGTTACATCAACTCGGCCCCTACCAGCTGTCTTTATTCTCTCAAGGTCTTCCATTTTTGATACACCTCCAGCATAAGTTACCGGAATCTACAAAACAAGTTACAAAATTAGGAGGAATCCAAATGAGATTTACCCTTTGTTGTATGTAAGCACAAAGTAAACAGAATGTGACAGGTAAAACAAAACCTAATTAGGAGCTAATTTTGAAAATATTCATTTGATTTGATATAAAAAAGAAGTTAATTTTAGTTGATTTGGCCAACTGAGCATTGATGTCAACAGAAAAAAAAAAACTGCAAAAACGTGCTTACAAATATGACTAATGCTTGGTGTTATATGAAAATTCAGTAGAGCATAACATGTATCTTGCCAAAGAATATCATATTACCATATTTCAATAACAAACTATTTAGGCGAAGCCTTTCCACAAAAAAAAAAAAAATAAAATAACAAATTATTGGTCTTCTAAGAAAGTATAATTCAACCAAAAAAACCAACATTTTTCTTCTCAACTTTAAATAAGATAACAAGAAAAGTCGAGGATTCAAAATATTTGAAAAGAGGTGTGTTACATACCGGAGAAAGAGATCCAAGCAGAGTGACGAGCTCCTCATCTATACCTAATCTGTCATGTCATAAGAAAGTCGACATGAATGAAAGTCAACAAAGTAGAAAGCATACCTTCTATAACATTAATTATACAGTTATATCCAGTATATGACCAACTAAGTTGGGTGCCAGAATGAACTACCAGTTTTATTGCCTTTGAACTGCTCAACTAAAGCTTAATCCAATGAAACCTTAATTAAACAGTAATCAAAAAAGGAAAAATCATATATGACATGGTGAGAAAGCTTCACCTTTTCCCCTCTACATCAACTCCATGCACCAAAAACTCATCAGCATATGAAGCCAAAAATTCCAAACTTTGAGCATCTAGAAATACATCACTAAACTTTTGCCATTCTGCATTACAAAAAATATATCAAAATTGGACATTGGAAAAACCAAAATTAGCCTCAATCAAATCCAACTTAAAAAAACCAAACAAATTTGTATCAACAACTGCTGGGCTACGCAATTTTGCCTCCATTAAGCCTCATGTAAACCAACTGGCAGATGCTTTCTTCAAAACTAGATGCAATTATTTGCTTCCCTATCAAACTGACAGTACCTATCATAAGCTCACTGCTTGCTCAAACTTAAAAATAAAAAATAAACAAAAAATAACTTCATTAAATATGCCCCAGTTTAGTCCAGAAAGAAACTAGATATAAACTGATTTTGCTTCAATCAACTGTGCATTCAATGAAGCCTTGATTTAACCAAAAACTTGATGTACCTTTTCTCGACAACTAAGATCCAAAACAAGTCTTTTCCTCCCTATCAAATCAACAAGGCCTTGGAGCCGCTCCATGTTCATCTTTCCATCACTGAAGACGTACTAAAAGGGTAAAAAATGGATAAAATTCCAAATCATTAAAGCTAATAAAAATGATATGCTACATCATAAAAATAATCTAACATAAGAAGATAATATTACTCAAGGACCAAAATGAATTTGTGTTTACTACATAGTTTGATATCTTGCATTTTCTTAATTACAAACCAATGAATGTCATTTATCGTGTCCTTGACCAAAACTTAGTGTATAAGCCTTCAGAAGTAGTAAATTTTAATACAAAGTAAAATGAACACATTAAATTTTACAAAACCCAAACTCAACCATAGAAACCCAATAAACACAACCAATGGCACCTTAGAGATACATCACAAACATAAAGATGATAATTGAAGGAACATTGAGTCTTTTCAATTAATTTTGCAAATAATAACGAAAAACTTATCATATATTTAAATAACACCTGAGGGGTGGGAGGGAGAAAGGGAAAAACATACTGAGGTAACAATAACATGAGATGCACCTTCATCAAGGTATTTCATGGCATTCTCCAAGTTTATCCCACCTCCAACATGCAAACCACCTAATCACAAAAATATACAGCTGTCATTCCTTTCCAAACTTCAAATACTGGCAACAAACTAGAACTGCATAAGAAGTACAATATTAAATCAGATAAGCTTATTCACCCGTAATTAGGGGTGTTCATTGGGTCCCTTTTTTTTTTGTTTTCAACCGAACCGGTTTTTTTGTTTGGTTTTTTGGTTTAAATACATTGGTTCGGTTGAATTTTTGAAATGCTTCGGATTTTATATATGGTTCGGTTTAGATTTTTCAAAACCGAAAAGATCGAACTAACCAAACTCTATATGGTTCAAATCCATGTTTTAGTGTGATCGATGGTTTCCTAACTTTTTTGGACTTAAAATGAAGAAACTTTTTGGTTTGGATATTTTAGAACATCTAGATATTTTGTCTGGAATTGAACAATGTGTGTAATGTCAACATCTGATATAGATAATCCATATTTATTTCTATGATTATTAAATGTAATTTTGTATGTATTGAGTTTTGACCATTTAAAATTTAATCTCTCTTACTTCGGTTCAACCAAACAAACCAACATTTACTTTGGTTATTTTGGTTTGGTTGGTTTGATTATATTTTTAAAACCGAATAGAATTATGGTTTGACTATTTTAATTCGGTTTTAATCGAACCGACCCAATGAACACCCCTACCCGTAATTGAAATATTCATGACCCTCTCACCATCTACCAATAAAAGTAAGAAAGGTAGAAGAATACAAATGTAATTTCTAACCAGGATAAGCATGTAATGCCTCTAAAGCTGCCACCTGGCTCAAGGGATCAGCACCAAGCATTATGACATGGCCACCAGTGAGACTGTCTCTTTTGTACATATTTGCATAGTAGGCAGCTGACTTGTCAGATTCAAAGTTAGTCACAAGAGAGGAGTTCCCATTTTCTGATGAATCTCTTAGAGTTGACCCCACAATTTGTTTCACTTTTCCCTAAGAGAAAATAATAAAGTTCAATTGAGGGTTTGGTCAGAAATTAAATTTATTGAGGGTTATACCACAAAACGGCAAAATATCATTCAAGTACAATACTGGTCGGGTCAAGTAACCTCACATGGAGTGTTTCGAGTACTTGGAAAAAGATACAGTATACCAGTAATAAAACAAGAAAAACTAAAAAAACACAAAAGAGCAAACAGAAAGATTGCTTTAAACCAAAATAGTACATATACATGAAAAATACATGTCTGTACCTATTAGAGGCACAGAAAGAGTGAGGCTGCGTACTATGCATAGCGCATTTTGGTCCGTACTATGGATCCATATCTTCATTTCAAGGTCTAAATAGTCGATCCGAACCGTCCATCATGATCTCCATATGAAAATCTACTTAAGAGGCCAAATTTTACATTTTTTTTAATTTGTTTACTATTCCTTTGGATAGGTAGAAAATCACTAATTTTGAATGGTCTAGAATCTTTAGATCAAGTAATATTGTACCTCTTAAAAAATAGTAAAAAAATGAAAAAAAATGAAAAATTTGACATCCAAGCACACTTTCATATGAAGATCATGTTGAGCAGAACAAATCAACTGTTTGGATTTTAAAAATGGAAATATGCATCCATAGTATGAACCAAAATGCGCTATGCAAAGTACCATAGCCTCACTCAGTACAGAAACTTCAAAAGATATTCGATTACAGTACAAAATCACCTTGTGTATATCAATGCAAGGTCGAAAGCGTGTTGCGTATTGAACAGCATGTCGAGCTCCTAAAGAAGTTAAAAGAAAAAGGTAAAATTTCAAGCTTTGGAGGGTATATCTAGAAGAAAACAAAAGGATAGAAGAGAACTACTGATAGATAGAGGAAGAGAAGTGCATTACTGGAAGGGGTGCACCTTGTAGGAGGTACAAAAGATGGTATCTTTTTCCGATTGTAGATATAATTCAATTGACTGGTACCAATCAATTTACCATAAATCAAACTTTTCATCTTCAGTTGATTGCATCAGTTCATGATAATTCTATTCATGCAAAATAAACACTAGTTAGTATAAATTAAGAATGAAACTCTAAATTAGAAGGAATACAATTACAGAGGTGTTAAATTCAAGGACTTTTCTTAAACAAGCAGGAAACGGTATAAACAAAAATATGAATTCCAATACCGGATTTCATCATATTCTCAGCAGGACTATCTCTACTAGTCTATTAGGTCCGAACTCAAAAGAAAGTTGGCCTTATTACCTTGAGGCGAGGCGGCGCAACTGAGGCAAGAGACGCGACTGAGGAGATACAGCGCGACGGAGGAGAGGCGGCGCCGGCGAGAGAGAGAGAGTGGGACTGAGAGTGGTGGCCAATAGAGGGGAAAGATGCATCCAACTGAGAGTCGAGAGAGGCGGGGTGAGTTTGGGCCGAATTTTGGGCCCTTTTGGGCCCTGTTCGGATCACAACTCGTCCAACATTCGTCCAACATTAATAAATTCAACAAGGTTATCCTCTGAATGTATTTGGAATATTGTCTTTGTTTCTGTTTTTATTTTTATTTTTCTTAATTGGTTGCTATTTATTGGGTATGTAAGGGGGACATAATCGCCAGTTTAAATTACTACCTTGTAATACTACCTGGTTTTAATTTCCTCAGTTTCAGCAAATACTAAATTAGGCCCAACAAGGCTCATAATTCTCAATTACAAACCGAGCCTCTGTAAGTTCCGAATTGATCCGTGGAAATCCTCAATTAAGCCCCGATGACACTCAAATGGAGACCTCCATTAATCCATCCACTGGACACAAGATTGTAGAAGAAAATGCTTCTCTCTAACAAACTTCCGCTATGCATATTTTTCTTTTTACTCCAGTGTAACAGTATGTCCTCATCGGACGGACAAAGAACCGTCAAATGATTAATTGGTATACGGCTAATTAATCAGATTTTTGAGGATAATTTTGCATTTTCATTACAGTTATATGCATATACTTGTAATTATTAAAATTAATTAATTTAACTCATCAAATTTATCAAATAAACTTATTTTAACTTTAGTGTCATTGTAAATTAATAAAATTTTATGAAATTGTCATTTACAAAAATTCAAATAAGACAAGACAAAATATAGTACATATAACAGTTAAATGCAACAAAAAAAAAAAAAAATGACCAACTAATTGACATTATAAATGAAAAACAGACAATTTGTAATGGTTTGGTCACCACCAACAATTAATCAGCCGATTAATCAGATCAAACGGCCATTTTTTTACAGCACTAGTTATTCTAGTTAATATCTTAGGGTTAGATATGAGTCTGTCTATATAATTACAACAAATGAATCGTTAATTTAAATGTTTCTCTATCTCTTCTTCTAATTTCACAAGTCCCATTGAGCTTATATGTATCCAAAGCTTTGATTTTGTTTTCTCTGTTAGATTAATTCTAAATTAAGTGGCCTATATAATAGATGAGGAGGGTTCAAATGCACTATAATTTTTGTGCTCCAATATGCTCCACATTCTTTATCTCTATTTTCATAGTCTGAACAGTCGATCTGAACCGTTCAACATAATCTTCATAATAAAATATGTTTGGAGAGCAAATTTTATATTTTTTAGAATTTTTTTACTATATTTTTAGATAAGTACAATATCACTTTATCGGATGGTCCAGAATCTCCTTAAAAAAGTGATTTTGTACCTATCTAAAAAAATAGTAAAAAAATTCTAAAAAATATATAATTTGGTATCCAAGCATATTTTATTATGAAGATCATGTTGAGTGGTTCAGATCGACTGTTCGGACTTTGAAAATAGAGATAAATGATGTGGAACATATTGGAGCACAAAAATAATGGTGCATTTGAACTCTCCTCATAATAGATATAAATGTTTGAAAGTTTTTAGTCTCTTGAGATCACCAAATAAATTTTTAAAACTCTTAGTGTTATCAATTGAGAGTTTCAATTTTTTTGGTTTTCCAATTTTAATAGCACACTAAATTTAATCTGTTAATTTGGTAGTTGATAGATGTACCAGATTAAAGATAAACCACTATAACTTCATCATGTCTCTATCCATTAGAGGTTACATAAATACTATTCCATTCTAAAGATTTTGTAACATTAAGAGAAAGAGGGCAAAGAGACTGAACCGTTTATACAACCGATATAGTTGAAGAAACAACAAAAGGATGGGAAATAGTTGGACTGACCACAATTTAATGAAGAAACAACCGATATAGTTGGACTGACCACAATACGTGGCACTTGACGAGTTATATGCGAATAGATAGTCAAATTTTATATTATTATTATTCAAACCACTTCAGTTTGTGAAACTGTGTAAGATTAAGTCCCCATTTTTTAGTACGATTAATGCACAAGGCTGGGATATGCTGACAGGTTTTTCCCTATTTCCAACCCACACATATAATTTTCAAGAGAACGGAGTAGGTCCGATGGGCATCGGACTTACTTTTTGGTCTAATAAGCTTCCACACCATCCGATTTACATTTAGATCTGTGCGCACGGAAATTAAAGCAAACACGCACGGATTTGAAAGCAGAACGCATGCATCTGTGATTGACCCCATCCACTACTAGAATTTCCGTTTTTACCAAGGGTAGAAAACGCATTTCCAAGCATGTGAAGGGTCCATAGAAATAAATCGACTTTTCTGACACCGTAAACTATTTCCAAAGAGAGGCCCGTGGAAAACGTAACGCATGAAAATATTTCCTGCGTGTCCATGAAAATGTATTATTTTCGCCCTTGAAAAAAGTTTGACATGACCCACGACCCGCCAAACAGATCAAAAATTAATCTGCATAAGAAAATACGTAGCTTTAATCGGTGAATTTGCTACATACATTCTTTTTTTGAATATTAATTGTCTGCTAAATGTGAATCCTTTTAAAGATAAACTAAAAACAAGCTGTCATATCTTACAAATTATTAAGCTAACAAATTTTAATTAATGAAACGACCTACAAGAGTACTGACAAATTATTGCACTTGACTATTTCAGGTTGAGAGGGTAAATGAAAGCACTAAGCCACTGCCACCAGTACCATCTCTCCGTAGAAATAAGGGTTCAGAGTTTTCATGCATGATGAAAGAGGCAAAAATAATCAAGTGGGCCCCTGTTGGAAATAATCAAGTGGGTCATAGTCATCTTTGGAAATACTCAGTGGGTTCCAAGTGCGCCAACCCTTGAAAATAAACAAGTGAGTCCCCGTTCATATGCTCTTGGAAATAATCCAGATAGGAGTCAGATGTGAAACTATTTTTATGTGTTCCTTTTTCAAGGGGAATCTCATGAAAAAAGTCAAAAAAACTATTTCCAATGGGTAGCGCATGAAAATGACAGTATTTTTAGTATTTCTATCAAGGCTTCTAGTGACAGTAGTATTTCCAAGGCCGGCCCTTGGAAATAACAAGTTTTGGACTTATTCCAATGGGTTGCCCATGGAACAAGTCATTTTTCTCCTCTCGGTAAAAACAGAAATTCGATTAGTGATCAAACCAAAGTAGGTCCGATGGGCATCGTACCTACTCTGAATTCAATTTCCAATCGACTCAAAATCCCAATCTGTCAATAAAATGTAATCGGTGTCCGATAAATAGAAAATAAAGAAATTAAACTGAAAGTTATCATTTTCTGGGACTGAGACTGAGACTGAGCCAGAGACTAAACTCCGAAATTAACGAAGGATACATAATGCCTCATTCACAATTCAATACAATTGAGTACATATATTGTCCTATTAGATGACCTCAGGTCAAAAGGTGTAAGAGGAATCAAATGATGGGACCTCATGTCAAAAGGTGTATTATCATTTATCACTATCCGATTCGTTTAATTTTGACTTGTGTCATCGATCTAATGACTTCATTGTCAGGTCGGCAGTCAACTAACAGGACAAATGTATTTCAATTGTGAATTATATTGTTGAGTCTAGTAAAATGATAAATTTCAGTTTGGTTTCTTCAATTTCTACTCATGTGACACCGATTAATTACTACGTACCTATATATATATGCATTTGGTTCACAGATGGGGATTTCAATTTTGATTGGAAATATGTGTGGTCATCAAATTGAACAAAAGATGAACAAGTTAGTATATTTGTTGTTGTACTTGATACTGGAAACCTAGTTTTACGTGATCAAATGAACTCAAGTAATGTGATATAGCTTAGGGGTGCAAACGGATCGGATATTATCCGTATTCAAAATTTTGCGGATTCGGATATTTGAATACGGATAATTTAAGGTTATGGATGCAGATACAAATATAAATTATCCCGCGTCAACCTTCCTCTAACAAAAATAGTTTACCACATAGGTGTAAATACTTTAGTGCATAGGTATAAATACTTGCAGTACTTGATATTAATACTTTCAGAAGTCATCTAGTGTCATATGTAAAAAATATTTGCAAGTATAGGAATAAATATTTGCAAGTCGAGGTGTAAATACTTGTGTGGCGATGAGCCCGAAAGTATGTCATCATGGATCTCATTTGAAAGAGAAAATTGCGTAGAAAACGTTCGTGGCCATTTGTCGTTGCGGCCTTCATAAATATGGAATTCCCCAGTTTGAGTGATATTTTGGTTTATTTTTTTTTTTTTGAATGGTATTAATAAAAATTTCGGCATTAAATGCGAACAACCAGCTGTTGTTCCGGTAACAGGATCCAATGGTGAGATTTAGTCAAAGCACTTTGTACAATGAGCCAGATCGACTCAACTGGTGAGCTCCACTTTAAATGAATGGTCACGGATTCGAATCGGACATCCCGATCCAAAATCTAATTTTTGAGTTACTTCAGTGGATCTGAATTCGACTCAACTTCGATGATTCATCGATTTTTCTTGAAAAACAGATAAGACAAATATACGTCTCTTTACGAAATTGACAAGCATCATGAAAACGTCAGCAGAAAATTGAGATTTAGGTTATTTAATTTGTACATAACATGATATTTTTTACTATTCTGATATTCTCCTCTAAATCTAGATATTTTTACATATTTTCATTTATCAGTTTTATTAGATTTAGGGCAGAAAATTGTAATTATATTTATGAATTATTACTTGAATGCATGAATCAACCAATTAAGGCACTTGAACCCGTACTGTACGCTTATTACTTGAACCAATATCTTGATTGATTTATTGCTTGACTGCTTAGGTTATATTATTGCTTGTAAAACTGATGCCTCTTCTGTAATTGAATATATATGTGTTATCCCTTAATGTATTGCTTGTATATAACTGAAATGATTAAATAACGTTTAAGCAATAAATGTTATATAGTTTTTTTTCCAGTTTATTTTATATATCTGGAGATGTCCCTTGGACAATTTGATGATAAGTTTCATAATATACTTTTTGTTAAAATGTAACTGGAAAAAAAATTATTTTATGATAAATTTCATCTATTTCATAAAATTTAAGTAACATTTTAGTTTCATATCCAAATTATACTTGAATTTGTTAAGATTTAAATCTGTATCTGAATATAAAAATTAAAGCGGATACCAATATAAGTTTGATCACTATCCAATTCTCTTACACGTTCTGACTTGAGGTCCTCTATAACTTCAAAAATATCAAGAGACAAATTTAAGCAACAAAAACCATAATATTACAAGAGAGAACACAAAAGGAGTTTACAAGAAAGGAGATTACAAACAGATCAGTTCACAAGAAAGCGTACAATGAAATAGAAACTTAGATAGAACACACACACTACAAGTAATAATCTAACAGTACAGCTCCGTCACAGTACTGATTAATTTAATGACAAATTATGCAAATATTTGTGCAAATTATCCTAATTTCAAGGCTTAGTCGTCGTTCTTAATAACTCAAGTATGAATTTTCCTCATCGATGAGATTTAGGAGGGAACTCGGAATAGCAGGAATGCCAACACTTATGACACCTTCGAGCATCAGTACAACTTTTCCCATTGATGGTCGGCTTACTTCCGAATCCTGAATGCACCAACACGCAACCTTACATACCCGTATCAGCTCTACTACATACACATTTCCCCCTAGCCTTTCATCTAGCAAGCATAGAACCTCACCTTCATTAATTTTAACAGCAGCATAAAGAGGAAAGTATGGGTACATTTTGTTTCTGAATCCTTTTGAATTTCTTTTCCCCGATATTATCTCGAGGAGCAACATTCCAAAACTGTAGACATCTGCCTTTTGAGTGATTGCATGTCCAGAAATCCATTCTGGTGCCAAATAGCCGACAGTACCTCTTGTTGTCGTCAATACTCGGCTATGTTCTCGGCCGATAAGTTTTGCTAAGCCAAAGTCGGCAATTTTAGGGGAAAAATCATCATCTAGAAGCACATTCTCGGGTTTAATGTCACAATGGATGATACAATCTCTACATTCTTCATGCAAATAGGCTAATCCCTTTGCAGTCCCCAGTGTGATTTTGTATCGAGCTTGCCAACTTAATACATGAGAACTCCCTGAAAAGATGTGGGAATCCAAGGAACCATTCGACATATATTCATAAACCAGTAGCCTATTACTGCCTTCAGCGCAAAACCCTAGGAGGCGCACAATATTAGCATGGTGAATCATTCCTATTGTTTGCACTTCTGTTCGAAATTGCTTCTCTTCTTGTCCTACAATTTTGAGCTTTTTCACAGCCACAGTAGTAGAACCCAATAATTTCCCCTTGAAAACAATTCCAAAACCTCCTTGACCTAGTTTGGTAGAGAAATTTTTTGTTGATCTTTTTATCTCCTTATACGAGTAAGCCTTGAATTTGTGATCATCGACGTTCACCGGCTCAACATTATTGAGTTTTCTTCTAAACTGCCACAAAAGTACTAAACAAACAAATAGGATGACCACAACCCCACCTCCTATGAATGTCACATGCTTGATGTGATTTCTTTTAGCGTAAGCAACAGAGGACCCCATGCGGATATGTATATATTCGCCACTCAATCCATCATCGCGTATGATTGCATTCATTAGATCTCCGTACCAAAGATTGCATCCAGAACCAGATGCATAAGCTGTGCAAGAGCAATTGCTTCGGCATGCACTTTCACATTCTTCCTCACTTTTAACCCCCAAGTATTCAGAGTTGTCAGGCAACATATAGAGGTTATCCATCAAAGTAAATGTGTCGGTCAATCCAACTGAACTGCCTTTGCAACTTAATGAGAAATTTCTTGTACAACCAGCAGATGAGTCAGAAGAAGCAGGATAGAAGCCATGTGGGCATTTACACCAGTAGTTCGGACCCTGGCTAAAGCACATGCCGTAAGGTCCGCAATAGCCAGCAACCCTATAGTGCAAACAACTTTGACCGGTTGTTAACCAGTAATGACCACCGGCGCCATTCGATCGGAATATGAATGCATTACCATAACTATTCAATCTTATGTATTTTAGTTCTCCATTCGCATCATTAAATGTTACCAACCTGTCGTGCTGTTGGATATTTAACAATGCGGGAAAAGTACCAAAATACTGTGTATTTCTTTGTTTTTGCTTTATAACAAACCCCCAGGTTCCACTAGTATGATCTATTTCAAATGAATACACCCCTGGTGAGGGGTCACTAGAGGTTTTGGAAGAAGTAAGAGATACATCAATATTTTTCCCATTTATGGTACTGTAACCGAGCCAAGCTCCAGGCAACCAAGTATCTGTCGGATTGTCGAAACTCTGCCATATCACTTCTGAATTTTTTGTTTGGTCTAGCAAAACAAGATTTCCGGTATCGAGGAGAACTAACTTGGTGGAATTTGGTTTATTTTGCGGTTTATTTGATGACCATATACAGGATTGAGATTGGGTCAAGATCAAGGTTCCATTTGGAGATATACTCAGTCTGGAGAATTGAAGTTTGGTAATGGGATTCTCTGTATTTGCTGTCCATACAACATCCACCATATAGTTCAACACCAGTGGCAACAGTTGGGTTTGACCGGTGTCAATTTCATCAATGGTTAACCAAATGCCGACATAGTAATTTCCTTTACCTGAGTCGATGAAACCAAACTCAAACCTGCCATTTGTTGACATGAGGCTCTGGTTTGGGTAGAGAAATTCACCAGGTAGAAGTGTGTCTACTGTTGCTGAAGAGAGATTGTTTAAACACAAAAGGATAACAAAGAAGAAGAAGGAAGCCATGTTGATCAAAGAATAACACTGCTGAGACAGAGACTAAACTCCGAAATTAACGAAGGATACATATATAATGCCTCATTCGCAACAATTGAGTACATATATTGTCCTATTAGATGACCTCAGGTCAAAAGGTGTAAGAGGAATCAAATGATGGGACCTCATGTCAAAAGGTGTATTTTCATTTATCACTATCCGATTCGTTTAATTTTGACTTGTGTCATCGATCTAATGACTTCATTGTCAGGTCGGCAATCAACTAACAGGACAAATGTATTTCAATTGTGAATTATATTGTTGAGTCTAGTAAAATGATAAATTTCAGTTTGGTTTCTTCAATTTCTACTCATGTGACACCGATTAATTACTACGTACCTATATATATATGCATTTGGTTCACAGATGGGGATTTCAATTTTGATTGGAAATATGTGTGGTCATCAAATTGAACAAAAGATGAACAAGTTAGTATATTTGTTGTTGTACTTGATACTGGAAACCTAGTTTTACGTGATCAAATGAACTCAAGTATTGTGATATAGCTTAGGGGTGAAAACGGATCGGATATTATCCGTATTCAAAATTTTGCGGATTCGGATATTCGGATACGGATAATTTAAGGATATGGATGCAGATACGAATATAAATTATGTAAATACAGATGGATATACGGTTTCAATTTCGAAAACGGATACGGATAATTATCTGTGTCCGTAATTCACTACAACAAAATCAGTCTTCAGCGACTGGTAGGGTCGCCGGTCGCTGAAGACACTAAAAAAATTAAAAGATCCGGCGACCAATTCTTCTGCGACCGGCGAATTTAGCCTTCAGCGACCGATTTGGCCCGGTCGCTGATGGGTATTCCCTAAATCCCCGCCAAAGTCTTTCTTTTCTCTCTCTATCCCGCGTTTAATTAGTTTTAGGTTTAGCGAAAACAAAAGCAGCCCTAGCCGCTGCCGCCTGATCTCCGCTACCCCCTCTCTGTCACTCTCTTCTCTCCACTCCCATCCTTCACAGAGAAGAAAAACCCGCTCTCACTCTCGTCTCTACCCCTCCTGGCGAACTGCGATCGCTTATTCCGAGGGCTGACGGAGTGCCACCGCCAATCAGGAACCGACTCACGGCAGCGCGTGTTGCAGTGTCGGCACCTGAACAGCGCGCTGGGGGAGTGCGTTGTGATGGCGTTGTGCGCCGACGAGGCGGAGGCCGTGCGGAGTCTCTGCTCCGGTGCAGGCACCTCGCTGAAGAGATCTCAGTGTCAACGAGCTCAGATCGGGTTATCCATGGAAATTAATTAATTAATTCTACTCAAGAGTACAAGTTCCGTATATATATATATCATTTGGTCATGTAGAGGGTTGCCAAGGCAATAAAGGAAAAATCTTGCAATGCGCTTCTTTTAAAGGTACCCAATTAACCACTAGTGTGCTTTTACTCTTCAATTTTATCTTTCATCCAAAAGGTTAATATTTGTGAACAAACTGATAGGTGAATCAAATTGGGTCAGTGACTGAGAGTATTGAGGCTGTTAAAATGTCTAAGCATGCCGGTTGGGGTGTAATGGCCAGCCACAGGAGGTACTAAATCTTTAAAATATGTACACACATAAGCAGTATTTGAACTCTGTAACATACAGTATTGATCTGTTTGTTAATTCTACTTGTAGTGGTGAGACAGAGGATACCTTCATTGCTGATCTCTCAGTTGGATTGGCAACAGTAAGTTCCTTGACTTGTTTCCTTCTTTCTATGAATGAATCCATGTCTCATTATTTCTCTGTAAGAGTAAATTTGGAATAGTATTCATGTAAAACTGTTATTTCTTGAACAGGGCCAGATCAAAACTGGAGCTCCATGCCGATCTGAACGCCTGGCCAAATATAATCAGGTACTATATATTATATAGGCACCAGTACATTTTGAAGTTTCAACTTGGTCTGCTGTCTATCAGTGCACTTCTTAAATCTTGGATTCTCTTCTTTTGTGGGGTCAATTTCACTATCTACTTTGGTCGAACCTCAAAATATCAAAGATACCTGTAAAATCAGATATATCATTCAGACCCCTGTAATATATGTAAAAATTCTTTGGAGCCCATGCTTCTCAATTTTTGTCAAAGGTTATCTTCAATTAACTTCTCTCTATATATTTCTCTATGTTTATTGGCAGTGTAAAAGTGACATGCCCAATGTTTATGGTTACATGAGATATTTCTCATTGTTCTGGGGTATATATGATATTTTCCTATGAACAAAATGATGAGATCTAATTGTCCTTTTCTCAATTGTTGTTTTGATATATCTTGTTTTATAGTTGCTAAGGATCGAGGAGGAGCTGGGTCCTGCAGCTGTGTATGCTGGAGCCAAGTTCAGGTCACCTGTTCAGCCTTACTAAAAACCTCTAAATATAGAACAAGATTTCTCTCAGGCTGTGAGTATTAACTGGTTGAGTTTTTCTTTTCAAGTTGATTTAAAATCAACTGTTGCTCTAATTTAAGTTTGTATCATTCTACAGATAGTGCTGAAGCATTAAGCAGTTGGTTGATTGATATTTTAGTTATAGTGGAATCTGTGCATATGTAATGTTGTGAATATTATGTCATGTGGTGAAAATGAATTGAAGCAGTTGCCAAGGAGGCAGCCTCTGTTGTACATTATTAGTCTCTAATTGCTGGATTTATTTTGCACGCATCTGGATTTGTATGTTTATTTATTGTATATATCGATGTTTACGTTTAAATTTGTTTGTATGTTTATGTTTTATGTTGGTACCAATTGGAAAAAGAAAAATAATAAAAAAAAACCTTAAAAAAAAACAGCCTTCTGCGACCGATTTTGGACTATCAGCGACCAGTCAATCGGTCTCTGATGGTCTTGCGCCACGTCAGCACGCAGCATCAGCGACAGAACCAATCGGTCGCTAAAGGGGTCATCAGCGACCGGCGCTTGAAGCTTCAGCGACTGGTGACGTTAGCGAGGTGGTCAACAGCGACGAAGCATCTGCGTCCGAGTCATTTGCTATCGATTTCGGTTTTCAACGACCGTTGAGCCAATCAGCGACCGGCGAAATACCCATTAGCGACCGATTTGGCCGGTCGCTGATGGGTGTGAATGCTGTAGTGATTTTTCAGATTTCGGATATCCGTGAAACCCTCAGTCCGCTCCTCGCTACCAATTAGTTTTATTTTATTCCTTTTCTTACCTTCTCTTACTACAGGAGACATTAAATTCCAAAAATTTTATTAATACCATTTCAAAAAAAAAAACACAAATATTTTAAGAATTCTATATTTACTAGGGCTGCAACGACAAATGGCGGCCTCATTTTTGGAGGCCGCCATTTGTCGTTGCGGCTCCTAAAAACCAAAAATGCACTATAATATGCTGAGTTTCTTGCATTTTTGAGGAACCGCAACGACAAATGACAATCCTCAAGAATGGGGCCACAATTTGTCGTTGCGGCCCTCATAAATATGGAATTCCCCAGTTTGAGTGATATTTTGGTATATTTTTTTTTTAATGGTATTAATAAAAATTTCAGCATTAAATGCGAACAACTAGTTGTTCCGGTAGCGGGATCCAATGGTGAAATTTAGTCAAAGCACTTTTGTATAATGAGCCAGGTCGACTCAACTGGTGAGCTCCACTTTAGATGAATGGTCACGGATTCGAATCGGACATCCCAATCCAAAATCTAATTTTTGAGTTACTTCAGTGGATCTGAATTCGACTCAACTTCGATGATTCATCGATTTTTCTTGAAAAAACAGATAAGACAAATATACGTCTCTTTACGAAATTGACAAGCTTCATGAAAACGTCAGCAGAAAATTGAGATTATGTTATTTAATTTGTACATAATAACATGATATTTTTTACATATTCTGATATTCTCCTCTAAATCTAGATATTTTTACATATTTTCATTTATCAGTTTTATTAGATTTAGGGCAGAAAATTGTAATTATATTTATGAATTATTACTTGAATGCATGAATCAACCAATTAAGGCACTTGAACCCGTACTGTACCGAAATTTTTATTTTTAACATTTTAATAAAATTCATTAATAAATTAACCATCGTTTTCGGTCAATTCCAAATTTAACACGGCCGCAGAATGCCGGAGCGGACCCATATGGGGGGTACCGCAGAATGCCAGAGCGGACCCCCATATGGGTCCGCACAATGCCGAAGCGGCCCCTGGGGCCGCATAATGCCGGAGCGGTCCCCAGCCTATATATAGGGCCGCAGAATTCGGATTTCATTACATCTCATTTGAAGTTTCAATCCCTTCGACCTCGGGTAATTTTTCTTCTTCTTCTCTTGTTTTAATTTTTAGTGTAGAGTAGTAATTAGGTGTAGGTTTAGGGTTTAGGATTAGGATTTAGGTTTAGAGTTTAGATTTAGGATTTAGAATTAGAATTGTACCAAAATTTAATTCGATTGTACCCAAATTTAATTAGAATTGTACCTAAATTTAATTCGATTGTACCGAAATTTAATTAGAATTGTACCCAAATTTAATTAGATTGTACCCAAATTTAATTAGAATTGTACCCAAATTTAATTAGAATTGTACCCAAATTTAATTAGATTGTACCCAAATTTAATTAGATTGTACCCAAATTTAATTAGATTGTACCCAAATTTAATTAGAATTGTACCCAAATTTAATTAGATTGTACCCAAATTTAATTAGAATTGTACCCAAATTTAATTAGAATTGTACCCAAATTTAAACCGGACTTTTACCAAACTCTCATATTTGACCAAATATTATCCAATACAGCATGAGTACCAGTAGAGATATACCATCCTCCAGTAGGGGTACACAGCATGCTCCTACAGCCACGCCATACGAGATGTCTCAGTACATCGAGACAGCGTTGGCGGATGTTCCGGGTATCCGGAGTCGCACCGACAGGGTCAGCGACTTCTTGTGGTATCCGAATGCGGAGCATCGGATATTAGAGGCTGCCACTGGGGTAAGTAAATTTGTCATATTTATAAATTTGTCATCTCAAATTTTTGATGAATGAACTTGATCTGATTATTTACTTAAATGCAGGGTTTGGATGCGGTTACGGTTCGTCACAACCGCCAGCATCTGCGGTACCAGCCGGCGTACGGGGGGGTTTTACGCTCGATGGGATTGTACCAGATATCCCAGATGGCCGAGGAGAATGCTGACGAGGGCTTATCTTCTGGCCTCGTTGAGCGATGGCGTCCGGAGACGCACAGCTTTCATCTCCCCCATGCTGAGATGACAGTCACCCTACTGGACGTCAGTTGCCTGTGGGGTATGACTATTATTGGGGAGCCGGTCACGGGCGTCGAGTACGGAGATTTTCGTGCATTGTGCTTAGAGCTATTGGGTATCCCGCATGAGGATCTCCAGAAAGCGAAGAAGAGAGTGAGAAGACTGTGGTCTCGCCCAGCTGCATCAGCTTGGTAAAGTTGCGGGCGAGATTTCAGGTCTTCCCGGATCGACCGGATCAGGTATTTGCTTGTACAAGATTTAATTTAAATAATATTATATTTATTTTCTTGTAAGTAATGTTCTAATTTAAATCTATAACAGGTGGTTATTGACCGATATCTGCGCGCCTATATTTTGGAGATGATCACCTGTCGGTTGTTTCCGGATTCGCATGGAGATCAGGTGCGGCTGTGTTACCTCGAGCTTCTGCGCGACCTGTCCACTGCGGGCAGGTTCAACTGGGGAGGTGCCACGCTGGCATGCCTATATAGGTAAGAAACACCTTATACATATTTTCAAATAGTATACATCGTAGTGTAATAAAGCTGACTTTGTTTTCTTGTAAAGGGGTCTTAACACAGCCTGCCTGAAGAAGAACAAGACCTTCATAGGACCGTGCATGTTACTACAGCACTGGTCCTATGTTACTACAGCACTGGCCGTCACCAGGGGATGGAAGAGGCTCGGGAAGGTCATCCTCAAGCACAACGTACCCGCAGTGTGCCAGTGTGGGTACAGGGCGCGCCTCGACTCACTACTGAGGTGCGCTGGCTTGGGCGGTGTTGATGCGGTCGACGACATATCTGACGAGCCCGATGTCTATGTCCCCTACACTGGTGATGAGGACGTGTTTGCTCCCGTCCATGATGCTACGACGGTCGGTCAGGTGTTCGACCGAGGTGCTGAGTTGATGCGCCGAGCAGCACATGTCCAGACTCAGCCTGCCAAGGTATAATTTAAATTAAAATACGTAACTGTGGTTTTTTTCTTATTCAATACATTATCTAATTTGTAAGTTACTACAGGGTGGAGACGGGGAGGACCTGGACTTCAATATTGGGTGCGATTATGGCACAGAGGGAGATGGACTGTATTCCCCAGGTTACAGTCCCACTCAGACAGTACCTCCTGCCTATGAGCCAGGGTATGTTCAGACAGAGCCCATCCCGCCGTTCCCTGGCCAGTCCTCACAGCAGGTACCTCACCCTTCCCTCCTCGATGACCCTATTGCCAGACAGGCGTTTTTATTCACGCAGGCTGAGTCTGGACAGACCACAGTTTTTGGTCCTGGGGTCCAGCAGACATCCGAGATTGAGGAGGTTCCCCAGGAGCCGGTTCAGTCTACGGATGTCCAGGCATCCAGCTCAGCATCCTCCGGAGATACAGACGAGACGCCACTATGCAGGCGGGGTCGGGGGTTTAGGAAGAAGAAGGCGAGGACGGTGTTTAGTCCAGAGCCATAGATTGTTAGATGTTTTGTTAGATTGGTAGATTCTTATTTGTAGTATTGGTAGATGTTTTGTCAGATACTTATTTATTTCGTTGATTAGTTTCTTGTTTGTTTGATTTTGTTGTTATTTATTTATTTTGTTGATTTTATTATCTCAGAGTACACAAAAGAATTTCAAAGAAACCACATATCTAAAATATCTAAAATATTTCAAACGAACGACCAAAAATACGATACGACCAAAAATCAATTTAAACTACATTCGAAACTAAATAACACTTAACATATATACAATTTCGTATTTCTAAAATAAAAAAATAAAGGGACCGCTCCGGCATTATGCGGCCCCAGGGGCCGCTTCGGCATTGTGCGGACCCATATGGGTGTCCGCTCCGGCATTATGCGGTACCCCCCATATGGGTCCGCTCCGGCATTCTGCGGCCTTGTTAAATTTGGAATTGACCGAAAACGATGGTTAATTTATTAATGAATTTTATTAAAATGTTAAAAATAAAAATTTCGGCGTACTGTACGCTTATTACTTGAACCAATATCTTGATTGATTTATTGCTTGAATGCTTAGGTTATATTATTGCTTGTAAAACTGATGCCTATTCTGTAATTGAATATATATGTGTTATCCCTTAGGGCCTGTTCGGTGGCCTTGAGGGAATGGGTATGGGTGTGGGATAAAAAAAAAATTGAACTAAATTTTACCCGTTGCTGTGGGAAAAAAAAATTCACTCAAGAGTCAATATTTTTTTCCCACGGCAACAGTGGAGTTGCCGAACAGATACTTAATGTATTGCTTGTATATAACTGAAATGATTAAATAACGTTTAAGCAATAAATGCTATATAGTTTTTTTCCAGTTTATTTTATATATTCTGGAGATGTTCCTTGGACATTTTGATGATAAATTTCATAATATACTTTTTGTTAAAATGTAAACGGGAAAATTTTTATTTTATGATAAATTTCATCTATTTCATAAAATATAAGTAATATTTTATTTTCATATCCAAACTAATTTGAATTTGTTAAGATTTAAATATGTATCTAAATATAAAAATTAAAGCGGATATCAATATAAGTTTGATCACTATCCAATCCTCTTACACATTTTGACTTGAGGTCCTCTAAAACTTCAAAAGTATCAAATGACAAATTTAAGAAACAAAAACCATAATATTATAAGACAGAACACAAAAGGAGTTTACAAGAAAGCATATTACAAACAGAGTTCACAAGAAAGCGAATAATGAAATAGAAAATTAGATAGAACACACACACTACAAGTAATAATCTAACAGGACAGCTCCGTCACAGTACTGATTAATTTAATAATAAATTATGGAAATAGTTGAGCAAATTATCCTAATTTCAAGGCTTAGTCGTCGTTCTTAATAACTCAAGTATGAATTTTCCTCATCGATGAGATTTAGGAAGGAACTCGGAATAGCAGGAATGCCAACACTTATGACACCTTCGATCATCAGTACAACTTTTCCCATTGATGGTCGGCTTGCTTCCGAATCCTGAATGCACCAACACGCAACCTTACATACCCGTATCAGCTCTACTACATTCACATTTCCCCCTAGCCTTTCATCTAGCAAGCATAAAACCTCACCTTCATTAATTTTAACAGCAGCATAAAGAGGAAAGTACGGGTACATTTTATTTCTGAATCCTTTTAAATTTCTTTTCCCCGATATCACCTCGAGGAGCAACATTCCAAAACTGTAGACATCTGCCTTTTGAGTGATTGCTTGTCCAGAAATCCATTCTGGTGCCAAATAGCCGACAGTACCTCTTGTTGTCGTCAATACTCGGCTATGTTCTCGGCCGATAAGTTTTGCTAAGCCAAAGTCGGCAATTTTAGGGGAAAAATCATCATCTAGGAGCACATTCTCGGGTTTAATGTCACAATGGATGATACAATCTCTACATTCTTCATGCAAATAGGCTAATCCCTTTGCAGTCCCGAGTGCGATTTTGTATCGAGCTTGCCAACTTAATACATGAGAACTCCCTGAAAAGATGTGGGAATCCAAGGAGCCATTCGACATATATTCATAAACCAGTAGCCTATTACTGCCTTCAGCGCAAAACCCTAGGAGGCGCACGATATTAGCATGGTGAATCATTCCTATTGTTTGCACTTCTGTTCGAAATTGCTTCTCTTCTTGTCCTACAATTCTGAGCTTTTTCACAGCCACAGTAGTAGAACCCAATAATTTCCCCTTGAAAACAATTCCAAAACCTCCTTGACCTAGTTTGGTAGAGAAATTTTTTGTTGATCTTTTTATCTCCTTATACGAGTAAGCCATGAATTTGTGATCATCGACGTTCACCGGCTCAACGTTATTGAGTTTTCTTCTAAACTGCCACAAAAGTGCTAAACAAACAAATAGGATGACCACAACCACACCTCCTATGAATGTCACATGCTTGATATGATTTCTTTTAGCGTAAGCAACAGAGGACCCCATGCGGATATGTATATATTCGCCACTCAATCCATCATCGCGTATGATTGCATTCATTAGATCTCCGTACCAAAGATTGCATCCAGAACCAGATGCATAAGCTGTGCAAGAGCAATTGCTTCGGCATGCACTTTCACATTCTTCCTCACTTTTAGCCCCCAAGTATTCAGAGTTGTCAGGCAACATATAAAGGTTATCGATCAAAGTAAATGTGTCATTCAATCCAACTGAATTGCCGTTGCAACTTAATGAGAAATTTCTTGTACAACCAGCACTAATGTTATGACGTGAAGATGAGTCAGAAGAAGCAGGATAGAAGCCATGTGGGCATTTACACCAGTAGTTCGGACCTTGGCTAAAGCACATGCCGAAAGGTCCACAATAGCCAGCAACCCTATAGAGCAAACAACTTTTACCGGTTGCTAAAAAGTATTGACCACCGGCGCCATTCGATTGGAATATGAATGCATCACCATAACTATTCAATCTTATGTATTGTAGTTCTCCATTCGCATCATTAAATGTTACCAACCTGTCGTGCTGTTTGATATTTAACAATGTGGGAAAAGTATCAAAATACTGTGTATTTCGTTGTTTTTGCTTTATAACAAACCCCCAGGTTCCACTAGTATGATCTATTTCAAATGAATACACCCCTGGTGAGGGGTCACTAGAGGTTTTGGAAGAAGTAAGAGATACATCAATATTTTTCCCATTTATGGTACTGTAACCGAGCCAAGCTCCAGGCAACCAAGTATCTGTCGGATTGTCGAAACTCTGCCATATCACTTCTGAATTTTTTGTTTGGTCTAGCAAAACAAGATTTCCGGTATCGAGGAGAACTAACTTGGTGGAATTTGGTTTATTTTGCGGTTTATTTGATGACCATATACTGGATTGAGATTGGGTCAGGATCAAGGTTCCATTTGGAGATATACTCAGTCTGGAGAGTTGAAGTTTGGTAATGGGATTCTCTGTATTTGCTGTCCATACAACATCCACCATATAGTTCAACACCAGTGGCAACAGTTGGGTTTGACCGTTGTCAATTTCATCAATGGTTAACCAAATACCGACATAGTAAGTTCTGTTACCTGACTCGATGAAACCAAACCTAAACATGCCGTTTATTGACATAAGGCTCTGGTTTGGGTAGAGATACACACCAGGTAGAAGTGTGTCTCTTGCTGAAGAGAGATTGAATAAACAGAAAACGATGTCAGCCAAGAAGAAGGAAGCCATTTTGATCAGAAAATAACACTGCTGAAAATCTTGTCTAGCAACAACCGATATATAATTTAATGTAGAAACAACAAAAGGATGGGACCTCATTTGACTACTTGACAAGTTAGTTGTGCACGGAAATAGTTGGACTGACCACAATACGTTGGCACTTGACGAGTTATATGCGAATATACAGTCAAATTATATATTATTATTATTCAAACCACATCAGTCTGTGAAACTGTGTAAGATTAGGTCCCCATTTTTTAGTACGATTAATGCACAAGGCTGGGATATGCTGACAGGTTTTTCTCTATTTCCAACCCACACATATAATTTTCAAGAGAACGGATCGAGTAGGTCCGATGAGCATCGGACTTACTTTTTGGTCTAATAAGCTTCAACACCATCCGATTCACATTTAGATATGTGCACACGGAAATTAAGGCAAACACACACGGATTTTAAAGCAGAACGCATGCATCTGTGATTGACCCCATCCATTACTAGAATTTCCGTTTTTACTAAGGGTAGGAAACACATTTCCAAGCATGTGAAGGGTCCATGGAAATTAATAAATTGACTTTTCTGACACCATAAACTATTTCCAAAGGGAGGCCCATGTAAAACGTAGCGCATGAAAATATTTCCTGCGTGTCCATGAATCGCCCTTGAAAAAAGTTTGACATGACCCGCGACTCGCCAAACAGACCAAAAATTAATCTGCATTAGAAAATACGTAGCTTTAATCGGTAAATTTGCTACATACATTCTTTTTTTGAATTAAGTATCTGCTAAATGTGAATCCTTTTAAAGATAAACTAAAAACAAGCTGTCATATCTTACAAATTATTAAGCTAACAGATTTTATTTAATGAAACGACCTACAAGAGTACTGACAAATTATTGCACTTGACTATTTTAGGTTGAGAGGGTAAATTAAAGCACTAAGCCACTGCCACCAGTACCATCTCTCCGTAGAAATAAGGGTTCAGAGTTTTCATGCATGATGAAAGAGGCAAAAATAATCAAGTGGGCCCCTGTTGGAAATAATCAAGTGGGCCATAGTCATCTTTGGAAATACTCAGTGGGTTCCAGGTTCGCCAACCCTTGAAAATAATCAAGTGAGTCCCCGTTCATATGCTCTTAGAAATAATCCAGATAGGGGCCAAGTGTGAAACTATTTTTATGCGTTCCTTTTTCAAGGGGAATCTCATGGAAAAAGTCAAAAAAACTATTTCCAATGGGTAGTGCATGAAAATGACAGTTTTTTTAGTATTTCTATCAAGACTTCTAGTGACGGTAGTATTTCCAAGGCCGGCCCTTGGAAATAACAAGTTTTGGACTTATTCCAACGGGTTGCCCATGGAACAAGTCATTTTTCTCCTCTCGGTAAAAACAGAAATTCGATTAGTGATCAAACCAAAGTAGGTCCGATGGGCATCGTACCTACTCTGAATTCAATTTCCAATCGACTCAAAATCCCAATCTGTCAATAAAATGTAATCGGTGTCCGATAAATAGAAAATGAAGAAATTAAACTGAAAGTTATCATTTTGTGAGACTGAGACTGAGACAGAGACTAAACTCCGAAATTAACGAAGGATACATAATGCTTCGCAATTCACAATTGAGTACATATATTGTCCTATTAGATGACCTCAAGTCAAAAGGTGTAAGAGGAATCAAATGATGGGACCTCCAGTCAAGAGGTGGATTATCATTTATCACTAACCGATTCGTTCCATATTGACTTGGGTCATCCATCTAATGACTTCATTGTCAGGTCGGCAGTGAACTAACAGAACAAATGTATTTCAATTGTGAATTGTTGAGTCTAGAAAATGATAAATTCCAGTTTAATTTCTTCATTTCTACTCATGTGACACCGATTAATTACTACCTATATATATATATATATATATATATATATATATATATTTATATATATAGAATCTGGCTAATATGCTATGCATATATAAGGGCCCCTCCGTGCTACGGCTCACTTTTTGAGTTTTCAAAATCCTAACGGTTGATCCGAACCGTTCAACATGATCTCCATATGAATATGTACTTGCAAACCAAATTTTACATTTTTTAGAATTTTTTTACTATTTATTAAGCCACTTTGAAAAAACACTAATTTGTACACAACAGTAAAATCTGCTGGACCATTGGATCAGCGATTTTCAAAGTGGCTTAATAAATAGTAAAAAAAATTTAAAAAATGTAAAATTTGGTTTGCAAGTACATATTCATATGGAGATCATGTTGAATGGTTCGGATCGACCGTTAGAATTTTGAAAACTAAAAAATTGAGCCGTAGCACGGAGGCCTCTATGCTATGCATAGCACCGTAGACACTTCCTATAAATATATATATACACATTTTGGTTCACAGATGGGGATTTCGATTTTGATTGGAAATATGTGTGGTCATCAAATTTAACAACAGATGAACTCAAGTAATGTGATATAGCTTAAGGGTGCAAACGGATCGGATATTATCCGTATTCAAAATTTTGCGGATTCGGATATCCGGATACGGATAATTTAAAGATATGAATGCAGATACGAATATAAATTATATAGATACGGATGGGGATACTGTTTTAATTTCGAAAGCGGATACGAATAATTATCTGTATCTGTAATTTTTCAGATTTCGGATATTCGTGAAACCACAGTCCGCTACCCGCTACTAATTAGTTTTATTTTATTCATTTTCTTACCTTCTCTTACCACAGGAGACATTAAATTCCGAAAATTTTATTAATACCATTTAAAAAAAAACACAAATTTTTGGAGAAATCTATATTTACTGGGGCCGCAACGACACACTACTACAAAAATGGTCATTGTACACTGCACATTGTACACGGATTTGACAATTTTATATAAAAACCGTGGCGAAATATCTGTGGGATCTCTACACGGGATCTCTACACGGATATTTATTAAAGAATCAGTGTAGAAAGCCTTGAGAAAGCTACACGGATGTTTATTAGGAATTGTACACGGATTATTGTTTAAATAACAGTGTAGAAAGCCTTGAGAGAGCTACACGGACCTTTATATAAAGAACTGTGTAGAAAGGTAGGAATTGTACACGGATTATTGTTTAAATAACAGTGTAGAAAGCTTGAGAGAGCTACACGGACGTTTAATAAAGAGCCGTGTCGAAAGGTAGAAATTGTACACGGTTTTTTGTTTAAATAACAGTGTAGAAAGCCTTGAGAGAGCTACACGTACTTTTAATAAAGAGCCGTGTAGAAAGGTTATTCTAGGGTTTTTGTTATATAAAATGCCTTCTCCTTCCAGCGCCGTTTTGATCAATTAATACTCTCCGTATAGAAAGGTTATTCTAGGGTTTTTTGAAAGTGAGAAGTAAAGAAAACTCCTAAGGTTTCCATCATCAGATCTGAGGAAAACCGTTGAAGATCAGTACTAATGCTTTCGCCTAAAGATGTCTGCACTTCAGAACTATAAGATTTAAATTACTTTGCCATTTTATTTTGGATTTACGGATTCTGGATTGCTTGCGTTTTTTAATTACAAAAGGCAATATCTATATATGTTGCATGAATTGTAATATCTTAATATTTTCTATGGTTTTTGATGCAATATGGGCCTGCGCACGCTTCAGAAAAATGGGTGTAACACGATCCGTTTCGCCCATTTTTCGGGCTCAGATTCGCGATCCAACCGTCGGATCTGGACTTTTGGACCTTTCTTTATAATTTTTGCATTTTTAGGGTCTTGGATGTATCTTTTATGCATTTTCTGTTTAGGGTTTGTAATGCTAAATATGGATTTGTATAATTTTGTATAATGTAGTGTACATGAATTATTTATACTGTTGTATAGTTTTGGAATTCTAAGTTTAAAAGGCCTCTGTTTAATGTTTCTCTGTTTTGGAATTCTGATTTTAAATGGGTAGCAAAACAATTTTACACGGACATAAGGTATTTAAAAAAAAAAAAAAAAAAAAAAGACAATTCTACACGGACATTTAATAAAGTCCGTGTAGAAAGGTATTTAAACATTAAAAAAAATAAAACAAAAATAAGAGAGCTACACGGACATTTAGCTAAATGTCCGTGTAGAAAGAGTAATTGTACACGGCTGTTTATGTAATTATCCGTGTAGCTCGGTTATGGAGAGCGCCACTGGCAAGGAATTGTACACGGTTGTTTATGTAATAATCCGTGTAGAATCTTTAAAATTGCACACGGCCAAAAGTCCGTGTGTAGTTATTGAACTAATTGTACACCCTCGATTTAAACACGGTAGGAAATCCGTGTAGCTCTTCCTTTAAAGTCCGTGTATAATCTCGTTTTTTGTAGTAGTGACAAATGACGGACTCATTTTTGAAAGCTGCCATTTGTCGTTGCGGCTCCTCAAAAACCAAAAAAATGCACCGTAATATGCTGAGTTTTTAGGATTTTTGAGGAGCCGCAACAACAAATGACAGCCCTCAAGAATGGGGCCATCATTTGTGGTTGCAGCCTTCATAAATATGGAATTCCCCAGTTTGAGTGATATTTAGGTATATTTTTTTTTAATGGTATTAATAAAAATTTCGGCATTAAATGCGAACAACTAGCTGTTGTTCCTGTAGCGGGATCCAATGGTGAAATTTAGTCAAAGCACTTTTTACAATGAGCCAGGTCGACTCAACTGGTGAGCTCTATGAATGGTCACGGATTCGAATCGGACATCCCGATCCAAAATCTACTTTTTGAGTTACTTGAGTGGATCTGAATTCGACTCAACTTCGATGATTCATCGATTTTTCTTGAAAAAACAGATAAGACAAATATACGTCTCTTTACGAAAATCTTGAGAAGCTTCATGAAAATGTCAGCAGAAAATTGAGATTTAGGTTATTTAATTTGTACATAACATGATATTCTTTACATATTCTGATATTCTCCTCTAAATCTAGATATTTTTACATATTTTCATTTATCAGTTTTATTAGATTTAGGGCAGAAAATTGTAATTATATTTATGAATTATTACTTGAATGCATGAATCAACCAATTAAGGCACTTGAACCCGTACTGTACTCTTATTACTTGAACCAATACCTTGATTGATTTATTGCTTGAATGCTTAGGTTATATTATTGCTTGTAAAACTGATGCCCATTCTGTAATTGAATATATATATGTGTTATCCCTGGAATGTATTGCTTGTATAACTGAAATGATTAAATAACGTTTAAGCAATAAATGCTATATAGTTTTTTTTTTCAGTTTATTTTATATATTCTGGAGATGTCCCTTGGACATTTTGATGATAAATTTCATAATATACTTTTTGTTAAAATGTAAACTGGAAAAAAAATTATTTTATGATAAATTTCATCTATTTCATAAAATATAAGTAACATTTTTATTTTCATATCCGAATTAATTTGAATTTGTTAAGATTTAAATATGTATCTAATATAAAAATTAAAGCGGATATCAATATAAGTTTGATCACTATCCAATCCTCTTACACATTTTGACTTGAGGTCCTCTAAAACTTCAAAAGTATCAAATGACAAATTTAAGAAACAAAAACCATAATATTATAAGACAGAACACAAAAGGAGTTTACAAGAAAGCATATTACAAACAGAGTTCACAAGAAAGCGAATAATGAAATAGAAAATTAGATAGAACACACACACTACAAGTAATAATCTAACAGTACAGCTCCGTCACAGTACTGATTAATTTAATAATACATTATGCAAATATTTGAGCAAATTATTCTAATTTCAAGGCTTAGTCGTCGTTCTTAATAACTCAAGTATGAATTTTCCTCATCGATGAGATTTAGGAAGGAACTCGGAATAGCAGGAATGCCAACACTTATGACACCTTCGAGCATCAGTACAACTTTTCCCATTGATGGTCGGCTTGCTTCCGAATCCTGAATGCACCAACACGCAACCTTACATACCCGTATCAGCTCTACTACATTCACATTTCCCCCTAGCCTTTCATCTAGCAAGCATAAAACCTCACCTTCATTAATTTTAACAGCAGCATAAAGAGGAAAGTACGGGTACATTTTGTTTCTGAATCCTTTTGAATTTCTTTTCCCCGATATCACCTCGAGGAGCAACATTCCAAAACTGTAGACATCTGCCTTTTGAGTGATTGCTTGTCCAGAAATCCATTCTGGTGCCAAATAGCCGACAGTACCTCTTGTTGTCGTCAATACTCGGCTATGTTCTCGGCCGATAAGTTTTGCTAAGCCAAAGTCGGCAATTTTAGGGGAAAAATCATCATCTAGAAGCACATTCTCAGGTTTAATGTCACAATGGATGATACAATCTCTACATTCTTCATGCAAATAAGCTAATCCCTTTGCAGTCCCGAGTGCGATTTTGTATCGAGCTTGCCAACTTAATACATAAGAACTCCCTGAAAAGATGTGGGAATCCAAGGAGCCATTCGACATATATTCATAAACCAGTAGCCTATTACTGCCTTCAGCGCAAAACCCTAGGAGGCGCACAATATTAGCATGGTGAATCATTCCTATTGTTTGCACTTCTGTTCGAAATTGCTTCTCTTCTTGTCCTACAATTTTGAGCTTTTTCACAGCCACAGTAGTAGAACCCAATAATTTCCCCTTGAAAACAATTCCAAAACCTCCTTGACCTAGTTTGGTAGAGAAATTTTTTGTTGATCTTTTTATCTCCTTATACGAGTAAGCCTTGAATTTGTGTTCATCGACGTTCACCGGCTCAACATTATCGAGTTTTCTTCTAAACTGCCACAAAAGTACTAAACAAACAAATAGGATGACCACAACCCCACCACCTATGAATGTCACATGCTTGATGTGATTTCTTTTAGCGTAAGCAACAGAGGACCCCATGCGGATATGTATATATTCGCCACTCAATCCATCATCGCGTATGATTGCATTCATTAGATCTCCGTACCAAAGATTGCATCCAGAACCAGATGCATAAGCTGTGCAAGAGCAATTGCTTCGGCATGCACTTTCACATACTTCCTCACTTTTAGCCCCCAAGTAATCAGAGTTGTCAGGCAACCTATAGAGGTTATCCATCAAAGTAAATGTGTCGGTCAATCCAACTGAATTGCCGTTGCAACTTAATGAGAAATTTCTTGTACAACCAGCACTAATGTTAGCAGAAGCAGGATGGAAGCCAGGTGGGCATTTACACCAGTAGTGCGCACCCTGGCTAAAGCACATGCCGAAAGGTCCGCAATAGCCATCAACCCTATTGAGCAAACAACCTTTACCGGTTGTTAACCAGTAATGACCACCGGCGCTATTCGATCGGAATATGAATGCATTACCATAACTATTCAATCTTATGTATTTTAGTTCTCCATTCGCATCATTAAATGTTACCAACCTGTCGTGCTGTTGGATATTTAACAATGTGGGAAAAGTACCAAAATACTGTGTATTTCTTTGTTTTTGCTTTATAACAAACCCCCAGGTTCCACTAGTATGATCTATTTCAAATGAATACACCCCTGGTGAGGGGTCACTAGAGGTTTTGGAAGAAGTAAGAGATACATCAATATTTTTCCCATTTATGGTACTGTAACCGAGCCAAGCTCCAGGTAACCAAGTATCTGTCGGATTGTCGAAACTCTGCCATATCACTTCTGAATCTTTTGTTTGGTCTAGCAAAACAAGATTTCCGGTATCGAGGATAACTAACTTGGTGGAATTTGGTTTATTTTGCGGTTTATTTGATGACCATATACAGGATTGAGATTGGGTCAAGATCAAGGTTCCATTTGGAGATATACTCAGTGTGGAGAATTGAAGTTTGGTAATGGGAATCTCTGTATTTGCTGTCCATACAACATCTGCCATATAGTTCAACACCAGTGGCAACAGTTGGGTTTGACCGGTATCAATTTGATCAATGGTTAACCAAATGCCGACATAGTAATTTCCGTTACCTGTGTCGATGAAACCAAACTCAAACCTGCCATTTGTTGACATGAGGCTCTGGTTTGGGTAGAGAAATTCACCAGGTAGAAGTGTGTCTACTGTTGCTGAAGAGAGATTGCTTAAAAACAAAAGGATGACCAAGAAGAAGAAGGAAGCCATGTTGATCAGAGAATAACACTGCTGAAAATCTTGTCTTGCAACAACTGATATAGAATTTAATGGTGAAACAACAGAAGGATGGGACCTCATTTGACTACTTTTGTTGCTATAGTTGGACTGACCATAATACGTGGCACTTGATGAGTTATATGCGAATATACAGTCAAATTATATATTATTATTATTCAAACCACATCAGTTTGTCAAATTATATATTATTATTATAAAGTCCCCATTTTTTAGTACGATTAATGAACAAGGCTGGGATATGCTGACAGGTTTTTCTCTATTTTCAACCCACACATATAATTTTGAAGAGAACGGAGTAGGTCCGATAGGCATCAAACTTACTTTTGGGTTCAATAAGTTTCAACACCGTCCGATTCACATTGAGGTCTGTGCACATGAAAATTAAAGCAAACACGCATGGATTTTAAATCGGAGCGCATGCATCTGTGATTGACCCCATCGAACCAAAGTAGGTCCGATGGGCATCGTACCTACTCTGAATTCAATTTCCAATCTAACTCGAAATCTCAATCTGTCAATAAAATGTAATCGGTGTCCGATAAATAGAAAATGAAGAAATTAAACTGAAAGTTATCATTTTCTGAGACTGAGACTGAGACTGAGATTAAACTCCGAAATTAACAAAGGATACATAATGCTGACATTTTTATTAATATTCAAAGTTAATTACAAATTAATAAATATATCCAGAATTTTTTGGTTTTTCAAAAAATGTCCAAACCGGCCAGATTCTAACCGGTTTCTTCCTCTCTTTTTTTTTTTTAAGAGACACTATGAAGAGCAATATAATGAAATCTTACATTAAAAATTCAAATTTTTTGTTTAAATTATTTATCATATTACTTCTTTTGATGTATAATTAGCATATTATACTAAAATACACTAAATTACTTGAAATTATGTTGAAATACACTATATTACATCAAAATTACGCTAAATTATGTTGAATTACGCTACATTTTTTCGAAAAATCAAGAATTTCTAGGTATATTTATTAATTTGTAATTAACTTTGGATATTACTAAAAATATCGGTACATAATGCCTCATTCGCAATTCACAATTGAGTACATATTCTTGTCCTATTAGATGACCTCAAGTCAAAAGGTGTAAGAGGAATCAAATGATGGGACCTCATGTCAAAAGGTGTATTATCATTTATCACTAACCGATTCGTTTCATCTTGACTTGGGTCATCCATCTAATGACTTCATTGTCAGGTCGGCAATCAACTAGGGTTTTGTAAACGGGGCGGGTCGGTCTGGTCCGGTCCACGGCTCCGGCAGGTTGGACGGGTCCGGTCCGCACGGGTCCGGTTTTCAGAGGCCGATCCCGGCCCTTGATCAAACCACGGGTCCGGCGGTTCCACGGTCCGGGCCGGTCCAGTCCACGGTCCGGTCAGGTCCACGGTTTTTTTTTTTGCTGTTTTTTTTTCTGTTTTTTTTTTCTGTTTTTTTTGTTCCAATTCAATAAGTTTGTTTTGAACCGATCAATTTTTGTTATAATAAGACGAACAATTTATATTACAAAAATTCGGTTTTGATATTACAAAAATTCATTCAATCAATTGCTTTAGGAAATAAATTAACAATATTCAAAATAAATCCGAAATATTCAAAATTAAATGTAAAATCAATTGCTTTAGGAAAATCAATTGCTTTAGGAAATCAATTGCCATTTGTTCTACATATTAAAATTAACAATATTCAAAATAAATCTGAAATTATCCGACCTATTTAAATAAAAATCTAAATTAAATATAAATTAAATGTAAATGTAAATTAAATATAAATTAAATATAAATCTAAGTTAAATATAAATCTAAATTAAATCTAAATTAAAGTAAATATAAATTAAATATAAATCTAAATCTAAATTAAATCTAAATTAAATATAAATATAAATTAAATCTAAATTAAAGTAAATATAAATTAACTCTAAATTAAATTAATTTATTGAGAGTTAATTAAATTATACGAAATTATCTAAGAAATTATCTAAATTAAATATAACTCTAAATTATGTGCCTTTGTGCCATTATGTGCTATTCGACCTTGAGGCAACAGAGGCCAAAAAAAATAAAGGCAACCAGCAGCGACAAAGGCCAAAAAAAAAAAATCCGAGATTCAAATTTTTTCAAAACTGCTACAGTAATCGGTCAAATCGGGGGGTCCGACTGGTCCAGCGGGTCTAGGTCCGGGTCCGACGGGTCCGGATCTGTGTTCGACGGGTAAAGGGGAGGGTTAGGCGGGTTCAGCGGGTCTAGGTTCGGGTCCGACGGGTCCGGGACCTCAAGTCAAAAGGTGTAAGAGGAATCAAATGACGGGACCTCAAGTCAAAAGGTGTATTATCATTTATCACTAACCGATTCGTTTCATCTTGACTTGGGTCATCGATCTAATGATTTCATTGTCAGGTCGGCAATCAACTAACAGGACAAATGTATTTCAACTGTGAATTATATTGTTGAGTCTAGTAAAATGATAAATTTCAGTTTGGTTTCTTCAATTTCTACTCATGTGACACCGATTAATTACTGCCTAGCTATATATATATGCATTTGGTTCACAGATGGGGATTTCGATTTTGATTGGAAATATGTGTGGTCATCAAATTTAACAAAAGATGAACAAGTTAGTATATTTCTTGTTGTACTTGATACTGGAAACCTAGTTTTACGTGATCAAATGAACTCAAGTAATGTGATATAGCTTAGGGGTGCAAACCGATCGGATATTATCCGTATTCAAAATTTTGCGGATGCGGATATTTGAATACGGATAATTTAAGAATATGGATGCAGATACATATGGAGATACGGTTTTAATTTCGAAAACGGATGCGGATAATTATCTGTATCCGTAATTTTTCAGATTTCGGATATCCGTAAAGCCCTCAATCCGCTATCCGCAACCAATTAGTTTTATTTTATTCTTTTTCTTACCTTCTCTTACCACAGGAGACATCTAATTCCGAAAATTTTATTAATACCATTTAAAAACAAAACACAAATTTTTTAAGAATTCTATATTTACTAGAGCCGCAACAACAAATGGCGGCCTCATTTTTTAAGGTTGCCATTTGTTGTTTGCGACTCCTCAAAAACTAAAAAATGCACTATAATATGCTAAGTTTTTTGGGTTTTTGAGGAGCCACAACGACAAATGACAACCCTCAAGAATGGGGCCACCATTTATCGTGGCCCTCATAAATATGGAATTCCCCAGTTTGAGTGATCTTTTGGTTTATTTTTTTTTAATGGTATTAATTAAAATTTCGGCATTAAATGCGAACAACTAGCTGTTGTTTCGGTAGCGGGATCCAATGGTGAGATTTAGTCAAAGCACTTTGTACAATGAGCCAGGTCGACTCAACTGGTGAGCTCCACTTTAAATGAATGGTCGAATCGGACATTCCGATCCAAAATCTAATTTTTGAGTTATTCACCGATTTTTCTTGAAAAAAAAAACAGATAAGACAAATATACTTGTTTTTACGAAAATCTTGAGAATCTTCATTGAAACGTCAGCAGAAAATTGAGATTTAGGTTATTTAATTTGTACATAACATGATATCTTTTACTTATTCTGATATTCTCCTCTAAATCTAGATATTTTTACATATTCTCATTTCTCAGTTTTATTAGATTTAGGGCAGAAAATTGTAATTATATTTATGAATTATTTTTGTTTGAGAAAAATACTTTGTTTAATATAACTTAATTTTATTACAATATCTAAATTATGTATCTGAATGATATCCGTATTCGTATTCGTATCCTTTCAATATCTGATTTTTTCTGTATTCATATTCGTTTAATATCCGATCTATATTCGAAAAATAAAAATGGATATGGATATAGTTTTACCACTATCCGATCTTGATAGGCCGGCCCATGTGCCAATGACCCTCAATAAACTCGAATTTAGCTCATAAAAGATTCGGAATTCGAACCCCATAAAGGACCAACCCGAAATAAAGCAAAACAAGGCCCTTAATACAGCCATGGCCCAAGAACAGCTTGGGATCGGACCCCCTCCCGGGGCCAGCCCGAGATCAAACAAAGCCCAGTAGGGTCACTGCTCAGTAGGCCCGAAGGGAAAGTCGGAACTCGGACTCCCTCAGGGGGCCAGCCCGAGATCAAATAGAGTAAGGACCGAAGCCCAAAGGCTGGATGGCTGGTGAAGGCCGAAACCAGGCCTTACCCGATCAACTTAAAACAACTCGGCCCGTGAAGTCGAGCTGGGCCTCGTTCAAACAAAGCCCAGTCCAATATCGACTTCGCGTCACCGCCAATTATGCGAGTATCACCGCCCATTATGCGGGCACCCCTGTCGCTATGCGAACTCCGCTACTGTTTTTTGACAAGACGTCACAACAGTAGGGGCCCCCCTATTTAAAGCGAAAATTTCCCGGTAACAGGGGTCGCATTTATTCCAAACTAAGCAAGGTATTAGAGAGGATAGAGCATTAATACCATCCCACCTTCACGCCCACTCATAGTATCGGCCCGTTGACTCGAGACGGGACGAGCCCACTTTCTAGACTTCTTTCCATACGGCCTGATCCCCCGGAACAGGACGAGCCCACTTTCTAGACTTCTTTCCATACGGCCTGATCCCCCAGGACAGGACGTATTAGATCCGTTTGCAGCCCTAGATATAGCAAAGCTTAATTTGACTGCCCAATAATATGTAAGATAACTAACAATCAATAATAATATGTTAGATTGAATTCTCAATTAAGTGATCTAAATAATGGATATAAATGTTTGAGAGTTTTTAGTCTCTTAATATCAAAATAAAGTTATGAAACTCTTAGTGTCATCAAATAGCCGTTTTAAATTATTTTGATTTTCCACTATTAATAGCAAACTAAATCTAATCCATTCATTTGGTATTTGATTGACGTACTAGATTAAATATAAACGAGTATACATAGGTCCTCTATATTCATAAAGAAGTTACACACAAGTATTTCCATCTCAAAATTTTGTAACATTAAGAGAAAGGGTCAAGGGAGATAAACCGTTTATACATGAAGTTGAAGTATTATGGCTGCATCTTCCGCATCAGGTACATTTATATTTTTGCGAATTATATTGTTTAAGATCCTAAAGATTATATTCGATCTATGTTAATGCATAAAAACTTACATAGGGTATCAGAGCATTAGGTTTTCAACATTTTAATTTATCCAATTTAGGAGGCACCATAGTAAAGTAAAATAAAGATTGTATGTAGCCATAGTTTATTTGTGAATGAATTGTAAACCAAAATTCCGGAATGTGAAAAGGCTCTTCGATTATAACTTAATCAAGGTTTGAATAGATACTTTGATTAAGGTTCTTTCAAACTTAGTATTTGGTCTCTTATTGCTTTAATTTAGTTGTTTTCATTTGTTATGGCTAGTTTTGTGTCTAATTGCAAAATAAGGGTAATTGCAACTGAAATTGTAAATATTTTAGACAAATTACACAATTCAGTGGGTGACCTGGCCATGAGGTTAATCAACTTTAGTTTTGCATCTATGTTGAAATCCTCAAGTTTGTATAAGAATGTCTGATTGTTCCTCTAAAACAAAAGGATGACCTGATGACAACCAGAGGTAATTTATTGTATAGCCAACAATGAAGACAACCTAATATGATGTATTTGTCCAATTTATGGCTTTAACCATCAAATAATTGAGACATGTGGATATGAAGATGTAATGGAAGACTTGAATGTGATGATCTTTGGCAAGAATAGTGGCACAAATGGTACTGGTATGAATGAAGAGGAGGGAAAAGAAATATGTCTGAGATGATCTTTGGAGCTTTTAAAACTTTAGTTTAGTGTCTCGCTCTCAAAATATGAAATTGTTGGAGAGTTGTAAAATGCCATTACATGCTTTGAGAATGTTCTGTTTTGTACTTTTGTGGTTGTTAATTGTTCAGTGTTCTAAAATGAACATAAGCTATGATTGTAAAAAATTGTTAATTATTAATGACTTGGATGTAATGTCTTGTACTAGTAGGTACTATTATGTATGTGGAGACATCAATTATTTTGCAAATTCTGGTACACTTACTGGTATTGGAGTATGTCTTACATCAATTATTTTATTAATTCTCTTTTATCAATGATGTAATGTCTTGCAAACTCTGGTTCACACTGGGTTTAATTTTTTTCCATTGGAGACATCAATTGAAGTAGCTTGCACCAACTCTAGTACTATTTTTTTTTCCATTGGTACATTCTGGTACACTTATAATATGGAGACATCAATTGAAATACTATTCTTTTTTCCATTGGTTCAGAATTTTAAATGCTGGTACCGTACTGAGTTAGCTTGCACCCACTGTTTGGCTCCAGATAGCATGGGATACAATGGAAAGGAATTCAGTGATTTAGTTTGACATAAATAATTGAGAAAGTCAGATGGTTAGAATACATTTCCTTTTAGTTTTTATCAACTTTTACCTTTTTACAAACCAAATTTTAGGGGTGCAAACGGATCGGATTTGTATCCGAAAATTAGATACGAATATCCGTGCGAATACGGATATAGTTTTAAATTTTAATTATCCGTATCCGAATAGTAGATATATACTATATAGTTTAATATATATTATGAAAAAAATTATGTGTATATATACAAATATCCGTATCTGTATCCGAAAAACTAAAACAGATACGGATATGATTTTACCACTATCCGATCCGTTTGCACCCTACCAAATTTCCTTTTAATTGGCCGTCAATCATAATTGGTATTTTGGCTGAACAAAAAAAAGCTACTGGAAGAAAAAAACGAATTCATGCTTTGAGTGCGCTATTTCTCTCTTCTTCGTTCAGAAATTCTCAAATCAAAGGTAATTTAAAATATTTAACTAATTTTATTTTCGAAGGTAACAAGTGTTAGTTCCTCTCATCAGATGTGGACGAAACTTTTTATTTTTAAGCAAATTTAATTAAATTTTGATGCTTGAAAGTCTAGCATAATAATAAAAAAATAATTTTCTACAATATTTTAATAGGTCATTTGATTTCTTGCTTTATTTATTTTCATTTGTTTTGTTTAATAGATGAATATTGATGAGTCGGCAATTCCATTTGAACAAGAGGCCGAAAAACTTGAATTACTCGGTTTCAAGTACGAAACACGCGAAGATCTACTCATTGGTGTTAGAGCATTTTACTCGGCTAAAGGATACGCATTATCTATTTGTGGTTCAAAGCCAGAGAAACATATTTTTTTACAATGTGATAGAGGTGGTAAATATCGTGATGCACAGGATGTGCTTTTAGATGAAAGAGAAAAAACAACAGGGACATGTTAGATCAATTGTTCTTTTAAAATTAAGGATAAAAAGACAGATGAAGGAATTTGGATAATTGAAGTACGCAACTTATCACACAACCATGAAGCATACTCGAACCAAAAGTTCCACGCAACAGGCGCAAGCTTTGACGACCAAAAAAGCCAAAGACATTGAGTTCTACCAAACGAGATCCATCTAAATTTGAACTTGTGGAAGCATTGAAAAAACACAAGTCATGCACCAATAATGAAGCCCCTCAAGCTAATGAAGCGGTGGATGAAAATGAAGATCTTAATATGATCTTTGAGAATAATGTTACTACTATGCTTAATTTAAATGAATTTCCTAATTTTTAAATTTTTAGTTTTATTGTTAGTATAATAATAAAATCTTTATCGAAAACTCTATTCGAATTATTATTGTTAAAATAAAGTTTTTAGAAATAATGATTGTTATAACGGGCTCAAAATCTGTATGTGATATGTTGGTTGATCTATTGTTAAACTCATCCTTGATATAAAAAATAAAACAAAAATAGACTCGTTTGGTAGAACTGATTCGTGAGAGAATAGTTTCATCAAGAGAAACAAAGGCATGCAGTCCTAAAATTTATTTTTGAAATCAACTTATTTACTTCATGATCTACTTGTATGTGTATCTTCAATAATTAATTATGTAGTTCACAAAATCAAAAGGAAAAGACAACAAAACAGTACCCAGTTAGAAATTTTGAATTGTACAAAAAAAAATGTATATAAAAATCAGATTTGTTGTTATATGATGTTGAAAAAAAAATAACGACAGAAATCAGGATATAAAATTTCAAATGTAGAAATTCAATATTTAATATAAAATACACGGGTCGTTTTTCCTAGTAAAAATAATGTTTGATTTTGTAACAATAAAAAGGGAAATTCAATATTCTCAACTCATATGTATATCTTTGAATTTATTTGAAGAAAATATTTCCATTAAAAGGTGATGCTCCATTAATGCTTATGGCCGGTCTTCTAATATATATGCTGTTATAATAGTTTCCTTTTAAAACATGGACATAATGGTCCAAGTAAAATAATTCTCTCACCTAATCGCTGCATTGAGTCAATTTCATGCTGTTAAAATCCACACCCAAAGCAGCAGCCTTGAGCATTGAACAGTCCACTAGAGGTGTAAATCGGATATTATCCGATTTCATCCGGATTTGAAAAATTGATGAATTCGGATCCGGATAATTTTCAGACAGATATACAGATGCGGTTTTGAATATGAAAACTGTTACGGATTCCTGATAATTATCAGGATCCGACTTTTTTCATAATCGGATTATCCGAATTGAATTGATCCGCAAAATTTAAATAATCGGATTATCTGGGCCTTGGGCCAACTCAATTACCTCACAACTTTAAAGAGCTCCCAACTTCCCAGTATATAAATGCTTGCTATTTATTTGTGGTTCCTCTGTGGGACTAAATTAACTAAACAGGATCCGATTTCCGGACATTTTCTTTTTCTTTTGTTTGTTATATCCTTTTACTTTTTTACTTTATGAATAGTATAATGATTCTTGAAGGCAGTACACCAGTACATCACAAAAAATGATTCATTGAAAAATTGCGCAAATGTATGTATCATGATTGTTTTATATTAGACAATGTATCATGATTTTTGTTTTGGAGACAGTACATCAATGAAACTTAATTTCTAAATAAAAATATTATATTTAGTTATTATTTATTTATGAGAATATAAATCAGTATTTTATTTTTAATTATCCAGATTATATTTGTATCCGTATCCGTATCCGTCCGATATCCGATCCGTATTCGTATCTGTATTCGAAAAATTATAAAGAATAAGAATAAGGTTTGATCACTATCCGATCCATATCCAACCGTTTACTGTGATTTACAGTATTTGCATATGTACACCTCTAGTCCACTGAGATGATCTATGACCTGTACCGAAAATTGACGGGTGCCAAAAATTGACAGGTACCAAAAATTAGAAATTTAAACAGAAAGTTGCAAATAAAGAAAAAATAAGCAGCAGGTAAACTAATTATGCGTCAGAAATCATCAAGGTAAACTTATTACTATGTTATCTTTTTTATTAAATCTTTTCTATTTTTAAAAGTTTTCTTGACATCAGAATAATAAAATCCATAATTCAACACTTGGCTTCTACGCTCAAGCAAAACTGTTTTTTTTTTTTTTTTTTGAGTAAAAATAGGGGTCAAGCCCCCATTTCATTGATGAAAAGGATGTTACATAAGTGATGTAGTATCCAGAAAGGAAAATAAGCAGGTAGCCAAGTGGCTAAAATAAAGGGCAACCTAAAAACAAAAATTGGCGATTCAAAAGATTTGAAATGCCAAGGCAAAATACTACCTAAATCTAACTAAGCAAAAAAACGAGAGAAAAATGCAGAAAAACAGGAAACAAAAAAGATAGTAAAACATGATGAAAATCCAGTTTTTCGGATACTGGTAAACCTCTTGCACGGGCTTGTCAGTGCACAGTATACCCCCACTGTTCTTCAATTTGCGCCAGTAACTGTGCCACTGTGCTGTCCTTGTCTCTAAAAATCCTTGTGCATCGCTCCCTCCACATCATAAATGCTGATATCAGAAAAATAGATCTTTCTTTTGCCGTGTAAGTGATATCCAAGATTGGCTGTGTTGTTGTGTTGATGCACGGCTGTCTTATCTGAAATATCGCATGCAAATGTGTGATGTGCACGCATGCAAATGTTTTCTATCTCCCCTTGCAAATACATTATGAAGGTCAAATATTATATTTAATTGGAGGCTCATGCAACAACTCAACCACAAGCCCTTGCAAATACTTAACCAAATGTGAGATATTATATTTAATTGGAGATCCATGCAACAACTCAACCCCATGCCCTTGCAAATACTTAACCGAAGATCAGATATTATATTTAATTGGAGGTCCATGCAACAACTCAACCCCTTGCCCTTGCAAATACTTAACCACATGTTAGATATTATATTTAATTGGAGGTCCATGCAACAACTCAACCCCATGCCCTTGCAAATACTTAACCACATGTTAGATATTATATTTAATTGGAGGTCCATGCAACAACTCAACCACATGCCCTTGCAAATATTCTGGACTGTCGAATCTCATTATTTGCATGGGCTTACCCTTGCAATTGTTTAGTTCCTGGAGACAGATGCATTTCTGTTTATTTTATATCTCCTTTTGAATGATAAATTTTATTATAAATCACAACAACATGAATAATAGCAGTATGTAAGAATTAAATACTTTGGTAACTTAAATTTTGGTATTTAGAACAAACCTTCCAAAATAATTGAGAAACCCAAAAAATAATTGTACAAACATTGTGACACAACACACTGTAGGGCGCAGAAAGTTGCACAAAGGGGGAAGGTGTGTGCACATATGTTAAATTTCTCAGGGTTCAACGTTCTCCATTTTTAAGACATAGGAAGAATATCGAACTTGAAACATTCATTTCTTTCTATAATTTCTTCTGGTTCACCCTCGACAGACCTACTTTTCATAATCAATCTATCGAGAGAGTTTATTGATTGTGAGGACGTTTAACTCCCAGCAGGCGCAAGTCCCCACTGTTAATTACATCAGATGACCCTTCCAAGCTATACTGAACACCTCGTTCATTCCAGGATTTATGTCTATTTCTGTGTGAATTGAATAATGGGGCTAAAAGGGGGCTCATGTATTGACTTTGGTTTTGATTTGGTTCTCCTTGTTTGGACATATGTGCTAGTGTATGTATGATTTCATATTAAAATAATGTTTATTGCATTTAAATAAATCTTGGATGCTCGATGAATATTCATGCACTCTTTATTTATGTTTTTCTTCATGATATGCTTTATTTATATTTTATTAATAGACAAAACACTTGATTAATTATGTAGGGTTTTGGCTTACGTTTTGCATATTTTCTCACACTTATGTTTAATTAATTAGAGAAAAAGGCTACTGTCACCCTTCTTTATGTTTTATTGCAGGAAACAGATTTTGGGACTATTTTACAACAAATAGAGCAAGAATTGGGTCAATCGGATAAGCGACGCTCATCGACAAAGTCTCTATTACGGTCCATATTGTCTAATACGGACCTAGCCGAATACGGACCAGGAGATGGCGTGATATGATCAGAGTCAAAATAATGATGATTTACGTAGGGTTTTGGCTTAGGTATTGCATATTTTCTCACACTTATGTTTAATTAATTAGAGAAAAAGGCTACTGTCACCCTTCTTTATGTTTTATTACAGAAAACAGGTATTGGGACTATTTTACACCAAATGGAGCTAGAATCGGGTCAATCGGATCAGCGACGCTTATCGACGAAGTCTCTGTTACGGTCCGTATTGACTAATACGGACCAGGCCTAGCACAGACCAGGAGATAGCGCTGGAAGCATTAAAACCCTAACCGTCAAGGTCCTATTTGTATGAATTAGCCTCGTTGAGATCTATTAGGTTTATGTGAAGAAAACCTTAGCGGGGAAACCATAAACCAGACCAACAAAACGCGTACCAAATTCCATCACTTACGTAAGGAAAATCGCAGTGATCTGTGTAGTAATTTGAGGTATTTAAGATATCAGTCATTTGCGTAAGGAAACTCGCAGTGTCCTATGTAGAATCTCGATGAAAGATCTGTCATTCTTGCGTAACATAAATCGCAATGACCTATGTAGTGTCTTTCATAAAACAACAACAGGAAATCAGACGCAACGGGAATATATTGTCAAAGCGGATTGAGTTGCAATGGTGTGCCGAAACCCTAGAAATTCTCATCTCTATCTTTATTTTAATTACTTTTAATTGCTTCCTAATTTACATTGATCACAACAACATCTCTCAATTTTCAGATTTCGTCTAGCCTTTCGAAAGATTGTGATTCGATCGCTCAAAGCACTGAACCAATATTCCTTGTGGATCGACATCGAATATACTACTTGATAGGATTGTGCGCTTGCAGTCCGAACCGATAGCATTTTTGAGTTTATAAATATTAAAAGAAATATTGCTCGCCTTTGAGTGATCAAGCTTTTTGGCGCCGTTGCCGGGGAATAACGGTTCATTGTGCAAGGCCTCGCGAGACGCCCTTGCTTTGACCATTGAATCCAATTAATTAGAAACGCCTAGATTTCTTTTTATTTTCTGCATTTTTATTTTTCTTTTATTTTCAATTTCGTTTTTATTTTTATTTTTTTTATTTTTTTATTTTTAGTTTAATTTTCAGATTTTCTTTTCTTTTTAGGACACTGCACGCTGGCCGAATCATCCATACGAAGATCCCTAAGGATTGCAAGTAGGAGAGGACAATTCGCTTCCACATCACCGATAAGAACCAATCATAGTTCTTCCTCGAGTAATTCTGAAAGCGAAGAAGACTCAGATTCGATCAACATGAATATTCCACCGAACGAACCGATTAACAATGGTGATAATGGAGTTCACGATGCAGCAAGACCCAAACTTCTACGAGACTATTGCGTACCGCGCGCGAATGATCCTAATTCTAGCATAAACCCGCCAACTGTTACGAACCGTAATTTTGAGATCAAACCTGCTCTCATAAATATGGTTTCGCAACAGCAATTTGGAGGATTTTCAAATGAAGATCCACATCTTCATTTGTCAATTTTCCTTGGGATATGCGAGACGATAAAGATCAACGGAGTTACCGATGAAGCAATCAGGCTAAGGCTATTTCAATTCTCATTAAAAGATAAAGCAAGAGCATTGTTGTTTTCCTTACCGGCCAATTCCATTCAAACTTGGGACCAATTATTTAATGTGTTTATTACAAAATATTTTCCACCATCTAAAACTTCAAGACTTAGAAAATCAATTACTAATTTTGAACAAAAGCACTACTACAGAAAAAGAGATTGCAGACGGACATTACCGGAAGAGCAACACGGATTTCCCTGCCGTGTATGAGTTGAGGGTGTATAAAAGGTACCCTCTATAGACACGGATATTTACCCGTGTATATCTAACGCTTTCTACACGGATTACCAAATAAACAGCCGTGAACATACACCTGCCTGTGGCGCTCTCCATATAACCGAGCAAAACGGATATTACGTAAACGACCGTGTACGACTACTCTTTATTCACGGACAATGCAACTAAATGTCCGTGTCGGTTACTTTATCTACACGGACATTTAATTGTATATCCGTGTCCCTCTCTTAGCAAATCAATAAAAAATAAAATAATCCTTGTATCTCCGAACTCGTTCTACACGGACATTAGTCAGAACAACCGTGTCGAATTACTCTAGCTACACGGACGTTTAATTTCATATCCGTGTCCTGTCATAACTATCGTACACGGACAAATATAAAATAATCGGTGTAGACACCCAAAACGATCTACACGGGTTTTTGTTAAATAACGGTGTCAAGTATTGTTTTCCACACGGACTTTTAACTTCATATCCGTGAAGCATTCTTAATTATCATACACGGACTGTATAAAAGAATATCTGTACTCATTTCTACACGGTTGTTTGTTTAACAACGGTGTGGAATTACTGTGTTTTACACGGACGTTCACACGGGCTTTCGTTTAATATCCGTGTAGAATTGTCCCATTCTTTTTTCTTGATTTTTTTCATTTCTGGGCTAGCCTCCAGTTTAATTTGCTAGCCAGTTTTCCTACAAAATTCATATACCATTCTGTTTTGCTAGCCAGTTTTCCAGATAATTTGACATTAAATTATGCTTGCTAAATTCATATATACACTAAATTGTTATCAAAATCCATGTTCAGCATTACAATATTGATATAGAAACCATCTTGCCCAGCTACATCTTATATTGTCGATTTGCTCCTTGGAGTACACAGCTTGCTTTGATGGTTTCTACAATTATAATTTGATATTAGTTACTAACAAGAAAAGGTAGATGCAAGACAGTCGCAAATATCAATTGCTAATTTAATGAAATGAGAATTATAAGTAAGCATAATATGAAAATATCAATTGCTATTATATAGGCACAATTAATATGAATTACATACCACATTTGGAAATGTGAATTGCATTTTTTCGACAAAGAGAAACATGGAAATCATCATGTAATATCCGCATTCCCAACCCGCCTTCTGTTGCGGGCTCTACAATTTACATTTAGCGGCCTATGTTAGAATGACAATAATTTTTTGAACAAAATATGAAATTATAGAATTGTGTTGTGCTCACCGGCCACCACCTCCAAGTCAACCTTTTTCCCATTTTCTTGTCCTTGCTGCACAATCCTCCTTTTGTAACGTATGCAGCAAAAGCCCTTACAAAATGGAGTGACTCTAATTAGCAATTCCACAATTTGTTATAATTGGGAATAAATCAAACATAGTGAAAGATTATTGCTTACTTTTGCACATACGGGAAGATTGATTTGCACGTGCCAAATGGGATCTTTTCTGTGGGCTGCAAAGAACCCACGACGTAAACCGCACTCAGGCAAGGCACAATGATGATCAAACACCAGTGTCCCCTGTGGGAGGAGAAGAATTATAGGATCTTAGCATACAGTACAATATTTTGGCATATATAATAGTGAGACACGTGTTTGCTTGACTTGATGGTGTGATTTCAATTATTTATATATTTAATCACAAGGTTAGAACTAACATCTGGTGGTATGGCAAGAGAAAAAATCTCTTCTTCGCCTTAGTAGCTTGGAGCATCGCGCCACACAGGTAATCCATAGCCACCTCCGGAGCATTTTCCACGTTCGACCAACTAAGTACGCTGGGGTCCAGAAAAGCACACAAGTTCTGTTTGCTCTTGCAATGAGTAGTATTCATTAGCCTCCTGAAAAATTATCATATGACATTAGAATATATTCTTCAGTGCTATACACATGATATAAACAATTTTTGGTCACTAACATGAGGAAAATGGTGATGTGCCCCACGGAGAGCCATCTATCGGACCCCGAGGCATGTAGAAAGTCCTTGAAGTCGGTGAACGGCAGCAGTACAACCGAGCCTTCGTGTAGAAATATCCCCGGAGGGACAGGTATGACGACTTCCGTCATGTCCTTGGGTGCCGCCATCAAGCGGTCGTGGAGATCCCGCAAATCCTTTCCGGGAAGGAGCTTGTATTCTTCCTCGGTGAGCAGACGAGGTGGAGGTCCTGCTGGTTGGACAGGAGGGTCATGGCCTGCTGGTCCGGCAGTAGGGTCAGCAACTACTGGTCCGGCCGTAGGGTCAGGTTCTGATGTTTGGGCAGGAGGGTCATGGCCTGCTGGTTGGGCATCAGCTGCTGACCCTGCTGCCGGAGCAGCAGCTGCTGACGGAGCAGCAGCTGCTGACCCTGCTGCCGGAGCAGCAGCTGCTGACCCTGCTGCTCCAGCTGCAGCTGCTGACCCTGCTGCTCCGGCAGCATGGTCAGCAACTGCTGGTCTGGCAGCATGGTCAGCAACCGCTGCTCCGGCAGCAGGGTCAGCAACTGTTTGGGAAGGTCCTTCTGCTTCGTCCCTCCGTACCGGTGACATCACGCCCTCCGTGCGACTACCATCATCTCCTACTGTCTGTATGGAATTTTTTTACCTTTTTCAAGTATTTGAAAAGGAAGTGCTTTGAATGTAACAAAATAACTTGACTATTTATGCAGTACCTGATCCAAAATAATCTGATTCTTGGGCCATTGCACGAATGATAGCCGGGCATCTTCGACATAGAGCATGCCATTCTCGGGTCTTTGGACAGGAAGAGGTACGTGCCCCCATCCCTCCACGACATTGTCAATCTGTACGGCGGCATGGCTGGGAAGTAGCTGCTCATTGTGCACTTTGTCGGCTGCTGGATGTACCATGCCCTTAGCAACAATCAGAGGCTTACTCCCGAGCCACAGCACAAGTTCGCATGCTGTGGCGTCCTGCAATTTCATGCAAGTAGTTATTTTTAAATTGAAATATTGTCCAACAAGTAGTAATTGCCTTTAGAATACGAACAAGTAGTGATTACCTTTAGACGATCCAAATCGTATCCGAACGTCCCGGATGCCTGACTACTTCGCCGAACTCCCGTCGGGGTGGGAGGTGCTTGCTCGGCTGGCTGCGCCATAGCTGTAAAATCATGGCGCAACCTTGTTTCCAACTCGTCCATCCTTGCCTGGTACTCGGCGCTCACCTCCTTGCGTATCTGCGCAACTATCTCGTCTTTGTTCACTTTCGCACGAGATTTCCTTCGAGGTTTCGGTCCATTGAATACGTCCTTCCAGCCCCTGTAGGCACCTACGCCCCTTACTCGACCAGGGTGTTCTGGATTCCCGAGCGCTATGGACAAGGAGTCATCTTGCCTTTCGACCGACCGGGCACCGGAATTGACCTCCTCCTCCACCTCCAACTGTGAATATAAAATTTAGTTTGACACGCAAAGAATTAGTGATGTACACAAAGTTTTTAACACGCTTGAATTACACATAGTTCTAACGAACGACTCTTACCATTCTCTGAGCCACGGGTCGCAACGTGGGATGTAGTACTATCCTCCCGTCAGTGGTTAACTCGGACCTTGCCAACGCCCAATTTTGGGCCCTAGTATTTTTTATCCTAACCACGGGTGAGTCATCGTCTTTGTTCAACTCCAGTATTTTAGCCCACTCCTCCCTTTTACCCTGGTAACCACCCGACCCCAACTTGTGCGGATACTTGTTCATTGCAACGATCCTCCTGCCCTCCTCCCTTTTTTTCTTCACACATCAAATTAAGTAAAAAAATTAGCCTAGCTACTATTTTCCATTTATTAAAAAGTAAACAAACCAATTAAAAAGCAAGCAAAAAAATTACAAGTTGTGAGTGGAACAGTACCATTTCAACTCCATATTAATTCAGTTATTCAAAATAAACACCATTTCACATTTATATATGACTGGAACAACAGCAACAGGGTGCCTATTTCGGACACCATTTACCAACATAATTCAAATCGATAAAGGAAAAAAGGTAATTTTGCTGAATTTACATACCTTGAACTCGTCCGTGCTCTTCATCTCCACAAACTTCTCCCACTTCGCTTGAGTCAGCCAAGTATAGTAGCCTACCGGGTTTTTACCTTGATCCATCCAATCCGTACTCAGCGTGCTTTTGAATTGCTTCCAAGCTTCATTCATTATCTTCAAGGTCTTATCCTTTACCACCTCCGGGATGTCATCCGGGATGTTCCACTGAGCCTGCATTGACACTCAAATTACTGCATTTAAGTTCATGTACAATTAAAAAAAAGATGTTAACTGGTTAGGTACTTCACCTTCACAATGTTCCACCACTCGGTCTTTTGGGCTTTCGAAAAGTGATCCCATCTCTCTACCAGGATGTCTGCCTTTTGCTTCACCGTGGTGCACGCAAAATTTTTGTACTCAGCCGACCGTGGACCCTTCGCACACCCATTTTTACTGAACTCGATGTCCAGTTGCTTTGCCTCGGACGTGGACGCGCACATCGTCGGACCTCTTTTCCTTTTGGCCGAACCTGATTGGGCAGCAGCTTGGTGCTCGCCTTCTTCCATCATATCTACGTGCTCATTCTCAATCGACATGGTTCTATAAAAAAAAAATTGAACTTTTTCAGTAAATAACAAGGTAAATACAGTAAATACCTCCAGTAAATACCAAAAAAAAATAGAACTTTCTTCGCAATGGAGGTGTTGAGCGTTTCCCCGAGAAAGAAGAGGTTGGTTGTCGGTCCGGAGAGTTGGTTGGACAGGAGAGGCGACGAAATCGAGGTGAGGTGGGGAAGAAGGACTCGAGCTAAGTTTCGAAATGTTTGGAAAAGAATTGAAGGCGCGAGCTAAGTTATGAAAAATTTGGAAGAGCAGGCGCGTAATATGTATTGTAACCCTAGTTCTACACGGACAATTCACTTTATTCATTTGTGTTAGAACACCTTTATACACGGACATCTAATCTAAACACCGTGTAGAGAGGAAGTACAAGATCTACACGGACTTTTTGGATAAAACATCCGTGTAGAAAGACTCGCTCGACACGGATATTAACTTAAAATCCGTGTAACATGAGGGAGAGCGACACGGACTTTAATCGGAAAGTCCGTGTAGAAAGACCTTTCGACACGGACTTGATTTTAACATCCGTGTCTATACCTTTTCGGACATTGGAACGACACTCGTGCACGAATACCTTTCGACACGGCTGTTTAATTAAACGTCCGTGTCTTTTTACAATTATACACGGACATGTAATTAAAAGTCCGTGATAAAAGTATAAAAATCAGATTATTTATTTAAGTTTTGTTTAATTTGAACAATTCCACGACGGAATTCGAAAAGTTGCCTCTTTATTATTATTTCTAAGGAGAAGACGAAACGACTCTTCAAAATTCTATATAATCTGAGAAACCCCGATTGAGATTTGGTATGTTCAAATGGCCGTGACACCGCCCCCCTCTAGTGTGCCACGGCGAAGCCCAAGGGGGCACCCACCACCAAATGTGCCAGGGCCACGGCCCCGGCCCCCCTCAAACCCTCCCGAAGTCCCTCTCGTCCTCCCTGCCGAAGGTCCCGCAGTCCCTCCCGGCTTCGAAAAGCCTCCTCCCTACGTGAAGAGGACATGGCCATGGCCCCCCTCAAGTGTGCCACGGCGAAGCCCAAGGGGGCACCCACCACCAAAGCCCTACGTACGTAGGGGCAAAAATGCAGCCAGACCATTCTTCCCTTGGATTAAACGTCCAAGGCAGCCACCACCATCTAAATAGTTTAATTAAGTTTTTTTTTTGTTTGCTTTGTAGTTATTTTGTAGTTTTTCTTTAAATTTGTGGTACATGTATGAGGATCATTTCTTTTGGTACGATGTATGGGGATCCTTTTTTATGTAATATATTTTGTTCTTTAATCAACAATCTTTTTTTTACACAGTTTCTTTTTTTGTTAAATACTTCATGCTATCTAAATAAATACTTTTATAGATAAGAATTAGCAGCACAAAACAACAACATGCAACAATATATAAGCACTGCAAAGGTTATTACTTAAAAACCTTTAATATTTAAAACGTTGATTCTAAGTAAAATACTTAATGCTGTCTAAATAATCTGATTTGAAAACATAAATTAACACTTACCTGATATGAAGAATAAATAATTTATGGGGACTTTACAAAATAATTACAAAAGCTAGCTTTAACAATATATAATTTCCGGGAATTGCAAATTAAAAAACTTTTTACACGGATTTTTAATTAAATATCCGTGTACGATACCTTTCGACACGGACTTTTAGTTAAACGTCCGTGTAGCTCTCTTTGCATTTCTACACGGATGTTCAGTTAAAGAGAAGGGAGTAGGTCCGATGCCCACCGGACCTACTTTCATGTTCAACGATGATGACCGTCCGATGTAATTTAAGATATGCGCGCACGGAAACTGAAACAGATACGAACAAATTTTAAACGATTCCGCACGAATTTTAAAGCAAATAGACGGTGATTAAACCCATCGCAAGCAAATACGAACGAATCAGATAAACTTTTTTGAATTATGATGACCTACTTTTAATATGTTATGTACGAGAGCAGCTTGTGTCCGATGCCCATTGGACCCAAAGTGAGTTCGATGGGCTCTATCACCGTCCGATCTATCTCAAGATCCGCACGCACGTAGATTAAAGATGGCGCGAAAGTTCTGGCGGGAATCAATCGTAAGACAGATGGGCATCGGACCCAAGCGGCTGGGCGCGAAAGTTCTGGCGTGAACCCACTTTGAGTCCGATGGGCATCGGACCCAAGCTGCGCGCTCCCCTAAAAAATACGTACATAACGATTGATTCCCGCCAGAACTTTCGTGCCAGCTTTAATCTACGTGCGCACGGATCTTGAGATAGATCGGACGGTGATAGAGCCCATCGAACTCACTTTGGGTAATACAGCTTGATAATACAGCTTGATGAATGGATAAATGAAGTTAAAATTCCATCAAAATTTGTTGCACTTGATTAAAGGCTGTAATCTTTGATTTGAACGGTCCCGATCAATCAACGGACTAACTATTTTTGTGCGTCTTCACAATCTCACAAGGCAAGAGTTTATGTTTCATGAAACATAAACTCTTGCCTTGTGAGATTGTGAAGACGCACAAAAATAGTTAGTCCGTTGATTGATCGGGACCGTTCAAATCAAAGAGCATTGTATTTATTGTCTTCCGTGAAAGTTTGATCAAAAATTATTTTTATTTACCCATTTATCTAGTTCATTGAATATTGAAGTATCGTATGGCCACAAACACTTCGTGCTGGATCAAACCTCATACATAATAAATTTTCCAAACTTTTATGTTGGTTACATTCAATGTTCTCCCTTGATCATTTTAAAACATATATGGAATGATTTCGTTGCAGATCGACCGTTGATTTTCCGCTTGAAAATGAACGGTCCAAAAATATTTTTACAATTTGAAGGGACATACAATGATGAAAGTTTATAAAAATAATATGTATAAGTATTATTTGGCCATATAAGATGTAAAAAAAATAAAAATATATTTTTTGAGTTATTTTCGTATGTACTGTTGTACATGTATTAGGTGATTAGTAAATATCAAGCTTTGTTGACCGTCTGATAAACGAAGAACGGTCCTGATGTCTTCATTTAGGAGGTGGTGGGTAGATTTTCCGCCCTCTCTGAGGTAACATAATATTTCTGTTTAGATCTGGTTCTAGATGATGCACAAGATCCTTTAATATTTGTGCATCATAATGATTAGACGGTCGGATATAACCACAGATATTACGTCACCTTTGAGTTTATGAAAGCCCTTCTATCCCTCCTCTCTGTGGATAAATTTTTTCGAATTTCCCTCCTTTAGCTCCCCGATGGGACTCCCAAAAATTCAAAACAAATTTTACGAAAATTTTCGCCTAGGTTGGCTTTTCCCCGCCTCACTTTCCCTCACCTTTTTACACGGATTTTTAATTAAATATCCGTGTACGATACCTTTCTACACGGACTTTTAATTAAACGTCCGTGTAGCTCGCTTAGCATTTCTACACAGATGTTCAGTTAAAGAGACAGACGTAGGTCCGATGCCCACCGGACCTACTTTCATGTTCAACGATGATGACCGTCCGATCTAGTTTAAGATATGTCCGCACGGAAACTGAAACAGATACGAACGTGCTTTTAAACGATTCCGCACGACTTTTAAAGAAAATAGACGGTGATTAAGCCCATCGTAAGCAGAGTAGGTCCGATGCTCATCGGACCTACTCTCAAGTTTTAATTTGTAACTGGAAATTAAATAATATAGAGTTCAAGAGCACAAAAAATAAAAATACTTCATATACTAATTTCAACATAGGGATAGTTACTGGGTACATCATCACTTAATACCAAAACAAAAACATAAAATATACAACAAACATAAGTATCTATCCCTAATTAAAAAACTATTCTTTCTCACTAATTGCCTCCCCTTTTTAATTTTAACATCCGTGTCTCTTACCCTTTCTACACGGACTTTTATTTAAAAGACCGTGTAGCACCCTTCTAGAGATCTAAACCCTAAACTCTTTGCAACTTGCATCCGAGATATTTGAAAACCTGCAATTGAGCACTGAGTTCCTGTACCAAACCTTCATAGGGATCATTTTCTTTTTAGAAATACAACTCCACAGCAAGCGATTTCTCCAAATGCTCGACCTTCCTCTCCCAACTCAGATTTCTCCCTCCTCTGAAGGCAGAACAGGCACATGCAGCCTCCCGGGAGAAGTTCTTCAATCTGAGTTCGAGAGGAAGGTTGAGCATTTGGAGAAATCGCAACGAGGGTACTCGGCCTTCGAGAAATAGATAGGTGAAATTGGCAAAGGACTCGAAGCGGCGCGAGCCAAGTCATTTATTATATTGTAACCCTCTTTCTACACGGATATTAACCTAACAACCGTGTAGCTCCACGGATTTTACCTTTAACAATCCGTGTAGCTCCCATCCCCATGAAACCCTAAACTCTTTACACACGGACGTTTACTCTAACATCCGTGTGTGATCACCTTTATACACGGACCTTCATTAAAAAGCCGTGTAGCTCTCCTCATTTTGTGTGGATTTTAGTTAACAATCCGTGTACGGTACTATTCTCCTCACGTATTATTAAATAAAAGGCCGTGTGTGAAGTAATTGACAACATTGCGTGGTTGAACTTGTTATTTTTTATATTATTTGTTAGTGACAATAAATAAGTTTACGTATTATTTCAACTCGAAATGTTTGAAACGCCAGTATTTTTTTACTGAAATGTAATATTTCAACTAATTTTCAAATCCTAATAGAAATATATTAACTTGAAATATTATTTTACTAATATTTAATATGTGAACTAATATGTAAAAACCTTTATGTTGTTTTGAAATAGAAATATTTTAACTAGAATATTATTTAAAAGTTGTTTCCAAACAAGATAATTAAAAAGTTATTTTCTAAACAAAATAAATATTATACATCTCTTTTTTTTCGCTGATTTCACATTACATTCGGCCCATATTCCTTCATTGTGGTCGGATCGCAAATAGTTTGCTTCGTCTTGTTCTTCAATTGAGGCTACCTCAGTTTGCACGTCGGTACAAAATGGAGGTATTTCGTCGAACTGGTCATACTCTTCTTTGTCGACGACGTTTTGTACCCCAACAATTCTTCTTTTCCCAGATAGGACGATGCTCCACCTATTATCACTCGGGTCAGTGACATAAAAGACTTGGGTTGCTTGCTTGGCGAGTATAAACGGATCATCAACATACCCAACTTTATTAAAATCAACGAGTGTGAACCCGTCGTTATCAGCTTTAACACCCCGGTCTTCGACCCATTGACACCGAAACAAGGGAATGCTGAGGTCAGGACTGTAAATGAGCTCCCAAATTTCCTCAATAACGCCATAATACGACTTTGATGCAAAAACCGGCCGGGAATCTCCGGATCTACTGAATTCTTGAGACGTCGCCACCAACGTCACCCCACTATTTTGCATCGTGCTCTTATCACTTTGGGTTTTAGTGTAAAATATATATCCGTTAATTTCGTATCCTTGGAATGTTCTAACAATAATTCGGGGTCCTTCGCTCAGCAGTCGAACAATTTCATTTACGGGCCCCCTATCGGGGTGTGACTGCACCCTTTCTCTCAGCCATCCTACAAATGAACGATTATGCTCGTTGGTAAGCCACTTCTGACTTCTCGTGTAGTACTCTTGTTGAAGGATTGCCATGTGCTCATCTATATAGGGAGCAACATCTGTCATGTGCTGTAGTACCAAAAAATGCGCCTTCTGTAGTTCATCTCTATTAGCAACTACGGCTTTCAACCCAATTGTCCCGACTCCCTGGAGCCTTCCCTCATATCGAGACTTTGGAACGCCAATAGGACAGACACCGGTCATGTAGTTGGTGCAAAAATCAATCACCTCTTCTGTGGAATATCCTTCTACAATGCTACCTTCGGGTCGATGTCGGTTCCTTACGTATTTTTTCAAAATTCCCATGTATCTCTCGAATGGATACATATACCGCATGAACACAGGACCACAGATCTTGATTTCTCTCACTAGATGAACAACAAGGTGAACCATAACATCGAAAAAAGATGGCGGAAAATACATCTCAAGTTGGCAAAGAGTAGCGACGACTTCCACCTCCAAAGAGTCCAGTATTAGAGGGTCTATCACTTTGGAATTTATTGTATTGAAGAAAAAACAAAGCTTCGTAATGGTTTGACGAACGGGCTTTGGTAAAACCCCCCGAATTGCAACAGGAATCATATGTGTCAATAAAACATGACAGTCGTGAGATTTCAGACCGACCAATTTCAGGTCCTTCATCGACACCAGCTTCTTAATATTCGAAGAATACCCTGATGGGACCTTAATACTACGGAGGCATTCACAAAAGCTTGTTTTCTCTTTCTTCGACATCGTGCACATTGCGGGGGGTAGGTATGTGCGCTTCCCTTTCTCCTGCGGTGCAAGCTCGGGTCGTATTCCCATTTCTACCATGTCTTTTCGAACTTTGATACCATCTTTAGTCTTCCCCGGAATGTTCAATAATAAACCAGTCAAACTGTCACAGACATTTTTTTCAACATGCATGACATCTATGCAATGTCTCACTTCTAAATATTCCCAGTAAGGTAGGGCCCAAAATATGGACTTCTTTTTCCAAATATTCTTCGGCGGTTTTGTGGCACACTTTCCAAACACAACATCAAGGTCCTTAACACGCTCGAAGACACCCTTCCCATCTAATGGACGACGGGCCACTCCAAGCTCAACCTTCCCGTTGAATGCCTTCTTCTTCTTACGATATGGGTGATTAATTGGAAGAAACCTACGGTGCCCCATAAATACATTCTTTTGACAGTTCTTCAACCTCAGCACCTGCGTATCATCTTCACAAATAGGGCACGCTTTTGCTCCTTTACAAGTGTAACCCGACAAGTTCCCGTACGCGGGGAAATCATTTACGGTGCAAAACACCATGGCCTGCAAGTTAAAGGTCTCTTTCATGTACGCATCCCACACCGAGACGCCATCACGCCATAATTTTTGGAGGTCCTCGATTAATGGTGCGAGATATACATCTATGTCATTTCTGGGTTGTCTGGGTCCTTGGATTAGTAATGACATCATTATATACCTGCGTTTCATGCACAACCAAGGAGGAAGATTGTAGATGGCTAACAGAACTGGCCAAGTACTGTGCCGACTGCTCATGCTTCCAAACGGACTCATTCCATCTGTGCTCACCACAATCTTGAGGTTTCTTACCTCGGAACTAAAATCTTTGAAATGTCTATCAAAATTTCTCCACTGAGGAGAATCAGCCGGGTGTCTTAGTTTACCGTCCTTTTTGCGCCCTTCTTCATGCCAACGCAATAACTTCGCATCTTTGGGATTTGCAAATAACCGTTTGAATCTCGGTATTATCGGCAAATACCACAACACCTTGGCCGGAGGCCGGCCCTTTTTGCCATCGTCACAATCAGTAGTGCCCTGGTCCTTACGTTTATACCGAGAAACATCGCACTTAGGACAAACATGCATGGCCTCGTACTCATTACGGTACAATACACAGTCATTCGGACATGCATGTATTCTTTCGATCTTCAAACCCACTGGACATATCAATTTTTTCGCCTGATATATTGTACGGGGTAACTCGTTGTTATCCGGGAGCATTTCTCCTAAAAGCTTTAATAAGGACGTGAAACTCTTATCGCTCCAACCATTTTCTGCTTTCAGGTTAAATAATTTCAACACAGCTGACAGTTTCGTAAATTTGGTACACCCGGGATACAACGGCTTTTTGGATTCATTAGACAAATATTGAAATTTATCATAATTTTTATCAGTAATTTCATCTTCCACATCATGTAACATGTCCTCCAGATTATCAATATACTCGTGTACTACATTTTCATCGATTTCCGTCTGCAGCTCATCATCGTCGTTGCGATCAAGTTCAACATTATCAAAATTTTCGTCATTCAAATCATCATCGCTGAAATCAAGTTCAAAATTATCCAAATTTTCTACATTCTCATCGCTCTCTTCACAACGGTTAGAATTCTTATTGGTACAACTACTTTCCCCAAATTCCTCACCATGCATGAACCAACATGTATATCTTTTCTTAAATCCACGACAAATCAGATGAGCTCTAATTTCTTCGGAGTCCCCAAATCTTAAAAAAATTTTACAATCTCTACAAGGACACAAAATGTCGGCTTCCTTCATCTTCACTCTATACCTCTCAGCGAATTTTATGAACTCATCAACGCGACCCAAATATTCTTCACTATCACGTCGCAATTCATACATCCAACTTCGATCCATCTGTAAATTGAATTAAAAAAATGATTTCAATTAATCATGGTCAACATGTAAATTGGTACCAAATTCTAGGCTTACAAAGGGCCGGTTTACAATCCTAACCCACTCTTTGAATATTAGGTCCCATATGTGAACACATATTAGCGAGATTTAATTAGTATTTGAGAAAAATTCGGCAGCATTTCCCCTTAACCCCCCAAGTATGCGTAAAAACCACATACTTGTAGGAGCATTAAGGGAAAATACCGTCGAACATTCCTCAATTACTAATTAAATCCCGCTAATATGTGTTCACATCCTAAATGAGACCCAATATTCAAAGAGCAGTTCCAAAACGGGGACTATCCAAAATTAATCCCTATTGGATTAATTATGGACGGGCAAGGACCTAAAAGCATCAGTAGGGGTCGGTTATTGGACAACAATACACTACTTACACATGATCGATCTAAATAAGTACAAATAAGTAACATAAAAATAGAGGAAGAAAAGGAAAATATATATATATATACACTAACCTTAGAAAGATAGAGAGGAGAAAATACAAACTTCAAAGATCTCAGATAATACCAGCTGCTGGCCTTTGCAGAAATCGGATCAGCGCATTCAATACAGAGAGAGACAGTATTAATTACTTGATAAAAAAAAAAACGGCGCTGGAAGGAGAAGGCCTTTTATACCAAAACCCTACAAAGACTTTTCTACACGGATCTTACGTTAAGAAATCCGTGTAGCTCTCTCACAAATCATACACGGCTATTTGTATTTAAGAACCGTGTTTATAATGCTAGCCTCTTCTATGAAAATTTATAAAAATCCGGGTTATGCCCCATAGGAGAATGCGTTTCTACACGGATTTTCAAGAAACAACCGTGTACATTTACTTTTGACACGGATCTTTCGTTAAGAAATCCGTGTAGCTCTCTAACAAATCATACACGGCTATTTGTACTTAAGAACCGTGTGTAATGGTAGCTAATTTCGTTTAGGTTATCTTTTAATTTTGCAAATTCGGGCAGCAAATCCCATTGTTTAGGGATGCTAAAAATTATTATGGAAATTTATAGTTCATTGATGAATAGAATTAAAGTTTTCGTGTCCTATATATTTTTTGGGTTTTTTTTTTTATTTATGGGCTAGTCTTTTTCTACACGGATTTAAAAAAAAAAATTTCCTTGTAGCTATTTCGTACACGGATATTCAACTAATATCCGTGACAATTACTATTTGGACACGGTTTTAAGTTTAATATCCGTGTATGTTATCCTATATATTTTTCAATTAACAATTTTTTTTCTGGGCTAGCCTCCAGTTTTGCTAGCCAGTTTGCTACAAAATTCAATATTGAGTTTACCCCCAGTTTTTCAGATAATTTGACATCCAATTTTCCAATTACAGCACAAAAATTATACTTAGCATTACAAAATTCATAGTTAGCATTACAAATCCATGTTCAGCAATTACAAAATTCATAAATTCATCTCCTTATTTACAATTACAGCACAAAAAATTACTAAATTCTCTATATTTTATTTAATTACAAGAACATGCTTTATATTTGAAACACAAAATAGGTGGATGGCATACAAACCGGTCAATTAATAAGGGTAAACTAAAAATTCATGTACACTAAATTATACAAATTCATATTGAGTATTACAAAATTTAAATTGAAACATTACACAAATCCATATTGGGCATATATTACACAAATCCATACTGGGTAGACATATCCTTCTTCCTGAGACTCGATCCCATAGTGATTTCATATATAAACTTAAGATTCGCTTTTGGTGCCAGTAGCCAGGGTTTACAGAGGGTAATATATATGAAGATATACATGTTTTAATAAAGAAAGAGTTGAGTAAAATGTTGGATGAAGGACCTTCTAAAAAAAAGGGAAGAGGTGGATGAAGGACCTTCTAAGCCGGATGAAGAGTCGAATGAAGAGTCGGACACAATCTTGTCAGTCTGACAAGATTGTGCCCGACTCTTCATTCGGCTCTTCATCCGGCTCTGAAGGTCCTTCATCTCACCTCTTCCCTTTTTTTACAAGGTCCTTCATCCAACTTTTTACTCAACTCTTTCTTTATTAAAACATGTATATCTTCATATTACCCTCTGTAAACCCTGGCTACTGGCACCAAAAGCGAAGAGCCATCGTTGCTCACCTGAATGTGACATGGTTCTACAAAAAACAACATTATTAGAAACAAGCACAATTATACATGCATTAGTAAAATAATCACTAAAATAACTATTATACATGCAGTCCAGTATTATACATGCATTAGTTGATTATACATGCATTACTCTATTATTAGAAACAAGCACAATTATACATGCATCACTCTATTGTACATGCATTACTAAACAAGCACAATTATCAAGCTAATCATCACTAAACTAACAATTATACATGCATTACTCTATTATGCATGCATTAGTTGATTATACATGCATTACTCTATTATTAGAAAAAGCACAATTATACATGCATCACTCTATTTAATATACTAATTATTTACATTATCTCAACAAATCAAGCATGCATGCATTAATTACTAATTGACCTAAATAAGCAATAACAAGTAACAGAAAATTAGAGTAAGAAAAGATAAATATATACACGACTAACCTTAGCAAGATAGAGAGGAGAAATACAAATTAACTTCAAAGATCTCAGATCCGGGCTCCTTGTGCGCAGAAATCAGACCAATTCGTATAGAGAGAGAGAGAGATTATTAATTGATCAAAACGGCGCTGGAAGGAGAAGGCCTTTTATACCAAAACCCTACACTTTTTTCTACACGGATTTATACTTAATAAAACCGTGTACAATATGCAGTGTATAAAATTGGCAAAACCGTGTATCGATAATCAAAACCCTAGAATAACTTTCTCCACGGATTATTATGTAAACAGCCGTGTAGCTCTGTCAAAGATTTCTACACTGCTGTTTAAACAAACAGCCGTGTGAATTTCGCATATTTCTACAATTACCGTTTGTACACGGTTTTTAGGTAAATATCCGTGTATGATTGCCCTATATATTTTTTTAGATTTTTTTTTTTCTGGGCTAGCCTCCAGTTTTGCTAGCCAGATCTGTTCAGTATTGAGATTACCCTCCAGTTTTTCAGATAATTTTGTCATCCAGTTTTCCAATTACAGCACAAAAATTATACTTAGCATTACAAAATTCATAAATTCATATTTAGCATTACAAAATTCATAAATTCAACTCCTTATTTACTATTACAGCACAAAAATTACTAAATTCACTAATAAAACATTACAAGAAAATGCTTACAAGAACATTACTATAATTCACAAAAATTACTAAATTCACTAATAAAACATTACAAGAACATTACTAAATTCACTAATAAAACATTACTAATATGCATAAATTCATATTTTATTTAACACCTTACAAGAGCATGCTTTATCTTGGTTAGGTTCCAAAGAAATTAGTCAGACTAACTTTCACCTAACAAAACATTTTCTGAAAATTAAATTATGTTTTAGTCTCTTGTTTTTGGCGATGCATAAATGGACAGGTGGCAGTGTTCTTACGTTGTTGTTTAAATTCTTTCGCAAACCACATCTTATTCAAAGGGGGTTTGTGTAAGAAATTAAACAACAATGCACTGCCACATGCCATTTATACACCGCCAAAAACAAGTGATCAAAACATGATTTAATTTAAAGAACATGTTTTATTATTGAAAGTTAGTTTTACCAATTTCTTTGGAACCTAACCAAGAAAAAACATGTTCTTGTCAAGTGTCAAATAAAATATAGTGAAAATAAAAAGAAAATGAAATTCATCACATGCTGTCCATCGGAAAGTTCATCACAATCTGTAAATAAAAAAAAAATGATGAGTAAGTAAGCAACAATAAGTAACAGAAAATTAGAGGAAGAAACGGAAAATACATGCCAGAAGTGAAGTCCAGATGTAGATTATCAATTATATCACATCGCTCGTCTTGATAGATGAGCTCCAAAGATAGCGACTTATCTTGATAGATAAGCGATCTGACATAATTGATAAACCTAAATCAAAATTCCAATTATTAACCGTGAAATGATTATCAAAGTTGATCAAAAGCGATATGTAAAGTGACCGGTCTTTCTCTCTTCCTAAGGTTATACAGGAGAACCTACAATTTACCTATGAATTGAAAAAACTCTAACATTTCCGTTTGTTGAATTACTTGATCAAAACGGCGCTGGAAGGAGAAGGCCTTTTATACGGCGGGGGAAGGAGAAGGCCTTTTATACCAAAACCCTACACTTTTCTAAACGGATTTATACTTAACAAAACCGTGTACAATGTGCAGTGTATAAAATTGGCAAAACCGTGTATCGATAATCAAAACCCTACAATAACCTTTCTCCACGGATTATTATGTGAACAGCCGTGTAGCTCTGTCAAAGGTTTCTACACTGTTATTTAAACAAAAATCCGTGTGCATTTTACATATTTCTACACGGTTCTCACCATAAATACCCGTGTAGCTCTCTCATGGCTATCTACACTGTTAGTTAAACAATAATCCGTTTACAATTCCTGATAAACGTCCGTGTAGCTCTCTCAAGGCTTTCTTCACTGATTCTTTAATAAATATCCGTGTAATAGATCCCACAGATATTTCGGGCTTCCAAAAAATTACAATAGCACACGGTTTTTGTATAAAATTGTCAAATCCGTATACAATGTGCCGTGTACAATGACCATTTCTGTAGTAGTGAAGGATGGTGAATCATTGTGTAAAGCATGGGATAGATACAAGGATATGTTAATGTGTTGCCCACACCATGGTCTAGAAAGATGGTTGATTGTTCAAACTTTTTATAGTGGTATAAACCCTACGATAGGTTGTTTATTGATGCTTCTGCAGGAGGAGCAATCATGAACAAGGAACCTGACGAGGCTTACAACCTAATTGAAGAGATTGCAATCAACCAACACTACTGGATCCCTGAGCACAAGAAGCCAACTCCAACACCTAGCATACACAAAGTTGATGAAATATCCATGCTAAGCGCAAAGATTGATGCTTTGCAACTAGCACTCGACAAGCAGACCAAGCAGCGAACGGTAGCAACGGTCGATGCCGCAACAACATGTGTCTTTTGTAGAGGAGCGCATGAGATGACCGAATATATGAATGTGACGGAAATCGAGGAAGAAACAAAGCAAGTAAACGTCATCGACAACAGCTTTCGACCTCAACCCGCCTACAATTTGTACCATCCGAATAACCGAAACTATCCAAATCTCTCATACACAAACAATCAAAGACTTGCTGCATCTCAACCGAACTACCAACCGAGGCAGTGTAACCGACCACAGCAACCTAACATCACATCACTAATGGAGAGATTCCTAGAGAAGCAAGACGAGACAAACGCCGCAATCACGCAAACGATCAAAACCTTAGTAAACCACGTCAAGGACTTGGAGGGTCACATCTCCAAGATGGCAAAAGAACTCTCAAGCATCACACGCCGAAAAGGCAATCCGGGCCAACCGGAAGAAAATCCTAAAGAGAGTTGCAAGAACATCACATTAAGGAGCGGCACAGCTTAGAAGGGACCTCCTATGCTCGATCTAACTTCCGATGAGATGCATGCAGATCCATCACATTCCGAAGTACGAGCCGCAACAACTGGAGCCGCCCGTATTCGAACTACATGCAGACCTTATTGAGGAGCAGAATGACACCGTAGGTGGGGACGAGTGACAAACCGAACCTGAATACATTTCACCACCACCCTACAAGCCACCTCTGCCATTTCCTCCAAGGCCAGCCAAGCATAAGATATATAGAGCCACAATTCGCGAGATTCATGGAGACACTCAAGAAACTACAAGTCACTATCCCCTTCACCGAGGTAATTGCAAGCATACCCTCGTATGCTAAATTTCTGAAGGAGATCCTTTCAAATCGCAACAAACTCCAAGAATTCTCAACAATTCCGCTCAATCGGGAATGTAGTGCGCTCGTGCAAATCAAATTACCGGAAAAGTTAAAAGATCCGAGAAGCTTCTCGATACCATGCACAATTGGCACGATGAATTTTACAAGGGCTTTATGTGATCTGGGAGCAAGTGTGAGTCTAATGCCAAAGGCAGTGTTTGACAAATTAGAATGTGGAGAACTTTCACCAACACAAATTGCACTGCAACTGGCTGATCGATCAATTCGATATCCTGAAGGAGTGTTGCTGGATGTACCGATCAAAGTTGGAGACTTTTGGATACCTGGAGATTTTGTTGTGGTTGACATGGAAGAAGATGAACACATTCCAATCATCCTTGGAAGGCCATTCCTCGCCACATGCAGAGCAATGATTGATGTTAAGAACGGAAAAATTTCACTGAATGTCGGAAAAGACAAGGCGGTCTACGACATAAACAGAGCTTTGAAATACCCTTCTGACATTGATCGTGTCTTCAATTTGGGTATCATGGATGAATTTGAAGAGGAAGAATATCCATATGATGAATTGGGAGAATCCATGGGTATGGAGGAACTGGACAACCTTTTTAGAGGGGAAGATGACGCTGACATTGATCGTGTCTTCAGTTTGGGTATCACGGATGAATTTGAAGAGGAAGAATATCCATATGATGAATTGGGAGAATCCATGGGTATGGAGGAATTGGACAACCTTTTTAGAGGGGAAGATGACGAAAGGCAACTCGAGCAATACACCACCGCTGAACCTGATGAAGCCTACGCTGAAACTTGCACGAGTTGTGCCACTGTCATAACAAAAGAAGAGGAAGAATCCCCCAAATCTAAAATTCTGCAGTCCGTGTCGCCTAGCACGGTCAGTAGCAAAGTGAAGAAAAGGGAGAAGACAACCTCTCATCCACAACTCGAGCTCAAACCTCTTCCATCCAACCTCCGTTACGAATTCCTGGGACCTAACCAAACCTACCCGGTGATTGTCAGTTCTCGGCTCGATAATGTTCAATCCAACAAGCTCGTCAACATACTCAAGATGCACCGAAAGGCTATTGGCGACAAAATAGATGACATCAAAGGCCTTAGCCCGACCATCCCCATGTACCGCATCCTACTTGAAGATGAGACAATGGAGGAAACGCAAGAATTAGAAAAGAGTTGGTACACACAACCACATGAAAACAAGCTTTCCAATCCTCTGTTGACTTCAATTTCTATCAAACCGGAAGAAACCAAAGTTCCAATCACAGAATCAAGGCCTCTTCCAACAGTTCTCAACATTATCGCACCAAAAAGTTCTTGGGAGAACTACGATGCGGTCCATGGTCGGAAGGTGAAGATAAAACAGTTCGTGGTTCATCCGGAATCTCAATGAAACAAGGGGTCGAGCTAATGACTTTAAACAAGCGCTTCTTGGGAGGCAACCCAAGGCCATTTTTATATTTTTCATAATATTTATTTCTAGTTTATTTAGGACCTTAACAAGAGAAACAACTCATACCCACCTTTTTCCTATGATCAGGTGAACATATCAGAGGAAGGACTCGATCAAAGACACCACAGAAGACAGGAAAATACCCTCTGGTACGGTCCGTATCAATCAATACGGACCATATTAGTGGATACGGGGTGAAAGAAGGAGAGTAAGAAGAGAGAAGTGGTGAATACGGCCCGTATTTCCCAATACAGTCCGTATTCAAAGAAGTTAAGACTGAAGACAGTTATCAGTATTATGCATAACGAATCGGATACAGACCGTATCGGATGATACGGTCCGAATGAAGGCTAATCCAGAAGATGCGAACCTGTTAACGAAGAGACATTTGAAAACCCACGAGAATCACATCTCGTAACCGTTAAACCCTTTGGTTTGAACTCCTAAACCTCCCCCCTCTTCCTTTCTTGCCGAGACCGAGCCCACCTCCTTGCCGCCAATCACCATCGCCACCGCACTCATCGTTGCCTCTCCTTGGAGCCGCCGCCGCTGCCTTCCTCTCTGCACCATCTGATGCCCCTATAAGTGGATATGATCAGTTCATCCAAGCAGCACTAGCTGTCGCTGATGCCATACGAGCTGCCACCACTGCTGCTGATGCCGCACTATCTGCCGCCGCTGACATTGAAGCTGCATAAACTATCACCGATGTCAAAAAAGACAAACTGCGTATGAGAAATATGGTAGACATAGTGGCTGTTTCAGATGTTATTCTGACTCTAGAGTTAGATCTAAAGGAGTCAGACTAAGATAAAATGCCTAAGCATGACAAAATGTGGTAGAAGTTTTGTCCCGCATCATCCTTCACAAATATGATAATAGTCTTTCTTACGATCCCTTTCATCTTCAGTAAGTGTACCGACCTAGTTCGCGCGGAACACGTAGTGAAGACACTTATGATCAGTGGCATGATCACCCTGGTGGATGCTATGACCAGAAGTTTACTACTTAATCTAAGTACCATAATCGTTGTTTTCATTATGGTGTGGCTTGTAGCATTTATTGTGTTATATCATCCACCAAGGTGATCATGCATCTACTAAACTTCTAGTCATAGCATCCATGAGGATGATCATGCTCAAACTATTCCATACTGAATGATTAGTATGAAGTTGAGAGATCATAATTAGCAGGTAGATGGAAACAGAAAATTAAGCTTGCTTGCAGACAGTATTTGATTGGGTCTCAACGCGTGAAAACTGGGCTTGAAAAAGGAACCAGGCCCGAAATTCATCCATCATAACGGGCCTGCAATTAATTTTCCAAACCAATGCCTGTTGACGAAGGCAAGCTCAGCTTCTGTAGATTGGCTGGGCTGCTGTGCAAACGTTGAATCGAGGCTAAAAATCACAGGAACCAGTCGAGATGTCTGCGCATTTGGTCCTTCAATCCGAGCCGTCAAAAATAGAAAAGGTTTGGAGGATTGAACAGCCACTATGTTCTGGACTATCGTATGTATACTCTCAATAGGCTACATAGGTATGGTGTAATTTAATAATCATTTGATCAGAATTGTTGGTTTTCAAATTGTTGAAAGTTTATACACAATATATCTAAATTGTTATTGTTTTAATTTTAGTTAGTACTTTATTGTCCGTCACGATTGTCAATTATTTTTTTGTTGCCAATATAACCTACGCCAAAATTTATATTGTTATTTGACCACAAAATTCCCAAAAAAGTGTAAGAGACGTTAGTTTTTTCATGGACAGAAAAATAGTCTTCAAACGTAGTTTGAACAGTCGGTGTAGGGGTATTTGAACAGTCAGTGAAGAAATTTTTTGTACTAGTGTGTTACCGACCCCACCTCGATTTGGATTGAGATTGACGTGAAGGGTGTAATTGATGAGAGTGTAGTCAAGAAGAATGGTAGGTTTGGAGAAGTCAGTTGAGTGGCCTCAGTTATGCCATAGAGATTACTTAGAGTTTGTGCCCACTGACCATGACTTAATTTATTTTCTTGTATAGTTTTATTTTAATTCCTCCAAAAACTGTGGAGAAAAATTGTTTATGAAACAAGAATCTTGATTTCATGAATAAAAATTGTTTATGACAATCAACAAGATGTGAACATATGGAAAATAAAACTACCTAGTCCACTTTAATGGTTGTTTTTTGTTTATAGTAAAAGTTCTGATATTTGTTTTTTAAAATTATGTCTGAGATGTTGTTCTTTTTATTAGATAATTTTGTATGGATTATATTTGCTACGGAGAATTTTCTATCGAGAATATATGCATTGTTTTGCTGATAAACTTCATTAAAACAATAAAAATTATATATTACAAAAAAGGAAAAAAAGATTAAAGATCGCCAACTCAACCGCATAACACTATATGCATCACTACAAATTAAAATAAGAATGAACAACATATATAACATGGTCGACCAACATATCTAATTAGAACTAGTTATTCATTTTGGCTTACTTTTTTTTTTCTTTTTCTTTTTTCTGAGTCTTAATAGACTCATCCGGTACGATATTTTCCTATATTTTTTTTTTTGAGGAAAAATAGAGGTCTAGTTCATATTTGATTGATAATTGCGATTACAATTTTGCTATATAAATCACTTAAATTTGTCTCAATTAAAGCATGTACTAGGAACTATCTAATTTTGTATTTCTTAACGTCCTAAGTGATTAATGTTAGCTGGTTATTACATGGAAGTTTGCTTTTTGCAAAGGCTGAAGGTGGAAAGATAATTGAGAAAATGGCCACCATATATAGATGTGCGAGATATGTGCAGCTGGTGGAAGCAAACCAGGATGACAGTCAATATCCCAGAGATGTCTCACACGTAGATGTGTTCATCGGTTCGGTTCGGTTAAAACCGAAATAATTTAAATATTGTTTGATGATGCATTAAGATTCATTATTTTTTTGTCATTGAAATTCTAAATAATTTGATGTATGATGAAATATATGTGAAATGTTATCATTTTAAATAGACATTATATGTGAACAATATAAATCATGCTTATAATTAATGTTAGATTTCAAATTCAAAAAGTACTTTTAAAGAATGTTATCATCTTTAATAAACGTGGCTAGTGAGTGCATCTAATTATATTGTCATCTTTATTGAAATTAACACAAATTTGACGCATTGCATGTCAATCCCAAAATCTGATCAAACTTATGAATAAATAATAATTTGAATAATTTTTTGAAAAGAAGTGTGACACATAATTGAGCAAAACTTCGGCAGCTTGAAAATATATATTGTCATAATTGGAAAAAAATTTGTTTTTGTCAATTTATGTATATATATAATATAAGCAGAGATGATTTGTGCTTCTAGAGTTATATATAATGATAGGTTTTTGGGTTATTTTCTCCTATCTTGATTGTTCTATAATGTGCTTCAGTTGGGAGGTTTTCTCTAACTTTTTATGCATTTACACATTGTCTATTTAATTTAATTTTTTATTTTATGAATAAAAAATGCATGTAAGTGAGTTCCTAAATTGAAAAAGCTGTATCACTACGAGAATATTTAATATAGCTTGCTCTCTAAACTACTTTTGTTCATTTTTAATCTCCTCATTTTTGTCTTTTCTGTCTTTACACATTAGTTTATATTATATTCTGATTTTAATCTGGTCATGCCCTCAAATAAAAAAAATATATATATAATTCAATACCTATAAAAGCAATATTTGCCGAATAATGTTCCTATGAAATTAGAAAGACACGTTAATTCTAGAGGTGCCTCAATCGAAGGGCTGTACAAAAAACTCGTGGCTCGGGAGCCGCTCGAACTCAGCTCAGAAACAAACTCGCTAATAACTCGTTTGATAAAAACTCGAATTATTCGGGCTCAAGTTGAGTAACTCGTTTAACTCACGAGTTGAGTTCGAGTTGGACTTAGCTCGCTCATTACAACTTGGACTCGATTGAGTACGAGTTTGTACTTTTGTATATTTTTTATGTATGTACACAACTATGTTTGTACTTGTAAAATAGTTATTACATGGGCAAACAAAACTTAAATGATAACACAAAAGATAGCATCTAACGGTCTTTCAACTCTAAGTTCCTTTAAAATTCAAAGTGCTAGACTTTTAAATTCGAGTCAACTCGACTAGCTTGCTATTTTTTTGAATTAAATTCAAGTTACCCTTGACTCGAGCTAACTCAGCTCGGACCAACCACACATTAATCAACCTCTTTGGGCCCCTCGTGAAAATGGTATATGGCGCTCATTCCATATCCAATTTAATCTCTTCCACGACGATGTAATCTCGTTTTGAGCCACATATCTATATATATAGATCGTCAAACACGACGGGCATTGAAAGGAGACAACCAAAGAATTTTCCAAGGAAACCAAACCACATAATTTTTGTAATAAGCAGTAGTAGTTATAATGCTTAATTTTAATGACATAATAATCAAATGTAAAAAGAGATGATCATATAACCATCCGGCAAATTCGCCTAGCTTGTACATGTTTTTCTTTATTTCACAAATAAATTTATTACTAATAAAATCATCTCGATATGTTGGATGAGCCAAATGTCACATATATTTTTGCTAAAAATATACACAAGATTGTATTATTACTTGCCTCATGCATAGAGTTAAATCTTATCGAAATTAAATGTCTGCATCGATCATTGATTATGGCGACTAGCTAGTCAAGAGATGATAACCTTAATTAGCATCAAAACCCATTTTTTATTAATACAAAAATAAAGAAAAAATATCGAAATAGTAGGTTTATAGAAAATTTCAAAATATTAGAAGAACGGGATGGTTTATTCCATCTGAACCATCCTGTCCAGCTAATTTCGTCACTAATCACGCAAAATCTTTAAAAAAAAAAAATTCTAGACGGGATAGTCCATTCCGTCCAGTATTGTTCATAATTTTTTTTTTCTTCTTTCGTAGTTCTTCTAACCCCCTCCCCCCCCCCCCCCCCCCCCCCCCCCCCCCCCCCAAAAAAAAAAAAAAACAATGAACAGTACTAGACGAGATGTATTATCACGTCCAAGATTTTTTTTTAATTAGCGAGTTTGCGTGGTTAGAGACACAATTAGCTGGACGTGATGGATAATTTCTAGACGTGATGGATAAACCATCATGCAAACCCTAAACCATTAGCTGGACGTGATGGAATTTCTAGACGTGATGGATTTTTAGGGTTTAGGATTTAGGGTTTGCGTGGTTAGAGACACAATTAGCTGGACGTGATGGATGGGATAAACCATCATGTTCTTCCTATATTTCGAAATTCCACCAAATCCTACCCTATTTCTATATTTTATTTATTTATTTTCTATTAATAAAAAAATTCGGTCAAATCCCTGCCTAGCATCAAATTTCAATGATTTTCATATTTGTTCTCTGAATATGTAGTGATAACTGTGCAAGCAACAGTGTGGCGAACCAGATCTACCTTCTTTTTTTTAGATATACTGCAGTAATGGTTGAAAACCTACAAATGCGTGCGTGTGGCCGCTACATGAGTTTGTGCACCCCGCACCAATGCTGCCTGCGATCTTAATTTGTAGATTTCATGTAGAAGGATATAGTTACTTATTTTTATGCTAACAATCAACACAGAATGTCAAACGCTTAGCGCCACATACTCCTGCTCCGAATTGAAGCGAAAATAATGTGTTTATATTTTTGTAGAAATGACACTTAAATTTTCCAATAGAAAAGCTTTATTTATAGAGGAGGGTTCAAATGCATCCATTGTTTTGTGCCTCAATTATGCCTCTATTTTAAAAAACTTTAATAACTCAAAATTTAAAACTTAAAAGTTAAAATAAAACCGTTAGATATGATCTACGTCATTTTATCTATACACATGTAAAAAATTTAAAACTTTGTTTTGGTTGTCATTAAGAGCTTATTAAAACGTACTAATGTGGATAATTTCTAGACGTTCATTTCAACTTATTGATTCATATAAAAAAAAAACCGAAACGTGATAAATTTTTATGAGCACATAGAGAAAATAACATAGATCACATTTAACGGTATTATTTTTATGTTTAAGATTTAAATTTTGAGTTATTAACGTTTTAAAAATAAAGACATGGTGGAGGTACAAAAAATGAAAGCATTTAAACCCTCCTCTTATTTATATAAGTCAATTTTAATATTTAAACACTTATTTTTCCTACAGGATCTTTTACTAATCAAAGCTTCAAGAAACGTGTAGCTTTCATCTGCAATTGTCATTAATCAAAGTACTACAGTCCATTCATCACTTGAACAAATTTATGCGGTTGTCGGACAATCAAGAGGAGGTTTCACTGTGGAAAATTCAGCAATTGAAGTCTCTGGTCAAAATGATAAATACTTTTCTATTTTGATTCATTAATAATGTAAGGCATGATCAACACATCAAAAGTATATCATTTGAAATAAAAGCATAATTTCTGATGAAGTACCATTTATATGACTAGTACCATAGAATTAATTTTATTTATAAAAGCATTCGACTTTAATTTATTCCTTCCGCTCCATACAAAAACAATCTATAAAAAAAAACTCATCAAAGATTAAATAATACAACAGTCGGATTAGTGCTTTTTATTAAGTTAACATTTGTATTCTCGAAATAAATCTTGTAGAACATTGCACTGGATTAATTATTAGTAAGCATAAGGCTCGCCTCCAGTCAAATTTAATCTTATAAAAAGTTGGATAACACATTCTTAGAGCTATATGTATCAAGAATTGTTGTGTCGTAGTACTGTCTTAGTAGCTCAAAGAGTTGACGTATCCTTTTGTCTCAGTACCTTGCATATTTAATCTCAGGATATCATCGCACCACAACACCTAGCTACTTGTATAAGTAGGTGCAACTGGAAGACTTAACTCAACCATTGAGAGCTTCTCACATTAACTAAAGATGCACTATTCCTCACTCAATTTCCTCCTCCTCCTCTTATTCATTCAAGCCTTCTTGGCAAATTGTTGTATTAAGCATGAGAGAGATGCACTGCTTGAATTCAAAGCTGGTGTCAGTGATACGAACAGTCGTTTGGCTTCATGGAGTGGCGAAAAATGCTGCAACTGGGCAGGGATCCGGTGCAACAATCAAACAGGTCATGTTGTCAAACTAAATCTTCGAAATACCAACCCTTATAATCTGGATAGTATCATTAATGATTATTACTATGATTGGATCTACCATAGTTTGGTAGGCAAGATCAGCCCATCTTTGATATTTCTTAGTGATCTGAAATACTTGGATCTCAGCTTTAATAATTTTAATGGGAGTAAATTTCCAGAATTTATCGGCTCATTTAGAAACTTAAAGTATCTCAACTTGTCTCATACGGGCTTATCAGGAATGATACCTCCTCAACTTGGGAACCTTTCTAGGTTAATGTACTTTGATGTTAACAATGGCTACCCATTTTCTAGTTTTATGTTGAAGACCGATACATGGTGGTTACCTAATCTGAGGAATCTAAAGCATATGGAAATGTCAAGAGTTGATTTTAAGGATTCAAATGATTGGGTGGAAACTTTGAACAAACTATCATTACTTGAAGTGTTAGTTTTGTCCGAAAACAATCTAACTCATATTCCACAATCAATCCCTTTTGTGAACTTCACCTCCCTCATAGAGCTTCATCTTTCTGAGCAAAACTTCAATACCACCATACCCAATTGGGTGGGCAGTTTACATAGTTTAAATGTTCTATTTCTCAAAGACTGTAACCTGGTGGGGCCATATCCCGCTACAGTGGGAAATCTAACTTCTCTAAACAAACTTACACTCGATGGTAATTCACTTGTTGGCATGGTACCACCACTACATAGTCTAACAAAATTAACCGACTTATCTTTAGAAAGGAACAATATAGAAGGAGATATTAGGGAGTTATTATTGGGCAAGTTGTCAAATTACACATTGGGGAATCTGGAGTATTTAGATCTTTCATCAACTAACTTATCTGGAACTTTGACAGGGTGGATAAGTGACATGAAAAGTGTGACTCTTCTTGACCTTAGCTATAATAACCTAAGTGGTACAATACCAATTGATATTGGAAATTTAACAAATATTGTCCATCTTGATCTTAGTTCCAACTCCCTCACTGGACTACTATCAGAAACTCATCTAACTAGTTTGTTTAAACTAAAAGATTTATACCTCGGATATAACACCATAACTATTTTAGTTGACAATGATTGGACCCCTTCTTTCCAACTGAATAATATCGATTTGAGTTCATGCAAACTAGGGCCAAAATTTCCCTCTTGGCTCCGAAGACAAGTAGAAATTACGTATCTAGACCTATCAGACACTGGAATTGATGATAGTATACCCGATTGGTTCTGGAGTTTATCTTCACTTAGCACCCTTTATTTGTCAGGAAACTTACTTAGAGGGAAGTTACCAGCCAGCTTGGTACACATGACCAAACTCATGTATATGGATTTGAGTAATAATCGGCTTGAGGGCAAAATACCTTTTCTTCCTACAAGTTTGGAGGGACTATATCTTTCCAATAACTCCTTGTTGGGACAACTGCGTAAAAACCGCAAGTCACCATATGAAAATAAACCGGTCATCTCGAATAATAACACTGTTGAAATTGTAGAGTTGTTTCCTTGCGGATTAACTAGTTTGAATTATCTTGATCTCTCGAGTAATAGTTTATCAGGGCATCTTCCTCCTTGTTGGTCTAACATAAGTGTCGAAGTAAATCTTGCAAATAATAGGCTCTCTGGAGTTGTGCCCAGCTCTTTGAGTTGTTCAGTCGCACTAGCAGAGGTTCATCTTGCAAACAACAGTTTAACTGGAGAGTTTCCATTTGATTTGCAATTTTGCAGTGGATTACAACTGCTTGATCTTGGAGAAAATAATTTTCACGGGACAATACCAGATTGGGTAGGAGAAAGCTTTCAGCAGTTGCAAATTCTAAGGTTGCAGTCCAATTTATTTTCTGGTAATATCCCATCCAAATTGACACAACTCAATAATATACAATACTTAGATCTTTCCAATAACTACCTTTCTGGACCGCTGCCAAGAGGTTTGGATAATTTTACTTCCATGAGTGAATTGTTCTCGTTGGAAAATTATGATTATTTGATGCGAGTGTAAATGCAATTACCAAAGGGTTGATCCTTGAGTATGATTATGGAGGCCTTTCTTTTTTGAAGAGTATGGATTTGTCAAACAATAATCTAACCGGTGAAATACCTCAGGAGATAGTTGTTCTTGCTGGTTTATTGAATCTAAACTTGTCCCACAATCAGTTAATAGGAAACATTCCGCTTGAAATCGGAAATATGACATCTCTAGAATCACTCGACTTTCACAAGAATAACCTATCAGGGACTATACCACAAAGCATATCCACTTTATACTCTTTGGAAGTGCTCAATTTTTCTTACAATAATCTATCTGGGAGCATTCCAAATGGGCATCAGTTGCAGACGTTTAATGACCCATCAATCTACAGTGGCAATCCATACCTGTGTGGACCTCCACTAGAGACGAGTTGTGCTAGCGCTGTGAGACTTCCTCAGAGTAATGGTAACAACGATTCCAATTCAAAAATAACCGATGATAGGGACAAGTGGTTGTATTTGTTCATTGAATTTGGGTTTGTGGCAGGATTTTTAGTGGTGTTTTTCATCCTACTATTCAAAGTAAAATGGAGGTATACTTATTTCCAAATGGTGGATAGTGTGCTTGAGAGGGTATATAATTATGGGTGTTATAATATGAAGACTAAAGAAATTGGGTCGTAGCCCATTTTGGTTGTTTGTGGCGGAATTCATCTCCAAACCGCCACTGTACTCTTCAACTGATTAAAAGACAAACCGTGAGTTGAGGAGTCTCATCTCTGAAGCTGCTCTGTTCTCTGTTAAAAAAGAAGGCTCCTCTTCAAGTTCTTTTCTAGAATTTTTTCTCTTGTTTAATTCACCCAAATATACTTGATAATCTTTTAAATTAGTGTATGAAATTGTGAGAGAGTGAGAGAGAGTGTTATTGGCTTGATAATCTCCTTATATTGTAAAACTCTTTGTTATAGTGATTTTGTGCCGTGCTCCCGTGGTTTTTTCCCGAAAGGGTTTCCACGTAAAATTTTGTGTTTTTTTTTTATTTTAAGTGCTTGATTGTTTGTTGTTGTTGGTTTCTTGTGTGCCTTTCATATTTCTCTATTTGGTCGGGCATTGGTGTATGCTCGAAAGGTGTTCGACGAAATTACTCATTGAACACTTATGCGACCGTCCCCAACAATTGGTATCAGAGCACGATATGCGTTGGCATAGGAGTGATTGAATCTTGAGTGTGTTTAAATTGCTTAACATTACGGAATTATATGAGTGAAACTTTTTAAATTAATTTTTTATATTTTTATATAAAAAAAAAACCTTTTTGTAGCTAGAAATATGAGTTTCCAATCTAATTCAGCCCATTTTAACTGTAACATCCGATTCCGATTCCCATTGGGAGAGCAGCCAATGGGACCACCGTCCGATTCGGGTTGGAGCTCCATGAAGGAACAATATAGTCCCACGCCGGCGATTAACAGAGTTCACTGATCATTTGAAAAGATGATTTATTTACTGAAGCAAATAAAGGCTCCACTTGAATAACAATTGAAATATGAGTGAGCTATGTACTATGCATAGCACGGATTGGTTCGTACTATAGATTAATATATTTGTTTTTAAAATCTAAATAGTCGATCTGAACTGTTCAACATAATTTCTATATAAAAATATACTTTAGATTAAATTTACAATTTTTTTACAATATTTTTAGGTAGGTAGAAAATCACTTGATCTAAAAATAGTAAAATAATTCTAAAAAATGTAAAATTTAGTGAAAGTACATTTTACATAGGGAGATCATGTTGAATGGTTTAGATCAACTATTGAACATTAAAAAAGAAGATATTAATCTATAGTACGAACTAATCCGTCCTATGCATAGTAACGTAGACTCACTCGTTGAAATATTGTTGAAATTACGGAAATCTGATCTTTCCCAATTATCCAATACCCTCCCAACAGATTATCAATTATTCATTTGAGATGCGATTAGTTTGAAGCTTTTTTTAATGGAGGTAAGATTGGTATTTGGTAATAGGAAAAGGAAGGAAAACCTACACGGTGGCAAGGATGATCTGATCACATAGCCAGTCCACAATGAGATTTTATCTTGTCAAAATGTTGATCGGTCCTATGTTTTAAAATAATATTTCACAAAGAGGGAAACAGTAAACCATGATTAATTAAACAGAGATCTAACTATAAGTGTAAGTAGCTAAAATACAATTGTAATCACCTTGCATTGCTTACATGAAAGCAGAGAATATATACAATTGTAATCGGTCCTATGTTTTCCAAACAGCGTAATTCCAGTTGGTACACTCAATTCTCTCTGCTTCACAGCTATATCCATCTTTTTCTGAAAAATATAGAAAACAAAAGGGCATGTAATTCAGACGGTGCGGTACTAACACCTCGATGTAGAAAGAGATGGATATAGTTGTGTTACTACCAACAACGGATAGTCAATTCAGATCCCAATTGAACCAGAGCAAGATGTAAAGGTCTAACAGATTGAACTAAGGTGGACAATAGAAGGCCGGTGTAACCATCGCCCATACAGCTCGCTAGCCTAGAAGAATTGAACCTAAAACCAACGATTATCTAGGTGCTCTGCTCCAATATACACTAGGTGTTCGACGTAATGTCTGAGAGAAGGAGACCCTGATTCACACCAGGCATCCAATTGCGAATGACAATCTGTCAGGATTGGATGGTGATTTGGGAATAGTGGTAGGCTAGTTTGAACCAGTCAAACAGTTAATCTACTCCAATATATTTGACAAGGCCCCTCCAAGCATCTACAGGTATAAATCTTACAATTTGTAAAGCAAATTTCTTTCCGATTTAATCAACTTGTTTGTTCGCATAAGAACCGAAACTAAGAGAGGGCCAGTCGATAACTAAGAGGAACCAAAATTGACCAAGAGCCAAGAAGAAAAGCTCAAAACTATGTATCGAATTTTTGAGAATTGGACTTGGGTTAATAGAAAGAATATCACGGGCCATGAAACATTGTACCTCTTAAGAAAAAGTTGAATTGGCCCAACATGGCCTGTGAGTGGTTCAATTGTCCTAATTTGGAGTTATCAATCATCTAATTTAGCTCTGCCTCTGCACAATTGCCTTCCATCTTAGGCCATATTACATTGTAACAGAACTTTTTTAGTCTACTATTTTCCTTTTTAAAGCGTGCTATTGTAGACCATCGCAAATGTATGGAATGGTTTTATATAGTTACTTCACTGTACTCATGCTATTGTTCCTTTTATATATGCTCAACCGATAAGCTACAGTAAGCTAGCTAGCTGTTATATATAGCTATGAACTTAATTTCCATCAAAATTAAGTCGATTATATTAAGTGAATCATTTGATTTTGCAACCATATATAAGTTTAACTTAAATTATATTGATAACAAAGGCTTTAAAAAATGATTTTTTTTTTTAAGTAAATTGAACTTTAATGGACAAATTTCCAGGTTGGTCCAAAACTTGAAGAGTGCTAGAAGCATTAAATTCGAAATTATTTTAATTTTCATTTTCATTTGATGCTTTTAGTGTGTGTGTGTATATATATAGAGAGAGATGGCTATGGTGAGTTCTGAAGTAAGAATCTTGTTTTACTTCACGCTCATATCTCCATATCTGCGCTGCTCTTTTTCTCCTGATATTTTTATTAATAAGAAAATAAATAAAAAATATCAAAATAGGGGTAGGTTTCTATAAAATCTCGATTTATAGAAAGAACGGGATAGAAATTTTTGTCCATGTAATCTTAATCATAACTCCCACAAAATCCCTAATTAAGGAAATAGAAAAAAAAAAAAAAACCGAACGGTACAAACCATCCCGTCCACAAAAATAATCCTGGACCGAATAGTTTGTACCGTCCAGGTTTTTTCAAAATCTATGCTATGCATCACTAAGGATCGTTCACAAGCCACTTATGCTCGACTATTGTAAAATTTGAAGCTCAATTTGTATAAGATCAAGAGGTCAAAGAAACAACAAACCAAATTGAATAAAAGGAACAGTTGATTTTCATCCAGTTGATCATGCAACAAATGAACCAATACATCTCTTGTGATGTAGAGTATTAATTCTTCCACATGTTGATCTTTTATGAAAAGTACTCCAATTTTTATGATTTTGTGACAGTTCGACTTCAACATATTTGATAATTATGAAATTAAAGGTCAAGAATATATTTTTCTTTTTTTTTTAGCGGGTCTGGACGGGATGGTTTGTACCGTCCGTTCTTTTATTTTTTCTATTTCGTTAATTAGTGATTTTATAGTAGTTATAGTTATGATTATATGGATGGGATAGTTTATTCCGCCCGACGGATGAAAATTTCTATTCCATCTGGCGGACGGGAATTTCTATTCTGTTTTTCCTATAAATTAAAATTTCGTAACTTTCGGGATATTAGATATTTTTTATTCTGTAGGATTCAAAACTTTTCCTCTCCGCAAGCGTCTTTTTGTGATGCACAGTGCAGCATGTTACAAGAACGCCTGGACGGATTAGTAGTCAGTATCAACTGCATCATGTCAAATGCATGGAATGTGCAACAGTGAACCTTGCAGGTCGGTGTAGTGACCGGTGCGTCCATGTAATTATTTCAATTGTCATTTTCGTTTGACTGGCGAGTAAATGTAATTATTTTAATTGTCATTTTCATTTGACTGGTGTAATTATTTCAGTTCTCATTTTCATTTGATGCTTTTAGTGTATATATAAGCAATTGTCATTTTTATTTGACTAGTGAGTCCATCTAATTATATTGTCATTTTTATTTAAATTAACACAAATGTGGCGTATTGTCGATCCCAAAACCTGATCAAGCTTGTGAATAAATAATAATTTGAATATTTTTTTTATAAGAAGTATGACAATATAATGTTTATTCAAATTATTAATTATTACACATTGTCTCTAACTTTTTTATGCATTTACACAATATTGTCTATTTAATTTAATTTTTTATTTTATGGATAAAAAATGCATGTAAGTGAGTTCCTAAATTAAAAAAAGCTGTATCACTACAAGAATATTTAATATAGCTCGCTCTCTAAACTACTTTTGCTCATTTTTAGTCTCCTTAATTTTGTCTTTTCTGTCTTTACACATTAGTTAATATTATATTCTGATTTTAATCTGGTCATGCCCTCAAATAAAAAAAAATATATAATTCAATACCTATAAAAGCTATATTTGCCGTCTACTCGATAGAAGACTAATGTCCCTATGAAATTAGAAAGACACGTTAATTCTAGAGTGCCTCAATAATTCGAAGGGCTGTACAAAAAGCTCGAGGTTCGTGAGCCGCTCGAACATAGCTCAGAAACAAACTCGCTAATAACTCGTTTGTTAAAAACTCAAATTATTCTGGCTCAAGTTGAGTAACTCGTTTAACTCACGAGTTGAGTTCGAGTTGGACTCAGCTCGTTCATTACAACTTGGACTCGGTTGAGTACCTGCGTCCCATGGCAGTACGAGTTTGTACTTTTGTATATTTTTTATGTATGTACACAACTATGTTTGTACTTGTGAAATAGTGATTACATGGACAAACAAAACTTAAATGATAACACAAAAGATAGCATCTACGGACTTTCAACACTACTTATTTTTTCCTACAGGATCTTTTACTAATCAAAGCTTCAAGAACGTGTACGTAGCTTTCATCTGCAATTAATTGTCATTAATTAGTCAAAGTAATGCAGGCAATTCATCACCACTTTTCTATTTTGATTATGCGGTTGGCGGACAATCAAGAGGAGGTTTCACTATGGAAAATTCAGCAATTGAAGCCTCTGGCCTGTCAAAATGATAATACTTTTCTATTTTGATTCATTAATAATGTAAGGCATGATCAACACATTAAAAGTATATCATTTTTTTTCTCTCTTTTTTTTTTTTTTTCTCTTTTGACATTTTTATAAAAAATCTTGATAATTCAACCGGGTTGAATTACTCCTTAAAATTGTAAGATGGCTCCCTTTAGGAGCCGATCATTAAATAAATTAAATAAGGCCTAGAGTCCTTATTTTTCCTCAAAAAAAAAAAGTATATCATTGGAAATAAAAGCATAATTTCTGATGAAGTACCATTTATATGACTAGTACCATAGAATTAATTTTATTTATAAAAGCATTCGACTTTAATTTATTCCTTCCGCTCCATACAAAAACAATCTATAAAAAAAATCATCAGTCGAACATTTGTGTTTTTTATCATTTAATAAATAATACACAGTCGGATTAGTGCTTTTATTAAGTTAACATTTGTATTCTCGAAATAAATCTTGTAGAATATTGCACTGGATTAATTATTAGTAAGCATAAGGCTCGCCTCCAGTCAAATTTAATCTTATAAAAAGTTGGATAACACTTTCTTAGAGCTATATGTATCACGAATTGTTGTGTCATAGTACTGTCTCATAGTGGTTTGACACTGCCCGGGGGGGCCTGCCCGAACCCGGTCCGCCCGTGCCAGGTGCCCGGGGTACCCGTACCCGAGCGCGGGTATACCCGGGTAAACGGGTACACGGGTACGGGTCTTAAACGGGCAGGTCTCCTATTTAGGAAAAAAAACCCGGGTGTACCCGTACCTGCCGTACCCGAATCCGAATACCCGTGTACCCGAACCCGCCCCGGGTGTACCCGAACCCGCCCCGGGTGTACCCGCACCCGTTTACCCGAACCCGTGCACCCGTGTACCCGCCCGGGTTTACCCGAACCCCTTTTTTTCAAAAAAAATTCCCTCCGGTTTCTACAGTAACCGGTTCAAATATAAACCTATTTAGATTTGAATTTATATTTAATTTAGATTGAATTTAGATTTATATTGTTTTTTTTTTTTGAAATTCGGCAGAGGCTGAAAGCCAGCAGAGGATTCGTGCCTTGTTTTTTTCTTTTTCTTTTTCTTTTTCTTTTATTTAATTGAATTTAGATTAAATTAGATTTGGATTCAATTTAGATTTAGATTTAGATTTAGATTATATTCAATTTAGATTTAATTTAGATTTGAATTAGATTTAATTTAGATTGAATTTAGATTTAATTTAGATTTGAATTTAGATTTAATTTAGATTTGAATTTAGATTTGAATAGGTTTTATTGTTTTAAGTAATTGATTTAAGATATTTTTTTTATATTTTATTTAACCTATTAAAAATAAATGAACGTTTAGAAAATATATTATCAAGTTAAAATGTAAACTACAAATTTCGAGATATAAATAAATTATGAAAGTATATAATTAGAATGAGAGTTTGAAAATAAAATAAAATTACTTGTGTAAAGAAATAAATAATTAGACATGTACTTAGCCGAATAAATATACAAATTTTCGCACAAATAATTTTATATATAAGTTACAAATTTATTTATTTAGGAATTATAAAGATGTGACTTGATAATTTTATGTATATATATATACAATATTTGATATTGAACTATTCAGATTTTAAAAGTCGAATTATAAACACGTAATAATATTCGTACGACCACTGTAAAAAAAATAAGAAAAACAAAACAGAAATTTTTGGCAGAAACAGAAAAAAAAAAAAAAAAAACTGTCTACCCGAGACGGGCACGGGTTTGAACGGACAGGACAGACTTTTAAAAAAAAAACCCGTCTACCCATGCCCGTTGTACCCGAGTACCCGTTGTACCCGTACCCGTTGTGCCCGCTACCCGTCCCAAGTTTTTCCCTACCTGGCCCGAGGTACCCGAGAGCAAATTACTACTGTCTCAGTACCTTGCATATTTAATCTCAGGATATCATCGCACCATCAACACCTAGCTACTTGTATAAGTAGGTGCAACTGGAAGACTTAACTGAACCATTGAGAGCTTCTCACATTAACTAAAGATGCACTATTCCTCACTCAATTTCCTCCTCCTCTTATTCATTCAAGCCTTCTTGGCAAATTGTTGTATTGAGCATGAGAGAGATGCACTTCTTGAATTCAAAGCTGGTGTCAATGATACGAAAAGTCGTTTGGCTTCATGGAGTGGCGAACAATGCTGCAACTGGGCAGGGATCCGTTGCAACAATCAAACAGGTCATGTTGTCAAACTAAACCTTCGAAATACCAACCCTTATAATCTGGAAAATTTCTATAGAGATAATTACTATGATTGGATCTACCATAGTTTGGTAGGCAAGATCAGCCCATCTTTGATATTTCTTAGTGATCTGAAATACTTGGATCTCAGCTTTAATAATTTTAATGGGAGTAAATTTCCAGAATTTATTGGCTCATTTAGACACTTAAAGTATCTCAACTTGTCTTATACGGGCTTATCAGGAACGATACCTCCTCAACTTGGGAACCTTTCTAGATTAATGTACTTAGATCTTAGCAATTGGTACCCATTTTCTTTTATGTTGAACACTGATACATGGTGGTTACCTAATCTGAGGAATCTAAAGCATATGGAAATGTCAGGAGTTGATTTTAAAGATTCAAATGATTGGGTCGAAACTTTCAACAAACTATCATCACTTGAAGTGTTAGTTTTGTCTGAAAACAATCTAACCCATATTCCACAATCAATCCCTTTTGTGAACTTCACCTCCCTCACAGAGCTTCATCTTTCTGAGCAAAACTTCAATACCACCATACCCAATTGGGTGGGAAATCTAACTTCTCTAAACAAACTTACACTCGATGATAATTCACTTGTTGGCATGGCACCACCACTACATAGTCTAACAAAATTAACCGACTTATCTTTACGTCGCAACAATATAGATGGAGATATTAGGGAGTTATTATTGGTCAAGTTGTCAAATTACATATTGGGAAATCTGAAATATTTAGATCTTTCATCAACTAACTTATCTGGAACTTTGACAGGGTGGATAACGGACATGACAAGTGTAACTCATCTTGACCTTAGCTATAATAACCTAAGTGATACAATACCAATTGATATTGGAAATTTAACAAATCTTGTCTATCTTGATCTTTGGGTCAACTCCCTCACAGGACTACTATCAGAAGCTCATCTGACTAGTTTGTTAAAACTAAAATATTTATTCCTCGGATATAACAACATAACTATTTTAGTTGATAGTGATTGGACCCCTTCTTTCCAACTGAATACTATCTGGTTGAGTTCATGCAAACTAGGGCCAAAATTTCCCTCTTGGCTCCGAAGACAAAAAGAAATTGAGAATCTAGACCTGATAGACACTGGAATTGATGATAGTATACCCAATTGGCTCTGGAGTTTATCTTCACTTAGCTCCCTTTATTTGTCAACAAACTTACTTAGAGGGAAGTTACCAGCCAGCTTGGTACACATGACCAAACTCGTGTTTATGGCTTTGCGTAATAATCGGCTTGAGGGAGAAATACCATTTCTTCCTACAAGTTTGAAGTACCTATATCTTTCCAATAACTCCTTGTCGGGACAACTGCGTAAAAACCGTAATTCACCATATAAGAATAAGCCGATCATCTCGAACAATAACACTGTTGAAATTGTAGAGTTGTTTCCTTGCGGATTAACTAGTTTGTATAATCTTGATCTCTCAAGTAATAGTTTATCAGGGCATCTTCCTCCTTGCTGGTCTAACATCAGTTACGGAGTAAATCTTGCAAATAATAGGCTCTCTGGAGTAGTGCCCAGCTCTTTGAGTTGTTCACTAAAAGTACTTCAGCTTGCAAACAACAGTTTAACTGGAGAGTTTCCATTTGATTTGCAATTTTTCAGTGGATTACAACTGCTTGATCTTGGAGAAAATAATTTTCACGGGATAATACCAGATTGGGTAGGAGAAAGCTTTCAGCAGTTGCAAATTATAACGTTGCAGTCCAATTTATTTTCTGGTAATATCCCATCCAAATTGACACAACTCAATAATCTACGAGTCTTAGATCTTTCCAATAACTACCTTTCTGGACCGCTGCCAAGAGGTTTGGATAATTTTACTTCCATGAGTGAATTGTTCTCGTTGGAAAATTATTTTCATGATGCGAGTGTAAATGCAATTACCAAAGGGTTGATCCTTGAGTATGATTATAGAGAACTTTCATTTTGGAGGAGTATGGATTTGTCAAACAATAATCTAACCGGTGAAATACCTCAGGAGATAGTTGTTCTTGTTGGTTTATTGAATCTAAACTTGTCCCACAATCACTTAATAGGAACATTCCGCTTGAAATCGGAAATATGTCATCTCTCGAGTCACTCGACTTTCACAAGAATAACCTATCAGGGACCATACCACAAAGCATATCCACTTTATACTCTTTGGAAGTGCTCAATTTTTCTTACAATAATCTATCTGGGAGCATTCCAAATGGGCACCAGTTGCAGACGCTGAATGACCCTCCATCAATCTATAGTGGCAATCCATACCTGTGTGGACCCCCACTAGAGACGAGTTGTGCTAGCGGTGTGAGACTTCCTCAGAGTAATGGTAACAACGATTCCAATTCAAAAATAACCGATGATAGGGACAAGTGGTTGTATTTGTTCATCGAGTTTGGGTTTGTGGCAGGATTTCTAGTGGTGTTTTTCATCCTACTATTCAAAGTAAAGTGGAGGTATACTTATTTCCAAATGGTTGATAGTGTGCTTGAGAGGGTATATGTTATGGGTGTTATAATATGGAAGACGAAAGAAATTGGGTCGTCGTAGCCCATTTTGGTTGTTTGTGGCGGAATTCATCTCCAAACCGCCACTGTACTCTTCAACTAATTAAAACTCAAACCGTGAGTTGAAGAGTCTCATCTCTGAAGCTGCTCTGTTCTCTGTTAATAAAGAAGGCTCCTCTTCAAGTTCTTTTCTAGAATTTTTTCTCTTGTTTAATTCACCCAAATGTACTTGATAATCTTTAAAATTAGTGTATGAAATTGTGAGAGAGTGTGAGAGAGAGTGTTATTGGCTTGATAATCTCCTTATATTGTAAAACTCTTTGTTATAGTGATTTTGTGCCGTGCTCCCGTGGTTTTTTCCCGAAAGGGTTTCCACGTAAAATTTTGTGTCTTTTTTTTTTGTATTTTAAGTGCTTGATTGTTTGTTGTTGTTGGTTTCTTGTGTGCCTTTCATATTTCTCCATTTGGTCGGGTATTTGTATATGCTTGCAGGATGTTCGACGAAATTACTCATTGAACATTTATGCGACCGTCCCCAACAATTGGTATCAGAGCACGTTATGCATTGGCATAGGAGTGATTAAAGCTTGAGTGTGTTTAAATTTGAACTTGTATTCGTGATCATACATATGTGGTGTAGAATGGAGGGCTATGAAATTTGAGAAGTTGAATGATAGCAATTATACTATTTGGAAAATATTTATAGATGACTACTTGGTGGTGAGGGAGCTAGATTTACAATTGATTGGTTGGAGTGTGCAACCCATGCACATAGAGAATTATGAATGAGAGTTGCTTGATGGAAAATGTTGGAGAGGGTGAATGCACATAATTTCCAGTTGTCCTGCATTTATTATTTCTAGCGCATCTTAGGTATCTTCAATAATACATAAATTTTGTATAGAATCCGGAGAACAAATAGTAAATATTCATCTTAGTAATTAAAGCATTAAACAATCAGGCTTCTCAACATATAATATGGTAATAATACTTGACAAGAGGTCCTTGATAAAATATATATATCTAGATTCTTCGTATGAGATTAAATTCGATCTATGCATCTATATCTTTTTTCAAGACCCATTAAATCAACCGGAATTTTAAATTTGATAAAATATGCTCTAGTTCTATATTTTATTATTTATTTCTCAATAAAATATATTACGCATACATGCATACTTAAATTGTGTTCTTTTATCATCTATAATATTTTTTTTAGTATTTTATTTTTGTATGCTTGAATTGCTTAACATTACGGAATTATATGAGTGGAACTTTTTAAATTAATTTTTTATATTTTTATAAAAAAAAAACTTTTTGTTGCTAGAAATATGAGTTTCCAATCTAATTCAGCCCATTTCAACTGTAACATCCGTTTCAGATTTCGAGATTCTCACTTCACGAACATCATGTTGATCCTGATTTTGATTCTGAGGTTCAGAATCATGAAATTTACTGCACAAGAGAAAATGTAACTATAGAAGCTCTAATTTTGTTATGGCTTTTATAGTTGCTTGCCCTTTTTAAAGGATGAATGATGGACTTATTATTAATGGTTAATACTTATTAGTTATACAATAAAAAATACAAATCGTTCTCCTCTAGTCCTCTTTTCATTGTATAAATTCAAAAGAATTTAAAAGTCCATTTTTTTTTTGACAAATATCTCCTTCCGAAATTTTCATTAATATCCTCAATTAAAATTACACAAATGCCCTCATTTTTTATTTTTAAAAATACCCGAACCACCAGGACAGTTCACTTCCTAGAGGGCCGCCAGGATTAAAATTGAGGAGTAAAATTGTTCATCAATTAATTTTTTAATAATTAATATCAACCTCACAATATAAAATCCTAACTAAATGACAAAACAAAACAGAAACACTGTATTAGTTCAATTGAAAAAATGAGGAGCATCCTTCCTTCGGACGGGTGTATATGAATGCTTCAACAATTGTACACGGTTTTACTGTATGATCCGTGTGTGATAAAAGAAATACAATTTTTTTTGCCTCATCGATTCGTGCATTTCTGTTATAATACATCTCCATCTATTTTTTCTAAGTCATTTCTCTCATTTCTAAAGCACATGTGGATGTACATGTATTTCTCTGAGACATAGCTCCTAAACAGGCGAGGCTAGGGCTAGGGATAAGGCAAGAGAGATGATACCTTCACCGAGAAGGCGATCTCTGATGAAGAAACTTCAAACGGACGTATCTCGGCGCTCGAGTGTCTGATTTCAGCATATGACTACTTTTCGGAAAGCTTGTGAGGAGAAGATATTGATTTTGAACCATAGCGTTAAGCGTGATAACGGCAAAGTCACAATTGCAAAAACAAAGAGAAGAGCGTCAAAACTTGAGCTGAAGTTTCTGATTAATTCTTTCTAATTTTCGATTTTGTACTCCTTTACGAAGTTATCAATTTTGTACTCCTTTATAAATTCTGAGATCTAGGGTTTTTTTGTTGTATTTTCATTTTTTTTAGTTAGAATGTTATTCATGTAACTAATAATATGTTTTATTTTTTCCTAGACATTTCTCATGTAAATGTATGAAGTCTCAGATTTAGAGTTTTTTTGTTATATTTTCATTTTTTTTAGTTCAAATGTTATTCATGTAAATGTTTTCATTTTGAAATTTAGTTTAGCGCTTTTGATATTCAGATCTAGGATATGCTATACAAAAAAAAAAGACAATCGCTAAGATTTAGTTTATTGTTTTATCAAATAATTAGTTTAGTGTTTTCATTTTGAGATTTAAAAAAAAAAACAAAGGATGTTCTCTACAAAAGTGAACCGTCAGGATTCCTAGCCGTTGGGGCATTTTTAAAAGAATATCGCGGGCATTTGAGTATTTTTTTCAGTTGAGGATATTAATAAAATTTCAGTTTCTACTGCAAGTAGAAGTAGAACTACAGTGTTGAATACTGCAAGTAGAAGTAGAACTACAGTGTTTTAAAACTCAAATAAGCTTTTTGGTAAACTTAACTCTAAAATCTATTAAATTTGGCTACAAATAATGAATTCAAATTATTAAAACCAATCTACTTCACGAATGATGTGTTAACATGTCCAATTTGTAAAATTTTCGAACTAATTTAGTATAAAGTCAAGCCATCAAGAAAAAATCTATATTGTTAATTTTAATGCGTTAATTTTTCATTATTTTTTTACCGCTTGACTTTGTACTAAATTAATTCGAAAATTTATAAAATTTGTATATAAACGTATTACTCGTGAAATAATAGATAGATTTTAATGGTTTGAATAATTTGTCATTTGAAGCCAGAACATTAGGTTTTGGTGTTAAGCTCAACAAAGATTTGATGAGCTTAAGAACACCCTATTTTTACTCTTCTACTACATCAATTTATTACTCAAAACAAGATAGTATTCCACTAGTTGTTGGCCTTAATTGTACAAATACATTTCTCTAATCATCATTAATTTATTACTCTCCATTACATAAATAATTTGATCAAGGAAACAACCGAATTCAACCCAAATTTCGCTCCCGAAAAGGGCATTAATGCTATATATTAACCATGATTTGTTCATTATGCCATGCTACAACCTTCTGATAGGATAGGTCACCTCCAAATATGTCGAGAGAGCTACCGACTGTTACATCAACTCGACCCCTACCAGCTGTCTTTATTCTCTCAAGGTCTTCCATTTTTGATACACCTCCAGCATAAGTTACCGGAATCTACAAAACCAGTTACAAAATTAGGTATTTGCAAACAATATGCAACATTTATCATTATGAAATATTTTGAAAATATTCATTTGATTCGATACGAAAAAGGAAGTTAATTTTAGTTGATTTGGCCAACTGAGCATTGATTTCAACAGTGCTAACTGCTAAGTTATTTACAGAAAAAAAAAAACTGCAAAAAGGTGCTTACAAATATGACTAATGCTTGGTGTTATTTGTAAATGCAGTAGAGCATAACATGTATCATGCCAAAGAAACCAAATATCATATTGGTTCTCCTCAAAAAAATAAAAATAATAATAAATAACAAACTATTGGTCTTCTAAGAAAGTCTAATTCAACCAGAAAACCAACAATTTTCTTCTCAACTTTAAATAAGAAAACGAGAAAAGTCGTCAAGGATTCAAAATATTTGAAAAGAGGTGTGTTACATACTGGAGAAAGAGATCCAAGCAGAGTGACGAGCTCCTCATCTATACCTAATCTGTCATGTTATAAGAAAGTCGACATGAATGAAAATCAACAAAGTAGAAAGCATACCTTCTATAACATTAATTATACAGTTATATCCAATATATGACCAACTAAGTTGGGTGCCAGAATGAACTACCAGTTTTATTGCCTTTGAACTGCTCAACTAAAACTTAAATCCAATGAAACCTTAATTAAACAGTAATCAAAAAAGGAAAATCATATATGACATGGTGAGAAAGCTTCACCTTTTCCCCTCTACATCAACTCCATGCACCAAAAACTCATCAGCATATGAAGCCAAAAATTCCAAACTTTGAGCATCTAGAAATACATCACTAAACTTTTGCCATCTGTCTGTCACAATGGCATATTTTCCATTCTGCATTACAAAAAATATATCAAAATTGGACATTGGAAAAACCAAAATTAGCCTCAATCAAATCCAACTTAAATTAAGCCCCAATTAAACTCAAATTTGTATCAACAACTGCTGGGCTACGCAATTTTGCCTCCATTAAGCCTCATGTAAACCAACTGGCAGATACTTTCTTCAAAACTAGATGCAATTATTTGCTTCCCTATCAAACTGACAGTACCTATCATAAGCTCACTGCTTGCTCAAACTTAAAAATAAAAAATACAAAAAATAACTTGATTAAATATGCCCCAGTTTAGTCCAGAAAAAAACTAGATATAAACTGATTTTGCTTCAATCAACTGTGCATTCAATGAAGCCTTGATTTAACCAAAAACTTGATGTACCTTTTTTCGACAACTAAGATCCAAAACAAGTCTTTTCCTCCCTATCAAATCAACAAGGCCTTGGAGCCGCTCCATGTTCATCTTTCCATCACTGAAGACGTACTAAAAAGGGTAAAAAATGGATAAAATTCCAAATCATTAAAGCTAATAAAAATGATATGCTACATCATAAAAATAATCTAACATAAGAAGATAATATTACTCAAGGACCAAAATGAATTTGTGTTTACTACATAGTTTGATATCTTGCATTTTCTTAATTACAAACCAATATTGAATGTCATTTATCGTGTCCTTGACCAAAACTTAGTGTATAAGCCTTCAGAAGTAGTAAATTTTAATACAAAGTAAAATGAACACATTAAATTTTACAAAACCCAATAAACACAACCAATGGCACCTTAGAGATACATCACAAACATAAAGATGATAATTGAAGGAACATTGAGTCTTTTCAATTAATTTTGCAAATAATAACAAAAAACTTATCATATATTTAACTAACACCTGAGGGGTGTGAGGGAGAAAGGGAAAAACATACTGAGGTAACAATAACATGAGATGCACCTTCATCAAGGTATTTCATGGCATTCTCCAAGTTGATCCCACCTCCAACATGCAAACCACCTAATCACAAAAATATACAGCTGTCATTCCTTTCCAAACTTCAAATACTGGCAACAAATTAGAACTGCATAAGAAGTACAATATTAAATCAGATAAGCTTATTCACCCGTAATTAGGGGTGTTCATTGGGTCCCTTTTTTTTTTGTTTTCAACCGAACCGGTTTTTTTGTTTGGTTTTTTGGTTTAAATACATTGGTTCGGTTGAATTTTTGAAATGCTTCGGATTTTATATTTGGTTCGGTTTAGATTTTCCAAAACCGAAAAGATCGAACTGACCAAACTCTATATGGTTCAAATCCATGTTTTAGTGTGATTGATGGTTTCCTAACTTTTTTGGATTTAAAATGAAGAAACTTTTTGGTTTGGATATTTTAGAACATCTAGATATTTTGTCTGAAATTGAACAATGTGTGTAATGTCAACATCTCATATAGATAATCCATATTTATTTCTATGATTATTACATGTAATTTTGTATGTATTGAGTTTTGACCATTTAAAATTTAATCTCTCTTACTTCGGTTCAACCAAACAAACCAACATTTACTTTGGTTATTTTGGTCTGGTTGGTTTGATTATATTTTTAAAACTGAATAGAATTATGGTTTGACTATTTTAATTCGGTTTTAATCGAACCGACCCAATGAACACCCCTACCCGTAATTGAAATATTCATGACCCTCTCACCATCTACCAATAAAAGTAAGAAAGGTAGAAGAATACAAATGTAATTTCTAACCTGGACAAGCATGTAATGCCTCTGTAGCTGCCACCTGGCTCAAGGGATCAGCACCAAGCATTATGACATGGCCACCACTGAGACTGTCTCTTTTGTACATATTTGCATAGTAGGCAGCTGACTTGTCAGATTCAAAGTTAGTCACAAGAGAGGAGTTCCCATTTTCTGATGAATCTCTTAGAGTTGACCCCACAATTTGTTTCACTTTTCCCTAAGAGAAAATAATAAAGTTCAATTGAGGGTTTGGTCAGAAATTAAATTTATTGAGGGTTATACCACAAAACGGCAAAATATCATTCAAGTACAATACTGGTCGGGTCAAGTAACCTCACATGGAGTGTTTCGAGTACTTGGAAAAAGATACAGTATACCAATAATAAAACAAGAAAAACTAAAAAAACACAAAAGAGCAAACAGAAAGATTGCTTTAAACCAAAATAGTACATATACATGAAAAATACATGTCTGTACCTATTAGAGGTACAGAAAGAGTGAGGCTACGTACTATGCATGGCGCACTTTGGTCCGTACTATGGATCCATATCTTCATTTCAAGGTCTAAATAGTCGATCCGAACCGTCCATCATGGTCTCCATATGAAAATCTACTTCGAGGCCAAATTTTACATTTTTTTTTAATTTGTTTACTGTTCTTTTGGATAGGTAGAAAATCACTAATTTTGAATGGTCTAGAATCTTTAGATCAAGTAATATTGTACCTCTTAAAAAATAGTAAAAAATTCTAAAAAATGTAAAATTTGACATCCAAGCATATTTTCATATGAAGATCATGTTGAGTGGAACAAATGGACTGTTTGGATTTTAAAAATGGAAATATGCATCCATAGTACGAACCAAAATGCACTATGCAAAGTACCATAGCCTCACTCAGTACAGAAACTTCAAAAGATATTCGATTACAGTACAAAATCACCTTGTGTATATCAATGCAAGGTCGAAAGCGTGTTGCGTATTGAACAGCATGTCGAGCTCCTAAAGAAGTTAAAAGAAAAAGGTAAAGTTTCAAGCTTTGGAGGGTATATCTAGAAGAAAACAAAAGGATAGAAGAGAACTACTGATAGATAGAGGAAGAGAAGTGCATTACTAGAAGGGGTACAAAAGATGGTATCTTTTTCCGATTGTAGATATAATTCAATTGACTGGTACCAATCAATTTACCATAAATCAAACTTTTCATCTTCAGTTGATTGCATCAGTTCATGATAATTCTATTCATGCAAATAAACACTAGTTAGTATAAATTAAGAATGAAACTCTAAATTAGAAGGAATACAATTACAGAGGTGTTAAATTCAAGGACTTTTCTTAAACAAAAATATGAATTCCAATACCGGATTTCATCATATTCTCAGCAGGACTATCTCTACTAGTCTATTAGGTCCGAACTCAAAAGAAAGTTGGCCTTATTACCTTGAGGCGAGGCGGCGCAACTGAGGCAAGAGACGCGACTGAGGAGAGGCGGCGCCGGCGAGAGAGAGAGAGTGGGACTGAGAGTGGGGGCCAAACTGAGAGTCGAGAGAGGCGGGGTGAGTTTGGGCCGAACTTTGGGCCCTTTTGGGCCCTGTTCGGATCACAACTCGTCCAACATTCGTCCAACATTAATAAATTCAAGAAGGTTATCCTCTGAATGTATTTGGAATATTGTCTTTGTTTCTGTTTTTATTTTTATTTTTCTTATCATAATCGCCAGTTTAAATACTACCTATGTAATACTACCTGGTTTTAATTTCCTCAGTTGCAGCAAATACTAAATTAGGCCCAACAAGGCTCATAATTCTCAATTACAAACCGAGCCTCTGTAAGTTCCGAATTGATCCGTGGAAATCCTCAATTAAGCCCCGATGCCATTCAAATGGAGACCTCCATTAATTCATCCACTGGACACAAGATTGTAGAAGAAAATGCTTCTCTCTAACAAACTTCCGCTATGCATATTTTTCTTTTTACTCCAGTGTAACAGTATGCGCTCGTCGGACGGACAAAGAACCGTCAAGTGATTAATTAGTATGCGGCCGATTAATCAGAATTTTGAAGATAATTTTTCATTTTCATTAAAGTTATATGCATATACTTGTAATTATTAAAATTAATTAATTTAATTCATCAAATTTATCAAATAAATTTTTTTAACTTTAGTGTCATTGTAAATTAATAAATTTTATGAAATTGTCATTTACTAAAATTCAAATAAGACAAGACAAAGTATAGTACATATAACAGTTAAATGCAACAAAAATAATAATAAAAATGACCAACTAATTAACATTATAAATGAAAAACAGACAATTTGTAATGGTTTGGTCACCACCAACAATTAATCAGCCGATTAATCAGATCAAACGGCCATTTTTTTACAGCACTAGTTATTCTAGTTAATATCTTAGAGTTAGATATGAGTCTGTCTATATAATTACAACAAATGAATCGTTAATTTAAATGTTTCTCTATCTCTTCTTCTAATTTCACAAGTCCCATTGAGCTTATATGTATCCAAAGATTTGATTTTGATTTCTCTGTTAGATTAATTCTAAATTAAGTGGCTTATATAATAGATGAGCAGTGTTCAAATGCACTATAATTTTTGTGCTCCAATATGCTCTACATTTTTACCTCTATTTTCATAATATGAACAGTCGATTTGAACCGTTCAACATAATCTTCATAATAAAATATGTTTGGAGACCAAATTTTATATTTTTTAGAATTTTTTTACTATATTTTTAGATAAGTACAATATCACTTTATCGGATGGTCCATAATCTCCTTAAAAAAGTGATTTTGTACCTATCTAAAAAAATAGTAAAAAAATTCTAAAAAATATAAAATTTGGTATCCAAGCATATTTTATTATGAAGATCATGTTGAGTGGTTCAGATCGACTGTTCGGACTTTGAAAATAGAGATAAATGATGTGGAACATATTGGAGCACAAAAATAATGGTGCATTTGAACTCTCCTCATAATAGATATAAATGTTTGAAAGTTTTTAGTCTCTTGAGATCACCAAATAAATTTTAAAACTCTTAGTGTTATTAATTGAGAGTTTCAATTTTTTTGGTTTTCCAATTTTAATAGCACACTAAATTTAATCTGTTAATTTGGTAGTTGATAGATGTACCAGATTAAAGATAAACCACTATAACTTCATCATGTCTCTATCCATTAGATCCGTTTTTACCAAGGGTAGAAAACGCATTTCCAAGCATGTGAAGGGTCCATGGAAATAAATCGACTTTTCTGACACCGTAAACTATTTCCAAAGAGAGGCCCATGGAAAACGTAGCGCATGGAAATATTTCCTGCGTGTCCATGAAAATGTATCATTTTCGCCCTTGGAAAAAGTTTGACATGACCCGCGACTCGCCAAACAGACCAAAAATTAATCTGCATTAGAAAATACGTAGCTTTAATCGGTAAATTTGCTACATACATTCTTTTTTTGAATTAAGTATCTGCTAAATGTGAATCCTTTTAAAGATAAACTAAAAACAAGCTGTCATATCTTACAAATTATTAAGCTAACAGATTTTATTTAATGAAACGACCTACAAGAGTACTGACAAATTATTGCACTTTGACTATTTAATTAGGTTGAGAGGGTAAATGAAAGCACTAAGCCACTGCCACCAGTACCATCTCTCCGTAGAAATAAGGGTTCAGAGTTTTCATGCATGATGAAAGAGGCAAAAATAATCAAGTGGGCCCCTGTTGAAAATAATCAAGTGGGCCATAGTCATCTTTGGAAATACTCAGTGCGTTTCAGGTTCGCCAACCCTTGAAAATAATCAAGTGGGTCCCTGTTCACATGCTCTTGGAAATAATCCAGACAGGAGTCAGGTGTGAAACTATTTTCATGCATTTCTTTTTCAAGGGGAATCTCATGGAAAAAGTTAGAAAAACTATTTCCGACGGATAGTGCATAGAAATGACAGTTTTTTTTTTAGTATTTCCATCAAGGCTTCTAGCGACAGTAGTATTTCCAAAGCCAGCCCTTGGAAGATAACGATTTTTGGGCTTATTCCAACGGGTAGCCCATGAAACAAGCCCTTTTTCTCCTCTTGGTAAAAATGAAAATTCAAGTAGTGATCAAACTAAAGTAGGTTCGATCGGCATCGTACCTACTCTGAATTCAATTTCCAATCAACTCGAAAGCCCAATCGGTCAGTAAAATGTAATCGGTGTCCGATGAATAGAAAATAAAGAAATTAAACTGAAAGTTATCATTTTCTGGGACTGAGACTGAGACTGAGCCAGAGACTAAACTCCGAAATTAACGAAGGATACATAATGCCTCATTCACAATTCAATACAATTGAGTACATATATTGTCCTATTAGATGACCTCAGGTCAAAAGGTGTAAGAGGAATCAAATGATGGGACCTCAAGTCAAAAGGTGTATTATCATTTATCACTATCCGATTCGTTTCATCTTGACCTGTATTATCATTGTCAGGTCGGCAGTCAACTAACAGGACAAATGTATTTCAATTGTGAATTATATTGTTGAGTCTAGTAAAATGATTAATTTCAGTTTGGTTTCTTCAATTTCTACTCATGTGACACCGATTAATTACTACCTATATATGCATTTGGTTCACAGATGGGGATTTCAATTTTGATTGGAAATATGTGTGGTCATCAAATTTAACAAAAGATGAACAAGTTAGTATATTTGTTGTTGTACTTGATACTGGAAACCTAGTTTTACGTGATCAAATGAACTCAATTAAGTAATGTGATATAGCTAGGGGTGCAAACGGATCGGATATTATCCGTATTCAAAATTTTGCGGATTTGGATATTTGAATACGGATAATTTAAGGATATGGATGCAGATACGAATATAAATTATGTAGATAAATACGGATGGGGATACGGTTTCAATTTCGAAAATGGATACGGATAATTATCTGTGTCCGTAATTCACTACAACAAAATCAGTCTTCAGCGACCGGCATCAGCGACCGGTAGGGTCGCCGGTCGCTGAAGACACTAAAAAAAAAATTAAAAAAAAAAAAAATTAAAAGATCCGGCGACCAATTCTTCTGCGACCGGCGAATTTAGCCTTCAGCGACCGATTTGGCCCGGTCGCTGATGGGTATTCCCTAAATCCCCGCCAAAGTCTTTCTTTTCTCTCTCTATCCCGCGTTTAATTAGTTTTAGGTTTAGCGAAAACAAAAGCAGCCCTAGCCGCTGCCGCCTGATCTCCGCTACCCCCTCTCTGTCACTCTCTTCTCTCCACTCCCATCCTTCACAGAGAAGAAAAACCCGCTCTCACTCTCGTCTCTGCCCCTCCTGGCGAACTGCGATCGCTTATTCCGAGGGCTGACGGAGTGCCACCGCCGATCAGGAACCGACTCACGGCAGCGCGTGTTGCAGTGTCGGCACCTGAACCGCGCGCTGGGGGAGTGCGTTGTGATGGCGTTGTGCGCCGACGAGGCGGAGGCCGTGCGGAGTCTCTGCTCCGGTGCAGGCACCTCGCTGAAGAGATCTCAGTGTCAACGAGCTCAGATCGGGTTATCCTTGGAAATTAATTAATTAATTCTACTCAAGAGTACAAGTTCCGTATATATATATATCATTTGGTCATGTAGAGGGTTGCCAAGGCAATAAAGGAAAAATCTTGCAATGCGCTTCTTTTAAAGGTACCCAATTAACCACTAGTGTGCTTTTACTCTTCAATTTTATCTTTCATCCAAAAGGTTAATATTTGTGAACAATCTGATAGGTGAATCAAATTGGGTCAGTGACTGAGAGTATTGAGGCTGTTAAAATGTCTAAGCATGCCGGTTGGGGTGTAATGGCCAGCCACAGGAGGTACTAAATCTTTAAAATATGTACACACATAAGCAGTATTTGAACTCTGTAACATATAGTATTGATCTGTTTGTTAATTCTACTTGTAGTGGTGAGACAGAGGATACCTTCATTGCTGATCTCTCAGTTGGATTGGCAACAGTAAGTTCCTTGACTTGTTTCCTTCTTTCTATGAATGAATCCATGTCTCATTATTTCTCTGTAAGAGTAAATTTGGAATAGTATTCATGTAAAACTGTTATTTCTTGAACAGGGCCAGATCAAAACTGGAGCTCCATGCCGATCTGAACGCCTGGCCAAATATAATCAGGTACTATATATTATCTAGGCACCAGTATATTTTGAAGTTTCAACTTGGTCTGCTGTCTATCAGTGCACTTCTTAAATCTTGGATTTTCTTGTGCTTTTGTGGGGTCAATTTCACTATCTACTTTGGTCGAACCTCAAAATATCAAAGATACCTGTAAAATCAGATATATCATTCAGACCCCTGTAATATATGTAAAAATCCATTGGGGGCCCTTGCTTCTCAATTTTTGTCAAAGGTTATCTTCAATTAACTTCTCTCTATATATTTCTCTATGTTTATTGGCAGTGTAAAAGTGACATGCCCAATGTTTATGGTTACATGAGATATTTCTCATTGTTCTGGGGTATATATGATATTTTCCTATGAACAAAATAATGAGATCTAATTGTCCTTTTCTCAATTGTTGTTTTGATATATCTTGTTTTATAGTTGCTAAGGATCGAGGAGGAGCTGGGTCCTGCAGCTGTGTATGCTGGAGCCAAGTTCAGGTCACCTGTTCAGCCTTACTAAAAACCTCTAAATATATAACAAGATTTCTCTCAGGCTGTGAGTATTAACTGGTTGAGTTTTTCTTTTCAAGTTGATTTAAAATCAACTGTTGCTCTAATTTAAGTTTGTATCATTCTACAGATAGTGCTGAAGCATTAAGCAGTTGGTTGATTGATATTTTAGTTATAGTGGAATCTGTGCATATGTAATGTTGTGAATATTATGTCATGTGGTGAAAATGAATTGAAGCAGTTGCCAAGGAGGCAGCCTCTGTTGTACATTATTAGTCTCTAATTGCTGGATTTATTTTGCACGCATCTGGATTTGTATGTTTATTTATTGTATATATCGATGTTTACGTTTAAATTTGTTTGTATGTTTATGTTTTATGTTGGTACCAATTGGAAAAAGAAAAATAATAAAAAAAAAACAGCCTTCTGCGACCGATTTTGGACTATCAGCGACCAATCAATCGGTCTCTGATGGTCTAGCGCCACGTCAGCACGCAGCATCAGCGACAGAACCAATTGGTCGCTAAAGGGGTCATCAGCGACCGGCACTTGAAGCTTCAGCGACCGGTGACGTCAGCGAGGTGGTCAACAGCGACGAAGCATCTGCGTCCGAGTCATCTGCTACCGATTTCGGTTTTCAGCGACCGTTGAGCCCATCAGCGACCGGCGAAATACCCATCAGCGATCGATTTGGCCGATCGCTGATGGGTGTGAATGCTGTAGTGATTTTTCAGATTTCGGATATCCGTGAAACCCTCAGTCCGCTACCAGCTACCAATTAGTTTTATTTTATCCTTTTCTTACCTTTTCTTACCACAGGAGACATTAAATTCAAAAATTTATTAATACCATTCCAAAAAAAAAAACTCAAATTTTTGGACAATTCTATATTTACTAGGGCCGCAACGATAAATGACGGCCTCATTTTTGGAGACCGTCATTTGTCGTTGCGGTTCCTCAAAAAAAAAATGCACCATAATATGATGAGTTTTTTTGGATTTTAAGGGGCCGCAACGACAAATAACAGCCCTCAAGAATGGAGCTACCATTTGTCGTTGCGGCCCTCATAAATATGGAATTCCCCAGTTTGAGTGATATTTTGGTATATTTTTTTTTAATGGTATTAATAAAAATTTCAGCTTTAAATGCGAACAACTAGCTGTTCTGGTAGCGGGATCCAATTGTGAAATTTAGTCAAAGCACTTTTGTATAATGAGCCAGGTCGACTCAACTGGTGAGCTCCACTTTAGATGAATGGTCACGGATTCGAATCGGACATCCCAATCCAAAATCTAATTTTTGAGTTACTTCAGTGGATCTGAATTCGACTCAACTTCGATGATTCATCGATTTTTCTTGAAAAAACAGATAAGACAAATATACGTCTCTTTACGAAATTGACAAGCTTCATGAAAACGTCAGCAGAAAATTGAGATTATGTTATTTAATTTGTACATAATAACATGATATTTTTTACATATTCTGATATTCTCCTCTAAATCTAGATATTTTTACATATTTTCATTTATCAGTTTTATTAGATTTAGGGCAGAAAATTGTAATTATATTTATGAATTATTACTTGAATGCATGAATCAACCAATTAAGGCACTTGAACCCGTACTGTACGCTTATTACTTGAACCAATATCTTGATTGATTTATTGCTTGACTGCTTAGGTTATATTATTGCTTGTAAAACTGATGCCTCTTCTGTAATTGAATATATATGTGTTATCCCTTAATGTATTGCTTGTATATAACTGAAATGATTAAATAACGTTTAAGCAATAAATGTTATATAGTTTGTTTTCCAGTTTATTTTATATATTCTGGAGATGTCCCTTGGACATTTTGATGATAAATATCATAATATACTTTTTGTTAAAATGTAACTGGAAAAAAAATTATTTTATGATAAATTTCATCTATTTCATAAAATATAAGTAACATTTTATTTTCATATCCAAATTAATTTGAATTTGTTAAGATTTAAATCTGTATCTAAATATAAAAATTAAAGCGGATATCAATATAAGTTTGATCACTATCCAATCCTCTTACACATTTTGACTTGAGGTCCTCTAAAACTTCAAAAGTATCAAATGACAAATTTAAGAAACAAAAACCATAATATTATAAGACAGAACACAAAAGGAGTTTACAAGAAAGCATATTACAAACAGAGTTCACAAGAAAGCGTACAATGAAATAGAAACTTAGATAGAACACACACTACAAGTAATAATCTAACAGTACAGCTCCGTCACAATACTGATTAATTTAATGATAAATTATGCAAATATTTGTGCAAATTATCCTAATTTCAAGGCTTAGTCGTCGTTCTTAATAACTCAAGTATGAATTTTCCTCATCGATGAGATTTAGGAGGGAACTCGGAATAGCAGGAATGCCAACACTTATGACACCTTCGAGCATCAGTACAACTTTTCCCATTGATGGTCGGCTTACTTCCGAATCCTGAATGCACCAACACGCAACCTTACATACCCGTATCAGCTCTACTACATACACATTTCCCCCTAGCCTTTCATCTAGCAAGCATAGAACCTCACCTTCATTAATTTTAACAGCAGCATAAAGAGGAAAGTATGGGTACATTTTGTTTCTGAATCCTTTTGAATTTCTTTTCCCCGATATTATCTCGAGGAGCAACATTCCAAAACTGTAGACATCTGCCTTTTGAGTGATTGCATGTCCAGAAATCCATTCTGGTGCCAAATAGCCGACAGTACCTCTTGTTGTCGTCAATACTCGGCTATGTTCTCGGCCGATAAGTTTTGCTAAGCCAAAGTCGGCAATTTTAGGGGAAAAATCATCATCTAGAAGCACATTCTCGGGTTTAATGTCACAATGGATGATACAATCTCTACATTCTTCATGCAAATAGGCTAATCCCTTTGCAGTCCCCAGTGCGATTTTGTATCGAGCTTGCCAACTTAATACATGAGAACTCCCTGAAAAGATGTGGGAATCCAAGGAACCATTCGACATATATTCATAAACCAGTAGCCTATTACTGCCTTCAGCGCAAAACCCTAGGAGGCGCACAATATTAGCATGGTGAATCATTCCTATTGTTTGCACTTCTGTTCGAAATTGCTTCTCTTCTTGTCCTACAATTTTGAGCTTTTTCACAGCCACAGTAGTAGAACCCAATAATTTCCCCTTGAAAACAATTCCAAAACCTCCTTGACCTAGTTTGGTAGAGAAATTTTTTGTTGATCTTTTTATCTCCTTATACGAGTAAGCCTTGAATTTGTGATCATCGACGTTCACCGGCTCAACATTATTGAGTTTTCTTCTAAACTGCCACAAAAGTACTAAACAAACAAATAGGATGACCACAACCCCACCTCCTATGAATGTCACATGCTTGATGTGATTTCTTTTAGCGTAAGCAACAGAGGACCCCATGCGGATATGTATATATTCACCACTCAATCCATCATCGCGTATGATTGCATTCATTAGATCTCCGTACCAGAGATTGCATCCAGAACCAGATGCATAAGCTGTACAAGAGCAATTGCTTCGGCAAGCACTTTCACATTCTTCCTCACTTTTAACCCCCAAGTATTCAGAGTTGTCAGGCAACATATAGAGGTTATCCATCAAAGTAAATGTGTCGGTCAATCCAACTGAACTGCCTTTGCAACTTAATGAGAAATTTCTTGTACAACCAGCAGATGAGTCAGAAGAAGCAGGATAGAAGCCATGTGGGCATTTACACCAGTACTTCGGACCCTGGCTATAGCACATGCCGTAAGGTCCGCAATAGCCAGCAACCCTATAGTGCAAACAACTTTGACCGGTTGTTAACCAGTAATGACCACCGGCGCCATTCGATCGGAATATGAATGCATTACCATAACTATTCAATCTTATGTATTTTAGTTCTCCATTCGCATCATTAAATGTTACCAACCTGTCGTGCTGTTGGATATTTAACAATGCGGGAAAAGTACCAAAATACTGTGTATTTCTTTGTTTTTGCTTTATAACAAACCCCCAGGTTCCACCAGTATGATCTATTTCAAATGAATACACCCCTGGTGAGGGGTCACTAGAGGTTTTGGAAGAAGTAAGAGATACATCAATATTTTTCCCATTTATGGTACTGTAACCGAGCCAAGCTCCAGGCAACCAAGTATCTGTCGGATTGTCGAAACTCTGCCATATCACTTCTGAATTTTTTGTTTGGTCTAGCAAAACAAGATTTCCGGTATCGAGGAGAACTAACTTGGTGGAATTTGGTTTATTTTGCGGTTTATTTGATGACCATATACAGGATTGAGATTGGGTCAAGATCAAGGTTCCATTTGGAGATATGCTCAGTCTGGAGAATTGAAGTTTGGTAATGGGATTCTCTGTATTTGCTGTCCATACAACATCTACCATATAGTTCAACACCAGTGGCAACAGTTGGGTTTGACCGGTGTCAATTTCATCAATGGTTAACCAAATGCCGACATAGTAATTTCCGTTACCTGAGTCGATGAAACCAAACTCAAACCTGCCATTTGTTGACATGAGGCTCTGGTTTGGGTAGAGAAATTCACCAGGTAGAAGTGTGTCTACTGTTGCTGAAGAGAGATTGTTTAAACACAAAAGGATAACAAAGAAGAAGAAGGAAGCCATGTTGATCAAAGAATAACACTGCTGAGACAGAGACTAAACTCCGAAATTAACGAAGGATACATAATGCCTCATTCGCAACAATTGAGTACATATATTGTCCTATTAGATGACCTCAGGTCAAAAGGTGTAAGAGGAATCAAATGATGGGACCTCATGTCAAAAGGTGTATTATCATTTATCACTATCCGATTCGTTTAATTTTGACTTGTGTCATCGATCTAATGACTTCATTGTCAGGTCGGCAATCAACTAACAGGACAAATGTATTTCAATTGTGAATTATATTGTTGAGTCTAGTAAAATGATAAATTTCAGTTTGGTTTCTTCAATTTCTACTCATGTGACACCGATTAATTACTACGTACCTATATATATATGCATTTGGTTCACAGATGGGGATTTCAATTTTGATTGGAAATATGTGTGGTCATCAAATTGAACAAAAGATGAACAAGTTAGTATATTTGTTGTTGTACTTGATACTGGAAACCTAGTTTTACGTGATCAAATGAACTCAAGTAATGTGATATAGCTAGGGTTGCAAACGGATCGGATATTATCCGTCCGGATCCAGATCCGTATTCTAAATTTTGCGGATTCGAATATTCAAATACGGATAATTTAAGAATATGAATGCAGATACGAATATAAATTATGTAGATACCGATGGGGATACGGTTTCAATTTCGAAAGCGGATACGGATAATTATCTGTATCCGTAATTTTTCAGATTTTGAAATTATTTGTATCCATAATTTTTTAGATTTCGGATATCCGTGAAACCCTCAGCCACTACCCGCTACCAATTAGTTTTATTTTATTCTTTTTCTTACCTTCTCTTACCACATGAGACATTAGATTCCGAAATTTTTATTAATACCATTTCCAAAAAAAACACAAATTTTGGAGAATTTTATATTTACTAGGGCCGCAACGACAAATGGCGGCTCCATTCTTGGAGGCCGCTATTTGTCGTTGCGGCTCCTTAAAAACCAAAATTGCACCGTAATATACTAAGTTTTTTGGGTTTTTGAGGGGCCGCAACGACAAATGACAACCCTCAAGAATGGAGCTACTATTTGTCATTGCGGCCCTCATTTATGGAATTTACCAATTGTGATCTTTTGGTTAATTTTTTTTAATGGTATTAATAAAAATTTCGGCTTTAAATGCGAACAACTAGCTGTTGTTTCGGTAGCGGGATCCAATGGTGAGATTTAGTCAAAGCACTTTGTACAATGAGCCATATCGACTCAACTTCGATGATTTATCGGTTTTTCTTGAAAAAAAACAGATAAGACAAATATACTTCTTTTTACGGAAATCTTGAGAAGCTTCATGAAAACGTCAGCAGAAAATTGAGATTTAGGTTATTTAATTTGTACATAACATGATATTTTTACATATTCTCCTAAAATCTAGATATTTTTAGATATTATCAGTTTTATTAGATTTAGGGCAGAAAATTGTAATTATATTTATGAATTATTTTTGTTTGAGAAAAATACTTTGTTGAATATAAGTTAATTTTATTACAATATCTGAATTATGTATCTGAATGATATCCGTATTTGTATCCGTTCAATATCCGGTTTTTTTTCGTATTCATAACCGTTTGATATCTGATCTGTATCTGTATATGTATCCAAAAAATAAAAACGGATACGGATATAGTTTTAGCACTATCTGATCTATATCCGATCTGACCGCCCAATAATATGTTAGATAACTAACAATCAATAATAATATGTTAGATTGAATTCTGGATTAAGTGATCCAGATAATGGATATAAATGTTTTGAGAGTTTTTAGTCTCTTAATGTCAAAATAAAGTTTTGAAACTCTTAGTGTCATTAAATAGCCGTTTTAATTTTTTTTTATTTTCCACTGTTAATAGCAAACTAAATCTAATCCATTCATTTGGTATTTGATTGACGTATCAGATTAAATATAAACGAGTATAAATAGGTCCTCTATATTCCTGCCCATAATTAGAAGTTACACACAAGTATTTCCATCTCAAAATTTTGTAACATTAAGAGAAAGGGTCAAGGGAGATAAACCGTTTTATATATGAAGTTGAAGTATAATGGTTGCATCTTCCGCATCAAGTACATTTATATTTTTGCGAATTATATTGTTTAAGATCCTAAAGATTATATTCGATCTAGTTAATGCATAAAAACTTACATATGACATCAGAGCATGAGGTTTTCAACATTTTAATTCATCCAATTTAGGAGGCACCATAGTAAAGTAAAATAAAGTTGTATGTAGCCATAGTTTATTTGTGAAATGAATTGTAAACCAAAATTCCGGAATGTGAAAAGGCTCTTCGATTATAACTTTGATTAAGGTTTGAATAGATACTTTGATTAAGGTTCTTTCAAACTTACTATTTGGTCTCTTATTGTTTTAATTTAGTTGTTTTCATTTGTTATGGCTAGTTTTGTGTCTAATTGCACAATAAGGTAATTGAAACTGAAATTGTAAATATTTTAGACAAATTACACAATTCAGTGGGTGGCCTGGCCATGAGGTTAATCAACTTTAGTTTTGCATCTATGTTGAAATCCTCAAGTTTGTATAAGAATGTCTGATTGTTCCTCTAAAACCACAGGATGACCTGATGACAACCAGAGGTAATTTATTGTATAGCCAACAATGAAGACAACCTAATATGATGTATTTGTCCAATTTGAGGCTTTAACCATCAAATAATTGAGACATGTGGATATGAAGATGTAATGGAAGACTTGAATGTGATGATCTTTGGCAAGAATAGTGGCACAAATGGTACTGGTATGAATGAAGAGGAGGGAAAAGAAATATGTCTGAGATGAGCTTTGGAGCTTTTAAAACTTTAGTTTAGTGTCTCGCTCTCAAAATATGAAATTGTTGGAGAGTTGTAAATTGCCATGACATGCTTTGAGAATGTTCTGTTTTGTAGTTTAGTGGTTGTTAATTGTTGTACTTTGTTAATCATTGTTAATTGTTCAGTGTTCTAAAATGAACATAAGCTATGCTTGTAAAAAATTGTTAATGGTTAATTGTTAATGACTTGGATGTAATGTCTTGTACTAGTAGGTGCTATTATGTATGTGGAGGCATCAATTATTTTGCAAATTCTGGTACACTTACTGGTATGAATGGAGTATGTCTTACATCAATTATTTTATTAATTCTCTTTTATCAATGATGTAATGTCTTGCAAACTCTGGTTCACACTGGGTTTAATTTTTTTTCCATTGGAGACATCAATTGAAGTAGCTTGCACCAACTCTAGTACTATTTTTTTTTTTCCATTGGTACATTCTGGTACACTATAATATGGAGACATCAATTGAAATACTATTTTTTTTTCCATGGTTCAGAATTTTAAATGCTGGTACATGAGTTAGCTTGCACCCACTGTTTGGCTCCAGATAGCATGGGATACAAAGGAAAGGAATTCAGTGATTTAGTTTGACATAAATAATTGAGAAAATCAGATGGTTAGAATACATTTCCTTTTAGTTTTTATCAACTTTTACCTTTTTACAAGCCAAATTTTAGGGGTGCAAACGGATCGGATATTATCCGATCGGATTTGTATCCGAAAATTAGATACGAATATCCGTGCGAATACGGATATAGTTTTAAATTTTAATTATCCGTATCCAAATAGTAGATATATATTATATAGTTTAATATATATTATGAAAAAAATTATGTGTATATATACAGATATCCGATCTGTATCCGAAAAATTAAAACAGATACGGATATGATTTTACCACTATTCGATCCGTTTGCACCCTACCAAATTTCCTTTTACAAGCCTAATTCCATATACGGTGAAGTATGCTTTGAAATATGCTTTAACCAAAAGAACTACTATAGAGATTTCAGCTAACAAAAAAATATTGACGAAGCAGCAGCCTTGAGCATTGAACAGTCCACTGTAGAGGTGTAAACGGATCGGATATTATTCGATTTCATCCGGATTTGAAAAATTGATGAATTCGGATCCGGATAATAATATGAAAACTGTTACGGATTCCTGATAATTATCTGAATCCGACTTTTTTCTTAATTGGATTATCCGAATTGAATTGATCCGCAAAATTTAATAATCGGATTATCTGGGCCTTGGGTCACAACTTTGAAGAACTCCCAACTTCCCAGTATATAAATGCTTGCTATTTATTTGTGGTTCCTCTGTGGGACTAAAGTAACTAAACAGGATCCGATTTCCGGACATTTTCTTTTTCTTTTGTTTGTTATATCCCTTTACTTTATGAATAGTATAATGATTCTTGAAGGCAGTACACCAGTACATCAACAAAAAATGATTCATTGAAAAATTGCGCAAATGTATATAGAGGAGGGATCAAGTTACAACAAATTTGAGTTACAACAACCATTTTTTTCATTTTCAAAGTCCAAATCGTCGATCCAAACCGTTCAACATGATTATCTAAATAAAATGTGCTTGCAGATCAAATTTTACATTTTTTTGAATTTTTTTACTATTTATTAAGATGGGTACAAAATTCAATGGTCTGAATATGACTATTTTTTGTAAAATACTTAATAAATAGTAAAAAATTCAAAAAAATGTAAAATTTGATCAGCAAGCACATTTTATTGTGGAGATCATGTCACTAGTGGAATATGTACAAATAGTATCGCCCCATCAGGATCGGATTTTTCAAAAATGTGATACTAATACTTTTAGGATCGGACAAATAGAATGGTTCGATCTTGAAAGTGGGTATCAGGAACGGTTATTTATAAACAACCGTTCCTGATAGTCCAGGACATATCAGGATCGGTTGTTTACTAAGTCCGATCTTAATTTCGACTTATTAGGATCGGCCGTTAATAATGAATCGATCTTGATAGTGCAGATCTGATATCGGTGTTATTGTTTGAGCCAATCCTGATGTTGTTCAGTTCTTTTAAAGCCGATCTAGAGCTCATTTCACCCAGCCGCCAGAACACCTCATTTCACCGCTTTTTTTTTCTAAATCCCGCTAGGTTTTTCCTCAAGTTCCCTCTCGCCCGCACAGCCGCTCTCACCTCCGCCGATCTCATTTCACCACTGTCGACGTCGTCTCTCCCACGCCATTCCTCATGCTCAACTCCGCCGATCTCAAACACCAGCACTCAAACTTTGAATGGTCGAGATTTAAGAAAAACCAGGATTTCCTACAGGTGAGTCTGGTGAGTCTCGGTTGGTAGAGCTGATTCGGTGCTTGCTGGTGAGTCTCGGTTGCGATTCGATTGTTTTCGGCGATTACGTATTGCTGTCGGTTCTTGCGATTTACTCTTCTCCGGGTAACCCTAAAACTCACTAATTTCGGTTTTCTGCCTTATGGCTGTTGGCTGTTGCCTATGTGGCTTTGTGCCTTTTTCTGTGATTGCGGCCTTCATGCCAATCTACTTGACTTGTGGCCTTCGTGCCGGGTACGGTGTTGATTGTTGCTGGATTCTGGTTTTCCTTGCTGATTTGTACTGGTACCGTACCAGTACAGGTACGGTGACCTTTGGAGCTGGGTTGTTGTTGTTTTTCTGGTCTATATCTCTTGCGGTTTTGGGTCTGTGGTTTGTGCACCTTGTGTGTTGATCATACAATTGAATCGCCGAAAACAATCGAAAACAATCGAATCGCCGAAAACAATTGAGTGCTAATTCTTAGTATTTGCAAGAGGTACCATGATTTATGGTGTTATGTTATACCATATTTGCTTTCTTAATTAGTAAATTATTAATTCGTTTATTAAATTCTTAGTTGACATTTTTACTATGTTTCTTCTCTAATTCTGTAGAATTATTGATGAACTATAAAGGAATTCGTTTATAATTGTTTTGAGTTTTTATTTTTAAACTAGTCATAGTTTTGGATCAGCTATCTGAAGTTATCTGATTAGAACTCATCTTAAATAATTGCAAATAATTGTAGGTCCTAAAGTTGTCTGAAGTTATCTGAAGTTATCTGAAGTTGTCTGAGTTTTTCACATTTTATGTTAAGGTCTTGCAGTAAGGTTTTTGATGGTGAAATGAACTATGCAGGGATGCAACCGCAGAAGCAACAGAGATGGAAAAGAGCAAGTAGTAGTAGGGTGAAAAGCATTACCCTGTCTGATATAGAGAAGCACTATGACTTACCACTGGCAAAGGCAGCAGAGAAGCTGGGCATTGGGAGGAGTATTTTGAAGAAAAAATGCAGAGAATTTGTTTTTTCAAGGTGGCCGTACCGGAAGATAAATTCAATTAATAAACTCATTACTGCAGTCGAGGTAAATTAGCTACGTACAGATTAAGTTCTTCAATTTCATTTAGTGCTCAATTCACAGAATTTTGTGATCTTATCTTGCTGCCAAGAACAATAACTTAATTCAAAAGGTTTTTGCTTGCAAGATCAGAACAAAAATGATAAAAAATAGTAAACATGATAGCAAGCAATATTGCATCATCATTTATTGGCTGGCTACTTGTACAAATTTTGCATGAACATAGAGGTATATTAAATTCATTCTTATTAGCTAGAGATCACATGTTTACAAATAAACTTGTTAACAATCAAGATTATCAAGGGTAGTTTCAACATTTGCTAATATCAGTTTTCATTATTTTCTTCTATGTAGTTAAATAGCACCCCAATTTCAAACTTGAGCAAAAAATTACTAAATTACTAGCTTGGTTTACATGTAACATGAAAGTCCCCTATATAATATGCTTGAATGTAACCCTCAAGGCTCATGCATGAAAGTACATAAATTTTGTGAACTGTTGTGTACAGGTTGGTGAACGAGCAAGAACAAGAGAATATTAATTAGTGAAGCTGTGCAGGAGGTGGAGCAGCTCCAGAAAAAGCTTCAGCTAGAAAAAGAGGCGATCCAGAAGTGCCCCGACATGAAAGTACAGGAAGATACCATATTACAGTTCAGGTGAGAATTTCACAGAAGATCTTTTGATGAAAGAAGAATAAGGCAGTAGTTAGACTGCGTCTCATTTATAATGCCATGATGAATAGGTAGTAAAAAACATTATGAGATTCTGGTGTTGTGATTGTTGTGTGATCTAATGTTGCCTTGTTCAGTGGATTATCAACTAGAGAAGCAATTATTATATCTGTTCTATAATAATGGGTCCATGACATTGAACAGTCTTGCTATGGTGTCATTTAGTAAATGTTCACTTTCTGCTATGTAGAACAATTGATAACCATGTTTCAAAAGATTATCCAGGTTTCCTTTTGATAAATTAAAAAAAAAATGCAGTCACTAAGTTTCATCGTGGCATCTTTCTGTTTATCAAGATATACCATTGCACTTCTTGGATTTAAATAGACTGTATAGATATCATTAGTGCATCATATCAAGATTCAAAATGTTGGTTTCACAAAAAAAAAAAAAAAAAAAATAATAAAAAAACCAATCAGGGTCGGTGATATTTAAAACTCCGATCCCAATAGTTATGAATTAGTGCCGGATATTTTAATTAACCGATCTTGTAAGTCAACAACAGGATCGGTTGAATAATTGTCCGTTCTTGAAAGTTAGAATTAGGATCGGCTAAAATTTAACGACCGATCTTGATAGTTAGAATTAGGATCGGTTATTAATAAATAACCGATCCAGATGGTTGGTATCTGGATCGGTTCTTTAACCGATACAGTTTAGATTGACTATTTGTATCGGCTGGAACAGGATCGGCTGTAGGTCCGATCCTGATGTGCGAATATAACCGATCCTGATTTGTGTTTTTCCACTAGTGTGTTGAACGGTTTGGATCGACGATTTGGACTTTGAAAATGAAAAAAATGGTTGTTGTAACTTTGTTGTAACTTGATCCCTCCTCATGTATATATCATGATTCTTTTATATTAGACAATGTATCATGATTTTTGTTTTGGAGACAGTACATCAATGAAACTTAATTTCTAAATAAAAATATTATATTTAGTTATTATTTATTTATGAGAATATAAATCAGTATTTTATTTTTAATTATCCGGATTATATTTGTATCCGTATCCATATCCGTCCGATATCCGATCCGTATCCGTATCTGTATTCGAAAAATTATAACGAATAAGAATAAGGTTTGATCACTATCCGATCCATATCCGACCATTTACTGTGATGTACAGTATTTGGAAATGTACACCCCTAGTCCACTGTACCGAAAATTGACGGGTACCAAATATTAGAAATTTAAGCAGATAGTTGCAAATAAAGAAAAAATAAGCAGCAGGTAAACTAATTATGCGTTAGAAATCATCAAGGCCAGTAAACTTTTTTTTTTTGACAAAGAAAAAAGGGTCTAGTTCTTGATTCATTAATCATTTTTTTTTTTGGATAAAAGGCAAGAGCCCATTTCATTGAAAATGTTAAGTTACAAAACTGAGATGTTTAGAGATATCTCACGGCAGCAAAAGATATCCCAAAACGCAATATAGCCACCAAAGGGCATGCACAAAGAACCTAAGTATAAGTCATAACAAGGCTACACCTAAGCCACACAGTGGGGCTGAGATAAGAATATGCAACAAAGAGCTAAACAGAACACTAAATCCGAAACTAGACAAAGTGAAAATTCGTGTCTCCATAAACCACCATCTGTAACGCATCTTCTTGGAGAGGGGCAAGATCATGGCCTCCAGTGGTCTCCATCTGGAGCTCCTCATCAGGGAGGAGATCATCATCAAGATGCCAAGTGCGGAGGGGAATCTCATCAGTGTCTACAGAAAGCCAGACAACAATGCCCTCCTGGATCCGAGGTCTCACATGCCCTGTCCAATAATGAATCAAAGAGAGTATTAGAAACACAATCTGTCGAGACGTTTTGACTGTACTATTATTGAAGCATAGATCATTCCTATGCTTCCATATAGTCCAGCAAACAGCACTAACAACTAAAAGAAAATCAAATCTAGCATTAGTTGGTAATTGAGTTACAAAATGAATGATATCAGAAAACTTAGTCCAAGTGAGGCTTAAACTTTGGCATGCTCCCATCCAAAACCAGATTTGCTTGGCAAACTGGCATGTGACAAACAAATGATCCATGGTTTCGGGCTAATCACATAAATGGCAATTGGTTGCACCTGTCCATCCTTGTTTTGACAATTTATCTTTGGTTAATATTTTCTTTTTATGAGTAAGCCACATAAAAATCCTTATTTTTAATGGTATAGGTATTTTCCACCATAATAAAGGGTGACATGGAAGGTGTCCTCGATAATTCAGAATCCTATACAGAGATCTAACGGTGAATTTACCAGGTGGTTCCCATCACCAACTTAATTGGTCTGTTGTATGTGTAAAAGAGATATGATTAACTATGTTTAATAAATCCAGCCATTCTCTATATTCTATTTCAGATAAGTGCCTTCTAAATTTGATATTTTGGCCTTGAGAATTAACTACTTCCTGTAATGAAATATCAGGGGTAGAACATATGGTATATATTCATTAATCATTTTGAAGTTACAAAAGATATGAAACTAAATAAGAAAAACAATTCTGCTCAAAACACTTGAGCATAAACTGGAATTAAAAGAAAACAGTTTTAAATAGAAAGAAAAAATACTGAAGATTGAAAATTGGAATTAAAAGTGCAAAATAAGTATTATATCTAATCCAGTCTTCTTATGCTCCTGATAATGAACTGTATCTCCATTGTGCTTCCACTTGTTCGATGAGTTGTAGCATATTGCAATTCTCTTCTCGAAAAATTCTGTTGCAACCTCTCTCCATTGTGCTTCCACTTGTCTTCCATAATCTTTGCTTGGGCTCGATCCATTGCCATAACCATTTCATTAACATCGCTTGATTAAAGATGCCTAGATCCATTACACCCAGACCGCCTCTCTTCTTTGGTTTGCAAACCATTTCCCAATTCGCCAAGCTCATTTTTTTGGTAGTTGGACTTACACCATGCCATAGAAAATGTCTCCTTATTCTATCAATTTCTTTTTAAGGCCCATTTTGGTAATGCGAAAACCGTCATGTAATATATTGGCAGAGATGAAAGCACACTGTTGAGTAGTACCAATCTTCCAGCAATTGACAATTGCTTTGCTGACCACCCCGCTAATTTTTTCTGAAATCTGTTTATCAAGGGTAGAAATGCTTGCTTATTACAATGATTTGTAGGATAAAGGAAGACCTAAATATGAAAATGGGAAACTGCCTAGTTTGCATCCTATCATTTGCGCCAAGAGTGGACCTTCTGTGTCTGCGTTGTGCGTGAGGAGCAATTCTGATTTTTGCAAGTTTACTTGAAGACCCGAAATATTTTTGAAGGCCTCAAAGGCAATTACAAGTATCTGCAGCTGCTGAGTTTTCGATTTTACAAAGAACAGTGCATCGTCAGCATATAGCAGACAAGGCTTCATTCCATGGTATGGTAGTCTTATCGGCCCATTATTTACCAATTTTTGCAAACCACCTTGATATGAAATCCATCGATATAATGAACAAAAATGACGATAACGGATCTCCTTGCCTCACCCCTCTTCTAAGATTAATCTTCTTTCCAAGTAAGCCATTAATGATTACTTGTAATGTGCCTTGAAGAACCGCTTTCTTAACTATTATTAACCATCTCAAAGGAAAACCGAGACTATGCATTACTTGCTCTACAAAATTCCAGCTTATTGTGTCAAATGCCTTCTGGATATCCGCCTTGAAGATTGCCAGTGGTATATTTAGACCCTTGCAATGGTGAAGAAGTTGTTGTGCATATATAAACCCCTCCGTTATTTGGCGACCCTTCACGAAACCCGTTTGGGCTATATCCACAATTTTATAAACATGCTGCTGCACTCTATTTGCAAGTATCTTTGAAAACATCTTCTGAATAGCGTGTATCAAGCTAATTGGTCGATAATCCTCCGGTCTCACCGCATGCTCTTTTTTGGGTATGAGTACTATATAAGAAGTGTTAAGAGGCTTGAGAGAAATTCCTTCATGAATCACTTTTTTAAACACTTGGTGTATATCTTCTATGAGAATGTCACAAAATCTTTTGAAAAATTCTCCCGTGAATCCATTTGGACCCGGGCTTTTATTCGGCGGCCATTGGTGAATGACATCCTTGAAATCCTGGATTGATATCTCTTGTGCTAAGTGTTGATTTCCTGGATTCATATAACGAGATGTCCTTGTGAGAAGAAGATCTCACTCCAACTGTAACTGCAAATTATCCAAAAAAAAGGTTTTCCAACTGCAACAGACGCCTTTGACCTTTCCAAGGACTTCTCTGTCTGACGAATTCGTGAAGACAAAAGAGAGGAAAACAGAGTCTAGACGAAGAGAGAGAACGATAGACGGATGAAGAAAAAAGTGAGAGAAACGACTGATGAGGAGAGTGAAATTAAGAGGGTCAGGAAGGCGATAGAAAGAGAGAGGGAGGAGAAGGAGGAGAGGAAGCGGGAGAGGGAAAATGACAGGATGAAAAATGAGTGCTTCATGCAGGGGAGCATGGAGCGCAACACTACTGCCACCGCCAGACAGAAGGCTGTGGAAAACAGCGAAAAAGAAAAGTTGAACAACAGAGGCGGTGGGGAGGGATTTGAGAAGAAGATGTCGAACGGGGAGGAGGAGAAGAAGGAGAGGGAGGGGGAGAGGAAGGCACGTCTTGATAGAGAGAAGGCGTTGTGGGTCATGGCACAGGCTCTAGAGAGAACCTTCCAGAAGGTTAAGGCTGAGAACAAGCGAGAACGACCCGAGCGCAACACTACTGCCACCGCCAGACAGAAGGATGTGGAAAACAACGAAAAAGAAAAGTTGAACAACAGAGGCGGTGGGGAGGGATTTGAGAAGAAAAGGTCGAACGAGAAGGAGAAGAAGAAGGAGAGGGAGGGGGAGAGGATCGCCCCGAAGGCTAAAGCAAAACTGTTATTAAGTGAGGTTATAATTTAATAAAGATTTACAATTCATAGCGGATTTAAACCACAAGGAATATGCATTCAATTCTAATTTTATAATTTTAGTAAGAATTTGAATGGTGGTTGTGGTCGAAATTTTTATTTATACCATAATCACAAAAAAAAAAACCAAAACACTCCCGTTTGATGGGAATTCGAATTTTACTCAGGCCGCCAAACCATTTAGCGGCCCCAAAGACAGGGGCCGCCAATTGGCCCTGCGGCTCCAGCCTAGGGGCCTTCAAATGGAATAGCGGCCCAATTTTTTTTTTTTTTTTTTTACAGACACATGCACTAAAAAATTCGAATTCCCAATTGGCCTTGTGAGACACATACACTAAAAAACAAAAGGGAACCGCATTTCATATATTTGACTGGGTATATAGGCCCTTGTTCTCTGTGGCAAAAAAAAAAAGGGCCGCTATTTCATTTGGACCTGAGTAAAATTCGAATTCCCATTAAATGGGGGTGTTTTGGTTTTTTTTTATTATGGTATAAATAAAAATTTCGGGTGGTTGTGGTTGTCAAATAAATTTATTGGTAATATATCCTATTTTAAAGTTTTATAAAACAAAATATTTTATTTTATTGCGCGTTCATTGTCAGATCCTATTATATTGTCCCTTTCGGTTTTGTTACCTTTTTTTTTTGAGGAAGTAGCACAATGTACTTCATGTTTATTTAACTTTTATGCATTTCTTTTCCTTTGAAGCACTAGTGGAAAAACACAAATCAGGATCGGTTATATTCGCACATCAGGATCGGACCTACAGCCGATCCTGTTCCAGCCGATACAAGTAGTCAATCTAAACTGTATCGGTTAAAGAACCGATCCAGATACCAACCATCTGGATCGGTTATTTATTAATAACCGATCCAGATACCAACCATCTGGATCGGTTATTAATAAATAACCGATCCAGATACCAACCATCTGGATCGGTTATTAATAAAAAAACCGATCCTGTTGTTGACTTACAAGATCGGTTAATTAAAATATTCGGCACTAATTCATAACTATTAGGATCGGAGTTTTAAATATCACCGACCCTGATTGGTTTTTTTATTATTTTTATTTTTATTTTTTTTGTGAAACCAACATTTTGAATCTTGATATGATGCACTAATGATACCTATACAGTCTATTTAAATCCAAGAAGTGCAATGGTATATCTTGATAAACAGAAAGATGCCACGATGACCCATTTCATTTACCAGTAAAGTAATACATGACTAGTTCTTAGTAATGACACAAGCCTAATAAAATACTAATTCCTAAACCCACTAAAAGCCCAGAGGGAAACCTTGACAGCATTACATGTTTGACTACTAACTAAACTTTGAGACTTCAAATGTGCCTCCAGCTCTGGTACCACCACAAAATTACTTTATCCATCATCCAGCGCAGTCCCAAGTGGCAAGCTCTGTAGGAATATCTATAGTTGCAGCAAACAAAACATATTATTCTTGTATCTCAAAAGATTAGTAAAAATATATATAATGCTGGTACAAAACTTTGCCAGTTGGTAAAGCAAGAAAATGGTTGAAATCAATTGAGAGTAGTAACTCGGGTTCAAACCTGATAAGGAGGCAATTACGAAAAGGAGGAAGAATCAAAATTCCCTGAAACACCAATAATTATTCATCTTGTATCTCAAAAGAGTTTCAATTGATCATTTTCTAACAAATATCAACTCAGAAGCTGGTGTTGGTTAATTTTAGTCACAGAGAGTAATAAACTGTAATTTCAAGTTACAGAAGCAAATACACATTTCTAGCAGTAAATGATCACAAATTCAAATCAAAAGAGTTTCAAAATAAATATGTAAAATTTAGCGGAGTTTGATTTTATCTTTCTGTCATTGACCATAGTAAATCAAATTTTATTATTTTTCTTACATTTTGAAGTTAATGCCCCTGTTGAGAGTTTTGAAAACTAATATATTGATAATAGTCTACTAACAGATTCTTGGTCTATTTAATTCATATATGCTGGATATGTACTGTGGATATATACAGTAACCAAATTAGTAGAAGTTTATATCTCATCTAATGCATCTAAGGAAGAGGCACGAAAATCAATCACTTGGTGCTGAAAAGATAAACTTGCTTGTTCTCTCTGCTGGCTGTCAAAGAAATTTTGGAGAAGTGAAAGAGGGAGTCTATGGTAATATGCATATTATGGGTTGACCTGTGCTATGAATTGAAACCCAGATAGATACAATAGCATCCGCATAATAGCAAAACAATATATATTAATAAACTGAAAATGAAGAAATAAATATCAATTTAATAACTTGTTAATTTGTACAAAGAGAAAGATAAAGAAGAGTTACGAATAATTAAAATAAAACTCATAAAGATGGAGAAAGTTTATCAAACTAACCTTTGATTCATTGACATTAATGTTTTCTAGCTGATGAGATTTCATTGGTCATGATGCAGTTGAAAGTTTTCTAGTGTCTAAATGCAAAAGATCAAAAAGAAATATGCAAAAGAGTTACTGCGCTACGAATTGTGGCACTGTGCTGAAATTGTCAGAGTGCAAATGGGTAATCAGTCGCAACAGCTTACTCAAACAAATGGCATCTCAATTTAGTGCCATTTCCTTTCGAACCCGAGTTGATTAAGCTTCGAGATGGCCTATTCCGTATGCATTTAGGATCCATTAAACCCTTTCCTATAAGTGTTTAAACAAAAATCACTAAAACAACTAATTAATTTGGGATCATAAGAACAGAAAAAATAAACTAATGGAAAACAGAAAATAAACTAATTAATTAGTACATCTATAATTTTCATTTTCAGTATATGCTATGAGCTGTACCAACTGGTACAGCTCAAGAAGGTCCCCGTCAGTTCAAAGGTTAGTACATCTATAATTTGCATTTTCAGAAAATAAACCAATTAATTTCCAATTTCTCAAGAAGGTCCCCGTCAGTTCAAAGGTTCGATACCAGTGGTAACACTGGGCTGTACCAACTGGTACAGCACCACATAAATCAACCAGCAATCAGAGACAGCAAGCCCAACAAAGAAAAGGGCAAGGTAATTCAAACCAAATCAAGGCAACAGCCACAGAGGGATAGTATCAGCAATACCAGCAACAACACAAGTCAACTACACAAGGCACGAAGGCCGCAAGTCACAGAAAGAGGCTCAAAGCCGCCGGTCAGACAAGAAGGCACATAGGCCACAATCCACAGCAAGGCTCACGGCCAGCAATAGCAAAACAATTTCGAAGGCCACAGGTCAAGTGAAATGGCACGAAGGCCACAGGTCGAGGCATCAGCAACAAGCCACAAGGCAAAAAACCAAAATCAAGAGTTTTCAGGGTTACCCGTAAAGGAAGCAAACCACAGAAGGCAATATCCTGTCGGCACAAGGTTCACCAAGCAGGCACCGAATCCCAAGCACACCAACTTTCGGGTTGTACAAAATCGCAGCACCACAGAACAGATCGCAACCCGCACCGACAGCACAACAGAAAAATCACATCACCGCAAGAGCAACAGCACCACAGCACAGTAAAAATCGCAGCACAATAGAACTCTGAACCGAACCAAGCACCACCAGTACTTCACCAGCACACCGAATTAAAAAGGGGCGAGGGAGATGGTAAAGAGCAGTAAGTGGGTCTGGTAGAGCCAAGGAGAGAGAAAGGGGTTTCGGCTCACTTGGCAGCGGAAAAGCAGGCAACCAATTCCTGAAGAAGAGAGGAGCGAAAATCACACGATTGTGGTGCTTCAGAAACCTCGCCAGGCCGTCATGATTGGAGAACGAGAAGCGAGGTTGGAGCTGACAGAGAGCGAGAAGCGAGAAGATAGAGAGAGAGAGGTGAAACCCTCGTATTAATGCGGCGGAGGAGAGGGGGAATGGAGAACCCTAGTTAACTGAGAGCGGGATTAGAGAGAATTGGGGAAAGAGAATTGGGGAATATGTGTTGCAGGATTTTGAAAATGAGAAGTGGAACTTGATAAAATGGGGAGCGAATCTTAACAGGATTGGTTAACACATAGCTGATCCTAAAACACTCTCTTCCATCAAGATCGGTTCACGCAAAGAGCTGATCCTAATTACTTAACATTAAGATCGGTCAAGAGTAAAAGGCCGATCCTGATTGTCCAGGACTATCAAGAACGGTCGTTTATAAATGACCGATCCTGATAAGTTCTGGACTATCAGGATCAGTCATTTATAAACAACCGTTCCTGATACATATTTTCATGGTCGGTCTTTTAATTACCCGATCCAGATATATATCAGTATCGCTTTTATGCTATATCCGATCCTGATGTGCCGATACTAAATGTACATTTTCCACTAGTGAAGTGAGGTTATTCTTTTCACCTCTCTTCTTATTTCTCTAGATTCTTTTTCAAGTGATTTGCTTATTTCCTGGCATAGAATCATCTATTTTATTTCTCGGAATTTTTCTTCATAAAATAAAACTAAGAAAAATACTGCTTGAATGTTTATGTACTATTATTGCTGATTTTTTGGGCCAGCCACCGTTCCCCGGAAATTCAAGAATCACTTTCTTGGCCTTTAGCCCAATTCTTAGCCCATTCTTACCGCGATGACTCTCTCGGCTGCTCTCACGGACATGGAGTCCTCTATGCAGCGATTCTTGGAGTGTGCTAAGACCCTATGTATTACCACTCGCCCCACCTTGCCTACTTCTTTTCCGCCTCTTCGAGCCATTGTGTCTCCGTCTGGTGCGATCCAGCTCACTGGCGGTGCTCTCGATCCTTCTTATCAACTCGCCTCCAGTCCAACTATTACAGCTCCTCTCCCTACTCTCTCTGATAGTAGGCCACCCCCCCTCACTGCCGCTCCTTCATCCAAGTCTCCTCCGTCTGCCGCTCTTCCTGCTATCTCTGCTGCTGGAGCCCAATTGTCAGGTGACGCTTTTGCTACATGGCGACCTTTCGGTTTCGCTAACTCCGCTAGATCTTATGCGGCAGTCGCTTCCACGCCTCCGCTTTCCACACTTGCGAATACTTCGAACTTGGCAACAACTGATCCTGCAAACCCCACTACATCTAGGGTTCCCGAAGGTTCGTCTCGCCTCCAAACAAAACTTTCCTCTCTTCGCTCTCTTTCACAGAAAGGTTCTCTCGTTTGTTTCCGGTGCGGCGATCTGGGTCACTTGGCTCAGGATTGTCGTAACGCGGTAGTCTGCTTCTCGTGCAACCGTCTTGGCCATCGATCCCACACTTGCAAAGCCATTACCATGTTACCAGCTTCTTCTCGTCCCCCTCTTACAGAGGAGATGAAAGTTGCTGGCAGTTCTTTCCCTGTGTTACGATTCTACAGTACAAAATCGATTAGAGATTTTGATGCTATCTTGCGCCGTGATGTGGTCATTAAAGACTCTTATCAGAGAGGTGCTGATTTCATTAGATCTCGTTTACAAGAACGATTTCCAGTACCTCACTTCCAATGGAAAGTGGTCCCTCTTACCGAAGATTGCTATGTGCTTACTCCGCCTGACCCTTCTTGGCGACAAATCGCTTTAGAAGAGGGTCGGGTCTTGCTAGGTGATATTGTCTTTCCTTTGGAACCATTTGATCCGATAAAGTATGACGGCGGTTGGGAGCCTCTGACTTTTTGGATCAAGATATTCGGACTTCCCTCAGTCCTGTCTCGTGCTTCCGATGTAGAGAAGTTGATCAGTGATATGGGAGGTTCGGTCTTGCAAATGGATCCTCTTTCTCGTGATAGAGAGCTCATGAAGTATGTCAGACTGAAAATTGGTATTGCAGCTCGATCGGATATTCCACCTTGCCGAAAACTATTATTTCATGGGCCTGATGGTAAATCCAGGTATTATTGGCTTCAGTTTGTAGTTGAGGGGGAGATCAAAGCTGCAGTGCCACAAAGATCTTTTTGGCAAAAACGCCACTTCTCTCATGAAGCTCCTCCCCCTCAACCAGGTATCTCTAAGCCACCTTTGCTTACTCCTTCTCCTCTGGTTATCTCTTCTATCCCATCTCCTCAGTCTCAGCCGACAACTGCCTTACCTGTCACATCTAACTCCCCTCAACAGAAAAAGGACTCTTTGTCTAATAGCTTCACCCCATTGTGTGATCTGTCTGACACATTGCATTCCAGCTATGTGTTAGATCGGGATCCCTGGTCTGAATCAGCTTCCCTACCTCCCCCCCCTCCCAAGGATACTGCTAATCCTTGGGAAGAGGCTATCCAAAATGATCAGGAAAAGAAAAGAAAAGGGAGAGGTAATGAAAGAGCCCCTTCTGCTGAGGAACCTAGAAACAGCTTAAGGGTGAAATTGAATCAGTTGGCTGGGGCAAAGGAAGGCAGTTCAAGTGGAACTCAGCCCACTGCTAACCCAATTAAGGCTGCCAAAGCAACCACAGGTACCCAATTTTTAATAGAACAATTTCCTTACTCTTCTTTGTCTGATTTAGATTTAGTAAAATTGTATGATATTAGTGGTTTTAAATTAGGAGATAATTTAGAAGATAGTATCCAGATAGTACAATCTTTGAGAGCTTTATCTAAGCCTCACTTTGAGTCAGTTATTTCTGATTGTGATCATACTGGTAAAGTTCTTACACCTGAGATTTTGCATGCTTGCATTGATTCTGCTATATCTAGTGATTCTTCTAGCACTAAGGGGTCACATGTAGCTCATGGTTAAGTTCCTTAACTGGAATGCTAGGGGATTAGGTTTAGCTGTTAAAAGACGATACTTAACTGATTTACTTAAGGATAATAACATAGATTTGGTATGCATACAGGAAACTAAAAAAGAGTCTTTCCAAGTTAGGTCACTAAGAGCTTTAAGTATGAATGTTAATCAATGGATTGTTAAACCATCAACTGGAGCATCTGGGGGCTTACTCTTAGGATATAATGACAGTGTGTTTTCTTTGCTTAACTCTTATGTTAGGAATTATTCTATTAGTGTACATTTTCAAAATAAATTAGATAATTTTGAGTGGTGCTTTACCACAGTCTATGGTCCTTTAACTACTTCTTCTAGAAAAGATTTTCTTTTAGAATTAAAGGACATTGGTCACTTAGGAATTGATGCTTGGCTTATTATGGGAGATTTTAACATGATTAGAAGAAGGTCTGATAGATCAGGCCCTTCCTTTAATCATGTCATTAGTAGTCGTTTTAATTCTTTTATTAGAGATAGTGAATTAATGGAATTATCCTTAACAGATAGAAAATACACTTGGGCTAGATCTTTACATTCTAATTCTCAAGCCTTATTAGATAGATGTTTTTGCACTAATTCTTGGCATTTACATTTTCATTTAGCTAAACTCTCTTCTCTGCCTAGAGTATATTCAGACCATAACCCTTTGATTTTAGATACTCAGGCTGTCATAATTCCTTCTTCTAAATCTGTCAAGTTTGATAAATCTTGGTTAGCTATAGATGGCTTTCATGATTTGATGGAATCTTGGTGGTCAGCTAGTCCTCTGACTTCTGACTTAGGTCTTAGCTGGAAATTAAAAATGCAATTTTTAAGGAAAAAATTGAGAGGTTGGAGTTCTAATATTAGGGGGGGGAAAAAAAGATTTAAGACCAATCTTCTCTCTAGAATTGGGAACTTTGAACAACAATTAGATAATAATTGTCTTACTGACCCAGACATAGAAAATTGGATTTCTTGTCAGACTGAGTTACATAAATTATATTTAGAAGAAGAACAATATTGGCAACAAAGATCAAAACTTAAATGGTTTTTAGAAGGGGATCTCAACACTAAATTTTTTCATGTGGTTGCTTCAACCAGGAAAAAGAAAAATTCTATTAGCAATTTAGAAATTGATGGTATCCAAGTCTTTGATCAGGTTCTCATTCATAGGCATATTACAGATTTTTATAAAGGCCTCATGGGTACCTCCACTCCTAGATTGCTCACTCTACAAAGAGACCTATGGATGCCTTCTGAAAATTTAAATAGAGATCAAAATATATTTTTAGAAGCTCCTTTTACAATGGAGGAAATAAAAAGAGTTGTTTTTGCATGTAATCCTTCTAAAGCACCTGGTCCAGATGGCATGTCTTTTCAATTTTATCAATCCTTTTGGAACCTTGTTAAAAATGATTTGTATAAACTATTTACTGCCTTCTTTAATCATACTCTAGATGTGTCTAAGTTTAATCTTGCTTCAATTTGTTTGATACCTAAAAAGGAAGATGCTACCACAGTCAGAAATTTCAGACCAATTAGTCTCATTAATTGTAGTTATAAATTGATTACAAAACTACTTGCTGATAGATTAGCTCATGTTTTAGATTCTCTAATTGATTCATCCCAAACTGCATATATTAAGGGTAGATTAATCTTAGATAATGTGGTTTGTGCACATGAAATCCTTCATCAAATGAAGGTTAAAAAACATAAAGGTGTTCTGTTTAAGTTAGATTTTGAAAAAGCCTTTGATCATGTTAATTGGGACTTTCTGTTAGAAGTACTACAAGCTAGGGGTTTTGGAAACAAATTTATTACTTGGATTAAAATGACTTTAGAAGGAAGTAGAACTTGTGTTAATCTTAATGGTTCTCTAGGGCCTTATTTTACTTGTAAAAGAGGAGTGAGACAAGGGGATCCCTTGTCTCCTTTTCTTTTCATCTTAGTTACTGATGCTCTTAATAAGATTCTGACAAGAGCACATCATGGAGGGTTAGTAGATGGCTTAGGTAATTTTTCTAATGTAGGTAATGTAATGAATTTACACTTTGCAGATGATACTCTTCTTTTTCTCAAGGCTGACCCTAAAATTTTAACAAATATCAAATGGATTCTTATAGCCTTTGAGAATGCCTCAGGTCTTAAAATAAACTATGAGAAAAGTGAAATGTATCCATTAAACTTGACTGATATGGATAGTCATAATTTAGCTTCCATTTTAGGTTGTAAATTAGCTACTCTACCTCTTACTTACTTAGGTGTTCCTATTAATAACAAATCTTTAACAGATTTAGATTGGCAAATTCTGATAGATAAGATAGAAAAAAGATTACAAAGCTGGAAGGGTTCTCTATTATCTTTGGGGGGTAGAGTGACACTCCTCAACTCTGTCCTTTCAGCAATACCTATGTATTGGTTATCAATATATAGAATGCCAGCTAAAATTAGGCACAAAATAGATAAAATTAGAAGGAAATTTTTATGGCATGGGGGTAATTCCACTAGGAAAAAATATTCCTTGGCTGCTTGGGATATGGTTTGTAAAAGTAAAGATCAAGGTGGATTAGGGATTCTGGATCTCAAACTCATGAATAAAGCACTTCTAGCTAAGTGGTGGATCAGATTTTTGGATAATTCAGTAAAGGGTAGATGGAAAGATATCCTTTTAAGTAAATATGGTACTAGAACTTCAATCACTATCTGTTCCCCTTTTTGGAAATCCATCCTTAAAGATCATATAGTTATTAATTTAGGCTTAAATAAAGAAATAGGTAATGGTAAATCTACTTCTTTTTGGTTAGATAGATGGTATACAGAACTGGCATTGCAACATCAGTACCCTAATTTATTTTCCATAGCTACACATAGGTTTGTGTCAGTAGCTGAGGTCTTTGCAGCTCCTTCTTTGCAATTGTCCTTTAAAAGACAATTAACTGGTATATATTTGGTAGAATGGTTGGCTTTGCAACAACAATTTCAACACTTTACTCTTTCAGATCAGCTTGAAGATAGACTGATCTGGAGATGGTCTAATGATGATCATTTTACTGTTCACTCTTTTTATAAATGGTTAGAGTATGGTGGTATGCCAAATCAGGAATATACAACTATCTGGAAATCACATATTCCCTTGAAAATAAAAATCTTTTTATGGCTAGTAAGAAAAGACAAGATACTAACCAAAAGCAATCTAGCCATTAAAGGATGGCCTGGTGATACCTCTTGTGTATTCTGTACTCAATCTGAAAGCACAGTACATTTATTTATTCAATGTTCTTATGTTAGATTAATTTGGAATTGGATAGCCTCTTATAATAATTTTTCTTTTGACTGTGATTCTTTAGAAGATTTATGGCTGTTGGATGCAGCTATTCCTTTAAAAGACAGATTGTTAGTTGAATTATTACGTGCTGCTGTTCTTTGGACTATTTGGTTAGAGAGGAATCGAGTTTGCTTTAATGATACTAATCCTCTTTCTATTAAGGCAATTGGTGCTAAGATCATTTCTTTAGCTACTTTTTGGTGCAAGTCCAAAGCAGAAAATTCTTTACTTAAGTTAAATCTAATGCTTCCTTTTGATGTTAAGGACCTCCCAGACCTAATTTTAGCAGCAGACTCCAGCAGCCCAGACACGTCCCAGGTAGTGGATCTTCTGCTATCATTAAGCAGGGAGAGTCCCGAGGATATTCGGGATTCTGGAGCTGGCAGCCTTCCAAGTCAAATGTCTGGCGCCGACTTGAATAATGGGGATGATATCAATTGGGAGGAGTTAGAGTAATATCCTACTGCAGTTCTAGTCTATTGTGCTTGTCTGTTATAGTTCAGTGTTTTTGGGTAATATAGGCTATAAGCTCTTTGGATGTAATCATGTTCTTATTGTGCTTGTTTAGCCTAGCTATGTTTTTTCTAGTTGCTCTAGTTAAACATGTCAGTTTTATTGTAAATGACTCTTATGCCTGACTTTTGGTACCTATTTTGGGTCCCAATCAGGTTCATATGATTTCTAATGAAATCGGTGGAAATATCCACTTTTCTTCAAAAAAATTATTGCTGATTTTTTTTTCCTGTTTGTACTCATCAATTAGGATGTTCATTTTCAATAAGTTTGGTTAATATTGGTATGTGTCTTTTTTTTGGACAAATAAAACCGATACATTCATACAACAATTTCTTTTAATGAATACTTATTATATGTAGAGGTTAATTAAAAATATTTTTCTTTGAAAATTGTTGCTTCTTTAAATTATTTGCTCTCAAAATGAAAATCATCAGTATTTGGAAAAAGATGAACTTTGATCATGCATAATTGCTTAAAGAAAAAGCGCAAGACTACCGTACTTTGCAACAGAATCAATATTTCCGTTTACAAATTTCAAACAATTCATATTCGGAGATCAATTTGAGTCAGTGTTTTAAATAGCGCGCTATAGCGACGCAATAGTGGCGCTATAGTGTTTTCGGACCTTAAACTCTAAGTTATGAGATAAAAGTGCGCTATTTCAGCTATGACCGCTATAGCGGTAATAACAGTTCGTTATTTGCGCTACACGCTACGCGCTATAGCGCACATTATGCTACATAGGTTTTTATTTAAAGGTCCAAACTGAATTTTTTTTTTAAAGATCAATTTTTTTCAAGGTCCGGATTGCTTTTTCTTTTAAATAGAAAATGATAGATAATTTATGCCATGATGCTTATGTTTTTTTAATAGAAAAATATATATAGTTTATGTCATAATGCTTAAGTTATTTTGAATAGAAAAAGATAGATAGTTTATGATATTTTTAGGGATATTTTGAATAGCAATTTGGATTTTGTACTGGTTCAATACGAATAATCTAATTTCTTAATCAATTTTGCGTTACTTATCGCTATATGAGACTTTAGATAATGTTGATAATTAGTAGAAATATAAAACATAATTTTTTAAACAAAAAAACGCTATGTATAATAACTTTCGTTATAGCTATGCTATTCGCGATAACTTTTTATTTAGCCTTTCCACGATGACGCGATAATTGCTATTTAAAACCTTGAATTTTACATTTTAAATTTTTTTTTTAAATAGATAGAAAGTCATCTGATCCAAAAATAGTGATTTTTTTTATCTATTTAAAAAGATAATAAAATAATAATTCTAAAAAATATAAAATTTGATCTTTAAATACATTTTTGAGTAAAGGTTGGAGGTGAAACCATCCAACTAATTAATATCTACAAAGAATTGCCCATTTCAGGTTTCGAACCTACAACCTCTCACACGGAGAGCATTGCCTTTGCCACTAGACCAAATACTAGTTCTTTGATCTCCAATTATACTTCATTATGGAGATCATGTTAAACAGTTCAGATTAACTATTTAAATTTTAAAAACGAAGTTATGAATTCACCCATATATATGGGCCGATCCGTACTTTATAAAGCACCGTAGCCTCACTCAAACAAAAATAATCATATTAATAGTGAGGCATTATAATTTGAAGGATGTATGCGTAAAAGTCCCGTTTTAGAAATGCAGCTACCAAACAGAAATATTAAGAAAGAAAAAATCAAGTTTGAATTATTGGGTAAAGATTTTAACAGAGTAGTTTTGACTTCATGCAGCGCACGGACTGTAGAGTCCAAAGAATGCTGCATATTGTCCGTGCGCTGCATGAAGTCAAAACCGCTTTGTTAAAATATTTACCCGAATTATTACGTGTTCGGGAAAGGAATGGAGACTTCTGGACCGCCAGATCGACAAACGGACGGTCATCGTCATCCCAACAGCATGTCAAATTCTTATTGGACCAAACACACTCTTTCGACCTTCTCATTGGGCCACGTAATCACAATGACATGTTTTCTCTCTACGGAGTGGCCGAAACCCAACTGCGAAGCACACTATAAATAAATCGAATCCCTCCTCCGTCTGTTCAAGTGTTAAAAAAAGAGAAGCGAAACAAAGAGAAAGAGAGAGAGCAAGCGAACAAAAACCCTACGAAGGAGAGAAGAAAGACAGACACAGAGAAATGAGGGGTCGACGGTCGGCGATCTTCTTCGGACTCTTGCTAGCGGGTAAGTGGATCTGATCTGTCATTGTTTAGATTATTAAGCAAGTTCAAATTAATCTGATCTAGCATTTTGCTAGATTTTGAACTGCTAGTTGATTTTATACAATTCGAATTGCTCAGATGTTAGATTTGGTTAAGTTTGGCTTTGGATTTGGAAGTTTAGGTTCTGTAGCCTGGAAACATAGTGTGATGTTAGTAAGAGTTAGCTCAATTTCCCATCGTGTAGATCGAATCTACGCTACATAAATAGATCTGCAAGTAATTTAACTTGTTAAAATTTATTAGATCGGTTAAAATTTTCCCTGATTTGTATTAGATGCTTTAGATACCGAATTAATGTTCAATCACATCATGTATAGCTTATGGTAATGATTCAGTTTGCTATTTTTCAATCTAAAACAAAAGAAGAAAATCATATATCCCTGCCATCTGATGGAATATTTATACAGGAAATGTTTAAAAAATAAAATCATCCAGCCATATGCCTACTCATTTCATTGGTTATTCAATCATTGCACATACTAAACAAACATCTTTCTTTTCCTATTCAGCCTCATTGTTTGGATTCTCCTCTGCAAAGGAGGAAGCTGCTTCCAAGCTTGGCACAGTCATTGGCATAGATCTGGGAACCACTTACTCTTGTGTGGCTGTGTACAAGAATGGTCATGTGGAGATTATAGCCAATGACCAGGGAAACCGTATCACGCCATCTTGGGTGGCATTTACTGATACAGAGAGACTCATTGGTGAGGCCGCAAAGAATCAGGCGGCCGTCAATGCCGAGAGGACTATCTTTGATGTCAAACGTCTGATTGGAAGGAAGTAAGCACCATTTCTCTCTTAAATTATCAATGTAACATATACATTTTGTATCCTAATTCCTGCTCATATTAGAAAGTAAGCAGGAATTACAATGTTGGGTGAACAATTAATGAATACAAGTGCACCTGCTTGTTAATTTTAAGACATATTGTAGTCTTGATAATTTTAACTAATGCTCATATCTAGGTTTGAGGACAAAGAGGTCCAAAGGGACATGAAGTTGGTCCCATACAAGATTGTCAACAAGGATGGTAAACCATACATCCAGGTCAAAATCAGAGATGGCGAGGTCAAGGTTTTCAGCCCTGAAGAAATCAGTGCCATGATTTTGACCAAGATGAAGGAGACTGCTGAGGCCTACCTTGGAAAGAAAATCAAGGATGCCGTTGTCACTGTCCCAGGTAACTAAAATACAAAATTCAAAGTTTTTTAATTTCTCATGCTTTTGGTTTAATGTATAAGTTAAATACTGAAGTGCTAATTTTTGTTGTTGTTGAGCATTGTAGCATACTTCAATGATGCACAGAGACAGGCAACCAAGGATGCTGGTATAATTGCTGGCTTGAATGTGGCTAGGATTATCAATGAACCAACTGCTGCTGCTATTGCCTATGGTTTGGATAAGAAGGGTGGTGAGAAGAACATCCTTGTATTTGACCTTGGTGGTGGTACTTTTGATGTGAGCATATTGACCATTGACAATGGTGTTTTTGAGGTCTTGGCCACCAATGGTGATACCCATCTTGGAGGTAATTTTTCTTCTTATGTCATTGCTCTAGCTTCATAGTTGTATAATTTTAGAAGAAATACACTTGATATGCAAATTTGGGGCAAACATTACTGTTCACAACTATATTTCAATCACTGTAACTAAGTTATCAATTAATGTTCAGGTGAGGACTTTGATCAGAGAATTATGGAGTATTTCATCAAGTTGATCAAGAAGAAGCACGGCAAGGACATCAGCAAGGACAACAGGGCTCTCGGTAAACTCAGGAGAGAAGCCGAGCGTGCCAAGCGTGCCCTCAGCAACCAACATCAAGTCCGTGTTGAGATCGAGTCAATCTTTGATGGTGTTGACTTGTCAGAACCACTAACCCGGGCCCGCTTTGAGGAGCTGAACAATGACCTGTTCAGGAAGACCATGGGTCCTGTGAAGAAGGCCATGGATGATGCCGGTCTTGAGAAAAACCAGATTGATGAGATTGTGCTTGTTGGTGGAAGCACCAGGATTCCTAAGGTTCAACAGTTGTTGAGGGACTTCTTTGATGGCAAAGAACCAAGCAAAGGTGTCAACCCTGATGAGGCTGTTGCTTATGGCGCTGCTGTGCAGGGAGGTATTCTTAGTGGCGAGGGAGGTGATGAGACCAAAGGTAAATTTCCTCAATTTCAATTCCAATTTCAATTTTAATTTCATCAATTTCAAATGTGGTCTAATTGGTTCTTTATACTGATAATTGGTGAACAGATATCCTTCTTTTGGATGTTGCACCTCTTACCTTGGGTATTGAGACCGTTGGTGGAGTGATGACCAAGCTTATCCCAAGGAACAGTGTGATCCCCACCAAGAAGTCTCAGGTTTTCACCACCTATCAAGATCAACAAACCACTGTCACCATTCAGGTATAAAATCATCACTTCAATCCTGGTTTCTCTTTGATTAGTAGTTTATAAAGAGTTGGCACAACCTAACCAAGAGGTTTCATTCTTTGTAGGTGTTTGAGGGTGAGAGAAGTATGACCAAGGACAACAGGCTTCTCGGCAAGTTTGATCTCACTGGCATTCCACCTGCACCTAGGTCAGTGCTCATTCCCAAATTTTTACATTGTTACCCTCTATTTTTATCACATAAGGTAAAATAACATTTTACAAAATTACCCTCGCTCTAACACTCATGTTTTTGACAGGGGTACTCCTCAAATTGAAGTTACATTTGAAGTTGATGCCAACGGCATTCTAAATGTGAAGGCTGAGGACAAGGCAACCGGCAAGGCAGAGAAAATCACAATCACAAATGAGAAAGGACGTCTCAGTCAGGAAGAAATTGAGCGCATGGTTCGTGAGGCAGAGGAGTTTGCCGAAGAGGACAAGAAAGTTAAGGAAAAGATCGATGCAAGGAACTCCCTCGAGACCTACGTGTACAACATGAAGAACACAATCAGTGACAAGGACAAGCTCGCCGACAAATTGGAGAGTGAAGAGAAAGAGAAGATTGAGGAAGCTGTAAAGGAGACCTTGGAGTGGTTGGATGACAACCAAAGTGCCGAGAAAGAAGATTATGAAGAGAAGTTGAAGGAGGTTGAGGGGGTATGTAACCCAATCATCACGGGCGTTTATCAGAGATCGGGTGGTGCTCCAGGTGGTGGTGCAGAGAGCAGCGAAGAAGATGATCATGATGAACTGTAGGCTGTTTCATGGGATTTTGTTATTAGGTTTTTATTTGATTTTGTTTACTACTACTACTCTTCTTGTCTTATTTTTCAATCCCCTACCCATGTGATTAGTTGTTCTGTTAGTGGGAACAGGTTAATTTGGTTTGGGATAATTTTTTTTCATTTTTCTTTTTTGAAACCAAGGATTGTATTGTAATGGTCCTGATTTTGATAAGATACTTGAATACTATATGTTAAAACTTGAAGCAATGAATTCTAGTATTTCATTTATTGTTGTGGATCTTCTTTTTGCTTGCATGAATCAAGGGATAATGTAAAGTATCCTTTTCGTGTTTGCTCTCCAATTCTTGTATCCCAGTCATGTTGTCAGTATCGGACGCTAATGATATTTTCTATCCAAATTTACACAAAATAAGGAATTCAGAAGACCCAGAAGTCACTTCTCCATCCAAAATTACCCCTTCTCATTCTCTTTCCCTCTTATCGAAATAAAGCCTAATAAAAATAGAATTCAATTCAATTGACAAGAAGTTATTAGAATGGATTTGAAATTGAATTTATTTATCGAAAGGTTTAAACTGCATAAGAGAATTCAATATATGACAATCTAAAAAAAACCCACAAGTTTACTTAATTTACGAAGTACTGCCATTGACTTAATTTACCAAGTACTGCCTTCGTAACTAGAGGAAGAAACAGCAAAAAAAAAAAAAAAAACTAAAATTCAGGCGAACAAAGGTGTGTAACCGAAAGCTCCTTCGCGAGTCGCGACTCGCCCAGGACCTACACATCAACTCTTCCTCCGCCTCTTCTTCTTCTTCCTCAGCAAAGCTAAGACTCAGAACTTTTCTCACAGCAACGCTAGTGCAGCGGTGTAAAATCAGACAGTGACGAGGGCAGCTGCGTAATTTTACTAGGCGAAATCGTTTCTCGTTAAAATACCATCAATTTTGCCGTAATTTTGCTGGAGGAAATATCCCCTCTCAAATCCCATCAAATCGAGTCAACATCTCCCTTCAAGACTTTCGTTCCGATCAAGAGACGAGGAAAAATTCCGATTCCAATTCTCATTTGAGCGAGAAACTGCTCATTCCGATCAGAGTGTTTCTCTTTCCATCCCAATTTATATATTTGTCATTTATCAAATTGATAATAAGAATATGATGAGCTGTAGAGTCTGCTAGAAGTCATTCCCACTCGGAGACACGTCAACAGAAAATTGATACCTCAGCCTCACTGGCTGGCAAATTGGGCACGGACCTCAGGTTCGACATGTTCAGGTTCGGTACCAGTTATCGGGATAAATTCAAGCTTCTGGAACAGCATTAGAGCTTCTGACAAAGTGACAAGGAAGCTACTGGTACAACACATGGGGGTTGCCTTAGGAAATTTTTTATTGGTAGTAATTAATAGAAAAGATGAGAGACAAATGGTAAGATTACACTAATATTTATATTGACAGTAAGATCGGTAGAATTTCTACCGATTTTAACTTTTTTTTTTTAATATGATGTATAGATGGAGAGAATTCTTATATTGATTTCTAAGTAAAATATGAAATTTTTTTCAAGAAATAGATGGAATGTTTTTATATACTAAATTTTAAGATACTTTATCTATTTTTATAAAAATAATATATTTTACAAGACAAAATTAACAAGAAAAAAAAAAAACTAGTTTTAATAAGTAGAATTTCTACCGATCTTACTACTAATATAAATATTACTGTAATCTTACCATTTGTCTCTCTTCTTTTCTATTAATTACTGCCAATAAAAAATTCTCGTTGCCTTAAGCAATACCCTGCTTAGTCGCAGTTAGTTTGTTTTTCAATTTGGTTTTTAGGTGCTAATTTGTTAATTTACTTTTCGTTGTTTGTTTACTGTGCCACTTATTGTAATTCAAAACTATTTATTTTAATACATACCTACGGGTTCTTCATCAAAAAAAAAAAAAAGCTACTACCTTTTCACACCACCTTTTTCTACTCAAAAGAATAAATGAGCCATGAGTCCGTGACTACTGTTCAACCGCTTCGGGTCAAACCGAACTTTTTTTGCCGAACCACGGTTTGAACCGAATTTTGAAAACCCAACCGAACCGATTAAACCGATTTAAATTTCGGTTTGTTCGGTTGAACCGAATACAAACATTTCAAGTTACAAATAAACATTTCAAAACCGGTTGGTTCGGCTCAAACCGATTTGGATAACAATTTTGATAACCACACAAGCCGGTTTTTGATAAACCGATCCATTATAAACCACACAAAATAAACTGATCAATTAAACCAATCCATTTTTTATTAAACCAGTTGGTTCGGTTCAAACCGATTTGGAGATCCCAAAACCGAACCGAATCATTTAAATCGAACTTCTTCAAAAACTAAACCGAAGCGAACCATTTAAACCGAACAACCAATCCAATTAAACCAAAATTTGCCGGTTCGGTTTAAAACCGAATAAACCGATCCATTTGAACACCCCTACCCGTGACAATTCACTAAATAAAAAGGAATCGGGTTTTGAATGGTTCATCGGTTTTCTGCATAAACCAGCCGGTTTGTTTATATTTTTTCTTGGTCTTTTATCTGACCGAACCGGCTTAGGGTCCGGGTCCGTTTTTTTCCCGGTCCACACATCCGTTTCGGTCCGGGTTTAATAACAGTGATATGAACATATAATCATAACATTTTGTTACACAGATTTAATGGCTTTGCACGTCCAGCTTTTTCTTGCTCAAAGATCTTTCAAAATATAATAATACTTTCTATAAACATAAATTCCTACAATAACTCAACCAGCTGGTTTCGAGTGCGTATCCTCTGAGATATCTCATATTTTGCGTGACCAACGTGTCCGGTGCCTATTTGGGGATAGCGCAGGGGCAGTATTATTTGAGCTTTAAGATTCGTGCAGAACGTATTTGAACGGTTGAGATTTTCCAAAAAGTCATGCAAAAAATGAGATATCTCAGAAGATGCGAATAGGGAGCATAAATATATAACTTTACACATCATATCATGTAATATATAACTTTACACATGGGGTCTACATATAGGGAGCATAAATAATTGTACATGACACGAAACACAAGATCCATAACCCATCCAAACTATACTATAGTGATTAATTAACTTAACACATCAAGTACAAAAATCAAGATACGAAAAGAAAGTTGCAATTCCTTATTATTATTATTTTTTTTCAAACAAAGGCTGCTATCCAGCCCGTTGTATTAATTACCAGTAACCAGTACATGGTGAGGAACTACTGAAAAAATCGAAATTAAGCCCTGAACCTAGAAAAACCCATGGGGACCCCTCAATTGCTCCCTTCTTTATAAACTAGCTACTGAACTCTACTAACTGATCCATTAGTGGGAAGCAGCAGGGTTTCAGTACATACTGCTTTGCATCATTGGTGAGGGATCCCAAACTCAAAACCTTAACCCAAACCCAAAAAAAAAACTGCCTACTGGTACACATGTACCATATTTTAGTCTATCATCTCACATAGCATTTTATTACATCTCAAAGCTTTTAAAAAGAAACCAAAATCAAACATCTGCTAAACAATGCAGTTAAATAAAACATAGAAATCAGTTCTTATCACAGAACACAGAGTTACTAAAGAGACTATCTTATGTTACTGTCATCCCCTCCACTGGTACCATCTGTACCAGTCAATCTTGCCTCTAATCCAAGGTCAGTGCATTAAGTGGGGGCAATACACTGTAATGGAATCATATCCATATCTCCAGGTCTCCACTTTTTAAGTTTTGATGACTTTGCAGCTGCTTTGTCACCTCCTTTTTCATATTTCCTGTCCAAAGATCCAACCATGAATTAATGGTGAACATTGTGTTTCTGATAGAAGGGATAGGAGATCCATTGAAACAGATATTATTCCTCAATTTCCAAACAGTCCAACATACTGCACTAAACATTATTAAAAAAGCATGTTGCTGAATAGTATTAATTAAATTGCAATGTATATTGAACCTCATCATCAAATGAGTGCCAGTTTTCAAACTGATCTTGACAAGCACCCATTCAAAACCAAATTTGAACCATTTTGAACCATTCGGTGAAATAAGAGTATTAGAAAAAAATAAAATATAATCACTTTGTGTTAAGTTCAGTACTGAATATATTAAATTGTAATGAGAGAATTAGATATCCTGAGCCCTTCCCTGTCTCTCTCATCAATTTCACACGTTATGTTCCCATCTCCCCCTCAATTCCATCAAATTCAATAAGGGTTACAATGAAGCAATAAGTGTTACTGCTTAGATTTTGGAAATTTTTCCATTAGATTGATGACTTTATTGTTAGTTGTCTTCCAGTGTGCTTGTTGGGATTTTAACCCTACAATTTTTTTACCCAGGTTTGGAACAATTGCAGTACATTGCTAGATTGTTCTAACACAAGATTGTATTTTGCTCAGGAAGGAAAAGATGATGGGACCTGATGCAATTAATATACCCATAATAGAAGGGTCTTTTTGTAAATTGCTCTTATTCCTGTAATACCATACGATGATTTTTGTAGAAAACATAAAAAGAGTAGGAAACATCCTAGAATTTTAAATTTTTTTTTTTTCCAAATCTCCTTCCAGACAAAGTATTCGATATATTTCTAAAATATATATATTTTGTTTGGGGTGGGGGGTTGTTGAAGGAAGTAGACAAACTAACGATATCGACTATTGCTAAAAGGTCAGATAGGATTAGATATATGACATTTTTTTTACCCAAATACAGAGAAGGTTGACTTATCGCCTTCAATATCTCTGCCGCCACTATCTGACAAGTGTATTCCGTTTCTGCATATTTTTAAAAATTATCAACATGCAAACAAGCCAACCTGTTTATTATTTTTATTCACTAGTGAAAATGTATGTGAGCAGCTTACATAAAGCATGTATCATCCCAGTCTCAACGCTTTTGTATTGCTCTAAACAAGTTGGTAACTTTGAAGCTTGTGTCTGTGCGGCTCAGTTCAATGCACATTTCTATAGTGTACTGTACATGCTTCATATGCCCTAATTCAGGGGGATAAAATTCAAATAAATAACTTTGCACATATGTGGTGATATAAGAAATAAACTGAAAGGGTGAAAGCATAATAGGTTAGTTTGATAAATCACCTTGCTGATTCGACAAGCATTTTCTCACTGACTGGAGGGCAGCTAAGGAAAATTACACGTGTCGTCTCAGATAAACCCTGCATGTGAAGGAACTAGCTGTATTAGTACAATCCACATAAGGCATGCAAATTGAGGTAAAAGGAAAAAATAGTGTTTGTTCTGTAGCAGAAAAATACTGTTTCCATGTGCAATTAAGCTGGAATTTATTCTCAATTCGTAATTTTTGAAATACGGTCAAGTCAAAGTTCGGGCTAAAATGTTGAAACTTGGCTGTATGCTGCATCCTTTTCTGGTACGAACTGGTATAGAGAAACTGTTGACAGAAAATACTGGTAAACAGAAAACTGATTTTTCAAAATGCTCAATTGTATTTTCTCATACAACAAAATTACAGAAGTTCATACCTACTTAAAGTACTACCCAACAATAACCACCCACTACTTTCTAAAAATACAGTTTAATCTAAGTATAACATCTACTTTTCCGACACTGCCCCTACTGTGCATTATGCAGAAAAAATGCTATTACATGACTTAACTATAGACTCTACACTAATTATGGAATCCACTAACTCAACTATTGAATCAATATTCAACATAAAATTCTGCAAGCCACAAACCATGATTGAAATAATAACCAGCACGGTTGTATTCTAAGTTTCCAACTAATACTGATACCAGCCCCTGGCTGGTACAATAACCAAGATACTGCAACAAATGACAGGTAACAGACACCTAGTTCAAAAACAGTATCTCTTATAACTAAGCAACAAAATTTGCTTCAAAAGAAAATGAAAATTGAGAATAGATAAATCAAGTGAGAAGTACCCTGATGTAAAGCCCGATTTGTCACATGTTGTCCTTGTACTCTGACAGAGGCACATACAGACTCAGGCCGTAGGATGCGGTTTACACGAATCATTGCCACCAAAATAAACTTCTGCTAGAGAAGGCTGTACCAGTGAATCCTGATTTTAGTAGAAAATCACATAGCATAAGGTCGGGATTGAATTAAAGAATTTGCAAAAAATAGCAATTTTGTCCAGTAGTTATTACATGAAGCTTAAGACTCTGCCTGGAGTTCCATTTCCTGTACATCAGCCTTCATTCATTCAAACCCCAACACACATCCACAAAACAAGACTTCATCTATTTGACAAGTCACAGTGAACATTTTTTTTAACAAAATGAGATAAGAGAACCAAATTAAAGAAACAAAGAAGAAAATGAAAACCGGCGAGAGTGGGCCGCCATGGCCGAGGCTGTACTGCACGGTGGACGACCCAAACAGCACTATCACTGGCCTCCAAGCTCCCACATTTCCTTCCATTATCTCTAATCAGAATATTAATCTGAAAATGAAACAAGTTAATGAAAATCCAGTACCTCTGTAGGTAATGAATGCTAGATTCTATCTATATCATGCCTTTTTCATTCAATAGATTGCCATGTAGCAAAAATCATGTCTTTTTTTTATTTTAGGGATAAAATTGTCAACGATGATTTGGTCATTGTTGTTAACTATTCAGCAACGAAAATTTTGCATGCTTACCCCTTAAAATTCCATAAATATCTTTCACAAGCGTTCTCAATTTTCTGCCTCTTGTAAGACAGCTCAAAACTGTCAAATGATTTTCAATGTGTATATAGATTCAATTTTCACATTCGTTCTCAACGTGTTCTGTTTTTGTGTAAACACTTGAATTTGCACACTAATTGGATTTTCACATGATCAGTATTATGTCCAATTAGACTTGAATGCGGCTTGATCCTCAAGAGCACCTAGCCAATACTGTTAATTATACTTGTTGGCAAGTATCTCCTGGCAAATAGGGTTGTAGCTAATGAATTAGAGATATTACTAATAACACTTTTTTTTTTTTCATTTGATAGAAAAACCTCATAGATCCTCAGCTGGACTAAAAGTGCATTGCAACTCCTCTGGGACAACTTTGCATTTCCTTCCTTTGAACTTGGAGGAAAATGTAGCCCTAAATTTTTCCAACTGCAGCTCTAGCACTGGCCAACCCAAACAGCACTATCATTGCAATTCTATCACCTGGTCATCAACTGTTCCAATTAACATGCAAGTTTGGTAAAGAATTAGTAAAGGGAATCTTACACTAAAACAACTCAGCAAGGGACCAGTGCATATAATATGAAATATTAATTTTTCCCCAACATACATCTGGTACAAGTATTGTGCCAGTATGGTTACAGATGCAGTTAGTTCAGGACTAAACTGGGACAACATATTTTCTTATCTAAGTAAAGACAACAGATTACCCAGAGAACCCAAAAAAGCTGCCTCAACTGGTACCAAAGGTAAAGATAAATTAATGGTACTAATTAAAAGCAAAGCAGATACTGCCCACCTGTACCACTTAAAGAAAATGAAAAGGATAAAAAAATAGCAAAAGGAAAGAACTGCTATAAATAACTTTGGCTAACAACATCAGACACTTTAACATGGAATTTAGGCAAACTAGTCCCTGATAGTGGAACTTATTGTTAGAAATGAAGTTTGGACGCTTTGTGAATTTTGTGCACGTCCTTTCAAACCATAACTTTTAATTTGCTTTTTATATAAAAAAACTCGTTATTCATCTAATCAGCACATCCTTTGCGAAGTTTTCTGTTGTGTAGTTTCAACTGTTTCAGTTCTTTTTTGGAAACATTTTTCGTGTCTTTTTGTAATTTGAATTGTTATTCATCTAATCAGAACTTCTAAATTTTTTTTTGTTAACGCTCCTTCTTTTATCCGGACTTGGGACCAGTTATATCATTCCAACATAGTCGGAGTTAAATTTTTTGATAAAATATGTTAGCATCTCAAATTAAAAAATAAAAGAAGTAAAGTAGAACATATAGCTTGGAAATAAAGAGGAATGTATATAGTATACCTGCATGGAAGGCCACTTGTTTGTTTTCTTTTTCCTAAAAATTAATTGCATGGTGCTTTTGTCTATAATAATCCTCTTTTACTCTGCATTCTATCTGTAGGCAAAAATCAAAAGGAAAAAAAAAAAACTACGTACATTAGTTGAGTTTGAGAAGACAATAGATGGAAGTGACAATATTATTATCGAATGAATAACAGATTCCAATTTATTGCAAGAGCCTTTTATTAATTTTAAGAAATTGAAAAGAACGTACCTTGTGAAATAATGAACCACTATCCTACTGCACGTATCTGATTTCTTTCACAGCCACCGGCCACCACGGCCTTCAATTTTCTTTATTTTCAGAGAAGCAGGTAACTCCGGGAGCTCCTCCAGCAAATCAGCTTTTGTGATTTGTAGCCTTTCAAGGGCAGTGAGTCTCGCCATTGTAGCAGGCAATGACTTCAGAGAGCTTGCATCATAGATAATTAACTCCCTTAGAGAAGCAGGTAACTCCGGAAGCTCCTCCAGATCAGCTTTCCAGATTTCTAGCCATTCAAGGGCAGTGAGCCTCGTGAGTGTACTAGCAGCCAATGACTTCAAAGAGCTTGCATCCCCAATACAGAGATGCCTTAGAGAAGCAGGTAACTCCGGGAGATGCTTCAGCAAATCAGCATGATGAATATGTAGATATTCAAGCATAGTGAGCCTCGCCAGTGTATCAGGCAATGACTTCAGAGTTCTACTTAGCCTTATAGTCAATGACCTTAATGAAGCAGGTAACTCTGGGAGATGCTCCAGCGAATCAGCTTTGAAGATTTCTAGCTCTTCAAGCACAGTGAGCCTCACCATTGTAGCAGGCAATGACTTCAGAGAGTTTGCAAACCAGATGTTCAACTTCTTGAGGGTACTGTTGTTTTGCTGCAGCCATTGCTCCGGCAATTCCTCTATACTTGAACAATCACGGACTCTCAGTTCGCTTACAAACTTGAGGCTTCTCAGTGGTTCAATAAAAAGGAGAGAGGGGTGATCGATTTGAAGATTAGAGAGCTTTAATGACGCCAAGTTGCTTCCTTGGTTAACACCAAGTGCTTGTTCCCTAGATGAATGTTCGACGAGCTTGTCACATCCACTGATATTCCAACAACTAAGTGATCCAAAAGCATTTTCTGAGGAGGGAATATGAGAAATGTTTGCACAGTTATAAATCGAAAGATCAGTAAGAGTAGTGAGACGTGATGCTGACTCCAGCAGTGGCACATCAAGTTCACCGCACTTCATTATGAAAAGATCTTTGAGTGACGGGGGCAGGAGGTTGCTCTGGTTATCAACTGCCTTTAGCATTGGGCATTCGATAATAGATAAGGACATTAGCGACACAAATTTCCCAAAAGCACCTATTGGAATATCTACAAGATTCATGCAATCGTCGATAGTTATATTCTGAAATGACTGAAAGTTTATGTTGTCTGGCTGCAGAAAACCATTCAATGCTGTTAATTTTGGGCAGTTTTTTATGAACACAAAACTTAGTGATGATGATGTTGATGGCCTGCCCCTTGAGGCAGAACTTTGGTAATATCCTGGAAGGGCACTAACTCCAACTTTCTCTATCGAAAAATAATTCAGAGAAAGTGGTAGACTGGGACATTCGGTTAGATTTCGGCAATTTTTTATGGACAAGTAGCTTAATGACAATAATTTCCCAAATGTATCTTCCGGTACCAATACCAGTTTCTCACAGCCGCTGATGGTTAATTTCACAATAGATTGTAAATCTAGGTTGTCTTGCTGCAAAAATCCATTCAAGGATATTAAGTTGGGGCATCTTTCTATCTGCACTACTCTTAGTGATGATTTCAGGGATAATGGTTGAGAAGTGTTATGACCAGAAGTTTGGTGAAAATCCGGAAGAGCAGTCAGACTTACATTACGAATTCGAAATTCAATTAGAGAAAGGGGCATATAAGGTAACATGTCCAAGTTTAGACAATTACATATATCAATACTTTCCAGATATGGCATTTGCCATGAAAACAATTGGTTTTTCCAAACAGGACAATTAGAAAATTTTAGAGATGACAAGTTTAAAGGGGACGAATCATTCATCCAGCTAGGAGATCTTTGGCCTTTATAATTCTCAACTGTCAATTTCATGAGATTTGGATGGGGTTGGAGGTAATTAATAATTTGCTCGGGGTTATCAAAATTGCTCTCTGAGGTCCATTTCAGGGAGAGCGATATGAGATTAGTCTTCTCTAATAGGTTGGCACTCTTAGCTTCATTGGGATCCTCTATATTGTCAATGTTCTCAATGGAAAGGTGTTGAATACTGTTTAGTTTTTCCAATTCATTTATATGTTGACCACTCTCTTGTCCAACAAAAAAGGTTAACTCTTGGAGAGATGTCAGCTTGTGGACTCCATGAATGGTTTGCATTATCTCCTTGGGAAGCCTCATGTAACGCAACCTAAGTAGATTGGTCATTCCAGTTGTTTCAATTCCCGAATAGGATGAATTATCACAAGTTGTTGGAAACTCTAGTACTTGCAAATGGTAAAGTTTGTAAACTGAAGCAAGGAGTGAGTACTTAACGGAGTAGTTAACGGATTCAGTGTCAATGGATAGGTAGCGAAGGTGTACCAAACAACTTATCTCTTCAAGCAATTCAAAGATGCAATTTCCATTTATTTTCAATAAACGTAAAGGTTTCTTGATTAAATTACACGGTAAAACAAAAACTGAATCCTTTTCAGTAATAATAACCAAGCTGCGTAAATTTCCAAGATGAGAAACCCTGTCAATTTCACTTTCATGTACATAAACATGTCGTACAGTGCTAGGTATGGTAATTGATTTATCATTAGGTTCTATTCTACAACATTCTCCATGGGAAACGTTTTGGGCCAACTCATGCACCAAATCATGCATAACATATCTCCTTTCACCTTTCCATGATTTAACATATTCAAAGAATGACTTCCTTAAAAGAAGATTGAAGTAATCTTCTCCAATATCTTCTGGCCTTTTTTCTTGGCTTGATTGTTGCCGGATAAATCCAGAACAGATCCACATTTTGATCAAGTCATCTTTATCAAACTGATGATCTTGAGGAAATATGCTACAAAACCTAAAGCATACCTGCAAATCTGCTGGTAAATGGTAGTAACTCAACTTCAAAACATCCATCACATCCTCTGCTTGCTCTAAGTTAAAAAGAGACCCGTGATTCAAAATTTTTCTCCAATACTGGTGGTCCATACGGGAATTCAGTAAGCTTCCGATTACTTTTGCTGCTAATGGACTACTTCGAAGCAATTTTAGTATTTGATCTGCAACTATTTGTAATTTCTGATAATTGTCAGGGTTAAAACCACGAAATGCATAGCTATAGAAGAGCGATCGCAACTCTTGCTCTCCTAAGCCTTCTAATGCTAGAGATTTATGCTCCGTATTTATCACATTAGCAAGCAACTCTGCCACAGATTTCATTCTAGTTGTTAATATGATTTTACTCCCTTGTTGTACAAACTTCAAAGGGGCAATCAGTTGCTCCCAATCGCACCTCCTCTTATCATCCCATACATCATCTAGAACGAGAAGGACTTTCTTTGAAAGTACCATATCCTTCAAGCTCTCCTGAAGCGCATTTAATGGTTTACCACAATTAGTTTCGCTGAGCATCTTTCTCGTTATATCTTCAACACTGAAGTTGGTTGAAACACAAACCCAAATTGTTTCGTCAAATTGTTTTTCCTTCAACATCTCTTGATATGCAAATTGTACAAGGGTGGTCTTTCCTAGTCCACCCACCCCGACAATACCAAACGAAGAGAGGCGGACATCAGTTGGCCGCTTTAGCCAATCAATTATCTTGTGCTTCTCAACTTCCCGGCCAAACAACTCTCTTTCAACTAAAAAGGAAGTAGTTTGCCCCCTCAAAACTTTACCGACTTCTTGCCCTGATTCCAAAAGACTATTAAAATTGGCAAGTTGGAGGAGATCTTCCACACCGTCAGTAGCCCGATTTAACATTGTTATAGCCTCCTTCAACCTCTCCAAAGAATCATTGGTAGTACACAGTTTTCTCTTCTTTGAGCTAGAAGCGGAGTCTTCCGCCTCATCTCGGTTTTTCACCATATCCTCCAGTTTTTTGTACTCCAACTCATCGAGCACGTCTTCGGATGCTTCAACAGCCTGCCTAAATTGGTCAACCCATAAACCGGCACTTGGGTGCTTCATCTTGAGTGCTTCAGCAATGGCCATGACAGCTGTGATCTTGGGAAGAGCTGTCTGTAGCTTCTTTAGCTCGGCTTCGCTGTCATCTGCGAGCAAATGGCCATGCAAGTACGAATAACCCGTGCTGACAAGGTTCTCAACAACAGAGGACCCCACGGTGCTGACAAGGTTCGAAACAGCGGAACCCGCTAGGCTTGCAATGGTTGAAAGAGCCATCTCGAAGTTCCTTCTTCTCCTGGGTCACCTTCCTCAAATCAAAGCCGGTATTTTTTTGTGTGTGTGTGTTTTGTGTTTCTTGGGAATGACAAGGAACAACTAGCAATTTTTTTTTTTTTTTTACACGTACCAAATTGTTGGATTTAGAAATGAAGATAGCAAAAGGCAGCTTCTTTCAATAATAAAATAAAGGGAATGAATAGGCCAGAAACGAAGATAACAAGAGATCAAGAGTTAGAGATTATGAAAACAGATACCGTGCATCAGATGACAAGAGATCGAGAGAGAGGGCTGAGATGAGAAACAGAGATTAATTTGGAAAACGCAAACGCGTACCCTACGGCAAGAGATCAGAGAGAGAGAGAGTGTCGGAAACAAAGATTTAAGATTGGTAGATAGATTGAAGGTAGTTGCAAAAAGATGAATTTAGCTGGGGAAAGAGAGAGAGAGAGAGAGGTGAACAGAGCGCACTAGAGCTTGACTTGAAACTCTCAAGTCCACAGCATTATTGTAGATGGACAGATACTATGTGGCATTAACCGAGTTACAAGCTGTAGTGATATCCCTGCAGGATATGAATACAATTAATTGCTGTATTGGTAAATGCAAAGTGGAAGCGTCAATGACTCGCCGCACTGTCAGTAATTGATGTATTGGATTTTCCAAGAAAAAGTTCTTTGTTTTTTTGAAACTTGAGCGACTTTTGTCATGGGGCTGGTTGAAGCACTTTTTTAAATGGAACAGAGGACCCTTCATTTTTTTAATTTTATGGGATATCCTACTCTGCAATCCTTGATCTACTCGAACTTGTAGACTTTTGGCTCAGACAATTTAATTAAACAAAAAATGTAATTTTAAAGAAAATAAAAAAAAGAGTTTAATTTATCATGTACAACATTGATACAAGATCAAAAGAGTTTAATTTATAATATTATTTTATTCTACCGTAAGTTATTCATTCAAGTCAAATTTAATTTCTTTTTATTATGTTTGAACTGTCCAAAGTACTCAATAAGATCTACGTATATAAATATTGTAGAATACAAAAATTACAAATTTTGTAATATTTTACTAAATTTATCATGTTTGATATATATTCATATTTTATATTATTTTAGGTTCAACATTAAATTTAAAAGTCACAAATAATAATGTTGGAAATAAGTTAGAGTGTTTAACATATTGTTCAAGCTATATAAGAACATTTTTACTTCACTGTAGTACCAGTAAATAAATAATCGATTGTACTTTCTCTAACAATGGAAACAAAAATCATTTGAACCGAATATTGGTTCAAATATTTTTGAAACAAAAATTCAGATATACAATTCTAGACAACGTTCCGGAAACTTCTCGGATAGACATCAAGAGGTAAGGAATTCAGATATACAATGCTAGACAACGTCTCGGAAATTTCTCAGATAGACATCACGAAGTAAGGAATTCAGATATACAATTCTAGACAAACCCTCCATATGCAGAAAGAATAATATAATATATATCTCACACCCACTACAAACCTAATTCACAACGTCTGAGATATCTCAAACTTTGAATGGATCTGTCAAAAATCTGAACCATTCAAATATTTTCTGCAAGAATCTCAAAGCAGATTGCAACTGACCCCTTCATTTCAAATAGATACCGAATAGAAATTCAAATAGCCTCTTGGCTAGGCTAAGTGCATTTTTTTTTTAAAACTAGACAGTGGCTGTCTAGTGAAAGAAAAGAAGAAGAAAATTACAAGCAACACATCCTAATACATCATGAGCTACGCTAATTTGAAAAAACGTTGTCAGTATCTAACAATGCAAACTCCCTCCTTTCCTTCCAACACCCATTTGTTTCTCTGTTTTCAAAGATTCCAGCATGTTGATACAAAAAATGAACTCCAATCCTTTGTAGTAGGGCTGCAAATGAACCGAACCGAATCGAACTTACTCTCAGTTTGAGTTTGGTTTGAATTAATTTCGAACTGAGTTTGGTTTGAATTAATTTCGAACGAACTCAATTTCGAATCGAATTTTTTACGAACTCAATTTCGAACTTTTACAAACTTTGCTACGACTTACGAGTTATGACTTATGGCTGGGACATAGTTCGAAATTACAACACTTTAATAAAAACTCAGGCATTCTGAATTCTAATTACACAGTACACCAGAGTTTATATCAAAGTTCATCACAAATACCAAAATTTATATCAAACACCAAAGTTTAGTACAATCAATCAAAGTTCAGTACAATCAAAGTATCCAAAGTTTTCGAAATAGCCAACAGGAGCAACATCACCAAAGTTTTCAAATATCCAAAGTATTCAAAGTACAATTTAAATATCAATAGAAGTACAGAACAATCACCAAAGTTTTACAATTATTACAAACCCAAATATTATCCTAAATAAAACATTAAAGTTCATTATCAGCGGAAATCAACGGTTCACGTTTGAGTTAATTTCGAACTAAGTTTGGTTTGCGAACCTATTTCGAACGAACTAGGTCCAGTTTGAGTTTGGTTTGAATTAATTTCGAACGAACTCAATTTCAAATCGAACTTTTTACGAACTTTTTCGAATCAAACTCGATCGAATTACGAACTACAGCAGCCCTACTTTGTAGACAGGCCGCTACACACTGCTGTGCTTCTTGATGTACTATATTATTGTAGCCTTGTAGGTAACTATGTAAGTGCATTATTGTAGGTAATATATTATTGTTTGTGCATATGGAGGTTTCAAGTGGGTGTAAGATCAGTGGCGAAATCAGGAATTTTGTTAGGAGTAGGCGAACATATATAGTTGTAAAAATATTTCAACATAACAAAAATTAAAACATCAATGTCTTAAAACCTAATATCTTGAAATTTGCAAAAATAGAATTTGGATTTCTTGAAAATAAAATCTATGATAATATTCTATGTGTTAACCGAGAATTTTGATACAAAGAACACAAAAAATCTCCAAACGGTTGATTTTATATGAATTTTACAAGATTTCACAATATACGAATATAATTTTGGGTATGTGCAATTTGGGAACAGCCAAGGGAAACCGACCAATGGGACCCGTTGGGCAGTGAGAGAAAGGACGAGGCGCCATGTCATTTAAATTTTCAAGAGATCCTTTTATTTTATATAAACCTAGACCATGTGAACCTTGTTCAAATTTGTAACATCCCTACTCGAATTCAAGACATGAGTCAAAGAGATGGTTGTGATGCCGACATATGGGGCCCCTTAGTCAGATCCATCTCCTTCTTCTCCAACTCGCACAAGGCCGGTTCTAGGGTTAGAGAAACAAAAAAATTAAAAAAAAAAAAATCAGGAAGAACACTCTATAATATTAAAAAGAAAATGACTTCCTCTGCTAAAGCGGAGACCAGGGGCAATCAACTCACTTTTCCAGAGATGGACAAGCTAAAAAAACAATATGGTATATAAAAAAAATTTAGGAGTAGACATTTTAATGCTACTCGTATAACACCCGAAATTTTTATTAATAGCAAAAAAAATAAAAAAATATCGAGAATGAAAAAGAGTTTTGTCAAAATTCGACAAATAACAAAAACGTGATAGTCTATAACGTCCAGGGAACGTTATAGACCATCACGGCCAGCTTAGCCAAAAGATTATCTCTTAACTAAACAGCGAAAAAACGAAAAAACATAATCTCTAGACGTCTTTGTTTATCACGGCCAGAGAAGCAGAAAAAAATAAATAATAAAACTCTGGACTTCATAATCCATCGCAGTCAGAGAGCTGAAAAAAAAGATCTGAACGTTTTTTTCCATCCCGGCCAGGAAAAAAAACTGGACTTTACAGTATAGAATAAAAGAAATATTCTACTTTTGTTTCGCAATCCCTATATTTATTATCAAATTAGTAGAGAAATAAAGACATAGTCTGACAAAAGGAAGGTTTTGGGAGCATTCATTTATTCAGATTCATTTCATATATATATTTTGGAAGTTTCTCATTTATTAATGCCATACTAGACGGTGCCGTAACATCGAACACTGTGCTGATATCCTCTCTGTTTTCATAAGAACTGGAAGATTCATTTCAACTGAATTCTGCTAGGGACAGAAATTCCCAAACTGGAGACAAAATTAAGCATGTCGACTCTTTATGTTTTTTTTTTTTTATTAAAAGCCCTTAAGGCATCTTTATGTTTTCTCCCTAAGAACGTCAGACTCCTCTGTTTTGATATTTGTTTACTATTTGTATTCGTATTCGTATTCGTATCCACGGGGGTCGGGCCATGTTGGCAATAGTGACCAGTTCATCAATGAACCGCGGTTTCTCTGCATCTACACTTGGCCCATAGACATTTGTAATTGTTGATTCTTTCCCCGTTCTACTATGCTTAAGTACCACCGTTAGCGTGTGGGTAGTTGAGTAACTAGCCAGCAATTGAAAGGAGCGTTTCCATGCAATCAATATACCACCTTTGGATCCCATTGCCTGGTTATATGCACAAATCGGATTAAAAAAAGAAGGAAGAAACACCATGATATACTTTAATAGCAATCAAGCAACTATTTTTCAGGCACATGCAAGAAACACTAGGGGCTTCACAACAATTAATGCCATTCAATCCTACATCACTATACCCTATTAACCCCAACCTACAGCACCTTGTAGTGCCGATTACAGATGCAGAGATAGAGGGAGCGGTCCGGACCTTGGCAGGGAACAAGGCGTCGGGTCCAGACGGCCTACCAACCGAATTCCTGCATGAGTACTGGCCTGAGTTGCGGGCCCAGGTGTCAACAATTATTAAAGGTTTCTTTCAGCACAACCTGGACCTGACCGAATACAACCATGCAAATTTAATTATGCTGCCTAAGGTGCAAACTCCTACCACTGTTAGGGACTTTCGGCCTATAAGTGTGATCAACCTACTACCCAAACTAATCTCTAAGATCATGGCTAACCGGTTAAGAGGGGTGCTACCCGACCTAATATCCAATTACCAAACCGCCTTCATCAAAGGTCGCCAAATAACGGACAACTTCGTTGCGACGAGAGAACTATTGCATCACATTGCATCTTCTAAGAACAAGGCGGTCTTTCTAAAACTTGATTTTGCCAAGGCCTTCGACACCGTAGAATGGGACTTCATTATCTCCGTCATGACAGCTAGAAGCTTCCCTTCTCAGTGGATTGCATGGGTCACCGCATTGCTTCGAACATCGCACTCACGGGTTCTGATCAACGGTGAAACAACTGATACTTTCACACATAGAAGGGGACTACGACAGGGTGATCCGTTGTCCCCGATGCTGTTCAACATTGCCGTAGATGTTCTGCAACAAATGGTACAGGGCCTAAACCGAATCCTTCCGAACCGCATGACGAGGAGAGTAAAAGACGCGATTGTCGCAATGCAATATGCCGACGATACGGCTATCATAGCCTCTGCTGATGTCACCACACTTGTTTCCCTCAAACTAATCATACGCCTATTTGCCTCAATTACGGGCCTTCGGATCAACTACGGCAAAAGCAACTTTGTGCCGCTGAACACCAACCAGCAGGAAAATGTTTGGATACAACAAATATTGGGTTGCCGAACCACTGACTTTCCAACCACCTACCTAGGCATGCCTCTGACTATTCGAAAGCCAAAGAAAGAGATGTTTCTACCACTTATAGAAAAAATTGAAAATAAACTGGGTGGGTGGAAAGGAAAATTCCTTTCTCGAGGCGGTAGATTGGAACTGGTCCGATCGGTGCTATCGGCGATGCCTATCTATCACATGACGTGCTTTCGCTTGCCTCTGTGGGTCATTGCAAGAATAGATCGGATCAGACGGGCATTCTTATGGGGCAAAGGTGATAACTCGGGGGCAGGAATGTCAATGACAAACTGGGCCACGGTATGCTTACCAAAGGATTTCGGGGGTCTCGGGGTCTCCAACCTCAACATTGCAAACATCGCGCTCCTGCTACGATGGTGGTGGAAAGCGTACCACGCGACCCCAAGTCTCTGGTCGATCACAATTCAAAAATTGAAATCAAAAACGCGTAATGCTATCGGACCGAAAGCTTGGATTCAAGCCGGTTCCTATTTTTGGTCTCAGCTGCACAAACTCAGATACCTTTTTTCGTGGTGCACCTCTTGGGTCGTAGGTGATGGGCGATCCATTTCCTATTGGTTCGATTCATGGCAGGGCCTACCAAGGGCCTCTTCACCTGTACCGACTGCTCTACAACCTGCAATTTCGCTGCTAGAGGCATGGCAGGACATTGCGGGCATAAATTCAGTTGAAGATCCTCTCACAGCACCTATGCTGCAACCGGGTAGGAATGATGAAATCCTCTGGAAATGGACTTCCACTAGTACCTACTCCTCCAAGTCGGTCTACAAGGTAATGGGAGAAGGGGGTTTGGTCAAGAGCCACTTGAGAAGGATATGGAAGATCAAAATCCCCCCAACAGTTAAAATTTTTATTTACATGGTCCTCCACGGCAAGATCTTCACTAAGGACGTCTTACGAAGGAGGGGAATGCAGCTACAGACCCAATGCCAAATGTGCAATGCCTGCCCGGTTGAATCAATCCTTCACCTCCTATATCTGTGCCCCTATGCAGTAGGGGTTTGGTTTGAACTATCCCGCCTGCTGAACTGCCGTATCATGGCCCCGGCAATGACCGTGAGTGAGGTCTGGGATATGTCGTGGAATGGAGTACGATTGCGGGGAGGTTTGCCTAAGCACGAATGGCTGGCGCTGTTTGCATTGGTAACCTGGGGAATCTGGAAACAAAGAAACGCGGTGGTATTCGGGGATACGAGGCTCCCGCCAAACCTCCTGGCGGGTAGATGCGCAACGGAAGCGAGATTATGGTCCAAATACTGCTAAGCTAAGCTAAGCCTCGCAACCGGCTGATAGGGATTTCTTTCATTTGCATTCCCTTGTTGTACTTTATATTATGTTCACATTGTTGCACCATTTACTATACCATGTAGGGCACTGTTCACGTGTATACACTGTTACCCAGTGCCTTACCAACCATGTATTTGACTATTATATATATTGCAACACTTGTCAGCCACTGACAAGGATTCAAAAAAAAAATATATCAAAATTTAAAACCAAATCTACCTTAAACAGATACGGATATGGAACAGATAATTCACGAATACGGATCCAAATACGAATGCGAAACAAATAATTATTGAATAATTGAGTTATCTGAAAATTAAAATATAAATACTAGTTAGCAAACTTTAAATATGAAAATGAATGAACAATTTAAGTTAATTTATTTAAATTAATTTCAATTAGTAACTTGTAAAAAGAAATATTTTATTTCTTCTGATTCATGGTGCTTATTTAAGAAGTCTTTTGTTTAAGGGAGAATTTCACGTATACCCCTCAAAAACTTCAAAATTACATATTTCCCCCTCTAAAGTTTGAAATTACGTATTTCCCCCTCTAAACTTCAAATACTCACAAAATTGTCTTTTATATTAAAACTCATTCTAAATTTATAAAATATCCATTTTACCCTTTATTAAAAACATATAAAGCCCATGAGACTCAAATTTGTCTGAACGGTTCATCCACCGTTCGAATTGCTTTTAGATCTGTGCGCACAAGATCAACACAAATCTTGATGCAAACACACAAGCATATTGAAGTGACATGCACAGATCTTAATGCGATGAGCGTGATCGGAATTGCTTGAAGATCCGTGCATGCTAGATCAGCACAAAATTGAAGCGATGCACACAGATCTTAATGTGATGCGCACTGATCGGACTGCAGAGGAACCCTTCAGATTCAAATTTGAGTCTAATGGGCTTTTATATGCTTTTAATAAATGATAAAAGACTATTTTAAAAATTTAGAATGAGTTTTAATATAAAAAACAATAAAATGGGTAAATTTGTGAGTTTTTGAAGTTTAGAGGGAGAAATACGTAATTTTGAAGTTTTTGAGGGGTTACATGAAATTCCCCCTTTGTTTAATTTATATAAGACGAATACTTAAGGAGTTCCACCAAGTTACACGTGAAATAAATAAAAAATACGACGACGAGGCCAGGTCCCAAGGCGTGAATGCTCTCAGCTCCCAAGTGATTTTCAATACAACATAACTTTATTCCGATACGAAGTCAAGTCCCACAATGGGTAAAGAAACGGGAACAGAGAATATATAAACCTTTAGAAACTGGAGAGAGCGGAGAAAGTTTAGCGGATTTGAGGCTTGGACAAGGTGGGAGTAACGGGCTGGGGATCTGGATATGCGCTCCGTTTGTGCCTCTCAATCTGCATCCGTTTCCATATCCAGGATTTTTATTCTTATTCAGTAATTTTTAATCCGGATTCGGAGCGAACACAACTAGCTAAGTCGCAGATTAACAATTTTGCCCAAAAATATATATATATTGTAAAATAAATTGTTTATCAGCTATCACTCATATTGTCCATTAGTCAAGACTCCAAATGGTACGTATTTCAAAAGGAAAAGTTATAATTTCTAGTCTCCTACACCTTGGCATCAGGGGACAAGTATCCTCTCCGTTACTATAAAAGATTCCCTTCACTTTACAGTTTGAGATTAACTCTCAGCCGCTTTGAGATTCGGACTAGTGCAGGGGCAGTATTATTGGGCTTTGAGATTTGTGCCAAGTTAAAAAAACGGTCCAGATCCAGTAATTGTAAAATATTTTCTATTACGGTACCGGAGAGGATGTGAATTCGGCATCAGGACCAAAATTTACATTTATAAATTGCAAAGAATGTCAATCTCAATCGTTTAAAAGAGGACCGACAGCATTGGACAAATAATATACACGAATTAAAATCGTTATTTTGGTAACTTGCAGATTCGATATATAGAAACCGTAGTCACAAGCGTCGAAGAAGAGAACGGAGCGCTTGACAGGAGAGGCGACTCCAGAGACGAAGGAGAGCCAGAGCATCAGTGAGGAAGGAATTCATATCACCCAAGGTAGTAAAAGAATATTTCTTTTTAGATCCGGACCGTCCGATCAGAGTCTGCACGATTATTAATGAGGCCCTGGGCAAGTGGGCATTCAATGATTTGGATTGGACGCTCCAGTTCTAAACAGAAATATTATGATACTAGAGAGGATATAGACTAAGGAAGTAGAAAGAATTTAATTTTTTTTTTAAAAATGCAATCAGCGCTAAATCAAGTAATATTGTGAAAATCGTGATACCCGATTAAGGATTTTTTTTACGAAAAATACCAAAAACACAAATCGCCGCTCTTTCATTCGCAGATCTTTTGATTCTCCTCCATCTCTTGCATTTTTGACCGAGAATGGTTCAAATATCTTAAACATTTATTTTTAAAACTTTAATGACTTTAATTAAATTTTAAGTTTCAAAATAAAATCGTTAAATATTATTATATTATTTTTTTCTATGCAGACGTAAAAGTTTATGTTATTTTAACTTTATTTTAATTGTTATCGAGAGCTTAAAAATACATTGATGTGGATAATTTTTAAACGTTGATTTTTTTAACTTACAAAAATCAAAAGAAATTTGAACATATATATATTTTATAATTTTTGTTATTATAAAATTAAAAATTTAAGACATAATATACAAAAAAATAGAGAATTGAACCTATTCTTTTTTTCATTTGCTGAGACGAGTGCTTCTTCTCGAGAATACTCTTGCTCGTGACAAACTTCACACTTCCCTCGAAAGCTTCAAAATACTAGATTTCTCATGTCTTTACGAGTGCTGTTGCTGGACCAGCGGCGACATTAGATCTAGACATGAGAGAAGACTCTAGTTATGTTTAGATCTTCATCTCTTCTCTCTTCTACATTCAATCGCATTTCCTGCGGTGCATTTTTCCGGTTCAACTCAGATATTGGCATCTCAATCTCAACATCTGAGATCTCATTGTCAGAATGTGACCTTCTAATACCCTGACCAGTGTATCCCTTTGTTCTATACCAGTACAGATGGCGAGATGCAGGTGATGCCATCGGACTTTGGCCAGGGTAATTTAGACTTGGAGTTATAGATGGTGAATGTGAGCTTCCTTTTTTGTTCCTTCTCCTGGCCGCATCAAACCATTTTTTTAGGGCCTTGGATGTTTGCTCGTCAAAAATAGACATTTTTATGTGTGATCCCATCTGAACAAGAAATTATATCCATAAATTGTTGGTTTATTATTGAGAAGAATAATTTTTCTGACAAGGTCTGGCTTTAAAATCAGCAATTGTTAATTACCTGAGATACAAGAGCATAGAGGGGGAGTGTGATGTAGCTGCAAAGGAGATGGACAGCGACTCTACAAAAGTTTTTAAAAAAAAAATTAAAAGCTGCAAACATAAATAATTATGTCATATAACAATCTATTATATTCTTCACATGTAGATAAGGATTGGTCCATTTAGAAAGACAGTATCTTCGTTGTAATTCAATTGTTTTTAATTGTTCTTTATTGTCTGACTTTGTATATTATAATGTGGAATTTATTGTAACCCAAATCTTCAGTGTATTCCTATTGCAGGACAATAGAAAAATTAGATGTTGATCAGTTCATAATTGTAATAAGTTTGGACTAATACCAAATTAAAGATTTATCGAGTCTCAATTGCACAATTGAAGATTAAAAGTGACTCGTGAAATCATTTTATAGCTAATTTAGTACATAAAATTTCTGATTATGATATATAACATTGCTATACACACACACACACACACACACACACACACACACACTAGTGGAGAATGTACAATTTGTATCGCTCTATCAGGATCGGTTCTGGTTAAAGAATGATACTGCTACAAACAGGACGGTCGTTAATAAAGAGCCGATCTTGAAAGAGGTATTGTCACACTAAGGACCATGGCAGTCATTACCGATTTATTAGACGACAGCTTCAATTTTGAAATAGTCTCCGTGATTAATTATATCCTTTCAAAAAGGGAAAAAGTTCGATTTTTAGATGATTATACAAGTTGTGGACTTACCCAATACATATTCTTGCAACAATATAGCCAAAGCTTCCATTAAAGCAAGATTTAAGACCAAACAAAAACTGCATCAATATAAAAAGTTAGTGCATCCAACAAATTCAAAATGAAAATGGCTGAGTAGCCTTTTAGCCCGAAATTTTTATTAATAGAAAATATAATAAAATAATATCGACATTGAACAACGAATTCGCGGAAATTCGAGATCTAATAAAGACGTTATGAACCATAACGTCCAGGGCACTGTAGCTGGACGTTATGGTTCATAACGTCCTGTTAAAACTATCACTAATGATCTCTAATTAACGAAAACACTGTAGCTGGACGTTATTGTTCATAACGTCCAGCTACAGTGTTTTTTTTTCAAAAAATCGCTAACTGAAGCATACCAGGAAGCAACAAGCAAAAAAAAAAAACACTGTAGCTGGACGTTATGAACAATAACGTCCAGCTACAGTGTTTTTTTTTTTTTTTCAAAAAATCGCTAACTGAAGCATACCAGGAAGCAAAAAAAAAAAAAAAAAAAAACACTGTAGCTGGACGTTATGAACAATAACGTCCAGCTACAGTGTTTTTTTTTTTCAAAAAATCGCTAACTGAAGCATACCAGGAAGCAGCAAGCAAAAAAAAAAAAAAAAAACACTGTAGCTGGACGTTGTGAACAATAACGTCCAGCTACAGTATTTTCGTTAATTAGAGATCATTGGTGATCGTTTTAACGGGACGTTATGGTGCCCTGGACGTTATGGTTCATAACGTCTTTGTTAGATCTCGAATTTCCGCGAATTTGTTGTTCAATGTCAATATTTTTTTATTGTATTTTCTATTAATAAAAATTTCGGCCTTTTAGCTCTCTCATACACAAAATGAAGTACTTACCCAAATCCACAAGAAGTAAGCAAGTTGGAAAGCATTCTGCAAGAAATGAAAAAGATCTCCTTTAGATTAAACAAAAACGAGAAGTGATATATAGTATTATATAACAATATAATATATCTAAAAAATGTTTTCATACCACGAATAATGTAAAGTGAATCAAGAACAGAACTAAGTGGGGCCGTCCGAACCAGAAATGGCGGTTACTTAATTTCACAAGTGGCATTCCTTGGATAACTGCATGCCTTTGCTGTATCTCAAGAGCCATTGATGCGATTATCGCTTGCAACTTGGTTCCAACCGCCAAAATCACCTAGAATAAGAAGTTATGCTTTAATTTAAGTTTTAACACAGAGAAAAAAATCATGATATAGTGAGAGCTTACAACTAGCGGCAGTAATGTGACCCCGAATAGTTCTTGAAACTCTGAAGAAAATAAAAAATAATGTGAAATAAAGAGTTTAAAAATAAATTTATGACTACAAATGACCACAAAAGAAAAAAAGATTTGAAACTATAAATTAATGTTCTCTAAAAAATATAGATGAGATGCTTACCGCGTACATTTAGAAGTAGGATGACAACGGCACAACCCCACAAAATTGGACTATTACACCAAAAATAATGCAATCTTAATATTTATATAAGTTTAGTGACAACAATAACTAACAATTTTACATACCTTATTCCAACAACCACTTTAAAATCATTCTCTAGTGAACGTTTAATGTACTTCTGGAAATTAAATTTCATTCCAGGATTTAAATGAGCCTGTAAGAAATTAAATGATGTTAATAAAAAGATACTTACATGAGTTTATAAAATAAGGATATTGAATTGAAGGAAACTCACATTTATGAGGCCATAGCGCAATGTTAAATAATCAGTCTTTTGAACAGACCTAATAAATTGCCTAAAGAAGCTTACCTATTAGAAATAATTAAAGGACAAATAATCATATAAAGCGGATTAATATGAGGTAGAGTATACAGAGATATTGACTTAAATTTTTATAAGTATAACAAAAGACAAGCAAACAGTCATAAGCAATCTTATTTTTTGTAGAACTTCCCAGTGTACCAACCTTTGGTGTGCTCACTTTGGTTTTTCCCTCTTTGTTTGTTACCTATATGAAACAGCTTCTTCCTTTTATGGAATTTTGCCATGTGGTGTATGCTAGAACTTTAATGTATGTTTATTGGAAAAAAAAAATGAAGAAACAAAGTATAATAAAGCATGCTTTTGCCATGTCTACTATTTACTTTATTTCAAGGTTCTAAATAGCGATTATAGCGGTATAGCGGAGAGACAAAAAAAAAAAGGTTATCGCGAATAGCGTAGCTATAGCGAAAGCTATCCTACATAGCGTTTTTTTTCTTTTCAAAATTATATTTTATATTTCTACTAATAATAAACATTATCTAAAGTCTCATAGAGTAACAAAAACACCAAATTGATTAAGAAGTTCTAATATTCATATTGAACCAATACAAAGTCCAAATTGTCATTCAAAATATCCCTAATTCATAAACTATCGATATATTTTCTATTTAAAATATCCTACTACCATATATATATTAAGTATCATTTTACTACATATGTAAATCTATCGTTCTTTATTCTTTAGATTAGTCAGACTGGAAAAACTACAACAGAAGAAATTCAACTTGAACCTGTTGAGATTGAACCCCCAACGCACAATGCATGATACAAATAATTTAATTGATATAGGCCAACGCACAATGTTCAAGTTTATTGATATTATAGACCCATGTAATTTAATTTCGGTTTGGACCTTAAAGCCCATTTAAATTGCAAAAATAAAAATAAATAATAAGCCCATATATGTAGCATAGCGAACCGCTATTCCGCTACGCGCTACGCGCAGCGGACCGCTATTACCGCTATAGCGGCCGTAGCTCAATTAGCGAAGTTTTACCCCGTAGCTTAGCTTTTTAGGTCTAAAACCGCTATAGCTAGCTATTTAGAACACTGCTTTATTTGTACACGCTTACTTGTTGAATTGATTGACTTATTGATTTAGAATGTTAAACTGAAAAACGACAATAAGTCTTTAAGACTACCTATTCACTCCTCTCTAGGTGTCATTAAGGACAACAAAAAGCACCCAAAAAATGTTGTTCAAATATGACCAAACTTGGTTAAAGCACATGAAATAAATTTATACTCAGAATAATGCTTACAATATAAAGAAGAATGATTGATCTGCTCCAAATGTTTGCATGTTGACGAACAAATGATGTCTCATGAGTGAACTGGAACCTTGAAGGATCTACAAAATCAAATATTAAAAAATATTTATACAATAAAATTCAGCTTTCATTTGTAATTTTTAAGAGTTCGTTTGAAATTGCTGGTCGATCACCAATGTGGTGAAAGTATTTTATTGAATGATAGTGTGTAAATTTTTTGGAGAACAACTAATGAGCAAAACGTTTGCATTGTTTTCAAGAAATGTAGTACCTAAGCACATAAAATTCTTATGTTGAAAGAAAGCTACCAGTTAAAAACTCATAATTAGGTGACACAGTCTCCTTTTCCCATTCTTTCCATGATCGAATCTGCATTAAAAAATACTTCTTAGAAGTCAAAATTATAAATAAAATTTCATTATCATAAAAATTAAACATAATTATATATGGGGCTATTATTGTACAAACCTTTAATCTTCCAAGAGCCATTACTGAAGCACTATATACAAGATGAACAACAGCCAAGAAAAATATGAAAAGGTGCAAGTCGTGTAAACTTTTTGTTGACATGAGAGGCACCTTACCGGCCTGTTAATGGTAGCAAACACTCAAATTTACAACACCAAATCGGAGAGTAACCCCCATTTTTATTTTATAATATGAAATGTCATCCATCTAAACTTGTCAAATCTCACAATTGACCTTTTGTAGGAGGAACAGTTGAGATGGTAAACTGAAATGAAGATCATCCAAAATTTAAAAGATCTTGAATGAGCTTTGTTTCAAACATAGAGCCTGGCGACTAATTAGATCCAAACATACCAGAATAAAAGCAAGAGAAAAGTACTAATAGTCTGCAGACTCACAGCAGAGCAATTAGATGTTTTGTTTCCAGCAAGGCTTCTACGGTTTGAGCTGAAATCCATGGTTTCGGCCCACAAAAGCCGTCTACTATTTGTTCCATTACCTTTTTCTCCGGGATTGCATGGCAACATGATGTTACCAGCTGATTTTGAGATGCATATTCCAGCAATGTAGTTCTGGAAAAAGACGAGGAGCAAGGAGATGACACCAAGAATCATCAACTCTGCAATTTTCATGAATAATCAGGGTAAAATTGTGGATATATATATATATATATAAGCGGTACACTGACAAAGGATGCAACAAGTTCAAGAAATAATATTAGTTGAGAGAGTTTTTTTTTTTTTTTTTTTTGTAAGGCGGGGAGAGGGGATTTGAAGTGGCACAGAAAATGGAACAAAAGGGGTATGGGAGCTCACCATTTTTAACCTTCTCAAGTGCTTCAACCAGAGCACTCTTGTTCTTCTTCCGGAACCACTGGAAAAGAAGTCAAGTTTATATGTAGTAGAGAAAGGAAATACAATTTAAATAAGCAGTTCTCGACTCGGTTTGCAAGTAACGTTGATATTAGTCCAAACTCATACAACCAGAAAGCCTCAACTCAGGAGAAAAAAATGAAATATTCAACAATAGAAATAAAACTGTTAATAATAGTAATATCAGTAGTAAGTAATAATAAAAGTGTTTCAGTAAGGGTCTTCTTTTGATTCAGTTTTTCTGAAGTTAAAACAAACAGATAAATTTTGAATATATTGCTTCGGTAGTTTGGTTCCATTAGAAATTTAAAATTGTAGGCTTTTGCATTTCTTGGTTTGGTTCGCTGGCTTTTTAGACCGTATAATTCGAACCGATCAAAATTAATTTTTCATAGTTGTATTGTCAGCGAAAAGGAAAGGATAGCCCAATAGGGACAAATATCCCCCCAGGTACCTGACTCAAGCAAATTGCAATGGCCGGCTCAGATTAATTCTATCTGGGCCAAACTCAATCCGGTGCCTATTGAGACTGTAGGGGTCTGTTTTGAGATTCGTGCTATGTTAAATGGGCCGTCCGATCGTAATTTGCTTGAGTCAGGTAACCTGAGGTGATGTGAATTCAGCCTAATAGGCCAATACACTGTGGAGCTTATAAAGAAATTAATTTTTCTAGTCTTCTCCTCTGTCTACTGAGTAGTGAACAGACAAGAGAAAACAAAATTTCAACCAAAATATAACAGGAATGGAGAAAATAAATAGACAGAGAAAGGAAACAAGGAAACACTAAAAGAGGTTTTTCTTTGAAATCTTCTTATTAATTTTGGAAATTTATTTTGTTTTCTGAAAAAAGATATTTATAGATGGATTTTTCGCTCTGTATACGTAGAGTATGATGCGATTTTCTCAATCATTATGTAAATAAACCAAATTAAATCTCGGTTTTACTGGTTCAGTTTATTTTTGGCAAACCGAACAAATTTGGCTGGACTATGGTAATTGTTTCATTAACTGGAACAGAACAAGTTAGGCTATGGTAATTGTCATAGTTCTTCTAATTAACTTTGGTACCAACACATACCTCACCAATATGGTGGAGACCCTTATCTATTAAAAGAGAAATAATAATCATCACAGCAGAAATTAAGGCCGCAGCCCAAGTTGGCGTCTGAGACAGCTCTCTCGTGCTCTCACCACTGTCACCCGCCATTATTCAACTCTATCAAGCTCTCAGCTTTGTATTAACTGAATGGTTTCTTCTTTAGGTAGAGCTGGTTACTTTGCCTAAGCTGTTGACCTTCCAAAGTTGGTGCTTTAGTTGTTGTTGAGGAGTGAGTCGAGCTCTCTTTCTTTTCTCTATTTTCTGAACTCTTTCTTCCCTCTGTTCTTATGTTGCAAATCAGGTTTATGAGAAACTGATCATCCAGAAATTGCATTGTTTTGCTGTCTACCTAGGGGTGTTCAAACGGTTCGGTTTTCAACCGAACTGAAAAATTTCGGTTTAAATGGTTCGGTTTTTCAGTTTAAATGGATCAGTTCGGTTTAGACTTTTCAAAACCGACTAAACCGAACCGACCGAATTATATTGATTCAAGTATGATTTATATTTTGTTTGGTTCAATCATTGCTTCCTTTTTTTCATTTTAGTTTAAATATTTTAGAACATCTACATATTTTGTATGGAATTGAACAACTTGTGTATGAACATGTGTAATTTTCGTTAATACTGGCACCAATAGATTTACTTCGGTTTGTTCGGTTCGGTTCTTAATCGGTTTATAATTTTAATCGGTTCGGTTCGGTTCTATTTTTGAAAACCGAAAAAAAATTTGGTTTAATTATTTTAGTTCGATTTCAACCGAACTGACCATTTGAACACCCCTAACTCTACCTATATAAGAAAAGTCAAATCTATTCCACTTGGTCACTTGTAAACAACAAACATCACATCTGCAGGATCTAATTAAGTCTCTTCCTCTGAGTCTAACTCATCCTCCGTGCAAGGGAATTGAATCTGATCCTCCATGTCAGGGAATTGAAATTAATTCTGAGCATTTTGTGCCAATTATATTATGATCTCATAATAGCTGTTTTTAAATATTCTTATTCTTATTCTTATTATTACCAGCAGCAGCTGCTGTTTGAATTGAGATGCTAAGTATTGGGCCTAAGCCCAACATATATGGAGAAATAGAAAAAGAGTTTGGTGAGTGGTAACTTATAGGGGTCCCGATCCCCTAAAGTAATCCAACTTTTGGGTTTTCGATCGGGACCGTCCGATTCGATTATGTCGCTCGAGATCTTCTAGGGATTCGAATCTGTCGTCGGAATGTGTGCGCTTCACTTCGGGATGGATGATCTTGAATCCGAATCGGACCGTCCCGATTTAAAATCTAAAAATTGAGTTACTTCACTAGATCCGAATTCAACTTATAGGTCCTTTGGAAAATGGAAACAGAGCGTTTTTAATGTGCATTTGATTCAAAATTCCGTCCCGAATTCTCTTCATGATTCTTGCGTGACGTTTTAATATTCATGTAAATAAAGTGCGTACCAATCATGAAGTGAATCGGACGGTTCCGAACACATATCAAACTGATTTGAGTTTGATACCTATCGAATGTGCTCTCTTCCGGAAATACATCTTGGAAAGTGGAACCACACGAATTCGATTGAGAAGTTTCTAAGGAATTGAATAGAAAATCTAAAAGACTAAAACTCTAGCAACAAAAACTAGATAAATCATACTCATCCGATCAGGAAATATATGCAATGTTCCATCGGTCTCTCTTTCGGGTTCGGATCCCCTAAAGTAACTCAATTTTTAGGTTCTAGATCGGGACCGTCCGATTTGAATCCGTCGCTCAGGGTGTGTGCGCTCCACTTGAGAATGGATTGTTAAGAATTAGAATCGAACGGTCTCGATCTAAAACCCAAAAATTGAATTACTTGATGTGAATTCCTCTCTTTGACACACACAAACAAGTTAGTACCACACAAGGAAGACACTAACGTGCAAAAAATATAAATCGTCATGATAAAGGGAAGAACGACAATTTCTATCTAGTGCACTTTTGGTTTTTTCCCATTTTAAAGCGGCAATTACCCTCCATGAATTCCTTATCTATACTTTTGTTTTACCTCTTTATTTTCTCTTATGTGAACTATATATATATATATATATATATATAGAGAGAGAGAGAGAGAGAGTGGGTAATATCAAAACGTTTGCACCAAGGTCCTCGTGCAACCAAGTCGTTTTCGGATTTTCAAAATCCAAACAGTCGATCCAAACCGTTAGATGTTCAATCTATATTAAAATATGCTTCGAGACCAAATTTTATATTTTTTGAAATTTTTTTACTATTTATTAAGCCACTTCGAAAATTTCTGATCCGGGTGAACAGTAAAACAGTGCAACCAAATTCTGGACCATGTGATCAGCAATTTTCAAAGTGGCTTAATAAATAGTAAAAAAATTCCAAAAAATGTTAAATTTGGTCTCCAAGCAGATTTTAATATAGAGATCACATCTAACAGTTTGGATCGACTGTTTGGACTTTGAAAATCCAAAAATGACATGGTTGCACGAGGGCCTTGATGCAAACGTTTTGATATTAGCCACTATATATATATATAGGAAATTGCTAATATTATACACATAGCATAGAGGGCCTCTGTTCTACGGCTCAATATTTGAGTTTTCAAAATCCTAACGGTCGATCCGAACCGTTCAACATGATCTCCAGATGAATATGTATTTGCAAACCAAATTTACATTTTTTAGAATTTTTTACTATTTTTAGATAGGTAGAAAATCACTTGATCTGAATATTATGTACTATTCAGATCAAGTGTTTTTCTACCTATCTAAAAAATAGTAAAAAAAATTCTAAAAAATGTAAAATTTGGTTTGCAAGTACATATTGATATGGAGATCATGTTGAACGGTTCGGATCGACCGTTAGGATTTTGAAAACTCAAATATTGAGCTGTAGCACAAAAGCCCTCTATGCTACGCATAGCACCATAGCCCATATATATATAGAGAGATGGGCTATTGTACTTTGCAAAGTAAAACCCCCTATTTACTTCGGGCCATTTTTTGCATTTTGAAAATCCGAACAACCGATCCGAACGTTCAACATGTTCTAAATATTGAAATGTGCTTGGAGACAAAATTTTAAATTTTTTGGAATGTTTTTACTATTTATTAAGCCACTTTAAAAATCGCTGATCCGGTGGTCCAGAAAATTTTACTGTTTTTTACTGTTCACAGTGAATCAGTGATTTTCAAAGTGGCTTAATAAATAGTAAAAAAATTCAAAAAAATGTAAAATTTAGTCTACAAGCACATTTCAATATTTATAACATGTTGAACGGTTCGGATCGGTTGTTTAAATTTTCAAAAATAAAAATATGACCCGAAGTAAAGAGGGAGTTTTACTTTGCAAAGCACAATAGCCCATCTATATATATAGAGAGAGAGAGAGAGATAAATGGCTAAAAATCCAAAAAAAAAAGGTACCATTGAATATGATACGGATATGATACGGATCAGATAAATGGCTAAAAATGTACCATTGACACTCTCAAGCATTTCCAAATGAGGTAATAGGTGGGCTTCCAAAAATACCCGATTTCATGCATGATTTCCTCTCCAGTGAGCCAACACATGAGGATATTTTTCAAGTGGCTAAAAAACTCAGACCTTTTAAGGACCCGGGTCCAGACGGGTTCAATGCAAAGGTGATACACGATAACTGGGAGGCTTTTGGTCCAAGCCTTGCTCCAAGAAGTCTGAAACGAGAGACAGAGAGGAAGAGAATTGAAAAGTGTAATCATTATTTCATTCTTAATTGTGTAACTTTACAAATGAGAAATACATCTCTATATAAAGACAACAGCTTAGTCTTCTAATTAATTTCTAATCACAGTTTTGCCACTAACTAATTCTGGTGCTTTCTAAACTAATTACATTGTTACCCTTTACTAACTAACTGTCTAATGTAACTAGCATAGCACTGATGCACCAGTCAGCTGAGCTGTGGGCACAAATAGTCAGCTTGGAAGATAAGTGACTGAATCGTGGAGAGGCGAGTGGCTTCGTAAAAATATCCGCAATTTGATTCTTGGATGAGATAAACCGAATTTGTAAGAATTTGTTAGCCACCCGTTCTCTTACAAAGTGGTAATCGATTTCTACGTGCTTCGTTCGAGCATGCACTTTAGGATTAGAGGTCTAAAAAGTAGTCCCTATGTTGTCGCACCAAAGGTTGGGGGAGAGGATAGTGTGACTTGTAATTTGGCTAAAAAAATAAAATAATGAATCACTAATTGTTTGACCCTAAAAAGTCAGAATCATGGTTATTTGGACAAGGATGCCACTTAACTACACAAATTGGTCAATTAAAGGTTCAACCATACTTTAATTCGGCACAATACCACAAAATAGGAAATGAAATTTGCTGAACGAAATACATGATTAAATTTTGTACAAATAATCATGAATTTCGATGTATGGCCCATTTCCTAATTCAAAATGGTTAGAAAGATATTAAAATTGTGAAACAGAGGCTTCTAATTGGTGCCACATGGCTCTGGGGACATATAGCATTAAGCATACTTCCCTGGGTACAAATTGGGTGCACAGAACCTACACCTTACAACAAGGGCCCATCAGTCAGCCAAAGAAGTTCAATTTCGCTGACATTATGAAATAGACGGATTTGGTTCACTAAAACTGAACTTGTGAACCAAGCTGTCGGTCTAACGGTTTATCGTGAACCATGCTCAAACAAACCTGAAAGGAGTTAAACCCGAGCGCCTCAACTAAAATGACCCCTTCATTCCCCGTGGACTCGGAGTGCACTGAACCAGTAGAGAACCATATGCGGTCTACGGTGAAACGTCTATACCCAAAGGATGGAACATAACAAAGGGAACCGCTCCCCATTATTTAGCGAGGCCGACAGGTGGGCCCGAGACTGTCAGTCCTCTCTTCAACCTCTAAGCATCTAAGCTTCCTGGTACCCGACAAATGGAGAAGGGAGGAGGAGAAATTGGACTGAACCACATGAGCTCCTCTTGTGTTTCTACATGACTCGGTAAGGAGAAAGCTAGGAGGTGAGTAAAATTACCTCTCGGTCAACTAACAAGAAGGGAAGCAATGGTGAAAGGCACGACCCGAAGCTGGGAAATTGTTATTCGTGATAGCAAAGCTCGAATTGATAACACACATTCATTCTTAACCCCCTTGCGATGCTCCCTGCTAGTGTAATTAGCGAAAGAAGAGGGCACTAAAATGAATTTGGATTTTTACTCACTATCGGGTGTGGGTTGAATTGGGATGAGCCGAAGGTAATTGCACCTTCCAGAAGCCTTAAAGGGTGTCGTTGGGATTTCATGTGACCACTGCAACCTTTAATTGAAGGTGCATTGAAGGGTGTTGCCTGATTTGGAAAATGACACCCGACGGGCATCAAAAGGAGATACTCAATCAATCCGAAAATGGAAATTAACAAAGAAATGAATGTGATGCCATGAAGGGCATGTTAATGCTATATTGTGCCGTCCTCGTGTTGCTCTCTCAATGGCCAGAAGGTATTAAACAGCCATAGCCCACGATAAGGCCGGTTTAGTTTAAAGAACACCACACCATCCTGCAACTGGCGCCTCTGAGCTAAATTAACCCATTGCACACCTGTCCTAGAGCCAATGCTACATGACAAATTAGAAGAATCTCCCTCCCATGCATGAGGAGAGGCATGCACCTTGGCTGGAAAATCAAAGCCCTTGAATGAAATACATGAAGGGTCAAGATGAGATTCAATGTATGAATGACCAACATGGCTGCTGCTTATTGGCCAGAGCACCTGCAAATGAAGGCTTAATACATAAGCAAAGGATCTGAAGCATTAAAATCAAGAGTGGAGATCACGCCAACTCAGCTATGCCCAAAACCCTAAACCCCATACCTTCTCAGGCTATATAAGAAGATGAAAAGTAAGAAAAAAGAAGAGAGAACCAAATCAAGAAACAACAGAAACTACAAGAATCCACAAAAACTTTCTTTCTTTCATTTTCGAATAGGCTAGCTACTTTCTTCTTTCTCTTCAATAGCAGCAAGTTTAATAGGTAATAAAAAATCTAGAGATGTAGGCTTTGAGGGGATCAGATCATGTACATAGTTCATATTGAAATGAAGTGCTTCTAAAATCGAAATTCTTCCCTTTTCTTTACTGTTTTGACCTTCTTTTATTTTTTTCTTTGATTGTTCCCCTTTTGTTTGGAGTTCCTGGATTTGATAAAGATGTGAAGGCTATAGGATAGTTAAATCTGTTCTATAACAAGCTAAGCATGCACATATTAGCCTAATGATCAAATAAAAAAAAAAAGAATCTTTTCTTTCTTCTTCATTTTATCGTTTCTCTTTTGTTTCCTTTTTATATAAAACAAAAATAATATATTTAATACTTTCTCTTAACTAATAGGATTTATTCTCATTTGCTGTAATTTATCAATTTTAATACATTGTAAAGATAAGAATGTATAAAAGTATAAAAATCTGATTTTTTTTCTTTTTGCTCTTTGCTGTCTTAAATCCAACCTCTTTAATTCCTTTTAAAGTAATTAGATAACAAAAATATAGGAGTTGAGCCAGCTGGTTTCCTCTTATATTGGAGTTATTCAATTATTTTATTAAAGAAATTAAAGAGCATAAAAGTGACTAAAAAAACAAAAATGCACACAAGGGTTAAGGAGGTTGAGCCAGCTGGCTTCCCTTCTTAATTCCTTTTAAATGACCAATGGACCTATATTATGTAGAAGGGAACTTGATTTTCTTTGATACATAAGTGTACCAGATTACACTATTCAAGGGATTTCATGGGACCTCTATGTAAATAGTGAAAGACAAAGGGAGATGCAAATAAGCACCAGCCATGGCTGTTCTGAGCTATTTGTACTCTTCTCCAATGATGTCTTAATGATTTGTCCAATAATCAAATGAAAAGAACATATAAATCATGATTTTAACAAAATCAGGGGCCTCCCTGTAATTTTCTAAGTTCTGACAGTTTTTGATGATTTAAAAATGTTGAAAGATGATTTTTTGGAGCCTTTGATTCTTCTTTTCCCTTTTCTGGTACAAGGCAATGGCTTTCAAGCTAACAAAAATGGTTCTGACCTCAACCAGTCAGTGTGACCTGTATTAATACTTGTGTACCAGCCCTTGGTACAGTGCCAAACCCAAACCCAGCAGCCAAACATGAGTCAAGAGCTGCTGGTACACTAATGCACTTCAACAGGCCAAAAATGACCCCTGTTCACAAACTGAACTGCACAAGTCAGCATAAATTTCTAAATGAAAAACAAATTACACAGTCAGATAAAGGACTCCAAAATACATAAAATTGACACAAATTTCATAATAATTGGATTTTATTTCGATTTTATATGAATTTTTGAAGTTCAGCTTTGAAAAACAAAAAAAATCAGCATTCTGAAAAGAAAAAGGACCTGCTGGTAAATTGAGCACAAAAAGTGTTTTAAGGACCAAATTGAAAAATGAATATCACAGTTGGATAGAAAATTTAAAGATACACAAAATGGACACAAGTTTTACATTGTTCTGATTTTATTCCTATTTTCTACGAATTTTCAAAGTTTCAGCTTGTAATCAATCAGAAAATCCAGCATTAAAAATGCAGAATTTCCCTTATTACCCCTCTGCACAAATAAATATGTTAAAAATAGAAACAAAATTGTAAAAATTATAAAATTTATTCTAGTTGTAGTGAACATTCTCCTTTCTGGATTAACAACAGGAAACCACTGAATTTTTAACAAAAATAGAGAGTTCTAAAATTCAACTCGATATTTTGAAAAGCAAGAGGCTTCATGAAATTAATGTCCATTAATGCTCAAATATGTAAAATTCAATCAAATTAATAGATTTAAGCATCCTGCCATGCTCCCAGAACTTAAATTCACATCTTTCGTGCCTCTATCATACTTCAAGAAAACCCATCACTCAAACCGGTACCGAATAGGTACTGAGTCGAAGAACCCGAGACCCAAATATAATGAATACTCGTTTAAGTTCAAAATTAAAGTGTTAATCAAATTCCAAATGAAAATACGATGCTGCCTGATCATTGAATCGATTAAATTACAATTTGACTTGAAAGAAACAAAATTGAAATCAAGAATGGCGGCCTTGGCAGAATCCATGATGAACCGCCACTTCCGATGACCGGAGGCATCCGACGATGGGTGCAATGCAATCCTGAGCTTCGGGCGATGCTAACCACGTCCCCTCCTTGCCTTGCCGTGACCGGAGTTGGCCGGAGGCCCAAACCCCAATCTCGGGGATAAACCCTTGTTCATATCCAAGCCGCACGAACCTCAAAGCAATGCCAACCCTTTGATCTCAGCGCCAAGAATGAATTCAAATAAAATCCCGAATCTTAAAGCGTAACATGATCTAATGACTCGGCTTTAAATCAAAGAGTCACTAACGTCCTAGGCCCACATGTCGGGTTTAATGAAAGCTCTCTTGAACGAATCTCAAAGCCCATGATTAAATCCCAAAGCCCAACATACATCTTAAAGCCTCCTGCTCAAATCTGAGAGACCAGCACCAATCTCAAAGCTCAGAAAATTAATTAAAGTCATAAAATCGAATTCTTTAGTAAATTAGTCCTTCTGACAAGTTTTATTTGCAACGCAGCCCTCATAAAATTATGAATAGGTCCCTGGCTACTTTAAAACCTTCTAAATAGGCCCTTGAGAGCCCAATTTGCGCCTTAAACCCTGTCAAAAATTCATATTATAAATCAATATCATTTTTGCTTTATAAATAGGCCCTCACAAAAAACATAAATATTTACAAATAGGCCCTTATCAGTCCTTTTCAAGCATAACTTTTTCATCTTAAGCCCAAATTGACTCAAACCATCTCCAAACGAACCCAAATCAAATTCTTCATCTTTCTAAATCAAAATTGAATATGTCCAAGCATCAGCCAAACCCTGGAATGACCAAAATACCCTTTCTTTAAAATTAATGATCTCATTTCTTAATAAAATGCAAATAATTAACGAAAATATAAATAAATATGTCATAAATCAAATACAAATAAACAATGCATTTAAATCTCTCAGATATCTAAATTCCTACTTCAAAAATATAATTTTAATAAGAAACTACACACACCCACATGTCCAAATGCATAAAAAAAAAAAAGCAATTCAATATTAGAATCTATACATGAGTCCCCTTTTTAGCCCCTTTATTCAATTCACTCAAATAGGCACAAATCCCGGAATGAACGAGGTGTTCAGTATGGCTTGGAAGGGTCATCTGATGTAATTAACAGCGGGAGCTTGCGCCCGCTGGGAGTTAAACGTCCCCACAATAATTAAACTCTCTCGATAGACTGATTATGAACAAGTAGGTCTGTCGAGGGTGAACCAGAAGGAATAGCAGAAAGAGAAAGAAATGAATGTTTCAAGTTCGATGTTCTTTAACCAAACGAGAGCGTTGAACCATGAGACATTTAAATACATATGCACACACCTTCCATACCAGCTGTGCAACTTTCTGCGCCCTACAGGTTTTGGCACGCCCAGTGGGACATTCTCCTCCTCACAGGTTCGGGATCCGATACGAAGATAAAGGGAACGTACTCAAGTAGCTAATGACTTCACAACACTCAAACAGCAAGTCATTAGACCGCTTGAGTTATGTCATTTCCTTTTATATTCGATATCGACGCCTATGGATTGAATAATAGGGCTAAACACTCATGTATAAGTTTACATATGAAAATTGACTAATGAAATTTTGAGCTTTGCTTGTTTGCAGGAATGGCTTACACCGCAATCAACGCACGCTCTTTTGCCCAAGTTGCCAGCCTCCCAGCTGGCGAAGAGGTGGTTTATTTTGGGACTTTCGCAGTCCCTGTTGATGAAGTTAGGGCATTCGAAGCCCCTGTTCCCGCTCTAATGAATGAACAACCATCCCTCGGGTCTATCACCGAGGAGGAAGTTACAGATGATGATGAAGTATGTTACTTTCTCACCCCTAAAGGGATGGACGGCAAGACGTTCATTCCTCTCTCCAAAACTAGGCGCGCAAGAAGACGCGCGTCTAAGAAAATTAACCCAACTCCAGTGACCCCTCTATCGGTCACCAGGAAAAGAAATCTCCAAGCTTACCAGGATGAGCTGGTAGCTCAACCAGCCCTTCCCGTCAGCAACTCATTCTCCCCTCTCAGGATAGTGAGGAGAAATTCTTCTACTGCACACATACGTGCAGCGGGAGAAATCCCTAAAACCGTCTCGTTCATCCATGAACCGAAAAGGAGGAACACCAACCGTAAAATGGTTGATGACACTGCCATGGCCATTCATAGGGCCCACAAGCAGCTTCGCATGTTGAAGCAGCGTAGGAATCGATACTACGTGCATCCTGCGCAAGAAACCTCTACACCCCCTTCCGTCAAATCAAGATTGACGTTTCCAGCCCAAATGCTGGGGGCATCCAATGACGCCCAACCATCAATCAAGTCGAGACTGACATTCCCAGCCTCAAAACCTAAAGCACGCGACAGTGCCTTCTTTCCAAAACCAAAACCAATGTTCTCAGCCCCAAGGCTGGGGGCACCTGATGTTGCCCCGCTAAAATCAAAACTCCGTCGAGAGATGCGTGCAAGCACCTCCCAAAGGTCAAGCAAAGAGGGATCAAATCAAACCCCTCGAATTCTGAGAAGACCAACCAGTGTACATGATAGGCTGGGGGCACGAATAAATCCTCACCCCTCCAACACTGGAAGTTTGACCATAGTGGCGCCAAATGCCACTCATAAGAAGCGAAGGGTCACTAAAACACACCCTAAACAAGAAGAAGAGGCGATGGTATTTATGATGACCACTAGCAAAGACCTCGAAGAGGAAGATGATCATTCTGCTAACCTCACCGTATACATGGTGAGAAAGGGGAAAGATCCCATTGTCGAAAATCCTAGTGACGATGAGGAAGAATCTGACGCAGCATGTCTTCCTCCCATAAATGCCAAACCCAAAACCGTGAGTAGTTCAGATATAGGTCATATGGATGGACCTGCATTAGGTAACTTCCATACTGTCTTAGCAACTTCTCCATGTGCTGGTGAAAGTCAAACCGGTGCACAAACGCAAGAACAAATGTTATCCGCCTTCAATCAAATGCAAGCTGAGATACAAAACCTTAGGGCTGAAGTACATCAAGCCCATGAAAGGGAACAAAGGTTGGTGGCTGAAGTCCGAGAGAAAGGCCTCGCTAACCTGGAGCTCGAAAGAGGAGAAACGTCAAATCGGTCCAGCCCCGTAAACGGGCTCGAAAGACCAGAAAGACCAAACCCTCAAGAAAGACGTAGGGTACATTGGGAAGATGAAAGGCGAGAAACCTCCCCAACCTTTACTGCGGTTGATGTTCAAGAAATGATCAGCCGCCAATTACGCGAAATGGGGATCGCCCCAAAACAAACAACATTACGAATAGGGAAGCCGTACCCTCCCGAATTCGATGTACCAAAATACCCTCCAACATACACTGTTCCCTTATTCTCCAAGTTCTTCGGAAGTGGAACAGATGAGACTGGGCCAGAACAACACGTCAGCCACTTCATGATTCAATGTGGAGACTCTTCAAGAGAAGAAGCATTCCTTTGCCGCCAATTCGCTAGGAGTCTTTCAGGGCCAGCATTCCAATGGTATTGTTCTCTGGAACCAGGAAGTATAAAGTCCTGGGACCAAATGGCGCGTGCCTTCATAAATAGGTTTGCCACTGCGAGCAGTCCAATAAGACTAGCCGATTTAGCATGGGCCAAACAAGGGCCAAACGAAACTCTTCTGGCATACATCAACCGCTGGAGAAACATGAGCAACAAGTCGAGCCATCCTATACCCGAAAGGGAGGCAGTTGATTTGCTCATAAGAAGTACATCCGGCAAAATGAGAGAAATGTTAATCGTTGCCAACCCAACAGTTATCAAGATCTGGTAGACACCGTATCTAGATTGGGGCAAACAGATATAGAAGAGAAGTCATCTACTTCCTTCAAACCAAGAAGAGACTTCCCAAAGAAAAAGGAATCGAAAACGGTATACGCCGTCAAAACCAATAAAGCCAACAAAATCGAAAACAACGATTCTGACTCTTCTGATGAGGAAACGAGGCAAGTCGATAGCCAACCCGCTCAACCAATTACTCGCGATAACCAAAATAATCGCTACCCCAGATCATTGGAAGAACAAAAGAGCAAGAAATACTCCTTCAAAAGAGAGAAAACAGCAAAGATATTTAGACAAGCCTTGGAAGATGGTATGGAATTGCCCCAAAGTAAGCGTCCCGATCAGGCAGATAAGGTTGATCACCCCAACTATTGCCCGTACCATAGGGTAATAGGCCATAAGATAGAAGACTGTTGGGTCTTTAAAGACCTAATAGAAAGAAGAATTCGAGAAGGTCGTTTGCAATTAGCGCCAAGTGCCGTGCAACAACCTGCACCTCACGAACAAGTTAACGTTGTCTCTCATGTCGAGATGATTGAAGAAAAAGGGTCTGAAGGTCCCGTAAATGAAGCATGGGAATTCCACATCTCCAAGAAAACTAAAAAGTTGCTGAAACAGCTTCTGAAAGAGCCTCGCGTCAAATGGGATAGCAATTTAAACCCCACTGTGCCAAGGCCCCCAAAACGGGTCATCCATCGTAAATTAAACAAGAACGGCAGTCAGAAGGGTAAGAAATCGCCTAAGCCGACAGAGTTGCCTGCACCTTCTGAAATCCAAAAACACATACGAACCTTAGATAATCATAAGCAAGGTACTCCGCTACCATTGACCCTTTTAGACTTCCTAACAGAAGATGTATTGGCCTTAATGTTAGGCCTCAAAGCCGAAAAAGGGGAAACGAGTGGGGCCCCTCAAGAAGGAGAAAACAATGATGGTGACCATGAGATGTGTAACGCGGTTGTCTATGGAGGAAGTTCCTCAAGTGATTCAGATGATGGTGAAGTCGTCTTTGTCAAAACTAAGAAACCTGATTGCCATGCGGTGCTCCGCTCGGGTACAAATATCCCTGAGCGCCAGCCACCACAAGAAGATGAAATTGGGAGGTCAAAGGCCAAGGCAAAAGGGAAAGAACCCGCAGTACAAGATGAGCCAACACCTAAGAAATATATGGTGCAAGATTACAATATCCTCGCACAACTTAGAAAAATACCAGCGGCGGTAAGCATGTTTGACATATTGATGATGTCCGCTGAAGTAAGAGAAGTGCTCATTTATGCACTCCAAAACCCTGAAGAATTTCAAGCACATTTCGCCGAAAAGAGGATGCAAGAAATAGCGCTGGTGGACAACAAAAACCCAACCATCACCTTTAACGATGATGATTTGCTCATAGGCACGTCTGATCACAATAGACCACTCTTTCTCACTGGTGAGTGTGATGGCCAAAAGGTAACCCGCATGCTAATCGATCCGGGCTCTTCCATTAATCTAATGCCTAAGCGAACATTAGACCGTCTCACGTTGAGCGCTAAGTTCCACACGAAGGATAAGATCACTATACATGGGTTCAACCACAAAACGGAGCAATCCATGGGGGCCGTTAGCTTGCCTTTCGATATTGGTGGTATTCAAGAGTGGATGAAATTCTACATCATCGATGCGAAAACCACATACAACGCATTGATAGGTCGACCATGGCTACACAATAACAATGCCGTCCCATCAACTTTGCATCAATGTGTAAAATACATAAAGGACGGTGAAGTCAAACAAATCAAAGGAGAAATTAAGCCATTTGAAGTGCACGAAATAGGGCTGAAAGATGCCAAATACTTCTTTGATAAACCTACTCTAGAGGGAGAATGTTCGAAGAAACAACGAGATGAGAAAATAAGGCTATATGGAGCCGATACTGATTCGTCGTCAGAGGAGGAAGCCGATGAAGCTAGGATACTCCCGTCATACATAATACCTTCAGAAAATGAGGAAGAAACAAGTCAATCCTCGTTGATGATTGAGAGGATACCTGAAAACCATCATAAAGAGCTCACACCAAGGGAAGTGAACCAAATCCAAGAAATGATATTATTCATAATACCGCCCAAGGAGGAGGCTACTGAAGAAGGGATCTTTAGGCACAAGCCTATTGTATTCTATAGAGCGTCCGATGGTAAAGATCGGTCTTTGGTGCTGAACGACGACGAATGGCCTTTAGAAGACGAAACCATGTCCAACAAAGTGAATGTATCTCTTCTGCCATATTGCCCCAAAAGCCTAACCAGGATTCTCGCAAACATGAGTCCCATGTCTCCAACCTACGCTATGACAAAGCGATTCGATAGGATATTGACTCATCGTAATCCTACAATCATAGGACCAGATGGTAAACCAAGAAATACTCGAGGGCTCGGGTATGAAGAATCTGATGATGAATACGATGATTCCAAATGTCGTCCTATGCAATGTCTCAAGCAACAGTGGCAGTGACGACGAGCCACCGACTTGTGATCTAAGAAGGATCCAAGGGAGAGCTGCTCATGCCAATTTAGAAATGACTTTAAGAGGCGGTCGCGGTCAAGGCCGTGGAAGAGGCCGAGGTAGAAATTCCTTCGCCAATACCTTGCCAAAACAATCCAAACCAGATCCAACCGAAACTCGCTCCTTCCAAGACCTTTTGAGACAAATGAAAGGTTTGGATGTGCATTCCGAGCCTAAACAACAACAGCCAAAAAATAACCAAAGAACCTCCAAAGCGTCATGTCATGTAATAGAAGCTGAAGACGATCAATCGTCATTTGTCGCATGCAGTGTATGCGATCGACCGGGAGAGGTCACATAAATGACTTCATGTGTCGAATGTGGGGCCATATGCCATCCCCCTTGCACGAGGTTTAGAGAACATCCTCAAAGTAGTGATGAAACCCCAAAATGGAGCTGCCTACGTTGTTTCAAAGGCAAATGGATATCAGAACCTAAGAAAGGCGAAGGAAAGGCAGAATCACTACTTCCAACACCAGCACCTGAGTCTTTTCCACTCGAAGGCATGTTGGCTCAACTCCTAAAGGATTATTTAAAGTTTCAGTCCACGACGAGACAAGCCCATACAGATTCAACAAACACAATCTCTGAATCGAAGAAACCCATTCCAGTAATGCCAAAAGAAAAGAATACTCTGGCAGAACTTAAGAACAAAACATATTCATTTGGGCGAGATAAAGTTGCTAAGGCATTTCACCTAATGATGCAAAAAGGTCTCAACTTGCCAGTATGCAAACGCCCAGAACAAGCGAGTAGGGTAAACGAACCTGATTTCTGCCCATATCACCGTATCCTTGGTCACACCATCGATGACTGCTGGGTCTTCAAGGACCTTCTAGAAAACAAAAGACAAGAAGGAACCTTACCACTCACCGTGGTAGCCCACTTAGAAGGGATTCGTGCGCCAATTCCCAACAAAGAGAAAGGGAAGCAAAAGATGAAGTCTATCCCTAAAAACGAAGTACCTTCACAATTCGAAGTAGGAGACATGGTATCCATGCTCAGCCAGCCTCAATCATCCAAAGACGGTCAAGCTAGAATTGAATGGAAAGGACCCTACATCGTTGAGCAAGCCTTAGGGCGAGACACCTATAGGTTGCGAGAAAACAATGGAAGCAAGTTCGCGCCACCTATTAAAGGGAAGTATCTTCGAGAATACCAAGCACTTGGAATGCAAAGTCAAACCCGAAGTTTGAAAACTTGAGGCGACAACTCGGGAAATTCAGAAGAAGAACAGGAGGTTGAGTGCTACATGGCATCTCAAAGGTCCACCGACTCAGAATATGATTCACCCCAAGAAAAGGAGGATCATAGTAGTAATGGCCACACAAAGCAAGGCACATGCATGGATTGTGATGAAGAAGATGACTATTACATCATGTTCAACTGCGACCGATGCCATAAATACTCATGTACCACCTGCGCTACCGGGAAAAAGATAAGTCCTGGGTACGACAAAAGATTCATCGATTGGTTGTGTAGGTACTGCAACTATGCCATGGAAGATGAAGATCAATGGAAGAGAGGGAAAGCCAAACAAGCCTCTGAGAAGAAGAAAGGCGAAAACTCTAAATCTTGTTCAAAACATGAGTCATCAAAGAAACCTAAAGATGATGACTCGAGCGACCCCAGCGCGGATGCCACATGTTACATGGTAGGAGTTGAGTCTAACCCAAAAGAACATGGGTTTGAAAATGGGCCAATGGATTACGAAAGCGCAAGGCCCATGAAATCAGTCAGCGGCTACTATTTGAAGCTATATCAGAATGGTGACACACCAAGCAACTTCTGCCAAGAATACGAAAGTGACTCATGAACCGTCACTTACAAAACCACTCCCACTACAGCCATGATGGGGGCAATAATGCGCATGAAGGGGTGTGTCGGGTATCGATGCACCCGAAGGAGAGATGATATATATATACCCCACCCTTGGAGGAAGTCGACGTCTCTAAGTCACAAACTTCCTCAACCTCAATCAGACCCTGCGCTAATGGCTGCTCAAAGGATAATTCCCCACAACTGGGAGACCATGGCGCTCACGCCGACGGTAAGAATGGGATATGGCCGATATCCAGGCCCAGGATCTCTCGCCGTCGACTTCCCCAACAAAGACACACTGCCGCAAGAGAGTCGATGGTTATGGCGATCCATCTTTATCTATGTCACTGGAGGAAGGAAAACCGAGTACACCAAATACCGCCTCGGTCACTACTTCTCAAACCAACTCAACTGTGAGTTCTCAAGCCTGATCATTGAGGAAGTCGACGAAATCGAGGCCGACTACATACTCATATGTCCAAATGACGACATAAAAAGGGGCATCCTTTCGTTGGGTTCACTCACCTTAGAAGCCGACGTCCCCGGTGTCATTCCCACCGATGTCCGAATGATAGGATGGACTTCTAGCCAAGGGGGCTATGACAACCCCCTCAATTACCGTGCGCGCGTAAGACTCCGCAAGGTACCTCTACACTTATGGAATTCTGCTGATATTCATACTTTGGTGGCAGGATTCGGGTATCCTCTTAAGATTGCCCCATACTTCTCCAACAACAACTATGATACGCTCAGGCTCTTGATCGCTTGTGGACCGCCAAACACCATCCCGCACCAGTTGTGGTTGACCGTTGACCCCATCCGCAAAATTGTGGATGTGGAAGTCGAAGGATGGGATGAAAATGATGGAGACATGCCTCCGCCTGATGATGCAGAAAGCTCCGTTAGCAAACCTCCTCCTCCACCACCAGCACCAGAGAATCCAAAATCCTCTGAGTCACCTAATCTGTCACTGCCCTCTGAACCAACCGCATCGGGCAAAGACAGGAGGCCCGCCAAACATGTGGGGCCCAAGGCCGCTCCTTACTAACAAGGGGCAACAAGCCGCTTATGTTAAATGCGTTTAAGAGTTGATTTCCCTTTCTCATGAACAATGCTTATATTTGCTTGATGATGGTGTGTTTATGTTTGAATGCTTGTATATATGGTTGCATGAAATGAGAACCCCGCGAGATCTCCTCTTCAAACTCTACTCTACGACTTCCAAATTTTAAGGTTGAAAACTCCACAAATACTCAAAATTCCAATAAACCTAAATTCTAAAATCCACAAATAAAACATTCCAAGTAAAATTCTATGAATACCCAAAAGACCAATAAAGCCTAAGTTTCAATATCCTTAAATAAAATGTCCCAATGCATATGCATAAACGAAAACCTCTACGAATAAAAAGGACCAAATCGCAGCATGAGTGAAATTGTCTCGAGTGAAAAAAAAAAGTAAGGTCCCCCAACTACCCACAAAATCCATGAAGGCCTCACGCCACAACATGGGTTTTGTTAAGTTTGTACCCTTAAACAATTAACACTGGCAAAGTTTGTCCAGCCAGTTCTGAATATGGACAAACAAGTTTTATATTTTGTACTTTAAACAAAATATGGGCTTTGGTGTTGTGCCCATTTGAAACAACTATCACTGGTTTTGTCTTTCCTCCCAGTTCGAAAAAAGGAGAGACAAGGTTTCTTCATTGTCCTTTAAACAATGGAGTGCCTAATGATGATGTCTCAAATAAAATCAAAAGATTAAAGAAAGTGGTCGTTTAGACTATTTAAATTCTGAAGGCACAAAATCCCCTTTAAAACAAAGTTCTCAAAACAATGGTGTTCGCATTTCCCGCGATACCCTTGCCTAAGGATTGATGCCACATAGGCTATTCAAGAAGGCACGAGAGGAGCGAATAAGGCGCCACCCTCAAACAAAGTGCACGCACGCACCTAAATCACACAACAACATAAAAGGAGTGGAGAGATGTAAAAGCCCACTAAGAAAGCCTCAAGCACAAAATGGGCTTTGTCAAGATTGTGCCCTTTAAAACAATTGTCACTGGTACGCTCGTCTAGCCAGTTATCTAAAATGACGAGCAGGCTTTATATATTTGTGCCGAACAAAATAAGGCTTTGATGTTGTGCCTAGGCCACGTGAGCGCTAAAACAATTATTATGGCCCAAGATGAGAGAAACCAAGAGCCCAAAGGCAATAACCCTAATCGGGTTCTCACCAAACCAATCTCCGCAGAAGCAAGCCTCAAGTCAAATCAACACCCATGAATGATATACCTACGGGTCAACGCCCCACGGGCCATAACCCAAACTAGAGTTTAAGAATAAGAACCCTTGACTCCAAAGACTAAGGCCCATAGTTTGGCAAGTAAACACCCCAAAATCCCATGAATGACAAGAGAATACCCTAAAAACCAAGTATGATTTGGCATACCCTGTTGACATACGTCCCATGGGTGACAGCTGAACCCAAAACAAGAGAATACCTTTCAAGCACCAGAATGAAACCTATGACAAGCAAGCTAAGCTTCACTCGTAAGAGAAGCGTCGCTTCACTATATCGCATCGATCTCATGGAGATGCATGAACATCTAACCTTAACGGGTTCCGTATGACCAATGAAGCCTCTGAGCAGAATGGTTCTACAAAGTCACACATGCTAGGATAACCTTTTTGTGGGGGTAGCATGAATAAAAATTCGACCCTAACGGGTCTCTATATCGCCGGTAGCATTTTTGTGGAAGCGGCGCATGAGCATGAATGAAGATTCAACCTTAACGGGTTCTGTATGACCAATGAAGCCTCTGAGCAGAATGGTTCTACAAAGTCTCCATATCGCCGGTAGCCTTTTTGTGGGGGCGGCGCATGAATCATGAATGAAAATTCGACCTTAACGGGTCTCCATATCGCCGGTAGCCTTTTTGTGGGAGCGGCACATGAACATTAATGAAGATTCGACCTTAACGGGTTCCGTATGACCAATGAAGCCTCTGAGCAGAACGGTTTTACATAGTCACACATGTTGGGGTAGCTTTTTTTGTGGGGCTATTGTGTGTGAGAATCAGACCTTAACGGGTCCCGTATGACCGTTGTCACCCCTAAGTGGGACGGTTTTTACGCAGCCATACATGCTGGGGTCGCCTCTTTTGTGTGGGCAGCATGAGTGAATATTCGACCTTAACGGGTCCCGTATGACCGTTGTCACCCCTAAGTGGGACGGTTTTTACGCAGTCATACATGCTGGGGTCGCCTCTTTTGTGTGGGCAGCATGGATGAAGATTCGACCTTAACGGGTTCCGTATGACCAGTGAAGCCTCTGAGCAGAACGGTTTTACATAGTCACACATGTCGGGGTAGCCTTTTTTGTGGGGCTATTGTGTGTGAGAATCAGACCTTAACGGGTCCCGTATGACCGTTGTCACCCCTAAGTGGGACGGTTTTTACGCAGTCATACATGCTGGGGTCGCCTCTTTTGTGTGGGCAGCATGAGTGAATGTTCGACCTTAACGGGTCCCGTATGACCGTTGTCACCCCTAAGTGGGACGGTTTTTACGCAGTCATACATGCTGGGGTCGCCTCTTTTGTGTGGGCAGCATGGATGAAGATTCGACCTTAACGGGTTCCGTATGACCAGTGAAGCATCTGAGCAGAACGGTTTTACATAGTCACACATGTCGGGGTAGCCCTTTTTGTGGGGCTATTGTGTGTGAGAATCAGACCTTAACGGGTCCCGTATGACCGTTGTCACCCCTAAGTGGGACGGTTTTTACGTAGTCATACATGCTGGGGTAGCCTCTTTTGTGTGGGCAGCATGAATGAATGTTCGGCCTTAACGGGTCTCCGTATTGCCGGTAGCCTTTTTGTGGGAGCGGCGTATGAATCATGAGAATAGAAAACCGAACCCAAGCCAACTGAAGACGTTTGATCGCTTAGAACCCGATTGAATAGACGCAGAAGGCTTGAGGTACAACTTGAGTCCAACGAAGATGCCTTGTCGCTTAGAGCCCGATGGGGGAGATTCAGAAGATTCAGGATTGAGCCCTGACTTTACAAGTATGTCTGGTCGCTTAGAACCCGATTGGAGAAAACTTGAAAGGTTTAGGAGAGAAAAAAAAAACCGAGTTAAGCAAGTTTATTCGATCGCTTAGAACCCGATTGGGGAAGGCTTGAAGAACTCGTAGTCAAAAAGAGAAAGAAGGAGGATGAGGAAGAAAATCGATCTAGACGAATTTATTTAATCGCTTAGAACCCGATTAGGGAAGATTCGAATAAATCAACCAAAAAAGAGAAAGAAGGAGAATGAAAAAGCTACAAAAGCAAACATCGATTGCAAATACGTATATCCAGGCATAATCAACCAAAACCACAATACACATACAAAGAGTGGGCTCGAAGGCGCGCACTCTCACAGCAAGTCCACAAAATGGGACCTAAAGGAAGGTGCCATAAGGCACCATAGCCAAGCAAGGCTCCACAGTCGCGGGGACACCCTGGGGGCAGTCAACAACCTCTCCTGCCCTAGCACCAGATAAGCCTGCAATACCTGAGTCTGACCCTGTAAAACATGAACAAGGATTAAGAAACGTAAGAATGAGTAGAAAGAGAGAGAAGGAAATGACAAGATCAATACCTGGAGGGACGGCTGGCTCAGTAATAGGGGCAGAAGCGTCGGACTCACACTTCTTCCTCTTGCGAGAAACCTTCTTAGGAGGAGGGTCAGAACGTTGAAGGATCCTAGCAGGAATCCCGAAAGAGATCAGCACCCCGCCCTTCGGCACACGAAGCACTATAGATGAGTAAAAGAGTTAGTACAATCAAGCGAAACACATAAAAGAAAGTAATAATAAAGAAGAATATACCTGTAGTCTGAGGCATGGAAGAGCGGCTATCTCGACTACGCATACCAGACACTCTCTCAAGAGGAGGCACGGGTCTCACACCAATGTGATCGTCAGGACCTGGCAAAACCCTCTCCATCCACTGCTCAATGGTCTGCACATAGCAAACCTGTACCATGTCCCTGCACCATCGCTCATATGGAACGGTGAAAGCCACCAATCTGGAAACTCGAGGCATGACAAACCGCACCTGTGTCTCCATACGAAAGAATGATGTCCAACACCTGACCGCCCCTACTAGGTCGGCACGGATGTCACTAGAAAGAGGGACATCAGCAGGAATGCACTGATCCAAACCAAACTGATGCGCGCAACGGTGAGGCATATATGGCTCTAAGACCACCCTGTCACCTAAGCGCAAAGGAAGAAGTCCATGGCGAAGGCTGACCAAAAACCCTGCCTCTATGGAACCCAATCTCAAACTCCTGCGGTGCTCCCCCCCAGGACCACCGTCAAACAAAACCAAATCCTCAGACTGCTCATCGCGACAAGCAAACTGTCTCCCACCATGAAGCCTGAGATAGTCACCGCTGTCGCGAAAGAAGGCGCGTGCCCGTCGGGCAGGCATATGGCCGGCTCTCACCCCTGCTATCTCAGCTAATATCGGCAGATGGCGCCGCAAGTCACTATCCATCGATGGGGTGTATAACCCAGCCCAATACATATGGGCCCAACCGAATAAGTAATGATAAGGTATAACCTCGTCACAAAAGGAAGGATCACATGATGAGGAAACCACCCTCATGCCTTTGAAGAGATTGGCCAATGCAGGGATAGCTAAAGAAACTAGCTCCCCTCGAGCCAACTTGCTTGCTATGAAGAAAGTCTCAGGCCTGATGACGCCGACCGGCTGGCTAGGGATGACGAAATAACAAAGCCACCAAGCCAAAAAGGCCGTCAGCATGGTCTCCCGCCCTAAAACTCTATGACGAGTATGACATGCCTGCATCACAGGGCCACTATGGAAAATCTCTGCCCTTCCAGTACCGAAAGGGTCTAAAGGAGAAGCGAACAAATGGCGTGGGTATCTAACCCGGTCAGTAAAATGGCTAATCCAAACAGAAAATGTCACATCACCCGCACGAGAAAGTGCACCATAAACATCAAATAATCGCCTAAGTGAACCAGGAAATATGTGAATACCCTCCGGTGACCTCTGCTCTAACGCCATGTCACTAGGGACATACTCATCGTAAGGGTCACCAAATATGGGCAAGCCAGACAACCTATGAAACTCTATAGGTGAAATGATCAACTCTCGGTCTGCTAAAACAACCGTATTAGAGGTGTATCTCCACCTCTCTGCCAAAGCCTGAAAAAATGATGGGTCCCATGTATACTCAAAGAGAGAAAGAAATACCGCGTGGTAGATGCCAACACTCTCGAGAAGAGCTCTCTCCCGCTGCAAGGTAGATCTCACCCAATCAACCAAACCTGCCTCTTTTCTCAAAATACCTGGCGGAAGATACCCAGGGGACCAAGGGAGAGCTCCGGTACCCACCATGTTCAGACCCAGAAGGTGTAGGGGATGCGGTGATCGATCTGACGTGATAGGATGGAGACTGTCGCCCAGAAATGAATGATAATCCCGCTGACGCAACACTGGGCCAGCACGATGAGTGAATCCCACCTTCAAAACAGTCTCAGGTGTCCAATCAACAGGGTCGTCAGAGAATCTCCCCTTCACGGGAAAAGGACCCATCGGTAGAGGGTCATGCCTAGTGAAAGGAACTCCTGCATGACAAGAGATATTGTGAGCTAGAACCATGAAATTGGTCCAAAAAGACCCTAAACTATAATCCAAAAGGAAGAATGGTCCGAAACGACCTTAAACTACCCCCAATAGTCCAAAAAGACTTTAAACTACCCATAAAACCAAGTCCCAAACAGACGAAGTCCGAAAAGGCTTTAAAATTACAACCGTGATCCGAAAGGTTCCAAAACATGGCCAAGAACTACAGATGTAACCAACACCCAATAAATTCCCTACTCGAAAGCAACATGTAAGTGCAAGTGCATGGGGGGCAAGAAAGAGCGTACCTTGGTTACGAGACATGACTAAGAATGACGATCAAACCAGCCTCCAAGCCTCAGCGATGACCTAAACTCTGAACAATTACAAGAAAACATAGAAATGTGTTAGCTCAGAGTTTGGAATAATTGAAGAAATGGTCTAAGAAGACTTTAAACCGCATCAATGGTCCGAAAAGACCTTTAAACTATCCCGATGGTCCGAAACGACCTTAAACTACACCAATGGTCCAAAAAGACCTTAAACCACCCCGATAGTCCGAGGAGACTTTAAACTACAACCAAAACCAAATCCCAACCTGATATGCCAAGAAGACCCTGAGGTACAGCTAAAACCAACTCTGGTCAGCCGAAGACCCCACCGAGAAGCACACGAGAAAAACTGGATCAAAACCCGAGATTATGCCTACAACCGGAAGGCCATTTTATCTAAACTCTCAATTTTGCAAGTTACCCGCATGGTTCCCGTACTAGATCAGAGATGAATGCTCCTGTCTGTAATTCCTCCTCGGTTAGACAGGTTTTCCCCAATGAATGTGAGTTTGGAGTACAGTCACTGTCTGAAGCCCCCGATGTATGAGCAAGGGACCGATTGCTCAGACAAACCCCGAAAAATGCACATTCAGCCTTTACCCAACCATGCAAGTATTTAGCAAGATGAGATAAAGATAACATACCTTTTTGAAGTAGATATAATTGGAGATGATGATCAAACCCGCTTCCAAGCTCAATGCCAATGTGGAGTCCAGATACCTGAGATTCAGACAAGAAAAGCAACTCAAAAAGAATTCCACAAAGTTCAAAAGGAACACTGGGGGCACCTGGCTAAGCTGTTCAATCCTAAGGTCTTCGCACCTCACCCAGGTGGGGGGCATTTGTTTGACCCTAAAAAGTCAGAACCATAGTTGTTTGGACAAAGATGCCACTCAACTAAATAAATTGGTCAATTAAAGGTCTAATCATACTTTAATTTGGCACAATACCACAAAATGGGAAATGAAATTTGCTAGACAAAATACATGATTAAATTCTGTGCAAATAATCATGAATTTCAATATATAGCCCATTTCCTAATTCAAAATGGTTAGGGAGATATTAAAATTGTGAAACAGAGGCCTCTGATTGGTGCCACATGGCTCTGGGGACCTATAGCACTAAGCATACTTCCCTGGGTACAAGTTGGGTGTACAGAACCTGCAACTTACAACATGGGCCCATCAGTCAGCCAAAGAAGTTCAATTGCGCTGACACCATGAAATAGATAGACTCGGTTCACTGAGACCAAACTTGTGAACTAAGTTGTCGGTCTAACGGTTCATCGTGCACCATGCTCAAACAAACCCGAAAGAAATTAAAACCCAGCGCCTTAACTGAAATGAACCCTTCATTCCCCGTGGACTCGGAGTGCACTGAACCAGTAGAGAACCATATGCGGTCTACGGTGAAACGTCTATACCCAAAGGATGGAACATAACAAAGGGAACCGCTCCCCATTATTTAGCGAGGCCGACAGGTGGGCCCGAGACTGTCAGTCCTCTCTTCAACCTCTAAGCATCTAAGCTTCCTGGTACCCGACAAATGGAGAAGGGAGGAGGAGAAATTGGACTGAACCACATGAGCTCCTCTTGTGTTTCTACATGACTCGGTAAGGAGAAAGCTAGGAGGTGAGTAAAATTACCTCTCGGTCAACTAACAAGAAGGGAAGCAATGGTGAAAGGCACGACCCGAAGCTGGGAAATTGTTATTCGTGATAGCAAAGCTCGAATTGATAACACACATTCATTCTTAACCCCCTTGCGATGCTCCCTGCTAGTGTAATTAGCGAAAGAAGAGGGCACTAAAATGAATTTGGATTTTTACTCACTATCGGGTGTGGGTTGAATTGGGATGAGCCGAAGGTAATTGCACCTTCCAGAAGCCTTAAAGGGTGTCGTTGGGATTTCATGTGACCACTGCAACCTTTAATTGAAGGTGCATTGAAGGGTGTTGCCTGATTTGGAAAATGACACCCGACGGGCATCAAAAGGAGATACTCAATCAATCCGAAAATGGAAATTAACAAAGAAATGAATGTGATGCCATGAAGGGCATGTTAATGCTATATTGTGCCGTCCTCGTGTTGCTCTCTCAATGGCCAGAAGGTATTAAACAGCCATAGCCCACGATAAGGCCGGTTTAGTTTAAAGAACACCACACCATCCTGCAACTGGCGCCTCTGAGCTAAATTAACCCATTGCACACCTGTCCTAGAGCCAATGCTACATGACAAATTAGAAGAATCTCCCTCCCATGCATGAGGAGAGGCATGCACCTTGGCTGGAAAATCAAAGCCCTTGAATGAAATACATGAAGGGTCAAGATGAGATTCAATGTATGAATGACCAACATGGCTGCTGCTTATTGGCCAGAGCACCTGCAAATGAAGGCTTAATACATAAGCAAAGGATCTGAAGCATTAAAATCAAGAGTGGAGATCACGCCAACTCAGCTATGCCCAAAACCCTAAACCCCATACCTTCTCAGGCTATATAAGAAGATGAAAAGTAAGAAAAAAGAAGAGAGAACCAAATCAAGAAACAACAGAAACTACAAGAATCCACAAAAACTTTCTTTCTTTCATTTTCGAATAGGCTAGCTACTTTCTTCTTTCTCTTCAATAGCAGCAAGTTTAATAGGTAATAAAAAATCTAGAGATGTAGGCTTTGAGGGGATCAGATCATGTACATAGTTCATATTGAAATGAAGTGCTTCTAAAATCGAAATTCTTCCCTTTTCTTTACTGTTTTGACCTTCTTTTATTTTTTTCTTTGATTGTTCCCCTTTTGTTTGGAGTTCCTGGATTTGATGAAGATGTGAAGGCTATATGATAGTTAAATCTGTTCTATAACAAGCTAAGCATGCACATATTAGCCTAATGATCAAATAAAAAAAAAAAAAATCTTTTCTTTCTTCTTCATTTTATCGTTTCTCTTTTGTTTCCTTTTTATATAAAACAAAAATAATATATTTAATACTTTCTCTTAACTAATAAGATTTATTCTCATTTGTTGGAATTTATCACTATTTTAGCATATTATAAAAATATGAATGCATAAAAAAATGTAAACTTTGATATTTCCTTCTTTTTGCTCTTTGCTGCCTTTAATCCAATCTTTTTAATTCTTTTTAAAAATAATTAGATAAAAAAGATATAGGAGTTGAGCCAGCTGGTTTCCTCTTATATTGGAGTTATTCAATTATTTTATTAAAGGAATTAAAGAGCATAAAAGTGACTTAATGAAAAAATGCACACAAGGGTTGAGAAGGTTGAGCCAGCTGGCTTCCCTTATCAATTCCTTTTAAATGATCCATGGACCTATATTATGTAGAAGGAAACTTGATTTTCTTTGATGCATAAGTGTACCAGATTACACTATTCAATGAATCTCATGGGACCTCTATGTAAATAGTGAAAGACAAAGGGTATAGATGCAAATAAGCACCAGCCATGGCTGTTCTAAGCTATTTGTACTCTTGCTCAATGAAGTCTTAATGATTTGTCCAATAATCAATTGAAAAGAGCACATAAATCATGATTTTAATAAAATCAGGGGTCTCCCTGTAATTTTCTAAGTTCTGACAATTTTTGATGATTTAAAAATGTTGAAAGATGATTTTTTGGAGCCTTTGATTCTTCTGTTCCCTTTTCTGGTACAAGACAATGGCTTTCAAGCTAACAAAAATGGTCCTGACCTCAACCAGTCAGTGTGACCTGTATTTATACTTGTGTACCAGCCCTTGGTACAGTGTCAAACCCAAACCCAGCAGCCAAACATGAGTCAAGAGCTGCTGGTACACCAATGCACTTCAACAGGCCAAAAATGACCCCTGTTCACAAACTGAACTGCACAAATCAGCATAAATTTCTAAGTGAAAAACAAATTACACAGTCAGATAAAGGACTCCAAAATACATAAAATTGACACAAATTTCACACTAATTGGATTTTATTTCGATTTATTATGAATTTTTGAAGTTCAGCTTTGAAAAACAAAAAAAATCAGCATTCTGAAAAGAAAAGGGACCTGCTGGTAAATTGAGCACAAAAAGTGTTTTAAGGACCAAATTGAAAAATGAATATCACAGTTGGATAGAAAATTTAAAGATACACAAAATGGACACAAGTTTTACATTGTTCTGATTTTATTCCTATTTTCTACGAATTTTTCAAAGTTTCAGCTTTTAATCAATCAGAAAATCCAGCATTAAAAATGCAGAATTTCCCTTATTACCCCTCTGCACAAATAAATACGTTAAAAATAGAAATAAAATTGTAAAAATTATAAAATTTATTCTAGATATAGTGAACATTCTCCTTTCTGGATTAACAACAAGAAACCACTGAATTTTTAACAAAAATAGAGAGTTCTAAAATTCAACTCGATATTTTGAAAAGTAAGAGGCTTCATGAAATTAATATTAATGCTCAAATATGTAAAATTCAATCAAATTAACAGATTTAAGCATCCTGCCATGCTCCCAGAACTTAAATTCACATCTTTCGTGCCTCTATCATACTTCAAGAAAACCCATCACTCAAACGGTACCGAATAGGTACTGAGCCGAAGAACCCGAGACCCAAACATAATGAATACTCGTTTAAGTTCAAAATTAAAGTGTTAATCAAATTCCAAATGAAAATACGATGCTGCCTGATCATTGAATCGAGTAAATTATAATTTGACTTGAAAGAAACAAAATTGAAATCAAGAATGGCGGCCTTGGCGGAATCCATGATGAACCGCCACTTCCGATGACCGGAGGCATCCGACGATGGGTGCAATGCAATCCTGAGCTTCGGGCGATGCTAACCACGTCCCCTCCTTGCCTTGCCGTGACCGGAGTTGGCCGGAGGCCCAAACCCCAATCTCGGGGATAAACCCTTGTTCATATCCAAGCCGCACGAACCTCAAAGCAATGCCAACCCTTTGATCTCGGCGCCAAGAATGAATTCAAAGAAAATCCCGAATCTTAAAGCGTAACATGATCTAATGACTCGGCTTTAAATCAAAGAGTCATTGACGTCCTAGGCCCACATGTCGGGTTTAATGAAAGCTCTCTTGAATGAATCTCAAAGCCCATGATTAAATCCCAAAGCCCAGCATACATCTTAAAGCCTCCTGTTCAAATCTGAGAGACCAGCACCAATCTCAAAGCTCAGAAAATTAATTAAAGTCATAAAATCGAATTCTTTAATAAATTAGTCCTTCTGACAAGTTTTATTTGCAGCGCAGCCCTCATAAAATTATGAATAGGTCCCTGGCTACTTTAAAACCTTCTAAATAGGCCCTTGAGAGCCCAATTTGCGCCTTAAACCCTGTCAAAAATCCATATTATAAATCAATATCACTTTTGCTTTGTAAATAGGCCCTCACAAAAACATAAATATTTACAAATAGGTCCTTCCCAGTCCTTTTCAAGCATAACTTTTTCATCTTAAGTCTAAATTGACCCAAACCACCTCCAAACGAACCCAAATCAAATTCTTCATCTTTCTAAATCAAAATTGAATATGTCTAAACATCAGCCAAACCCTGAAATGACCAAAATACCCTTCCTTTAAAATTAATGATCTCATTTCTTAATAAAATGTAAATAATTAACAAAAATATAAATAAATATGTCATAAATCAAATAAAAATAAATGATGCATTTAAATCTCTCAGATATCTGAATTCCTACTTCAAAAATATAATCTTAATAAGAAACTACACACATACATATGTCCAAATGCATAAAAAAAAAAAAGCAATTCAATATTAGAATCTATACATGAGTCCCCTTTTTAGCCCCTTTATTCAATTCACTCAAATAGGCACAAATCCCGGAATGAACGAGGTGTTCAGTATGGCTTGGAAGGGCCATCTGATGTAATTAACAGGGGGGACTTGCGCCCGCTGGGAGTTAAACGTCCCCACAATAATTAAACTCTTTCGATAGACTGATTATGAACAAGTAGGTCTGTCGAGGGTGAACCAGAAGGAATAGCAGAAAGAGAAAGAAATGAATGTTTCAAGTTCGATGTTCTTTAACCAAACGAGAGCGTTGAACCATGAGACATTTAAATACATATGCACACACCTTCCATACCAGCTGTGCAACTTTCTGCGCACTACACTAATAATATTAACGGTTCGTGATCGAATATTAGTAAAAAATCGAGCGATTGTCAGCAGGCTTTTTTTATGCACCACTGTAATTTTTTTTTATCGGGACCTTGTTATTTGATTTAATGACATGTTTTTTTAGAATTGTTAAAATAATACATAATATGGAAATTTTAAAGAAATTTAGGTAAAATTCATTATTACATTTGAGTTTCTCAAATTGTTACCTTTTCTATTGAGTAGGTTTTTACTTTTTTATTTAGAAAAAAAATGATGATTTATTTGTCGACTAGACTTCGCTTGCTTTACAATCACGTGACCCATCTTGAATAAATGTAATTTATCATCGCTGACAAGAAGAAAGATTGATCTTCCTACATCAATTGAATTAACTTGAAATTTCAGATCACTTGATGTATGATGAAACATGCATAAAACACATTATTTTTTAAAGACATGATACGTAAATAACATAAATCATGATTATAATATATATAAATTTATGCCTGATTTTTTAAGATTGTTAAAAATTGTTATAATAAAATATTGTCCAAGTGATCTTTTGGTGAAATAATCTTTTAAATAAATTGAGAAGCTAATTAAATTTCGGCAAAACAATTAATTTTGATCTCTATGTGCTGGAACGTGAAATTAAAGTAATGAAGTTTGTGTGATGCAAAATGAATTTTGTATGAAAATAACTTATTTCAGCAAAATAATTAATTTTGATCTCCATGTGTTGGGACGTCCAATGAAAGTAATGCAGTTTGTGTGATGCAAAATAAATTTTGTATGAAAATAATTTATTGTTTTTAAAATATCCATTTCTTTCATGTTATATATCGATATATATATATATAGGGATGAGCTATGGTGAGACGTGGAGTAAAACCATTTTGTACTCCATGGCACTATATTTCCATTTTGAAAATTCAAACAACCGATCCGAACCATTCAACATGTTCTCTATATTGAAATGTGCTTGGAGACCAAATTTTACATTTTTTGGAATTTTTTTACTATTTATTAAGCCACTTTGAAAATCGCTGATCCGGTGGTCCAGAAAATTTTACTGTTTTTCACTGTTCACAGTGGATCTGCGATTTTCAAAGTGGCTTAATAAATAGTAAAAAAATTCCAAAAAATGTAAAATTTGGTTTCCAAGCACATTTCAATATAGAGAACATGTTGAATGGTTCGGATCGGTTGTTTGGATTTTCAAAATGAAAATATGGCGTGGAGTACAAACTTGTTTTACTCCACGTCTCACCATAGCTCATCCCTATATATATATATATATATATATATATATATGAGGAGGGATCCGATTACAACACTTTTGAGTTACCACAACCATTTTTTTCATTTTCAAAGTCCAAATCATCCAAACCGTTCAACATAATCTCCACAATAAAATGTGCTTGCAGATTAAATTTTACATATTTTTGAATTTTTTTACTATTTATTAGTAATACAATGTATTACTTCGGAAGATCCACTTTGAAAATTTCAGATCCACTTTTTAGAAATCCACTGTGATACAATAAATAGTAATACATTGTATTACTAATAAATAGTAAAAAAATTCCAGATCCACTTTGAAGTAAGACACTTTCAAAATTTCAGATCCACCGGAAGCACGAGGCCGAAGTTCTAGAGGAAGCACATTAGCCATACTATATATATATATATATATATAGAGTATGGCTAAGTTGCTGCCGGCAGCATTTCGGCGAGGTGCTGCCGGGGGCATTTCGGCCATTCTGGTGTTCAAACAGAAAATCTGAACCGTTCAACGTGTTCTAAATATTAAAATCTACTTGGAGACCAAATTTTACATTTTTTGGAATTTTTTTACTATTTATTAAGCCACTTTGAAAATTGCTGATCCGGGTGAACAGTAAAAACAGTCTGAACCATATGATCTGGAATTTTCAAATTGGCTTAATAAATAGTAAAAAAATTTCAAAAAATGTAAAATTTGGTCTCCAAGTAGATTTTAATATTTAGAACACGTTGAACGGTTCGGATTTTCTGTTTGAATACCAGAATGACCAAATGCCCCCGGCAGCACCTCCCCGAAATGCTGCCGGCAGCAACTTAGCCATACTCTATATATATATATATATATATATATATATATATATATATATATATATATATATATATATATATATATAGTATGGCTAATTTGCTGCTGGCAGCATTTTGGCCAAGTGCTGCCAGCAGCAAATCTGCCATTCTGATGTTCAAACAACCGATCTGAACCTTTCAACATGTTCTAAATATTGAAATGTGCTTGGGGACCAAATTTTATTTTTTTGGAATTTTTTTACTATTTATTAAGCCACTTTGAAAATTTCAGATCCGGGTGAACAGTAAAAACATTCTGGACCATATGATCTGGAATTTTCAAAGTGGCTTAATAAATAGTAAAAAAATTCCAAAAAATGTAAAATTTGGTCTCCAAGCACATTTCAATATTTAGAACATGTTGAACGGTTCGAATTGGTTGTTTGAACATCAGTATGGCAGATTTGCTGCTGGCAGCACTTAGCCGAAATGCTGCCAGCAGCAAATTAGCCATACTCTATATATATATTGTTATATCATCAAAAACTCATACAAACTTATCTCGATATTGCCGAAGCAAAGCAAAACATTTCACTAGTATAATGTGAACTTGTGAAACTAAATCCATGTAATTACAAAATTACTTTTCTTTTGTTTTCCAAATCTCTCAAACATTTAAATTTCATGATCAATACTTTCGATTTGAGAGAGAACTTGCATCAGAAAAGTTTTGTCTCGTCATGATGAATATTTTAAAAATGATTCAATTTAAATTAGTTTTGTCTCGTCATGATCAATATTTTGAATATTTTAAAATCATGGTGTATTTGAATCCTCCTCTTTAAATATATATTTAGTATGTTTCAATTTAAATTAGTAATACAATGTATTACTTCAGCTTAGCATAAGTTTAACTGTGATAATTCATAGTTTTAATATTGTTAAATAATTATAGCAATGATTAATACTAAATTAAACAATAGTATAGATAATATTATTTGAACTAATTAAAACTAGAAGTTAAGGATGACAATTTGACAATTTGATTTACAACAAACTATGATAGTCAAATTTTAAAAATTAATGAAGTATAAAATTATAATTTAGGATAATTTAAATACAATTTAGATTCATAATTGAAATTTGGAAGATTGAGAACTTTATATTGAATGGGATTATAATAAATTGATTCTAATAAAGAAAACAAAAGGAACTGGCATGCGAAAAGCAATACGAATCCCACCTCAACTTCCCCCTTTATATATTTTTTTCCCAATCTCTCTTACAGGTGGACCCCGCTCCCCATTAAACTCTCCCCTCTTTTGTCTCTATTACAACTGGACCCCACTCTCCATTAAACTCTCTCTATATCACTTACCTGCGGACCCCACCCCCAAGTAAATTTTTTTTTTCTTCTCTTCTTCCCCTGGCAATGAGAGGAGAACCGACCCAACCCCCAAATTCCCAAAATCTCTTGGCGAGTGTTGTTGATCGAGAATGGACGCTACTTCTGCCCACTACAACGGCGATGATCCCTTTAGCGACCGGCGGTAATACCCATCAGCGACCGAGTTGGCTCGGTCGCTGAAGGGTCTCAAGTAAAATACCGCGCGCCATTCCCTTTCTCTCTGTCTCCTAGGTTAGCCAAAAAAAAAAACCGCGCAAAACCGCGCCGCCCGAAGCAGCGCCGTCCGAACCCCCGCCTTCTCAGACCTTCACTGACCCGCCTTCACTGGTTGGATAAAAAATCAGGAAATGAAGGTGTGATTATGTTTCTGATTTCATTATGGTTGTCTGGGACCGAGATTTTACTGCTGCTGTGCTTATTTTGCATGTACCAGAATACCAGATATGGGGCTTGGTTTTGTGCTGAATTGTTGTCTTCATTTTACTGTTTGGTAAAATGCTTTCTTGAATGTTTGCACTAAATGTGCTTAATGTCCTTGTTGTGCATAGTTTAATTGATTTCTTGAATATTATAATGTATACAAATGCGATGATTTTGAATACTGGTATACAATATGTTAGACTTCCTTTTGCCAGAGACTCACTCTTATCCATATTCATTTTAAAAGAGTTTTGGATTGGTTTATCAATTGACAAGTAATATCATTAATTACAGTAATCATTATGAATTAAGAAGCATTGGTAAAGGGCACATGTCATGAATGCTTCTGTTTGGTATTTTGGTTCATCAATTACTGTCTGTACAATATTGCACTTAATAATTGTAGTCTAATATTTTAAACTTTTTATCAAAAATAATTAGTTTCTTGAAATCTATATTGCAGAGATTTTACCGTGCAGTGACTAAAAAAATGAAGTAAATTTAGTTCTGAAACAAATTAAGTCTTAAACCAAAACATTTTGAATCATCAAATCAACAGATCTCCTATTTAAAAGAATCAAGCAAGCATGCTTTTCAACCATAGTTTACAAAAAACTTAGTCCAAGCAACAACGAATTTGTAGCTTAATTTGAGGCATTAATTAATTAGTAGCTTTTCAGAGGCAAAATTAGCACATATACACTTGAAAGTTGAAACCATGTGCAGGACGTCTTGTTTGTTTATTTAAAGTTGTTTGAATTATCTAGCCTACAATAAAATATTAATGTATCAATATGTTACTAATCTCACTTGCTCATTTTTTTTTATATGATTATTGTTGCTTTTGCTCAGTGAATAAAAATAGTTATGATTGATTGATTAATTGGGTTGATTAATTGATTGGTTAATTGGTTTTAGGAGTTGTAGAAGAAGTTAGTTAAAATTTGGGAAGAAAGAAGGAGAGGAGAAAGCTCGATCTTCAAGGGAGTAATTGCTTGTAATTAGGCAAGTTTTCTCTCTTTCTTAATTCTATGCTGGTTAATTATATTATTAATTATGTACTACAATTTGTTAGTTATTAATTATATGCTAGTTAATTATATTATTAAACCGGAACATTTAGTATGTCTTTTAGGTTTACACCCGTTCAAAATTAATCTGATAGAGATTAATTTTGAATAGTTCCCGTTTTGGGACTGTTCTTTGAATGTTGTCTCATCTAGGATGTGAAGAAATGTATGTGGGTCTAGTATTTAAGAAAAATTTGGTATCATTTTTTCTTGTTGTTCCTACGAGTACGTATTGAATTACATGTTTAAAATGATGTGTTTCTAACGCGTACTCGGGGAACTAAGGAAAAATGCTGCCGAATTTTTCTTAAATACTAGATCCACATACATTTCTTCACTACGAGACATAGCATTCAAAGGGTGGGATAGGATTGTACACCAGCTCTGTGTAAGCCCCAAAAAGACTAATGAGTTTGGACTTACTAATATTTAATGACATTATTTCATTATTTTAATATCTAATGTGAAAATAGTAAGTAAGGCATAACTTTAAGTTTAGTTTTGACCTCGTGTGCATTTTATTTTATTTAGAACTAATCAAGGCAAGGCAAGGCAAGGGAAGCGTCATCTCTCTCTCTTTCTGGTACGTACATTTAAATTCATAGCTTATGTAGATGCCGCTTGTATGGCTGTATACAAGTCCTATTGCATGGATGATGCAACACTTGATTTGATTTTGTGTTTCTTCCATGACTTGTTTTAGATGGTCCGTTATCAATTGATGATATTTGGAGAGTCTAAAGTATAGATCTGGATTTTTTGTTTTACTTGCTTTATCTAAATTGAATTTTTCATTAAATTGAATGAACTAAGGTTATGTTTATACAATAGCTTATAAATGTATATTTCATAATTAAGAGGAATGGAGGGTGATCGTAGTTGGATGTACGGTTCTCGTTACGTGAACAAGAAGGTCAATCCGGTATTTGTGAGGGGTGTGGAGGAATTTTTTAATTATGCGTTCGTTATTCCAAATAATATTGATAGGCAAAATCGCATCAAGTGTCCTTGTGCCAATTGTGGGTGTACTAGATGGTGGGATAGGTATACTATCGGAAAACATCTGCTCAAATCGGGCTTTAGACTTTATTATGAGACTTGGACCATACATGGTGAGCATGCAAATGTCAGATTAGGAGAACAGAGCCAAACGGTCGTTGAAGAAGTCGTTGCAGAGAGTGTCGAGGTGGAGTCGCCAAATGATAATATTGAAATGGTTGTTGATGCTGCTGGTTCTTCTTTTAATTGGGAACAACTGAATCTGAAAGCTCAGGACGCAGGCATCCGGTACTCCAACACAGACAGTGCTCTAGGTAAAATTCACATACTTAAAATTGTAAATTTGTATTTAAATTCTGCAATGTAATATTAATTATCTTTGATTTAATATTTCAGGCAAGACGAGATCGATGTATCGTCCAGGTGGGTCGCAAACTTCTTCGCAGTCGCAATCGCAAGCGCAATCATATTCTTCGGCGCCGCCTGTTCTCAGGCAAGAAGACATAAATGCGATTTCAAGTCAGGTGTTGGGCATGCTTCAATCACAGCTCAACCAATTCATGGAGGAGATGAGGCGTAGCGTGGGACGTTCTTCGTCTCATCAGGTACGAAATTCGATTTTTGGGTATGTTTCAATCCAATAAGGACACCAAGTATGGCAAATCAATTAACGGAACAGTAAACTCCTAAAAATTGTAAACCCAATACAGTAAACTCTAAAAATTTTAGTTATATTCTCACAGGGAGGTTCTAGCTCGCACCATCCCGATGCTCAGGATGACAGCGGGGATGATATCGGAGATGACTAGTTTTAGGATGTTTTGATTTGTATGTCGTACTTTAGATATTTTATTTTTATATCGTACTTTAGATATTTGATATTTGATATTTATGTAGTATTTTACATATTTCATGTTTATGTCGTTTTGTGAACTGCTTCGTACGTACCAATTGAAATTGTTTTTGAATTTCTTTTAAATTGCTTGGTGTTTGGTATGTTTCGTACCAGTACTTTATATTGTATATTTGAATTGCTTGTGAATTGTATATTTTCGACAGTGAATTGTACATTTGCTTGTGAATTCCTTTTAAATTGATTGGTGCTTGATACGTTTCGTACCAATTGGGGAAAAGAAAAATAACAAAAAAAATACCAAAAAAACAATTACACCTTCTGTGACCGATTTTGGCCCATCAGCGACCGGCCAATTGGTCTCTGATGGTATTTCGCCACGTCAGCATTCAGCATCAGCGACAGATACCACCGATCGCTATAGGGTTATCTGCGACCGGCGCCCGACCCTACTGCGACCGGTGATGTCAGCGGGCTGGTTATCAGCGACGGAGCAACTGCGACCGAGTCTTCTGTGACCGTTTTTGGGCATCTGCGACTGGCGCTCTCTTCTGTGACCGGCACCTGATCTTTCTACGATCGATTTGGCCGCTCGCAGAAGGGTCCCGCTGCTGTAGTGACCTTAGCTTCTTCTAGCTCAGCTGTTTCCACAAAGAACTGCCACATGGTCATTTTGACTCCTCAGGTTTAATTGAAACTTGAAAAAATTGGACTATTTTTTGAAACTTAATTTGGACTATTTCTTGAAACTTGAAATTTGTTTTTTATTTAAATTTCTTGTAGGAGGATGATCTGCTTCGGGAGCATATTGCAATTCATGGAACAAAAAATATAATTTAAAATGAAAATTTGAAAATTAATTTAGCTTATTATATAATTTGAAACTGAGAATGTATTCATTAAAAGAAATTGAATCTTGTTATGTTGATTTTTCTTATTAATAAATTTTACAAGAAAAATGCAAGATTTATAAGAAAAATTACAATTATTTGATATTCTCCAATATCTAATAAAAGACAATTGAATAAATTATACTCCATATTATGTGTTCATGATATTAAGCAAGAAAATTTCTATATTTTGCAATTTCATCGGTATATAACATGAAAGAAATGAATATTTTAAAAGCAATAAATTATTTTCATACAAAATTCATTCTGCATCACACAAACTGCATTACTTTAATTGGACGTCCCAGCACATGGAGATCAAAATTAATTGTTTTGCCGAAATAAGTTATTTTCATACAAAATTCATTTTGCATCACAGAAACTGCTCTTTAAAGATATTAACAGAGTAGATTATATAGTCTGTGGCAAGACTTGTATTATATAGACTAGTTATGTATTAACAATCAATTCATTAAAAATAATTAAACTAGGATATTCTTAAGCTAATCCAAAGAAGTTCGGTGCGCTTAATCCAAAACCTAACAAATTAGGTTTAAACGACGAATCCAAACTGTTAAAACCAATCTACTTAATGAGCGATACATTTACATATTCAACTTATAAATTTTGAAATTAATTTAGTATAAAGTTAAGTTGTAAAAGAAGATCTATAAGTTAAATTTAATGTTTAATTTTTCATTTTTTTTACCACTTGACTTTATATTAAATTAATTAAAAGTTTTATAAATTTGACATATAAATGCATCATGTGCGAAATTAATCGGTTTCAATAATTTAAATTGATTGTTTAGAGTAAATTCGATATATTTTGAAATTAAAATCACCAAAATAAGTGACGAACTTCTCCTTCTGACCTGTGGGCCCCTCGGCGATTGAAAAGCAAGGACCAATACGAAATCTTGAAAATGTGGAGAACACGAAACTGTGAAATGGCGTAGATGAATTCGGAAAAAAAAAAATCGAATTCGAATTTTGAAGCAGAAATTATTTTTCAGATTCAAAGCTTCCTTTTCTTTTACCCACAGCTTCACAATCCAATAGCCACAGAGAATCTCGTTTTAATCCAAAAAGAACTTCCGAAAAGACTTTTTTTTTTAATTCATACCCCGACATTTTTATTAATATCCAACATTAAATAGAAATTAATAAATATATCCAGCTTAGCTGGATTTTGTCCAAACCGGCCATTTAATGGCTGGCCCCCATTTTTTTTCAAATCGGCCATTAAATGGCCGGTCCTCAATTTTTTTTTTATAGAGATTATGAAGAGCAAGATGCTGAAATCTAACAATAAAAATTCAATTTTTTTTAATATTTGTTAGATTACTTCTTTTGATGCATAATTAGCATATTTATACTAAAATACGCTAAATTACTTGAAATTATGTTAAATTATGGTAAATTACACTAAATTACGTTAAATTATGCTAAATTACGCAAATTTCGCTAATTATAATGAAATATGCTAAATTAGACCGATTTTGTGCCATCTTTCATAAATCATAAAAAATAGTAAGAAAATTCCAAAAATAGTAAAAATTGGTATTCTACAAGTTCATTATGTAACTAATTTACTGAGTTACTTAGATCGAATAATAGAAATGAAAATCTTAATCGGAAACTTCAACTCAAGTTTTGAGGCTCTTCCCTTTGTTTTTTGGCAATTTTGAATTTTGAAAAATGGCATAGCAATCACTAATGCATGCGTATTTTCGCAAGCTTTCCGAAAAGTGGTCATTTGCTGAAATCGGACACTCGAGCGCCGTTTTATGGCCGTTTGAAGTTTCGTCATCGTTTTTCGCCTTCTCAGTGGAGATATAGTCCCTATTCATATGTAATTTAGCGTAATTTACCATAATTTCATTATAATTAGCGTAATTTAGCGTAATTTAACGTAATTTAGCGTAATTTAACGTAATTTAGCGTAATTTAACGTAATTTAGTGTAATTCAGCGTAATTTAACATAATTTCAAGTAATTTAGCGTATTTTAGTATAAATATGCTAATTATACATCAAAATAAGTAATCTAACAAATATTAAAAAAAATCGAATTTTTATTGTTAGATTTCAGCATCTTGCTCTTCATAATTTCTAAAAAAAAATTGAGGACCGGCCATTTAATGGTCGGTTTGGACATTTTTAACAAAACCCAACCAAGCTGAGTATATTTATTAATTTCTATTTAATGTTGGATATTAATAAAAATGTCGGATCTATACCATACAAAATGGTTAGCACTCTTTCTATATTTATTTATTATTTAATAATAATTTCTATAATAAAAGTTTCTCTCTAAAGTTCGCAGAGCGAGAAAGGGGAGTCTGCATCGTCTGTGTTAACATCTTTGGAGTTAACGCATCTTGGCAGCTTGATTTTAAACGGAGCCAATTCAGTCACAGTCTATAATTCAGGGACTTTAATATTAATGTAGATTTAGTCTACACGAATCTTAAAGCGAATCGAATGGTTCAGATACATTAACTCAAAAAGATTCTTTTTTGAGTTAATGCACAGAATACGAATTCGAGAAAGGGAATCTGATTTTCCACAGGAAATAAAAATATAATTACCAGAAAATCAGAACCACATGGGCCGCTCTTATGTGGGGCCACATGGACAGAAAAGGTACACAGTAAAATTTTGTATATATTTACATGTATTTTGATCAAAATAATATGTTAAAGATAGTCAACGAGCGCGAAATTATTTACAATAAACTTTATCGTATTTATAATTTTAATACGTCAAAAAAGTAAATTATGTGCAAATTTGATTTTTTCTTTTCTGGCTCATCAAGAGGATTTTTTTTAAAACCATAATTAAAATAATTAAATTTAAATAAACAACATGATTGCGCCCAGATTTACAAAAACCATCAAAACCGAAATGCCAATTCGGTCCGAGCGCATTTTTTTCCTCCGGACCGAATTGGCATTTCGGTCCAGCTCAATTTCGCTCAATTTCTGTGTTGCCTTTCGTGTGGAGGCTTTTTTTAGCCTGGACCGAATTGCCAATTCGGTCCAGGTTTTTTTTTTTTTTTTTCTTTCTTCAGAGACACTAATAAATTAGAGTAAAAATAAAGAAATCTAACACTGAAAATTTAATTTTTTTGTTTAAATTATTTGTTAGATTACTTCTTTTGATTTATAATTAGAATATTTATACTAAAACACACTAAATTACTTGAAATTATGTTGAATTACACTATATTACGATAAATTATGTTGAATTACACTAAATTACGCTAAATTACAATAACTTCGCTAATTATGTTGAAATACGGTAAATTACGCTAAAGTAGACCGATTCTGTGCCATCTTTCATGAATCATAAAAAATAGTAAAAAAATTCTAAAAATAGTAAAAATTGGTATTCTACAAGTTCATTATGTAACTAATTTACTGAGCTACTTGGATTGAATAATAGAAATGAAAATCTTAATCGGAAACTTCAACTCAAGTTTTGAGGCTCTTCCCTTAGTTTTTTGGTGATTCTGAATTTTGGAATCCGGCATCGCGAGCACAAACGCATGCGTCTTTTCGCAAGCTTTCCGAAAAGTGGTCATTTGCTGAAATCGGACACTCGAGCGCTGTTTTATGACCGTTTGAAGTTTCGCCGTCGTTTTTCGCCTTTTCAGTGAAGATATCGTCCCTATTCATATGTAATTTAGCGTAATTAACCGTATTTTAGCGTAATGTAATGTAATTTAGTGTAATTTAACTTAATATAGTGTAATTCAACATAATTTCAAGTAATTTAGCGTATTTTAGTATAAATATGCTAATTATATGTCAAAAGAAGTAATTTATCAAATAATTTAAACAAAAAAATTCAAATTTTCAGTGTTTCTACACCAAATTGGTAGTTAAAAATGTATATTAACTACAACAATAAATTGATATTATCATATTATTAATCAAAATATTGATGTCCCTTAGGCACCACTAAATTCGAAATAAATAAATTATTGCAAATAAAATAAAGTAGAAGAGTTTAGAGAAAGTTGACACAAGGAGTGATAACGGAGTTCGGCTTAAAATGCCTACGTCTCCGGGGCGTCGCAACCGCTTCTCGGTGCGCCTTTCTATTACCCAAAAGAGAAAGGTTACAACTTGTGAACCGGTGAGCCCTTACAACCAACGGGAAGTCACACGGCCAACTAGAGTCGAGAACTAAGTCTCTAAGTTTGAAATCTCAAGATAAACGCTCAAGTAATCACTCTAATCTAATCTAACTCAAGATTAGTGAAGTGGATTTGAGGTTGTTTTGAGGGATATTGAAATTCGTGTTCTCACAACAATGGAGGAACTTGCTCTCACAGAAAATTAGGTTTCAAATGATTAGGGTCAGCTAGATAATTTTGAGGAGAATCCTAAGGTTCTATTTATAATGGCAGCTTTCAAACGAGTATTCTGCCATAAAACGTTGAAAACGTTTTAACTCAAATTAGGTCAAAATTCGAATTTCTGTGAGAATTCCTAAAACGTCTCAGACGATTCACAAACGTCTCAGAACATTTTCCTCTGGAGATTTATCGATCAAAATGCAAATTTGAAGTCTGAGAAATGATTTAAATCGTCCAGACGTTTTACAAATCGTCTGGGACGTTTTAGAATGTTTTTCTAGTTTTTAATTGATTTAATCTCCAGATTTTTCACATAGAAAAATGTCTGAACGTTTTGTCAATCGTTCCAACGTTTTATCCCTGTTTTTCAACATCAAAGCTACTTTACCAATTATAAATTTACAGTTTAAATGCTTGATAAATAACTTGATGATTTCTTCAGTCCAAGTGCTCTAAATTGCAATTCCAATTGTCTTGAACCTGCATTCTTTCTAATCATAGAGAAAATCGTAAAATTCAATAATTATATGTTTTGCAAATTAGTCAAATAGACTATAAGAGAATTGCTTGAAACAACAATCTCCCCCTTTTGACGATTTGCAAAACATACAACGCAAGTAAGGGCATATATCGATTTTTCCAAAATTTCAATTTTCCAAATAATCGGTGTTTGCATGTCTTGCATTTTCTCCCCCTTTTTGAAAATCGACGAAAGGGAGACAAAAGCATAATCAAATAGCACAATGAAAAGTGCTCCCCCTCAACATATGCACTCCCCCTCAATTTGATAATATGTGACATGATTTTAGAAAAATATGCATGTCATCACAAATATAACAATATGAAAGATAATCAATTTAGAATTAAACATGCAATCATATACCTAACAAAGTTCAAGTCGAAATACCATAGGAATAATAAAAGTGCAAGCATACAACATAGAAATAGTAAAAGGTCATGCAATCATAAATAACATAGCATAGCAATCACTTAGCAAATTCTAATTAAAAAAAAAGACAAAGAGATTTAAAATTCGGGGTCATCGTCGTCGTTTTCTTCTTCACCCTCCTCATCATATTCTTCATCATCTTCGGAAGGAATGTGAGGGGCACTTGTGGTCGCGCCACTAGAAGCACCATATTGCTGCACAAAGCGCCGAGCGAGTTCGGAAGTAGTGATATCAATATCATTAATTGCTTTGGCATTTTTGCGGCCTTGAATCCGGTGTTTGCGCGAATCGGCCTTCAAGATTTTGAGATCGTTATTTATCGCGGTAAATTGGTTGGTATTGGCAATTTGATATTCTTGCATGTGTTGAACAAGCCAAGCCAATTGATTTTCCGCTCCTTGAGGGAGCTCACCTTGAGCCACTGGTGGTATCGGTGGTTGGTCATTTTGTGCCGCCGGTTCTTCCTCATACGGATCCCAATATTGGTTTGGTAGGGCATCGACAGCATTTATCCAACTATTAATAGGTCTTCCGTCAGGTCGGAGCATTGGTAGACCCGAGTCCAAATGACTTTGGATCCAACCATGTTTGGGTAGAATATCAAGCAAATGATGAGGTGCATTTCCAAGGAGATGACTTGGGACGTTTATGCCATTTTGGCAAATTATACGATGAATTAAATGGCCATAGGGTAGAGTGGCAACGGAGCTAGTAAAGCAAGCAATCATGTGGCGAAGAATGATAAATGGGATGTTAAACTGTTTTGCATCCCGGGATATGAGATGCCTCAAGTAGTACATTGTACCCCACTCTATATTTGATTTGATCGTTGCTTTAGGGATAAGAATGTTGTTGATGATAAGAAAAAGCAACCGATGGAGAGATGGAAGATGGGATGCATAGAGGGGTGCACCGCCAAAGTTACGGCGAGCAAACCAGGTTTTGTAGTGATCGGCGGATTCTAAGGCTAAATCTGGCCATTTCCGGAGGATATAGGTTTCTTCACCCTCATTAGTTAACCCAAGCCAATTGGCCATATTTTCTAAGGATAGAATAATTTCTTGACCACATACATAGGATTTTACGAGAAAGGGGTTCTTGGTGTAGGTGAGATTGCAATAGAATGTTTTGGTAAGCATTTCACTGTATGGTTCATCGCAAGTGATCAAAGAATCCCAAGGCCAATGTTGGATATACTCGATTATTTTATTATCCTCGGGAAATGAGAAAGTAACCGAAGCTTTGTTGAAATAGTAACAATTCGATAATTTTCGATCCGAAAATTGTCCCGTGAAATTGGTGTAAGCAATTGGATTTCTAAACAAGTAGGTATTGGATCGAAAAATAGTGGTATCCGGTTCAATTTCAGTTGCACTCGACTGACCCGCATCGGTTCGGGACCTCTTGTTTCTAAGGTATTCAATTTGGAGAGTTTAGGAGCCATTGATTTGAGAGAAAAATGAAATGTTACCGATTGAAGAATTAAGCACGAATCCGTGAAGAGAGCGACTCTACAAGCACAATGGTGAAGACGGATCGTCGATTGAGCGGTCGGATTGCCGGATTTGAAAAGGTGGCGAGAGTTAGGGTTTTGGTGGAGAGAGAGAAGGAGGGAGAAAACCTTGAGTTTAAGTGGAGAAAGGGAAGGAGGGTTGAGAGGAGAGGAGAAAGCACTTTAAAATAAGTGATTTGGTGGTGTATGGTGGTTGTAATGGAGGTTGAAGGGCAAGGGTGGCGGAGAGAAGAAGAGAAGGAGAGAAGATTTGAAGAAGAGAGAGAGGCGGCTAAGAGAGATAGAAGAAAATGGCGTCGGTTCAAAGGTTTATTTGGGATGCTGCGCCGAAAACGTCTGAGACGTTTATAAAACGTCTCACAACGTTTTGATCTGGACTTTTGAAGACGAAAATTTCGTTTTTGAATTTTGATGTAACATTAAATCGTCTCAACGTTTTACAAATCGTCTAGGACGTTTTGTACTTTTTGTATATCGAATATGAATCGTCTAGACGTTTGACCAAACGTTTCAGCCGTTTTGACAGATTTCTGAGAAGTTAAAAATTCAGCAGACAAACGTTCAGACGTTTGGCTAAACGTTCAGACGTTTCAAGATATTTGTCATGCAAGGAATTCGAAGAATTTTTGAAGATAGAAGAACACTGAATCGTCCAGACGTTTAGGTCATTTTCTCAGATGAATTTTTCGGAGTTTTGGAATGAGCAAATCGTCCAGACTTTTGGTAAAACGTCTGGGACGTTTTAGGTCATTGAGATAGAATCGGGACAAATGGTCATAAACGTTCTGACGTTTCAGAAACGTTTTGAGACGTTTTTCTCTGGCGTTTTTGTCTTAAAATGAGCTAATTGATTGCTATGCCTCCAATTAAAAATTGTTACTCCTTAAATTCAAGCATGCCTAATTTAAATCGCAATTCGTTGTGTTGTTGAGTATTTAAGGGCTTGGTAAAAATATCGGCAATTTGATTTTTGGTATCAATATGAATGAGTTGTACCTCACCTTTCTCAACATGATCCCTAATAAAATGATGCCTTATTTCTATGTGCTTAGTTCTAGAATGAAGAACTGGATTTTTGGATATCATTATGGCACTGGTATTGTCACACATAATTGGTACGTTGCGGAAGCGAATTTCATAATCAGTTAAAGTTTGGATCATCCATAAAATTTGTGTGCAACAACTACCGGCCGCAACATACTCGGCTTCCGCGGTGGAAAGCGCAACCGAGGTTTGTTTGCGACTTGACCATGAGACAAGTGATCCGCCAAGGAATTGACACGTACCACTTGTACTCTTTCTATCCATTCTGTCTCCGGCAAAATCGACATCGGTATATCCTATTAAATCTAATTCCGATTGTTTGCCATACCACAATCCCAAATTCAAAGTGCCTTTGATATATTTAACAATTCGTTTAACGGCTTTCAAATGCACTTCTTTGGGATTAGATTGAAACCTAGCACATAGACATACCGCAAACATAATATCGGGTCTACTAGCAGTTAAATAAAGTAGGCTACCTATTATAGCTCTGATACCACTTTGATGACCCTTAGGCACCACTAAATTCGAAATAAATAAATTATTGCAAATAAAATAAAGTAGAAGAGTTTAGAGAAAGTTGACACAAGGAGTGATAACGGAGTTCGGCTTAAAATGCCTACGTCTCCGGGGCGTCGCAACCGCTTCTCGGTGCGCCTTTCTATTACCCAAAAGAGAAAGGTTACAACTTGTGAACCGGTGAGCCCTTACAACCAACGGGAAGTCACACGGCCAACTAGAGTCGAGAACTAAGTCTCTAAGTTTGAAATCTCAAGATAAACGCTCAAGTAATCACTCTAATCTAATCTAACTCAAGATTAGTGAAGTGGATTTGAGGTTGTTTTGAGGGATATTGAAATTCGTGTTCTCACAACAATGGAGGAACTTGCTCTCACAGAAAATTAGGTTTCAAATGATTAGGGTCGGCTAGATTGTTTTGAGGAGAATCCTAAGGTTCTATTTATAATGGCAGCTTTCAAACGAGTATTCTGCCATAAAACGTCCCAACGATTTGTAAAACGTTGAAAACGTTTTAACTCAAATTAGGTCAAAATTCGAATTTCTGTGAGAATTCCTAAAACGTCTCAGACGATTCACAAACGTCTCAGAACGTTTTCCTCTGGAGATTTATCGATCAAAATGCAAATTTGAAGTCTGAGAAATGATTTAAATCGTCCAGACGTTTTACAAATCGTCTGGGACGTTTTAGAATGTTTTTCTAGCTTTTAATCGATTTAATCTCCAGATTTTTCACATAGAAAAACGTCTGAACGTTTTGTCAATCGTTCCAACGTTTTATCCCTGTTTTTCAACATCAAAGCTACTTTACCAATTATAAATTTACAGTTTAAATGCTTGATAAATAACTTGATGATTTCTTCAGTCCAAGTGCTCTAAATTGCAATTCCAATTGTCTTGAACCTGCATTCTTTCTAATCATAGAGAAAATCGTAAAATTCAATAATTATATGTTTTGCAAATTAGTCAAATAGACTATAAGAGAATTGCTTGAAACAACAAATATAATACTACTACTACCATTATTATTTTTAATGATAATAATACTACTACAACTATTTGTTAATATTTTTAAGGCACTAAAAAAAATAGAAATAATAGTAGCAGTAAGGATGACGATGGTATTAATAATAATGATAAAAGTAATAAGGATGATGATCTTGATAATAATAATTGATATCAATATTTATATTATAATACTATTAAAAACAATTCAATATGATAATACTATATTATTATTAATGTTACAATATTTTGCTTTATTTTGCTCGTCTCTATAAAAAAAAAAAAAAGCCTGGACCGAATTGCCAATTCGGTCTGGCCTGTTTTTTGATTTTATGTTGCGTTCTTTCTATAACCCAGTGAAATAATTGCCAATTCGGTCCGGAGGAAAAAAAATGCGCTCGGACCGAATTGGCATTTCGGTTTTGATGGTTTTTGTAAATCTTGGCACAATCATGTTGTTTATTTAAATTTAATTATTTTAATTATGGTTTTTAAAAACAATCCTCATCAAGAGGCAATTTTGTCACTATTAAAGAATTGCTAGAATGACAGAGAAGCAGACTGAGCCCGAATTCTCTAAAGCAGCCCAATTTTTTAGTTTTGATCCGGACCAATAAGGCCGTCGCGGGCCCCTTAATAGTCGCGTTAGAGCAGATGGACGGTCCGTATCAAAACTAAGAAATTGAGTTACTTTAGGAGTTCCGAATTCATCATACAATAATTGACTCTTTGTTTCGTCACCACCATATCATCTCATCTCATCTCCTTATCAACTCCTTTCTCTATCTATCTATCTCCTTTCTCAACTCTCACTTTTCCACATAACAAAGATATCGATCAAATGTGGAACGAGCTGCCTCTGGATGCTCTCAGTCACATCTTCTCCTTCCTCCCTCCCAATTCCTTAGCCCGTGCTCTCTGTGCATGTAAACACTGGTACTACTGCGGCCGCATCCCGTTCTTTCCCCCTCGCTATTCTCCTTGGTTCCTTGCAATGCCATCCTGCCATGGCCACCACTCCACCTGTTGTTATGCTCATGATCCCGATCTCGGTCAATGGTACTCTCTTCCCATGGATTTCAACCCTGAGCCAATCCGTCTCGTGTCGTACCTCAGTGCCGGCCTCCTTCTTTGCCGGTTCACTTTGTCTGCTTCGTTGCGTCTAGTCGTGTGCAATCCTTTCACTCGTCAGATCCGTTCCCTGCCCGACCTGCTCTTTTCTCGATCCAACCCTGCCATTGGAGTCATCACAGGAAATGAAAATGGCAATGCCTCCTTGTTTTATTACATCATAATTGTCGCAGGGGGTGCTTCCGGCAGCTCCTACGAATCCACACTGGAGATGTACGATTCAAGGAAGGGAGGAGATGGCTGGCGTCTGGTGGGTCCCATGCCGATTGAATTTGCTGTGAGGCTGACAGTGTGGACCCCTAACGAGAGCGTGCATACTGATAACGGGTTCCTGTACTGGATAACATCGGCAAGGGCGTATAGTGTGGTGAGACTTGACTTGGCATGTTGGGTTTGGAGTGAAGTAAAGCTGCCCATGGCAGACCGGCTCGCTTGGGCCGCTATATTTAAGCGAAAAAATGGCCGACTCGGGCTCATGGGTGGTTCGACCGAGACCATCGGGCAAGTGTGGGAACTAAATAAGACAACAGGCAATGAGTGGGGAAATGTAAGTAAGGTGCCTTTGGATTTGGAGAGGCAGTTCGGGCAAGGCGGTATCAAGTGCGCCGGGGTCGGAGATGCAGTGTACCTGTACAGAGACTTGGGTTCTGACATGCTGGTATGGAGTGAAATTGAAGGGAGACAAGGATGGAATTTGGTGGAGGGTAGAAGCAATTTAGGGATCAGTGTTCCATTTTTCAAGGCTGCGTCTATACACCCTTCGCTCTCTCGGTCCTTAATCTAGCACACAATTCAAGCCTCCCAATTGTTTTTACAAGTATTCTTTGTGATGTTACTAAATTTTATTAATATCTGGTGATTTCCATTTTCTAATGTCGTGTACACAAAATAAAATAAAAAATAATCTGCTCTGCTGCGCTATATGAATCCATGATTCCATTTGCTTTATTGGGTAGTTAGGGGTGTTCAAACGGTTCGGTTTAAATGGATCGATTCAGTTGGAATTTTGAATTATTGCAGTTTAAATGGATCGGTTCAGTTTACCCTTCTCAAAACTGACTAAACCAAACCGACCATTTTATATTGGTTTAACTCTAATTTGATTGGTGTTATAAGGATTCAATTGAACTGAACTGAACTTCAATTGTTATGAATGACAATATATTCTTTTCGTTAATAGTGGTACTTTACTTCGGTTTGAACCGAACAAACCGAAATTTATTTTGATTTATTTAGTTCGGTTCTTAATCAATTTATTGGTTTAATCGGTTCAGTTCTATTTTTGAAAACAAAAAAAAAAGTTCAGTTTGGTCATTTTACTTCAGTTTCAACTGAACAGACTTAAACACAGCTTCAACAAAGACCACTTTCCTTTTCAATAAATGGTAGCTATAGAAATTTTGGGTCCCCATTGATGTTGATAGAAAACAACCAACAGCAATCTGAGGACCCACTAGTTCTCAGTGATTGATAGGACTATAATGCAAACTTTCCCATCTGACATTATGTGATTTCCAATTATACAAGAAGAGGCAAACATACTATTTCAATAGAAAAACAGAAAAACTAAAGTAAAAACACAAAAGAAAGAAAGTGATGAGCTTTAGGAAGTCAGAGATGTACTTAAAAGACATAAAAGAACTCCAAAATTATTCAGTGATCATGAAAGGCCACTTTGAATCACAGAGATCCAGAGGAGAGTTTCCATCATTGTCACTAATACGAGGATCCGCACCATGCTTGACTAACAGCTCTGCTATTATTTCCCTCTCACAAACAACCGCATAGTGCAATGGAGTTTGTCCCTCATTGTCCTGCCATATCAAGAAAAAAAAAAAATGTTGTGATTTTAAATAATCAGGTCAAATAACAAACGCAGTTCATTCCAGTTGAGCCGTGTTCAGGCCAAACATAAAGAGCTAAGTTTGGGTCAATGACTGTGAAATGGGATCTGAAGTAGAAGGTTTTTCAGGCTCGGTGAAATTCTAGGTCCGTGATTGCTTACTATTTCAGAAAAGAATAAAGAATTTACTTGGTCCATAACTCCATATACAAAAATTGTAATAATCTGGACATGGTGATATTAGTTCCCATGCTCAATTTAAAATGTAAATCAAAATGAAAGAAGAGCCTAATAAGAAAAAAAGGAATGAAACATGAACATGAAAAACCCGACTCATCAAAGATTACAACTTCAGTCGTTATATTATGGTACAACTCCTAACCAAACTGGTACATTATGGTACAGTTTATGGGTTCTTTATTTCTTGAAGTAATCTGGATGTCCAAGCAGGTACATAAAATAAATAAATAAATAAAAAAAATGAAGCTATAATAACAATTTGGATCAACACATAGCAGTCATATCTGGTAGATAACATCACAACAAAAGACCTAAATGGGCTAAAACATCCTGCAGTGATCATTTTAATGACAGGTAAGTATCTGCACAATACCTATACCAGTCTTGACAATATAATTCCCTAGTAACCACATCCAAAATTAAGAGAAATTGAGACCCAAGTACCTTAGCATTGACATCAGCATGTGTTTTGAGAAGCTCCTTGACAATGTCAACGTGGCCACGATCAACTGCCCAATGCAAAGGAGTCCTTCCCTCTCCCTCTGAAACCCCAGAAAATTACAAAAAAAGATGTAACTGCTTTTCATTTTTCCATTGAAATTTAGGTTGTCTGGCTAAAGTACAAGGAATGCTGCATAGCTGATGAAGAACATAATTAAGTAATATTTAAATAACAAAAAGAAGCAAAACCTTTCAGGTTCACTGAAACTCCACTATCCAATTGCTTGAGTAAATCATCTCTTGCCCCTTCTCGTGCAGCGATGTGTATTGCATCCAAACTTCTGGAGACAAATTTATATAAAATGACATTATATTTCTGTTTCCTTTGACGTTCACGTACTTGCTCATAATAAAAGCAAAAGCTTTAGGCAAAATCTAAATATATGAATAGAGTGAGGCTATGGTACTACGCAAAGTGCATAGTACCGTACAGTATGGACCAAGTATGGACCAATATGCAGAGATATTAATCCCTACAGTATGGACCAATATGCCCTTTGCATAGTACCGTAGCCTCACTAATAGTAATATATAAACAAACAAACCATCAGCTCCTTGTCCCAATTTTTTTCTCTACAAGTACAATTTCTGAGTGAACTTCATAAAAATAAAAAAGGAGCAATACATGTTACTGTTAGAATCTTCTTCTTCTTCTTCGATCAAACTGCTGAACACAGGGCCCATCGGCCCTTTTGCCATGGAACTAGAAGTGCTGGCATCCTCATTATTCTTCTTTTTCTTCTATTGTCATTGAATACATAAAACAAAATTATAAGAAATAATTTATTCATAAGTTAATAAAGCAATTCCATTTCTAACTTCATATTGCAATTGGCTATTTGATCCCACCTGAGAAAGTCAGTATTTATTTTTTCTACAGTGGAGAGTTCCAATTTCCCACCAAATTTAAATTGTAAATGCCTCAAATTTTCATGTTGTTTTGCATTCTACAGTGGAGGACAAAAGAGGATACATTCATTACTGCCAGAAAAAGGGTCATACTAAAGCAACTACTTGTTAGCCTCCAAACCATCAAGTTAATAATTAAGCTGATACTGATTTAAGTGAGAAAGTTGGAAGCAGAGGCGGAGCCCGACTTTCAAGCTATGAGGGTCAATCATACAAAATTTTTATGTTGCGTATGGGGGTCATTTTACAGTACTCATAGCATTTTACTCTAAATTATATAGAAAATCATTTTGACTCTGATTGGAAGTTACCTTAGGAGAACCGCTAGCCCAAGATGGGAAAACCTCATCGACAATATTAATGTAATTTTGCATGGCTTCTTCAGTTGGTCGCGCAGAAGCTTGAGGTAGCACAGCCGCACCTGATCTCCATGCAAATCCAGAAACAACCGACAGGTGATCATCTCCAAAATATACGCGCGCACGTATCGGTCAACAACCACCTGTTATTGATTTAAATTAGAACATTATTTACAAGAAAATAAATCCCTGAATTTTGCCCACAACTTTGACAAGCTGATGTTGCTGGGCGAGACCACGGTCTTCTCACCTCTCTTCTTCTCTTTCTGGAGCTTCTCGTGCGAGATACCCAACAGCTCCAAGCACAATGCACGGAAGTCTCCGTACTCGACGCCCGTCACTGGCTCCCCAATAATAGTCATACCCCACAGGCAACTGACGTCCCGTAGGGTGACTGTCATCTCAGCATGGGGGAGATGAAAGGTGTGCGTCTCGGAACGCTATCGCTCACGAGGCCGGAAGATAAACCCTCGTCAGCATTCTCCTCGGCCATCTGGGATAAGCCGGCTGGTACCGTAGCCACATGCGGTTGTGATGAACCGTAACCGCATCCAAACCCTGCATTTAATTAAAAAATCAGATCAAGTTCATTCATAAAAAAAATTAAGTTATTAGTATTTTTATAAATATGACAAATTTATAACTTACCCCAGTGGCAGCCTCTAAAATTCGAGTACCACAAAAGTCGCTGACCCTATCGGTGCGACTCTGGATACCCGAAACATCTGCCAGCGCACTCTCGATGTAATGAGACATCTCGTACGGCGTGGCTGTAGGGCCATGCTGTGTACCTATACTAGAAGAAGGTACACCCCTACTGGAAGATGGTATATCTCTACTGGATGTCATTCTGTATTTGATAATTTTTGGTCAAATATGAGAGTTTTGGTATAAGTCCAGGTTAATGTTGGTGCTCAAATAATTAATTTTGGTGAAATAAACCTAGTTCAATTTTGATACAAGTCTAATTTTATCTCAAACAATAAATTTTGGTATAAACCTACTTAAATTTTGGTACAAGTCTAATTTAACTCAAACAATAAATTTTGGTATAATAAACATGTTTAATTTTTGGACAAAATCTATTAATTTTGGTACAATTTTAAACCTAAACCTAAACCTATATTTTGGTACAATTATATTTGCTCAAACAATTAATTTTTGGTACAATTCTAATTCTAAACCCTAAATTAATATCTAATTCTAAACCCTAAATCTAAATTCTAAACCTAAACCCTAACCCTAAACCCTAAACCTAAATCTAATTACTACTCTACACTAAAAATTAAAACTAGAAAAGAAGAAGAAAACTTACCCGAGGTCGGAGGGATTGAAACTTCCTTGAATTGATACAAAAAAGTTAACCAGCGGACCCCTTATATAGTGTCCTGTAGGGGTCCGCACAGGCATTCTGCGGCCTCCCTGAAATGGGTCCGCAGAATGCCAATGCGGCCATGCTAGATCCAGAAATTCCCCAAAACGATGGTTATTTGGTTTATTATATTTCTGAAAATGTTATAAATAAAAATTTCGGTAGAAACCCACTACTTTTGGATGGTCCATAATTTTCAAATCAGATAATTTTCTATCTATCTAAAAAATGTAAAATTTGATTTGTAAGTACATTTCATATTTAACGGTTCAGATCGATTATTTTAATTTTAAAAATAAAAATATGAATCTATTCCATAACCTGAACTATTGGATAATATGTATATTACCATCGCCTCAATCTTGAGTATTTAACCTGGACATTTAACCTGTGAAATATATTAAGATTAATATTTAAGTTTGTTATTTAACTTAAGAAACCAATTTGACGATTTAAAATTAGGTTTATCAATTCTTTGAATTTAATTATTTTGTTCTATAATATCTTACTCGTCATCTATCCTCTATCCATTTTTTTAAAGGAGCTTCAATATATACATACAGCCTAAATATATTGTGAATTTGGTCTCCAGGAATATTTTATTATGAAAATCATGTTGAGCTTTCGGATTGACTGTTCAGACTTCGAAAACAGAGATAAAGAATATGAAGCATATTGGAGCACAAAATCATGGTGCATTTGAACCCTCCTCTTTAAATATATATTTAGTATGTTTCAATTTAAATTAGTAATACAATGTATTACTTCAGCTTAGCATAAGTTTAACTGTGATAATTCATAGTTTTAATGTTGTTAAATAATTATAAACAATGATTAATACTAGAATTAAACAATAGTATAGATAATATAATTTGAACTAATTAAAACTAGAAGTTAAGGATGACAATTTGACAATTTGATTTAAAACAAACTATCATAGTCAAATTTTAAAAATTAATGAAGTATAAAATTATAATTTAGGATAATTTAAATACAATTTAGATTCATAATTGAAATTTGGAAGATTGAGAACTTTATATTGAATGGGATTATAATAAATTGATTATAATAAAGAAAACAAAAAGAACTGACATGCGAAAAGCCATATGAATCCCACCTCATCTCCTCCTCTCTTTATATATTTTTTTCCCAATCTCTCTTACAGGTGGACCCCACTCCGCATTAAACTCTCCCCTCTTCTGTCTCTATTACAACTGGACCCCACTCCCCATTAAACTCTCTCTATCTCACTTACCTGCGAACCCCACCCTCAATTAAATTCCCTTTTCTTCTCTTCTTCCCCTGGCGATGAGAGGAGAACCGACCCCACCCCCCAAATTCCCAAAATCCCCTGGCGAGTGTTGTTGATCGAGAATGGATGCTCCTTCTACCTCAGCTTCTTCTAGCTCAGCTATTTCCACAAAGAACCGCCACATGGTGATCTAGACTCCTCACGTTTGATTCCTTATTCTTTCACATAATTTGGACTATTTCTTGAAACTTGAAAAATTCTTGAAATTTGGTTTTCATTTAAATTTCTTGTAGGAGGATGATCTGCTTCGGGAGCAGATTGCAATTCATGGAACAAAAAATATAATTTAAAACAGATGAGACGAAAATTTGAAAATTAATTTAGCTTATTATATAATTTGAAACTGAGAATGTATTCATTAAAAAAAATTGAATCTTGTTATGTTGATTTTTTCTTATTAATAAATTTTACAAGAAAAATTACAATTATTTGATATTCTCCAATATCTAATAAAAGACAATTGAATAAATTATACTCCATATTATGTGTTCATGGTATTAAGCAAGAAAATTTCTATATTTTGCAATTTCATCGGTATATAACATGAAAGAAATGAATATTTTAAAAGCAATAAATTATTTTCATACAAAATTCATTTTGCATCACACAAACTGCATTACTTTAATTGGACGTCCCAGCACATGGATATCAAAATTAATTGTTTTGCCGAAATAAGTTATTTTCATACAAAATTCATTTTGCATCACACAAACTGCATTACTTTAATTGAACATCCGAACACATGGAGATCAAAATTAATTGTTTTGCCGAAATTTAATTAGCTTCTCAATTTGTTTAAAAAATTATTTCACCAAGAGATCACTTGGACAATTTTTATTATAACAATTTTTAACAATCTTAAAAAATAAGGCACAAATTTATATATATTTTTGAAGAAGTTTTTGGTTTTTTGAAGAAGAAATTTATATATATTATAATCATGATTTATGTCTTTAAAAAATGATGTGTTTTATGCATGTTTCATTATACATCACGACATGGTACATCACTTGATCATGAAGTCACGGTTTACATCTCTAATTTAAGGTAATTCAATTGATGTAGGAAGATCAATCTTTTCAATTAAAACTCATACAACTTATCTCGATTATCCTTGCCGAAGCAAAGCAGCATTCCACTAGTATAATGTGAACTTTTGAAACTAAATCCATGTAATTACAAAATTACTTTTCTTTTGTTTTTCAAATCTCTCAAACATTTAAATTTCATGATCAATACTTTCGATTTGAGAGAGAACTTGCATCAGAAAAGTTTTGTCTCGTCATGATGAATATTTTAAATATATATTTAGTATGTTTCAATTTAAATTAGTAATACAATGTATTACTTCAGCTTAACATAAGTTTAACTGTGATAATTCATAGTTTTAATATTGTTAAATAATTATAGCAATGATTAATACTAGAATTAAACAATAGTATAGATAATATAATTTGAACTAATTGAAACTAGAAGTTAAGGATGAAAAATTGACAATTTAATTTAAAACAAATTAACATGAGCTAATACATTTAATTGGTTATGATAGCCAAATTTTAAACATTAACGAAGTATAAAATTATAATTTAGGATAATTTAAATGTAGTTTAGATTCATAATTGAAATTTTGAAGATTGAGAACTTAATATTGAATAGGGATTATAATAAATTGATTAAAATAAAGAACAATATAACAAACAATTGGCGGAGCGGATTTTAGGGAAAAAGGCATTTTGAGATGTAAACCGTGATTTCATCAAGTGATGTAAAAATCGTTCATTCTGAACTGTTGAAATTTAAAGACATGTTACGTAAATAACATAAATCATGATTATAATATATATATATATATAGAGAGAGAGATTGGCTAATATCAAAACGTTTTTTTGGAAGCCGTGGTGTAACCAATTAGTTTTCCCATTTTCAAAGTTCCTACGGTCGATCCGAACCGTTTGATGTAATATCTATAATAAAATATGCTTGAAGACCAAATTTTATATTTTTTGGAATTTTTTTACTATTTATTAAGTTAGTTTTAAAATTGCTGATTTTAATAAATAATGAAAAATTTCTGGAATATTGAAAACAACGATTTTAAAACTAGCTTAATAAATAGTAAACAAATTTAAAAAAATGTAAAATTTGGTCTCTAATTACATTTTATTATAAATTGAATGTTGAACGGTTTGGATCGACTGTTTAGACTTCAAAAATATAAAAATCGAAGCGTTTGTTTCACGGCCTAAGAACAAATGTTTTGAAATTAGCCAACTCTATATATACATATATATATAAAAATTTATGCCTTATTTCTTAAGGTTGTTAAAAATTGTTATAATAAAATATTGTCCAAGTGATCTCTTGGTGAAATAATTTTTAAACAAATTGAGAAGCTAATCAAATTTCGACAGAACAATTAATTTTGATCTCCATGTGCTGGAACGTCCAATTAAAATAATGGAGTTTGTGTGATGCAAAATAAATTTTGTATGAAAATAATTTATTTCGGCAAAGCAATTAATTTTGATCTCCATGTGCTGGGACGTCCAATTAAAGTAATGCAATTTGTGTGATGCAAAATGAATTTTGTATGAAAATAATTTATTAGTTTTAAAATATCCATTTCTTACGTTATATACAGATGAAATTGTAAAATATAGAAATTTTCTTGCCATCATGAACACATAATATGGAGTATAATTTATTCAATTGTCTTTTATTAGATATTGTAGAATATCAAATAATTGTAATTGGTTTCTTGTAAATCTTGCATTTTTCTTGCAAAATTCATTAATAAGAAAAAATCAATATAACAAGATTCAATTTTATTTAATGAAAACATGCTCAGTTTCAAATATGTCAAAGAAAGAGAATCAAAGAAAGAAAGCAATAGAATGCAAGTTTCTTAACAAAGAAGTCTTTTATTTCATTTGTAACAGCTATAGATACGTGTAAAGCCTGAAAGTTTTGATCAAACCAGTGCTGGTAATCGATACAAATAGTACCTACACTATGATAATATAGATTTAAGAAATTTGAACTTTTTTAATCTTTTTTTTATTTATCTTTTTTTGCATGGTAAAGATTGATTGTTATTCTATGTCCTATAGATTTATCAAAAACAAATCTAAATACATCATAACATGGAATCAAGGCTCTTGTTGAACCTTGATATTTCCGACATTTTTATTAATATCCAAAGTTTAATACAAATTAATAAATATACCCAGAATCCGGCCCAATATCGATATATACCCAAGCCGGCCATTTTCTGGCCGGCTATGTACCCTCCCTAAGCCGGCCAGAAAATGGCCGGCTATGTACCTTTTTTTTTTTTTACCCGTTTTTTAACACTGAAAATTTGAAATTTTTTGTTTAAATTAGTTGTTATATTACTTCTTTTGATATATAATTAGCATATTTATACTAAAATATGTTATATTAATTGAAATTATTATTGAATAATACTATATTATGTTAAATTACGCTAAATTACATTACATTACATTACTTTACAAGTTGTTATATTAATTGAATACGCTATATTGTGCTACTATTTTTTATGTTGTGCTACTATTTTAATGTTGTTATATTTTTTGTTTAGCATTACCATAAAAACACACATACACAAGAACCGAAATATAGGATAATCCAAATATACCAAACATAAATAGTATATCAAATATAAATAGTACAAAACTAGTAAAAATACAACTAAAACGGAGAGGGAGAATATCGCTGAGCCGGTACTCCGGTGTTCGCCCGGCGCTCGCGCGGCCAGGCTCTGTCTCTCTCGGTCTCCACACTAGCATCGACAGTCCTAAGTATCTGATCGGCGGTATCCCATCTGGCATCGCCTGTGGAGACTGTCGGTACTGGCAGAGGTGTAGCGAAGATAGATGCGGCAAACTCACTCCCAAATGCAGGCTGAGTATGAGACCCGCTACCACTAGCCTCTCCATCATGCGGCATCTCTGTGCCATATCGGGGTACCCTCGGTGCCGAGCTGAAATCCTCATCGAATACCCCGAAGTCCTGGAGACTATACGAGTGGGACTCGTACTCAGAAGTATCGGTCATCTCAGGTGGTGGCTGTGGCGGCATCGCTGTCGGACCCTGCAATCATACACATAAATTATTAAATTTGATCTGAATGAAGAAATTTATTAAAACCTGACAGATACTGAAGTATGACATACCTGAGGCTGCACCGGACGTCCATGCTCGTCGTACCATGCCGTCCACCCAATGTCGGACAATACCCAACGGTGGTAGTCCCACTCTGGATGTGAATCGGGGGAAGATGGCATATCATCTAACAGAACCGGGCTCCGATCGGGCTCATACGGATCTATCTCACGCCAGTTGATGTTCTCTCTGGCGTCTCGCAGCATACCGATGATCTTTCCACCGTGCCCGGCATCCTCCACTGTATTCGCATTCTTCTTGAGGGTGCGGTACCCAAGCAGTCTCCAGTTCTTCTTTCCCAGCATGCGGATCCCATGCCCGCACTCCTTGATCGCTGACAAAAGCTGAAAAAAATTTAGCATGTCAGATCAAACCTTGATGTATTACTAAGTTAGATCAAACCTTGTGGTTTTAGGTGCTTTACCTGGCGAGCCCATCCACGACCGGTGGGATGGTAACCATCATCCATCTGGATCCTGTCGCGGAGATGGGCACCGTAATCACCCTGCAGATAGACACTCGCCATACAGACCTGCGTGTACCATACATCGTACCTCAACTGGGGATCTCCCTGGGTCTGCTGAATCCCATCTAGCTCATGATAGAAGTATATCTGTTGAGGAGCCTGGGCCCTCTCGTAGTATGCCTGGTAATGAGTGCTCCAGTCCTTATCCAGCCGCCCTCGGTGGGTAACGCTGTAAAGAAGACGTTAGTTGCAATAAAAAACTATCAAGTAATATGATTTATTTAACAAATACAATAGACTATGACTTACCGGTGCTCGTCTCTGTGCGTGTAACTCGGCAAAGATGAGTCTACGGGAATCAACGCCGCTCGACCAAACTGTCGGAGCACCCGATCTGGGTAGTGGTGCTCCACTGTCCAGAAATGTATGAGCGGACCTCGGTAGAACCACATCGCCTGCTCCTGCTCGTCAGTCACACTGCCCGGCAAGAGGAACTCCTCGTACAACTGATCATACGGCGTCCACTCAACAAGAGGCTCAGGCAAACTCTGAAGCTCTGACCGGACTATCCTGATCCCAACGGTAGCACCGTGGGTCCGATCCTGGTAGCGGTGGAAACCGTGCCACTTCTTGGCGTATGCCGGGCAGTGAAACGTGTCTGGCTCTCCCCAATCCGGCGCCTCATTGGGGATAGGACGGCCCACTGGTAGACGTGACCACGACCAGTGCTAAAGCAGGAGTACCGGCCCGTACATCTGCTTCGCCGTCGGCTTCATTTGTAAGAAAATTACGCGTCAGTGTATTTTGATGGATTGATTGATTAAATAATTTACACTAAAATAAGAGTTGGTGACTTACCTCACTACTGCGACACAGGTGGGAGTACAGATACGCCAGGACAGCTCCACCCCAGTTGTACGACGACGGCCGCTCAATGCCCATCAGCAACGGGAGATACATCATCGGCACCAGATCACCGCTGGAATCAGGAAACATGACAGAACCAAAAAGATCCATCACGTAGCCGCGTGTATATCTGCAATACAAAACATATAAAAATTCTAATAGAATCATCGTATTATAAATTAATTAGTAGAAACAAGTTATAAAATTTACCTCTCAATCTCCAGCTCGGTGGAATCTGCCGAGAGACCCGCGATGAAGTGCTGCCGTAACCTCGTCATCCGCAGATGAAATTTGGACCTCCCATGGTCCCCAATGATATGGTCCGGGTCAGCTCCCAACAACTCCCGGACATAACCTGCGAAGCTGGTGCTGTCAGAGACGCCGCCGACGGGTGTGCCACGGATAGCCAAACCCCAGAGAGCACTCACATCCTGGAGAGTCACTGTCATCTCTCCGAATGGCATGTGAAACGTGTGCGTCTCGGGACGCCATCGCTCCACCAGTCCAGCGATGAGAGATGCATTGATGATGCTCTTCTCTGTGCGCACGATGTCCACAATCTGGTGGAGACCCAGGTTGATGAGGTACGGCTGCATCACCTCGTAGTACCTCATGTGAACGCATCTCATCTTCACATCTAGAAGATCCGTGTCCTGCGTTGAAAAATGTAATCCGCATGGTGACAACATAATAAAATTTAAATCCAACAAAATTTAATGAAAATATAAGAAAAGGAACGTACCTCACGAGAAGCCAGTGAGACTCGGTGCTCGCTGTGGGGAATCCACAGGAGAGGACTGATGTGCTCCGTGCTGCTAGTACTGATCGGCTCGTCCACTAATGGACGCTGGGTAGGCCGTGCTCTAGGCATCCTGATATCTAAAATAACCTAAATTCGGTGAAATTACGCTTGATCAGCATAATTATGGTAAAAAAGGCCAAAATATTGGTCATCTGTGCTAATCACACTAAATTATGCTTAATCAGCCTAATTATGGTAAAAAAGGCCAAAATACCCTAAAAATTGGTTATCTGTGCTAATTACACTAAATTACGCTTAATCAGTCTAATTATGGTAAAAAAGACCAAAATACCCTAAAAATTGGTCAAACGTGCTAATTTCGGTAAAATTACGCTTAATCAGCATAACTATGGTAAAAAAGGCCAAAATAACCTAAATATTGGTTATCTGTGCTAATTACACTAATTGCGCTTAATTAGCCTAATTATGGTAAAAAAGACCAAAATACCCTAAAAATTGGTCAAACGTGCTAATTTCGGTAAAATTACGCTCAATCGGCATAATTATGGTAAAACAGACCAAAATACCCTAAATATTGGTCAATTGTGCTAATTACACTAAATATTGGTTAACTTAGCTAATTACACTAAATTACAACAACATAATCTAAATTATAACACCTAAAACCTAAATCCTAAACCCTAAAATAAATAAATTAAAAATTAAATTAGATAAAAAAAAAAATTACCTCAAAGAAGAAGAGAGAATTCGGAATTGGGTTGGGATGAGAGAATTGTGAGAGGAGAGAGAGAAAAAAAGGGTATATATAGGGGTTAATGCGGGTAAAAAAAAAAAAAAAAAAAAAGGTACATAGCCGGTCATTTTCTGACCGGCTTAGGGAGGGTACATAGCCGGCCAGAAAATAGCCGGCTTGGGTATATATCGATATTGGGCCGAATTCTGGGTATATTTATTAATTTGTATTAAACTTTGGATATTAATAAAAATGTCGGTTGATATTTCTCAAATTGAATAAAATAAAGAAACTTCCTTCTTTATTTCCTTTTTTGCATCTCCTCTAAAAAACAAATTACTAAAAAAAGTAGTTTTCTTTTTACAATAAAAAGTATAATTCTTCTTTTGAAAATTTTTGTTTTTTTTTTGTACCATAGTTTTGTCCTCCTATTTTACTTGGTAGTTATAAAATTTGTATTATATTTTAATTATTCAAACCATCTGTGTCAATAGTTACGAAAGTCAAAAAAAAAAAAATTATCTTTTTTTATTTCTCTTTTTTTGCATGGTAAAGATTGATTGTTATTCTATGTCCTATATATCTATCAAAAACAGGTATAAATATATCATAACATGGAACCAAGGCCCTTGTTGAACCTTGTATTTCTCAAATTGAATAAAATAAAGAAACTTCCTTCTTTATTTCCTTTTTTGCATCTCCTCTAAAAAACAAATTACTAAAAAAAGTAGTTTTTTTTTTACAATAAAAAGTATAATTCTTCTTTTGAAAATTTTTGTTTTTGTTTTGTACCATAGTTTTGTCCTCCTATTTTACTTGATAGTTATAAAATTTAAATCTCAAATTATTGATACTATATACTCCACGAGTCAAACATTAATGTTTAACGTTTTATTTTATTTTGTGTTATTTTGTTTTATATAAGATCAAGTGGTTGAAAAGTAAATTTATTTTATGCGTTCATCTTCAATATATTTTTAGCTCTAATATTTTATACATAATAAAGTCTAACTTAAAAAATTTTAACTTCGGCATTTAACTTGTGAATTATATCAAGATTAATATTTAAATTTGTTGTAAGCAACCAAAACGATAGTTAAATTTGTTGTATAAAAATTACAAAAGTTGGTGGCACTATAGACTCATAGATTGTAAAGATGAACATATTTTCTTCTGCCATTTGGCGCATTGTGAATTTTGAATTGTCAAAATGTCAATATAAATGATGATAACAAATTATAAAATATTGAATAGTTCATCTCAGTAACAAATTAAAATTTTTGTTCTGTAAATTTATTCATCAGCTATCCATTTATCAAAGGAACATCAAAATATACAAACTGCCTAAATTACAGAGGACAAGAAGTAAAAAGTAATAAGATAAATCTTATTTTTGAATGTGGTGTTTAATATTAGATAATTTGAGGCTAATTAAAATAATTTTATTTCTACTGACCGTTAAGAACTTCCTCCCTAAATTATTTTTGTTCCAAACAAAATAAGTAAACATAAAGCTTATTTTCTAGAGGAGGGTTTAAATACCTCTAATTTTTATGTCTCTGTTATGTCTCTATTTCTTAAACTTTAATAACTTAAAATTGACAACTTAAATGTCAAAATAAACCATTATACATGATTTACATTATTTTCTTTATATGCCATTTTAATTATTTAAAAAATACAAGTAGATAATTTTTTGTTGTTGATTTTTCAACTTATTAATTTATTTAAAAATAAATTCGAAAGATAATAATTTTTATGTTTATAAGAGAAATTAATATAAATAATATCTAATAATTCCTGTACAAAGTACCAAGTGACCATCTTGCACATTAATTACCATAGGTAGAAAAGTAGTAGAAATCTTGTGTGTGTGAATTATATGGTAAATGGGCAAAGATCGTCTGCGCTAAATCACAAATATCAAAGGAAAGGACCCATTTAGATCTAGGATCATATGCTCACCGCCGCAAGGATCTGTTCATGCAGTTAATTTTTTAGTGTGGGATCTCATGTTGGAGGCACCCGCGTTACCTTTTTATATTGTACAAACTAGAAAACGCTGCTGCCTTTATGATTATCATTTATCAAGCTTAATGGAACTTGTCAGCGATCCGGACATAGAGATGGCCTCTTTTTGAGTGTTTCAGAGGATTCTCACACTCTAAAGTGACAAGTTTTTATAGAAAGAGTACCTTGAACTTGAATTTTTAATGGCAAACATGAATTCGGAAAAAAAAAAAAATTCGAATTCGAATTTTGAAGCAGAAATTATTTTTCAGATTCAAAGTTTCCTTTTTCTGTTACCCACAGCTTGGCCACAGAAAATCTTGTTTGTAATCCAAAAATAACTTCCAAAAAGACTTTTTTTCTTGGATCATTTTTTTTCTGTTACCCACAGCTGCCTGCCCAAAGGCCCTTTTACTCCCAGCACATGAACAAAAAAATTTTACTAATGCATACCACAATTGTGGATTCACTTAAGTTTTATGGATTTCACTTAAGAAAAATCAAATGCCCAAAGCAACCAAACCATCTATAATAATGTACACATTTAATGAATAAATGCATCTATACTAATCATATAACCATCTACGGATTTCACTAAAATTTGGAAGCCCACACTCTTGCTGCATGTACACATTTAATGAATAAATGCATGGTCAGAAGCAACCCAATGCCTAAAAATTACAAATAAGCCCTTCGCAAGTTCTCTTTTTACAAAACCAGCAAATGACACTTACTAGCTTAACCATGTATGCAAGACATCTATCATTTTATCGACTTTATGCAAAATAAAAATAAAAATAAAAATAAAACAAAAAGATTCATTATATTTGTGTCTTTTCAGCTATGAATGCTTTTCATCTCCAAGTTCGAGCCAAATTGTACGCTATCTGTGTTGAGCAAGCAAAAGAAAGAAAGAACAAAAAAAATAATGGACAACGCTTTTGGACAGACAGTATATGAAATCCTATTAAATCTGAGCTCTCCAATAAAACAGACGGTGGAGATACTAAACCCAAAAATTGAGTTACATTAGGGGATCCGGACTCAAAAAATAGGGGGTTTTGGGCTAAATAAAAATAAGAAACAAAAAAAAAAGGGAAAAAGGGCTGCTGGATCTTGGAATATTCTGATCGGACGGTCTAAACTGAAATATTCTGTTACCTCGAGTATGCGGATCACTCCAACGAGAAAAGGCAATGAAGGAAGGAATAAAAGAGGCACTCGGTTGGAACGGGCCGAAGAAAAAAGAGAAAAGAAGTTTGGGCTAGTAAAATAAAACAACTGGGCTGAAAGAGAAAATAACGGGCCGAATAACGGGCCTAAGAATGATGCAAGATGGAAGAGGGGATAAATGTGATCATAAACGCTTAGCACCGGAGAGGCGAAAACTGTTTCTCCCTCAAAACGGACAGGTGTTTTTCTGTTACAGATTATTTTAACTCAACTCCTATTAGTTGTCACAGACAGATGGGTCCTACATGTTATACTTGAAAACCACCGCTCTGTGAGAGAGTTTCTAATCCTTGCTTTATCTCCCTCTGCAGCGAGAGGAAGGAAATTTGGGGAAATTTGGGGGCGACCGTGGGTGAAGCTACTGTCACTGCGACTGGGTCCTACAATCAAGAAATGCCGAAATCAAGAAGACATGATCCTCCTAAGGAAGGCTATCAGCTGGACATTGTGGCGATCAATGAGAAGATCAATGAGCGATTCAATCGGTTGGAAGAAAGGTTAGACACCCGGTTTAAGGCGATGACCAAGATGCTGGCTGATGCCATCTCGAGTGGTGGAGCCAAGGTTGTAATTTCTTTTAACTTCCTCTTACCACCATTTTTATTATTTAAGGAATGTGTTCCTTGTTGTTGTTCCAGCATTATAACAATAAGGAGAAACATGATAGCTCTTTTAGTTTTGTTTAGGTCAAATGTTTTTTTTGTTTGCTGCAAATAGTAAGGTTTTAGTTTTTTTTTTTTAGGCAAAGAAGAAAAGAGGGCGAAAGAATGCCGAGTCAGCTGCCTCCTCTTACCACCATTTTTACATTTACTTTCTCAGACAATGGTTTTGAGCAAGTATGTAACTTTGTAGCGGCGAGGCGATCTCTCCATGCTATTGAATTGATATACTCTTATTTTTGCAGAGAAGAAAGAAGAGTGAATCTGACAAGGAGGAAGGTGACTCTAAGGGAGAAGTGGTGCCCGCAGATTCTGAAAAAGAGCCAGCAGAGGACCATATAAGTACAGGAAAAGATAAGAAGGAAGACAAAGAGAGTAAGAAAGGCCAAGAAGTGGAAGAGGAGGAAGAAGATAAAGAAGAGATCAAGGGGAAGGAGAAGAAATGGGAGAAGGATGAGGGCAAGAAGGTAAATGCTACAAAAGAGGATGCAGCTGCTAAACCCAAAAAGGAAGAGAAGAAAGAGGCAAAAGCATCTACTTCTAATGCTGACAAGGAGAAGAAGAAACCAGCTGCTAAAAAACAAGGTAATTTTGTTTCTATTTTTATATAGATACGACACAAATGCTCTACCTTTGCTCCTTTGTTCTTTCTGTTTCTTCGTGGTTGGTTTTTTTTTGTTTGGTGTTTGTCTTTGTCATACCGCACGATTCAGGTGTGGTATTTTTTTTTTACTACTAAAGTTGCCTCTTCATTTCTTAAGATATAAATCACTAAGGAGCAATGAGAGATTAAATGTGGACCTGACTGCTATATACTGATACTGCACACGAGGCATTAAAATTGTTGTTTTCTTTATCTGATATATTGCATCGAGTGTTCTTTGAGGTCAGGCTTGCCCCTTCTTTTTTTTGATTAATCTGATCTATTTGTGTAGGAAAAGAGAAGGTGAGTGAAGAAGTTAAGGACCCTACTAAAGAGGAGTTGTATGCTGCTATCAGCAAATTACTTAAGGAAGCCGACTTCAATACGGTATTGATATCAAAACTATTGTTGTTCTTCTTTTAAATATCTGATTAATGGTTCTTAAGATGGGAACTATCTTGACATTAATCTGATTAATCTATACCTTTCCTTCTAATCCCTTACAGGTTACTCAGGCTGATATTCTTCGGCAATTAGGTACATATTTTGTTTGATATCCTTGTGAGTACAAATGGATACAATTTATAATCCTGGCATATTGAGTAATTTTCATGACCGGTCCTTGTCACAAATTTCCACATTATAGTCCTTAATTTCAAAGTCCTCAACATTTTAGTTATCAGAACATGTTTGGATGAATGATGATGTGAGCACCAGTCCATTTGTATTGCTTATGTGAATGCATTTATATCATAGACATGGTAATGTTAATTTTCAAATGTGATGATGATGAAGTGACCACCTGTGCTTTATGATGGATAATATGCTTGTCCATATGTTCTTTATCTTGGCAACTTGTTTTAAATACACATATTTTACTTGTTGACACAATCTTGCTGTTCTATTAATCTCAACAAAAAGAAATTATTTTATTAGATACAATTCCTGGCTTAAGAATAATTGTTACTTTGGTGAGGAATTGGTCACAAGAATAGTGTGAAATTTTCCGTTTCTTGTAAATCTCTCTTTTGTAGGGGCACGGTTTAAAGTAGACTTGAGGGGGGATAGAAAGGCAGAGGTGAAGCAAATTATAGATGATGTGATAGACAGCATAGTTGAGGAGGAAGGTGACTCTAAGGGAGAAGTGGTGCCCGCAGATTCTGAAAAAGAGCCAGCAGAGGACCATATAAGTACAGGAAAAGATAAGAAGGAAGACAAAGAGAGTAAGAAAGGCCAAGAAGTGGAAGAGGAGGAAGAAGATAAAGAAGAGATCAAGGGGAAGGATGAGGGCAAGAAGGTAAATGCTACAAAAGAGGAGGCAGCTGCTAAACCCAAAAAGGAAGAGAAGAAAGAGGCAAAAGCATCTACTTCTAATGCTGACAAGGAGAAGAAGAAACCAGCTGCTAAAAAACAAGGTAATTTTGTTTCTATTTTTATATAGATACAACACAAATGCTCTACCTTTGTTCCTTTGTTCTTTCTGTTTCTTCGTGGTTGGTTATTTTTTGTTTGGTGTTTGTCTTTGTCATACCACACGATTCAGGTGTGGTATTTTTTTTTACTACTAAAGTTGCCTCTTCCTTTCTTAAGATATAAATCACCAAGGAGCAATGAGAGATTAAATGTGGACCTGACTGCTATATACTGATACTGCACACGAGGCATTAAAATTGTTGTTTTCTTTATCTGATATATTGCATCGAGTGTTCTTTGAGGTCAGGCTTGCCCCTTCTTTTTTTTGATTAATCTGATCTATTTGTGTAGGAAAAGAGAAGGTGAGTGAAGAAGTTAAGGGCCCTACTAAAGAGGAGTTGTATGCTGCTATCAGCAAATTACTTAAGGAAGCCGACTTCAATACGGTATTGATATCAAAACTATTATTGTTCTTCTTTTTAATATCTGATTAATGGTTCTTAAGATGGGAACTATCTTGACATTAATCTGATTAATCTATACCTTTCCTTCTAATCCTTTACAGGTTACTCAGGCTGATATTCTTCGGCAATTAGGTACATATTTTGTTTGATATCCTTGTGAGTACAAATGGATACAATTTATAATCCTGGCATATGAGTAATTTTCATGACCGGTCCTTAATTGTCACAAATTTCCCCATTATAGTCCTTAATTTCATAGTCCTCAACATTTTAGTTATCAGAACATCAGTCCATTTGTATTGCTTATGTGAATGCATTTATATCATAGACATGGTAATGTTAATTTTCAAATGTGATGATGATGAAGTGACCACCTGTGCTTTATGATGGATAATATGCTTGTCCATATGTTCTTTATCTTGGCAACTTGTTTTAAATACACATATTTTACTTGTTGACACAATCTTGCTGTTCTATTAATCTCAACAAAAGAAATTATTTTATTAGATACAATTCCTGGTTTAAGAATAATTGTTACTTTGGTGAGGAATTGGTCACAAGAATAGTGTGAAATTTTCCGTTTCTTGTAAATCTCTCTTTTGTAGGGGCACAGTTTAAAGTAGACTTGAGGGGGGATAGAAAGGCAGAGGTGAAGCAAATTATAGATGATGTGATAGACAGCATAGTTGAGGAGGAGGATGAACATTACGGGTCGTCATAGATTTCGAAGTAGGCCATAGATTTTGAATATGAATATTAATTGTCAAAAATAGGGTTTTGCAGTAGGCCATAGATTTTGAATATGAATATTAATTGTTGATGTAAACATTACGGGTCTAACCAAATTTCTCGAGGATACTTAGCTTAGCTTTCTTGTTATGTTCTTCGAAGACATAGTCAGCTAGTAGTTGTAGGATGGTTGTAGAATAACAATCTTGTCATATATATTTGATCATTTTTCTCTTATAAGAGGTTATGTAGGGTTTGAATGTTTTAGGTTCACAAATGTTATAATCCCTCTATTGTTTCAGCCTAACAATTTCTATCCAATGTGAAAATTGACTATGTAGACAGAGATCAAATAAGTAGGAACATTCACCAAATGCTGTGAATTTGGTTTCAAAATCTCACCGATTTTGGTCCTTTTGCTCCCTCGAATTATTTGAAGGATTTCTATTTAGCAAAAATGAAAATACATTCAGCTGTGGAGACTAGATTGCATATTCAATCAAATCCAATAACAGTCTAAGCCCCACCTGTGAGTGATTAGGGTAACTACTATTTTTTTTATTATTTGATTTAGTGTGGAATAAGCAAAAAATGCAGACGTATAAACAAATTAGTATTGCTTGTTAGTATAAAACAATTTAGGTGAATTTTGGACGGTAGTTTCATTTGGTGAGCATAAGAGTTCGAAATGTAAAAAATAAGCAGAATAACCCATGTACCGTGTGGCATTCTGTGTGTAAGCTATGACAGGATGTACCGAAAATTATTTTCGGTTCACCCAAGGAGTGACCGATAATAATTTTCTAGTCTTGCTAATTTTGGAAGAAGAAAAACAATCAACCACTTTTATTAAAATATAGTTTTTTATTTGCTAAAAAAATTTGAATCAGTGATTCTCTACAGCATAGCGACAAATGAATATTCGGGTTCAGTTCGACGAGATCAAAAATTTGTGATTCGGAAATAATTCGGATATAATTCGGCAATGATTTGGTACCACAAGGAAGTTAAAAAAAAATTTCGCATTTTATTCACGAATAATTCGTAATTCGCATTTTATTCGTGAATAATTCTACCAGCCGAACCCGAAAAAAAACGTTTTATTTGCGAATAAGTCATATTACTATGCTCTATAGCTATGTACTCGTTGCTTTCCTCGTTTCATTGTGATTCAGACATTGCACGATGCTGATCTTAATGTGATCGAACTGCTAAGATTTGTGTGGAGTTGTAGAGGACCTGACCTCTTTTTGGATGGAGAGATACTTGAGCACATGTTAATAATGTAGAGAGTCAATCAATCAATTCATTTTATTTTGATGAATAATGCAGCACCTCATGATTGAGTTGGCAGTGTCAGTACCAGTTCTGTGAATAGTTTATCTGGATTACAGAATATACCAGTAAGATTAACAGTGAACTTTTGTAATAGAGTATAAAATGATATGATGATGCACTCAGAATAAGAGACTCTTTTACTTTCTCTTTGAATTTGCCTCTACATATAAAGATCAAATATATTGAATTTCAAAAACTAGACCTAACCTGAAACCGGAAAAATTGTCACTGTACAGTCTGAAAAACTATTCTTTTTCAGACAAAACCTTGGAGACAATTACAGTTGAAGGACCAGCAGTCGTGATTCTGGCATGCACGATGTTCGATTTTATCAGGGTGCTCGTCTCTCACCCAATTACTCCCCGTGCCAAAATGTCAAAAACAAAACTTGTCTGTTCCAATGATCTGGCTTTACCGACCCCGATCAGACTGAGACAATGGTACCGGGGTTCAGTACCCAGCTACCTACTGGTCGAATCAGTCACATGCTCAGTGCAAAACAGCTATCAGAAGTTAGTACTGATAATGTTCCCTCACTGACCAGCCTGTAATGAATTAAACAAAACACATGACACGGAAACACGGCATGACATGAATCCTTGCACGCATCTGCTAACGTGTCTACGTATAGTTTGATGTACTTGCGTGAAGCATGGGGTTGTGGGACACAGCACGACACAAGCACGCATTTTTTTGAATAGGCATGATAAGGAGGAAAAAATTGAGAATTTAAAAAGAAAATTCAAGTTCAAAATCTTTTGCCTTTATTCTTACAAGTACTGTTGTGTCTGGTTTCCACAGTTTTTGCAACAGCATAACACAACACTCATAACTCGTAGAACGTTATTGCATGGCACGATTGACAAGCACCCGAGTGTCAGGCACAGTATAACACGTCCATAGCACACTACCAGGTAGAGGAGGGGATCTAAGGTTAGGGTTTGGTAAGAGACATTGTATATCTGATATAAAAAGGAGAGAGATACCTTATACTAAAGTTTAAACCAGAAAATAGCAACAACATCCAGAGAGAGCTAACATATACCTTTTCCAACTGATCTTACCTAAATATCATACTGAGAACTATATTATCTTCTGACATTTGATCGAAATCAAAATTAAAAATCATCCTTTTTACTATATCACAGTGACCCACATTATTGAAAAATAATGGCTATAATTTTGGTCTATACTTTATACAATTTCTAAATATTTCTAGAGCCTTCAAGAGGTATTAGTTATAGGGGTTTAACATCAAAGAATCAATAGTTGAAACACTAAACCAACAACATAATAACAAAATTACATTTAAAATTAACAGTATATGAAATACCTAAAGTTCTACAACCTGTTTAATACAACAAACCTTCTGTTTTTTTTTTTTAAGATAAATAGGAAACAAAAACCATAACTATTACAGAGAAAGCAACTCCAAATAATGACATCAAAACAGTATGGAATTTACACATCAATCTCAACTCAAAACAGTTCCATAATCATACTTAACAAGAAAAGGGGGAAAAAAAGCACAATCAATTATCACTACGACATTAGTAAAATTGCCAGCTAAATCACTCTTTGAAGCTGAAATTGATATAAAATCAAGAGGATAAATGCCGAGAAAGATCATACAGGAGGTAAATTTTCATCAAGATTTGCGTTGGATGAGTTAACGACCCTCAATTGGTGATCCATAGAGTCCTCCAAGACCTCGTCCTCTTCACCATCGCTAGCCGCGACATTGACGCACGAGAACCGATCTAAGGACGAGAAAAACGCGGAGGAAACACTCGCCCCGATCCAGGTCGCGAACGAGTTAAACATCTGTCGGGGGAAGAAGATCGACGCCGCATCCATTGTTGAAAAGTTCAAGATCGATGCTTTGTCGAAGGAGCTGGGTTTAGCCGGTTAAAAATCGATGCTTTTTGTCGAAGGAGCTAGGGTTTGAAGGGGGGCAATGTCGAGAGAAGGAGAGAAGAAAAGAAAAGGGTTAGATGCTGACGATTGAAGAACGGTCGGTCAACGCGATTTAGAGCGTTTCGAAAGTTGACTCGATCAAGAAAAGGCAGTAAAAGAATACATATTCAGGGTTGTTTTGATTCTATAGCATGTAAGCTGCATGAAGCCAAAACTGCTCTGTTAACAAAGAATGCCTATGGCCGGGTCATAGCTATTATTATTATTATTATTATTATTATTATTTTTTAATGACATGCCATCTAATATTGTGTTGTGTTGGGCAGCTATATATTTGTATTCATATCATATCATATAGTTTATAAATAGGTGCGTCATGTATATAATTAATTTCTCCGTGATATGGAAAAAGTTCATATCCTTACAAAGAAAAAATTACTATTAAGTTAATGTAAAATTTTGATACTATTAAATTTCAATGAAAGACCCACTTAATCTCAAGGACCTATTTGATAGCTGAAATTTTTCAATGAAATTGAAAAATACACAGAGTTTGATATCTGGTAGTATAGGTACTGGTAAAATATATACTGGTACACGGCAGGACTGGAGTGATCCTGTAAAACAATGATAGAGAATGAAGATGTGACTGTGAAATTGTACTCTCTAGATCCATCAGATAAGGCCTAAAAGTAAACACACAAAAAACATTTCTAGTCAAATTGGATACAACAAATTATAAATTAAGGAGAAAATCAAAGAAAACACAATAATTACAATTAGAAATTAAGCAGGAAAGAAGAGGTCATTAATACCTTACTTGCTTCTCCATCATCCCATCTGGTTGTCAAATTAGATCCAAAACCAGTATACTATCATACTGGTAATGGTTATAAACCCTAGTAAACACAATAAATGATGGCTTTTGCTGAAAGAGAGAAGGCATAAGTGAGATAATTTACTTTGGCTTCTTGAGCCTCAGTAGCTGCATTCATTATTGCAATGGGATCATGACCAAAGACCTATTTGTGCAAAAATCAATTAGATCTCAAAGGAACAAAAGTTTTGATGTAAGAAAATGGAGTCCGACTAGTATGACATCAGTGTCATATGACATCAAATGACTAATTCAAACTATTCAAACCAATTTACTTCATGAGTGATGCGTTTACATGCAAAAAATTTATATTTTCTAGTTATTTTAGTATCAAATCAAGCGGTCAAAAATGTTGAAAAATGAATGCATTAAAATTAACTTAAAAACTCACACATTTGGCCGCTTGACTTGATACTACATAAATTCAAAAAATTATAAATTTTGCATGTAAATACACAACTAATGAATTAGATCGGTTTGAACGGTTTAGATTCACCGTTTGAAGACGATTCTTGCTGACAAGAAAAAAAAAGCTTTCAGACATCCACATGAATATTTAACAAGCAAATTTAAATGCTAATAAATTTGTGCAAATAAGAAATGGCAGCATTATAATGTTTCAAAACTGAGTTATACAACGATGTATGTGCCGTTAACATGCCAACAGTTGATATTGGTTGAGATTCGTGCATGAAAAAGTTTTATCTTTGAGATCGCGCATCAAAAAATGTGATCGGTTGAGATCGGAATAACAGGTTCATGTTATTCCCTGAGAATAACAGCAGATTTATTTCCACGCTGATTCTACTGACCGATTTATTTCTACTTTTCTACCGACTCGATTCTTTCAAAACCCCAACTACTGGGTCCGGATCCCCTAAAGTAACCCAAATTTTGAGTTTAGATCTGGACCGTTCGATTAGATTCGGGCCAATCCAGCCCGAGGTGGAATCGTGCCAAAGCAGATCGAACGATCCGGATTCAAATACAAAATTTGAGTTACTTTACGTTTTTGGTAGCCGACTTCATGTGGGTGATAGGCCTGTTATCATTTCTTATTTTTTATTAATTGGATTATATAATACAGATTAAAGATATAAAATAATTTATCTTATATTTTGAGAAGTAGACGTCAAATAACTCTATTTTTATTTCTTTTATATAATTTTAATATACTGATATATGTTATCTTTTCTATTTTTTGTCTTTTATTATTTATAAATTTATACATAGATTAATTAATTAAATAAATAAAAAAACTCATATTAATTTATACATAGATTAATTAATTTATACATAGATTAATTAATTAAATAATTAATTAAATCGGCAGAATCTGACAAAAAAACTTATATTAATTTATCATAAATCATATTTTATATTGCACATACTCTTTACTTTAATGAATATTAAATAAAAAAACATTAAAGAATTATGCTTATCTTATCAGCTTTTGTACTTTTTAATACTTTTCTATTATCTATTACAAAAAGGTACAATATTGGTTCTACACTTCTACTTATTAAAATGGGTAAATTTCGCTAGAGGTCACTAAATTTTGTCCTTTGTCACGAATTAATCACTCAACTTTGATTTGTCCCTCCATAGTCACTGAATTTTTATTTTGTCCCAATCAAGTCACCCTATAACTTTTCCATCCAAATTATAACGGAATATGCTCATTCCGTCCAAAATACTAACGGAAAAGTTATATTCCGTTAATATTTTGGATGGAAAAGTTATAGGGTGACTTGATTGGGACAAAATAAAAGTTCAGTGGCTATGGAGGGACAAATCAAAGTTGAGTGACCAATTCGTGACAAAGGACAAAGTTTAGTGACCTCCAGCGAAATTTACCCTAAAATATATGTTTCGGAGTATTTTATGTATGATCTAGTCTTCAATAAAAATATATAATGTATATTCTAAAGTCTCAGTTGGTTATTTTATCAACTATATTATATGCAGTATTTTCTTTTAGTTTTGTATGTTTTAGGGGTGTAAACGAATCCGGATTATCCGCTCCGAATCCGCTCCGTATCCGGTTACTATCCGTATCCATTTTAAACGGAGCGGATACTTAACGGATACGGATATATATTGAACATAGTCAAAATACACAGATACGGAAACAGATAAATTTCTATACCTCTAAACGGAGCGGATATCCGCATATATACGTATCCAATATTCATCTCTCCGAAACCCATTTATATTTCAGAGGCAAAGCGATTTCTATATATGATGTCTCACTTTTATATCTTTTCACTCGTGGGACTAATTTTTAGTAGAGATCCGGACCTTATATCTTTTATATTTTGTAAATCGAACGTGTTATATGCTGAAAGGATTTCATATTTGAATTTTATTAATTGGTATTTGTATCTTAAAATACATATGACTCAATATCCGACAATTATCCGTTCCGTATCCATATTCGGAGATTATCCGCTCCGTATCCGTATTCGGTTAAGACGGATATGGTTTTGAGTTTTGATATCCGTTTATTATCCGTATCCGTATCCGTATCCGCTCATTGAAAGACGGATACGGATTTGATATTAGCATTATCCGCTCCGAATCCGCTCCGTTTACACCCCTAGTATGTTTGCATTGTATTGAGCTGGTGCTTTATGACTCAACAAAGTTTTCCAACAAACCTATTTACAAATAGCCTTTGCATTTATTTAGTACAAAAACAAAGTATTTTGAAAGCGATCCGGTGTTTGTGATCCGGGATCTAATTCACAGGGGCCCACCGGCAGTGGTAGTGTCGCGTGGCACGAGGACCAAAGAGAAATGAATCTTTATTTCTTGATTACTTTTATCAGTACGATACAGCCCTTGTAAAGGGAATTACAAGAGTTGTTTCACATTAACTAACTCTGCTAACTATCGTAACTAATTCTGTTATAAGACTAACTTAACTGTCAACAGTAATTAGTTACAATTGAATGGTACTGTTATTAGGCCCAGGATCGTTTTTTTAACCTGACACGAATCTCAAAGCACAAATAATACTGGCCTAAATTTGGTCTGTCTGTTTCAATTTGCTTGAGTGTACCTGGGCAGGGGCGGATCTAAAGCCATTCAAAAGGTGGCTAAGCACCTTAAAATTTTAAAATTTTAGTTATATATACTGAAATTTAATTTAATTTAATTTTTTTAGAACATTTTATATAATCTAGCCTCTGTCATAAATTATGTTCACTTGTAGTCTAGTGGTAAGAGCTTATGTAGTTACTGTAGAGAGTTTTGGGTTCAATTCTCATTAGCTACAATTTGTGTATTTTAATTTTTAGCCCCCCTATCGAGATTTTCTAGTTCCGCCTCTGTACCTGGGAGGATACTAGAGGTGCAAACAGATTGGATAGTGGTAAAATTATATCTGTATCTATTTTTATTTTCGAATACGAATACAGATCAGATATTAAACGGATACGAATCGGATATCCGTATTTTTATAACAGTGAATAACATAAAATTTTCATAATATATATTAAATTATATGATATATATCTACTATTCGGATACGGATAATTAAAATTTAAAACCATAATTATATCCGTATCAGCATGGATATTCGAATATCATATATCCATATTTAATTTTCGAATATTTATTTTAGATACAGATTATAATATCCGATCCGTTTGCACCTCCAGAGGATACATATCCTTTACAAATGGGAACAACTTGGGTCCGATGAGTTTATGGACCGTCCGATCCACTTTAAAATTCGTACATACGAATTTTAAAAGCAGACACGAAAGTTGTGGGCGTGAATCTTAAAGTAGATCGAACGGTCATCGAACTCACCTTGAGTCCGATGGGCATCGGACCCTAACTGTTCCCTTTACAAATAGGCAAATAGCCTTTTCATCTTATTGAAAGAGATCCGGTGTTTGTGATCCGGGAATCTCCTTCGATTCTAATTCACCGGAGCCCACCTGCAGTGGTAGCGTCGCGTGGCACAAGGACCAAAGCGATATTGGTTCACCACAGAAGCACGTCTCCGTAGTCTCGTTTCTTGCTCTCTTGGGCCACTTTGCGGCCTGTTCTCTTCTCTCTCGTAGATCTCCATTACTGTAAACTGGAGGAAATAGAAACTTTCACCAAACGAACTAATTTCCTTTTCCCTTTTCTCTCCCAAACCAAAATAGAAGTTCGATAAAGGTCCGATCTTTGATGGATTTCTAGCTTGGTTGATCGATACCAGGTACCCTCCATTTGGTCTCATGTCATTATCCTCCCAATTGTTATATGTGTTTATCAATCTGAATGCTACCTTCGTAAATTCCAGCTAATTAAGCACTAGGATATGTCAAACTGCACGATTTTGTGTAGGTAATGACGAGCTTGCCTGAGGGTACTGTCGATTCGAAATTTCCTGACAGTTCCAGTTCAGCTCCAAATCAAATAGACAGCAATTCGAATACTTCAAAGAACTCTCTTTTTTCGAGCATTTTCACATCTCCTTTCTCCATCTTCGAGTCAAATCCTAATTTCTTTTCAATTGAGAAGGAGACAAAACCTAGAACAAATGACTGGACTAAAACTATAAAGAGGATCATGACAGGTGGTGGTGCGATGAGGCGATTACATGAGCGTATTTTGGGAACAGGTAGGATCGACACATTAAGCCTCTCCAGTGAGATTTGGCTTCTTGGAGTTCGTTACAAGGTTGCAACAGAGGAATCCAGTTCGAGCAGTACTGGAGATGATGCTGATAACGGGTTCTCTGCCTTCTTGGAAGATTTTTCATCACGGATTTGGGTCACCTATAGAAAAGGTTGCTATTACTATTTGTAGAAGAAAAAATTAGCATTTTAGGGATGATGTGAATTGATCTACAATTTTTTTTCTCCTTCCTTTCTTACTAGGTTTTGAAGTAATGGGTGAAGCACGGTACACAAGTGATGTGAACTGGGGTTGTATGATTAGAAGCAGTCAAATGCTTGTCGCTCAGGTAGCAGCTATATTTGAAAGGGGTTAATTTGAGAGTCGGCTGGTAATAATGTTCTACTTAGGTCAACTAACCCTGAGCTTTAACTTGCTCAGTTTAACTCGTTACGGGGTTAAATCTTACCATCAATGGTTCTATTAACTCAAAGCCAACAAAGAGAAGTAAATCTAGGGGTGTTCAAATGGATCGGTTTATTCAGTTTTAAACCGAACCGGCAAATTTCGGTTTAATTGGATCGGTTGTTCGGTTTAGTTTTTGAAGAAGTTCGGTTTAAATGGTTCGGTTCGGTTTTGGGATCTCCAAATCGGTTTGAACTGAACCAACCGGTTTAATAAAAAATGGATTGGTTTATTTTGTGTGGTTTATAATGGATCGGTAAATCGGTTTATCAAAAACCGGCTTGTGTGGTTATAAAAAATGTTATCCAAATCGGTTTGAACCGAACCAACCGGTTTTGAAATGTTTATTTGTAACTTGAAATGTTTGTATTCGGTTCAACCGAACAAACCGAAGTTTAAATCGGTTTAATCGGTTCGGTTTTAGATTGGTTTGGAATTTTAATTCAGTCGGTTCGGTTGGGTTTTCAAAATTCGGTTCAAACCGCGGTTCGGCAAAAAAAATTCGGTTTGACCCGAACCGACCGGTTGAACACCCCTGCTGTAAATCTGGTCAAATCTTGTTTCACAGCCTGTACTAATATTTTTACATACTGGATGTCATTTGCTTCGTTATACTTATACCAGTACCAGACCTTCCAAAACAATACTGTGTAACCATGAGAAACAACCTCGGAAGATTGATAGCACCAATTTAAATGAAACAACCTAATTATTGTATCCATGAGGTCTCCAAAGCTGTGTTGCACCAGATTTCATTCGTATCTGGCCCCAACAATTCTCAAACGAGGTTAGATGGAAGAGTTTATTTTTCTACGATGTCTAAGCAGGACCAGTGATAAATCATGTTTGGCATATAGAACAGAGGTTGAATTAAAGAGTTATATATGGGAGATGGAACATTGAGTGAAACATGAAGAGTGAGCATATTTAGTTATGTCCACGAATTAAATGAATGGAAGGATACTCTTTGGATTTATGAATGCTTGAGGACCAATTTGGTTGAAAACATCAGGAGTTTGCAGTTTGGTTATTCTGACAAAGTTCAAGGCTATGACATGAATTTTGCTTTTTTGTTACAAAAAGTATTCTTAAATTATTTGCAAATACTGTGCAGGCATTGATTTTCCACTATCTGGGAAGATCTTGGAGAAAACCCACTGAAAAGGTAAAAAAAAAAAAAGAGAAGTTCAATTTCAATAATAAATGAGGGCTTCCATCTGAGTGAAAATTAAGAACAAAACTCACTTAGGGTTACCAGCCTCCTCAATTTCCAATGTAGGATTTTTATATGATGGTACCATGTTGACATGCAGCCATACAATCAAGACTATATCAAGGTTCTGCACCAATTCGGTGACTCCGAGTCGTGCATCTTCTCAATTCACAACCTTGTTCAAGCTGGGAAGGGGTATGGTTTAGTGGCAGGTTCATGGGTGGGTCCCTATGCCATGTGTCGGGCATGGGAAACCCTAGCCAGGGAGAATAACGAGAAAGGAAAGGAGAGTCTGCCATTTGCTGTTTATGTGGTTTCAGGAGATGGTGATGGAGAAAGAGGTGGGGCCCCGGTTTTGTGCAGAGATGTGGCATCTAGACTCTCTGCTGAGTTTAGTAAAGGTGGTTCGACATGGGCCCCAATTCTCTTGTTGGTTCCTCTTGTGCTTGGCCTTGACAAAGTTAATCCCAGGTATGATGAAAAAAAAAAAGGGTTGTGTAATTCCAATTATATTCTGCATAGCCACAAAATCCTTACATATTTCAAATTCGGAATTTTTGCATTCATTTTTATCTGTTTTACTCTTCGAATGGAATCATGGCTGCCAGATGTAGTTATAAATGTTGCAAGTATAATATCCAAAAACTTATTATTGGCAGAGTTGCATTATGACCATAATTTGGCTAATATGCAAAGTTGCTATTAGAGATAAGGGGGTTAATTGCATATTGTTGAATTTTTAGTGGCCCAGTGAAAAAGCAAAAAAGTTATCAATAGTTTCAATTTAACTTATCAACTGTGTAACAGTAGTATGTTACGCACTAGTACGTTTGTTATGTCAGATTCCAGATTAAGAATCTATAAATATTCTATGAAATTTGCCTTGCTTCTTTTTAATATGTAGCATTTTTTTTAGGTACATACCACTGCTTAAAGAAACGCTCATGTTTCCTCAGAGCTTGGGTATTTTAGGGGGTAAACCTGGAGCATCTACCTACATTGTTGGTGTACAAGATGAGAAAGCATTATACCTTGATCCACATGAAACCCAGCCGGTATATATTTTGATATGAGTACAAATATGTTATTAAAACTGACTGCAACATTGCAGAAATAATCTGTGTAGTGTCTAATTTGACTAATCCCAAAGCCCAAGATTCATGCTTGCTACTTTTATTTTCACGAATTGGAACAAAATTTTAGAGAAGACTTTGGATCTATAGGTTCCTCGTGGGAATCAAGATGTGTATATCATGATTTGGTCCATGACCATACATAATCAAAATACAGTAGATAATCATAGATTTAGACTCTTGACTAAATTTTTAGTTAATAGTAAGCAGTAACAATTCTGGTTAATTGAATGCTTAACAATCTTTTGACAGGCAGTTGATATTGGAAGTGACAATTTGGAGGCTGATACCACTTCATACCATTGCAGGTACAGAGCTAAGAGTGGCATATAATAGTTATTTATAGTCAAGATGATCTAATAATGCATTTTTTTTAATCTGACAGCACTGTTCGGCATATACCACTTGACCAGATAGATCCTTCGCTGGCTATTGGCTTCTACTGCCGTGATAAAGGTTTACTTATATTCAATGAAAACTATCTATAACCATTTATAATATTGTATGCAAGGATTTGATGTATAACCTTGAAATTCCTTTATTGATAGCATACTCTGAAAAGTGAGAAATTTTGCATAGAAGCCCACAAAACATAAGAAGGATCCACTTCCCTTGTGATTTTTTTCTTTTCAAAAGATGCCCAAACTACTTTTGCGCACTCATATCTGTACTGGAGGGAGGGGTCTAGTTTTGATTTTCTTTTTTTATCTCTCCCTCTTAAGAAATTGGGAGAGGTGAGGGTTATGCATGATAAATTTGAAAAGTTTCCAGGGGTATGTTTGGAATTGTGTCTTCTGCTAAGTTAATTCTAGAATATCCTTATGAATATTTTTTATGATTTTTTTGCTCCTGCAGATGACTTTGATGATTTATGCTCTCGGTCATCAGAGCTTGGAGAGAGAGCAAATGGAGCACCTCTATTTACTGTCACCGACAGTTTTGGTGCCCCTACTAGCAATAGATTTGGTGACACGTTTAATTTGGAACACTACAGCGAGTGCAGTGGCCATGCCGGTGAAGACGAGTGGCAACTCCTCTGATTTCACTGTAGACTCAAATTGTCACACTTGTGTTGCTTTTACTTGCTGTAATGTGAATATTAGCAAGGAAATTTCCACTGAAGCAAGGTTCGACAGATCCTCATAGGCATGTATTCTGTGAAAAGAAGTATTTGTGATCTGTCCTTTTCATTTTATTCTTTTTATTTTCTGGTTTGAATTAGCTATGGTTGCTTTCGCAGGAAAGGTGTTGTGTGTGTGTAAAAAGAAAGCTTGTTATTTGATTAATAAACCTAACTGTACACAAAAGTTGTTCCATGATGTCTGTTGTCGGCATTTATTCTGTGGATTTATTTATGATTGAGGCTATGGTGATATGCATATTACTGATCGACTCATGTTATGGATTCATATCTCTATTTTCTAAGTTCAAACAGTTCATCTGAACCGGTAAACAAGATTTCCGGATAAAAATGTACTTGGAGAGCAAATTTTACATTTTAAAGAATTTTTTGCTAACTTTTATGATAGGTAGAAAATCACTGTTTTTGGAATTTTCAAATGGAGTGATTTTTTACCTTTCTAAAAACTTGTAAAATAATTCTAAAAAAAATGTAAAATTTTGTAAGTCTGTACATTTTTATATGAAAATCAAGTTGAACGATTCAGATTGACTATTTGGATTTAAAAAATGAAAATATGCGTCATCAAATTTTTCCTACTAAAGATAGCATACTACCTATATGCATGAAGTGCATGCTAAGCAAGGAAGAAATTTAAAAGATCCAAAGCTAAAATTTTGATTGCAAAAGTACTATATGTTTTAGCATCCAATGCAACCTTGTATTGAAAGAAAAGAATCAAACGCCGCTGCAAAAGGAGCTTGTCCCTATTTCTCAATCTCTACTAATATTGTTGAACTACATTCTTTTCCTTTACAACCCTCACTCTTTCTTCTCTAGAGACTTCTAACTACCATGCTTGCACTTTCTTCACTACTCTCACTCTTTCTTCTCTTCATCCCTCAAGGTACATTATTTTCTCTGCATGTTCTTGTTTGTCAAGTTCACCGGTTGTACCAAATGATGAGCAAATTTCGATGCCGGCAAACCTTACCTATTGTTTTTCTTTGTTTATTTGGTGTCTAGTTGATGTCTAATGTCAAGTCACCACTCAAATTATGGAGTTCAAACAGGACCAAATAGGTAAAAAATGGCAAATGCTCACGAATTTATATTTCAGTTACTGTAGGAGCTGGCATTGGAGTCAACTATGGGAAGAGGGCAACAAATCTTCCTTCTCCATTCCAAGTGGCTCAATTTCTTTCTCAAAACACCATAATTGATCGTGTTAAGATCTTTGATAGCGATCCCACAACTATAAAAGCGTTCGCCAATACCGGGCTTGCAATAGATATCACCATTTCTAACGACCTAATTCCGCACCTAACCAAAGCGTCCTTCGCTCAGCACTGGGTTCAAACCAACATTATCCCCTATGCCTCGCGCACTAACATTTCTAGGATTTTAGTTGGCAATGAAGCGATCTCTACTGCTAATAAATCTCTAATTCTTGGTCTCATGCCAGCCATGCAAAACCTTCACAAGGCACTTGTTAGTGTTGCACGTCAACATAAAATCAAGGTCTCAACTGCGCACTCACTTGGCATTCTTTCAACCTCAGTTCCCCCATCTGCCGGAAAATTCAAGGATGGGTATGATACTGCGGTTATAAAGCCATTGCTTAGTTTCTTGAAAGCTACCGGCTCCCCTTTCATGGTGAATGCATATCCTTTCTTTGGTTTCACCGTAGATACACTTGACTATGCCTTGTTTAGGTTGAACAATGGTGTGGTTGACAATGAAACCGGGCATGTTTATGCAAACATGTTGGATGCACAGCTAGATGCAGTACACTCGGCAATGAAGCGCTTAGGTTTTACTGACATTGACATAGTAATAGCCGAGACTGGGTGGCCATCCTTTGGGGGAGAATCAGAGGTTAGTGTGACCATGGATTTAGCACTGGACTATAATAAGAACCTTATTCGTCATGTTATCTCTGGAATTGGCACGCCACTCATGAGTAACCGCACATTTGAAACATACATTTTTGAATTGTTCAATGAGGATCTTAAGTCTGGGCCGGCATCAGAGAGAAATTTCGGGCTGTTTCATGCTGACCTCACACCAGTCTATGACATTGGAATTCTCAAAACAGAGGTTAGTTCAAACAATTTTCTTAAAGATTATGATCGTTTAATTAGTAAGTTTAACATGTTCATATTAATTAGGTTGTAGGAGCCAAATGAGCTATTTCTACTCCATAAATGATATGAAAAGTATGATTCATAACATATTCTAATCACTTAAAAAAGTTACTAATTTCTACATATTCTGTTGTTCTTTTGTTAGGTAACTCCACCAGAAAAAACAACAGTTACCAATTCAACAAATCCGATCTCAGACAATGTGAAGCAATGGTGCATTCCAAAACTGAACGCCGATAAAACAATGTTGCAAGAAAACATAATCTTTGCATGCACCCAAGTTGACTGCCACCCAATACAACCGGGCGGGTTTTGCTTCAACCCCGACACAATTCATGCGCATGCGGCATATGCCATGAACGAATACTTCCGGTTCTACGGAAAGAATTCGTTCGACTGCTACTTTGGTGGGTCTGGAATTATATCCACTTCTGATCCAAGTAAGAATGTGTTTGAATTTTCGTTATAACAAAATTATTCAGACAGTTACATATTTTCCCTTTTTTGCTATAACAGAATTATTCAGAAACTTATATCTTTCTTTTTTTTTGGTAGGTTATGGAAGCTGCAAATTCAACTCTTAGATGGAAATTGCTGTTAGTTTTACTCGTCTGTGACAAGTCTATGTATGCCCATATATTTTGTATGTTATATAGCAGAAATGTATGTTAGTGTTTTAAGCATTTTATATTTTTCTTTTTCTTTTTTTGTAAAAAAATGGGACTAAGTCCCCTAACTTCGTACTGTCGGTGTCAATTGTTAGTTATGTGTTTGTAATAATCATACTATTTGGGTTCATAAAGTTTGTGTAAAAATTGTGTAAAGAAATTTTCAGAGGATAATTCATATAGAATATTGACTATAAAAATTATGAGATTTAATGGTATGTTTTAATATTTATTATGCAACTTAAAATTTTAATAATTTATAATAAATTAATGATTTTTTTATGCATTACTAAATTATAATCAAATTATTTAAAATTTTGATGGTAAGCTATATTTCTATATGTCCAACAATATATCTAAAATTATTCAAAAAATTTAGACTAATTAAATAAATTTAAATTACATCATTAAAATATCAAAATAAATCATTATATCTCTCCTAAATATCACAAATTGTGATTTCTTGGCACAAATAAATCTGACAACAGAAGAAAATGAGTTCGAATTTCGAAAGCCCAATAAGGCCCATAAACCCTTTTTTGTTCAGTCACGCTAAGAAACCAGTTCCTTATTCTAAACATATTAAAAAAAATTAGACTAATGAAATAAATTTAAATTATATCATTAAAATTATCAAAATAAATCATTATATATCTCTCCTAAATATCACAAATTGTAATTTCTAGGCACAAATAAATCTGACAGTAGAATAAAATGGGTTCAAATTTCTAAAGCCCAATAAGGCCCATTAACCCTTTTCTTCGTCGGCGAGTTACCTCCTGCTAAACCTTTCCTCTTTTCTTCCCCACTCCTCTCGCTCTTCATTTGAATGATCTTACAACCTAATGTCCCAATCTAGTCTTATTTGAATAAAGAAAGCATCTCCGCCATGGGTGATTGGCAAGAGCTTGGGCAGGCTGTCTTCATAGGTCTCATCTTCTCCTTCCTCGTTGCCAAGCTCATCTCCATCGCCATCTCCTTCAAGGAGAGCAACCTCAAGCTCACCCGTTCCGTGCCGGATCCAGAACCTGTATCCGAACCTCAACCCGAACCTGAAACAGAGATCTATATAGAAGAAACCCCGATTGATACAACTTCTGTTAGAGAAAACATCGATACAAGTATCGTAGATAGCGACACTGATAGTGACAGTTGGGAAGGGATAGAAGGTACCGAACTTGATGAAGAGTTTAGCGCCGCGTCAGCTTTTGTTGCCACCATGGCCGCCACGTCAGATTCGGCTAGGGTTTCGAGTGAGCTGCAATTGAAGCTCTATGGTTTGTATAAGATTGCCACAGAGGGTCCGTGCACAGCACCTCAGCCATCAGCTCTAAGTTTCACAGCTCGTGCCAAGTGGTAGGTTAGAGAAGCTTTTGTGGGTTAGTTTTTCTTATGAACTGTTGGATTCTTCATCAGTTAAACAGTCTTTAATAGGGAAATTTGATCTTGATTTTTACATGTTGGTTCAATAGTTCACCCATTTAGCTAGCAGTCTTGTTAGAATGACCCAAATTTGGCAATAAGTTCTTGTAATGAACTTGCAACTGATCTTACAATAATGAATTGATGTTTAGTTTATATACTTTTATTCTATTTTGATTTGGCTTGATTTTGTATTTCCAGACTTGGTATTTAGTGTTCTATTTATTTCATTGGAAGAAACTTTTTTTTTTGAAATAGTAGTAGTTATTGTTGGAAAATATTTCACCTTCCAACATCAGAAAAAAGAGAACATTCGTGAAGTAATATTTATAAAGCTCTGTTTAACACATACAAGGAATGCGTGGCAGAGATTGGGTACAATGCCAACAGAAGAAGCCATGCAAAACTACATTAATATTGTCGATGAGGTTTTCCCATCTTGGGCTAGCGGTTCTCCTAAGGTAACTTCCAATCAGAGTCAATTGACCCCCATTCATTTTCAAAATGATTTTATATATAGTTTAGAGTAAAATGCTATGAGTACTGTAAAATTGACCCCATACGCAACATAAAAATTTTGTATGATTGAAAGTCGGGCTCCGCCTCTGCTTCCAACTTTCTCACTTAAATCTGTATCAGCTTAATTATTAGCTTGATGGTTTGGAGGCTATAAGTAGTTGCTTTAGTGTGACCCTTTTTCTGGCAGTAAAAATGTATCCTCTTTTGCCCTCCACTGAAAACAACATGAAAATTTGAGGCATTTACAATTTTTTGGTGGGAAACTGGAATTTTCTGCAGTTGCTGAAAAATAATGCTGATTTCCTCAGGTGGCATCAAATAGCCAATTGCAATATGAAGTTTAGAAATGGAATTGTTTTATTAACTTCTTATGAATGATTTTTCTTTTTTGTAACTTGTTGTATGTATTCAATGACAATAGAAGAAAAAGAAGAGTGATGAGGATGCCGGCACTTCTAGTTCCATGGCAAAAGGGCCGATGGGCCCTGTGTTCAGCAGTTTCATTGAAGAAGAAGAAGAAGAAAATTCCAACACTAACATGTATAGTTCCTTTTTTATGAAGTTCACTCAGAAATTGTATTTGTAGAGATAAAAATTGGGATAAGGAGATGATGGTTTATTTGTTTATATATTAATATTAGTGAGGCTACGGTACTATGCAAAGGGCATATTGGTCCATACTGTATGGATTAATATCTCCGTTTTCAAATTCCAATTAGTCGATCTGAACCATTAAACATAATCTCCATATAAAAATACTTGTAGACTAAATTTTACATTTTTTAGATTTTTTTTACTATTTTTTTAGATCGGTAGAAAATCACTACTTTTGAATGGTCTAGAATCTTTAGATCAAGTGATTTTTTACCTATCTAAAAACATAGTAAAAAATTCAGAAAAATATAAAATTTGATTTACAAGTATATTTTCATATAAAGATTATGTTGAACGGTTCAGACTGACTGCTTGGACTTTAAAAACAGAGATATCAATCCATAGTACGGACCAATATGTGCTTTGCGTAGTACCATAGCCTCACTCTATTCATATATTTATATTTTGCCTAAAGCTTTCACTTTGGTTATGAGTAAGTACGTAAACTTCAAAGGAAAAAAGAAATATCATGCCATTTTTTTTCTTATATTTTGTCTCCAGTAGTTTGGATGCAATACACATCGCTGCACGAGAAGGGGCAAGAGATGATTTACTCAAGCAGTTGGATAGTGGAGTTTCAGTGAACCTGAAAGGTTTTGCTTCTTTTTGTTTTTTATATATTGCTGAATTATGTGCTTCATCAGCTATGTAACTTTCTTTGTGCTTAGCGAGACAATCTAAAATTTCAATCAAAAAATGAAACGCAATTACATTGTTTTGTAATTTCCTTGGGTTTCAGAGGGAGAGGGAAGGACTCCTTTGCATTGGGCAGTTGATCGTGGCCACGTTGACATTGTCAAGGAGCTTCTCAAAACACATGCTGATGTCAATGCTAAGGTACTTGGGTCTCAATTTCTCTTAATTTTGGATGTGGTTACTAGGGAATTATATTGTCAAGACTGGTATAGGTATTGTGCAGATACTTACCTGTCATTTAAATGATCACTGCAGGATGTTTTAGCCCATTTAGGTCTTTTGTTGTGATGTTATCTACCAGATATGACTACTATGTGTTGATCCAAATTGTTATTATAGCTTCATTTTATTTATTTATTTTATGTACCTGCTTGGACATCCAGATTACCTCAAGAAATAAAGAACCCATGAGTTGTACCATAATGTACCAGTTTGGTTAGGAGTTGTACCATAATATAACGACTGAAGTTGTAATCTTTGATGAGTAGGGTTTTTCATGTTCATGTTTCATTCCTTTTTTTCTTATTTGGCTCTTCTTTCATTTTGATTTACATTTTAAATTGAGCATGGGAACTAATATCATTGTGTCCAGATTATTACAAATTTGGTATATGGAGTAATGGACCAAGTAAATTCTTTATTCTTTTTGAAATAGTAAGCAATCACGGACCTAGAATTTCACCGAGCCTCAAAAACCTTCTACTTCAGATCCCATTTCACAGTCATTGACCCAAATCAAATCAACTTAGCTCTTTATGTTTGGCCTGAACACGGCTCAACTGGAATGAACTGTGTTTGTTATTTGACCTGATTATTTAAAATCACAACATATTTTTTTTTTCTTGATATGGCAGGACAACGAGGGACAAACACCATTGCACTATGCGGTTGTTTGTGACAGGGAAACAATATCTGAGCTGTTAGTCAAGCATGGTGCCGATCCTCAAATTAGTGACAATGACGGAAACTCTCCTGTCGATCTGTGTGATTCAAAGTGGCCTTTCATGATCACTGAATAAGCTTTTGGAGTTCTTTTATGTCTTTTTAAGTACATCTCTGTCTTCCTAAAGCTCATCACTTTCTTTTTTTGTATTTTTGCTTTAGTTTTTCTCTCTTTCTATTGAAATAGGTATGTTTTTGTCTCTTCTTGTATAATTGGAAATTACTTAAAATGTCATATGGGAAAGTTTGCATTATAGTCCTATCAATCACTGAGAACTAGTGGGTCCTCAGATTGCTGTTGGTTGTTTTCTATCAACATCAATGGGGACCCAAAATTTCTATAGCTACCATTAAAAGAAAAGTGGTCTTTGTTGAAGCTGTGTTTAAGTCTGCTCAGTTGAAACCGAAGTAAAATGACTAAACTGAATTTTTGTTTTGTTTTCAAAAATAGAATTGAACTGATTAAATCAATAAATTGATTAAGAACTGAACTGAACAAGCCAAAGTAAATTTTGGTTTGTTCGGTTCAAACCGAAGTAAACTTATTGGTATCACTATTAACGAAAAGAATATATTGTCATACACAACAATTGAAGTTTGGTTCGGTTCAATTGAATCCTTATAACACCAATCAAATTAGAGTTGAACCAATATAAAATGGTCGGTTTAGTTTAGTCGGTTTTGAGAAGTCTAAACTGAACCGATCCATTTAAACTGCAATAATTCAAAATTTCAACTGAATCGATCTATTTAAACCGAACCGTTTAAATTGCAATAATTCAAAATTTCAACTGAATCGATCTATTTAAACCGAAGCGTTTGAACACCCCTAACTACCCAATAAAGCAAATGGAATCATGGATTCATATAGCGCAGCAGAGCAGATTATTTTTTATTTTATTTTGTGTACACGACATTAGAAAATGGAAATCACCAGATATTAATAAAATTTAGTAACATCACGAAGAATACTTGTAAAAACAATTGGGAGGCTTGAATTGTGTGCTAGATTAAGGACCGAGAGAGCGAAGGGTGTATAGACGCAGCCTTGAAAAATGGAACACTGATCCCTAAATTGCTTCTACCCTCCACCAAATTCCATCCTTGTCTCCCTTCAATTTCACTCCATACCAGCATGTCAGAACCCAAGTCTCTGTACAGGTACACTGCATCTCCGACCCCGGCGCACTTGATACCGCCTTGCCCGAACTGCCTCTCCAAATCCAAAGGCACCTTACTTACATTTCCCCACTCATTGCCTGTTGTCATATCTAGTTCCCACACTTGCCCGATGGTCTCGGTCGAACCACCCATGAGCCCGAGTCGGCCATTTTTTCGCTTAAATATAGCGGCCCAAGTGAGTCGGTCTGCCATGGGCAGCTTCACCTCGCTCCAAACCCAGCATGCCAAGTTAAGTCTCACCACACTATACGCCCTTGCTGATGTCATCCAATACAGGAACCTGTCATCAGTATGCACGCTCTCGTTAGGGGTCCATACTGTCAGCCTCACAGAGAACTCAATCGGCATGGGGCCCACCAGACGCCAGCCATCACCTCCCCTCCTCGAGTCGTACATCTCCAGTGTGGATTTGTAGGAGCTGCCTGAAGCTCCCCCTGCCACAATTATGATGTAATAAAACAAGGAGGCATTGCCATTATCATTCCCTGTGATGACCCCGATGGCAGGGTTGGATCGAGAAAAGAGCAGGTCGGGCAGGGAACGGATCTGACGAGTGAAAGGATTGCACACGACTAGACGCAACGAAGCAGACAAAGTGAACCGGCAAAGAAGGAGGCCGGCACTGAGGTACGACACGAGACGGATTGGCTCAGGGTTGAAATCCATGGGAAGAGAGTACCATTGACCGAGATCGGGATCATGAGCATAACAACAGGTGGAGTGGTGGCCATGGCAGGATGGCATTGCAAGGAACCAAGGAGAATAGCGAGGGGGAAAGAGCGGGATGCGGCCGCAGTAGTACCAGTGTTTACATGCACAGAGAGCACGGGCCAGGGAATTGGGAGGGAGGAAGGAGAAGATGTGACTGAGAGCATCCAGAGGCAGCTCGTTCCACATTTGATCGATGTCTTTGTTATGTGGAAAAGTGAGAGTTGAGAAAGGAGAGAGAGAAAGGAGTTGATAAGGAGATGAGATGAGATGATATGGTGGTGACGAAAGAAAGAGTCAATTATTGGATGATGAATTCGGAACCCCTAAAGTAACTCAATATTTTAGTTTTGATACAGACCGTCCGATCTGCTCTAATGCGACTATTAAAGGGCCCAGTGACGGCCTGATTGGTCCGGATCAAAACTCAAAAATTGGGCTACTTTAGAGAATACGGGCTCAGTCTGCTTCTCTGTCATTCTAGCAATTCTTTAATAATGACAAAATTGACTCTTGATGAGCCAGAAAAGATAAAATCAAATTTGCACATAATTTACTTTTTTGACGTATTAAAATTATATATACGATAAAGTTTATTGTAAATAATTTCGCGCTCGTTGACTATCTTTAACATATTATTTTGATCAAAATACATGTAAATATATATACAAAATTTTACTGTGTACATTAATATTGGGCGCTCAAGTAGGTGCGACGCTGCGAACCTTTTCTGTCCATGTGGCCCCACATAAGAGCGGCCCATGTGGTCCCGATTTTCTGGTAATGATATTTCTATTTCTTGTGGGAAATCAGATTCCCTTTCTCGAATTCGTATCCTGTGCATTAACTCAAAAAAGAATCTTTTAGATCATCCGATTCACTTTAAGATTCGTGCAGACTAGATTTATACTAATATTAAAGAGCCCCTGAATTATAGACTGTGACCGAATTGGCTCCGTTTAAAATCAGACGGCCAAGATGCGTTAACTCAAAAGATGCTCTTTTGAGTTAATACAGACGATGCGGACTCCCCTTTCTCGCTCTGCGAACTTTAGATAGAAATTTTTATTATAGAAATTATTATTAAATAATAAATAAATATAGAAAGAGTGCTAACCATTTTGTGTGGTATAGATCCGACATTTTTATTAATATCCAACATTAAATAGAAATTAATAAATATATCCAGCTTGGTTGGGTTTTGTTAAAAATGTCTAAACCGGCCATTTAATGGCTGGCTCCTATTTTTTTTTCCAAACCGGCCATTAAATGGCCGGTCCTCAATTTTTTTTTTTAGAGATTATGAAGAGCAAGATGCTGAAATATAACAATAAAAATTCAAATTTTCATTAATATTTGTTAGATTACTTCTTTTGATGTATAATTAGCATATTTATACTAAAATACGCTAAATTACTTGAAATTATGTTAAATTACGCTGAATTACACTAAATTACGTTAAATTACGCTAAATTATGTTAAATTACGCTAATTATAATGAAATACGGTAAATTACGCTAAATTACATATGAATAGGGACGATATCTTCACTGAGAAGGCGAAAAACGATGACGAAACTTCAAACGGCCATAAACGGCGCTCGAGTGTCCGATTTCAGCAAATGACCACTTTTCGGAAAGCTTGCAAAAATACGCATGCATCAGTGATGGCTATGCCGTTTTTCAAAATTCAGAATTGCCAAGAAACAAAGGGAAGAGCCTCAAAACTTGAGTTGAAGTTTCCGATTAAGATTTTCATTTCTATTATTCGATCTAAGTAGCTCAGTAAATTAGTTACATAATGAACTTGTAGAATACCATTTTTTATTAATTTTGAATTTTTTTTACTATTTTTTATGATTTATGAAAGATGGCAAAAAATCAGTCTAATTTAGCGTTAGCGTATTTCATTATAATTAGCGAAATTTGCGTAGTTTAGTGTAATTTAACGTAATTTAGTGTAATTTACCGTAATTTAACATAATTTCAAGTAATTTAGCGTATTTTAGTATAATATGTTAATTATGTATCAAAAGAAGTAATCTAACAAATATTAAAAAAAATTCGAATTTTTATTGTTAGATTTCAGCGTCTTGCTATTCATAATCTCTATAAAAAAAAAATTGAGGACCGGCTATTTAATGGCCGGTTTGGAAAAAAAAATAGGGGCCGGCTATTAAATGGCCGGTTTGGATATTTTTAACAAAACTCAGCTAAGCTGGGTATATTTATTAATTTCTATTTAATGTTGGATATTAATAAAAATGTCGGGGTATGAATTCGAAAAAAAAAGTCTTTTCGGAAGTTCTTTTTGGATTAAAACGAGATTCTCTGTGGCTATTGGATTGTGAAGCTGTGGGTAACAGAAAAGGAAGCTTTGAATCTGAAAAATAATTTCTGCTTCAAAATTCGAATTCGATTTTTTTTTTTCCGAATTCATCTATGCCATTAAAAATTCAAGGTACTCTTTCTATATTTTATATTATTTATTAATAATTTCTAGAAATAAAAACTTGTCACTTTAGAGTGTGAGAATCCCCGTGATTTTTATTTTAAAAACGTGGTCACTTTAGAGTGTGAAAATTCTTTTAAAAACGTGGTTATTTATATTAAAATAATTTTTTTTTGGTAAAAATAAAAATCACGGCAAAAAGAGGCCATCTCTATGGAATTCAGATCACCCCCGGTACCGTAATAGAGAATCTTTTACAATTACTTGATCTGAACCGTTCTTTTAACTTGGCACGAATCTCAAAGCCCAATAATACTGCCCCCTCCGTCAGCCCGAATCCCAAAGTGGCTAGGAGTTAATCTCAAACCGTAAAGTGAAGGGAATCTTTTACGGTACCGGGAGGATATTTGTCCCATCTCTATGTCCACGAGCATTAATAAATAATAATCATAAAGGCATTTACCATATAATTCACAGACACAAGATTTCTACTACTTTTCTACCTACAGGAATTCATGTGCAAGATGGGCAATTGCCCGTTAGAATACTGCGTTGTCATCTATTCAACATTTTAGTATTTTATTGTAAAAAATGAAGATGTAATTTCACAGTTTCGTGTTCTCCACATTTTGAAGATTTCGCATTGGTCCTTACTTTTCAATCGCCGAGGGGCCCACAGGTCAGAAGGAGAAGTTCGTCACTTATTTTGGTGATTTAAATTTCAAAATATATCGAATTTACTCTAAACGATCAATTTAAATTATTGAAACCAATTTATTTTGCACGTGATGCGTTTATATATCAAATTTATAAAACATTTAATTAATTTAATATAAAGTCAAGTGGTATCCTAATTCTACTCTGTTAATATCTTTAAAGAGCAGTTTATTTGTGATTAGATGGGTTTTATTCGTACGGAACTTACCGCGTGCAATTCAAATAAATTCCTTAGTAACCTAATTCTTTGTCTATATAAACATAAAAATTATTATCTTTCAAATTTATTTTTAAATGAATCAATAAGTTGAAAAATTAACGTTTAGAAATTATCTACATTACATTAGTGTATTTAAAAAATGTGATATAAAGAAAATGACTTTGTAAATCATGTGTAATGGTTTATTTTGACATTTAATTAAGTTGTCAATTTTAAATTATTAAAGTTTAAGAAATAGAGGCATAATAGATAATAGAGACACAAAATATAGAAGTATTTGAACCCTCCTCTAGAAAATAAGACTTATGTTTACTTATCTTGTTTGGGATAAAAATAATTTAGCGGCCAGTAGAAATAAAATTATTTTAATTAGCCTTCAAAAATAAGATTTATTTCTTACTTTTTACTTCTTATCCTCTGTAATTTAGGCTGTTTGTATATTTTGAAGTTCCTTTGAAAAATGGATAGATGATGAATAAATTTACAGAACAAAAATTTTAATTTGTTACTGAGATGAAAATATGTTCATCTTTACAATCTATGACTCTATAGTGCCACCAACTTTTGTAATTTTTATACAAGTATGATTAGTATGAGTTCTAATAACCTTATTTTAAATATCTTTATTTTGGTTTCTTACAACAAATTTAAATATTAATCTTGATACATTTCACAAGTTAAATGCCCAAGTTTAAATTTTTTAACTTCGATTTTATTATGTATAAAATATTAGAGCTCAAAATCTATTGAAAATGAACGCATAAATAAATTTACTTTTCAACCACTTGATCTTATAAAAAACAAAATAATACAAAATTTCTTAAGTTTATATTAGCTTTAATTTATCCAACTTTTTATTTATATTAATGTTTTAAATATATAAGACTCAAACCGTGCCTGAGAATATAATTGTTTAATTTATGTCAATTAGTACGAATTTAATTAAGTTCGACAAATAGTAAATTTAATATTTAAGAGTGAGGCTATGGTATGTAGGTAATATGCATATATAATTATATATTATACGATGGTTCACGCTATGAATTCATATGTTTGTTTTTAAAATTCAAATGGTCGATCTGAACCGCTGAACACGATTCATATATATGAAATGTAACCATAAACCAAATTTTACTTTTTTTAGAACATTTTTACTGTTTTTTAAGATAGCTAGAATATCATTTGATTTGAAAATTATGGACCGTCCAAAAATAGTGGTTATCTATCTATCTAAAAAATAGTTAAAAAATTTCAAAAAAATGTAAATTTTGGTTATCTATCTATCAATTGAATTTCCTTAAATTAGAGATGTAAACCGTGACTTCATCAAGTGATGTACCATGTCGTGATGTATAATGAAACATGCATAAAACACATCATTTTTTAAAGACATGATACGTAAATAACATAAATCATGATTATAATATATATAAATTTCTTCTTCAAAAAAACAAAAACTTCTTCAAAAAATATATAAATTTATGCCTTATTTTTTAAGATTGTTAAAAATTGTTATAATAAAATATTGTTCAAGTGATCTCTTGGTGAAATAATTTTTTAAACAAATTGAGAAGCTAATTAAATTTCGGCAAAACAATTAATTTTGATCTCCATGTGCTGGGATGTTCAATTAAAGTAATGCAGTTTGTGTGATGCAAAATGAATTTTGTATGAAAATAACTTATTTCGGCAAAACAATTAATTTTGATCTCCATGTGCTGGGATGTCCAATTAAAGTAATGCAGTTTGTGTGATGTAAAATGAATTTTGTATGAAAATAATTTATTGCTTTTAAAATATTCATTTTTTCATGTTATATACCGCTGAAATTGCAAAATATAGAAATTTTCTTGCTTAATACCATGAACACATAATATGGAGTATAATTTATTCAATTGTCTTTTATTAGATATTGGAGAATATCAAATAATTGTAATTTTTCTTGTAAAATTTATTAATAAGAAAAAATCAACATAACAAGATTCAATTTTTTTTTAATGAATACATTCTCAGTTTCAAATTATATAATAAGCTAAATTAATTTTCAAATTTTCGTCTCAACTATTTTAAATTATATTTTTTGTTCCATGAATTGCAATCTGCTCCCGAAGCAGATCATCCTCCTACAAGAAATTTAAATGAAAAACAAATTTCAATAATTTTTCAAGTTTCAAGAATTAGTCCAAATTATGTGAAAGAATAATAAATCAAACCTGAGTCCAGATGACCATGTGGCGGTTCTTTGTGGAAACAACTGAGCCAGAAGAAGCTGAGGTAGAATAAGCGTCCATTTTCAATCAACAACACTCGCCAGGGGATTTTGGGAATTTGGGGGGTGGGGTCGGTTCTCCTCTCATCGTCAGGGAAAGAAGAGAAGAAAAGAGAATTTACTTGGGGGTGGGGTCCGCAGGTAAGTGATATAGAGAGAGTTTAATAGGGAGTGGGGTCCAGTTGTAATAGAGACAGAAGAGGGGAGAGTTTAATGGGGAGTGGGGTCCAGTTGTAATAGAGACAGAAGAGGAGAGAGTTTAATGGGGAGTGGAGTCCACCTGTAAGAGAGATTGGGAAAAAAATATATAAAGAGAGGAGGAGATGAGGTGGGATTCATATGGCTTTTCGCATGCCAGTTCTTTTTGTTTTCTTTATTATAATCAATTTATTATAATCCCATTCATTATAAAGTTCTCAATCTTCCAAATTTTAATTATGAATATAAATTGTATTTAAATTATCCTAAATTCTAATTTTATACTTCATTAATTTTTAAAATTTGACTATCATAGTTTGTTTTAAATCAAATTATCAAATTGTCATCCTTAACTTCTAGTTTTAATTAGTTCAAATTATATTATCTATACTATTGTTTAATTCTAGTATTAATCATTGTTTATAAATATTTAACAATATTAAAACTATGAATTATCACAGTTAAACTTATGCTAAGCTGAAGTAATACATTGTATTACTAATTTAAATTGAAACATACTAAATATATATTTAAAGAGGAGGGTTCAAATGCACCATGATTTTGTGCTCCAATATGCTTCATATTCTTTATCTCTGTTTTCGAAGTCTGAACAGAACAACTCAACATGATCTTCATAATAAAATATTCCTGGAGACCAAATTCACAATATATTTAGGCTGTATGTATATATTGAAGCTCCTTTAAAAAAATGGATAGAGGATAGATGACGAGTAAGATATTATAGAACAAAATAATTAAATTCAAAGAATTGATAAACCTAATTTTAAATCGTCAAATTGGTTTCTTAAGTTAAATAACAAACTTAAATATTAATCTTAATATATTTCACAGGTTAAATACTCAAGATTGAGGCGATGGTAATATACATATTATCCAATAGTTCAGGTTATGGAATAGATTCATATTTTTATTTTTAAAATTAAAATAATCGATCTGAACCGTTAAATATAAAATGTACCAGCAAATCAAATTTTTACATTTAGATAGATAGAAAATTACTTGATTTGAAAATTATGGACCTTCTAAAAGTAGTGGTTTTCTATTTATCTAAAAAATAGTAAAAATAAATAAAATTAGTCTGTAAGTATATATTCATATAGGGATCATGTTTAACAGTTCAGATTGACTATATGAATTTTTAAAATAGAGATAGGGATCCATAGCACGGATTGGATTAATCTGTAATACGAAAATCATTGATCTCGTTTATGTGACGAATGAAATGTTCATAATAAAATATTTTAACGATATATAATTAAGAGGTTGAATAACAAATTATTTTGATGTCTTTATTTCCAACAATCTTCATTCCATGAGCTTACACATTCACAATAAAAAAAAAGATAATTTAGAACAAAAAAATATAATTTAAAACAGATAAGACGAACATTTGAAAATTAATTTAGCTTATTATAGAATTTGAAACTGAGCATGTATCCATTAAAAAAAAATTGAATCCATTGTTATGTTGATTTTTTTTATTAATAAATTTTACAAGATCAATGTACAAAGACGTTAAATAAAATTTATTACTGTATGACTTCTTTCATTATCATTTATCATTCTATTAATATCTCTATTTTTATATTATGCACGTAGTTGTCCTGATCAGCCAACAGCTGAGATTGAAAGATGAATTTTCGAATTGAATATTAGCCCTCCAATCACATAATCTGTCTTTTTCTGATTATATATATATATATATATAGAGAGAGATTGGCTAATGTGCTAACGTTATAACTTCGGCCGAAGTTATAACGAGTCGTTTTTGCAATTTCAAAATCCAAACAACCGATCCGAACCGTTCAACATGTTCTCTATATTGAAATGTGCTTGGAGACCAAATTTTACATTTTTTGGAATTTTTTTACTATTTATTAAGCCACTTTGAAAATACTGATCCGGTGGTCCAGAAAATTTTGCTGTTTTTTACTATTCACAGCAGATCTGAGATTTTCAAAGTGGCTTAATAAATAGTAAAAAAATTCCAAAAAATGTAAAATTTGGTCTCCAAGCACATTTCAATATTTAGAAAAAGTTGAACGGTTCGGATCGGTTGTTTGGATTTTAAAAACTAATAAACGACTCGTTATAACTTCGGCCGAAGTTATAACGTTAGCACATTAGCCAATCTCTATATATATATATATATATATATATAGGGATGAGCTATGGTGAGACGTGGAGTAAAACAAGTTTGTACTCCACGCCATATTTTCATTTTGAAAATTCAAACAACCGATCCGAACTGTTCAACATTTTCTCTATATTGAAATGTGCTTGGAGACCAAATTTTACATTTTTTAGAATTTTTTACTATTTATTAAGCCACTTTGAAAATCGCTGATCCACTGTGAACAGTAAAAAACAGTAAAAATTTCTGGACCACCGGATCAGCGATTTTCAAAGTGGCTTAATAAATAGTAAAAAAATTCCAAAAAATGTAAAATTTGGTCTCCAAGCACATTTCAATATAGAGAACATGTTGAGCGGTTCGGATCGGTTGTTTGAATTTTCAAAATGAAAATATAGTGCCATGGAGTAAAAATTGGTTTTACTCCACGTCTCACCATAGCTCATCCCTATATATATATATATATATATATATATATATATATAGAGTATGGCTAAATTGCGGCCGGCAGCATTCTGGCCAGGTGCTGCCGGGGGCAATTCGGTCATTTCCGGTGTTCAAACAACAAATTTTTTTATATAGATATGTTCTAAATATTAAAATCTACTTGGAGACCAAATTTTACATTTTTTGGAATTTTTTAGCTATTTATTAGGCCACTTTGAAATTGGCTGATCCGGGTGAACAGTGCACCAAAATTCTGGACCATGTGATCTGGAATTTTCAAAGTGGCTTAATAAATAGTAAAAAAATTCCAAAAAATGTAAAATTTGGTCTCCAAGTAGATTTTAATATTTAGAACACGTTGAACGGTTCGGATTTGTTGTTTGAACACCGGAAATGACCGAAATGCCCCCGGCAGCACCTCGCCGAAGTGCTGCCGGCAGCAACTTAGCCATACTATATATATATATATATATATGTTATGTGTAGAAGTCTAAATTTAGTTAAAAACATACTTGTCACACAAACTGCTACATGGTTTGTCACAATTAAAATTGAATGAATCCATAGCTATGTTGCATGGATACGGGTACGGGTATCGTATCAGATACGATACGGATACGGCGATACGGCAATTTTTAAAAATCAAGGATACGATACGCCTATTATATATATTATTAAAACACTTGTATATATTAAATATAATTTTGGAGTCCAAGTATATACATTAAATATCAAAAATTCTGGATACAATACAATAGCCTTAAGCACACGTTAAATATAATAGCTACTAAATTCTAACAACAAATGTGAACTAGTGTAGTGGTCAAGAGACATGTTGTTTAGTCCACAGGACCTAGGTTCGATCCCCCCTAGCGTAAGAAAAATTGGTTTTTGGTAGGTGGTCCACGGGCGGTGTATGGGCTGGAGCGCTGCTCGCTGGTCCACGCGCGGTGCATGCTGGATTCAATTCTGCAGAACGCGTCAGACACGTATCAGAACCGTATACAGACGAGTCAGGGACATATCGGGTGGTATATGATACGCCACGTAAGCCAATACGCCAGTTGGCGTATCAGATACTTATCAGGGACTTATCGGATGTGTATCGGTATCCATACGCACCCGATACGGGTACGGAGCCCAACATGGAGTATCCGAGTAACATAGATCCATAGCGATATGTTTCCTTATTTCTCCTTACAGCTATCTCCGATTCATGCAATTAAATTATTTCCTCTATTTCATTTCTCCTCTTCCTCTATATTTTCGACAATGAAAATAGAAACAATCATATCTTTCCGAATTTTGTTTAGGGCTACTGTATCTTTGTGAATAGATGAAGAGCAGATCTTGTGCTGATGGAAACAATCATATCTTTCCGATCTGGAGAGAAAATGAAGAGTATCAAGAATTTTCGTGTAGAGAAATGATCTGCAGAGAAGTTTTCATTATTAAAATAATTTCCATAAAAAATATATCTGTAGAGAAAATCCTTATTTGAATCATTTAATTATATCTTTTTCAATTTTGTTTCTTTACAGATCATTTCTCCTCTAAATCGTTTAATGACCTGTCTTGTTTGTGGAGAAAATTAGATATTAAATCGTACAATGATACTTCAAGAATTTTTTTCATGTTATATTTGATCCGTTTTTTTTTTCATTTGTTGTTGTTTCTTTTATTGTTATTTATTATTTGGATCTCCGTTTTTTTTCATTTGTGTTTTTTATTTTCATTTAATTTTGTGTGAATGTCAAACAAAAAGGTCTCTTCATATTCTATTCAATTTTATAATATGTCCCCGTTGCAACGCACGGGCACGATACTAGTATATTAATATAAGTTACATGAAATGCTACATATATAATTTATGTTGTTAATGTTTCCAGTTTAAAAAAAAGAAAATTTTAATCAATTACATATAGATTTTGATGTCAATCAAACAGTAAAAAGATAATTATGAAGTAGATGCACGAAGAAACTTGAATTCTCAACCACATAAAATATTGGCTTTTTTCTTTTTTCCTTTCAGTTGTCCCTTCAACTAATTTGTACAATTTGTTTATTCAATAAATAATTAAAGAGATAAGAAATCGACTTTGCTCACAGCTTCTATATATTTCCTCTCCTTTCTGCATCTCTACCAAATTCTCTACACAGTGATCTTGCTTCCCAACATTTATTTTTCATACATTTTTGTAATGCCTACCAAGCTTTTAAACTAGAGTAATTATATCTTCCCTCATCTATCAATTCCCTATTTCATCCCCCAACTAACTAACTACCTCTTTTAACTATAATTACAAATTCTAACTACCTAATGGCCCTACAAATTAATTACCCAATTTTCTCTCTTTATTTCTTTCCTCTTTCTCCCTCCCTCTCCCACCTCTCCCACCTCTCCCTCTCCACCTCCGCATCCGCCTCCGCCCGCCTCTCCCACCTCTCCCTTCCCACCTCCGCCTCCCACCTCCCACCTCCCACCTCCGCCTCCGCCGGGTTAGATCCATCATTGTCGACCGCCGGATTAGATCCGTCATGTCTATGTTCCTCTTTCTCATGCAGTAGCGAGTTATTTGCAAAGAACAAAGCTTCATTAATGGTGAATTAGGCCAGTGCGTACTAAGTACTAAGAAATGACAGAAAAATAAATTTTGAAAAAATTAGAAGTGTATGAATGAATACTTGATGTTTTAGAAATGAATACTTAATATCTTAGGTATAAATACTTTAACTTATATGTATGAATACTTGATATCTTAGGATGAATATTATTCGGCTGCTCTTGTAAAATTAATCGAGGTATGCACATATGTTTGTAATATTCTTGGTACATTAACTATTTACACTTACACGACGATGATGAATACTTGCTCGATGAGAGATGAATTCTTGTGACGAGGTATGAATACTTGTGCAACGGACAACTCGAAAGTATGTCATCATGGATCTCATTTAAAAGAGAAAAGTATGTAGAAGACGTTCGTGATTTTAGATTTGCAAAATTCCTCACAGATCGTCAGAAATATTGGTTAGATTGAACGGAGAAAAAAAAAACCCATCTCTAAAAACGTGTAAAAGATGAGTGATTGATGTGTCAAAATATGCTTCTATTGCAAAGATGAATGCTAGTTGTGTTACAGATGAATATTTTTTTGCAAATTTCTAAAATGAGCTGAAGGTTATGTAGTCCCCCCACTTAATTAATGTGCTGACGGTTAGCGGTCCCCCACTTAATTAATGCTCTGACAGTTATGCAGTCCCCCACACATGTTGTTTGTGGTCCCCTACTTTCTTATACGCTGAATGTTGTAATATATCCAAATATGTTTCTATTGCAAATGTGAATACCTTCATATATATAGATGAATGAATACTAGTTGTGTTACATATGAATATTTTTCTGTAAATTCTTAAAATGCGCTGACAGTTATGCGGTCTCCCACTTAATTAATGCAACTGACGGGAGATAAAACAGGAGATGGTTGACGGGGATAGCTAGGCTCTCCCTTTAAACTAACTATATATACCTTGCTTTCAGATTCAGCATGACCATATATGTGTGTTTTTACTTCATTGTTTATTAATTTGTACCGGGTTCTACAGCTGTGAAGCATACTCGGGCCCACGCTGCAGTGAAATATTATTTAATTTGTGGTCCATGGTGTCCTTTTTGAACCAGTGGCGGCTATATTTTTCCGAAATCCTTGGACGAAAGAAAGCCAATTCCAATTATAGAATGGATGATACATGATACATGATACATGATAGAGAATTAGGGATCCGACTCCGCTGCTCGCCAAATAGGCGAGCAGGACCCTGCTTTTCAAAATCAGCCCGTTGAATTTTTTTCATGCACGGATCTCAACACAGATGAACGGTTCGATTAAGAAAAGCAGGGTCCTGCTCGTCTATTTGGCGAGCAGCGGAGTTGGTTCCGAGAATTAGAGAGGAGTTGACCTTAGAATAATAAATGCTGAATTGCTGTGGCCTGGGTGACTGGGTCAGAACACGTGTTATCCATCCAACACGAGTAAATCGGACGGTTCACGTTGATTCAGTACTAAACCCCAAGCCCAACTAACTTGATTTAGTACTGGGCTTCAATCTATCGATTTAAAAAATTTAAGGCCCAGTACATAAAATTTCGGATCTCCTAAAGCAACCCCAATTTTTGGGCTGTCAGATTAAACATTCGAATCGGGCTGTGAGATTAAAGGCGGTGCGGGATGGCATTAGCATTAGCATCAGAAGACTCGCCCCAAGTTTGACTTATTCGACCCCCTCCCTTTCTCTTCTACAGGAGCTCTCTCTCTTTTACACATATTAGAGAGGATATATACTTGTTCGAATTCAGGTGGGTTGGTGAGTCTGTATCCTCTCCAATACCGATGGAATTCCGATCCTCTCAGGTACCGTAAAAGGAAATCTTTTAGAATTAGTGAATCTGAACTGTTCTTTTTATTTTGCATGAATTTTAAAATACAAATAATACTGGTCCTGCATCATCTCGAATAGACATTGTTATTTTGTTAATCTGAAGCCGTAAAGTAGTGCGATCCACCTTACACATACATCAAAGGATACGACCCGACCGATGTCTAGTTTTTGAAATTCAATATATTTGACCTTTATATGTATAGGCAAATTCAAAGAGAAAGTAAAAGAGCTGTTCGGCTGCCATATTCCTGCTGGAAATTTGTTGGGTTTGAATTGGATAGGATCGAAATCCCGTAGAGCTGTTCGGCAGTCTTTTTTTTTTCCAAATATTTTCATGGGAAAATTCTATCAATTCCCATTTGCAACTGCAATTTGTTGGTTTAAAAATCCGGAGGCTGGAGTGCATATTTTTCTCTTCGCATTTCTTCTCTCCTAACTGGGCCCACACTACAACTTTTAAAAAAAAACTTTTTCTTCTCTCTCACCCACGTGAACACCCTTTCTTTTTCTTTCTGACTTTGTCCTCTAACACTCACTATAATCTATATACTGACATTTTTATTAATATCCAAAGTTAATTACAAATTAATAAATATATCCAGAATTCCTGGGATTTTTGAAAAATGTCCAAACCGGCCATTTTCTGTCCGGTTTCCTCCTCTCCAGAAACCGGCCAAAAAATGGCCGGTTTCATTAATTTTTTTTTTATAGACACTGTGAAGAGCAAGATAATGAAATCTAATACTAAAAATTCAAAATTTTAGTTTAAATTATTTGTTAGATTACTTCTTTTGATTTATAATTAGCATATTTATACTAAAATACATTATATTACTTGAAATTATGTTGAATTACACTATATTACATTAAATTACGCTAAATTATGTTCAGTTAAGCTAAAATACGGTAAATTTCGGTAAATTACTGTGAGTGATATATAATTAGAAACTATTTTTTGTTTCTCTTTTATCTTCATAGTGATTATAATTATAAACTATTTTTTTTTAAGAGACACTATGAAGAGCAAGATAATGAAATCTAACACTGAAAATTCGAATTTTTTGTTTAAATTTTTTGTTAGATTACTTCTTTTGATGTATAATTAGCATATTTATACTAAAATATGCTATATTACTTGAAATTATGTTGAATTACACTATATTACATTAAATTACGCTAAATTATGTTAAATTACGCTAAAATACAGTAAATTCCGGTAAATTACATATGAATATGAATGATATCTTTACTGAGAAGGCGAAAAACGACGACGAAACTTCAAACGGCCATAAAACGGCGCTCGAGTGTCCGATTTCAGCAAATGACCACTTTTTGGAGAACTTGTGAAAATACGCATGCGTCAGTGCCTGTGATGCTTGATTTCAAAATTCAAAATTGCCAAAAAACGAAGGGAAGAGCCTCAAAACTTGAGTTGAAGTTTCCGATTAAGATTTTCATTTCTATTATTCAATCTAAGTAGCTCAGTAAATTAGTTATATAATGAACTTGTAGAATACTAAGTTTTACTATTTTTGGAATTTTTTTACTATTTTTTATTATTTATGAAAGATGGCACAAAATCGGCCTAATTTGGCATAATTTTGCGTAGTTTAGCGTAATTTACCATATTTCATTATAATTAGCGAATTTACCATATTTTAGCATAATTGAACATAATTTAGCGTAATTTAATGTAATATAGTGTAATTCAACATAATTTCATGTAATATAGTGTATTTAGTATAAATATGCTAATTATAAATCAAAATAAGTAATCTAACAAATAATTTAAACAAAAAATTAGAATTTTCAGTGTTAGATTTTATTATCTTGCTTTTCATAGTGTCTCTAAAAAAAAAATTTTTTTTTTAAGAAACAAGCCATTTTCTGGAGAGGAGGAAACCTGCCAGAAAATGGCCGGTTTGGACATTTTTCAAAAATCTCAGAGATTCTATGTATATTTATTAATTTGTAATTAACTTTGGATGTTAATAAAATGTCGGTCTATATATAAGGTCCTCTTTTTGTCTTATTTTCTACTGTGGGATTAATATTATGGTTCGATCCGGACAAACGTTTTTTTTTAATCACATATTTGAATCTGTCCCCACATGTTAGTTGCTATATTGAATATCCTAGCACATATTTTCAAAGTTAGCTGCCACTTATATTTATAAATGTTTATAAATAAATATATTATAAAATAATAATTAATAAGTAATGTTTATATATATTTGTTAATTACATATTTTTAAAGAGTCCGGCTACTATAACACTAGTGTCATTCCAAACTAAGTAACACTACATCTTAAACCATTGGATCTACTTTAATATTCGTGCACAAGATAGGGCTGGAATGACACTAGTGTCTTGCACGAATATTAAAGTAGATCCAATGGTTTAAGATGTTGTGTTATTTAGTTTGAAATGACACTAGTGTTATAGTAGCCGGACTCATTTTTAAATGTTTGTTTGTTTATAAATATTTATAAATGTTTATTTTTTAAAATGTTTTTAATTGTTGTTTTCTTTTTTTAATTACATATTTTAAATATTTATTTATTTTCTTATTATTGTAATTACATATTTTAAATATTTATTTGTTTGTAAATGTTTTTTTATTTATAAATATTTTCTTATTTTATTTGTACCCATTTTAGTAGTATTTTTTATTAGAAATGTTTTATCTATTTAATATTATTATTTAATCAATTTTATTTAATTACATTATTATAATTTTATTAATAAAAATAATTGTATAATTTTAAATAATTAAGTAAAATGGAAATCTTGTATTGATCACCACAATGATTATTAATGTAGAAAGAAAATAGAATTTCTCATAACTATTCTCACGGTACAACCGAACACTCATTCAATACATTCTCATAATTATTCCCGTACATACTTAAGGGCCTGTTCGGCGCGGTACTGTGCGCGTGGGGAAAAAAAAATTCACTCAGACTGAATTTTTTTTCCCCATGCGCACAGTAAAATTCAGTTCAAAAATTTTCTGTTCCCGAGCCCATTCCCGTTCCCCTCTTGGTGTCGAACAGGTCCTAAGAGTATGGGTTCTCGCAAATAAAAAAGTAAGTTCCCGAACCCGTAAAATCTCATCCCGTATAATCCCATGACAAACGAACAGGTCCTTATTCTGAGTGCATCATCACATCATGTTATTCTCTATGACAAAAGTTCACTGTTAATCTTAGAACACGTATTCTCTGCATTAACTCAAAAGGAAATCTTTTGAGTTAATGCATCTCGGCCGTCTGATATTAAACGAAGCCAAACTGGCTGTCTGATTTTAACAGAGGGACCCTTTAATATTAGTACGGATCTTAAAGTGGATCGGATGATCCAGATGCATTAACTCAAAAGTTAATCTTACTTGTATATTCTGTAATCCAGATAAAATATTCACAGAAATGGTTCTGACATCTGCCAACTCAATCATGAGGTGCTGCATTATTCATCAAAATAAAATGAATTGATTGATTGACTCTCTACATTATTAACATGTGCTCAAGTATCTCTCCATCCAAAGGAGGTCAGGTCCTCTACAACGCCACACTGTACTGTACAGCATCTTAGCAGTTCGATCGCATCAAGATCAGCATCTTTCAATGTCAGAATCACGATGGAATGAGGAAAGCAACAAGTACATCGCTGTAGAGAATCACCGATTCCATCCATGTTGACTTGTTCTTCACACATGAAATGGAATCTCCATTCCCATGTCCTTTGTAGGAAATTAACATGCTGTAGAGAAGTTTTGCACCGTCGTAATAATTTAATTTTTTTATAAATTTATTTTTGTCGTATTGAAGCGCAGCCTATTTTTTTTTTTTTTATTTGGGAATCAGCCACGCAGCTATCATATTATATTATAATATATGGTTAATTATATAAAATTTTAATATGAATATGGAAGTTAATTTTATAGTACTCATGACACTTTATTCTAAATTATATATAAATATATAAATTTTAAACATATTTGTCTCAGTCAGAATAATAATTTTTTTAATTAATGTTTCGTTATCATATAAGCATAAAAAAATAATTGACGACCATTTAAGTAAAATGTAAAAAAGAAAAGTAAATCTTCCTAAACGTGCAGACGTTATACTTTTTTTTTTTTTTGTAAAGAAAAAAAAAAGAGGTCGTGCAAACTTGTAAGGGTCAAACTGCAAATAGAAGATGTTTCATAAATAAATGAAGAAGTTTTTTTTCCAGCTTTCTGGCATCCTAATATAAATTGCAGCATAAATTTTTTTCAAGTTGAAGAATTCAGATCTGATCTGATCAAAATTTATGAGATAAGAGTTATAAAAAACAGATTTTATAAAATTATAACGGATGGCTTGAATTCAACTTGAAGGGAATTAGTCGTTAGTAATATCTAAATTATTCGAATTGTTAAATGATATATAACAATGTTGCAGGATTTTTTTTTTAAATAGAAATAAAAAACGGATTTCAAGGGAACACACATCTTTTTCATTGGAATTCCAAAAAACATTTTCACCGAGGCAGTGGAAGGTGGAAAGCACTTTCTGAGAGCGCACGTTTCTGCTAAATGTTGCAATATTTCTTATTTTTCTGTATATTTTCATCTTTTCTTTTTATAAATAAAAAGAATTTTAGCAAGTAATTTTGCAAGCTTTGAAAGGAATTCAATAGTATAGAATTTTCTTCATATAGATATGAGGAGGGTTTCAAATACCCCGATTTTTTTATTAATATGAAAAATAAAATAAAAATAGAAGTAGGATTTCGTGAAATCTCGAAATATAAAAAAAAACTATTATGGTCCATAACGTCCAGCTAATTCAAAAACCTTAATCAGACCCAGCACGACTGCTTAGGAACGTTTCAAATTTTTTAAAAAATGAGGGCATAGTTGGAATTTTTTTTTTTTTTTTTTAGGAATGAAATTATTAAAAATTGGATTAGTTGAAGAATTAATTCAGATCCATTTACTATACAGCTGGTTAATATATATGAAGCGGACATCTTTAAATTCATGTCAATTTATAATGGATGGTTCGGATTTAATCTGAAGGTATGAAGTACTTGTGATGATCTGATCTCGATTTAGATTAGTTGTTACTATCATCTAAAATATTCAAATTGCAAATGATACTATCAACATTGAATATTTCACGAGTTTATCTAACAGCTAAATGGAGTTGGCTACGGTGCTACGCGTAGCATAGAGGGCCTCCGTGCAACGGCTCAATATTTGAGTTTTCAAAATTCTAACGGTCGATCCGAACCGTTCAACATGATCTCCATACTTGCAAACCAAATTTTATATTTTTTAGAATTTTTTTACTATTTTTTTAGATAGGTAGAAAATCACTTGATCTGAATGGTACAAAATTTTCAGATCAAGTGACTACCTATATAAAAAAATAGTAAAAAAATTCTAAAAAATGTAAAATTTGGTTTGCAAGTACATATTAATATGGAGATCATGTTGAATTGTTCGGATCGACCGTTAGAATTTTGAAAACTCAAATATTGAGCCGTTGCACGGAGGCCCTCTATGCTACGCGTAGCACCGTAGCCAACTCCATTTAGCTGTTAGGTAAACTCCATTTATGCACAACGTTTACCTCGAGGTGAAGGGGACTATATAAAAAATTAATTACTTACCTTGAATATTTAACCCGGTCATGATTTATATTATCTTAGCATTGCAAGGGGATAATAATATATGTATAGCTTTGAAGACTTGCATGCGATGATCCAATCAAAGCCAGCTCATGATCCAAGCCTCCTCAGTTGTTACCACCCCAGCTTGTCTTGTCTGAATCTGAAATGATCCGGTTTTCTTATTGCTATATCCTGTATAACTATTCGTGTAGCCACATGTAGTTAGGAACATAACAAATGAATTATTTGGGTTCGGTTCGGCGAGATTAAAAATTCGTGATTCGGAAATAATTCAGGTATAATCTGGAAATGATTTGGAATTATACATTGAGTCCGAACTGGAGATCTCAGTCCCACAAGGGAGCAAAAAAAAATTCACACATTATTCACGAGTAATTCGTAAAATTCGCGAATAATTCGGTAAAAATTTGGTATAATAAGCCATTCGGTTAGACATATTACTATTTATAGAGTATGGCTAATTTTGCTTCCGGAAGCATTTCGGACGAGGTGCTTACGGGGGCATATCTTAGTATTTGATGTTCAAACAACAAATCCAAACAGTTAGATATTCAATCTATATTAAAATAAACTTGGAGACCAAATTTTACATTTTTAGAAATTTTTTTACTATTTTTTAAGCTGGTTTGAAAACCGCTGTTTTTAATAGTGCAGAAATTTAATAAAAACAGCAATTTTCAAACCAACTTAATAAATAGTAAAAAAATTCCAAAAAATGTAAAATTTTGTCTCCAAGTACATTTTAATATAGATTGAACATCTAACGGTTTGGATTTGTTGTTTGAACATCAAATACCCCCGTAAGCACCTCGCCGAAATGCTTCTGGAAGCAAATTAGCCATACTCTATATATATATATATATACACACACATATGAATTTGTATTCATTGTTATAGAATATTCCAAATAAGATTATAATTATATTACTGATTTTGCATTAAAATATTAGAAGTTACAGAAATTAAAAAGAAAATGAATGAACATGTAAGCATTTTGAATTATAAAGAAAAATACAAATCGAGAACAAAATTTGTATTGACTAACTTATATAACATAATAAGATATTCTTCAATGAAAAAGTTAAATAATTTGGCAAACTAAAAATTTGACAAAAATAATCCGGAAAGGTCTAAAAGTTGCGATTTGGATATAACACAAATATTATCCAGAATAATATATTCTTTTATAATGCATACAATTATGTAAATTTTCTGAAATTTAAAGAAAACAAAACAAAACTATGTGAAAAATTGTAAATTATTTGTAAAATTTACAAATTATTCACGAATAATCCGGATATAATTTGAGAATTAATTTAATTTGTCTATTTCATTTGACAGTGTGTGATACAGAGATGTGCACAAAAGATCTTGTACCGCGTAACCGCTGGCCAAAGATGCGAGCAGTTAAATTGTTCCTACGGAAACTATTTAGTAACCTACCAAAAATAAAATATATTTGAAACCGTCGCAAATAATGGCGACTCTGCATAGAGAGCAGCTTGTGTCCGATGGGTTCCATGACCACCCAATATTCTTTAAAATTCGTGCGCACGAATTTTAAAGCATACGCGAAAGTTGCGGGCGCGAATTTTAAAGCAGATCGGACGGTCATCGAACCTGTCGAACTCAATTTGAGTCCGATGGGCATCGGACCCAAATTGACCTCCTCTGCATATTCGCTGTTTATATACAAATAACAGCTCCTTGTAGACAGACCTACCCCCATAGAAATAGAAATATACCCTGACTAAAAGAGGAGAAGAAGAAGAAGAAGAAGGAGAAGGAGAAAAGGAGAAGAAGAAGAAGAAAGATGGTGGAGGGGACGCTTCAGGTGCTGCTTGTTAGCGCAAAGAAACTCAACAACAGTGAATTTCTCGGTATGAATATGATCGCTTGGTTGTTTATTTCATTTGGTTTTTATTTGTTTCATTTCACCCTTTGATTTCTCAAGGAAATAACACAATGGTTTTCACTTAATATACAGTTCGATGATGTAGATTAATGAAAGAGGAAACAATAGTTAAATCTGTATATATATTTATATCAAACATTTTTCTGGTATTAAATGAAAAATGAAATCTCTTTGGTTGCTAAATTAAAATTTACAATTCTCTCATTTATTTTTCCAGAATTCTCACCAGAATCCTTTCTTGAGAATTGAAGCAATTCTCTGTAAATATGGGTTGACAGTTGTCAGATTTAGCTCTCCTATTTATTTGTCTTTATCAGAATACAGTATTTGCTCATTTCCCCATTCATATTCCTCCAAAAAGAAAATCCATATTCATTTTTTCAGATTTCAGTTGAATTGTGAATTATTTTATTCTCAATGTTGAATTGCAATTTGCTAGCACTTTAATTTGCAAATCACCCAAAAACCCATATTTTCCCTTTTCTTTCAGAATTTTACTCTGTTATACAGAACCCATAATAATTAGTTTTTAGAGTTATTGATATTGACACAACATAATTTGTTATTGACACAATACTATAAAAAAAAAATTATTTGATTAACAATTTTGTCCCCCAAATTATACCCTTCAATAATTGGATTCTCTCATTAAATACACAATTTTAGTTTCTTTATATGAGAAGGTAACCAAATTTTTTATACAATTGCTACTTGTAGTATAGATTATTTTAATTATTTTAATGGAATATTTCTGTACTTGCAGCTGTAGCCAACATGTCCAAATCAGAATGAATATTTCTATTGTGTATACTATAAAATCCTTTTCATATATTATGAAAGTCAAATATGTATAAAAAATCTGCAAACAAAGTATCCAATATAATAATAAGAGACTCTACTTATTTTTATATTAATATTACATTTTCATGCAAGTTAATTTAATAACATACAAACTCTAAATAAATACACTAAGCAGAACATTCAACATAGCAAAGCTAAAATAAACTAACCTATCTTTAGGTGAGTATTATAAATCTCTTCAATATGTTATCCAGAATTGATGTTACCTTAATCAATAACAACAATATATTTGTGTGATAAAAAAAAACACTTTAAAGAAAAAATTTAATTATAAAATAACAGTGAATAAGTTATTTAGATAGTTATGCATTTTTTTCAATCAACATCAACAGTCTTTGTGGGTGCTATAAGATCACTAATGAAGTAAATATTTTTTTTGATAATAATGAAGTAAATAAATTAATACATAATAAATAAGAAAATTAATTTATAATATAATTATGCGATTAGAGATACATTTGTCAAAGTATTTAATTAAATTATAAAATTTACAATAAACCAAAAATGCTGCTAGATAAAATTTCCAACCGATTGAGTGACATAACTAAAAGGTAGAAATTAATTACATTTAAAAAAAAAAGCCAAGTATTTTTCTTTATCTTGTAGTGAATTATTTCTTTCTTTTGGAAGGAAAACAACAAATTTAAAAAACGATCTTCAAGAAGTTTGCCAATTAAAAACAAAAAAAACAAACAGTTGCTAGATAGAGGATTAATTTGGTGGTGAAATCTACCATAGATTAAATTTTTTAATACGAGCTGTGTTGATAACAAATTTTGTTGTGTTAATATCAACCCTCATCTCCAGATACTTCATCAACAGTTTTCCAATTAAGCACTTACTACCAGCATCCTTATTCTTAGTATTGTATTCTTAACACTTCTCATTGTCACTTATCATTTTGCTTTGAGCTTCAATGCTTGATAATGGGTATTAAAGGTGATAGGTATTGGATCTTTCAAAGAAGTTAAAAAAAAAAATGATCAGAAAGAGATCAAAAGAAATCTAAAACCAGTCTGAGCATGTCTAACTAATACTTTGTAACTATGAATCAGGTAGTATGGATCCTTATGCCATCCTCAAATGCCGTTCTCACGAGCAAAAGAGCAGCGTAGCAAAAGGTTAACCTCTAGACTTTATTTTTATAGTACATGTATAATACTTGGCATGCATCAAACAAGGTACCACACTACCAGGGGCGGACCCAGGTGGTTCCAGGGGGGAGCAACTGCCCCCCCTGGATTTTGAGTTTTAGTAGAAATTTATCGGTCCCGACCAACTTTGTCCACCTCTGAAATTTTTTTTGCCTCTCTCTGAACGTTTGATTTGTAATTCGAGTTAAATTTAGGGTTAAAATTGAAATAAATTTGTTGAATTTTGATTGTTAATTAGAATTATAAGTCAGAGCATTGAAAAATATAAGTCAAAGTATTAGAAAATATAAGTTAAAGCATTGTTTTTTATCGAGTACCCAATTAGTTAATGGATTTAAACCCGATTAGGTATTTAACATCCGATTCGATATTTTTTTGCCCCCCCCCAATGAAAATCCTGGATCCGCCCCAGACTGCACCAATTATAATCACATCTTAAGAAAAAAGTATTGAAGGATTTGTAACAGTTAGACCAATATCTGCTTTCACCACCCTGTAAACCTTAATTTTCAGAATTATACCTCGTTTGATAACTTATTAGACATGTAAACATAAATGACATCTAAACAAGACATATTTCAAACAATATAGATGCTGGAAGTGAACCTCAATGGAACGAAAGCTTCGTCTTTACTGTCTCTGGCGATACATCAGAGCTCATTATCAAATTAATGGACAAAGACAACTTCACAGCAGATGACTTCCTAGGAGAAGCCAAGTAAGTTGTGATAGTCAAAACTTCTCAGTATCTCTTTTTCTTTGATTTACCAGTATGATTCTCAGTGCTATATTGACTTAATAACACTTTACTGTTTATTATTTTTAATATTACAAAATTCAGAATTCCATTGGGGCCGGTGTTTCAGGAAGGCAACTACCCCCCAACTGCTTACAGGGTGGTTAAAGATGATCAGTACTGTGGAGAAGTAAAAGTTTCACTTACCTTCACTCCCTCTGTAAGTTACCTCTCTCACCTTTTAAACCTTAGGCCGGTACCGTGCCAACTGGTACAGTAAAATTACAAAACTTCTTTACATGCCATTATCTGGTCTAATCAATTCATCAGAGGAGCTGCCTGGGTCTGTACCATCTGAAACTGATCAAGGATTACATATTAGATCCAAGTAGACTCAAATCAATTCAAACCAAACCCAAATCAACCTAAATTCCAATAAATCTCAAATCAACCCAAATCAACCCAAATCCAGCCTAATTCCAAATTAAATCCCAAATGAACCCAAATCCAACCTGATAAAGTCCAAAAAATCAAACTCAAATTGAGTACAAAGGGACCCGAATTCCCTAAAACTCAAATCAAGCCCCACTTGAGTGCAAAGAGACCCAAATTCTCTAAAACTCAAATCAAATTTATAATGTAATATACCCTGACATGTGATAGCAGATAAGGTACTTTCTACTTTCTAGTAATTAATTGATACTTAATTTCTGTCACTTCATACAGAAAACCCCTGAGGTGAAGCAGGGAGAATTTGGGGGCTGGAAACAATCTACTTCATATTAATTATTTTATTTTACCAAAAATCTTCCTTCATACATGCCATCATGGAATGAATGTAGTATATTGATTTTAATGAAATCTTATGACTATGAAGGATTTGGTTGGTATTATGTCCAACATTTGCTTGATTGCTTGGTTTTCTAGTGCTTTCTTTCTATTTTACCTTTTATTTATGTGGGCTAGAACTTGTGTAATCTGAAAGTTGAAATCTCCACATTTTAATCAAACTGTTAAAAAATGAGAGACTCGGTTGTAATTAATTGGTACTTATTTTCGGTCACTTGATACAGAAAAGCCGTGACATGGAGCAGCAAGAGTTTGGGGGATGGAAACAGTCTACTTCATATTAATTATTTTATTCTACCAAAAATCTTCCTTAATACATGCCAGCATGGAATGAAATTTTTATGAAGCGGCACCTATGAAGGATTTGGTAGGTATTTTGTCTAGCATTTGCTTGATGATTTGATTTTCTAGTGCTTTCTTTCTATTTTCCCCTTTTATGTGGGCAAAATTTTGCCTATTGTGAACGCTTTATTAGATAACTTGTGTAATCTGGAAGTTAAAAACTCCACATTTTAATCAAACTGCAAAAATTGTGAGTCTCGGTTGTTTCAACAAGAAAATTTATTTGGCCCTGAACTACTACTACACTAGGTTTCAGTTATGATATTTTTTGTTCAGTCAGCCCCTGGGAAATTGTTGTTTAGTTTGGTCCCTCTCATTTAGATATGATTATGTGGTAAGAAATCATCATTATTATGTGCTAAACAGCTAAAGGAAAGAGGGACTTGATTGTATGTTGTGCATTATTCACAGGGCCAACATAAAAAGGTCCAGGGCCTGGTTGAACAAAGTGCAGCATATATTTTGGGGGCTAAAATCAAACTTCTGCTGATAAAAAAGTTGCTCATAACACATTCAGAATTAAGAAGAAACCTAGAAAAGTTAATTCAACCTATGATGTCTCAATGTGAAAAGTTTATACAAGTTAATGTAATACAAACAGAACTTACCTTTAATTTCTACAAAGAACAATTACAAAACCATCAGAACAAATGGAGGCTGAATTCTAGGTACTGTACATATCAGCCCCATGCTGAAGCAAGTTAATCTCTTTAACAGTGTGAAAAATTGGATGACTACATTGCTTATTACCATAATTTAATGCAATTTGGTATAAACCTTCAGGAGATGAGATGGTGTTGTTTTCTACACACAATTTATTAATATCATTTTTATTTTGTTAACAAAGAGCATTGCATTATTCTTGAAACGAGCAATTACCCTGATGGTTCATATTTAGTCTCAATAATCCAGTAACCGGGTAAGAGATTCCAATAAGCAGTACCAATTATTGGATACAACTTTGGAGTTGGTTAGTAATGGTGAATAATTATAATCACTGGCGGTAAGATAGACATTTTTTGAATCAATTATTGGATACAATTTTTTTTTTTGAAATAAAGGTTGTATAGCTCAGATTACCATTGACTAAGAATGTTTACAAATTTACTCTAAAACCCATTGCTAAAACACCTCTAGTGATATCCAATATGTCTCTCTGTATCTAAAACACAAAATCATATCCAAAATTGAAAACACTGGTACTAGTTTACCAGAACAGCATATGTGAGACAATACCAAACCACACGCATCACAATGTATCAACACACATGCTATCAAGTTATTAAACCAACTAAACAAAAGTGTTAAAACAACTACTGTAGTTTGTAAAATCACCTGGTACAGACTCCATTTTTTATTGGGAGTAACGAAGGCAATTTTGACTCGGTCAAATTTTTTGCCGAGTCATGGAATGAAATATGCTTGATGATTTGGTTTTCTAGTGCTTTATTTCTATTTTTACCCCTTTATGTGGGTGAATATTTGTTGATTGTTATTGAAAACATTCCATGTGTCAAGACTTGAACATTTCTTAGAGAACTTCTCAGATATCTCTAAAACACAAGGTTTCAACACACATTTACCTCATCAACACAGATATCTCTAAAATACAGAATCCTACCCAAAATTGAAAACACTGGTACCAATTTATCAGAACAACATATGTCAGACAAAACCAAACCACAAGCATCACAATGTATCAGCTCACATGCTGTCAAATTATTAAAGCAACTAAACAAAAGTGTTAAAACAACTACTGTAGTTTGTAAAATTAGAGGTAAATGTGTTAGCTGATTAAAGTATTAAAACAACTACTAAACAAAAGCATTCTTTAATTTGCTCTTTCAGCAACTCTCATGGCTGCATGACACATATAACATGCTTTCGGAGGAGCTTGAATGCCGAAGGATGAGCGGAAATCACGAGAAAAGAGGGTGGCCCACAAGGCAGGGTCCTGTGTCAGCTGATTAAAGTAGTTGTTACAATTGCGAGAGAGCAGAGGTCGGTGTGATTCAATCGTTCCGCTTGAATGCTGATTTGCAGTATCTGGTGCCAAAAATACTTGGTACAAACTCCATTTTTTATTGGGAGTACCGAAGGCGATTTTGACTCGGTCAAATTTTTGACTGAGTCATGGAATGAAATCTGCTTGATGATTTGGTTTTCTAGTGCTTTCTTTCTATTTTTACCTTTTTATGTGGGTGAATATTTGTTGATTGTTGTTGAAAACATTCTATGTGTCAAGACTTGAACATTTCTTAGATAACTTCTCAGATATCTCTAAAATATAAGGTTTCAACACACATTATCTCATCAACACAGATATCTCTAAAACCCAAAATTGAAAACACTAGTACCAGTTTACCAGAACAACATATGTCAGACAAAACCAAACCACAAGCATCACAATGTATCAGCACATGCTGTCAAGGTATTAAAACAACTAAACAAAAATGTTAAAACAACTACTGTAAAACCAGTCGGTTGAATTGGGGAGTAGTGAAGGCGATTTTGACTCGTCAAATTTTTGAGGAAAGGATACAGAGAAAATGGCATACAATAAAACCAAATGAGTCCCTGCATTCTGGGGCCCAACTATCCAGTCTTTTAAGGCTGGTCAGCGTTGAGATAGACGGATCCCATGAATCTTGCGGATACGGATCAGAGATTAAACGTTTATGAATACAAATCGGATATCAAATGAACACATATATAATTTGAATGCCTAATTTAAATATTGCAAAATTAACATATTATTTAATTAAAAATATTTTTTTATTAAAAAATAAAAATAACAAAAAGTATGAATATACTTTTTATGTCATTACAAAATATATTTATCGTTAACAAAATTAATCACTAATATAACTATATTTTTAATCAAAAGAAACAAAACAAAACAAAATTTCTCTAGAATATGATTCTAAAACAAATAATTAAGAACATACGGATATGGATAATTATCCATATCCTTATTTGTATATGCACAAACGGATATCCAAAAAATTAAAAATAGTTGATAAAGATAATTGGGTAAGGATATTATCTGATATATCCGAAAAATAAAAAAAATACAGATACATAAAATTATTTGTATTCGTATACCTAACTGCTTCTGAAACATGAAACCATATCCACGAAATATTCATATCTGAATATCTCAAAAATTGGAATATAATATCTGATCCATTTGTCTTCCTATGTCTAACATCCTATACAAATTCTTTAAAAAAAAAAAAAAATTGTCATTGGCTGCGAAGAAGACCTGTGCAAATTCATTTTTAGCACCTTTAGTCCGCAGTGGCGGTGAACTAGTAAAATTAATTCCACAGCTCAGTTACTTCATGACGACAGTGCTTGCGCAAGCAATTCTCTGCTTGATCATCTCCAAGCAGCACCATCCTTCCAAGTTCCAGCTAACTATATTACAGAGGAAGAGAGGGGTTTAAATGTCTTCATTTTTTGTGTCTCCACTGTGCCTTCATTTTTAAAAACATTAATAAATCAAAATTTAAATCATAAACGTCACAATAAAACCGTTAAATATGATCTATGTTATTTTCTCTATGTGCTCATAAAAAAATATCACATTTTGATTTTATTTTTATGTATATCAATTATTTGAAAAATCAACGTCTAAAAATTATCCACATTAATACGTTTTTACAAGCTCTTGATGACAACCAAAACAAAGTTGAAATGTCACAAATTTTTACATGTGCATAGATAAAATGATGTAAATCATATCCAACGGTTTTATTTGGACTTTTAAGTTTTAAATTTTGAGTTATTAAAGTTCTTAAAAATGAAGGCATGATGGAGACATTTGAACCCACCTCATATTATAATAATACAAGAAGTGTTCAAATGTCTTCATTTTTGTACTTCGCCATGCCTTTATTTTTAAAATGTTAATAACTTAAATATTTAAAACATAAACACTAAAATAAAACAATTAAATGTGATTTATGTTATTTTTTCTATATGCTCATAAGAAAATTATCACATTTTTTGTTTTTATGTGAATTAAAAAGTGAAAAATTAACGTCTAGAAATTATCCACATTAGTACAGTTTTACAAGCTCTTGATGACAACCAAAATAAAATTCAAATGTCATAATTTTTTACAAATGCATAGATAAAATAATGTAAATCATATCCTATACAAATTCTTACAAAAGCAGATCGGACGGTCCTAAAACCCATCAAACTCACTTTGATTCCCAAACTGCTCCCGAATCAAATTTATCAAAAGCATTAGAGCAAGACTAGCGTGTGCTAGGCTCACCAAGAGGGATTGGTGAGCGCACCTCCAAAAAGCGCATTTTCAAAGTTTAAATAGTCGATTCGAACCTTCCAACGTGTTCTTCATATTAAAATGTGCTTGGAGACCAAATTTTACATTTTTTGGAAATTTTTTACTATTTTTTCAGAATTTTTGAAAAAACTAAACAAACTAAACAATAATTTGAAATTGATTCTTTCATATACTAGGGGATTTCTCTTCCTGAAATAGCATACTCTGAAATAAGATTTAGATTTGAAAAACAAATGATTTTCAAAAATTCTGAAAAAATAGTAAAAAATTTCCAAAAAATGTAAAATTTGGTCTCCAAGCACATTTTAATATGAAGAACACGTTGGAAGGTTCGAATCGACTATTTGAACTTTGAAAATGCAATTTTGGGAGGTGCGCTCACCAATCCCTCTTGGTGAGCCTAGCACACCCTAGTCTTGCTCAAAGCATTAGCTTATACTTTGTAGTTTTATTAAATGAAAATTTATTTAAGGTGTGATAAAAAATGTAGTATATGGAGGACTAAAATTGATAATTAGAACTTTACAACATGTAACTTGTTTAGAATTTTATTTCCCCATACTTGAGAAGATTAGAGATGTACATGAAGGTATGTGCGATCAAATATTTCGATTTTCGAAGAAGTTTTTTCGCATGAAATTATATTTTGTATGTATGGGAAATTTTACAAAATGTCCTCTTCTTAAAAATCATCAAACAAAATACTATCCGAAAAATTAAAAATGGTTGATAAAGATAATTGGGTAAGGATATTATCTGTAGGGGTGTTCAAATGGATCAGTTTATTCGGTTTTAAACAGAACTGACAAATTTTGGTTTAATTGGATCGGTTGTTCGGTTTAAATGGTTCGGTTTGATTATGTTTTGAAGAAGTTCAGTTTAAATGGTTCGGTTCGGTTTTGGAATCTCCAAATCGGTTTGAACATAATCAACCGGTTTAATAAAAAATGGATCGGTTTATAATGGATCGGTTTATTTTGTGTGGTTTATAATGGATCGGTAAATCGGTTTATCAAAAACCGGCTTGTGTGGTTATAAAAAATGTTATCCAAATCGGTTTGAACCGAACCAACTAGTTTTGAAATGTTTGTATTCGGTTGAACCGAACAAACCGAAGTTTAAATCGGTTTAATCGGTTCAGTTTTAGATCTATTTGGAATTTTAATTCGGTCGGTTTGGTTGGATTTTCAAAATTCGGTTCAAACTGCGGTTCCGCAAAAAAAGTTCGGTTTAACCCGAACCGACCGGTTGAACACACCTAATTATCTGTATTTGCGCAAATATATATCCGAAAATAAAATAATACAGATACAGAAAATTATTTGCACTCGTATACCTAACTGCTGAAGAAACATGAAACCATATCCACGAAATATTCGTATCTGCATATCCGAATCTGCAAAAATTCCAATATAATATCTGATCCATTTGTCTTCCTATGTCCAACATCCTATACAAATTCTTTTTAAAAAAAGAAAAGAAAAATATTGTCATTGGCTGCGAAGAAGACCTATGCAAATTATTGTTTAGCACCTTTAGTCCGCAGTGGCAGTGAACTAGTAAAATTAATTCCACAGAAATTCCACAGCTCCGTTACCTCATGACGACAGTGCTTGCGCAAGCATTCTCTGCTTGATCATCTCCAAGCAGCACCATCCTTCCAACTAACTACATTATAATAATAGAAGAAGGGTTTAAATGTCTTTATTTTTTATTTTTGTGTCTTTGTCATACTTTTATTTTTAAAATGTTAATAATTTAAAATTTAAAACATAAACACTAAAATAAAACAGTTAAATGTGATCTATGTTATTTTTTCTATATATATGTTCATAAAAGAATTATCACATTTCGATTTTGTTTTTATGTGAATATTATAAGTTGAAAAAATTAATATCTAGAAATTATCCACATTAGTACAGTTTTACAAGCTCTTGATGACAATCAAAATAAAATTCAAATGTCATAATTTTTTACACATGCATAGATAAAATGATGTAAATCATATCCAGGTTTTAATTTAATTTTAAATTTTAAATTTTGAATTAATAAAATCTTAAATCTTAAATTAGTAAAGTTTTTACAAGCTCTTGAGTCTTGATGACATCATAGATGCAAGGTGTCTTAATTAATGTCCGCATATTATACTTTTTGAGGGTTAGTGGAAAATATCATCATTTGAATTATGTTTTTTTGTTGTTGGCAGTCAACACTTGTGCACTTCTACCTTATTTAAGCCCCACATACACCACAGAGAAATCATATCAATATCCCACAAACATTAATTCTCAAGTGAAAATGGCAGCAGGTGATCTCAAACTGTTGGGGACATGGCCTAGTCCATTTGCAATCAGGATAAAAATGGTGCTACAACAAAAGGGACTGAGTTATGAGTACCTTGAGGATGACCTTAAAAACAAGAGCGAGCTTCTTCTCAAAAGCAATCCGATCTACAAGAAAATACCGGTACTTATCCACGGCGATCGAACTATCTGTGAATCATTGGTGATTTTGCAGTACATTGATGAGAACTGGTCTGGTACCGGACCTCCTCTGCTTCCTGCTGATCCTTACGAACGTGCCGTTGCTCGCTTTTGGGCTGCATACGTTGACGATAAGGTACTTAAATTACCAAGGTTCTAAATAGCTAGCTATAGCTATGCAATAGCTGCGCTATAGCTTTTTCGGACCTCAAAAGCTATAACGCTATTAACCGCTTTTCTTTTATAATGATTCTAAATATCTAGCTATGGTTGCGCTATAACTGCACTATAATTTTTTCAGACCTTAAAAGCTATAGCGCTATAATCGCTATTAATTTAGAACTTTGTAAATTACTAATCATTTAATTTCACGATCAATCACAATATGTATGAAATTTATAACTTCTATAATTAATAACAAAACTTATGAGTTTGTAGATGAATTACAAAAATCAACAAATTGAATATTTCATTTATTGTTCTCATGCAGTTTGTACAATCATTCTGGGGAATCTTGAAAGCTGCTACGGAGGAGGCAAAGGCGGAAAAAATTTCCGATGCATTTGGTGTGTTAGAGCAGTTAGAAGGAGTGTTCAAGAAATGCTCTGCTGGAACTGGTAAGGGATTCTTTGGTGGAGACACTATTGGTTTTCTTGATGTGACTTTTGGTTCTCAGTTGTCATGGATCAAGGCAGTCGAGAAGATATCTGGGGTGAAGTTGCTCGATGAGAAAAAGGTGCCATTGTTGATGCAATGGGAAGAACGCTTCCTTGCTGTAGATTTCGTGAAGAACACTCTGCCAAATGTGAAGAAGGTGGAAGAGTATGGAAGATTGCTTCAAGCCACAACATGGAAAGTTGCTTCGGCTAAATAATGGACATTTTTTGGCAAATAAATAAATAAATAAATGATGTTGTTGGTAGGTGTATGAAATAATGTTTGCAGTGAGAATAAAATAATATTGAACATTTTTTGGTGATATGAAATTTAATTTATCAAAAGCATTAGCTTATTATTTATGTTCATAACTTCGTAGTTTTAATAAATGAAAATTTATTTAAGTGTGATAAAAGTTTTAGTATATGGAGGACTAAAATTGATAATTAGAACTTTACAACATGTAACTTGTTTAGAATTTTATTTCTCCATACTTGAGAAGATTAGAGATGTACATGAAGGTATGTGGGATCAAATATTTTGATTTTTGAAGAAGTTTTTTCGCATGAAATTATATTTTGTATGTATGGGAAATTTTACAAAATGTCATCTTCTTAAAGATCATCAAACAAAATACTTTTTCTCTAAAATTATTGACAAAATGTCTTTATGAGTCCCAAATTTTCCCCTCCCAAACTTTTTGTTATTTTCCTTTTCAACAAAATAGTGAATTTTTTCTTGACAATTTCATCTATTCTCTTCTCGTAAGTTTACACGAATAATAATTATAAAATTATGTGACTTTTTAAATTTTAACATGTCTTGTTGATTTATTAACAAAATTTTATTTGTTGCATGCTATGTCAATATTATACATCACATATATATCAAGTAATTATTTTCAAAATTTATATAAAAAAAAAGGATTGTCATTGGCTGCGAAGAAGACCTATGCAAATTATTGTTTAGCACCTTTAGTCCGCAGTGGCAGTGAACTAGTAAAATTAATTCCACAGAAATTCCACAGCTCAGTTATCTCATGACGACAGTGCTTGCGCAAGCATTCTCTGCTTGATCATCTCCAAACAGCGCCATCCTTCCAACTAACTATATAATTACAAATTTACAATACAAGAAGTGTTTCAAATGTTTTCATTTTTGTGTCTTGGTCATGCTTTATTTTTAAAATATTAATAATTTAAAACATAAACACTAAAATAAAACAGTTAAATGTGATTTATGTTATTTTTTCTATATGCTCATAAAAAAATTATCACATTTCGATTTTGTTTTTATGTGAATTAATAAGTTGAAAAATTAATGTCTAGAAATTATCCACATTAGTACAGTTTTACAAGCTCTTGATGACAATCAAAATAAAATTCAAATGTCAGAATTTTTTACACATGCATAGATAAAATGATGTAAATCATATCCAGGTTTTAATTTAATTTTAAATTTTAAATTTTGAATTAATAAAATCTTAAATCTTAAATTAGTAAAGTTTTTACAAGCTCTTGAGTCTTGATGACATCATAGATGCAAGGTGTCTTAATTAATGTCCGCATATTATACTTTTTGAGGGTTAGTGGAAAATATCATCATTTGAATTATGTTTTTTTGTTGTTGGCAGTCAACACTTGTGCACTTCTACCTTATTTAAGCCCCACATACAACACAGAGAAATCATATCAATATCCCACAAACATTAATTCTCAAGTGAAAATGGCAGCAGGTGATCTCAAACTGTTGGGGACATGGCCTAGTCCATTTGCAATCAGGATAAAAATGGTGCTACAACAAAAGGGACTGAGTTATGAGTACCTTGAGGATGACCTTAAAAACAAGAGCGAGCTTCTTCTCAAAAGCAATCCGATCTACAAGAAAATACCGGTACTTATCCACGGCGATCGAACTATCTGTGAATCATTGGTGATTTTGCAGTACATTGATGAGAACTGGTCTGGTACCGGACCTCCTCTGCTTCCTGCTGATCCTTACGAACGTGCTGTTGCTCGCTTTTGGGCTGCATACGTTGACGATAAGGTACTTAAATTACCAAGGTTCTAAATAGCTAGCTATAGCTTTTTCGGACCTCAAAAGCTATAACGCTATTAACCGTTTTTCTTTTATAATGATTCTAAATATCTAGCTATGGTTGCGCTATAACTGCACTATAGTTTTTTCAGACCTTAAAAGCTATAGCGCTATTAATTTAGAACTTTGTAAATTACTAATCATTTAATTTCACGATCAATCACAATATGTATGAAATTTATAACTTCTATAATTAATAACAAAACTTATGAGTTTGTAGATGAATTACAAAAATCAACAAATTGAATATTTCATTTATTGTTCTCATGCAGTTTGTACAATCATTCTGGGGAATCTTGAAAGCTGCTACGGAGGAGGCAAAGGGGGAAAAAATTTCCGATGCATTTGGTGTGTTAGAGCAGTTAGAAGGAGTGTTCAAGAAATGCTCTGCTGGAACTGGTAAGGGATTCTTTGGTGGAGACACTATTGGTTTTCTTGATGTGACTTTTGGTTCTCAGTTGTCATGGATCAAGGCAGTCGAGAAGATATCTGGGGTGAAGTTGCTCGATGAGAAAAAGGTGCCATTGTTGATGCAATGGGAGAAACGCTTTCTTGCTGTAGATTTTGTGAAGAACACTCTGCCGAATGTCAAGAAGGTGGAAGAGTACGGAAGACTGCTTCAAGCCACAACATGGAAAGTTCCTTCGGCTAAATAATGGACATTTTTGGCAAATAAATAAATGATGTTGTTGGTACTTGGTAGGTGTATGAAATAATGTTTGCAGTGAGAATAAAATAATATCGAACTTTTTTTGGTGATATGAAATTTAAATAATAAATTTACTGGTTTCAAGTTATTTAGTGATATGAATCAAATGGGAGCAGCTTGGGTCCGATGCCCATCGGACTCAAATTTGGGTTCGATGGGTTTCGGGACCGTCCGATCTGCTTTAAGATTCGTGCGTATGAATTTTAAAGCAGACGCAAAAGTTGCGGGCGCGAATCTTATAGCAGATCGGACGGTCGTCGAACCCATTGAACTCACTTTGAGTCCGATGGACATCAGACTCAAACTGCTCATCCCGAATCAAATTTATCAAAAGCATTAGCTTATTATTTATGTTCATAACTTTGTAGTTTTATTAAATGAAAATTTATTTTAAGTGTGATAAAAGTTTTAGTATATTATGGAGGACTAAAATTGATAATTAGAACTTTACAACATGTAACTTGTTTAGAATTTATTTCTCCATACTTGAGAAGATTAGAGATGTACATGAAGGTATGTGGGATCAAATATTTTGATTTTCGAAGAAGTTTTTTCGCATGAAATTATATTTTGTATGTATGGGAAATTTTACAAAATGTTCTTTTTATAAAAATCATCAAACAAAATATTTTTTCTCTAAAATTATTGACAAAATGTCTTTATGGGTCCCAAATTTTCTCCTCCCAAACTTTTTGTTATTTTCCTTTTCAACAAAATAGTGAATTTTTTCTTGACAATTTCATCTATTCTCTTCTCGTAAGTTTACACGAATAATAATTATAAAATTATGTGACTTTTTAAATTTTCACATGCCTTGTTGATTTATTAACAAAATTTTATTTGTTGCATGCTATGTCAATATTATACATCACATATATATATCAAGTAATTATTTTGCTATTAGTATATAACGTACTACAACAAACTCTTTTGCTATTTTAGAATTCCAAAACCTAGAAAAATGTATTATATATAACAATATTTTATGTCATATAGTCATATTAAAATATTACCAGTTCGTTAATATTTCTATTTACAATTAATCTACAATAAAGAAACTTAAATTGCACAATTTTTTTTTATGTTCTGTTTTGGTTAACAATAGTTTGCACACCAAACAAAAATGGTGCACAGACTGAATCTGCGCATGTGGTAACTTTTGATTTTTGCACCAAATGATGGTAAAATGCGAATTATGAAAAATTTCGGTGGTAACTAAAAAAAATTGGCGGAGCAGTTGATTACCTTTATTGTTAATTATTGATTTAAATTGAGTAATACAGAGTAACTTACTTTTTATACTTCAAGAGTAAACAGGAGAGAGGAGGGGGAGGGAAAAAATTGGGACCCACAACGACATTTTGTCAATAGAGGAGAGATATTTTGTTTGATGGTTTTTAAGAAGAGGATATTTTGTAAAATTTCCATCTTAGATTAGTGATTTTAAAAATGAAAATAACAACTGATAGACACATCTTAGATTAGAGATTCTAAAAAATTGGGACCCACAACGACATTTTGTCAATAATTTTAGAGGAGAGATATTTTGTTTGATGGTTTTTAAGAAGAGGATATTTTGTAAAATTTCCATCTTAGATTAGAGATTTTAAAAATGAAAATAACAACTGATAGATTAGAGATTCTAAAAAATTGGGACCCACAACAATGACATTTTGTCAATAATTTTAGAAGGATATTTTGTTTGATGGTTTTTAAGAAGAGGATATTTTGTAAAATTGCCATCTTAGATTAGTGATTTTAAAAATGAAAATAACAACTGATAGACACATCTTAGATTAGAGATTCTAAAAAATTGGGACCCACAACAATGACATTTTGTCAATAATTTTAGAGGAGAGATATTTTGTTTGATGGTTTTTAAGAAGAGGATATTTTGTAAAATTTCCATCTTAGATTAGTGATTTTAAAAATGAAAATAACAACTGATAGACACATCTTAGATTAGAGATTCTAAAAAATTGGGACCCACAACGACATTTTGTCAATAATTTTAGAGGAGAGATATTTTGTTTGATGGTTTTTAAGAAGAGGATATTTTGTAAAATTTCCATGTTAGATTAGAGATTCTAAAAAATTGGGACCCACAACGACATTTTGTCAATAATTTTAGAGGAGAGATATTTTGTTTGATGGTTTTTAAGAAGAGGATATTTTGTAAAATTTCCATCTTAGATTAGAGATTTTAAAAATGAAAATAACAACTGATAGACACAATTAACTTCGATCAACACATTCCCTAATTCAGAAACAAATATGAACTTTGATTCCACCATAACATAAGGTCCCATTAGCATTAGCATTACAATCAGGGATCCAAATCTGCTGAAATCCAAAATCATGAACAGTACCTCTGAAATTTCTGAAATTCTGAATCCAGCCGTTGAACTGTTTCAAGATACGTGCACAGAAAAACCAGCTGTTTCGAGATGCGTGCACAGAAAAAGTTGAACGGCTGGATTTCAGAATTTCAGGAATTCCAGAGATACTGTTCATGTATCTCGGATTTCAGCTGATTTGAATCCTACAATCAGTGCTTCTAGGTTTCTAGCACAACCAACAAAAAAGAAAACAAAATTAATTCAGACAGTTAATCTATGGACATTACTCAATTCAATGGCCTCCTTGAACCCTTGTAGATCCCCCTTCCTTCCTCTCATCATCATGTTGTTCTGTGAATATTGTTCCGGTGGGTCCCACGATATCATTTCCGCCTTCCATAAACTCATCTGTGGGTCCCATCAAGACCTTGTTGTCGCCCTCGTCGACGGGTCTCTTGGAAAGACGTCCCTTTTTACGCAAATAAAGTCTTCTCACGAGATATTCAGGCTGAGTTTACAATAACATTCTATGATCAATGCTGGATGATGTTACATATAGTGGTAAAAAGGAAGAATAAAAACTTAATATATAATTGTTATTATTATTAGAGGAGGGATCAAGTTACAACAAATTTGAGTTACAACAAAGTTACAACAATCATTTTTTTCATTTTCAAAGTCCAAATCGTCGATCCAAACCGTTCAACATGATTATCTAAATAACATGTGCTTGCAGATCAAATTTTACATTTTTTTGAATTTTTTTACTATTTATTAAGATGGGTACAAAATTCAATGGTCTGAATATGACTATTTTTTGTAAAATACTTAATAAATAGTAAAAAAATTCAAAAAATATAAAATTTGATCTGCAAGCACATTTTATTGTGGAGATCATGTTGAACGGTTTGGATCGACGATTTGGACTTTGAAAATGAAAAAAATGGTTGTTGTAACTCAAATTTGTTGTAACTTGATCCCTCCTCTTATTATTATTATTACTACTACTTTTGAAATTGGGGCAGGCCTTATTAGATCCTGTTGCAAATGTCCTTGCTAATTTCCTGTAAATAATTCAAAACACAAGTATTGTTGCAAATGAATCTTCAAATTAATAACACCACCTTCTTAAGTTTCTTGTACATCTAGAGTGTATTAAAAAAATATGTTAAAATTAGCCAATAGATGCTATATGAAAAGGAAAGTAATTCAATTCATTACCATTTCTTTGGAACTTTCGAAAGAATAGAAATCCGTGACACTCAATTGCGGTTTTCTTGCTTGTTTTGGTACTTCCCCAGTTTGTAGATATCTCTCGACTTCCTTAACAGAGCGGAAGACAATACCAGATTCTGGATCTGTGTAGTACTGCAAAAAAGAAAAAAAAAATTGAATATTTGGGTGTTTAGCGAATAACTTTCTTATGCACAAGCAATTGAGTCGGTACATGTAACTGACAGTTACTTGTACAAATCACCTGATTTATGTAGAATTTCATGCAATTATTAGTGTGAGAAAGAAGACACAAAATGTCGTCCTAAATAGTCTATTAAATGAAGTTTTCTAAGAGAATGATAAAACGTAAACTTTCAACATACCGGATCTTTTCTTATTCCATTCTTTGATGTAGCATAGTTGTGTCGATATTTCATTTCCTTAATCCATCCATCGGGAAGATTTTCCGGTGCATATGTAATCTCAGCTATCATCTAAAACAGAAACAAATTTACTTCCTCTCACTAAATGCAAAATATAATTAAGAACAGGACTGAATAGAACAAAGTCGAAATAATATTAACTGAGGTATAAACTGCGGAACACTTTATAAAAATAGTTGCCACTAACATTATCTTCACCCGTTGTGTCGCAGTATAAATTTTCGGTAGAAGCAGGATAGAGAGGCTTCCCCTCCTTTAGATAAAACTGCACCTCCTCTTTGGATGAGAATCTGTACTCTTTTGTAGGATCAACATAAAACTAGACAAAATTGAAGAATTCATGTTTAGCTGATAAGGAAAAAGTGCTATTACAAAAAAAAATAACAAAAATAACAGTTGAAGATGTCAATTGGTAAGCTAAGAAAATGCCAAACTAAGGAAGAGAACAAGTATAATAGTACATGAACTACTTATAAAAAAAAAAAACATGGTACCAATTATCATCCTTATATTCTATTTGCTTTATTTTATTTTAAAACATGAAGTTTAAGATGTTCTAGCACAATATAATTTATGTCGGTAAAATTGGAAATAAGTTATATATTTGCATGAAGTACCTTATAAATTTTTCCATATTCCCCGGGACCGCATCTAATCTCAATTATCCAGTCAATAGGAATAGAATCAAACAGGCCATTACCAAACTGTCCTCCCTGGATGAAAATAATATTAAGTTAATAGTAATACACAGATAATATTTCTTAGTATAAACTGTTTAGATTGACACATTATATGTTGACCCCCATAAGAATGTGAGAATCATTCCATTATTGACCCCTCATAGTTACATTTAATGCTTTTGATGTGATAATTACATTGATTTCAACATTTGGTATGATACTTGGCACCTATTCATAAAAAAATTGCCTCTGTCCCTGCCAAGAATAACCAATCAACACAGTATCCAGTGCAATAACCCTTGGTTCAGAGACATTGCTTCTTGAATACAAATTATTTCAGAAAGGAAATAAAACCTCTTTAGAAGAACCCGATTTCTGTCCATCTCTTACAGGTGGCAATTTATTTGTATGTCGAGGGTGTCTCGGAGTTTCCTGTTCTTGTTCATTTCGGAAAAATGTTTGTGATTTAAGAGGAGCATCTTCACATAAGAAAAGGCAGTGCCTTAACACCTCATCTTGTGTCTGAAGTGTAATTCCCGCACAATTTGGACATGGGTAATACTGCAAAACTTAAGAAAAGATTTAAAAACAGTGGGTTCTTTTTCTAATTAATACACGAGAAAATATCCACCTAAATTGATAAAGTTCTATCTTGAGAAAAAATTTGAATTCTAACAAAGTAGTTGTAATAATAGGCGATGCTTAATCTTGAATTTAAAGTAGAAAACAAACTGTCCATTTTGACCTACTAAATGGATCGATCGGTGTCTTTGCAATCTCGAACAGTCTAAATAGATGACATGACACAAAATGGTACAACATACCAAAGAAAAGAAATGCCATCAAGGCACAAATTATGTAATGCCAAATATGTTTGATTGTTAATCTTGCATGCTATAAGATATAAAGTAAGATTTATTTTTGTTGACGGTACATGGCATGTTTGTCGAATGATGACATTACCAAGCCTGATAACATCATCATTAGTGAGATATATAGATTTTGAGTGTGGCTATGGTAATATGCATATTACGGGTCGGTTCGTGCTATGGATCTAGGCATCTATGCAGTTAAATATGATCTCCATATGAAAATGTACTTGGAGACCAAATTTTACATTTTTTAGAATTTTTTTATTATCTTTTTAGAATTTTACATTTTTTTTAGATCAAGTCATTTTCTAACTATCTAAAAAGATAGTAATAAAATTCTAGAAAATGTAAAATTTGATCTCCGTGTACATTTTCATATATTTTCATATGGAGATCATTTTTATCGGTTCGGATTGACTATTTGAACATTAAAAAAATATATATATATGCATCATAGCACGGGTCGATTTGTAATATGCATATTACCATAGGTGCATGGTTATCTCTTCAGAAATCTTCTCTTTTTGTTATTTTAACTGACATCTTTTTCTATTTATCTTAGACTGTGCATGCAATCTCATCTGATACAATCTGAATTTTGATTTTCCTTTTAAGAATAGCAATTTGAAATTTGCAATTTTAATTAGCAGGTGATCACAAACAAGAACAAGAGAACAAAACAAAATCAAACAAGAGAAAATTGGTAAACTTACAAAGCTGATCATATCTTGATTGTTCTTCTTCCACCTAGAAACTATTTCCCAGCCATCTGGCAGCCAACCCGGCCGATCCGAGTCAGAGTTTGCATCCATGCATTCAGAAATTGTGATCACCTCTGCCACCTTTCTCCTTTTCATTGACATTTGATTGGAGATAGAAATCATATATGTTTCTATGATCTCTTTCTTTTACCCTTTTTAGACTCTAATAAAAGGATCTCTTGCCCCCCTCTTGATCGCTCTTGTTTGACTGAATTTTGGTAAGAAATTATGTTTCTATGAAATTTGCTTTAATTGCTGGGAGTCTCAGTGCTTCACTGTTGTACTTCATTTAAACCCATTGAGGGTTTTGAGACCGTGACAACTGACAATAAATACTGATCACCTTTGCATGGACATGTTCTTTCACATTTGTTATGAACCTTACTATGTTCAATTTTGATTTGGCTAGAATTTAAAAGTTTGTAAATTGAGGTTTAAGAGTTGTGAATAATACTTTAAATGACTATAAATAGAGTTTTCAAGATTTGAATATGGATGGATGTCGATATTCTAAATAGTCGAATAAATTGAGAGGCACATATGAGAATTTGTTTGGGAGACAATTATCAGACTTCTTAATTTATACATGCATTAACATTTATTTAACGAAATGGTTTAACTAGTTAGAATTAGAATTATTTATTTAAATTTGCTTTTTAAACTCAAATCATCTTTTTTTTGTCTATGAACTGATAATGAAAACTAAAGAACTAAATTTGGATTTAAAGAAACAAGTTTGAAGAGATGAATATTGATTTAATTAGATGTGCAGCAATCAATTTTAACTAGTAAATTAATTGCATGTACAATATATTTTAATTTTTTATACAACATCAATCAAAGTTATAAGGTATAAAGTTTTAATAATTTTAACTAATTTTCTGGATTTCATTTTCATTAAATAGGTAACCGAACATACTAATATTATATTATAATTTTAATTTTTCAAAATTATACGATTTTACACAGGAGACAAAATGCTCAGTGCATATTTGTCATGAAGGGAGAGGTACCGGTCTACATTATATTTGCTGGAACAGTTCTAATTAAAAAAAAGTTGCATGCATCCTTTCGAGGCCAGTATAGACACGCAATTCGTGCTAGAAGAAGTGTCAGAATTAACGGGCTTCGAAAAGAATGAGTGTTACAACAGCTGTTTATTCTAAGGAGATAACAGGAACCTGTTATTCCAATCCCAACCGTTCCAATTTTTTAATGCACGAATCTCAATGAAAAACTTTTTCATGTGCGCATCTCAACGGTTGGAATCGGAATAACAGGTTTCTGTTATTCTTTCCACAAAGGAGGGAGGAGGGGAAGTGTGATAAGACCGGGGCGTAATGGAGACGTGGTTACACGTGTCATTGATCCTGAAAAGCGCGAATATTTAGAAAACCGTAAGACCGTCCGATTCTCATTGCACAACATGCATGCAATAAAGATCAATTTTATTGCGCTTGTACTTTTCCACATCTATCCAAAAACTTCCATTAATCACCTGTACTTTAACGAATCTATCCTAATTATTGCGTTTGTACTTTTGCAAATCTATCCTAATTAAATCTTCCATTAATTTCTTGTCCTTAATTAGAAAGGTTTGCTTGATTTACAACAAACAATTTAGAAAAGCAAAGTCCAAAATTATCCTCATTCATTGCTTTCAAACGTAAATGCATTTTTTTTCTATAATTATAAGTTGCATAGTTTTATAAAGAATACATATGCTCAACATGCACAAGGATATATTTAGCTAGTATATTCACACCAAGTTTATAAGCAAAATCAATCTGAAAAGAAAATTAACATGACAGTGTCACACTGAAATAAGTGATAAAAAACAAATAAAACAAAAAATCCCAGTTTAAACAACTTAAATCAAAATCATCCTTGTTACCAATTACATATATATAGACAGAAAAATTATGCATTCATGAAATTGAAACTTTCGTACTTTAATCTTCGTGACGGTTTGGTCGCCACCAACAACTAATCTGCCTAAACGACCGTTCTTTACAACACTCCTCTAACCTAGCAACTCAATCAGATGCCCTACTGCTCTAGAAATGCCGACTCAGCAAGGTCAATTGCGCGAACTAAAGCTGCCGCCTTGTTCTCGCACTCTAGGTGCTCATCAACTGGTACACTATCAGCCACTATTCCTGCTCCAGCCTGCCAATTTAGGGGTGCCAAAAATTAAACCATGATCAGACACGAATTGCATGTTTGGTAGTAAAGTTACTCTTTGATTAAATTCCTTGCTCCAAGTTAAAAGTGGATTAAGTTAATCATGCTTGGTGGAGTAACTGTGAAGAGAGAAAATTAAAAGATAAATGTTACTCTCACGGTGGGATCCACAGATGGAATAACTGTGGAGCTCCGGATCAACTCAGATGTTACTCCATATTTACTTCTTCAAATTTACTCCTTGTTTAATTGTGGAGTAAGAGGTGGAGTAAACCCCTTACTCCACACTTAAGCAGCCAAATGAGGAGTACAATAGGAGTAAGATGGAGTAAGATGTGAGTTTATCCAGAGTAAGTTACTCCACCTGTAGGGCACACTGTCATAGACAGAGGTTCATTTTCTAATATCTACTCCTCCAGATGGATTAATTTAATCCTGACTTAAACTACTGAACAATATGTAAAATATGAGTGAGATGGAGTAAGCAATTTGATCCTCATTAACTTTACTGATGGAGTATGAGGATTACTCCACCACTTACCTCACAACCAAACATGCACAAAAAGCATAGAAAAGAAGAAGGCAAGGTAAACAAAAAGTTGGGCTCAGGATGGGTACCTGCAAGTGGGCCACCCACTCACGACGCTGCTTGCAGTCCCTATAGGAATACTTGGGAGTATAGCGGGACCCAGTTGGGAAGACAATGGTCCTAAGAGCAAGCGCAATGTCCATGTCACCCATAAATGAGACCCCACCAAAGCCTCCACTATACGGGCCCCTCCTAGTGACTTCCAGCTTGTCAATAAGCTCCATCGCTCGCACCTGCCACCAATTGCGGCCCAAAAAAGTGTATAAATAATAGTTACAACATAAGCTAGTTGAATATGCAAAAGTAGATTTACATACAGTTTGGTTTATTAAATTTGATGTTTCCACATTAATTAAACAAGGATTTGTTTATAGCTGGTGAACCACCAGATACCATAGTACAGTACCAGAATCCCTGGCTGGCAATATACCAGTATGTTAAAGAGGCAAAATAGGGAGATACCGACAACACGCCTCCCAAATGACCAATTAAACACTTGACGTCCAATATAACTCATTTTGTTCTAAAAATAACTGCTAGTACGCCAGTATGCCTCAATTTACCCAATAAGCAGTAAGGCAAATAATACATTGCATGTAGTCTCATTCTACAAGTAACAATAAGAAAAAATAAAAACTAGCACCAGTACAAGAGAAGTCAATTGCACTGGTAAACTGAAACTATACCATAATCTGGTGTAATATTACCTAAGCCAACCGGTTTTGCAACCATTGTTAGATAAGAAAAAAAAAAGGTCATTTACCTTGGGAGCCCCACTGACCGTTCCGACCGGCAGAGCTGCCCGTAGTGCGTCCCAGCAAGTGAGATTATCCAGCAACTCCCCAGTCACCTGTTAAAGTGGAACCCCAATGTAGGAATAAATATATATTATAGTGGTGCAATGTTTTGTTTAAAACATGAAAAGCAAAAAAAATATTGAGCATACCGTCGAGCTGATATGCATAACGTGGGAGTATCTCTCCACGTCCATTAGCTTTTCTACTTTTACTGATCCAGGCTTTGAAACCTAACACAAAACAAAAGAGTAGTTCATCGATTGCCTCCAAGTTAATAAAAGGTCCTTCATTTTACCAGCTTCATCGTGATGCTACTAGTAGCAGATAGTTAAACAATGCAGAAAGGAAGTATTCCACCACATAAACAGTAACTGTTTTATCTATAGAACCCATCTATGTGCAGCCATATGATTCCATATAGGTCCGGGGACCCAGGCCAGGCATTTGATGAAACAAGAGATACCAGGGCCCAGAATGGGCCCAATTAAGCCTAATTTTCACAGATCATTCTACCGTTCACTCGAATAGAGTTGCACAAATTCTGCTAGTTATGCGAATTCATTACTGAACTCTATAATAAGCAACAGTACTTCGATACTAAACAGAAAATTCACTATTCTAGATGAAAAATGAGGGGAACATTTTGCAAATTATCATGAGATGATAAAATACAGAAGCAAAATTCAAAAGAGGCCAAACCTTCCCAACATCATTTCGGCCCAGATCAACAAGCATTATGTGCTCAGCACATTGTTTTTCATCACTCAACAGTTGCTTTTCTCGCAACAGATCCTCCTCTTCCGTTTTACCCCTTCTGATTGTTCCAGCAAGGGGTCGATTCACAATTTTTCCCTGCAAGACAATTACATATCAACAAGCAAACCAACAATCTCTTTAAGGTGCAAGTCTAATGATATTATTCACAGAAAGAGCCAAGTCAGATTTGATACCAGTCGTAGGTATCTAATGCCATCTGTAAATGCATCTTATAAACTAACCTTCTTAACACGCGTTAATATTTCTGGGCTCGATGCGACCACAATGCATCCACGTGCCTGAACATTTGTTTCAAAATGAACAAAGAAATATATTAACAAGAGCAAAACTAAGGTGTGATGTGCTCACCAAGAGGGTTTGGTGACCACAACTCCAAAAGTACACCGGATCGGCTTCAACGGCGAATCCAAACCGTTGAAATCCATGTACTTTATGAGTGATGCATGTATATGCAAAATTTTAAAAGTTTTGAATTTATTTGCTACAAGGTCAAGCAGTCAAAGAAATGATGAAAAATGAATATATAAAACAACTTATAAAATAACTTATAAAATGTTCATTTCTTTGACCGCTTGACCTTGTAGCAAATAAATTCGAAACTTTCAAAATTTTGCATGTACATGCATCACTCATGAAGTACATGGATTTCAACGGTTTAGATTCGTCGTTTGAAGCCGATCAGATATACTTTTGGAGTTGTGCTCACCAATCTCTCTTGGTGAGCACATCACACCCTAGCTTTGCTCTATTAACAATATGGAATCCCGCATTGCAAGACAATGTCAAACAAAAACATAACCAATAATAATTAAATACTAAGGCACCTGTAAATAAGTCATGTAAGGACTGGGGTTGACAATCCTCAGCGCCCGATAGACCTCAAAAGGATCTGCAAATGTGTTCCTCTCGAATCGTTGACTTAGCACTATCTGAAATATGTCTCCTGCCAAGATGTGCTCCTTTGCCTCTAAAACAACACTTTTGTATTCTTCACTAGTCATCGAGGAATTCTTCAGTTTGGGGCCAAATTGGGAAGTGCTTAGCATAATAGATCCAGCAGAGAGTGTTGGGCTAAACAAAATAAGAAATTTTGTCAACCGTAGCTTAGTAAAAAAGTTGTTGTTCAATTCCTTGATTATAAAATAAAAAAAAGCTTGTTTTCTCAGGAATTAAACAACTATGGATAAACAATACTTACACATTGCGATTGTGTATTCTGGAAAGCAATGTGCTGAGTTGGCGTTTCCCGTCTTGATAGGCCTCTTCAGTAGAAGAATACCTGTCTAGCCGCACCCAATGGATAGCATATGCTTTCTATGTTCCTCAGTAAAAAACCAATAGCAGCCTTTTACAAGCAATTTTTAAAACGGTAATAACTGAATAAAAGCTGAGTTCCTCAGTAATATTTAACCTTGATACATCAGTGAAATTAATATCAGAGAGTCTTTGGCTAGGAAGTGAATATAGTAGATACAAAATCACATAAAAACTTATATATGAAGTAGTTAACAAGTATTTAAACAGATAAAACTCTTTAGAAATGCAACTACCTTTTCCACATTGTCAAACACAATAACATCAGTATAGAGACCCAAATGGACATCAGGAAGACCTCTGTCGTCAAGAGGAGCACTAGAAAACGGGAGCTTCTTCTTCTCGACATAGCGCAATGTGTCGTATGAAAAATAGCCTACCCAGCCACCTGTGAAAGAAATGCAAAAGCTAATAAATAACTGCTACATTTGAAGAACCCATTGTATGGATAACTTCAAAGCCCGACCAATCAGATTTCCGCTATTAGCTTTAACACACGACATGAAAAGAAATTACTGATCAAATGTAACTTGTAAGTAAATGATTATCATTCAACACACAGTAGTTGTGTTTAGTACGAAATTCACAAGAAAGATGTCTCTGTAAAAGGAACAACCAGAAAAAGAAAAGGGGAAAAAAAGCAATTTAACCATCATTGATATACATCACTGAAACTGCTAATTGTTCCTGATTTATAACTGTAAAGCACCAATGAAACCTTAATTGTGTAAAAGTAAAAATCCCCGTAAAGCATCATTTAGAAGCATGATTGACAAAAAGAATACCAATTAATGACCCCATTTTTCACCTTTATAGTTACGTTACCTTGTCTAACTAACTTTTTTATTCTTGTGGAAGACAGCTATGGGAATTCTCACTACAATCTAAAGATGAGAAGTTCATAATGGAAGAGACGAGAATTCCTGATTTATAACCACACATTTCATAGGAAAAGCAAATCACGGACCGTGCTCAAAATCTCTTAACCCGCATTAGTGCATGGGTTATGAATTAATACAAACTCAACTCAACCTAACAGAAGGTCACCCCTAGTGAGAGTGACATATCTGTTTAAACTATACAAACTCACTAGGATTTTGAAAAAGGTAACAAGAGTTACATAATACTCTTGCATGTTCCAATAAGGACATAAAAGTGGTCACTTGCACATTACATGTAATTAGCAAGCGGCACCCTGAAGCAAATGCAAATCCAACTTTATTGGATAACATAGGTGTGACCCAAGATAAAATATCCTATAGAGTGAGGCTACGGTACTATGCATAGCGCACATCGCTCCGTAGTCTGTACTATGGATCTATGTTTTCATTTTTAAAGTTCAAATAGTCAATCCGAACCGTTTTAAATGATGTCCATATGAAAATGTGCTTGGAGACCAAATTTTACATTTTTAGAATTTTTCACTATTTTTTTAAAAGGTAGAAAAACACTATTTATGGATGGTCCAGAATGTTTAGATCAAGTGATTTTCTACCTATCTAAAATAATAGTTAAAAAATTCTAAAAAATGTAAAATTTGGCATCCAAGTATATTTTTATATGAAGGTCATGTTCAATGGTTCCGATTGACTATTTAAACTTTAAAAATGAAAATATAGATCCATAGTACGGAGCGATGTACTCTATGCATAGTACTGTAGCCTCACTCTATCCTATGTAATGCAATAAATATGAAAGTAAAAAATGGAAGTGATATTTTTTACCACAGAAGGCATCGGGGAGGTCGTCTATTAGCTGAGGCTTCCAGGTGTCCATGATCCGGCGAGGGATGGCCATGGGATCATCGACCTGCTCCTCTGTAGTCCACCCCTCCTCATGGTCCTCTATTAACACCGAGTTCTCTTTCGCTACAATCTCCACCACTGGCTGGGCCCCCACCACACTGTACCGCCCCTGAATATACATCACCAGTACATAAAGGATCAATCAACAAATAAACAGAAAAAATATGGTTGACACAGGAAGGTTCTGTAGAAATGTTTACTATTTGGTGGAATGAATATCCAATTATTAATAACATAGGAGATAAATGGAGAGGATATAAATAAATTGGAACAAAAAGCTGAAAATAATAATTTTACACCACAATAATTGGCAACATGTCAGGAATCTCAATCATCTTTGTATCAAATATTTTTTATCGGAAGAAGCTTATTGGATACGAAAGGCTAAATTACAATGGTATCTAGGAGGGGATTTAAACACAGTTTTTTCATGCTACAGCATAAAAATAATTCAACAAATAAACAATATTGTTCTTTATTAGGGTACGTTTGGATTGAGAGTGAAGTTAGTGAGAATAGCATGCTAACCCCGAATGGGTTAGCGGAATAGCGGCTAACCTGAGCTAACCCAAGTGTTGAGAATAGCTATTTTTTCACCCAAACGTGGAATAGTCGCTAACCCAACTAACCCTGCTATTCCTTGACACCCAAACAGGCTATAACATATTCAATTTGCATTTTTTTTATAATTGAGATGTATACCATATTGGTGCCTTTTGAACCCTGCTCGACAGACTCGAAAAGAAAGCTAGGAGCATCACGGTCATCCTCTTTAACAAGACACCTGTACGCAAGCACCGGCGTCAGATGGTCAGAAAATATGGCTTGCTGCAGCGGCACCAAATTCCCTTTCTTCGACGCCTCCACAAACCTGCTTTTCTCTTCTCTCTCAGCTTAAATCCAAAAAAAGAAATAACAAAATCATACACAGCTATCAATTGTCACAATTCCTACTCAACCAAAATATTAAAAAAAAAAAAAAAAAGTACCTGTTGAATCCAGTTGATGAGAGAATGCATGGCATCTGATGCTTTTTACAGACAGAGTGGTAGGGAGAGAGGGAGAGGCTCTTGAATGAGTAGTGGGGGAATAGGGGCTGGCGGAAGCAAGGCGGAAGGATATGTATTGACTCAGCAGCATCTTTTAGTTGTGTAAAACCCTAAATCCCTCCCTCATGTTCGTTGTACTTATCGGATGCCCGGGGGTGTGAGGTGTGAGGTGTGAGTGTGACTCGCCTTGGGCGAACTCGGAGAGAGCGGCGCTAATGTCTTTGAGGGAGACAGCGTAAGCGGACTGGGCGGCGGCGCCAATGTCTTTGCGAGAAGAGGAGCGGGAAAGAGGCGAGAAAGAGGAGAGCGGAGAGCCGCTCAGATGTCAGAACAGATCTGTGCAGACTCGCACGAATTTTAAAACAGAATGCACGCATCTTAATGCAAATCGGACGGTGATTAGTAGGTCCGATGCCACTCTGAATTCTTCAAAATAAAGGTCCAACTGTACTGAAGTTACATACCACTATCCTTTTTGCAATCTCTCCAAGGCCCAAAAATAATTGACACTTGCAATTATAAACGAATTGCAACAAGGCCCTACTCCTTGCGTATTGGCAAATAAGTCCGAGCCGAATTGAAAATTCAACAAATTCCAACAGTTGGTTATCGGGTCTTGAGCACACAAAAAAAAAAAAAAAAATTTTAAGCACCAATCAAACAGTAAGAATCTTACTAAAAGTTCCCTCGTCACTTAACTTTAGAAACCTCACAGAGACGCAACTGAAAATTGAGATTGGAAGACTGAATAAGTTAGTATAATCTTATGAGTGAGGCTATGGTGCTATGCATAGCACGGATGGCTAGTGTACTACGGCTCAATATGGTACTTTTTAAAATTCTAACGGTCGATCCGAACCGTTCAATGTGATAACCATATGAATATGTACTTGCAAACTAAATTTTATATTTTTTTGAATTTTTTTACTATTTTTTTAGATAGGTAGAATTTTGATGGTCCAGAATTTTCAGAAAACACTGATTTTTCTACCTATCTAAAAAAATAGTAAAAAAATTCAAAAAAATATAAAATTTAGTTTGCAAGTACATATTCATATGGATATCACATTGAACGGTTCGGATCGACCGTTAGGATTTTAAAAAGTACCATATTGAGCCGTAGTACACTAGGCATTGGTGCTATGCATAGCACCATAGCCTCACTCTAATCTTATTTTGTAAGAGGGACTAAAAGCAAGTACTTGCAAAAATTATAAAATTTAAAAGACAAAAGTGCTAATTTTTAATTTATATCATGCATGGGTGATAAATATATTAAATTTTCTTTCAAGTATCTAAGAAGAAAATCATCATGAATCCATTACACTAGTGGTGCAAATACTTCTCTAAATTTAATATTCGTAAATTAACGGGTGTGCTTCAAATTTCCGACATTTTTATTAATATCCAAAGTTTAATACAAATTATTATTTATGCCCAGAATCTGAACCAATTTCGAAAAATGCCCAAGCCGGCCACAAAATGGCTGGCTTACTCGTTTTTTTTTTTTTTTAGAGACACTATGAAGAGCAAAATAATGAAATCTAACACTGAAAATTTGAATTTTTGTTTAAATTATTTGTTAGATTACTTCTTTTGATTTATAATTAGCATATTTATACTAAAATACACTAGATTACTGGAAATTATGTTGAATTACACTATATTACAATAAATTATGTTGAATTACACTAAATTATGTTAAATTACGCTAAATTACAATAACTTCGCTAATTACGCTAAACTACGCAAAATTACGCTAAAGTAGACCGATTATGTGTCATCTTTCATGAATCATAAAAAATAGTAAAAAATTCCAAAAATAGTAAAAATTGGTATTCTACAAGTTCATTATGTAACTAATTTACTGAGCTACCTGGATTGAATAATAGAAATGAAAATCTTAATCGGAAACTTCAACTCAAGTTTTGAGGTTCTTTCCTTAGTTTTTTTGGCAATTCTGAATTTCGATGCTGGCACGAACGCATGCGCATTTTTGCAAGCTTTCCGAAAAGTGGTCATTTGCTGAAATCGGACACTCGAGCGCTGTTTTATGACCGTTTGAAGTTTCACCGTCGTTTTTCGCCTTTTCAGTGAAGATATCGTCCCTATTCATATGTAATTTAGCGTAATTTACCGTATTTTAGCGTAATGTAATGTAATTTAGTGTAATTTAACTTAATATAGTGTAACTCAACATAATTTCAAGTAATTTAGCGTATTTTAGTATAAATATGCTAATTATATATCAAAAGAAGTAATCTATCAAATAATTTAAACAAAAAGATTCAAATATTCAGTATTATATTTCATTATTTTGTTCTTCATAGTGTCTCTAAAAAAAAAAAAACGAGTAAGCCGGCCATTTTGTGGCCGGCTTGGGCATTTTTCGAAATTGGCTCAGATTCTGGGCATAAATAATAATTTGTATTAAACTTTGGATATTAATAAAAATGTCGGCTCAAATTTATACTATCAATAATTTACTATAAGAGTTTGCTCTTGAGAGGATCATTCAGAAAATAATTTGCAATTTATCATCCCTAATTTATGTTATTTAATATTTTATATGCATTAATTATGTAATTGATTTCTTTCTTGATTCCAAGAGTAATTTTTTCATAGTAATTTTTTTTTCTTTATTGCGATAATTAATTCTGGCTTATTGAAGGAAGGACACAATTTGATGAAATAAAAATAAGAAGTTATTAATTGAGAATAAAACTGGAATTTAGGAAAGAATTTTTTTCTGGCTCTTAATATACTATTTTGAGCATTCCTAATTTATAATGGAAAATATATATGTTCTAACTTTCTAAATATGCATGTATATATCGTTTTATTTGGGAGTGCTAAAATTTGAGACCGAATCCCTATATATATATATAATATGAGATAGGCTATGGTGAGTTGCGAAGTAAAACGTCGTTTTACTTCACGCCATATCTTCATTTTGAAAATTCAAACACCCGATCCGAACCGTTCAACTTTTTCTAAATATTGAAATGTGCTTGGAAACTAAATTTTACATTTTTTGGAATTTTTTTACTATTTATTAAGCCACTTTGAAATCGCTGATCCACTGTGAACAGTAAAAAAACAGTAAAATTTTCTGGACCACCGGATCAGCGATTTTCAAAGTGGCTTAATAAATAGTAAAAAAATTCCAAAAAATGTAAAATTTAGTCTCCAAGCACATTTCAATATTTAGAACATGTTGAACGGTTCGGATCGGTTGTTTGGATTTTCAAAATGAAAATATGAGCGTGAAGTAAAAACGACCTCTTACTTCGCAACTCACCATAGCCCAGCTCTATATAATATAATTATTTCACCTCTTCTCTCCTAGCTACTAGTTTTCGTTCTAAATTGAAATTTCAGGTGCGTTATTATTTTTTATCATAAGGTACCTTATTTTTTCTTTTTCTTTGCTTAAAACTAAGGCTTAATCAAAACTCGTTATTTAATTTTGCAGGATCAATAGATAAAGAAGTCTAAACTTGGACGATATAGCGATCCAAAGAAGAGTAGATATATTTATTATGGATCCAGAATTGTTTCGCCCAATTGCATTCTTTCATTTGATGGTTTTCATACCGCATGCGATGTTTATATCAGCACGCGAGACCAACATTTGCATGTCAGAAATGGGTTTCAATAGCATCCGTTGGTTCATCCTTCTATTCCTTGACTTTTGTTTCCTAACTAAACTTCTTGAGGTTGAGGAACAACAGATGCTTGCACAATGTAATTAATTAATTAATTAATTTATAATTAAGCTGTTCTATTAATTACAACTAATAAGATTCCTCCATTAATTCATTCATCATTTATTAATTTGCAGTGTTGGAATATAAACATGCTGCTGCAATACCAGAAAAGAAGGAAAAGCGAAAAAAATCAACATGGTTCAAAAGCATTGTACCAGTCTTGTGCTGTATGGCTACATGTGCATTTCTTATATGGGGTGCAGTAACTTTGTATCGATTTGGCATAGATCCAATTAAGAGAACGGCTTACTGCGTTATGGTTACGTATCCTGCACCGTTCTTATGGTGCATGAAAAAAATGTGCAACATTGAAGAAGACGATGTCAAAACACAGAAGCAGTTAAAATTCACGCTGTATTGTTCGCTCAACTTTATGATTTCAAACGACACCTTCTGCTATGGAATTTTGGGAGCCGGCATGACAATCTATGGAGCGGCAATTCTTGCAATTGTCGTGTTTGCACTATTGGAATGGTCTTGTTTTTTTCTAGCAACTGATTTGACGGATGATGATGAAAAGCACGAGCACTATTCAGACCGTCATATAGGCGACATCCTGAGCAACACTGCTATATATGTGTTAATCCTATGGGGTGTAATAAGTCTGTACCAATTCAGTGAAGACGATATGTTTTTGCGTGCGACCTACTGCCTTACGATTCTGTCTCCCATACCTTTCATACAATGCGTGAAAATTTACTCGTATGAATCAGCAGAGCTAAGACGGGTACCAGTGAAAATGGCTCTGAATACCTCGCTAGCTTTCATGTGTTCCTGTGGTGCCTTTTGCTTGTCAATTGTATATAATGTTATACCAGATGCTGATCTACAGGAGGAGACTATTCTGCTAGCCGTGGTTCTGGCATTTCTTGCTTTTGTCACAGCTTTTATGTGTGGCTTTTTCGTAGAAATGCTCAAGTCAGGTATTCAGGATTAATGCTGCTCCAGCACAGGATTAAATGCTCAAAGTTTAAAGCATCATAAAAAATTATAAGGGGTGTGTGTGTGTGTGTGTGTGTACTCAAGTAACAGGCTTATGAATGCATGTGAATGTGCATTCTTAATTTTATTATATAATAAGTCTTAGCCTTATTATACTAATTCTTGTTTGGTCTCTGACAATTGGAATACTCACCAGGAATAAAAAAAAGCCTTTTAACCTTTAAATCCTCAAACCTAATTAGCCCAATACCTTGAAATTCACAGAATAAGTACAAACAAAAAAGAAAGTATAACCTGTTTTGTGTTCCAAGTGAATATAGATTTTAAATTCATGAATATGTTTAGTGTCATTTTCACCTGTCAAAAGATACAAGCTTCAGTTAATTACTGTTCACAATACCAGTTCTTCTAATTAACTGGTGCCAAGACATGCATCAAAATTGAATAAAAAGGCAACAAAATTTGAATAAAGCCATTAACGAAATTAATAGCATTAACAGTACCATGCAAAATTACTAGGAACAACTTGTACTAAACAGTACAACCAGGAAAAGATGACCTCAAAATTAAAATTACAAATTCACAACCTCATCATTTCCATCAAGTTGTCTCTTAAATCGGTTTATCTTTACCACCTGCATGAGTATAGTACAAACAATTAAACAATTAAATTGATTTCTCCTTAACTAAAGTTTCTCAATTTTAAGCAAATTATCCTAATATACAAGTAAAATGCTTTCCTTCAAGAAAACCAAATTTTTTACATTGCTGAATAATCTAGTTGTTGCTCTCAAAATAGCACCGCTCAAAAAATAAATGTACTTTCAAATAAAACTACACATATTTAAAAAGTTGGAACATCTTTAATTCCCAATAATACACAACTCCACAATTAGGCATTTAAATTTATAAGAAATTTAGATATATACCCATCATAACTTTTTAATTAGATATTTCCTCATCAAATATTAAAAATTAGTTATTTCCCATCTAAACTCACTCAATTTATCAATATCCCCATCTCTTAATTAAATAACTTAAAAAAAATGAATATTAATATGAGGAGGGATCCACTTACAACATTTGACAGTTACAACATCTTCCGTGATTTTTATTAATACCCTAAAAAAAATAACAAATCTGCCCTCAATCCCAAATTTTTATTAAAAATACCCTGACCGCCCCACAGTGGAGCGGTCCACTATTAAAACCAAACCACCTCCAATGGGGCGGTCCGCTGCCTACACCAAACCGCCCCATACGGGGGCGGTCTGCTATAAAACCTATATAAAAGTCATTTTTCTCTCTCCTGCCCACTCACAATTCATTCTAACTTAGCTGAAAAGAGGAAGAAGAGAAAGACGATTTGGCAATTTCAGATAACAATAGAGGTAAATCTTCACAATTTTTTTTTAATTTATTAGTTTAATTTGCCTTTTTAATTCTTTTTTTAAATTCTTTTTTTTGGACAATAAGGATGGACAGTAACAATCGAGGTAGAGAGAAAGAGAGCAACCGAGGTTCGGATCTCCAAGCACAATTTAATATGGAGATTAACTTGAACAGTTCGGATCGACGTTTTGAACTTTGAAATTAAAGATATAGATGTGAAATAAAATATTCGCGAAGTCTCGCTTTACTTCGCGAAGTACTGTAACCCAACTATATATATATACCGTAAAAATTAAATGTATTATAGAATTATCCTATACTTAATACTATGCCCTTGTCCAAGAATTTAAGATCTAGTCACTAGAATTACGGAATTACTAATTAAGAACTTATTAGAGGCGCTAGCTAAATTAATGCATAATTGAATCTATATCCTTCTAATATTCAATCTGTATCGGTATTTGAAAAATAAAAGCAGATACGGATATGATTTTTACCACTATCCAATCCGTTTGCACCCCTAACTTAACTGAAGTAAAAGAGTTACGTGTTAAATAAAACAATTCCTACAAAAAAAAGTTTTGCGCTCGGCGAAGTTTGCAGTGTTGATAGGGTTGTCAATATATTACATTTGAATTGATATCTAATTAAAATATGAAGATCCAAATGTAAATTTGTACCATCATCTTAGTGGATATTGGTTAGATTCGAATCATATTTCGATTTTTGTATTCAATGTTCAAAATAACAAAATGCATGCTTGACATGAATAAATGTGTCATTTTTGCATAATAGAACTACAAATTGAAAATGGAACTCAAAAATAAACTAACCTGCATGTCAGAAAAATGAACGACTTCATGATCATAATAAAAGAGCTAACTAGATTACAATCATAATTAATCACTACAAAATAATATATTTTATTTTAAAAAGTTCGAGGGTATTGATAATGAATTAAGACTCGGATCCTACTAGATCAAATGTGAATCCAATAAAATTAAATTATCTTTCAACATCTCCATACATATTTGGAATTAAAGAGTTCCTCTCCAAAGTAAACAATTAGCTTGCCCATCCTAAGCTTTGAATAAACTATAAACACTAATTAAGCAAGTGGCTTAAACAAATCTCCTCTATTACTATACCGAGACAGTCAACTCGATCCTTAGCATGCTCCTGGCGAAACATCACTCTCGGAATCAATTATTTCTATTAAATGCACACTCTGGGCAATAGGCTTGCGACTCTTGGCAACCTTAGATGCACGGGGAGGTGGAGAAGGGGTGCACAGATCAAAAAAATCTGGTTCCAAAATATCTTTAACATAGTTTTCTCGAGAATTGTTAGAGATGTCGGTTAGAGGATTTCTCGCTCCGTCTTTGATAGTTATAAGCAATTCCTTGAATTGTTTGTCTACTTCATTAATAGCAGCTTTATTGGTTTGTTTTGCGGGTTTAGGTTTTCTCTTTTGTTTGTTGTGCTTTTCCTCATCCTTCTTAGAAAGAAATTCAGCAATCTTTTCTGAGCACGCACTGTATTGCACCAAATAATTGATAAATTAACACAAAACCTAATATTTAATGCGATTCTGTTTGTGCTAATTGGCAGTCAGACACTTAATTTGGCCAAAAAAAACACTTAGCATGCCAATACTTAATCAAGTCTCTGCATACTAAAAATGATTAAAAATAGGGGCAATTTCATGCACGCCAGTCTTCTAATTAGTCGGTTGTGATAGCAAATGGTTCATTTTCTTATTTGTGATGCACACACAAGCATGTCTAAATATCAGTGTGCACTCGTCACAAGTAGAGAAATAAACCATTTGACCATAGAAACCGACCAGTTAGATGACAAAACATTTTTCTTACAGACTACATTTTTTTATTTATTTTTAATGAAGGGTGAAATGTGTACATTACAAATTTAAAATGAATTAAATAGAGAAGTCAATAAATTGGGTAAATTTGTGAGTTTTTTAAATTTGGAAGGTTAAATACGATATTATGAATTTTACACGGGGAAATACGTAATTTCGAAGTTTTTGAGGGGTGGACAGAGAAATTCCCCGTTAAAAATAAGTTTGCTGAAGTGCTGGTTATTGGGATGCCACCGGTCCCAAAATTTTAGTCTAAAGTGAACATACCAAACAAATAGCATATTAACATAAAAAAAGGTTTTAGCAATTGACAAATCATAGAAACTTTAGAGAAAACAAAAGGAACCTTTGAACCAAATCAGCCGGCACCGATGAAACTTTCAACCCTTCCATGTTTCTCCATGACACATCATAGTACTCTTCCCCGTGAACTTTTCTAGGCTTCAAAATAGCAGACACGGGACATGTCACCGGAACCTGCAATTAGTTTATACGAGAATGATGGTTAGCAAGGCATCCTGTTTTTCTTCTATATGATTTGTGGTGTGTATGCTTTTGTTGGACTTGATAACATTTTTGTAGTGAGAGAATTTAAAACATGTTCAAAAATTGGAAATAGATGGTCCGCTGTACCACTTTTGTTAGCAAATTTATACAAGAATGTGAATAAAATTATTGCAGAAATATTCCAACTTAAAAAAAATAATCCCTACATAGTTGGGAAAAAATAGTGAAGCGGTCCACATTTTCTGAAAAAAGTCCAACGCTATTAATATTAAAATAAGTACCTTTGCTGACTCCATTAAATGTCATAAATTGACAAAAATTGTAGCATATAATACAATTTAATTTGATTTTCTCAGCCTTTTGCAATTGTATAACACTTTAGGTGTTATTTAAAAGGTGGAGCAATTATGTCAATACTCTAGTCTCTTTATTAAAGCAAACTCGTCCAAATGCAGAAGAATACCTAAATGGAAGAGCTTAGCTTCAAATTTTCCAGCAAAAACATAGTGTTTTTTTGCAAATAATGGAATGACAATTTTTCTGTAAGAAAGTAGCTTAAAATTGTCCAGCAACATATAGGGTTTCCTACACAAATTATGACAGGGGCCAATTTTTTTGCAAGATTTCAAGTTCATTTTTTCTGCAAAATGTTATATTTGAGTTTTTTCCTACAACATTTTTTGATATAGGGGTCTGATTTGCAAAATTTCTACCCAAGCTGACTACAGAAAAGTAAAATTACCGTGTCAACTCCCAAAGCTGATGATGTATGTGTGAGGTTCCTAAATCGTCTGAGATCTCTCTCTGCTATCTTCGGCAAGATATATTCATCTAAATAAGAAAATTTTCAGTTTAACCCTCAGATGTTCAAATATTACAAATGGTAATAAAATTTGAGTTTTCCAAGATTTAAGTTTCAACGCATTTGCTCAAATAGCTTGAACTGATAGATAGGGATGATTTTGAAACATTAAGTCTTAAGAGGACCATGCAGCTACCTGTTTTTTCGGGGCTCCAACCAAAGAACATTTCACACAGCTGTTGAAGCTCTGATCTCAAGAAAGGCAGGTCAGTACATGCCCTAGAAAAATGAAGTATAATACCAAATTGGTCAGCAATTATTATTGTTCTATTATATATATTGACGCCTCCAAAATCTCGAGTATTTACAAAATCAATTGGAATGGAGAACAAGGAGGAACCATGAAATAAATTGGAGCTATGTCGTCCATGAAAAATGACAAATGGTTGCTGATCGAATGATTGCAGTAAAACAAGGGTGTATGCTAACAAGTAATACGATTGTTAATGTTCATCTCAAACTGCATGGTCATTTAATCATTGTTGCAACATTATATTTTCCTTACATAGTAGCCCTTTACCTTTGCACTGCCTCAGAATCAGGTGAGTGGCATTTTGGGTTCAGAAATGCATCTATAACTTCAGTAAACTGACTTTCAGATCCTACAAGCCCATGTTCTACACACACAAAACAAGAATTAACGGCATTAGGATCTAATCCCAGAAAATAAAATCACTCGTTTGTTATCTTGTACAGAGTAAAATATGGAACAAAAAGCAAATTCTACATATCTACAGTGGAGCTTTCATTAAGTGTCTGTACCTATTAGTGCTCACTAATAGAACACTATTGATTATTGAGGGTCCAATACGTAAATGTAGTGAAAATATATGAAAAAAACATGTAATGTTGTATAGACTTTTAATTACACATCGTAGTGCAAGACATGATGTTCTTGTAAAGAAGTCTTAACCATACACAAGTCACTTATTGCTATTTAAAACCCTACCTTCATTAGTTGGTTTTTTTACACAAATATCATTTTCAGTGTGCTCAGTGAATCGATCTTTTTCTGTTCTGTCTTTATTTCTCTTCTTCCTTATAGCTGCAACTCCCTCAAGTGCCATCTGGTTAAGGACTGAATCATCGCCTACTGATTTAACAAACCGACATGCTGTCTCCTACAATATGCAAAGAATACCATCCATGCAACACTTAAAAGTGACATCACAGAGATTAACACAAACACAGGCAAAGAACAAAAAATGAACAAAAACACACACACACACACCAGTAATACTATATGTCTACTACTTACTGTGCCGAAACCATGAACACCGTTGGAATAGTCGCTGCCAAGAAGAAGAGAAAGAGATATCTGAATAATCGCAGCAAATTTTGGTAATCAGACATTAAACAAACAGTTTGCTGCAAAATAAACTCAACAATTTTTCACAATTGTTAAAAGCTAAGCACATTTAGGGTTATGACAAAGACCAATTATGTTTTTTACCTTTAGCCCGAATGAGAATCATCATTTCGAAAACGAAGATGTAAGAAAATAAAGCAACTTGCTCAGCCAAATATAATAAAAGGTGAGACAGTAAGGTCATTTTTATGTAATTAAGTGTTGTTTGCAACCAAAGCAAAGGAGCTAGTTCGTCACAAGTAGTAGGTTTGTTGGTGTTATTCTCAATTGTCATAACATTTTAGAGAAAACTGCTAAAGAAATACCAAAATAAAACTGATCTTTGTTTGGACTGCAAATAATTAATTCCAACATAATATAATAACCACATCTGCTGGTAGTTTACTGTACAAGTCTGACACAAGCATGACATCACATTTTTGGGTCAAAGAAAAACTAACCAGGGAATTTCTTCCAAATCCAAGCTTTCTCTCTATATCGGCCATCTCATAGCACACTACATAGCCACTGTCTGCTAGTCCAAGAGAAAAGAAGAAGTCAAAACCAAAGTGAAAGAAATAACCACAAAAATTCGAAAAAAATGGTTACAAACTTGAATTGATACCTAAGATGATATCTCTGTAGACAGTTCTAGCTCCAAAGAGGAAGATGTCTGAGTCCGAAGTGAAACATCCATCCTTAATGAAATAATATTATAATATTGAGCTATGGCAAACACTATTAAGAGGCAAATTTTTTAAAAGATGGGAGAATAACTCCCACTTACACACAAGGAAGCCGAATTTAGAACTGCACACTGTGCTTCTGCTTCCTCTATTCTGTTCAAAGGAAAAATAAACATGAAGAACGGAAGTTCATAAAAGAGTATATCTTCCTCCTCGTACTTATAATAAGGTTTTTTGGCAATTGCATTTAATATTTCTTTGTTGGAATTAGTAAAACTGTCATATAACAGCAAAAAATTTAAAGCTTTAACCAAGTCAAGAATGACTAAATTGCTTGGTTGGTTCACAACAAAATTATTACAAATTTGGTGGAGGCCATCTCTATCTTGGCTTGGTTTTTTGTAAATCAAGGAATCAGACAAAGAAGAAAAGGCACATGTAGGTTTCACTTGCATAAATGCCACTACCATACAAAGCTGAGTGCAATATGCAAATATTTGAATTATTGGGTGCTGATTACAAACTGAGAAATTGTGCATGTACTTTGAATAAGTTTTTTGTTGGCTAAATGCGAATATTTGAAATATTGGGTGCTGGTTGCAAACTTGAGAAATTGTGCATGTACTTCGAAAATCAAGTTACCCCAGAATTATGACAATATTTACCCATCTAAAGAGGGAATGCCCAGAGCCATCCCAAGCATTTTTGCCTCTTTCATCATGCATGAAAACTCTGATCCCTTATTTCTACGGAGAGATGGTACTGGTGGCAGTGGCTTAGTGCTTTCATTTACCCTCTCAACCTGAAATAGTCAAGTGCAATAATTTGTCAGTACTCTTCTAGGTCATTTAGCTTAATAACTTGTAAGATATGACAGCTTGTTTTTAGTTTATCTTTAAAAGGATTCACATTTAGCAGATACTTAATTCAAAAAAAGAATGTATGTAGCAAATTTACCGATTAAAGCTACGTATTTTCTAATGCAGATTAAGAATAAGCCTCTCTATTTCAAATAATTTGGTGTTTTAGCAACTAAATACTTTGGGTTATCAATCACTAAGACTGAAAGGAGAAGAAAAAAGGTGGCAGAGCTAACCGGGACCTGTAAACCAAGTCGCCGTCTATAAGTAGCCAACTTAATTGAAGGAATTGACCCGTCTACAGTTGTAAAGACAAGTAAAAAATATTAAATAATGGATGCTCATGATATATTGCCTAAATTTCAGCGTATGATTCATGTACATATGCAATGAAAAACCACTGCAAATTTGAACTGATGAAATCTCTTTCTAAATAACTGTCTGTTCTTTCCAAATTTGTTCATGAGATTTATGCATCAACCAAAAAGTGCAATCCATGAAAGAGTCAAACTATTAATCCTTCTTTTAAATTGAAGGTCCTTTTTTCCTAAAAGGTGAACACTAGAGGTGGCAATTGGGCAGTCAGATTTAATCAGATTTCAGGTTGTCCGCTGCTGGTCATGCGACATCCAAACATTGCTGAGTTTGGACCGAATCAACACGAATTTTGGTCTAGTCAGGTTCGGGTTAATTTTAACTTACTAAAATTATCGGGTCAGGTCAGATTCACATTTAGGTCGGATTCACTAAAATTTTGTCAGTTTGCCACCTCTCAGGTCGGGTTTTGGGGTGTTTTGAATTCAGATCCAATTTTAAGTCACCCAATTTCAAGCCATTATCAAATTCAGGTCAGGTTGGTTTGAATTTTCAAAAATGATTTGGTGGGGTTTGGTTCGTGTCTGGCCATTTGCATGTTTCATACATTTTTAGGCATTTATTCTGTTTCCTATTTCATTAAAAATTGCAGAGGAACTAAAATTGAGCACCTGTGACAAAAATAACACTGCAATTCAAGGCAATAAGCGCTCTGAGTCTATGAAACAAGCTCTTTAGATAAACCTTATCTTTCACACAAGCTGGCGAACGGTTGGCAGTAGCGAATTGCACAAGCCAGCATGATAGATCCACACACAGCTTCTTGTTCCTCCACGGGAAAGAAAGAAACAAGAAAGGATCGAGTAAGAACAGTAGCAAAAAATGGTGAATACAAGGAGAACTGGAGAGTGCAGTTCTAGGAACTTACTGGAGGTGGTGGAGGGGGAGGGTTTTCTTGCATGACTCCAAGATATCCCAGAGATTTTTCACTCCCATGGCGAAACTGAGAGCGAAGGGGCGTAGCCGTACTCCCTCCCGTATGTATCAGATCGGAGTTCGGAGGAATTAATTTGGGCAAATGAGGGAAAATGAAGAGGGAAATAGTTACACGAGGATTTTGAAATTCGAGAAATTTCAGGTGACAGAGTGAGTATCCTCTGAGGTATCTCAACTTTTGCGTGACCGACGTGTACGGTGCTTACTCGGGGATAGCGCGGGGCAAGAAATATTTGTTCTTTCAGATTCGTGCGGAACGTATTTGAACGGTTGAGATTTTTCATAAAAAACACTCAAAGTATGAGATATCTTAGACGATGCGAATTCGACAGTGACATGGAGTGGGATTTTAATAAAAGGACGCTGGATTTGATCAATAAATATATCGGGCCCTCGGCCTCGTTATTGTCGCTCGTACCGCGGCAACAGAGCAGCTTGGGTCCGATGCCCATCGGACTCAAATTTAGGTCCTATGGGTTTAAAACCGTTCGATCTGCTTCAAGATTCGTGAGAACGAATTTTGAAGCAGACGCGAAAGTTGCGGTAAAGCCGATCGGACGGTCATAAAACCCATTAAACTCACTTTGTGTCCGATGGGCATCGGACCCAAATTGACCTCCGGCAATAATCGCTTTGGTGCTACGGATTGGGTAAAGATTTTAACAGAGCTGATTTAACTTCATGCAGCGCCCAGACTTTTGAATCAAAACAGCAGTACATACGATTAGTGCGCTGCATGAAGTAAAAACTACTCTGTTAAGTATTTTCACTATTCTGGACACATGCCTTTAGCTAAAGTATTTCGTTCATTTGAATAAAAAAATTAGATGTTTAACTTGAAAATTTTAATAATACCTTTTCAAATTAGGTCAAAAAAATTAAGTAGAAAAATGTTTATAGATTTATTGGCTGTATATGATTTAACTATCGTCTTTGATTCCATCAAATAATAAAAAAATATGAATCATTATAATTTTTTAGATAAATATCATTGAATTGTCGTCTTTGATTCCGTCAAATGCTAAAAAAATATGAATCGTTATAATTATTTAGATCATTTTGATGAACGGTGATATTGTTATTAGATTTTATAATATTTTACATATAATATATAAATTATAGGAGTCCGGCTATGCTACTTATATAAGCATATCATGACATATGCTTACAAGTCATATATATATATTTTCAAAATCCAAACAGTTAACTCAAATTATTTAATTTGATCTCCATATTAAAATCTGATTGGAGACCAAATTTTGACACTTTTTTGTAAATTTTTTACTATCTTTTTATAATTTTTGAAAATGAAGATTTTTTAGAAAAATAATGCATCAAGATGCGCACAAAAATCTTCATTTTTTGACTGCTTGACTTGATGCTAAATTAATTCGAAAATTTTAAAATTTTATATATAAATGAAGTTCTCGAGAAAGAGATCGATTTGAACTGTTTGAATTTTGAAAATGGATAAATGACTTATAACTTTATAAGTATATGTCATGATATGTTTATATAAGTAGTTTAGCCGGTTCAAAATATACCAACTATTATTAATAAAAAAAGAAAAAAAATAGTGAAAAATGGGTTCATTCCTATGAAATCTCGTCTCGTAGAAATGACAGAAATGAACTGACGGAATAGACATCTCCATTTACTTATCTCATTAATAAAAAAATCAAGCAAATCACAATCAACAATAAAAAAAAATGAAAGAAATTAAAAAAATTTGAACGGAAATATCTATCCGGTCGAGAGCGTTCAAAACTACACGCCAGTTATACTCAACTAATTAATTCATTTGGCTTGCTACACTTATTTTCTTGCATACTTTTTCTTTCTTTTATTGGAAGAGGCGCTAAACTGTGCCATGGTGCATAAAATTCAAAGAGCTTGTTCATTGGGTCCGGTTTAGTCGGTTTTAAACCGAACCGAATTAATTTGAATCAAATGGTTCAGTTTTTTTGGTTTAATACTTCGGTTCGGTTCAGTTTGGTAATTTTCAAAACCGAAATAACCGAACTAACCGAACTTTTATATATTATGAATTTGGTCCGGACCGCCCCGGCTTGTTTGTTAATACCCCGGTTTATTTCTTAATCAATTGCTTTAAATACTTCGGTTTATTTGTTAATACTCCGGTTTATTTCTTAATATACTTCGGTTCATTATAAATAAATTGCTTTAAATAAAAAAATATATATATTTTGGTTTGAACCGAACAAACCGAACAAACTGAACAAACCGAAATAAAACTTTAGATCGGTTCGGTTCAGTTGTAATGCTAAATTGATTCGGTTCGATTCTATTTTAAAAACCAAATTATAATTTTGATTTGCCTAGAACCGATGAACACCCCTAGTGGCATGGTTGTTTTTGTTGAAATGCAAAAGGCAAGATATGGGCCAGCTTAAGTGCTTAAGCCTTACGCTGATTAGTAAGAAACTTAAGTGAAAAAAAAAATTAAAAAAACCAGGATGGTATGAACTAGCGCATCCCTTTTCAATTTATTTTAATAAAGATTTCCGGCCACAGTTTTTTTTTTGTTTATTTTCAGCAATCTAATTAAGATTTAAATTAAGTACAAATGTTTCTATTTTTTGTACCTCCTTATGTCTCTATTTTTTAAAACGTTAATAACTCAAAATTTAAAAATTTAAAAGTCAAAATAAAACCGTTGAATATGATCTATAACATTTTATCTATGTATGTGTAAAAAATTATGACATTTCAACTTTTAATTTCTAGACGTTGATTTTTCAACTTATTGAATAACATAAAAACAAAATCGAAATGTAATAATATTTGATAAACATATAAAGAAAATAAGATAGATCGCATCTAACGGTTTTATTTTGATGTTTATAATTTAAATTTTAACTTATTAATGTATTAAAAATAGAGACACGAATGAGACACAAAATATAAAGACATTTAAACCCTCCTCGAACATAAATATCTATCATTAAATAATTTCAACTCATATTTAAAAGGAGATATATTATTTATTATTTTTTAATTTGCAGAATAGATAAATAAATAAAATAAAAAGGTGCCAAGATGTCAGAATTTTTTTAAATACGTCTATTTGGGATCCTATGTGACAACCAAAGCAAGAACTTTTAAGGCAATTTTCTGTTTTTTTTTTAAGGTCCAAAATTGGTCCAAAAAAATCCTTAGAATGGGAGCATATTTTTCCGGTCTAAAGTATAAATCGAAAAAATTTATATCAGCCCTTCAATGTATCAAAAAATGAATTTGTATCCTCTCAGATTACCTAAGATGCAATACAGAAAATTAAAATCGTTCTTTTTAAGCACAAACCTTAAAACAGATTCCCTATGTCTAAATACATACCGAATTATTTTGGTCTGGTTGGGATTAAATCGGGGTCATTCTTTCTCGAATTGAAATATGCTGAAATCCCTCTTTCGTGAACAGTGTTTCTGAAATCTCTGAAATTCCGAATCCAGCTATCTAATTTTTTCTATGCACGAATCTCAAAACAGCTGATTTTTTGTGTGCGTATCTTGAAATAACTTGACGACTGGATTCGGAAAAGCAGAAATTTCAGAAACACTGTTCATGCATGATAATTTCAGCAGATTCGTTTCCATCTTTCTTTATTGCACCCTCGGGTACCTATGGCCGTGGGAATACGTAGGGGCGAAGGAAGTAAGACCATATGGAAGTTAATTGACTCTAATTTTTTTTTTCAAATTTTATATTTATATGTGATTTTTTTGTATATTTTACAATAAAATATTATAGGTACTGTAAATTAATTTCATTCACACTATAATTTTTTTATACAATTAGTCTTTATAGTTAAAAATCTGACTTCATCTCTAAAGTACGGACACTGGAAAATTAAAGATACTCTCTCTTTCCCTAATCTCTATACCGTTCAGGATTAAGAGTTTAAGGAGCGCTAAGGAACTAATGTTCGGTTGTCTTAATCTGTGAATGAAAGTTAAAGAAGTTAAATGAAGTGTAGAGGTGTAAGGTATGTGCAGAGAATTAAGATCCGGGCAAAATGAGGCTAAAGGAGGTGATCTTAATCCACGCTAAGGAACTGGTGTTCGGCAGGATTAAGCAGCTAAGGAAGTTAAAGAAAGCGGATTAAGTCTCAAGGAGGTTTAATCTCTTATTGCCGAACGGCCCCTATAGTAGTTTATAATATTTTTTTACGAATAAAAAATTCTGAAGATGCCAAAATGCCATCCGAACAACTGGCAGTTGGATCCAACGTGGACACCTTATCAGTTCTTCTCTCTCGTTATCAGTTTTTCCCTCTCGTTAGGACTCAACGTGGACACCTCGACGCTCCACGCTCATCTCCCTTTGACTATTTCTTTCCTTCACTGGGAAAAAAGTAAAACCTCGAGATCCGCGCCAAAATTGCTGACTTCCTCTTCTCACTCCACCTTCTCTCTCTTTCCTACTTATAGATCTGAAATCTCTAAGTCGCATTGTCTCACACTACAATCCAAGGGTCTTGCAGCTATGGCGAGTCGGAAGCCTGGTGTGCTTGCTCTGTTCGATGTCGATGGCACCCTCACTGCGCCTCGCAAGGTTTTTGATCCATCTTGTTTTGTTTGATCGCACAATTTCAGGATTCCAGCCAATTTCAATTGAAGTAATTGTTTAGTTTACCAGATGTGACAGTTGTTGTCAGTTTAAGAGACTGAGCATTTCAATGAAATTCAATTGAAGTACTTTTGATTTGAGGATTTCAATGAAATTCGGATACAATAGTAAAGTTTTTCCTGTTCAGCTGTTCATATCTTACAATTTTAACTCTCTGGAGTTTATCTTTTTCCTATTGTCAGGGGGTGACTAAGGAAATGCTTGAATTCGTAAAAGAGCTTAGAGAGGTACTAAGCTTCAACATGTTTTATTTTTGTTTTGTTTAAATTGAATGCGATCAAGTTATAAAATCTGAAAATCTAAAGATGGTGATTGATTGTAGGTTGTTACAGTTGGGGTTGTTGGGGGCTCAGATCTTGTGAAGATCTCAGAGCAACTCGGCAAGTCAGGTTTGTGTTTTAAGTTTTTCTTTTATAACCGAGCTGTAGTTTAATTGAGTTGATTAAATGAAATGAACTTAGAGTTAATCCTTAAAACACCTTACTAATAAGCAAGAACTAAAGCTATGTATCTCTGTGAATACCTAACTCTTGTAGATGCATGGCGTTGATGTTAATTACTCTTTGTCTTTCTCTTTCAGTTATTTATGATTATGATTATACTTTCTCGGAAAACGGGCTTGTTGCTCACAAGAATGGTGAACTAATTGGTACCGAGGTATGTTCTCATGAAACTCGCATGCTTGCTAAACAATTTAAGTAGGATGTTGTACAGCCTAATACTCCAGGTCAAACGAAAAATATTGATGTCATTCAAAATATAATCACTCGAATACATTTTCTGAATTGGTATAACTTGCTTTGTCTAGTGTATTCTTTTGTTTTATTTTTTCATGTTTTGATATAGCATTACCTTATCCGATCCAATATACAGATAAACCTCTTTTGGACCCGTTATATTTTTCTGACATGCTCAGATTTGTACCAGACCCTAAAATATGGATTCTTATCCTCTCCCAGCTGGAAAAGTTCCAGTGTGCGGAGTGCTGTGGAACTATAGGGAAGGTGTTTGGGGATTAGGATTAGCACGGATCTTGACAAAAGTCAACGGTTTACAGTGCACTGTTACTTGTACAGTACTGGAGAAGATAAGAATTCCTAAAATGCTTCCTTGACCTTGAAGTGTTTTCCTTGTTTTGTTGTGATGCTTGAATGATAATTTTTTTTTTTTTTACAGAGCCTGAAAACATTTGTAGGAGATGAAAAACTAAAGGTACATTTTCTTCTTCATTTATTTCTTGTTACAAGGCTCTCTTCAGACTATTTGAAGTCTAAATAATGGTTTTTAACAGGAGTTCATAAACTTCACACTCCATTACATTGCTGACCTCGATATTCCAATTAAAAGGTCAGTTCAAGCTTCGGTATAACTATTCTCTTTTCAATTAAAACCTTTCTCAGTTTCTATTCTAAAATTACTTTAACATACCAGCAAATAAAATTATTGCAAGTAATTCATCAGTCACATTTTTTTTTCCATTTGAATTAACTCATGGAAATAGCAGATTTAAATGATACATTCCAACTTTGGATGAACAAGATATGAAGATACTTTTTCTCTCTTTTGTAGTTATTTTAGTGTTCTAATTGACCACTGTATTAGAAGTTAGTAGCAAATAATTTTTTTTAATTCAGGGGTACATTTCTTGAGTTCCGAAGTGGGATGATTAATGTGTCACCGATTGGAAGGAACTGTAGTCAAGAAGAAAGAGATGAGTTTGAGAAATACGATAAGGTACATATAATTTTCCATACTATGTATAATTGTGTAATTATTTCCAGTGACAAATGATTGCACTGTACCAGCTGGTGCCATATATAAGTTATATATTTGAAGTGTCTAAACCTAGAATTTTATAATGATTACTAGGTACATAACATTCGTCCGAAGATGGTCTCTGTGCTTAGAGAGAAGTTTGCACATATGAACTTTACATTTTCCATTGGAGGTCAAATTAGTTTTGATGTAAGTCACGCCTAGTCTCAGGTTGTTGGATTTTATTTTTCGAATGATAGTAGCAATTAGTTGTGCATCTCAATTACTCTAATATTTTTTCAGGTATTTCCACAAGGTTGGGACAAAACTTTCTGCTTGAGATATCTTGAAGAGTTTCAAGAAATCCATTTTTTTGGGGACAAAACTTACCCGGTAAATCTTCTTTTAAATTACCATTTCTTTGTCTGTAGAAATTATTTTTTGCGCAAATTAGACCATGTTGCTTATTTTTGTATGCAGAAACAATGTTAGGTGCAGTTTAGTTAATCCTTGCTATTTTCCTTTTTTTTGTGCAAATTGCACTATGTTGCTTATATGCAAAGAAAACCTTTCATCTATAATATTAACAACTTGCAAAACATCCTCTTTTCAGATTATTGTGATAAAAAGGTAGGTTAACCGTTATTTACTATAGTGTTCTATCAGTATAACCTCACGAAATGGCTTCTCTTTGAAATTTGCACCCTTCAATATTATTAGGTGTCTTTTCCTGTGGTGTTAATTATTAAATCGAATTGATCTTTTATCTTGGCAGGGAGGTAATGACTATGAGATATTTGAATCTGAGCGAACTGTTGGCCACACAGGTAAACAAGTTAGCTTTTATTTTATTGTAAATACATAGGAAGAAGGTTGAATTGAGATTTTTTTTTTGCTACCACAAAGAATTGTTAAACTGTCAGCAGTATACCTTGTAGTGACACAAGATTCGTTGCACCTATTTTTGTCTATCCCGATTTTTAAATGAATAAAAAAATTGTCGAATATTGGAAAATAGGCATAAAATTGTCGAATATTTTAAAAAGGAGAGATAGGATTGTTCGCCATTTAAAAAACTGGGATAAAAAAATAAATAAAAAGAATACAAGGTTACCTTGTAATATTTGTACACGGTAAAATGAGATTACACTAATATGTTTCCCTTGTTTGGCAGTTACTAGTCCGCAAGACACAATTGAACAGTGCCGATCTCTGTTCTTAGCAAAATGAATTCTCCAATATGGTCCATTTTTCGAAAAGCAGAATTATATATACTTCAGTTATTTATTCATGAAATATTTTTAGCTTGAGCATTTGATTGTAATAATCTGTTGTGGACATGGACTTATTTCATTTTGATCTCAATTAATAACTCTCAGCAATAAATTAGCCTCATGAAATCTTGTCTTGTAATTTAAAATTTTAAGCTTGAGCATTTAAAATACTCTCGGCAACTAACCACTCATAATTTAAAATTTTAATCATACATATTAGAATTAAATTAATTAATTGGTCTTTTATTTTTTATATGTACTAGCCCTCTTTTTTTGTATTAGCCTCCTTTTTGGTGAATTTTTTTTATTCTTTGGATTTTCTTTTTGGAGGACCACATAAAAAAATGTCTTTATTGAGATCTTGTTATTTAATTTAGCGATAATTTTTAATACATAATAGAGTAGAACTAGGTGTTCTTAAGCTCACCAAGTCCCTCTGTGAGCTTAACTCAAAAACCTATCGGATTGATTTCAAACAACATATTCAAACCGTTGAAACCGTTCTACTTCACGAGTGATGCATTTACATGTCAAATTTATAATTTTTCGAACTAATTTAGCATAAGGTCAAGCGGTCAAAAAATTATGAAAAATAAATTCATTAAAATGAACTTATAAATTATATTTTTTTGACCGCTTGACTTCATATTAAATTAGTTCAAAACTTTAAAAATTTGACATGTAAACGCATAACTCATGAAGTAGATCGGTTTCAACGGTTTGGATGCGTCGTTTGAAGTTAATCCGATAGGTTTTTTAGTTAAACTCACAAAGGGGCTAGGTGAGCTTAAGAACGCCTTAGTTCTACTCTACATAATATGACAATTTTGAAGGACATTCATGTAAAATTCATTATAACTCCTCACTTTTTCAAATAATTTCTTCTTTTTGGGATCTTGTTATCTTGTGTTATATAGATTTTATTATTTGTTAAAACAATTTTTAGAAATGATGTTTAACCTCGTATCCAAATTCTAGTTCCGTACCTATAATGCACCACACTGTTTCCATATATATTATATATGAACATTATTTTTCAACTTTAGTGCCAACGATTTAGTGTTTTGATATGTAACAGGAATTGTTTTTAAAGCTGTGGTTAGCTGTTTATTGTTTTCATTTTGGTCTTGATGTTTAGTTCGTTTCTTGCAGTGAACATGTAGCTTAGTTCCGATAAATTAGTTTTGCATTGGCACAGGAAATGAATGTTACAAGTATTATTTTTTTATCAAGGAAAATTCATTTCTTCTAAAACAAAGACCAACAAAACGAACACAGTTATTTCTTTTGAAAGCCTACACCAACAATGATGAGATATTGAGATTAATTTTTTGCACTCAAACAAAAAATATTTGCCCAGGCTACAGTGAATATACATGACAAGTCTGCTGCAACAACAAAATTAAAGTATACAGCATGCACCATATATCCATATACCTAAGAATTAACACAATGAAACAAGTAAACTTCTATATTTGATATTCAAACAACAAACTAAACTCATCACTGCCTTCTATACATTTTTCTATACCCAGGAAGATCTTCATCTTCATACTCAGGTGCTCTATATGCATTTTTTCTAACATGTCCATGATCGGGACATGGTAAAGCATGTGTCGGTTGGCTCGACGACCTATTCTCCTTTGCATTGTATGTATCAACAGCTATACTGACACGCAATTTATTTTCCCCGATCCTGAGCCCATTCATATCTGCCATGGCCTGAGATGCTGATGCGACATTTGAAAAAATGACATAACCATAAACCTTGTTCGACCTGGATTTACCTTTAATCAAATATGCTTTCGCAATAGTTCCAAAATTTTGAAACATTTTAATCAAACCTACTCTGGTGACATCCAAAGGGAGATGTTCAACAAAGAGTTTAGCCTTGTTGACCTCATGGCCATGGCCTGGTGAACCAAGTCCACGTAAAAATGTGCCGGTTTCCGATCTGGCCCCTTTTATGTTGACCTGCATTGGCATCCCCATTATGGTGTAGCCGTTCATTTGATCGATAGCCATGGCTGCATGTGCGGCATTAGTAAATTTGACAAAACCATAACCATTGTTCAATCCAGAGTCATTATCCATAGCCACGTATATCTTAGCAATTGGCCCAAACTTCACGAAGAGTTTCTTCAAATCTTCATCATTCAAAGACTGAGGAAAATTACATACGTATAGATTGGTCATGTCTATCTCTCCCTTTGACCATCCAGTTTGTGATAGACCCAGTCTATCTTGTTTATACCAAACTCTGCCCTGATTCTTGTCCAGTAGAACAGAGGACCGAGATACATAGTTTTTGTCGAGATCTTGCAATCGACGTCTCTTACCGGCCTTCAAGTTCTCACGGTTTGCCGGTTTTGTCAATGTTCTTTGGTATTCTTGTTTGTCGGGCAATAATTCCTTATTGGGTACTTCAAAAGGTTCCTCTACTGTTTCATTAGACAAACCTTTTTCTATATCAATAGGTTTTAATCCAACAGTCTCCTCTTCGGGTTCTATTTCGAAAGGCACTTCTTCGGGTTCTATCTCGATAGGTTCTTCTTCGGGTTCTATTTCGATAGGCTCCTCTTCGGGTTCAATCTCGATAGGTTCTTCTTCGGGTTCAATCTCGATTGGTTCTTCTTCGGGTTCTATTTCGATTGGTTCTTCTTCGGGTTCTATTTCGATTGGTTCTTCTTCGGGTTCTATTTCGATAGGCTCTTCTTCGGGTTCTATTTCGATAGGCTCTTCTTCGGGTTCTATTTCAATTGGTTCTTCTTCAATATTTTCTTCGAACCTTTCTTCAAATTCTGTCATTGGTGAAGCTGGATTGATTTGCTTATAGCACTGGAAAGTTCATAGCAAGGATTAGAGAAAATGAAATGACCTCTGTACATAGAAGATAGCTTAATTACTCAGGTCAAACAAGCATAAGAGCTAGTCAACCATACAAGCACAATCCGGTATGGTACAATCTTTTTCACAAGATTGGTATCCCAGTGGTATAGTGCAAAATTGGAAATGCAAAGAAAATAAATCAAAGCACAGTATCTATACTTAAATATAGTATAAATGAAGTCTCACTGCATACAAACTGTGAAAATATGAAGGCAAGCAAGAATCAAAATTATATTCTTTTCTCACTCGTCTAACTACAGATCTAGCACTAAGAATGAGTATAAAGGAAAGATTAAGATTCTTTAATCAACGAAATATCACAAGAAATTGATCTCAAGCACAACTAAGTTGATGAGAAAACACATACGATCGATGAGTTGAGATAAATATCTAACCTTTCTACGAAATTATTTCTTTTGGGAGGGGAGAAACCCTAGTTGCGGTGTCTGATGTATAGAACGAGGGAGAAGAGACGAGCAAAAGCAATGAAGCTTTTTTTGTTCTTTTCTTTGTTTTCTTTTTCTTTCTTGACAGAGAAATGAACTGACAAGGTTCGGTTCAGTTCAGTCGGTTTTTAAAAGAACGTGCGACAGTTAGTTTACAGAAAGAGAATCTCTGTTGCGTTCTCCGTGTGACAATCCGTGAGCACGTTTGAGAAACGGTTAATATAAAAATTAAAGATAGAATAAACTAGGCCCAACCATGGCCCAAAAAATATAAAAATTAGAGATAGATAAAACTAGGCCCAGCCATGGCCCAAAAAGTAAAACCTAAAAGTAAAACTCGTCTTCACAACTCTTTCTTCTTCTCCAGCTGACAAAAAGCAAATTCCACCTCTCCAGTACTTCACTTCAGACCCTCTTACCGGAGAGAAGATGACAGGAGAGGTTAAAGAAGAAAGCAACTCTAGTAGGAATAAGAGGTACTTCGTTGCTGTTCATGTGGGAGCTGGATATCATTCCCCTTCTAACGAGAAGGCCTTTCGCCTTGTCATGAAGCGCGCCTGCCTTGCCGCTGCTTCAATTCTCCAAAAGGTTTCCCTTCTGTTTCTCCCGTTACTTGTCGATTCAGTGGGGGTTTTAGTAATTGTTGCTAATAACAGCAAATTCTGTGAATTTAGGATGATGGTACAAGTCTCGATGCTGTTGCAGCTGCTATTCAAGTTTTAGAGGTTTGTTAAATAGAACAATTCATCTAGGGTTGTTCAAATGTCGGTTCGGTTGAAATCGAATTAAAATATTCAAACTAAAATTTTATTTGGTTTTCAAAAACCGAACCAAAAAAAACCGAAGTAAATTTCAGTTTGTTTGGTTGCGAAATAAGAGAATACATATACAAATACATTTAATAATCATAGAAATAAGTATCAAGACATATATCAGTCGAACCAAATTAAGAGAGATTAAACCGAACCAAATATAATAAACCGGAGTAATTCAAGTAAATATCAAGTAAATTTTTGTTTGTTTGGTTTGAACCGAAGTAAATTCATTTACTGAATCTGCAAAAAGAAAGAAAAAAATTATCTTCTTTCTCTTATTTAGGATGATCCAATTACAAATGCGGGTAGAGGTTCCAATTTGACAGAGGAGGGGCATGTAGAATGTGATGCGAGTATCATGGATGGTTACTCTGGCACATTTGGAGCTGTTGGATCTGTAAGAGGTACCTAAAAAACTAAATTGTGCAACCATTTTTTTTTTTAACCGTCTCGTTCTCATTTATTACAAACCATTGGTTTGACCATAGCTTCTATGGCAGACCAGGTGTAAAAAATGCTATCCAAATTGCAATGCTATTGGTCAAAGAGCAAATGACCGGGTCCTGCAAACTGGGTCGGATACCTCCAATGTAATTATTTTCTTTTAATTAGTGAAATCTAGAAATTAAAATATCAAACTGCAGTAACTGTAATTGATTATGTCAGATTATGTATGTATTATCAGGTTTTTGGTTGGTGATGGGGCCCGTGATTGGGCAAAGTCAAAAGGGCTAAATGTACCGGCAACAGTACAAGAAGCAAATATGGTGTAGTTTTTATCCTTATCTTCTATTAGCATTTTTTTTTCATAGTAGATGAAAATTTAGAAAGCCCCCATGTGATCAGGAAATTGCAAAAGAAGCCAACTATTTTATTATTTGCAAAGACCCTGATTTTCAGGAAATTAAAAAGTGTTTACTATCTGATGGATTTTGGCACTGTGGTCTTTTCCTTTTTGAGCATGCTATTTCCTTGTGTTGTTTCAGATATGAATGGCCATCATACTGTTATCTAGAGTTTAGAGTAAAATTTTTCCTTAGTATGTGGCATTGAATGATGCTATAAAGCAATCAACTAAGTGGACTTAAATTTCAATATGCTAATGAAGTTTTTTATTTATTTATTTTTTAATTATTGGAAGTATCAGGGCTTCTCTATGATTTCAGGAAAACTTGGCTGTATTTACCTGCCTCAATTAGAATTCATAGGAGTAAGATCGAGGATAGCATTTATCTTTCCTTACAGTTTCTTTGGTTTAAAAGCAGTGGTTGGTGACAAAGAAAGCGAAAGAACAGTGGTTGCGATACAAACATATGCTTGCTAAGGCTACCTCATCTTCTCGATCAGGTTTCCTTATTGCTTTATGATAAAAAAAGATGTGCATATGAACAAGTTCGTTAAAAGCTATCTATATGGTATGTACTATGATTAGCATGAGGATTGAGTAAGACTACAAAATTTCTTCTCTTATACCCCATCTTTGTTTCATATCAGAGAAATAATTCCCTGGTTTCACTGATACAGAGAAAATGGAGAACTCTAGTGCATCTACAAATGAAAAAGATATAACAATGGATACAGTTGGAGTAGTTTGTGTTGATAGTTTGGGTTGTGTGGCCTCTGGGGCATCAAGTGGCGGTATTGCATTGAAGGTGCTTCTAGATGTGGGCTTCTCGATTTTTTGTTTTTGTTTCTTTCTTTTCCAAAGCTCTTTATATACTGTTTAGGATTACTCCAAGCAACCTTCAATGCCAATTTCATATTGATATTGACCTATGACTTGTTGCGTAGCAATAAAGTTGCAGCCATAGTGGTAACTTAATATGGTTAAACGCAAAAGTCGTGGAGGAGAAAATTGATGAATTTTTGAGGCAATCATTTTATTCTGTATGTTTAATAGAAGTTTTTTGTATTCTCAAACCTTCTTAGATCAATGGACGGGTTGGATTGGCAGCCATGTACGGATGTGGGTGCTGGGCATCATGCAAACCCGACCCGTTTGGAACTACATTTCCTGTTGGTTGCTGTGCAAGTGGGGCCGGGGAATACCTGATCAGAGGGTTTGCAGCTCGTGAATGTTGTGCCTTAGCCACAATGTTTGTTATTTCTCCACTCCCTTTAAAGAATTGCGCTACTATGCATTTTTTAAGGCTACTTTTGGTTAAATTACTGTTGGTATTTTTCTGAAACCTTGATGTGTATTTATTTCAAAAAATTATGGTTAAGTTCTGTTAGAATTTGAGATGGAATTTGAAGAGGAAATATTTCATTGATTGAATTGAGCATTACATTGCTTATAAGAGTTTATATAGGCTAATTAGCCATTGTGATATTTTCTAATTATTCTACTAGCCGTTAGGCTTTTCTATTACACAAAATTCTAATCCAACAAATTGATTATAATTGATTGGATATTAATGTAATTTATATCGTAATTTTGGAAGTTAATATTGATAAGGTTGCATATAGCATATGCTGCTGAGTGTCTCCAGCAATTATGTCTCCAAGTTTCTTATTTTCTTTTTTTCTCTCTGTTCAGGTCAGAGTCGGGCCCGTCGTCAGCATGCACCAAAGTTCTACAGTCTATTGTGCTAAACAGTAGTCAGAATTCACATGATACAGGTGCCGGCTTATTATTGGTGCAAGCTGATCTTGTTAAGGTTGACTATCCTTTGTAGTTTTCAATTGCTAAAGATATTGATCACCTGAAAATTTGGACCGTTCAAATCCATTCTGCACAAATCTCAAAGCACAATAATTCTGTACTCCCCCCTGCATTCCGAAGAGGCACCGAAAAAATTTGGCCCGGCTTTTGATAAACTGAAATTATGAGATATCTTAGAGGATACGGACTAAAAAAAGTTCACCGCTTTGATAGTGATAAGTTTATATTTTTATTAGGAAAAGGAAAGTTATTCTCAACTCAAGGCAGTAGAACTCGCTGCAGCTTATTCATCTGCCTCATTTGGAGTTGGCTACATGGGGAGCTCTATGGACCGTCCCAAGGTCTCTCTCTCTCTCTCTCTAGAAAAATTGGATGTGGCTGCCAATGTTATATTAATAAAATAAAGAGTACATTACAACACCAACAAGTTAAGACTTTAATTTAATTGAGAGAGAAAACAACCAACAATTGAAACAGGTGCCTAGTGCATGCTCTCTCTGCTTCTTTCTCTCATTTACAAAAATTCCTTTCATTATTTTGGGAATTTGTTTTCTACTCTCTGCTAAAAAGAAAAAAGAAAAGGGAATAAATTGCTATTTGGGCCCAATGGGCCATGTATCTTGCTTATATGTACTATGTAATGAGTGAGTCTATGGTACTATGCATATCACGGGTTGGTCCGTAATACAGATCAATATTTCTGTTTTCAAAATCTTAACGGTCGATCCGAACCGTTCAACATGATCCTCATATGAATATGTACTTGCAGACTGAATTTTATATTTTTTAGAATTTTGTTACTATTTTTTAAAATAGGTAGAAAATCACTTGATCTGAAAATTCTGGACCATCCAAAAACAGTGATTTTCTACCTATCTTCAAAAATAGTAAAGAAACTCTAAAAAAATTAAAATTCGGTCTGCAAGTACATATTCATATGAAAATCATTTTGAACGGTTTGGATCGAACGTTCGGATTTTGAAAACGAAAATATTAATCCGTATTACGGACCAAATCGTAATATGCATAGTACCATAGACTCACTCCTATGTAATTTACTCTTGAAGAGAGAAAATTAGTAAATTAAGTTTACTTCACATATATTGTCTCTCTCCTCTCTTCTTCCCCTTCGCACCCAAACCCTAACATTTTTTTTGGCATCTTATGTAACTGTAGCCTCCCTCAGATACTTTGATAATTTAGGGAGATGTTTTTTGTCAAAAAAAGAAAAAGGAAAGATCAGTTTTTGCAGGGGACCTTTTTTTTTTCCATATGCATTTTGGGTCTAATTTGCATTTGTGAAATTTCAAGAGTGTTATATCTTGTTTCAACCATTTATTAATTAATGACATGCTTTTTTGCTTTGTCACTTGCCAGTGTTTTGATAAATTTTCTTATTTGGTCCTTGCTAGCCCTCTTATGCTAACAACCCCACTGTAATCAGTAAATATATTTTTTTAATTTTTACATTTTTGTCCCTGGCTTTGTAGGTAATCATTCTCAGAGCTCCAGAACAAACGAGGGATGATCAGATAAATCATTTTGCAATTCGCATTAATCTTGATTATTAAAAACACAGCATATGCATTACTTAACTGTTGTAGTGATATATTTTTTTTTCATTCATTATTAGATTGTATTTGTTGCTCTTGCATATTAATTTCATGTTCCTAGTCTTTTAAGCCAATTTGAATTTTTTTTTGATAAATTATTGTTAGTGGCTTTAGCTGTTAATTATTATTACTGTTATGATATCTATTTGAGATTTAACCGATTATAGCACTAGTTATTATTAGTGGCTTTTGCTTCTAATTACTGCTCCCTGATTTCAGTTCTTTTTAGCATTTCCTTGTAAATACTTTTCTTATTAATACAACTGTTAGTGGCCAATTAGACCACTAACCTTCAAATAAAAAAAATTCATGTTCATCGGATGATCCAGCAATGAGGAGAAACGAATAAACGTCTAATATGAACCGTGAGGTGAGATACTTTTTTTTTTTTAATTTGAGAAATATTTTCTTAGATTTTAACTTTCATCGAATCACCTTCCCTTTAGTTAATACAGCGAACAAGCATGGAAACTAACAGCTAATTAGGTTTGAACATTAGAGCAACTTCGTTTCCGTGATTGTTAAAAACTTAAAATTAAATTTATTTGTCACACCAGTGATACAACAAATTGCTAATTAAAAAATAATAATAAATTAGTAAGTGTTCTACCTCAAGTGACGCATTAACATTTATAATTCTTTTGCAAGTAGAATGAAGATGCTTTTAGCCAGAACTACATCTTCGTTTATACTGTTATACATTCGCTCAAACGCAAAGTGGTTAGTTTAATCAAAACATACTCCATACGTACAAAATGTTGTAAACTGGGTAAAATTTTTAACACAGAAGTTTTGACTTCATGCAGCGCACAAACCATATACAGCGATGTTTTGATTCTATAGACCGTGCAATGCATAAAGTCAAAACTGCTCTGTTAAAATCATTACCCTTGTAAACGTACCTTTTAAATTTGACTTCCCACAAAAAACTATGTTTGATAATTTACATATTAAAAGGTAAATCTGAGAAGCATAAAAATTTCAAATATATGTTGTACCCTATAGCCCAGGGAATCTAAACTGGAGCAAAATCCAGAATCCAAAAAAATACAAGGTTCCCTGAAAAAGCTATTAAATTTCTGACATGCAAAACTTTGCCAAAAATTGCTGGTATCAGAGAAAGAAAAGGGGCGCTCTTTTGCCAAATCAAATACCAAATACCCCGGGGGAGGGACTAAATGATAACTAATTCCTATTATTATTATTATTATCATTATTACTACTACTAATCCCCTATTAATATGCTAAATTTTTGCAATGAATGTATCAACTATGTACTTTCCCCATTATACTGCAGCCAGCGTACCATCTACTGTACCATTTTCGTCAGAATCTGGGGCAGGTATTTTTGGAGACTTTGACATGACTCTTGAAAATCCGTAACCTAGGGAGCTCCCACTTGTAGCACACAACTGTATTTAATGTACAAAGAAAAAGAAACAAGCAAACATTAAATCTTTTAAATTCCACATAGGCCTAATGAAAGGTACTGTGTACTGGTAATTTGGTATTACATGGTGTTTCAGTACAAAATAGCATCCCGGTTATAATTTTTACCATTAGGAGTTGCATAATGTACTGACCCCTAGCGCTTTTAATCACTTCTCACTTTATCTTTGGTATAAAATTGTCTACTCAACAAATTTGGTGACCAACAATTGACTGGACTAACTCTCGGTTACATTTGACTTGAAAAAAACTCTTGTAGAGTGAGGCTATGGCACTATGCATAGCGCAGATAGGATCAATATCTTTGTTTTCAAAGTTCAAATAGTCGATCTGAACCTTTCAACATGATCTCCATATGAAAATATATTTGTAGACCAAATTTTACATTTTTTTTTAAAAAATAACAAAAATATTGTAAACATGTAAAATTTGATGTGAAAGTACATTCTCATATGAAACTCAAGTTAAACGGTTCAAGTCGACTGTTTAGACTTTGAAAACAGAGATATGGATCCATAGTACGGACCAATCCGCACTATGCATAATACCATAGCCTCACTCAACTCTTGTAAGCCTAAATGAAGCCATTGATTCAGCTTTGAACATCAATAGAACAGTAAGCCAACTATAGGAAAAGGACAGTCAAGGGAAGTAGAAAAGTACAAAAGAAAAACCCTACATTTTAAGAAAATTACAGAAAAACCCTTTATGTTCATTATTTTCAAAAAGTGATTAATATACAACAACATTCATAAGTCCTAACTGTTTGTTACATAATCACGTCAGATAAATAGAGTATGAAAAATATTTAGTGCAATAGATTAAAGCACTTCTTATTTTATGTAACATGGATTCTTCTCATTTATCACAGTTTCTTTTGAGTGCAAGGCAAAAACAGCGATCCAAACAAAACACAAGCTTAATTTTTGTTCCCTCAACAAAGTAGGAATTGTTTTCTTTGTAAATAATGAAAAAGGGAGGCCTTCGGATATTTCAAAATAATGCAAAACACTCCTTTTGAAATTCCCAAAAAAAATTGAAACAGATTGAACTGTTATTCAACATAGCCTGTGATAAAAGTAGACTTCAAAACTAGTTAATCAAAACACAAGTTGCAAAAAATGAACAAGCAACAATTGCCAGGTGGCACCATATGTACAGTGAAATTTTTGCAAATGTTAGTAAGGTCGGGTTTTGGCACAATAAGTTTCAATTAGAAAATGCTAATATCTGGAATTCCAAAAAAAAAATTGTCACTGGTAAGGGTTAATTGCTGTCCGACAACAATGTAACATTTAATTATGGACAAGCTATGGAATCCAAAAAATACCCACCAAATGGTACACTATCAGACAAATACTAATCTCATATTAGAAACTGAAGTGCTAAAGCATAGTTTATCATGACAAACATGTATATGTTCCTTTCAGTTGTAACCTGTAAGACAAAAAAAAAAGGTGCTTTCCGAAAACCTTACGTAACTGACTTAAGCAAACAGACATGTGGAAGCAAAAGCACAAAAAGACAAGAAGAGATATAGCAACAGTCAAATTGGCATCTAAATATCCATTAAACTTGACATAAGAACTAATTAAGAAAGCATGTTTTGTGTTAAATGATATGTCAAAATACGCAGAATTTGTACAATCATGCCTTGAAAAACAGGAACTGTTTTCATATCGGGTCTTTCCAGGGTCTAGAAGGTAACGAACAAGACTGCACTACTAATATCTTTTAGAGGGGGGGGGGGGGGGGGGGGGGTTAATCTGCAGATCCAGCCTGTCCATTTTAGATCGGAGGGACAGGAGTGCAGTTGCCTGCTTTTCAAGGCCTGAATAACAGCAGAAATATCCACACCTTATTTTTTAAGTAAAATACTACTTTGCTTATGTCAATCGCCCTTGTAGCAAAATAGACATGACTTCTTATATTGCTTTCACATGTTGCAAAACAAACTGTCTTTAATTCTTCAAATTTGATTTATAAATTGTCAAGATTATAGTACGCATTAACTTCAAAACCTCATTGTGTATGCTAACAGAAAGAGTACCATTTTAACTGCCGTTTTCGGTCAGAGAAGTTTGTACAAAAGAATATACTAATATCTAAACCTACATTGCAAAAAAAAGCCCCTACACCCTCAATAATTGAAAAAGGCACAAGTTTGTTCAAAAAAGATTCCTACCATTTAGTTTAGCTGTGACCATTAGTATTATAAGGGATGAGGACAAATTTATAAGCAAACTAATACTGGTTTCTGCAGTATAAAATACCATCCACTTCAATCATATTTTACGAAAAAAGATTTAAGCTAAATTTAAGTTATTTAGAAATTAGTTTTATAAAATAAAATTTATCACTGTTTCATGTAACTAACAGAAAACCTTTAATTTTATTTTCTCCATCAAGGAGCTATTTTGCATTTATAGAGAATAATGGTTTTTTTCCTTTGCAATTTATAATTAACCTAGGGGTTTTGATGCAATTTATCTTTTCTGAAAGTACAGTAATAGCATTTGTCCTTAAATTATACTACAAATTTAAGTACAGTCAACACAGAAAGGTATTTTCAGATGGCATTTTAATACATAAACTGAAACACAGAAAAGTTCTACTACAAGGCACTGTTTAAAACACAGTCAACACAGAAAAGTTCGTTTTAGATACTTACAGTCGCGTCACTTTAACACAGAAACTTGCTAGTTTACAAAACAGCTATATGAGCATCCAAAATCAGTCAATTTTTCTTTAATACAGAAACTGAGTACTTGTTAATAACACAGCTATAGGAGTAACCATATCAGTCAAATTTGTTTACTTAAAATGATTTGGAATTAACAAATTGAACATTCAATAATAGTGAAACTTCAGTAAACTGGTTGAAACCATTATTACCAACTTCAAGCCCATGCTGCTGCGAAAATAAGATTCTTGCAAAAAAAAACTATGTTTGATAATTTTCAAAGACATGGAAATGATGGAATCTAGGCAAGGGTGCCTGACTGGGTGAGACACCAACAAAAAGGGAAAATCGAATCCAAATGCAAAATATGAAATTCCATTATATAAACAGCCGAGGATTTTAAATCCGGGTCATTATTTCAAAAGTGCCAGAATTCTACAGAATCCAGCAGAATTCTGGGCCACTTTTTGAAAGGACAGGCTTTGTTCTTTGCAGTTCTTTAAATGAATTTCTAATGTTAATTTAGAAATTCAAGCACAATTATAGGAAAATGTAAAAGAAAAGATAGAGAGATAAGCATGGATATCTCACGACTCAAACAGTAGTATAGTATGCGGGTATTGATGCAGACTTCAATGCAAATATTAGTGCTTCTAATTACCACCATGCAATACTATCTACCACAGATACACTCAAGAGAGCAAAAACACGATCCAAAGCAACAAGAGTACTAATTCAGATGATACATTCAGACTTCAACACACTAAAAGTGAAGCAAAATAAAACGGAAATTACTGAGACAAACTATATGTAATTATGTCATAACCAACCTCAGTGAGCTCGGAGAGATGGCGAGATCTAAATTCATTGATTGTTGCTGCAATCTCTGATGTTGGCATCTTAGCCTAATGTACCAGGAAATAAATAAACATTTAATTGTACAAAAAAAATAGTGTGCTGATAGAATAAAAGAACACAGGCACATGAACATTTTGAATGTGCAATAATTAGTCCTCAGGATGTAAATGTGTTGATTCTTATTTTTAATGAAACCTACCCACAAATATATATTAAGATTTTTAGATGCTTCGAAAACTGTCAGAAGTTGATAGGATGAATTTGCACCTCCTTTCAAAACAATGAACAATTCCAACAAGCTCTATAGCTTTTTTCCCCTTTAAAATGGACATCACATCATGTGGTTTCAGTTAAAGTTTTGTTGAAAACTATATATTAATGTCTGACCAGCACTTGACATTATATAATCACACTACCTGTGCAAGAACAGCAGCTGCCAATTGCAGACTTGGCTCCAAGGTTTCCGGGACAACCTTCAAAAAAGAAAAAACAGAGTTCTAAATAGTTAGTTAAAAGAAGGTAAATGAAATCGAAAAAAAAAAGAGAATATTCCTAGTACTAAAGTTGGATAACAAATTAATTAATTAAATAAAGGTAACTTACAGCTGATGCACCAGCCTTTTCCAAATTAATGCCATGGTCAACATCATGAGCTCGAACAAAGGTTTTCACATGGGGGAAATATTTGCTCAGTGCCCATACTGCTCGGTAATTTGCACCGGGTGTATCTAAAGCTATGGCAGCAGCACAGGCTCTCTCCGCCCCAACTTTGTGCAAAACCTGTTACAGTTTCATTCAAATTTTGCAAGATAAGGATGAGATAAAACAACAAATAAACATAAAAATGTCACATCAGATCTTAATTCTTAACCAATCATTCTTGTACCAGCAACGACAACAACAAATATCAGTATACTAATAGCGAACTAGATGTGTCTCGTTATAACAAGTAAAATTACTTGAACCATATCTTTTTTGGATGCCATTTATTGAAATGATAAATTGATAGTATTGCTCTTCATTGTTAGGAATCACATACCTCCCTGCTTCCAGCATCTCCAAAATACACAGGGAGGTCAAGAGCACGCCCAAACGCCACCCGATCACTGACAACAAAGTGAAATAATTTCAATTTGAATTTACCAATGAAAGAAATAAGATGCATACTTCAAGATAATAGCATGCTTAATTTGAATGATGAATCTGGGCTACAAGAACATTAAGTTGAACAGATGTAGCGTATTCAAAATGTTAAAAATATACTCCATGAATGAAAAACTAATATGTCAAAAAATACAGAAAAAAAAAAATTGCCTGCTAACATCAAGAGCAACAAATGGGATTAACCGCTCTGAAAGAAGTTGAGCAATGATCTGAAATGGTTGTCAGAAATCAAATTAACATCTCACCAAAAAAAAATATTAATATTAGAAGTTCTCTATCAGTTTGCAGGTAATAGAAAGCACCTGTCCGACACGCCCAAACCCACATATGATTATGTGGTCTTGCAAGTCATCTGTCTGTAAACAAAAAACTTGACAATTATTAGTACCCCACAAAAATATCAACTAAGACCATGGCTTGCAGCTCTGGATTTCAGTCCAAGCTAGTACCAGGTTCTTGTGTAATGTAAGGGTTACTTTGGTATTGTTTTGTAGGGAGTTTAAAGCTAGTACTATGTCTGTACTGGTACTAATTTGATGACACATCTCCATACCAATCTACTCGGGCACTTTATTAGTCTAAACTCTCAACAAAATCTTTTTGCAATTTTGTTTTTGCTCCAAAATTGTAACTTGGAGATGATTTAACATCTTCTCAGGCAATTTCATAGCCAGAGATGAAGAGGACATTTAACGGATCTACATATCAGAAGTTTCAGCACCAAAAAGGCAATTATTGATTAAAAATTAGTGGATCGAATTACGGCGATATGGGACGTACCAAAAATTCATAGAATCTGGATAGTATGTTTTAAGAACAGGACATATTTAAAAAAGAGTGAGGCTACGGTACTATGCATAGCACATATTGGTCCGTAGTATGGATTACTATTTTCATTCTTAAAATTCAAATAGTCGATCTGAACTGTTCAACATGATCTCCATATGAAAATGTACTTGTAGATCAAATTTTACATTTATAAATTTATTTTACTATTTTTAAGATAGGCAAAAAAATCAATTTATCTAAAGATTCTAGACCATTTAAAAGTAGTAATTTTCTACCTATCTACAAAAATAGTAAAAAATTCTAAAAAATACAAAATTTAGTCTTTTAAGTACATTTTCATATGGAGATCATGTTGTGTGGTACAGATAGATTATTTAGACTTTGAAAATGAAAATATTAATTCATAGTACGGACCAATCTGCACTAGGCATAGTACCACAGCCTCACTTTAAAAAAAAAATCAGGCCACACAGGCACAAGAACATGTAACTGTATAAACCAGCTGGCATGCTAATTCATGCAATGCTTGTAAACTGAAACCACAACATACCTCACTTTCGGCTGGTAGTAAGCTTCTGACATCATGCTGCTCGAATGTTGAGGCAAGCAGCTGGCCACCAGCAGCAAGATAGGGAGTAAGAGCCATTGAAATGCCAACAACCAAAAACAACAAGGAGGAAAGCTGTGATGACAGAAGGCCCTGCAATTTTTTTACATCTGAAGGGTCAGAATAAAGAAGTAAAAAGGTGATTACTGAGTCTATTCAACAATAACCGGACATGTATTTTACACGATTCAGCAAACATGACATTACTGTTTCAGTGTCCGTTTATTTCTTGGTTCATTTATTCTGTTGCTACTTGGTCTTTCCTGTCATACAATATGACTGATTGACTGAAGCTTAAGCAAAGCTAATAATTGACCTACTTTGGAAGCATAACTAAGGTTTAATGAGTTTAAGAGTACAGTGCCGCACAACTATGTTTTGGTAGTACTTGAGTCAGTACAAAAGGCAGAAATTTCTGCTTAATTGACAGAATTTAGAATTACTGAGTTCAATTAAAAATTCACACATAAACCTGCATGAGACAAAGAAAGTGAAACCTGATTAACAGCTTCTCCAAATGCAACAAAAGCAAACTCTCCTCCAGGAGCAAGCATCAAACCAACCCGTATAGCAGCTATGGAAGAAATCCCAAATAACTTGCCAACTATGAGAACCAAAATAGTCTTCCCAGCTATTAAAAGACCCAGGCTTCCTAATACAACTGGGAAGTTTGAAAAGAGAAGTTTCGGATCAATAGACATGCCAACCTGAAAAACCAGAACAAAAGCAATTATTTAGGCAATCGTATGCTACTCAATTAGAGTTTTTCTTCTCTTACAAGTCATTGCCCTGTAGTTACCAATAAGAAAGTGCATTGTTTCCATATTTTTATAGAACAATATATTAAGAGTGAGGCTATGGTAATATGCATATTACACAGCAGCCCGCGCTATGGACTTATATCACCGTTCTTAAAGTTCAAAAGGTCGATCTTAACAGTTCAACATGATCTTCATATGATAATGTAGTTGCAGACCAACTTTTACAATTTTTAGAATTTTTTTACTATTTTTTTAGATTGGTAGAAAATCACTTGATTTGAAAATTCTGGACCATCAAATAGTAGTGGTTTTCTACATATCTAAAAAAATAGTAAATAAATTCTAAAAAAAATATAAAATTTGGAAATAAGGATCTTCCACTAGAGTTGTCTATTTTACCCAGACCTCTAATTAGCACATCTTTTTTTATTTTCCTCTCAAGCACAGGTTAAACAAAACTGGTTTCAATTCTGTACTAAAATCTATGGAGCAATCTCCTCAAGTTAATCCACATAGGAAGGAAGAAAATAGCCGAACTTTTGGATTGAATACACGTCGATTGAAACAATAAACATAGTTCAAAAGATATCAGTCCATTTTGTAAAAGCCTTACCAAGTCATCAAGAAAAGCAACATATCGTTATAAAACAAAGCACTTACCGTCATAAAAAACAAACCTAGAAGGAGGCCACGATATGGGGCAATGTCAGACTCCACCTGAAGAGAGAATTCGGTCTCAGCTAACAGTAGTCCAGCCAAAAAAGCTCCTAAGGCCATAGAAAGACCCGCCTATGCAAGAAGTAATTATTATTATACTCTATTAAATGCACAAGTTGAGAAAAAAAAAAAAAGTGCTAAAGTGCCACATACCCGAGCTGTAAGAAGGCTTGTGCCAAGAATAACGAGGAGGGTATTTGCAGAAAAAATCTCTGCATTTTGGTTTTCGGCAATTTGTCTATAGATTGGCCTCAAGAGCTGCCAGATTAAAAGGGCGATGGGAATATTACTACAAAGCATCAGATTAAGACTTCAACACATAAAAAGAAAAATTTAAGCTTACATTCAACCCTACTAGCTAGGAAGTATGCATTTTATGCAATGAAAATTTTCATATACGATAAGACTATTAAAAATATCATATTGTAATTACCAAACGGCCCCCAGCAATAATAGCAGTTATGGCAACCATTGCCTTCACTGCTGCTTTTCCAAGTGCTTCTGCTATGGCTTGGAACCCAACCTAAAAATGAAGTGTATGTTGACATAGTTAAAAAAGACAAAGAAGCGAAAACCGAAAAGCACAATATATCAGAAAAAACTCTACAAGGAAAACAAAGAGAAGATTACCCCTCCTTTAGAAGAATTAGGTGATATAAGCGGTATGAGAATAAGCAAAACTACCACAGCCAAATCCTAGGAGATAGCAACGACAGTGAAGTTAGAAACACAGGCCAGCATTAGGGTAAGATGGTGCACATACTCATACAAAATTACAAAAAGATATCAAGTAATCTGGTAAAACAGCAATACATCAAACACAGTACACAAATATGTATTAGCGAGTATAATGGGCTCAAAGTTACCATCCATGGAAAAAAGGTTTACCTGAAAAAGCAAAACAGAAAAGGTGGCCCGTCCATGACGTGACGTACTTTCACCTCTCTCCTGAAGAACCTGCAAAGAAAGCAGGTAACAGAAATTCTCTCAACTAATATTGAATATTCAGATTTGAGGGGTAAATAGAAAGTATTGTGATGATGAGTACCTGCAATACAACAGCAGTAGATGACAATGCAAGACCGCTGCCAATTACAACAGCAGCAGGGCCCGGTTGACCACAGAAGGAGTGAGAAATCAATCCCACCGCTATTGCTGTGGCCAAGACCTAGCAATATCATGGAACTCTTTAATATGAAAAGATGCTTGTACTTGCTATTTGACATGTACTATTGTGAAAGTTGGAGCTTTTAAATCACCTGAGCGGTGCCTAGCCCGAAGACATATTTCTTCATTGAGCTAAGTCTTTCAACTGAGAGCTGTAGAAGGAAAAACATTAGACCACTTGTCAAGAGAAACAGCCTCACTTTTCCAATTAAAAACTCAACATGTAACCAAATAAATGGGCTTGTTAATACTACCGACCAAAAGCATAAACTTTTTCTGCTTGTGGCTTTAATTAGATGGAGAAAGGGCAGTGAACATTTCTTAAATCAGATACTTTCTAAAGGCTTTTGGAGATTACTTCCTGCATTGAGCTCCCAAAACCGCATAATGGCATCACTGCAATTTCATTAGATTTATCGAAAAGGTTGCAAAAGGTACCTCCAATCCGATATTAAAGAGCAGAAAGACAACTCCAAATTCAGCAATCTCCTTTGTGACATGAACATGACGAATAAAGGAGAACCCGTACGGACCAATAAGAACACCTGCAGCAAGGTACCCCAGTACAGGACTCCCTAAAGAAAGGAGATGAGTGCATCAGCGGCGTAGAATGACCAAAAAAATATAACTTCTTAAGTTGAGATTCTGTTACTGCAAACAATTACAAACGGATGACCGAAGTACATGCATGCATGCAGAAACCAAAATTTAAAAAAAAAACACCATAGATACATAACAAACTATTTAGAATGGGTCTATGATAATGTGAATGGAGTAAGACAGAACCCACAAAACCAAAGAATGAAAGTTACAAAACATAGAACTCATATTTCTAATCAACAGAGAAGGAATACCTCCAGGGATTCTCGAGAATATAGGCACAAAAATTACACTAGCAAGGAGCAACGATAAGATATCCAGTAGGGAACCTTCTCCTTCTTTTAACTGCATAACAATGTAATCAAGTCAGCATCACAAAAGGTAAATCATGCACAACACACCTATACGAACTTTAGTATTATATCCACCTCAAAAACTCACTCTTCCTCGGCAAATATTATTGACAAAATGATACCCAATTGAAACTTAATGTCAGAATTTAAGATGCTGCCATTAATTAAATTCCATGGGGTCTATAAGCACACTTTGTATATTATTAAATTTAAGCAGTCAGAATAAATATAGCTATTTATGTGAAGTTACTAAAATATAACCTCCTGATGAGGTATTCGCTCGATGAGTTTCATTATCCTTTTTGGAAATTTTCTTATTGCCCTAACAACAGGCCCAGTAGTTGAGGTTACTTCTTCGATGCCTGTGACTACATCTGGCTGGGACAAGAACTGAGCATTCTTCTCTGCTCGATTAACTATGAAAAACACGCTGCAAGAAATAAGATGTAGGAATATAAGATGATCTGTAATACATTATTCATGATAAATTATTAAACTAATTTTAGAGAACAGAAGTACAAATTAATACCATATGTAAATCATTCCCAAAATAAGACCAGTGCTGAACTGAAATGAGTTGTGCCACATATAGAAAAGAAGCACAAAAATTATTAAATGTGCAACAGGAAAAAGAAGTTGCAACAGAGTTTCTAATTACAAATGCAACTTGACCTAATAAGATCCACATAAGTAAAGAACAACCTTGTCACAAGCTTGTGATAAGTTGCAAGAAACCTAACAAGAGTCCCAGACAAAGGAGATACTTTCTATAAAGGCTCATTATACGACAAGAAATGCATCTTAATGAGATAGTAGTGACAAGAAGAACTAGAGATAAATTGCAAGAAACCTAACAAAAGTCCCAGACAAAAGGTTTATTCTTAACGTGATTCACTACACGACAAGAAATGCATCCCCATAAGATTGCACTATAAAGATTTGGATGGTTGGATGGTACACACAATAAAGGGAAAAGCAAATTAATTAAAGAATAAAAGGCTTAATGGTTACGCCATACAACTCACCCAATGCCAAGAAAGAGTACCCCAAAAACAACCTTAGGAGCATGCACCCTCAAGAACTTAGCCAACCCACGAAAAACTGAGCTTACTGTGAACCCAGTGCCATCCTTATCAGAAGAGAAGAATGAAGCTGAGAAAAAACGGGAAGATTTCTTGATCAATGACTTAGGGGAACTAATGGTGGAGGTACTATCCTTTGTCAAGTCTTTTTGTTGTGCCTCTTGTTTTTTCATTCCGTCCTTGGGTTTCTCTGATCCAATTTCACTTTCCTTTACAGGTTCTACAGTTGGAGTGTCAGAACTCTCTTGCATAAATTCATGTGAAGGTCTGATCTCTTCAACAGATGAGTCAACAGGAGTTGACACCTCTGTGTTCAATATCTCGTCTATTTCAGAGACAACATCATCTTTGATTGCTTTAATTGATTCTTCAACAACAAGTGGCTCTTCCATGCTTGTACCCTGTGCAAAAACCCACTAATAAGTTTAGTAAATCACACGAACTTCCAGCAATGATATCCTGTTCATGCCCAGTCTCAGGAATATTGGTAATGATATTGAACAAAAAGATAGTACAAGGGCTTGTTTGCATAAGAAGCAAAGGTATATTACAACAGAACGGCTACTATTTTTTTAATATCATTCCAGACTATTGTAGGCCCAAGGAAGTGAAAGTAGCACAAAGCCCAAGATTTTGGTATAATACTAGTCATTATTCACATCTATATAGTACCAGTACATACCAGTAGTTGCTACCATTAAGTACCTGATTGTCAGCACTTGACACTTGTGGCTCTACAACATCAACTGAACAAATCGCCTTTTCAGCCTTCTGCAATGCCACCTCAGCATCACTGACACGCTGGGCTGCCTCCAGCTCAAGAGCTACAGCTTGTTCAGCCAGAAGCATAATATTTGCCACATCCTCTTCTGCCTTAGACGCATCTATTTGCGCCTTTTCAGCTATCTCATTCAACATATCAACCTCATTTTGTAACTGCAGTCTCTCCTCTTGCAATTGTTTCAGCTGCTCTTCACAAACTGCCAGACTACACTGGCAATCACTAATTTCCTTCTGACAAGATAAAACAGCCTTTTCTTCATCCGCGATCTCAGTTGAACTGGTGGCATCCTTTCTCTGAGCAAGGGTTTCCATGGCTACTTTCAACCTTGCTTCAGCCATGCAGAATGACATAGTAGCCTTGCGGACCGCTTCTTTGGCAGTATCCTCTTCCTTCATTATTTCTTGGATCGTAGAAACTGCAACAGTCACATCTCTCAAGGTATTCTCAGCTTTGTCCTTTAAGGCTATGGCTGTTTCAGAGATGCTCTGTGCCTTCTCTTCAAACATGGTGCTGTTCAATTGGGCTACCTCCAACTCTTTTAAAGCCCTTTGGAGGAGCTCGCGCAAGATTTCTAGCTCGACTGAATCCTTTCCTTCTTCGACAGAGACACGTGTCTCAGTGTTATTGGCTGGTTCGGGATCTTCGTCAGATTCAGCTTTTCTGGTGCTTCCATCAGTGTAAGATGGCGAGTCATCAGGATTGCATTTTAATTTATATGGTGCTTTGAATGTATTTCTACTTTTGGATAGGAACAGTGCATCTCTATCTATAGATGGTATAAGTAGAAAGTTTGCAGAGAAAGTTTCTAGGCTCTTTTTACTATTTTTGACGGAGTAAGATCTATGGTTGACCCTAGATTGTACAGGAAAACTGCGGCCTCCACCAAGCCAAGCTATACTTGAACTCGAACCAATGCCACGACAGAGTGCTAAATCCATTTTCTAACCACCTGTCAAATTAAATCAATATATCGGTTAAAACAATAACAATCACAATAGCTTCCTAAAAATCAAAATCACCATGCCTATTTCCAATCAGCAATGGCAGTAACTAAAGGCAAATCAAGCAAACTTACTTGCCCTTGTCGGAGAGATTTCTCAAATGCACCGAGCTCAGAATACCCTCTTCAACCCTAATTAGAGCTATCAGGAGCGACTGGAAGCCAGAGATGGAGAAGAGAAGGAGCTCAACCGAAGGAGAAGCTCAGTGGAAGTGAAAGAGAGACATGCCCGCGAATAGAGAAGGAGAGGGAGAGGGATATTAGAGGAGAAATTGACAAGTGGCGCCGTTTATATAGTGGTTGTTGGAAGTGTCTCCGTCTCTCCGAGAAGAAAGAGGCGAGTCACGCGAGAGTGATGAATGAGAAGGAGCGTTCCGCCAGGAAAATTTGTCCAAATAACCAGTGGAACCGAATTCGTATCACCTAAGGTAACAGAATATTTCTGTTTGGATCTGGACCGTCCAATCAGAATCCGCACGATTATTAAAACGGTTCCGTGCGTTTTACCTCGGGCCGGATTGGCCCGGATTCCGATCAGACGGCCTTTATTTAAAAAAAAATATTCTGTTACCTCAGAGATTAAGGGTTCCAGTGGAACCGGTCTAGGAACTTAAAATGTGTGTCCCACTCACCGATTTCCCGTTCACGTCTTGTGGTACGGTGTAATAGAACGCTCCTATTTACAGTTTTCCGAACAGTAGAACACTGATCGTTTCTCCTCTTCGTCGCCGCTCGCGTCAGGGCCTCAAGGAGAAGCCAATGGCGTCAAATCTTGATATCTTGACCTGCAGTTAAACTTAAAAAGGAGTTCTCCAGTTTTTGTTGAACAGCGCATTGTTTTGCGCTTTCGCAAACCTGGAGCTGTCCGGCTCTGTCCTCAATGGCTCGAACACTTGGTTTATAAAGACGGAAAAAAGAAAAGGAGAAAATAATCGTGCTTAAAAATACAGTAACACCCTCGAAAGAAAAATAAAATACAATACTGCCCTCGAGAAGTATATTCCCTGGGAAGGGAATATCAGTTTTATTGTTTTAAGCCCAGGGAAGATATTCTCAATTAAGCCCTCGAGAAGTTGTGAAATTAGTTTATCCGATTATATTTTGCACAATATCAGTTTGCATAACATCAGTTTATGACTTATGGATAGTAATTTATTGATTAACAAATTAATTTGACAATTGTGACAACTGTTAAAATAATTTATAATTATGAAATCCGACATTTAAACGTTACTTATATTTTTGCACATCTTATACATAAATAATACTAAAATTTAAAAATTTAATAAAACTTTTATTATTCATCAAATTAAATTTACAACCTTGCATACATAATGACGAATAATTACAAATTTAAAGGACATATTTAATGGCACGTAACTTTTTTCTACTTTTAAAATATATTTACGCTAAGTAAAAAATACCACTAATATTGTCAGATTAAATCGTTGTCAAAGTTCTTAATTTTTCTTTCTTTTGGAGATATGCCAACAAAGCAAGCAACTCATGGATACTTTTCCTTCGGAAGGTCTTTTCTTGTGCACTAACATTCGTATGAGAAAAGAGGCATACTTTCATGAATTATAGTTCATAAATAGAAGATTTCTTTGACTTGTTATTTTTTTTATTTTTTACACAATGAACAATGCCCATCTTTTGATCCTGGGTCACTCGATCTGCATTCAACGGCTGTGATTTTTATCTTGCAAAGCCATATGAACCAAAGTTTAACTTTTTTTTTTTTTTGTCGGCGCGTCCACTTTCAGAGCAAAGCAGGTCTGATAGGCCTTGGACGTATTTTTTGTGCTTGATAGACTTCGAGTCTGTCCGATCCATTTTACAATGCATGCGTACGAATATTAAAGTACAGTACACGAATCGTAAAGTGGATCAGACAGACTTCAATCTTCTGTTTAGTCAGGGGCGGATCTAGAATTTTCGTCATAGGAGACAAAAAAATATCGAATCGGGTTTAAATAGCTAATCGGATTTAAATCTATTAACTAATTGGATACTCGATAAAAAACAATGCTTTAACTTATACTTTCCAATACTTTGACATGTAATTTCTGATGCTCTAACTTATAATTCTAATTACTAATCAAAATTCAACATAATTTATTTCAATTTTAACCCTAAATTTAATTCGAATTACAAATCAAACATCCAGAGAGGGCAAAAAAAATTTTAGGAGGAGCAAAGTCGGTCAGGACCGATAAATCTTACTAAAACTCAAAATGGGGGCAGATGTGGGTCCACCCCTGTGTTTAGTGGTCCTAAGGCGAGAATCCAATATTTTATTATGTTTAGAAATTAAAAAATTAATTTATCATAAACAAAATGAATTATTTTTTTCTTTGATAAATGAATAGAACTCAACCAATAGCCTAGTCGCACTAGGTTGTCATAATTTACCGTACCACACAGTGTGTGGAAAATTAGTGGCAGCGAATCATTGGTTTAGTCCTATTAACCTCTCTCTAGTGGGACTCGAGCGAAAGAGAGAAAATAAATGAGAAGACATCTTACGCGGATTTTACAATCTCTACTAGGAACAAATTTATAATTTTGTCCCATTTATTTTCAAAAAACACGTTACAGTTTACGAACATTACTAAGACCAAACAATTAATTTAGTTCTAAAAAATATCCAAATTATTATTTAGTCTAATCTATGAGATCGGAGAAAAAAAAAATTAACTCGTTTGAAAATTGAGTCTCCTTAGTGGTATTGTAGTTTATTTTTTCCATTGATAGCCATGTCTTTATTTATTTATTATTATTTTGCCAAAGGTCTCTCTCTATCATTTTTTTCCTGTGGCTATTGGATTCATCTAATGGAGCTCCATCGCCACTGCATTTTTGGCTGCCAATTCTTGGAAAGGTCATTTCTTGATATGTTGGCTCCTTTTTATTTAATGGATTTTCAATTGTTCCTCATTTGTTAAACGGGTTTGATAAATTTAGCGAGTTAGGATTAATTTGATTCGATAATTGTATGGATCTCTTTGAGAAATTCAATGAATTTCAAATTTTATTATATAATTTATTACTTATTTTTATCGGTATAATTTCCGGCAAAAAAACCATTAAATAATACAAATTTAAAAGAAAAAAAATGAATTTTTTTTTCGAATTAGTTTAAATTTTCACAAGTTTGAACTATAAATATTAGCTTGATGTCAGATAATTAAGTTGTTATGTGTGGAGATTAGTGTGCTCCCAAAAACTTGTTATTTTCAGATGACTTGTGTGTTTGGTTAAACTGATATAGATGTGGTTTTTGTTTTTGCTCTGTGGTAACTTTTTTGTGGTTTTGATCAGTGTTGTAATAAACGACTGTTTAGCCTGATTAATTGGATTATTAGTCGATGGTGGTGATCAAATCGTCACGAACAAATTTGTTGAAAGGCTGTTTGCAGATGAGACCGACTAATCGGTCGATTTTTCCGATAAATAACCCGTTTTCCGTTTATACAGCCGATAAGTAGGTCATTTTTATTATTTTTTTCTGCATTTATTCGTTGTATGCACTATACTTTGTCTTGTCTTCTCTGAATTTTTTCTAAATAACAATTTCATGAAACATTATTAATTAACGAGGAAACTAAGTTAAAATAAGTTTAATTGATAAATTTGATAAGTTAAATTAATCATTTTTTAATAAATTATGAGTATATATGTACATAACTTTTAATGAAAACACAAAATTGTCTGCAAAATTTCAATTAATCGACATCATACTGATTAATCGCTTGACAATACCCCATCCATCCAATGAACGCATTACGTTATTTACAACATTGGTTTTGACTATGGTGAACACTAGTTGTTATGACTGATGCAAAGGCTGTAATTTACAGTTTCATTATCAAGTTTCATTTGATAATGAAATGGGCTCCATAATTAATCTTTTATATAAATAAATACTAGATTGAAACTAAATCATATTTCAAGCTTTGAGCTATCTCGACTCAGTTTTTATGATATATGACTTAAAACACAGTCGGAATTTATTATGAATATCGCTATGCATACGTCATATTATGGAAATACACTTTAATTAAAATTTTGCATCAATTTTAATCTAATTTGTATTTAATGTTGTGATCAATTTTGTGTGTTTTGATATTTGAATTTAAATGGTAGAAATATGTGTCCTAGCTAGGCCTGCTAATGAGCGGGTTTGAGTCCAAACTCGGCCCGGCTCAATTTATGAAATGTGCAAAGCCCGTTTGAACTCGGCCCATCCAATTCATGTTCAATATTGAGCCCGGTTCGGACTCAGCCCGTTCACCTTAAGATCAATTCAGAGAAGCCCGTCCAACAAAACTCAAAATCAGACAGTTTGTAGAGAGAAATTTGACAGAAACTTAAAAATGATAAATTATGCTATGCGTTGCAAAATAAAAAAAAAACTTGAATTAGTAGTACCTCATTTCTAATCTAAATCCTCCAATTAAACAAAACCCATCTTAATTCGTCTTCTCTATTTTTTCAGAATCCATTCTTCTTCTACTCTTAATTAATAGAATTTGTTTAGGCAAACATATGACAAATCAACACTCACAAGTCACAAATCAACAATACATGCTCTCTATAATAGTCATATTTTCAAGAACGGCCCAAAATGGGACTCCCTATAATACCATATTCATACTTCGAATCCGGCAGTGAATATAAGCAGATACTTTGAATGCACTTGACTATTTTTACCTAATCATTCTCCTTGTAAAATATATGATGAATGTCGACCGAAATTTTTAAAATACTAATTTCAATCAAACCAATGCCTCCTAATTTATATGCAAACCAATGAGTATTACATGTCAGTTCGAATCATCCTCTCTGCAGGAGGTAACAGTAAGCAAGTAGCAATAGTGCTTGTGAGAGCGAGACGATGTCGAAAAAAAGTATCGCCAAGTGACGAGTGCTCTGATTCGTATTAGTGGCAAAAGCATGGGGGTAGAAGAGGTGTAGCAAGGAGAGAAGAACAGTAGCTATGCTAGAGAATAGTTGAAAAAAGTAGAAGAGCGAGGACTTCAAATAGTGATCAGATCGATTCAAAATGGACATGTCCAGTCTGACTGGTCAAATACTTTTGATAGTTGATGTTGAAGCCTGGAAATAATGCACACACACGTCACAATTATAAAATTGACAACAAGAAAAATCAAACAAACTACCAAAATATTCCAAGACACGCTTTATTGACTAACTTCAGAGTGGACCCCACGCTCGGGCCCGATGCTATCTCGTTCACATATTGAATGCTTAACTCACCCAACATTGCATCAACCAGAGGCAAGTTGAGGCATTTATATTCCTCTTTTCCTTTTATCACGCCTTTCTCATAATTATACACCAACATTTTTGGTTTCTCATTAGTTTCAGCTGCCAGGTAGAATACAGAAGAGAGATGGCCGAGAGCATTGTAAATTTTGTGCTGAGCAAGCTCACTGATGCTGCAGTTAAGGAGGTTTTACTCCTATACGATGTTGATAAGCAAGTGGAGGCAGTGACCCGTGAATTCGGCTGGATTCAGGCTTTCATGAAGGATGCTGACAAAAAGCAGATAATAGATGAGAGACAGAAGCATTGACACCTTTCTCTCGGAGGTTCCTCCAATACCGCAAAAACCCACTGGCATGATGGAGTCCATGAAAAAGAAGGTGAAGATAACAAAAAACCTAACGGCTGTACACAAACTTGTCCATGAGATAACTCAGATCCAGAAAAGGATGTCTGAGATCGAGGCTAGTAGACTCAGGTATATATGTTGGTTTATTCACGACCTATGTTAATTTTGATTTAGAGTACGTATTTTGTTTTGTGTTTTAGTGGAAGAGAGAATGATGAACGAAAATAAGGGTGACACAAATTTTCATACTAAATTGATATTTTTTAGCTCTCTTAACTCTAGAAAATCTAAACATTTAATTTATGTATAAATTTTCAAATACATTCACTCTAATTATTTGACTAATTAACCAATTAATTATGTTTATTACTTCTAACTAAACTATTAATTTCAACAAGGTATGGAATCAATACTCTGGGCGAGGACGGTGGAGAGATCAAACTACCCGTTAGACCACTCGTGCTGCCGGACATTGATCCTGATATTGCCAGGTTCAAGGAGGACCACAACTATATATGTTGTCCAAGGGTTGGATGAGACCATTAATAGACGTTTCATCGTTTTCATTTGGGGAATTGGTGGGCTCGGAAAAACGACTCTTGCGCGAAAAGTATACAATTGGTATGTGCTATATATTTGTTTTTATTTAAAAAACATTTAGTTTTGATTTTAATTTTTGATTTAAGTTGATTACACTTACTTTGCTATATGGTTGAATTTTATATATTTTTAGTCAACAAGTGTTTTCCAATTTTGTTCTATCTTGACCATTGTTGATTTCAAGTTGAAACTTTGCAGAAATTATGAAATATGTTTGATAAATTTACAGAAATTATAAATCAATTTGCCAAATTATCAAACCCAGAACACTAGTATTTTCGAACAAATTGTCTGGTAAATTTATGATATACGAGACAACTGCCACATATATAGTTTGTTTTGTAAGTAAAAACTTAAATTTTACTAAATCAAGTCCATGTAATTTTATATTTAGTAAATCAATGTATATAATTATAAGACAAGTATGTATCAAGATGATTCATCGCAAGGCCGACAAAAAATAGAAGAGCGAGGACTTCAAATACCCTATTCATCCAATGAACGCATTACGTTATTTACAACATTGGTTTTGACTATGGTGAACACTAGTTGTTATGACTGATGCAAAGGCTGTAATTTACAGTTTCATTATCAAGTTTCATTTGATAATGAAATGGGCTCCATAATCTTTTATGAAATGTGCAAAGCCCGTTTGAACTCGGCCCATCCAATTCATGTTCAATATTGAGCCCGGTTCGGACTCAGCCCGTTCACCTTAAGATCAATTCAGAGAAGCCCGTCCAATTCGCATAAAGTTTGAAAAAGCCCGTCCAACAAAACTCAAAATCAGAAAAGCTGGATAACTCAAAACTCAAAATCAGACAGTTTGTAGAGAGAAATTTGACAGAAACTTAAAAATGATAAATTATGCTATGCGTTGCAAAATAAAAATAAAAAAAATTGAATTAGTAGTAATTAAACAAAACCCATCTTAATTCGTCTTCTCTATTTTTTCAGAATCCATTCTTCTTCTACTCTTAATTAATAGAATTTGTTTAGGCAAACATATGACAAATCAACACTCACAAGTCACAAATCAACAATACATGCTCTCTATACTAGTCATATTTTCAAGAACGGCCCAAATTGGGACTCCCTGTAATACCATATTCATACTTTGAATCCGGCCGTGAATATAAGCAGATACTTTGAATGCACTTAACTATTTGAGGAGGGTTCAAATGCACCATTATTTTTGTGCTCCAATATGCTCCATATTCTTTATCTCCATTTTTAAAGTTCGAATGGTCGATCTGAACCGCTCAACATGATCTTCATAATAAAATATGCTTGGATACCAAATTCTGAACATAAATATTAATTTCTAATTAACTTTGGATATTAATAAAAATGTCGGCTTTCTTTGTGATGTTGTAAGCTTCTCAGGAACTATTGAATAAAATATTTTTTTGAATTCACCTTTAGATAGATAGGATGTTATTTTACCCTTTTTTCACACCATAGCCCGGTTTATGTTGGCCATTTAATTAAGTCTGTAATTAAAACTGAGTCCGGCTACTATTGTTATTCCAAACTAAATAACACTACATTTTAAACCATTAGATCTACTTTAATATTCGTACAAGATACTAGTGTCATTCCAGCGCTCTATCTTGTACACGAATATTAAAGTAGATCTATGGTTTAAGATGTAGTGTTATTAAGTTTGAAATAACACTAGTGGTATAGTAGCCGGACTTATTAAAACTTCTTGGTTGAGTTTTTTTTTTTTAAAAAAAATTGTAGAGGTGGTGCAATGAAAAGGGTGATATAAATTGTGAAATCTGCCACCATGTAATTTTAATCCTTTATTTTTTGAAAGTGATATATAGTGCTTCATTCTATTTAATATAATTGATACCAAGACTCTATATACCCTTTGAGAAATACTCTTAATATTGTTGGGGTTACTTCAGAAAATTTGAATAATAAATTAAGATTAATAAAAATAAAATAAAATTGAAATTGTATTTTTTAATTAGATCGTGATGTTATTATTATTAAACATATGTCACTACTACAGAAAACAGATGCATAACCCATTAAAAAATGGCGGATTTGAGAGAAGAGATGAATCAATTTATGAAGCTATGACAGATTCAACGAGATGTACAATTGGTTTCGGTTCTATTTCTTGGAATGGAATTTTTAATGAGATACTGCTAAAATTTGGTGCTTATTTGTTTGTTGTGGTAAATTTTAGAACAAACGAAAATAACAATGAAATATTTTAATCCAAGAATAGAATTACTGTTAAAAACCCATTAATTTCCTTGAAAATTCTTCTTTTGTGCTATTAATATCTTAAAACTCATTAATCCGGTTTTAGATATGGAATTGACAACCGAATGCTGATAATTTTTCAATTATAAATATTTTATTGATATTCACTCTGAAATTTCATCTTTTAATAACTACTATTGGTGGATCAGGACATCTATGTGTTTAAGAGAGAAAAGATGTATTGCTTCTAGCTCACAACGGTATACATTGAAATAAGTGCACATTTCATAAACTATTAAGTTTACATTTCAATTCAAATATGTGTTTTTTTTTATTTGTTTAAAGAATGTTTATTCTGATAAATAAAATAGACGTAAATATTTCTGAAATTTTTATTCATAACATTAAAATAATATAAATTAAAAAACAAAATTCTTATCAACTTGATGCCTTTTTGTGCTGTTGGGTTAAATTTGTATTATCTCTTATCCTAAAACCTTTATGCTTCTTTGAAAAGTAAGCATTCAACAATTATCTAAGAATTATTTGCATGAGTCAATTATATTTTAAACAATATAGTGCCTCATCTAACAAAAAGACAAACCACAATTTGCTATTGAATGTTATTAAAATAATATAAAAAAGTACCAAAACCTGACTATTTGATACCGACATGCATGAAATTTTCAAATTGAGATTTAATGACTGTTTTCTGCATAAATTGCTCCAAATAGGAAATGTTAAAATAGGAAATGCCTGTGAAAGTGTGAATCATTCAAAGGAGGGATAAAAAAATCAAGTTAAGTTCATTCAAAAGCAACAATTTGCCCATGAAATCATTAAAATAATAACACAACAACATTTCTAACTTTTATATTAAAATATTAGAAATATTAGTTGGAACAATCAATTCATCGTAACTTTTATATTAAAATATTATAAATGTTAGAAATATCGACTCATGTTATTTTAACTTTTTTCTATTAAAATATTAGAAATAAAAATATTTTTAGAAAAATAAATAGAGTATCTTAAAATTTGAATTTAATAGAAAAACTCTAACAAATAATCCGAATTCAAAGTTTAGACCGAAATCAATTACTCACAGTTGTTATCATAGCACAACTACAATTTCATGAAATTTCATCATTAATTAACAAGGAAACTAAGTTAAAATAAGTTTATTTATAAGTTTGATAAGTTAAATTAATCATTTCCAATAAATTATGAATAAATTATGAGTATATGCACATAAATTCTGATCAATCGGCATCATATTGATTAATCGCTTGACAATATCCTGTCCATCTGCTGTGGCCTGTGGGTGAGTTGGAAGAAGCGAAATGAATTAGTTTTTAGATGTAAAAGAGTGTCGCCGCAACGTTTGGGTGTGTTGATCAAGGAGGAGAATGCATTATTTGCTGGTGTTGCAAATGTAAACTGATATAATTTGAGAATTTCTTTGTTGCTCTTGTAGAAAAAAAGTAGTATTAAACACATTTATATTTATATAACTTGATAGTCTAAGGCTTTTAAAAAAAAGACAATATTCCGTCCATCCAATGAACGCATTATGTTATTTACAACATTAGTTTTGACTATGGTGAACACTAGTTGTCATGACTGATGCAAAGGATGTAATTTACAGTTTCATTTGATAATGAAATGGGCTCTATAATCGTTTATATAAATAAATATTAGATTGAAACTAAATCATATTTTAAGCTATGATCTAGGGTTGTAAAAAATCGCTCAAATTCATAACTTGTTTATAACTCGCTCGCTAATTGCTCGTTTTAATTCGCTCATTAACAATTCGAGTCAATTCTAACTCGAATTGACTGACTCGTTTGATTAATAAGCTGAGTTTGAGCATACCTCAACTCGCTTTTAACAATTCGAATTACACAAAATTCGTCACAATAAATCTCATGCACTTCTAAAATGACTCCTCAAATGTGAGCTCAGACTCACTGCTCAAAATTCGTCACAATAGTTGTCATGTTAACTATGTCATTTGAATTGTTTGTGTTTGGATATACTCATACTAGATAACTATAACTAAGAAAATTGACTGAGCAAACGAGTTATGAGCGAGCCAACTCGAGTTGGCTTTACAATTCATTATTGTCATTCCAATTCGAATTAACTCACTCATTAACGTAATAAGCTGAGCACGAATTGTGGATAACTCGCTCAAACTCGGTTCCTTTACAATCCTAAGTTAGCTATCTCGACCATAGTCACAAGATTCGTGAATTATTCGTGAATAATTTGTTTTTTTTGTAATGACCAACTGAACGCCGAATTATTCGGTTGACCGAACTATCTCGAATAATTCGCGAATTTTACGAACTTTTCTCGAATTTTACAAATTATTCGAGAATTTTTCCCGAATTTTTCTCAGAATATTTTTTTTTGCTTCCTTGTAGGACAGATCTCTAATCTGGATAATTCCGAATCATTCTCGATTTATACCCGAATTATTTCCGAATCACGAATTTTTGACCTCACCGAACTGAACCCGAATAATTCATTTGTCACTATGATCTCAACTCGAGTTTTTATGATAATATGACTTAAACATTCGGAATTTACTATGAATATCGCCATGCATACGTCATATTATAGACATGCACTTTAATTAAAATTCTGCATCAATTTTGATCTAATTTGTATTTAACGACTTGATTCGAGCTTTTAAAATATAATAACAGGTAGTTTCTTAAGCATGCATGTTTAAACCGAATTTTTTTATTATTATAGATACAAATGGCCCGAATTTGAATTTTACGCGGACTTCAATTTTTGGGTGCGTGCACATGATAAGGTTTGGAATGATTCTGAGAAGGTAGATGATATTTCCTTTTGCCGTGGCTTCCTTTGCAGAAGATGAGATAAAGGCAGCTATCTTTGGTTCTGGAGCAGATAGAGCTCTGGGACCGGGATGGATTGTCTTTTTGGATGAATTGAAACAAGACATCATATATATATATGGGTAAATTTCGTCTGAGGTCACTAAATTTTGGTCTTTGTTACAAATTGGTCACTCAAGTTTGATTTGTCTCTCCAAAGCCACTGAACTTCTTATTTGTTCCGATTAAGTCACTCTGTTAATATTTCTGTTTAGAATACTAACGGAATGCCACGTGGAGTCCAACTCATCACTTTTATAAATTATCAAATTCTGTAATTTTTTGGGGACAATCTGGAGACACAGACTATTCCCACCCAACAATACCTTTCCTCTTCGTTTTTCTTCTCTTCCGGCAACTCCTCTGTATATTTCTTTTTTCATCTTTCTTCTGTCTTACCTCTTCTATTAAGAATTTGTAATCTCTTTCTACAATCCAAAGTTGGAGATTGAATGCATCTCAAATTACAGATCACTGAATTTCCAAAAATTTTTTTTACCATTTGACATGAATGACTGAATAAAGGTTTCAAAGAAAATCAAACTTCGTGTGTTTGCGATAATTTGCATCTCCCACACTATCATCCCCTGAATCTATATGATTTTGGTTTGGATTTATCAATATAAAATTCAGATTAAGGGGGTAATTAAGGCAGGCGTAGATAAGCAAGTTGGGTTGACCACATTTGTCGAAGTAAAGAAAACAGTAAATCCCAATCGATGAGAACGAAGTAATGGATTCTTTGTGGAGATATAGGAGCTTCTTAATCTATCTCAGTAGGTCTCGCCGTACCTTATTTCTAAGTTTCAGGTAAAGTCTAAAAAAGATGACAATCCAAGGAACGGGAGCTGCTGGTTCACGTCTAGAGATCGAAGCAGCGACAAAAATTTCTGAAGAACTCCATCTTGAAGTTTATCAAGAAACTCACACATCTTTTCGTATCCATCAATTGAACTAAAATTTCATATTTTTACTAAAAAAAAAAAAAACTAAAATCAACATCAAAGTATTTCTTTGCTAGTGAAAATGTGAAAGTGGCTCTTGGAATCATTTTAAGACAGTAAAATTTACAGCGTGCTCAAAGAAAGATGAAAAAAAAATATACTGAGAAGTCGCCGGAAGAGAAGAAAAACGAAGAAGAAAGGTATTGTTGGGTGAGAATAGTCCGTGTCTCCAGATTGTCCCCAAAAAAATTACAGAATACTAACGTGATGAGTTGGACTTCACGTGGCATTCCGTTAGTATTCTAAATGGAAATATTGACAGAGTGACTTAATCGGAACAAATAAGAAGTTCAGTAACTTTAATCGGGATAATTTTGAATCATTTTCTATTTATATCTGACTTATTTCCGAATCACAAATTTTTAAATTCACCGAACCGAACCCGAATAATTCGTTTGTCCGTGTGATCTCAACTCGAGGAGTTAATTGAGTACTTTAACTCTGCCCGCACCTCGTATCTTTTCCATCCCTCAGTGCTCTACAAGCCTTCTACCCGAAGGAAGGCCTACTACAGTCAAGAAAGTGGACTATGACATTCGGAATTTATTATGAATATCGCCATGCACACGTCATTTATGCATACGTTTATGCATATGTCATTTATGCATATGTCATTTATGCATACGTCATATTAAAATTCTGCATCAATTTTGATCTAATTTGTATTTAACGACTTGATTCGAGCTTTAAAAATATAATAACAGGTAGTTTCTTAAGCATGCATGTTTAAACCGAATTTTTTTATTATTATAGATACAAATGGCCCGAATTTGAATTTTACGCGGACTTCAATTTTTGGGTGCGTGCACATGATAAATGTTGCGATAAATTTTGTGAGATTTTGAGATCTGAATTTAAATGGTAGAAATATATATATATATATATAGGGTCTGGCTAATTTGCTGCCGGCAGCATTCTGGACAGCTGCTGCCGGGGGCATTTCAGCAATTTCTGGTGTTCAAACAGCCGATCCGAACCGTTCAGCATGTTCTAAATATTAAAATCTACTTGGAGACCAAATTTTACATTTTTTGGAATTTGTTTACTATTTATTAAGCTACTTTGAAAATTCCAGATCACATGGTCTAGAATTTTATTGCACTGTTTTTACTGTTCACCCGGATCAGCCATTTTCAAAGTGGCCTAATAAATAGTAAAAAAATTCCAAAAAATGTAAAATTTGGTCTCCAAGTAGATTTTAATATAGATTGAATATCTATATAAAAAAATTTGTTGTTTGAACACCAGAAATGACCGAAATGCCTCCGGCAGCAGCTGTCCAGAATACTGCCGGCAGCAAATTAGCCGGACTCTATATATATATATATAGAGCTTGGCTACTATGCTTATATAAGCAAAAGCCCACATATGCTTATAACTCATTTTTGCGTTTCCAATGTTCAAATGGTCGATCCGACCGTTCATCTTGTTCTCCATATTAATATGTGCTTGGAGACTAAATTTTACATTTTTCTGAATTTTTTTACTATTTATTAAGCCACTTTGAAAATTGCTGATCTGGGTGAACAGTAAAAACAGTGTTTCCAAAATTCTGGACCACCAGATCAGAAACTTTCAAAGTGGCTTAATAAATAGTAAAAAAATTCAGAAAAATGTAAAATTTAGTCTCCAAGCACATATTAATATGGAGAACAAGATGAACGGTCGGATCGACCATTTGAACATTGGAAACGCAAAAATGCTCATTTAAGCATATGTGGGCTTTTGCTTATATAAGTATAGTAGCCAAGCTCTATATATATATAGAGTGAGGCTACGGTACTATGCATAGCACGGTTTGGTCCGTGGAACGGCTAAATATTTGAGTTTTCAAAATTCTAACGGTCGATCTGAACCGTTCAACATGATTATAAAATGAATATGTACTTGCAAACCAAATTTTACATTTTTTCGAATTTTTTTACTATTTTTTTGGATAGGTAGAAAATCACTTGATCTGAAAATTCTGGACCATCCAAAAACAGTGATTTTCTACCTATCTAAAAAAATAGTAAAAAAAATTGCAAAAATGTAAAATTTGGTTTGCATGTACATATTCATTTTATAATCATGTTGAACGGTTTGGATCGACCGTTAGGATTTTGAAACTTAAATATTGGTCCGTGCTATGCATAGTACCGTAGCCTCACTCATATATATATATAGAGAGAGATTGGCTAATGTGCTAACGTTATAACTTCGGCCGAAGTTATAACGAGTCGTTTTTGCAATTTGAAAATCCAAACAACCGATCTGAAATGTGCTTGGAGACCAAATTTTACATTTTTTGGAATTTTTTTACTATTTATTAAGCCACTTTGAAAATACTGATCCGGTGGTCCAGAAAATTTTGCTGTTTTTTACTATTCACAGCAGATCTGTGATTTTCAAAGTGGCTTAATAAATAGTAAAAAATTCCAAAAATGTAAAATTTGGTCTCCAAGCACATTTCAATATTTAGAAAAAGTTGAACGGTTCGGATCGGTTTTTTGGATTTTAAAAACTAATAAACAACTCGTTATAACTTCGGCCGAAGTTATAACGTTAGCACATTAGCCAATCTCTATATATATATATATATAGTGGCTAATATACAAACGTTTGCTCTTGGACTCAGGAACAAACGGTTCGGTTCTTCACTTTTTAAAGTCCAAACAGTCAATCCAAACCGTTAGATATTCAATCTATATTAAAATGTGTTTGGAGACCAAATTTTACATTTGTTGAAATTTTTTTACTATTTATTAAGATGGTTTGAAAATGTTTTTATTAAATTTCTGCAGCATTAAAAAACAACGGTTTTCAAACCAGCTTAATAAATAGTAAATAAATTCCCAAAAATGTAAAATTTAGTTTCTTGGATGTATGTTCATTTTCTTTGATTCACGCTAAGCCTCAAAATCTAGAAAACATTAATTTATCATGCATGCAATACTTAGTAAATTAGCAATTAGTTTTTCATGCCTATAAAAATTAAAGTAATTGTCGCATCAACTTTTTATGATTGGGGCATGGATGCTTTAGTAGGGTGAAAACGGAGCGAATACGGAGCGGATAGTGGTAAAATTATATTCATAGTTTTTGAATTTTTCGGATACAGATACGGATTGGATATCAGTTAGATACGGATACGAATCGGATCGAATATTTATTAAAATAATATTAAAAGATATCAAAGTTCATAATATTTATCTAATTTTAATGATGAATAACAATAATTTTTCATAATATATATCTACTATTTGGATACGGATAATTGAAACGTAAAACCATACCAGTATCCACATCCATACGGATATTCGGATATCAAATGTCCACATCTAATTTTTTGAATACGGATCGAATACAGATCGAATATTATCCATACCATTTTCACCCCTATGCTTTAGTCATCTTGTTTTTGTTTTTGTCAAAAAGATCCAACAAATTAATAAAATCTGATCGTACTAGCATTAACAACATGCATAAAATATGTTGCGGGGTAGATCAAATTTGATGTAAACAAACTGCTGATCTAATTTACAGCATAAAATGCCATTGAATGATCCATATTATATTGCCATCCCAACCGAAATAAGCAAAGTTATAGCATGGAATTCGTTCAAATTTGCTCATATCATACAGTAAATAATAAGGCAAGAATATGAAAAATATCTCCATACTAACATGATTAATGCTTATTAATCAGCACACAATAAGTTATATATGATGAACTAAGTACATATTCCATTCAAACTAGTTAAATTTAGTTAAAATAAATAAAACAAAAAATAAAAATTAGTTAAATTTTATAAACCATTTTCGAATATAATTTTTTTGTGGTCCTTATAATTCATGTCATACTATGATTTTATTATAAAAAAAAAGCTAAACTTTATGCGAAACTAAATAAAATTTGCATAAAAAAATAATTGAGAATGTGACTCTCAGTCCAAAAAGAGAGAAATAGCGCACGGAGTTCAAAGCAGGATTTTTTTTTTCTCAGTCGCAATTAGGATTGGCTGTAAGCCTGTAAGGAATCATCAATTAATTACATGAATATCTGATGTCCATTAAAGAAATAGCGACCTATCTAGTTTCCTTTCTAAAACGGGATTTTTTTTAAAAACAATAATTAAAATAATTAATTTTAAATAAACAACATGATTACTCTGTTTTCGGTCCGAAGGATTTTTTTTTTCTGTGGACCGTATTGGCAATTCGTTCTGGCTGTTTTTCACAGTTCCCCACCATTTCCTGTGTGGCCTTGCGTGTAACTCCGCCTGGACCGAATTGCCAATTCGGTCCAGTTTTTTTTTTTTTTAAGAGACACTAAAAAGAACAAAATAAAGAAATCTAACACTGAAAATTTAAATTTTTTCTTTAAATTATTTGTTAGATTACTTCTTTTGATTTATAATTAGCGTATTTATACTAAAACACACTAAATTACTTGAAATTATGTTGAATTACACTATATTACAATAACTTATGTTGAATTACACTAAATTACAATAACTTCGTTAATTATGTTGAAATACGGTAAATTACGCTAAAGTAGACCGATTCTGTGCCATATTTTATGAATCATAAAAAATAGTAAAAATATTCCAAAAATAGTAAATATTGGTATTCTACAAGTTCATTATCTAACTAATTTACTGAGCTACTTGGATTGAATAATAGAAATAAAAATCTTAATCGGAAACTTCAACTCAAGTTTTGAGGCTCTTTCCTTTGTTTTTTTGGCGATTTTGAATTTTGGAATCTGGCATCGCAGGCACGGATGCATGCGTCTTATATATGAAATCGGACACTCGAGCGCCATTTTATGACCGTTTGAATTTTCGCCGTCATTTTTCACCTTTTTAGTGAAGATATCGTCCCTATTCGTATGTAATTTAGCGTAATTTATCGTATTTTAGCGTAATGTAATGTAATTTAGTGTAATTTAACTTAATATAGTGTAATTCAACATAATTTCAAGTAATTTAGCGTATTTTAGTATGAGGAGGGATCAAGTTACAACAAATTTGAGTTACAACAATCATTTTTTTCATTTTCAAAGTCCAAATCGTCGATCCAAACCGTTCAACATGATCTCCTCAATAAAATGTGTTTACAGATCAAATTTTACATTTTTTTGAATTTTTTTTACTATTTATTAAGATGGGTACAAAATTCAATGGTCTGAATATGACTATTTTTTGTAAAATACTTAATAAATAGTAAAAAAATTCAAAAAAATGTAAAATTTGATCTGCAAGCACATTTTATTGTGGAGATCATGTTGAACGGTTTGGATTGACGATTTGGACTTTGAAAATGAAAAAAATGGTTGTTGTAACTTTGTTGTAACTCAAATTTGTTGTAACTTGATCCCTCCTCTTTTAGTATGAATATGCTAATTATATGTCAAAAGAAGTAATCTATCTATCAACCCGGTGAAAAACAGCCAGACCGAATTGCCATTTCGGTCCAGAGAAAAAAAAATCTTTCAGACCGAATTGGTAATTCGGTTCTTATGGTTTTTGTAAATAACGGAGTAATCATGTTGTTTATTTAAAATTAATTATTTTAATTATTGTTTTTAAAAAAAATTCTCTAAAACGTGGACAGAATGGTCCAAATAATTTTTTTCTCTCGCCTTTTCGCCGCTATGAGTCAAAAGTTTGCTGTTAAAATCTACGCCCATTATTTCTTTCAGTAAAATAAGCCGCCTCATTACACAAAAGGAAAGAGGTTCCGCACTTTAAGACTAGAGATAGATACCAAGATAGCTCTGAGACCAGGTTCAGTCAGATGCAAAATAAAAACATCCCATGCCACTATGTAATTTTAATCCTTTATTATTTTGAAAGTGATATATAGTGCTTCATTCTATTTAATATAAGGAAACTGATATGAGTACCTGCACTTCTGTATCCACATTGTGCCCGCACTTTAACTGTTATACTTCTGACGATCTGTGAGAATTTTGCAAATCTAAAACCACGAACATCTTCTACGTAATTTTCTCTTTCAAATGAGATCCATGATGACATACTTTCGGACTCGTCGTCACGCAAGTATTTATATCTATACTTGCAAGTATTTTTTTACATATGACACTGGATTACATCTGAAAGTATTAATATCAAGTATTGTAAGTATTTATACCTATAAGGTCAATTATTTTTGTTAGAGGAAAGTTGACGCGGAGACTATTAGAGAATGTTGATGGGGGGATACGGGGTCCCTACTACTTCATTAGAGGAAGGTTGACGCGGGAACGATTAGGGGACTGGAAAAGGGGATGATCATATCAAGTTACGCATGCAAATATTTATATCTTATTTTGCAAATATTAATATTTTATGTTCCAAGTATTTATACCTATGAAGGTTGACGTGGAGACGAGTGTGGAGACTGGGAAAGGGGGACCATATAATTAGTGGGGACCATAGTACAACCTTCCTCTAATTAGTAGAGACCGTAGTACAACCTTCATCTATTGTTGCTGCGGGTACAATGTGGGTACTGGACTGGAGGGATTGAAATAATTATTCTTAATATAATTGATACCAAGACTCTATATACACCTTTGAGAAATACTCTTAATATTGTTGGGGGTACTTCAGAAAATTTGAATAATAAATTAAGATTAATAAAAATAAAATAAAATTGAAATTGTATTATTTAATTAGATCGTGATGTTATTATTCTTAAACATATGTCACTACTACAGAAAACAGATGCATAACCCATTAACTAAATTAAAATACTAAATAATATTCATATAACTAAATTAAAATACTAAATAATACCTTCGTTGTGTATTGTAGTGTAGTTTTTTTTTTTTATAAATTGATTGAAGTTCCAACCAACTTTGATTAAATTCTGTTTCGATTGAAGAATAAACTATCTTGTTTCAAATAGATAGAAAAATATCATACTTCTCTTTGGAATGGAAGTTTTTTCGACAATTCGTCATCAAGTTATTTTCTATATGCCACACATCAATATTCATATATTAAACAAAAGAATATGTGAATAAATAAAGCAAAAAATAAAAAATAGTTAAATTTTATAAACCATTTTCAAATATAAAAAAATTTGTGTTCCTTATTATTCATGTCATACTATAATTTTATTATAAAAAGCTAAACTTTATGCGAAACTTAATTAAATTTGCATAAAAAAATAATTGAGAATGTGACTCTCCGTCCAAAAAGAGGGAAATTTTTTATTGGTAGTAATTAATAGAAAATAAGAGAGACAAATGGTAAGATTACAGTAATATTTATATTGGTAGTAAGATCGGTAGAATTTCTACCGATCTAAACCAGTTCTTTTTTTGTCTAGTAAATTTTTTTTTTTACAAAAATAGATAAAGTGTCTTTAAATTTAGATATATCAAAACATTTCATCTATTTTTTTGAAAAACTTTTCATATTTTTCTAGAAATCAAATATAAGAATTATCTCCATCTATACATCAGATAAAAAAAAAATTTTAATCAGTAAAAATTCTGCCGATCTTACTACCAATATAAATATTACTGTATTCTTACCATTTGTCTGTCTTCTTTTCTATTAATTACTACCAATAAAAATTTCCCAGAAAGAGAGAAATAGCGCACGGAGTTCAAAGCAGAATTTTTTTTGTCTCAGTCGCAATTAGGATTGGCTGTAAGCCTGTAAGGAATCATCACATCTGATGTCCATTAAAGAAATAACGACTTATCTAGTTTTCTTTCTAAAACGAAACGTGGACAGAATGGTCCAAATAATTTTTTTCTCTCACCTTTTCGCTGCTATGAGTCAAAAGTTTGCTGTTAAAATCTACACGCAGATGATGGGGTGGTGTTGCACGTAATTAATTGTTGCCAGAAACAGTAGCTTTTTTTTGTTAATTGATTTGATTCTCTCTCCTCCGAGCTCCTTTCCTATTGGGTAGAAGGCTTTCTGGTTTCTGCTTGAGATTTTTTTTTTTTTTTTTGATTTTTTTCCTATTGGGTAGAAGGCTTTCTGATTTTTTTTTTGATTTTTTTTTTTTTGATATGGTTTTACATTTCAATTATCCGTATTCAAATAGTAGATATATATCATATATTTTAATATATATTATGAAAAAATATTATTATTCACCATTAAAATTAAATAAATATTATGAACTTTGATATTTTTTAATATTATTTTAATATATAAATATCCGATCCGATCCGCATTCGGATATGTATCCGGCCGAATTCGATCTGTATCCGTATCCGGAAACAACCTACATAGAAAAAATTAAAGAAACAATCTTACAATGAATCCATATTTCACAATCATAATAATTTTAAATTTTTAATTAAAAAACATACCACTAATTACTAATTAAAGAAACAACCTACATAGAAAAAACGTACCACTATACTTTCCGATCCGATTTAAAGCGGTGGGTTGCTTTCATGATACATTGGTAGGCTGACCCGCTGACTAGGCTCTTTTACAAAATCCTCAAGTCTTTGGCAGTCGCCAGTTTTTTTTTTTTTATTGAATCCGGAGACGTAATTAAGTTGGGTGGGCGATTCGAGTGAATTCTTCCAAGGTTTTTATTGCCTGAACCGAAAACGGCATAGCTAATATTTTCCGTATTAGGGTTTAGGGTTTAGGGTTTGACATATTATATATAATTATTAAGTTGTTATAAGTCATTATCGTTAAAATTATTATTATTATTATTATTATTAAGATAAGTAGGATTCAAGAACTAATATTTGGTTTAGTGGTGGTCTTCATCATATTTAATAGACATATATAATATATGAGGAGGGATACACTTACAACAAATTTGAGTTACAACAAAGTTACAACATTCATTTTTTTCATTTTCAAAGTCCAAATCGTCGATCCAAACCGTTCAACATGATCTCCACAATAAAATGTGCTTGCAGATCAAATTTTACATTTTTTTGAATTTTTTTACTATTTATTAAGTAGTTTACAAAAAACAGCCATACTTAGACCATTGAATTTTGTACCCATCTTAATAAATAGTAAAAAAATTCAAAAAAATATAAAATTTGATCTGCAAGTACATTTTATTTAGATAATCATGTTGAACGGTTTGGATCGACGATTTGGACTTTGAAAATGAAAAAAATGAATGTTGTAACTTTGTTGTAACTCAAATTTGTTGTAAGTGTATCCCTCCTCATAATATATATCGGGTTCCAAATTTCTTTAAATAAGCTATATACATTTTTGCTTTTCATATTTCTTTTAAAAAATGAATGCATTTGTTTACACAATAATAAAAGAAAATAAAATTGTTCTTTGGATTGCAAATCTTAAGGTTTTATTTTTTAGATTTGCTGAAAACGGTATGGATAATATCCGATCCGTACGTATTCAAAAAATTAGATGTGGATATCCGATATCCGAATATCCGTGTGGATATGGATACTGATATGGTTTTACATTTTAATTATCCGTATTCAAATAGTAAATTTATATCATATATTTTAATATATATTATGAAAAATATTGTTATTCACCATTAAAATTAAATAAATATTATGAACTTTGGTATTTTTTAATATTATTTTAATATATAAATATCCGATCCGATCCGTATTCGTATATGTATCCGACTGATATCCGAGACCAAACCGTGGATTAATATCCTCCAGGAGTCCAGGTACTCCACAAGATTTTCCTCGTTAAACTAATATTAAATATGGTATTTAATCTACAATAAGGCCAAAAAGACGAAAGTCACGAATCTACTTTCTAGTTTCCGACCTTTTTAAGAAAAGGAAGACACTCAAGACAGCATCTAAATTTGCTACGTGCGCGTTAAAATTTTAGTTCAGATCCAGTGCAAAACGTGACCGTGTAGAATGAGATACGAGTTGTCCGTTTTAATTAGCACGAATTTTAAAGCGAACTCTATGTATTTTAATGACATACTGCTAAAATTTGGTGCTTATTTGTTTGTTGTGGTAAATTTTAGAACAAACGAAAATAACAATGAAATATTTTAATCCAAGAATAGGATTACTGTTAAAAACCCATTAATTTCCTTGAAAATTCTTCTTTTGTGCTATTAATATCTTAAAACTCATTAATCAGGTTTTAGATAAGGAATTGACAACCGATTGCTGATAATTTTCCAATTATAAATATTTGATTGATATTCAATATGAAATTTCATCTTTTTATCATAACTATTGGCAGATCAGGACATCTATATGCTTAAGAGAGAAAAGATGTATTGCTTCTAGCTATACACCAACGGTGTATATTTTGTTATAAGAGAAATGAGTAATATCTTCTGGGTAAGAGAAATGAGTAATATCTTGAAAATTTGTAAAAAATTTGGTTATAAGAGAAATGAGTAATATCTTTTAGGTACACCGTTTCATGCAGGTGAAACGTTACACGAAATCTTGTCCAGCCTTTAGCAGCAGCATGTGGTCATTTGGTGGGCCCGCCAGAAAAGGCCAAGCTCCATAACTCCATTACATTGTCGTCGTGTCGGTTATGATAAATAAACAAGAATTTATGATTCATTGATTATGTGGTCTTTGATGTTGCCAGATTTAATTGGTTTTGGTGAGCTGTGACGACTCGCTTCATGTGAATGCATCCTGGTAGAGCCTACCACATGTATACTTAAGGGCTAAGGCATGTCTGAAAAAAATCGTTGGACTGAGATTAACGAAAATTAATTCAGCATCTCACACAAAGAGTATTGCTTTGGTCATAATTTACTGATTTAAACCCCTGCGATATAATTAATTATATTTATAATTTTCAGATTTAATAAATATAAGGGAAAATTGGAAAATATTTTAATTTAAAATGAGAAAATAAAATATTTGAGTGTTTTGACGAGAAAATATGAAAATATTTTAATTTAAAATAGAGAAATAAGAGATTTGAGTATTTTAATGAGGAAATACGAAAATATTTTAATTTAAAATGGAGAAATAAGATAATTAAGTATTTTCATAGCGAAAAAGGAGAGGTACCGAAATTTTTATTAATATAAAAAATTCAAAATTAACCAATCTGCATAGGTTTTACAAACATTTCGAAAACTGCTTAAACCGGAGAATTATTTTCCGGATTCTCAAATCCTATTTTCGGGAAATAATCTTTCGGTTTTAGGAATTTTTTTATTTTTTTAAATACATAGAAGATGTTATGATTTATTATTTTTTTGTATTAAAATATTAGAAATATTTTTATATTTCTTTGAAAATAGATGGAATACTATATAATTGAGTTTATTAGAAAGACTGCGACAAATAACTCGGATCAACATTTTTCAGGCCGGATTTTTTGCGGCTGTAAGAAAAATTAAAATAATTTTTTGTGTGTTACTGGGAAAAAATAAAAACTGTTTTGGATCTGAGTTATTGATCCCGGTTCAAAAGTCACCTCTAGATAAATGAAGAAATTATCGTGCTCCTTCTAGTTAAACGCAATAAACGCTATAGATGAACTAGTACAATTTGAACGCAATAAACGCTATTTTTATAGCCGTTATGCTATGACACAATAAACGCTATTTAAATCTTTAACTGGAATATAAATTTAAAATATACGTTGGACAACAACGTCTATAATAGCAAAAAAATAAGACAGTAAAACTTTTTGGTTGAGTTCTTTAAAAAAAATTTGCACAGTATTATAAATTGTGAAATCTGCCACCAGGTAATTTTAATCTTTTTCTTTCAAAGTGAAATTGTTTCATTCTATTTAATATAATTGATACCAAGACTCCTTTGAGATATACTCTTAATATTGTTAATATTGTTGGGGTTACTTCAGAATAAAAATTTAGTTTCCTTTTTTTTTTTGGAGATGGTAAAAATAAAAATTTCGGTACCGGACCTAACGCGTTTTCATTCCGATATTTTATTAATACCTTCAATTAAATAAAAAATTAGAAAAATGCCCTCAGTTTTTTTTATTTTTTTATTTTGAAAAGTTACCCAACTGCCACACCACACAGTGTGGGCCTTCTCCAAATTTCGATGTGTGCTGGTCAATAAGGATTTGAGATAACTTTCAATTCTCTGTTTTTTTTTTTCCTTCCCTTTTAATTTTCTATCCTAATCTGTTTGACTATTCTAATAACAACTCATCCATCTTAATTTTCCGGGATTCTGCAGTACAAATATATTTTTAATTAACATTTATGAAAGCGTAATAAAGTATTGCCAAATCCTTTTTGTATTCAAACCTTTTATTACTGGTACAATTACACTGATGGCTTTATATAGCCAACACAAAGCAAACCCGGCCATAGTAAACCCATGGTACAATTACTACTACAAAGCAAACCCATAGTAAAAGAGTTATGTAACAATGCCATAACAGAATGTGCCACTGTATGACGTACAGAATATATGAGCTCAGTGTCACTTATTAATTATCTCTAATCTGCCCAAGGAGACAGTAAGCAAGTAGCAATACTGCTTGTGAGAGCGAGACGATGTCGAAAAAAAGAATCGCCAAGTGACGAGTCGGATGACTGCCAAAAGTACGGGGGTAGTAGAAGAGGTGTAGCAAGGAGAGAAGAACAGTAGTTATGCTAGAGAATAGTTGAAAAAAGTAGAAGAGCGAGGACTGTTGCATGTTACGTCCAGTGCTGCGGCAGATGATCCGAACTGAGCCGAAGAACCAACAGCATGTTATGAAAAGAAAATCACGGAGCAACAGCGAGTTGTCACCCAACAGTATCGTCGCCCATTCATACTCCACCTTTTCATGCCATGTTATGAACACATAGAGAAGGTTCTTCACCCTCTCTGCAAGTCCTTCACCTTCTCCCGCTAAGACTGCTGTCCCTATCCTCTCAAACAGCTCTCGCAACATCACCACTATATTTATAGTGAACAACATCGTCGGCTGCGGCATTGCGTCAATCTCTGAGCAGCAGGGGGTTGAGGTACGATCGAGGTGATCCCTGAAAACTGATAATTTTGTCAACCAAATACAATTCCATATAATCTACATGAAATCAGTGGGATAAAAGGGATTACTTACACTTGGGAGGAGAAGCGATCGAATGAATCCCAAAGAAAGGTAGATGATAAGAAAATCGGCTAAAGGAGTGAAGAGTGAGGCGAGGAGCAAGCACAAGAGAGAAGCGAGGAGTTTCGGTTTAATGTATGTTAAATCTTCAGCTCATTCTCCGGCGCTCCTCTCTCTCTCTAGAAATTACTGAAGGTTGAGAATTGAAGGAGGTTGTATGTAATTAACAATAATCCTTTGAGCTCAACAGATGTGTAGTAATAGAGTATAGAGAGACTAGAGGATGGGATTTTATAGAACTGATCGATGTGTAGTAATAGAGTATAGAGAGACTAGAGGATAGGATTTTATAGAACTGTAAGGGCGAATATGCTCTCCAGTCTAAAATACATGAAGGCGGTTTGCATGAATAAAATAGCATCCAGAGTTTCAAAGGAAATGGAGGGGTTGAAGTTTCGGTTTATTTAAAAGACCAAATTCATTGCAGGGTTGGTGCATGTTATTTGTGGGGGTTGGTGTACTTTTTTTTCTTTTCTCTCAGATTTCTCTGTTCTTATTTTGAATTCGATCTTATAATAAATAGGTCGTTGTTTGCTCAAATTTTTAATCAGCAAACTTAAGAACTAACCCTATATATTATTAGAAAGACATTTTCCTTCAAATAATTTTAAAAATAGACGCAAATAATTTTAAAATCTTTCATTTATATGACATTCAAATAATTTTAAAATAGACGCAAATATTTCCAACTAATATTTTAACATATATTTCATTTATATTTTAAAATAGACGTAAATATTTCCAAATTTTTTATTCATAACATTAAAATAATATAAATTAAAAAATAAAATACGACATTCAAATAATTTTAAAATCTTTCATTTCACGGAATGCATGACTAGTTCCGCTAGATTATCTAACACAACAACATTTCTAACTTTTATATTAAAATATTAGAAATGTTAGTTGGAACAATCAATTCATCGTAACTTTTATATTAAAATATTATAAATGTTAGAAATATTGACTCATGTTATTTTGACTTTTTTCTATTAAAATTTTAGAAAATAAAAATATTTAAAAAAAAAATAGATAGAATCCTAAGTTAGCTATCTCGACCGAAGTCACAAGCTTCGCGAATTATTCGCGAATATTTTTTTTTTTTTTTGTGTGATAACGAACCGAACGCTGAATTATTTGGTTGACCAAACTTTGACCGAAATATTCTCGAATAATTTGTGAATTTTACGAAGGTATGGAAGGAAACTATTTATTACAAGATATTTATTTCCCATCATAAAGAGGAACATAAATAAAGAGGTACAAAGGTTGAAAAAGGAATTCTCTGGTAATAAAATTTTAGGAGATTGCCATGGCAACAAAGAAAATTTTGAATGAGTCCAACAGCTGCAGACAAAAAAGAAACAGGTGGATCAAGAGGAGATGTGCTCCCTCCTTAGGTTCCAATTCCATGAATGATGCCAACGGTTCCGTGAATGGTGCCAACAGAGATATTAAATAAAAAAAATAAGGTAAATTTCGCTGGAGGTCACTAAACTTTGTCTTTTGTTACAAATTGGTCACTCAAATTTAATTTGTTTCTTTTTAGTCACTGAATTTTATATTTGTCTCAATCAAGTCACTCTATAACTTTTTCATCCAAAATACTAACAGAATATGCTCATTCCATCCAAAATACTAACGGAATATACTCATTCCGTCCAAAATACTAACGGAAAAGTTATATTCCGTTAATATTTTGGATGGAAAAATTATAGGGTGACTTGGTTGGGACAAATTAAAAATTCAGTGGCTATGGAGGGACAAATCAAAGTTGAGTGACCAATTCGTGACAAAGGACAAAGTTTAGTAACCTCCAGCGAAATTTACCCAAAAAAATATGTTGATACTGTGTACATTTATCTCTTTCTACTTCATACCCTATATGCCAAAAAAAAAATGTTATTTCTTCTTCTTTATATCTGATGCCGATAATTTCTATCATTTTTTTATTCCTTGTTGGAGGGATACATTACATTCAAAATAATTTATTTGAGAATTTAATAAGGCGTAAACGGTATATTATATTTTTATAATTTGAAAAAAATGTGGATATATATTCAATCAATTATACACGTCATGTGTTAAACGAGCCATTTAAAAAATCAACAATTAAATTTTACTATTTATTACTTGGTCGATATACAAAACAATTTATAAATTGCCTTATTTCATATATGGCCCATCCCGACATTTTTATTAATATCTAAAATTAAATACAAATTATTAATTATACCCAGCTTAATAAATGCATGCAATACTTAGTAAATTAACAAAAATTACCAAAAATAAAAAATTACCCTTCTGCAACCGATTTTGGACCCATCAGCGACCGCCCAATCGGTCTCTGATGGGCTTCAGCCACGTCAGCATATAGCATCAGCGACCGATCTCATCGGTCGCTATAGGGGCATCTGTGACCGATTTTTGACCCTTCAGCGACCGGTGATGTCAGCGGGCAGGACATCAGCGACGGAGCAACAACGACCGGCCCTTCTACGACCGGCTTATATTTATATAAGACATTTATATTTATATAACTTGATAGTCTAAGGCTTAAAAAAAAGACAATATTCCGTCCATCCAATGAACACATTAGTTTTGACTATGGTGAAAACTAGTTGTCATGACTGATGCAAAGGATGTAATTTACAGTTTCATTTGATAATGAAATGGGCTCTATAATCGTTTATATAAATAAATATTAGATTGAAATTAAATCATATTTTAAGCTATGATCTAGGGTTGTAAAAAAATCGCTCAAATTCATAACTTGTTTATAACTCGCTCGCTAATTGCTCGTTTTAACTCTCTCATTAACAATTTGAGTCAATTCTAACTCGAATTGACTGACTCGTTTAATTAATAAGCTGAGTTTGAGCATACCTCAACTCGCTCATTAACAACTCGAATTACACAAAATTCGTCACAATAAATCTCATGCACTTCTAAATGACTCCTCAAATGTGAGCTCAGACTCACCGCTCAAAATTCATCACAATAGTTGTCATGTTAATTATGTTTAAATTATTTGTATTTAGATAAACTTTTACTATGTCATTTGAATTGTTTGTGTTTGGATATACTCTTACTAGTATATAACTATAACTAAGAAAATTGACTGAGCAAACGAGTTATGAGCGAGCCAACTCGAGTTGGCTTTACAATTCATTATTGTCATTCCAATTCGAATTAACTCACTCATTAACGTAATAAGCTGAGCACGAATTGTGGAAAACTCGCTCAAACTAGGCTCCTTTACAATCCTAAGTTAGCTATCTTGACCATAGTCCTAAGATTCGCGAATAATTTTTTTTTTTGTGATGACGAACCGAACGCCGAATTATTCAGTTGACCGAATTATTCTCGAATAATTCGCAAATTTTACGAACTTTTCTCGAACTTTACAAATTATTCGCGAATTTTTTCCGAATTTTTCCCATAATATTTTTGTTTGGTTTTTTTTTTTTACTTGTTTCCTTGTAAGATTGAGATCTCTAATCCGGATAATTCCGAATCATTTCCGAATTATATCCGAATTATTTCCGAATCACGAATTTTTAACCTCACCGAACCGAACCCGAATAATTCATTTGTCACTGTGATCTCAACTCGAGTTTTTATGATAATATGACTTAAACATTCGGAATTTATTATGAATATCGCCATGCATACGTCATATTATGGACATGCACTTTAATTAAAATTCTGCATCAATTTTGATCTAATTTGTATTTAACGACTTGATTCGAGCTTTTAAAATATAATAACAGGTAGTTTCTTAAGCATGCATGTTTAAACCGAATTTTTTTATTATTATAGATACAAATGGCCCGAATTTGAATTTTACGCGGACTTCAATTTTTGGGTGCGTGCACATGATAAATGTTGCGATAATTTTGTGAGATTTTGAGATCTGAATTTAAATGGTAGAAATATATATATATTTTTTTCTTGGATGTATGTTCATTTTCTTTGATTCACGCTAAGCCTCAAAATCTAGAAAACATTAATTTATCATGCATGCAATACTTAGTAAATTAGCAATTAGTTTTTCATGCCTATAAAAATTAAAGTAATTGTCGCATCAACTTTTTATGATTGGGGCATGGATGCTTTAGCAGGGGTGAAAACGGAGCGAATACGGAGAGGATAGTGGTAAAATTATATTCATATTTTTTTTATTTACGGATACAAATACGGATCATATATTAATTGAATACAGATACGGATACAAATTAGATCGGATACTTATTAAAATAATATTAAAACATACCAAAATTGATAATATTTATCTAATTTTAATGATTAATAACAACAATTTTTCATAATATATATTAAAATATGAGGAGGGATCGGATGACACCTCTTTTTGGTGACATCTCTTTTACCACATCCATTTTTTTCATTTTCAAAGTCCAAATCGTCGATCCAAACCGTTCAACATGATCTCCACAATAAAATGTACTTGCAGATCAAATTTTACATTTTTTTGAATTTTTTACTATTTATTAAGTATTTTACAAAAAAACAGCCATACTTAGACCATTGAATTTTGTACCGATCTTAATAAATAGTAAAAAAATTCAAAAAAATGTAAAATTTGATCTGCAAGTACATTTTATTTAGATAATCATGTTGAACGGTTTGGATCGACGATTTAGACTTTGAAAATGAAAAAAATGGATGTGGTAAAAGAGATGTCACCAAAAAGAGGTGTCATCCGATCCCTCCTCTTAAAATATATAATATATATCTACTATTTGGATACAAATAATTGAAACATACATCCATACAGATATTCGGATATCGGATGTCCACATCTAATTTTTTTAATACAGATCAAATACGGATAAGATATTATGCATACCATTTTCACCCCTATGCTTTAGTCATCTTGTTTTTGTTTTTGTCAAAAAGATCCAACAAATTAATAAAATCTGATCGTACTAGCATTAACAACATGCATAAAATATGTTGCGGGGTAGATCAAATTTGATGTAAACAAACTGCTGATCTAATTTACAGCATAAAATGCCATTGAATGATCCATATTATATTGCCATCCCAACCGAAATAAGCAAAGTTATAGCACGGAATTCGTTCAAATTTGCTCATATCATACAGTAAATAATAAGGCAAGAATATGAAAAATATCTCCATACTAACATGATTAATGCTTATTAATCAGCACACAATAAGTTATATATGATGCACTAAATACATATTCCATTCAAACTATGATGAACTAAAATTGGGACTTGTCTAGGCCATCAAAGTAAGGATGCTCCATTGCTTCCTTTGCCGATATCCTCTCAGTCGAGTCAAACTGAAGCATTTTCTGTTTTTTTTTTTCACAAAAAGCGTAAGAAATTAAGAAAAAAAAACGACAACAGAAGAGATAAAAAAAATAAAATAACAATATTAATTTTGTTACTTACCGAGAGGAGATCAACACCTTCAGGTTCAAGAGTCGGTACAGCTCGTGCCAGGCTCTGTGGTTTCCACTGCGGGTAGTCATGCCAGTCTCTTAGAGTAGTAACTCCAGGCCATTGCTTCTCTGTCGGTGTACCTAACATCCTTTTGGTTACGCAAAATTTGATTGCGCAAGTCAAGTTCAAATCATTCAATCAAATTTTGAAAAAATGGAATGCTAAATAGATAATTCACTTTCCATAAACTGGTAGAGTTAACATTTAATGGATGTACAACATCAAATCCACATAAAGGAAAAACCACACCAGAACCCGTACTGGTACCACTATGTGAATACATGGTACCTGAAAATGTGAAGCAGCTGCTGTAACTCCGAGTCGCCAGGAAAAAGAGCTTGTCTTCTCACCATTTCAGCTGCATGCATAATAAATTAAAGATAAATTGGCAATTTTGTAGGCCCCGCAGGTACAAAAATGAGTTCCTAGAGAAGATAAGTAAATGTACCAAATATACATCCAACAGACCACATATCAACACCAGTGGAATAGTGTGTTGTACCAAGCAATACCTCAGGAGCTCGGTACCACAATGTAACAATCTACAATTGCAAAAATTCGAAAAGATAATTGAGTGAGCAAAAATAGCAATGATAAATTAGAATTAGGTTGTAAAGATATTTTAATTTATTACCTCGTGAGTGTAGCTTTTGAGAGGAATGGTAAATGCACGACCAAGACCTAAATCAGCAATTTTTAGTATACCTTTCTCTTTGTCAACTAAGAGGTTTTGCGGTTTTAAATCCCTGCTCATTATAAAAAAAACATTAATTTTAAAAGATTAGTTTCTCAACAGCAATTTCATCAATATTGCCCCAATTTCAAATTAAGTTCACATAAAAGCCCATTTGCATATTTGCAGCAAAATCTAACAACCTATGAAGCACACCATGGCTATGACAGTGGGCCACGCCTTTCAACAACTGATACAAGAAACTCTGCAAATAAAATTTAAATAAATCAGGAAAATTAGATTAATAAACTTAGCCACAAAGATCATATAAACGTTTTAAAAAGATACCTTAATCACATTAGGAGGTATCGGTCTTGGACTGGGGCCCCTCCTGTGAGAATCGATAAACTTTTTCAAATCGGTGTCTAAAAACTCAAAAACAAGATAAAGAAGGGGCTTCCCGTTTTTCTCCACATGCTCCACACACAGCAACCTACAATTAAAGAACAACTGTGAAATCAAGACAGCCAAGAAAATTCTTTCCGTACAAAAGAATTTGCTTCATTTATGTTTCTTTTCTCTTGCATGATTTTGACCAACAATTGAGAAATTTGAGCACGACCAACAATTGAGAGAGGCTTGTACACAAATTCAAAAGAAATGTATTGTTTTAAAGAAAAATCTAGCATTTATGAAAGAACCCAACTTTTTCTTGTCAATTAACACTTCCGTTTCTCTTAGATAAACCACCTAAGCCAAAACACCCAAATTTTTTCTTGCAATACCTGACAACGTAAATGCTCTTGGATAGCAACTGGAGAATAGAAATCTCACGGAGCGCCGTGGGAGGGATTCCTTCTTCGTCCATCTCCAGTCGGGTCTTCTTCAACGCCACCAGTTGACCGCTCACCTTGTCTTTCGCCTTGTACACCTTGCCGTAGGTCCCTTCTCCTACCTTCTCCAGCTTCTCGTACTTCTCCATTGCTTCCTCTCCGACTAGGGTTTCTTGGTTTTGTTTTTTTTTTTTTGAAATGGAGGTGAGAGGGAAAAGAGAGAAGAGAACGGCGTGTATAGTTCAAGAGTTTAATATGGGCTGAGAAGGAGAAATGGGCCTAGGGCCCAAAAGATAACTGGAATTAAAAATTATGGTGTGAACTTTGTAACTGATGAGCGCCTTGCTATGGTGTGGTGGGTCGAATCAGAGGTTCTAAGAGTAGTTTGCTAGAGGGAAGATTAGATTGTCAAAGCATCAAAGAATCTGACGTCTGGATTGTAAAAAGAAATAGTCAGATCTTAATAGAACGGTCCAATTGTTTGAAATTTGAACGGAGGCGTGCTTCCATGTGAGGCGTGAGAGGCAGTGGAGGGGTAAATGTTTTAACAGAGTAGTTTTGGCTTCATACAGCGCATAAACTATAGAATCAAAACAGCGCTGCGTAAGGTTTGTACGCTGCATGAAGTTAAAACTCCTCTGTTAAAATCTTTACACAGTGGTGCGGGGTTGAGTTACTTTCCAGGTTCCTCCCGCTTGTAGGATCCATATCCTCTGAGGTAACAGAATATTCGGTTTGGATCACGGCCGTCCGATCGGAATCTGGATCAATCTGACCGATGTGGAACACACGGGATTGCTTTAATAGTCGTGTAAATTCTGATTGGACGGTTCAGATCTAAACAGAAATATTATGTTACCTTAGGTGATACGAATTCCCTGCTTGTAAGCAACATTTGAGTATCTTACATTTTGTATTTCTTTTTTCATTATTAGAGTATCAGCATTTTTGAATTATTAGCAATTAATTACAACTGTTGCATTTATAAAAGAGACATCTCTCTTTTTTGTTGGATTTATATAATTCAAAAGTTCTACGTTAAGTGATAATCAATGTTGTAAAAGGAGTGCTTATAACTTCAAAATGCCAATCTTACTCGTGTCAAATATTATGTATTAATTTTAATTTATGAGTAGATTTATGATGTTATTAAGCTCCAATTTATGATATTTTTAAGCTTACAAAAAGACTTGATAAGCATAAATCTAATACTCTAAAATTGATTTCAAACGACGAATTCAAACTGTCAGGATAGATCTACTTCACGAGTGCGATGCATTAAAGTCAAACAATAAAAAAATAATAATAATTAAATACATTAAAATTAACTTATAAAGTTATTTTTTTTTTAAATAGCAGGGTGTGTTGGTGAGCATAAATCCATACAACTTTTCAAATTCAAATTAGCTGGAATAAAAAAAAAAACTTTGCTACTTTTTCTGCCTTGACAGAAAATCAGGATAAATATTTTGACAGAGCAATTTTTTTTGAGAGAAAAATGTGGATCAGGCTCACTATTTTTATTGATAATTGACGAATGGAGGAGCAGCACAGTTAGTTAGAAAAAAAAATCTAAAATTGTTAGATAGCAAAAGATAATAGCTCCTCTCATCAGGGGTCCGGATTTCCTAAATTAACTCAATTTTTTAGTTTAGATCCGGACCGTCCGATTTGAATTCGGGCCAATCTGACCAGAAATGGAGCGTACGGAATCCCTTTAATTTGATGGTTCGATTCGAATCTGACGATCCGAATCAAAACTCAAAAATTAAATTAATTTAAAAATCCGAACTCTCTCGTCACTTTGCAGCCTCTGCAAACCTTTAAAGAAAAAAGATAAATGACACCAGTGGTGTCTTTGGTACGAATTCGGATCCAGTGAAGTAACTCAATTTTTGGGTTTTAAATCAGGACCGTCCGATTCAGATCAGAGACCATCCATTCTGAAGTGAAGCGCATACATTCCAATGACAGATTTGAATCTCGAGACGATCTCGAGCGACATAATCAAATCGGATGATCCCGATCCAAAACCCAAAAGTTGGGTTACTTTAGGGGATCCGGACCCTTTGGTACAAGGCCAAAGTTTTTACATAAAAAATGATATAACTAAAATAAAGTAAAATAAAACTATTTTTGAAAAGCACACAGGACAAGAAACTAGTGCTACTGTTGTTGTGATGATCGCCCCTGCTTGAGGGGTGCGAATCTGCTGCGATTCTAAGAGATCGCAGTACCCTGCTATTCTAATCCCAACCATTCAAACGATGTAACTCAGAAATCTTTGGAGAAGTTAGTTTTTGTACACGAATCTCGAAACATGCGAACGGTTGGGATTAGAATTGCAGGGACCCTGCGATCCCAGAGAATCGCAGCAGATTTATTTCCCTGCTTGAGTTGAGAACCAGTCTGTGAGGGACAAAGCAGTTTTTGGTTTATGCAGCGCACAAAAGGTTACTCTTTCAAAATTTTCACCCGAAAATGAGAACATTTTTTCTGGAAACAATCCTTAAATTATACTAACTCTTTCATTTATTCAATTAATCATCTTTTAATAGAAAATCAAATCAGAGATCACATCTCATTCTGACCTGAGCAGGCTTGGACCCAAACTTGAACAGAGCCCTTTTAGCTCCTTGCGAGTTTCGACTTCCCGATCTGACCGGATGCGTATCCTCGTAGTACCGCGCGATGGGACCCACTACTTTATGGCTGCAGATTAACTCAAAAGCGGTACCTATTCGGGATAGAGCAGGGAGCCAGTATTATTTGTGTTTTGAGATTCGTGCAAAGTTAGAAGAACAGTCCAGATTACAGTGCTTTGTAAAAACATTAGTTGAATGGAAGATAAAGTAATTTTAGAGTATATCTATTTTTTTATAATACATTTTACTATATTTAAAAAATATAATTATAGATGCATTTCAATTATTTGATAGGACGTGTATTAAATTTTGACCGATTTGAAAGATATTTATCTTTCATCAAATAATTTAAATATTTAGCAGCAAAATATTAGTGGATAAATGACCAAATTTTAAATGGACTAAAATTTAAAAGATGTCTTATTTAAATAACTGATAACACATCATTTTTGTTAAGATTATTAATTTTTTTTATAAGAAGTGATAACACATCTATAGTTTTAATTTTTTAATTCAATATTTTTCAAATATATGTATCATAAGAGAAATATATTATAAAATTTGTATGTACGCTGCAGTTATTTTAGAAAAATTAGATATGATAGTGAGAAAACAATATTATAAGGCATAGAGTTTATTCATTATGGGTTATTAATTAGTTTAAGAGATAGCAAAAAAAAAAAAATATATATATATATATAGAGAGAGTGGCTAAGATCAAAGTGGTATGACCAAGGCCTTTGGTGCTACCAAGTCGTTTTTGGATTTTCAAAGTCCAAACGGTCAATCTAAACCGTTAGATGTGATCTCTATATTAAAATCTGCTTGGAGACCAAATTTTACATTTTTTGAAATTTTTTTACTATTTTTTAAGCCACTTTGAAAATTGCTGATCACATGGTCCAGAATTTGGTTGCACTGTTTTTACTGTTCACCCGGATCTGCCATTTTCAAAGTGGCTTAAAAAATAGTAAAAAAAATTCAAAAAAATGTAAAATTTGGTCTCCAAGCAGATTTTAATATAGATTGAACATCTAACGGTTTGAATCGACTATTTGAACTTTAAAATTGCAAAAACTAATTGGTAGCACCAAGGCCTTGGTCATACCACTTTGACCTTAGCCACTCTCTATATATATATATATATATATTTACTGAGAAAACAAACATCGCTGAAATCACCACAGACTTAAACAAATATGTTACTTATTAATTATCCAATGGAAAAATTGCCTATATACTAAACATTTATAGAAAAGAATAGATTAATGAAATTATACAATACAATAGCGGAAAAAATTGTTAAGCCTCCATTGTATCATCTTCTACCTTAGGGGCTAAGTAAAATCTCATGTATCCGGCACCTGAAATCTTGTACTCTACTACCATTGGCAAATCATGCGACATGCTTATAATTACTGTGCTCGAAAGAGGTGTAGCTTTTGTGAAGGAATTGAGGTATCGAATAGGAAAGGAGAGGGAAACCGGTTCCTTCATCTCTATGACGGTCGATTCCTCTGGCTGTAAAAAAAAAAAATTGAAAATTTGATCGGTTCCTTCACAGATTTTATGGTTTTATGAGGTTATCTCGGAGTAAAGATTTTAACAGAGCAGTTTAGACTTCATGCAGCGCACAAACTATAGAATCAAAACAATATTCCATATGGTTCATGCGCTGCGTGAAGCTGAAACTGTGTTGTTAAAAATCTTTACCCGTTATCTCGTTTCATCTTTTGATCTATGGTTCTGTGATCTTTGTAAAGAGTTTATTTCAACATAGAAAAATATCAAATAATGAAAAATTTGAAATTTCAGAATTTATTTTGAACCAAATCAGAACTGCATTATATATATACTGGTGTGTCTCAGTACCAAGCATGACTGATTGATGGGATACAACAATCCAATTTATTACTGGTAGCAGTGATGATTTGTGAGCAACTGGTATTGAAAATTTGAAATGCCAATTACCTTGACTACAGAGATGTTATGTCGACATATGATATTTGCATTCCCAATTGCACCACTTACTGAAAATTTCACACCTTCCTTTGTGATAGATATAATAACTGCCACAATAAAAGCACAGCACATAACAATAAGAACAAGAACATAAATGAATAAGAGAAACAGTAACAACTTTAAATAGATAAACAGTAAGTACCAGTATCTCCAATTGTGCTCAGATCCTTGCAAATCCGTGCAAACTCCTGTGAAGGCATTCTAACTGTTGCTTCATAACTTGTATCAGGAATGTGAAGATGCTCTGATTCAATATCCATCAGCTTCATTTCAAAGTCTGATATCCTATCATGCTCTGAAATTAATAATAAAAAGGTAACACCTTAAGAAAAAAAAGTGCTACATCTTATTAATTGACAGCATGAAAGTAAGAACTCACTAGGGTTTTCAAACATGAGAGACATTGTATCAGGGCTTTGATCATCGGTCTTGATCGTAATTATATCATCATTTGCTGCACATTTTAGAAGCCTTGACAAGTGTGCGAGGTTAATGCCCATGGAGAGGTTACGATCACACCTGAACCTTTCGAAGGAATGCGGAAGCAATTGGAGAGATACGAGTGCCACGTGGCTGGAATCCATTGACTGGAGGCATAGACCATCGGAAGAGGAGCAATCAAAATTGACGTTTGAGAGGAGATCCCTCACGGATTCCAGAATCTTCTTGAGAAGAACACCTTGTGATAGCCTCAGTTCTAACATGCTTCTGACTTGATGATGAAGAGAGGTGAGGGGAGGAGAATTCAGTATTTGTACGAGAACTAGAAGTCGTCGAGTCGAAGGAACAGAGAGAAGAGAGGTCGAATCCTCTCCAGTTTTCTCTAAATGGTGAAGCCGGTTCAGTTCAATTGTGTAAATCAGGACGTACGATCATTATCTTAGGGTGAAAATTGTCAAGAGCTCTCCAGTTAATTTTAGAAAAAGAGAGGTATGTGAGGCAATGAGCAATCTGATTGGTTCTGCTGTGTGCATAGTCGAACTATGGTTCCGTATTTGCCACGGAAAAGCAGGTATCGATTCTCAGAACTAGCTGATTGATCCAATACACGTTGGCATGAAGTAAATATCTGTTGAATCAGTGCGTGGGAACAACGAATGTGGCTGCCTATTTATTTATTCCTTTTTTTTTTGGGGTCTGAACTCTGAAGAATGTGGGTGTGGCTGCTTATTATTTTTTTGGAGCTGCACGTTCGCCATTTTCATTAATATTACAAGTATAGATCTTACATTGCATTTTCATTAATATGGTCCGTCCTTTCTATTTTATCATATCTTTTGGGATACTGTTCAATTCGAATACAAAAACTTAATGCTTTTTATTTTTATTTCCAGCACTAAAACTTGATTAGAAATCAGTCTATCGTGGTTTTTTTCTCCAGACCAAGTAAACTTTATGCTTCCGAAGAAAATACCAGGTCCAAGATTTTATTCTGAAGAATATAATTTTCAGTCCCATAAAACATAACTCAAATGTCAACCAGTACATTTATTATCTCACTGATCATCAAAGCATACGGATCCGATAGTCTCGCTAACAGCACATTATTTCGATTTTTGTGGGAGTGGGCTTTTAACATTCTACACAGGGAAATCACAATCGTTCGTAAAACCAAATCTAGTAGACCCTTCTGGGCAATTCTCAAGGATCCAAATCTGCTACTATCTTTGTGCATGAACAGTAACCCTGCTATTACTGTTTTTTCGAATTCAGCCGTCGAACAGTTTCGAGATTCGTGCACAGAACAGTATTCGAAAAAAGTTGCTTCGAGATTCGTTCTAAAAAAAAGTTAGACGGCTAGATTCGGAAAAACAGAGATAGCAGGGTTACTGTTTACGTAAAGAGAATAATAGCAGATTTGAATCCAATTCTCACATAAAATGTATATAACTAATGGGATTTTACCATTGTCACGTTGTTACTTCATTATTGCATCAATAGCGCAATAGCACTGTACAATTAAGGAAGGTAAAAAAAAAATAAACCGAAAGACGGAATGAATTTTAGAAAAAGCGTACTTTAGCGTGACAAAGTAGCCCAAATGTTAAACGGCATTTAAAAATGAACTGAGATACACGTTCATGACAAAGATTTGTATAACTTTTTATTATATCGGTTTACTGGTTTTAATTAATTTCAGATTGCTTATTGCTAGATTATAATTGGACTCGATATTTAACTCGAGGGCCTAATCTTAACTTCATTGTCAGAACCATTTAGCCATGCACAAGCAGCACAAATGATTTGGTCACAAATTAGCAACACAAGGAATAGGATGGAGATGACATCAATCTTCATCACTACATTGTGGTAAGATGTTCCTGTTAATCTTAGGGGGAATTTCATGTATACCCCTCAAAAACTTCAAATTACGTATTCCTCCTCTAAACTTCAAAATTACGTATTTCCCCCTCTAAACATAAAAAACTCACAAACAAACAAGCTTGTACATGTAACATAAAGCTATTAATTACAAAATCACCGACGAAATAGAGAAACTGCCCACGACGATTGTGATGCAGAAGCAACATCTGCCATGGACTTCATTTCCTTCAACACTACGGTCGACAAATCAGGCCTATTTATTCTCATTATATCGCTGCATCTTAGGCCCAATGAGATCATCTTCTCGGCCTCCTTAAATGGCCAGGGACCTGCCGAAGCATCAATTAATGCATTTAATGTACCTTTCCTATGTGCCTCCTCCACCGATTGCCTTAGAGCATCTCCAACGCTGAAATTGCAAAGCAATTTCAAGACAGCTGTCAAGGAGAAGGGAGCGCTTAATTGCAAAACAGTTCCATTGGTGAAATAATACTAATTGCAATACACAGATCTTAAAGTATTAAGGACCTTTCATTATTCTCCCACCACTCTCTTTCCGATCTCTCATCAATTCATGATCCCTTTTTCTCAAAATTAAAAAATTAATAAATTCATGATCCCAGATCCCTGACGGTATTTGAAGTCAGTGCCCACAGCTTGCAGACAGAATATCAAAACTATATTACCAGAAAAATGCCGTAGTGTAGTAGTTCTTTGATTCTGATACCATATCCCTTTTTCTCAAAATTAAAAAATTGATAAATTCATGATCCCACATCCCACATTCCAATATGATATTCTGACTGTTCCGCATAGCACATAAACATCATAGAACAATAAAAATTCGAACAAAACGCAAAATAAAACAAACATCATAGAACAAGAGGCAGCATCACATAACCTTCATTACTAAGAAATTACAACAATTTGATCTCTAAAATAAAATTAGCCAACCAATGCATCTTCTCTGCAAACACCTCATACGGTTCCTACAACACCAGTAGCTAACCAACAGCGTACCAGTAGCCTAGCTGGTAAGAAAAAACCTAAAAAAAAATGAACTAAAGCATAAGAAAAAGCAGTATGCATTATACCCAAACATATGCTGTTGCACCAATTCAAAACAGATTGCTTGAAACAAAGAACACACAAAAATTAAGCCAAAAAACTAAAGACAGCAAACAAGAACAGTAAAAGCCTTTGTAGGAAAGACAACAATACACGATATTTTCACGCTTTTGCTTCGGCACGGCTTCGAGGGAATTTAATCTCTTCAATAGCACATGAGGGACAGGATTTTACGCGAGTGCAGGTTATCAAACTGATTTTTTACCAGCAATTGCACCGTTTGCTAGGTACAGAATCGGTGGTACAGGACTTTGACAGTTCGGTACTATATCAGAATTCTGATTTGCAGATTTTGGAGGCCGAGTTCACAGAAAATGAGATAGCAAGGGCAGTTCAAGGCTTGGCAAAATATAAATCTTCAGGACCGGTCGGAGTTCTGAATGAATTCCTACAGATTTATTGGCCGGAAGTCAAGACAGATATTGTGGCAATGTTGTATGAGTTTTATCATGACAGGTTGGATTTAAATCATATAAATAAGGCAAATACTGTTATGATACCTAAAAAAGAGTCGTCAATTGAGGCCAAAGACTACCGCCCGATTAGCATCATAAACTTATTGCCTAAGCTCATTTCAAAACTGCTTGCAAGCCGCCTCTCTCATCATTTGCCAAATCTGATCAGTCCGAATCAGACTGCATTTATTAAGAAGAGGCAAATCTCTGAATTGTACAGTTTGTACAATGGATTTATAATCCTAACCTATTGAATTGTACAGTTCAGGTCTTCGTAGCTATAAGTACATGGAACCCTGATGCGATTTCATTATCGTACAGAGCAGTAAAGGGTAATATTACCACATTCTTTCTTTGTTTCAGTTTGTCTACATTATATTTTAGTTGATCTGAAAACCAGAAAAAACATTAATTCCTAGCCAGCAAGTAACTGAACTCATGAATGTCACATACATATCGGTAACCACACTACTAGCACCTAAATTCAGGCCGTCAATTACAAAATAAGATAAAAAGAGAACAATCGAGGCAAGAGAGAGTTACCAAGTCAATAGAGCATTCACCATTGTCATAGATTAGTGACAGGGACTGTGGTTCCTTTTCAGGCCGCCTTTGTTGGAGAAATAGATTAACCTGCATAATTTATCAAGCAGGGTCATCACAAAAAAAAAATGCTTTTGTCTTCTTGAACTTACAGATACCAAAACCAAGCCAGGGTGATACTTGTACAGTTATACTACATGAACCTTTTTTTTCAAATTTTTTATTAGAGCTTTATGGTTAGGTTGAAGCTTAAATAATCCTAAAAAAGTGAAATAACAAACAAATCTTTTGACCATCTACTGGTACCAGACGTGGGCAGTAACACCATCTACTGGTACCAGACGTGGGCAGTAACACCATCTACTTAACAAAAGTCCAATTTATCCAAATGTAAGAGAATCCCCGAATGAAAAACTAATTTTTGAAACTAATCACGAAGATAAAACAAACCTTACTGTGACAGCTCGGCGGAATGAAGTCTCTTACTTCAGCTTGGCTGGCGGGTACTCCAAACAGATTCGCGATTGAGCCGTGGCGGGGTCGGAGGAGGTGGAATGCAGGAGGAGAATTCCTGCGGAGGCCGTGGAGATGACATGAAAAGAAGGGGTTCAAGGCGGAGGAAGGAGAGAAGAGATTGGAGGTGGTCGATCTCACGGTGGAGCTCCTCATCTGTCTCGCGACAGAGAGGTTTTGAAGAGGTAGCGACGGAGAGGTTTTGAAGGTGATAGCGGAGGAACGGGAACGCGCAAGGAGAGGGGGGGGGGGGGGGGAGAAAAGAGCCTTCAGCTCGATCGATGGAGACGGCGGAATGAAGTCTCGCAAATTTGATTTATCTCCGTAGCGTCAGCGATATCAGCGAAATGAAAGCGATTTGAAAGCTTTCATTTTATGAAAGCTTTCATATTTTCGATTCCGTCTGCATCGCTGAAAGAGATAATAAAATTACCACGTCGGACGCCAGCGCGGATTTGCAATTGAATATGAAAGGCGATGGAGATGCTCTTATACCCCGTGGGTCTTTGCATGTCACAAGCTGCAACAACATAATGCCAAATGAATAAACATCATTTTGAAAAGTCATCTTCACCGTTGTCAAGTACTCCGGGTCAATGTAACCAAATGTTCCCTTTGGACAATCTGTATAGTAGAATGGTCGACTTGCGTTGGTTGTCCAGTTAAGTTGACGACAAAGGCCAAAATCGCTGAGTTTGCTAACATTGTTCAAATCAAGAAGGACGTTGTCGGGTTTGAGATCACCATGCACAATACCATGAGGTTTGCTACAGTGTAAGAATCTTAGTGCAGAGCAGATCTCAAATGCAATACGAACTCGTGCTTGCCATGAGAGGGGAGAAGTGTTGTTTTTGCATCGTAGACGGTCTTCAAGGCTACCATTTGGTAGGTACTCGTAAATGAGTGCATGGATCTCTGCACAGGCCCCTATGAGTTTCACAAGGTTTGGATGCTCCAACTTGCATAGAACTTCAACCTATGATGTTAAAATTAATTAACTTCTGGTTAATTGGAAAATATAAAGTCTCCATAGACCTAGATGTGTTATGAATGCTTAAAAACTATACATATTTCCCTTTTCTCAAAAAATAAATAAATAAGAACTATACATATTTCCAATGCAAAGGTTGAACTACTTTTACCAAAATATACTACAGAGCATATATATATATGTATGTAGTTTCATGTTCTTGTCTTCTTGATCTATTCTTTCTGTACATTGCATTAGTTTAATCGGTGGTTGTTTATCATTTCTTTATATACTTAAAAATATACACTTGATCAGATGTGAGGTATTTGAGGGATCAAGGATCAACTAAGTGATATTATGAGCAGGCAGAAAAAAGCCATCAGGGCATTTTAATGGTTCAAATCAAATATAAATTTTGTAGTGTGGAGCTTTTTCTAAGGGTTTGAAGATGCTTCATCTTCCTCTTTCTCGCTGTTATGTACCCTAGTAAAAGTTGCGTTCGAATTCTGTTCATGTAAATATGTAAAAATATACTCGTGGAAAATACCTCCTGGTGAAACTCTTTTGCTCCTTGACTGCTCCCTTCATGCAGAATCTTTATCGCAATGGTAGTACTATTGTGCAGGATGCCCTTGTACACTTTGCCAAATCCACCTTCTCCAAGTTTAAATGACTCGTGGAAATTATCGGTCGCATGTTGGAGCTCTGAATAGCTGTATCCAATGAAACATCCTACACATTTTCTACAAGGAGTTTGCTGCTCTGTCAGCCAGCGCAACTCTTCAACTTGTTTTATAGCATAATCTCTTTCAGAGATTAGTTGTTCTATGAGTTTCTGGGCCGCCTCCGAATGTTTTTTTGCATCATCTCTTTCAGACATTAGTTGTTCTGTGTGTTTCTGGGTCGTTTCCGAAAGTTTTCTAGCATCATCTCTTTCAAACATTAGTTGTTTCTGAGCCATTTCTGAAAGTTTTCTAGCATCATCTCTTTCAGACATTAATTGTTTCTGGGCCGCCTCTGAAAGTTTTCTAGCATCATCTCTTTCAGACATTAGTTGTTGAGTAAGTCTTTTAGTATCATCTCTTTCAGACATTAGTTTTTCTGTGAGTTTTTGTGCCTCTAAAAGTTTATGTTGAAGGGCAACCCTCTCTTGTTTTGCATTCCCAATTTCTGCAGCATAAGTATACCAAAAAAAAGGCAGAAATCAATTTTCCGCCATAACAATTCTTTCCAAGCACAATGTTACGTTTAAACTTCTAATTAAATTTACGGACAATCTACTTACGCTTAAACTCTTAGGGGGAATTTCATGTATATCCCTCAAAAATCTTAAAATTAGATATTTTCCTCTCTAAAATTTATAATATCATATTTATTTTAATTAACCTTCTAAATTTCAAATACTCATAAATTTACACAATTTATTAACTTTTCTGTTAGTACTCATTTTAAATTTTATATACCCATTTTACCTTTTATTTAGAAAATAAATATCTAACATGTTTTAGAGACATAATTACTATTCTAATTGGTCAGTTTTGAGAGAAATTGATTCATTTTTTTACTTGTGACACAGATACACATGTCTAAATGTCATTGTGTATGCCCCACAAGTAGATAAATGATATATTTGTCCTAAAAAAATCATTCAGTTAGAATATGAAATATTTCTCTTACACATAATATGCATATTTTTATTTTTTTATAATGGATAAATTGGATACTTTACAAATTTAAAATGAGTTTTAATAGAAAATTCAATAAATTAGGTAAATTAGTCATTTTTTGAAATTTAGAACGGTAAATAGGATATGATGAATTTTGGAGGGTGTCATACGTAATTTTGAGATTTTTGGGTTGTGTATACATGAAATTCCCCCAAAAATTTTTGTGGCTGTTACGGTTCTGTCAAAATTTTCACCCGATATCTAGATACCGAATTTCAGTCACTCGATTGGGAGCTCATTGGAGCTAATTGTACTCAGTGAGGTACCTGGAATGATACGGATTTAGGGGATACTCGCTCCTCTTTCTCTCTCTGGATAATAATATATATTTATTTATTTATTTATATATTATCTTATTAAAATACTGTGTAAGATTAGTTTATTGTGAAATTGTGCAGAATTTCATGAACATTGACTTTGACTTGTAAGATGCGTAGGGAATTACCTCTGAGAGTTACAATCGGTGGTGTACAGTAGTTCAACATCACGGATTGTAGTGCTGCCCCATATGCCACGACAGAATTGAGGTTAATGCCTTTGCAAAGCTCCGTTTCATGAAAGAGCTCTTGCAACATTTTCTGAACCATTGGTATTTGTGTATTACTCCCGACAAGCACCAATTTGTCGATGCAAGTCGTTTTCATGCGAGCGTCCTCCAGGCACTTGGTCACGAGTCCCATGCACCTTTCGAAGAGATCCATATTGATCTCATTGAACTGATCCCTGGTGATGTTCGAACTGAAATCAATGCCTTCATAAAGAGAAGCAACCTCCACAGTCGTTGAGACGGCAAAGGAGAGAGTCTTTTTTGCTCGCTCGCAGGCAGATCGCAACCTCCTAATGCTCCTCGGGTTGTTACTGATGTCCTTCTTGTGCTCCCTCTTGATCTGCTGGAGGAAGTAGTTCAACAAACGGTTGTCGAAGTCCTTGCCGCCAAGGTGCGTGTCTCTAGCCGTTGTCATGACCTTGAACGCACCATTATTGTTTTTCACCACTGAGACATCAAAGGTGCTAATGCTGAGGTCAAAAACAAGGACATCCTCCATCGTAAAATAATCATATTTCGAGCTGTAAGCCACTGCAGCAGCGGCGGGTTCATCCATGATGTGCATCACATTTAGCCCTGCGATGTCACCGGCCTTCTTCGTGGCCCGTCTTTGGGAGTCATTGAAGTAGGCAGGGACAGTGACCACCGCATCCCAGACAATAGAGTTGATCAGGAAGTTCTGTGCGATCTTCTTCATTTTTGCTAGAATCATAGCAGATAATTCCTCTGGATAGAACTGTTTCTCCTCTCCTCTGTACTGGACTACTATCTTTGGTTTATCACCAGCTCCTTCAATGACATTAAATGGCCATAGCTTTCTGTTACTCTGGACAGTTGGGTCGGAGAAGCGCCTACCGATCAAGCGGTTCATGTCTGTTTCAATTAAAGAAAGAACAAGTTCATATGTTGATCTGATTAACAAGTCAGTTCATGACAAGAAGTACTGACCGAATATGGTGTTGGTGGGGTTTTTGTCGGCCTGGATCTCAGCAGCTTCACCTATCAGCCGCCTGTCAGGCGTGAACGCAACACATGATGGGGTTGTCTTGTTGCCTTGATCGTTCGCAATGATCTCCACACTTCCATCATGCCAGACTCCAACGCATGAATATTCTGTGCCGAGATAGATCCCAATTGCCGGTGCCATCTTGCTTGATGCCATTGCTCAGATGCTTCAAGCTGATTGCTTGCGTCTGTCAAAACTTAATTTTTCAATGACATGCATGAGGGAGTTCATGAAATCTTAACTCAAAGAAGATTATGGGACTATTAAATAAAAGCAACTCTATTTTTATGCCCAAGTCGTGCGTCTAATTAACTTATGCCATTCTTTTATTCCATTTATCTATTTTTTTATGACAAATTCATTTATAATAATTTGGTTCTGTGTCATGTCAACCACTTGCATCAAGTACTCCCTTCTATCCTTCTCGGAGGTAATTTACTACGTGCTTAATTAATTACATCTCAAAGCCAATGGTTCATGCATTTCCCCGCAATTTCACAATTAAGTTTGGTACGTACCAATATATATTGTACCACTTGAGAAAAAAAAAAAAAGCAGATCGAAAGCTTACTTAGAAAAAGTCCTAGACTTAGAGAACCCATATTACAAAAGCAAATGGAATATTAGGAAATGTAGGTCTAGCACCACGGTTCTCGTCTCTCTCTAACTCTAAACATGAATGCATGTTTACTTCCAACAAAACACGTATAAAAAATGTGGGTGTCGAAATTCACTGGAGCTCTTCTTTAAACAAAAAAAAAAAGATTGGCATGTTGTGCAATAATTCGCTTCCTTTCCTTTTTTACTTATAGCTTATACTTAATTTTATTTCCTCATACCTCTTGAGACCTTTTGACTTTTAAGAGTTGTTTGACCATTGTTGAATTTTGGCCAAAACTTTTTAATTATATTGAAGATATATATAGATTTCTCATTCGATTTTTTATTTAATGCCAATGGTATGACCAATTTAACTAGTAAAAATAAAAATCTTCAAGGATCAAATTAGATATTATAAACAATTGAGAATTAAAATGAGATTAAGGAGTACTTTTACTAACATCAAACGTGTAATCTGCGTACTGAATGTTCTTTAACATGCCTGTCTCGCTGCAGACATGGCTGAACATTCATGGAAGAATTTCAAGTTAATATTAGCATTGGGTTTCTATTACTTATGAGAAAAAAAAAAAAAATGACCTTTCTAGATTGATAGCAAGTATTTGTATTGGTTGCCAAGAGGAGTACTAATTAATATTAGAATGTCTCATAATATAGTAACAATCTAAATTTGATATTTCCATGTTAATTCTATAGTCAATCCGACCTACTCAATGTATTTTATATATAAAAAAAATTCAATATTTAAATTTTAAAATTTTAAAATTTAATGTTATTATTAGGATTTTTAAAGATGAGGAGGGTTCCAATGCCTCATATTTTTCATACCTCATCTACATCATATGTTATATCTTTGTTTTCAAAGTTCAAATTTTCGATCCGACCGTTCAACATGATATTCATACTAAAATATGCTTGGGGATGAAATTTTATATTTTTTGAAAATTTTTTACTATTTTTTAAGATGGATACAAAATCACTGTTTTTGGACCGTTTAAAAAACAGTGATTTTCTACCCATCTTAAAAAATAGCAAAAAATTTTCAAAAATTATAAAATTTCATCCCAACCATATTTTAGTATGGATATCATGGTGAACGGTTCGGAACAACAATTTAGACTATGAAAATGAAGATATAGAACATGAGGTATGATGAGGTATGAAAGGCACGAGGCATTGGAACCCTCCTCAAGATGAGTTGGTTTTGTACATACTAATGGAGTACTTTAGTTTTCATTTAATAATTACTAATACATGAAAATTACATAGATCATCTATTTTCATACATAGCTCTAACAAAAATAATTTATATATATTATTGCCGTCCAATTTGATACTGTCCACAAATTAACAAAGAAGAAGCATCTCATCAACAATTAACAAAAGAAAGAAAAGAAACCCTCAAAATATTTCATCCCTAGCATGCTTCAAGAGGCATACATACAAATCTTATTTTCAGAGCAACAATAGCACACATTGCATTTTTCAAGCAAATAACATAAAAAAAGGAACATGAAGAAGCAAATTCATTTCTCTATCGCCTATCTCCTGCGACAGATTCAGTATTGAAGAGGTACCTGACACGAGAGAGTACAGAATCATTTGCCGGGTCATACGGATGATCCTTTGAAGGTATTTCCAGTATGGCAGGTACAGGACTGTTGTAGCTATCAACTAAGAATCTTATCATATTTGCTACCTGAAAAAAAAACAAATTAGAATTAAAAAATCACTTCAACCAGTGACAGTTTATTCAAGAGAAAGTCTCTTTGATTGGTAACATTCCTGCATACTATAAGATATGGAGAGATTTCTCAGAACAGAATAGAAGTTACATTTTAACAACTTGTATCAGAACACAATAATTTTTTATGATTTTTAAAGAGGTTAAAAATACTCACAAATTGGCTAATAAGCACAATACCAATGTCATCTCTGGTAGTGAACTCCTTGAATGCATCTTCAATTTGTTTCACAGTAGTTTCTAGGAAACACAACACGAAATAAGAAATGCAATATGACCATTTAATTAAACAAAAGCACATTTTGTAAACCGTAAAGTTGGTTTCTGATTGATATAATTTCTGCTGTATCAGCTTGCGAGTATCGTCAGAAAAAAAATGAAACGCCCTGCCCAGACTCCTCATTTCTGAACTTAAGAAGGGTTGATTGAAAAAGTACCAAAAGTATTTATTGTACTTGTTGTAATTTTTCGAAATGAGAATCTTGCATCAGAACTAAATTGGAATATATATTTGTTTCATGGCCTATAGTTTCTAATTGCAATTGTGAATAGCTGGCAATGCAATACCTGACAGGATGGTAAAAGGCCAAAAAAAAAAAATAAAGAAAGAAAGAAAGAAGGAAAGTGTACTGTTATCCACTATAAGGTAATTTGTCTTCCTCCTGATATCAACATTTCCGACTCCTGCTAACAAAAAACCAGTGATAGTGTCCTGAAATAAGGAAAACAAAATTATCAGATGGCACATGGAACAACGCAATATATGAAATTTGGTTCTATTGACATGTTGCCAATTTGCTATATAACAAACATTACTCAATTAGTATCTAGTTGTATGCAAAAATATCAAGATTATCTAGCACAGATAAGCTCATTCATTAGTTGAAGTATTATATCACAGTACTTGATTTTATGTCAAGTAAAATAAAATAATCAAGTTTTGATTCTTAACCAAAAGAAGGAAATAAAAAAACTGCCATCAAAATTGCAAGTGATCTTTTTCTTTTCTATCTTGTAAATTCCCCAATAGTTTTGACTGATTGAGAACTGAGAAGCATTCATAGAAGTACTTGCAATAATAAAAATTCACGCACAGCATCTTTGGGTAAAGATTTTAACAGAGTAGCTTTTACTTCATGCAGCGCTGTTTTGATTCTATAGTCCGTGCGCTGCATGAAGCCAAAACTGCTCTGTTTTTATTCTATATACCAGACAACATTCTATCGACCTACAGCCTATCATAATTTCTATATTAAAGATACTGGCAAAATCACTATATTTGATCATCTAGGAAAAAATCAAGCAATCAAGAAGAAGTATTAAATACCTCGTCAGCAATCATGGCAATAAGAGCGGAGTTATTAGTCGGGATCTGAACTCGTCTGGCCATGGCGACCAAACTCGGTATTCGAAATCTAAACAAAATCGGAGGTGAAAAGTTGAGATAATTTGCAATTGCAAGTAATCCGAGATGCGAATATGGAGAAGAAAAGAGAGAAAATGATACCTCGATCTGATGAGAAGCGCGCGCGCGTGAGATCGGGAAAAGGGTCAGAAAAGAGGAAGAAGGAAGAACCAGGCAAGGTAACGTCGACGGATATAAATCTGCTGTTATTCCAAAGGGATCACAGGACACTGTTATTCCTATCCCAACCGTTCAAATTTTTCATGCGCGAATCTCAAGGAAAAAAATTTCGTACCCGAATCTCAACAAAGTTTAACGGCTGGGATCGTAATAACAGGGTCCTGTTAACCCTTTGGATAACAGCAGATTTATTTCCAAGGTGGACTCGACCCGGTCTAGAAATTACTCCCTAAATAGGTCCCACTTGTCGGATGAATTTCGATCCCCTAACGTAACCCAAATTTTTAGTTTGGATCTGGACCGACTGATTGTTTTGGCACGAATATAAATGGGATCCGTTGCATTCTGCCTTAGGCCGGATTAGCCCGGATTCTGATCTGACGGTCCGGATGAAAACTCAAAATTTGGGTTACTTAAGCGACTTGTAGGATTGCCTTTACATTTCCATTGGTCTCCAGTTTGGTCGAAACCGGAGGTGTCTGATTTGGAGGGTAAATATGATATTAATATTATGAAAATGGAAATAAATCTACTGTTATTCCTTTAGAATAACATGAACCTGTTATTTTGATCCCAACTGTTCAAATTTTTTCATATGCGAATTTAAACAATGATATTTTTTCAGATCAATAGTTGAAATCAGAATAATAAGTTTCTGTTATTATATTGGAATAACAGCAGATTTACTTGCATAGAAAATTCAACCTAATAGTTATTCATCAAGGCTGGTTTTGATTTGGAGAGAATTCTGAGTGTTGGGAAATAAGAACAGTAAATAGATTATTTTATAGACGTGGAAGAGAGGAATCCGACATTTTTATTAATATCCAAAGTTAATTACAAATTAATAAATATATCCAGAATTAGTGGATTTTTTTTGAAAAAAAGAAAACCGGTCAGATTCTGGCCGGTTTCTGGGGGAAGAGGAAACCAGTCCGAATCTGGCCGGTCTGGACATTTTTCAGAAAACCCACTGATTCTAGGTATATTTATTAATTTGTACTTAACTTTGGATATTAATAAAAATGTCGGGAGAGGAATTATCTACTTGACTTATTTACAAGGTGACTTGTCAATTCAATTCATGTAAAATTAACTTAAACAAAAAAAATACATAATCACACAATCAATTTCGTGAAATGTGAACTGTATACATATCTAAATTCGTTCGATTATAACATTTTGCATAAAAAAATTCACATCGACTCTCCAAATTTCCCCTTTTTTTTTTTCTAAAAACACGCATGCCATTTCTATTCTAATTTTTAGAAGGTAATGTAATTTTTAATTTAAAAATTTTCGATATTAATAATTACTGACATAATGACTAAAAAAATTAAAAGTTAAATGCATGAGAGTGTAGAGATATAAAAATCAAAATTAACTTAATTTCTATTTAATGCTTGACAATTATTTTCAATTTCTTCTTAATTTTACTGATATAGATGCTCTAAACCGAGAAGGAATGAAACTTCTAGTAACAAAATTGACAAGATTGTTATATACAAAAATAAGCTAATTTTTTTGGTCCAACCATAAGACACCTTTTCTCTTCAAAACATCTTCCAAATTTTGGAACATTTTGAGCTATAATTCAAACTAATGCCTTTTTAAAGCATTCCCTCAATGCAACCTCTCTTGCATCCTTCAAATAACACGAAACCTTCGCCGGATCAGTGCTGCCTACAGCAAGCATAATGTTTACAACAACACGGCGAAATGTTTCTGTGAATTCCTCTCGAGAATCTACTTGCAATTCGCTTTTGCATCTACTATATTTAGCAACAAATTCATCCTTTTCATCTCCTTTATTTATTCGTTTATTCAAATCTGCTTCCAGCTTCGCAGCCATATGCGTTGCCCGTGCAATGCATGATGAGGGAAGCTGAAAGATACGAACATAAACAAAAATTAAACATGTCTTCATTATATATTTGCTTCCATTTTGTTAAGAATGGAAAGTTTCATGTGCATCCCTGCAAACCTGACCAATCATAAGACTGACATTTTTCTTAAACACGCTACATATTTTTTATTTTTTAGTAGAGGGTAAAATAGGTATTTTATAAATTTATAACAACAAAATGGGTAAATTTGTGAGTTTTTCAAATTTAGAAGGGTAAATATGATATTATGAATTTTAGAGAGGGGAATACGTAATTTCAAAGTTTCTGAGAGGTATTATATGAAATTCCCCCAAAATAAAATTTCCCAAAAGAAAACAGAAAAACACAAACCTGTGCAAGACGTGCGACATTAAGGCCAAAGCTTTTATCTGAAGCACCTTTAATCACTTTATAAAGAAAGGTAACTTCCTCTACATTTCTTTGCATCTTTTCATCAGTCAAGAATGCCACATGATACGCCCCAACCTCGCCTTTAAACTCTTTTATAATATCCAAAATTTTCGGGTAGTGGGTTACAAAAATGACCATACATTTCTTCTCTTTTATAAGAGTATACAAGGTTGCATAGGCAATCGCCACACCATCATGTGTGCTCGTGCCACGGCCAAGCTCGTCAATTATGACTAGGGACTTGTTCGTGCAATTTCTGAGAATTGTAGAGGTCTCAGTTAATTCCTCAAAAAATGTGCTAGTGCCTTGTTGGATGCTGTCTGATGCGCCCATGCGGGTGTATATATTGTCTAGCACATATAGCCTAGCTGAGGTGGCAGGTACATAGGAACCAACCTAGATTCTAGAAGGAATTAGGTACTCAATTGTTTCATGAATTTCATTCATATCAAGAAGAAATCTGAACTGGAAAAACCCTCAAATTAGAACAGTTTAGCAGTAAAATTTGTACCTGTGCCATTAAAGCTATGAGTGCAACTTGGCGAATGTAACAGCTCTTCCCCCCCATGTTAGGCCCAGTCACAATTTGACAATACTCATCATCCTCTCTCAGGTTTGTATCATTTGGGACAAAACCATCTCCCAAAACACTTTCCAAAACCTAAATGAGCAAAGAATCATATGACAAACCATGTCGGTACACTTTAATTTCTTCAGAAAATTTACTACTTCCCTTTTCAAACCTTTCTCCTTTAATTTTTAAAAATCACAGGAATCCTAGTCATGAAATCTAGCTCTGAAATATTGAGAAAAAAATTATTTTCTTCAAGTATACTGATGTCGTGTATTGTGGATCAACCAAACTTGAAATCCCTGAACCACAATTGGGTTTATTGGCTGCAGAGTTGTTTAAAAGCAAAAAAAATAAAAGAAGATGAAAAAAATATTATTGTAGCCCTTACTGGGTGACGGCCACCTTTGATATCAATTTGTCTTGGTTCTTCTTCTTTAACAAAGGCAGGCCTTACAAAGTTCTGCCCAAAAAAAAAAAAACATGGAAATCATATTGCATGCCAAACTAGAGAGAAGGGTACTTTTCGTGCAATGCTTATAATATTATGGTAGTTGGTTTCGTATTTCTATTTGTGCACATCAGTTAGGCCATAGGAAAGTATTACCTTATCTTTTGCCAGAGTAGCAAGAGAAAACAAGCAATCCAGTGCTGCAAGAGACTGCACGGCCACTTTAAAATGAGCATAATGTTCGGAAAAGGCCATTAGTAATTGATCCCATGTAGATCTACAAACTACTGTGAGTTCTTCTTTGGCAAGAAGTAGTTCATCTAGAGCTTTCGCAACCTCAGGAGGATGGTACCGTGTAGTCTTCTTGGTGCTACTAATCTTTACCCAGTTTGAGGGAACCCTCATGTCTGAAGACAGCTACAATGATGCAACATTGGATATTTTTTAGTTGATTAAATTACACAACACCAAAATAGTCAGGTTATTGGGGATGTTCTGAGAGGATTGATTACAAAAGATGACCACATATGCAACAAATACTAGATCAGTAATATATATTAGAGTGAGGCTATGGTACTTTGCATAGCGCAGATTGGTCCGTACTATGGATCAATATTTTTGTTTCTAAAGTTCAAATAATCGATCTGAACTGTTCAAAGTGATCTCCATATGAAAATGTACTTGCAGACTATATTTTACATTTTTTAGAATTTTTTACTATTTTAGATAGGTGGAAAATCACTATTTTTGAATGGTCTATAATTTTTAGATCAAGTGATTTTCTACCTATCTAAAAAAATTCTAACAAATGTTAAATTTGATCTAAAATTATATTTTTATATGAAGATCATGTTGAACGTTTAGATCGATTATTTGGACTTTGAAAATGGAGATATTGATCCATAGTATGGACCATTATGCGCTATGCATAGTACCATAGCCTCACTCTATATCTTATATATACTATACACTGCATGTTGAAATACTATAGCATCAAGGGGGGGATTTTACTTCTGATATAGCTGCATGTAGTTAAAATATTAAATACTAGTATACGATCGGAAGATAATTATCCAGTAGAATACCTCTATCAAATGTGATGTACCGGATATAGTTTTGAACTCCAGGTTACGCATGCCGAGCTGTTTCCTGTATTGAGAGATCAATGAATCCAGCTTCTCTTTCGCCATCTCAACTGCTATCATACCTGTAGCAACCTGTAGCAAAATGAATATATTTTAGAGTCCTTGTACAGGTTAGATATGCTTATAAAAATTCAATTTATGCAGAACCACGCAGTATTCGAACAAACTGGGACAAAACCTGACAGTATGGTACTGTTAACGAACAATTTCTAATATTTGGTATTAATTTGAACAGATCCTAAATGGTATATTATGGTTGTATTTTGAATTTAAATATTTGTGGACCTTGAGCATATTTTTTTAATCAAGTTAACAGTAATAAAATACTCCTTCCCTTCAGTTACTGTCAATATTATTTGCCTTTAGGACAGTACGTGATGCTGAAGGCTCAATTAACCTCAGTTACACCTCAATACGCAACTAAACATCAATAGGTATAGAAGGAACACAAGGAAAGATAACAAAAAGTAAAACACTGGTGGTGACAATAACATGTATGCTAAACTAGACTTCTATATTATATGATTTATTCTTCATTTTCATTTTCATTATCTATACCAGTTCGGCCAATTACTAGAATACAACTGAACAGAAAACAAAAAGCAAACATGTTCAGACTTAATCTCATTTAAGGAGTGAGGCTATGGTACTATGCATAGCGCAGATTGGTCCGTACTACGGATCAATATTTTCGTTTCTAAAGTCCAAATAGTCGATCTGAACCGTTCAACGTGAACTCCATATGAAATGTACTTGCATACTAAATTTTACATTTTTTTATAATTTTTTAACTGTTTTTTAAGATAGGTAGAAAATCACTACTTTTGAATGGTCTAGAATTTTTAGATCAAGTGACTTTTTACCTATCTAAAAAAATAGTAAAAAAATTCAAAAATGTAAAATTAGATCTACAAGTACATTTTTAAATAGAGATCATGTTGAACAGTTCAGATCGATTATTTGGACTTTGAAAATGGAGATATTGATCCATAGTACGTACCATTATGAGCTATGCATAGTACCATAGCCTCACTCCTCGTATAAGCTGCATGGTGTAATACCTCAGGAAATTGGTCATTTGAAGAGACAAACAAGTTCGTCATGTCACCTTGATCAACGGCATCTTTGTCAAGATAAGACAATAATTTCAGAGCCCTTGAAATTAGTGAAGACGACGAGGCAGTGGAAATCAGTCTTTTGAGCAGAGAGGAATGCAAAGGGCTATTTTTATCAATTGAAAGCTTTTGTAGTTCCTTTCCAGCTGTCAGGATGGCCTGAATGACCCCAATAAACTATAGAAAAGAAGTTAGAATGGAATGGAAATAAATATTAGAAATAGGCATCCAAAGAAACTTGGATCAAAGATTCTTTGCTTCAAGTTTAAAGATATATTTTGTAACAGTCACCCGGTAGATCATTGTACATGCAATTACACCAAACAACTCACATTGCCAAATGACTCCCAATTTTTCTTCAAGTCACTTGCTGGTGACATCTGATGGTCAGTTAGTGCATTAAATTTCACGAACTTTTATTTATTTCATGAGATTTCTCGGTTGCCTTTCCGGCTACCAACAACCTTCAAAAGAAATATTGATAAGTTTGTCCTAAGCTCTATTGTACCTTAGACCATGTTGATCTATGTTAAAGTGAGGCTAATTTAGATATGGGATAGGTTATATTGAGAAAGGAACTCTTTTGACAGCCTGGACAACTGACCCATGGCTCATAAAAAAGCAACCAAACAAAAAGTAAAAAAAAAGTTAAAATAAAATATGTGTTTTCTATGATTTAGATAGACTGTGTAACAGATTTGTGCACTTTGAAAACAATCGGCTATATATTGAGCTATTTGAAAAATTAACAATTCACAAACACTGCATCAAATATGGTGCAATTTGAAAACCAATTGGTCATCCACCAAGCGATTTGAAAAATTAACAGCTTATTTTTATCGGCTGATTGGTGACACGAAATGATTCACAAATAACACCCAATTTTACACAGGTCTATCTAATTGATAAAGAGCACATGTATAATTTTAGTTTTGGATTTCAGAAAATGTTGGCATGGTTATAACAGTTATAAATAAAGTTGTTATTACTACATCCAGTCCCTTTAGATATTGGATTTTGGAGCTTATGGGGAGAGCTTGAGGTTTCAGATCTTACTTCGAGTAGTCAATAAATAATCTGAACAAATTAGGGGTAATTACCTAAACTTTACCTGATCGCATCTTGTGTTTAACCATTTGGTGATATTTGCAAAATACAAAAGACTAACAATTAAGGAAATGGTTAAAAAGTAATTACAGGGTGATACTGCCATATTAATATTTACAACTTATAATTCTTTTATTGACATAATCTTCATTTTAGTTTGCTCATACAGAAATGTTGGTCTGGTAGAAAATACACATGTTCATTAAAACCACTAAAACCTGGAAAAAATCAGCCTCAAGTTGCAAATTGGCTGATTTCTTTCTCAACTCAATATTGCTTTGCAAATTTTAGTTTTTAAAGTTGGTTTTAATTTGCATTGACCCAAAAAATGATTGGGTCTTTATTGTACTGTTGGAATATTGGATTTCCTCTATGGTAAAAGAGGTCTAACCTCGGTGGGTTTTGCAGTGCGATGAAATATTCTTGTGATACCCCTTTCAACATCAGGTGACCTTCCTAGCATTGTCAAAACAGAGGAGAGTACTGAATTCAAATCAGATTTTGAAATTTCACTTTGGGAAACAGTTGATGTGCTCATAGACTTCAATATCTCAGAAACAGCATCCAGACGAGAAGTTATCAAGTTGGCATCACATAATGGGTGTATTAACTGAAAATCAAATCAATAATAAACAAGTAAATTGATAATGCCAGTAAAAGGATACTTTCACGTTTTCTCTGTGGAAATCTTATTCTGTAATTCATTAAGAACTTAAATTCAAATAAAGACAAATTCAAACGGTATTAACCCTGCTAACATCTGCATAAGCACCAATGAGAAACTCTAGATTATGCTCCTAGAATTTTAACAATATGCACACATATACTTGTTGAAAGGGGGTTACAAAATGTACATTTGCTAAGGGTGCACTGATCATGTATTGTGAATACAGGGCAATAAGATTCTTCAGAAAGGAAATGAGAAAAGAAAGGTGTTTTATTTGTTTAAAAAAAAAAGTGCTTTTGGGGGGCCTATTACCTTAGCTTGTAGCAATAGCTGATCTAAAGAGGTAAAATATAAACGCACAAGTTATTAAAAAATTATAATAAGAAGAGGCATAGAAAGATATGCATACCCACTGCTTGAAAAGCCTAGAACCAAATGATGTACAAGTGTTGTTCATGACTTGGAACAAAGAACCTTCCATTGAACCATCAGAGTTATTCCTTAAGACCTAAAAATGATATCCCGTATACTGATCACACAAACAAGCATAGCATGTAGAAATTGTTTGCATTAGAGGTACATAGAGAAAATGTAGTTAAAAGAACATGAGAAATCATTGGAGCCTCGGAGGCTCCAGGTATGAAAATAAAACTGATTTTTGGAAGGTGCCCACATAATAAAAAGTACGATATAATAACAAAAAAGATTCTCATGGAAAAAACACAAATATGGAAACTTTTATACAAATTAGTTTGAACTGATCTGTTGGTGCAGCTCATTACCTTGGTCCTTACAGACTGATTTTGGGAAGGTTCAAAATGCAAAACGGCTTTTCAAACCAAGACTGTGAGAAATACCTCAAGCTGATGTAGAGTGTTGGCTGATAAAGTCATTTCAACCGAGTTAGAGAAGGGACGAAAGGAAGAACCAAAACATATAATACGTTCAAGGCCGAACTCCTTAAGGTATCGGATTGTCAGAGCCAATGCCTGAACAACTAGATCAGGCAATGCCATTATCCCCTGAAATAGATTAAAAAAAACCAAATAGAAAATAAATAGAAGGGATTTACCAGATTGACACCAAGTCCAACAATTTTTTTTTTTGTAATTTTATAGCTTAAAATCTTAAAAAATACTGACATATTGTAAACATACTTTTTAACAAATTATTCTTAGTACCAAAACAAGCCATTGTAATTCTTTTTTTACCTGTTCAGCAACATGTGGAATAGTGAAAGAATAGAGAAAAAGTGGAATTTGGAATAGGCTTCTATTTCGTACTATTCCTGTCGTGTTCGGTTGATGGTGGAAGAGTGGAATAGTGTAAGAGTATTGGTAAATGAGCCAATTCCCTCTTGGAAAAGGCCATAGAGGAATAGAGGAGGGACCAAGGTGTAAAAAACAGGGGTTTGACTGCAAAAGTTCAAACCCAATTCCACTCAATTCTTTTCTTGTTTGGCAGGAATAGATCCTCTATTCCACTCTATTCCTCTTTTCCACACTTGCCGAACAGGCCCTTTGAGAAGCACAATGATTGCAGACCTATATAGAACTAGTAAATGTGGTCACACCTCAATTCCATGAAGATCATTCCTTTCTTTTGATTCATCCATTTGATCATGATGGCCATTGCTTTTGGAATGATCATCATCCATGTTCTCATATAATGACATCACTTCTGCGAGCGCACCACCTTCATTAAAGCAATCACGTGACATACGCTCTACTCTGACATTAGATGTGGGTCCCGCATATGCCGTTAGCAGCTAAAATATAAGAGAGAGAAAGACTTTAAATCTCATTTTGCTTCAACATAATGTAACTGACGTTCACAAATTTGTCCTGGCACTTTAATATTTTTTATAGAAGTTCAGAAAGGAAAAGGACATAGGGAATATGTAATATGCTAATATATCAACATGTAAGCACGAAACAAGCAGGCACAAGAGGGATTATTTTTTCCTTTTTCCTTCGTTGCAACTATGGAAAAGAAGAAATTAACTATATCAAAGCTCACAAGAATTCAAACAAGATCTAGCATGCAACAGCACAAGCATCAACTTTTCATAACAATACCATTTGCATACAATAATATCAATTTATGCGCTTTACAGGTTGCAACTTGTATAATATCTATGAATACAACATTATCAATATATATATATAGAGAGAGGTTGGCTAAGATCAAAGTGGTATGACCAAGATCTTGGTACTACCAATTTGTTTTTGTGATTTTCAAAGTTCAAATAGTCGATCTGAAGTGCTCAACGTGTTGTCCATATTAAAATGTACTTGGAGACCAAATTTTACATTTTTTGAAATGTTTTTACTTTTTTTTATGGATTTTTGAAAGTCACTGTTTTTCAGATTTTATTTATTTATTTTTTATTATGAAAAACCGTGATTTTCAAAAAATCCATAAAAAATAGTAAAAAAGTTCAAAAAAATGTAAAATTTAGTCTCCAAGCACATTTTAATATGGAGAACACGTTGAGCACTTCAGATCAACTATTTGAACTTTAAAATCGCAAAAACTAATTGGTAGTACCAAGGCCTTGGTCATACACCACTTTGATCTTAGCCAACCTCATATATAGATCCACTGTTGGCAAAATGAAAAGCCACATGAGAAGTAGGAAATAAATTAGAAAATGTTACCTTTTCAGTCCCGGCAGAGACTGGCTCACCTAACAAAATCTCGACTGGCGAGAGGCTGAGGACAACAGCCTCAAGGCCAGATCGCATGGCGCCATCACTGAATTCCCCATGCACCACATCTCCAGTCGAGATCTCAACTGCAAGTAACCCTATCTTTACTTCAAAACCCGTTTGACCCGTTATCTCCTTCTCTACTACACATAGGATGTAATTGGTGTTCTCTCCACCGATACCCAACTCAGTGCCTCCTCCTTCCATGGACTCAGCAGCCTCTATAGTGGCCTTAGTGTACAGAGATGATAGGCCTCTTGTGAAAGGACCAAGCTTGTTTGATCCATGAGCTTTAATGGCTGCTGTCTCTGTTTGCTTCACCACACCAACCTTATAACCCGCTCCGACAAGCCGTCTGACATGAAAATTCAATCGAAAAGTCGGCACACTCGCGGTTAGAAAATTGTGATCCACATGTGCAAAAATCTTAAGAACCCTTGCTGCCACATCAGCATCCTGGCCGAAGAACCGGTACCGGTACCCCACCTCAATCATCAAAATGACATCAGGATACTTCTCTTTAAGCTCAAGCACTTGTTGCTCTAATGGAGTGTAGAGTGGCTTACTGGATGTTGGCTTTTCCTTGCTGGAAGAGGTGCTAGAAGGCGGGTCGAGAAATTTGGCGAGAAACTTTTGGTGGAGGGAAGGGTTTAAGGCGGGGGTGGGAAGCGGGTCGGGTTTTGGTTTTTTGGAGGGGGTGGTGTTTGGAGAGAGGTTGAGAGAACGGCGTTTGAAAGGGGAATAGGAGACGACTGTAGAGATTTTGGGGGATGATTTTGGGAGAGGGGAAGGAGCGGGAGGCGGCGGAGAAGAGGAGGAGGAGGGGTTAGGTGGTGGTTTTGGAGCGAAGAAGCGCGAGATGACCTGCTGCTTTGGCTTACCCATCGCGAACGAACGGTCGAGATTGAGCGGGGGAGTGGCGGTGGGAAGTGGGAACGGTGGTGGTAATGGCGGGAAGAAAAGGAGGTGGCTCATACGAGACGAGAGCTTGTGAACAGAGTAGTTTTAACTTCACGCAGCGCACAGACTATAGAACAATATAGTGTTGCATATGGTTAGTGCGCTGCATGAAGTTAAAACTACTCTGTTAAAGATTTACCCTGTGAGTGTGTTCCTTTTTAATGATTGTTTATTGTTCATATTTGCGAATTATAGTGTCATAATTTATACATAGAATTTACTTATTTTTCATTTTTTATTTTTCAAAGTTTAATATTACGAAGCAAGTAAACATGGACCGATTAATATCATATAATGCTATAATAGCTAATCTCGTCAATTAATGACTGAATTTGAAACATATGAAAATAGTTAGCAGACACCTGATAAACCCTAAAAATATGACACGCTAAAAGAATAAAAGGAAAGGAAAGGAAAGATTAATTTGACGCACTTCAAGTCTGCAAGTGAGAAAACCAAAATCAAATGCTAGTGATTAGTAAAGCTGACAAGGCCAATGACATATTAAAGAACCAAAACAGCTCAGTATGTATCTCCAAAGAGCTGGTACCAAACCTATGTTACAAGCATCCAATCACATTACTAAAGCACAAAAAAAAGACAGTTCTCCAATAGAAAAGCTAAAAGCAACAATGTAATTCAGTAAAATTAAAATCACTTCTCAGCTCGAAAAAATTCTTCATCCTTCATACTCCTTCACAAGGGTATCGGTATCGGCAGTCTCACCTTCATCCTTGTCTTTGTTGCATGTTAGAGTTAGAGTATCGGTATCGGCAGTCTCACCTTCATCCATGTCTTTGTTGCGTGTTAGAGTATCAGTATCGGTATCGGCAGTCTCCCCTTCATCCGTGTCTTTGTTGCGTGTTAGAGTTTCAGTATCGGTATTGGCTTTCTTGACATCAAAAAGACTACATACAAATGATCATATGCAAATACAGGAAAATGGTACTTAACATTACATGATGGCGTATAGGGGGGAAATGGTACTTAACATTACATGCAGCATCCAAGAAATCACTAAGATATAATCTAAAGCTTAAATCAGCCATCCTTACCTAGTGCATCTAATAGCAACAAAGAAATTTTACAAGGTACATTATTGGGAATTATCATGACTCTACCAAATGTAAATTCACCTAAAGATTACTACATATTACAACAAAAGAGAGTTCCTCAGAACTAAAATGAAACATAATTTTTAAGAAATAAAAATAAAATTGACAGAAGACAAAAGAAACAAGTAATATCACATCCATAATCTTAAGTGAAACTAAATTAGTGCCAGTCAGTGCTTTAGCTACTACATGCGCTTGCTATGCAAACAACACATACTGCCTCTGAGAGAAAGGTCACTGACATCAGGTTTATTAACTAACCATGTTGAACTGGAACCTGGACAATTGTTGAGGGATCGTGGAGATAACAGGTCCGTATCTCTGCATTGACATATAAAACATAAATTCCGTAAGAAACACTTGTTACATCTAATAAATAGAACTGAGTGATTCGAAACCAAAAAATTTAGACATTGATTCAAAACTTGCTCCAATTGATTATGAACTGAGTGACCTTTGATCTCATTCTATCTCCATATACAAAATCGTAATATTTAAAGCTCACTTGGTACAAGATCAAGAAGCGGAAAAATCAACAGTCCTTTACAATTGATTTGGTATTTTGATTTTTCTATTTTTGACATTAAAGTATTGCTTTAGAAGATAGAACAACATCAACAGTTGAACATTTTCTATTCAAAATAGATAATGAAAAAAAGATGAGCATCAGATTGCTCCTCATAAAACTTTAATGTACAAACCTGAACATTGTCATAGAGTTCAAAAAGTGGAACAGCAAGCAGCTTTAGGTTTCTTGGGACGGCAAAGTATTCCCTTTCCGTAAGGTGGACAAGGTACAGCTTCTTGCACTCCTAATATTATTAACCCAGGAAGAAGTAAAACATATGAGTAAAACAACAATTAGTGTAGCAAAACATTAGATTAAAAAAACAAAATAAGATGTACCTTAGGCTTGGTAATATGCGGAGGGCAATACGGGTACATCACGGTTTCAAAGTTTGGCCTCCACCAGACAGCAACACACTCTCCAATCTGTAACAAAATACACATGAGTGCTTCAAATTTTTCTAAATTTAAAATTTTTTAAAATATTTTGATAAATGAAATTACCTGCCAGTTTTGAGGAAAGGAAGGAGAGTTAACAGCAAGTTTGCTACAAAGCTTTCTTTTCAAGCCCTCGATTTCTGTCCAGTAGAACAAATTTTTCTTAGTTAAAAAAACCATTTACAAGCGAATTAAAAAAGGGCTTATGGGTAATTTTACCATTCTCTCCGGGTTTCAACCTTCCACCAGGAAGTTTGCAAAAGGTATTCCCAATCTGAAGCAGCAACAAATGGGGATGATTGTGCTCTTGAACCTATTCGCAAACAATCCAGTATAACATGATTTAGAAAATTATATGCAAGTTGTAACACGGCTTACAAAAAAATAATGTGCAAAAGAACTCTTCCAACTAAAAATTTATCTTTCAACTAGCAAAATATGGCCATGAAAACACTTCAACTGTAAGTAATATTCATATCACACTAGCAGTTGCTCATTTGCCTTATCTTTTATTAGATTTAAGTTCCAATTGTGCATACTGAGCTTCTCTACAAATGTTCCATTGCATTCACAAATCATGCTTCTCAGTTGTTGATGAGTACTTGCCATAATCAATTTAAATAACGGTATTTATGTTATGTTCATTGCACTAACCTAGGCCAACAAAAAAAATCATTTGTTTTTACTTCAAACCTAAAGTAGCAATTTATGCCATGTAGTTGCAAAACTATTTCGAATTTTCCATATATTCATAAAAAGTTAATATTACAGGGTGCTAGCAATTTGTATTACTGCACAATACTTGTAGACCATTGATTAGACTGGTAAACAACTATTTAAAAAAAAATTATACTCTCTAGCTAACCTAGTAATATAAAATAGAAATAGTAAGACCAGCACATACCAATAAGATAGCCTCAACACTGGTTCGCATCCCTTCTTTCATGTAGCTAGCATAAAAGAACACAATAAATCTATTAGCTAAAAGCATTTCAGAAGAGTGAGGCTAGGGTAATATGCATATTACACAGTGGCTTGCGCTATGGACTCGTATCTCCGTTTTTAAGTCCAAACAGTCAACCTGAACTGTTCAACATGATCTTCATATGAAAATGTACTTATAGACCAAATTTTACATGTTTCAGAATTTTGTTTTACTATTTTTTTAGATAAAAAATCACTGGATTTGAAAATTCTGGACCATCCAAAAACAGTGGTTTCCTACCTATCTAAAAAATAGTAAAAAAAATAGTAAAAAAATTCTAAAAAATGTAAAATTTGGTCTAAAAGTGCATTTTCATATGAAGATCATGTTGACCGGTTCGGATCGACTGTTTGAACTTTGAAAATTGAGATACTGATCCATAGAATGGGTCGATCCGTAATATGCATATTACCATAGCCTCACTCTTTACAGTAATATTGAAACAACAAGAGGTGAACCTTTGCATAATAAAAAAATCATGGAACAAATCTTTCAGCATTCAAATAATGTGCCAGGAAAAAATGAATCGGTGTTAAGCTAAATACTAAGTCAAAAATTTTACTGTCAATAACAATATAAAACCCCAAATAATATCAAAGGGGGACATCATAACACCACCAAGAATCCCAATTAGGGTTTTAGGGTTTTAGGACCCTACAAAGAAATCCAAGATCTATCTAGGGTTTGACGAATTGACAAAAGGGAAAACGAAAGAAATCCAAGATCTAGGGTTTATGAAAAAGAAAGAGAAGAAAGGAAGAAAGAGACGTACTTGACTTTCATACGAGCAAGACGATCGGCGACGGAGGTATCCTTCTCCATTTTGGGTTCCTTGGTACCGAAGGTGTAGTTGGAGAGAGGGTAAACGTTCACCGCCGGTGGTACCCCCATTTTCGTTTCTTTGATCGCTCACCTCAAGTCAAGCGGCGCAGTGGAGACGTCGGGAGCTGAGAGCCTGAGCGCGAGTCGGAACGAAAAAGATGGCTTACTTTCGCTAAAATATGGGCTTTTATGGGCCGGGGGAATTGACTCAAAAAAAGGTTTGCAATTGGAATAGTCGCGACAGTTCTGAAAGCATCTAAATCCTGAGTTTCTAAATAACTGTGTTAAACTGCTTTTAAAAAATTATAGATTCCGTAGTTTCTAAATGTTTACATTTCTAAAATTATTTTAAAATTTCTAATAAGTTACATCATCAATAAACTAAAATTGATAAACCACGTCAGCAATAAATTAAATTAATTTTAGCGAATACAGACCAATCATTTTGCCACATCAGAGTTTAAAAAAGATTTCTTAATAAGAATTATTGAGCAAAGTTGCTAAATAAGAAATTCATCTACATCTCTGAAACTGGTTTAGCAACTGCCACGTCAGATTAGAAACTCTAATAGTTTCAGGGATGCAGATGCTCTGAGTTGTTATCTAATTTTGGGGCGGACCCAAGTAAGAGTCACGTATAACTAGGAATTCACATCTCCCCGTACCGTAAAAGAGAATCTTTTAGAATTAGTGAATCTGAACTGTTCCTTTTAACTTTGCACGAATCTCAAAGCCCAATAATAATACACCTGAGGTAGTCCGAATCTCAAAACGGATGAGAGTAAATCTCAAACCGTAAGTGAATGGAATCTTTTACACATATTGGAGAGGATATTTGTTCGTATAACTAGGAGTGTAAACGGATTGAATACAGATCAGATAGTGGTAAAAATATATTTGTATTTATGGGTAATTAAAATTTAAAATCATATTTGTATCAATATTCGAAAGATATTTGGATATTGGATATTTGTATTTAATTTTTGGATACGGTCAGATAATATTTAAAATGTTTGCACCCTTATGTGAAACTGTCTTTTTGGATTTTGAAATTTTATCGAGATCTATAAACTCGGATCAACTTTGTCCTTTTTGGAATTTTATTTGGCCTCCTCTGTAATTTTGATTTGTAGAGTTAAATTTAGGTTAAAATTAGAATAAATTTATTGAATTTTGATTAGTAATTAGAATTAAAAGTAATAGCAATTGAAATTTAATTTAGAAAAAAAATTATCTAGTATCTGATTAACTAATAGATTTGAACCTGATTAGCTATTTAAAACTCATTCACTGTATTTTTTTTGCCTCCCCCCCTCCCTCCGACAAAAATTCTAGATTCATTCATTATTGTTAGGAATACATTGGAGACCTCCATTACACACTCAAATGGAGAGCTTCACTAATGACTCTCCAACAGACCTGGAGAATTCTTCCAACGTATTTCTCATAATACTCAGTGGAGTGTTCCCTTGTCTTATTAGAATCATGCTCCTCATCACTTATGATTTATCTCTAGTTTATGTTAACTGTGGTTAAAAGTAATTAGGGTTATCTAGTCTATATATAAGACCTCACTGTAATCAATGTAAAGACATGAATGAATGAGTGAATTTCTATTTCAAAATCTATCTCCTCTCTAAGCCTTTCTAAGGTTTCTCATGGTATCAGAGCCATGGAGAATCCCAATTCCTCAACCGAAAACCCTACCATGACCAATATACCTTCTTCTTCTGCTCAAATCATCCCAGCAGATCCAATAATTTTTGTCAACCTCCCAATTTCAACAAAATTAACTAAAATCAATTATCTTGCTTGGAAATCTCAAATTAAACCAGTTCTTCATGGTTATGGTCTCTACAGATTTGTCACCACTGTTGTACCTCCAACCTCCACCACATATCCTGATAACCTCTTATGGTCGAAACAAGATCAAATTCTCCTTGCCTGGCTTAGAACTTCTCTGTCAGAATCTCTTTTAGGCAAACTGGTCTTATGCTCAACCTCCTTTGCACTATGGTCAGCTCTTCAACAGACCTTCTCAGCCACTAGTCAGGCTCGTCTTGCTGAGCTCCGACGTAGACTTCAAACCATAGTAAAGGAAGGATCCAATTGCTCCGAATATCTTCAAAAGATGCGGGCCATTTCCGACGAACTCTTTTTTATTAGCTATCATGTTTCTAACGAAGACCTAGTCCTTCATGTTCTAGGAGGTCTCGGGTTCGAGTTCAATGCATTTGTGGTCTCCGCCACCACCTCTCCTCATCAGGCCCTTTTCACTTTACTCGAGATCCAGTCTCGTCTCCTGGCGTATGAGTCACACCCCAAACCAGGATTTCCGGATTAGGATGTGATCAATCCCCGCCTCGTGTCTAATAATCAATAAACACGCAAGGCTAAACAACATAATAATCAAACAGCAGCGGAAGCAATATAATACAAACAAGCAATAGTCATAAATATCAAATAAACATAAATATACACATCATCCATACAATCCACCTCGGGATAAAATAAACATAACTAGTCAAAGGGATACATAATCTATCGAGTCCAATGTATATAACAAAAAAAAACATCGGACTCGCAAAATCCTAAACAAAAGCCCCTAATCTATATCAAGTGATGTGACCGTCGGGGACAGCTCCTGACGCCTTCTGCTGCGGACCGTCAGACTCTGTACCTGCCCACATCCATAAAAAGGAGGGGATGAGCGAATGATCGCCCAGTATGTGACCCAGTATTATCCCTTCAGGGATCCTCTTAAGTCAAAGCACATTTTAATGTTTGAAATCTACGTAAAGTCGGTAATTATTCACTTTTAGTGCATATGTTGCGGAAATTAAGACCTATCATAATAACTACAAAAGAAAAATATATATATAGTAGATGACATGATGTGATCATCCTATTATGCCAAAATGATGAAATTTCCCAAAATAAAAATATGAGGATGGATATATTATACTCAATCGGAATTCAGTACAGTAGGTACTGTGTGTACAAATTAATATAGTAATAATGCTACGAATAATTTTATCACCCCGTGCCGTGCCAAATTCAGCAAAATTGAATTTGTATATCAATGCGACATAACACAAGGACTGCGATCAGAGGAGCAAAGATACCCGATGCCTAACAGCATCGAGCTTTGCCCCAAAGACTTCAACCCGTAGGCAAGTGCACGCTAGCCGATGGTTATATCCAAAATTCGTGTATTTTCCTTACTCTAGACGATTCTTCATCCAAACATATCCAATAGGAGAAAACTACAAGCAGGTCGTAAGAATGAGTTAATCCGTTTCCTCATGAGCAGAGACGGAACTCCACCATCCGGCCAGATCAATGGGACATCATAACAACAAAATAATAAAATCTGCCACCGCATCCTCGGCAGCCGTCCTAGGCAAGTAGCTCCTAATGTAGGGGGGATAGCTCCCGAATCGTCTCCGGACTCGTGATCGGTCCGCACAAAATGTAAAATGATCGAAAATGATATACTACCAAGCTCATGCATATAATAATAATAATCCTAGTAAGACCTCTAAGGGATCAAGTGATCCCTCAGCCCAATGACCCACGAACAGCCTCGCATCCCATACTACGAGGACGGAAAGCGATCATTCGGTCTTCTATCTCACGCTCACCAATGCACATGCTTAACTACAATAATATGTTGTCCTCTACGAGAAGAGGACAACTAGTATCCTAATATATTATTAATTAAATTACACTACTCCTAAGAAAGCATTAAATTTTCAATTTAGAAGGGGTTATGCAAATCCTACATTACAGTTCGGAAAGGATTAAACATGCTCTAATGCGACTACAAAATTTAAGGTACGAATGACAGGTCAAGTGGACGACTGGTGAGAGTACGCCACGAAAGAAAAATACAGATATCCCACACCTGATAGCTGTAGGGGTAGAAAGAGCGAGAACTAGAAGTCACCGTAATCTGCACAATCCTCGACTGCTCCGGTGTAACTGTCAGCGGGATCAGACCACGGATCGAACTCGGTGTAGGTCGGCTGACCTGTAATTTAGTCGTAACTTAATTAGAGTCTGTACTAAGTATTCGTGACCCTTGTTTCCCCGTTTGATTAATTTTACTAAGTGTTCGAATCTGCTCAACCGGTTCGATCGATTCTATTCGATTCCGATTGAGCGTAAAATTAGGTCAAGGTTGGTTTAATTTAATTTAATGAAATTTTAAATATTCATAACTTTTAACTTAAGGCTATTACCTATTTTTACAATAAAAATCAGTAATGTATAACCTACGTAATTTAAATTGCTATTATAAATTTTCTATTTAATCACTTGTAAAATAACGTATTTTTCTTAATTAATTAAGCTACAAGTAATTTTAGATCTTAAGTACGAAATTTGTAAGTGTTAATTATTTAATTAGAATATTGCTAAAGTTTTATGAATTTACTCTAATAATTTGTACAAGTCAATAACTTATAAATATAAAATAACATGTAATTATCTACTATATTTATTTCAATCAAATATGTGTTTATTATTTAAAAATCCTAACTACTCAACTTTTAATTAATTAAAATCCTAATTAATCTACATGTGTTGAAATATTTTTATTTTAATTGATGTGTTTCATTGAATTAACGATTCATTAAAATATTTCAAGTACTATATTTAATAATCGATCTATAATAATTTTGTATATCCATTGTATACAAGTATTGTAGAAATAGTAATATGTGCTTATATGTCATGCAACTTCAAGAATAAAATTTTAAACAATAATGTATTGGTATCCATTTATATACTAAGATAAGTGATATGATTATATTAGAACTCTTACGTGTTTAGGTGTGTATATATATTAGTAGTATAATATTTGATTTTAGATTATAATTCCATAAGTATAGTTATAAACTATATCAAGTATAATTATATACATTTTTAGCCCACAAACACAAAGTCCAGGCCCCTTTTTAATTAACATTCATGGCCCAGCAGATAAAAGGCCTAAAGCCCTATTTAATTTAAATAACAATTAAAACTCCTCTTGGCCCAACAGAAATAGTAAGGCTCATGGTTAATTAACTTGATCTAACGCCGGCCCCCTTTTATTTCTAACAATTTAATACTCCAAATATCATTCATTCATCCAAGAAACAAAACAGGTCACTGGTACCAATTACCAGTAACAGATTGGCGCAATATCACACAAGAACAAAGGAAACCAAAAAGGGCCGATACCAGTAACACACTGGGCTGGTACGGCTGGTACCAGCAAAACAAGCACTTCACAGTATATCGCAACTAACCAGAACAGGGACAAGGAAAGGAAGGCTCACATATTATCAAAACCCCTGGTACCGGTCGGTACCAGTGGCAACAATAGAAAATAACAACACAGCCAACAAGGCACAAGCCACATAGGCACGAAGGCCGTAAATCACAGAAAAAGGCACAAAGGCCGCAGGTCAAACGAAATGGCACAAAGGCCATCGATCAAGGCATCAGCCGTAAGCCACAAGGCAACAGAAAATTAATTAAACGAGTTTAGGGTTACCCGAGTAGTGTAAATCGCGCAAACCGAAGGCAAGCAAGCACGGAATCAACTCCACAAGCACCAACTTTCGGGTTCTGGTAAAATCGCAGCACCAAGAGAATAGAGAGTGAACAAATCAAGCACAACCGAGCACCGACAGCACAACAGCACAACGGCACAGCAAAAATCGCGGTACAACAGTAAAATCCCAGCACCACAGCAAAATCGCAGCACCACAAACACCTTACCAGCACACCGAAATAGAAAGGGGAGAGGGAGAGTGGTGAGGCAGTAAGTGGTTGTAAGAGAGAGAGTGAGAGAAGTAAAGGGGAATAAGAGAGAGGAGAAGAGAGAGTCAGAGGAGGTGCTCAGCGAAATCACAGAGAGAAAGAGAGAGCCCCTTTGTTTTTCGCTAGAAAGAGAGAAAGAAGAGAGTGGGATGGAATGATTGGGAAGAAGAAGGAAGAAAGGGGGCGGCCAATTTAGGTTTCCTGTAGCTTCAAGATTCGTGCAAATTCAAATTAGAAGAGTGAGTCGGCTCTGTCGCCAGCAGGAGAGAAAAACAAAAAGGAGGAATGAGGTGTCCCTGAGAGAAGGAAGGATCCGAAGAAATCAGAATCTCTTTTGTTTTGTTTGAAGGCTTCGCTTTGAGATTAGTGCAGAACAAATTGAACGGTTCAGATTATTCCCCAATAAAAACAAGAGTTCATTTTTAATGATATCTTTGAATCAATTAAATCAATCAAAGAATTCGATAAAACTTGCGTCTAAAATTTGATACGAAATGTTTAGATTGTAATCTGATTAATCTTATAGATTTATTCGTCATTTTATTAACTATTAAATTTATAATGGTTATTAATATTTTGTATTTCTTCCTTTAAATTTTATATTTGTACCAATAAATTCTACAATTCATAAAATTCATTAATTAGTTAAGTAATTAATTTAGCTAAGTTAATTTTATTCATTTAATTTATTATCCCTTTATTTGCCTTAATTAGTCAATTAAAAATTTTAATTGGTTGCTAATTTTAATTATCGACTAATTAACTACATTTGAATTTACGAGTTATAACAGTATGAGTCACTACTTCAGTTACAGCATTCCTCAGCCACATCATATCCCTCAGCTTTCTATACAAATCCACGACTCAATAACTCCAAACCCAATAACCCGCGACCCAATAACCCACCCAGACCTAACTATAATTACCGTCCTGGAAACCCAAACACCTCCTACAACCCAAGGCCCAGATCTACCAGACTGAATAGGCCTCGTCCACCTGGTCCCTTTCAGAACCAACCTCAACCTCCATTATTACCCACTCCACCTGGCTCCTCTCAATTTTCGGTTGCACCCACTCCTTCCAGACCGAACTCTAATCAGAATTGTGGGTATGCTCCCTCTACTCAACTTGAAACCTGTCAGATATGCAACAAGCGTGGCCATAATGCGCTGGAGTGTTGGTACCGCTACGATGATCGCTTCGGACCTCCCAACCCACCACAAGCATATGTTGCACAACCTTCCGCTCCTTCTTCCTCCTCCACCGAGTGGTACATTGACTCCGACGCAACTCATCATGTGACGAGTGATTTGAACAACCTCTCCTCCTTTCTTCCTTATGAGGGACTTGATTCTCTCCACATCGGTAATGGTACCGGTATGCCTATTAAACACATTGGTTCTACTTCCTTTAAGTTTGACACTTGTACAATCTACCTTCATGACATATTACATGTCCCTACCTTTACCAAGAACCTTCTTAGTTTGTCCAAACTCTTACTTGATAATTCACTAACTATTGAATTCTCTTCTCATTTGTGCATAATCCAGGATTCTCTCACCAAGACCCCTTTTCTTCGCGCTAGACTTCTACATGGTCTCTACTCAATTTCTCTTCCACCTTTCACACCACCTCAAGCTTACCTAGGCGAACGTGTGTCCGTCGAAACTTGGCATGCTCGCTTAGGCCATCCCTCCTTGTCTACTACTATTTATGTTTTAAATTCAAATAATTCACCTTGCACCTCCAAGACTTTATCTATGTGTAATGATTGTAGTGTTGCTAAGTGTCACAAATTACCCTTTTCTTCTAGTTTGTCAAACTCTTGTGCTCCACTTGACATTGCTCATTCAGATTTATGGGGACTATTATGTTGTTTTTGTTGATGATTTCACGCGTTTTACTTGGATTTATTTCTTACGCTCCAAAGATGAATTGGTTCCTATTTTCTCAAGATTCAACGCTCAAGTTGAGAACCTTCTCAATACAACAATCAAAACTTTGGTTTAGAAGAAATCATTTGATTCTGAGGAGAGGGTATTTTGGTCACTTCAGAACTTGGCTGATGTTTGAACATATTCAATTTTGGTTTAGAAGTATAAAGAATTTAATTTGGGTTCATTTGGAAGTGGTTTGAGTCCATTTGGACTTAAAACGAAAAGTTTTATACTTTCCAGGGGTCTATTTGTAAAGCTGGAGGGACTAAATTTTGTAATTTGGGCTTTTGGCAGGGTTTAGAGAGCGATTTGGGCTTCCAGGGACTTGTTTGAGAAGTTTATAAGGTGCCAAGGACTGATTTGTAAATATTCAAGGACTGCGCTTGTGATTTCCTTTTGTCAAAAGGGTTGTTTATAAAAAGGTTCTAATTTTTTATCAATCTGGGCTTTGAGATTTGCATTGGGCCTTCAAAATCTGGGCCGAGAGCCTCTAGCTACTGCTGCCTTTACGTTCTTCGTGGTTTTGACTTGATTTTTTTGCGAATTGGGTCTGTAGAAAAGGAACTCCTGTCAGCTTTCAACACTGCTTTAAGTCAACAACAACGACACCTTTTTCATGGGATTTGGTCATATGATGGTATAATTTTAGCCTGCAAGCATGAAATGTTAGATCTGGAGGGCATATGGGAACTTTACCACATTTTTACATATTTATTTGACATTTATTTCAAGGGTGTGCATGTACACAGGCATATGTGCATTTATCACTTTTGCCCAACTTTGGAATCCGATTTTGGACAATCCAGAAATTTTGGTATTTTATATGGCTTTGAAGAGGGTGGTGCAAACTACAATCCCGCAAAGTTTCATAATTTTTGAGACATTTTTTTTATGTCCCAAGATTGCACAAAGGCACGGATAAAGTGGAAGCTGCTATTTTTGCATGTGCAGTTTTTACCGGTTTGGTCAATTTTTGAGACTTGATATCTTTCATTTCACTTGATGGTTTTAAATGAAATTTTACCGCCTTGTACTATGATGTCAAGACTACAAGTCAGCCAATTGTCATGATTTTTCATGGTGTTTAGCTATGTCAAACGGAAGTGCCAAGTGGTGACCAGCAGTTTTCTATTTTTCTGAACTGTCGAACTTTGAAGGTCGATTCCCGCCAATTGGCTATACCAAATTTTGTATTCTTTATGTGAAAATGTTTGTTTAGTCATGATATATATGCCTGTGCAACAGTTTTGCAAAACTCAATTCAGAGTTATGCCAAATATGTGTTTTCGTACAGAGGTACTTGCTGGTTCTGTTTTTCTGAACTGCCAAGGTCAATTCCCGCCAATTTGCTACACCAAATTTTGTATTCTTTATATGAAAATGTTCGTTTAGTCATGATCTATATGCCTGTGCAACAATTTTGCTAAACTCAATTCAGAGCTATGCCAAATATGTGTTTTCGTGCAGAGGTACTTGCTGGTAAATGGAGCAGCAATTTTCTGTTTTGATGAACTTTGAAGACCATTTCCCGACAATTGGCTACACCAAAAATTTTGTTCTTTATATGGATTTAAAGATGATAGTTCAACTATAACCCTATCAATTTTTATGAATTTTGAATATTTATTTATGTGCCTAAGGACCATGTAAAGTCAGAAGCAACAAGAAAACAGCAGTGAACTTGAGCTCTGCAGTTTTTATTTTTCGACATTGTCAACTTTGAAAAATCATCCTGAGAGATTGCTGAACCAAATTTAATGTTCTTTATATGAAAATTCTCAGGAAATGATGCTCTACACACTGGTAAAATTTCATGAATTTTGGAGTTTCCTAGCTGTACCAGAAAGGGATCTAAACACAGGGATAAGCTGGAAAACTGTGCTGGTATTTTGCTAGTTTTTTCATATTTCGAAGGCTGAACTTTAGAAAATCATAGAAAATGTAAAATTTGGGTCTAAATTGTGTGTTTTTGAGTCCTCTTCACGCCAGTACAGTTTATTTTGCATTTTGGTCCCCATACCAGCCTGTGCTGACTGGTTTACCAGAACATATCATTTTTGCTGTTTTGAAGGCTTTACATGATTTAAGTGTTCTTTTTCTTGATTAGAAGGGGCAAATCATTGAGGCTTCATTGGATTAACATGACAAATGGCAAGGTTCAACATAATTGATGCCTATTTGTAGTTTAGTCCCTTTCCTCTCACTATTTGCAAGTATGTCCTTCAATCTTTCAATTTTCATGTAAATCCATACATGAACATTGATCAATTAACATCCATATTTGCAAAATAGGCCCATTGAAGGAATTTGATAGGGAAACTAGCTAGCTCAACCTTGTCAATCCTTGTATGTGTATTTTATTTATTTCACTTTTATTTCTCTTTAATCCCTTTAATAAAATAACTAAAATAGATCCAATATAGAAGGAAGCTAGCTAGCTCAACTTCTATATTTTCACTATTTAATTATTTTAGAAGGGGCTAAAGAGGTCACTTAAAAGCAACAAAAAAAAAAAGAAAATGAGAGATTTTTTTGGTAGAATTATAGGTTTTTTTGTTTTTGTTGAAATCATGATTTAAGTGTTCTTTTATCTTGATCAAAGGACAAATCATCAAGAAATCATTGGCTCAAGATGTAAATGACATGAAATAGCCTTAGCCATTGTCTATTTACACTTTAAACCTCCATCTCTCACTATTTTACATATTGTTTATTTAATTTCCTTATTTTTGTGTAATCTAGTACACATATGCACATGTATGTATGCAAGGAAATTAAATACCCTCCATATGCAATATAGGTCCATTAAAGAGGGTTTGGCGGGGAGTTATACAACTCAACCATTGCCAATTTCTATCTTTTCACTTTGATTATTTCCATTTTTATTACCTTTTAATCATTTCTAATAAAATAATGAAATGGGTTAGATATAAGTGGAGTAAAGAAACAAGATTCATCACAACAAAGTAGTAAAGAAAAACAAAATAAATTTCAAGCTCCAAATAAGGAGCACTTTATTCATCCATGGTGGCTATACATGAAAACCGAAACCTTTGAGGTTTCTACATTGCAAAAGCTATAAATTTCTATCTATTTTCTTTGGTTTTTGACTTGAGAAGAAGCTTCAAAAGCTTTGCTCTATGTGTTGTGTGTGTGATTTTGGCCTTGTGTGGCTTGTATATTTGAGAATGCAAGATATAGTGGTTGCTGCCCTATTCTTGTTTCATGGCTATTTTCGGCCTTGGAGTGTATATCTTGTGTAGGGTTTCGGCCTTGTAAGGGTGCCTTGTGTGTATATCTTCATCTTCAAATGAGGGGTTTATATAGGCTAGGCAAGGGGTAGAGCCTAGGATTTAGAGGAGTCTTGTTGGCATGATCTCCACCACCCATTTGTATTAAATCTCATCCAAAAGTTTAGATGCATTCAAATGGTCATGCTTATCCCTCAGGCTTGGAGGTTCTTTTATTTTGGCATCTTCATTGGTCATATGACATGTGTCCATGGAAACAAAAATATCTATAGCATATTCTAGAGCATATTCAATCCTTCTATTTTGACATCTTCATTGGTCATGTGACATGTGTCCATGGAAACAAAAATATCTAGAGCATATTCAATCCTCTCAATTTGGGCCATGCAACAAAAATGAGATATCCAAATGGGCTATTGAAGCATTCGGCCAAAACATTCGGCCATTGAGCCAATATATATATATTTTTTAATCATTTCGGCCTATGCAACAGCTCATTTTTTTTTTAATTGAAGCAGCTCTTTTTTTTTTAATTGGTTCGGCCAATAGTGGCCCAATTTAAATTATATATTTTTGTGTTTAGTATGGTATTCCCTTTCGGATTCAATTGAAGCATCTCATTTTTCTAAAGTATTGAACTTACTTTCGGCCATTGCATAGGCTGCTCTCGGCCATGAATTCAACTCTATATAGTTTTCCCTTTTCACTTCAATTGGAGCCTAACTTCGGCCAATGAATTAATTTTGTTGCCATTTCATTAGGCCATGCCATAATCTCCCTTTTTATTTATTTTTTTCTTTTTTCTTTTTTTTCTTTTATTATATATATTTTTTTTTAATCCCGACTTTTTAGGGTCAAACAGTAACGTTTAAATTTACGTATTTTATCGTATACGTAAGTTGCAGAACCATTTAAATATTATAAAATTTTACTTAAGCAATTTATCTTCAAATTAAAATATAATAAATATTTTATTTACGTTAAAGTAAATTAAACTAAATTAGACCTAATTAACCAAGTCGAACTGACTGAACCGATTGAGTATTGTACTCCGTAGTTGATCAATTAAGCTCGAATGTGTAATTAAAATAGTACAAACGGGGAAACTGAGTTACGAGTACTTAGTTTAGAATTTAATTAATTTACGTACGAATTACAGGTCATCAGACCTACTTCGATTCTGACCCGTGGTCCGATCCCGCTAACGACTATACCGGAGCAGGCGAGGATCGTGCGGATTACGGAGGCGATTAGCGCGCGTTTGCTTTCGGCCTACGATTCAAGTGTGGGATATCTGAATTACTTTTCGTGGCGTACTCTTACCAGTCAACCACTTGACCTGTCATCCGTTTTTAAATTAAATAGTTGCATTGAAAATTGTAGAGCATGTTTATCTTTTCTACACTGTAGATAGGATTTGCATAATCCCCGATAAATAAAAATTTACTGTATTTTAGGAGTATAGTAACTTAATTGTATATTATATTATTATATTAGTTTAGAATATTAGTTGTCCTCTTCTTGTAGAGGACAATATATTATTATGTAGTCGCGCATGTGCATTGGTGAGTGTTGAGAAGAAGACCGAGTGACTGCGTTCCGGCTTGTTGGGATGGAACGAGTCGGTCCGTTAGCCATTGAGCCGAGGGATCACTTGATCCCTTGGAGGTCTTTTAGGATAAATATTATATGTATTAAAGTTGGAACTATATATTCTTTTCGATTATTTTACCATTTACGTACGGTTTGATCTCGAGTCCAAAGGCACAAAACGATTCGGGATTTCCCCCCTACATTAGGAGCTACAAGCCTAGTACGGCTTCCGCAGTTGCAGTGGCATATTTTACTTTTCTGCACAGGGCCAATCTCGAGGCCTTTTTCCCATTTGGTCTGGCCGAACGGTGGAGTCCCTTTGTTTGCTCATGAGGAAAAGGGTTAACATATTCTTACGACATGCTTGTATGATTTCTCATATTTTATATGTTTGGTTGAAGAATCGTTTTAGGTGAGTTGATACCCAGAATTGAGATATGTCCATCTGCATTCGTAGTACACAGTGGGGCTCAATGCTCGATGTCATTAGACAACGTGTATTATTGGACTTGCTGACCGGTGTACTTGGAACATATCTCGTTGGATCGTTTGATCCAATTTGCACAGCACGGGGTGACTTTCCATCCGTATTATTATTATATTAATTTCTACACACAGTACTTAGATACTGGACTCCGATTTGAATATGAATATAATATTCTCCTTGTGTTTTATTTTTGAAAATATTTTGCATGTTGTCATTATAGATTAATCGCATCATTGCATCTATTATATATATTTTTCTTTTAATAGTTAATATGTTAGGTTATTTATAATAAATCATGTGCATATAAATTACCGTTTATAAAACTTTACGTAAATTAAAATTAAAAGTACTTTGACCAACGAGGATCCTTGAAGGGTAATTCTGGATCACATACTGGGCGATTAGTCGCTCATCCCACACGTTGTTTTGTGGGTTTTTAGGTACAGAGACTGGTGATCTGCAGCATTAGTTGCCATGAGCTGTCCCCGATGACCACGTCGTTTGAGTTTCTATTTTAGAGCTTTTGTTAGGTTTACGAGTTCCGATGTTTTGATTCGTACATTGGACTCGATATATCATGTATCCACTTTCCTTATATTGTGTTCCATTTTATTTTGATGTGGATTGTATGGACACTATATGTGTATATGAGTGAGGCTATGGTGCTATGCATAGCACCAATGGCTAGTGTACTACGGCTCAATATGGTACTTTTTAAAATCCTAACGGTCGATCCGAACCGTTCAATGTGATATCCATATGAATACGTACTTGAAAACTAAATTTTATATTTTTTTGAATTTTTTTACTATTTTTTTAGATAGGTAGAAAAATCAGTGTTTTCTGAAAATTCTGGACCATCAAAATTCTACCTATCTAAAAAAATAGTAAAAAAATTCGGAAAAATATAAAATTTAGTTTGCAAGTACATATTCATATGGTTATCACATTGAACGGTTCGGATCGACCGTTAGGATTTTAAAAAGTATCATATTGAGCCGTAGTACACTAGCCATCCGTGCTATGCATAGCACCATAGCCTCACTCTGTGTATGTTTATTTATGGATGACTGATGTTTTATTGATATTATTCTCGCTTCTGCAATTGTTTTATTAATTGTATTTATTTAGCCTTGCGTGTTTTTTGATTAATAAACACGAGGCGATGACTGATCACTTCTTAATCCGGAATTCCCGGTTTGAGGTGTGACAATATTTTATCATGCCCTCTCTTTCTCTCCCTTCCCCTCTTTTTTTGTGGACCACAGTCTAAAGAGTTAGGAGAAAGTGGAGGTGAAGGAATACGTGATCATAAATTTAACAGTGTAGAAAAATAAACTCTATGTAAAATTATAATTATAATTTTTAAATCGGAGTGTAAAGCAGGTGAACTAGTTATCTTGTTTGTCTCTTTCTTTTTTTGTTAGAGGTGTCTGTAGAGTACAGTCATAAATGCTTTGTCAGAAAAGTATAAAAGCAAGTGGGGACATCTTTTCCTCTATCCAAGAAACTTGTGTCATCCTTTTGACAACTATCAGTAAATTAAATAGACATAAAAGAATAATATAATTAAAAAAAGAATACATGGTCTCCATTCGTCTGTTTTTTATAATTAATCAAGAACTATGCAGTTTTTGGTACTAATAATTTCTAAATTGTATTAATTTTTTAAAATTTTCGTAGAGATTGGGAAGTCTAATTTCTAAATTGTAATGGAAGTTTTTTTGAGCTTTTGTTAAATTCATACTTGAACAGTTTTGATATGCATTTAATCCTGAATATTTTGTCAAAAGTGTAGCAGCTTCATTTATTTTTTATCATTAAGCTTTAATTAAAATAATTACATTGATTAAAGTAATATGAGTTTATAAAATAGATAACCCTAGCAAACAAAATATTATAGTCTCGTATGAAAAGACGAGACCTTGGGTCAGTGCTCAACTATGACTGTATGACATTAAATGTCTGAAAACAGAGCAGGTAATATTCGTCTGAATCCGTTCCAAATTTATATCATAAACAAATTCGAATAAATAGAGCGGATAATTGTGCGGATTCAAATTTAAATTCGAGGGAGATCTAGTTACCACAATTTTGAGTTACAACAAAGTTACTACAATTATTTTCTACATTTTCAAATTCCGAATTGTCGATCCAAACCGCTCAACATAATCTCCACAATAAAATGTGCTTGCAGATCAAATTTTATATTTTTTTGAACTTTTATATTTATTAAGTATTTTACAAAAACTAGTCAAATTCACACCATTGAATTTTGTAACCATCTTAATAAATAGTAAAAAGATTCAAAAAAATGTAAAATTTGATCTGGAAGCACAATTTATTGTTGAAATAACGGTTTGGATCGACGATTTTGAATTCAAAAATGTAGAAAATGATTGTGGTAACTTTGTTGTAACTCAAAATTGTAGTAACTAAATCCCTCCTCTTTAAATATTTAGTAAATAAGAAAAAATATATGAATTCAGAAATAAATAATTTTGATGATGCGTAAATGGATCAGATATTCGGTTCTATCCGAAATCTATTTTCTAAGCCACTCTTTACTCTCTCCAATTGCTTGAAGCCTCTAAGGACTTGTATAATCTCTCCCTGTTACTCTTATCCCTTGTGGGACTAACTGCATCCGGACAACAGTTTATTTATTTATTCATTTGTTTACAAATTACATCAAGATTCAATATTCAATTATTCATTCATTTTCATATTTGAACCGACATTTTTATTAATATCCAAAGTTAATTACAAATTAATAAATATACTCAGAATTCTTTGGTTTTTCGAAAAATATCTAAACCGGTCAGATTCTGACCGGTTTCCTCTTCCCCCAGAAGCCGGCCAGAATCTGGCCGGATTTCTTTTTTTTTTTTAACCGTTTACACCCTATAAATACCATTTTTTCTCTCTCCTCCACACAACTCACTCATCTCAACCGTTTTTTCTCTCTTCTTTAAGGTAATTTTTTTATTTAATTTAATTTTTTTATTTAATTTAGGGTTTATGGTTTAGGATTTAGGGTTTAGGGTAATTTGTTGTAATTTGTTGACCATATTTTAGGGTATTTTGGTCCTTTTTTTAACATAATTAGGCTAATTAAGCGTAATTTAGCCGAATTTAGCATAATTAGGATAATTAGACCATTTGAGCATATTTTACCGAAATTAGGCTATTGTAGCATATTTTAGGTTATTTTAACCGCAATTGGACAATTTTAGCATATTTTAGCATAATTAAGCTTATTTTGGCCCTTTTTAGCATATTTTACCGAAATTAGGTTATTGTAGCATATTTTAGGTTATTTTAACCGCAATTGGCCTATTTTAGCATGTTTAAGCAGAATTAAGCCTATTTTGGCCATTTTTAGCATATTTTACCGAAATTAGGGTATTGTAGTCTATTGTAGCATATTTTAGGTTATTTTAACCGCAATTGGCCTATTTTAGCATGTTTAAGCAGAATTAAGCCTATTTTGGCCCTTTTTAGCATATTTTACCGAAATTAGGGTATTGTAGCCTATTATAGCATATTTTAGGTTATTTTAACCACAATTGGCCTATTTTAGCATGTTTAAGCATAATTAAGTCTATTTTATGTTATTTTAACCGCAATTGGCCAATTTTAGGTTATTTTTGATATCAGAATGCGTAGAAGACGGTCTACGGCTCGTCCAGTAGTTGACGAGTCGATCAGTACTAGCAGCACCGAGCATTTCAGTCCTCTCATGTGGATGCCCCACGACAGTCACCGAGTCTCACTGGCTTCTCGTGAGGTACGTATCTTTTTTTAGGTTTTCTTTAAATTTTGTTGAATTTAAATTTTGTTATGTTAACACCATGTGGATTACTTTTTTCAACGCATGACACGTTTCTTTTAGATGTGAAGTTGCGGTGCATTCACATGCAGTACTACGAGGTGATGGACCAGTACCTCATCAATTTGGGTCTCTACCAGGTTGTGGACATCTTGCGGACTGAGAGAAACATCATTAATGCATCTCTCATCGCAGGACTGGTGGAGCGATGGCGTCCTGAGACGCACACGTTCGACATGCCATTCGGAGAGATGATAGTGACACTCCAAGATGTAAGTGCCCTTTGGGGTTTGCCTATCAGTGGCACACCCGTTGGCGGCGTATCTAACAGTCGAAGAGTTGCTGCTAATATCGACTGGTTGTTGGGAGCTGATCCTCTCTCTCTCATTAGGGATCGTGAGCAGTCCAAATTTCATCTGAAGATGACTAAGTTACGAGAGCACTTCAGCGCAGGTCTGACGGTAGATTCTACCGATGAGCAGATTCAGAGGTAAAAACTATAAATTGTTTCTATTACATTTACTATAAATTATTTCTATTACATTTACTATAAATTGTTTCTATTACATTTAAAATTTCAGTTAGATTTACTATAAATTGTTTCTGTTAGATTTACTATAAATTGTTTCTATTACATTTATTATAAATTGTTTCTATTACTTTACTATAAATTATTTTTATTAGATTTTTTATCTGTTTTGTATTGCAAATATAACGGGGCTACGTGATGGACCTTTTTGGTTCTGTCATGTTTTCTGATTCCAGCGGTGATATGATGCCGATGATATATCTTCCACTGCTGACAGACCTTGATCAGCTGTAGCCATACAACTGGGGTGGGGTTGTCCTAGCCCATCTGTACTCCCAATTGTGCCGTGGTTGTGAGGTAAGTCTCTAACTCTTTTCTTACTTAATTATTTAATCAATCAATCCAAATACCCTGACGGCTAAAATTCTTGAAAATGCAGAAGAAGGTAAAGCAGATGTATGGGCCGGTACTCTTGCTTCAGCACTGGTCGTGGTCACGGCTACCGGTGGGCCGGCCTATCCCGAATAGGCTCCGGCATGGGGAGCGCCCGATACTTGGAGATGCCCGGCATACAGGAAGAAGTGGCACTGTTACCACAACTACATAGATCGGACCCATGGTAGTACCATTGGGATCAGGCCAGTTCGTTCAGAGCTGCAGAGTTTGGCTGCGGATCTTGTTGAGTGGACACCGTACGAGCAGTTGTACGAGGAGGAGCGGTTGCCGGGGAGTTGTCTGCAGGAGCGGGAGATGTGGTACTACAGAGGTCCACTCGTACACTTCTGGATAGTGGAGCACCACTATCCAGATCGGGTACTCCGTCAGTTTGGACATGCGCCGTTTCAGCCCGCAGACCCATCTTTGTCGAGGTCCACCATCAAAGACCTGCACAAGTAAGTCGTATCCTATTATCAACTATCTCATATTACTTGATAGTTTTGTATTGCAACTAACGTGTTCCTTACAGGATGAGCCACAAAGGGCGACTAGAGTGGGACTGGAGCAACCATTTGCAGGAGTACTACACTACGGCGGCGGATCCCCAGTATGGGGACTTTTATCATGAGCCAGATGCGCTCCTTCAGACCCCGGGACATCCCCTATTGAGGTACGAGACTTGGTACAGGCAGGTCGGCATGGCCACTGTATATCTGCAAGGCGATTACGGTGCCCATTTACGCGACAAGATCAAAACCGATGATGGTTACACACCCAACGGCATCAAATGGGCTCGCCAGGTAATGCACCTAAAACTACATAGTTTTTCCCTAACTGAATAGTTCATCAAGGTTTGATCTGACAAAATAATTTTTTTTATCTTTTGTCCTCGATCAAGGAGTGCGGGCATGGGATCACCATGCTGGGAAAGAAGAACTGGAGACATCTTGGGTACCGCACCCTCAAGAAGAATGCGAATTATGTTGAGGATGCCGGGCATGGTGGAAAGCTCATCACCATGCTGCGAGACGCAGGAGAGAACATCAACTAGCGTGAGATAGATCCGACCGAGCCCGGCGCGAGCCCGGTTATGCTACATGCCACTTTCCCCTGATGAGCATCTATAGTGGGACTACCATCGTTGGGTATTGTCCAATGCTGGGTAGAAGGCATTCTACGACGAGCATGGACGTCCGGTTCAGACTCAGGTATGTCATACTTCAGTAGCTGTCAGGTTTGTACAAATTTCTTCATTCAGATCAAATTTACTAAATTATGTGTATGATTGCAGGGTCTGGCCGAGATGCCGCCACAGCCACCGCATCAGGAGTTCTTTACTACGGATGTCGAGTCCCTATCGTGCAGTCTCGATGAGATCGGGGTATACGAGGAGGGTTTTACGTCGGCACCACTAGTACCCCAATATGGGACAGAGATTCCACATGATAGAGAGGCTAGTGGTAGCAGGTCTCATACTCAGCTTGACTTTGGGACTAGGCTCGCTGCATCTATCTTCGGTACACCCCCGCCAGTCCCGACACTCTCTAGGGGTGAGTACATATGGGATACTGCCGAGCGGATACGCAGCTACACCGATGCTGGTATAGAGACACCGAGAGAGAGCCTGGTTGCGCGAACGCCAGAGTACCGCCCGAGCGATGGTCCCTTTCTCTATTTCAGTAGTACCGTGGCTAGTTTTGTACTATTTATATTTAGTATACTATGTTTGGTGCTTTATGTTTAGAAAATCCTATATTTCGGTTCTTTTGTATGTGTGCTTTTATGGTACTATTTTTATATTTTCTAGATAAAATAAATTATCAAGATAATGCTAAACAAAAAATACTACAACAAAAAATATAAACATAAAATATAAACAAAAATTGAATAAGTGCTTTAAACAACAGAATAAGTACTTTAAAGTTTTTCAAACACACCAAAAAAATTATAATAAATAGTTCCCAGAAAATAGTCAAAAAAGTAATATTACAATACAATGACAAAATAAAATTATACTACATAATCACAAAGCAGTATGTACGAGAAGAAAATATTTTGTGTGTAAAAAAAAAAAGAATGAGAAAACCGGCCAGATTCTGGCCGGCGTCTGGGAAAGAAGAAACCGGCCATTTTTTATTCCCATAAATAAATAGTTTCTAATTGAAAAGGATTCTTAGCGGTAGAAGTAGAGTGGAAAAAACGTGCCGTGCCGTGACCAAGTTAATTTTTCACGTGTCGTCCCGTGACCAAAATGTCAAAGGGTGGTCACGGCACGCGAATGGTCACGCCACGTGAGTCACGCCGTGCCTAAATGTGCTGTGACCATACGTGACTCGCGTGACCATTTAATCATAATTTAGGTTAGTTTATTCAAGATTCACCATTAAATCAATATCTAATGGTCCTAATTACACGTGACTCGCGTGACTACGTGTCGAGCTATGCCGTGACTAAATATTTCATGTGCCGTGCCGTGCCGTGCCAAAGTTTCAAAAAATGAACGCGGCACGGAACACGCGAGTCACAGCACGTAACTGACGCGCGTGCCGTGCCGTTCCGTGACAGAGCCGGCTCCGCCGTGCCATTTTTCCCACTCTAGGTAGAAGCAAACATAATGAATTCACTAGCACGAGTTTGACCAAAAAAGTATTTGTCGAGTGATTTGATTTTAAAGCAAACATAATGAATTCACTAGCACGAGTTTGACCAAAAAAGTATTTGCACGAGTTTAAAGCAGATTTGATTTTAAATTTTGGTAATTGTTTACTATTTGTATTCGTATTCGTAAATTATCCGCTCTATATCTATGTCTGTTTAAAGCATATTTGATTTTAAATTTTGACATTTGTTTACTATTTATATTTGTATCCGTATTCGTTCATTGAAAGATGGATAAAAATCTAATATTAACATTATCCGCTCCAAAATCGCTTCATTTACACCCCTACATTTAATACTTAAAATCGTCCTTTCAGCTAACTAAATAATTTACTGAATTTGAACAATTTTTTGTACTGCATGACATTAGTTACAAGACACTACAACAAAAAGGGGCTTCAGCGACCGGCATCAGCGACCGGTTGGGTCGCCGGTCGCTGAAGACCCAAAAAAAAAAAAATAAAAAAAATTAATGTTTTGGCGACGAACCCTTCAGCGACCGGCGCCTTACCCTTCTGTGACCGATTTAGCCCGGTCGCAGAAGGGTATTTCTAAAAAACCTCCCGCCAAAGCTTTTCTTTTCTCTCTTATTCCCGCGGTTTAGGGTTTTACACCCCTGTCGGCCGACCCCGCTGCTGCCCGACTCCCGGCCGACCCCGCTTTTCTTTTCTCTCTTTCTCTTGTATTTTCGCTCATGCGTTGAGAACAAAGTCTCACTCTCTCTTTCTCTGTTTGCTGCAGGTGCCTTTCGTTGTGATTTTCTGGTGCTGGGTGTGCTCATTGGTGTGCTTGCTGATTTCTCTTAGACGGCCGGAGGCGAGGCATTCCCTTGGTGCCGGCCAACCTTGTTGCCCTTTTGACAGTTGTAGCCTTATTTGGTAATTTTAGCACACCATTTCTATTTTGTTGTTTGATTGAGTTATGGCTTGTGCCTTGTTGATTTTGGGCGATGGTTTGTAGGAATTGAAATGCAATTGCCGAATTTCGGGTTGTTGATTTTCCCGATTTGGATAGTAAATTGGCCAACTGTCGTGTTGTTGTTTGAGGAGCCGTGTTGTCCTTCTTGTTTGTGATATGTGCTGTGTTCTTGTGCCTTTGTTGGCTGTGTTGTTCTTTCCTGTTCTTGCCACTGGTACCGATTGGTACTGAGGCTTTGAGGCTGCGTGTGCCCTTCCTTTCCTTGTTACTGTTATGTGTTGGTTTGCGATGTGCTGTGATGTGCTTGTATTGCTGGTACCAACTGTACCAGCCCAGTGTGTTTACTGGTACCGGTCTTTGTTTTCTTTATTCTTGTTGTTTTGTTGTTCCGATTCTGTTACTGGTAATTGGTGCCAGTGGCCGCCCTAGTGGTTGATATTTTGAGTATTGAATTGTTGTGTGGTGCTGGTTTTGCTACCTTGCAGCTATGTTGTGGTGATGTTTGTATCGGTAGCTATGGCCCAGTGAGGCTACTAGTATTGTTGGATTGATTTGTATTGTTACCCGCTTTGAAATGACAGGGACCCGAACGTAAATAAATTAAACTTAGGGGGGACTTTGGCTTTTTTACTTTCCCTTTTAATTGTAATTAAGAAGGTTTTATTATGTTACTATAATTTAGTGCTTGAAATTATTGCAGTAAATAATTAATTGGGCATTGGTTATTGTAGGAAAAGGCGAGAATGATTTGGAGCATTAAAGGCTTTAATTTAGATTGTCATGTTTTAGATGAATATTGCTTAGATTTTTGTAATTGTTGTATTTGGTGAACTATTTGAAATTGTTCATTGATTTGAAATTTTAGATGAATATTGCTTAGATTTTTGGATGATATGATCATGTTTTGGGATAATTTATTATTTGCAATATGATAGTTTGTTGCTTGTGTTGTATTATGAATGATAGTTTGTTATATTTCTTTGGTACGTTTCGTACCAATTGAGAAAAAGAAAAATAACAAAAAAAATATCAAAAAAAAAAACACCCTTCTGCGACCGATTTTGACCCATCAGAGACCGGCCAAGCGGTCTCTGATGGTCTTCCGCCATGTCACCACACAGCATCAGCGACAGATTTCATCGGTCGCTAAATGGGTCATCAGCGACCGGCGCCTGACCCTTCAGCGATTGGTGACGTCAGCGGGGTGGTCATCAGCGACGGAGCAACTGCGACCGATTTGGCCGGTCGCAGAAAGTTAAGTTTGCTGTAGTGAGAGTTTGAAAAAATAAATTTTGTTTAGCCCTTAATATTATATTCAATTTATAAGAAATTCCTTCATAGATAAACTTAAAACTCATAATATGAGAATTCGTCTTTGATTTAGTGGCAACGAACAATGCTCTTCGTGTGAGAGGTTGTGTGTTCAAAATTTTGAATGAAAAGTCCTTTTATGAATATTGAACTCTGAAATACTAGATTTCTATTTTTCTCTCAAAAAATAAAACTTAAACATTATGATGTACTACTTAGAATGGTAATTTAGGAATAGAATGATTTTATCTTCTGAGTTTCATTGTCTAAGACTTGTCAACACCAATTTTGATGTGCAAAAGTGATAAAAAATGTGCGCTCTATATAAATTCAAACTTGCATAGAATTTTTTTTATTTGTATATGATTGACAGTTGTTTGAAAAGTATCTTAACAAGATTGACATTGATAATGTGTGAATTTTTTTTTTACATTTTTTTTCTATGTAAATATGAATTATGTACAAAATTTAATTTAAGAAGTTCACACTTAAAAACTCTTGCAGAAGATGCGAGTTCAAAACTAGAATGAAATAGTTCCTTTGTGGACATTGGAATTTAAACAACTAGATTTTGATTTAAACTGGAATGAAAGAGTTCACGAACTTATTTTTGATTTAGTTGCAAAAAACAACACATTTCGCGTGAGAAATCAAATGGAGGTCCTTTTATAGATATTAAATAAAAAGTTAAAGGTCGGACCTCTATCTCTCTCTCTCTAAAAAAAAGTTCACAAGCAGATTGTTGATTGTGGGTTAAAGTTATGATAGAATAAGTTGCTTAATTCAAGTTAAGATGACATAAGATATTCTTATTTAGTTGTGACTTAAAATTAAATCATGGTTTACAACTATATTTGTTTGGTTAGAACTTAATACTTAAGTACTTGCTCAAAATAATTGTTGTATTTTATGTTTGTGTTGTTTAGAAAATATAGTTTAGTCTTATGCATTCAAATAGTATCTCCCGCAGCAATGCCCGTAGCACTCAGTAACTCCAAATAATAGTAATAGTAATTATAGTTAGTGATAATAATAATAATAACAACAACCATAAAGATAATGATAATTATGATGATGCTAACAATAACAATCACATGAAAAAAGTTAACTCACCTTTCTAGGTGGGTTAACTTATGACAATATAAACGCAGAATCAAAAACGCATTCTATGACTTTGTTATGCCACGACTAAACATGAACTTAATCATTTCTTTGTGCACCAAAAAGTGCTGCCACATCAAATAATATGTTCTAGTGAATCAAAATTTTGATTCACAGTCGATAAAGATCACTAAGTTTATACATAAATATATAAAACTCCCTCTCAATTTTTTTTTTACTGTGGAGATAATTATCCTCAGTCAGCTACGATGACTCTCCTGTTTCTACTCCCTCTCTTTTCTTTAATGAAGTCGTTCTAGAGCACGCCCGAAAATAATTTTGTTGGAGAATCATAAAGGTCAAACAATTACATCTTATTTAGAGATCAAACAATTACATCTCATCTAACGGTCAAACACTTACACCCCGGGGGAGGAGAAACAATTTTCCACCTTAACCTAAGGACCGTTCTATACTAAAGAGACCCAAAATATAAATCAGAAGTGTGAAATACAATACATGATTCCATAACATTGGCCATGGAATCCTCAAATCTGAAGAGCCATCTCCGTGAACACGAGACAAGTCTTCAATGGCAAGGAGCCCTTCTCGCCTTTACGTCGTATGGCCGTGAATAAATTTTCTAAGACAGCAAGATATGGCCCTTGAGAAATTTTCTTCAAATTTTCTAATGGATTTCTCATCTCTATTCTTTGATGGTGGAAGAAGAAGAAAATCACACAGATCTGTATTTTTCTAAAGAGAAAAACGTATGTTCAGTTTCTGTCTTTTTCTATGTTATCTTGTGCCTTGGGACCAATCCTTATAGTGTTACCTATCTGGTTATCTGCCAACTTGAAAAAAGTATTTTGTGCATCTGCATCAAAACCGTGCAGTCGCATCAAATTTTGTGCGGCCGCATCGATATCCGTAGACAGTTTTCTGAATTGCAAATCTCAGAATCAGTCCATCAATAATTTGATCTTTGCCTAAATTGAATACATAAATTGTCTAATATCTTAACATATTATGTCACTTAATTGTGACAATTTATGACAGTATACGATATATAATTATATTACATATATGCTCAACGTTGGATATATGATCAAACAATCTCCCACTTGAGCAATATGTCATACTCTTTTAATTATGTATTGTCAACCTTATGTGCGCACATACTTTTCTGTCATTCTTATATATTCTCAAACCAATTTCGTCCATCAATTACATTAGTAAAGAACTAAAGTGGCTTTCGTCACATTTATTTCAGTCGTAACTAAATCATCAATAATCACAGTAGTAATATAACCAAATGACATGTTCCTATTACTTATTAATTATTAATTCATAAAATACAAATATAAGAAATGAATGAAATTAAACTAGCTATTGCATTTAATAGTACAATACACGGAAGAGAAGACAAAGAAGAAAAAGATGGAAAAAACTAGCCATTTAATTGGATTTAATTGGTTAGGTGAGACATTTAATGCCGTGGATGTTATAGAGAGATGCATTTAATGCTATGGATGCTAGAAAGAGCAACCATGGCCTCTCTTTATGGAAAAAAAAATTCGGTCCCACTTAAGAGGATTGCAATCCGGTGCTCTTCAAATCCCTCCTCTTTTTCTGCTATTCTCTCTATCTCTCTCCTCTTTCTCTCTATTCTGTCTCTCCTCTCTCTCTCCTTTTTTTAAGAGAGATAAATTGAAGAGCACCCGCTGCTGTTCTTCTTAGAATAGCAGCAGAGTCGGACCCCACTTAAGACATGTCAACTTTGTTTTTTTTTTCTCGCATTTTGTGTACAAATTCAATTCCCATGCATTATCCTGAGGTAATTATTTCTTTTGTAAAAAAACAAACTAACATCAAATAGGTAAAATATTCTACCGGATCAAATTTTCTCACATATTCTCAAGCCGAACACATTCTAAGAGCATGTTTGTTTGTCACGAGATTATACAAAATGAGATTTGACAGGGTTGAAAACTATGTTACTCGGATACTCCACATTGGGCTCCGTACCCGTGTCGGATACGTATCGGATACGGATACGCGCCCGATACGGACCCGATACGTATCTGATACGCCAGCTGGCGTATCGGCTTACGTGGCGTATCCTTAATCCTTTGATACGGTCTCCGATACGCTCTGACTGGTCTGGATACGGCTCTGACACTTCCGGATACGGTTGGGATACACTGCACCAGCGACGCTTCTGCAGAATTGGATCATGGACCGCGCATACACCATGTCCACCATACACCGCGCATATGTTGAGGCAAAATTTGTTCTCCAGCGCTAGGAATCGAACTTGGGTTGTGTGGCATAAGCACCATCAACCTTTACCTCTACACCACTCTCCATTTGTTGTTAAATTCTAGTAGCATTTATATTTAATATATATTTAGACTATTTTATGGCACCATATCAAAGATTTTTGATATTTAATTTATATATAAATAAAATAATATATATAAAATAGGCGTATCGTATTCTTGATTTTTGAAAATTATCATATCGCCGTATCCGTATCGTATCCGATACAATACCCGTACCCGTATCCATGCAACATAGGTTGAAAATATACTTTTGAAAAAATGAAAACCCAAGATATGAATACCCAAGGGATTGTGCTGAAACTAGTATTGGGTTGTATCGAATTAACTGTGGAAAATTTTAATTTATTTTAAAAAAATGTATTTCTATTTAAAATTCTCACTTATTTAAAATAAAAAAATAATTATGTAATTTGTAATTTTCATCTATTATTAAAAAAATAAGTTATAAAATTCTCACAAATAATTAGTAATTTAAAAATAATTATGTAATGAAAAATTCTCATATGGTTGTGTAATCTGTAAAAAAAAAAAAAAAAATCTCTCCGGACCAATGAGTTAGTCCCGCAATCATTATTGAGATAAAAATACAGGGTGCGTTTGGATGAGGCCAAAAATAGCCGAAATTTTTATTTATACCATTTTTTTTAAAAAAATTAATAAAATGACCATCGTTTGGTGGGAATTCGAAATCTAACACGGCCGCACCGGCATTCTGCGGACCCATTTCAGCAGGGCCGCAGAATGCCGGTGCGGACCCTTAATTGGGTCCGCAGCGGCATTCTGCGGCCCTTTTTTTTTTTTTTTTTTTTTTTTTATCGATGCACCGGTGTAAAGCAGGAGATATCTCAAATTTTTTGTTTTTAAAACTTTTTTGGTTTCTAGGAATGCGTGCCATAAGATAAATATGGGAATGAGGATTGCGTGTGTGTGAAAGAGAAATAAATCTGTAATTTCAAATCTATCTCTTCATTTTTTAGAATGCACGAATCTCCAAACAAATAAATGGATGGATTTAGAATAACATAATCCTGTGATTCCAAAAAATCACGGCACCCCTTAGATAGGTCAAAAGCCCAACCGCTCACATCTTAAAATAATATATAAAAATTGTTTTCTTATATTTTTTGGTTTCTAGGGATGCGTGCTACGAGATATCTCAAAAGTTTGAAACGGGATTAAAAAAAAAAAAAGGGTCCGCAGCGGCATTCTGCGGCCCCGCTGAAATGGGTCCGCAGAATGCCGGTGCGGCCGTGTTAGATTTCGAATTCCCACCAAACGATGGTCATTTGGTTAATTATTTTTTTTAAAATGGTATAAATAAAAATTTCGGCAAAAATAGTGCTAATCCGGGTTAGCGACTATTTCGAACTACTATTTTACGTTTGGATGTGTTTGGGTTAACAAAAATTGACTATTCTTTGTTTATCTTTTTTAGAATTAGCATGCTATTGTATTAATCCAATCAAAAATTGAGTTAGTTCACTATCTCAAATTTGAGTTGGCTCACTGTTCGCATTAACCCAAATCTTCATTCAAACGGACTCAATGTAGTTATAAAAAAGGAAGGATCTTGTTGGAGAGAGAAAAGTTGAAGGGTGGAGAGAGTAAGGCCCTGTTCGACGAAATACTGTTGCTGTGGAAAAAAAAATTCACTCAAGACCTGTTCGGCTGCCAAGCGGGAACAGGAATGGGTTTGGGTTCAGGTCTAATTTGAATGGCCGAAACACTGTGCGCGTGAGAAAAAAAAATTCACTTTGAGTGCATGTTTTTCCCACGGGCACAGTAGCAGCCGAACAAGTCCTCAGAGTGAATTTTTTTTCCCACAAGCACAGTAAAAGTCAATTCAAAAATTTGCAGAAAATAAGACAATAAGTATCGAGGTCAGAATAAATACAATAATTCAAAATGGCAAAAAGACAAAATCGCTCGATTATGAGTTTCAATTTATTCATTTTGAATTCTTTCTTTCTATCTTCTACTCCTTTTTTTTTATCAATAGGGGAATATCTTAATTGCTTTAATTAAAATATGATATCCTATCATCAATTTAAAAATTTTGGAATGAACGTGCCGAAATTTTTATTTTTAACATTTTAATAAAATAAATTAATAAATTGACCATCGTTTCTGGTCAATTCTAAATCTAACACGGCCGCACCGGCATTCTGCGGACCCATTTGAGCGGGGCCGCAGAATACCGCTGCGGACCCTTAAATGGGTCCGCAGAATGGTTCTGCGGACCCTTTTTTTTTTTTTAATCCAGTTTCAATCCTGCTGCACGCATCCCTATAACCAAATTTAGGAAAATGATTTTTTATTTTGAGCGTTGACCCTGGGGTGCCTCGGTGAAACAATAGAAAAGAAAAAGAAAAAAAGAGGGTCCGCAGAATGAATCTGCGGCCCCATATTGGGGTCCGCTCTGGCATTCTGCGGTCCCCCCAATATGGGTCCGCTCCGGCATTCTGCGGCCGTGTTAAATTTGAAATTGACCAGAAACGATGGTCAATTTAATAATTGATTTTATTAAAATGTTAAAAATAAAAATTTCGGGAACGGGTAGGTTATATTCTTGTTCTCAGATCCATTTTTGTGCCTTAAAGAGCATGCAAAAAGCAAAAACATGAGAGAGAGTGAGTGAGGTGACAAAAGAAAAATTGATGTGTGTATTTTTTCCTATTAAAATGTTTGACTCTGAAATGTCCTATCAAAATGTCTTATCAAAATGTTCTAAATCAAGGTGGGATTCAAAATGGAAATAAATGGGCTAAAATTTATCATGTGAAGTTGTGAACAGCTACTTGAGAAAAAAAAATTATTCAGAGAAAAACTCTATTAAATCAGGCTAAAACTTGAACGCCAAACAGACTCTAAATATTTTTTTTTCATATCAATTTACACTGAAATGGGAAGGAAGAGTAGAAAAAAAAAAATACTCAATCCCTTGTCAACAGATTTCCATCCGATGCGAAAATTTTATCCAAATTAATCTAAAATCCCAACATTTCCTATGAAATTTTGTACACTTCTCAATTATTATTTTTGGAGTAGGTACACGCCTACCTAAGTGCATATTTTATATTTTTCATATGTATGTTTGATATGAACTTGAGTATAGAATGCATCACGCGCGTGAAAAGTGGGTGGTGATATGACAAGTCCAAATGGTATAATTTTTGGACCTGTTTGGCTGTCACTGTTTCTGTGAAAAAAAAAGATTCGACACAGTGATAAAATACTCAAATTAAGCAAGCAGATTTTCTTGAATCACATGAGAATTGGGATAAACTAAAAAATAAAGGAAAATTTGAGTTTCAAATACATAAAAAAAATATTTGAGGAAATGCTATAATCTAATTCTTGATTAGATCTTCTTAATCAATTTTATTTCTTTAATGGGTTTCTTTTTATTTTATAATAAATAAGAAAAATAAAATTCATTTTAATGAATTGAATGTGAATTCAAAATAAAAATATAGAGTAATCTTATCTTATAGCTTGTTTCCAATACTCAGCAGTTTTTTTTTTCCTCGCGCAGTGTTTCGGCCATTCAAATTGGACTCGAACTCAAGTTCATTTCCGTTTCCGTTTGGCAACCGAACAGGCCCTGAAAGTAATTTAAAATTTGAATTTGAATTCAGATATTTTGTTATGTTTTGATACGAATATTAGGATTCATGAATTTTTAAATTGATTTCGAACTAGTTCAATTTATAATTTGATGGTCTGAATTCAAATTCAAAATTTGAGTTATCATAGCAGATTCGGACCCGCAGATTTGGGTGCAAACGGGTAGGATATTATTCGTTCGTATTCAGATTCGTATATGAAAATTAGATACGTATATTTAGATATCCATGCTGATACGGATACGGATACGATTTTAAATTTTGATTATCTATATCCGAATATTAAATATATACCATATAGTTTAATATATAATATGAAAAAAATTATGTAATTCACCATTATAAAAAACGAATATCCGTATCATATAATATCTTATCTGTATTCGTATCCGTCTAATATTCAATCCGTATCCGTATCTGAAAAATAAAAACGGATACAAATATGGTTTTACTACTATCCGACCCGTATCCGATTCGTTTGCATTCCTAGTTTGAAGGAGGTCAATTTGGGTCCGATGCCCATCGTACTCAAAGTGAGTTCGATGGGTTCGATTTGCTTTAAGATCCGTGCTCGCAACTTTCACATCTGCTTTAAAATTCATGTGCACGAATCTTAAAGCATATCGGACGGTCCCGAAACCCATCGGACCCAAATTTGAGTCCGATGAACATCAAACCCAACCTGCTCTCAGTTTGATGAAGATGTTCTTTGATGAAGCACTAGCGAAGCTTGAGTCGAAATCAAATGGAACCAATCAATACTGATTACTTGTATTAACAAAAATAAATGCTAAAATAATAAACAAAAAGTTATGTTCATAATTATTCAATGACAAAAAAAATGATATGACAACATCATCTATTAGTAAACTAAAGAATTAAATTACATTTTTAAGGTTCGACATTCTTCCGAATTTTTTTTATTTATAATCTTAAAAAAAATAACCATTTAACCTTATTTCTTGAAAATTTTCATTTCTACCAGAACCGTAGTTTGAAACTACGATACTAACTTTCGTATTTATATTAAGAAAAGGAAAGATTATTTCAATTGATTTTGAACAACAATGGTATTTAGTGGAGGGATCCATTACAACATTTGTAAGTTACAACTTCTTACAATAATTTGGTTCTGTGATTTTCAAAGTCCAAACAATCGATCCAAACCGTTCAACATGATCTCTATATTAAATTGTGCTTGGAGATCAAATTTTATATTTTTTGAATTTTTTTTACTATTTATTAAGTATTTTACAAAACTGTTTTTTTAGATAATTATGGACCATTGAAGAACAGCAGCTTTGTAAAATAGTTAATAAATAGTGAAAAAACTCAAACAAATGTAAAATTTGATTTCCAAACACATTTTAATATAGATATCATATTGAATGGTTTGGATCGACAGTTTGTACTTTTAAAATTACAAAATTAAATTATTATAAGATATTGTAACTTACAAATATTGTAAGTGGATCCCTTTTCTTGTTTTTAACTATTTGAGTGGGGCCCACTCCAACAATTGGTTTTAAAATTGCAGTACTAACCATTTACTTGGTTTTGAACATGGGGCAACTAAGTGGGGCCCACCCTTAGTACCACAGTTTTCTATTTTGGGTTGTCTTTTGAAATTGCGGTCCCTCCCTGCTAGTACCCTACCACTAGGGCCTGTTTGGAGGTAGAGGAATAGGTATGGGAAAAAAAATTGAATTGAAAATTACTGTTCACGTGGGAAAAAAAAAATTCACTCAGAGTGAATTTTTTTTTCTCACGTGAACAATAATTTTTCCACAGCAGCCGAACAGGCTCTTAAATTGTGATTCGGGTAAAAATAGTTTTCTTTAGAAAAACAATTAATTGGTTTATTTATTTTTCGAGAGACTCACTCTTTGTTTCTTTAAATATTTTTTTTATTAAAACTGAAATCAAGTCCTCCAATATTTTGATATTTTAATATTGACATCATTCCCATTTCGTATTATGAGACGTGCTTCTCAATTTTCCTAAAAAAAAATTTGTATTTTAACAGCTTAGATTGATTCCTCTAATGATCCTAATACAATTTTTTTTTAAAGGTACACATAAAAAACAAAATACTGCAACTAGACCTCATCCCACCTTTCCACTCTCTTTTATTCAACTGTCATTTTCACTCCTTTTAGAGTTTCAATTTATGATTTTGACAAAATGGCTCGATTATGAGTTTCAATTTATTCATTTTGAATTCTTTCTTTCTATCTTCTACTCCTTTTTTTGGTCAATGAGAAATATCTTAATTGCTTTAATTAAAATATAATATCCTATCATCAATTCAAAATTTTTGGAATGAACGGGTAGGTTATATTCTTGTTCTCAGATCCATTTTTGTGCCTTAAAGAGCATGCAAAAAGCAGAAAGATGAGAGAGAGAGAGTGAGGTGACAAAAGAAAAATTGATGTGTGTATTTTTTCCTATTAAAATGTTTGACTCTGAAATGTCCTATCAAAATGTCTTATCAAAATGTTCTAAATCGAGGTGGGATTCAAAATGGAAATAAATGGGCTAAAATTTATCATGTGAAGTTGTGAACAGCTACTTGAGAAAAAAAAATTATTCAGAGAAAAATTCTATTAAATCAGGCTAAAACTTGAACGGCCAAACAGACCCTAAATATATTTTTTTTTCATATCAATTTACACTGAAATGGGAAGGAAGAGTAGAAAAAAAAAATACTCAATCCCTTGTCAACAGATTTCCATCCGATGCGAAAATTTTATCCAAATTAATCTAAAAATTCCAACATTTCCTATGAAATTTTGTACACTTCTCAATTATTTTTTGGAGTAGGTAGACGCCTACCTAAGTGCACATTTTATATTTTTCATATGTATGATTTGATATGAACTTGAGTATAGATTGCATCACGCGGGTGAAAAGTGGGTGGTGATATGACAAGTCCAAATGGCATAATTTTTGGGCCTATTTGACTGTCACTGTTTCTGTGAAAAAAAAAAATTCAACACAGTGATAAAGTACTCTTGATATGCGTGAAGACAGCATATTTTCAAATAAAATTCTCAAATTAAGCAAGCAAATTTTCTTGAATCATACAGGAATTGGATTAACTAAAAAAGAAAGGAAAATTCGAGTTTCAAATACATAAAAAAAATATTCGAGGAAAGGCTATAATCTAATTCTTGATTAGATCTTCTTAATTAATTTTATTTCTTTAATGCGTTTCTTTTTATTTTCTAATAAATAAGAAAAATAAAATTCATTTTAATGAATTGAATGTGAATTCAAAATAAAAATATAGAGTAATCTTTTCTTATTTAAGTTCGAAACGTTTTGTAATCTTCAACCAATTATGTGCTTCAATATAATTGCTTGGAGTAAGCGCTATTAGAGTCGAAAAATTGGCACGGCAGAGCCGGGTCCGTCACGGAACGGCACGGCACGCGTGTTAGTTACGTGCCATGACTCACGTGTCCCGTGCCGTGACCATTCGGGTGCCGTGCCTATCTTTTGAAACTTTGGCACGGCACGACACGTGAAAGATTTAGTCACGGCACGGCACGTAGTCACGCGAGTCACGTGTAATTAGGACAATTAGATATTGATTTAATGGTGAATCTTGAATAAACAAACCTAAATTATAATTAAATGGCCACGCGAGTCACATATGGTCACGGCACGTTTAGGCACGGCATGACTCACGTGGCGTGACCACCCCTTGACATTTTGGTCACGGCACGGCACGAGACCAAAGTCACGGTGTGTTAGTCACGGCACGCCACGGCACGGCACGTTTTTTCTACTCTAAGCGCTATAGCTTGTTTCCAATACTCAGCAGCTTTTTTTTCCATGCGCAGTGTTTCGGCCATTCAAATTGGACTCGAACTCAAGTTTATTTCCGCTCCCATCTGGCAACCGAACAGGCCCTGAAAGTAATTTAAAATTTGAGTTTGAATTCAGATATTTTGTTATGTTTTGATGCGAATATTAGGATTCATGAATTTTTAAATTGATTTCGAACTAGTTCAATTTATAATTTGATGGTCTGAATTCAAATTCAAAATTTGAGTTATCATAGCAGATTTGGACCTGCAGATTTGGGTGCAAAGGGGTAGGATATTATCCGTTCGTATTCGGATTAATATATGAAAATTAGATACATATATTTGAATATCCGTGCTGATATGGATACAGATATAGTTTTAAATTTTGATTATCTATATCCAAATATTAGATATATATCATATAGTTTAATATATAATATAAAAAAAATTATGTAATTCACTATTATAAAAAACAGATATCCGTATTCGTTTAATATCTGATATGTATTTGTATCCGTCTAATATCTAATCTATATCCGTATCTGAAAAATAAAAACAGATACAGATATGATTTTACTACTATCTGATCCGTTTGCATTCCTAATTTGAAGATGTTCTTTGATGAAGCACTAGAGAAGCTTGAGTCGAAATCAAATGGGACCAATCAATACTAAAATAAATACTAAAATAAAAAAAAAAAGAAATACTAAAATAATAAAAAATAAGAAATACTAAAATCAAGCACTAGAGATGTTCTTTGATTACTTGTATTAACAAAAAGAAATACCAAAATAAAAAAAAAAAAGTTATGTTCATAATTATTCAATGACAAAAAAAATGATATGAAAACATCATCTATTAGTAAACTAAAGAATTAAATTACATTTTTAAGGTTCGACATTCTTCCGAATTTTTTTTATTTACCATCTTAAAAAAAAAACCATTTAACCTTATTTCTTGAAAATTTTCATTTCTACCAAAACCGTAGTTTGAAACTGCGATACTAACTTTCGTATTTATATTAAGAAAAGGAAAGATTATTTCAATTGATTTTGAACAACAATGGTTTTTAGTGGAGGCATCCATTACAATATTTGTAAGTTACAATTTCTTACAACAATTTGGTTTTGTGATTTTCAAAGTCCAAACAATCGATCCAAACCGTTCAACATGATCTCTATATTAAATTGTGCTTGGAGATCAAATTTTATATTTTTTTGAATTTTTTTTACTATTTATTAAGTATTTTACAAAACTGTTTTTTTAGATAATTCTGGACCATTGAAAAACAGCAGTTTTGTAAAATAGTTAATAAATAGTGAAAAAACTCAAACAAATGTAAAATTTGATTTCCAAACACATTTTAATATAGATATCATATTGAACGGTTTGGATCGACAGTTTGTACTTTTAAAATTACAAAATTAAATTATTATAAGATATTGTAACTTACAAATATTGTAAGTGGATCCCTTTTCTTGTTTTTAACTATTTGAGTGGGGCCCACTCCAACAATTGGTTTTAAAATTGCAGTACTAACCATTTACTTGGTTTTGAACATGGGGCAACTAAGTGGGGCCCACCCTTAGTACCACAGTTTTCTATTTTGGGTTGTCTTTTGAAATTGCGGTCCCTCCCTGCTAGTACCCTACCACTAGGGCCTGTTTGGAGGTAGAGGAATAGGTATGGGAAAAAAAATTGAATTGAAAATTACTGTTCACGTGGGAAAAAAAAAAAATTCACTTTGAGTGAATTTTTTTTTCCCACATGAACAGTAATTTTTCTACAGCAGCCGAACAAGCCCTTAAATTGTGATTCGGGTAAAAATAGTTTTCTTTAGAAAAATAATTAATTGGTTTATTTATTTTTCGAGAGACTCACTCTTTGTTTCTTTAAATATTTTTTTTATTAAAACTGAAATCAAGTCCTCCAATATTTTGATATTTTAATATTGACATCATTCCCATTTCGTATTATGAGACGTGCTTCTCAATTTTCCTTAAAAAAAAATTGTATTTTAACAGCTTAGATTGATTCCTCTAATGATCCTAATACAAATTTTTTTTAAAGGTACACAGAAAAAACAAAATACTGCAACTAGACCTGGTTAGGAAAAGAAGTAATTAATCTATAGGGTCTGCCTAGCTCTCCCCCGTGAACAATCCCCCATTTCATCCCCCAACTAACTAACTACTTTAGTTAGAATTTATAACTGTCAAAAGTATTTTAGGAATTTGCAGAAGTATTCATATGTAGCACAACTAGTATTCACCCATCTATATGAATGTATTCACATTTGTAATAGAAACATATTTGGATATATTACAACAATAAGTATTCACATCTGCAGAAGTATTCACCCATCTATATGAATGTATTCACATTTATAACTGTCAGTGTATTTTAGGAATTTGCAGAAGTATTCACATGTAGCACAACTAGTATTCATCCATCTATATGAAGGTATTCACTTTGCAATAGAAACATATTTGGATATATTACAACAATAAAGTAGGGGACAAACAACACGTGTGGGGAACCGCACAACTGTCAGAGCATTAATTATGTGGGGGACCGCACAACTGTCAGAGCATTAATTTCTAACTAACTTTCAAAATTCAAAATTTGCAAAAAAAGTATTCATCTGTAACACAACTAGCATTCATCCATCTATATAAATGTATTCATCCTTGCAATAGAAGCATATTTGGACACATCAATCACACATCTTTGACACGTTTTTAGAGGTGGGTTTTTTTTTCTCCGTTCAATCTAACCAATATTTCTGACGATCTGTGAGGAATTTTGCAAATCTAAAACCACCAATGTCTTTTAAATAATTTTCTCTTTCAAATGAGATCCATGATGACATACTTTTGAGTTGTCCGTTGCACAAGTATTCACACCTCGTCATGCAAGTATTCATCCCGCATTAAGCAAGTATTCATCCTCATCTTGTCATGCAAGTTGCACAATAATTTAAAGTATTTATGCCTAAGATATTAAGTATTCATCCATAAACGTTGAAGTATTCATCTCTAAAACATTAAGTATTCATCCATATGTTAGAATTTTGAAAAGGTAGTTAGTTAGAAAAGGTAGTTGGAATTTTGAAAGTTAGTTAGAAAAGGTAGTTAGTTAGTTGGGGGATGAAATGGGTGATGGATAGATGGGGGAACATATAATTACCCTAATCTAGATCATCTCCAATAAAATGTAAATTAAGCAATGATCATTGGATAACACATATCGGAGACCCCCCCCCCCAACCTCATCCCACCTTTCCACTCTCTTTTATTCAACTGTCATTTTCACTCCTTTTAGAGTTTCAATTTATGATTTTGACAAAATGGCTCGATTATGAGTTTCAATTTATTCATTTTGAATTCTTTCTTTCTATCTTCTACTCCTTTTTTTGGTCAATGAGAAATATCTTAATTGCTTTAATTAAAATAGAATATCCTACAATCAATTCAAAATTTTTGAAATGAACGGGTAGGTTATATTCTTGTTCTCAAACCCATTTTTGTGCCTTAAAAGAGCATGCAAAAAGCAGAAAGATGAGAGAGAGAGAGAGTGAGGTGACAAAAGAAACATTGATGTGTGTATTTTTTCCTATTAAAATGTCTGACTCTGTAATGTTCTATCAAAATGTCTTATCAAAATGTTCTAAATCAAGGTGGGATTCAAAATGGAAATAAATTGACTAAAATTTACCATGTGAATAGCTACAGAGAATTTTTTTTTATTCAGAGAAAAATTCTATTAAATCCGGCTAAAACCACAACGGCCAAATAGACCCTAAATATTTTTTTTTTCATATCAATTTACACTGAAATGGGAAGGAAGAGTAGAAAAAAAAAATACTCAATCCCTTGTCAACAGATTTCCATCCGATGCGAAAATTTTATCCAAATTAATGTAAAAATTCCAACATTTCCTATGAAATTTTGTACACTTCTCAGTTATTATTTTTGGAGTAGGTAGACGCCTACCTAAGTGCATATTTTATATTTTTCATATGTATGATTTGATATGAACTTGAGTACAGAATGCATCACGCGCGTGAATAGTGGGTGGTGATATGACAAGTCCAAATGGCGTATTTTTAGGCCCGTTCGGCTGTTACTGTTTTTGTGAAAAAGAAAGATTCAACACAGTGATAAAGTACTCTTGGTATGCGTAAAGGAAAATAAATCTGCTGCGATCCTCTGGGATCGTCTTTGCGATTCTAATTTCAACCGTTCACATGTTTCGAGATTCGTATACAAAAACTGACTTATCCAAAGATTTCTGGATTTCATCGTTTGAATGGCTGGGATTAGAATCGCAGCAGATTCGCAGCCTGCGTAAAGGTATAAAATTGAATTCCATTTTTGAAAATATTTTGATGCACTTGAACAAGGAAACAGAAATTAGCATATTCTCAAATTAAATTCTCAAACTAAGCAAGTAGATTTTCTTGAATCATACAGGAATTGGGATAAGCTAAAAAAAAGGAAAATTCGAGTTTCAAATACATTAAAATAAAAAATATTCGAGGAAAGGCTATAATAAAATTCTTGATTAGATCTTCGTAATTTCTTTAATGGGTTTATTTTTATTTTCTAATAAATAATAAAAATAAAACTCATTTTAATGAATTGAATGTGAATTCAAAATAGAAATAGAAAGTAATCTTATCTTATTCAAGTTCGAAACGCTTCGTAATCTTCAACCAATTATGTGCTTCAATATAATTGCTTGGAGTAAGCGCTATAGCTTGTTTCCAATACTCAGCAGCTTTTTTTTTTCCACGCGCATTGGTTCGGCCATTCAAATTCGGATTCATGAATTTTTAAAGTGATTTCGAACTAGTTCAATTTATAATTTGATGGTCTGAATTCAAATTCAAAATTTGAGTTATCATAGCAGATTTGGATCTGCAGATTCGAGTGCAAACGGGTAGGATATTATCCGTTCGTATTCGGATTCGTATATGAAAATTAGATACGTCTATTTGAATATTCGTGCTGATACAGATACGGATATGGTTTTAAATTTTGATTATCTATATCCAAATATTAGATATATATCATATAGTTTAATATATAATGTATATAATATGAAAAAAAATTATGTAATTCACTGTTATAAAAAACAAATTCCGTATTCGTTTAATATCTAATATGTATTCGTATCCGTCTAATATCCAATCTGTATCCATATTTAAAAAATAAAATCGGATACAGATATAATTTTACTACTATCCGACCCGTATCCGATCCGTTTGCATTTCTAATTTGAAGATGTTCTTTGATGAAGCACTAGCGAAGCTTGAGTCGAAATCAAATGGGACCAATCAATACTGATTACTTGTATTAACAAAAATAAATACTAAAATAATAAACAAAAAGTTATGTTCATAATTATTCAATGACAAAAAAAATGATATGAAAACATCATCTATTAGTAAACTAAAGAATTAAATTACATTTTTAAGGTTCGACATTCTTCCGAATTTTTTTTATTTACCATCTTAAAAAAAATAACCATTTAACCTTATTTCTTGAAAATTTTCATTTCTACCAGAACCGTAGTTTGAAACTGCGATACTAACTTTCGTAGTTATATTAAGAAAAGGAAAGATTATTTCAATTGATTTTGAACAACAATGGTTTTTAGTGGAGGCATCCATTACAATATTTGTAAGTTACAATTTCTTATAACAATTTGGTTTTGTGATTTTCAAAGTCCAAACAATCGATCCAAACCGTTCAACATGATCTCTATATTAAATTGTGCTTGGAGATCAAATTTTATATTTTTTTGAATTTTTTTTACTATTTATTAAGTATTTTACAAAACTGTTTTTTTAGATAATTCTGGACCATTGAAAAACAGCAGTTTTGTAAAATAGTTAATAAATAGTGAAAAAACTCAAACAAATGTAAAATTTGATTTCCAAACAAATTTTAATATAGATATCATATTGAACGGTTTGGATCGACAGTTTGTACTTTTAAAATTACAAAATTAAATTATTATAAGATATTGTAACTTACAAATATTGTAAGTGGATCTCTTTTCTTGTTTTTAACTATTTGAGTGGGGCCCACTCCAACAATTGGTTTTAAAATTGCAGTACTAACCATTTACTTGGTTGTGAACATGGGGCAACTAAGTGGGGTCCACCCTTAGTACCACAGTTTTCTATTTTGGGTTGTCTTTTGAAATTGCGGTCCCTCCCTGCTAGTACCCTACCATTAGAGCCTGTTTGGAGGTAGAGGAATGGGTATGGGGAAAAAATTTTGAATTGAAAATTAATGTTCATGTGGAAAAAAAAAATAGTTTTCTACACGTGAACAGTAATTTTTCCACAGCAGCCGAACAGGCCCTTAAATTGTGATTCGGGTAAAAATAGTTTTCTTTAGAAAAACAATTAATTGGTTTATTTATTTTTCGAGAGACTCACTCTTTGTTTCTTTAAATATTTTTTTTATTAAAACTGAAATCAAGTCCTCCAATATTTTGATATTTTAATATTGACATCATTCCCATTTCGTATTATGAGACGTGCTTCTCAATTTTCCTAAAATTTTTTTTTGTATTAACAGCTTAGATTGATTCCTCTAATGATCCTAATACAATTTTTTTTTAAAGGTACACATAAAAAACAAAATACTGCAACTAGACCTGGTTAGGAAAAGAAGTAATTAATCTAGATCATCTCCAATAAAATGTAAATTAAGCAATGATCATTGGATAACACATATCGGAGATTTAGGTCAGCCGCCACAGCCCCCCCCCCCAACCTCATCCCACCTTTCCACTCTCTTTTATTCAACTGTCATTTTCACTCCTTTTAGATCTCATTCCCAACACAACATTTTCTTTCTCGGAAAATAAATCTGATGTTATTCTACAAGAATAATAGGACCCTGTTATTCCGATCCCAGTTGTTGACCTTTGTCGAGATTCGAGTATGAAAAACTTTTTTTTTCATGAGATTCGTGTATGAAAAAGTATGAACCATTGGGATAAGAATAACAGGGTCCTGTGATTCCTTTGGAATAACAACAGATTTATATCCCTCTCGGTACAATTTTTTTGAGCGGAGAGGAGAATGAGAGAGGGGAGGGACTAGAGATGATAGTGCGGTATCATCAGAGCTCGGAGCCTAGTCTCGTCTCGATTGGAACGCGGCAGTAAGTAAATCCGGTCGTCGTCGGAGCATGGTGGCGGTCGAAGAAGCAGATCCAATCGTGGAGCAAGAGGGGAGGGATCGGAGCCGATTGGAGCTGAGAATGCAGTATTGTTGGAGCTCGGAGCGTAGAGTTCCCATAACGGTGATCGTCGTCGGAGCGCGGCTGCGGTCGAAGAAACGGATCCGATCGTGGAGCGAGATGGAGATTAAATTCTAAGATTATTGAGTATGAATGTAAATATTTATTTTCATGTTATATGAGGAGATCGAATTTAGAATTTTGTAAATATTTTTTTCTTATTAATATATTTGTTAGCGGTAATTAACTACTAACTATGAAAAAAACACATGATATGATAACGAAGTTTGAATTGACGATGTTAGTTCTTCTAACAAATAATTTAAGATGGGATGGTAGTACAGTTGGCTAGAAGAAAAAAATTCAAAGATTGTAATTATCCAAAGATCAAGAACTCGAATCCCGCTCACAACTTCACAGCCTCTACAAAGATCTTAAAAAAACCAAAAAAAATAAATAATTCTACACCACCAACAATTGACAACTTCGAAACAATGCTCCTCCCAACAACAATGAAAAATATAAATAATAAGAACAGCTATAAGAAATAATTCCTTACAATCTCTCTGTCTCGAACAACAACAATTTCAACTTTTTGACTAAGCTAGGATGTTGTGGATTATTTTTCCCTTTATATTAGGATATGAAAAATCAAGAAATCTATAACTTTTAGTGGATTATAGTTTACAGCTAATAGAGAATTAATTTAAATGTCTTGTTAATGGAAGGAGTGCCTTATTAAACCATCAGTATAGGGCCTGTTCGGCGGACACATGGGGAGGAGAATGGGCACAGGAACAGAAAAATTTTGAACTGATTTTTACCGTTCACGTGGAAAAAAAATTCAATCTGATTAAATTTTTTTTTCCCACGTAAACAGTAAAAATGGGAGTGCAGCCGAACATGCCCTAAAATAATTTAAATGTCTTGTTTGAAATCTGAACTTATCATTTTGGTTAAGGTTTTGAATCTAGAATCTATGACTTAAAAAACCATTGGAATATTTATTACTTAAAAATTAAATCTTGCCATGAACTCTGAATAATTCAAATTTTATTTAATTTGCGAATGGAAAACTTGATCTTTTATCAAACTTTGATTATTAATAATTTTAATTTAACCTATCTATTTTTCATCAACATATTACTAGTGTTGCTTAATTTTTGAATCATATTATTCATGTCGATCACGTGGTAAAACTTAATATGTCTTGAATATTTTCTTGTGCATCGTGATATGCTTCTGACTTTTTTTAATAGAAAAATGAATGTCTAGTTTTTTTCAATTTTTTTTCAATTTTAATAAAGTATCTTCATTTGAATTTAGAATACACAATCTTCCACATTAAATCAGAGACGAATTCTCACTTCTTAATTTAATGTAATAAATGTGCAATAAAATGGTAGATGCAGTATTATTTTTTTCAAGAGGAGGGTTCAAATGCCTCCATTTTTCATGCCTCCACCATGCCTCCATTTTTTTAAGCTTTAATAACTCAAAATTTAAAACTTAAAAGTCAAAATAAAACCGTTGGATATAATCTACATCATATTATCTATGCACGTGTAAAAAATTATGACATTTTAATTTTGTTTTGGTTGTCATCAAGAGCTTGTAAAAAACGTACTAATATGGATAATTTCTAGCCGTTGATTTTTCAACTTATTGATTCACATAAAAACAAAATCGAAATGTGATAATTTTTTATGAGCACATAGATAAAATGATGTAGATCATATCCAACGCTTTTATTTTGACTTTTAAGTTTTAAATTTTGAGTTATTAAAGTTTTTAAAGTGGAGGCATGGTGGAGGCATGAAAAATGGAAGCATTTGAACCCTCCTCTTTTTTCAATTGTTTGCCTCAAATATTAATATAAGCAATATTATTTTGTCAGACAAAATAAAAGTGAAAATAACTAAATCATGACTTCAGTGTAATTTAAGGCTGATTTTTTTTATTGATACCTTAAAAAGAAAAAAAAATATATACTATATTTTTTTGTCATATCTTATATTATAATATAACTGCTAAATTGTACAGAATTGACCACTGAATTGTTCAACAATTTCAACCTACATAAACATAAAAATCAGCCATTATGTGTTATAATTAAAAAGAAGAAGAAGCAAATTCTCACCTCTCTTTCTCTTCTCTCTTATTAATTTAGATGGTTTAAAAATTAAAAAAGTTACTTTGTTTCTTGAGTTTCTCAAAAGTAGAGACATGGACAACCAACCAAAAAAAGCACCTTTCCCAACTTACTAAATGAGAGGTCCCCACTAATAATTTTATTTTGAAAAGAATACAGAAATATCTCCTTTAGTACTTTTATATTCATTTAATTGTTCATAAAAGATTTCATTTGAATTTCGAACTCATGACCTCCCACAGAGATAGTTGTCTTTTATCATTAGATAAATTGATGGTTTTTCCAGACAACTTTTTTTAAATCATCTTAATAAATGTTGAATAATTTAGAGGTTCAGACATCAAAACGACCTGCTGAGACCGCTGAATTATTATGTGGTTGTATACCAAACGAGATTTGTCTAAAATATAGTACAAATTTAATTTAATATTTTTTTTAATGTCAGTGATAAAAAACAAAATTAGAATTTAAGGTTGTTATACGATACGAGGGAAGTGTCAAAGATAGTAATTAGTAATTTACTAATGAATAATATGTAATTTTGATGAGTAGGGTTAAAATGTCTCATTATTTTTGTGCTCCAACCATGTCTCACATCCTTATCTGTCACACCCCGAGACAACCCGCCACGTATTTCTACGTAAGGCGTATTCGCATCACATACATTATCAATAACAACATAATAAAAGCCACAATATTATTCCTTTATTAAAACAAAACAAGTCTAACATATGGTCAAAGACAGACATGGCTAGTTATAACATGCACTTCCATGCCCGTTCATTGTGTCAACAAGAAAGGAAAACAATCATTTAAATTCAAATATGTGGCAATCTTTATTATTTCCGCTTAGTCTCACTCTTGTCCTTACTCGAATCCTTCATCTTCATTACTTGGAACCCACGTAAAAGTGGAACAGGTGAGAGATCGAACCTTCTCTGAGTGCGGGATTTAGTTCCAACCCAGAGTTTATAACATTTTTACTTTATTCTCACAAACGTGAAAAGAAATAGAATGTGTATGTCTTTCATAAATGCAATGCATCTCTTACCATTACCTCTATTTTCATATACTTTCACGTTTAACAATCAATCATTATCCTACCTATCCAATGGGAAATCCAACCAACATTGGAAGGCCGCCAACCCACTAGGAAATCCAACCAACAATGAGAGGCTGTCTCACTAGACGGGGAATCCACCCTATGCTAGATCTTGACCCATGACAGAACCGCTTTCACTACATTCATGTTAACGAGGGGTCTAGTCGAATACTAGACCCAATGTATACATCCTGATATGTAAGCATATCGGCCCCTGTTCACTTTCATTATCCGTTCATTTCACGTACATTTATTTAATCACACAATTCATGTCATGCTCAACATATCCTATTAATGCAAGTCCATTAGTCAATGTATGAATCATATCCTTTCATGCAATTTATTTCTGTTCTACTCAAGTCATACGAATAGTTCGAGAACAACATGCATAAATCCAACTAATGCCATAATAATAAACAGTTGAATGACAATAGGCAAGTAAGATAGTTTTATAAAGTCTAGAAAGTCTGCACCTATTAGTGGAGTAAACCCTTGATTGTCTCTTACGTCTCCAAGTGCTTCACTAGTCGAACCTAAGTAATGTAAGCATATATATAATTAATTACGCTTGTGTTGACGTGTTCTCATTTAACATAGTTTCTGGATCGTTCTGTGTTTAATGTTGTTTATAAAAGTCTAAGAACTTAGAGGATAGATGTATGTCATGTTCTCATGAAGAAGCATCTCGTACCGTTATGGTCACACGTCATCAATTCTAGTTCATAACCTTTGACTAACCTAAACCGTTAGAGGGATACAGTTGAGTCCAGTTGTACTTTAGGGTTACTTTCTCATTGTAACGAATACTAAGCATCTTTAATCAGTAATTTAGGTAAGGATCTTACCTAAATATTCGTTTTAAATCTTTGAGTTACCTGGAGTTAACGGATCTTCTATAAAGAAAAACAAAAACAAAGAATTTTTAGATCTAAGGTTTAGCGGTTTGGATCTGGTGTGGGGGGTTCGGATTTGGGATTGTTGGGTCCTGGAGTCCTCGTATTCGGGTATGAAATTTCATATCTAGGGAGTGGGGTTTTGGATCCGTTTGTGGAGTTTGTGATTTAGGAAGGTAAGCGCAACAGTCACTATTTTGTTTGTTTCTCGGTGGTGGAGACTCTGATTGGAGTGAATCCAGTTCTTACGGATCAGTATCTGTAAGATCTACAACTCTCATGTTGAACACTTCTTCATAATAGGGACGTACGAGCAGCAATTTTTAGTGGAAGCCAAGTGACTAGATCTCAACGATGGAAACTCGGATCGAAGTGAATCTAGTGCTCACGCGTCCGTATCTTCGAGCACTACAACTCTCATGTTGAACTCTTATTCATAATCTGGACGTATGGGTGGCAGTTCTCTGCGAAAGTCAGCTAGTTGGTTTGAATCCATCAAGGGTTTGGATCCGAAAGGGGTAAAGGTTCGGATCTGATTGGGGGGGTGCTATTGCGGCGGCTTGGAGTTAGAAGGGACGGGGCTGTCGTAGTGGCCGAGGAGGGAGGCATATGGTGGTGGCGGCCTAGAGGGTGCGGAAGGGATGGGTGGTTGCGGCGAACTAGTGACCAAGAGGTGGAAAGCGAAGGAGAGAGTCAGTTGTAGGTGAGAGGAAATGAGACTGTGGCGGCTAGGGTTTGAGGGAGGGTTTATATAGAAGTGAGGCTAGGTTTGCCTCCAGATTTTGGTTGGGTTGGACCGGGCCTTAATTGGCCATAATCAATTTAATTTTGTCATTTATGGCTAAGAATAGAAATTTGTTTTTGCTGTTTTAATTTTCGTCTTCAAAAATTGACAAAACTGGAATAATATGTTCTAAATTCAAAATTATTTCCTACATAAGAGTCGTATGATTTTCTGTTACGGTTCTAACGTGACTGGTTTTACCTCAATCAAAATTTCCAGTAAGAAGAAAAGATAAAATAGTTCACGAAGGTCTGCAGTCTCCGAATATATTTGCTTACTGGCTATACAATTTTATGGAGAATCCTAAGATCGTAATTTGGGGTAGTCTTCTACCCGAAAGTTGTATATCGTGAAGTTATCTTTTCAGGTATTAAATTTCATTCAAATCTGAATTAATATGAGTGAGTTGTGATTAGAATACTAACAGTTGTCCATCTGAAAATTACAGCTTAAGCTAAATTCGGAAGGTTATCAAAAGGGATAACTCAAATCAAGATTTTAAATAAGGATTTGATTAGTATTTACTTCATAATTATTGAGACAGCTAGGGATAAATTCATTTTATAATTATTTGGATTTCTACAAGACTTCCTACATCGTTTTCTATATGAACAATTGTTCGAGTGATCCTAACTCAAGATGTGTGTATATTAAATTGGTTTCTCGTTTGGACTTAATGTTTGTTATTATATATAAAAAATATCATATCTAGAAATATCGTGGTGTTACATTATTTTTGTTTTTAAGACCCAAACAACCGATCTGAACCGTTCAACATGATATCCATATTAAAATGTACTTAACACCAAATTTTATATTTTTTAGAATATTTTACTATTTTTTATATAGGTACAAAATCACTATTTTTGAATGGTTCAGAAACATTTTAAGTTGGGGTACAAAATCACTATTTATTGATGAGAACCTTTTTACTATTTTTAAGTCAGGTACATCGATTTTGTACATATTAAAAATAGTAAATATTTTTCAAAAAAATATAAAATCTAGTCTCCAAGCACATTTTAATATGAAAATCATGTTGATCGGTACAGATTGACTTCTTGAACTTTAAAAATAGAGATAAAATATATGAAACACAATGAGAAATGAAAGATATGAGCCAGTTGAACCCTCCTCATTTCTAGATTGGTAAAAAATCATTTGATTTATAAATTCTAGATCATCCGAAACTAGTGATTTTTTTACCCTATTTAATTGTTTAAATATAGTAAAATAATTATAAATAAAGTAAAATTTAATCTCTTAGTATATTCATAATTTCATATGAAGATCGTGTTTAACTGTTCAGATAGACTATTTAAACTTTAAAAATAAATATATAAATTCATAGTTCGAATCAATTTGTAATATACACGTCATTGATAACATAGGCTCATTCTTAATACGAACCGTTCAACTTAGAAATATTTTACTATTTTTTAGATAGGTACAAATTTTTTCTTTTTTAGATGGTCTAGAGAGAAAATAGTAAAAAAAAATTCGAAAAAATATAAAATTGGTCTCCAAGCACATTTTAATACGAAGATCATGTTGATTGGTTCATGATCGAACTCAAAACTAATGTTATTTTTTACCATATTAAATTGTTTAAATATAGTAAAATAATTTCAAATAAAGTAAAATTTAATTTTTTAATATATTCATAATGTCATTTGAAGATTATGTTGAACTGTTCAAATCAACTATTTAAACTTTTAAAATAAAAAAGTAAATTTGTAGTCCGAATCGATCTGTAATATACATAATACACACGTCATTAATAACATAATCTCATTCTTATTTAATTAAATTGTTAAAATTATTTACTACGTAGATCATATTTAATTATTCAAATTAATTGTTTGAATTTTAAAAATAAAAATATAAATTCATAACACGAGTCCATCCATATATGCTTCATTTTTATTTAATTAAATTATTAAAACTGTTTATATAAATTATTGCCAACTATCTCCCACTCTCTCTCTTCCTCTCCCACGCTTTTGTTTATCTTTCCCCCTTTTTCTTCCCTCATCACCCACCTCACCAAATTGACAAATTCCCACCACCATGACCACCACACCTGCACCTCTGCCTCCTCCTCCTCATCCTTCGTCCTCCATAGACGTAAACCTCAACCTTAACCTCAACCTCGACCTCGACCTCGTCACTCCCCCAAAACCCGCAAAACCAGAGCCCCTCCATTTCCCTCTCTCACCTTCCCTTCAAACCCCCCAAACCCCTCCTCCCCCTCTCCAATCCCTCCCTCCTCTCAACGCCACCTCAACTCCCGATGAAGAAGCTCTCTTTAATGAGTACTTTCGTCTCGCCTCTCTCTACCTTACCTCTAACCCCAATTCTTCCACTCCTTCCTCTTCCACCTCCCAAGCTCTCATCCCCTTCCCTTTCCCTCCTTCACCCTCTTCCCTCCCTCTACAAACCCAACAACCTCCCATTAAGAAACGTAAACCACGCTCCTCTGACATGGTACGCGTCAGTTCTTTAACTGTTCGTGACCAGATCTACTTTCGTGACCTAGTGCGCCGCGCCAGGATCACTTTCGAATCATTACGAATACAAATCACGCATAATCAACTCAAGGCAGAGATGTTGGGTTTAATCGAGCACCAGAAGAACTCGCGCTCGGATCTCAAAGCTTCTGCCCTCATGGCGGATCGTGAACTGTGGCTGAATAGAGATAAACGGATCATTGGTTCCATTCCTGGAATTTCGATAGGCGATTGTTTCTTCTTCCGAATGGAGTTGTGTGTTTTGGGTCTCCATGGCCAGGTTCAAGCTGGGATTGATTATGTCAGAGCCGTGCAATCGGCCTCCGGCGAACCGGTGGCGACGTCCATTATTGTCTCTGGCGGGTAATTTTGCGTTCATGCCCTTGGAATTTTGTTTTTCTGTTTACAGTTTATCTAAACCGGGCCAAATTTTGTTCGGTGCCTGTTCGAAATGCAGAGGTCCGTATTATTGTGCTTTAAAATTCGTGCAGAAAGGATTTGAACGGTTCTGATTTTTCACACAATTCAAAGTTTGAGATATCTCAGAGGATACGAATTCTGCTGACAGTCTCCTTCTATGTCACATTTTCTCTTTTTGAATCATACACCTCTATTTCTGTTGCATTTTACTGACAACATCAAAATCATACATCTCTTTGTTTAGGTATGAAGATGATGATGACAAAGGAGATGTACTAATCTACACTGGCCATGGTGGCCGCGACCCCAACCTGCACAAGCACTGTGTGGACCAGAAGCTCGAAGGTGGCAATTTAGCCCTCGAACGGAGTATGGCCTATGGCATCGAGATTCGTGTTATTAGAGGAATTCGTACTAGGAGTATGGCAGGGAAGGTCTATTTTTATGATGGCCTATACAAAGTTGTCGACTGCTGGCTTGACAGAGGCAAATCAGGTTTCGGTGTATACAAATACAAGATGCTAAGAATTGAAGGTCAGGAGGAAATGGGCACAGTTAATTACCGGACGGCGGAGAATTTGAAGGTCAACCCGTTGTCTATATGGCCAGTCGGGTACTTGAGTGTTGATCTATCAATGGGGCGGGAGACAGTGCCTATTCTCTTGTTCAATGACATAGATGACGACCGGGACCCACTTCATTTTGAGTACTTGCCAAGGCCGATTTTTCCCGCCTCAGCTGTTCAGGGGAAGTTTGCTACTGGAGGTGGTGGGTGTGAGTGTACTGGCAACTGTACCATTGGTTGCTCATGTGCCGAGAGAAATGGAGGTGAGTTTGCTTATGATGCTGGTGGAACTTTGCTAAGAGGGAAACCGCTTATATATGAATGTGGGCCATATTGCAATTGTCCTGCCACCTGCCCGAACCGGGTCAGTCAGAAGGGGTTAAGAACCCATTTGGAGGTGTTTCGGTCAAGGGAAACAGGCTGGGGGGTCCGCTCACTTGACCTGATTCGTGCAGGTACTTTTGTGTGTGAGTTTAGTGGCATTGTTTTAACAAAGCAACAATCCGAGATAGTGGTAGCAAATAGTGGGGAATGTTTGGTGTACCCGAATCAGCTTCCGCCAAGGTGGCTTGATTGGGGCGACATCTCTGACGTCATGCCGGATTATACTGTCGCTGATTTCCCGCCTCAACCTGATATTAACTTCTCTATAGACGTTTCTAGGGCTAGAAATGTGGCATGTTATTTGAGTCATAGCTGCAGCCCTAATGTGTTTGTGCAATTTGTATTGTTTGACCATTATAACCCTGGGTACCCTCATCTCATGGTATTTGCTATGGAAAATATACCTCCAATGAGGGAACTGAGTATAGATTATGGGATGGTTGATGAGGTTGTTGGCAAGTTGACCAATGAGTAGAAGTGTGGATTTAGTAGTTAGAAGTTAGATGGATGTTAGACCCGTTAACTGTTATCTGCTATGTAAGTTTTGAGGAATATTAAGATGCTGTTGGAAACAGCACGGAACTTTTCCTTTGGGTGAATTTCTCTTTCTCTCAAAGGTGATCAAACTTCTCAAATCTTTTATTTATTTTATACTCTTTTTTTGTTTAAACTATTTATTTGTTACATCAGTACTCCCTTTTCCGGTGATTACTATAGAGAATTTTCGAAAAAGGAGATCTTACTGTATCAAAATTTCAGAAAGGCTCTATATCGAATAATTAATTTTTTTGAAGGTTCCTTTCCATTTGGCTCCTAAGTGTCAATATATGTTTAACACTGATGGAATTAAACATACGTGGAAATAAAACAAAATGTGATCTACTTGGGACATGTGAGAGTAAATGAACATATATTCGGTTATACTTCGGATCATATGCTAGAACAACATTCTTTAAATGGATTGAGAACAAATTAACCTTGTTCAACCATTTGTGTTCATAGGAAGTTGGGTATTTTTGCATGGTAGTGTTATCTTTCAATAGCAAAAACTGTTGTATAAACTGGCTTATTTTTGCGGGACTCTAAACTGCAATTAAGTAGAGGTACAATATCAAACTTTTACCAAAAAACAAAACTAAATCATATATATACCATAAAAATCTAGAACTATCCAATAATTTGTTCAAAGGACAATGGGCTTAAATTAGGCAAGTTACCTGCTTGTAACCTAACCCTAACCCTAAATCTACTCTAAACATGAAATGCACATTGGCCTAACAGCAATAATCTAGACAGGCACAAAATTGGTGAGACATCAGTTTTTAGTAGTTGGTGCTATCTCTCTCTCTCTCTCTCTCTCTCTTAATTTCTAAATATTCTGATATAATTTGATATCCTAATGTATTATTTATTAACTTGTTTTTGTCTGTGCAGTTTAGCTTCTTTCAGCCGAACAACTTGGTATGATTTCCATGCAGAAACATAAGTATTGGATTGAAGCTTGAAAAGTTATATTTTGTACTAAAATGTAACCAGAATGTGATCATTAACAACATACCCATCTAACCTCATTTTTGCGAAAGAAACTTTTAGGTCATCAGGAAGCCTGGGGTTCTAGATATCAACTTTTGTTGTAAAAATGCTATTGAACAAGTCCATGTAAATATTTTAATGTGTTATCTAAATACTTTCTGTTTCCTTTCTTTTATAATGGATATTACCTTCTCTCGTGGTCATGTCTGATCATCTGATTTTGTTTATTGATAACTTTGTTAATGATGCTAATGGTACTATGCATAGTGCATATTGGTCATTATGGATGTATAATTTACATTCGATCCGAACCACTCTACATGATTTTCGTAAGTAAATGTACTTGGAGTCTAAATTTTATGTTTTTTTTCTAATATTTTTACTATTATTTTTAGATAGTTAGAAAATCACTACTTTCGAATGGTCTAGAATCTTTAGATCAAGTGATATTGTACCTATTTAAAAATTAAAAAAAATGTAAATTTTGGTACTAAAGCACACTTTCACATGAATCAATATGCGCTATGCATAGTACTGTAGCCTCACTCTGAGTAGAATGATTTTGACTCAATAATATGCAATATAGAAAGTAAGAAATTTTGAACATTGAAGGGTTCATTTTCTATGCTTTTCTTTGGCATAAAGAAACAACATGAAATTATTCCTTTTGCTCTTAAATGCCATATATTAATATATACCAGAGGAAGATACAAATGTACTGCTCCCAAGTAATGCTCAGGGTATCTGGTGCCTTTCTTCTTACACAAGAAGAGCATTATAAGCACAAGATTATAAACCTATATATGCTTTCATCATTGCATAGACAAAAAATAAAAAGTTAAACTTATAGATGGGTTTTGGAGATAGTGCCTATTCATACTCTGAGCATGACCATCTAGCAGCAGATGGCACCAATATCGGGGCAACAATGGCTGTTAGACGGGTTCCGCAAATCGCCCGATTAAACGAAAGCATCTGTATCAACATTCATTTGAATAACAACATTCAAGGTGTAACGAATTCGGTGTTGCTAGGAAGCAAGGTGGTCATGAGAGACCCTGGTGCCCGAGTTTGCTTGAACTGCGGCGAAACGGGTGATCGGGATGAAGAAATGAGATTTGAGAAGGTTGGTCATGCGTTTAGGTCCTTGTGGGGTCATGGTGGGTGGCTTTGGTTTGGTTTAATCTTTTCTGTTTCAGTTGCTGTTCTGGCATTTATTTCTGTACAGCAATTTGGTAGAACCAAAGCATGAAAAGAGTGCAATTTGGTTTCTATTGTAATTTATTTTTTGTATTTAGTGAGGATATGGTACTATGTATAGCACATACTGGTCTGTATTATGAATCAATATATTTATTTAAAAAATTTAAACCGTTCAACATAATCTCATATGAAAATGTACTTACGGACTAAATTTTATATTTTCAAGAATATTTTTACTATTTTTTGATAGGTAGAAAATCACTATTTTTGAATGGTCTAGAATTTTTAAATCGGTAAACCCTGTCTATAAAATAGTAAATAAATTATAAAAAATGTAAAAATAAAAAAACATAAGTAAATAAACAACGGACGTAGTAAAAGTAAATTTTCAACAATACATAGTGCGAACTAGAAAATTTACATAAGAGACTAAAAATAAATGAATAACATAACATAAATATGTAGCCACTAGAATTTGAACTCAAATCTCCACCAACTATAAAGTGGAAAAATCTGTTTGAGCCCGGTTTCCATTTTGGGCCTTCATTTTATGTTTTTGAAAAATCTGTTAAAATTTCAAGAGCCCATTCAAACAATGTGTGTAAAAATAAATTTAATTTTTAAAATGATAATTTTCATAAAAATATCTTACATTCAGGTAAATTTTGGACATGAATAAATTACTTTTTGTTTAAATACCTGTTTAATAACAAAAACATAAAACAATTAATCATTTAATTGCATAAAAATTCTTACGTAAAATAGTCTTAAAATTAATCCTTTTATGGAATATATATTTTATAAATAAGAGCTTAGTTAACAAAAGGATGACAAATTTTAAGTTTTTTGTTCGTCTAAAAATTTGGTTTGTGGAAATTATTTAGTATTTGAAAAAAATAGAGGATAGGATATATCCATTAGAATATTTTGTTATGTGAAATAAAATAATTATGATGCATAGAAGTGAACATTATTTTTCTAAATTATTGCTTTCGACGAGTTAAATTGAATATTTAATTATGAATGCGTTAAACAATATTAATAAAAAATTGAATGAAATTTGATATATGTTTCACTGTATATCAAATTACTGAGCAATCAACAATTCTTGATTTATCATCAAACAATAATACAACAATATATCAAACTAACTGATATTTTGAAAAAATAAATAATCACAATTTTCACGAGTAACATATTTTTAAATAAATCAACATTCATATAATTCTTCCATTTTAAAATATCTTCGAAAAAAAAATAATAATACGCAAAAATGGAGAGGAGAAAATATAAGAAAGTCAAACTACCTCATAATACATAAATCATCCTACGCTCCACGTGCACCATAGACCGTAAACCATGAGGTTCTAAGTAAAACTAAGATCCTTCCTTCCATCGTAGAACGTGTCTACGTAATACTTTCTATCTTTTCCCGCTTATATCTCAGCTCTCATTAAGCCGCATTTATGACTCCCACCAACTAAAGTACGGACATTAATTCTTCCCACATACCATGTTCCAACGTTGGATCCACCTCTTCATCTCAACCAATGAAAATCAACCACGTGGCTAAGAGTAATCCGTAGTAAATTCAGAAGGTGGAAATAATTTGTAATTTTTTTTCCTTGGGATGGCCGACCCTTCAATAAAGGCCGCAACAGCAACATTTAATTCCTTTAATCAATCAACTTCTCATCTCATCTCAGCCGGTGGTCCCTCCCAGTCAACTAGTCAACACACCGGCTATCACCGGTTATTCAATCTCTCCGGCGAAAGTAGTGCCTCAGGATCACCACACCTCATCCTACTCGAATAAAACCCCATTGTCATGGACCGGGCTCGCCGTGCTGATAAACCCGGTCCATGACCAAGCCGTATGCTTGAATCAGTACGGCGACGATTGAACGGTGACTTAATGGCACGGTATGAACGAAAGGAAAAAACCCTAGATGACCTTGAAGCTGATGCTGATCCCTGGAACGGAGACGGAGACGGCCACCGCTTGCTCCAGAAGCTGTTGCTGTTTCGGTGGTGCTGTCGAAACCGCCATGGTGAAGCTGTCGAAGGTTCTAGAACCATCCTCTCATTTGCCAGGTTTCTTTCGAACCCGAAAGAGTAGCTTCTTTTCAGCATAAAATTGGAACTAGAACTAGTAGGAGGTGAAATTGAAGTTGCATTCGCAGGTACGATCTCGATCTCGGGGTCAAATTCAGATATTGATTCTCTCTGCAAATGTATTTGCAAGAGGTCTTGTGGTGGGCAGAGAAAAAACTCGTCAAGGCTCGGTCGAATCCGGGATGCACGCATGGGAACAAACGGCGAGTAACTATAGTTCAATTCGGGTCGAATAACGGAAGCCCGGCAGAGGGGACAGGTGGCATGTGACCTTAGCCACACGTCGATGCACTCAACATGAAATGCATGGGAACAATACGGCAATGTGCGAATATAATCGTTGTCTTCAAACTCGAGCAGGCAAACCGCGCAATCTCGGTTGGTACAAGCTAGGTGCTTTGCTTTGGATTTGGAGAAGAAGGAGGTAGGGAGGGATTTGATGGAGGAGTCGTCAAGGCCATATGGAGAGAATATGAAGTAGTCTGACGAGGAGCCAAAGGAGATGGTTGTAGCGCCAGTAGGGTCGTGACGGGTCATTGGAGAAGGGGCTGAGAATAGGAGGAGACGGCGACGACGTCGCCATAGACGGAAGCGGCGGTAGAGTCGGCGAAAGAGCTGGGAGATGACACGTGTATATAGGACTATGAGAAAGGCCGTGCCGACCACAACCACCATGGCAATTAGTGGTGGGCTGAGGTCAATGGTTGCATGTGGAGGTGAAGAGAAGGGCAGAGGAGAAGGGGAAGGGGAAGGAGAGGTGGCTGGAAGTTCTCTCATGGCTGTTGGTTTTCTTTTATTATTATTTGGTTAAATTTTTATGTGTTTGTTTGAGTTTTGTTTGAGATCAGTTATTCAGAAGAGTGTTTGCTGTTTGGGCCAGTGACAGGGAGGTCCACAGTATTAAATTGCTCTTTCGGTACCAGTGAGGTGTTCAGTGTGTATGAAACTGTGACACAAGGAAATATGACCAAATCCACTTTAATGTGCTCTTGAGCCTTCTTGTAAGGGCTTTGAGATTCGTGCAAAGTTAAAAGAATGGTCCGGATCTACTAATCATAAAAGATTCCCTTTTATGGTACCTGAGAGTACCTGAGAGGATACGGATTCATATAAAGGTAGCAAAAAAATATATATCATGCAAATACTAGTTTACAAATAGAAAAACAGTACAAAAATGAAACAAAAATAATATATAATCAGCATTAATTTACATTTACAACGTACATAATTGAACAAAAACTGTATATATCATGCAAGTATTAATTTACATATGGAACCTGTTTATAACAATGTTGAAAAAAAAGGAAAGAGAAGATAAAACCACAATTTCTGTAAACTCCTCAGAAAAGAACAGGAAAGTATTAGTAGATGAAGAATTACTGACACCAACTTAATTAGCCTCACAAATTGATTTATAATATAGTTTAAGAAGGAAAATTGTTCAAGTAACATCAAAACACAATTTAGAACTTGATTGTGGCAGCAAGTATAAGTAAAGGATAACACAAACGCTGCTAAATTTTCATGAGAATTGTTGATGAAGTGTAAAAATATGTTAAAATCAAGCTTTATTGGAGTTTCTTTTGTATTCTTTTAATTTCTTTGCTTGCTTTTCTTATTCTGTACTTAATTCCAGTTTTTTTAAAGGTTATTACTAACACACATAAATCTTAGAGAAGATAAAAGGAATTGTTATACTGTTACTATCAAAGGCAGTTTAGGGAGTTTTGCAATAAAAATCATAAATGCCAAACAGTTTTGAATCTATATTTCAAATTTATGCAACATATAGAACATGTTTAGATGTACATGTTTTTCATTAAATGACAAACATGTTTATATAATAAATTTATTATCTACATTAGATGTAATAAATTAAATTTACTACACATGTCAAATTTGAAAATACAATTTGAGAAGAATACCTCAACACTTGTAGGAATAATAAGGCGCAGAATGTGACAACACAATCTGAAATGAGCTAAGTTCGGCTCAAAACTCAGCTCAGCTCGTCATATAACTAAACAGGTCCAACTCGGGCTCGGCTCGGTCTTGAAGAAAAAAGTCCGGCTCAATTTAATGAGTTTGAGCTTTCAGCTCGGCTCAAACTCGGCTCATAACTCGCGAGCTCAACTCATGCCAAGCATTAGAAAAACAAACATTAAAATCTAAAACTAAACATTCATGTGCTTTGTAATTATAACACTAAAACTAAACATTAAAATCTCCGTTATATCATGTTTCAAGTTCAAATTATAACACTAAAACTAAACATTCACGTGCTTTGTAAAATCTACTAAAATTAAAAAATTAACATATCATTTAGAAATATTCAAATTAATACCAAGCATTAGAAAAAAAAATACAAACAACATCTCAATCTGACACAAGATAATTTAATAACCATCTCTAATCTCATGCTAAAAAATAACAAAGAGCTTTCATTTTGCATAGCTCCAACATAGAATATTACCATAACTCTCTAAAATTCACAAACCTCATATGCATATCCTCCAACTCATTGGCTCATGAGCTGGCTCAGCTCGGCTTGGGCTCGGCCCTGTTTGAGTGATAAAATATGAGCCGAGCTAAGTTCAGGCTTTATTTAGTTTAGGGTCCTGACTCAATATAATTTATTGAGCTGTTCAACTCATTGGGCTTTATTAATGAAAATGTTGTACGTACTCTCCTTTTGTATTTAACACCTCTATATTAATATCACATATGTCAAATTGACTAACAATTCGGCCTGAACCATTTAATCGGACAACAAATATATGAGGCAAAAAGTAGATAGAGATTATAATTTGAAATATACTAACAATAATTTTAGCACCCTACAATCATAATCCTTGCAGAGGTAGTATGAATAGAGAGTTTTAGAAATGATAAAATAATAACAATAAAATGGGGAGGGTAGATTTTATTTTACAGATGTGGATGAATAGATTTTATTTTGCAGAATTAATTTTATTTTACAGAGGTAGTATGAATAGATTTTATCCTTACAGTTTAGATTTTCTAAACAACTTAATATCTTTCCGACCACATTACAAACAAAGATAGCGAAACAGTGTAGCTACACTAATATAGCCCGAAAAATCAAGTACCACCTCCCAATGAACAACACAGAAAACAAATCCAAAAGAGATCTTCGAACAAATTGCCTCACTAGAAATAATCTTAAATCAAATGAAACTTCAATTAAAAAATAATTTTCCACAATTTCTAATTCAACGACTAACACATAAATCTATATTTAACTTGGATCAATCTAACAAAACAATATGTTACCTGGATCCGCGCAATATTCAATTGGCACACCTTATTGGATCCAACAGAGATCCAACGGTGATTATGCAAATACTTGAACAGCCGCCAGACACCAATGGAGACGTAAAATTGACAAATGCTCCTCTAAACATTTCTAAAAAAATTAACAAATTCTATACACACTAAATATCTCTAAAAAAAATAGCAAACCGCCCCACTATGGGACGGTCATACATCTGTAAAAAAAAAGCAACTGGGGCGGTTAGGTTATTTTAAAAAAATATTTCAATGCAAAGGGTTGATTTGTTATTTTTTTTTTTGGAAGGTATTAATAAAAATTTCGGTAAAACTTGCAACCTAAAAGCCAATAAATATCAATTTTGGATTACTAAACTTCATAAGTGGGTAAAAACAAAAAATTGGGCCATGGATAATTGTTGGGCTTATTTCAATTAAATAGTAGGACCTAAGTGGGCTTGTATTTTTCTTTGCATACTTTATTGTTACTTTTATTTAGACCATATTTTCTCTTATGACCACAAGATTTCATATTTAAGTAGTTTCAATTGGAGATCAAGAAAGTTTCACACAAGATCTAAATTCAGAAGTTTTTATAACTTGCTTAAAAGAGGGCTGACAGACTTTAAGGGATCTAAATTCAATTTTTTTTTTTTTCATTTTTTGTGTGTCACCTTGTTGGCATAAAAGGCAGTACATCAATGCACACATAGAACTATAGAAGGCAATTTTATATGTGCATTACTATATACTAGAGTCAATTACACAAGTGAAACATTTCACAGGGTTCATGATCTTATTTTTTTTTTAATCACTCCAAGAGCACAATTAAAATGCTGGCATAACAGTAAAACCAGGTTCCTCTTTTTAGCTGAGAAAATATTATCACAAAATTATAAATAGGATATACAGGAAAATTACATTAAGAAAACATATAGAATGTACCAGAAAGGGAAAAAAGAGGAAGGAATACCAATTAATTTTATCTTTGTCAAATGCAACTTTGTTTTACTACAGGAAACTTAAAAGTTAATTTAAACATTTCAGAAGCAAAGAATAATTGAACAATGTTTTGGGGACCACATTGAAACAAAGCCGACTCGTTTCACCCACTTCTGATATCTCCAGGTAACATATGATCAGCAACAGTTCTTTCCACCCATGATATGCTCAGAAATTCCAAACCTAACCCTGGACAAATTTTAATATCAAATAAAACCATAAAACTTGCTAAATTTAAAGTATCTCCCTTCTATACTAGAAATTAGATAGATCTGTCAGCACACAAACATCTGTGACAACAATTTGAGGGATTAAATAAACGCCTCGGCCTTTTGAAACCTTTGATGAAAAATCAAGAACCCTTTGGAAATGAGGGAGATATCAATCCCGTTCCGAAATAATAATTCCTTACAACAATTTCAATATTCAATCACCTGTTAGTTCGAATCTCACCTTTTCCAGGGGTATATATGAAATGTCAAGATATCCTTCAGGATATACCTTCAACATTTTTTTCTATTTTTCTTCTCTTTTTCTATTGATTCTGGGTCTTAACCTTCTTTGACTTGTTTTTGTTATCTTGCGTCTTTTTTTTCTTGGCCTCAGGTGTGGTCCACGTATAATCGGGCGGGATTGCAAACGGGTCCTGGATATCCTCAACCCGGCAACTGCTGGGTGCGGTACCGGAGGCAAAGGTTTGCCGGTACGGAAGCGGCGCCTTTATCCATTGGATCCATGAACTGGACGGCTGTAATGCCTCTGGGCTCTTGCTTTTGCTAGGGCTTGAAAGAGGGGTTGAGAATTCTTCTAAAGGTTGCAATTCCTCGAATTTTGTAAATGTTACCAGAACTCGTATCGTTGGCACTACTGGTATAGCTACCTAAGAAACCAAAACAGTCAAATGAGATCAGAAATGATAGAAATGGAAAAAAAAAGATATAAAAGCTCTTGCTACTTGTATTGTTGAGAAATTATTTTAGCAACTAACATGTAACAATTATAAAAAATTCAAGTATGTTTACACCGAGCTTCTAACCAATGATGACATAACATTAAATCGCAATATTACATTCATGATTCATCATATTTTGAGACCTCTCGTTAAATCACTATAAAATTGAGCAATTTAGCAGATTTGGACAATAAAACGGATCTAGCACTGATCAAGCAGTTTAATGGACCGTTTTTTATTGTGCACTACATTTGATATGATAGTACTTTTGGTATTTGAACCATGCTAGTACTTGTAATTGACCAAATAATTACTTAGTTTCTGATTGCTACACAAAGTATGAAATATGTGAAGCATCCTTTTTGGCATTTTTCAGACTATTTATACAAAAAAATTAAGTGATTTTTTATGTGCAGGATCAGCAACTTTTATCACGCAAAATGCTAAATTACCCCCCTCGTAGGTAATAAATGCTATTTAGAACTTTATTTGATAGCCAGATGCAAATATAGACTACCCGCACTGAAGCAGAAGTTTATACAATGCCTTGAGTATTTACTCAAATACTGGATTAATTGAATTGTGTATAGTACAAATTGGGACGAGAGATCGATGATATCATAAAAAGGGGCAAATTAAGCAAAATTTCACGAGCGTCCAGCTTCAGCATTGTAAAAAGAGGCCCAAGTTGATTAAAGCCCAGAAATTCCAATAAAAAGAAAATAACTCGAGAAAATATTTTTCTTGAAAATGGCTAGTAGAGCCTATGTAATGTAAAATACCAGCAGATGGACAACAATGGGAAGCGCTATTTTCAGCACTCAAATTGCATCATCATTCAGATCAGAGAGAAATTTTTCTCTCATTATACCAGATATACCCCTATCTAATACTTTCCTTTTAGTGCTAAATGACCGTGCATAACTCTACTCTTAAATTTACCTTCATTGTTGTTACCACTATTTCTTTTTTAATGGTCCTGCTTAAGTTTCTGCTCCTTTCCATCTCTTTATAAATCTCAAAAATAAATTAAAAAAGAAGGTAAATTCAAGAGGATCAAGTGATATGGTACTGGCTAATGACATCTTGAATTTTCTCAAAAAAGCCATGATAAAATTAAAATGTTCCATAAAATCTAAATAAGGCCAGCTCTTCCATATTAAATGCATTAAATGTTTCCTTTTTATACAGTTTAAAACAAAATAAGCAAGAACTAAATAAGGGTAAATATGGTATAATGAAACAGAAGTTTCTCTTTGCGCTTAGTAATGCAATTCGAGTGCTTAAAATAGCTACATACCATATCAGTACTCTCAGCATTGATTACAAACATAGCTTCGTCTCTCTCTCTCTCTCATCCTGTTTTGGCGCTGTTTTTTTTTATTTGTTTTTTTCTTTTTGTTCATAGCATAACTTAGGTTTAATTGACCGATTAAGCATTATGTTACCTCCAAAATGAAAAAGATTGTTAGCTGCCATTGGTACAATATAGATTTGGTAAAGCGGTTAGGTCTAGTATAACATAACACCAGTAATTCATGGTATAGTATACATACCTTGACAGGAAAGGTGCCGGGAGGAAGTTTGGTCGCGAGCAAATCCCTTAACCGCCTTATCGCCTTCACCTTGTTCGCTAAAATGTCTAAAAGAGGTAATAGCTCCTCAGTTCTCAGAGGAAAATTTGGTGAAAGCCACAAAACCGACCTCAATCCCTTCTTATATTCACTCTCCTTACCCTCCTTTCTCCTTAACCCATTCTCCAAACCCGAGCCTGTTTTCCTCAGATCACGACCCGTACCCGCTCTACTCATATTCACCACCTCTATTGAATGCCGACCTGGAACAATAGCATTTCTTCTAGAAGGAGAATCAGCACCAAGCAAATCACTCACCTTCTCATCCACACACAAAGAACTCCTCGGTGGTACCGTACCGGTCATATCCATCCCTTTCTTTGTACCTTCATATTTCGTACCTGTACCATTACGCCGCCTTCCCCAACTACCAAACCAACCCTTTTTGTCATGCTTAGTGTCAACAGTGGCACTATTACTGGACCCACTTGCATCCTCAATTGGTATCTCTCTTTGTTCATAATTGCTGTGCCGGGTGCTAGTAACCTTTTCCTCAATAGCCTCTGACGAATCCTCCGAATTAAGCGCCGCCTCCAACTGTTTTCTCTCCTCCTCGGTCAAAACATCCTCAAAATGTTCACTCTCGGTATCATTCTCATTATTATTACATGACGATAAAAACTCCTCGTCAGTCATGGCACCTGGGACCCGCCGTGACTTCACGCTCACTACTACGTTGTGCATGTCATAAACCTTTGCCTTCCAAGGGCCCACTGATTCGGTTCTTTCCTGGCGGCGCCATGTCAGCTGGGGTAGAAGTACAGCTTCTGTTACATCAATGCCTGGCCGAAAGATATTTGTTTGCGACATGGCTGTGACCTCCTGTTCTACCTCCGCTTCCGAGGCCGGTGTACCGGCCCCTTCCAAAGCACTTACTATTTCTCTGTCTTTGTGGTTAATCATGCAAAGAGACCCAGGAGGAATTTTACCGTCTTCTGATCCTTCACCGAGGAATAAAATTGTTTGGTCGGATCTTTGGATTCGAAACCCGTCAAACCCAGCAAGAGTCATGTCAGCCCGTAGATTGGAACCTCGTTTCCATATTTTATACGTGTCAGACGGTGCTATTCTTGATATAAACGGTATTACTGAGCTCTCGAAATGGAATGTTATTTCCATGTAGAAGTTGCGCATCCTTTGCATGGTGGCAACGACACGTGGCAACCGGCGACACCACTTGGCCCACGCCAGAGGCTGATAGTGCCGCACAATGATCTTCGCTATGACTTCTTCTCTTGCACATATAGCCTCTTGCAAAGCACTCCAACCTTGTTCATTTTGCAAGCTCCAGTCAGCACCTGCTGACATCAACAGCTCTACTGACGTGGCATCACCGAGGCGTACTGCCAAGTGAAGCGGGGTTTCCCGACCCGGGACATCTCGGCGGTCTATCTGAGCAGAGATGGCATCGGATTTTGATTCTTGTTCCAGTGAATCAGCCTCAGTTTGAACCTCCGAGGGGTGTGACAGGCGGGGTAACGAGTTCAGAATCTGACGCAAGGCTGTGTAGTCACGGTTCAGCACAGCAAGGTGGATTGGGCTGTGTTCATACTTTGGTGCATCAATTGAGGCCATGTTTGCACCAAAAAGGAAGGTAGAGCACCGTAGTAGTTACAATGAAATATAGACCATTGTTAACTTATAACGAATCGAAATCAAGATCTGAGCTTGGTTCTTTGAAATTTATGGGTAAATCCAGTAGAAGAGATTTGATTTCGAAGCTCAATTTAAATAAATCTGACCTCTGATCCGAGAGGAAAAGAGGAGGAAAAGCACACGCCTTGAATAACACGAGAGCACAATCTGACAAAAAAGAATACAAAGTTAAATTGAAAGCACCACTACCTACTACTACGAGAGAGAGAAAAGAATGAAATAGGAAAAGAGTAAGAAAGATACCAAGCAAGGAATAGCAGCAGAGAAGAAAGAAAGACACAGGTAGCAAGGAAAGCATGCAAGTACAGCTTCCCAGTTACTTTCTCTCTTTTCTTTTCTTTTCTTTTCCTCTCTCTCTAGCTGTACCTCCACCTTTTTTTTTTGGCTTAACAGAGGCCAGAGAGGTCGAGAGGAGAAGGAATCCTTGAGAGGAGAGAGAGCCGAAGCGACTTCTATAATACAGCACGAGAGAGAGAGAGGAGGCGGGATTGGGGGAAAAGGGGAAGTACCTGTTGTGTTTTTTACATTTTTTTTTTCTTATTCTTGATCTGGAGTGGGGCCCGCAAATAATGCTGGGTCGGCGTGGGCCGACTAGACCGGCCTGTTAATTCGAACTCAGTTCCCCTAAAGTAAATCGAAATTCAAGTTTAGATGTGGACCGTCCGATCTGCTTTGGCACGAATATTAAAGTCACCCATGCATTACACATCGGCCCGGATTGGTCCGGATTTAAAGTCAAATTTTGATTTACTTTAGGGGATTCGGACACCTGTTAATTCGATGGTGTAGATTTACATGAGATCTGTTGATACTTGATACGGTAGAGATTGGAAAGGGAAAACTGACGTTGGAATGGATTCTCTGTTTATACTTACTGTAATTTATCTTGTAACGGGTCAATTTAAATGGGTCTTTGAATCAGTCACTTAAATGAGACAGGAGAAGAATATACAGGAGATCTTATGGTTTCGTTGCGCGGTGGCAGTATGATAAATTATTCTGGTACCCGAAGTTTTGTCAATTTCTCCTTATTTTTTCAATCATTTGACATTTGAACCCTATAAAAATAAAACAAAATTTTTATCTGATTCCATGCCGTCCTTGAAACGGTTTTGCTTTGACACGGTCAAAACGCAAGGTTCTATTTTGAAATTTGAAAATAATTGAACAGGAAAAACTTGATCTGCATTCTACAGTCTCTCTTATATATATAATAAAAAAAAAAAAACAATTAACGCTTCATTAAATGGCGGAATGGTCAGGAGACCGACACGACACACTTGTAGTTAATTTGTTTGCAGATCAGAATTCAGAAGCAGAAAGAGTTGGGATTTGAGGAGGCGTGTTTGGAGACACTAGCCTGTGGCGTTTTACTGACCATATATCAGTTGCTAGCATGAATTATTCAGGTTCAGTTTGGCGAGGTAAAAAATTTGTGATTCATGAATAATTTGGGTATAATTCGGATATAATTCGGAATTATCCGGATCAGATATTTCAGTCTTACAAGAGAGCAAAAAAAAGAAAAAAAAATATGGAAAAAATTCAGGAAAAATTCGCGAATAATTCAGTCAAAGTTCGGTCAACCAAATAATTCGGCGTTCGGTTTGGCATCACCAAAAAAACAAATTATTCGTGAATAATTCGCGAATCTTGTGACTATGGTTGTCAGTAATTAATTGCAATACGTAAAGAACACAGAGAACAGTCAATATTACAGAAACTCAAATAAAAATGCAGTGAAATAAGAATTTACTGACTGTAATTGGCCTCGAGTTTTTCCCTTGAGATTAATTTGGATTGACTGAAATATTGAATGGAAGAACATCTTCCTATTTATTAGAAGAGTAATACAAAACTCTATGAAAAGAATGCGGAGTAGGTCTGATGGGTATCAGACTTATTTTAGGTTTGATGGACTCCAGAACCGTCTGATCTTCTTAAGATCCGTACATTTCACTTTAAATTCGTGCATGCTTACGTCAATTTCTGTATACACGGATCTTAAAGCAAATCGAACGGTCTTAGCACCCATCTGACTCAAAAGTAGATATGATGTCCATCGAACCTAATCCGTTGTTCTATATATGAAAAATATATAAAATGATAATTAGATCCAAACTTTTAAGTAGTGATCCAATCATTCAATCCCTTTATGATAACATGGTAAAATGTGATCATATTTTCATCCTTAAAAAAAATTATGGAGGAGGTAGTTTATGCTCATGTAAAAAAATATTTGTTTAAATTTTAGCTGTAAAGGGGTTTTTGAATCCATGTATGGATGGATCGATGGCCGCCTTTGTTTTTTCTTACAAAAAATAATGGTCCATATTGATCAATGATTTTATTAGATGATTATAATTTAAATAAAAACTTGACTATTAAGAGTATCAAAACCTCCTGCGTAGAAAATATATGCACGCTGTATGTTTACAATGAGTAAGGTTATGGTGTGTGTGAGATTTAGCTGTAAAGTATATTTTGATATGAAGATCATATATATTGAGAGGATCCAATTAATTGTTTGGACTTTGAAATCATAGATATATAGTCATAGTACGGACCGATGTGCTATCGATTGAATTCCATCGCAAGACCACGCACATTTATCAAACATATATAGACATATTCATTTCAACTGTCACACCTTGAATACAGAGCACAACAGTCTGCAACATATATTTATTAAGATATATACGCAAGATAGCGGATCATGGCATAATACGGCAAACAATATTTTAGAAATTCCTTCAGTATCATGTCAGTTTCAATAACCCAGACCCTGCACTTTTATGTGATAATCACGTCATATACAATCCATAATCATCTCTCAGCACTCGTGTAATTAACCTGAAAACCCAAATTTTTATACCATTCTGCATTTAACTACAATAACTGGCTACACACGAAGGGCCTGTTCGGCCGTTTACTGTGCGCGAGGGAAAAAAGAATTCACTCAGGACCTGTTCGGCTGCACTCCAATTTTTACTATTCACGTGGGAAAAAAAAAATTTACTCAGACTGAATTTTTTTTTCCCACGTGAACAGTAAAAATCAGTTCAAAATTTTTCTGTTCCTGTGCCCATTTCCTTGCCCATGTGTCCGCCGAACATGCCCTCAAACTTCGCGAAAATCAGCTCATGCGTAAGTATTTTGTCAGTTAAAAAATTTTCATTCCATCACCCGTTTCCCATTCTATGGCCGAACAGGTCCGAAGTCGCCAGAGAAGATCAAAATAGGTGAAGGAGAGGTGATGTATTCTTTTTCTCCGTTTCTACTTGTTGCATTTAACAATAACGAGTCGCTACGCTACACAAGAAGTCGCCATAGAAGATCAGAACAGGTGTAGGAGGGAGACGAGAGGCGAAGGTGGCGGAGAGATGGGAATGGGAACTGGGACCATAGCAAAATATAGCATAGGAAAAGGAAAAGGAAAAGGAGGTCCCGCACACGCAGCCTAGACGAGGTAGTAGGGCTGCAAGCCTGCAAAGGCTATAAATAAAAATAAAAATAAATAAATAAAAATAAAGAGAGCCATCTTTTTGTCCGCATGTGGCAGGCTCCAGCTCCATGCCCAGCGGTAGCATGCCCACAACTATAACAACAAAAAGCTGTCCCTTTTTTTGTATAGGGGAACTGCCTATGAATTGCTACTGCCCCTCCTATACTCACTACTCACTCTCTCATCACCCATTCGATCATTGGAACCCAATCGCCTGCTCTCTTATTATCTCTAATGGACAGCAAAATTCTTGCTTTGCTTAATTTTTTATTATTTTTTTATTTAATGAAGAGTTGTGATTTTTAAAAAATCTGAAAAATAATAAAAAAATTCCAAAAAAATATAAAATTTTGTCTCCATGTACATTTTAATATGAAGATAATGATGGAAGGTTCGAATCGACTATTTAAACTTTAAAAATAAAGATATGAGCGGGAAGTAAAATACCCTCTTTAATTCTCAAAACAAGTTAGTCCATCTCTCTCTCTCTCTATATATATAGAGTTGGATTATGGTGCATGGCAATGTATAGGCCCTCTTGTACATTGGACTATAAATCGTTGGTTTTGATTTCCAAATAACCGATCCAAACCATTCAATTTGATATCCATATTAAAATGTGCTTGGAGACCAAATTTTACATTTTTTGGAAATTGTTTGCTATTTTTTAGAATTTTTGAAAATCATTGTTTTCTATGGCGCAGGAATTTCTGAAAAATAATAGAAAAACAGCGATTTTCAAAAATTCTAAACAAATAGTAAAAAAATTCCAAAAAATATAAAATTTGGTCTCCAAGCACATTTTAATATGGAGAACGTGTTGAGCCCTTTAGATCGACTGTTTGAACTTCGAATCCAATGGTTTACAATTCAATGTACAAGATGGCTTATACATTGCAATACACCATAGCCCAACTCTCTCTCTCTCTCTCTCTATATATATATATATATAGAGGAGGTGATACCTCGCATATTTAGTCTATTTTAGGCCTGTTTTAGTACCAGATTCGTGCCATAATTCACCAGAATCATGTGCATTTCATCGATATATCTTTAGAATTTGGTACTGCTGAGTGTTTGTTTGTTTTCTGCAGGTTTGGAGCAAAACACACGAAGAAACGGCGATTTAGATGATGAGGTACGACCCTTACCAGGCTTGGTACGGGTCTCACCAGACTTAGCCGTTTTCAGCTCTTCACGCCTGGTACGGCCAGGCCGTACCACTTTGGTACGGGCCGTACATAAAGGCGGCCTGACAGATTCAAATTTTGGCAGAGGCTATTTAAAGCGGGGAACTCTCCAATTTCGACATCAATTCCATTCCAGATCTATTTGAGAGCACAGTAAGAGAGAGAAAGAGAGCTAAGGAGCTAGGAGCAAGAAGGAAGGAAGAGGAAGAGGCGAAACTCGACGGATCTAGCTTCCTCCTCTCGATCCCTTCGATCCATGGCTATCTCTATCCCTTTTATTGTATTTTTAGATCAGATCATGTGCTGTTAGTAGTTATTTTAGTTTCTAGGGTTTAGAAATGGATTCTTGATTTGTTTTGACTTTCTTTGACTTGTATCTTGTATGAACTCTTTTGATTGATTGATTGTGATTTCTTTGCTATCTCTTGCTTTGTTTGCTGTGATTGTGTATGATGAACCTCTAGGTTTAGATCGAACCTATCAAGGTCATGTGATCATCTCAATCTTTCATCCAAATCAAGTGCTTAGGGTAGAATAGTTCGAATTGAAGCCGAGAGGTTGAATTCTCCTCTAATCGACAGATTAGAGGGTGCCTTAGGTCTCCAATCAACCAGCTAGGGTAGGTCTGTACCAACACACGAGAGTTGAGGTGTAGAAATCCCTAAAAGGCAATCAATTACATTCCAACCTAGATCTTGATCCAACAAACGACAGTTGAGGCTTAGGAACCTTAGGTATGGTCAATTGAACCTTTCTAAAGAGTTTAGCACAAGGTACCAGCAAGGAAATGCATCAACTCGAACTGGTAAGCTCTGTTCTGGGAAGCCAGTACGGGTCTTACCAGGGTGGTACGGCCTTGCCTTACCAAGTGAAGTACGGCCTAGCCGTACCAACTTGGTACGGGCCGTACCACTAGAGGCAGATCACAGATGAAGTCTGAAACCCTGGAAACGCCTTTTATCCATAATCAAAACACAATTTACATTTCTTCTGGCACTTTATTACATCTTCCTGAATTGTTTGAATTGTTTGAATTGACCTTTTTAGAAAATTAAATACCAAACAAATCTTTACCACTTCTAGTTTTTAATTGAGTTAGGTAGATTCTAACCTAGTAATTGCCCGTCCCTGTGGATCGATACCCGATTATACTACTCGATAGGGGTTGTGCACTTGCAACCCTTACTCGTGGAGTGTAAACGCGGTTTTAAAAGGTACGCCCTCAAGCGTACCGAAACTTGCGTTGCGCTAACCAGCGAACAGGAGGGATCCGATTACAACACTTTTGAGTTACCACAAAGTTACCACAACCATTTTTTTCATTTTCAAAGTCCAAATCGTCGATCCAAACCATTCAACATGATCTCCACAATAAAATGTGCTTGCAGATCAAATTTTACATTTTTTTTGAATTTTTTTACTATTTATTAAGTATTTTACAAAAACTAGTCAAATTCAGACCATTGAATTTTGTACCCATCTTAATAAATAGTAAAAAAATTAAAAAAAAATGTAAAATTTGATCTGCAAGCACATTTTATTGTGGAGATCATGTTGAACGGTTTGGATTGACGATTTGGACTTTGAAAATGAAAAAAATGGTTGTGGTAACTTTGTGGTAACTCAAAAGTGTTGTAATTGGATCCCTCCTCATATATATATATAGAGGGATGCTTCTGTGCACATAAGGACCTATTTGTAAAATGAGCATATTTTCATTTTCAAAGTTCAAACAGTCGATCCGACCGTTCAACATTTTCTCCATATTACAATGTACTTGGAGGTCAAATTTTACATTTTTTTAATTTTTTTACTATTTATTAAGATGGGTACAAAATTCAATGGTCTGAATTTGACTAGTTTTGTAAAATACTTAATAAATAGTAAAAAAATTCAAAAAAATGTAAAATTTGACCTCCAAGTACATTGTAATATGGAGAAAATGTTGAACGGTCGGATCGACTGATTGAACTTTGAAAATAAAAATATGCTCATTTTACAAATAAGTCCTTATGCCCATAGAAGCATCCCTCTATATATATATATATTAGCAAAGCTAGGGTGTGAAGTGCTCATCAAGAGGGTTTGGTGAGCACAACTCCAAAAGTATATCAGATCGGTTTCAAACGACGAATTCTAACTGTTGAAATTCATGTACTTCATTAGTGATGCATGCACATACAAAATTTTAAAAGTTTTGAATTCATTTGTTACAAGATTAAGCGGTCAAAAAAATGATAAAAATTGAATATATAAAACAACTTATAAAATAATTTGTACAAAGTTCATTTCTTTGACAAGTTGATATGTTTATGGCGGCTGTACAGTATGGGGCAAATATTTTGACAATACATTTTTCCATCCATGCAGCAAACGAATCATTGTTGTTTTGATTTTGTTACACATTTGCATGTCAGTTCAAAATTATATCCTATTTTAGACTTGTTTTTGCTGTATGAATTAAAGCTGCTATCTTCATTCATTATTTGGGGTTATGGTGACCCCATCCAATCTGAATGATGATATAACAAAAAAATCAAGTTTTAAAAATGTAGCAATTGCTTGTTAAATAAGAACCTATGACTATAGATTTAGTAATGTAAAAAGAGTGAGTCTATGGTACTATGCATAGCACAGATTAGTTCGTATTACAGAGTCATATTTTTATTTTGAAAATTCTAATGGTCGATCCGAACCGTTCAACGTGATCTCCACATGAATATGTACTTGCAGACTAAATTTTATATTTTTTTGAACTTTTTTACTATATTTTAAGATAGATAGAAAATCACTTGATCTGAAAATTCTGGACCATCCAAAAACAGTGATTTTCTACCTATCTAAAAATATAGTAAAAAATTCTAAAAAATAAAAAATTTAGCCCACAGGTATATTCTCATATGGAAATCATGTTGAACGGTTCGGATCGACTGTTAGGATTTTGAAAACGAAAATATTGATCCGTAGTACGGACCAATCCGTGCTATGCATAGTACCATAGACTCAATCATGTAAAAATGTGAGGTAACTAACATTTCGTAATTTAGTTGTATGATGCGATTAATATTTTTTTTACTTGATGTGACGTTATTAAAATAGCCAATGACAGTCACATTACTTTAATAGTTAAGTTATATTTAATCACGTCATATGTTTTAACAATACATGGTGCGATCCCTCAGTTATTTTTAAAAACAATTCGAATTTGTTGTCTGATTAAGAACTAACATACATAATCACACACGTCTGTCTATCGATGACATGATGTGATGTTCTTGTATCATGACGTGTCAAGACAAATTCGCGTGACATGTTGTACTATGTCACATAAAAAAGATACACCACACAACACGTGAGTCACGTCACATAACCATTACAAAATATCGTGTAAGAAACTGTAATTGCATTCAAGTATGTGATTGCTTGAAATAACTTCAAATTTTTTCTTTAATTTTAAAAATTGGTTAATTTAAAAAAAATATATTTATCAGGTTCGGATGCCATATAAATTACAGAGGAACATGAGACAATAGAATCTGATGTTTATGTCCCTAATGATTGAACAATGAAGAAGGTACCAGTGGCTTTGAACAACAACTGACAAGTGCATTATAAACGCAATTTAAATTTGAAACATGATATGTTTAAATTACTGACATGTTTGGGGAACAAAAAAAACCGGGAAAATTCTGAGTGCATGCCTGGCCTAGCTAGGGACTTACCTAGGTTTCATGCATTCGAGTCTAAGGTGTAAGGTCTGACTAGCATGTAATTAATAAATAAGAGTATTAGACGCTTTGGGGCGCGTTCCTCGGTTGGAAATAAGCAGCTCTCTCCTTTTTAGACCAATTGGCAATTATTATTTTGCTTTGGGGGTTGGTTGGTACATTTAATGTTGAGAACGGCTAGGTAAGATTAGAGTGACAAACGAATACTTCGGATTCGGTTCGGCGGTGTCAAGAATTTATGATTCGGGTATAATTTAAATGTAATTCGAGAATAGGTACAACAAGAAAGCAAAAAACAAAAAAAAAACAAAACCCCCCAAAAAAAAATTTCACGTTTTTTCGTGATTCGCGTATTATACGTTTTTTTGCGTTTTATTCAGAGTCAGGTTCTGAAACGTAAAAAAAACGAATAAAATGCTAATTATTCGTGAATTTCTCGCGTATATTGTTACTATGGTACGATAGGCATCAGATTCACTTTTGGGTCCGATGGGTATTAGGACGTCTGATTCGTTTTAAGATCCGTACGAACGAAAATTGATGCGAATACATACAAAAACTAAAGTAATGTGTACATATTTTAAAGCGGATCGGATGGTCTCGGAGTCCATCAAACCTAAAGTAGATCTGATGAGTATCGGACCTACTCTGCAGTTCTAAATATTTATTTAGGCTCTTGATCATTTTTAATTTTTTTTTTTTGTGACAATTTTAGCTGTTGGGCCGTCACTATTTGATCTTTTCTTATTTAAATTAAACATCGTTATTTGATGTTAAAAGGTTTGTCTATTTATTTAGGAAAGTTTGGAAACTAAATTAGAATATTATTTGTAGTTTAGCAGCATCTTATAAATTTTACCTGCAATTATTCTTGCTTGCTCAATTCATCAGACTCAAAGTTGTTATAAAGAAGAAGAGATGAGGATTCAAATGCTTTGTCTTTTATGTATTATCATGCCTCACATTTTATACTTATGTTTTAAGTTCAAATTGTCGATCCGAATTGTTCAACATGATATCCATATCAAAATGTGTTTGGATATCAAATTTCATATTTTTTTGAAAACAAATTACTATTTTTTAATTTTTAGATATATACAAAATCACCGTTTTTGGATGGTTCGAAAACAATGATTTTGTACCGATTTAAAAAAGTAGTAAACAATTTCCAAAAAAACATAAAATATGGTCTCCTAACACATTTTAACATGGAGGTCAAGTTGAACAGTTATGATCGATTGTTTAGACTTTAAAAACAAAAATATAAAATGTTAGATATGATGAGGCATAAAAAAACACGAGCCATTCGAATCCTCCTCAACATGTAAACCCTTCTCAAAGAATAAATCCAATGATAGTGTTCAGCACACACTCCTTAGACTTCATTAGAGCTCTTTAAGAGACTAAGGAATCTTAAGTTTGTCAAACACTTGCTCCTTTGTAAAACTTAAATTCACTTTCTTAAGCTTCCTTTTGCCCGTATTTTTAAACTTGCTCAAATTTTTAAGGAGTCATTCTACATGACTTTAGCACTTGGATAGTGTTCGGCAACCATGGCTTAGAGCTCCTTAGTGCTCTAAGGAGTTTTAAACTCACCGAACGGGTGCTCCTTTATCAAGCTTAATGCTACCTCCTTAGTGCTCCTTTTGCTCACCTTTCTTATGCTTGCTCAAGTTTTTAAGCTATGGTTTCATATGGCTTAAGCATTTTGTCAAGCTTAAAGCTTTCTTAAGAAAGTTACTTTCAACTTTATTGCCGAACGGGTGCTCGTTAGTGCAGCTTAAAATTTAAGCTTCATATAGTTGCCGAACACTACCTCGAGTCTCCTTAAGAAAGCTAAGCATCTACTTTTTTAACTTTTTATTGCCATGTACCTCTTTCTTAGTGGAGCTTAAAACTTAATCAATTGCCGAACACCTTCAATAATCTATTTTCATTATAAAATAACAAAAGATATCTGATTGCATGTAATTGGAATAATGAAAAATAACAGAGGATGTATTTGGGCTTGAACGAGTCCTGCTGGCCTTTTTGGGGAGTCAAAGATGCTTGAAATTGAAAAGGTCTCTCTTTCACTGTGTGAACCCATTTGTTTATAAATTGATTATTTAATACAGATATGGACAAGAGTTTATAGTTATCTAAACTCCTTAATATAATCTAAAAATGTAGGTATCTAGGTTTTGAGCCATGATCTATCTAAACCCAATAAATACAACCATTACGACAATCAAAGTCATTTATGGGGAATTGTAATTGCATGGATCTACTAATCATATTTGCATTTTATCCATTCACTGTATATAATAGTGAAACGCATTGGTTGTTGCTAGGGGTGCAAACGGATCGGATATTATCTGATCGTATCAGGATCCGTATTCAAAAATTAAATAATACATATATGGTTTTAAATTTAATTATCCGTGTAATAATAGTAATATAAAATAGAGTGAGGCTATGGTGCTATGCATAGCACCAATGGCTAGTGTACTACGGCTCAATATGATACTTTTTAAAATCCTAACGGTCGATCCGAACCGTTCAATGTGATATCCATATGAATATGTACTTGCAAACTAAATTTTATATTTTTTTGAATTTTTTTACTATTTTTTTAGATAGGTAGAAAAATCAGTGTTTTCTGAAAATTCTGGACCATCAAAATTCTACCTATCTAAAAAAATAGTAAAAAAATTTGAAAAAATATAAAATTTAGTTTGCAAGTACATATTCATATGGTTATCACATTGAACGGTTCGGATCGACCGTTAGGATTTTAAAAAGTACCATATTGAGCAGTAGTACACTAGCCATCCGTGCTATGCATAGCACCATAGCCTCACTCTATAAAATATAGTTTATTATATATTATGAAAAAAATTATGTATATATCTACGGATATCCGATCCGTATTCGTTTAATATCCAATCTGTATCAGTCAAATATATGATCTGTATATGTATCCAAAAAATAAAAACAGATACGAATATGGTTTTACCCTAGTTGCTGCTCACCAAGGAGAAAATATTTTTTTGCTAAAAACTGCTCAACGTGATTTTATATGAAAATATATTTGGAACATCAAATTTTATATATTAATTATTTTTCTATTTTTTATTTAGATAAAAAGCTACTATTTTTTAATGGTCTAGAATTTTTAAATTATACAACTTTTTACCTATCTAAAAAAAAGTAATTTTTTATTAAAAATATAAAAATTTAGTCTTCAAATGTTCATGTAAAAATCATGATGAGCTGTTCAAATATATTGTTTGAACTTTAAAAATAGAAATATAAGTTAATACAGCCTCACTCATAATATAATTACTTAATTGAAAATAAAAATATATTATTTCGAAATAATTATGTCAGAGTTTTGTTTTTAATTTTGACGGGACCAGACTATGATAAGTTTCCCTCTACTGGTTGAAGCCCATAACCTCACACATAATTTAGTTGTGACTTCTCAAACAAGGCACATGCTGCTTGCTACTCTATTCTCTCCCGTGTTAGATGAGCTGTATAGCCTACGCCCAATATTGACCGTCTGATCTGGTAAATTGGATGATTGCACTACCATGAACCTCAACAATCAGAGGTAGTTCAATGGCCATTGATTCAAATTCAATGTGATGTCCAGTCAGAGTTATTCGATCTGTATCAAAATTAACGTGAACAACTTTAAGATCTGTGTAAATCAAGTACGCACAAATTTCAATGCGGATCGGAATTGGACATCAGACAGAAACTTCATCCTTCAAGAATCAGAGGTTGGTTTTTGATAGGCATTGAGTTGAATTCAGTTTGATATTCGATCAGAGTTATTCAATCTGCAACAAAATTAGTGCAGACAACTTTAAGATCCGTGTAAATCAAGTACGTACAAATATCGATGCGGATTAAACGACTCTGATTGGACATCAGATCAAAACTTCATCCTCTGAATCTGCTGATCATTTTAGATATTTATACAGAGGATTTTGCAGTCTTTTGTTGTTATCTATCTATAAGACAGGATCACAACTAGGTGCAAACAAATCAGATACATATCAGATAGTGGTAGAATCATATCTATATCCACTTTTATTTTTCGGATACGAATACAGATCGGATATTAAATGAATACGGATCAGATATTTGTAAATATATACATAATTTTTCATAATATATATTAACTATATGATATACATCTACTGTTTTTCAAACGGATAATTAAAATTTAAAAAATATATGTATCCGTATACGCACAAATATTCAGATATCCATATCTAATTATTTGCAGATACGGATCTGAATAGGAATGAATAATATCCGATCTGTTTGCACCCTACATTCGGAACAACACTTTTGATCATGAATTTGATTATTGCTTTTGTCAAGTAGCCTAAGAGCATCTACCTCCCAACAACTCAATGAATTTCTAAATAGAGTAAAGATGTTGTCCCCCGCACTCCAGTTCCCTAAACGTCCCCCCATTCTAACTAACTTTGTCAATCATTAAACCACCTTGAAAAACGTGTAAAACGTGTAAAAGATGAGTCCAGTTTTTTTCTTTAAATACTTGATATCTTAAGTATGAATACTTGATGAATTATATATGAATATTTGATAACTTAGGTATGAATACTTTCCATTTTGTATGAATACTTTCCATATTTGAGTCCAGTTTTTTTCTTTAAATACTTGATATCTTAAGTATGAATACTTGATGAATTATATATAAATATTTGATATCTTAGGTATGAATACTTTTCATTTTGTATGAATACTTTCCATATTTGAATATTTGATACCTTGAAAAACGTGTAAAAGTATGTCATCATGGATCTCATTTGAAAGAGAAAATTGTGTAGAACACGTTCGTGGTTTTAGATTTGCAAAATTCCTCATAGATCGTCCCAAAAATTGGTTAGATTGAACGGAGAAAAAAAAAACCACCTTGAAAAACGTGTAAAAGATGAGTAGGTATTGTGTCTAGTTTTTTGACCGAATACTTGATATCTTAGGTATGAATACTTGATGAATTATATATGAATACTTGATATCTTAGGTATTCATACTTTTCATTTTGTATGTGAATTAATTTAATCAATGAATGTAGCACTGGTGGTGTGATCCACGTGACTTTTTGGTTGTGATCCCCAATGCAGTCTGACAGTTACTGCTCCCAAAAAGTAATGGTTCCCAGTTTGTATGTGAATTAATACTTGATATCTTAGGTATGAATACTTGATAAATTATATATGAATACTTGATATCTTAGGTATGAATACTTTCCATTTTGTATGTGAATTAATGTATGTTGAATGAGAGACTGACAGTTGTACTTTGACCGTTAGGGGACGTTTAGGGGACTGAATGGGGGGGACTGTTAGTCGATCCCTTCTAAATAACTATTAACAACTTTTTAGAAATTAAGGTCTCTAAAGTTTCTAACTCTCATCTCTCCTTGAAATTAATTTTAGAGTTTTTATTAAGTCACATCAGCAACAAATTAAAAAGAAGAAATAATTTGAGCTAATTATTTGGCCAGCATGGAGTTTATAAACAGTTTCTTAATAAGAAACTTTACTGCATAGTTTTTAAATAAGAAACTATCTCATATCTCTAAAACTGAATTAAAAATTGCCACATCAAATTAAAAACTTTAATAATACCCGAACATGTAGATGCTCTAAGCAATTTGTTTATGGTGCAAATGGCGAATGAAAATCCAGACTTTGCGAAACTAGGCCCTAAAGTAAAATATCAAGCCAAGATATTAGATGTGAAAATCTTGGGGCGAAACGAGAAGCGGTCTTTTGGGCTCATTTTTTTTTTTTCTTTTTTTTTGCACGAAGCTGTCTTTATTAATTAATTAATTTTTTTTTTATTTGTTGTTTGTTTATTTTGTTTCAATACTTTTTCTTGGTATCTATCGAATAAATATTTTAATTTGGAGATAACTTTGAAATAATGCTATATTTATGAGAGATAATATCTCTAAATTCTTTAGGAAAAAGAAGGTTAAGGAGACTGAAGTTCAGAATGAATACCTGAAGTCCTATGACCCACTCACAAGGATAGTGACAAATCAATAGTCGGGATTGGTTCGGCGAGATCAAAATTTCGTGATTCGGGTAAATTCGGATATAATTCGGGAATGATTCGGTACAACAAGGAAGTAAAAAAAAAAAAAAAAAACCGTAAATTTTTTTTTTCGCGTTTTTTTTCGCGAATAATTCGTCACCTCGCGTTTTATACTCGTTTTATACGCGTTTTATTCGCGAATAAAACCTATTATACGTTTTTCTGCGTTTTATTCGGAGTTCGGTTCGATAACATCGAAAAAACAAATTATACGCAAATTATATCACTACGCTCACAAGTGCACAGGCGAGGTGCTTATCTCAGCAGCTGGTGCTGAAATGAATAAGGATCTCAAGGTCAAGATCAGTAGAGTTCTAGCTGCCTAATGATTTTAAAAAATGCTTTGAAAAAGAAAGAAAAAAATATTACGAATGGATTATAAAACATCAATCAAACTTATTTAAAAAATGCCTTGAAAAAATATATTACAAATGCAGGTTTTATTTTGAAATTTGAAAATAATTGAACAGGAAAACTTGATCTACATTGTACAGTCCTCTCTTATTATTAAAACTAGTCAAGTACCGGCCACGCGTTGCCGTGAGGATTGAAAATCTGTTTTGATCATTTTTTTTAAATGTGATTAATTTAAGCATTGATTGCATAATAATGTATTAGTCAATAATTCAATAATAAGAGCAAACAAAAACCTTAGTATTTGCTCCTAAAGATATGCCAAGATGATTACACATTTTTAAAATTACATATTCTTCTCTTCTTGTCAGAAATACCCGTCCGCTTCCAATCACAAATGATATAAAATACATAAAACTTATCCTAATTCTAAATGACAATTCATAATATAAGTCAAAACATTGTTCTCATACATACATACATAACAATTACCATTAAAAAAAGGCACATACATAATTTAAAAAGAAAACAACATTCAAAATCTCAACACAAAACATCATCAAAAACATATTAAACCCCTAACATAATCCTTTCTCTAATGTACTTAGCTACAACAGTTATATAATCCTACAAAATAACATAAGGTGTGTTACATATTAATTGTAGCATTAGACTTTGGAGAACGACCATAACATAGCATCACTAACCCCTATTATAATGGTTGCTCTAATTTTCTAGTTTCTTCTTGATAAATTGAATTTAATCAACAACTTAACCCCCCCTCAACAAATATAAAAAACATCATACAATCACCGCACAAGTCAAATGGTACCAAGAACAGAATTATGTTCTTCAAGTCAAGGCCATAAACAACAATAAAGGAAAATCAGAAATTCAAGAAATACAATGGTTCATGTTAACATCTCAAATTCACAAGCCAATAGAGTTCACAAAGCTCAGCCACACATCAAGAAAAAAAACAAAATCAATTAACCTAATTTCAAAATTTTTGAGGGGTATACTTCAAATCCCCCAAAGAAATAAAAAAAAGCAATAGTAAAAAAGCAATAGTAAAAGTGGTACCGGTGCAATATTGGCCGGTGAAAAAACCCTTGGTACTGGTACCGTGATACCCAACTTAATACTGGTAGAAGAACCCTTGGAACTGGTACCGAAATACCCGAATTAACATTTGGATCCAATCAGAAGCACTAACCTGTATACCATAATGCATTATCACAATAGCAACATTAGCAGCATCCTTTATTGCTGGAAAGTTACGCATTGCAACCTGAGTAGTATTTATTCTACCATTCTTAGAAATGCTTTATAATACTTCTAGAGAAATTTCTATATACCACATCATAAATAAATTCATACAGTTCATAAATTGTGTTTCCAGGATAATATCATCCAAATTCATAAATAAAAAAGCCCATGAAAGATTTTAGTAACCTCTAAGTCTTGCATCATTGAAAACCCTTAAAAAAAGAAAGAAAAAACATTCAATTGATCCTTACTAAGGCAAAACACTAAAACAGTGATGCACACAATACCACTTTAAACCCATTAAGAAATTAAAATATACACATGATGAAGTACAAATGGAGTTGATCAAATGTCTACTAATGTAGAAATATTTTTCTCAAGAAAAGATGTAATGTACCCATCTGCACTCTTTCCAGCACAAGAGAGGCAATTTTTATAAGTCCACCATTTGCTAGAACTACCTGCAATTCATGCAAAATACTATCCTACATAAGATGCTATAATTTCAGCTAGTACTTACCTTGACTATGCTTCAATGTTAAATTAAGTTGTTTTAATTTAATTTTAACTGTACATTTAAAGTAAATTCAGCCTCCATATGCCCTTAACAAGCAGAGAGAGAAAGAGAGGAACCTGGAGGTTGATAGCATTGTCACGCATTGTTCCATACCTAAAAACTAAAAAACTGGTAGTCACACAAAAATGGTTACTATAAATTTGTACAATTTAGAGTAAAAACTGTAAATTAAACAATGATGGAAAGTACCTGACAGCCAAGGAACCAGAACACCATGTGGCACATATTCCTCCAATAGTAGCACCAGCACCTGTGTGTTTAGAACAAAATTTAAGGCTAAATAGTTAATTAATTGATGACATGCTTAGTTATGCCAAAATCTTAAATAATATGATTGCTTTATTATTCAATTTAATAAAGTTATTATTATTCGGTTTATAAATGTTAATATTGAGCTTATAAGAATAACACAAAATTAACTCTATGAAAAATATATAATATAATGATAATTAGATCCAAACTTTTGGGTAGTGATCCAATCCTTTTAGGTATTATTCAAATAACACATCTTGCTGTCTTTTGATAGGGGTGCAAACAGATCGTATATTATCCGTCCGTATTTGAAAATTAAATATAGATATCTGATATCTGAATATCCGTGATAATACGGGTTTTAAATTTTAAGTATCCGTATCCGAATAGAAAACCATATAACTTAATATATATTATGAAAAAAATTATGTTATTCATCATTATAAAAAACAAATATCCGTATCCGTATCCGTTTAATATACAATCCATATCCGTCTAATATCTGATCCATATTCGTATCTGAAAAATAAAAACATATCAGAGACGGATATGATTTTACCAATCCGTATCCGATCCGTTTGCAGTACTACTTTTGCACTATAATATCTAACAAAAAGCAGATTAAAAATTATCTGACATTCACAGCATATATAATAAAATAAATCTGTGACTCCTAGGGACAGAGAGTCTATGGTACTATGCATAGCACGATTTGGTCCGTGATACGGATTAATATTTTCGTTTTCAAAATTCTAATAGTCAAACCGAACCGTTCATATAATTTTCATATGAATATGTACTTGCAGACTTGATTTTATATTTTTCATATTTTTTTTACTATTTTTAAAGATAGGTAGAAAATCACTGTTTTTGGATGGTCCAGAATTTTCATATCAAGTGATTTTCTATCTATCTTAAAAAAGTAAAAAAATTCTAATGGCAATGGAGATGACAAATAATAATGGAGGAGGTAGTTTATACCAATGGCAAAAATGCAAGGGGTTATTTTGTTTGAATTTTAATTTATAAATAATTAAGAGTATCACAACCACCTGTATAGAAAATATCTGCACACAATATGTTGAAAGATTGAATCCAAAACATAAACAAAGATAATACATAATTTTCACATATAATAAGAAATAATACATGAAAGATAAGACACAGAGTCAAATAAGCTAATTTTATATATATAGCCAGTTTGTGAGGAGAACTAAAACGGAATTAAGGAACATGGTTATAACGAATGGGGTTACAATACTACGCAATATGCATAATGCAGATTTTTTTATCTATTTAGAAAAATGGTAAAAAGAATTTAAAAATTCAAAATTTTTACAATTTTTAGAAAATTTTTACTATTTTTTTGGAATTTTTTAAAATCACTGTTTTTCAGAAAATCGTGGACCATAAAAATCAGTGATTTTTAAAAATTCAAAAAAACTAGTAATAAAATTTGATCTCCAAGCACAATTTAATATGAAGATCAACTTGAACGGTTCGGATAGACGTTTTGGACTTTGAAATTGAAGATATAGACGTGAAGTAAAACACTCGCTTTACTTCGCGAAATACCGTATAGCATTTTAATGAAGTCAATTGATCTCCATTGCATACATATATCCTTGAAGATGTCAACAATTTTTTTGAGTCTATGGTACTATGCATAGCACGATTTGGTCCGTAATACAGATTAATATTTTTATTTTCAAAATCCTAGCGATCGATCCGAACCGTTCAACATGATTTTCATATGAATATGTACTTGCGGACCGAATTTTATATTTTTTAGAATTTTTTTACTATTTTTTAAGATAGGTAGAAAATCACTGTTTTTGGATGGTCCAGAATTTTCAGATCAAGTGATTTTCTATCTATCTTAAAAAATAGTAAAAAAATTCTAAAAAATATAAAATTCGGTCCGCAAGTACATATTTATATATATGGAGATCATGTTGAACGGTTCGGATTGCCCGTTAAAATTTTGGAAACTAAAATATTGATCCGTATTACGAACCAACCCGTGATATTCATAGTAGCATAGACTCATATAAATCAATATAGATACAACGCATAATGACACAAGTGAGAAAATATTAATTTATCAGATAAGAATACATATAAAAACTATTCATACGATTTTTTGAATTGTCTTAATTAATCGTTATTTAATTTGGAAGAAATTATATTTTTTTAAAAATTCAGAAAAATAATTACTTTTTATATTTATTAAATATAAATATCTCTTGACAGAAAATTGTTTTAATTTTTTAAATTAATGCATGTGCTCTATTGCACATTAGAGAATGGATAGAATTTGATTGTAAAATGTTTGTCTCATTATATGAATGAAAACAAGTCCAATATTATATATTTTATCTGTCCATTTGGTGGTCTTTTGATAGTTTTTTTGTTTTGAACCTTAAAATTTAGGATTGTAATAATAGGAATATATCAATAATTCAATATGATGGAATTAAACAAAATTCAGAATTTGAGATGTTGATGTAGATAGGGATGACTCAGAAATATTATATGTATTTGCTTTATTTTATGCAAGTATAATTATGAATAAGGTATACATAAATACATATATTTTATAGAAATAATTTTGCAAATACAGATACAAAATAGTATCCATACCGACATTTTTATTAATATCCAAAGTTAATTACAAATTAATAAATATACCCAGAATTCCTGGGTATTTCGAAAAATGTCCAAACCGGCCAGATTCTGGCCGGTTTCCTCCTCTCCATAAATCGGCCAGAATCTGACCGGTTTCTTCCTTTTTTTTTTTTAAGAGACACTATGAAGAGCAAAATAATGAAATCTAACACTGAAAATTCGAATTTTTTGTTTAAATTATTTGTTAGATTACTTCTTTTGATGTATAATTAGCATATTTATCTAAAATAGTAAAATACGCTAAATTACTTAAAATTATGTTGAATTACACTATATTACATTAAATTACGCTAAATTATGTTAAATTATGCTAAAATACGGTAAATTATGGTAAATTACATATGTATATGGATGATATCTTTACTGAGAAGGCGAAAAACGACGATGAAACTTCAAATGGCCATAAAACGACGCTCGAGTGTCCGATTTCAGCAAATGACCATTTTTCGGAAAGCTTGCAAAAATACGCATGTGTCAGTGCTTGCAATGCCGTATTTCAAAATTCAGAATTGCCAAAAAATAAAGGGAAAAGCCTCAAAACTTGAGTTGAAGTTTCCGATTAAGATTTTCATTTATATTATTCAATATAAGTTGCTTAGTAGATTAGTTATATAATGAACTTGTAGAATACCAATTTTTACTATTTTGGAAATTTTTTTACTATTTTTTATGATTTATGAAAGATGGCACAAAATCGGCCTAATTTAGTGTAATTTACCGTATTTCATTATAATTAACGAAATTAGTGTAATTTAGCGTAATTTAATGTAATTTAGTGTAATTCAACATAATTTAGCGTAATTTAATGTAATTCAACATAATTTCAAGTAATTTAGCGTATTTTAGTATAAATATGCTAATTATACATCAAAAGAAGTAATCTAACAAATAATTTAAACAAAAAATTCGAATTTTCAGTGTTAGATTTCATTATCTTGCTCTTCATAGTGTCTCTTAAAAAAAAAAAAAAAAAAGGGAGAAACCGGCCAGAAATACCCAGGAATTCTGGGGTATATTTATTAATTTGTAATTAACTTTGGATATTAATAAAAATGTCGGGTATCCATAGGATGCATGACATAATTGACTGGTTCTCCATCAAGCTCAAGCTACTGAAATCTGAATAATATATGAATATATGGTTTGTACTTTGTATATATATAGACAGCCGCTGTCAAGCTTTCAAAAAATAACAAAAATGTGGAGCTATCTAGGACCAGAAAGTTGTTGTGCTGACATATGTGAAGGTGACCAGCTAACGGCTGTCGTGGATGAACTCATACCAGTTCCTGAACCAGCATTGAAATTACGAGACAACCCAAGCTGACATTCAGGCTCAGAAAATCCCATTCCATACATTCTTAAAAAGTTGAGTGATTTGATTCGTGGCTCCCATGCTTCTAATGTGCCTTCCATCATTCTGACAACTGTTGTCATGTTTGGCCTCAATGCTGGTTCTTCATGCAAACAACTGAGTGCTATCCGTACCAGCAAACCAACCTCATTGTCAGTAACCCTACCTTCCAATCTAGGATCTGCTAAGTCAATGTATCTCCTTTGTTCATGCTTCTCAAGAGCTAACAAGGGGAAGTATTCAATCCGTCCCTGGCTTGAATCCTCTGATAAATCTGATTGTTGGGTGGCTCTGTTATCACTTCTCTCACTTCGGTTCTTCCTACCCCTGACTAGCTCAAGCAACACCATCCCGAAGCTGTAAACATCGGCACGATCAGAGATGGCAGTGTTTGTGAGCCACTCTGGAGCCAGGTATCCTCGAGTCCCACGCATGGTGGTGAACAATGCTGATTGCTCAGGAGCCATTAGTTTTGCGAGTCCAAAATCGGATATCTTTACCTGACCACCATCAGCCAGTAATATATTCTCAGGTTTTACATCACAGTGCACAATTTTGTGTTCGCAACCTGTATGAAGGTAAACCAACCCGCGGGCCGCACCAAGTGCAATCTCAACGCGCTCGCCCCACTCCAAAACAGGCCCCGCGTGGCTGAACAATGGTCGATCCAACGACCCCCGGTTCATGTATTCATATACAAGCAACCTTTTGGAGCCCTGTGCACAAAACCCACGTAGACGTACCAGATTGATGTGGCGTATGTTACCGATAACTGCTATTTCTGTACAGAACTCTTTCCTCCCATGTACACCAACACCTTCTATCTTTTTAACAGCAATGAGTGAATTATCAGGTAATTCACCTTTGTACACTGTACCGAACCCACCCGCGCCTATCTTGTTTTCGAAATTGTTTGTTATTCCCTCAAGCTCCTCGTAAGTGAACCGGGTTGGCAAACCCGGAATAATTACATCATCTGTGCTATCTTCTTCATTATCAGTATACCTGCTGAAACTAGAAGGCGACTTGTGCTGGCCTAAATGAATGTTCTTTATGCCAGATTCGGATTTTCCAATTGCTTTCTTCCCCTTCTTTCGCCTTCGCCCAAAGAGTATATACATTATCACTGCAAGTAAAAGAGCAGCAGCTATTGATGGTAGAATAATCGCCACAGTGTGCTTAGATGATGATGAAGATGATGTGGGGGTACTTGAGGGGACTGATCCAGCAAATGTCTTGACATAGCCAATTGCATTCTTAGTACTAGCCGAACTACTTGAAAATAGTGTGCCAAGCGGGTTGTCATTTAACAAGTAGCAAGACAAGGAAGAGTTGTTGTAAAAATAGCCTGTGCATGTGCAGTTGTTGGAACAGAGATTGTGACAGTTGGAGATCCCTTCACCTGATGTCGTCGCTGACCTGAACTTTGTCGAAAAGTACCCGATTGCATTTGTCAGACTCAAATAAGAAACCGACCTGGCTGGATAAGAGTTACTACAAGACAAAGTAGAAGCCAAGGTAGACCCATCACCTGGCACACAAGAGCCATTTTCAGCCATGGTGAACAGAGGCGGGCAGGTACATGTCGAAGTGTTGCCGGAGGGTTTACATAAACCGAGAGAATGACAAATATAAGGTAAATCACAATTATTAATCGGCGCAATAAAATCTCCTGAGAGAGGAGAGCTTGAATTAACAGAAGTGTAACTCCTGATTGTTAACCGTCCATCACTACCGAGTTTCACCACACGAAATGCCGACTGAGTTAGTGAAACTGCAAACACAATTGTGTTGTCAGAGGCCAGAAGGTACAAACCTGTAGTGTTCACAACCATGACCGAGACCTGAAGGTTGTTGTCCTTGAAGGATCTCGCATCATTAGATAACCTCCAATAATCCTCCCCAAGCCATGTCAACCTGGTGTCAGTTGTGGTGACCAAAAGACGATAGTCTCCTTCAGCGAGGTTGGTGTTACTAACAGAGGAGGAGAGGTAGGATCCAGCAGGGAGTAATTGGGAAGAAACGATCGTGTCAGTCGGGTGTTCAAAGGATTGCCACAAAGAAGAATTGGACTTGTCAAGCAGTTGCAAGTTGCCTGTGTCAAGTAACCGAGCTGCAGCTACTGGGGCGGATAAGTTAGGTGTCGACCAGAGCACGGTACCATTCGAGTCCGAGACAGTTAACCCAACAACAGTTAATGTGACTAAGCCAGAATTGGATATTGGTTTGGCGCGGTTAGCGGACCAAAGAAGAGTAGCGGTAGGCTTGTGAAGAACAGAGAGGTAATAAGAGGATTGCTGGTTCATGGGATTGTAAATGGAGGTTTGGAAGTAACCATTGCGGGAAGTGAGAAAGACGCCGCCGTTGTCAATGTAGAGAAGTTGGGAGGCAGTGAAGTTGGGATAAATGAATTCCACGGCAATTGGGCCAGCCATGGATACATGATGTAGGAGGATGAGGAAGGAAGAGAGGAGAGAGATGAGGAGAAAGAGGAGAGACATTGAAGAATGAAAGTGAGAGGAGGCAAGGAGAGCTTGTTAGAAAACAGGGATGTGAACTGGAACAAGAAATGTAACATAATTAATTGGAAGTTTGAAACTATGTTATAATCCTTCTTACCTCACCGGACCTCTTTTTCTTCTTATCCCACATTGACATAGCGTACACGGTACAAACACCATTCCATTCTTATTCTTTTTTATAATAGAAGTTTAAAATGTACACCAATAAACATCTCCAAATTCAACAACTTCTTGTCTACACATGAATTATATATTTTCACATAGCATGTAATTTGTTGCGAGCAAAGAAATATGCATGTAATTTGTTAAGCCTCAGTTTACACTCAAAGAAATATGCATGTAATTTGGAAATAATATTTCATGAGGTTAACTTTCAGTTAAGCAATTCAAATTTTTATATTAGCTAGAAAATAAAATAAAGCTAGTATTAACATATATAAGTTGAGTCTGGCTAGTATAACATCAGTGTCATTTCAGCCTATATAACACTAACTCCAAAACATATCAAATCGACTTCAAAAGATGAATCCAAACCGTTCAAACCGATCTACTTCATTAGTTGTGCGTTTATATGCAAAATTTATAATTTTTTGAATTTATTTAGTATCAAGTCAAGCGGTCAAATGTGTGAGTTTTTAAGTTAATTTTAATACATTCATTTTTCAATATTTTTTACCGCTTGATTTGATACTAAAATAACGCGAAAATATAAAAAATTTGCATGTTAACACATCACTCATAAAGTAAATCGGTTTGAACGGTTTGAATTAGTCGTTTAAAATCTATTCAATCAATTTTAGAGTTAATGTCATATGACACCGATGTCATACTAGCTGAACTCATATAAGTTTATTGAAGTTTGTCTTCGTCAAAAAAAAAAAAAGTTTATTAAGATTATCGACATCAAATTGACATGACAAGCTCTTATATATTTTATTTTCTTTCAGAGTTCATTTGGTGGTTTTTTTTTTAAAAGTAGTGGACCAATTCACTATTTTTCTATTAGAAATTAATTAAACCAAGACTAAGTATCCAAAGTAGGTACTTTGAACTCAGTTATCAGTACATCAGAGTTATACAAAATGACAGTATCAAGTAAAACAGCATAAATCAACACAAAAGATCAAAGCTAAATTAGACAAAATAACAGCCCAAGTTCAATAATCTAAAAAATTCCAATCTACACTATCATCATCATCATTTAGCACAGCCGCATCAAACATTAGAGATATAAGACTGTCATGCTCAAAATCCTCTCTAGTCAGATGCAAAAGAGAATCCAGATCTTTTTAGTCACCGAATTCACATCACCTTAGGTTACCTGTCTCAAGCAAATTATGATCGCACAGTTTTTTTAACATGACACAAATCTCAAAACAGACTCCCTACAGTCTCTATAGGCACCGGATTGAGTTTGACTCAGATAGAATTAATCTGGGCCATCGTTTTAATTTGCTTGAGTCATGTACCTGGAAGGATAAATTCACATCACCTCAGGTTACTTGACTCAAGCAAATTACGATCGGACGGCCCATTTAACATGGCACGAATCTCAAAACAAACCCCCTACAGTTTCAATAGGCACTGGATTGAGTTTGACCCAGATAGAATTAATCTGAGCCGGCCATTGCAATTTGCTTGAGTCAGGTACCTGGGAGGATATCTGTCCCTGGAAGGATACGGATCCTTTTAGTCACCTGCACTGCTGGGCCTCCTACCAGTAATATGAAGATGCATGTACACTACTGAGGTCAAATGGATGGCTGATAGGCGGGGTGTGAACTGGAACAGGAAAGGTGGAAATGGATGGGACAGGTACGTAGTTAGTAGGTGGGATGGTTGATTGGTGTTTTTGCGTTGACTTTGGACTTATAGCCGCCTATTAATTGGCTAAGGGAGGGTAGATGTTATGTTAGTCAAATGGGACAGCCAACTATAGAAAATGATGCTGTTTTAAGATACTTTTTAATGGCAAATTACAAATACATCCTCAAAAATGTGATAATCTCTTTTATTGATCATCCTTGTTGGTACCATGGTAACATAACTCGCGAATAATTCGCTTTTTTTATGTTACCGAACCGAACACCGAGTAAAACGCAAAAAAACGTATTATATGTTTTATTTGCGAATAAAACACGAATCACGAATTATTCACGAATAAAACGCAAAAAAACATGAATTTTTGAATTTTGAATTTTGAATTTTGAATTTTTTGGATATATTTTTTTTTGCTTCCTTGTGATACCGAATCATTACCAAATTATACCTGAATTATTTCCTCTACTATCATCATCATCATTTAGCACAACTGCATCAGACATTAGAGATATAAGACTGTCATGATTCTCTACTATCATCATCATCATTTAGCACAGCCGCGTCATACATTAGAGATATAAGACTGCCATGCTCAAAATCCTTTACTATCATCATCATTTAGCACAGACGTGTCAAACATTAGAGATATAAGACTGCCATGCTCAAAATCATTTACTATCATCATCATTTAGCACAGACGTGTCAGACATTAGAGATATAAGACTGCCATGCTCAAAATCCTCTACTATCATCATCATCATTTAGCACAGACGTGTCAGACATTAGAGATATAAGACTACCATGCTCAAAATTCTCTACTATTATCATCATCATTTAGCACAGACGTCAAATATTAGAGATACAAGACTCATGCTCAAAATCCTCCCTTAAGCTGGTGCAAAAGAGAACCCAGATCTTTTTGAGTCACCTGCACTGCTGGGCTCCTACCAGTAATATGAAGATGCATGTACACTGCTGTGGTCAGATCAATGGCTGATAGGCGGGGGTGTGAACTGGAACAGGAAAGGTGGAAATGGATGGGACAGGTACGTAGTTAGTAGGTGGGATGGTTGATTGGTGTTTTTGGGTTGACTTTGGACTTATAGCCGCCTATTAATTGGCTAAGGGAGGGGAGATGTTATGTTAGTCAAATGGGACAGCCAACTATAGAAAATGATGCTGTTTTAAGATACTTTTTAATGGCAAATTACAAATACATCCTCAAAAACATGATAATCTCTTTTATTTATCATCCTTGTTGGTACCATAGTAACATAACTCGCGAATAATTCGTGTATAATTCGCTTTTTTTATGTTACCGAACCGAACACTGAGTAAAACGCAAAAAAACGTATTATATGTTTTATTTGCGAATAAAACACAAATCATGAATTATTCACGAATACAACGTGAAAAAAACGTGATTTTTTTTTAATTTTTATTTTTTTTTGGAATGTTTTGGATTTTTTTTTTGCTTCCTTGTGATACTGAATTATTTCCGAATCACAAATTTTTTACCTCACCAAACCAAACTCGAACTATTCATTTGTCACTGTAGTTGGTACAAGTTCTTCAAAATTATAATATCGCTGATGTTTTTTTTTCTTTTAATTGGTTGAAAGTGAATATATTATAAATCATCTCGTTAATAACCATGCATAGAATGAAAAGACAATACTTTATTTCTTTACTAAAAACAAAATAATCAGTTTGTTGAAACTAAAAATATCTATTTGTAAAAAGAAAGAATCAGAAAAATCCAAATTGCACATGTTGATCAAACAAATTCACTATATAAAAAAACTCAACTGATAACGGAACCCTCCTCCTTGAGAACTAAATTTTCAAGTTGGTGTTTTAAACACATAATTATTTCATTAAAATGAAGGACAATTTTAAGGTACCTTGTCATTGTCATGTTTGCCTAATGTACATAGAATAAGCATGTGATACAATGATATATATACTATTAAAATACGTCACTATCTGCGAGGGTAAAAAGTGACTATTGCCGAGGATACACCGACAAAAATTGTTATTTTCGAATGTATCAATATTACCGATAGAAATATTTGTAAAGATACCGTCAGCAAAAAATATTTTTACCATCATGTTATTTGCAGGACATTTCTATAATAATCGAATTTGATTATAATAGAAATGTCCAGCAAACAACATGATGGTGGTAATTTACTAATGTCCTCCAAACAAAAAGTGACTATTGAATTTATTGGGCAGTAATATACAAATAATCTACTTGTTCATACAATTTCTCAAAATCTCTTTTCAATTGAGATGTTTCAGTGTAATTAAAAAAAATCTTAAAAAAATACAACAAATTACTACACACATAACACATATCAATGAAAAAGAACATACAGCCTAAAAAAACTAAGTTAAGTCTGTGACATAGTCATAAGATTCACGAATAATTTGCTTTTTGTGAACTTTGACCGAATGATTCGTGAATTTGACGAATTTTTCCTAAATTTTACGAATTATTCGCATTTTTTTTTTTGTTTTTTTGCTCTCTTGTGGGACTGAGTCTCCGGTACGGATAATTCCGAATTATTTCCGAATCACGAACTTTTGACCCGCCGAACCGAACCCGAATAATCATTTGTCACTAATGCAAAAAAATGAAAAAAAAGTGTAGAGAGAAGACGATAAAGGAAGCTTAAAGAGCAGTAGTATTTGAATGACAATTTCTTTGCATCCAAGTATTTAATAAGATGTTGTTATGGTTGTTAAATTTTGAGAATTTCTATAATTTTATTTTAGCGTATGCTCTAATTTTAGTCTTATTAACCATAGAATTTTGTTACCTAATTATTCTTTCTCCTATAAGTTAGAATATAATGTTTTTTTTATAGATTTCTTACCAATTAAATATTAAAGTAATGATGATGAATGAAAGCTTTATATTTTAATTAGAATTTGGTATGTAAACAAGTTACCGCATCTCTGAGAAACATAACAAATTTGTTCAAACAACACATTTACAAAGAATTTATTTTCATACGAAATTTTTGTAAAAAGCTTCTAAAACATATAAGTGCCTACATGATATATTAATAATTCAAATCATGTAAATTAGATAATTGAATACTAGCTCAATAGGCTTCATAAAAATTTGTAAAACATTATATAATTTTTTTTTAAAAATTAGTCAGATCTGTACTACGTAAGGCACTAGTAAACTGTTTGAGAGAGATTTGGTTCATAGCAATTCATCTAAAAGAAATTTAGAAAAATATCGTACAGAAACAAAAATAATTTTAATTTGAAATTAAATCATGAGAATAAATAAGAGGCAGAAAAAGGGAGAGTGAAATGAGAGCTCCACAAAATATTTTGTTAATAATTTTCTTAGAAAGACACTTTGTTTAAAAATTTTAGAAGATAAAATAATTTATAAAGTTTCCCTTCAATTTTTCTTATTTTCTTTTAGTCGCAGTGCGCTACAGCACATAGTGACAAATGAATTATTCGGATTCGGTTCAGTGGAGTTAAAAATTCGTGATTCGGGAATGATTTGGTCCAACAGGGAAGCAAAAAAAAAAAAAAATTCGCATTTTTGTGCATTTTATTCGCGAATAATTCGTAAAAAACGTTTTATTCGCGAATAATTCGTATAATACGTACGTTTTATTCGTTGTTCGGTTTAAAAACGTCAAAAAAACATTTTATTCACAAATTATTTGCGAATAAAATGCAAATAGTGTTACTATACTGCAGCACAACAACAACCTAAAACCATACACAGAGAAATTTAGAAAATTTGTAGGGTCTGAAACTTATAATTGGAAACAGGTGTACCTGACATTTGAAAAAGTTTTAAAAAACAAAGCCTTTTTTTGTGTGTGACAAACAGCTAATCAACTAAACAACAACCCACTAGGCATCAGACCACAATTAATATCTAGGTTATCTAAACTAGAGCTTAAAAATTCAGTTAGACAAATATATTACACAAAATAGGATACAACTAACATGAAAGCTCTATCAACCAGAAAGATCTAGAATCAATAGTCAGAATTAGAGGGAAATAATTATGCATCTGAGGCTTTTATCTCAGCTCTATCTCTCAGACAGTCAGATAGGTTTGATTCCTCTAATTTAAGTCATGGATCCTCCTCTGTCAACCAAAAAGATTCCCTTCACCTTTACGGTCTGAGATTAACTCTCAGCCGGTTTGGAATTCGGGCTGACGGAGGGGTAGTATTATTAGGCTTTGAGATTCGTGCCAAGTTAAAAAAAATGGTCCAGATCAAGTAATTGTAAAAGATTCCTGTTTGATTCTAAAAAGTTGGGATTTAGAAATAAATAAGATAGTTAAAATAAAAAAATAAAACAAAATAATAATAATAATAATAAATAAATAAAAACTGTAGGGCCACGTATTATTTAATCTTGAAAAAATTAAGAAACCATGTTCATATAATTTATTTAAATCACCAAATCAAGAAAGAATGTTCATGGTTTAATTGACTTCAATTGAAATGGACTAATTTGAGCTGCTGGCCGAGAGTTGAGCATAATGCCGAACAAAAAAAAAATAATAATAGAAGAATGAATTGGAGTGCTGCATGGCCGAACCAAATGGATTTCAAAAATTTAATTAATCGGATTGCTACTGGGCGGAATTGCAAAGTCTAAATAAATGAATATGTTATAAAATATGCTCTAGATATTTTTGTTCTCATAGACATATGTCACATGACCAATGAAGATGTCAAAATGCTCTAGAATATACTCTAGATATTTTGCTCCCATTGACACATGTCACATAACCAATAAAGATGCTAAGATGCCAAGAATATTCCCTTCAAGCTTGAGGGATAAGCATGACCATTTGGATGCATCTAAACCTTTGGATGAGATTTAATACAAAGGAATGGTGAAGATCATGCCAACAAGGCTCTTCTAAACCCTAGGCTCTACCCCTTGCCTAGCCTATATAAACCCCTCATTTGAAGATGAAGAAGAAAAAACAAGGGAGGCACCTCACAAGGCCAAAATTCTACAAAATTAAAAATAGGGCAGCAACCACTACATCTTGTATTTTCAAATACACAAGCCACACAAGGCCTAAATCACACACACAACACATAGAGCAAAGCTTTGAAGCTTCTTCCCCAAAAACCCTCTTCTTCTCATCCAAAAACCAAATAGAAATAGATAGAAATCCAACTCTTTTAGAGATGTAGTGCCTTAAAGGCCTTGATGTACATGTAAATGGAGCTATGGATCAATAAAGCATGCTTATTTGAAGCTTGAAATCTACTTCTTGTCTTTTGATGTTCATTCTTTTGATCTTTCTTTTTTGCTTAATTCGATTTGCTCTCTTGTTTTTTTTCATCTTTTTTATGGCATGAATAAAAGGAATTTTGGATCTTTAGTTTCAATGATAACTATGGATCTAGGTTCTAAAAAATAATGAAATAATTTCTTTTTCTTGCTACAATCAATGAGTAATGGATTAGATTTCGGGTTTGAGTTCTTTTTTAAAAATAAAACTCTCTCTTTGATGTAATTAATGCAATAATAGAGAGAATAATAAAGATGAGGCATAACTCAACTTAATAGTTGATAAAAATAAAACAAAGCCTATGATTCTATCAAAAATATCTTCTTTTCCTCTTTTTCTTTCTTTCTTTTCTATCACAAAAAATCAAAGGACACATAAATGCACATTAAAATAAAACATAAAAGGGATCATTTCATATTATAAGAAATATAAAAGGAATGATATTGGGGGTTGATGTTTAACTACATCCTCTCATTTATCAAATCTTTATATACTTCTTTTAATATAAAATTGATTAAAAATGCAAAACTCATGACAAAGAATTTAAAGAAAAATAAAATGAATGATATGTTAGGGATTGATGTTTAACTACATCTCCTTATACATGTTATTTTGGACCTTTTGAGGACTCAAATGCATTAAAAGGAAAATAAGGCAAGTAATATACTAAGGATTGATGTTTAACTACATCTCCTTATGTATATTATAAACCTTATTTATCTTTTAATAAAGGACCTAATTGCATAATGGATGATTGAGAGAGCAAATGAAAAGAGGGTCATCTCAAAACCCTATGAAATGATGCTCCATGATCTTTCATACACCACCATCCTTCCAAGGGATGTGTGAGATAACATTATGCAATTTTCTAAGGTTCCTTGTGCATATCCATCATGATGTTAATGGTGCCAATGATTCTTTTGATTCATGATAGCCAAAGTATGGTAAATAACCCATTTATGGTTCAAATAAACCAAAACCATGCTGGTACCAAGTCCAAGTTAAGTCAAACCAAATACCTAATGGTATCTCGAAAGCCCCAAATGACCTTCCATGACAGATCAGCCAACGCAGGCTGATCACAAGTCCAAACCAGAAATCCATTTGAACAGTTAGATAGAGGACTCAAAAACCCACAATTTAGACCCACATAATTTTACATTTATAGCATTTTTTATGCATTTTCTATGATTTTCTAAAGTTCAGTCTTCGAAATATGAAAAAACCAGCAAAATACCAGCACAGCTTCCCAGTTTACCCCTGTGTTCAAACCCCTTTCTGGTATAGCTAGGAAGCTCCAAATCTCATGAAAGTTTACCAGTGTGTAGAGCATCATTTCCTGAGAATTTTCATATAAAGAACATCAAATTTGGTTCAGCAGATCTCTCAGATTGATTTTCCAAAGTTAACACTTTCTGAAAATAAAAACTGCACAGCTCAAAGTTCATTGTTGTTTTCCTTTTGCGTCTGACTTTACATAGTCTTTAGGCACAGAAATAAATCTTCAAAATTCATGAAAATTGACAGGTTTATAGTTTGAACTCTCCTCTTGAAATCCATATAAAGAATACAATTTTTGGTGTAGCCAATTGTCGTAAAATGATCTTCAAAGTTCAGCAAAGCAGAAAACTGCTGCTTCATTTACCAGCATACACCTTTGCACGAAAACACACATTTGGTATAGCTCTGAATTGAGTTTTGCAAAACTGTTATACAGGCATATAGATAATGACTAAACAAACATTTTCATATGCAGGATACAAGATTTGGTAGCCAACTGGCGGGAATCGACCTTCAAAATTCAGCAGTTCAGAAAAACAGAAAGCTGCTAGTCACCACTTGGCATTTCCGTTTGACATAGCTAAACACCATGAAAAACCATGAAAATTGCCTGACCTTTAGTCTTGACATCAGAGTACAAGACGGCAAAATTTCAGTTAAAACAATGAAGTGAAATGAAAGATATGAAGTCTCAAAAACTGACCAAACCGGTAAAAACTGCACATGTAAAAGTAGCAGCTTCCACTTTACCCGTGTCTTTGTGCAATCTTAAGACATAAAAAAAGTGTGGTAAAATTCCCATATGCCCTCCAGATCTAACGTCTCATGCCTGCAGGTTAAAATCATGCCATCATATGACCAAACTCCATAAAAAAGGAGTCGTTGATGTTCACTTAAAGCAGTGTCGAAAGCTGACAAGAGTTCCTCTTCTACAAACCCAATTCGTGAAAGGATCAAGTCGAAATCATAAAGAACATGAAGGCAGCAGTAACGAGAGGCCCTCAACACAGATATTGAAGGTCCAATGCAAGCCTCAAAGCCCGGATTGACAAAAAATTGGAACCCCTTTTTTAAATAGACCCTTCTGACAAACAGAAGTCATAGGCGCAGTCCTTGGACATTCACCAATCAGTCCCTGGCACCTTATAAACTTCTCAAACAAGTCCCTGGAAGTCCAAATTGTTACTAAACCCTCCCAAAAATCCAAATCACATGTCCAAACCCCTCAAAACTTGCCAACAAGTCCCTGGAAAGTTTAAAACATCACGATTAAGCCATTTTTGGCCATAACTTCTTCATTTCAAGTCCAAATTGACTCAAACCACCTCCAAATGAACCCAAATTAAATCCTCCATGTTTCTAAACCAAAATTGAACATGTTCAAGCATCAGCCAAATCCTGAAATGACTAAAATACCCCTCTTCACAAATTTAAATGATTTTCTTTATAAATAAAGAGACAAATAAAACATGTTATGAATTAAATACAAACAAAGAACACATGTACACTTCTTAAACATCCAAATTCCATTTAAAAATATAATAAACATTATTTTAATATAAAATCATACACACACACATATGTCCAAACAAAGAGAACCAACTAAACCAAATTCAAAGTCAATACATGAGTCCCCTTTTAGCCCCATTATTTAATTCACAAGAAGTAGGCACAAATCCTGGAATGAACGAGGTGTTCAGTATGGCTTGGAAGGGTCATCTGATGTAATTAACAGCGGGGGCTTGCGTCCGCTGGGAGTTAAACGTCTCCACAATCATTAAACTCTCTCGACAGACTGATTATGAACAGTAGGTCTATCGAGGGTGAACTACAAGGAATAGTAGAAAGAGACAGATGTTTCAAGTTCAATGTTCTCTCCATGTCTTAAGAAAACAGAGAGCATTGAACCCTGAGATATTTCACACATATGCACACACCTTCCCTCCGTGCAACTTTCTGCGCCCTACAATTCCCTATTACGGTAATTGTAAAAGATTCCCTATTACGGTACCGGGGGTGATGTGAATTCCCTCTGACCTCAGCAGGGAGCTTCCCCCTATCTGAATCTGACAGTATAATAATTCAAAGGAGAGATATCCATAAGCAGAATTAAAGTTAGTTTTAAAAAAATATCATCATGTTTTACTTTGCACCAACAAGATGTAAGAGATATAATAGAAGAGCCAATACTTGTAAGAGAATGAACATGTGAATTATTAAAGCATAGTTTATTTCTCGCTAACCATATAACTCATAGAGTAGCAGCTATAATTAATATTCAACCAGAAGGGTGTCTTTTAAGAGAATGCATGTGTCTATGTACCAAAAATCATATACTGTCTCACAATCATAATGGAACACATTATGTTGTGCAATCCAAAACCAGATGGCAGTAATAAATGTACAGGTAACAAATAGATGGTTGGTAGTTTCTACTAGACCAAAAAAGAGCATACAAGATCCCCTTGCCAACCTTTTTTGAATAAATTAGATTTGATAAGAATTCTGTCATGTCTAAGTAATCAGATAAAAACTTAAACAAGTGGAAATTCTCAAAGACAAGGAAGAGTTGTCATAAAATAGCCTGTGCATGTACAGTTGTTGGAACAGAGACTGTGGCAGTTGGAGATCTCTTCACCTTATGTCCTCGCTGACATGAACTTCGTCGAAAAGTACCTGATTGCATTTGTTCACCTGGCACACAAGAGCCATTTGCAGCCATGGTGAACATAGGCGGGCAGGTACAGGTCGAATTGTTGCCGGAGGGGTTACATAAACCGAGAGAATGACAAATATATGGTATCTCCTGAGAGATGAGATGCCTTAGTGCCCAAACCTCGCACCTGGCTATATGTTCCCCAACACTACTCAGCACCAGTCATACCTCCCCCCTCTCCGCACCTGGCTATTTATGTTAGGCAGCAACGGAAATAGAGCATTTGCTCAATATCTCATAATTGTTTTTTTTTTTGTAAATGTTCGTTTAACATTATTATAATGTGAGAGAAGTACAAAATTGATGAACGAACTAACCAAGATGTTAAATAAAGCATACAATTTAAATGATCTCATACATATAAACATAAAAGAGAAAACATTAAATGGCCACATAAAACACAAAAAAAAAAACTGCAAAAGGTTAATATCAGTCATTTAATTCTTTTATATTATGAAGATAATCAGCCTCATTAATTCTCTTGAAGAAAAAATGTTAAAAATTGGAATAATTTTAAGATATTTTTGTAATTAATTTTCATCAAGTCGTTACATCAGGTTTTTCAAACAAACGACGTAGACTTGCATAGGGTGAGATTATCACAATTTAAAATTGAAAATTAGGTTTTGAAAAGGTGCTTGTCCAAACTTAAAATTTGAAAAGGACAAAGGATATTTATTCTGAATAATAATCTGGTGTGAGACAGTGAGATGCATTGCATATTTGCATTCCCTGTTAAAAGATTAAATCATAAAAACATAATTATTCGGAGGATATTTAGAGTTCGAAAACATATTTATATAATAAAAAAAGATTTAATAAAATACTAGTATCGTGTCTGTGCGTTGTAACAGGAACATATTATAAGAGAAAAAAAAATCGTACAAAATGACAATTTTCATACAAAAATTTAGACTAAATGACAAATAACATTCCTTAAATGACATATTCAATGACTTGTAAATAATATTTTTTAAATGACATATATGTTTTTTTTTATCTTTTTGACATATTTTCATAAAAAATCTCATACAAAATGACAAATAATATTCGTTAAATGATATAAAAAATAAAAAGAAATGAAGACATGATCAATTAATTATCAATCAATTCAAAAAATCTATAAAAAATATTTAAAAATAAAAAGAAATCATGACCAATAAAAAAATGATACAATTTGTATGGCGAGTACTTTTCTAAATAAATTTAGAATTCTACACGTAAAAAATCATCAAACAGATGCATAGAATCACAAAAAGACAGATTATTTGATTGGATGACTGATATTCAATCTGAAATTCTATCTTTTAATCACAATCATTGACGAATTATGACATCTACGTGCTTAATATATAAGAATGGAGATTCTTATCTCAAAAGTTGTAATTTATTTCTCATTCATAATTATTTAACTATTGTTTTCGGTAAACTACAAAAATATACTTAAGTTTCAAAAAAACTGTAAAACTATGCATGTTTTTTATTTTTTTCAAATATACTTCTATTTTTATATTATTTTTAAAAAATATAAAAATATACTCAGTATTGAAATTAATTATAAAATTATATCTCATCTAACATGTTTGCCTTACCCAATAAATTGTCCTGCCTTGTCTCTGCATCTGAAGTAACAAAATATTTCCATTTAGATCTGGATCATCTGATCAGAATCTACATAAATATTAAAGAGATCCGTATATTCCACTTCAGATTATATTTAAATCGGACGGTCGGAATCTAAACTGAAATATTCTGTTACCTGAGAGGATATGGACTCTCTTTCCATTTCACGATTCTTCTTACACAGCCGCTTAACGCACGGAGTTCGGATCTCCTAAAGTAACACAATTTTTGAGTTTAGATACGGACCGTTAGATTAAAAAGACCTGTGCGCTCCATCTCAGACCGGATTGGCCGGATTTGAATCGGACGGTCCGGATCTAAACTAAAAAATTAGGTTACTCTAGGGAATCGCATCCTCAAACTCATGTATATATTTCAGTATATACCAATTCAAATTCCTTTTGTCTTCAATTTCATAGGAAATAAAAGAGGATCTAAATATTCTCGCAGAATCAAATCTTTCAATGGCCACCTCTCGAAACATAATTCTCTTCCCATACCTGGCTCAAGGCCACCTCATCCCTTTCCTAGATCTCGCCAGACTACTCGAACAACACACTCACCACCAATTCCCCTCCATTTCCATCACTCTCCTTAGCACTCCAGTTAACATCCAAAACCTTCATCCCCTCCTCCCCTCCACTTCCAAAATCCATCTCCACAGTCTCCCTTTTGACCCCACCGCACACGGCCTCCCGCCTCATGTCGAAAACACCGACTCATGCCCCTCCCCTTCACATCTTGCCAAGGTGAGCGTCGCTTCTAGATCTCTCCAGCCACAATTCGAGGAGTTCATAACAGATCAACTCAGAACAGATCCCAATTTGAAACTCTACTTGATCACAGATGTCTTTGTTTGTTGGACTGTACCTATAGCCAAGAAGTTATCCATACCTCATGTAGTGTTCACTACTTGTGGGGCCCTCGGCACCGCTGCGTATATGTCCTTGTGGCTTCACTTGCCACATAGACAAACCGATGAGGAGTATTTCCCTGTACCGGGTTTTCCTGACTCGTTTCGGCTGCATCGCAGTCAGATGTCATATGCCAATCGAATTGCCGACGAAACCGCGTACAAGTTTCTCAACGGCCAAATAAGGTTAAGCTTGCAATCTGATCTCATGATCTGTAATACTGTCAAAGAGATTGAACCTTTGGGTCTTAAGGTGTTGCACAATGTCACCGGCATAAGCATGATCTATACGATCGGGCCTCTTGTACCGTTGGGAGAAGAGAAGTCGTACCAGAGAGCCGGTAAGAAACTTGGTATTAACCGTGAAGCGTGTTTACAATGGCTTGACATGCAAGCAAAACATTCAGTGATTTACATTTGTTTCGGGTCACAAAATACCATAACAGTGGGTCATATGCTCGCACTTGCCGAAGGATTGGAATCCTCTAGAATCCCATTTGTATGGGTAATAAGGCCACCAATTGGTGCCGAGAAATACGAAGCGGGAGAGATCGATGAATTTGATGAGAAACAACAGATGCAGAAATGGTTGCCTCAAGGATTCATTGAAAGAATGACTGGTACAAAACAAGGGTTACTGGTATGGAGGTGGGCCCCTCAACTGGAGATACTGACACACAAGTCGACCGGTGCATTTTTGAGTCATTGTGGATGGAACTCGGTATTAGAGAGTCTGAGCCGAGGCGTGCCGTTGATCGGGTGGCCATTAGGGGCCGAGCAATTTTTCAATGCTAAGATGTTAGAGGAGGAATTGGGAGTACTTGTAGAAATTAATAGAGGGATTGAGTGCGAATTAGAGAGCAGAGAGGTTGAGAGAGTGGTGAAGGAGGTGATAAATGGCGAAAAAGGAAAGGAGATGAGAAGCAAAGCTTCTGTTTGCAAAGAGATTATAAAGAATGCCATGGCGAACGGAGACAGCGGCGAGAAAGGTTCTTCTCTTAGGTCACTACATGATCTTGTCGATTTTTTCATGAAGCATTAGAAAATCATTTATTTCTGATATAATGTTTTCTCAAAAGATTTATATATTGATAAAAATGAAGTTGAGTAAATGAGATGATAGGTGCTGTACTGACAAGATACTGTTAAGAGAAACCTGATACTGGTAACAACTGGACCCTTCACTGATGCTTTAATTACTGGAGGTCAGAACTGGAATGTGCAAATCAATTGCTAGCTTTTTTTTTTTTGTAAATTTGTTTTTATTAAGTAGCTTATGCAGGCCTCTGTATCAATCTAAATGGGCCTAAGATGTGAACATATGAATTTTTGTGAGTTCGATCGATGTGAACATTGATTCTAAAATCCATGTTGAATTGAATTATTATAAGATGTGAACATATGAATTATCCGATATTTTATTACATTGTTACAAATTTTAGCATTTTCTTTTTCTTTTTATTGAGAGACTCTCGTATCTATATTTCTTGTTTTATCTATCATGAAATAAACATATGAATTATTATAAGATGCTCTTTTTCTCTTTAGATCCATGTTTACTTCCAACGCATATTTTATTTTTCATCAACAGACTTTTAGTGAAATAAATTTAATGGCCTCAATGCATTATCAAACTCACTTCAAATTTCATAAAAGACATCTAATGTAGATTTTTTGAAATAAACATGTCATGCAAACTTTTTTTCTTTGGAGTAAATAATGGAAATTTAGCCACTCAACTATTTAATATCCACAATCTAATGTAGATTTTTGTTTAATTTAGAGAGAAAAAAAGATCCAAATTGAACCATAATTGCACAGTTGGATGATAATTTAGGCTATTTTGAACCAAATTCAACTAGTTGCAATTTTATTCAATGGAAACAATTACGGCCCATTTGGCATATTTTCAAGGCCCATTTGACATGTCCAAAATGTTATAATTTTGTTGCTACTTTCTACTAAATTTTAAATATCTTCCGACTTTACCATATTAATTATTGTATATTTCAGAAATTGATAAGTCATAACTCATAACTAAATCACACATTATATTCCAATAACAAAAAGTTTCTATTCCAAAAGATTAATATTAGGAATGAAGTTGATTTAAAAATGGACCAGTCTATTTCAAAATATTAATTAATAATCATTCACATACAACGAAAAAAAAAAATTAAATAAAAATGCCATAACCCCATAAAAATCTTATTCTTTTGTAACAATTAACTCCAAATTTTATCACTTAAAAATAATTCGAATTCATGCAGTACCACAGGAATTCAGATCTTCTCCGGTACCATAATAGAGAATCTTTTACAATTACTTGATCTGGACCGTTCTTTTTAACTTGGCACGAATCTCAAAGCCCAATAATACTGCCCCCTCCGTACCACCCGATGAGCTTGAGGGAAGATGATAGAGATTATATTGCAGATATTAGTGGCTGTAAGTTGTAAGAGTTGATTAACAATGTAAAAGTGTTAGGTAGGAAATAATTAGTAGAGATATTTAAGATTAATCACAATCAAATCTATAAATAAGTCTCGTGTTATTGTAATTATATACACATAATCAATACATGATTCTCTCTGTCATAAAATCTATTATTGTCATTCACTGATATTTTTGGTGATGTTGATATCAATATTTAACACATTAATTATTATAGCCCACAACAAATAATATTTAAAAGAAAAAAATTAAGGAAACTGCAAAAAAAAATTAAAAGAGGAGAATTAGCAGGTGTCAGGTGATATAAAAGAAAAAAGGAAACGGGTCAAAAATGAAACACACTGTGGGCCGGGGCATCCAAGAAAAAAGAAAGAAAATATCAAATTGAAAACAAACAACCTAATTATCAGTAAATAGGAAAACTACATTATTTCAGTGGTTAGGTACTACTCTAGGTCATGCATGTGACCAATAAAACAAACATTAATTACTCACAAGTCACAAGTAATGGTCTTATGAGCATTTTTCTAATTAAATTTTCTAAGTATGATGCATGCGCAGATAAAAGGTTGCTCTTTTTAAGGTTGACAAAAGGTTGCTTTGTTGACACACTTTAGCCTAATATATGATTATTATCCATATTTGCATGCAAAAGGGTGTACAAAAATTTCTTCAAATAGTCAGTGCCGCCACACTTTTGGAATAATGGAAAGAAAAGGGCTCTAATGGTTTAATTATAAATACAGCTCTAACAGTCTCCTGGGAGGAAGGAAACAACCCAACAAAATATTGAGCAATATTTCTTTTGGTTTATTTTTAATTTTCAAGCACCATGTTTATTAGTAAGCTTTTCTTGTTATGGCCAATGGCGGTCGGTCTAATGCTATGCTGTTTATTCTCCATTCCCTGTGGGGCCAAGATTCATCATCGTACTTTTGTTGTAAGTGATTTCTCTGGTATCCCAATTCACAATTAATGTCTGGTATGATTTTTACTATTATTTTTTTTAATTCACGAGTTATACTTTGAATATTCAAGAAATAAAATAAAATCTTCACAAGAAATATAGGACTTGAAAAATATAACTTGCTATAATTGAGAGTTAGATTTTACAATAGGTATCGGATTGAAAATTATTCGATGTCCAATGTAATTTGCTATCTGAATCCGCTTGCCTCATCATCAAAAAGGCATTATTTTTTCTTTTCCGAAAAGGTAATCCAACTCATAACCTCATTGTTGTCTCTAACGGCACCTAGAGGAGAATGAATATGGTGACTTAAAGAACTTTAGACATTTTTTGTGATGGTAGGTAAAACAAACAAACAACAACAATCAATTAACAATGTAAAGTAAATAAATAGAGTAAGAGAGATTGACACGCGGGATGTCAACGGAGTTCGGCTTAAAATACCTACGTCTACGAGACAACACAACCTCGTCAGCTCTTTCAAAGATGAAAGCTCTCAAGGACACAAAATAAGTTTTTTTTTGAAATTTAGAAGCTGCTAGCTCAAATCTGAAGTTAGAGTATTAATTTTATTTATAGAGGGAGCTTCAGATCTAGGTATTTGAACCGGTCCGTTCAGTACGGTGATCTTCCGTTCGAACGGATAGTTCAAATGTAATTGAAATTATAGTTTTCTCCTTTTTGAATTATACACTAATCGTTCAGTACGTTTATCTCCGTACATAATAGATATTATATTTCATCCCAATTCTGTGTAACTTGAATAGCGTACAATACGGCAAGCATCCGTTCGGAGCAGAGTCAATCTGGGAAGTCCCTGGATGGTACAGAACATTCCGTTCTGAACAATTGCTAACCGGAATAATTATTTTGTACTGAAACGCTTCTCTATCCGTCCGGTTCCATTCAATGCAGTATGTACTGAACGGTTTGCTTTCGTACTGAACGGGTAGTTTCAGAAATCAACAATCTCAAATTTACTTTACTTCTCTATTTGATATTACAATTTATAATCTTAATCTTCGTAAAATTTTGTTGATTTCCTTGGTTCTTCAAACTTAATCTTGTAATTATAATGTTATTGAACCTGCAAACTCACACATATAAAGAAATCGTTAAATACAATTATTGTATGTTTTGCAAATTAGTTAAACAGTGTAATTAAAAGATTGCATACAACGCCACACATCACGTGAATCTTGTTGTTGAGAGTAGATATTGTATATAGACTTCAACTTAGACTTTAATATACATTGTGGGACTAATTTAAAAACCAGACCGGAGCTCATGATAGGCGGCCTAGACAGCAATTCGGAGCGAATTGGGAGTCAATTACTTTGTACAATTCTTTCCGAATTCTATCTTACAAAATTGTGTTTATTAACTTTTATTTATATAAGCATGATAGGTCCGGACAGTAATTTCATATTTAATTTTTGTTAATTAAAATTTGTATTCAAATTTCATATGACTTACAAATATTTGTTTTGTATTCGTATTTGAATACGTATTCATAGGTTATCCTCTCTGTATCCGTATTCATCAAAGACGGATTTGATTTTAAATTTTGTTGACATATGTTTACTAACCGTATTTTTATTCGTATCCGCTCATTAAAAGGCGGATACGTATTTGATTTAGCATTATCCACTCTGAATTCGCTCTGTTTTCATCCCAAGATGAAGGCACTATACTTGCATAAAAGGAACGAGTGAGGTTATGGTATTTTGCAAAGTACGGATCGGTCATTACTACTAATCTATATCTCCATTTCTAAAGTCTAAACAGTCGATCCGAACCACTTAATATAATCTCCATATGAAAATGTACTTGGATATTAAATTTTACATTTTTTAGAGACTTGATATGCTAGGTTTAAAGACTTCATATGTTAGGTTTAAAGATTTGCACACGTAGGTTTAAAGACTTACACACGCCAACTAGCACACGTAGGTGGTCTTGGTCAAATGTAGTTAGAGTTGGAGGATTTGACCGGTAATTTAATCTGGGAGACAGTTCTCAGGTTCCTATAAAAGCTTAATTGTTTTGTTCTCAGAAAAGTTGAGAAAAATTATAAATCATATTTTTCTTAAATATTATGGTAACAAAGTGATTTTATTTACATAATTCAGTGTACAAATGTACAATACATTTATTTGATTTGATAAATGTACAACACAATCCATACATACAAAAATAAATTAGAAACCCGAATGATAATTATATAATTATAAAAATCTGTGTATGGAACAAATTCAAGGATTAATCAAGTAATTTCTAAGCTAAGCTCTTGTTCTATATCGCACTGCCGCCATTATATATCATCTCTTCTTTTTTTTTTAAATCTTCGCAGAGGTTGCAAAGTTGTGAGGTAAAATCGAACTCTCAACTTTTAGTTAACCAACAATCTTAAGACTTTTTTTCTAGCCAACTGTGCTACCTCTCATTTCTCATATATCATCTTTCTAATTTTCCTCAAACTCACTTATCTCTAAACTTATACTACATTTCAATTCGAATTCACAATCGCTACATCTCTGACCATCACAAGATCAACAAGAGTCGGACGAGTTTTCGGAAAAAATTCGCTCAGGCTACAAAATTACTAGAAAACCGGCTCGTCTTCATCCGATTCAGGCTTTGGTTTACATAACACAATTAAACAATAAAATACATACCAGCTCTTCCCAAAGGAAACAAAGTGAACTTAAATAGTGGAAAAAATGGTCAAATCTTCTATGCTTTTCTAGCAAGTATGCATCACAAACCCAAGTAGTGATCGGTACCAGTTCAAAATAAAATATATTTACAGCTAGCGAAACCAAACTATCAAGTATGACTTGTAACTTGATATATATATATATCTTATTTTTTAGATTTTTCCCTTAAACAGATTCAAGAAACTACCTACACCCGGCTCTGTAATAAGACAAAGAACATTCTAACTGTCAATGGATCATATCCGGGCCCCACTATCTCCGCTCGCAAAGGCGACACAGTCTATGTTAAGGTCATCAACAGAGGGAACAAGAACATCACCATCCACTGGTATATACACATAGTACATACATAAAGAAGAATATGTTATTAATTTGCACTATTAATTAAGGAATTATTTCAATATATGCAAGACTAACATGTATATATTCATCTAATTTCTATAGGCATGGCATAAACCAGCCGAGGGACCCGTGGTCCGATGGACCAGAATACATTACTCAGTGCCCTATCCAGCCAAGAGCCAACTACACACAACGAATCCAATTTACAGAAGAAGAAGGCACGCTCTGGTGGCACGCACATAGTGAATATGATCGTGCTACTGTTCACGGTGCTATTGTTATTTACCCGAAGCTAGGAACCACCTTCCCCTTCCACAAACCCCATAAAGAATTCACGTTGATTCTAGGAGAGTGGTGGAACGAAAACATAACAGATGTGTACCAATCTGTAATTCATGCATATGGCAGTCACTTCAAACTGTCTGATGCCAACACCATCAATGGACAGCCTGGTGACTTCATGCCATGCTCATCAAATGGTAATTTATTGTTCCCGGTACAGGAAGTTGTTTATTTATAATGCAAGTTGTTAATGCTCCAAAAGATGGAGATTCTCTTTGACAATGTTTGTTACTTTATCAATTTAAACAAAATTAGCAACCAAAATTATTATTTTTTTCAAATATAATGTGATCTAAATACATATATCTTTCATTTTTATTTTTGTTGTAGAAACTTTTAAGGTACAAGTCGAACAAGGCAAAATGTACCTACTCCGTGTAATAAATGCAGCCCCGGAAAATGATTTCCTTTTTGCGGTTTCCGGCCACAATGTAACAGTAGTTGGAACCGACGCCAGCTATACGAAGCCTTACTTGAATGAATTTATCATGATTACCCCGGGCCAAACGATGGACCTTCTCTTACAGGCCAATCAATTGCAAAACTCATCTTCCCCCTTCCGTTATTACATCATCGCGCATACATACTTTGATGGAACTTCTAGAGCCACTAGAGATCTTAATATGACCGTAGCTATTCTAGAATACAAATCTAATCATTCTGCGGCATCATTAAGACCAGTTTTCACCTCCTTACCAAAATACAACGACACTAATGCATCAGATGCATTCACTAGAGGTCTTCGCTCCCTGGCCAACTCAAATGACCCAGCTGTCGTAACCCAAATTGCCGATGTCAAAATGTATATCACGCTATCTGCGAATACACAAATGTGCCATAACATCTCATGTCTTGGTCCAAACAATACTAGGTTAGCTACTAGTATGAACAATGCTAGTTTCCAAACCCCGAAAATTGATGTGCTAGATGCATACTACAATTCTATTGCCGGTGTGTACACCACTGACTTCCCTGACCAACCACCAAACTTCTTCAATTTTACTGATGCCACCAATGAAGAGAACCTCGCATATGTTGATAAATCGACAAAAGTGAAAGTGCTCGAGTATAACTCGATCGTGGAGATTGTGTTTCAGGGCACTAACTTAGTAAACGGACAGGTCACCCATCCCATACACTTGCACGGCCACAGATTCTATGCCATTGGAAGAGGAACCGGCAACTTCGACAACAAAATAGATCCTCTGAGTTACAACTTGGTTGATCCACCACATCAGAACACTTTGGGTGTGCCGAAGAACGGTTGGGCAACTATCCGCTTTAGGGCAGCTAATCCAGGTGAGTTTATTGTTTTTCCTTTTTGTTGAATATCAAATTATTGAATCTTTTTATTGATTTAATTTGACAATCAAAGGTGTTACACAGCTACAATGAGAACGGCCTGTTTAGCAATATCTGATTAGATAGTTGATCCGAACTAATTAAGTAGCTCGGCAAAATTAATCAAATAGTAGATTAAATTAGTTATTACAAATTGTTGTTTTGAGTATTTTTCAGACACTAATCCTCAACATATATTTTTGTTTTTCAATTAACTTAGGAGTTTGGTTCATGCACTGTCACTTAGAAACACACACAATATGGGGAATGGATGTTGTGTTTATAACAAAGAATGGTAATAGTGCAGAGGCAAAAATACTGCCTCCCCCTGCCGACAAGCCTCCTTGTTGATTTTACTCAAGCATTGTATTATTATTTTATTTTCAAAGGTGAGTTTGCACTGATTAATTTATTGTATCTTCGTAAAGAAAATATTATGGTTGGTTGGATTCAATTTGTTACATTTGTAAATGGATAAACGACAGCAAGAGTATAAGCTGGATTGGGGAACAGGGAGATAAACCGCAACCAATAATAAATAAGATGGATGGTTCTTTTAATATTGAATTATATTTGTTGAATATTTGTTTAATTATGGATATATATGTTGAATGTTGAATATTATCTTATGTATATTGCTTATGTTGAATGTTGAATATTGTGATAATTAAATTAAGTAGAGTTTGTACAACCAGCTTGTGTGAATTAACTTTAGTTGATTTACTAAAATAGTGTACAAGATCCATTGGTGAATTATTTCTAGGCCCAAAAAAAAGGAACTCAAGTGATTGGGCCGAGATAATGAATCACCTCTTAGAAGAGATATTTGACCCACAAGTCCTTGAGGCCATGTTTGATTTCGTGTTTAGAAGAGAGGAAAATTTGAAAAATAGGAGGGGTAGAAACATTATTTTGTCTTTAGGAGGGGGGTAAGTGTAATATTTACCGTGTCATTCATGTTTTTATCTGCACAATGATAAAAAAAAAATTATATTCTTATGACATCGGGTGTTATTTCAGCCATAGTGACATTGACTCTAAAATTTATCAAATAGATTTTAAACAACAAATTTAAATTGTTCACATCGATCTAACTCACAAATGATAAATGCAAAATTTATAAATTTTTGAATTTATTTCGTATGAAGTTAAGCGTAAAAAAAAAAATCCATGTTGAAGTAATTATTATAAGATGTGAACATATGAATTATCCGATATTTTATTACATTGTTACAAATTTTAGCATTTTCTTTTTCTTTTTATTGAGAGACTCTCGTATCTATATTTCTTGTTTTATCTATCATGAAATAAACATATGAATTATTATAAGATGCTCTTTTCTCTTTAAATCCATGTTTACTTCCAACGCATATTTTATTTTTCATCAACAGACTTTTAGTGAAATAAATTTAATGGCCTCAATGCATTATCAAACTCACTTCAAATTTCATAAAAGACATCTAATGTAGATTTTTTGAAATAAACATGTCATGCAAATTTTTTTTTCTTTGGAGTAAATAATGGAGATTTAGCTACTCAACTATTTAATATCCACAATCAATTTTTAATTGAAGTTTCAAACATGAGATTTTGCCACTAGTTTTGAAACTTAATTAGTTTTGATTTTGAAACATAATTTGCCTTGTTTAAATTAAATTATCTAAAGAAGCTGAAGATTTGTTAGTCCAACAATTTGAATGGGTTCATCGTATACTGCATCAGAGAGCAATTTTTAATGCAATGGTAGCTTAATTAATATTAATATAATTTAAAAGTTTGATATTGAATGAAAGAGCGCACAATTAATCATGATTAATATTCCTCTCATTCATTTATAATAGAAAGAACATCCCTGATCCCTATCTACATCCTAATTTTTGTTTAATTTAGAGAAAAAAAGATCCAAATTGAACCATAATTGCACAGTTGGTTGATAATTTAGGCTATTTTGAACCAAATTCAACTAGTTGCAATTTTATTCAATGGAAACAATTACGGCCCATTTGGCATATTTTCAAGGCCCATTTGACATGTCCAAAATGTTATAATTTAGTTGCTACTTTCTACTAAATTTTAAATATCTTCCAACTTTACCATATTAATTATTGTATATTTCAGAAATTGATAAGTCATAACTCATAACTAAATCACACATTATATTCCAATAACAAAAAGTTTCTATTCCAAAAGATTAATATTAGGAATGAAGTTGATTTAAAAATGGACCAGTCTATTTCAAAATATTAATTAATAAAAATTAAATAAAAATGCCATAACCCCATAAAAATCTTATTCTTTTGTAACAATTAACTCCAAATTTTATCACTTAAAAATAATTCAAATTCATGCAGTACCACTGTACCACAGCCTAAGTAGTACCACAGGATGTACAATCTCTAAATTTTAGTACACATGCATAGTACACTGTAGTACAAATTGTAAAAATCAAATCCCAATATTTGGGACTATAAATAGATGCTTTTGATTTGATTTGAAATTGAAAGTAAAGAAGGAAAAAAAAATGAAGGAATATCATCAGCAGGCTAGCACCAATCCAGTGAGGGAGTCTCTACAGGAGTGACATGTGAACACATCCGATTTGATCGGACGGTCAGATTTAAATCAGGCTGATACTGGACGGTTCTGATGTGTTCTCAGGTCACCCCTGCTGAGCTTCCCACTATATCTTCGTCCCATCTTTAGTTCCCAACTAAAGAATTAACATATATTTCTTACAATATTGTTCTTTTTTTTTAGGTATTGTACCAGTATTTGTTAATCAGAAAAGAATAAGCAGTGAGCAATGCCCCTTGCTTCAACTACGAGCATTGCATGCAGTAAGCTAAGTGCCTCAACCTGAAAAGCTAGCAGAGACCGCAAGTGTACAGCCCTCCCCACCATACTGTACCAGTATATCATCCTGTAGAAGAATATAACCGGTACCACCCGATCTAGGATCTCTAAAAGAGCCATCAACCCAGCAGCCTGGCTCACCTAATATATGTATTGGAACCTCCTGTTGACTGGTAGAAGGTGAGAGGTGTAAATTACACACAAAGCCTGCATATCGGGTGACGTCAGAAAGCGCAGCAACACCTTGTAATGTGCTGCTGGGAGATATATCTGTACCTGAAAATATTTTGGAACAGCGAGATTTCCAGATTTGCCAAGAAATAGTCATTGTTAGAGCAATTTGGGCAGCGTCAAGATCCCGAGGGAGGATTGAAACCAGACAGCTCTGGCATGGTGGCAGTGAAATAGAAGGTGGAGTACAGTTTCAGGTTCTTGGCTGCATAGGGGACAGAGGTTTGCGACATTTGGCATACGTCGGTTCAGCACCTGACAGACCGGTACCGCACCGTGTAGGGCCTTCCAGATAAACAGTTTAACTCTTGGCGGTACTGGTTCAGCATGCCAGAGAGTCTTCCACAAGGCATGATTTGAAGGCATACCGGGGTTTTGTGTAGGATTCGGGGTTGACTGTAACAGCCGGTACGCCTTTTTTAATCTTGAAAAAGAGCCTAACTTGTAAAATACTAATTATCAACAAATGTTGGATTATGAAAGAAGCTAGTACACAATATCTTCTGTATAAAGATTGAAATGGTGAATTAAGGATTTCATAGATAGTTTCATCCGAGATCACGATGCAGGACATAGCTTAAGATCATCGGCTTTGATCATGCCACTAGGCATTTAATTTAAAACATTGCACAATGATCCAAACACTGTCGCATCTCTTTGATTAAGACATTGCCATTAATGATCATAGCAATCATCTCCGGTACCTATTGGTACGTCGATCTAAGGTGCTGCTCTTCACAAATTCCAGCATACCCTATAACCTCTTAACATTACACCACTGAATTCCCAATCATTTGCTTGTTGTGCACTGATAGAACCAATATCCACTAATTGTTTTTTCCGGATACGGGTGCCGGTTAACCGCTCTACTAATTCATCGATACGAGAAGCAAATTGTTGTGTGAAGAATCAATATCTTGACATAAGCCAAGGCACATCCTGTGTCACTCCACCAGCTCATATTCTGGCATAAGAGCACCCTGCTGAGGCATTTCACAGTTTTTGGAAATAAATTATTTGTCAAATTGACTACTAACTACAACGTCGGTTTGGATCATAGAGAAATAGTGCTAACCAAGGAAAGCTTAGTACATCATCAGCTAATATCCTACCCTCTTTCAGACTTCAAAGAGATCAGCAAAAACAACATTATATACACAAAATTACACGTCCAAACTAACCAAATCCAGGCATAAGGCGAAGGCGAATGCGAGCGGGCCCGCTTCAGGCCCGACTTGGGAACAAGAGAGTTGAGCTTCCTAGATAATGCAGCCACCGAATCAATGTATTCTGCTAACTCTGACTTTGTGGTTTCAGTCATCGACTCCATGAATTTCTTGAATTTGATTACAGAATCCATATATAACCGCTATCACCTCAGAAGCACAAAGCTGGGTTTCTTCTTCAGCGAGCCTGACCGCATCTCTTAGTTTTGTTTCAGCACTCTACCAAAAATCAAAGGAACAGACTAACTAATTTATTATCAATATAACATATTCCATCAATCAATGGGTTTAATGGTGTTCATGTGACTGGGATAGCATGTACTGGTACAACTACAAATGTTAAAATCACAACATTATGAAAGACTAGAAGGAGATAGATATAGTACATGGAGTTGGCTTGATTAAAAGAATAATAAATGATTGCATATTTCTGGCTCCAAACAAATACCAGCAAGTTAAATTATAATCACCTTCAGAAACTCTTGGGCTTCATTCTCAACAGAATTTAATTGATTCTCTTCCTTTGCCAAATATTCTGTCATTTTCTTTGTTTCAGCTGCACAAGTAGCTCTATGTTTCTTCACTTCATTTTTAACCAATCTCAAGTGGCCTTCAATCTACAAAAACATAAGCACTGTAAGAACCTTTTGCAAAGATCTTTCAACATCTCTTACAGGTGGGGATCCTGCTAGACACATTTCCAAAGTTACTAAAGAACAAAAATCAAGCATTCATTTTGTTTGTATTTAAGGAGAAAAAAAAAGTAGAATTAATTCCTAGAAAAATGAAAGTTCCACTGTCCTACAAAAAACAATACCATTTTCCCAAAATAAAATTTGAATGAAGAACTACATATCAATCTGACTTCAAAACCCAATTATTTATCCATATCTGATAAAATGGATCGCTTGAGAAATTAAAATATTAAAAAATATAATTATGTAGGTTAATAATTGGATCGTTTATAAAGGCTAAACAACTATGCCAATAGGAACAGCATTATGCAGAACCAGGCAAAAACAGGAAAAAGGCAATCAGTGAATTAACAGAATAATTAGGTTCTAAATTTGCTATTGGCTATCAGGAAATTCTACAAGTAACTTTTATGCAAAGTAAAGGTAAAAACTTACTTGTTAACAGCCAGATTGCAGTGTTCAAGGAATTCACATCACCTCAGGTTACCTGACTCGAGCAAATTATGATCGGACAGTTCTTTTAACATGACACGGATCTCAAAACAGGCCTTCTACAGTCTCCATAGACACCGGATTGAGTTTGGCCCAAATAGAATTAATCTGGGCCGTCCGTTTCAATTTGCTCGAGTCAGGTACCTGAGAGGATACGGATCCGTGTTCAAGGACAACATCCATCTCATCTAATTTCTTAGCAATTCCTGCTTCAGCCTCCCTCACCTTCAACTCAGCAACACTCTTCTCATTGTTTGCTTCTTCAATATCCCTCTCCAACACTTGCATCTCCTGCTTCTTCAATATCGGATATGTATCCGTATCCGTTTTTATTTTTCGGATACAAATACCGTTTGAATATTAGACGGATACAGATACAAATTTGATTGAATATTTATTAAAAAAATATATAATATTATTAAAACATGAGGTTGGCTATTCTACTTCCATAAGCATATGCCCACATATACTTATAACTCATTTTTGCTTTTCCAATGTTCAAATGGTCGATCCGAACCGTTCATCTTGTTCTCCATATTAATATGTGCTTGGAGACCAAATTTTACATTTTTCTGAATTTTTTTACTATTTATTAAGCCACTTTGAAAATTGCTAATCATATGGTTCAGAATTTTGTTGCACTGTTTTTACTGTTCACCCGGATCAGTAATTTTCAAAGTGGCTTAATAAATAGTAAAAAAATTCCGAAAAATGTAAAATTTGATCTCCAAGCACATATTAATATGGAGAACAAGATGAACGGTTCGGATCGACCATTTGAACATTGGAAACGCAAAAATGAGTTATAAGCATATGTGGGCATATGCTTATGGAAGTAGAATAGCCAACCTCATTAAAACATATCATAGTTCATAATATTTATCTAATTATAATGATGAATAACATAATTTTTTTCATAATATATACTAAACTATATAATATATTTCTGCTATTTGAATACGGATAATTAAAATTTAAAATTATATACGTATTTGTATCTGTACGAATATTTGAATTTTTAATATCCGTATTTAATTTTCAAATACGGATCACATATTATCCGTTCCGTTTTCACCCTTATCCACGTATTATTTCTTCCGATCCAAATTTATCAAAAAAAATTAATTTTCCCTCTAATCCAAAAACAAACCTCCAAATCAAAATTTAAACCCCTCAATTTCTCAAAACAAATTATCAAACCGAACCAATGCCGAACTTATTTTTCTCTTCTTCTTCTCTATTAAAAAATGTTTCTCAAAATGAGACAAGAGAGCTAAAATGCCTCTTGAAACCATGTATTTGTCGCAAAGTCATGAGCTATTCAATTTTCTTTTTCTTTTTCTTTTGTTTTTGTTTTTTATTTTTCAAAGAGAACTTAAACGAGCCTCTTAAGTACATGAAAGTATTCTTAAACCAAAATAGCTTTTTCTTCTCTCTACCTTCAAAGAAACTCAAACATACAACTTGACGATTCAAATTGCAAGAACAATGACATTGAGATATTGGTATCGGTCTTCTTCTTTAAGGAGCAAGCTCAACATTGCTTCCGCATCATGTTTTGGTTGAGAGGGAGTAATAGAGGATTGTTAATTAAACGGTTAAAGGTCAAAATTTTCTCAATGCCATGGTATCGATCTTCTTCCGGAAATTTTTATTAATCGAAAATAAATAAATAAAATATCGCGAAAGGGGTTTGATTTGGCGGAAATTCAATATCTAGGTAAACCGGGTTGGTTTATCTCGTTCCACGGGACGGGTCATTTTAACCCGTCCCACTAATCCATCTCCGTTTGTTCTAATCACCGCTAATTAAATTAACTGAACACGAAAAAAAAACCAAAGACAGTATATTCATTTTCATCCGACCGCAAAAAAAAAAAAAAAAGGGACGGTATAGACCATCCCGTCCCATGAGAGAAAAAAATAAAACTAGAGTTTTTGTCTAAATCTCTGACATCATATATAAAAAATTTGATATCAAATTGATAAAGTTTAAATCTCCGACATAGTTCTAATACAGTATCAAATTGTATTAGTGCCTCAAATTACTATCTCCGACGTAGTTATATCAAATTTTAAGAACTTGAAAAACATTTATTTGGTTCTAGGACGGGACGGTCTATACCGTCTTTTTTTTTTTTTTTTTTTGCAGTCGGACGGGAATAAATATATCGTCTTTGGTTTTTTTCCTTTTCAGTTAATTTGATTAGTGGTGATTAGCTCAAATGGAGATGGATTAGTGGGACGGGATAAACCAACCCGGTTTACAACCCGGTTTATCTAGATATTGAATTTCCGCCAAATCAAACCCTTTCGCGATTTTTTATTTATTTATTTTCGATTAATAAAAATTTCGGTCTTCTTCTACTTAAACGGTTAAAGGTCAAAATTTTCTTATTTCATAAGTTGCATTATTGGGTTGTTAATTAACAACGGGAGAAAAAAAGAAACTCATAATGAGATCAATAATGTCTTTTATAAATAAAAGATTGAAGACGTAATTAACTACTGAGACTATTCTTTAAATTTCTTCAAAACCACACAAAAAAAATACAAGAAAAAAATTGACAAAATTTGTTCTCACGCAATATAAAATTCTGTCAAAATTTGAATGAGATATTCGATGTACAACTACGTCTCTTCTGAAGTAGACGTATTTTGTTTCGTGATCATGCTATCGGTAAAGAATCGAAACATAAAATCATATTAGTATTCATATCCACACAGATATCGGATATTCACATCTAATTATAATCCGATTTTGATAAAATTGAAGGCAACAGACGACTTTGCAGCATGTTCTCTTCAGTATTTTTTTTTAAATGTGTTTAAATTTTGGGACTAGAATGGAAAATTTTGATCTCAATGGTAAATACTAGAAAATGTCTATTCAAGTTAGTAATTTTAAATAATTTTTTTATTAGGTCATTTTGTAGAAATTTTTGTAAAAACAATAATAAAATTTTAAACGGCGGAAAGTCGTCGAGAAATTATTGAAGTTCATAATTAAAATATTATTCTTTTCGTAAAAAATTATAAGTTTAAAACTTAACATCCGTACAATGAACTTTGAATATTATTTAATGTTTAAAACAAAATTATCGCCTGACAATTTTCACAACTTTGAGAAATTACAATTTTTTTTATAGAGAACGTCAATTTGACGCTAAAATGGGGCCCTCAGACACATTTTTAATTTTTAAAATTATAAAAAAAATATAAAATATAAAATTGATTGGGGGTGAAATTTTAATTGTAATAATTCAGATATTTTAAAATGATCATTTATAATCTTGATTAACGGTTAGTTAAAATTTATATATTAACAAATCAAAACAAACAATAAACTAATGTAAGTAGATAGAAAACATTATCAAGACTCTTAAACTAAATTTCTAATTGATGAAAATTATAAAATTTAATTGCAACAAGTATCTACAATTTGAATCAGACCAAAACTAATTAATGAAAATTCATGTTAAGGATTTTAAAAATAAAATAACCAATTATAAAATGATAAATTATGAGAAGTAGAAATTAAACATCATAACATTAATACAAGTTAATAAAACAAAACGAAAATTTAAAACTTTTGAACTTAAATAAAATTGATTAACGTTTAAAATGGAATACTTGTAACAAGATTTAAGAATTAATTAGGGAAGTTTAGAATGTCCAGAAAATTAGTCAATGAAAAAAGGGCCCCGCCTGTCAGGCCGAACCACACGGAGTTTATCTAAATTTTAATATTTTGGAATTGAAACCATCTAAAAATGGATTTATATGAACATAATAGTAAAAATGTATTAACCAATACAAGGTTACTGTGATTTTTACACTAAATGAACAGAAACAATACGTCTAACTTTTTTTTTGCAAGAAATGGCGCACTGTCACCTGGAAGCGCATCTGCTGAAATCCGAGACCGGTAACAGTAATTCTGAAATCCCTGCAATCCGAATCCAGCCGTCGAACTGTTCCGAGATGCGTGCAAGAAAAAACCAGCTGTTTCAAGATGCGTTCTTTGAAAAAATTTGATAGCTGAATTCAGATTGCAGGAATTTCAGGATTACTGTTCATTAGTTTTAGAATTTCAGCTGATCCGAATCCCTGTCACCTGTTTCCATTTTCCTATGACAAACAAACAAAACAAGCAGTGCATCAGCTTGCTTAAGGCAGTACCGAGTAGCACAATACAAGATGCCCCCCTAAGCCTAAGCTAACACAGGTTGTAGCCAGAAATATATCAAGTAAAAATTATTATAGCAAAAAAATATTGCAAAAATAATAATATAAAAAATGAAATAGCAGGATTAATCATATTAGAGATTACTCATGCAGTCTATATCAGCAGACGACACTCAAGGTCTCCCCAGTCCGAGAGAGAGAGAGAGAGATAGAGAGAGCTATGCACCCAATTGGGCATCTCTTTTAGCAAATTGTGTCCCTCCAAATGCAATTCCAAACAGCCAAAAGTAGCCCTCTGTAAACCCAATTTCCCAATTTGCCCTTTCAAAACCTCCATTCTACAAACTCTCAATGGAACAGGCATCCGAGTATAAAAATCCCTACAAGCGACATTTTTAGCTGACATTCAGCCAATGCCAAATTTTAGCCGACATTTGACAACTTTACCCCTAAGATAAATGTGAAATAGATTTGTCATTGTTACAGTAGAAACAAGCCCCATTGTCTTGCCCGCCCATTGTGCTCAGATTGTTTCTAACAAAGGATTTGTTCTTCAAGTTAGCCACATAAAAATTCTGTTTTTGGTGGGCACCTTTCTAGTCATTTGTTAACTATTATAATGGATAACTAATTCAGCAGCAATTGATTTTTATTTAGTGGGATGTTATGGGTCAGTTGGTTGAGGGGCCTCATTTTATTAAAATTTATATAAGTCAGGCCAGGTTCAAATGCATATTAGACATTATGTGTGCTGCATCTGGGTGTATTTTACCCCTACAGTAGGTATGCTGAAGCATGGATCTATGTTGTTCAGGTCCGGTCAAAAATTGACCGTCTCAAATACTTCAATCAATTGTACTGTAAATGATACACTGAGGCTTTATGTTCACAATTATGCAAACATTACCGACAAACAATAAAGTCAAAATTGCATTTGAAAACAAGATTCACTCCAGATTTAGCATTCTCAAATACTGAATTGACTTGAGTCATTTTAGCATGTCAGTATTAAGTGCTCACTTGAATGGACAAATAATGAAAAAAAAAGGGAAGGAATAAAATAAAAACCTAAATAACAAGCAAATCAATTTGAGATATTCTTAAACCATTCCTTAGTTGAAGTTTTCCCAGAAACAGCATCAGTGTAGGCTCGGTGCAGCCCCGGAAAGGTGTCTTCATATGGAAGAACAATCTTCTCAAGAAACTGCTTCTCATTTTGTTTTGCAAAAGAAAGAAAACCTCTTTTTGCCACTGGCAATCCTTTCGACTCCAGAAGCTTCATGACAAGGCTGCGGGGGATCAGCCGCTTCTCCAAGCTTAATGTGAGCAGAACTGGATTTCTGATCACATGCAACTTGTCACAGCCCGCTTCCTTTATCAGAAACTGTATTTTAGAACCCATATTCTCCTCAGTTATTGTCAATATAGTAGGGTTTGAACATACAAGAGTGGTCACTTCGTCTTTTGAGAACCCAAGATTTTTAAAGTTATTTAGCCTGGCATCTATGATTTGCTGGTTCAAATTGCTTACAACAACTAATGCATACACAAACATTTGTGATGAACGAGCAACGCCTAACTCCTCAGCTCTCTTAGCTTTCATCTTCAAAGCTTCAGTACTCGAGATGATAACTCTAGGTTGGATCTTAATCACCAGGGCAATTTGACAAAGAGATAACCCACATTGCTCTTCAAGGAAGGACAAATTGGGCACAATGACCTTTTCCAAGCTGCTATGGAGGAGAGCTGCCCGCTTTTTGAGGACCAGAGAAAGATTCTCTACCGAGCCAAGAACCCGCATCCAGAAGTCAACTTTTGACACAAAATTGAACTGAAACACCGCAGGGCTGCGGGAAACGATACATGTGATGTCTTCAATGGAGATACCGACCTCCTGTAGCTTTGCCACATTTGGTCTCCAGATGTTCTCCACACTAGAGCAAAGGATGCGAGGGTTCCGCGACACGGAAGTTCTGATGCCAGATTCGCTGATGCCTGTTTGTCGCATGAACTGGAGCACTGCATCGGGCTTATCAGGGGTATTGAGGTGCTGGATCTTTTTGGACACCCGGATCGCCTCGGATGAAGGGAGCCCACACGATTGGATGAGGTATTCAATGGAAAAGTGAGGGTTAGGTTGTGGCGCTGGAGTGGTAGTGGTGGAGAGGAGGCGATGGATGGAGGAAGGGAATGGTGTATTAAATTGATTAAGGTGGCGGAGCCTCCTTAGAAATAGACTCAGACTCATACTCTCTGGTCTCTACTCTCTCTCTACTCTCTGGTCTCTGCTGGTTAGTTGGTTGGTAGAGAAGTAAGGATTTTGTAGATGGAGGCGGCGCAGGCAGTGCCCACAAGGAAAAACGACGCAGGGCTAGGTTGGGCTGGAGAAAGACGGATTGGGCCTTTATTAGGTTGGGCTACATTTTATCTCAAGTAGCTAATATAACCAAGCTGATCACAACCTAAACCCAATAGAAGTTTAACAAAAATAATTATAAGAGATATGTACCAATTCGTCAATTTCTATAATTATATTTTTCTTTTTTTTTCGTACCTGTTTTCTATAATTATATTATGTGCAACACCACCCCTTCATCTCCATCATACTCTTCTTTCTCCTTTAACAAGTCCCAATTCATTGACCCTGAAAAACCCATCGATCCGCCTGACCCGTCTCACGATCCACTCCATGACCTCCTTAGATGGCCTTCTCTCTCAGAGGTATACCAGCTATACAAACATTCTGTTGTGACATTATCATAAAATTAAGAAGAGAAGAGCAATTAAACTTGATTGCATCCACAGCTAGCATATTAATTACTTTTCTCTAGCTATCACCTTTGACCTCACTATGTGAAGTCCATTTATTTTCCAATGGTTTAATTACTTTTCGGCTCTTGATAACTCTCTTTTTAATTTAAAGTCAGCTCTACTGTTTAATTATACAAATGTAATTTTGACACGTCCACACTTCCACTCACTAATTATAAAATTAACTAACCTGATTTCAGGTCGTGGAGGAAATGGCGGCAATCGGAAAGATATCGGGACCGACGGCTTTAACCGGTCTGGTGATGTACTCCCGGTCATTAGTCTCTATGCTATTTCTCGGCTGCCTCGCTGAGCTAGAGCTGGCTGGCAGTTGCCTTGCTATTGGTTTCACCAACATAACCAGTTACTCTGTCCTATCGGGCCTAGCTCTTGGTATGGAGACCATATGTGGCCAGGACAAGTCCATCTCAGCTGTGCGAGCACATTCATTCTTTACTCCCTTCCCGACCTCATCATCCTCTCTTTCGTGCACCCGATTCGAATATACTTACGGTCCCAAGGTGTAACGTTACCGGTGACGTTACACCTTGGACAGAGTAACCGGTAGGACAGAGTGGTCTTGACGGAGAAGAGAGTGGCCCGATAGGACAGAGTAACCGGTTATGTTGGCGAAACCAATAGCAAGGCAACCGCCGGCCAGCTCTAGCTCAGCGAGGCGGCCGAGAAATAGCATAGAGACTAATGACCGGGAGTACATCACCAGACCGGTTAAAGCCGTCGGTCCCGATATCTTTCCGATTGCCGCCATTTCCTCCACGACCTGAAATCAGGTTAGTTAATTTTATAATTAGTGAGTGGAAGTGTGGACGTGTCAAAATTACATTTGTATAATTAAACAGTAGAGCTGACTTTAAATTAAAAAGAGAGTTATCAAGAGCCGAAAAGTAATTGAACCATTGGAAAATAAATGGACTTCACATAGTGAGGTCAAAGGTGATAGCTACAGAAAAGTAATATGCTAGCTGTGGATGCAATCAAGTTTAATTGCTCTTCTCTTCTTAATTTTATGATAATGTCACAACAGAATGTTTGTATAGCTGGTATACCTCTGAGAGAGAAGGCCATCTACGGAGGTCATGGAGTGGATCGTGAGACGGGTCAGGCGGATCGATGGGTTTTTCGGGGTCAATGAATTGGGACTTGTTAAAGGAGAAAGAAGAGTATGATGGAGATGAAGGGGTGGTGTTGCACGTAATTAATTGTTGCCAGAAATAGTAGCTTTTTTTTTGTTAATTGATTTGATTCTCTCTCCTCCGAGCTCCTTTCCTATTGGGTAGAAAGGCTTTCTGGTTTCTGCTTGAGATTTATTTTTTATTTATTTTTATTTTTTTCCTATTGGGTAGAAAGGCTTTCTGGTTTCTGCTTGAGATTGGGGAACTACCAGTGCACTTATATAAAGCGCACTTATAAAGAGAGGCCCTTAAAGCAGGGTGTGGCCGTGCAGGTGTATCCATGTGTGTTGCAGGGTAAATTCTCTCGCAAATCGACACATCTAATAAACATTAAACAAGTTTGTTTGTACGGATGTGCTGGTGACTATAGTCTGCAATTTGGATGTTTCGTCCTACCTGTTTATACTTATTTAATGACGTAATCAAGAGTGTCGAACTTTTTAATTAGCAAAATTTACAACGCGTTAGAAGTTTATTATTTAATTAGGCCTTGGAGGCTAGATCACTTACATTGGTATGATAAGAAGAACTTCAAAATTAAGAAAATAAATTGAAAACTTCGGGAACGGAAATTTAGTACTGTTGGTACAGAAATTGGTATGGTAAGGTATTATTGTAAGCAACAAAAACAAAACAAAAAACAAAGAGGAATATTATTTTATATAAAGCTTCATGAAAATAAATCTGCTGTGATTCTCGGGGAATCACAGGACCCTGCAATCCGAGATACGTGCATGAAAATTTACTTTTTCAAGAATGTTTCCGAGATCCGTGCAAAAAAAAGTTTGAACCGTTGATCTCGGAATTTCAGGATCCTGCGATCCATCTCGGAATCGCAGCAGATTCGGACTCAAAGCTTCATACAGTTTCAGAACAAAAAGTTTTAGGTGCTGCACTTTTTGGTGATCGCTACTGTTTAGTACAATTTAACTGTACTCTTGTTGCTTATGTTAAGTGTATAAATGATTGGTTGTTCATATTGGTCCCCGTGATTTTTATTAATACCCCTAAAAAATAAGAAAATATGAAATCTGCCCTCCCCTCTGAAAAATAATTAAAAACGCCCTGACCGCCCCACAGTGGGGCGGTCCACTCTCCCAACCAAATCATCCCACAGTGGGGCGGTCACCTTTCCATACCAGACCGCCCCATGATGTGGCGGTTTGCTTATTTCGTTTTTTTTTTAAAACGTGAACCCTAACCAAACCGCCCCTTCATCTCTCTCTCTCTCTCTCCCCCTATCGCTCTGCCCAAACCCCACAAAACCGTCCCCTCCCCCACCCTCCGCCCTCAACCCACAGAGAAGACCCGCCCCCCACCCCTCTCTTTCTCTCTCTCTCTCGGCAACCCCATAGATGACAAATGGGTTACAAATACATTCAAAATTGGTTGCAGGAGGAAGAAGCCGAGAAGGGTGGAAGAGATGTTCAAAGAGTTTGACAATGTATGTATATTTTTATATTTGCAATTTAACATATTTTAGATGAAATTTAACTGAATTATTTACTTATATTTTTTCATCTAAAAATTTATTTTGTGTAGTACTTATATATATATATATATAGAGAGAGCGGCTAATATACAAATGTTTGTTCCTGGACTCAGGAACAAACAGTTCGGTTCTTCAATTTTCAAAGTCCAAATAGTCGATCCAAACCGTTAGATATTCAATTTATATTAAAATGTGCTTGGAGACCAAATTTTACATTTCTTGGAATTTTTTTACTATTTATTAAGATGGTTTGAAAACTGCTGTTTTTATTAAATTTCTGCAGCATTGAAAAACAACGGTTTTCAAACCAGCTTAATAAATAGTAAAAAAATTCAAAAAAATATAAAATTTGGTCTCCAAGCACATTTTAATATATATTGAATATCTAACTATTTGGATCGACTGTTTGGACTTTGAAAATCGGAGAACCGAACCGTTTGTTCCTGAGTCCAGGAACAAACGGTTTGTATATTAGCCACTCTCTCTCTCTCTCTCTCTCTCTCTATATATATATATATATATATATATAGAATCTGGCTAATATGCTACGCGTAGCATAGAGGGTTTTCGTGCTACGGCTCAATTTTTGGGTTTTCAAAATTCTAACGGTCGATCCGAACCGTTCAACATGATCTCCATATGAATATGTACTTGCAAACCAAATTTTACATTTTTTAGAATTTTTTTACTATTTATTAAGCCACTTTGAAAATTGCTGATCCAATGGTCCAGAAGATTTTACTGTTGTGTACAAATTACTGTTTTTTCAAAGTGGCTTAATAAATAGTAAAAAAATTCTAAAAAATGTAAAATTTGGTTTGCAAGTACATATTCATATGGAGATCATGTTGAACGGTTCAGATCGACTGTTAGGATTTTGAAAACTCAAAAATTGAGCCGTAGCACGGAGACCTCTATGCTATGCATAGCACCGTAAACACTTCCTATATATATATATATATATATATATATATATATATAGGAAATTGTTAATATGCTACGCGTAGCATAGAGGGCCTCCGTGCTACCGCTCAATATTTGAGTTTTCAAAATTCTGACGGTCGATCCGAACCGTTCAACATGATCTCCATAAATATGTACTTGCAAACCAAATTTTACATTTTTAGAACTTTTTTACTATCTTTTTAGATAGGTAGAAAATCACTTGGTTTGAAAATTCTGTACCATTCAGATCAAGTGTTTTTCTACCTATCTAAACAAATAGTAAAAAAATTCTAAAAAATAGAAAATTTGGTTTGCAAGTACATATTCATATGGAGATCATGTTGAACGGTTCGGATCGACCGTTATAAATTTGAAAACTCAAATATTGACCCGTAGCACGGAGGCCCTGTATGCTACGTGTAGCACCGTAGCCAACTCCTATATATATAGATAATCTGGCTAATATGCTACATGTAGCATAGAGGGCCTCTGTGCAACGGTTCAATATTTGAGTTTTCAAAATCCTAACATCGATCCGAACCGTTCAACATGATCTCCATATGAATATGTACTTGCAAACCAAATTTTACATTTTTTTTAGAATTTTTTTACTACTTTTTTAGATAGGTAGAAAATCACTTGATTCGAAAATTCTGTACCATTCAGATCAAGTGATTTTCTACCTATCTTAAAATTTAGTAAAAAAATTCTAAAAAATGTAAAATTTGGTTGCAAGTACATATTCATATGAAGATCATGTTGAACTGTTCGGATCGATCATTAAGATTTTGAAAACTCAAATATTGAGCCGTTGCACGGAGGCCCTCTATGCTACATGTAGCACCGTAGCCAACTCATATATATATATATATATATATATATATATATATATATATAGATAGATAGACTATGGTGAGTTGTGAAGTAAAACAACGTTTTACTTCACGCCATATTTTTATTTTGAAAATCCAAACAACCGATCCGAACTGCTCAACATATTCTAAATATTGAAATGTGCTTGGAAACTAAATTTTTCATTTTTTGGAGTTTTTTTACTATTTATTAAGCCACTTTGAAATCACTACTCCACTGTGAACAGTAAAAAACAGTAAAATTTTATGGACCACCGGATCAGCGATTTTCAAAGTGGCTTAATAAATAGTAAACAAATTTCAAAAAATGTAAAATTTAGTCTCCAAGCACATTTCAATATTTAGAACATGTTGCGCGGTTTGGATCGGTTGTTTGGATTTTCAAAATGAAAATATGAGCGTGAAGTAAAAATAACCTCTTACTTCACAACTCACCATAGCCCAGCTCTATATATATATATATATTCAAAACGAAGTCCAAGAAATAATTATAGTATGTATATAATTTGAATCTGAACTTAAAATGGTGTTTTAATTGAACCAAAACAAAATAATTCGGTAATTGTGGAAAGAATGAATCAAAGTTCACTTACCAAATTTAAATAAGAGACGCCTTATTTACGTAAGGTGAAATTCTTCTTTTCTATTGGCATTTCAAATAGGGTCCATACTACCATACTATTTTCGTAATTTGTATTGGATTTGATCCGACCTGCTATAGTTAATTTGGACCGACCGATTAAATATGTACGGTCTAAATCATGTTCTTGGGAGTTCTATTTATTGCTTTAGCCGGGACCACCCGTCAACCGCACAAAGACGACTGGCTACCATAGCAAGCTATGATAACAAACTATATATTGTGTTTAAATCCACATTATATATCCAATTTAAATCCGCGCAAATATTAAAGGGCCATGTACATTTCATCATATAGAAGAATATTTTATGTATGCATTTGTTTGTTACTTCATTATGTTTTTGTTGTTTTGTTTTAATAAAACACGATCTTCGTGTTGTTTTAACGAGTCACAAAAATTTTGTCATATGCAAAATAGAAAAAGGAACGTTATGTTACTCTTGTGCATTTCATTTCAAGTCAATTTTTTTTTTAGATGATTTCTATTTTTTTTTTTTTTTTTTGAAAAACTGATAGAGGCTATCAGTCGTACAGGAAAATAATAGAAAAATTAAACACCAACTCCAATGAAAAAGATTTCTATTAATAAAACGATCAGTTGATCGTTCATTGGAATGTAGCTCCGTATGTTATATTATAGGAAGCTGATAACAGTACCCGCACTGTACCCACATAATAACTACCATAACTACCATAACTATCTGGAGGACTACAAAAACTCCAGTACAGATTTTTTTTTCTAAAGTATTAATATATATGCAATAAAGTATTTATACATATGTATGGAAGTATTATACCTATGAGGTGAACAATTTTTACGTAAATAATTGTCTCCCAACTAAATCTCCCAAACGTACTCGCGCCATAAATACCAATGGGGGACCACTCAATCTACATGGGGGGACCATACACGTTTTTAGAGGTGAATTTGTTTTTCTCCGTTCAATGTCGTCCATATTTCTAACAATCTGTGAGAAATTTTGAGAATCTAAAACCACGAACGTCTTCTATGCAATTTTCTCTTTCAAATGAGATCCATGATGACGTACTTCGGACTCATCGCCACACAAGTATTTATACCTCGACGTGCAAATATTTATTCTTATACTTGCAAATATTTTTTACATATGACACTAGATGACGTTTGAAAGTATTAATATCAAGTAATGCAAGTATTTATACCTATGCACTAAAGTATTTATACTTATATGGTCAACTATTTTTGTTAGAGGAAGATTGACGCGGGGATGATTCGGTAAGGTTGATGCGGTGATACGGGGTCCCCACTACTTCATTAGAGGAAGGTTGACGCGGGAATGATTGGGAGACTGAAAAATAGATGATCATAACAAGTTACGCATCAAAGTATTAATATCTTATTTTTCAACTATTAATATCTTATCTTCCAAGTATTTATATCTACGAAGGTTGACGCTATTTATATTTATGAAGGTTGACGCGAGGATGAGTGCATTGACTGTGAAAGGGAACCATATAATTAGTGGGATCATAGAGGAAGGGTGTTACTGGAATTTTAGAATAATAATTAGTGGAGAACATATAATATCTTTTTAGAATAATAATTAGTGGGGACCATAGTACATTATTTCTCTAAATGCGGGTACTGTAGCGCGGGTACAGTGCGGGTACTAAAATAATTATTCTATATTATATTACCATACCGATAGTAACTTTTTTTAATATAGTTAGATCAAAACAATGCGAAATTCTGAATGCTCACAAAAAAGAGAAGAGCTTGGGTCCGATGGGTTTAGGGACCGTCCAATCCAGTTTAAGATTTGTGCGCACGAATTGTAAAGCAGACACAAAAATTGCAGGTGTGAATCTTAAAGCAGATCGGATGGTCATCGAACCCATCGAACTCACTTTGAGTCCGATGGGCATCGAACCCAAATTGGTTCCCACAAAAAAATGTTCAAAAAAATTGAAAATGCATTATCGCTAGTTTTAGTTTCAAGCTATACAAAAATTAAAATTATTTTTCAATATTCGCTTAGAAAAAAAATACATATATGATTTTTTTTTTTTTTTTTGACGCCGAAATCACGGTCACCCCTCATTTGATTAAACTTCTTAAAAGATATAATACCAATCACTAAATTTTGTATTAATTCACCAAACCCTTTTTTGTTGACCTTTTTCAAAGCCATTGAGATTGAGGGAGCCGCTTGAAATTCTATTCTATCTAAACGCCAAACGTGTCGTTTCCAAGACAAATAAATGCACCATAAAAAATTACGCAGAATTTATACCGTTTAATGCCTTTTAGCCTTCCTGTATTTCCCATTATAAGTTCATTAATCCAGTTGCCTGTTGCCCCTCCTTCAAAAATCAAAACTTCACATTCCATACCAAACCCGTTGTTCACCATGGCAGACAGCTTTCTAAGCTCCAATTTCGACTTAATCTTCATGATCCTTTCCCTTCTCCCCACAGAGACCCTGTTGCGGGTCCAAACGGTGTGCCGTATCTGGGCCCGGGTCATCTCGGACCCCGGATTTGTTCGTGCCCATTGCTCTCGTCCTGCTCCAATAACTGCATTCTTTACACCAAGGGACCGGGTTTCTCGTTCCCAACAATGGTTCAAACCCATTCAAGATGGTGGAAAGTTTCCCACCTCTATCTCGGGCTTTCTGTCGAGCGGCTATAAGGTGGCATCTCGCAATCATGGCGTTCTCTGTTTTTGTCGAAATATGGTTTTCGTAGTGGGCAATCCGGTAAATTCCTCCTGGTCTGTTGTAAGTTATGATCCTGGATTTTCTTCATATCGATCATACCGATACCATGGTGTTGCACTTATCTATGACCCAACAATCTCTCTCAACTTCAAGCTGGCTCTCGCGTTTATTAAATTCGATCATAGTGAGGAGGGAAAATATTGGATACAATTTCACATCTACTCTTCCGAGACTTGTTCCTGGTCAATATCCTCTGAGTTCATTCAGTGGTGGTTTCATATGGTTGGCCCAATTTATGTTGGAATATGGGAAAGTGCACATTACGAACCGTGCAATATCGGAGGTGGCTCAGTATGCTGGATAGAAAATTTTGGATTTTTGATGGGATATGATATCTCCACTGACACTTACTGGGAAACCCAACCACCGCGGCCTATCAATGATGCCAAATCAGAAGGGGATATGCCCAGAGGATCAGGAGATATGTCGGGTTACGATGGTATCATATATTATACCAGAATGGACTATGGTGTTGCAAAGGTTTGGAGGTTAGAAGGAAAGGATAGCTGGGTTGTGGAAGATGGCAGCAGTGAGAAGCTCCACCAGTTCGTTTCCCATTCGCTTGCTTATGACCGTGCAAGGAGAGTTCTGCTTATAGGAGACCAAACCAAGAGGGAGTTATTTGCATTGCATCTTTCGAGCTCGAGGCTGGAGATTCTTTCTCAAGGGGATGAGGTTCCTAAGAAATTGTTCGACTCTCCTCAAGTGGCTCATGGCAATACTCTGGCGCCTCTCCGAGGTGCTGAGACTGGAATGGATGGTCTTGCCAGAGAATTTTGTGCACTGGGATTGAGTCCGTTGGATCTATAGGAGGTGCAGTTAGCTGATTCAAGTTACATGTCTGTCTCTGATTTCTATGTTGAACAAGTCTTGCTAAGTACTAGTCCTTTTGGTTTCGTATTAACAGTAAATTTGATATGGTTTTGGCGTTTAGTTTTAACTATGAATGTTGTTATGCTTTTGTTATTATGCATGTTTCTTTCTTTAGATGTAAGATGTTCCTTTCAGATTAAGAATTGAACTTTCAACTGAGATTTGGTTATGTTTGACTTCTTATTGGATCATAGTAACTCCTATATATTGGTTTATAATCACGTACTGATTTACTGGTATATAACGTGTGTCAGGTTTACACTATTGTTTCTCCAACAGGAACTAATTAATAGCATGTACCTTGTCAGTTGTGCATTGCTATTAGATACCCACTTAACCAAATTCCAACGCTGCTCTCTTGCAACAGGGATCATATCATCTTGTCATCAGGTTATTTAGCCTTTAGAATTTTCTCACTAAAATTAATACTCAATTATCTTAAGCAGAGTGCAATTATTTTGGACGAATCCACCGTTGTAATAAAAATAATAGTTCAATTCCATAGAATTTATTAAATATGATTTCTAATTGAATTTTGTTAATCGGAATCAAAATGGAGAACCATTGATTTCGTTTCAAATTATTAATTGAAAAGTAGACATAATAAAGAAGAACTGATTTCATTGAGTAAAGATGAAAATTATGATCTAAAATTTTCAGCGCCAAGTAATTATTCAATCAGCTAGTTGAGCTATATTTTGGACATAACGAGTTTATAACCGAGTTAATACTGGTATTGGACAGTGCCAGGCTTACTGGTTCCCATGCTAAAACAAAAGGGAACCGCAGTAGCATATACTCACCTCCTCCTACAAAACCAAAATGCATGCTAACACACCCCAAACTTCCTATTTCAGACACAAAAGGAACCATCGTATTACCAAAACATTAGGAGGCTACCAAAATAGGACCTAATAGAAAAAAGAGAAGAATATGTACCAGTACTACTCCTGAGAGGGATAACTTCCTTCAGTTGGCGCCAAAATTAAACCAAGCAACAAAAGCAGCATTCATATTCAGCCATCTATCACCAAGTGCCTCCAATTGTGCTTTTAATGCATGCCATATTCTCTGATATCAAAGCATCTACATCAGCAATTCCGTCAGTGACATCTGAAACAACTGCTGCTACGCTCACCTCTGTAAGCCGTGTTGTCTTTTCCTCTGCAATCCTCTGGCCCAGCTCCTTCTTCATCTTCATCAGCAACACTGGTAAACCAAAAACCCCTTGTGCATTCTGTGGAGTGATAAAAAAAAAAAAGATTTGGGTTGCTTGGGCTTTCCATGTGGCATAGAGCGAGAAGAGACTCCTGTGCTGCATAGGGATCCCCCATCCGGGTCGAACTTGCGATCTCCCACAATTGAGACACTGATATGGATGTAAAAAAATTGCTAATATGACCAATAAATTTAATATGTTTGCAATTATAAGAATTAAAATGTTCTTAGACATTTACTAGTAGTTACTGAAACTCTGAAATTAAATCAAACATGAAATAAACTTGATTGCTACTTGAGTCCAATATTCTATGTGAACCAGCAAGTAATTGACATCATATAACTCGACCCACGTAATCTTTCAGATCTTAGTTTAATGAAGAGATTCAAATTCCTGACGCAAAATTTCAAAAAGGAAGCCCAGGGTTTATGCATATGTATCAGTCATTCTTCAATAAAAAAAATCATGTTTAATTAAATGAGATTATTAAATGACAAATAACATTCTCTATACAATATTAAAATAATAGAAAGAAATAAAAAGATGCAGACTAAATAAACTTATCGCGAGTATGTATCTAAATAATTTTAGACTTCTACATATAAAAAAACATAAAAAAAAAATGTATAGAATAAAAAAATGGTAGACTATTTGATTGGAGGGCTGATATTCAATCTGAAATTTTATCTTTTAATCACAGCCGTTGGCGGATCAAGACATCTACGTGCTTAATATAAGAAAGAGATTAGATTAAATAGTGCATTAATTGCTCACAGAGTTCTAGGAAATATACAAAGAATCTTTACTAGAGATAGAATTGGTATAAATGAAAATAAATCCCCTCTTGCCCTCAATATTATAATTTTTTTTTTTTTTGTTTCTTACAAGCCCGTAGGTCAACTCAATATTATAAATTTAGTGCTAAACATATAGCAACATCCACAATGAAATCATCTTATAAGTAAACTTTTGACATTTGGATCTAACAATTATTCATGTCCTCTTTGAATATAAAGATTTATGAGAAACAAAATTGTTGCATTGATTCAATCTAACCAAGATTTAGAAAATCGTACAATTTGATAACATTCTTTAAAAAACAAAATCTATTAGCTTATATATATATACATATACACACATTCTATGTCTCAGCAATTAATTATTATCCTTAACCATGGCTTCAAAGAGGACGTTAGATTTTGTTACCATGCTTTTTTTTTTTTTTTTCTGTCATGCAGTACGTCAATTACAGCACAAAATCTATCAAAGCATATCATTATTGAAAATGGCTCTGATCTGGTAACATTTATATATATTATCTTTTTATTTTAGGTCTGCTAACCGAACCCCTATTTTGGTAATTGGATCTTATATATGGTTATTGCAATACCCGTTACAAAAGAAACACAATAAGAAAAAGGACAGCAATAAAATTCCTGTCCAAGTTTACTAGTTGAATATTGTATGATATATTTATGTTTCTAATATTGAAATGTCAGAACAAAAACATCTTATAAGTAAAACACTTGATTCTATAGCTAGGTTTTACCAGAGGCTCACAAGCAATCCAATCAGCAGGAAATTCATCCAGTGGCCGTTCAATTAAAGCAGAACAAATGTCCTACGTCCATGTATTCAATCTCAATTTCTGACTTATCAATGAAATATTAATTGTTCTGGTGATATATATATAGAGGAGGGATCTAGTTACCACAATTTTGAGTTACCACAACTATTTTTTACATTTTCAAAGTTCAAATAGTCGGTCCAAACCGTTCAACATGATCTCCACAATAAAATGTGTTTCCAGATCAAATTTTACATTTTTTTGAATTGTTTTACTATTTATTAAGATGGGTACAAAATTCAATGGTCTGAATTTGACTAGTTTTTGTAAAATACTTAATAAATAGTAAAAAAATTCAAAAAAATGTAAAATTTGATCTGCAAGCACAATTTATTGTGGAGATCATGGTGAACGGTTTGGATCGACGATTTGGACTTTGAAAATGTAGAAAATGGTTGTGGTAATTTTGTTATAACTCAAAATTGTTATAACTAGATCCCTCCTCATATATATATATATATATACTTATTCTGATTTAAAGTTGCTTGGACCTGTTAGCATGTAGGTTACAAGAGTAAGGGTCCCCATGGTGCTATACGGTGGCATGGAGTAAGAGCAAAGATTACTATATGGGAAATACCACATGTGCAACCTCTTTCAAGTAGCGGCGCTTACATAGCAGCAATCAACAAATCACCAGTGCTAGAATATATCGCCGCTGGAGTTCACGTATTTCATTGCATTGTGCTCTTCATTCTTTCTTTTAGATTACCATCCATCAAGAAATAGACGTAAGACGATGCATTCGAAATAGGATCAAGGTATTCGTATTTTGACATAGTTTATATCATAAATAAAAGCTATATTAATTTGCATATCAAAATATACATGTTTATTAAGATATAACACTAAAACAAAATTTTTGTTTATAATTAAATTTATAACACTCCTCAACAAATTTAAACAAAACAAGCTAGACAAAACGCTAAAAGAAATCAAACCAATTATAAAGGTTATTGGTATATGTTGCATAGGAAGTGAAAATTGTACTATTTGTATATATTTACCCGAGGTGTAATAAAAAACTTTTTTTATTTTTTAATACAAATCGCTGTAGGTCTGGTTTATATATATGTACCCTTCAGCCTTAAAAAAAAAAAGTATGATATTCTAGTCCTTAAATTTATCAAAAGCAATGACTAAAAAGTTACAACTTTCATTTGCTTTCTTACTGTGTATTAGTATTGATTAATTCCAAGATTCTTATTAAATTTGATTAATTCTAAGCTTCTAACCAGTAGCAACAACATTTTGTTAAACAAATTATTTTTGCAGGTAATTCCTAGTCTTTATCAAGATAATGATGTGCAAATCTTCACATCCTGGACTGTAAGTATTCCAAAAGGGAGTTATTTGCATTGGAGAGTTCTGCTTGCTTATGACCGTGCAAGGAGAGTTCTGCTTATAGGAGACCGACAAGGTGGGGTCATATTCGCATTGCATCTTTTGAGCTCAAGGCTGGAGTTTCTTTCTAAAGGGGATGAGTTCCCTAAGGAATTGTTAGACTCTCCTCAGTGGCTCATGGCAATACTCTGGCGCCTCTCCGAGGTGCTAAGACTGGAATGGATGGTCTTGCCAGAGAATTTTGTGCCCTGGGATTGAGTCCGTTGGATCTATAGGAGGTGCAGTTAGCTGATCCAAGTTACATGTCTGTCTATGATTTCTATGTTGAACAAGTCTTGCTAAGTACTAGTCCTTTTGGTTTGGTATTAACAGTCAATTTGATATGGTTTTGGCGTTTAGTTTTAACTATGAATGTTGTTATGCTTTTGTTATTATGCATGCATGTTTCTTTCTTTAGATTTAAGATGTTCCCTTTCAGATTAAGAATTGAACTTTCAACTGAGATTTGGTTATGTTTGACATCTTATTGGATCATAGTAACTCCTATTGGTTTGTAATCAAGTACTGATTTACTGGTATATAACGTGTGTCAGGTTTACACTATTGTTTCTCCAACAGGAACCAATTAATAACATGTACCTTGTCAGTTGTGCATTGCTCTCTTGCAACAGGGATGATATCATCTTGTCATCAGGTTATTTAGCCTTTAGAATTTTCTCACTAAAATTAATACTCGATTATCTTATGCAGAGTGCAATTATTTTGGACGAATCCACCGTTGTAATAAAAACAAACTATGAATGATACGGATGTGAAAGTCGTAAATTGCTTTGGCTCTGATCGGAACAATAGTTCAATTCCATAGAATTTATTAAATATGATTTCTAATTGAATTTTGTTAATCGGAATCAAAATGGAGAACCATTGATTTCTTTTCAAATTATTAATTGAAAAGTACACATAATAAAGAGAAGAACTAATTTCATTGAGTAAAGATGAAAATTATGATCTAAAATTTTCAGCGCCAAGTAATTATTCAATCAGCTAGTTGAGCTATATTTTGGACATAACGAGTTTATAACCGAGTTAATACTGGTATTGGATAGTGCCAGGCTTATTGGTTCCCATGCTAAAACAAAAGGGAACCACAGTAACATATACTCACCTCCTCCTACAAAGCCAAAATGCATGCTAACACCCCAAACTTCGAAATGGTTTTCTAACTTGAAGTTCAAATTTGAAGTCATCCTATTTTATTTTATTTTATAATATGAAATTAAAAGAGCTCATAAAAAGTTCCACAATTTTAATTTTACAATCATGTTTAATTTTTCTTTAGCAAGTTCTTACTAATTAACAAATATGTTTATCATCCTTCTATATCTATTTGATTTGTTTAGCACATCAACAACTTGCTAATATCTCAAAATGGTTAAACTAAAAAGTTTAGTAGCTTACAAATCACAATTAACAAAATATAGTTCTAAAAAAATAAATCAACAAATAGGACGAGGAGAAGGTAATTAAATTTGTTTTACTTGAAACTTGTTCTGAGCAATTAAATATTGTGGATAAAGATATTGACAATGTTATTTTAACTTCATAATAAAAATATATATGACTTGCGAAATCAAAACAAGATTATGAAGTCAGAATAAATTTTAGAATTTAAATACTAAAAAGTAGAAGTCAGTGAGTCGAATCAGAATCGCATTTGAATCAGATTGACATGAATTTATTATTTTTCTCTTATTTAAATCAGATCCAACTCGCTAGAATCAAAGAGTATTTTTTTCCTAACGAGCCAATACGGTTCACGACTTGACTGAGTACAATTGAAATGGATGGTACATGATTTGTCTTTTAACTTGGCATGAATCTCAAAGCAAAAATAATACTGCCCCGCGCCATCCCGAATAGGCACCGCCTGAGAAGATACGGATCCCCAATTTGTCTCCTATAACTTGCAATTATTTTTAATAATTCATTAAAACCATGTTTCTTTAAAAGAAAAAAAAGTTGCAATGGGCCCAATATAATTGGTGAAAGGTAGTGGTTTGACACCACCCGGCCCGGGCTGCCCGAACCCGGTCCGCCCGTGCCCGGTGCCTGGTGCCCGGTGCCCGGGGTACCCGTACCCGAGTCCGGGTATGCCCGGGTAAACGGGTACACGGGTACGGGTTTCAAACGGGCCGGTCACCCATTTTTGGAAAATACCCGGGCTCACCCGTACCCGCCGTACCCGAACCCGAATACCCGTGTACCCGAACCCGCCCCGGGTGTACCCGCACCCGTTTACCCGAACCCGTGCACCCGATACCCTTACCCGTGTACCCGGACCCGTTTACCCGTGTACCCGAACCCGAATACCCCTTTACCCGCTACCCGAAAACCCCTTTTTTCAAAAAAATTTCCCTCCGGTTCAATAGTAATTGGTTCAAATCAATCAAACCGGGTGGGTCCCACCTGTCATTTCTGTCCCGTACGGGTGGGTCCCACCCGTCAATTCTGTTTTTTTTTTATTAAATTTCAAATATTATTCTCCCTCCAATCAAAACTCTATAAATACACCCCTCTTCCTCTCAATATTTTCACACCCTCTCATTCTCTCAATCTCTCATAATCTCATTCTCTCATTCTCTCAATCTCAAATTTTATTATTCTCAGTTTTTAAATTCATTGTTTAAAAAAAATATAGTTGTAAATTTAATTCATTCTACAAATACGCAAACGGAATTACGAAGGTATCGGAATTACGAAGTTCGGCACCTCCCGCAAGATTTTTCTGCGAGATTTAAAGGTTACATTTATTTCATGTTAGATTAATTTATTTTTGTAGAGTAAATTTAGTTTAATTTATTTTTGTAGAGTAAATTTAGTTTCATGTTAGATTAATTTAGATTTGTTAAATTTGTTAAGTAATTAGATTTGTTAGATTTATTTTACGTTAGATTTGTTAAATTTGTTAAGTAATTAGATTTGTTAGATTTATTTTATGTTGGATTTGTTAGATGTGAAGTAATTAGATTTGTTTTGAATAGGTTTGATTTTATTTTTGAAATTCGGATTTATTTTTAATAGGTTAAAAAAAGATGTTAGATTTGTTTTTTTGAATATGTGAAGTAATTAGATTTGTTTTGAATAGGTTTGATTTTATTTTTGAAATTCGGATTTATTTTTAATAGGTTAAAAAAATATGTTAGATTTATTTTTTTGAATATGTGAAGTAATTAGATTTGTTTTGAATAGGTTTGATTTTATTTTTGAAATTCGGATTTATTTTTAATAGGTTAAAAAAATATGTTAGATTTTTTTTTTTGAAGATGTGAAGTACTTATATTTGTTTTGAATAGGTTTGATTTTATTTTTGAGATTCGGATTTATTTTTAATAGGTTAAAAAAGATGTTAGATTTATTTTTTTGAAGATGTGAAGTAATTAGATTTGTTTTGAATAGGTTTGATTTTATTTTTGAGATTCGGATTTATTTTTAATAGGTTAAAAAAAGATGTTAGATTTTTTTTTTTGAATATGTGAAGTAATTAGATTTGTTTTGAATAGGTTTGATTTTATTTTTGAAATTCGGATTTATTTTTAATAGGTTAAAAAAATATGTTAGATTTATTTTTTTGAATATGTGAAGTAATTAGATTTGTTTTGAAATGGTTTGATTTTATTTTTGAAATTCGGATTTATTTTTAATAGGTTAAAAAAATATGTTAGATTTTTTTTTTTAAGATGTGAAGTAATTAGATTTGTTTGAATAGGTTTGATTTTATTTTTGAGATTCGGATTTATTTTTAATAGGTTAAAAAAATATATTAGATTTATTTTTTTGAAGATGTGAAGTAATTAGATTTGTTTTGAATAAGTTTGATTTTATTTTTGAAATTCGGATTTATTTTTAATAGGTTAAAAAAAGATGTTAGATTTATTTTTTTGAATATGTGAAGTAATTAGATTTGTTTTGAATATGTTTGATTTTATTTTTGAAATTCGGATTTATTTTTAATAGGTTAAAAAAGATGTTAGATTTATTTTTTTGAATATGTGAAGTAATTAGATTTGTTTTGAATAGGTTTGATTTTATTTTTGAAATTCGGATTTACTTTTAATAGGTTAAAAAATATGTTAGAGTTATTTTTTTTGAATATGTGAAGTAATTTACATTTATTTTTTTGAATAGGTTTAAAAGATGACATCTCCTAATCGCGAGTCAGTAGACGAATTTGCCGCGAGAATGTCAGCCGACCTTTTTGGCCCACCTATGCCACCACCTAATTATCCACAAAATTATCAAAGAAGGGATCAAACACTAGATTTAAATTATCAACAACCCCCCCCCCCCCCCCCAAATGTATGCACCGTATTATACTTCAAACGATCCAAACATGTATATTCCACAAGAAACACATCAACCGACACCACCATATGCATATGGAGGCACTTCTTATGTAGCATCGAGTCAAGTCACCCCCCTATAGAAGGTACTCCTTCGAGAAGTGTCCCTGAAATTGAAGAAGAACCAATCCTTCATCTGACAAGTGTCCCCCCAGAACAACAAGTGGTAAAGAAGACTAGAAGAGCTCCTGAATACAATCAGCCGTGGGTCAAATGGTACAAGGTGACCACAGATGAGAAGGGCCACATGCAAACCCTTGAATGTAAGGTAAAAAATTGCAAGATACCATTTTTTGTGTATAAACCAACTAGTGGTATGACCAGCTTTAAAATATATGTCGAAATGCACCAAAAGAAGGGTGAGGTTCCAAGTGAAAATGTTGGACCGAGACAAATCCAAACCCTTATGAACCCAGATGGTACCAGAATCAACCCAAAATACGATGAATCAAGAATGCTTAGTGAATTGGCCCGGTACATTACCCACAAAGAACAACCAATAAGTATGGGTAGTTGCACGAGTTTTGCCCGGTTAGTCATTCAGGGGTGTGCTCAACTAATGTACAAGAGGATCCATCATAGAAAGATGGTTAGTGAAATTAAAAACCAGTTTACCAGAACAAAAGATGAGCTCCGAGCTATATTTGCATACCAACAAAATAAGGTTTCAATTACCTCCAATATATGGACGGCCGGTAAACATGGTCTAGGGTACTCTTGTATTACCGGCCATTATATCGATGATCAGTGGGTATTACAAAAAAGATATTAAGTTTTCGTGTGTTAGATTCCCCGCACTCAGCACATGTAATTTTCAAATTCATTATTGAGGTGTTACAAGAGTATAAACTTAAGAGATATATGGATAACAAGATTTTTTCTATTTCATTAGATAATGCTAGTAACAACGTAGCTTCCATTGAGATTTTTAAACGGTCACTAAACCCGATTATGAATGGTGCAATGTTTCACCAAAAGTGTGCTTGCCACATACTTAACCTCGTCGTGAAGGCGGGCCTTAAAACAGAAGCCATAAAAGATTTGATCAATAAATTTAAGGATTGTCTGTCCCACATTGTTTCAAACCAAGAAAGAAAACAACGATTTCTGTTGATGTGCGTCAACTATGGATTGAGCAAGTTGAAAGTTTCTTGGGATATAGATACCCGTTGGAACTCTACCTATAGGTTTCTGAACCGATGCCTTCCTTACAAAGCCGTCATAGGAGAGTTTTTGAGAGGCTCCACCCCTGAGGGAATGGCATTGGAGCCCAGCCTCGAAGAATGGGAGCAACTACAAACCCTGAGTAATTTCTTAGGAACCTTTTTTTAATGCAACCGTCCAATTATCCTGCTCGTACTCACCGACGGCATTTGAGTTGATCAGACATCTCTATAACATCTCCAAGGTGTACCGTGAATTAGAACAAGCTGAAAGCAAGTACTCCACTCTCACACCGATCGTAGATGCCATGAAAGAAAATTTTCTAAAATATTGGGACGATGTACCCCTCCTGGCCATTATCGCAAGCTGCCTCAACCCGGCATACAAGAAGTATTTCACGGTCAAAATAGTTGCAGCGTACAAAGAGAATCTACATTTAGACAAAACTGGGGTGGAGGCATTCGTGCATTCGAAGTTCGATGAGATGTTTAACATATACAACTCAAGAATGGGTGACAACCAAAACCCGTCTTCGTCCCGTGCCGCCCCTAGGTAACAATATAAATATACATGTGTTTTTAATCTTTATTATTTATAATATCTACATTATTTGTCCACTAATTTTTTTAATTTTTTAATAGTTCCACTTCCAGGAGCACTAGCAGTGGTGGATTGTTAGCAGATTTCCAATCGGAGATCCAACCGCACACATCCACAAACGAGTTAGTGAGCTATTTTGCGGGGGTAAACGAAAAAGAAGATGAATTTGACATCATGACGTGGTGGAAGAGAAATCAAAGAAACTATCCAACGCTGGCGATGATGGCCCGCGACGTATTTGCCGTACCCGTGTCAACCGTCCCTTTCGAAAGTTGTTTTAGTTCGGCAAACAGGATCCTCTCCGATATACGCAGTAAGTTGGGTGCACATGTTTTTGAGAGACTTGTGTGCTTGAAAGATTGGATTGATGCTGATGAGCGCAACCAACATCGAGATCATCAAGAATCATCATCCGGAGTCAACACTGAAGAAAGCGGTACCGAGCCGCGGCCCGCGGCTAATTCGATTCAGACAGTGCGAAAGAGAGCGAACAATGGTATATGAATCCAAACTACTAGATAGGTAGTGTCGGTATACATTTCTAACCTCTTTTAATCTCTATGGTTATTTTTTTAATTATAATTTCTAAACGTTTCAATTAGTTCTTAAATTATTCATTTTAAAGAAGAATTACTAACAAAAAAAAGTTAGAACTCCGCCTATGTTATTTTACATAGCCGATCCCAAGCCCGAAATAAAGGAAGAGGGTAACTTTTATTTTTTAATCTATTATTTTAAAATAATTCATATTTATTTTTAAAGTAATTGATTTAAGAAATTTTTTATTTATATTTTATTGTTTTAAAGTAATTGATTTAAGATATTTTTTTTATATTTTATTTAACCTATTAAAAATAAATGAACGTTTAGAAAATATATTATCAATTTAAAATGAACGTTTACAAAATATATTATCAATTTAAAATGTAAACTACAAATTTCGAGATATAAATAAATTATGAAACTATATAATTAGAATGAGAGTTTGAAAATAAAATAAAATTACTCGTGTAAAGAAATAAATAATTAGACTTGTACTTAGCGGAATAAATATACAAATTTTCGCACAAATAATTTTTATATATAAGTTACAAATTTTATTTATTTAGGAATTATAAAGATGTGACTTGATATATACAATATTTGATATTGAACTATTCATATTTTAAAAGTCGAATTATAAACACGTAATAATATTCGTACGACACTGTAAAAAAAATAAGAAAAAAAAAAAAAAAAACCGGACCGCCCGGCCCGGGAACCCGAGACGGGCACGGGTTTGAAACGGGCCGGGCAGACTTTAAAAAAAAAACCCGTCTACCCGTGCCCATTGTACCCGTACCCGTTGTGCCCGCTACCCGTCCCGGGTTTTGCCCGGCCCGGCCCGAGGTACCCAAGAGCACAACACTAGTGAAAAGTGATTTTTTTATGCTAATTGTATAAAAATGGCCATTAGGTAGTCTGCATGTTCGTCGAAGGCCCATGGGCCGAATATAATTGGTGAAAAGGGCTTTTTTATGCTCTCGCAAACTCCCGCTTTCTAAAAACAACTTCCTATTTCCTCGATCTCTTCGAAAATTTAGCAATGTCGCCTTCCAGGCTTCTACCCTTCTCTCTCGTCTCACCACTTTCTACCGCCGCCATTCTTCCCACCTTCGCTGCTCTCCTATGCTCCTTCCCAAAGCCTCCGCCACCAGTGCCATTTTCTCCTCTGATCCCATTCTCGCTAACTCTCTAATATTTCTTTATTTTTACAACCTCCTACCCAATGCCGTGCACCTGTTCGAGGAAATGCCTCTTAGAACCATCTCTTCTTATAACATTCTCATCTCCTAATTTTCTCAGCCGAACTCTTCTTTTGTCTTTTAACTTGTCAATAAAATGCAATCTGAGGGGTTTAGACCAAATGGATTTACTGTATCGTCCATTTTACCGGCTTCTGGACTCCGTCATGGTAGAGAAGTTCATGGGTTTGTTGGTAGAAATGAATTAAATCTTGGGTCAGATTTTCATATCTCCTGCTGTTTAATTATCATGTACTGTAAGATGTCTCGGGGGTAGATTTGGCAAGGCACATGTTTGATCAGATGTGCATACGAAACGTGGTTATTTGAATGGTCATGATTTGTGGGTTTGTAGGAAGTGGTGATTTTGAGTAATCACTTAATTTCTTACGAGAGATACAACCTAGAGATTGAATTCCAAATGAAGTCGCATTAATAACAGCTCTCACTTCCATCGGCTCTCTTGTGAGATTTCTTTGAAATGCTCTCATTGACATGTATGCTAAGTGTGGGAGATTAGGTTATGCATGTAAGGTGTTTGAAAAATGTCCTGGTATAGAGATGCTATCTCTTTGAGTTGCATGATTTCTAGTTGTGGTGTCTCCATGGAAAGGAGAAGAAGTTATAATATTATTTGAAGAGGTGCAATAATGGGTTCACACCAGACAGTATCAATTGTTTGTCAGTCCTCTCGGCTTGTAGCCGTGCTGGATTAGTTGAAAAGGGGCTTGAAATTTGCACTTGTCTCATAGAGGTTTACTTAATTGTACCAACAGTAGGAATGTCCACTTGCATTGTGGACTTACTGTGCCGTGCAGGTGAACTGGGCTTTGGGTTTTATTGAGTCCATGCCTGTTAAGCCCAGTTCCATTTATGGGGGGCACTTTTCGAGGCATCAGTATTAACCCATCAAATTTTGTTTCTCTTTCAAACTAGCATATGCCGCCTCTGGATTTGGTAAGAAAAAGTGAGCCAGAGATTTAATAATGGAAAATCGGAAAAATTGACCAGATGTAGTTGGTTTGGCTAGGTAGGTACTAACTACATGGGTTGCATCACAGTATAGACCTGGCTGGTACGGTGTTGGAATTAGATATTTTAGTGGGAAAACAGTGAATCTGTCATTCTGGTACCAGTTCAGAATTGCTAAGAGTACTACTACCACACCAGTTCTCCATAATACAAACTTTCTTTCTTTCTTTTTTCAGTTTATTGTACTGGTTGGTACAAAGTCGAAATCAGATTGTGCAACTAATCATACTGTCGTGTAATGTGCAGATTGTAAGTAGATATTGTGGAGCTTGACCTACATTTCTCCAATATTTTTATGCATGCATAATTAACTATTCCTGACATTAGATATATTAATCATAACAAACTGCAAAATACTTACGATTATCTAATCTAAGCATAATAGCTTTTGCAGCACTGGGCTTCAAATAAGCTTTTACTTTTTTCTTCTTCTTTGTATTCCTGTAACTTTTATATGTTATATTGGAGCTGTTTGGATGGTGCTTCCTACTTTTGGAAAGCACCATAGTTACGGCTCCTACATTAATAAAGAGGCTTCTGATGACTGCACAGTTTAAGATATCTTGTGTAGACAGATACGGGCCCCACATGCCAGAGGTGATACTTAATTAGTTAAGATCCCTTGCATATTTTTTTTTTTGCTTTGTTGATACTGCAAGCCTCGACTAACCTGTAGTTCTAATTAGTTAAGCTTGTTGTTTTTCTTTTGTGCTTTCTCTCCAAACAAGTAACACTGTTAGTAATTGTACTTTTGGAGGGCCCATTACATATCATGATATCAATACAGTTCCAGGTCTTTCTCTTCACGTGGAGTCACACTGTCTTCACACGAATGAAGGTACTTCTCAACAAATTTATTCTTTTTTTGCAGATGCAGATGTTAGTCATAGTCAAACTTGCTATTATCCAGCAATCAATACATCAATAGTTTTAAATATGTCGTGGGGCTATGTAATAATAAATAATTGGTATGGAATTAGGGGTATGTTTGGATGGGAGCTAGAATAGCTACAATAGCGAAATTTGAGATTAGTAGATGAGAATAGAGAAAAAATAGTGATTTTTAGATTAGTGTGAAAATGGTGTTATTCGGATTAGTGAAAGTGTTGTTTGGATTGTACATTTGGAATAGTGAATAGCTGCCGAGAAAGAATAGTGTTAACAAGGTGCTAACTAAGAGGAAAGATAGGCAAGTGGGGTCTCAAATGAATTGTCATAACGTGGAGATGACAGAAGTGACGTCAACTTTGTCATTTCGGAACTGTATTGGCGGATATCCGAAAAGAAAACATTTTTTTCTCTTTTCACATTTCCGAATAATAGCTATTCCAACATTATAAGAAATAGAGAATAGCAATTGTTCTAGCTATTCCGAATGGCATTTTGTTTGTGTGCGCATTGCTATTCCCAATAGTCCTATTCTCCAATAGCCCCTATTCTTGGTGCATCCAAACATACCCTTAAACATTCTAACTGTGGTTACTAATCCAGTGTCTGTACAAATTTTTTTCTTATTGTTCTTAAATGATAGATGGTTCTGCTGTTTGATTGATTTTGAGTGTTTTGTTGGTGTAAATACTGTCACTGAATGTTTTTTTTAGAGACATAATACTAGACTTTTTAAATGGGACTGTTTGATATGTTGATGTATTAATAATTTAATACTGTTACTCAAATCTCAGTGCAGGTTGTGTATTAATACAAAAGTGTCAGCTTTTATGGGAAAAAAGAGCGTTTAATTCGAAGCACCTTTTTGCAATTATGGGTCTTCTTTTCTGTTCTTTTTTTTTTTCTTTTTGGTTGCTAACAGAAACAAATTTCATTTAAGTTTTTGCAAGTTTCACCCATTTTTGAGCGTTAGAATGCCAAAATTTAATTATTTTTTCAGCCTAGTAGCCCAGTAAAATAAATTTTAAAGGAGAGCAACTTGTATTTTTATCTTTTCAAATTAACTCAATCTGACTAGTGTTAATCACTGAATAAGGCTGTTATTTTCAAGAAAATACTTTTTATAAAGGAATGAAATTTAAGCTCTTTTGCCATTTAATGCACAAAAAGTGGGTGAGTTTTTGGCAAAAATTTGCAATTTCATTGGCACAATCTTATCTGGTCTAAACGATGAGTTGCTTCTTAGTTGGAGGGCAAGGAGATGCAGAGTATTAGCTGATGGAAGCCAGTACTTGCTTGGGGTCCATGTATATACTATTGTTAGGAAATGATTTTGAGCGCAAAAAAATGAGAATTTCCAAACTTCTACCAGCATAGCTTTGAGTTTCGTGACGGTGCGTCACGGGTATGTCACGACGACATGCAATGTTTGATTATGTCATGTGTGATGTGATCATTTGTGTGACGTAACTATCAACAGGTATTTTAATTATGTCACGTCTTGTGAAATTTTTTATTACATATTGTGACGTGACGTGTCACGTTTTTTCTTCATTATCTAGTACACCCTTTTTTAAGATCACCTGGTTGGTAACTAATATTTGTTTCTCAAATAAGAAATGAGGTACATCGTTTTTTTAGCTAACAATATTTCTGTATCAATGTTAGCCTTTTCAAATTAGAACTTTCGGCATGTGTTATAAACTTTTTGGTATATACTTGGTGGTGGTTATCATATATCATCATACATCATCATGGAGTCACTATTATTGTGATTTCAACAATACCCATAATTTTCTTGAAAGGCCCATCTCATGGACATTCCAATTGCCTTACTGTTAGGAGGGAACGTGCATTTAATTTGATTTTGCCACCAAATCATTGTCCAATTTGTGATAGACAAGCGACAAGTAGCTACTTGTCCTGTTGGGTCCCTTTCTTTAAATGCCCGGAATACTTTAACTTGCACCCCTACATAAAGAAAGGGACCCAACAGGACAAGTAGCTACTTAGTATTTAAGTGTCTTTCTTAGTAAACAGAGAATTATTCTTTTGAAAAATTGCCTCTACCTTAAAACATAAGAGTGTCTTTCTTAGTATTTAAGTGCCTTTAATGGCCACATAAAGATATATACCAAGGCAACAAGCCTACAACCATATATATAATGCATTTTGCATTAATATTGTTCTCTTAATTATTTTTATTTGTTGATAGTCATGCTTGACCATTCTTCTTTTTTGTCCTTTTGCTGCTTTAATTTAAACAGTTATCTTTTACTTTTAACCAATAGTTGACTAAACTTTTGCCTTAATAGAGAGAGAGAGAGGTATGTGCTTGATGATTTTAGGATTATGTATACAAGATTTGAGTGACCCCACCAATAATTGGAAAGAACCCATGCAATGATTGGCAGTGTCCTCTAAGCCTAAATCAGCACCAGCGTTTCTATGATAAGGGAGTTGAGGTTCTTATACCATATTAACTTTTATGTACTTTCTTATTCAATTAATTACTCAAAATAATACAAAGTTGTTCTGCTTTTGAATCTCTCACTTTTAGTTTCAAATTCCTCCTTAATAATTTCTTTTCTCATGCTTTTTTAAAAGAATTCTGCTTCATATGTCAAAAGCATCTAACTTGAGGTATATCATGATTAGGGGTGCAAACGGATTGGATACGGATCAGATAGTGGTAAAATCATATCCGTATCCGCTTTTATTTTTCGGATACGGATCGGATATTATACAGACGGATACGGATCGGATAAATGGATACGGATAAATGGATAAGGATACGGATATCCGCTTTTTATAATGGTGAATTACATAAATTTTTTCATAATATATATTAAACTATATGGCATATATCTACTATTCGGATGCGGATAATTAAAATTTAAAACTATATCCGTATCTGTGTCCGCACGGATTCGGATATCGGATATCCGTATCTAATTTTCGGATACGGATCCGGACGGATAATATCCGACCCGTTTGCTCCCCTAGTCATGATATATTTCAGGCATTTTCTTATTTAATATTATTATTATTATTATTATACCTATTTGGTGTATATGTTTTTGCCGTGTGCTACTTTTCTATATGACACGAGTGGTACCACAAAGGAACTCTGGTGCCATAATTAATATCACTTCATTAAGACTTGCAATGACTTTTGCATCTGTCTACTACCAACAAGGAATTGTTAGGTCTCATTATTCCCATGCTGAAATATATCTTAAAACCATGATTGGGCCTCATTAAATAAGTTATTATTCCATGTTGTTCTCATTTACAGCTATGAACAGGCTAAATCCAGAAAGAATATCCAACTTGACCTGTCAGAATACAGTTTTTAATTAATTAAAAGTTCCCTAATTTTATAATTACATGCTTCATGAGAGAAAAAAACAAACCATGCATATATGTATGATACATTCATGCATAGTTATGTCATGATATATTTTTGTCAGAACATCTTAACACTAAATGCTGATACTCATTACATATTGTAAGGTATCAGACTACCATATCAGAATTGAGAGATGGGGATCGGCGCTTCGTTGAAAAGTGTTGTTAAATTGGCACTGCAACTCTTTACAAAAGATATATATGCTAAATGTTGAGTGTTAACACTAGCTTGAAAGGTACTTAAGCCTTAGTAACATGATTACTAATGATGATCACAGTTGAAACCAAATTAATATTTATTGGATTTAGGTCAAGGGAATGATTGGATTCATTAAATATAGCTAAAGTTCTCTGTACCGAAAGATGATGGCTCCTTAAATGGCGGAACGAAGAAACAAATGTACCAACTAACTCACATGGCAAGAAGACGAGATCGGGTCGTCGTCGAATTGACCTGTTGCATGTTTTTCATGTCCCTTTCAGCATGGTTTTTGAAATTAATTTTCAACTTAATTAGGTTGAAATTAATTAAGGGTTAATTGAGAACTCTGCCTTCAATTGCCTTCTTCAACTCAAAATTAAGCACCTTTATCCTTTCTAGTTTTTCATTTTCTTCTTTTCAACTAGAACCCTTTAATGCAGTTACTGAAACACACACAGTGTTTTTCATATAAAAGAAACAGTAGGTAGTTGTCTTGGCGTTTTTAATGTATAAATATTTATTAATCTCTCAGATTTATCAACTAATCAACCAAATAATAAAATAGTGAAAAGTAAAAATACTATTTAATATGGTCCTAGTTTATTGCCAAAGTTTCAGCAGGTTTCATCAAATTTTATACCTGCAAGGACTGAAATGGCACCTAAATCAAGCTCTGCTGTACTGGTAGCAAATTATGATTTCACTATTGATCTACTGATAACTGTGCAGAAATCTAGATCTGACCTATCTCTATCAATAGTTCAATATCTGATCCACACAGCTCCAGAAAAAAAATAGGCAGCTCTATGTTAATATAATTTTTTAGTCAGACATTAATTATGAATTCTATCATGATTGATGCCGACATGTTTTTTTTCGAAAAGTATCGTTCAATGGCACAGTGTGATCTATTGGATCTTTCACCGCGTGGCAACCTACATTAATATTCGATTCTAAAAACAATTAATATCCAAAAAAAATGTTAACACTGAAACATATTTTTTCTCCAAACTTGTAAGGTATTCATAAAATTTCACTGTACAATAATATATTTACCACCTCATTAATGGTGCACTTGTTGCAGCATCAATATCCAAGCTTCCTCAAGATTTGATTCTATATTATGTAAAAAAAACATCAAAAATCCTACTAGCTGATAAATTACAAATTTATATGTATTTATTTGAGCAGCTTCTCCTTTTGCATGAGAAGGTCATGCTAGCATCTGCTGCTGCTTCTCTCCACTCTCTGCTGATATCAATTGCAACTTTAATTGCATCAGAGGAGCAACCAGAAAGACCTTTCTTAGTGTATCCGACAACATATAATCCGGAATTTCCTTTCGAGCCAATTTGCACAATCTCCTTTGTGTAGCCTTGATTGTTAAACAAATCATTTTCCTGAGAATGGAACACAATCTAAATTAGAAAAGTTACAAGTACACACATAAAACTAATTAATATGGCTATTTGTTTTATACAATCAACATATAAAATTTGAGTTCATAGTATTTTTTTTTTTCTTTTTCTGAACTGCTAATTCTGTTTAATGCCCTTTTTGTAAACGAGCAGGCAACTTTTCTTCTATTCAAGGAAGTATTAAATACAGGCTTGAGTTATATTCCTCCATATTCCTCTTGTAGTATATACCAATTCCTAATTATTGCTCCTATTTCAAACTGCCACTGAAATATTTTATATCTTATGCTAGCAATTGATCTGTCTCATACATACCTGTAACCAGTCCAAAACATTGGTACGATATCCAGTAGCAAAGATCACTGAATCTACTGGCACAACTCTGCCATCGACAAGCTCCACACTGTTTTTGAAAAACCTCTTGACTGCTGGCACAATTTTAATATCCCCTGATCTGATCTTACTAAGAGCACCTATGTCAAGAACCGGTGTTCTCCCTTCGGTTTTCTTCAATGCAAATGGTCCCTTGCTTGGTCTTTTTAGACCCAAATTCTCTGTGCTTCCAAGAACTAGCCATGTTAAGAAGAGAACGATTTTGTCGACTAGCCAGAGGGGAAGACATTGCATAAGTAAAACCCCCGTCTCAAATGTCGATTTGCCGAAGATCTCTCTTGGTAATATATGAACCTATAAATAGAGGAGAGAACATATAAATTAAGCACATGGTTTTACTAGTCGATATATGCATGGCAAAAGAAGAGAGGTTAGGTTATGCACTCATTATATAATGTTGGCATTTGACCTTTGTGCAAACTTATATTATATACATGATATTTTATACACATGATATATTCAACTTACTGAATCTCTAACAACCATTGAAGGGAATGCATTGTATTCACAAAGGTCTAAACAGATCTCCATGCCAGAGTTGCCGCAACCAACAACCAAAACTTTCTCGCCACGATACCGCTCCCCACATTTATATTCCGAAACATGTGATATATTACCATTGAAATCATCCAATCCATCAAACTCTGGTATCACACACTCTGCATTCTCTCCTGCAGCTACAACCAGCCACTTGCTTATATATTCCACCTCTTCAAATCTATCCCTAGATGTCACTACCCTCCACAATCCGGAAACCCTATCAAACCTTGCCGAAAGAACCCGCTCATTGAAATGTGGCTCGATGTTGAAGTGATTTCGGTACAATTCTAAATATTTGATGAATTGTTTCTTTGTAGGGTACTCGGGGTAGTCCTCGGGAAAAGGAAGTAGTGGCAGTTGGCAAAATTGTTTTGGTAGGTGCAATTTGAGGCGATCGTAAGTTCGCTTTTGCCATAAGGAGGCGATACAATTGGATCGCTCAAGGATTACATAAGGAACACCATTTTTTGTCAGGCAAGCTGCCGTTGCCAAGCCCGATGGACCCGCACCGACTATGATCGGGCCGTTGACCCACATGCAACGGCATGAAAACAAGTTGGTTGTAAATTTGTTTGTCATAGTTGCACTCGTCAAATAATTCGGATTGAATTGAAGTGACTTTTGGTTTAGATTGCTAGTAAGTAAGCTAAGATGGAATGTATTTAAGTTGGTTGTTGTGGCATGGTAGTAGGATAGAATCCATGAGGCTAAGTTTGTTTATATAGAGAACATTTTTAGTTGATGGCCCACATTCAATGACAAGGCAAGAAGCTTGTTAACTTAAATTTGCTCTCTTTTTTTCCTATTATTTTTGAGAATTTTTTAAAGTTTGCTTCCAAGGCCCTATAATGATTTGACTAGGAATGTACACATAACAAGATTTTCATCATTAGTAGACTGAATAGTGCACTTTCTAATTAATTAAATAGACAAGCAGGAAATTCTCAATCAAATAGCTTGTTCCTTCTATATATCATTTCCTAATCTTGCTCCTTTTTGATTTAAAATGTATTAATAAGCACATAAATGGAGTTGCCTTACTAATCAAATGGAATACATGAATGCCATTATAAAATGTATAAATCTTTGGAGAAGGGTTCAAATACACCATGATTTTGTGCATGCTCCACATCCCTTATCTCCATTTTCAAAGTCCGAATAGTCAATCTGAACCGCTCAACATGATCTTCATAATAAAATATTCTTAGAGACTAAATTTTATATTTTTTAGAATTTTTTTACTATTTTTTTACATAGGTACAATATCACTTTTCCGGAATGGTCCAGAATCTCCTTAAAACAATGATTTTGTACATATCTAAGAAAATAGTAAAAAAATTCAAAAAAATATAAAATTTGGTCTCCAAGCATATTTTATTATGAAGATCATGTTGAGCAGTTCGGATCGACTTTTCGGACATTCAAAACAGAGATAAAGGATGTGAAGCATATTGAAGCACAAAATCATAATGCATTTGAACCCTCCTCAAATCTTTGATAAAGTATTAGTAAGCACACTTACTACTAGTTCATTACACTCATAACCTTAATTGCATCAATTGTAATTGTGATTTAAAAACCTAATTCTTTATTCAACAGTTGGGGTATATATACCCGTTTACATATAGGTCCCTAGATTATCCTCTAATTGCACTTTTACCAATTAACCCTTGATACAATTATAAATCTCAACACTCCCCCTCAAGATGGGCGAAAGATATCCACTAAGCCCATCTTGTCACAACCTCTAGCTAAGTCTAACGAATTGAGTCATTTCGTCAGACAATCTGCTGCCTGGTCTTTAGTTGAAACATGGCCTAACTCTAGTAGTCCACTGTTCAACTTTTCCTTGATGAAGAACCTATCGATCTCGATATGCTTAGTTCTATCTTGTTGCACTGGATTGTTGTCAATACTGATGGCTGACTTGTTGTCGCACCACAACTTCATTTTGTCTCCTTGATCCATCTTTAGCTCCACCAACATACTCTTCAGCCACAACAACTCTGCAACTCCCAAGGCCATAGCTCGGTACTCTGCTTCTGCTGTCGATCTTGCCACCAAAGACTGCTTCTTGCTCTTCCAAGAGACCAAGTTGCCTCCTACAAAGATGCAGTAACCTGAGGTGGACCTCCTATCATCGGCACAGCTAGCCCAATCAGAGTCACAATAGCCCTCAATGCTCACATGGCCATTCTTCCTGAATATCAGTCCTTTTCCAGGGGCACTCTTCAAATACCTCAAGATCTGGTACACCGCGTCCATATGACCCTTCCTCGGATCATGCATGTAGCGACTCACCACGCTCACTGCAAAGGAGATATCGGGACGCGTGTGACTCAGATAGATCAATCTGCCTACCAATCTCTGGTACCTCTCACGATCAACTGGTTCTCCGGCCTCTGCACTCAGCTTGAACCTTTGGTCGATCGGTGTCACTGCAGGTTTGCACCCCAACATACCTGTCTCTGTGAGTAGATCTAGTGCGTACTTTCTCTGAGAAAGAACAATCCCCTCTGCTTCTCGAGCTATCTCGATCCCAAGGAAGTATCGAAGCAAGCCGAGATCTTTCACCTCGAACTCTTTGCCCAGTCTCACCTTGAGCTGAGCAATCTCCTTCTCATTATCTCCTGTGACAATCATGTCATCCACATATACTGCAAGCATAGTAATGTGGCCCCCATTTCGTCGAAAGAACACAGTGTGGTCGGCGTTGATCTGCTGGTATCCCATACCTATCACAACTCTCCTAAACCTGTTAAACCAAGCTCGAGGAGATTGCTTTAGCTCATAAAGAGATTTCTTCAACCTGTGGACCTTGTCCGTTGTCTGATCCATGCCAAATCTTGGTGGTATATCCATGTACACCTCCTCCACTAGATTTCTACGAAGAAATGCATTCTTCACATCTAGTTAGTGTAGTTTCCATCCACTATTCACTGTCAGGGAGATCAAGGTCCGGACGGTGCTCATCTTCGCCACATGTGCAAAGGTCTCATCACAGTCGATGCCATATGTCTGGTTGTACCCTTTTGCCACCAAACGTGCCTTGCAGCGCTCGACCTGCCCATCTGGGTTTTGCTTCACAGTGAAGACCCACTTGCATCCAACTGCCCTTTTCCCAGCTGGTAGTGGCACTAACTCCCATGTGCGGTTCTTGTCGAGTGCCCTCAGTTCTTCATGCATGGCTGCCTTCCACTTTGGGTCCCCTTTTGCTACCTGCCAACACTTGGGTATAGAGACAATGTCCAAAGATGCAATGAATGCTCCATATTCAGGTGATATGTTAGAGTAATTCATAGACTGGTCAATATCATGTGGAAAGCCAAAACGATCAGGAGGATTTCCCGCATTACTGCGAGAGGTCCTCCTTAATGTCTGTGTGGGAGAGAGAGGAAACATATCACCTGAGTTTGTGGTGTCTGGTGTAGGTGTCTCAGGAGTCGGAGAAGGCCGGGACAAGGAACTTGGCACGAGTGGTGTAGACATAGGTACATTCACCTTTCTCCTCCTCTGGTACACCCTCAACTCCCCCTGAGCCTGAGTTTCTCCTTCTCCTCCCTCTTCTACTCCTTCTACCTCACTTTCCTCTTCTTCTTGCGGTCCATCCTCAGCCGATTCTTTTCTCAAAACAGGACCCTCTAATTGAATCGGTCTCTCACCCTCACTATTCTCCCCCTCTCGCCCTATTTCTCCACTATCTGGCGACTCACCAAAGGGTGAGGTACTCTCAAGGGGTAGTATGGCTCAGACTCGCGGAAAGTCACATCCATACTGACAAACACCCGCTTCTCTACTGGGCTCCAACACATGTACCCCTTCTGAGTTGGAGAATAACCTACAAAGACACATTTGACTGCTCTAGGGTCCAGCTTCCCCACTGTTGGTCTGTTGTCTTTCACGAAGCACACACAACCAAACACTTTCAGGAGAAAAATTCTTCCATTGTCACCCTTCAACATCTCACAGGGGGACTTTCAATCCAATATCCTCGAGGGCATCCTGTTGATCAGCTGTCAAGACCGCTTGCCCCCACAAGTGTTTCGGGACATTCATCGATATCATCATACACCGGGCTACCTCTAAAAGGTGTCTGTTCTTTCTCTCTGCTACCCCATTCTGTGCCGGTGTATATGGACAAGTGGTCTGATGTTGTATCTCTTGTGTAGACAAGTACTCCCCAAACGCCCTGTTGGTGTACTATGTCTCATTGTCAGACCTTAATACCTTCACCACTGCACCGTATTGGGTCTGTACCGCCTTGTGAAAGTCTTTGAAGCAAGCAAGTACATCACTCTTGTTTTTCATCAAATACAACCAAGTAACACGAGAAAAACAATCAATAAAAGTCACAAAATATCTATAACCATTAATTGTATTTGCCGGACAAGGCCTCCATACATCAGAGTGAATAAGATCAAAAATCCCAGAACTCCTATTCCCAGAACTATGATAAGAGCTTCTGGTATGCTTCCCTAACTCACAAGCATCACAGACTAATTTTTTTTTATTTGCCCTTTCATACAATGAAGGGTACATCAGACTCAAAACAGTAAATGAAACATGACCCATGCGCTGATGATGCCGAAGCAATATCTCCTCTACAGTCATCCCAGAACCTCCTACTCCTGCCCTCTCTACTAAGGATGTCAGCGCTGAATATATCCTCTCTCTATCCATGTACCACAATCCTCTATGCCAAGTGCCAGTTCCAAGTCTCCGGCCCGTCCCCTTCTCCTTGAAGATCACCTTGGGAATATCAAAAGAAACAACACAATTTAGTTGGAGAATAATAGCACTGATAGACAATAGATTCACTGGAAATGAGGGAGCATGCAATACATTGGACAAAGTCACTAAATCGGTACATTTAACCGTACCCTTACCAACCACAGGCTGGGCTGTGCCATCCGCTGTCTGAATACTTTCTGGAGGGCTCAAGTGAGTATAAGAAGAGAACTCACTAGAAGCCCCTGTCACATGTCGAGATGCACCAGAATCTATGATCCATTCTAGTGCTCTGGTGGGAGGTCTAGAGGCAAGAGCATGTGCAATACCTGTGGCGGAATAAGCAGAAGAAGCAAAATTACCCCTGGTGTCAGATGTGGAAGTCTCGTCTGTCATGCTCTTCTTTCCCCCATCACCTACCATCCTCTGCTTCCTCTTCAGCATCTCGAAGAGCTCATGCTCCTCCTCAGTGAAGCATGTCTCCTCCTGTGGATCTACCATCAGGTGTGCCCGGTAGCCTCCACCTCTGCCTCCTCTACGGCCTCCACGTCCACGACCTCCGGCCTGTCCTCACCCACCTGCCTCTCTCTCCTTAGGTGGCTTAGGACAAGCCTTGCTCAGGTGCCCCACTTCTCCACAGTTGTAGCATTTGCGAGTCTCCCTCTGAACCCCTGTCATACCTGAGTTCGAGACTGCCAAGGCTGAACGCATCCCCGCACTTCCACTAGTTCCGGAGTGCAACTTCATGCGACTCTCCTCCTGCATCATAGCCGCAATTGCCTCGTCCAATGGGGGGATCTTCGCTTGGGCAAGGAGCACTGATCTCCTCTGATCGAATGCTTAGTTGAGATGTTCAAGAACCGCATAGTCCTTTCTTGATGAAAGCTCTCATTTTTCTTGCATTCCGGATCATTGCAACTTTTCCTCGGCGAGAAGTGGTCATAGTCTGCCCAAGTCTCTCTAGATCTACGGCATACTCCTGGATCGTCCTATCTCCCTGAACCACCTCATCTATCTGGTTCTGAATCTGGAATACTCGCATATTGTTCTCTGTCCCCGCATAGGTCCTCTTCAGTTTGGCCCATATATCCGGCACACTCTGGAGGCCATCAACTGTCACAGAGATCGATTGTACCATCGAGTTGAGCAACCAGGTACACAGTAGCGCATGTGTGGATCTCCAATCCTCCCGCTCAGCTGTGTCCTGTGCTGGCTCACTCTTCTCCCCTGTCAACCACCCGTCGAGGCGCTTACCCTGAAGTGCCCATATGATCCGTCGTGACCAGCTCAGATAAGTCCCTGGTCCATCAAGTTTTATGTCCACTGGTGGGAGATCCAACTTCGTCTGTGGTTGGCCCGATGTCGAGGTATTCGCCCCCTTAGAGTCTCTCAAGAGCTGAACCAATGTCTTCACATCCTCTGGCTCTAGCTTTTCGATAAGCTTCTCCATTGATCACTCACGAGGATCCAAGTCTATACGTGACTTCCTTCCTCTTCTTGATCCGACCCGATCTCGATCTTCTTCACTCGATCACACACGATCGAACAAGTTACAATTTTTCTCACAACTCACAAAAAATTACATCAAACACCATCAAACAACACCAACAGCAAAATTCATTGTCTGAAATTACTGTTCACGGTACTGTAGCAGACCCGTTACTGTTCGCGGATACTGTAGCACGCGAACCCGTTACTGTAGCACACGGACCCGTTACTGTTGCCGCTCAAACTGGACACCGCTGTTCCAGTCTCTCTTCCTGGGCCGTACTCCAGCCATCAACTCTCACCCCTCATGGGGCTGTGGGGAACGACCCCCCCCCCCCCCCACGCGGGTGACTGAGAGGGTACCTCCGCCTCTGGTGTGTGCTGGCGGAAGAGAGGAACGGAGGTTGGTGGAGGCGGACCTCTTCTACAGGGTTGGCGGAGGCGACTTTCTCCTTTGATTCGCGTAGCCCTAGACGGGAGGGACGAAGATGGAGCAGAAAGAAGAGGCGGCCAAGCTCTGATACCAAATTGTGATTCAAAAACCTAATTCTTTATTCAACAGTTGGGGTATATATACCCGTTTACATATAGGTCCCTAGATTATCCTCTAATTGCACTTTTACCAATTAACCCCTGATACAATTATAAATCTCAACAATTGTGATCTAAAAGTCAAATTCATTCCACTATCCACTTACAATTATCTATAAAATTTTCAGCATTAATTTAATATCATTTTGGTTGTGCAAAAACTTATTTGACAATAATTATATATATCACCGGATCGGATGATATATTAGGGGTAAATATAAATGATATATTCAAATTGCATTTCATATATATCACTGGATCGGATGCCCATCGGACCTACTTTTAGGTTCAACGAGCATGATGACCGTCCGATCTAATTTAAGATTTGTGTGCACAAAAATTGAAACAGACACGCACAAAGTTTAAAGTGTTCCACACAAATCTTAAAACAAATCGACGATGATTAAACCCATCGAACCAAAGTAAGTCCAATGCCCATCGGACTTACTCTCAAGTGCACATGTAATTCCTTGTCAATTAGAAAAGGAGTTTATTTTCCTCTAGTATTCAATGTTACAAGCTTTACGGCATAAAATGTTACTACTTTACTTTTTATTTATATCTTAAAATCCAAAGTATCAAATCGAAACCGTCTGAGTTTTGAGAAAAATATCAGCATGAGAGTGGGAAGCTTTTGATTAGCATGGGGCTTAATATGCACTACTTTAGTGTTTTCTTTGATTTACACCGCTATTTAATTATGACAAAAAACGACAATATATGTTGCACAATGCACGGGACATAAAGTTTTCAAGTTAGATCAAAATTTAACATGAGGTTATAGAAAGAACGAGTTTGCACATGAATTTCTTGGATTCATCCTCATAGTGGTTTGAAAAAGGGCCGGGTCGGGTCGGTCCGGTCCAAACCCGCCCGGTCCCCGGGTTGACTCGGGCACGGGTTAGCCCGGGTCAACGGGTTGAGTCGGGGGGGGGGGGGGGGGGTCGGGTTGGGGTCTGACTCGGCCGATCCTAACCCGGTCTAAACCCGGCGGGTTAGGTCGGGGCGGGTTAGGTCGGGTCGGGGGTCGGTCCGGTCCGGGTAGGTCCGGTCCGGTTTTTTTTTTTCGGTTTCTGTTTTTTTTTTTCTGTTTCCAGAGAGGCAGAGAGGCAGAGAGGGCCAGACAGAGGCAGAGACGTTTTTTTTTTGCATTTTTTTTTCTTTTTTTTTTATTTGAACTCAATATATTTTTGTTATAACAAAATCAAATTAAGTTAAAACCGAATTTTGTTAAAACCAAATTAGTCTAAAACCAAATTATTCTAAAACCGAGATATACCGAATTAGTTTAAAACCGAATTATTTTTTATCTTTAAAACCGAATTATTTTAAAACAATAGATTTAAAAACAAAAGTTACCCTCCTCCTTTATTCCGGGCTTGGGACCGGCTATGTAAAATAACATAGGCGGAGTTCTAACTTTTTTTTTTGTTAGTAATTATTCTTTAAAATGAAACAATTGAAATATTTAGAAATTATAATTTAAAAAAATAACAATAAAGATTAAAAGAGGTTAGAATTTTATACCGACACTACCTATCTAGTAGTTGTTGTGCATATACCATAGGTCGCTCTCTTGCTCACCGTCCGAATCCTCGTTAGGCTCAGGTCCCTCGGTACCGCTTTCTTGAGTGTCGACACCGGATGATGACGCTTCCAATCTCATGGCATGTTGCGTGCGATTTTCAGCATCAATCCAGTCTTTCAAGCACACAAGTCTCTCGAAAACAAGTGCACCCAGCTTACTTCGTTTATCGGTAAGGATCCTGTTCGCCGAGCTAAAACAGGATTCAGAAGGGACGGTTGACACGGGCACGGCAAATATGTCGCGGGCCATCATCGCCAGTGTTGGATAGGCAGTTGCATTCCTCCTCCACCAATCCATGAAGTCAACTCCTTCGGCTTCGGTGGTCCCCAAACAGTAGCTCATTAACTCGTTCGTGTTACCTTGGGATCCCGTCGGGTCGTCATCATCCTGAAAATCGCCTAACAATCCAGTACTGCTGTGTGTGGATAGACTATTAAAACAATAGAAAAAAATTAGTGGACAAATAATGTAGATATTATAAATAATAAATATTAAAAGCATATGTATATTTATATTCATACCTCACGCCACCGGTCGGAGGCGGTTGGTCGGCATTTCTTCTTTCGCTGTATATGGCAAACATGTCCTCCAATGCCTTTTGTACGCGGGGCTCCTCATCCCTCCAGTTTAATTTTAGATTTTTCTTATAGACTTGAAGTATTTTTACCGTGAACTTCTTCTTGTATGTCGGATGGAGGCAGTTTGCGAGAACGGTCAAGAGGGGTACCTCTTCCCAATATTTAAGAAATTTTACCTTCATGGCTGCTACGATCGGATGGAGAGGGGAATCCTCACTATCCCTATCTTCCATATCACGGTACACCTTGGAAATATAGTAGAGATGGTGCAGCAACTCATGTGCCGTCGGTGTGTACGAGCAAGATAATTTCACGGTTGCGGTGAAAAAGGTTCCAAGGAATTGTGCAAGCATTATTATTAGCTGCCATTCGGGGTCGGTGAGTTCCAAAGCTTGTCCTTCGTTCGTCGATCTCAACATCTCCCCTATAGCCGCCTTGTAAGGAATGCATCGGTGCAGCATCCTGTAGGTGGAATTCCAACGGGTGTCTATATCCCAAGGTACCCTCATTTTGCCCAAACCTATTCTTTCGCACAAAGCTGCAAAATTTTGTTTTCTTTCTTGGTTTGAATAAATATGGGCAAGACCTCCCTTGAATTTAATTATCAAGTCATTTACGGCTTCTACCTTAAGACCATCTTTTACGGTAAGGTTTAGTATATGGCAAGCACACTTTTGGTGAAACAGTGCACCATTCATGATTGGGTTTAGGGACCGGATGAAATGATCGATAGACGCTACATTGTTGCTAGCATTATCGAACGAGATAGAAAAAATCTTGTTCCGTAAATCCCTTTTTAGATTATATTCTTGTAAAACCTCAATAATTGAATGGTAAATAACTTGTGCAGTGTGCGGGGACTCTAACACCTGAAAACTTAAAACCCGTTTTTGTAAAACCCAATTCTCATCGATCCAATGACCGGTAATACAAGAGTACCCTAGGCCGTGTTTACCGGCAGTCCATATATCGGAGGTAATGGAGACATTATAATTGGCATATCCAAATGTAGCTAGTAGCTCGTTTTTCTTTTGGATAAACTGGTTTTTCATTTCACGTACCATTTTTCTATGATGGATTTTCTTATACAATGGTTGAGCTAACCCCCGAATGCATAGCCGGGCAAAACTACTACAATTACCCATACTAATTGGTTGTTCCTTGTGGGCAATATATCGGGCAAATTCTTCAAGCATTATTTTTTCATCATATCTTTGGTGGGTTCTACTACCATCCGGGTTCATAAGGGTTTGGACTAACCGCGGGTCCGCATTTTCTTGCGGTAACTCACCCTTTTTCGCATGACCATCGGCATGTTTCTTAAAAGTGGACATACCAGTTGCAAGTTTATACTCGTAAATAACCTTGCAACCGCGTACCTTACATTTTAGAGTACGGACAACTCCACTCGCATTCAATGTCCTCTCGTAATACCGCCACCAATCCGCCTTGTATTCGGGTGTCTTGGTTTTCCTCTTCTTCGGTGGTTCGATGGGAATGGGAGCAACAACTTCGGCTTGGGTTGCGGGGACAACTTCAATTTCCGGGACACTTGTCGAGGGACCGCTTCCTATAGGGGCGGTGTATTGAGTCGATCCTGTAGAAGCCGTACCTGCTCCATATGAAGGGTTAGAATAATAGTAATTAGGTGGTGCCATTTGGGATGGATTTTGTGGATAATAGTTAGGATATTGTTGATGATAAATAGGTGGTGGCACTTAGGAGGGATTTTGTGGATACGGCGGTTGCACTTGGGAGGGATTTTGTGGAAAAAGTTGTGGTTCTTGTTGTTAAATCCTACTTTCTATTGCGTCCATATTTTGATGTTGACTATCGGGCGTAGGGTCGAAAAAATCGGCGGAAACTCTATGCATCCAAGGTTCGTCCGCCATTTGTTCTACATATTAAAATTAAATCCATTCAAAATAAATCTAAATTACGTCTAAAATAAATCCAAATTAAATCTAACATAAATATAAATTAAATATAAATTAAACTAATTAAAAGAAAAAAAAACAATTCAAGTAAGTAGAAGAAAAAAAAACTAATAAACTAATTTAAATTAAAGTAAGTAGAAGAAAAAAAAAAAAAAAAGGGCTCATGAAGAGCCTCTGGCCTCTGCCTCAAATTTGCTTGGCCGAAATTCAAAAGGAAAAAAAAAACGAAAAAAAAAAAAAATAAGTGAAGCCTATGCGGCTCTGCCTCCTTGAAGGCTTGACCGAACTTCAAATTAAAAAAAAAAAAAAAAAAAACAACTAAGTCTAATTCAAATTTTAAAATTTAAAAAAACAAGTCTAATTCAAATTTTAAAATTTAAAAAAACAAGTCTAATTCAAATTTTAAAATTAAAAAAAATAAGTCTAATTCAAATTTAAAAAATATATTTAAAAAAATAAGTCTAATTCAAATTTAAAATTTAAAAAAATAAGTCTAATTCAAATTTAAAATTTTAAAAAATAAGTCTAATTCAAATTTAAAAAAAAATAAGTCTAATTCAAATTTAAAAAAAATAAGTCTAATTCAAATTTAAAAAAAAGGTCTAATTAAAATTTAAAAATTTAAAAAAAATAAGTCTAATTCAAATTTAAAAAATAAGTCTAATTCAAATTTTAAAATTGTAAGTCTATTTAAAAATAAATATAACTATCCAACAAATTCAAAAATAAAATATAACTTATTTATCTAACCTATTTAAGATAAATCCGAATTTAAAAAAATAAAATCTAAAAGAAAAAGAAAAAAAAAATAAGGATAATTAAAATTTAAAAAAAAAAATTTAATTCAAATTTAAAAAATAAAGTCTAATTCAAATATAAAAAAATAAAATTTAAAAAAATAACTAAAAAATCTAACCTATTTAAGATAAATCCGAATTTTAAAAAATAAAATCTAGTCTATTTCAAAATAAAATAACTTATTTTAAAATGTCTAACCTATTTATAAATAAAATAACTTATTTTAAAAAGTAAAATCTAACCTATTTTCAAAATAAAATACAATAATCTAACATATTCAAATGTAACCTATTAAAAATGTAACCTATTAAAAATAAATCTAACATATTTCTAACATATTCAAAAATAAATCTAAAATCTAACATATTTCTAACATATTCAAATGTAACCTATTAAAAATAAAGATAACATATTTAAAAATAAATCTAACTATCCAACAAATTCAAAAATAAAAAATAACTAAAAAATCTAACCTATTTAAGATAAATTCGAATTTAAAAAAATAAAATCTAGTCTATTTCAAAATAAATCCGAATTTCAAAATAAAATCCAATAATCTAACATATTCAAAATTTAATTATAACTCTAACAAAATCTAACAAATCTATTGTATATTGAAGTAACAAATCTAAAATCTAACAAATCTAACATATTCAAAATTTCAAAATCTAACATATTCAAAATCTAACAATAGATTTGTTAGATTTGTTATAACTCTAACAAAATCTAACAAATCTAAGAAATCTAACAAAATCTAACAAAATCTAACAAATCTAAAATCTAACATATTCAAAATCTAACAAATCTATTTATCTAACCTATTTATAAATAAAATAACTTATTTTAAAAAGTAAAATCTAACCTATTTCAAAATTAAATACAATAATCTAACATATTTAAAAATAAATCTAAAATCTAACATATTTGAAAATATTCAAATGTAACCTATTAAAATAAAGATAACATATTTAAAAATAAATCTAACTATCCAACAAATTCAAAAATAAAAAATAACTAAAAAATCTAACCTATTTAAGATAAATCCGAATTAAAAAAAATAAAATCTAGTCTATTTCAAAATAAATCCGAATTTCAAAATAAAATCAAATAATCTAACATATTCAAAATTTAAAAAAGAAAATATAACATATTTATCTAACAAATCTATTTATCTAACCTATTTATAAATAAAATAACTTATTTTAACAAGTAAAATCTAACATATTTCAAAATTAAATACAATAATCTAACATATTTAAAAATAAATCTAAAATCTAACATATTTGAAATTATTCAAATGTAACCTATTAAAAATAAAGATTACATATTTAAAAATAAATCTAACTATCCAACAAATTCAAAAATAAAAAATAACTAAAAATCTAACCTATTTAAGATAAATCCGTAATCCGAATTTAAAAAAATAAAATCTAACATATTTCAAAATAAATCCGATTTTCAAAATAAAATATAATAATCTAACAAATCCAATAATCTAACATATCCATTATCCAATAATCTAACATATTCAAAAATAAAATCCAATAATCTAACATATTCAAAAATCTAACAAATATAACATTTATTTGAACAAACAAATAAATGTAGCTTATTTATCTAACAAATTTAAAAATAAATCCGAATTTAACAAAGAAAAACTAACAATATTAAAAATTACTAACAATATCTAACAATTACTAAAAATTACTAACAACTACTTAAAATTACTAACAATTACTAACAAAGTAACAATTACTCAAAATTACTACAAATTTCTAAACATTACTAACAATTACTTAAAATTATCTAACAATTCCTAACAATTACTAAATTAACCTATTTAAACTAATTCTAATTATTTAACAATTACTAAAAATAAATCTAACCTTTTAATCTTGCGGGAGGTAGAATGAAAAAAATCCTTCGTAATTCCTCTACTTTCGTCTTTCGTATTCCTTTGCGTATTTGTAGAATGAAATAAATTGCAACTCTTTTTTTTTAAACAATAAAAATAAAATTTGAGAATAATAAAAATATTGAGAGTATGAGAATATGAGATTGAGAGATTGAGAATAATGAGTATGAGATGTGAAAATTTATGAAGAATGGGGGTATATTTAAGGGTGTTTTTGGGGGGGGGGGGGGGGGGGGAATCTGCCGTTGAAACTCAAAAAAATTTCAAATTTCGGTGGGGGGGGTCGGGTTGGCTCGGGTCGGGTCGGGTCCCGCCGGGTTTGACCCGGGTTTCGGGGGGGTTAGGTCGGGTTTGACCCGGGTTTGACCCGGGTTAGGTCGGGTTAGGTCGGGTTAGGGTCGGGTTAGGGTCGGTTCACCCGGGTTCGGCCGGGTTTGAGGGGGTTTAGTCGGGTTTTGGGTCGGGTTAGGTCGGTTCGGATCGGGTTTAGGCCGGTCCGGGTCGGGTTCGGGTAGACGGGTTGAAACGGTGGGGGGGAGGTCGGGTTTCGCCCAGAAAACCGCATCCGACCCGTTTTAAACCCGACCCATCCCTTTAGGACGGTTCGGGTCGGGTTCATGCTCGGATCCGGGTCGGTCCGGGTCCGGGTCCCGGGTTTGCGCGGGTCGGGTTGGACCGGTCGGATAAAATCAATACACTACATCCTCATATGCCGATTTAGATACCAAAAAAATAAGGGTGTTCATCGAGTCCGTTTTAATCAATTTTAAAACCAAACTACAAAAATTCACTTTAAACAGTTTGACTTTTTTAGTTAAATGGATTAGTTCAGTTCATTTCTAAAACCGATTTAATAGTTCAGTTTGGTTTAAAATTTTTAAAATCAGTTAGACCGAACCAATCAAAAATTTTAAACTCATTTCTTGTCCGAACCAAACATTTAAAAAATAAATAAATAATACGACATAATGTATATTGCTTGTTCAGTTTAAAACCAGTAAAAACCGAACCAAACAAAATTTATAAATTCATCTTAAAAAAATCAACAAATTAACAAAAAATTGTTTTTTTATGATTAATATCCTATGTTGATTCAAACAAAAAAACCAAAATTTACTTCAATTTATTCAATTTGATTCTTATTCTATTCCGATTTGGTTCGGTTTGCCTATTTTAATTCAATTTGGACCGAACCGAACGGATGAACACCCCTACCAAAAAAAGCATATTAACTGTTTTGGCGTGAATAATGTGACATATATTTCACCTATGTTGCCCCAATTAGCTAATACAAGCAAGATTAAGAGGATATGTATAACATGATTTTCACATGAGATGTGCGTCGGTTACATCAAACTAGGTTAAAAGGCACAAACTTATAAAAACTAAGTAATAAAACACAGGAATATATACAGGAATCATCATTTCAACAAAAATTTTGATTAAGCACTTGGCTGTTGCTGGATTGCACTCTGCTCTGGCCAGAGTTTAACCACAAAATGAGGGGGGCATCAAAATATACTGAAACTAGTATACCCAACTACATTACTATCACCTCTTATGATGAAACTTGACCTTGAGCAAGAACTGCATCTTCACCTGCCAAAACCAAGGACATTTAAGTCATTTCACAGAAATAGGAGATAGAAAGAGAAGCAAAGCAAGAGAAACAAACGACTTGCCTGGGCGGTATCATAGACAATGTATTCGTTATACATTAACTCGGATGTTTTGACTTTGGATGGAACAGGTTTACCACATGGCACCACCACTTCATCTCTCCAGTTGACAAACTCTGACTCAAGCGGCACCGTCTTCCCCAGGCCTTTTGTTGAGTGCTTCCCTTTAGGCAGCTTATCCAAATACTACACAACCATTCATATAATTGCATCAAGTCACCTTAGTGACATGTCAATTAGTGCAATACCAGGCAGTAAGTAATTCTCGGTCAGGTTTTTAAGTTTATTTTAACCTTTTAAAGTCAATCTAAACTGAGTACCGATACCAAGTACTAAACTGAACTTCATTAAAATCGAACCGAATCTGACCCAACCCGATCAAACTAAAACCAACTTGACCTATAAACACAGACCTCTCAACTTGACACCGTTACCAATCTGAATCAACCGAACCTAAATAACCAAAGTAAATTTCGGTTTGTTTGGTTGAACCGAAATAAAACTCAATACACACACAAATACATTTAATATAAGTTGTTGACATTACATACATTGTTCAATTCCATATAAATATGTATATGTTCTAAAATATCGAAACCAAAATATAAATTGTTGATATTACATACATTATATATAAAGCATGGATTTGAACCACATAGAGTTTGGTCGGTTCAGTCTTTTCAGTTTTGAAAAATCTAAACCGAACCAAATATAAAAACCGAAGTAATTCAAAAATTCAACCAAACCGATCCATTTAAACCGAAAAACCAAACCCCATTTAATCCACAATTTTTTGGTTCAGTTGAAAACCAAATAAACCGGACCCAATGAACACCCCTTCCTGCCAGACCTGATCGACCCAAACCCGGCTTTCATTTGGCAACCAAACTCGGTAAAATGAGAAAACTAACCCAAACCTGACCAGGGAAAAACCTTTTAACTAAACTCCAGCAAACATTATCAACATAAAAAAAAAAACCGAATCCCAACACAACTTGGAAGCATAACCCTAAACCAGCCACGACACAACAAACTTTCTAAACAAAACCCAAGAAAAGTCTCAACCGCAACTCCAATCAATTGACCAATAAATCTAAACCAGATCAGAACTCAGTAAAACAAAAATACAGGATAACCTGATGCGAAGATAACACAACCTGAATTAAAATGAATCTACAATGACTATAACCAGAAATGATATAATGTGTGACCTGAAAATTGTCTGAAATTTCAATGACCTAACCTGACCTGACCTGACAGAACCTATGGAAAACAACAGCATTGCTCTTTTGACTTACCTTGGCACCTCTCAGCTGATACATCTCTCCCAAAGCAACCTCACTAAGAAGCATTAAACCGACTGGATCTTTCCTGTCCACAAAGCAGTATTGTGCACTCTTGCTAACCAAGTCTGCAAAGTATACACCTTTCCCAAACTATAAAAAAAAATTGAACAAAGGAAAATTTCACAAGTTAGCAAAAAAATCAAGCTCCTGTAAGTTGGAAAAGCAAACATAAATGTTACAAGGTTGCTGTGGGCATCAATGCAGGGGCGGAACTACAAAATTTGGAGGGGGTGGTGCTGAAACAATAAAATGCACAATATGTGAAAATACATAATGTGTGGTCATGGGGATTTGAACCCAAGTCTCCACAACCACTAGGCTACAAGTAGAGTGGGAAAAACGTGCTGTGCCGTGACTAACACGCTGTGACTTTGGTCTCGTGCCGTCCCCTGCCGTGACTAAGTTAATTTTTCACGTGCTGTGCCGTGCCGTGACCAAAATGTCAATGGGTGGTCACGGCACGCGAATGGTCACGCCACGTGAGTCACGCCGTGCCTAAACGTGCCGTGACTCGCGTGACTCACGTGACCTAATTACACGTGACTCGCGTGACTACCGGCTCCTAATTACACGTGACTCGCGTGACTACGTGCCGTGCCGTGCCGTGACTAAATCTTTCACGTGCCGTGCCGTGCCGTGTCAAAGTTTCAAAAGATAGGCACGGCACGCGAATGGTCACGGCACGGGACACGCGAGTCACGGCACGTAACTGACACGCGTGCCGTGCCGTTCCGTGCCGTAACCGTGCCGTTCCGTGACGGAACCGGCTCCGGCGTGCCATTTTTCCCACTCTAGCTACAAGCACACATATAGCATTTCATGAGGGAGGCTGAACTATATGAAAACTTTTAAGAAAAATAAAAATCAATTAAATTTCAATATACATGATTAAAAATTTTGAAATCATGGGGGTGGTTACTAAGCACCCCCCCCTGGGTTATAAGTAGATCAGCCCCTGCATCAATGGTTATTGAAGTCCTAGATATTCATACAATGGTGAATCATGTGCCAGTTAACCAAAAAAAAAAAAATGCCATTTTTTCTTTCATCCTTTCTTTTTTCTTTCAGTAGTACAATTTTGATACCCCAACTTGTTTGGGACTAAAGGCTTGGTTCTTGTTGTTGTACAATTTTGATGCCACTCAAGGCATAATTTAGCTGTAGAGAATATCGGAATAAAGAAAAACATATTACATCACAAGAACCAGTATGCAAAATATATGAAGCTCAGCGCTACAAAACACGGAAAGTATCATGCATAACCCAAAAGAAATGTGAACATATCCTCCATACCCTCCTGGCTCCTATCATTTCAAAAGATACCCAAACTACCCCTCCTTCCATACTGGGTTGCCCCAAAAGTAACAAGCAGAAGGGAACCTATGGTACTTTTAAAGGAAATTGGAAGAGAAGGGCATCCAGTGGTAATTCATGTTTTTTATGTTCATACAAGATACTTATCTTTTTTTTTTTTTGGAGAGAAACCCGTAGGTATACAAGATACTTATCACATTGCAGTAATGTGCACAATATTTTGATGTAGGTGAGAGTGTGGGTGAGTGAGAGAGAAAGAGAGGAAACCATGTATCCAGTAGCGGGAGCCTCTGGAGGTGCGATTCTCAGGCCTTGACTCAAAATACCCACGAAATTTGTCAATCTTGAACCTGAATTTACAAAATAGAATTAGGAAAAAACAATCAATGTATTATTAATAACGACCATAGGTACTATTGTAGTGAAAAATTGTCAGTCAGTTATAATACCATGCCACAAAAGCATCTTATTCTGAAGTTTATTCCTGTAAGAAGCATATTTATCAGTCTCTCCTTCTCTTTCAAGAGCAAAAACCTCTTCTAGTTCTAGGCTCCAATCCTGCCATGTAACCATAATAGACCATCAAGTATGGTTAAGTACATGTAAATTCTTTTTACTTTGTTCTATCTAGGATCATAATATATGATAATGCTGTATTTCCATATAACACCAATACTCGTTGCATTTGCAAATGAGTCCAAAACAGGGTATGCTCTGAAAATTTGGGTCTTAGATCTGGTGAGCTGAGATGAGAAGTCATAAGCAACTCAGTGCAGTACTGCAGGATCTATCAAAGAGTTCACTACTATTTCATACCAGTATTGTGCACGTCCAGTGTATCCATTGTCAAACTTGATGTTAAATCTCAATTAGAAACCAAGATTATAAAAAAAGAAAAAAAAAGACAAACAGTAAATACTCGGGTCGGTATGATTTTGTGTCTCTAGTAGTGTAATACCTTGTGAGTAGGAGCATGGGTATTCAATAAGTAATTCTCGACTAGTCTATAATCATCACTATCATGGGGCAAAGGATTGATAAGACATTTGAGCTTCTCGTATTTAGAATCTAGAGATTCATCATCATCGCCTCCAAAACCGACTATTCTTGAAGCGATTTCTATGTCCTGAAGGGCCTCGAGCATTTTCACCTTGAGAACAAAAATAAAATAAAAGAAGTGGATTGGACAACACGTTAAAAAAAATCCTATCAAATTTATTTTTCAGAAAGAGTATGTCAGAGATTACAATATCATCAGTGGTTTAGTGCAAATTCTCACTATAAATTGGTGGTATTTGCAGAAGAAATGTATTGAAATGTCGATCAAAACATTTTTTTTAAAGAAGTGGAATACACCACCGATTTCCATTAAACATGAAAACGTCTACATTGTCAGCTGGTACCACCTCTCTGGTACCATTTACCAAGTATCATATTACAAATATAGGTATTGAGTACAATGTCGATCAAAACATAAAGTCTCAACCAAGAACATATATTAAATAAGAACTGTAAGAGGGTCAATTTCACGTGTAACCCCTCCCAATTCTAAAAATCCTTACAAAAGATGAAAATATATGATGTAAACCTAGAAGTTAACTGAATGTTTTTTTTGTAGATAACTCAAATAGCAATAACAGAACTTTTGATGTTTTTCAAGCAATAATTGTGCATGAGGTGTTCTCATTTTGCAGGGGTAAATCCAATTTGATGTTTTTGTAGGGGCAAAAATGAATTTCTCTATAAAATAAAATAAAATAGAAAAGCAAGAAATGATCATTTTGAGATGACATGCAAGTATAGAACTGAACAGTACATACTTTGGTCTTAAAGTCAAGCTCATCTCTAATGATGTGAGGATGTATGGAAGGTATAAGTGTGAAAAATCGATTACTGGCTGCAACAAGCATGCTCTCTTTGATTGCAGTGTCATTGTTACTGTTATCACTCAACAAATTTTGAATCTCAGTCAATGCCTCAAAACCTGTACAGAAAAAAAACAATGGGCCAAATTATCAATATTCTTCCATATTATCAGCACAATAAGACTAAGAAACAATAGAAATTCATATAAAATATATCATGTACCCTTTTGTATATTCTGCTTGCTTAGCTTTCCAAGGGGCATTTCAGTCATATTAATTTCAAACTCCATCAATGCAGCCCTAGAATTAACAGAAGAAAAAACAAATGAACAATCAAGATCAGCATCCTATAGAGAGTGTTACAAAATCAGATACCGGTCAGATGAAATTTGGTTTAGTACTAGCCCCACCTGCAACCCCACCACCGTACATATTTTTTTTCAATTCACCTTTTTACAGCCTTTTTGGCATAAGATTAAAAGACTGTAATCTTATGTGGTGAGTGAGGCTACGGTACTATGCATAGCGCATATTGGTCCGTAATATGGATCAATATCTCTATTTTCAAAGTAAAAATAATCGATATGAACCGTACAACATGATCTCCATATGAAAATGTACTTGTAGATCAAATTTTATATTTTTTTAAACTTTTTTACTCTTTTTATAGATAAGTAGGAAATCACTTGATCTAAAAATTTTGAACCATCCGGAATAGTAATTTTCTACCAACCTAAAAAAATAACAAAAAAAATATAAAATTTGGTCTCTTAGAACATTTTCATATGGAGATCATGTTGTACGGTTCAGATCGACTATTTGAATTTTAAAAATGGAGATATGGATCCATAGCATGGACCGATCCGCGCTTTGCAAAGTACCATAGCTTCACTCCTATTAATCCTGTGCACATAATATCGACCTTATGGTAAACCTTGCTTTATATTGGCTAAATAAATTCAAAGCAAAGAGAAATATACTTGTATGTCTCAACATTAAAAAGCATCTTCATGAGTTCAACTAACTGAGGAGGAAGTGAGCTCTTTGAGGTGCTAAGGTCTTTCTTCTTTGGTGCTTGTTTCACACCATAATCCTACAATCAATTGAAATATACATCATTCGCAGTTTGAAAAGCATTCTCATAAAATCCACACTTATATTTGGTGTGGCACCAGTATGGTCCAAAAGTTATATCAGAAAACAGAGTAGAAATTAGCAGCTAACTTAGCTTTTACTAAACCCAATTCTAGTTACCATACTAGCTTAGCTTGTCCTTCTAAGTATTATAGTTTTTATGTATTGGTCCTCTAAAGTTGGCAAGCTTCTCATTCTGGTACTTAATTTGATATGTATGAATTACCTTGTATGTCCAGTCAAAAAAGAATGAACAGAATTTTATGTAATTTAAGAACAAGTGAAAATTGAGGAAAAGTGTGCATAGGACAGACCAAATTAATGTGTACTCAGAGATTTTTCTTGGTTTATCCGTGTGGAGAAAGATGAGACCAAAATGGAGCATCCTAATTACAGGGATCATGTGTAATAGACTCAATAACTAATAATCAATAACCAATAATAAATGTAAATTTATACAATATCAAGGGGGAAGAATCGGCCAGGTTGCTTCTCAAAGTTCTTTTTCTGTTCCCAGGCTTCCCATGGATTCCCAGTTTTCTCAAGGAAAAGTCTTCTGAACTCTTGAATTGCATCATCCTTCTGCATCTCTTCTAACTTTGTACCTCCAATTTTTTCATTGCCAACACGACCCCACTTGCGAAATACATAGCAATCTGATCCTTTATCCTCTTGGATGATTTGAAGAATGTAACAGCTTCACAGAAGACAGAGAGTATATGCCATTATAAAAGAGAGATAGTTATATAAATGCTATCCATTCACAAACTTTTTAGGTTACTTGCAAATGACACTCAACTATTAGAAGTATCAAGTGAAAAATTACCATATCACTCGTAATCCTTGTATCAATTTAAGAACAGTATTCTATAATGGAAGGAAGGTTCACATGCTATAATCTCAGAAAAAGGAAATATAGTTAGTTACCTGTTAATACCAGTAGACAAATCAGACATATTCAAAGTAGTGTTGTATATGCTTTTGCCGACTTCAAGAATGTGACCGGTATCTTGCAAACCAGACGCTTCATGCACCGCACTCCTTCCCTTGACTTTGACCGTGACAACACCTTTAGAAGCTTCTAAGGCGGACTCAACTTTGTACATATCAAAGGGAAGCTTTTGTTTCTTCCTCAGGCACTCCTCCAGGTATTCTTCCCTTACAATTGGTACCTTCATCCTCCTAGAGAATCAAAGCACAGCAAAAATAATAAAAGATTTAACAGTATGTTAAAATATGTTAGATAAGTTCAATTGCGCTGAGAATGTTTTAACAAAAACCTTGCTCTTTTTATTTCAAGATCCTCGTCAGGAAGCTCTCCACAAACAACCAAACAGCTCGTATCTGCATCCAACAGAAACTAATTTATTAAATTGAGCTATAATTAAGTTATATTCTTGAATTAATTACAATTGAGCTATAATTTATCTGTCTCAGTTGCTGAAGTAAAGAAGTTTCTATTTTGGAACTCAACATTGGAACGTGTACTCTTTGGCATTTTCAATAAACTAGGTTTCTATCCATTCTCAACTGGAAGAAAACAGTAGGTGCTAAATAGTTCCAAATGGACTGTTTAACTATTACAATGCAATCAATGGGACTTGAGGGGTTAAAAAGAGAACCAAATGACTAAAAATAAATTAAACAAACATTAAGGGCACATAAGTACCTTTCTTAACATTTGCATGGAAGCTGGCTCCAGCAGCATTAACTTTTTGTTTCCAGTCCTCCTTAAAAAAAAAATATTAAGACCAAGTAAAATGGAAGATTAAACAAAAAAAAGAGTTATATGAACTAAAACTAGTATTGAAAGTTCTATAAAATGTACTTACAATATCTTCATCAGATTTTGCCAATAAAGCAACTTTCAATTTATTCAATCCTTCAGCAACAGATGACTGAGTATTTGGGTGGTTCACGACTGAGCTACAAGGAGCTCGAGGGGGAAGAACTCGGCTTGGTTTCTTCACCTTCTGTGACTTGAACCACTGTATAGGAACATACAAAATGAATATATATGTATATGTATAACATCTAAAAATCTCAGATAATATGTAGAACCCTTTTAAGAGATATGTATTATACTGTATACCCTACTACAGCCATTTCATCCCCATTTTTCAGAAAAGAAAAAACAAATGTCCTCATTAAGTTTTATTTCTCACTTATCCGAAGGAGACAATCAGAGTAAGGAGCAAACACTATTAAGCACCTTGTGAAGTTAATCATTAAGCTGTACTAGGAATGGACAAGGAATACTTGTTGTTTGATTGCGGTATGAACAAAATTGCCCAACAATGAGTTTTGTGTGCCAAAAACGATAGAGAGAGAGCATTAAATTAATAAATAATGGGAAAACAAACGCAGTTTACTTTTAGTAGAAATTTATTGGTTGTGCCTTCTGGAATCTTCCACTTGCCCTTTAGACGAACAGCATCGGTAGTGGAATATGAGCACTTGCTCCAAGCAGATGCGTAACCATGGCACTTATACTGCCCACCGGCATATCTGATTGAACCAGAACATATCGGGCAAGGACCTAATGCGCCGAACAGCATTCCATCAGCACTACATGCATGCAGATCAAAGGTCTAAGTCTTCAAGATAGAGATAAATTGTACATCCAAAACTGTATTTTAATATCTGACCAAATATGTGACATGAAGCAATCAGTATAGTTTGGCGAGTCAGGCCAGGAAGGTAAGGTTCACACCTGCACTCAACCTGATGAATCAATCTCTTAATTCTAATAAGAGAACTAATAAGATTACTATAATTCTAAAAAACTAACGTACATATATGCAGTTATTTTTATACATTAAATTGCTTATAAATTTGCCCATATGGTCCTTCTTAATGAGTGAGTCCGTATCCTCTGAGATATCTCAAATTTTCAGTTTATCTAAAGCCAGGCCAAATTTTTTTCAGTGCCTATTCGGAATGCAGGGGGTCAGTATTACTGTGCTTTGAGATTCATGCAGAAAGGATTTGAACGGTCCGAATTTTCCACAGAACAAAAAGTTCGAGATATCTCAGAGGATGTGAATTCCTTCTTAATTGGGTTTCCAGATAAAAAGAAAGTGCAGTCTGGCATGTCCTTCTCATTTAATTTAAAAGTTCATAAGAAAGTTCATCTTAACTAGAAGTAAAGAATTTACCAACGGTCTCTTAGGTCATATTCTGATCCAGAGGAACCTTGGTCATTTTCCTCAAGCATTTCTCTCATCTCAGCAGTTGACACGTTCTTTTTCAACTCATCCTTTATGCTCCAAAGCAGTTCGTTCTGTTCCTTCAGCTTCTTTTCAAGGTCTGAGTCTGACAAGCCTGATTTACTGGCATCGACTTTCCAGGAACTAGTCTCTTCTAATTTTGGAGCTTTGGCTGTCGGTTTCTCATCAGACACGCCTTTCTTACGTTTAGTTCCCTTGGAATCCTTTTTCTCATCTTCAGAAAAAGGAGCAAATTAATAAATGACAGCATTACCTAATGATAACAAGAAATGCCATTCACAGGAAGTACCAAAGTATAACATATTACCCATGCAAACAACTCCACCCCCCCCCACACACACACACACACACAAAAAGAAGAAGAAGAAGACATATAACTGACAAATAGCTAAATAGTAGAAGAAAAATTTATTTTGCAAAGGCACTCAAGATATTATAATGCTTTATGCAATACAAACCTATAACTAACAAATAGCAAAATAGTATGTCACAGTTACATACCTTCTTCATTAACAGTACTTTTTTTCTTAAGAAGGGAAAGAATGTTTTCTTTTTCTTCAGGGTCAAGTTTGTCCCAACCGAATACATTTTTTATATCTGTCGAAGGCAACATCTCTATGAAGCAATTCACATGGTACCACTGTAGGCCCTTGGCCCCCTTTCCCTCTCGCTTTGTTGAGACACGAATCTGGTACAGAAAATATGCATTAATTAGTCCTTTTAAATGCTCTATTAGGCCACATAAAGCAAACCAATAACATCTAAAGACAAGGAGCATTTGATTTTGTTTGAGAGGAGGGGTTCAAATACCTCCATTTTTCGAACTACAATAACTTAAATGTCAAATACCTCCATTAGTCCTGTCAGATATGATCTATATCATTTTCTCTATGCACAGGTAAAAGATCACGACATTTCAATTTTGTTTTGATTAGTATCACGAGTTTGCAAAATACACTGACGGGGATAAATTGCGGACGTTGATTTTTCAATTTATTGATTCGTATAAAACAAAATTGAAAAGTGATAATTTTTTATGCGCATGTAGAGAAAATAATACAGATCGCATCTAACGGTTTTATTTTGACAAATAAATTTTAAAATTTTTGTCATTAGAAAATTAGAAAGTGGAGGCATGATGGAGGCACAAAAAATGGAGGCATTTGAACCCTCTTTGTTTGAAATGCTCCAAATACTGATACTTGTAATAACAACATTCCTCGCATATAAACTAACATATTATCTAAACTAAAATGCTCCAAATCTCCCAATTGTTGCAAGAAAGATAACATACAGTTCCTTTTTGAATCTTTTCATTGCACTTCTTGCAAGATGCGCGAGAAGAAGGAGACACGTCAATTGCACAGTCATCATTCGAAACAGAAGAAGAAGACGAGGCGCCAGCTGGCACTGACGAGGCACCAGAGGAATCGTCGTCTATGTATTTTCTTATTTTCTCTTGATCTTCCCACCTCAGCAAGTCAATTCCCTCCACATCACCTAGCCTGATGTCTCAATAGTCATTCATTTGAAATTAGTTTTCAACCTGCCCCATTAATCTTTTTCTATACTTTTTGACTTCAAAATTGCCCAAAAGGCACAAATATGTCCAAATTTTCAAAACAATGCAAGCTACAAATTGTTTTAGAACCAATTCAGGTCTCATCTCTTCCATGTTTCTATTTTTTCCCTTCAATTAACTTTTCTCAGCACAAACAATTTCTGATATAATAAAAATGTAGGCATTGCTAAAGGGTACTAACGCTTTGATTTGGTTCTTCTTCTTCAAGACACAACTTGCATGATTCCACATCTGTAGAAAACAAAGGAATAGATAGCAACAATAAGAAATAATCTAAGTATGACAAAAAGAAGGCTGATTGTTAATATTAGTTCAACCAAAAAACACAATGTACATTTCAAATTTTAAGCTATTTGTGCTCATTTATTTCCAGCAGGAAGTCACATTTTAGCATAACTGGTACAGTACCAAGTACCAACATTACCAAAACAAAACACAAAACAAGAATTTCTCGAAAGGACGAAGTAAAGGCAACGAAGTCCACTATTTTCCAAACAAAACAAAAAAGTGAAAGAGCATCAAAGAAATAAGAAGAAAGCGCACAAAAAAGAGAAATTCGTACAGGCATGAAACCATCGAACTGGGAAGCGACGACCATCTTCCCCAGGCGGAATTGGTCTTTTCCGATGGCACTCTTACAGGTCTTGCACGACGATCGCGCCGACTTGGCGTACTCCGCCTTCCATGGCTTCGGCGGACTCGCCATTGTCGTATCTTCTAAGCGCCGCTCACAGACAACACTGATTAATAGCCTTCACTTCAGAGAGAGAGAGAGAGAGAGAGAGAGGGAGGGAGGTTTTGAGTCGGAGAAATTTATTTATATCGTAACTAGGTACATCAGTTCTGGTTCCACAGAGAGGTAAGTAACAAGGGGTGAATATTTTAACAGATCAGTTTAGACTTCATGCAGCGCACCAACCATATGCAGCCCTGTTTTAATTCTATAGCACGTGCGCTGCATTAAGCCAAACATATTGTGTTAAATCTTTACCTGACGCCGGGTTCGAGGAGGGGAAGAGGAATTCGCATCCTCTGAGATATCTCATATTTTGTATGACCTCGTGGAAAATCTTAACCGTTCAAATACGTTCTGCACGAATCTCAAACCTCGAATAATACTGGTCCCTGAACCATCCCCGAATAGGCACCGGACACGTCGGTCACGCAAAATATGAGATATCGCAGAGGATACGAACTCGACAAAGAGGCCGAAAGAATGAAGATCTTCTAGAAATTGTCAAACGACACTCCTTCGTGTGGTTTATCACTGACACACAGGTTTCTTAAGAATTTATGCTGTAAAATTGGAAGGCTTGTTCTTTGGAATTGAGATGTCAGAAGGTTCCGATTGTGAGTTACTTGTTCGTTCCAGCCACAGAGGAATGGGGAGTGCGAGTGGGTTGCATTCTTCATCTAAAGTAACTTTTGGTAAAATTAATTTAGAATCGTATTGGGATTTTTTTATTATTGGATTTAATGTAGCTATCTGGATACTTCTGTTTGTATGTTGCTATGACAGTAGTGTTCTTTGATTTCTATACATTCTTCAAGATTTAATATAAGAAAAACAGTTATGATTTTAAATGAGCATTAAAATAAATAAATAAATAAAAGTAAAGTCTTGCTATTTATTCGTCTTTGAAATTGTCTCCTTTTCAATTAAAGTTTCGAAATAACTTATTTTTTTCTTTCGAAATTTAAGAATATTTCATAAATGGATCCGGATGCCTATCAAAATGGATTTCAAACCCAAAACCGTTAGTGTCAGTCGGAGTGTCTTTGGCTTCCCCGAGAAGGTTCAACACCCCAGCGCAGTGGATGCCACGTTGCCTTGTTATGTTGGGAGTTGGGCCGAAATTTTTATAAATAGAAAATAAAATAAAAAAATATCGATATTAAAGAACATTTTCACTGGAATGCAAGATGTAGCAAAAACGCGATAATCCATAACGTTCAGGGCACTTTAGCTGGACGTTATGGTCGATAACGTTCAGTTAATTTGATCGATAATTATCTCTAATTAACAAAAAACACTGTAGCTGGACGTTATGGTCATAACGTCCAGCTATAGTGTTTTTTTTTTTTTGTTTGCTTCAGTTTGCGACTTTTTTGAAAAAAAAAAAAAAAACCACTGTAGCTGGACGTTATGGACCAGAACATCCAGCTACAATGTTTTCTGTTAATTAGAGATTATTAACGATCAGATTAACTGAACATTATGGACCATTACGTTTTTACTACATCTCAAATTCCAGCAAAAACGTTTTTCAATGTCGATATTTTTTTATTTTATTTTCTAGTAATAAAATTTTCGGGGAGTTGGGACCCATTAATTTATTTGTAACATTTAAAACAAAAATTAAAAATGGATATCGTTTTGAAAAATAATTTCACTTTTAATTTGAATAAAATTCTAATTGAAAAGTAATCATTCCGGAATTTGTTTTTTTTTTTTCCAAATACTGACCGAACTAAATATATTTACGGTGAAAAAACTGAGACACGAGTAACGTCCTAAAATAGAAATAAAAATTAAATTAGCAAATTAATTAGTACGGTAATAAATAACAAAGTTTAATAGAGACGATAAAATTAAGCAAGGCAAAAAGCTAACATAAATTTTCATTTTGCTTAATTTTTAAAAGAAGAGAGAGAGAGACAGGAAAAAATAATCTAAGTTTGAATCAAATTTATTTTCTCATAATAATGAATGTAAGATGATATCTGATGGACCAAAGAATTCAAATTTATGGAGCAAGAAAAAAAATTTCAAACAGTTTTTAAAAAATTCATCTATTAGAACAAAGAATGAGTGAGTCTATGGTACTATGCATAGCACGGATTGGTCCGTACTACATATCAATATTTTCGTTTTCAAAATTCTAACAGTCGATCCAAACCATTCAACATGATTTCCATATGAGAATATACTTGTGGGCTAAATTTTCTATTTTTTAGAATTTTTTTACTATTTTTTTAGATAGGTAACTATTTTTGGATGGTTCAGAATTTTCAGATTAAGTGATTTTCTACCTATCTTAAAATATAGTTAAAAAGTTCGAAAAAATATAAATTTAGTCTGCAAGTACATATTCATGTGAGATCACGTTGAACAGTTCGGATCGACCATTAGAATTTTCAAAATGAAAATATAACTCCGTAGTACGGACTAATCCGTGTTATGCATAGTACCATAGACTCACTCACAATGAATTCAGTGCTTCTCATGTATCTCACACATTCAAACAGGACATATATATCTATAGATCCAATTACATAAGCACTCTAGCTAAATTAACCTATCATATAAATTAAAGCTTCAAAATTATATTTGGCCCATGGGCCTTCAACGAACATTCAAACGACACCTTGTGGTCATTTTTATAGTGGGCCTATGGGCCTTTGAAGAACTATACACCATTGCACCTTTTTTTTTTTTCTTTTAAAGAAACATGATTTTAATGAATTATTAAAAATAATTGTAAGTTATAGAAACAAATTGGAGGATCTGATTTAAATAAGAAAAAAATAACAAGTTAATGTCAATTTGATTCAAATGTGATTCCGATTCGACCCACTGACTTGTATTTTTTAGTATTTAAATTCTATAATTTATTCTGATTTCATAATCTTGTTTTGATTTTGTAAGTTGTATATTTTTTTATTATGAAATTAAAATAACATTGTCAATATTTTTACCCACAATATTTGACTACTCCTCATGACAAATTTAGTTACCTACTCCTCATCCTATTTTTTTATTGCTTTTTTTAGAACTATTTTGTTCATTGTGATTTGTGAGCTACTCAACTTAATTCCTAGTTTAACCATTTTGGGATATTAGCAAGTTGTTGATGTGCTAAACAAATCAAACCATATTTGTTAAGTAAGAACTTGCTAAAGAAAAATTAGAACAACAAGCAACTCACCTGATTGTAAAATTAAAATTGTGGAACTTTTTTTATTTTTAAAATTCAAAATATGAGCTCCTTTAATTTCATATTATAAAATAGAATAGGATAACTTCAAATTTGAACTTCAAGTTAGAAAACCATTTCAAAGTTCTTTACTCCATGTCTCAAGTTAGAAAACCATGCATTTTATCTAGGAACCTGAACTCTGTTGTTCCCAAGTCGGGCCTGAAGCGTACTCGCTCGCCTTCGCCTTCGCCTTCGCCTTCGCCTTCGCCTTCGCCCTCGGGCCTGTAGTTTTATTTACTTATGGCTGGATTTGGTTAGTTTGGATGTATATAATGTTTTTTTGTTGATCTCTCTGCAAGAGGGTTGGATATTGGCTGATGATGTATTAAGCTGTCGTTGGTTAAAAAAGTTTTTGGAAAGCTAGTTGTGCTGTGAATGGTCGATGTCAGCCATTCAATGCAATTTATATATTGAAATCAGGAGAAAAATATCAAGTGATTTGTTAATTTACTTTATAACCAGTGGAAACTTTAAAGCTGATGTTTACCTTAACAAGAAATTAACCTAAAATAATACAAGTAAATAAGTAACTTGAATATCTGACCTGAATATATGTTGTCTTGCTCAAAGTAGGCACTGGTACTTAACAAAAAAAAAATTGGTGCCTATTGTAAATATAGAGATCCGCTATAAGATTCGTGCCAAAATTAAAAAACGATCTAAATTTAGTAATTATATCCTCAGGTAACCTGAGTGGATACGGATTCCATCTCCTCCGATCCCCAGACAAGCACATCCTAGCCGGTTATTGATTCGATCTTCACACAACAATTTGCTTCTTGTATCGATGAATTAGAAGAGAGGTTAACCGGCAACTGTATCCGGAAACAACAATTAGTGGATATTAGTTCTATCACTACACAACAAGCTAGCAAATGATTGGGAATCGACGTACCAGTAGGTACCAGAGGGGATTGCTATGATCGTTACTGTATCCGTATCGAAGAGATGCGACAAAGTGTTTGGATCATTGTGCAATGTCTTAATCAAATGTCTAGTGGCATGATCAAAGCCGATGATCGTAAGCTATGTCCTCCATCACGATCTCGAATGAAACTATCTATGGAATCCTTAATTCACCATTTCGAACTTTATACAGAAGATATTAATTATGTACTAGCTTCTTTCATAATCCAAAATTCGTTGATAATTAGTATTTTACAAGTTAATTAGGCTCTTTTTCGAGATGCTATATCAGGATACTTGTGCTGAAATCATAAAGGCTAAAATGTGCATATACTATAATAGGAAATTAGATTTTTTTTTAGGTTAAGTGATGCTTCATCTTAAATTCATGCCAGAATATATGTTTATAAAAAGCTTAATTTCAATACAAATTGTGACAAATATGGAGTCCTAAATTAATATCATGAGTGATCGAAAACCAAATTTTCCATAAAAATTGACCCATTTACTTAATTAGTTGTATAAAGTATAAACTATACAATAAAACTCAACTGATAAAATAGAAAAAAGAGATAATTAATTGAGATCTTGCTGAATAATTAAGTGCTAAATTTCAAGTCTAATGAAGCTTTGCATCGAGTTTTTATAGAGACAATAAAGGTTATCAATACCACTAATATCACAGTTAAGAACCAACTCTTAGTAAAATTTCTCCGTGTAGTACATCAAAAGAACAATTAATATTAACAATATTGTAAGAAATATATATTAATTCTTTAGTTGGGAACTAGGGATGGGACGAGGGGCGACCTGAGAACACATCAGAACCATCTAGGTTTCTCTTAACAGTATCATGTCAGCACAGCACAGCACCTATCATCTCATTTACTCAACTTCCTTTTTATCAATATATTTTAATCTTTTGAGAAAACTATATCCCAGAAATAAATGATTTTCTAATGCTTCATGAAAAAATCTACAAGCTCATGTAGTGACCTAAGAGAAGAACCTTCCTCGCCGCTGTCTTTTTTCGCCATGGCATTCTTTATAATCTCTTTGCAAACAGAAGCTTTGCTTCTCATCTCCTTTCCTTTTTCGCCACTTATCACTTCCTTCACTGCCCTCTCAACCTCTCTGCTCTCCAGTTCACACTCCACCCCTCTATTTATTTCTACAAGCACTCCCAATTCCTCGTCCAACATCTTAGCATTGGAAAATTGCTCGGCTGCTAATGGCCACCCGATCAATGGCACGCCTCGGCTCAGGCTCTCCAGTACCGAGTTCCATCCACAGTGGCTCAAAAATGCACCAGTAGCCTTGTGCGTCAGTATCTCCAGCTGTGGGGCCCACCTCCATACCAGTAAGCCTTGTCTTGTACAGGTCATTCTTTCAATGAATCCTTGAGGCAACCATTTGGGCATTTGTTGTTTCTCATCATCGACTTTATTGTTCTCTGTAGATTCATAATTCTCGGTACCAATTGGTGGCCTTATTACCCATACAAATGGGACTCCAGAGGATTCCAATCCTTCGGCGAGTGCGAGCATGTGAGCAGCTGTTATGGTATTTTGTGACCCAAAACAAATGTAAATGACTGAATGTTCTGCTCGCGTGTCAAGCCATTGTAAACATGCTTCACGCTTGATACCAAACTCCTTGCCGGCTCTCTGGTACGACTTCTCTTCTTGCAACGGTACAAGAGGCCCAATCGTATGGATGGTGCTTATGCCGGTGACATCCCGCAATGCCTGAAGACCCAGAGGTTCAAGCTCCTCAACAGTATTACAGATCATCAGGTCGGATTGCAAACTGAGCCTTATTTGGCAGCAAAGAAACTTGTACGACTCATCAGTTCCGTCCGAAACTCGATTGCCATAGGACATCTGACTACGATGCAACCTAAATGAGTCTGGAAAACCCGGTACTGGAAAGTACTCCTCATCGGTTTGTCTATGTGGGAGGTGAAGCCACATCGACATATACGCAGCGGTGCCAAGGGCCCCACAAGTAGTGAACACCACGTGTGGTATGGAGAGCTTCTTGGCTATAGGGACTGTCCAGCTAACAAAGACATCTGTTATCAAGTAAAGTTTCAAATTGGGATCTGATCTGAGCTGCTGTGTTATGAACTCCTCGAATTGCGGCTGGAGAGATCTAGAGGCGAACGACACATTGATAATATGTGAGGGGGAGGGACATGAATCCGTGTTTTCGACATGAGGCGGGAGGCCGTGCACAGTGGGGTTGAAGGGAAGGCTTTGGAGATGGATTTTAGAGGTGGAGGGGAGGAGGTGACGGAGGTTTTGGATGTTGAGTGGGGTGCTAAGGAGAGTGATGGAAATGGAGGGGGATTGGTGAGTGTGTTGTTCTAGCAATCTGGCGAGGTCGAGGAAAGGGATGAGGTGGCCTTGTGCAAGGTACGGGAAGAGAATTATGTTTCTGGAGGTGGCCATTCAAAGATTTGATTCTGCGAGAATATTTGGATCCTCTTTTATTTGAAGATATACATGAGTTTGAGGGGAATTCGTATCACCTAAAGTAACAGAATACTTCTGTTTGGATCTGGACCGTTAAACAGAATTCGCACATTATCATATTGCCCCTTGAAAACTTCGAAATTACGTATTTTCCCCTCTAAAATTCATAATATCATATTTACCCTTCAAAATTTCACAAACTCACAAATTTACCCAATTTTTTTTATTAGTACTCATTTTAAATTTAGGGATGCTTTGAAGATACTATCTAGTTTAACTTTATTTTGCAAAATGGTTCTAATGCCTCTTTTTAACAAAAATTTTATTTGTAAAAATTCATTAAACATAAAATCGAAAAAAAAAATTAATAACTGATTTTTCTGATTATATAGAAAAAACTGAATCATTAATTTAGTTTATTTACACATCTTTAAAAGATTCGAAATAATAATTTAGGGACTTAAGGTGTAACTCGACCACAAGAAATTAGAAACGGAAAAGAACCTAATTAATGATTTTATTATATAATATTATCCCAATGTATTTCGGCCCGGCCTACATAAGGCCCAGTATGCTAATGTCGATCTCAAGTGACCAAAATATTTCTTTCTGGATCTGGACCGTCCAATCAGAATTCGCACGACTATGAAAGCGTCCCCGAGCGTTTCAACTTCCATGCGTTCTACGTCATCTATTCTCCGCTTCCCTTGGCTATCCAGTCCCCCATCCCGCATCTCTGAATCTCAAGAGAAAGAGAGAAAGAGAGAAAGAGGAGTCATGGGATCCTGTTGCATGTTTATCGAGATACTCCTCGCCATCGTACTACCTCCTCTCGGCGTTTTTCTCCATTACGGCTGCTGCTCCGTAAGTCCCTTCCCATTACCCTCCCCTCCGATCTCCTCCTCTCCATTATAACTGGAGGCGGTTCTCTTTTCTTTAGGTTTGGTTGTGTAGGGTTACCGACTGATACCGACAGCCTGGATTTAGAGGGATGTCTCTAATTTTGTTTCCATCAAGTTTTAGGATAGTGATGTTGTTCAATGTTTAACCTGAAAATAAATGCCATTATTTGCTCCTGGTTTGGTGCCAAGGCAGATGGAATTCAGATCCAGTGCCATACCTGACCGGGTAGAATGAGATCTTAGTCGTCGGTTTTAATATGACACAAATCTCAAAACGGAACCCCTATATTCAAATAGGCACCAAATTGATTTTCGCCCGACTGTGAGTATTCCACTCAGTCCAGTACCTGAGGGGATACTCACTCAGGGCGAATCCTTATGCTCTACGGTACCACATATTGAGTAGAATAGTCCCAGCAGGGCCAAAGTCACCCAATTTTTTAGTTTAGATCCGGACCGTCAGATTAAAGGGGCCCCGTGCGCTACACCTCGGGTCGAATTGGTCCGGATTCGAATCGGACAGTCCGAATCTAAACTCAAAAATTGGGTTACTTTAGGGGATCCGAACTGAACGTCATGTGGGTGCCAATTTAGAATATAGGGGGTCCGTTTTGAGATTCGTGTCAAATAAAAACGAACGACTCAGTGCGGTATTGCACTGGATCTGAATTCTACTATTGGAAGTTGGGACCATATCATATAGTGATGTCTTCATGAAAAGTACAGTTTGCACTCTATACATCAATTTCAGTTGCAACTATACAAAAAAAAACTATTAGGGAAAACGTATTTCAATGTCGTCACCATTAAAATTGTACCATTAAAAAAAAAGCAAACTTTTCAGAGCAATGTGTATAATTAACTCTATTTTTCTCAAGGATTTCCATTTTGGAATATGTATCTGAAGTTCTGATATTAGAATTGGCTACTAATGTTACCAGATATCATCCTGAACTGATCAAAAGTGCTGTCAAATCCAGAGCTCGTTGACAAAAAAATGATAACCCGATTTCTGTTATGAAATTGTATTCAAAACAGCTACATAAACTGTGAATCGATGGTCATTCCAGGCTTTGTAGGTTGGCTTGTACAAATAGAACCAACCTACGTAATACTTATTCTTCATATAGTGAGGCTATGGTAATATGCATATTACGGATCGATCCGTGCTATAGATCCATATCTCTATTTTTAAAGTTCAAACAGTCAATCTGAACCATTAAACACAATCATCATATCAAAATGTTCTATATTTTTTTAGAATTTTTTTACTATTTTTCTAGATAGGTAGAAAGTCGCTGCTTTTGGATGGTCAAGAATTTCCAAATCAAGCAATTTTCTACCTATCTAAAAAAAATAGTAATTTTTTTTACAAAAAATATAAAATTCTGCAAGTACATTTCCATATGTAGACCATGTTGAGCGGTTCAGATCGACTATTTGAACTTAAGATACGAGTCTATAACGCGGACCATTGTGTAATATGCATATTGACATATCCTCACTCTTCTTCAATTATCCCGAGAATTACTGGGGCTATATGTAAATAAACAATTTCGCGAGGAATAATTTGTAATTATTTTATTATAACACAATATAATCTGTTCTCCTCTTTGCAATTTACAGTGTGAGTTCTGCATATGCTTGCTACTGACATTACTAGGATATGTGCCTGGTATAATATACGCCATATATGTACTGGTAGCCGGACGGCCTGGTCGAACTCGCTACTACTACTACTACCACGGGGACTATATTGAACCTCTTGTGTAATTCAACAAATTCAAGAGGTACTTTTATCAATTTCTTGTTATTGTTTTGGTAACAAAGTGTATTTATTGAAATTGGGGACTCCGGGGACATAAGATCTTGTTGTTATTATGCATTTAGTCAAATAAATGTTTCTGTATCAAATTTAAATTTGCAAATATTCTACTTTTCTTTTACGTCTTTTTGCAAAATAATTCCGTGTGTTACAAGTCTCTGCAAAGTTGCCATTTTTTTCATTAGCGCGTTTAATTGGGGATAAAACCTGTTGTGCTGAATTTCCATGTAAAATAACGAAAAACATATAACCGAATAATAAAGCTGGTTTCCATGCCAGCCAAGGTGCTTAACGATACACAATGCTAAATACAAACCAGTACTCAGTTTTCATTGAGGCTTGAAACATGGAAAAGTAAATTATATATATATTTTTTCCTCCTGCATTCGTCTCGCTTGTACCGGAGTGGGTCCTTTTGAAAAACATATAAAGCTCAAGGGCCGGTAAAAAAGCTCGTGGCTCACTCAAGATTGGTACCAAAACGAGCGAGTTACGAATTACTTTTTTTAGCTCGAACTCTAATTTTAGCTCGCTCATGGCTCGGTTGTTTTGGAAACGAGCGAGCCACGAGCTACATCTAACTCTGTTCATGGCTCACTCGCTTTTGGCTCGGTCCGAAAACGAGCAAGCCACGAGCCAATTTTTTACTCGAATTCTAATGTTAGCTCTCTCGTGGCTCGCTCGCTTTAAAAGCGAGCGAGCCACGAGCTACCCCTAGCTCGGCTCAGCTCGGCTCGTTGCCAACTCTAGTGACATAATACATGCCATCGCAGCAAATTATTTCAGGTTAATTCTTTCGGTTAGATAATTAATGGCGACTGTTAGTACCCGGTAAGTGCATCAAATATAGGGATTAATGTTTAATCCGATTAACTCGACAAAGCTGGCCAACCCAATCTCTTTGAAATGCCCCACTGGTTTTGTGCCCCATCATGCCCCAACATCGTTATCTCTACTTTTAAAGTTTATACAGTCAATCCGAGCTGCTTAATATGATCTTCATATTAAAATGTGCTTGTATACAAAATTTTATATTTTTTGAAATTTTTTTGCTATTTTTTAAGATAGATATAAAATGACTGTTTTTAGACGATTTTGGACCATTCAAAAATAGTGATTTTGTAAATCTCTAAACAATTAGTAAAAAAAATTTAAAATTTAAAAATTTGTTATCCAAGCACATTTTAGTATGAAGATCATGTTGAATGGTTCCGATCAATTATTTAGACTTTGAAAATAGAGATAATAATGTTGAGGCATGATGAGACACAAAACCAATGAGGCATTTTAACCCTACTCCCCAAAAATTGTCGAGTTAGAATTTAATTAATTAGGCATGGATTGGATTTTGAATAATCCGAGAAATACATTTTGGATATGAATTCTGTAAATAAAAATATCGAGTAAAACTCAATTTGATCATTGTACATTATTGTTTTAAAGAGAAATTATTTATAGAAATAATGTGGATAGTCCAATTTTAATGATTTTCATTTTAATTGATTAGTCACATATCACTTTTCAAATTTGGACAAGCGCTGACCACAATCTGGTTGAATTCGGATCCTCCCGGTACCGTAAAAGAGAATCTTTTAGAATTAGTGAACCCGGACCGTTCTTTTAACTTTGCACGAATTTCAAAGCACAAATAATACTGGGTCCTGCAGTATCCCGAATGGATACCGTTTTCGAGCTAGACCTAGGGCATCCGAGCTAAAACCTCAGCTTGAAATCGTGACAAGCCAGCGCGAGTTAGCTCGTGAGCTGACGAACTGGCTTGCTGGGTTTGGCTAGATCTTGTTTTAAGAAGAAAATAAATTCTACAAACTTTTTGGATCGAGCTGAACCGAGCTGGATCGAGCTAGACAGTATAAAATACATACAAATTCATACAAATTCACAAATTGATGCCTAGCCGAGCTAGCTCGTGAGTTGGAGAGCAAGCTAGGCCCCAGCTTGAACTCATTAATTCTGGACCGACTAGTGACGAACTGGCTCGTTAACAGCTCGGTCCAATAACGAGCAAGCTATTAACGAACGAGTTAGGTGCGAGTCACGATCGAGCCACGAGCTACGAGCTTTTTTGCCACCCTAGATATGCGTTCAATCTGGTTGGGGACATAATATATCAAAGTGAGAAGTTGAACTGATGTTCATAGCTAGCTCCCTCCCTTTTGTATATATTTCTTTGTAAACTGAAAACGGAAATTGTGGAGAGATAAAAAAAAGCAATCAATTCTGTTTTCTTTATTCTTTTACTTTCATGATTTTGGATAGAAGAATAGACGGAGAAGAGAGGAAGAAAGTTAACGTACGGTGTTAATATTTAATGCAAGTAAAGGTTCAATTGAACTAAAGTCAAGAATTCAAGGGGTTGTTTGAATCAATTGAAAGTCAGTAAGGATTTATTTGAACCGATCAACTCAAATCTATTATATATATATAATCCTCATAGATCTTGCTACAGTACTTTCTACAGTAATAATGACATGTGGGTTCCACAAAATAAAAATATTTTATTCTCTGTTTCAGATTTTTCTTCTCACACTCTCCTCCTCTTGCTTTTCCAGCTTCTTCCAGAGACAGCACCGAACTCCAATTTTCTAGCGTCTTCCTGAACTCCAGTTTTCGCTCTCCTGCTCTTCCTCTCTCTCTCTCTATCTCTCTCTCTCTCAGTCTTCCGAAGAGGCGATTGAACTTCTCTTTCACTTACAATTGCGCGCTCCGAGGTTTGTTTCTTTATTTTCAATCTCTCTCTAATCAATCGTGTGATTTCAGTTTCACCTTCTTCTTTTCTCTCAGATTAGAGCACAAACTTAATTTTTCCGTATTTAATTGAATTTAAGACTTTCTGGAGCTCAGGCCCCAACAGAGTTGTTAACGCTTCATTTTTTGGGTAATGTTCTAAATTGGTGCTGGGTAACAAGCTTTCTTTTTTTTATTTCGTTGCTAAAAAATAAAAACCCAAAGAGCATACCTCTCTCTACAATATTATGATTTCTTAAGGTGTTTTAAATTCATTTCAAATAAACTTTGTAAAGTGCTAATTTTTTGTTCCTGTTTAATGCAAGGTTAGTTAACAGCAAAGCTTCAGCTTCTGGTTGTGTCTCTTGCTGTCTGTCTGTTTGTGCGAGGCTTAAAAGAGGTATATGTCTTTTCTTTTGTACTCTTATGTTGTAAAAACCCTTAATAATTTATTTAAATCATTATGTTGTTCTAGACTGGTACGCGAGTGTAATAGTTCAACTTTGGATACCATTTTTAAGCCAAAATTGAAATTAATTATTTTCAAATACTAACAAAATTCAACAGCATTGAAAACTTGAAATAAATAATCACAAAATAAATACTTTACTATTGAAAATCCTATTTAAATAATAGTTTCTTGATATAAAGTTGCTGTGACAATTTACTATGAAAAATCAAACAAACCCATTAATTTTTAAGCAACATTGACCAGAAAAAAAAACCAAAGTCAGAAAAGAAAGACAGTGGAGGATTGGATTTTGTACATTAGATGATATCTAATGGGTGTGAGCATAATGTTGTGACCTATACCACTCTTATACATGGTCTGTGCCAGAAAAGTATTTTTTCTTTCCTTCCTATGACCTAATTATTCCCCTAAACCCTAAACCTAATCTGCCTAATGTCGTGACCTTTAATAATACCGTCAAATTATTATGTTGCTACAGACTAATACATGGGTATAACAGTAATTTTATGGAGCAGGTCCTATTTTCTCAGGACCAAAGTCAAATTTAATTAGCTTTGCATGTCCACTGTATAGAGTGGTCAAGTTTTAAGTGATTTATTTGATTTTGGGTAATTAGAGTTAATATTTCTCAGAACTGACAGTATGACTTTCTTCAGACTTTCTTTTAATAGGTCTTGACCCAGGAACACAATATCATATGGATAGGACCGCTCAAGCAGATAAACCTACCCATTGGACTGGTGAGCACTAGAGAAATAGAGATAGAAGATGAAAGGTAAGGCCACAAATTCGTCATGAAAACTGTTTCTACAGATCTGGTAGGTACTTTTATCCCTTTGTACTACTAATTTCAATTATTTTTCTCAATTGAATAACAAGGACAACAAAGCAATGCCAAATACTTTGTTTAAACAACACTAACAATATTCAATGCATTACTTTTAGCTAAATTACAACATTATCTTATATCATCACAATTCCTAACCAAGTAAACAACTCTACAAACAATCTCAAGTATAAAAAAAAATTCACATTTAATTGCATCATAGACATCCAGAGGATAGAAGATGGTCAAGAACACAACACGTAGTACTCGCATTCAGTTCTGTTCAGCTAATTTTGTTTTTAGATAACAATTCTTTCATCTCTAAACAAATCAATAATACTCATCATTTCTTAAATCTCACTTTAGCTGAAAGCTATTAGTACAAAGACTAACATATTTACAAAATCCCAGGAAAATGTAGTCTTAAGACATACTCAGCCACATGTATATATCAAGAGAAATTCCCGCCTGAAATAATAACCTTTCAACAAAGGTACTTACTAGCATTAGGTAAATTATTCAGCCTGTACTTTTTCACTAACTAAACAATTAACTTTACAAAATCTTATCAATGTTTGTCTCCAAGATAACAGGAAAAAAGATCTAACCCATGCTAACTAGAAATCCCGAAGCTGGAACACAACCAGATGTCTCTGTTCCTATGACAGTTTCCATTGCCAAACTCAAAGAAATATGTTCGGCATACAATCCGGTAAGCAATTGCATAGTATAACGAGCTTGTCATATTTAGTGTTCAGTAAAAATGTTCGATTCATATGAACAATCAACATAGTATAACCAATGAGTAAAGGAGAATTGTTTACATCGAAAAATAAAATTATTCAACATCATAATCCTAACAGTTAATCTGAGTTCTCTTTCATAACATCCCCTGCAAAGCTGCCTGAATTTTCTTCCTATAACAAATATTTCTTTTAAACAAAACTATCAATTTTGCACCAAAAATAAAAACAAAAGGGTACACATAACACAACATATAACTCTTTGCTATAACCCATTGTTGCTAAACTGAAATCACAGTTGCAGCTCACAAGCACAACTGAAGGTTCCTACAGTAAGCAACGCAAGGAGGCAACTATTCCCACAAAATCCATCGAAAAGGCCACGAACAAGGTAACACGTTCCTATACTAATATAATACAACACCTTAGATCAGAACAAACACACATGTAAATAGACAAAAAGAAATGAGGGATGAAAAAGTATGATGTTTCTAGGCTCAGTTCCTCCGAAAGTTCACTATTTTGGTTTAGTTGTGCTTCTATTCACTATTCAGGATTTGTTATCTAAATTTTCAGCATCTTGCAATGATTTTGCAACATTCCAGACGTTTTTCTATAAATTTTCACATTTTGGTACAACTTGAAAAATCTTGGTAAACATTTGGATCAGTACGGTAAAATATTGGCTCTATGGGGATTAAACTCCAACATTTTTTTTTCTTCCAAAAACAGTCCCTGACCAAGAACCTTTTCATAAGATGTAAATTATTTTAGAACCCAAATAGCAATGCCATTACCAAATCCTAGAATTATTGACTAATTTCTGTACAGCAATATTTTTTATTGTTCTTATTGTATTAGATATTTTTTTTATCATTAACACACTTCATAATATTATATGTTTACTTCTTCTTTTCTTGTTGTGATACTGTTGAAGCACCTTCAAATTGTCTTATTTTGTTTGGGTCATTTTGCATCCAGGGTACTAATTCTGTATTGTGGCTTTTACTTAATTTAATATAGGTATGAAACATTTTCATATATTGTTATAAAACATACAAACACATTTTCTTTATTTTGCAGCAGTACGTGAAGTGGCAAGCCAAAGGTCAAGAAAGAGTAAATGCATCCTCTACACACAAAAATGTTAACGCATTTTGTTGATTGTAAATAACTTTTTGTATAGTGTCTCGGTAAGGAGAACACTTAGTACTGTTTGGACAAAACAACCTACTAAAAAATTGTGTTTGGTAGTGGCTTAAAAACGGATAACATGTTCACATAGCAGTTATCCCTCCAAACACAATTGATAGGCCAAATTTTTGTATGCAACGACAAGTGATGTAGTTGTACAGTTTTTATTTTGTAGGTCTACCATCGGTATAACTTTATATATAGTTGGATGTTTATCTTAATAGCAATTATCTGTTTTTATATGCAATGTCTTGATATAATTTTTTCACTCGACAATAGCCGCCGAAGCAAAGCGAGGCTCACCTCTAGTAATTTTTAATTTTCACATCTCCGAAATTAATTTTAGAGTTTCTATTAAGTCATGTCAGCAACAAATTAGAAAACAGAAATAATTTTAGCCAATCATTTGATAAGCATGGAGTTTATAAACAGTTTCTAAATAAGAAACTCTTCCACATCCCTAAAACTGAATTACAAACTGTCACATCATATTAGAAACTCTAATAGTACTAGAGATGTAGATGCTCTTATTCTCTTTTAAATTAGATCGTTATTGACTCTTATAGAGATGGTTTAAATACTTCTATTTTTTTTCTCATTCCGCCTTCATTTTTTAATTTTCTAATAATAATTTTTCAAATTTTTAAATATCAAAATAAAACCAGTAAATATGATCTATATTATTTTCTCTTTATGCATATAAAAAATTATCACTTTTCAATTTTGTTTTTATACGAATCAATAAGTTAAATAATCAACGTCCAAAATTTATTCATATTAATGTATTTTTACAAACTCTTGATATCAATCAAAACAAAATTAAAATGCCATATCTTTTATATATACATAGAGAAAATAATATAGGTTAAATCTAACAATTTTATTTTAACATTTAATTTTTAAATTTTAAGTTATTAACGTTTAAAAAATAAAATTATAAATATATGTTTTTTTTTAAATTATTAACGTTTAAAAAATGAAATCATAGATAAAGACAAAAAATTAAGGCATTTCAAAACTCGTAAGACTGGGAACCCATTTTTATAGCGTGATTTTTGGTGCGTACATAGTTTGAATTTTTGATGGACCAAAATGCCCCTGCCCAGCTTGATCTCCTGCCCTGTTTCCTCGGTGGTGCCTGCAGATCGACTCGCTGTAGGGGTATTTTGGTCCGTGAAAAATTTAAACTCTGTACGCACTAAAAATCACGCTGTAAAAATGGGTTCCCGTAAGACCCAGTATGTGTATGTTTTAAGTTATTCGGCCCGGCCTACGTAAGGCCCAGTATGCTCTTATCGAGAGTCATCCAAGCAAATTCGTATCCTCTGCATTAACTCAACTTTTGAGTTAATTCAGAATGAATTCGAATCGTCCGATCCGTGTTGGCACAAATATTAAAGATGCCCCGTGAGTTTCACCTCGGACCGGATTGGCTCGGATCCTGATCAGACGGCCAAGATGCATTAACTCAAAAGTTGAGTTAATGCAGAACATGCGGACTCCCAAGCGAGCAATCCTATGTTCTCCGCTTCACGGTTCTCCCCCAACCCGCATCTCTGAATCTCGAGAGAAAGAGAGAGAGAGAGAGAAGTCATGGGATGCTGTTGCATGTTTTGTGAGATACTCCTGGCCATCATACTACCTCCTCTCGGCGTTTGTCTCCATTACGGCTGCTGCTCCGTAAGTCCCTTCCCCTTCCTTCCTCTCCAGTTTTCCTTAATCGGAGGCAGTCTTGTTTAGTTGTTTTCTTAAGGTTTCATTGTGTAGGGTTACCAACTGATACTGACAGCCCGAATTTAGAGGAATCTGGAGAAATCATTTTCTTTCTTTCATCTTCTTACACAATCATCTGATCTGATCTCATTTGTTCGATCGAGTTTTAGGATAGTGCTGTTGTTCAATGTTTAACCTGAATAGTAGAGTGAGGTTACGGTACTTTGCAAAGCGTGGAACGGTCCGTGCTATGGATCAATATCTCCGTTTACAAAGTTAAAAAAATCGATCCGAATTGTTCAACTTGATCTCAGTATAAAATTGTGCATAAAGACCAAATTTTATATTTTTTAGAATTTATTTACTAGTTTTTTAGATATGTAGAAAATCACCCGATCTAAAGATTTTGAACCATTGGAAAGTAGTGATTTTCTACCTATATAAAAAAATAAGAATTAAAAAAAAAAATATTAAATTTGATCTCCTAGTACATGTTCATACGGAGATCGTGTTGAGTGGTTCGGATCGGCCACTTAGACTTTGAAAATGGAAATATGGATTCATAGCACGAACCGATCCGTGTTTGCAAAGTACCATAGCCTCAGTCTGAATACTATTATTTGCTCAGCTACCTGGTCTGGTGCCAAATCAGACGTGTTTAGTCATCAATTTATCATATAGTGTTGTTTTCATGAAAACTACAGTTTGCAACTCTATACATCAATTAGCAAGTATACAAAAACAACTATTAGGGAAAACTTTTTTTCCATTGGTCACCATGAAATTGTAACTTTGCCAGGGCCATTAATAAAAAATGAACTTTTCCAGAGCAATGTGTATAATTAACACCATTTTTCTCAAGGATTTCAATTTTGGAATATGTATAGTGAAGTACTGATATTAGAATTTGCTACTAATGTTACCAGATATCATCCATTTTAATATATTAAGTTCTTGGACATAATTTGAAGTTACAGAACTGATCAAAAGTGCTGTTAAATCCAAAGCTCGTTGACAAAAAATGATAACCTGATTTCTTGCATGAAACAGTATTCAAAACAGCTACATAAAATTAGAATTGATGGTCATTACAGGTTTTGTAGGTTGCTTGTACAAATGGAACCAACCCACGTAATACTTATTCTACATAAATCCTCACAATTACGGATCCGGATCCCCTAAAGTAACCCAATTTTTTAGTTTAGATCCGGGCCCCTTTAATCTGACGACCCGATTCAAATCTGACGGTCCGGATCTAAACTAAAAAATTGGGTTACTTTAGGAGATCCGAACTCCACAATTACTGGGTCTATATGAAAATAAACAATTTTGCTAGGAATAATTTGTAATTATATTATTATAGGAGTGAGGCTATGGCACTATGCATAGCGCGAAATGAGCCGTACTATGGATCCTACGTTTCAAAGTCCAAACAGTCGATCTGAACTGTTCAACATGATCTCCGTATGAAAATGTACTTTATATCAAATTTTTCATTTTTTAATCTTTTTACTATCTTTTAGATAGGTAGAAAATCACTTGGTCTAAAAGTTCTAGACCATCAAAAGTAATGATTTTCCACGTATCTAAAAAATAAAATAGTAAATTTTTTGTAAAAAATGTAAAAATTAGTCTAGCAAGTACATTTTCATACGGAGATCATGTTCAACGGTTTAGGTTGACTATTTGAACTTTGAAAACGAAGGATATTGATCCATAGTACGGACCAATTCGCGCTATGCATAGTATCATGGCCTCACTCATTATAGCACACTATAATTTGTTCTCCCCTTTGCAATTTACAGTTGGAGTTCTGCATATGCTTGGTACTGACAATACTAGGATATTTGCCTGGTATAATATACGCCATATATGTACTGGTAGCCGGAAGGCCTGGTCGGACTCGCTACTACTACTACTACCACGGGGACTATATTGAACCTCTTGTGTAATTCAACAAATTCAAGAGGCACTTCTATAAATTTGTTGTTGTTATTATGGTAATTAAATGTATTTCCTTTAATGGCTCTTGAAATTTGGGGATTCTGTGGATGTAAGATCTTGTTGTTATTATGCATATAGTCAAATAAATGCTCCTGTATCAAATTAGAATTTGCAAAATTTCTACATCTGTTTTACATCTTTTTGCAAACAATTATACTGTTCCTACTTTGTTCCGATTCCTTCTATTCTATTCTCTTCCGACTTTGTTCAGCTGGAATAAAGACTTTATTCCAATTAATCTACTGTTCTGGTTCAGGGAAGAACAGAACACAGTGAGATTTATGGCAATGGAAATACTGAGGAAATACGAAAGTTGGTATACAGTACCAGAGAGTAGATAGTATAGGAACTTGTTATTTTTTTCATTGTTTAATTTTCTTTAAAACTTGTTTTCTTTGTAACTATTGACACCCCTGATATCTAAATTAATGGAATCCAAAGACTTGACCTCCACATTTCTTCTTCAAAAATTCTACTGTTCTGCAGCCGAACATGCCCTAATATTTGGTTATTATTATTATTTTGAATGAAATTTTCATTAACTATTCATATTGCACAAATCACGCAAAAGAAATAATTTTTCATTAACTATTCATTGATTTGAAGAAGAATGACCAATCATATATGAACCAAAACCCCAAACAGTTACTACCAATGACAAAATCTTGAACCCGCTCATGGGGTCATGAAACCAAATCACTGCCGCAATACTTGTTATCGGAACCCTAACAGCATTGAAAACCCCAGCCAAAACAGTTGATGCTAGAAAAAGCACACCGGTTCCACCCAAAACGCCCAATTGAAATGTCACAGCACTCCATGCGATCACCATCCCGTAGGCCACCTCACCGTGCTTAAATCTCCTCGCCTCGACCTTCATCCCGGTAAAATCATCATTTACCAACAACCCAATTGAGGTGAAAATAAATGCGGAAAAGGAAACCATGACTTGTTGCTCCAAGATGACATGAAAGGATCTTCGACCGAGAATTTTGATAAAAACAAGTTCTGACAGTGCGAAAATAAGGCCGTGAAGTGCTGAACCAATAATGTCCCAGATAAACCCTAATATGTATTGTTTATCTGTTATTCCTGCGTATCTATCAGAGTTCGAATCGAGTGCTATTATAACCACACCAACAGTTATAACCACGATTGCATTTATAGTAGAGAGGTAAATTTTGTTTTTCACAATAAGGTATCCGAACAAGGTCGAAAATATGAGAGAGGATGCGGCAAGGAGAGAGGCGGTGGAAGCGGGTAGGTACGCATACGCCCATGCATACATTAAATTATCGACAGCACTCAGAAACCCTAGAAGAATGTACCTATAAAGAAGGCAGTAAGTACAATTCTAAACAAATATACCAAATGCTGTACTGTGCTTGAGTAGTATGTTATATCAGTGTTCTAAAATGCAGCCCCATACACTGTACTGTGCTTAACTAGGCGCTCGACCACTAGGCAAACCGCATATATGAATCAGCATAGAAATTTACATATTTAAAACTACATTTTAAATAATTGTGTTATATATGTTGCCACACCAGCATAGGATCCCAAAAATTACATTTTCAGTTACTGGTAGCAGCTTTTGAGTTTACTGTATCGATAAGGTCAAGTGCATCATTAAATTATAAAGCAAATAGTTAAAAAAAAGTACCAGAATGCAAGTTTCAAGGAAAGAGGGGTCGGTCGTGATTTGGTGAAAATATAAGTTGGAATCAGTAAAATTGCAGTAAGTGGCCATCCTGCAACAGCGGCCCACGAAAGTATCCACTTGCTTTGACCTCCATTGTTGTAGTAGAGGCGAGATAGTAGGCTTGATGCCGGAAATGCTGTCAGCATGAGACCGCAAAATAGGGTTAGGAGGATCCAGTGTGATGTAGGTTTCGACCGATATGTCTGTCGGGCTGATGTGGCAATCCGTAAAACCTTAGATAATACCGGGTTTTTTGGTTTTGTTACCTGTCTTACCTCAGATGTATCTAAAATGATGAAAATAGATATAAAAAAAAAAAGTTAGAAGGTGATTTAACTACGTCACGATATCAGTCAGCTTATACATGCAATAGTCACTTCAAATGGTTAATTTAAGTCTCAACTAGGCCAATTTAACAGATCAAGACTCAATTATGTTTGGTTGAGGACTACAGTTAAGGAGGCCTAAGTTGGTTATTCCGACTTAGGCCAGCTTAAATTATTCATGTTTGGTTGAAGTCTAAAGAAGAGAGAGGCAAAATTTGCAAATAGTCACTGACAATGGGTCCACGATGCAACATGAAATTAAGGTACCTGCGGAGGTGGTTTAGTTTAGGCCACCTAACTTTAATCTTGCACTTAGTTAGGCCAGCCTATTTAATGCTCGTTTGGAGGAATAACTGAGGCCTAAACCCCTTATTCCATGGTTTAGGAGGAACCCAATATAAGATAAATATCAACTGGTAGGGTCTCTAGGGCTGAAATGGTGACTTCTGATTCTGTTTCAATTATACAGTTTGATTTTGTTGCACATGTTCAGTTTGATCAAATAAATTTTAAAACAGAGAGAAGAATTTTATTCTATTTAAACAAAGAAATTTTGATCACATAATAAAGTTTGCAAATTTTGGGCACAATGAGGCCCCAAACAAGCACAATTAAAGTCCGAATATACCCTTCAAATGTGCAACATAAATCGCATTAAGCAGAATTAAAATCTGGATTCATCCTCAATTGTGCAACTAAGACCAATTAAACCAAATTATGACCAAATCACATTCATAAATGTGAAATTGAGGCACAGTCTTAGCCCACAATAAAATAAACGAACCCGGTTAAACTCAATTAAGGCTGCATTACATTTTGTTTTACTTTGCACCTGAAAAATTCTGGTATGAAACTGAGCTTTTCAAGTTTTTTGAAACAAAGGAAACATCTTCTCTCATTAAGTCATTACTTTTGATAATTCTTTCTGTTTGTGTGCATGCGCAAAAACTTTAAAACAAGCAAAAAAGAAAGAGATCATTTATTCAAACCGGAAAAGAAAAATTAGGAAAACATAAGGGATCAATTCAGAAAGTTTGTACCTGTAGGTTGGGTTTGGGGAAGTTGCGCGCTCTCGGTCTCCATTGATAGAGTTGTTGAGTGAGGCAGTGTGATAAGGTCATAATAAGGTGTGAGAAGAGAACCAAATATACAATTGAAAATATGAGAGAATCTCTCGGGTGGGTCCCGATGTGGCAAACGTGATTTTCATTTCCTTTTTGGCTTTCTGTGTTTCGCTCATTGTGCATCCATATGTGTAGCAATGACAAAATAGTGAATGATCTAACATCATTTGAGATCATCTCCAACTTTTGAAGAATATTACTCGCATGCTATGTTGCATGGATATGAGTACGGATATTGTATCGGATACAATACGGATACAGCGATACGATACGTATTAGATACAGAGGCGGAGCCAGACTTTCAAGTTATGGGGGTCAAACATGAATGGGGGTCAGTCATATAAAACTTTCGAGGTCAATTTGGGTCCGATGCCCATCGGACTCAAAGTGAGTTCAATGGGTTCGATGACCGTCCGATCTGCTTTAAGATTCGTGCCCGCAAATTTCGCGTCTGCTTTGAAATTCATGCGCACGAATCTTAAAGTAGATCGGACGGTCCCGAAACCCATTGGACCCAAATTTGAGTCTGATGGACATCGGACCCAAGCTGCTCTCAAAACTTTCATGCTACGAATAGAGATCAATATTACCATATCTATAGCATTTTATCCTATACTATATAAAAAATCGTGTACAAGTACAAAAATTTTCAAAATAAATAAGAATCAATTACCCCCATTTCTTGAATGTAGCTCCGCCTCTGATTAGATACGATATGGACTATCTATGAAATTTCTGGGTAACATAGCTCACATGCTACAATACAATACGGATAAAGTTCTCCCGTGGTTTGCAAACTTAGCAGCATTCAATCTTCGAATATATATATTCAAAGTTTACACGAGTGATTTTCAAAATTCTTTATTTTGGCTTACTAAAAAAAAATTCTTCAGTTTTGGACCACTTACTCCATCCTACAATAGCTAGCAAATTGTTCAGGGGCAAAAATACTTTTCTTCTAAATCAGAAGGCACCTTCTGATTATTTAGAAATTTATATACTTTATTAAAAGTTGATTTGTAAGACGTTCATTAAGAAGATATATAACAGTAACAACTAGATTTGTTTCTCTTGTGATAAAATACACTTTTACTGCAAGTGCATTACATAGTTACATCATTTCTAAGTCACAAAGGAGCGGAGGAACTGGGAAGGAAGGAGAGGAGGAACCACAGTAACATTATTCACCATAAATTCGCAATTTATTCTCATTTTATTCATTTTTTTTTTATGTTTCCGAACCGAACACTAAATAAAACACACAAAAAAACATATAATACGTTTTATTCGTGAATAAAACACGAAAAAAAAATTAAATTTTTTCTTTTGGGAATTTTTTTTTCTCCCTTGTGGTACCGAATCATCCCCGAATTATACCCGAATTATTTCCGAATCACGAATTTTTGACCCTGCCGAACGAACCCAAACTATTCGTTTGTCACTATGGGTAGGAACAAGTATCCTCTTGGGTATTGCAAAGTGGGGCCCACAACTTTACGGTCCAGATTTACTCCCATCCAGGCCTAACTCAATCTAGTACCTATTGAAGATGTAGGGGTCCCCTTTAAGATTCGTGCCAGGTTAAAAGAAAACAAGGATGATCAAAGTTTCATATATAATCACTATGAGTTCGAGAGCATATTAATAACTTATTTAGAAAGATCATAAATATAAAAGTGATTATGTAATGCCATAATTCTTCCATTAATATACTGTTAATTCTTATAAAATTCAAACAATAAAACATAGAAAAGAATAATACATAAACATGCTAACTTACAGGCAAATTATGTAAATATTAAAGTACAGGCTTTTGAAATTTACCATGCACCCAAACTCTCCGCATCTCCTTCCCAATCCGGCGATTGACGGATCTTACACAGCAATATTCAAGCTCTACCTATTGAGTAAAAGAGAGAGATTGTAAAAATGCCTCCTCTAGTGCCAATTTAGAGACCAAATTTAAATTTAGCATACAAATTACTGTTGTTCTACATTGTCTTGACCTAAAGAGGCAGGTGGTATTTTCGTTTAAAAACACGAAAAAAACAATTATCAAGAAAATATCAACTCTGTTTAACTTGACAACAACCCCTATATCCAGTATCAGATGCATTGCACTAAATCAAAGCATTTAATGGTAACATTTATAAAGCTTAATACCTCAGTGAGCCCAGCTTCACAAAAGAGGTCTCTTGTAACATCTAATGAAAAGAAATAGGAGAGTGTTCCATCTGACCGGATATATTCTCTAAATCCCACTTTTTGTTCGGGTGGAAATCTCAGCATTGTCATATCATAAACTCCTGAAAAAAGTAACAAATTCCCACTAGAACGTTAATCACAAATAAATTGTGCATGTGTGCGCACGTTTGTGAGATAAACTATTCAGCAAGGGGGATTACCATAGTCTCTAAATAAAATCAGACCACCAGGCTTTAAAACAGAGCTGCATTTTTGTATAACAGATCGCATCTTGTTGAATGGTACTGCTGATAAGGTGAATATCTGATAGAAATAAATTAAAATGAAGAATGTGTTAAGACAAGTTCATGTATAACAAATGGGGAAAAAGAATCTGAATCAAGGAAAGAGAGCGAATCCATACCAAGGTAACAAAATCAACACCGCCAACACAACATCTGTTTCCGTCCAAGATAGACGAATTTATATGTTCTTCATTTTCATGACTATTTTCTAAGATGCAAGGAAGAGAAGGGATTTAAGAGAATTATACAGGTTAAAAGCAAGTTATAGTTAAAATTTTACATTTCTTGTTTCGAATTTGTCTACATTGGCTCTACATGACAAAGCACTAAACGCTTGTAATGACTGAAATGCAAAAAAGAAGGGGTTTGACTGCAAAATTTTTAATTCCACTTTTTCACAATTCTATGTAATTCCAATCCTGTTCAACAACTATTCCACCACAATTCCACACTATTCCACCATTCTTTGCTCACCGGATGAGCAGTAAAAATAACCACATACAAAAACACAAAGTATAGTACCTGTGCTGGTACTCTTAGCACTTGAAGAATTCTGACAAGAAGTGCAGAATAACCATTCTGGAAATTCATTGTTACTAAAATCCAAAACAAATGGAACAAATCTATCTTTTCGAGTGATGCTCTTGGCAGTGACCACAATCTCCTTTGCCTTCTCTATAATTTCTTCACTACAATCACAAGCATACACTACAATGCTTTCTCTTGCACTGCATGAAAGGAATATACACTACAAATGAAAAAACTAGATTTTTTCTGGCACACTCACACCAACTCAACCGACTCTGTACTGCTATCCAATATGAAGTATGCACTTATACTGTACATGCACCATATACTAAGAGAACAAAATCACTGTTTGATCAACCACACAAAAAAAATGTTTTCGGGTTGGAACAAAGAAAAACTGGTAACAGGTTCAATACTATATGAAGTTTGCAAATGTGAGAATTTCACCGTAAGATGGGAAGAACAGTGCTGCCGTTCCCGCATCCGACCTCTATAACCTTCACTGAGTCATGACAGCTCAGCAATTCAGGAAATTCCTTTAAAAGGTACCTTCTTTCCTGTAATTACTAGATTATGTCAAGAGGTACACTCCTCTTAATCATCTACTGGTAATAAACTAATCTGAAAATTTCTTCATTGTTAAAATGATACCTTGAAAAAACGAGCAGTAGAGTGGCGGCGGTGGAAGCGCCTCCAGGAATCGGCCTCAACAAGTGAAGAATCAGAAGTGGAGGAGGCAGTGGTGTGAGGAGAGAGGTGATAGGAGAATGAAGGAAGGTTTTCGATCTCTTGTCTAAGTTGTTCCCAGTCGAAGTCGGTGCTGTGGTACTCCGCCTCTCTCTCCGACGAACTGGTCATCTCCATTTCTAATTTCTAAGAATGCTCAGCTTCAACAATATATTGTATAGACCAGGCCCAATAAGAAATAGAGGCCTGGGTTTCATGAGATCAAGGGCTCAAGGGCTCAAGGCCCAATTAAAAGTGCAGCCTCGTCTAGAATGAATCTCGACCATCTGTTTTAGTTATGCGTGTTGAGAGCTTGATGCTGTTGATCTGTAAAGATTTGAATTGAGAATAATACTGGATAAATTCGTGTATCAAATGTGTAGCGGGCAAAAGATTAGTCTTTCTTACGGGTGGAAAATTTAAACTGTATCATTGCTTCCTTTTGAGATGCCGCATCTAATCAAACAAAACTTGGAAAATTTAAAAAGCTTACTTTTGATATTTGGAGCATTGAACTTATTGGTTAAATGGGGCTATTAAATATCATTATTATTCTTTTTTTTTTTGGGTCCGATTGTCTTTTTTGATTTATTTCACTCGTTTATTTTTGTCATTAATTCAAGCAAAACTGAAATAAGATTCTTCACGCTAGATGCAAATTTTTACTAAAACTATAAATATAATTATTGTTTCCATATTGCCCATAATTTATCACATGATCAAAATCAATTATCAAAAAATTTCTCTATGAAAAAGTGCTATAGTTACTGTAACAAGAGTGAAGCTCTGTTAATATGCATGTTACAACTTGATCCATGCTATGAATATATATCTTTCAGACAACCGATCTGAATCGTTAAACTTAAACATGATCTCCATATGAAAACGTGATCTCTATATAAAAATATACTTGGAGATCAAATTTACATTTTTTAGATTTTTCTTTTTAACTATTTTCTTAGATAAGTAGAGAGTCACTTGATCTAAATTTTTTGGACCATTCGAAAGTAGCGATTTTTTACCTATTTAAAATAGTAAAAACAATTAAAAATATAAAATTTGATTTCTAAGTACATTTTCATAAAGAGATCATGTTCAACTGTTTGAATCGACTTTTGAACTTCAAAATGCTTGGAGACCAAATTTTATATTTTTTAGAATTTTTTTATTAATTTTTTAGATAGATACAAAATCACTGTTTTAAGGAGAATCTGGACCATCCAAAAAAGTGATACTGTACCTATGTAATAAAATAGTAAAAAAATTCTAAAAAATATAAAATTTGGTCTCCAAGAATATTTTATTATGAAGATCATGTTGAGCTGTTCCGATCGACTGTTGGGATTTTGAAAACGAAGATAAAGAATGTAAAGCATATTGGAGCACAAAATCATGGTGCATTTGAACCCTCCTCATTAAAATATTCTAATGACAAATTAATGAGCTCCACTAAATTTATGAGCTTAATCAAAAATTTATTCTATAAAGTTGTACAACATGTCTAGCTTTTCACATTTTTGTCTACAACTGTTCAATATTGTAAGAAAAAAACACTAATTGTAGCTTCTCACCTAAATGTGCTCTGTTTTATTCACTAAAAAGAAACTGGTTCCTAGGGGATTCACATTTAACCATAAATTTCTTTAAAAAGAAAAAAATCATGTACAAAGAAGTAGATTCAGTTTGGATTGTAAAATATTTTTCTTCTTGGTATTCTCATGTCTTCAATTATCCTTGACACCCATTTTTTCTTGTTTTGTAAGCCAGCAAAGTGCACCATAAAATCTCCATCAGAATAGGCCCCTGTTATAATACAATATTGTGAGGTTAAATTTCTGGAATAGTACTTCTGTATCGATCGAAAAAAACCCGAAAAATATTCTAATATTTTTTTGTTCTTCATTGTTGAAGTGAAGCAACCATTTTCTCTTTCAGAGAAAAGGTTTTCATTTGAATTGTACAAACAGAGGTAATAGGACTCACCTTGCCAAATAGTCCAAGGAGATAACATGAGTCGGTATACCGACTTCTTTGACGGGAACCACGGGTACGAGTTGAATAGACATTGCATCGGCGAAATTCGGACATGAACTTGTGATTCCTCTTTGGGAAGGTTATCTATAAGGAACATCAGTGCAGCATTGTCGCCGCTCCGAGTCGACCCGAACTGCACAAACGATGTCTGGTTCCACCATGTGTTCAGAAAACGCTCGCTCCATTCTGATTTTCGTACAAAGAAGACGCCTGCGGGATAAAGAAAGATTTATTCAACAAACTTTATGATAAATTTAATTTAAAAGGAGGGCTTTCCAGAAAATACATGATTTTCTATTTTTTTTTTAGTTTTAAGGAAAGCAATTCTAATCAATTATCTTGTAATTAAAGATCACATAAAAAAATTGGTTCAAGAAGAATTAAGGAGTAAAAACTTGCATGTTTAATTTTAACCCTGTGAGTACAAACTTACATTTTACCCCTTCAAAATCTTAAAATTCAAAATTCCAAGTACATTACATAATTTATTGACAAATTAATAAGAGATTACCTGCATTCACTCCATTATAATCTGCAGTGAGAATGAGATCTGGTGTTGAATTGAAATCACTATGCCCAATTAATGCAACAAGAATATTCTCCTACCATTATAAAAACAAATAAACAAATTAACACCAAATTAACAACAATATATATACTGACTTAACAAGAAAAAAAAACAGTTGATATCAAAGAATATTCCTTAAAAAAATATATATATGACAACTTGGAAGTCTAACTTCAAATTTGACCATATAAGTTTACCTAATTTTATTCAAATATGATTCTTGTTCATTTTATCCAATTGAATTGAATTGAAATGTCAATTCTAATGGTACACACCAACATTTTGTCTTGCTTGCCAAGATTAGTTATATGTCAAGATGTGTAATAAATACAATCAGACGCATAGATAGATGCTTCATTTAATAAGACCCATATATGCACGTTTGCTACTCTTGGAATAAAATCTATTGACTCAATTTTCAGTGTTATACAGCAAAAATTGAAAAAATTAGCAATATGAACCAGTGTTGTAAATAACAGTATACGTTTGTCGGACAGATATGGTACTGTCAAGCGATAATTGAGAATAATCGAGAATATTCGGCCATAATCAGAAATAATTGGCTGATTAGTCGGGAAAATCTGTGACGGTTTGTCGCCGCCAACGACTAATCAGCCTATTAATCGACTAAACGGCTGTTTTTTTACAACACAATAGTTCAACAGTTAGTACAAATAAGCAAACATTTGACCAAATTATGAAACATGGGGGCATAAAACTGCGATAAATCCTGATTTAAAAAAAATATATTAAATGAGTTGACTCTTTTTGGTTGGACTGTATATGATTTGCCACAGAAAATCCGAACGTAGCTAACCATATAACATACCCCCTGTTGTCACATCCCCTGTTATAATAATTGATATATAACATACCCCCTGTTGTTTCATCCCCTGTTATAATAATTGATAGAGGTAACTTACAAGGTATATCTCTGGATTTGTCACCAAGGTATCCTACAAAAATAAGGGAAAATAAATGTTAGGTTCTATTATATTCAGGTTAATTTCATGTATATCCTTCAAAAAATTTGTAATATCATACTTATCCTTCTAAATTTCAAAAACACACAAATTAAATTTACTTATTATCTTTTCAATCAAAACTCATTTTCAATTTGTAAATTCTCATTTTGTTCTTTATTAAGAAATAAAAATATATACAAAAATATTTAGTCTTCTAATTTGTTAGTTTGAGCGAACAAATAGTTCAATTTCTTACCCACGTGACACCATACAAACGTATGCCCATATATATATATATGAGGAGGGATCAAGTTACAACAAATTTGAGTTACAACAAAGTTACAACAATCATTTTTTTCATTTTCAAAGTCCAAATCGTCGATCCAAACCGTTCAACATGATCTCCACAATAAAATGTGCTTGCAGATCAAATTTTACATTTTTTTGAATTTTTTTACTATTTATTAAGTATTTTACAAAAAATAGTCATATTTAGACCATTGAATTTTGTACCCATCTTAATAAATAGTAAAAAAATTCAAAAAAATGTAAAATTTGATCTGCAAGCACATTTTATTTAGATAATCATGTTGAACGGTTTGGATCGACGATTTGGACTTTGAAAATGAAAAAAATGATTGTTGTAACTTTGTTGTAACTCAAATTTGTTGTAACTTGATCCCTCCTCATATATATATATATATATAGAGAGAGAGAGAGAGAGAGAGAGAGAGATGGGTTATATATGGTGAGTTGCGAAGTAAGGATCTTGTTTTACTTCACGTTCATATTTCAGTTTTCAAAGACCAAACAGTCGATTCGAACCTCTTAACAAGATATCCATATTGAAATGTGCTTGGAGACCAAATTTTACATTTTTTTGAATTTTTTACTATTTTTTTAAAATATCACTATTTTTTATGGTCCGGAACCATTAAAAAACAACGGTTTTCTTCCTATCTTAAAAAAATAGTACAAAATTTCCAAAAAATATAAAATTTGGTCTGTAAGCACATTTCAATATAGAATTATAGATATATTGTTGAGCAGTTCGGATCGACCTTTAGTCTTGAAAACGGAAATATAAGCGTAAAGTAAAACAAGATCCTTACTTCACAACTCACCATAGTCCATCTCTATATAATTATTTTAATTTGTAAAAGCAAATAAAATAGACCGTTTGTAACCAAACAATTAATATATAGTTATAAATCGTCTCGTAATAAACGCCAAAAAAAAAAAAAAATTCATAGCTAGCTAGTTACCGTGCGTAACACTTATTAATAAACCAAAAAGCATAATAAATAAAACAAATTATATATATCAGTAGTATTGCAAACATAACAATATTCAATAAAATTGCAAATTATCAGTGTTAACTTTTTTTTTGTTTTTTGGATCAAATATCAGTGTTAAATTTACTCTTATTCTTCTTCAACTGATTTGAAATTTTGTTTTCAAATGATGATCATAAAATTGCATAATCAAACAAGAACTTACGGCGTCATTCCAAAACACCCAGTCATGATCCCGCAAGGCCGACTTGACGGCGAGGATCTTGCTCCAGCTTGGCGGTCGGCTTTTATCAACCATCCAACTCGCATCGATAAAATGATAACCCATTTTTTTCGTGTACGCTTTTTTGTTCTTCCACACGGCATCTTGCACCTGATTAGACAAACTAACAATCGCCATCCTCGGACGACTTTTGACCGGCGGTACTACCGAAGTGTAAGGCACCAATGGCGAATAACAGTTTCGGCCGAGGTTGTTGGCGTGTCGGAGTACAAAGGAGGCGAGGTGTAAGGCCAAGATGGAGAGGAGGAAGGTGAAAGATATGAACAGCAGCCATGGCCTCTGGGTCTTGATGAGTTGGTTCTTTGATGACCACCTAGCAAATGATCTTGGACTTGGAGACATGTTTTACTTGGTTTTTTTGTTTGGGTGGGGGGTGGGGGGAGAGGGTGTTGAGGAAATTAAAGAGGTTTATATATATAATAGATAGGTTTTCAAATATGTTTTTTTTTAGTAAACTTAGTAACTTTTTTTTTTCTCTTTTGAAAAGTTGTCACTTATAACAGAGTTAAAAGTTATTGGTTATACTTAATTGTTAGTTGGTGGTAATTAATTTTCTTTTGGGGGTCTATCAGTGAACTCATGATCAACACATTTTATACTCCATTTTGTTAATAATGATAATGATATTTATATAGGCCACTGGTGATCAAGAGACACTAGTACAAAAAACTCTTTTACCGACTATTAAAATACCCTTATATCGACTGTTATTGAGATGTCAGTGATAATGCCGTAAGTATAGGAATATCATTACTAATGGGTAAATAATAGTCAGTGTAGATATCCAACACTGACCGTTTAAATAAACGGTCAGTGTTGGTTACCTACACTGACTGTTTAAATAGAGTCAAGACGTACAATTAATATGCATAAATTAATTCTTTTTTTTTTTTTGAGGGTAAGGTGGCAATTTGCCATCTTACGGATTTTCATACATAAAAAAGTATTTACACAAACCCAAATGCATAAATTAATTCATGTTAATTTAATCCAATTTGCTATTGTAACATTATTTGTGGCAACTATATTATTTTTTTGTTTGTCTATTGTTAATATAAATTAAATATAACGTACAAATGTGATGTACACTGTATAAAATAAACCATATAATACACCACAAAATACAATCAACATGATTTATAGAACAGTTTACAGTTACATAATTTTTGAAGATATATTAGCTACTTGCCAAATTTTAACTTGATTGATTTTTGTTAGGTTATAAGTTTGAAACTTAAATAAAATATTTTTTGTAAATATTAAATAATTGAGTAGCTTAATCTCTAACCAATTTACTCAAAATATATATAAAAAAAAGTTACCGTCTGAAACAAAAATTAGGTCTGTTCATATATAATTACTAGAATTTCAATGAAGTGTTCTGAAATAATTTATGGAGATAGGCAGGGGTAATATGCAAAATAACAGGATGCATGCACCGTCTTTTGCTGGAAAAGGCTAAGCACTTCACAAAGACTTTCTTACTTAACAACTGGTCGTGGTCTAAACTTGACCGCTACTTCTTACTTTTTTTTTTAAAATAAGGAACAAATACGGAAAATTAATATATATATAGCTGGGCTATGGTAAGTTGTGAAGTAAGAGGTTATTTTTATTTCACGCTCATATTTTTATTTTGAAAATTCAAATAACTGATCCGAACCGCTCCACATGTTTTAAATATTGAAATGTACTTGGAGACTAAATTTTACAATTTTTGGAATTTTTTTACTATTTATTAAGCCACTTTGAAAATCGCTGATTCGGTGGTCCAGCAAATTTTACTGTTTTTTACTGTTCACAGTGGATCAGCGATTTTGAAAGTGGCTTAATAAATAGTAAAAAAATTTCAAAAATGTATAATTTAGTTTCCAAGCACATTTCAATATTTAGAATATGTTGAGCGGTTCGGATCGGTTGTTTGGATTTTCAAAATGAAACTATGGCGTGAAGTAAAACGTTGTTTTACTTCACAACTCACCATAGTCCATCTCTCTCTCTATATATATATATAGAATCTGGCTAATATGCTACGCATAGCATAGAGGGCTTCCGTGCTACGGCTCAATATTTGAGTTTTCAAAATCAAAATGGTCGATCCGAACCGTTCAACATGATCTCCATATGAATATGTACTTGCAAACCAAATTTTACATTTTTTAGAATTTTTTTACTATTTATTAAGCCACTTTGAAAATCGCTGATCCAATGGTCCAGAAGATTTTACTGTTGTGTACAAATTACTATTTTTTCAAAGTGGCTTAATAAATAGTAAAAAAATTCTAAAAATGTAAAATTTGGTTTGCAAGTACATATTCATATGGAGATCATGTTGAACGGTTCGGATCGACCGTTAGAATTTTGAAAACTCAAAAAGTGAGCCGTAGCACGGAGGGGCTCTATGCTACGCGTAGCACCGTAGACACTTCATATATATATATATATAGAGGAGGAATCAAGTTACAACAACTATTTTTTTTTATTTTCAAAGTCCAAATCGTCGGTCCAAACTGTTCAACATGATTATCTAAATAAAATGTGCTTGCAGATAAAATTTTACATTTCTTTGAATTTTTTTTACTATTTATTAAGATGGGTACAAAATTCAATGGTCTGAATATGACTATTTTTTATAAAATACTTAATAAATAGTAAGAAAATTCAAAAAAATGTAAAATTTGATCTGCAAGCACATTTTATTGTGGAGATCATGTTGAACGGTTTGGATCGACGATTTGGACTTTGAAAATGGAAAAAATGGTTGTTGTAACTTTGTTGTAACTTGATCCCTCCTCATATATATATATATATATATATATATAGAGTGATGCTACGGTGCTTTGGGAAGTAAAGAGGGTGTTTTACTTCCTGCTCATATCTCTATTTTCAAAGTTCAAATAGTCGATCCGAACTTCTCAACATAATCTTCCTATTGATATGTGCTTGGAAACCAAATTTTACATTTTTTGAAATTTTTTTACTATTTGTTTAGAATTTTTGAAAATCACAGCTTTTCATTAAATAAAAAATAAATTTTTTTTTTAAAAAACACTGATTTTCAAAAATTCTAAAAAAATAGTAAAAAATTTCCAAAAAATGTAAAATTTGGTCTCCAAGCACATATTAATATGAAGATCATGTTGAGAAATTCGGATCGACTATTTGAACTTTGAAAATGGAGATATGAGCGGGAAGTAAAACACCCTCTTTACTTCCCAAAGCACCGTAGCATCACTCTCTCTCTCTCTCTATATATATATATAGGAAATTGCTAATATGCTATGCATATCATAGAGGGCCTCCGTGCTACGGCTCAATATTTGAGTTTTCAAAATCCTAACGGTCGATTCGAACTGTTCAACATGATCTCCATATGAATATGTACTTGCAAACCAAATTTTACATTTTTTAGAATATTTATACTATTCTTTTAGATAGGTAGAAAATCACTTGATCTGAAAATTATGTACCATTAATTCAGATCAAGTGTTTTTCTACCTATCTAAAAAAATAGTAAAAAAATTCTAAAAAATATAAAATTTGATTTGCAAGTACATATTCATATAGAGATCATGTTGCACGGTTCGGATTGACCGTTAGAATTTTGAAAATTCAAATATTAAGCCGTACACGGAGACCCTCTATGCTATGCATAGCACCGTAGTCAACTCCTATATATATAGATAGATAGACAGAGAGAGACATATATATTCCCCATATATAAAATTAAGATGAACAAGTGAAGGATCAAGCTAGGATGTAATCCATGGAGATGGTCAACCGGCCAAGTAGTTGAATTTTAAATTTTGAATTGTTGAATTTAAATTTCTTTCGCGTGGCTTGGGGCTTAGGTTACTCGGATTTTCCACGCTTGTGTATATATAATATTTTCAATTTAACCTGGGAAAAATCATTAGATTCTCTTTCAAGCAATTGGAATTGACCTTGTACGTACTTATCCAAATGGTGATTATTTTAATTTCCAGATAATAATGTGATTATACTTTAAAATATAAGCACGTGATCGATATGTCCCAACAAAAAAAATTTGCTCTATGATTCTCGTTGTAATTTATTTAATAAGCATATTGTCATATGTTCTATTTCACCGATTTTTTTAATGATATTAATAAATAAATAATTAAATATATAGATTTATTTATTTAAAAATAGAATATCCGGTATCCGAATATATGTGCGGATATGGATACAGATATGATTCTAAATTTTAATTATCAGTATCCGAATAGTAGATAAATATCATATAGTTTAATATATATTATGAAATAAATTATGTATGTATTTACGGAAATCCGATCCGTATCCGTATTAAAAAAGTGAATCCGTTTGCACCCCTACCTGCAATTACAAAATTTTGCATACCAAATTTGCACCTTGTACTTATCCAATTTTATTTTAATTTCCCTAATTATTCATCAAATATGAATGACCAGATAATGTGATTATACTTTACTGTTTACTTATTTATTAACTTAGAATGGTCTAGTCTCTCCTAATAAATTTCTAATCTAGTAAGTCAATAGAAAGACAAAGAGAATGTTCATATGATCTCTCTAGAACCTAGAGTTACACTTTTCTTTGATATTCAAAGTTCTTTTTTATTTTATCTTTTCCTTTTTATTTGTTGGAAATGTGATACATATAATTGATCTAGAAGAGTTGATAATTAATGAGGAATGTAAGGTACAAGTTTGGCATGGAAAGCTTTTCTAGAAGAGTCAATACATACTGGATGGAAGCAATAAAATTGTTCTTGACTTGACTTGATACATGGTAGTCTTTTGGGGAATTTCATGTATATATACCCTTTAAAAATTTAAAAATTACGTATTGACCTCTCTAAAGTTCATTATATCAAATTTACCCTTCTAAATTTCAAAAACTCTCAAATTTGCCCATTTTACCCTTTATTAAACAGAACAAATATGTAGCATGTTTCAAAAAAAAATATCAGCCTTCTAATTGGTTTTAAATTTTAATTATCATTATCTAAATAGTAAATATATACCATATAGTTTAATATATATTATGAAAAAAAATATGTATGTATCTACGGATATCCAATCCGTATCTGTATTCCAAAAATGAATCCGTTTGCACCCCTACCTGCAATTATAAAATTTTGCATACCAAATTTGCACCTTGTACTTATCCAATTTTATTTTAATTACCCTAATTATTCGTCAAATATGAATGACCAGATAATGTGATTATACTTTACTGTTTACTTATTTATTAACTTAGAATGGTATAGTCTCTCCTAATAAATTTCTAATCTAGTAAGTCAATAGAAAGACAAAGAGAATGTTCATATGATCTCTCTAGAACCTAGAGTTATCCTTTTCTTTGATAATCAAAGTTCTTTTTTATTTGATCTTTTCAATTTTTTTGGTGGAAATGTGATACATATAATTGATCTAGAAGAGTTGATAATTAATGACGAATGTAAGGTACAAGTTTGGCATGGAAAGCTTTTCTAGAAGAGTCAATACATATTGGATGGAAGCACATAAAATTGTTCTTGACTTGACTTGATACATGGTAGTCTTTTGGGGGAATTTCATGTATATATACCCTTTAAAAATTTCGAAATTACGTATTCACCCCTCTAAAGTTCATTATCAAATTTACCCTTCTAAATTTCAAAAACTCTCAAATTTACCCATTTTATCCTCTATTAAAAAGAACAAATATGTAGCATGTTTCAGAAAAATATTAGTCTTCTAATTGGTCGGTTTTCGAGGACAAATGAGTAATTTTTCTAATTTGACGCTTACATAAGTATGTATCTAAATGTCACCGTGTAAGTGTCAGAAGTAAAGAAATTACTCATTTGCCCTTCAAAACCGATCAATTAGGAAGCTGACATTTTTCTAAAACATGCTACATATATTTTCTTTTTTTAATAAAGGGTAAAACAGGTAAAACGGGTATTTTATAAATTTAAATGACCTTTAGTAGAAAAGACAATAAAATGGGTAAATTTGTGAGTTTTAAAATTTAGAAGGGTAGATATGATATTATTAACTTTAGAGGGGGAAATACATAATTTTGAAAATTTTGAGGGGTATACGTGAAATTCCCCCTAGTTTTTTAGTTATGTACTTCCATTTAATTATTTTTTATGTGTGCAATTTGTTTTTTTATTTAAGCTGTTGAGCATTTCCTTCACTTACGACTGAAGTTCAAAGCAAATCAACGTCATATATCATGATAAGTTGGCTTAACAAGTCACGTACGAAGTAAAGACTTTTTTTTTTTAAACGTAAGCCAACGCTGTGGTAGCACAGTGGTTATGGCATAGCCTTTATGTTAGAAAGGGTATAGGTTCAATCCTGCTTCTGCGCACGAATTTAGGGAGTGAGTTTGTGTGGGGTGTGTGTGCCTACGAGTTGAGATAAAAAAAAAAAATCGTGCCAAAGGTCAAAGTAAGTCAATGATACATATGATTACACGGTGGCGTAACAAGTTGCGTCTGAAGGTTCGAGCAGGCTAGAAGTCAAATTAAAATGATTTAGAGATTCGCTCCGTGAGGGGCTAAAAAACTTCTTCGACAAATAAATAATTAAAAAACTAATTTATATTTTGGTAAAACATGCAGAGGCTGATTCCATTGGGTATACTTATTGATGTGGATCACATTAAAGTTTATAGTGGAAAAAACATGCCGTGCCGTGCCGTGTCATGATCAAGTTAATTTTTCACATGCTGTACCGTGTCGTGATCAAAATATCAAGGGGTGGTAATGACATGCGAATAGTCACGCCACTTGAGTCACGCCGTGCCTAAACGTGCCGTGACCATACGTGACTCGCGTGACCACTTAATCATAATTTATATTAGTTTATTCAAGATTCACCATTAAATTAATATCTAATGGTCCTAATTACAGTGACTCGCGTGACTACGTGTCGTGCCGTGCCAAAGTTTCAAAAGATGAGCACGGCACGAGAATGGTCACGACACGTAACTGACACGCATGCCGTGCCGTTCCGTGCTGTAACCGTGCCGTAACTGTACCGTTATGTGACGGAGCCGGCTCCGCAGTGCCACTTTTCCCACTCTAACATTACTGACCGGGAGATGAGGGCATCGAAAGGTGTCGTTCGATAAGGCGGCCATAGAGGAATCCGGTGTGCGGTACACGTTCATTGTTACCAATTCCATTATATGGGGACGGAACGGCAAAAGGTATTTCTCTCTTAAAGATTTAAGTGTTTTCAGTTGTTCTACATTCTTTTGATTTTAATTTAATATTTTTTTTCTTTTATTTGGGGTGGATTGTACTAGTTTCTTTTTCATTCGAAAAAGATGCTGCCAGTTACATCATAAAGGCTGCAGTGGATTTCACAATGCTGAGAAAGACTGTGTACATTAGGCACCCACAAAATGTGGTGTCACTGAACGACACTTTAGTCAGGGGCGGAGCCAGACTTTCAGACTATGGAGGTCAAATGTGAATAGAAATCAAGCATATAAAATTTATATGCTGCAAATGGAGGTCAATTTGACAGTTTCATAACATTTTATACTAAATTATATATAAATTTACCAATAAACACAAAATTTTTGAAAATAAATGGGGGTCAATTGATCCCCATTTATTACAAGTGGCTCCGCCTTTGATTGTAGCGCTATGTGGGAGAGTAAAATTGAGGGACAGTGTGAGAGGCCACCATACATTACAGAAGAAGAACTCCTAAACCCTAAAGAACAGAATTTGAAAAAAAAATTGAGGGTCATAAACGAAAAAATAAGAAACTACGCATGAGCATGTATTTGCCTAATTTACATTTTAGTTTATATATTTTAAGATCATATCGACTAAATGGAGCAATACAGACCGCACGATCATAATAAAGTGGTTGGATAGGTGTCGATGTTTAGAAACAAAAAATGCAGCTATATATATATTCTTATAAGTAGATAGATTATTTATAAATTTATTACAATTTGAACATCGATCAATTATTTATGGAGAAATTAAAGAATAAAAGTTCCGGTTTAATTTTATCGGTGATCCAATTATTTATAAATTATGCCTCTTAATATAAAACACATTTATAGTAAAATGACACTATCCTAATTCCTAATTTCATTTTTTATTTTTTATTTTAATTTCTATCTAAACGTGTCAGCCAAGTGGCAATTGCCAAACCGACTCTTATAATTGAATTCCTTAATAGCCTTTTCTAAAACTCTCTTGTGCGGATCTGCTGAATTTGGGTCCCGCATAGGAAAAAGCATACCGAATGACACCAAAAACCTACTTGTCAGAGACCCGCAACAGCTTAGAGAAACGAGACAATAAAAGGCGCTTCTTCCTGAGTCCGTGTCCCCCAAGTTTCCTGGGAACCAATTTGGGTCCGAGGCCCATCGGACTCAAAGTGAGTTCGATGGGTTCGATGACCGTTCGTCTGCATTAAGATTTGCGCCGAAACTTTCGCGTATGCTTTAACATTCGTGAGCACGAATCTTAAAGTAAATCGGACGGTTTCGAAACCCAACAGATCCAATTTGAGTCCGATGGGCATCGGACCCAAGCTGTTCTCGAGGTACAATCTAAAAAAAGGAACGGGACGCTTCTTTGAGATTCGTGCCAAGTAAAAAAGAACGGTCCGGGTTTAGCACTTGCACCTCAACTGCGGCTGCAAACCCAAAACCAAAACCAGAGAAGGGAAGAAGCAACATAGAATAAGAGAAAATAAAAGGAGATAAAAAAGCAAACAAACGACCACCGATCTAAGATGGAGACGGAACCGACGGTTGAGATTAACTCTCATGCACCATCCACCGCTGCTACCGTTGAAGCTGTCGGAAACGATGATGAAGGCGACTGGAGCCGAGATGATGACGGCGTGGCTGTTACCGAGCCGACGCAGATTGAAACTGAAACCATAACTCCCGCACCTGAAGGTATGATAATTCTCTTAGCTTTCTTCAACAATTTGTTTTGTTTTCTCAGGAATTGTGTAGGATCTTTCCAACTGACAACTGTTGGAATTTATCCTTAACATTTGTTCTGTATCTGTTTCGTTTCAGTTAATTATCATTTGTAATTATCAAATTGTAGTTGCTTCTGTGCATTCATGTCTTGTGTTACCACCAAGTTCTTTTCCATACAATGATATGTAATTGCATGTGCATATGGAGATTGGTACTAATTATGAATGCTAGTTATATTCTGCCATAAAATATGGTGCCTGACAAGAAGCTCTTTTTAGTGGCTCTTATGTACTTCACACTACTTGAACTTCTTATTTGTAATGTCTCTTTTTCTTACATCATGTAATTAGTTATTTAGTTAAAATGTACATTTCAACGAGCAACTTGAAAGATTAAAATGCTTCAAAAAGGGCATAATTTTTTTTTTCACAACAGCATCTTATTATCACAAGATGCATCATAGGCTTGATTCTATCTCATAACACATGGCCACGTTCATAAAAAAAAAAAAAAAAAAAACCAAGGTTTTATCTCTGCTGACATCAGCTCTGCATTATGCTATCAGATGTAAAGGAAATTGAGGCTGGTGTTCAATCCCTGGAGTTGCGAACAAAAGGTAAATTGTTGTCTTTTGCAAATAATTTCCGACTCAATTGATATTTGCTCCCATGTTTTTTTTTTTTTGTTCATTGAAATTTCCAATTAACTACTAATCTCTCTGATAGTGTCACTGAAAAGAGTATTGTTCATTGAAATATATACTCTACCACAAAGCTCGGTATTAAATAACATTAAAACACCATATGGATGTTCAGATGTCAATTGGAAATATGAGAAATTGTGGTGTTATTTTCAAATATTGAAGTGCTGATTACAGAAAGCTCTATTCCAATTTATCAGGAAAAGTGAAAGAAGTGGTTCCTGTTGAGGAGCCAGAAGCTGAAGAAGATAATGAAGAGGACAAGAAGAGGCACTTGAATGTTGTTTTCATTGGTCATGTTGGTAAGTTTCTTATGGTAATGCAGCACCATATCCCAAAAAATAAATGAAAAAAAAGACGCACATTCCATTGTTTGCTTTAATTGTTTTCTATCCATGCAGATGCTGGTAAGTCAACGACTGGAGGTCAGATACTTTTCTTAAGTGGCCAGGTGGATGACAGAACAATCCAGAAGTATGAGAAGGAAGCCAAAGAAAAAAGCAGAGAGAGTTGGTGTGCTTTTATTTAATTTTTCTTGGAATCAATTTATTTTGTATTTTATTGGAAATGCTGCAATATAATGGTATTTCTGCGGTTCCTAGGTACATGGCATATATTATGGATACTAATGAGGAAGAACGTGTCAAGGTGTTGTATTTAATTCTTGCAAGCAATTTTGGTATAGAAAAATGATAGCATATCTTACATGTATGACAAAGTTTATTTTATTTTATTTTTTATTATGTTGCTCTAGGGCAAAACTGTTGAGGTGGGGAGGGCCCACTTTGAGACAGAGACCACAAGATTCACTATTCTCGATGCCCCAGTAATTTTCTTTCTTATCCATGTTGCATTCACTCTCTTTATGTTTCTTCAAATACTGTCCTAGTTTATTTCGGGAATAATTAAAACGGTGCTCTTTGATTGAGCAAAGACTGAGCCTTATTTGTGTATGCGAACTGTAGTAAGGATAGCAAATGCTATATAGTTCTATTCTCAGAATATTCTGTTTTGCTTGTAATCCAAACGCTCAATCAAAGGTTTTAGAATAGTGCCGGGTACTGCTATTTTGCAAACCCAGCCTTTAGGTGGCATAGCGAACTGAGCTCTCTAACCCGAATAGTACTATTCCTTTGACTATCCAAAAGGTACCCTACCAGACTTTTATTTTTTTGTAACAGAATAAATCCCATTCCTCAATTTTTTTTGGGAGATAGTATATCAAAATAAAGTCTTACTATTCTAGTCTTTTTAAAACATTCAGGGACACAAGAGCTATGTCCCTAACATGATAAGCGGTGCATCCCAAGCTGATATAGGTGTTTTGGTGAGCATATATTATCTGTCTATTATTCAGTTATATATTATTTATTTGATGGTTGAGCACACACATGTGTGTGTTTGTGTCTGTGTGCGTGGATAGTTTTGGTGCTTGAGCATTTATTGTCGAATCCTTCTCTTTTCCTTTCTCAATGAAGGTCATATCTGCGAGAAAAGGTGAATTTGAGACGGGATATGAAAAGGGTGGCCAGACAAGGGAGCATGTGCTTCTTGCCAAAACACTTGGTGTTGCCAAATTAGTTGTGGTGGTTAATAAGATGGATGATCCTACTGTTAACTGGGCCAAGTCAAGGTTACTTTCATCATGTCTTGTCCCTTTTTTTCCACCATAGTGTAGTTTATAAGTGTTTGACAATTTCCTGTTTTTCTTTTAGATACGATGAGATCGAATCAAAGATGTCTCCTTTCCTCAAAACTTCTGGTTATATTGTCAAGAAAGGTAACATCCCTAACCTAACCTAAAGTATTTTTATACCAGTATCAATTTCAAATTTTGGTACTTAATTTATTAGTCTCTTATCATGCATTTGGTTTATTCTCAATGTAATTGAAATAACAGATGTTCAATTCCTGCCTATCTCTGGTTTGATGGGGTCAAATATTAAAGACCGGTTAGACAAGAAAACATGTGGTTGGTTTGATGGCCATTGCCTTTTTGAGGTCTTGGACAAAATTGAGGTTCCCTTGAGAGACCCTAAAGGCCCAGTAAGGTCCATGATATGTACTTCTTATTTTACATTTTAACCCTTTTTTTTTTTTTTGTCTGCTTACTATCTGTCTGTTCAGTTGTCATTCTTTTAGTATTACTTTCATAATTTACTAGTATGCTGGTTTATTTACATATACAACTGAACTTACATATAAACTGAAAATTGGAACATAAATATAGTTTAATTTTACCAAAATATGATCATTCAGGCAAATGAAAGGAAATCTGACCTTCCTCACATCCTTTCTTATGTCTGTAGATAACTTATGCTTTATTATGTCACTGGCTTTGCTTCAGCTCACATTTTTTTTTTTTCAAAATTCAGGATGCCTATAATTGATAAATACAAGGATATGGGAACTATTGTAATGGGAAAGATAGAATCTGGTTCAATCAAAAAAGGAGATAACTTACTCGTCATGCCAAACAAAGTATTGTGTAGTTCATTTTTGTAATTTGTTTCTATATAATTTATGTAGCAATTAAGGCTAATAATTATTTATTAAACAGGCAAATGTGAAGGTACTATCGGTATACTGTGATGAAAATGAAGTCAGACAAGCGGGCCCTGCAGAGAATGTGAGGGTCAAGTTGTCTGGCATTGAAGAAGAGGATGTTCTATCTGGTTTTGTGCTCTCTAGCATTTGTATGCTCTCTCTCTCTCTCTCTCTCTCTAAGCTTGTCAGAGGCTGTTATCTCTATCTCTATCTATATCTATATCTATCTATCTATCTTTATTGCCTGTATGGGTGTGATTCTGAATGCTTAATTACTTATATGCACCCTGTACTGAGTGTGCTTATCAAATTTGTAAGACTTGACCGAGCATTTCCCCATACTTATAACATTCTCATTTTGCAACAAGTTACAAGATATATCGGATTACTTCCAATTAGATTATGATAATAGTAAAAGATTGTAGATGTTGACATTTTGCATTCACACCTATTAGTACTCTTAGCCAAAATTAATAAAAGAAGTGTTTGTTGTAAATTTGTGAAATCTCACTTTTATTTGGGTTAATATTCGAAAGGATCGATGCAAATTGAAAAGCACATATGTTGGATCCTAGTTAAGTTGTGTATTGTAAGTGCAGTTGATAGGTTTTTTTGCGTGTTCTCTAGTATTCTTATGTTCTGGTTAAATTTGAGAGGATTCTAGTATGTTAAGCAGTCAGGATTCATGTATAATTGTGATTTGTTTTAGTTTATTGGTAACTCTTAGTGTCTGAAGCCTATTTATATGCTATGCACAGTGTTGTAATTCAGTTTTTAGTAATAGATATTTCTTTCTATAATCTCCTCTCTGTGTCTGTCTCCCCTCTTTCTAATTTTCTGAGTTGCATCAAGAATTCTGGTAATTTTTTGACTAATTATCCTTTGTCTGAGACATGCAGCTAATCCGGTGACAGCTGTTTCTGAATTTCATGCTCAGTTGCAGATCCTTGATCAACTTGAGAATGTATGCCTACCTTTCTGTTCTAATTTTTTCTTGTGTTTGTTGTACTTTCTTTGAGTTTTTATTCTGATTTCTATTGTAGAAAACTAAAAAGTGCAAGTTTTTGTTTTGTGAAAAAGGCTATATACACAGCAGGATATCCTGCAGTGCTGCACATCCACTCGGTAGTAGAGGAGTGTGAAATTGTGGAGCTCATAGAAGAGATCGACACAAAAAGAAAGAAAGATGACTCAAAGAAGAAAAAGCCCAAAAAAAAGCCTCTTTTTGTTAAAAATGGTGCTGTTGTTGTTTGCCGTGTCAAGGTTAAGACTTATTTCTCAGACATACATACAACAAAAAAGATTAGAATTTGTTTATTTAATATTAGCAAAAAACTTGTAAATGCTTGTGATGTTTACTTCTTGCTGTGCTCTTTATTGTAGGTAAACAATTTGATATGCATCGAGAATTTCTCTGATTTTCCTCAGCTTGGAAGGTTCACCCTTCGAACCGAAGGTAAAAAAATCTAACATTTTGATCTCTTTCCTTCCTACTGGTATCATTAATTTTATCTTAATTCTTTGTCCATTGAATTTTCCTGTAGGGAAAACTGTGGCTGTAGGGAAGGTTGTGAAGCTTCCCAGTCCTGGAAGCACTACTTTCTAAGCTTAAGACAATATTTTGTAATAGTTGGTATGACCTCTTTTGCCAACTTTTAAGATTTGTTTATGAAAACAAAGGATATCCATTTTTTAAGATAAGTTTTATTTATCTGTTTTTTTGTCATTAGTAAAACCGGTGTTTATAATTTTCTCTTCCTCCTGCTTTGTAAAAGTAGCTGGCTAGATTGACTATGGTTTTCTGTTGCACTTGTCTGGTGGCAACTGTCTTGAGGTATCTATGGTGGTGGTTCTGTGATTTTTATTTCTCGGCCTTGATCTCTAATCGGAATGTGCTTTCAGTTTTAACGGAGTTACGTTTTAAAGTTGTTTTGCATGCTCATATGTTGGGTAAATTATTTGGTACTAATTAATTTTCTTATGAATTACATCCCTAGTTTGTAACTTTGTACACCTTTGGTCATGTAAATGGGGGCAGGTGCTGATATTTACACTAAGGCTGCCCTCCACAAATAATGTGTTAAAGGAAAGGGATGGAAGGGGAAGAAAGAAACACTTCGGCGAGTTTCACCATTTCTACAACTTAATTTGGGACTTAACAAAATCAGAAATTTTTTAAAGATTTATTAGCACATCCCACATCTCGTGGGCATTTAATACATTATTATATACAACATCAATTAACTCACTAACATAATTAAGAATAATTAATTCTGCATAATGATTGTCTAACTTTTCAAGCTTGGATTCTTCGGTCAATTCATTTTGGTGATCAAGTTATTGTACATAACCTTTATTTATAATGTCCCAAACGTTATTGACCTTAAAATAATCAATCATTGCATTTTCCATTGACGACTTGATAAACCAAAAATTGGTGGTTCATTTATACATGTGGTTGGTGAAATATTGGATCTAATATGAACAATTCAAATTCGAGCAACCTGCTCTGATACCACTTTGTTGTCCCTAACGGTACCTAGAGGAGGGTGAATAGGTCTGTTTAAAATTTAACCTCTATAACTTGTAGCAATCGGTCGGATAGACAAGTTCTAAAGTTGTTCCTGTGTTTAACTAATCTATCTACGTTCTTGGCGGAATCAAGAACTTATAATTTAAACAACAACTAAATAAATATTAAAGTACAGTAAAGTAAATAGATAGAGTACTAGAGAAAGTGACACAGAAGTTGGTACGAAGTTCGGTCACTGAAGGACCTACGTCTCCGAGGCAATGCAACCTTAAGAGGTGTGACTTTCTATTATCCAATGAAGAAAATAATACAAGTTGTGACCGGTACGAGACAACACTCATGCGGTCCACACAAACGACAGATTGAGCACAACAGCTCAAAGGAAAGAAAGGTGAGCACACAGGCTCCGGTATAAGCAAACTCGCATGCTCTAAGTCCAGACAATGGAGAACGGACTCAATGTTTTCACTGTAAAAGCGGGGTACGACTGGGGGACCCCTCTCCCCTTTTTTATTCATTTAGCTACTGATACTTTAAGCCAAATTTTTGCCAAAGGTAGGAGAGCAACATCAGTGATATTATGTACATGTTAGATATATACCGCTCTAAATATATTGACAAATTTAATTATATAACATTTATTCATTTTGTTTAATTGATAATGTATAATTCTCATAATAAAGAAATCAAAGATTATAATATATATATTTTATGATATTATGTACATGTTGTGTTTAATATATTTATTTATTAGTTATATTATTTTGATTGAAATATATAAACTAATAATTATTCGAAAATTACTCATTATTAGTTTCATTACACGTTATATTAATAAGTAAGAGTATGAGTAAGATTAATACTTAACAGGCAATGATACAGTATGGATGAGACTGATTTTATATGACAATGTCTCGACTTGACTTGTAACGTAGCCATGTACTAATAATATGTTCATTTAGAGATGTTAGAAAGGAACTGTTGAGATTTAAAGTTGTATTAGGGGTTATATTGTAAAAGTGCAATATACAAGAATGTAGGGACTTATATGTAAACGGGTATATAGATATATATACCCATCAGTTGGAATAAACAATTTAGGTTTTGAATCACTTTTTGGTATCAGAGCTCAGCCGCACCCCCCTTCCCTTCGTTCTTCTCTGTCCGCTCCACTCCAATCTAAGGTTACGTAAAGAAAAAAAAAAGGGGTTCGCTCAAAACAGTCGCTCCTCTCTTCTCTCCGTCTAACTCTCACCAGAGGCGTCTCCTCTCAACCACCCGCGTGGGGGGGTCGTTCCCCACAGCCCCATGAGGGGTGAGAGGTGATGGTTGAAGTAACGGCTGTCTTCCTGGAACAGCGGTGTCCAGTTTGAGGGAACGCTACAGTAACGGGTTCGCGTGAACAGTATTCGCGAGCAGTACCGGGTTTGCGTGAACAGTAACGGATTCGCGTGCTACAGTAACGGGTCTGCTACAGTACGTGAACAGTAATTCCAGACAATGAATTTTGCTGTTGGTAGTGTTTGATGTAATTTTTGTGAGTTGTGAGAAAAAAAATTGTAACTTGTTCGATCGTGTATGATCAAGTGAAGAAGATCGAGATCGTGTCGGATCAAGAAGAGGAAGGAAGTCACGTATAGACTTGGATCCTCGTGAGTGATCAATGGAGAAGCTTATCGAAAAGCTAGAGCCAGAGGATGTGAAGACATTGGTTCAGCTCTTGAGAGACTCTAAGGGGGCCAATACCTCGACATTGGGCCAACCACAGACGAAGTTGGATCTCCCACCAGTGGACATAAAACTTGATGGATCAGGGACTTATCTGAGCTGGTCACGACGGATCATATGGGCACTTCAGGGAAAGCGCCTCGACGGGTAGTTGACAGGGGAGAAGAGTGAGCCAGCACAGAACACAGCTGAGCGGGAGGATTGGAGATCCACACATGCGCTACTGTGTACCTGGTTGCTCAACTCGATGGTACAATCGATCTTTGTGACAGTTGATGGCCTCCAGAGTGTGCCGGATATATGGGCCAAACTGAAGAGGACCTATGCGGGGACAGAGAACAATATGCGAGTATTCCAAATTCAGAACCAGATAGATGAGGTGGTTCAGGGAGATAGGACGATCCAGGAGTATGCCGTAGATCTAGAGAGACTATGGGAAGTGCGGCTATGATGCAGGAGGAGAGTCGCATGAAATTGCACTCCGAAACTAGTGGAAGTGCGGGGATGCGTTCAGCCTTGACAGTCTCGAACTCAGGTATGACAGGGGTTCAGGGGGAGACTCGCAAGTGCTACAACTGTGGAGAAGTGGGGCACCTGAGCAAGGCTTGTCCTAAGCCACCTAAGGAGAGAGAGACAGGTGGGCGAGGACAGTCTGGAGGTCGTGGCCGTGGACGTGGGGGCCGTAGAGGAGGCAGAGGTGGAGGCTACCGGGCACATCTGATGGTAGATCCACCGGAGGAGGAGGAGACAGGCTTCGCTGGCTTCACTGAGGAGGAGCATGAGCTCTTCGAGATGCTGAAGAGAAAGCAGAGAATGATAGGTGATGGGGGAAAGAGGAGCATGTCAGACGAGACATCCACATCTGACACCAGGGGTAATTTTGCTTCTTCTGCTTATTCCGCCACAGGTATTGCACATGCTCTTGCCTCTAGACCTCCCACCAGAGCACTAGAATGGATCATAGATTCTGGTGCATCTCGACATGTGACAGGGGCTTCTAGTGAGTTCTCTTCTTATACTCACTTGAGCCCTCCAGAAACTATTCAGACAGCGGATGGCACAGCCCAGCCTGTGGTTGGTAAGGGTACGGTTAAATGTACTGATTTAGTGGCTTTGTCCAATGTATTGCATGCTCCCTCATTTCCAGTGAATCTATTGTCTATCAGTGCTATTATCCTCCAACTAAATTGTGTTGTTTCTTTTTATATTCCCAAGGTGATTTTCAAGGAGAAGGGGACGGGCCGGAGACTTGGAACTGGCACTTGGCATAGAGGATTGTGGTACATGGATAGAGAGGGGATAGATTCAGCGCTGACATCCTTAGTAAAGAGGGCAGGAGTAGGAGGTTCTGGGATGACTGTAGAGGAGGTGCTATTACGGCATCATCAGCGTATGGGGCATACTTCGTTTTATGTTTTGATTCTGTTGTACCCTTCCTTGTATGAAAGGGCAAACAAAGAAAAGTTAGTCTGTGAGGCTTGTGAGTTAGGGAAACACACCAGAAGCTCTTATCGTAGCTCTGGAAATAGGAGTTCTGGGGTTTTTGATCTTATTCACTCTGATGTATGGGGGCCTTGTCCGGCAAATACAATTAATGGTTATAGATATTTTGTGACTTTTATTGATTGTTTTTCTCGAGTTACTTGGCTATATTTGATGAAAAATAAGAGTGATGTACTCGCTTGTTTCAAAGACTTCCACAAGGCTATTCAGACTCAATACGGTGCAATGGTGAAGGTATTAAGGTCTGACAATGGGACAGAATACACCAATAGGGCGTTTGGAGAGTACTTGTCTGCACAGGGGATACAACATCAGACCACTTGTCCATATACACCGGCACAGAATGGAGTAGCAGAGAGGAAGAACAGACACCTTTTAGAGGTAGCCCGGTGTATGATGATATCGATGAATGTCCCGAAACACTTGTGGGGGCAAGCGGTCTTGACAGCTGCTCAGCTGATCAACAGGTTGCCCTCAAGGATATTGGATTGGAAGTCCCCTTGTGAGATGTTAAAGGGTGATAATGGAGGAGTTCTCCCTTTGAAAGTGTTTGGTTGTGTGTGTTTCGTAAAAGACAACAGACCAACAGTGGGGAAGCTGGACCCTAGAGCAGTCAAATGTGTCTTTGTAGGTTATTCTCCAACTCAGAAGGGGTACATGTGTTGGAGCCCAGTAGAGAAGCGGGTGTTTGTCAGTATGGATGTGACTTTCCGCGAGTCTGAGGCATACGACCCCTTGAGAGTGACCTCACCCTTTGGTGACTCGCCAGATAGTGGAGAAATAGGGCGAGAGGGGGAGAAAAGTGAGGGTGAGAGACCGATTCAATTAGAGGGTCCTGTTTTGAGAAAAGAATCGGCTGAGGATGGGCCGCAAGAAGAAGAGGAAAGTGAAGTAGAAGGAGTAGAAGAGGGAGGAGAAGGAGAAACTCAGGCTCAGGGGGAGTTGAGGGTGTACCAGAGGAGGAGAAAGGTGAATGTACCTATGTCTACACCACTCGTGCCAAGTTCCTTGTCCCGTCCTTCTCCGACTCCTGAGACACCTACACCAGACACCACAAACTCAGGTGATATGTTTCCTCTCTCTTCCACACAGACATTAAGGAGGACCTCTCGCAGTAATGCGGGAAATCCTCCTGATCGTTTTGGCTTTCCACATGAAATTGACCAGTCTATGAATTACTCTAACATATCACCTGAATATGGAGCATTCATTGCATCTTTGGACATTGTCTCTATACCCAAGTGTTGGCAGGTAGCAAAAGGGGACCCAAAGTGGAAGGCAGCAATGCATGAAGAACTGAGGGCACTCGTCAAGAACCGCACATGGGAGTTAGTGCCACTACCAGCTGGGAAAAGGGCAGTTGGATGCAAGTGGGTCTTCACTGTGAAGCAAAACCCAGACGGGCAGGTCGAGCGCTACAAGGCACGCTTGGTGGCAAAAGGGTACAGTCAGACATATGGCATCGACTATGATGAGACTTTTGCACCTGTAGCTAAAATGAGCACCGTCCGGACTTTGATCTCTCTGGCAGTGAATGGTGGGTGGAAACTACACCAACTAGATGTGAAGAATGCATTTCTTCATGGGGATCTAGTGGAGGAGGTGTACATGGATATACCACCAGGATTTGGCACAGATCAGACAGTTGGCAAGGTCTGCAGATTGAAGAAGTCTCTTTAAGGGTTAAAGTAGTCTCCTCGAGCTTGGTTCGACAGGTTCAGGAGAGCTATGATAGGTATGGGAAACTAGCAGATCAACGCCGACCACACTGTGTTCTTTCGATGAAATGGGTACCACATTACTATGCTTGCAGTATACGTGGATGACATGATCGTTACAGGAGATGATGAGAAGGAGATTGCTCAGCTCAAGGTGAGACTGGGCAAAGAGTTCGAGGTGAAAGATCTCGGCTTGCTTCGATACTTCCTTGGGATCGAGATTGCTCGAGAAGCAGAGGGGATTATTCTTTCTCAGAGAAAGTACGCACTAGACCTACTCACAGAGACAGGTATGTTGGGGTGCAAACCTGCAGTGGCACCGATCGACCAAAGGTTCAAGCTGAGTGCAGAGGCCGGAGAACCAGTTGATCGTGAGAGGTACCAGAGATTGGTAGGCAGGTTGATATATCTGAGTCACACGCGTCCCGACATCTCTTTTGCAGTGAGCGTGGTGAGTCGCTACATGCATGATCCGAGGAAGGGTCATATGGATGCGGTGTACCAGATTTTGAGGTATTTGAAGAGTGCCCCTGGAAAAGGACTGATATTCAAGAAGAATGGCCATGTGAGCATTGAGGGCTACTGTGATTCTGATTGGGCTAGCTGTGCCGATGATAGGAGGTCCACCTCAGGTTACTGCATCTTTGTAGGAGGCAACTTGGTCTCTTGGAAGAGCAAGAAGCAGTCTTTGGTGGCAAGATCGACAGCGGAAGCAGAGTACCGAGCTATGGCCTTGGGAGTTGCAGAGTTGCTGTGGCTGAAGAGTATGTTGGTGGAGCTGAAGATGGATCAAGGAGACAAAATGAAGTTGTGGTGCGACAACAAGTCAGCTATCAGCATTGCCAACAATCCAGTGCAACATGATAGAACAAAGCATATCGAGATCGATAGGTTCTTCATCAAGGAGAAGTTGAACAGTGGGCTACTAGAGTTAGGTCATGTTTCAACTAAAGACCAAGCAGCAGATTGTCTGACGAAAGGACTCAATTCGTTAGACTTAGCTAGAGGTTGTGACAAGATGGGCTTAGTGGATATCTTTCGCCCATCTTGAGGGGGAGTGTTGAGATTTAAAGTTGTATTAGGGGTTATATTGTAAAAGTGCAATATACAAGAATGTAGGGACTTATATGTAAACGGGTATATAGATATATATACCCATCAGTTGGAATAAACAATTTAGGTTTTGAATCACTTTTGGAACATATTTCTTATTAATATAAACAAGAAAGGCATCTTCCTTTAGCATTTACTTTGCTGTCCATTTAAAATTATCTTGATTCCATGCCCAGAAGCCAGAACTAGTAATATATATTTGGGTTCTAAACTGCAACAATGTCAAATAGTACCCTTAAAGTTGGATATAAGCTGTGCTTAATTTTCATCAATTAAGTGAGATGTTTGATTCAAGAGAAAATATATCCTTAATTTTCTCTAGCACCAATTTTTAGGCGTTTTGATTTTTTACCTCTTCTTTTGATAAACTTATTTTTCTGATTGCCCCCCTTGCTCTTTTTCATCAAACATGCATCCATCTTAAAGCATCTTGCAAAACAAAACGTGAAGGCAGGCACCTACTTTAATTTGCTGTCCGAATCAAATTACTTTGATTCCATGCCCAGATCCAACGAAACAAATGGCTTTAATTTGCTCTCTCTACAAATGGCTTTAATAAAAGCATGCATAAACCTTGAATAAGAGATGCCAGACCAAGTCAAACATCAGTAATCTAATCACCCAATACAAAAATTTCACAATTCTAGACCCCGGCCTAACCCTTAATTGATTAAGAAGAACCGATCGAACAAAGCCTAGACAAAACTTGTAGCCATGGTGAACGGCCAGAAATATTATTACATGACCGAGGTTGGGGCCGAGATCTTAATGTTTATCACCTGCTTGGTCATAGCATTTTGTGCGTTGTGGCTAAATTTGCAATCGGTGATTGGATCAATAGGTGATAAATTCGCAAGCCTCTTACTATCCTCGTCTTATGCCCTTTTCCTCCCACTCATGTCTTACATGTACTCACAAACCCAGCAATATAAACTAGAAGTAAGAGCTCAAACTATTCTTTTCTGGATGGTGATCATCGAGATCATGCGTATACTTGGTGATTCCACTTGGGAACTACGAAAGTCATTGGAGCAACTGGTCCGATTATTCTGGGTGGGTTATCTTATCTGCAGCTATCCCCATTTGCAGGGGATCAGGCTGAGTCTCCTCATCCTCTGTATTGGTTCTACTGTCCATGAGATCCTGAAGGGAATTCGTTTCAACAAAGCAAAAGACGAGGCCGCACCAGCCGCCCAAGCCGCACAAGCTGGCCCCTCCAATCAACAACTCATGGACTACATGGTGGAGCTCAGTGGCGGAACCAGGAATGATCGGTAGGGGGGGCCTAACTAGTTTCTCTGGACCAAGCGGGGGTAAGGGGGGGCCTAACGAGTTTTAACTAGTTATCAGATTTGAAATTTCTTCGGTCCGATGCATTTTGATGATATTGTTCTGTACAGATTGAATCTGATTAGACTGTTGTAGTTGTTTTTAGATGATATATATCTGTATTACTGTATATTTTCTGGGTCAAGGGGGGGCCAAGGCCTAGGCTGGCCCAGGCCTTGGTTCCGCCCCTGGTGGAGCTCAATACCACTTGGACCAACACCTTCTCGCAATTCACTGCTCAACTCACTAATCTCAACCTCCGCATGAATGACTTCGAGAAACTGTTGGAACCAATACATAAATATTGTCAATAAAATAAATATCAATTATATTGAAAATATAATTAAGAATATATTTAAAACTTTATTACCTGGAGCTGCAAAATGCAGACCTAAGGCAACTTCCCGTCCTAAGCGCAGGAATAATCGGTTAAGCTTGCCCCAAGTTACGCCGGTATTCCTCTGCCTGCGGGCGCAACCGTGGTAGAGGTTGATATAGCTTCTTTCAACAATGATAGTAGAATAATATGTTTTCTATAAAGAAAATATTTGTTTGTGGGAGAATAGAAATTGAATTTATGAATTATGGAGCTAAGAGAAAGAGAGTACGTATGTGAATTGTTGGATCGATAGATAATGTTCTTCAAATATCATATATTATTTATAGGCAAATATGTGTATTTATGACATTCAAATTCACATTCATTATACATTATCGTTTCAAATAATAATGATAATGAATGAGTCATATAATAGCTCAAACGGATAAATTCAATTGAATGAATTAAATGATTTTAAAGCTGACACAATTCATAATTTATTTGCCTTTAAATATTGCATTGATCACCAGCATATATTATTGATTCGATCTTCTGTGGCGACAACAATAAACTTCTATATAGAAAATGGATCAATGAAATTAATTCACAAATAGCTCCATAATCCATAAAGTTTAAAAGTTAATATTAAAATAATTTTGTGTTTTATAAATAAATTTCTAACAATCTCCCACAAAACTCAAAATTTTAAAAAATGTGTACATAAATATTTCGGCTACTATTGTTTATATTGCGCATTTGACAAAATGTTTTGATTTCACTTAGTGTTAATAATTTCAGTTCGAGGAAATCAAAGTGAACAAGGTCTTGAACAACGATTCCTTTAATCGAACTTATATTATTACACACATAATACAGAAAATTACATCACGGGTTGTGCGTTTCATCAAACATGCATGCATCCATCATTAAAGCATCTTGCAAAAATAATGCTCTATACTCTCAGGTAAAAATAATGCTCTATACTCTCAGTAACAGAATACTTGAGTTTAGATTCTGACTGTTCGATCAGTGTACTTGTGTTGGCTTCCTGCTCGAGTACATTCGACAATCACCATCTCTAACCAAATATCATGTTACTTCAGGTTCAGCCGTTCAGGTGATATCAATTTAATGGATGTATTGACAAATTAAGCCCATTTGAAAATACATGATTTTCTATTTTTTTTAATTTTAAGGAAAGGAAATCAAATCAATTTGTTCATCGTAAATAGTTTAACTGCCCTGGACCACTGTCAGTGTCCATCTCTTTTAAGCTTAACTGTCCTAAAACTAAAGCAACAGTTGCCAAAGGATCCATAAAAATGAGAGCCGCCAATCCATCTCGTGCGGTTTCTTTCTTTTTTTTTAAAAGAGGCAAAGCCCATTCCATTGATAGGAAAGTATAATTACAAGAACTATCAAAGAGTAGTTGTGAGACCACACACCTGATACTGGTGATCAAAACAACCATGCAATCCAAAAAGTAAACATAAAAGCAAGTTACTCAACCAAGTTTGAGCTACTGCTAAACTCCAAAAATATGCTTTTCTATTCTTTTTATGTGTTCTTCATCATCTCGTGCGGTTTCTTCATCCGACATTAATAATTTCAACAGTTACTTTTCTATTCTTTTTGTGTGTTCTTTTTATGGTGGTGACCATGTCTGACTCTTCATCCGCTGGATAACAAGCAACAAAGTCTGAGTCATCGGAATCCACATTAATAATTTCCATGTCATTTCTAGATTTTGCGCCATCATTTGCTTCAGAAACCTATGGAGAAAATAATAAACAACAAAACTAAGTAAAAATGTAACATCTCAAAAAGATTGTAATTACCACATTGCTGAGGATTGTTCTATGGTCTTCCGACAAAATGTTCTTGGGTTTTACTTCTAAACAAGATAGATGAATCACTTTGAAAGCGCTATCAAATCAAGAAACAAATCAAGGAAACTCACCATAGACTTAAAATAACTTGTTTCATTGTTCCTCGAAGAGATAACCTACAACAAGAAAAGATAAAATAGAGAAATTCAGCAAGCATTTATAATTTGAATGCAAGCAATGAAAGTTTAAACTTCACAAAAGACAAGCGCACATTCACAAACTAAATCAAGAATTGGGGTTCTGACCTCACTGAGATGCTCTCCAGACTGTGCTTCAAGGTGTCTAACATCTTTCGCCTTTAGTTCACTGATAAGCATGTCCTTTTCTCTGCACTCAGCTTCCTTGTCTCTTAACTGATATCTGAAGAAAAAAAATATACAGAAAATCACAAAACATGTCTCGGCACAATTAGAAGTTATCACTTATGTTGCACACTTTCGTCTCACAACATGAAGCATCGGTATGTTTTAATTGAGCAATACCTGGATGAAGAGGCAAGATTAAAAAGGAAATTCATCATGTTCTTAGCCTCCGGGAGGGACTGGACTTGATTCCATGTCCCATTGCTATTTAAGCCCCGCTCCATTTCCTCAGCCTCTGACAGTTGGGATGCCATCGATACCAGAGTGCTAGAAGATGCTGCCAGCATATTCTCTAGTGCTGAAATTCTCAAACTCCGTGCACTAGGTGACATTGTTTGTGGGTGGTCACTGTCATTTAAGCAACATGAAAAAATAATTAAGAGATAGAGCACGAGGGGAAAAATATATGTTTCCAAAAAGAAACACCAAACTAGAGCTGAGAAATGGAGAAAACAGAGAAAGAGCAACCTCATTATTTTCTCCTGGTGCATTTCAGTCTCTTCCTTAAGCCTTGCAATCTCTTTAGACATTGCAGCCCATCTGTTTACCCAAAGAAAAATAAAAGAAAAATAACAAGTACAAATTATTATAACATCCACCTTATTGCACGCATATTAAAAAGCAATGACACTGAACAATATAACAATAAAAATAAAAGAGAGAATTACTCTTGCATTTGCCGCTCATACTGTGACCGTAATTCTTGTACCCTTACAGTAACCTCAAGTTCATGCTCGACAGCTTGCATCAAGGCCTTCAAAATTAGAACATTTGCATTAGGAAAAAAAATGCAAAAAAGGTGAAACTGCTCCTTCACCTAACCACAGAATTATGAATCAAATAGGGACTAAAGAGCTAAAACTTGACTATAATACAACGATGACGAAGAAATGCACAAAATTGTGCTTAAATCTTGTCAAGGTGTACGAGTATACCTGAGCTTCAGTGGCAAATTCACAGCATTTTCGATCAGTCTCATTCAATTGATGGAGAAGTTCTTCATTTTTCAGCTCTAATAGAGAAACCTTTTCTTGTAGGATCTGCATGTTTTTGACACCAATTAAAATTTTGTCTTCCTAATCATAAAAGGTTCAACATGTTTCAAAACTTTTATTGAGTCAACAGGATCTCTAAAAGCACACATGAACTTGCACTTGCACTACCAAGATAATTAACATTTTAATTATTAATAACATTTACCTAATCCTTTGCCAAATACAACAACGAGCTTAGAACAAGTACTTGTACCTGAATCTCTTTGAGCTTCGCACTGCCACTGCTGGCAAAATGAAGTTCACCTTGCATTTGCTCCAACTGGCTGCGCAGCCTTTGCATTTCGGCTGCCACTGGGTCACGATTAATCTAAACATGCATATAAACAATGAAAATTAATAAACACAACAGAAGAAGAATTAAAGTTTGTAAATGATGATGGCTTATCTTACAATTGCTTTGTTCTTGATATTTCGGGCCCTATATGCATACTTGAGAGTGTTTATAGTCTCCTCAGCGTTTGAGTCAGCAGGACTAATGCAAGCTGCAGACAACATGTAAATATGGAATAAGCAAGCACTGAACAGAATTTTCTAGTTATACCACATTACCACTACAAGAAAAAAAAGAGAGAGAACAAAACACACCGATCATAACAGTCTTGCTGTTTCCTCCAAGAGAATCCTACAAAAGGAAATTTTTTTCATATATAAATCAATCAAACATACAGAGCACAAATTTATAAACGCAATACTTCCAACATCAATTAGAAATCAATTGCTCCAGAAGTAACATTTTTTTAACGACTTATGAACTAAGACTACCAGTTAACAAGACAATTCAGCAACAACAGTTGTAATGCAAGATGTAACAAGTGCTGTAATGTTACTATTTAAAAATCAGCAGCTAAATATCACAAGAACAGAAAAATGAACCAGCTTCAGTCAATTTCTTTATCCCCTTCATATTATCTTTACTCAAGTACAACTGCAAGCACAGAAAAATTAAACAGTGCTCAACTTGTAGCCTTTGCAGCTATCTATGTTGTTGTTTGCAATAGGCAACATGTTACTATTTGCAAATCCGAGATGTAAGGAAGAAATAACTACATCAAACATTATACCTGCAACACTCTGGTCAGCTTGCTGTCCCGATAGGGAACAAAAGCTCCCTCTTTGCGCTTCTTCTCATCACCCAACGCATTGATGACATTTCCAAGAGATAGAAGGCCTTTATTGATATGTATCCCTGAATAAATATGAAACATATTATAGTTTCTCCCTTAAAGTGTGAAGAAGGTAAAATATTGTCAATTATATATGTAATTCTTTTTTGGACAATTTTCTTATTCTTGTTTTTATGTTTCCTACTGCAATCAATTTTGAACACATAATGATATTATTTTTTAACGACAAGGAAATGACCAACACTTGACATTCTTTTTGTTACTGTTTGTTCATCTCATAATTACTTTAAACCTAGGCCCTAGCTACAAACAGAACAGTAAAGAAGGAATATTATATGGTCCCAACCTTCTTTAAGCCTCAAGCCATCAGCCCCGGTACGCTTGGCACGCTCTGAGCCAGCCAAATCAACCAAGTGAAGTTTGGAGATTAGGATATCATCTCCAGCATTGCTTTGGGATAAACTGGCTGTGCCCTTTTGCTCAATGCAAATGGTGAAGATAGCGTGAGACCGGCTATAAAGGGAAACAAGGGATCTTTTAGAATCTAAAATAAAGACAGAAAAGATGTTATGGCACTTTAAGAAAAAGTAACTTTGCCTATAAGAATCAAGAAATATCATTTTTTTGTCTTGCTTTTAGATACTATCATACAACGTGAATAACTTGTAATGTGTACACATTATATCATGCAACTTTTGATAATACAATGAGCAAGGTAACAGTAACATAACTAAGGGAAGCTATCCACAATTCTGGAGAGATTATAATAAGTAAATATTCACATCTTTTACAAAAATGAAATAAGATGTTCAACATTTGAAACCTATTTCTTTGTCTTGTGATGAATTATGTACAGAAAAACCAAACACAAAATAATCAAATAAAAGAGAGGTACCTCGACTGGCTATTCATATGTGTACTTGCAGCGGCACGGTTCAAAGACCCTCGAGCGAGGAAAGAAGCCATTTCTTTTTTTGATTTGACTTCTGGTTCACTGACACCTGCAAGGATGATGCCACCAAGTGCTGTTTCTCTGATCTGAATAGGCACTCGGTTAGGACAAGATTTTGCTGTATGGGTTTGTGGGTCTAGGAGATCAAACACCTCCTCTTTGAAAATCTGTCATGAAGATTTAATTAGCAGAAAAGAAAATATATATTGATTTAGACAATAAAAAAACATTTGGGTTTGAATTTAGTTTGGAAGATGGACATATATAGTTTACCATCAACAGAGACTGAATTTTTGTTAAAACATGATATTTTAAAAATGTTAGGTTTGATAATGAGAATGAGTACTTGCAAGCTACAGTGTTGATAGTGAGACACCAAGGATAACAAAGTAGGTGCATCAGTAGCTGGGATACTTCCTAACAGTAATGATTGATGCCTTGATGGGAACATACCACACAAATACAAATATTCTTTCAATTTTAATTAATCAGCATACCTCTATGAACGTAACTCTGATGAGAAATTCTGTCTTGTCCCTCAGTTTGTTTACTTTTTCAAAAATTTCTTCCATAACTTTGGGTATGATCCCGCTAGCATTAGTTTCTCCTAAATAATTTGTGCCCATGGTATATGTCTTCCCAGAAGCGGTCTATAATTTTAAAAAATAGCATCAATATTTGTGAGGAAATAATCCATTTATTTATCCACAAACCATGGATAGGCATTTTAAAGGGATTAAGATTCCAGGTCTCACCACATTCTGCCAGCTGGTTGATTCAGGTATTATGGAACAAGTACTAGATTCTTATTTCAAAAATTGAGGGTTAAATGGGGCACTATGAAGCAAGTTTTAAATAAAACTGAATCAAGTGAAGGTTGATCACTCAACTAATTAAGGGGTAACCAAGTCTAGGCAAGGCTTAATTAGTTCACCATTCGGGTAAGTACTGGAACAAGATGCTCATAGTACAATACAAACCTGTCCATATGCCAGCACAGTGGCATTGTAGCCATGGAATAACGCATCAACAAGCGGTTTTACACATTCCTCAAAAATTCTACAAGATTGTGGCGCAGCTGATGATCCATACACATGGTCATACGTAAACACATGCGAACCAATTTGGACCTGAACAATTTTCAAAAGTATAGGAGTTTTACTTTTACAGATGCTGTACAAGAAAAGAATGCCAGTTTCGCAAAAAGTGAATTGTGCTGCTATGCACTTGATTAAATACTAACAAAAACTGATTATGACAACTGCATGTTGAATTATTTTAATTAAAAGTACAGACTAGATGATTATTTCAAAAGGGTGTTTTTTTTCAAACAACATGTACAATGTTTCTCAATTAAGAGAAAATGTTGTGACAAGATTGAGAAGGAACTGTGTATTTTTTTTTTCCAAACTTAATCTTAAAGGTGAAAACTTGACTATGGTTGTTGGTAGTCTCACAAAATTGGCAAAATTGAAGAAAATTAGGGATCTGACCTGAGGTTCGCCAGGTGTGACAGTCACACAATTGGTGAAGCCATTGAGAAGATCAGCAGTGATCAGCGGTCGAATATTAACAGCCACCTTCACAGTGTCATCTGAGCCCTCCATAGCTCCGATACTGTCTATTTTATCTCCTTAAATTTCAGCGATTAGGGAGCAAATCGTGATAAAGAGAGGAAGCACAAGATAAGATCGGGGAAGGGAAACCAAGCACAAGATATGACTGTGTAATCAGCCAATCCGGGCTAATTCGGACTGTTGGCGCATGAAAGAGGTTAAGACTCTGATCGGAACTAAATTTTGACAAGAGATCAAATGATTTCAATAGAAGAGAATTCAATAGAATTAAATTTCAATTGAATTTTTATGATCAAAATGGATAAATACATCAGAAGAATTCATTCACAAGTAATAAATAAGTTCCCTCAATTTTCTCTCTATTTACTTCAGATGCCACAAAACTCTAATTTAGAGTTTCCTTCGGAGTGATGGAGAAGTCAATAGAACAAAAATTGATATTAAATTTCGACAATAACAGTAAAAAGTAGTAGATAACTTACTTAATCGGAGGTAATTGAGACGGTTGTCGCACTTTCTCACTCTATCTTTCAACTCGTAACTGAAGCGAAACGAAGAAGCGAAGAAGATGAGGGTTAAGTTGACATTTCACCAGTGCCAAATCAATTCTCGTTAAATACCTACGCTCCGCACGTGATTTCGTTGGACAATTTCAACGTCTCCAAATTGCAACAAATCTTCTCTTCTCTCGTTTGCTTCTTCGTTCCGATCAGCCGAAGCGACGTCAATTCTCTTTCTGATTCGCGTTTTCCACTCCAGAGGAGCTTTCCGATCAGACCCTAAGAGTTCCAGACCGCCCGATTTCGAATTCGAATTTTAAAAACAACTTTGAACCGGTGAAATCCGGTTTAATAGACTGGTTTTTGATAAAATCCGGTTGGTTTTTCTTATAAAAGCCGGTTACTTTTAAAAGAACAATTCTATTCTTTTTAGGCATTAAATGTGAAAGAAAGGCTATTGATGGCATCTGTACCCTCCTGTCCTGTATTGGTATTGTTTTTCTGTACCCTCTGGTTCGAAGTATTTAATCACCGTTTATTTTCTTTAAGATTCGTGCGGAACGCTTTAAAATTCGTGCGAACCTGTTTCAATTTTCGTGCACACAAACTTAAATTAGATCGGACAGTCATCATGCTGTTGAACCTAAAAGTAGGTCCTCCGTTCTCTACTTTCAAACATTTGTGACAAGTGGGGGTATGACAGGACCTGTCATTGCTAGAGTTAATTGCATCGTTACGCGGCTGTATATATATATACCATTAATTATTTGTGGCTTATATTTTGTCCATATCTATTTATCTATTTATCTATGAGTGAGGCTATGGTGCTATGCATAGCACGGATAGCTAGTGTACTACGGCTCAATATGGTACTTTTTAAAATTCTAACGGTCGATCCGAACCGTTCAATGTGATATCCATATGAATATGTACTTGCAAACTAAATTTTATATTTTTTTGAATTTTTTTAATATTTTTTTAGATAGGTAGAAAAATCAGTGTTTTCTGAAAATTCTGGACCATCAAAATTCTACCTATCTAAAAAAATAGTAAAAAAATTCGAAAAAATATAAAATTTAGTTTGCAAGTACATATTCATATGATTATCACATTGAACGGTTCGGATCGACTGTTAGAATTTTAAAAAGTACCATATTGAGCCGTAGTACACTACCCATCCGTGCTATGCATAGCACCATAGCCTCACTCTTTATCTATTTATGGATATATAATCTGAAATGAATCAGTTTTACTGTAGATGAACAGTATCATATACAATATCATTCCATCTCTCAAGCGTTTGATTTATTTTGGACGGTTGGTGATTTCTTCAGCATTTTTCTCGATGGAGCGACGTGTGTCTATCGTTACTTCTTCGTTTTATCGATGCAAAATAGATGGAGTATCTTAGAATTTGAATGTACTATAAGAATCAAGATAAATTTTTTATATACTCAGAAGTGGTTTTTGAACCGAGATCAATATATAACTCAGATCGGAAATATTTTTATTTTTTTTCAGTAATACACTAAGTAATAGTTTACTTTTTTTATAGCCGGAAAAAACTAATTCTATCTGAAAAATATTTCGTAGTACTTTTAGTAAATCTAAATTATAAAATACTTTATCTATTTTGTTTGATGTTCTTTTTAACATAAAATCAAAATTATTTATTAAAGGCTGAGATTGAGATGTGGTTTGATCAGTGGCTGAGATCTTTTGAATGGATGGCTCAGATCCTCTCTGAACGAATAGATGCTTGGGTGCCAAAAAATCCAACGTGATATTAGTAGTGCTGATATGGACCTCCTCAGCAATGCAGGACATCAAAGAACAGGCAATCTGGCTATTCCCAAATTATTGAAATTGCAATTAGATCATAACACCCTCCCTTGAAAGGGTGGGATTTGAGCAAGGCACGAGGGAGGAGAGAGAGATACAGGATTTTAAATTCAAGGGTATATTTGTCATTTTATTTTAAAATTATTAAGTAAAGAGTTAAATAATTAAATAGATATAGAAATAAGAATGTTAAATTTTTACGGGGATATTGAATATTATGAAGTTTTGATGAGAATATAGGCTATTTCAAAAGTTTCTATGTGTACACCGGAAATTTTCTCATTTATATAAATGTAAGAAAATTAAATGAAGTAGTTTATTTATTATCAGGAACATGTGACTTTGTTGCCAGGGCAATCCCTGATAATACCGGAGGCAACTGTTGCATGTGGTGAGGTTCAATGGCAGAGAAATGGGTATAGAATGAGGTCAACTGACTTATATATTTTTTTTTCAATTGTTGCATGTTGTCAGGGCAATCTAGTAGACTTAGTAAAATGCTACATATACAAGGAAATTGACTCCCATATTTTTTGTGAAATTCATACTATTGATCTCCATTCTTTAAAAAAATGACTTATGTATAATTTGGAAAAAATCAAAAGCTCACATGTGACACTTCTTATTTTATATCATTTCTCTCTTATAACATCTCTCTTACTCACCATTCTTATTGGAAACTTTTTTTTGATCCCCATTCACTATATTCCTGCCTCCGCCCTTGGTAAGATTGCTATCGGCATAGCCGAGGCCATAGATTCGATCCACGTTTGTGCCAACCGTGTCATTGAAGAAGCCGCCACTTGTTTGGGCACCGGTGACTATGGAATTGAGAAGGCTGTGGAGATTATTTTTAAAGGTGATATTTGGTTAAATAATAAATTTTAAGAGGTCTAAGTTGGTTATTTCAACTTAAACCGGATTAAAAGATATTCCACTTAGAGAGGTGTAATAGTTTAGGTTAGTTTAATTTTAGACATACGTCTAGTTAGACTAACCTATTTAATACTCGTTTGATGGAATAATTAAAGTTTAAATTCTTTATTTTATGATTTAAATCTCAACTAAACATGAGAAAAAGGTATTAACTGAGCAGTAAGGTTGAAGAAGAGCATGAGCACTTAATTACATCACACTAGAAAGTCAAAAATAACATTTATTGAGACGGACTGAGAAAAACCGTAAAGCGACTAATTATTATGTGAATGATTGATAAAAAATTTACATATAATTTAGAGTTTCTATTATATATATATATAGGATTTTGCTAATATGCTACGCGTATATAAGGGCCCTCCGTGCTACGGCTCACTTTTTGAGTTTTCAAAATTCTAACGGTCGATCCGAACCATTAAACATGATCTCCATATGAATATGTACTTGCAAACCAAATTTTACATTTTTTAGAATTTTTTTACTATTTATTAAGCCACTTTGAAAAAACACTAATTTGTACACAACAGTAAACTTTTCTGGACCATTGGATCAGCGATTTTCAAAGTGGCTTAATAAATAGTAAAAAAATTCTAAAAAATGTAAAATTTGGTTTGCAAGTACATATTCATATGGAGATCATGTTGAACGGTTCGGATCGACCGCTAGGATTTTGAAAACTCAAAAAGTGAGCCGTAGCACGGAAGGGCCCTTTATATATGCATAGCACCGTAGCACTGTCCTATATATATATATATATACTAGTATCGAGCCCGTGCGTTGCAACGGAGACATATTATAAAAGAACAAAAAAACAATTCTCATATAAAATGACATATTTTCAATGAAACAATTTAAATAGCTAGATTGCAATTTTACGTTCAGCCCCCAAAAGTCAAGATTTTCCAGTTTCACCCGTGTCTTGGGGTTAATGATACAGAGCGAGATTACTCGGCTGACATAAAGGTCATGCCCAAAAAAAAAATCATGCAACGTCAAAAATGCCATTACACCACCAACTATTCACCAACAAAAAGAAATGTTATTACTAAATCCAAAAATCATGCAGCTTATATAATACAGATTCAGTTCATAAATGTACACAATAATTTGCAAAAAATACTTGCAAACAATACCTGACATTCCGTATACCTACAGTAGATACCCACAATAATCTCACCTTCAAGAAGGTACAGATAGCGATGTCATTGGTCGGTAATGGTAGGTAACGAGTCTAGGATTTTGGTAGAGGTTGAGGTAACCGAAGAAACCTTAAAGATGATGCAACTTTCTCGCACACAAATACTAAAATATGCCTTCAGTTCAAACATTAAAAAAGATTTGGAGAATTTCTGAGCATGTTGACTTTAGCAAAAGAATGTTGTTTGAACAAAACTTTCTCAACAGTAATACTTCTACAAAAGCATCCATTTGACAATTAAACATTGTATCAACCCCCACTGTCAGATTTTTCTCTTCTAGATCCTATTCAATCAAATCGAAAACATGTTACTGTAGTTTGGACTGCATATTTTTTAAGGAAACAAAAATGTTGAGAATACCTTTTTTTTTTTTTAAATTCAGCCTCCTTAGCTTGGAGTCCCTTTTCTTTTTTCTTCAGATCCTGAAAATAAATAAATAAAAAATTGAAAACACAAGCAATATAAGCAATCCAAATTTATTCAATCAAAAAGTCAAAGAAAAGAAACACAAAATAGATTACCTTGGAATTTGAATTTGAATCGAGAGGTATATCAACAATATTGTAGAAATCAGCTGGTTCCGGAGGTAGAGGTGAGTCTTGAGTTAGAGGCAGGTGCTACACTCCCAGTATTCTGCTAAAAAATACACCAAAATAAACATAAATACCAAATAGAGAACAAACACTAACAACCAAACAGAGAGTACCAAGCATACTCCTAAAATATTAAAGTAGCGTGTACTCCAAAAGATGAAGATGTTCTAAATTTACAACGGTCGTATAAGGTAACAGAAAATATTATGGTCTGAAATTAAACATTTAATAATTCAAGCCCAACAGAGATCGAGCCTGAAAATGTGCAACAGCACGGTCTAAGAACCAGTTCCACAATGCATGCTGGCATAAGATTGCGTACATTGATCAATTAATTTTCTGATACTATTACTGATACAATTGTCTTCTCGAACCAGTTCCATATATGCACTATGCTCAACATATAACCTGTTCATAAGGGCCTTCAATATGCGTACCACTCTATTCAACAGATAACCCTCTTCAACTTAATTCAAACCTAATTTCACAAAATTTCAAATTCAATCGCTCAATCCTAACCCTGAATTAACAAATTTCACAATAAACCCTAAATTTCACAAAAAAAAGAGGTTGCAGATCCAAATTGAAGGAAATGGGAAACCCGAGCTTCAATAGACAAATCTCAAATCTAAGCAAATAAAAACCCCAAAAAACTCGCAACAAAATGACTCCTCAAAGGAGATCTAAAATATGGAACCATATATACCTAAAGAAGTCGCAGTGAGGTGCAAGTTACCACCTGTAGAGAAGTTATTTGCGTCGTCACTTCGATTTTTGCTCTAGGGTTAGGGTTTTCGGTCCTCAGAGAGACACAGCAGAGGAGAGTTTGTGCTCGGTGCTCCGGCTCAGAGAGAGACAGCGGGGGAGGGTTTGTGCTCGGTGCTCGGGTAAGAGAAAGAGAGGGGGAGGTTTTGGATTCTCGGTGCTCGGTAGAGGGAGGGGACGAAGGAAATGGCGGAGAGGGTTTCCTTTTTTCTTACGTGTAGAGAGAAAGAGATTTCTGGCGTTTTTTTTTCTTTTACAAATCTCTTTCTCATCCATGTGTCAATACGTGTGGCGAGTACATTTCTAACTAAATTTAGACTTCTACATCTAAAATAAATACAGTCAATCAAAAAAAGACAGATTATGTGATTGAAGGGCTCATATTAAATCCGAAAATTCATCTTTCAATCTCAGCCGTTGGCGGATTAGGACACCCAACGTGCTTAATAATGGAATGGAGATATATATAGAGCTGGGCTATGGTGAGTTGTGAAGTAAGATGTCATTTGTACTTCACGCTCATATTTTCATTTTGAAAATCCAAACAACCGATCCGAACCGTTCAACATGTTCTCTATATTGAAATGTGCTTGGAGACCAAATTTTACATTTTTTGGAATTTTTTTACTATTTATTAAGCCACTTTGAAAATTGCTGATCCGGTGGTCCAGAAAATTTTACTGTTTTTTACTGTTCACAGTGGATCAGCGATTTCAAAGTGGCTTAATAAATAGTAAAAAAATTCCAAAAAATATAAAATTTAGTCTCCAAGCACATTTCAATATTTAAAAAAAGTTGAACAGTTCGAATCGGTTGTTTGGATTTTCAAAATGAAAATATGGCGTGAAGTAAAACAACGTTTTACTTCACAACTCACCATAGCCTATCTCTCTCTCTCTCTCTCTCTCTCTATATATATATATATATATATATATTTCATAATTCAAACAAAAAATGAATTGCTTACATAATTGAGAATAAATTATATATTATTTTTTAATTAGAAAAGTATAAACAGAAATTTAAACGTCTGAATTAACAATTTTTTAGCCAATCTTAAAAATAATATTCTTCATAAAAATCTTAAAATTATGTATTTTTTCTTCTAAAATTCATAATATCATATTTATCCTTCTAATTTCAAAAATTCTCACATTTACCTAATTTATTGTTCTTCTATTAAAACTATCTTTAATTTATCAAGTTTTCCCATTTACCTTCTATTAATATAGGAAACTTGTAGAACGGAGTAGGAAGACTCTGCGCCAAAATTCAAAAAAATATATAACGAAAATGTGTGCATAATATTTAGCTACCAACTATGTGTACATCACAAGTAGAAAATGAACTAGTTGCCTCACAAAAGAGAGAGGGGAGGTCCGATGGCCACCGGACTAGGTCTAAGTTCAATGGGCACATCTACCGTCTATTTTATCAAATCATACCATGATTTTGATATAGAGCAGTTCTTAAACAAATTTAATTTATCTAAATGTTTAAATTTGATAAATTAAATTTGTTTAAGAAGTGCTCTATGTTAATCAAAATCGTGGCATGATTTGATGTAATAGACGGTAGATGTGCCCATCGAACCCATACCTGATCCAATGCCCATCATACCTCCCCTCATCCCCACAAAAGAACCTATTAGAAGACTTAACCTTTACGTACCTTACATACTACATAATTTTTTTCATTTTAATTTACAGTAAATTGGATATTTTATATGTTGTGTGCCTCTCATCTTATCATATATTTTCATCAAGCTTGATTTAGCATGATGTCAGAAATAGTAGGTCATGTTTGGCAGACTATATTAAAGAGGAAAAATTTAGTATTTTAGTATAGAATATTTTAAGACGTGTCATTTATAAGATTATCTTTTTAGAGATTTATGTTGCTATAAATTATGTCATTTGTACTTTATGTAATAATAAAGTCAAGAAATACAATTAAGCTTCCTAAAAAAATTCTCTCTTGTTTCTAGTCTTCTCTTCTTGAAACCCTAACATTATAAATATAAAGGAAGTTTTAATAGCTAGAAAATAAATTGGGAGCTTAAAATCTAGAGAGAAAACTATTCTCTTCGATTTCGTCTCCAACAACAGTGGAGACAGTCTCCCAGCCGCTCAAACTGGTAACGACATTTTCATCATCTTCAAACATAGAAACATCTGCTCCCCATATAGATCTTGGAGGTGGCAAAGGTGGGAGACTCGCAATCGATGAACTATTGAGCATGTTAGCTACAGTTTCCATGTTCGGCCTATTTGATGGATTCATTTGTAAGCATAAGAGTGCTATGTGGATGCACTTTGTTACCTCTTCTATGCATTCTTTATCCAATGTTGGGTCTTTTAGTTCCACTACTTTTCCTTCACTCCAATTCTTCCATACCTTGAGTTATCATTTTTCGTCAAAAATTGTTTTTGTTATTAGTTAGCTCCTGTAATGAAACAACAAATGTGCTAAAAATGAACCACCTTTTTCTTTTTTGAACTTACATGATTTGTCAGGCCTGACATGTACATGCTGCCTGGAAACAAGCTATTTTTTCTCCCAGTTACAATCTCTAGAACAAGGATGCCAAAGCTATATGTATCTGACTTAGCTGAGAATGTACCTCGCATGCTACATTCTGGTGCAATATATCCACTGCATTATATAAATTAAACAAGTAAAGCTAGTTTAAATTTTGGTGCTACATATATTTGTTTTACTAAATTTGCAATGATGCAACAAACTAACAATGTTCCAGCGAGGTGAGCAGTGACGGTTTGGGTTTGGTCTCTGTCAAAGAGCTTTGCAAGCCCAAAATCTGCAATCTTTGGATTCATATCTCTATCAAGCAATATATTACTGGCTTTGAAATCTCGATGTACAATTTTCAAAGGTGATTCCTCATGGAGGTAATGTAGACCGCGACAAGTGCCTTTTATGATCCTATAACGTCTACTCCATTCGAGCTCCTTGCATTTGATATCGTCAGGTCCTGCAGTAAGGCAAAAGGCATTTTAGTTCTTACTGAGTGAAACAACTAATCAACATGACTAAAAAATAATAACTTGACATAAATAGTCAAAATTTTGCTGATTGTTTTTAAATGACGAGTCTTGGATCCTGATCTTTGTGTAACCAAGCCAATTTTGACAAAAGTTTTCCGAATTTCGTTAGAAAACATCAAAGTCTCAACACAAAAATAAAACAAAATAAAAAACAAATAACGGAATGATAGGAAAGCCAAGGACCGCTGCTGACGGAAACTTTACCAAAAAGGATCTTATCGAGACTTCTATTAGGTAGATATTCGTAGCAAAGCATTCTCTCGTCCTTGGATATGCAGCATCCCAACAATTGTACTAAATTGTTGTGCCTAAGTCGCACAAGTAATTCAACCTCAGTCTTGAATTCAGTTGCTCCCTGGGACGAACTTGTTGAGAGCCTTTTGACTGCTATTTCTTGACCATTGTGAAGTTTTCCCTGCCAAAAAATTCTCTTATCATGTTATTTGACTACATTTTACTGTTGTGCATACTGTATACTGCTTGAAAAATAGAGATATATGAAGTTCTGATTGGTTTACTTTAAAAACTGGTCCAAAACCGCCTATGCCAAGCTTATTTTTATCAGAGAAGTTGTTGGTAGCATTTCTGATGGTAGTGAAGTCGTAAATCAGAAATTCTGAAGCCGCAACTTCCTGTAATTCCTTGAAAAACACTGCAGTACCAGCACAAGACAAAAAGGATATATGTATAAAAAAAAATCATACTAGGTTGATTTATTAAGATAAAATATCAAGAATTAACCACAAATGGGATCTTTTGTTGTCGATATATATGCTTAATTATAGTTAAGTTTCAATTATGTGCACCTGGAAATTGAAATCAATTCAAATATTTGACGTACATTTGATTCCACCCGAAAGAGACCACTTTCTTTGAAACCAAATGCAAATTGTTATAAGGACTAGAAGAGTAGCAACACCACCAACTACTGCGACAATTACAATTGTGTTTGATTTCTTCGGGGACTTTTTACCAGTACCTGCAATCATGTGTGAAGAACTCGATATCAAATTTCCCAGAATTCTCTCAAATCTGGAGCATTCAGTTGATTTAAAATTTTACTACAAAATAGATATATAATTGCAATTTGAAGATTTTGTTCTATTAATTACCAGAGCCCGCTATAAGTTATAAACCCCCAATAAGTTGTAAACCATGTAGCAACCCTAGACATGCTTAAAGTGCGTTCATAGAGATGGTTCAGTTCAAACCGAACTGAATAATTCAACTCATAAACTGAACAGAAGAACATAATAAATTAGTTAATATTCATTTATTAGGTTTTCCTGAATAATTTCCCTACACCAAACCAAAAGCTAGCTGGTTAATATATGATTTTTCAGTTTAAAAATTTTTGATACACCAATATATGAACAACAATCTGTGTGATTTTATTCTCTCAAAAATCTGTGTGATTTTAAATCACTAACATTAGGTATATATAGCAGTGCAACACAAGACAGACTTAATCTATAACTAATGACACAAGGTAAAGATACAAAAAAAAACATAATAAAAGTTATTTTTCCTGAAATTCACCAGCATCAACTCATAAAGAAAATGCAAAAGAAATTCCCACCTGTCTCTTCTGTCCTCTTATAAAAAAATTTAGCAGAAAATTCGACAAAAAGGCAAAAATATGTATACCGAAACTATGTAAACAGAGCTTAGAGGTTAGTATAGTGCGTGTATTCTAATAACTACAAAGCACTTCTTGGTTAAACCTCAGGAGTTTCAATGTTTGTATCCATCCTAGACCTCACATTCTACTCCTGTAACAAAATAGTTTGATATATATTGGATCATGTAACAAGATAGTCTGACATGGAACCATGTACAAAAGTAGTTTGATATTGAAATTGTTTCCATTTTTTAGGAATAATTACTGTTTGATGAACACACCTGCAGATAGAGAGACAGGATTTGTACCTGGTACAGTTACCGGGCCAGCATTTTCCGGGGCAGGACTTGTGCCAGAAGCTACGCCTACGGGGACAGAAGAAGGTCATTGAAAAATAATGCATATATTGTTATGAATAGTCTTATTATTTATGAATTAATAGAAATCTTGTAAACTGAATGGATCATAAATGAATTTTGCTTCTATTCATTCATTGAACTGTACATATAAATATTTTGGCTTACATTTGCTGTTAATTTCTCACGAACCAATGGAGGCCCTCAAGTCAGTTCAATAATGTAAGATGTATTATCTGGGATGTTTTGAACATTTCAATGTAGTTTTGGGTCCTCACTGAGATATACCTTCAGGAGTTTGCATGATAGGAAACATCTCGTAATTCACATAGCAAGAAAACCCAAAGTACCGCAGACCTACAGTATATGAGAGCAGAGATGGCGGTTGTACGTCACTGATGAGTGAGCTCAAGCATTTGTAGCACTCCTGATGATTTAAATCCCTTGTACACTGCAACAGCCCATACAATTTATCAATTCCATTCACACTTTCTTGCCCTGAGGCCACCATATTTGCTGATGCATTTATTTTAGCAATTAGAGTGTCAAATAATGCGTTCCGCGCATTGCCAAAGAGTTCACGGTCTGTATAGTTCTCGGAAGAGTAAATATAGTATGAATTAGTGTTTGCCACACCGAAAAAATTCTCATTCGAGTAGCGAATAAAGCATGGTCCTGATTCCAGCCTGCATTTACGGTAAACCAAAACTAATGTTATATGTGGTGACTCTTATCTGACCCTTAATTAGCATGTATACTAAAAATATATAATTTGAAATTTTGCATCTTATGTTTAATTTTGTATTTTGTGTTTTGAAAAAAGGTACGGAGTCTTGTGTTATTTCAGTACAACCATTTAATCATCATCTTGTAATTATATATATTATGTATAATTAGAGAATTAAAAAACTCTTATAATATTGAGCATAATGATGTAAATACGACTCTTTTTAATTATTTATTAATGGAAACGACAGCATTTTGCTGTCCTTGAAAAAGAAACAATATTGTGCATAAATTAGCAGTGGTCTCTGCTGAATAAATGCTACTTCTTAATTATAGATTGGGATTGGAGAGCAACAAGACAATTAAATGGCGATTTTCCTCAGTATACCTCCAGTTTAGGCAACATTAATTTCTCCCAATTTAGACCGATTCTTTGTATTTTAACCATTCATTTTTTATTGTAACTTTCTCCTTTGAAAGTCAAGTGATGCTGATGGCTTGACAGGTACAGAGAGAGAGAGAGAGAGAAGAGCATCGTTTTCTTTCTTTTTTTTTCCTTTTTTTTTTGGAGGAAAATCTCGTATGATAAATTTAATCTGGTCGAATGAAATAAACCGAAAAAAAATTATCTTCTATTTATTTAGCTCAGTTTACAAACCCAGTGTTCAAAAAATTGACGCTTCATTATTTTTTGTCACGAAATCAACGAAGTATCAATGTTAAAAAGTAATTAAATAAGGGACGATGTTCTCGACACCGAGTTTGAACGTAAAGGCATATTGATCAATTCACACAAGAATTGACTATTTTAAAAATTTGTATGAACATACTAGAAATTTTTCATTATAAGTTTATGTTCATAACGTACGTATACAATTTCTATTATTTTGTTTTTTTGTGTAAGATCTTCGAAATTCAGTACCAGCTATAAGCATGTAACAAGGACCGATCAGTTCATGTTTGTGACCTTTTACTTAAAAGCCCGGAGCCCATTTATATAAATGGAAGAAAATTAACGAAGTAGTTTATTCATTACCAGGTACCGGCGTCTTTGCTGTCAGGGCAATCACTGATAATACCGGAGGCAACTGTACTAAGGCAACTGTTGCATATGGTGAGGTTGCCATCGGCATAGCATATGCCGAGGCCATAGATTCGATCAGCGCTTGTGCCAACCGTGTCGTTGAAGTAACCGCCATTTGTTTGGGCACCGGTGGTTATGGACATGAGAAGGCTGTGGAGATTATTCTTAAAGGTAGTATCTGAGGTATTAACAGAGCAGTAAGGTTTTGAAGCAGAGCATGAGCGGTTCCGCTATAATTATAAAGAAGTAAGAGTAGTATGGATGGGAAGAATTTAAGGAGGTAGAGAGCCATTTTTGAGAATTTGGTTGCCCAAGTACCGAGCAGGAACAGAGAAGAGAGATTGTTATCAGAGTATAATTAAAGGGGACATTGAATTTATTGACTTGATTGATGACGCTCTCCTACAAGTTGGGGAATTCACATCACCTCAGGTTACAGCTAATATGGCATTCGAAGTCTCCCAGTAGAAAGTTTATAGCGACAAAATTAACAAATTAAGCTAATATGACATTCAAAGTGATCATGCCCTTATTTTATATTAACCTTGTAGTGGTTTTCAATTGAAAACCGTGTGTGTGGGGTGTGAGGAAATAAAATATATAGAAAAAATTAATAAAAGAATTGTGGGGGTGCTTAATGCGTTCGGTGGAGATGAAAGTTCAGTAAAATAAAGAAAGAAAACCTAACAAAGTTAAAATGTATAATGGGTGGGTAGAAAAAGAAAAGTAACAAAAAAATCACAATAAATTAAGTAATAATAAAAATAATTCTTTACGCTGCCAAATTGTTACTGCATGTGTAAATTTTGTTTATGTTGTCTAAATTATTTGCTTATGAAACCCGAAGGCGGCGGCAAGGCGACAATCATGGCGATTCTGACGATCGACAAGACGGCGCTACCAGGTGGACAAGACGACGCGTACAAGATTCTTCCTATCCTCGAGACGCAGCAGGATGACCTTGAGAAGACACAGAATATAATGATGGTAGGAGATCTTCCTATCCTGCGCTTTGTCAAGGAAGGTACTCAAGGAGGTTCTGCGTCAGCAGCACAGCAGTCCCATCAGTTACCATTTCAAGACAAAGATAAAGAAGGACAAGGCACCGTTGCTATTGATCCTCCTCAAAAAAGTAACCCGTTGGAGAAGCGGGAAGGACAGCGTTCAAACGATCCATCTTCCAATATTCATAATGATGATGAAGGTTGGACTTTGGTCACTAGAAGAATAAAACGCTCAGGATTCAAAGCGGCGCAACATCGGCGACCCCAACAGACTCCCCTTCAAATGCATGCATCTAAGTTGCGCCAGCAACAGAAATGCTTCAGATGCCTTCTCAAAGGCCACATACAGAGAATGTGCAGGAACCCTAGGAGATGCCTTTACTGCAATAACCCTGGACACATAATCCGAGATTGCCCATCAAGGCCAAAGAGAAACCCAAAGGTCACTCCAAAGGGCGCCAATGGTTATAAATCGCAAGGTTTGCCAGTTTCTCACAGTGCCTCTCCCAAACATCATACTCATCTGCCCCAGAATACATTCCAAACAGAAGGACAAGCCCCTCCAACCAATCATAGCAACGCAATGGCGGTCCCTAGAGAATGGGCAACGATGATCATGAACGAGGGCTCTATTTTGTGGCAGCAAAGGCCCCAATCACTGGATGTTTACATCGCACCAAGGGAGGAACTGAGTCCGGCTAACCGCTTTTTGGAGAGATCGGCCTTCGTTTTTGCTGGGTCGGCTGCAAATGATCCTACGATTCACCACAGGATAGCAGATTGCATGGGGAGACACTTCCACATGAGTCCGACTGAATTCCCTATGTTCACCATTCATCAAGACTTCGGGGACATGATCCTCATCTTCCCCACTGACGAGATGTCCCAAGCGGCCATTGAAAGGGCCTCTTTCTATGTAGGCAACAACACTGAAGTCACTCTGCACCCCTATGCTCCTCAGCTACAAATGGTGTTTGATCCACTGGGGGGTCGGGCACGTATCCACCTATATGGGCTACCCCTGCAGCACTGGAATCGGATTGACATGTGCACTCTGGTCTCTGGATTTGGCTACCCGCTCAGAGTGGCTCCATATTTCCACAATGGCAATTATGAATATCTCACCATGTTTGTAGCGTGTAAGAAGCCAGAAAAGATCCCCTTTCATCTTAAGCTCAAGGTCAATCCTTACAAGAAGAAGGTCAGAGTGGAGATAGACGGCTAGCTTGACAACCAAGGGCCTCCGCCACCCCCCAGAACAGGGGAGGCCACAGCGACGACAGGCGATACAGGGATGGGGGTAATCACAGAGAGGATGCCCTAAGAGACAGGCATCATCATCTGGATGAATCAGTGAATGGATGAAGGGCCAGGGGCCGGGCGAGTAGTAGGGGTCCGAGGCACCATCGTACACCCTCCAGCTCTGGCTCAAACTGGGACAGGGTAGCATCACCTTGGATTGACAACCTTCGCAGGCAGTTACTAACAGCTGGGGTCATCAACCAGGAAGGCCTCCGTACTCCGATTCAGTCAGAGGAGGGCTCGGGCAAAGAACTACTGCTGCCAGATCAAGGTATGATCATCCCAGGCAACACCTGGTCAGTCCGTTCAAACTCTGAAGATCGGTAGCAACAAATAATGCACAACATGGGATACAACAGTCTTTGTCTTGTATCGGAGGTGGGGAATTTAATGGGAAGCCACAAGGCTGACAATGGTAATATCGTTTTCAATTTGACAAATGGAGAGGTTTATTTGGGTAATGGATCTATGGGCAAGGAGCACTTGGCTAGCAAGGGTGTGAGTTCAGTAGTAATTGAAGAATTGACAGAGGGAGGTATTCAACAGGAAGGTAGAGGCGTGGCACTGATGGAGGAGGGGGATATTCTAGTTACTCCACAGAATGTGCATGCAGTTAGTGGTGAACCAGAGGTCCTGCAATGGCCTCCACCTGGTTTTGAGCATCAGCCACCGTTCTTTTTGGAGGAGGGGCTTCAGTTCAGTCCAGTGGCTGAAGGACCACTACTAGAATTTGGACTTCTTACAAGGGCAAAATTTCGGTTGTTGCAAGAGCTCACCCTTGCAACAAGCCCGAAAAAGACTTTTTACAAGGGCCACCCTTGTAAAAACTACCGTTGGAACAAGCCTCCATGTAAATACTCGAATTTTGACTTGTTACAACTTACAAGGGCTACCCTTGCAATAACTTTTCCCAATCTTGTTACAAGAGACTACTCTTGTAATAACTACCCTTGCTAAAAGTCTGAGATTTGGCATCTGCAGGGAGTATTTGCAAGGATAAAGAACGTGGGCCCCATCTTAGTATTTGCAAGGTTGAAGAACGTGAGTCCCACACGGTTTATTGCAAGGCAAGTGAACTAAACAATTACATGGGTAGAGAAGATGGGGCCCCCTGTTTATTTGCAAGAGTAGATAAGGTGGGGCCCCCTGTTTATTTGCAAGGATAATGAAGGTGGGCCCCACCAGGTCATTTGCAAGGATATCATTTGGACCTTTTGCATGCAATGTATTACCCCATATTTGTAATGATATTCCGATGAAAATAATTGACGTTCCAGCAAAATATTATCGTGCCAAATTTCTATAATCCTCCCGGTACCAATTTGGTACCAACCCAGTGGCAAGCAAGAAATCTTTTTCATTTACCATTGAAACATAATAAGAACAACAACATTCATTCGCACACAAAAAACATAAACATAGCACAACAATTGATATTAACATCACATAATATAAACTGCACTATTTACAAACATATATATCACAAATGTACTTAATTTAAGCTGTAAACATGCAATAATCAATATGAATTCCCAGTATATTAATAACACCCTCTAAGCAAAACTAAAAATCAGATAAAAAAAAATAACTTGGATTGCATAATGTGAATGAATGGACCTTAAGACTTCTCGGCTGAACCTTGAAGTCCCTTGAAAGCAAAAATTTGAGATCAAATTGAAGAATTGCTCAAGTAAAAAAATTAATTAAGGATTGAAAATTGCACCTATTAATTGCACAGTATTAAAAAAGCCGGACTGTTAATGGGTAAATTTCTCTTTCTTCAGTTTGATCGGTCTCTAAAGTGATGCGGATTGAGTTTCATTAAAGGTAAATTGATCATTCTTCAATTTCATCAATGAAAATTGAGGTCAATTAGTTGGCGAACTGATGCTTGTACAGATAAGTCTTGTACCAGCATGTAAATACTGGTATGAAACTAACATTTTAGGTACCACTTGGAATCTAGGAGTGATTCTTACTCCTTAACCTAATATGCACCGTAACAAGCTAATACCAATACAAGATAGGTCTGCATGGAGGTGCCATATACTAAAGACAAAACATAAGCTTACCCTTCTAGCAAATTTTATGCAAGTGTCGCGATCCTGGCTTTCATCTACATATAAAAGATAAACCCATTACTTGTTGTTTAAAGTACACCAAATAAAGAAGCAAAATTGAACCAAACATTAAAATGTACAGATTTGAGTGGAAAATTCATTCCAGGGTCATGTTTTGAAACTTTAGATAGGTCACTGTCCTTAGGATTTTCAAGCAATCTATTTTTTTTTTCTTCATAATAACTAACCATGCTATTGGTGATCAGCATTTGCAAATAAACCCAAAACATTACACATTCTTTGAAACACTACAGACACTACTAGAATTTCTGTTTTTACCAAAGGGAGAAAAAGGGCTTGTTCCAACAGCAACCCATTGGAATAAGCCCAAAAATCTTCATTTATGGTACTCGAGAAAAATTAAACTTAATGGTTTTGCTTTAATATCTTTATATAACTTATTGAAGAGAGCAATTGTATCTACACTAGATTATCATGTAAATCCATACAAGTATAAGAACACTTACATGTGTCTTGTCATCTAAAATGCCTAGATAGACACACTTATAACCAAATCTATACTCAATAATTAAATCTAAAACCAGATCTATAACCAAAGATGCTACTAGCCTCAACCTTAACCAATATGTACTCAATAATTAACCATTAACCATAGTTATTCTACATTTATGCCCCACTTATAACCAAATTAACCTCAATATATCAAAACTGATGCAAGTTCAAAATAGATCCAAATTAACTCACTTCAATTACCTTCAATTTTGAATTTTCTCTCTTATTTGTACAGCTGTCAACCCACTTCTTTGTCTTCGCTGAAAACTGATGAAGGTTAAAAAAACTGCAATTAGCACTGTTACGACAAAACAAGTGCAGAAATAATTATTAGAAAACACACCAGCAGTACTTAGGCAAGCATGAGAGGAGTGAAAACATTACCTTCTCAATATATGCACAAACCATGTGTTCCATATCTTGCATAATACTTTGATGACCCTCTGGAAAAACATAGGATAATACTAGCCGGAGGCCTCGCGTTGCTTCGGCAATTGCCTTTGAGGCATAGGAAAATATATATTAAATATATATATATATATTAGTTATGTATCAACAGATTAATTAGCCTTGCTACAATTCTTCTTACATGGTATATCCTAGAATCCATTGACACAATTATTACAATTGATGGCCCAAGGGAAGCATAAACAATCAAGAAAATTTAGTTAAAGCTAAGCAACAAAGTCCTTCTCAATTTCCTTTTTCCATACTGCTTCAGTTCATTAGAGGAAAGGCTACGAAAAAGGCACTAACCAATCTTAATGTTCTGCATGTGTTGTTCCAGCGATGCACGGTGCATTGCAAGCTTAACTCTAATTTACCTTCCAGCAATCTTGTGGTCATTTTAAGCTCAATTGCACACAGGGCATCTGGAACAACAGCATCTAAAGAGAAATATAAAAATAAATGGATGCAGTAAAAATAAATGGATGCAGTAATTGACTCTGTATATGATTAAATCATCTTCACTTGTATTGCAAGTCTGCAATTTAATTTAAAGTGATTAAGGTTGTCAATCTATGTTAGATTAATGGATTAATAGTGTTTAAAAGCATTGCAAGCTTAACTCTAATTTAGCTTCCAGCAATCTATGTTAGATTAATGGATCATGGTGTTTAAAAGCTTTGAAATTAGTTACTAAGGGGTTTTGTTTATTATTATTTGAACTTGTAGGTTGTAGCATTAGAGTACTGTAGGAGGTTTGGTTTTGCTATCTTTTGTCAAGAGTATGTATGTCATGACCAGCATAAATAGAATGATGATATAGTAGTTTTCTGGTATGATATGCCGTCAAAAAATTTGTCAATTTTCTTTGATTATTGTAATCATAATTACTAAATTTACTGACAATGTACCATTAATCATGACAGGTTCTTTGCTAAAATCCCAAATTGAAGTAAAATAAAATAGCTTAATTGTTGAATTTCATGATCAGATTATTAACTATGAAACAATTAGGTTCAGCTTGTGTGAAGTCGTTGATTTACCCTTAATTAGCACTTGAGTGTCATTTGCAATTAGGTTCAGCTTGCGACGGGCCCAGGGACAAATCCCTCAGCGACCATGACATCGTTCTCATATTTCAAGAGCTCCTCCTTCAATTCATACCTATCAATAGTAAAAGATTACAATATTATCTTAGCTTTCAAGCAACCAATAAGTTGAAGTTAAAAAATGATTCAAAAAATTAGGGAGAGAGAGAGAGAGTACCGGATTGGATTTTCAGAATTTCATTTTATTAGATCTGAAGTGCATTCAGGAAATATATTAGTTTCATTCTTAATTAAATTTCGAGTGCATTCAGTAAATATATTAGTTTCATTCTTAATTAAGCACTCACTTTCGGAAATTAGTAATCTAAACCTTAAATCTATCTACCTTGGCAATTCAAGATAAAGCTTGCGACAGGATATTTCTTTTCCCCATCTCCATTCTTTAACCTGCAAATTAGCGCTAGTTTGTAACAATTAGGTTTCATCAAAGGTAACGGCGGAAGGAGAGAGGGGCTGAAGTTGCTGAGCGGCGGGCAGAGAGGAGAGCCAGATTTGCGCTGAGCGGCGGAGAGATCGATTTTGAAAACCCTCGGAGAGAGAGGGAGATGGAGGGAGGGAATGAAAATATTGCTGAGTGAGAGAGGGAAATGAAAATATCTTAGGGCAAAATGAGTACAAATGAGATGGCGGCTCCCTAAGTCCTCTCTGGATGCGATGGGAACAAAAAATTTCCCAAGTACATATATTAACAGAGCAATTTTAGCTTCAATCAGTGTGTTAAATATATTGGATACTCTTTTAATTATTTAGGTCCTGCGTTGCATAAAATCAAAACTGCTCTGCTAATAAAATCGCCCCAAATTTCAAAGCTCCGTGAGGGAAAATTGAGAGGGAAGTGAAAATGAAACAAAATAAAATTAAGAAATGTATGCATAACAAATAACATGAAAAAAAAATCTAAAAAATATATTTAAATTTTTAACAGTTTCTGTGGCCAAATTAGTATTATAATTGATGGTACATATGTGTTTAGATGTTAATGAGTAATATTTGATGTTGGTTTTATTTATTATAAATTTAACTAGTTCAATATTTTTACTATCATATTGATAAAATGGCAATTATTAAAATGACAACAATTTAGAATGATAAAATTTATATCAAAATATAATGCTAGAACATTTTTATTACATTATTAAATAATTTTGACAAATTAAATTGTATAGTTGTACATGCATGTTGCATCAATGATTTATGTCAAACATACATGACCATAGAACATCAACTCTTGTTGGGTGAGTTAATGAAGGAACAAAGACAAACGTCGTCCGTTGGTCGATCGGAACCGTTCAAATGAAAGAGTGTTCCATTAATTTCATTGTTGGTAAGTTTGATCTAATTTGATGTTCATTTACACATCCATCCAAGCAATGAAATATAACGACATCGTAGGGTTATAAATATTACACATTGGATCGAAGCTTATAGTTGTTGGAACTCCCATTTTTTTTCATTGTTAAGGTTCCTGATACTAACTTGATCATTTTAAAAGAAATTAGGTGTTATTTCATTGCAGATCGACCGTTAAATGCTCATGCAGAAATCAACGGCCCGTAATTTTTGGCTCAATTTGAAGAGGCTACAAATAATGAAATTATATAAAATTGTCAATAGTTGTTATAATTTGTAAATAGAAAATGTAAAAAACTAGTTTTTTTTTTAATATTTTAATATTTAATTATGTACAAGTGTTTAGAATCAGATTAGGGCTGTGAATATGAGCCGTATGATCTGTGATGAAGTGTGCATATTATCAATGGATTTCAATTTCATTTTCCTTTTTTTTTTGCGCCACACAGAATGAATTTTGGGTTTTCCCTCTTCTATGTGCCTAAAATTCCATTTCCCTCCCGATTTGGATCCCCTAAAATAATCCAATTTTGATTATGAATCCGGACTGTCCAATCTGTTCTCACACGAATACCGAAGGGACCGGATTCTAATCGTATGGTCCAGATGAAAAGCAAAAATTTGGGTTACTTTAGGGATCTGTACCCCTATCGAATTCCCCCTCAGAAATATTCGCTCACTCTCTCCCGAACAAGTATCCTCTCCATTACTGTAAAAGATTCCATCACTTTACGGTTCAAGATTAACTCTCATCCGCTTTGAGATTCGGGCTAGCGAAGGGGGCAGTATTATTGGGTTTTGAGATTTTCGTGCCAAGTTAAAACAACAGTCCAGATCCAGTAATTGTAAAAGTTTCCCCTATTACGGTACCGGGGAGGATGTGAATTCCTCTCTCCCTCTCTCTCACTCTATTCTCCTTCCCTCCTTTTCTCTTTCAACTCCGCCACTACTCCCCCGTTCTCTCTCTCTCCCAGATCGGACCGAGACACCTAAATCGCTCTTCGTTCGCATCGCCTCTTCTCTACCTAAATTCGCCATACACTGCATTTTCCCTTTTTACCCTCGTCGAAACCTAACCCTAATCCTAACTTCAAGGTAAGAGCTCGATTTTGTCTTCGATTTTCTTAATTTTTGTCAATTTTTCTTTGATTCAATTCGCCATAAATTTATGAATGTACTTCGACCTTCTAATTTTGAAAAGTCCATTTAACAGCTATGCACACATCTGGTAGTCCGGTACCAAGTCTTCATTGAATAGGATTACAAAGCTTGATGAGCTAGTAGATGCAGGAAAGAGGTTTAACCAAGGGCTCGGTAATTTATTTAATATTACTTTTTTTTATTTCTAAGCAAATAACAGATTCTTAGATAAGCACAAGCTCAATTCTCCATTTATGCACCTTTGTCAGAATTTTATATGGTTTGTGCTGATTCCTGAACACACATACAAATATATACATGTCAGCAATTCACTTTATTTCTTTCTAATCTTGATCAATAGAGTATACATAGTAATTGTGAGTTTATTTTTTTTTTCATTTTGCATGAAGAGATCAACACTGAAACCAGATATGTGCTGCTCCTCTAGCATAACCCAGCTAAAATAGGTGCATCTGGTAAAAGGTGTTAGACCCTTTTATTTATCTCTTTATCTCTATAAACCACTTAAAGAAATTGTGGGTCTTATTTATCTCTTTATCTCTTTTATTTATCTCTTTATCTCTTCGTCTGAAAACCCTTAAAGAAATTGCGGGTCTCTATAAACCACTATTCTACATATGCATATTTATAGTCCAGACAAGACTGGACTTCATGAATTTCTGTACCAAACATTCATCTCAATAGTCCAGACAATACCGCCCTTCATGAATTTCTGTTTTTCTTTATTTGTTGATTTAGAGTACCATTTTGTCTTCTGTAGTGTAGTTAGGGTTCGTCAAACATTAAGATGAATGGATTAAATAATTAAAAAAATTGTTCATGAAGGGGTTCGCTGAACATTGAGAACCTTTCTGACAAACAGAGAAAGGGCCGTGGATCACCTCAATTCTCTTGATAAGGTACTAATTGAATAGAAAATAAAAAATAACTTAACGCATGAAAGAATTATATTGCTTCAAGCTTTCCATTTCCATAAAAAAAATGAATCATATGAAGTATCATGATCAATAGGCACCAGCTTGAATCAATGTTTGGTAGAACTTCTTTTCTTTTTTTTATAGCAATGTGTTGAATGTTTTATGTCTTATTAATTATGCAAAATAGCTTATGTTTTTCTCGCACACACGAGTTGTTTGACGAATTGTCACAAACTGAATGCATGAATGTCAGATTCCAGATTCCATATCCGATATATAAATAGAGAGAGGCGTTGCAAACTCTCCATAATGGTGAGATGTTTTTAAGGTTTCAGTTCAATTTTTTTATGCATTACATGCAACTTCTTTTCTTGTTTTTCACAGATCACACATCCAACTCTTAAACTGCAATTTCATCAGATATATGCACACTAATACAAGTCTGATTGCATTTTATTTCATTTAGTGTTTGTTTTCTTTCTTTTATCCTTTTGTCTCTTTACTCTGAATGACAATTTCCTGTTGAACTGAATGCATGAATGTCACATCAATCTGTCATTCTATAGGACCTGTTTGCATATTTTCTTCAAAAACCTCAGCATGATAGTGAATCACAATGATGTATTTGTTTCCTGTTGTAAAAAGACTAGTAAGCATATAGTGAGTATAATAAAACTTATAAGGGTCAGTTTGTAAAATTGAGTGTTCTCTTGTCATATCCTGGTTCCTTCATTTCTCCTGTTTGGCCTAGTTTAAAACCAAGTTGTCTTTAGATACTGCCTTCATTTCCCTTGTTTGGCCTAGTTTAAAACCAAGCTGTCTTTAGATACTGGTAACTATAAGTTTTTACTTCTGGTCTGCTTGTTGAGCTGTAATTCTCATTTCAATTGGATTTCATTGAGTTTCCTTTAAGCAGTTTTATTTTCTATATACAGAATGAGAAGAAGTTTTAATATCTGAATAACTGATCAATGCATTTACATAGAATGATCAGTTTTTTATAAACGGTTTCTGGTTTTAGGTTTGGTTTCTTCTTTTCTTCAATTTCTGTGTTTTCTTCATGAAATTAACTGTGTGAAGCATCATGCAAACTGAAAATTTTATTCCTTATTAAACAAATTACTAATGTTGTATTTTGATTTAGGTGGCATAAAAAAAACCGTTAACAACAAAGACTGCATGGCCATGACACCTTTCTAACATAGCTCAATAATTAGACATGCATGAAGTTGAGGAATCACTTGGTTGGTTTAACCTCGACGATATGAATCCGATGAAGATGGTTATTAATTGGTAGATTTTTATTTTGGAACAATGTGATGTATGGCAATTTGGAGAATTATTTTGTATCTCAATTACTTTGTAAGGTTTCACTATTTAAGACAAATATTCCAATTTAAGTTTCCGAATTATTTGTGTATCTCATTCTCTTTTCAAACTACTGCTGTAATTCTTGTTGCTGTGGTTTACAAAATAAATTCAATTTGAAGGAAGATATTAAAAATATACAGAAAATGCTCTGTACTGTAATACAAAACAAGTTACATGAGTAAGCGCTTGCAATTAGTAGTTGTCAGAATAACCAGACTTCTTACAAGGGTAGTGTAGGACTTCTTACAAAGGCCTTCAGAATAAAATAATAAAAACGGAATCTTCAAAACTTGTTACAAGGGTAAGCCCTTGCAACTGTTTTGTCTCAAATCTTTAGACTTATTACAAGGGCATGGAATGAGGTTTTTGCAAGGACATTCATTAAAATATAATATCTGGCTCTGCTAGCGGGTCACGGGTCTTCAATTATTATTTGCAAGGGTAGATAAGAGATAATTTCAAGGGTAAACATCAAATCTTTTGCATGCGTTACTTTTTCCAAGGGACACCCTTGCAACAGGTTTTCTTGTGTCAGAAATGCCATTTCTTTTGCAAGGGTCGTTCACACCCTTGCAACAAGTAAGTGCTACTCTTGCAAAAAGTCCAAATTCTAGTAGTGGACCCCAAGACATACATGGGGCAACTGCAGCTATGGAAGCCTGGAGGGCTTGGGGTTGCTTGTAGAAGGTGAAGGGAACATCAAGAGGAGTGCAAGGCTCAAGGCAAAGCAGAGCAAAGTGAATTATAGCACAGCAGCGGGAAAGAGGGCATATAAAAAGAAATACAATAAGGCTAAGGGTGCCAAGCTGGAATATCTCAATTCACTCAATCCCCTTGACATGGAGCAGGCTAAGCTGGTGGTACAATTGGCAGGGGTGGAACTCCAGGGCGCCATAGAGAATGAAGTAGCCAAGATGGTCATGGCCTAGGGAAGAGCCTATGAGAGGGGCTAGGAGGGTTGAGTTCTCAGACTGTTTTTATAATCTTCTTAATGATTAGTTTAAGCAATTTTATGTTTTGGGGTAGAGACTGCTTGTTCTGGTGGTCTATTTTCAATTGGGAAGTAGGAAGGGAATATGGTAAGAAGGTGTGTTCTCTCTATTTTCTCTTTTTGGCTCTAGTAAGGTATTCTGGCAGTTGGATTGGTCTCAAGTCCTTCCTTCCAGAGCAGGTTGGTGAAAAGGGGGCAGGTATTTGGGTTGATAGTTACTGTATAAGGCTTAGGGCAGTAGAGTTTGTAAGAGCTTTATACAGTTCTAGTAAGATGTCTATCAGTTCTAATGGATTTTCTTTCTAATATAAAAATCTTGTCTTGGAATGTGCGGGGTCTAAATGAAAAGGATAAGAGGTTGGCAGTAAGGCAGACTGTTCTTTTGGAAAAACCTGATGTGTTGTGCTTACAGGAAACGAAGTTATCCACTGTAAATAATACTATTGTGATGCAAGCATGTGGCAGACGATTGAGGCAGTTTGAATATCTGCCAGCTCTGGGAACAAGGGGGGAGTTCTAATTGCTTGGAATGAAAAAAGGCTAAAGTATATAAGCTGCTCCAAAGGAGCATACAGTGTGTCAGTATCTCTGCAATATGGAAGTGAATTAATTCAGTTGACATCAGTATATGGTCCAACCATTGCAGCAACAAGGAGAGATTTCTTTCAGGAGATCAAGGACACTAAGCCAGTAGACAGCATGCCATGGTTGATTTGTGGGGACTTCAATGTTACCTTGCTGCCAGAAGACAGAAATAATCTAAATAATGTGAATTGGGGGCAGTCTGTCAAATTTGCGGATTTGATAATGGAGTTAGAGCTTATCAACTTGCCAATGACAGGGAAACAGTACACATGGTCCAACTCAAGAACAATGGCCAAGTTAGATAGATTTCTTATATCACCAGCTTGGAATAACTCATTTCCTAATTCCAAGCAGCACGCCCTGGCAAACACCTCTTCGGATCATAACCCAGTCTTATACACAGCTTAATCCCGATTTAAAAAAATAGCTTTTTTCAGATTTGAAAATGGCTAGCTGCTCTCTGACCAGTTCAAAGTGTTTGTCCGAGCAACCTGGCAAAATTTGGGGGTGTCAACCACAGCCGAAGAGTTGCATACCAAGTTAACTCATATGCAAACAGCTATAAAGGAATGGACAAATTCAAAAATTGGATGCATTAAATCTCAGTTAATGGTGCGCCGGGACTATCTGGGTTGGATTGGGAAGGTGGAGGAGACAAGAAGTGTCACACAGCTGGAGAAATGGGTTAAGGCCACAGTCAAGAGAAGGTTTACTACCCTTAGTGTCACTGAAGAGGCAATATGGCGACAGAGAGCTAAAGTGCGATGGGAACTAAATGAAGACAGGAACACTAGATACTTCCACTCATTAGCCACCTCTTCCAAAAGAGCGAATACTATCAATGCAGTGGAATTTCAAGGGCGAGAGTATACCTCTGAGGCCAGTAAAGCAAACATTTTCTGGAACTTTTATGTTGAACTAATGGGCAAAGAATCAGCTGGAATGCTGGCCATAAATTGGAATAACCTGTATGCTCCCACTAATGACCTGCACCTAATTGCTGAAAGTATAACAATTGAAGAGATTCTGGAGGTAATTGGCGAAATGCCTAGTAACAAAAGCCCAGGTCCTGATGGTCTCACTGGAGAATTTTTTAAAGAATTCAAAGATGTCGTTGTTCAAGATCTGTTTAGAGTTTTAAATGATACTGTAGACAAAAATGTGCCTCTGGAACATCTCAATACTTCTTATATAGTGCTTATCCCAAAGAAGGAAGGAGCTAAGAAACCACAGGCCAATCAGCTTAGTGCACAGTGTACAAAAGATATTGTCTAAGATTCTGGCAAAAAGGTTGCAACCGCATATTAGCCGATTGGTGGGGGAAAGCCAAACATGATTTGTTAAAGGAAGACAAATCACTGAAGGATTCTTATAGGCTCAACAAGTAATTCAGACAGCAAGGGAAAAAAATATTCCAATAGGGCTATTCAAGGCAGATATACATAAGGCTTTTGATACTGTTAACTGGGAATTTTTAACAAGAGAAATGGTAGGGATGGGGTTTCCAGTGAAATGGATAAAATGGATTTTGAGATGTGTTCTCATGGGCAGTTCCCAGATAATTATAAATGGTTGCTTAAGTAAGAAAATTCAGCTTAAAAGAGGTGTTAGGCAAGGAGATCCCTTATCACCATTGCTTTTCATATTAGCAATGGATTTCATTCCAAGATGGTTGGACAAGCTGGTTCAAAATGGCACATGGCAACTGCCTTTTACAGGAATGAAACCGTGTCTACTTTATGCAGATGATTCTTTGTTTTTCTTGAAACCGGAATTAAGGCAAGTGCAAGCTCTGAAGATACTCTTCATGACATTTCAACAGATCTCAGGGTTGTCTGTTAGTATGGAAAAATCTGAATTGCTGACAACTACAGAGAACCTACCAGTAAATCAACACTTGATCGATATTCTGGGCTGTAAGGAAGGCTCCTTTCCATTTACATATTTGGGGCTTCCTTTGTCTGACAGGAAGCTTCCAAAATCATCGTATATTCCCTTAATTCAAAAGGTGCAGAACAGATTGCAAGGGTGGGCTGCAGCTCAATTGTCAATAGCAGGAAGACTGGTTTTGATTAATGCTGTATTATCATCAATACCGACATATTTCATGTCTGTCTTTAAAATTCCTCAATGGGTAATTCTAGAGATAGATAAGACGAGAAGGAACTTCTTGTGGAAAAGGGGACCTCTGCAAGAAAAATGTATGGCACTGGCAAACTGGGAGACAGTATGTAGGCCAAAATCACGGGGTGGACTTGGTATCATGGACTTACAAGTTTTTAATGATGCCCTTCTAGCCAAATGGTATTGGTTCTGGGTAAAACTGGAAATGAGGTTATGGAAGTCACTACTACTGTCGCTGTTTGAAATTGATAGACCAAGTGCTCTTCCAGACTGCAAATTCTTCAAACAAAATTTGAAAGAGGCTCAGAATTTCTGTGATTGCTTCATAACAAGGATCTTAGGTGATGGAACAACAGTTCAATTTTGGAATCACAATTGGGGTCAAGGGTTGCTGTACTCAACTTTTAATGTTTTATACAACGAGGCAATAGATCAGAACATCTCATATCAACAAGCACTTCAATTGAGATCTCGGGATATCAGAGAAATGTTTCATAATGGAACAACTGATGACTTTGAAAAGGAACTAACTGAATTGCAACTCCTACTGCAAAGGCAACATGCGAGCAGTACTGACCAAGATGATGTAAGATGGAATTTGAATGTTTCAGGGATTTTTTCTGTCATTTCAACTTATCAAGGTCTCAAAAACAAACCAATGGTGACCTCCTCTGTGCATAGAATATGGAAACTGAAGGTACCACCAAGAATTCAGATATTCGGGTGGCTGGTATACCACAAGAAAATCCTAACTGCTGAAAACTTGCAAAAAAGAGGCTGGATCATGCCTATCATGTGCGTAATGTGTAGATCGCAATGTGAATCAGTACTACATTTGTTCACTGAATGTCATATTGTACTTGATTTATATGACAAGGTAATCTTTAAGTTTGGTCTGATGCCTAGGAACTGGAAAGAAATTTTAAGAAGGGAAGGGGCGCACAAATGGATATCTAAAAAAGGAGAAGATAAGAAGATAAGAAGATAAGAAGATAAGAAGATAAGAGCTATAATTCTTCTGACCATGTTCATCTGTTGGAGAGAGAGGTGCTCAAGAATTTTTAGAGATGAGAATAAGATACTCTCTGAATTAGTATCAGAGGTACAAGATCAATGGAAGTGCTTAAATGAGAAGAAGCCTTAGCCCTTTCTTTTTTCTTTTTTCTTTTTGTATTTATAAAATCTTGTTAATTCAACCTGGTTGAATTGCTCTTCAAAATTGTAAGATGGCTCCCTTTTGGAGCCTGTTATTAATAAAACAAATAAGGCCTAGAGTCTTATTTTTCCTCAAATAAATTAAGTAATAATAATATAATTTTTTTTACAGTTGGTTCCATTTTTCAAAATCCAAACTCCATCATCCTAAATGATTATATTATTTATTATTTAATTTTTTTTTTAAATTCTGCAACAAGGTCGCTTACAATAGCGGGGAGAATTAATTGTACTTTCTCCGTCTATGTTAAACCAAACTAAATATAAAAAATATAAATGATGCTTAGGTCAAGAAATGATAGTCCATGGGGCTACAAATTGAAAACCACTACAAGGTTAATATAAAATATGGGCATGAATTTGAATGTCATATTAGCTTTAATTTGTTAATTTTGTCGCTGTAAACTTTCTACTGGGATACTTTGAATGCCATATTAGCTGTAACCTGAGGTGATGTGAATTCCCCAACTTGTAGGAGAGCGTCATCAGTCAAGTCAATCAATTGAATGTCCCCTTTATTATACTCTGATAACAATCTCTCTTCTCTGTTCCTGCATGCTCGGTACTTGGGGAACCAAATTCTCAAACAATGGCTCTCTACCTCCTTAAATTCTTCCTATCCATACTACTCTTACTTGTTTATAATTATAGCGGAACCGCTCATGCTCTACTTCAAAATCAACGTCCTTACTGCTCTGTTAACACCTCAGATACTACCTTTAAGAATAATCTCCACAGCCTTCTCATGTCCATAACCACCAGTGCCCAATCAAATGGCGGCTACTTCAACGACACGGTTGGGGTTGGCACAAGCAATGATCGAATCTATGGCCTCGGCATGTGCTATGCCAGTGCCAACCTCACCGAATGCAACAGTTGCCTTAGTACAGTTGCTTCTGATATCACCAACGATTGCCCTGACAGCAAAGACGCCGGTACCTGGTAATGAATAAACTACTTCGTTAATTTTTTTACATTTATATAAATGGGCTCCGGGCTTTTAAGTAAAAGGTTGCAAACAATGGTACATGCTTACAGCTGGTAGTGAATTTCGAAGATCTTAGACAAAAAAATAAAATAAAAGAAATTGTATACATGCGTTATGAAGATGAACTTATAATAAAAATAATTCTAGTATGCTCATACAAATTTTTAAAATAGCCAATTCTCCCGTGAATTAATCAATATGCCTTTACTTTCAAACTCGGTGTCCAGAACATCGTCCCTAAATTAATTACTTTTTAATATTGATACTTCGTTAATTTCATGACAAAAACTAATGAAGCATCAATGTTTTGAACACTGGGTTTGTAAAGCGAGCTAAATAAATAGAAGAATTTTTTTTTTCGGTTTATTTCATTAGACCAGATTAAATTTATCCTACGCGATTTTCTTCCAAAAAAGAAAAAGGAAAAAATAGAAAGAAAGAAAACGATGTTCTCTCTCTCTCTCTCTCTGTGTCCCTGTCAAGCCATCAGCATCACTTGACAGGAAAAAGTTACAATAAAAAATGAATGGTTAAAATACGAAGAATCGGTCTAAATTGGGAGAAAAATTAAGTTCGCTAAATTGGAGGTATACTGAGGAAAATCGCCATTTAATTGTCTTGTTGCTCTCCAATCCCAATCTATAATTAAGAAGTAGCATTTATTCAGCAGAGACAGCTGCTAATTTATGTGTAATATTTTTTTTTGAAGGACAGCAAAACAGTCGTTCCATTAGTAAAGAATTAAAAAGAGTATTGCGCAATATTATAAGAGTTTTTTAATTCTCTAATTATACAGAATATATATAATTACAAGATGATTAAATGGTTGTACTGAAATAACACGAGACTCCGTACCTTTTTTCAAAACACAAAATACAAAATTAAACATAAGATGCAAAATTAATTATATATTTTTAGTATACATGCATGCTATTTAAGGGTCACCACATATAACATTAGTTTTGGTTTACCGTAAATGCAGGCAGGAATCAGGACCATGCTTTATTCGCTACTCAAATGAGAATTTTTTCAGTGTGGCAGACACTACTTCGCACATTATTTACTCTTCCGAGAACTATAGAGACCGTGAACTCTTTGGCAATGCGCGGAACGCATTATTTGATCAACTAATTGCTAAAACAAATGCATCAGCAAATATGGTGGCCTCAGGACAAGAAAGTGTGAATGAAATTGGTAAATTGTATGGGCTGTTGCAGTGTACAAGGGATTTAAATCATCAGGAGTGCTACAAATGCTTGAGCTCACTCATCAGTGACCTACAACAGCCATCTATGCTCGCATATAGTATAGGTGTGCGGTACTTTGGGTTTTCTTGCTTTGTGCATTACGAGATGTTTCCTTTCATGAAGACTACTCCTGAAGGTATATATATATATATATATCTCAGTGAGGAACCAAAAGTCCAAAACTACATTGAAATTTTCAAAACATCCTAGATAATACATCTTACATTATTGAAGTTTTGCTAAAAAATGGAAACAATTTCAATATCAAACTACTTTTGTACATGGTTCCATGTCAGACTATCCTGTTACATGATCCAATATATATCAAACTATTTTGTTACAGGAGTAGAATGTGAGGTCTAGGATGGATACAAACATTGAAACTCCTCAGTTTTTATCAAGAAGTGCTTTGTAGTTATTAGAATACACGCACTATACTAACCTCTATGCTCTGTTTACATTGTTTCGGTATACATATTTTTGCCTTTCTTTCGAATGTTCTGCTTCCACCCGAACCGTATCATATCCATTGACACCCCTAACTCATATTGTAACAAGATATGTTACATATCTTTGCTGTTTATCTGTCTCGCAGCAGAAAAATTACAGCCATTGAGTTGGGATCACTGGCTCAGATAATCAGCACCATGCATGATTGACCCTAATTAAATGACATGTCCATCCAATCAAAATTCCCGAATCCAAACTCACCTGACAAATCTTGAAAAGTCAAACATGCTAACTAGATCAAACTTAAACCTGAAAGGATCAGCATTTGAAGACCAGAAACCCGAATTGACCTTTTCTAAAGAGCATACTTAGTTGACCCTATCTGATCTGGTCCTGAAATGTTCCTTTTCTGCAACACTACCAGTATCTACATTTGTGGTACTTAATCAAATCATTTTATCATATTATAGAGCAAAGAGCAAAACTTGCTTAAAAAAATTGACCTACTTAGTAGAATTTAAAAGAGATACCATAATGCAGAACTAATCCCCAAATTACATAACACCTGACCAAAAATGTTGTCTTAGCAGTCTATGGTATGTGTTCACCTTAATCTGACTGGCCCGTTATACTCATGGAATAATCCAAGCTCTACCCGAGCTGTAACTGAAAATTGCCCAGAGATAAAAACTGATTTGCAATTTGAAAGTGAACTAACCTGAATCCAACTTGATGAACATTTGCTACCTAATATCCACTCTTTGGATGTGTTTATCCATCAGTTCATTGCAAATGTTGAATCTTTTTCTTCAGTCCTTATCTATGCAAAATTGCAACAGAAGTAAACTATTGATATGTGTTGATTATTTCAATCTCACAAATTTCTTCAGGAGGAAGGAGCAGGCGCCTCATTATCATCATCAGTGTATCGGTGGCATTGCTTATAATTGGCTGCTTCATCGTCTTTCTGTTAATCAGAAAAATGAGATATGCAGGTTAATTTTGTTCTTTATACAATTGAACAGTACTTGTCAACATGTTCTTATATCTTCTTCAATGATTTAGAAACCAAGATTTCTCAAGAAGAAAGAATGCTCACAACTAACAATGAAACACTGGATCTATGGAGCAGAGAAAGAAGTTCAGATTTTCCACTTTTTGATTTCAATCAAATAGCTAATGCGACAGGTAACTTCTCATTAGACAATAAACTCGGCGAAGGTGGATTTGGACCCGTCTATAAGGTGCTATATATTTCCTTCCATCTCCATACTTCTTTCCTTTTTATCTTTCTTATTTATGCTAATTATTATTTTTTTAAGAGAAAGAAAAACCATAAGTATAACGTGGCCATTAAAGTAAAGAAAGACAGTAAAAGAACCTGACAAAATTTAAAATGCATGAAAATACTTTATGATGAGATTAAAAGAAGAATTAGGTTTTATGGTGATTCAAAGTTCTTTTTCTAGGGGGTGCTACAAGATGGACTTGAGATAGCTGTCAAGAGGCTTTCTTCATATTCAGGTCAAGGTCTAGTTGAATTTAAAAATGAAATCCAGCTTATCGCAAAGTTGCAACACAGAAACTTAGTCCGACTGGTCGGGTGGTGCATCCAAGGAGTGGAGAAAATATTGATTTATGAGTTTATGCCCAACAAAAGCTTAGACTATTTCATTTTCAGTACGTCTCTAGAAACCAATTATGAAAGGATTTTTGTAATATTTTATCCATTTCTTCCATATGTTTCCATAAATTACAGTACTAATTTCATTTTACAAAACACATTTCTTTATAGAAAAGTTTTGGTTTTTTTTTTCTTAGTACTTGCTGAGTCATCTGTAATATATCACCGGGGTTGTTAGTTAGCATATTTTTAATCATGTAGTAATCTGAATTGGGAGGCCTCTCAGATCACAAGATTTCTCTCTTCCATTCTAAGAACCTATTCACCCAATAGTTGCTTTATTATAAAAGTAAACAGTTCAATATTTGAGTATTCCTTATATTTTAAAATTTTAATTAAAAATTAACAATTCAAGACAAAGATTAATCCAATTCCTTTGTTAATTTATATATTTGTTGTATCACAGATAAAACAAGAGGAGAACTTTTAAATTGGGAAAGGCGTTTTGAGATAATTGAAGGCATTGCTCAAGGAATGTTATATCTCCACAAACACTCGAGGCTAAGAATTGTTCACAGAGATCTGAAAGCAAGCAACATTCTCTTGGACTCTGAAATGAATCCGAAGATATCAGATTTCGGATTGGCTAGGATTTTTAGCACAAAAGAGCTCCAAGCAAATACCAACAGGGTAGTTGGGACTTAGTGAGTATAGAGCCATATGCAAAATAAAAATTTGATAAATTTTCTTTTATTGTAAACAAAGAGCATAGTTCAAGTAGAAAACAAATCTACTCGAATTAGAAATTTAATTAATCATGGTCTATAACACTGTGTTCTTTTTTCTTCTATTTTTATCAGTGGTTACATGGCTCCAGAGTATGCATCCGAGGGTCTTTTCTCAATCAAATCAGATGTGTTTAGTTTCGGTGTGCTGCTTCTGGAGATCGTAAGCAGCAAAAGGAATACGGGTTTTCACCAAGACGGGGACTTTCTCAACCTTCTTGGATATGTAATATGAAACAAATATGCACAAACTCTTAATTATACAATCATATGTTTCCGTTTCTAAACTCAATTTAATGTTGGTACTATGGTACCAAATAGCAGTCGGTATTGATATTCTTCTTTTCTTTCTCAGGCTTGGGATAGATGGAAAGGAGGAAACATTGCAGAGCTAATTTCTCCTGTATTAACTGAAGCTCCTCATAGACAGATAGAGAGATGCATCCATGTGGCATTACTGTGCGTACAAGAGAATCCAGCCGATCGACCTACCATGTCTGATGTGATCGTGTTTCTTACCACTGCAAGTATAATTCTACCGGAGCCCAAGCAGCCAGCATACTTCAATGTAAGAGTAACAGAGAAAGGAGTTGAACCATCTGATTTTCTTGGTTCATTATGCTCAATAAATGAAGTGACCTTGACCAACCGGATGTTAGGTAATTCTGCAATACCTATTATCTCATTTTTATATGTATATGAATGAGATGTACAGCATATAAATTTGAAGTGTTGGAGCTTAAATTTTAAATTCTAGTTATGATGCTTGTACTATATTGTTCAGTTAATTAGGTGTCACCATATGATCATAATTGATAGCAAAGTGAGTATTAATTTATTAAGCGCATTTAGTAGATCAATTTTATTTGTTTTAAGAAATCAGGTATAAATTAGCTAAATTAAATTTGTTTAAGAACTACTCCGTTAATCAAAATCATTGTTACACTAATCACTCGTGAAGCAGATCGGTCTCAACTGTTTGAATTTGTCGTTTGAAGTCAATCCGATAAGTATTAGAGTTATGCTCATCAAGACTTCTTTGTAAGCATAGCGCATGCTAGCTTTACTCATTATTATTATTATTACTATTATTATTACTATTATTATTATTATTATCAATCATCATCATTATTATTATGAGTAGAGTTAAAATACAACATTGGTTTTGTGCTCCAATCATGCTCCACATCCTTATATTCGTTTTCAAAGTCCGAACAGTCAATCCGAACCGCTCAACATGATCTTCATATTAAAATGTGCTTAGACCAAATTTTATATTTTTTGAAATTTGTTTACTATTTGTTTACTATTTGTTTAGGATAGGTACAAAATCATTGTTTTCAAATGATTTTGAACCATCCAAAACAATGATTGTGTAATGTGTACCTATCTAAAATAATAGTAAAAAAAAATCAAAAAATATAAAATTGGGTCTCCAAGCACATTTTAATATGAAAATCATGTGATATATACTACCGCTTGATTTACATTTTCCATTTGTATTTTAGTATCTTGTTTTCTAAATTATATAATGTTACTTCTTTAATTCTAAAAACCATTACAACAGTTTAGCATGTCGTGTTCTAAATTATATAATGTTATTTTTTAATTCTAAAAACCATCAGCGTATTTTTTATGTTTACACATTAGTATATCACTTGCGTTTAAATTTTTGCCCTGTAAGAATGAACTTAGTTCTTGTACTTCCAACCAGTCCTAAGAATGCGTAAGATTAAACTAACATCTATAATTTTTTATTTAAATTATTCTATAATTAAAAAAAACTTCCTAATTGTTATCAAATGCATAAGACAAAATATGAAAATTAAGAGATTCATCTAATTCCATCATAACTTTAAACCACAACCAAACAAAAATATTTATATCATCTTATCCTGAAATTAACAACTTATTTCATCATAATTTAACACACAACCAAACATGGGCTTTATGAGTTGTTTACATGAAATAACTTAAATCTCAAATTGATCTATGTTGTTATAACGGAACTAATATAAATAGGATAAAACAACAACGAAAGGAGCCACAATCTCATAAAGAGGGAAAATTACAACCGGAAAAAAGAAGACAAAAAGGGAAAAAATCAATAAGACTTGGCAAAAATAGCAACTTCCTCCGCAGGTTTACCAGTCATAAAACATTTCTTCTCGCCTTCAAGCTGCTCAAAAGGAAAGCATCGTAGTGTCGCACTGGTCTCCTTTTTTCACCTTCAGCTCCTCAGCAGCACTGGAAAGCAAATTTAATATTATACACATAATTGCATTTTTTGAGAGCGAAAAAATCAGAAGTTAATAAAATCATCCCCAGCATTGTGCCAGAGTAGATTGTCATGGCTCAAAAGGTTCAACTGTAGAATTAGTTTCGAACCAGAAAATTTGGAATCCAAACTTTGAATATGCAATCTGTCACTTTAACAAAAAAATAAAAGACTCAACAAACCGTGTGGACATGGAATAGGCTGCTAACGGCTTGCACCAAAACAATTTCATGCAACCTGTAAAGCTATTCCTAGTTCAAAGATATGTGCTCACTTAAAAAAAAAAAAGGCCTTGTAACTGATTCATACCTGGCTGACCAAGGGCCTCTTGCCCACTTTCCTTCAGCAATTGCCTCCTTCAGCTCTCCATAGGAGCAAACATCTACTATGTTACTGCAACAGAAAGAAATTGCACCTTTAGCTAAGAGCATGCACTATGTATGCCTATACTGAGTAAAATATAACGATTGTCAGGTGTAAAAAAAGCACATAGAACCAGAAAAGTGAAAATTACACTGATTACCTATCTCGGAATGATATGGCCCTTTGCAAAAGCCCATCTTGTATTTCTCCCAATCTTGACTTCACATAATTCACTAGAGTAGAAGCCTCCATAGACACCCTGAATACCGTACCTAGCTTTCCTGGTACATCTCTTCTACAAACTACCACGCTCTTGTTGGTCACATCACATGGTCCGATTTCCAGCCTTAAAGGTACTCCCTGCAAATATAGAACAGAAACCAAAAGAATTGTATATGCCAACAATGGTGCAAGTACTGACAAATATCAAACTTTTTTGCCTTCTCCATCCCTTGTGTTCTTTTTTTCTGTTTTTGTATTATTTGTTTTTCTAACTGAATTTTATTACTTGTTGTAACTATTGAAACTCATTTTGTTACTGAATTTCCACAAATTCATGCTCGGATGTAGAAGCATGGCACAGTACATCTTAAGTGCGGCCAAATACAAAGCTCTTAACAATGTTCAAATTAAAATATAATGGGGAAATTAAAAATACAAATTGCTTACTTTCATCTCCCAAAAGTTGAATTTCCAACCAGGTGTTTCCTGATTCGATTTATCTAACTCGACTCGAATACCTGCTTCAGTCAACTACAAGAAATCGTTTTATTAGCGTGGAAAAAAAAAGACCTGCTGCGTGGTTAGTTGGTCGGAAATACCCATCTCCGTGGACATAGCCACGCTATTAGCAGCCAGCCAATTAGTCTCCACGCGACTAATAATTATTGCCGTGGAGTCCTCGCAATTAGTTTTCGCGAGGTTAAATTGTTACTATCACCGAGGCCTGTGTTGGTCGGTCAAAGTGGGTAGACGCGATCCAGACTGGATTATTTGCGTGGATGTTGGGCTGATATCACCGTGCACGTACCCACAGGATTGCTATAACCACGCAGATGCTAATTTTGGCACGAAAATTTCCAAACAGAAATGTCATATAATTTTCCACGGAATTGTAATTTATTTCCGGGGTTAGTTATTGCGAGGATGAGTAAATGCGAGGTTATTGTTTTGAGTACTATAGTATTACCATGCATAAGTGCACAGGAATGATGTCAATATTTATATAATGGATTTCATTCCCATTCATAATACCTCCTGTACCGATTCCGGTACCAGTACCATACCCATGTTCATCCCCATTGAATATTGTCATTCTTTTTGCATCACACTAAATTATCATGAACATCAAAATAAACTAAGAAGAGAGACTAGCAATAATACCAATAAAAACAATAAACTACCATACTTATAAAAGAAGTCATACATGTACCATAAAATATCTTCTTTACATTAAGTTTAGCAACAAGTTATACCCCATTTTAGCCCCCACTTCACAACTATAACCAAATTAACATAGCATCTATATTAATATTTTAACAAAAACATTAAAATACCCTTGAAAGAACCCTCACAGCACCAAATTAGAGTGGAAATCTACAGATCCATAAAATGAGTCAAAGTAGAGGTTTTCAGATTCGGTTACATTAGTTAGTGGGACATGATTCGACAGAAATGTGTTGTCTTCCTCTGTGTTGCCATTCGATCCTTCATTTATAGGCACAAAAGTGGTTGCAACTTGCTGCAAATTGGAGAAAATAAACCATTACTATTAATAAATATAAAATGACAATAAATGTAAGTTGTGTTTCATTTGTAGCTAGGTAGGAGTAACCTTTTTCAATTGCTTAGTACACATGCGTATGAACTTCCCCAAAAACCAATATGTGGCAAAAGCTTGTATTATGAAGTGGCTAAACAACATGCATAAATTTGAGAGAGGACTTACTGCTTGCAATAGTTAATTGAATAGAAAAATGAAATGTGATTAATTCTGAGTAAATCAGCAACATAAGATGTGGTACATTCTGGGTGTGGGTTTGGATTACTGTTAAACCAATTTAGTACCAAAAACCAGAAATATATGTTCTTGCACTGGACATTGGCACAAATAAAAAAAATTGCTAACAGTTGATGTTAGCATCAATGTTTTAAGCTACTTTGGAAGATTTGTAACATTTGGAGACTGATACACAGTACATACCGGTAATTCTGGGACCTGGTTGCCTGTTATCTCAAACAATTTCTGAATATAGAACATGCTTTTCCGCATATGTTCTTCAACAATTGTTTTCACCTGTCCAACAGTGAAAGTCAATTCATAATTATCTTGAGAAGTTACCACAGGGGCATATTGCAAAGGCTTTGATCATCTGTTTCCACTTTTCAACAAGCTTGGATTGACAGTGATGCCTAATAAGATCTCATGAAATATAATAGACATCAGTCCAAGAACAGACTATTGTCATTTTTCTAACCTGCATCCCCGTATGTCTCATATCAAAACTGAAATAATGATATTAATTAGCAAATTTAAGGGTTTAGTTGAATATTGTCACTGAACTTTCTGTTTGTTTATATCAAGGGTTTTATATTGCAATTTGTGGTTTAGGCAGTATGAGATCAAGTGTTCATGTTCCACCAAGCCTCTATTATTAACTAATTTCTCCAATTTGGTGTGCTTAGTCATTGTTAAGATCTGATTCCACTGTTTAATGAAGGGCCTTTTGAAAATCATACATAATATTCAACTGCAAAATCTCTTTCACACGGATAAAGGCAATTATAAAACCCTTGATAGAAACAAATAGAAAGTTCAGTGACAATATTCAACTAAACACAATCATTGACAACTTCACTACCCTCATCTAAAATCTAATTTTGGTTTGAGCATTTCATCGAACAACTTTAATGCATTAATGTATTAAATAAAATCATCTAAAAAATTTAAGCTTTTTAAGTGCATGGACTACAAATCCGAATTAAATGATGAAATGGATTACTTACGGTATTTGATGCTGGTTCTTTGGTGATTTCGTTTCAAGCCTACTATTCTTCAGAACGTCCTTGAGCCACTGTGCAATACACCACAAGAAATATAATTGAGAAGCAAAACAAACAAATAAACAAATAATGACATAATGATCAAACAATATTTGAAGTAAAATGCTAACCTAGAAGTTCTTATTTCTCGGGCATAGTAGATCATTGGTAACCCCAAACTTTGCAAATTCAAAATCTGCAACCTACCTAATAAAATAAAAATTATAAAATTTGCAAA